>CM056732.1:2500000-5000000 GCA_029844215.1 Przewalskia tangutica
TTTACGATAAGAAACCTGAGAAATGATGGATAATCAATCTATAGAAGTCTGGGTAAAATCAAAACCACTGCCTTTGATTGGATCTGGACCACAATCATAATGAAGATTAATCAAGAACAGCCACTTTTGAAAGTGGCTAGCAGATAGTCAGTAGTACGAGTATATTTTATCTTGGAATAGAAAAGTTTGACCCAGCATAATTTAGCGATTCAGATTTCATCTCTACAGTTTTATGTTCTTTGCGAGTATACCTTTTGACAACCCATCAGTCTCCTAGTATCAAACTTAGAGAATTATTTTAAAAAAAATTTATGATTGTAACTATAAATCGGAATAAAGTGAAAAGTCTAAATTAAATTATCAATATCATTACAAAAAAAATAGAAGAATATTATATAAATTGGGATAATTGAGAGTTGGGAAAGAGGGAGTATTAAGCCAACAATTAATATCACTTTAAAGTTGACGTAATTAACATTAAAAAGCAAACGGTCTTGTCGTGACTTGTCACACATAAATGTATAATATAAGAAGGATTTACATTTTTACGCTATTAACTTAATTTAACTCATTATAATAGTATTATAGTGGCTTCAACTTATACTCCATTATTATTTATTACGAAAATTTACTATAAGTACCATGTGAACTGTAAACTCAATAATAAAACGCTTGTTTATAGTCTATAGACATGCACCAATATGTGATTAGTGTTTGTCTTCTTGAATTTAGGAGTGAGAACTGCGGAAACAGAAGCCAGCACAGGAAAAGTTACCGTGACAGGCACTATGGACGCCAATAAGCTCGTCGACTACGTCTATCGACGAACCAAAAAGCAAGCCAAAATCGTCCCTCAATCCGAACCCCAGAACCCGCCCGAAGAAACAAAACCTGAAGAGTCCAAACCCGAAGATGCAAAGCCACCTGAAGAAGCTAAACCCGAAGAGAAAAAAGACGACGACGGAGAAGCCGAAAAGAAAGACGGCGGCGACGGTGAAAAACCACTGGAGGAAGAAAAGAAAGAAGGTGGTGGCGGCTGCGAAGAACAAGAACAAAAAGGAGAAGAGATCATTCCAATTGGAGATATCCATGATCAACAGACCATTAATAAGATGATGTATTATTATCAGTATCAGCCACTTTACGTCATTGAAAGAATTCCTCCTCCGCAGCTCTTCTCCGATGAAAACCCTAATGCATGTTGCATTACATAATAACCATGCAATCAATAAGAGTTAAACAATTCCACAGTGAGTTTTTATTATATTGTGGGATGATGATTAAACACGTAGGAAGTATTTAATTTGTTGTATGGATGGTCATCATGTGAAGGGGATATTATTTTTTCCTAGATGAATAATGATAAATACCAATATTTATCGTGTAATATCTAGTCTTGAACATAGTACTTCAAGAGTAGAAACGTTACATCATTGTTGTTTTTTGTTGTGTATATATATTGTACTATTAATTACCATATTCAATGTTACAATATGACATTTTGTTCAATATATTAATTTTCATGTATATGATGCAAATTCCTACACATATTTTCTGACGTTGTCTACCGTTGATTTTCTTAATATGCTCGACGATATTAAGAAAGTATACGTATCATCCATAACATGAAACAAAGTAAGATAGAGTAACTCCCAACGAATTGATAAGCAAAATTGAATAGTACATTGTAGAAGTGTCAGGTCTAGGTTGGTCTGCTGAACGAGACAGGGCTGGCAAGTATGTGAAAGGCAAGAATGCTAAAACTCAGGTCTACAAAATGGTGTTGGTGAGAAAATGCAAAAAAACAAGACTTGGAAATTTTCTCTGTATATTGAGTGAAGAGGTTGGCAAGTTGTGAAGAAGTAGGAACATAGGAGAGTGATATAATCCCGGAAAGAAATTGTTGTCGCACAAAGTGACAGTCAATTTCAACGTGTTTGAATTGTTTGTGAAAAAATGTGTTTTTGGCGATGTGTATTGTTGCTTGGCTATCAGAATGGAGTGGTACAGGTAGTGAGATGGGGATTGAAAGGTCTTCAAACAATCATACTAATCATGTTAGCCCAGCCACCACCCTGCGCATGGAGCGATAATCAGCTTCTGCAGAATTGAGTGAAATGGACGTTTGCTTCTTAGATTTCCACGAAATAGGGGAAGATCCAAGAGCCATATAATATTGATTTTCTAGATTCCGGGCAAGTTCCCTAATCACAGATCATTAACCTTTCATGTTAATGTAGTTTAAGGTCTATTACTCTGAAAATTAAGGGGGGAAGGAGGGGGGGGGGGGGGGTAGACTCATTTTAGAAAAACAAAAATTAAATTAATTTTTACTATTTATATGAGTGTGATTTCATTGATTGTTAAATACTAAGTAGGAGTTTATACTCAAAATAATTAGTATCATTCTATTAATAATAAAAGTCTATTAAATATTTATAATTTTCAGTACTTTAACTAATTAGGTTTTGATTCTGCATTTCTCTTTTAATTTCAAACATATTGTTGGAATATATTGGTAATAACAAGGAACGGAAAAGTCACAACAACAATCAATGTGAACAAGAAAACTTGTCTCGCTGAGTCGATTGATGATCAATCTTTCTTTAAGATAATATTGTCCCATATATTTCTTTCAACGGAGTAATGACAACTTATCTCCCAAGATAAAACAACAACCAAACTAATGAGCAAAAGAGACTCAAGAGTTCGCTATAGGAAGAAAGATCTTAGAGTGTTTGATTGCTAGAGAGGAAGAACAGTTTCAGGAAATTGTCTAGAGAATGTGTTAAGTGGTTCTTGCAAATGAGTCAAATGTCTCATTTTATAGTGTTGAGAAGATGACTTTGCAATTGTCCATGTAATGGCCTTGAATGACCATGTAATGACCTTGATTATGGAGTGTTAATTCAGTCAAATAATGGTTGAATTCATTGGAAATGTAATGGAGGTTTAATGCCTCAAAACCAGCTCAAGAGTCATGTCTTTCGCCATCGCGACCTCTGGACTACAGTAGCCGCGCAGGAGGCGCGCGGCTCTCCAACCGAGAGAGTTGGCGTCGCACCTGCAGGAGCGCCATGGCGCCAACCGTAGAGTTGGCGCGCGCCTGCGATTTAGCGCGCGGCCGATCGTTCATCTTTAAACATATTGTACACTTCTTCCTTCATTTACCAACGTGAAATCAACCTCATTTGGCTAATAACCGTCAATTACCTTACGTCTCAAACAATTCATATTTGTATCAATATTTCTTCCATTGAGAAAATATCATCATTGGTATTACGTATGCACGTGTGTGGAAACAAGATTTTCCACGTGCGGGACCTCAATTGTTCGAGTCATAATTAAATAAAATTAACTTTATTTCACGTTTAATAAATATTTTTCTAACACATTTTAAATGTTGTAGTAACCTATATCTGATGAAGCTATGTAGAAGGAAACGAGAACACTTTGGAAGCGACATATGATAACAATTGGTAAAGCTTGTAGTACTATTCCTTAGTAATATAAATTGAGACATGATGCGTGTTATAAAGTGTGCGATCGCAGATTCTCTTTTTTCCCTCAGCAAAGACAAATACATGGGTTCCACGTGGTTGGGACCCACATTTGACGATTTATGCTATCTTAGTCATCTTATCTTAGTGCCACGCCAAACAAGTGGGACCTCTCTCTAACGTGGCGTGGGGTCGCACTTGCCTCTTAAGTCTTGGTGGTTGTTTGGTACAGAGGTGGATCCCATGAGATTTAGTTATACCACCTTCTTTATGGGATAACTAATCCCATTATTTTAGTACAAAAATTATTTCGAAATTAATTAATAACTCTTACTAAATATGGGATAAGATTAATCTCAAAATATATTTTAGAATTATGATCCTTATCTCGTGTACTAAACGATCCCTTAAATCTTGCCGTAATTTCCTTTTGTTTCAATTTCATTTCTCAGGTCTCTATTACATCGTCGGGAAGAGACCATACATG
Source organism: Przewalskia tangutica (assembly GCA_029844215.1). NCBI lineage: Eukaryota > Viridiplantae > Streptophyta > Magnoliopsida > Solanales > Solanaceae > Przewalskia > Przewalskia tangutica. Next base: position 2,503,988 of record CM056732.1, read on the forward strand.
TTTAACATTTGAACGTACCATATATTATTTTATTTTATATCATAGTATTTGACTAAATACTATATTAAAAATAAATTATATTCCTTGTATCATCACATTTATAAGATTATAAAATCATTGATTGGTAAAATTGGAACTTTAATTAAATTAAAGTTTCTAATGAAATGAAAAGAGTGTACATCATTTTTTGGGGGGAAATAAAGAAAAAAAGGAGAGTTGGAGTACTATTTTGTAAAAAATAACATTTTCCGACAAGATATTGTGAGTAAATATGACACACTACGACCGTGCTATTCTTTTATTGTGTTCACATTGTCACGGTTTCACTGATATAGATGACAATGGATTCTGGACCCGATCCGAATTTGGTGGATTCAGATTCGTTTTATAGGATATGGATATTTAAAATTTGGGCCCGACGGATCCGTATCGGATCCGAATCCGTTTATGATGGACGGATCTGGATCTTGTCTTTGAGATCCGTATCCGGTCCAGATCCGATCCGTGAATTCGTTTTTTATTAAATTAATTATACATTTATTATTTATACATCATGACACCGAATCCTTTGTAATCTTAATTTTATTTTATATTCAAAGGGCCGAAGGCCATTATTTTTTTAATTGAGACACGTTTTGCGTGTTATTCTTTAATCATTATATTAATCATTTATGTGATACTTATGTAGTAGCTTAGGTATTGAGAGAATTGTTTCTCACTACAGCAATAGCCAATAGGCATAACAATTGTCAACAATGTCATTTAGTCCTAATTTACGGACGCATTCCCCATGATTTCGTTAAATTAAATTGACTCTTTTTCTAGAAAATTTGGACTGATTAGAAGGTATAACTTAATAATCAGTCACTTTGATTTGGATCCAGATCCGATCCGTGGATCCGATGGATTTGGATTTGGATATGATTTTATGGACCCTATGAATCTGGATCTGGATATGAATACATGTATGTAAAACGGATCTGGATCTAGTAGGATCCGGTCCAGATCTTACTTGTTGCCATCCCTACTCAGAGAGCCAGCTCGGGTTAGGATTCGAACATTTACTATGATTAATCTCTTTTCGCATGACAAAATTATGTTTGTGACACGAGCAAATAAATTGAAAAAGCACAACACAAACACCTTGTGCTTATTTATGACTGGGAGCTCTCACCTTGTTTACGGCTTTTAATAGTAGCATTATTTGAGTTTTACTTAGCTAAATACATTCCGTCTGTGTATTTCGAAATATATACCATTTTTGAACAAACTATGTAGCACTTGGATTTTTATAAAATGAGTGACAGACTTAATATGAGAACACTAGGAAAGCTAATAAGTAATTAGTGTCGCAATCAGCAGGTAGATTGAATTATTGCTTAATAAAATGATAGGGGATCGATCATGTGAAGGGAATCTATGAGAAGTCTGCTCTTATTTGATTAAAAGAACAAGAACATGCATGATTTATTAACTCAAAATCTTGTCACTATACACCCTCTTTGTCATTAATTCTAAAATTAGCAGGGGTTTGTCATGTTGTACTTCTATTCAAATATTACTGCAACTTTAAAACATGAAGCAAATGACCACCTAGAAATTAAAATAGGCCAAAATGAACTTGAGGATAACCAATTAACTAAGGCTTCACTTTTGTCGTAAGTCCATGTTTGCATTCTGTCTATGGTAGCTGCTGCATCTCAGTGTCTTTTAGCTGTTTAATTAACCAATTAAGCTTAATAATTCTAAACTAGAGAAGTAAAGAGAATACATTGTCGATTAATTTTTTTTAAAAAAAATGTCTTGATAGTAACATAGAGATTGGGAACGGGATCAGAGAAAGTGCAGCATTGTTCCTTAGGCTTTAGGTTCACTGAGGAATATATAGGATAATATTAATTTAGCATCATGCAACGCCATGAGCTACGCAAAAGCCCAACCACCTTTCCATGACAGTAAAAGGCATTACGTGATAACGTGGATTCTTTTAGGTTTATCACTTTTTAACACTACAGAAAACATATTCCTTCAACCAGTGGCGAATTTAGATGTTAAAAAGGTGCAGAAGAATTAGTCAAGTGCCCAACAATACCATAGGTTGTATCTCACCATATAACTTCCACTTAGTTAGTAATTGATGGTTAAGTTTGTTATATAATAGTTACTTGGTTCATGGCTGGCCAAAGGGACGGGGTGGGGCGGGGTCGGGGTTCTGGCGGGGCTGAGGGGGGGGTCGGGAGCTGGCGGGGTCTGCCGCCGCCCCGTTCCGATCCAGAGGGGGTCGGGGTGGGGTCGGGTGGGTCATTTTTATATTTGTCTTTAAATTAAATAAATACATAACACACATACACAATAATATAGTTTAATAAAAATATCTCAAGGCTATTTTTGTGTCTCTTATATTATTCGACTAGAAGTATGATTTTTTTTTGTAATACAATTTCAAAATTGCAACTTCGTGATATTGAAAGTTGCAAATAAATAACATAGTAAAATTACAATTAAAAGAATTACATTTTAAGAAATACATTTTCTAGTTTCTTTATAATTTCTTATGGTTCTTCGGTTGGAATTGGTATATCTTGGTCAATTTGGTCGACGTCGCTTGCACATCCGTCGGATAAGATTTCGTTGTAGTTGTAGTCTTCTTCTTCGCTGATCTCCGGTTGGCCGCACCTCCTACGCTCCGCACGAATCCAGTCTCTGAATAGAACTGCAATCTCTAATGAGTCTCCTGCCAATAAACGTCTGTGCTCCCTTATTTGAAATTTTCCCGCAGAAAACGCGCTTTCAGACGCTGTTGATGACGCTTGAATGTTCAACACATATCGGGACATCTTTGCTAATGTTGGAAAATTCTTCTCATTCTCCCTCCAGTATTTTAGCAAGTCTTCACGTCCCACTTCATTTTCAATTGCTTCGTACGGTACAACACTCTGTAAAATAAAAACAACAAACTCGCTAATTTGGTTAGAAACGGTACCACTAAACATTCTCTGTCTGAGGCTTTGAATACTAGCCGCAGAAACAGCATGTCGTTTTTGAGGTTGTGTTGAAGAAGAAGAATATGATGGCATGGAAGTCGGTTGGTTGCTAGCACTTTCTTGTTGGTAATGCGTATATACTTTTTTACATTCATCTTGAATGCTAGACAACACTTCTTCTCTAGCTAGTTTTTCAACAGGTGGTGGGTCATTTGGATTTTTAGGAGTTGGAGGTGGAAGTGTATCTATGCAATCATAAATAGTTTCAATAATATTTTTACAACCGTCTATTTTAATAGACGGATTTAATACAACACTAATAAAAAATATTGGGGGAATAGGAATAAAATATTTTTTCATTTTTAGAAATATTTTTTAATAGGTGCCTTATAAGCTGGTTTTGCCATATATTCACTAAGTAATATAAATTTTAGAGCTATATAAAATAACATTGATGAAATAGTAGGATAATAAATACCGGAAAAATCTTTAGTAGCTAGATAAAATTTCTCTAAAAATGTATTAAATTCTAAAATTGTATCCCAATCAAAATCTATAAGCATATCATTAGGATTTCGATTACGGGCGTTAAAAAATTGGCTTATAGGTTGTCTATACTCATAAGCAACACGTAGTTGGTTGTATAAAGAATTTCATCTAGTGTATACTTCTTCAGGAACTTTTCTGTAAGGTAGACCACAATCGTGACAAGTTTTTTTATATTCTTTTAGTCGTTGTATTCTATTATTTTTAAAAATATAGTTTATAGCAAATTGAATTTTTCCAAGAATGTCTTCAAAAAGTTATATACCATCCTTTACAACTAAGTTATAAATATGACATGCACATTTTATATGAAAATGATCTGAAAAAGATGGAGTTAAGACAGTTTTTAATAATCTAATAGCAGAAATATTAGAAGAAGTGTTATCTAATGTAATAGTCATTGACTCACCCTTGATTTTAGCCTTATATTCATCTCACCTAGCTTTGTGTTTGGTATTCAAATGCGTAGTTAAACCTCCCGTTCCGCTCTGACATTTTCTCATTTAAAATTTATAAAAAAAATTACAAATTTTGCATATAGCAACTTCATTTTGTACGTCTCTATAAAAAAAAACTCATACATGTGATGTTAATTTTCGTTCTGGTGGGCCTCGTCTCATACTAGGGGGAATAGGAGGCGTTTCAGTTTGAGGTGCATTAGTGTGCGTGTCATCTAGATTAGTTGGTGTGTCATCTAGATTATCTTCTAAATTACTCTTGTTGATTTTCAGAAAATAGCTCATCGTCTAAATCTATATATAAACATTGTAGGCCCTCTAGTGAGGGACTCGGTGAACAAATGCAAGGATCTGCGCACGAACATTGTCGACCCTTTAGTGAGGGACTCGGTGGAATCATCATATCTGTATATATTGTCGGCCCTTTAGTGAGGGACTTGGTGGAATCATTGCCGCGCCCGATTTCGACCGCGACTTTAAAATAAAGCGAACCCTGCTTAAATAAAATGTTAGAAAATAAATAATAAAAGTGCTAGAAATGTTAAAAGGTGCTAAAAAATGTTAAAATGTTAAATGTTTAAAAAATGTTTAAAAAGGTGTTAAAATGCTAAAGGGTTCACGGAGTCGCCACCTAATTATTTTGGGTGAATTAGGACACCTAAATGCTAACCGATTAAAGTCAACATTAACTCCATTTAATGGTCTGCTAAACTTAATGGGATTCTGGGTAAGGGTTCTTTATTATCCTAAAGGGAAGGGGTTAGGCACCCTAAAGGATCCGCTAACTTGCGGTTGTCCGTTCAAACCTAGGGTTTATTATCTGGTTAAGAGATGTATGTTTTAGGAAAATCATTCAAGTAAAAGGATGTGGCAAGTATCTAAAGAATATATTTTGATAACTAAAAGGATTTTTCTAATACTCGCAAAATATGTAAAGCTAATTATGCATTTATAAGACATGAAATTATTTTATTTGATAAAGTAAAAGACATGCTAAATTACTACGGTTAAGACTCTTATAAAATTAGTTATGAAATTTCCTTTGTAAAAGTTTAGTGATAAGAGGGCAATAATAAATTACTCCTATGATGTTTATGAAGAGTTTATGAGAAAATTTGTTTTTTAGAATAAGATGTGAAGGGATATATTAACTACATGACTAAAGCATAGCTAGGGTTAATTGAATTATTTTAACTTTAGATTTATATGATGATCCTAGAATAAATAAGGAATGAATTCGTCTTTAAACTACCCTTCCAATGTATTCAAGGACTAATAGAGTTAATTATCCTATTAATTACAAGGTTAACAAATAAAATTACAATAACAAATAAAATGAGATAAGGGGGTTAAGAGAGTAAGAGATTGGAGCGGATGACTCCATCCTATTTGTTTTTTAGGGATTGCCGAAGAGGGAACTCGATGGATGTAGATGCAGGCCTTTACGTTTGCCACGATGAGTTTCACCATGAGACTCTTTGTTGCTCCGGTGCGTTTCATGTAAAAATAAAGAAAGATAAGGATTAGTATATATCTAAATTATTTGAGTCATAGGAGAATCTATCCGCACATGACCTATGCAAACAGCACACGAAGGTATAAATCAGTCGGCATACTGAGGCCATTTACTGCGACAGCCAGATGAGTTACGACAAAGAACAAAAATGGTTCGGATAGCCAATCTTGAATAATTTAGCAAACCAAGCAGACATTCATCCACACAGGAGGATCACAAGTATACAAAGATTATGGAATGATCATGCATAGCTTAAAATATGAATAGGGAGGGATAAGAAATCAGAAATCAAACATGCACATTTCCAGCTTATTTGAAAAAACAGTGGGTCAGCATTTTTAGGATGGAATAGAAACATATGTGCCCCCTTTTCATGGTTCAGATTTTTAAGTCAAGTTTAACAAGAAATTGGAAATATAGGACCAGTTTATACCCATAGCAAGAAATCAAAGTCAATGCAATCTCGTACAAACCCTTTTATTCAACATACATCATAGTGAATTTTGACAATAGCGATACAAACCAAACCAAACTTACTCCTAACATCCTCCACTTAACAAACTATTTGACATAGATAAACATACACATGATTCAGATGCATACCAAGAAATACAATACACTCGTAGATAGATAATGCATGGCTCAATAAGAATCAAAGGCCTTCATATCCTTAAGTTTAAACCATTTCTTAGACCCTTCTATTCACTTAAGTAGTCTCCAATATCAGACTGCCTTCCATACATGTCTACTCTACAGGAACATGAGTATAAACCAGGATAGGATGCAAACAGGGGAGGGGCAGGTTCATTAAGGCATGGGAATGACTCAAGAGATGCTAACATTGATATAGTTTTGATTGTTAGACGTAGAGGACATATAGGATTTGCTTGTTTTGTTAGTATACAAGGATATTGAGACCAACACACTAATACCGGAAAAAGGGGTCACCCAAATATGTAGAGAATACTCAGGAGACTGACTGGATACCCACAACTGCATGATATCATCTTAACAAGACGCAAATAAGATCGGATATTATCTGTCCCAAAACATTATCGATGCTGATATCAGACTAATCGCACTAACAAAACAGAATTACAAATACTAATAGCGATTAATTCTGACTAACAGATTCGACATAAACGAATGCACTTCAAATCATACGAAAATGGTATTAAACACAACTAGCAGAAACAGCATTCAAACAAATTATAAAGCGTAAATCACCCCAAGAAATCTGAAAGGGAACGGGTTTACCTTCTCCGGGCAGCGACCCGGGACAGCATATCAAGTCGTCGGTCCAATCGAATTTTGGTTTTGCGATGCGAGTAAAACGTAAAGCTTGTTATTGAGAATGCTTACTGATTTGGGACTGACTTCCGCGACTAAGAAGAAAAGGTTTCGAATCGGTAGTTCTTGCTGCTTCCCTACTGAGCTCTAGACGATCGACGCTATGGGTTCCCTCGAAAGTAAAAGGAATGGTGTTCGACCTATGTTTTTTGCCCTACTATGCTCGACTGATCCCCCTTGACCCTGCTCTACTCTCTGTGTGTTCGACCCCTTTTGCCCGATAGCCCCTACTTGCCTCTGCATGCCTGACTTGTTATGTATATATAGTTCCAAATTCGGGCTTTGATTTGGTAAGGTTTTCAAAGCCGATTCGAGTGATTGTTTACCAAAATAGGTGCTGATTTGGCTCGATTTCGAAAAGATTTTAGTGCGATTTTAGGTGTGATTTGAATGGATTATGATAAGGTATCGTTGGAGAAGGGCTGGCTTCGTGCATGGGTAAGGAAGGTTCCCGGATTCTCCGGCGAGAATCTCGGGGTGTGCTGGTGTGGCGAACTAGGGTTGCGGCGGTTGAAAGGCTTATGGTTTTATTTGTTTTCGGTTGTGTGAGGGAGACTATGAGAAGGTAAAAGGGAAAATGTTTGAGGGCTTGGGCTGGGCGGAGAGTTAAAGGGCAGACGGGGCGTTGGGCCATGGGTGTTGGGCCATGGAAGCTGGGCTGCGCGAAATGGTGGGTAGTTATTTTAATTAGGGTATTAAGTGTTAGGTTAGTTAGATTTAATTGTATTAATTAGTGACAAATTAAATTAATAAATTGTGATTAGATTATTTAGGTGTTTTATTAGTTTAAGCTATTATTAATAATAAATACGGGTGTGCTAATTAATTAGTTCTTAATGTTTATAATGCGATGTCGTTATTAAGACTTATTAAATAAAATTAGGACTTCTTAATTCTTTTATGAATGCTATTATTAAAACGCGTGTGTTAGATTATTTATGTATTTATTATTTATTATTAGGAATTATGACAAGGCTCTAAGTGTGTAATTTTCTACGTAAGACGCGGTGCCATTATTAAATTGTTTATTTATGTCTGTATTAATATTTTATTGCTGCATTTTATTATAAAAATCATAAAGATTATTGTTGTATTATTAGTCTAATTTTATAGCTAATGACTGGACGGGAGGGTCAAAATTGGGTGTCAACAGTTGTCCCTCTTTGTATGGAGATGATGGAAGAATCTTCGGACAAAGACGTTGACTCATAGCCAATTTTGTCTCGACCCTCAGAATTAAAATATTGGGAAATTGGGCAAGGCTGACGCGGACTCAAAAATTGTCCCAGTGTCGAGTTATGATGACACTGGACTACCATGGTCAAAACACCAAAGTGGGCTAATGCGGACTCAAAAATTGTCTCAGTGTCGAGTTATGATGACATTGGGCTACCATGGTCAAAACACCAAAGGGGCTAATGCGGACTCAAAATTGTCCCAGTGTCGAGTTATGATGACACTGGGCTATGGTGCAAAAAGGAAAGAAATAAAAATAATCGGCAGAACACGGTGTATCGCTTTGGCTTATGGTGCTGGAATGAGTGGACCGACGCTTGAGGCCGCTTCTGCCATTCATTGGGAAGGTTGGCCCCCCAACAAATTGCCCCGGTTCGCTGTAAGAGAAAATCCACGTTGTGCTCCTGCATGCTAAGACTTAAGCAAACGGTTAGTGCATAACTGTCAAAACAAAATAATGTAAGAATGTAAATTTTGTGTTGTGGTTGTAGTCAAATTGTATATACTATAAAATGAAATGATGTGATGATACGATGTCTTGTATAAATGAGATGCAGATGTTAAATCGTTGTATAGGCGAGACGGATGTTAAATCGTTGTATGGGCGAGATCACGAGATGTTAAATCGTTGTATGGACGAAATGCAGATGTTCGTTGTCAGATGGACGAAATGCAGATGTTCGTTGTATGGACGAGATGCAGATGTTCGTCGTTGTATGGACGAGATGCAGATGTTCGTCGTTGTATGGACGAGATGCAGATGTTCGTCGTTGTATGGACGAGATGCAGATGTTCTTCGTTGTATGGACGAGATGCAGATGTTCGTCTTTGTATGGACGAGATCACGAGATGTTAAATCGTTGTATGGACGAGATGCCGATGTTCGTCGTTGTATGGACGAGATGCCGATGTTCGTCGTTGTATGGACGAGATGCCGATGTTCGTCGTTGTATGGACGAGATGCCGATGTTCGTCGTTGTATGGACGAGATCACGAGATGTTCGTTGTATGGACGAAATGCAGATGTTAAATGCGTTGTATGGACGAAATGCAGATGTTCGTCGTTGTATGGACGATATGCAGATGTTAAATCGTTGTATGGACGATATGCGGATGTTAAATGCGTTGTATGGACGAAATGGAGATGTTTCGTTGTATGGACGAAATGCAGATGTTCGTTGTCAGATGGACGAGATGCAGATGTTCGTTGTATGGACGAGATGCAGATGTTAAATGCGTTGTATGGACGAGATACGATGTTAGTCGTTGTATGGACGAGATGCGATGTTACGTTGTATGGACGAAATGTAGATGTTCGTCGTTGTATGGACGAGATGTAGATGTTCGTCGTTGTATGGACGAAATGTAGATCTTCGTCGTTGTATGGACGAGATGTAGATGTTCGTCGTTGTATGGACGAAATGTAGATCTTCGTCGTTGTATGGACGAAATGTAGATGTTCGTCGTTGTATGGACGAGATGTAGATGTTCGTCGTTGTATGGACGAAATGTAGATGTTCGTTGTTGTATGGACGAAATGTGGATGTTCGAAATGTAGTTGTTCGTCGTTGTATGGACGAAATGTAGATGTTCGTCGTTGTATGGACGAAATGCAGATGTTCGTCGTTGTATGGACGAGATGCAGATGTTCGTCGTTGTATGGACGAAATATAGATGTTCGTCGTTGTATGGACGAGATGTAGATGTTCGTCGTTGTATGGACGAGATGCAGATGTTCGTCGTTGTATGGATGAGATGTGGATGTTGTATTGGAATGTTATTGTCCTCCTTGTTCCTGTTGACGTGCAAAATTCACTCAAAGAAAAATTGTGAGTTCGGGAGGGGGGGTCGGCCGATTTATGTTGGCTCTTGATATTTGCACGCGTTGTCTTGTCTGGACTATGTAACCCCTGTCTGATTTCGAGTCTCGGTCGAAAACATTTGTTGAAAATATTCTATCTTGAGAAAATATACTAGTAGGAAATTATGTTGATTTTTGAATAGTGACATGTTGTGAAACAGAGCGAACATCCTTATTCGAAATCGGCGGTATATTCTCCCATACTCTCGGTGCTCCGCTGCCGTCAGGTTCTCTTTTAAAATTTGTCCCAGTTTATGTCGATCTTTCGAGCATATGGAATCATATTTGTCGGTGTCTTTTCGTGGCGAAATCCTTAAAAATTGTCCCGATTTGATTGTAAACCGAAGTCGGATATATATCGTCGCCTGGACATAATGCTGATAACGTCGTTGCCTGGACGTGTTGCTGCTGCTCCTGTAGAATAAATGCTCCTGCAAACTAAGTTTGAGAAAGAGTTAGTGTATAACTGTTAAAACAGAATGATAAATATTTGAAAAAGGCAATTATGTGGGTAGAGATGTCGTCCCTGAGATGATGCATTCGTTTGTGTGCTTTAATGCCCGAGCTGATGCGCTAGACTTTGTTGCAGACTTTTGAATTCTGACTGTTGATCGTCGGTGCCTCTCTCTGCTTTTGCCAATATGAAGAACTTTTGTTGTATCTTCTGCTAATATGAAGGACCTGCGCTCAAAGAAAATTTTGTAAGTTTTGGGGGGTGGTCGATTCGTATTTGACTTTGCCGCCTTGTTCCTTGACATCTGCGTGCCTGGCTTGTTTGGACTTGCAACCCTGTCTGGTTTCCTGCATTGTCCCAGTTTTAAAAAGGGTGTTTGGCCTAAGGGGGTCTCAATGGAGTTGCTTTTATGTTATGTGTATTCTTGTTATTTTCAGAACGAGGGGAAAGTTTCCTAATGGTGTGACCGAAGCCGATTTAGGCCGCCTACGTATCCCCATGAGGGAATCAGGTCATGACGTAGTTCATTACAAGCGAATATTGGGTAAAATTCTAAAGGTGGGACCGAAGCCGATATGGCCGCCTACGTATCCGCCAAGGGAATCAGGTCTAACGTAGTTCCAACTACAAGCAAAAGAGAAATTGGGATTTTCTAAAAGGTGGGACCGAAGCCGATATGGCCGCCTACGTATCCGCCAAGGGAATCAGGTCTAACGTAGTTCCAATACAAGCGAAAGAGAAATTGGGATTTTCTAAAAGGTGGGACCGAAGCCGATGTGGCCGCCTACGTATCCGCCAAGGGAATCAGGTCACACGTAGTTCCAATTACAAGCAAATATAAGGCAAACATTATTAAAGCTTAAATAAGAGTCTTGAATTATTCTGCTAAACTAAATTGTTCTTTCTTATCCGGGCTCCAGGCGGACCAGAACAAGGGTGCAAATCCAACCAATACGCCTTCATGCTCCGCATCGTGGATGGCTGGGTCTTCATGCTCTGCTATCAGTATCTCCTTCTTTTGGCTTCTGCGTGGTGCATGCTCGGATAAATGACTGATTCAGGCGGAATAGGCATAGGCAAGGGAATGTATTCCTCATCTAAGGTTATCGGGTGCACATTGACGTGGCCGTGGTTTGGCAAGGGATGCACATTTGGTTTTGTGTGGGATGTATGGGTGCATTGTATATTGGCTGAATGGGATATGTAGTAAGAGGGTACTGGTAGTAATTTGGAGGATTTTGACTGTTTTGGTTGTTTGCAGTGACGAGTACTTCAGTGATGTTTCTGAGCCTTCTGATTTCGGCCTGCATGTTTGCTATTTGCTGCGGTATTTGGGCGAGCTGCTCGACCGGATCTATGCTGCTTTTCTCTTCTGAGACCCCTGCTTTGCCTATAGGAACCAAGACAGGTTCCGACTCGTTCCGCTCAGATGCCCTTGAATCAGTCATGTCGCTGGACCGTGCCTTTGATCTTGTGAGATATCGATGTTCTGCCATTGTTTAGTCAAATACAAATCGACCTTTGGGGAGATGATAAATCTTTCTAAAAAAAAAATGCAACAAACGGTGTTAGCATAAAGCACGTAATTTGCAGGTATGTAACAGATATATCGCACATAGCACATTCAAACGTTTCCTAACAGGCAGGGGGACCTCTTTATGCCAGAGGTAGGCCTAAACGTCACATATACGAGGCCATGATAGATTTGTCCAAGTCGTCCAACTATAATGCTTTTGTTGGAAATGGCGACCAAATGACGGTGCACTTTTTCCAATTTTAGCATGTCATGATTAGGCTTGGATTTGTCTGTCATTGTCACGCTACACATAATATGCTGGTTGGCCGTTGGGTTGAGAAACCCGTCGACAAGTTTGGTGTCTTCCTAATTGTGGTGTCGATGCCAAGGACCGACCCACCTAAGGTAAATGCATGCATGCCCTAAAATAAAGGGTGGTATAGCTCTATCTTAAGTTTCTAAGATTTGGCTTTTCTGGACGCAAGATTCCCGAGCGGACAACTCGAGTGAGAAGGCTACGCCACCTGTTAGGACGGACACTCCACGTATGTTACCAACTCTCCTAAATTTGGGTTTTGAAGAAAGAATTTTGCTGATGCACCCAGCGCACCTCGCATGTAGTGTGTGATTGTGTGAATTTTCCAGAGTGGAAGAAATATGAGCGGAATGTCAGTTTAGGGAAAGCAGTAAAACAGGTAGCAATTAAAATAAACAAAATATAGCACACAAAATTAAATGCAAAAAATGATGCCAAATAATAACCCTAGGTCTGTTATGGTTAAGAACCTTAAATCCCCAGCGGAGTCGTCATTCTGTCGCGCCCGATTTCGACCGCGACTTTAAAATAAAGCGAACCCTGCTTAAATAAAATGTTAGAAAATAAATAATAAAAGTGCTAGAAATGTTAAAAGGTGCTAAAAAATGTTAAAATGTTAAATGTTTAAAAAATGTTTAAAAAGGTGTTAAAATGCTAAAGGGTTCACGGAGTCGCCACCTAATTATTTTGGGTGAATTAGGACACCTAAATGCTAACCGATTAAAGTCAACATTAACTCCATTTAATGGTCTGCTAAACTTAATGAGATTCTGGGTAAGGGTTCTTTATTATCCTAAAGGGAAGGGGTTAGGCACCCTAAAGGATCCGCTAACTTGCGGTTGTCCGTTCAAACCTAGGGTTTATTATCTGGTTAAGAGATGTATGTTTTAGGAAAATCATTCAAGTAAAAGGATGTGGCAAGTATCTAAAGAATATATTTTGATAACTAAAAGGATTTTTCCAATACTCGCAAAATATGTAAAGCTAATTATGCATTTATAAGACATGAAATTATTTTATTTGATAAAGTAAAAGACATGCTAAATTACTACGGTTAAGACTCTTATAAAATTAGTTATGAAATTTCCTTTGTAAAAGTTTAGTGATAAGAGGGCAATAATAAATTACTCCTATGATGTTTATGAAGAGTTTATGAGAAAATTTGTTTTTTAGAATAAGATGTGAAGGGATATATTAACTACATGACTAAAGCATAGCTAGGGTTAATTGAATTATTTTAACTTTAGATTTATATGATGATCCTAGAATAAATAAGGAATGAATTGCCTTTAAACTACCCTTCCAATGTATTCAAGGACTAATAGAGTTAATTATCCTATTAATTACAAGGTTAACAAATAAAATTACAATAACAAATAAAATGAGATAAGGGGGTTAAGAGAGTAAGAGATTGGAGCGGATGACTCCATCCTATTTGTTTTTTAGGGATTGCCGAAGAGGGAACTCGATGGATGTAGATGCAGGCCTTTACGTTTGCCACGATGAGTTTCACCATGAGACTCTTTGTTGCTCCGGTGCGTTTCATGTAAAAATAAAGAAAGATAAGGATTAGTATATATCTAAATTAGTTGAGTCATAGGAGAATCTATCCGCACATGACCTATGCAAACAGCACACGAAGGTATAAATCAGTCGGCATACTGAGGCCATTTATCGCGACAACAGCCGGTCGAGTTACGACAGCAACAAAAATGGTTCAGATAGCCAATACAGTGAATAATTTAGCAAACCAAGCAGACATTCATCCACACAGGAGGATCACAAGTATACAAAGATTATGGAATGATCATGCATAGCTTAAAATATGAATAGAGAGGGATAAGAAATCAGAAATCAAACATGCACATTTCCAGCTTATTTGAAAAAACAGTGGGTCAGCATTTTTAGGATGGAATAGAAACATATGTGCCCCCTTTTCATGGTTCAGATTTTTAAGTCAAGTTTAACAAGAAATTGGAAATATAGGACCAGTTTATACCCATAGCAAGAAATCAAAGTCAATGCAATCTCGTACAAACCCTTTTATTCAACATACATCATAGTGAATTTTGACAATAGCGATACAAACCAAACCAAACGTACTCCTAACATCCTTCACTTAACAAACTATTTGACATAGATAAACATACACATGATTCAGATGCATACCAAGAAAGACAATACACTCGTAGATAGATAATGCATGGCTCAATAAGAATCAAAGGCCTTCATATCCTTAAGTTTAAACCATTTCTTAGACCCTTCTATTCACTTAAGTAGTCTCCAATATCAGACTGCCTTCCATACATGTCTACTCTACAGGAACATGAGTATAAACCAGGATAGGATGCAAACAGGGGAGGGGCAGGTTCATTAAGGCATGGGAATGACTCAAGAGATGCTAACATTGATATAGTTTTGATTGTTAGACGTAGAGGACATATAGGATTTGCTTGTTTTGTTAGTATACAAGGATATTGAGACCAACACACTAATACCGGAAAAAGGGGTCACCCAAATATGTAGAGAATACTCAGGAGACTGACTGGATACCCACAACTGCATGATATCATCTTAACAAGACGCAAATAAGATCGGATATTATCTGTCCCAAAACATTATCGATGCTGATATCAGACTAATCGCACTAACAAAACAGAATTACAAATACTAATAGCGATTAATTCTGACTAACAGATTCGACATAAACGAATGCACTTCAAATCATACGAAAATGGTATTAAACACAACTAGCAGAAACAACATTCAAACAAATTATAAAGCGTAAATCACCCCAAGAAATCTGAAAGGGAACGGGTTTACCTTCTCCGGGCAGCGACCCGGGACAGCGTATCAAGTCGTCGGTCCAATCGAGTTTTGGTTTTGCGATGCGAGTAAAACGTAAAGCTTGTTATTGAGAATGCTTACTGATTTGGGACTGACTTCCGCGACTAAGAAGAAAATGTTTCGAATCGGTAGTTCTTGCTGCTTCACTACTGAGCTCTAGACGATCGACGCTATGGGTTCCCTCGAAGGTAAAAGAAAGGGTGTTCGACCTATGTTTTTTGCCCTACTATGCTCGACTGATCCCCCTTGACCCTGCTCTACTCTCTGTGTGTTCGACCCCTTTTGCCCGATAGCCCCTACTTGCCTCTACATGCCTGACTTGTTATGTATATATAGTTCCAAATTCGGGCTTTGATTTGGTAAGGTTTTCAAAGCTGATTCGAGTGATTGTTTACCAAAATAGGTGCTGATTTGGCTCGATTTCGAAAAGCTTTTAGTGCGATTTTAGGTGTGATTTGAATGGATTATGGTAAGGTATCGTTGGAGAAGGGCTGGCTTCGTGCATGGGTAAGGAAGGTTCCCGGATTCTCCGGCGAGAATCTCGGGGTGTGCTGGTGTGGCGAACTAGGGTTGCGGCGGTTGAAAGGCTTAGGGTTTTATTTGTTTTCGGTTGTGTGAGGGAGACGATGAGAAGGTAAAAGGGAAAATGTTTGAGGGCTTGGGCTGGGCGGAGAGTTAAAGGGCAGACGGGGCGTTGGGCCATGGGTGTTGGGCGTGGAAGGTCAATTTGCGAAATGGTGGGTAGTTATTTTAATTAGGGTATTAAGTGTTAGGTTAGTTAGATTTAATTGTATTAATTAGTGACAAATTAAATTAATAAATTGTGATTAGATTATTTAGGTGTTTTATTAGTTTAAGCTATTATTAATAATAAATACGGGTGTGCTAATTAATTAGTTCTTAATGTTTATAATGCGATGTCGTTATTAAGACTTATTAAATAAAATTAGGACTTCTTAATTCTTTTATGAATGCTATTATTAAAACGCGTGTGTTAGATTATTTATGTATTTATTATTTATTATTAGGAATTATGACAAGGCTCTAAGTGTGTAATTTTCTACGTAAGACGCGGTGCCATTATTAAATTGTTTATTTATGTCTGTATTAATTTTTTATTGCTGCATTTTATTATAAAAATCATAAAAATTATTGTTGTATTATTAGTCTAATTTTATAGCTAATGACTGGACGGGAGGGTCAAAATTGGGTGTCAACAATCATCATATCTATATACATTGACGGCCCTTTAGTGAGGGACTCGGTGGAATCATCATATCTATATACATTGTCGGCCCTTTAGTGAAGGACTCGGTGGAGGTCATTAGTGATGCGCGGTAAGATGCACACACTTTAAACGCAAGTGCACGTTATCGTGACAAGTAGTATAGTCTTGATAAGACCGAATATCGTCCTCAAGGATTAGGGTTCAATTACCAACTATCTATTTTTTTGTATCTATTTGGTAGATTGATATTTTGATTTGTTGTTTATAACTAAGAATTATAAAAGCTATTTAACTATAAGGGTTTACTTCAGTTGTGATGAGAATAGGGCTTCCATGTATCTTCACTATCCGCTTATGCTACTTATTAATGCAATAACTTATGGTATTCTTCTTTTGGAGAAAGCAGGTTTACGAAATCGTTTTATACTCCCGTTAGGGTTATATAAACACTCAACCCCAGTATCGCACCTTACCTACCTTTCGGTGATAAGGATAACTCTATAGGAGGATTAAGAACAAAAACCTAGTTAACCGTCACGCACAATGCGCAAAATTAGGGTTGTTAAGCCTCTCATTAACGCTACATAAATAATTGAGGTATTTTCATCCCCAATCCAAGAATGTCTATCCAACTTACAGCATATTCACAATCCCCCCCTTTCGGAATCTGATTAGAAATCATATAGTGATAATTAGTTGTCAATTAATTACCAAGAGTTCAACTCAAATATTGGATAGATCTCACAATAAGAAAAATAACCATAAGCATGCATTAATTCATAACAAAAGTTTCTAGAGATTCAACATGGAAAGCCCTATAAGAGAATTAGTTCCTAGCCATAGACATGACAAGAACTAATCCCATGTTCATCATACAAAAACTGAAATAAAGTAAAGAAAAGGAAAAGAAATTACTAGACTATGGTCTCCAATCTCTAAGCAAGAAGCCTTGTATTGTGCAAGAAAGGGAACCCTTAAAAGCGTCAGGGTTCTCTTTTTATAGGCTGAAAACCGCCTCCCTCTTTTCCTTCAGGCCTGGCCCAGAAATTCGTCCAAACACCTACTTTTTCCGCGTCGGCGCCGCGGCGCCGGAAGTTCTGCAATCCGTTGGGTGTTTTGGCGCCGCGACACGATATCGCTGTCTCGAGGCGCGCGGCCACTGCAACTCCTGTAGCTTCGGATGTTTAGCGCGCGCTGCATCTCGCGTATGAGGCGCCGCGCGGACAGTCTTCGCACCTCTCGAATAGTGGTGCCGCTGATCCGAGAGGCGCGCGCTGGTGCGAATTCACCTCGCTCGCCACTTTTTTTTTTACTGCATCTCCTCTTTTGCCCTCTTTTAGCTCTTTTTCCGCCATTTGGCCATTTTAACCACTTTGACTCAATAGAAAGGAAAACTATCCTAATACAACACTTATATGTGCAAAACGAGACAAAAGACTAACTAAAACTGACTCAAAAAGTGTATATAAAATACACCGATCAATTAGCCATGTCAGCACAAATAGAATATCATGAGTAACTTTATACGATTTAAATCATCATTTGACTCTCAATGGAATAGATAGAGTAACTATTTCTTAGAAAATCAAGGCACTATCATGTCATGTATCATTATGAATTAGGAGTCAATAGAATTATGTACGTCCGTCGTACACTCATTTTATATAAATCATGCCAAAAGAAGAAATGATAGTTTCACATACCTTATTGTCGAACTAACCAACTCAATATTAGAATATGTCTCTTCTAGTACTTCAACCTATAATAATGGTAATACGTCCGTCAATTCTATGATTACTAGCATACTCTATATCCAATGACGTCTTCCTATTCTATAAAAAATCGGGCAGCACTTCCCCTTTTTATATGCAAATCAACAACTTTCAAACAAAGTCAACAATACCAATATGACGACACAACTTAAAGATATAACCAACACAATCCAAAACAGTTCATAATCTAACAACATCGAGAGTGCAATGCAACATCTTCTTATGTTTTAATTCCTTTAAGACACTTCGTAGTATTTACCATATCGCATATATAAGTTCATAATTTATTTTTCCATCATTATAACTCTACCAAACAGCCCTAAAATGCAACACAACATGTCCAATAATTTCTTACAAGTCTCGGTCAACACCACAATACCAAACTCTTTTCATAATTTCTTAAAAACCAATTGAAGTCTTAAAATTCAATTCATATTTCAACAATTCCATAAGAACAACTACAACCTTAAATATCAAGATTTTTCTTCAACTTTCCACATTCAATTAGCGACGATAATAGCAATAACACAATCGAACTCAATATATACAAAAACAATCCTAAAATCGGCTACAACATCCATAAATCACATGCATTGTCTTAAGTTCCAAATTCTCTTTATCAAGAGTTTATCCTTTAACTACAACATCATTTAATCTTCCAAATACTTAATGAAAAGAAGAATTTTTACCTCAATTTCTTTTCCAAAACAGTCCCAACAATCGGCCATTGCCCTCCTCATTTCTTCACCAATTTTATCACCTCCTCAACTCCAAATGGACATGCATGTGTTGACACCCAATTTTGACCCTCCCGTCCAGTCATTAACTATAAAATTACACTAATTTTAAAACAATTTTAAAATAATAAAATGCAGCAATAAAACATAAATACAGGCATAAATAAACAATTTAATAATGGCATCGCGTCTTACGTAGAGTATTAATCACTTAGAGTCTCGCGCCCGCATTAATTAATTTCAAGCCTCGTCATGATTCTTAATTAATAATAAATACATAAAATAAATAATTTAGCAATGACGTCGTGTCATGTAGCATAGCCGCATTTATTAATACGCAAGAGAATTTCATAATCATTTGTAATTTAAAATCAATTTTAATCTAATACATGCATTTAATAGCGTCATTTATAAAAGTTTTAAACAATCCTTAAATATCATATTTTGCATTTAACATTTAAATAATTTGATCTAAACTCAATTCAATTTTAATTTAACTTCGCAATAATGCATAATAATAAGATTTTAAATAATAGCACCGCATTCTAAAGTATTAAGCACTAATTAAATAGCACACCCGCATTTATTATTATAATAATTTAAATTCAAACTTAAACTAATAAAACACCTAAATAATTTAATCACAATTTATTAATCTGATTTACCGCTAATTAATTTTACCTAAACTAACAATTAAAACTAACCTAAAACTAATAATACACTACCCAAAATAAATACTTAATACTCAGCCCAATTTTCGCAGCCCAACTACCCAAACCCGCGGCCCATACCCAGATCTTTACACTACCCGCAGCCCATTCTCCCTATTTTCCCATCACCAAATTTCACCCACGCCAAAGACTCTCATTTCATCCCCTCTCTCTCCATCGCCTCACCTTCGCTCCATCTTCTAGAAACGAGACGAAACCCTAGCCCTTCACTTCACCTTCCTAAGATAAACGCAGCCCTAGCCGCACCTCTCCCTCGCACTCCCATCGCCCATGCCGTGATTCTCGCCTGAGAATCCGGTGAATCGAACCAAATCCATCCATAATCTTACATTACAAATCAATATCAATTTACCATAACTGAACAGCTTCAAATCAGTACCAAAATTATTCGTTTATCATAACCAAATCGCACCACAAATGGTAAGAAAACAAAGACCCAAATCTCACGAAATTACTAACCAAACTTAGAACCCAAAGGAGGGCTATAAAAAGGCACATGCAATAGGATTGAGGGCATGGGTGGAGCACAGTAGAAGAGCTCAGTCAGAAGATGACAGAGCTCAATAGGGATCGAGGGGGAGACTCAGAAATCGGGAAGCACCCAAAACCGATAGGCATCGATTTACGTCCCCTAGCAGAACATCGGGTTGGAATCGCGAACAAGACTCGATGATTGGAGAAGGATCGCGCAACCGCCACGCCTTGGAGATGTCGCTGCTCCTTCCACCGCAATACAATATTTCTAAGCCTCAGCGTTTTGCCGTTGCCACTGTTTCAAACTCAGTTAGGCTATTCAATCAGGTTGTTTCTATTCTTTTACTCCAAAGTACATTTTATGCATTCCGTCAGATTCATGTACATTTTATTTGAGCCTCGCCACCGTCGATTGTTTGTACCTACTATTTACTTTACCATGTTCTGTTGTTTTCTACGAAACTGCTATTGAATGGGTCACCTTGCTAGAATAATCATATATTATAACTATCCATTATATATGTATCCAATTCGGAATTCAGGGGGTATACCATTTGACAATTGATAATTAGTTAGGTTTGATCTCTACCTTCATTTTATCTGAAGCATGCCTAAATTGATTATTCTCATCATGTGTCTTAATATACTTATATGAAATGAGTTTTAATCTCCCTAAAAAAATACGAAACTTACAGCTTGTGGTTTTTCCCTTATTTGTTTGTTTAAACCATCGCTATTCTTTGTAACTAATCAAAGTGTGTGTTTTTCTTTTTTTTCCCGAAAATCACAAGCTAAATTATATACTTCTCCTAACCAATAGTTTGTGGAAGTAAAAAGGATTATGAGGTCTAATCCTGTGTTTTCAAACTAAGCCGACGCTGCTCCCTAAGTAACAAAGAACCAAAATTGCAAAAGAATTATGTGGTCTACATGTGTTTGTATATTTATATGCTTGCATTCAAAAGATTCAAATCCTTTACTTGTTTTCTAAAATATCACTACTATATTTTAATAACTTAAGACCGACCTTCCAATCAAAATGTTACTAAGATCAAGGATATACGATTTACATCGCCGTGTTATCCTCCGATAAAGTAACAAACATTTTAATTGTAAAATAAACCCCGCTCTCATCTCTTAAAAATGGTAATGTATTTACTTTAAGTTAACTATACAAGTATAATATCTATCATAATATTTATTATACTTTGTTTCCACCGTCTTAGGTGTAATTAAAGTTTACGTTACGGGAATGATAAATAAAACCATCAGAAAGCGTAATTGTATACTTAATGGTGAACAGGAGTGTCTTATACCTATATTTTTTGGCTGACTTCATATATACTTGTCTAAAATAGTCTGTTCGAAGAAGGTATGCATTATACCCAGATTTCATCCCGAATAAATATTCAAGTGTCATCCAGATGTCTCTCATAACAGTTGAGTCATCATATGTATATTTAAACCTATTAGGGCCAACAGATCTAACATATGGCATGTTTTAGGATCGTAATACTCAAGCATGACCCGGATAGTCCATTATGTTTATGACTCCTTGTCTGTTTATCTAGTTATGCCTATTACGCATTTAAGAACATATACCAGTTTCTGCTGATTGACTAAATCACTTAAGAATAAGCATATATGTCTCTATTCCATTCTGAAATCGTTTATCTGTTGGTTTCAAGTGAACTAGAAAGGTATAGGTTTTGTATTTGGTTTCCTATTCGTGGTCTTGCTGTCCAAAGTCTCATGTTTATGTTTTGAGCCATTGTCTCTATTTTACATGTTCATCTTATAGTCACTTCATGGGGTAAGGTAGGATTTAGACATGATCCATCCTAATATCAGCAGCCCTGCATAATTCCCTGTTAGGACGAATGTTTGCCTTATTCGTCTAAACCATCAACTGCGCGCCGTTTTGATGGCCTGCATTTCCTGTTACTACCGTAACACATGAGTCGTGATTTGGCCTATCTATGGTTATTGCAATTCCGTGTGGCTGCATCGTGCTATTTACTGATCACTATAGTTATTTACCTATTGTGTCTATGTGTGACCCAACAAATTCGAATACGTACCAAATCCTTATCTCTTCTTCTCTTTTACGTGCCGTCTTTTATTCATTTTTATCCTAAGTTGCCTGTTTTGTTTCTGTTTTGGATGTCTTTGATGGCATCTGTTAAATACAATTGTGTACAGCCAAGGACACATTTTCAGGTTATCCTTTCTCGTGTGTGTTAAATTGCAACATATGATTTGGATCTATACCCCCCTATGTCCTGTTTGAGGTCCATGCTTAAAAATGATTCTTTCATCGCATACGTTGTCCCCGCTTTCTAGCGTGTCGAATATATAGGATGAATCAGATGTATGGGCCAACAATATTTTCATAAGCTGGAATTTACTGTTTCGGCCCGTTTTCTCTTGAAAAGGAAATGATTTCAATGTGTTAAATGTTATATTAAGGTGCATTTATTATTTGATAAAGTTTGATGATATGTACTAATCCTTATCTTTTTCTTAAATTTTACATGAAATGCACCGAAAGAAATGAAGAGTCTCACGGTGAGACTCATCACAAGCTACTCCAAATGAAGACCCGCATCTACGTGCATCTCTCTATCCGTATTGAAATCCCAAAACCACCGGCGAAAGGGCACCGCCTTCCTCGAGTCATTTACTAATTTATGTCTGTCCATTCGTTATTTGTAAATTAATTGCCTAACATCACTCTACTAGCAGAACCTTTAGGACATTCAAGCTTTGGGTTGCCATTAAGAGGTAGTTTGATACTAAAACTCGCTTCTTCTAACTTAATCATTTTTATGCTAGTTATACATCGCTTAAAGTTGCATCAAATAACCTAACGATTTTTCACTTGCATAACCCTTTACGCAATTAAAAGTATTATCTCATTATCAATCATTAACATTTATATAGAAAATTAATCCCATTTACTATATAGATATCTTGCATGCTAGGCTCATTTCATAAATGCATAAATCATCCTTGCATATATAATAATATTTCACTAGACTAGCTTTATACATTTTAAAACAAAATCTCACATTTCTTTTACGTTAGCAAAGAATACTTCCTCCATCTTTTACTTAAACACTTTTCAAGGCACATTTTGCATCTTAGCATAATAATTAACCCTAGGTTTGAACGGACAACCGCAAGTTAGCGGATCCTTTAGGGTGCCTAATCCCTTCCCTTTAGGATAATAAAGAACCCTTGCCCAGAATCTCATTAAGTTTAGCAGACCATTAAATGGAGTTAATGTTCACTTTAAACTAGTTAACATTTAGGTGTCCTAATTCACCCAAAATAATTAGGTGGCGACTCCGCGAACCCTTAGCATTCTAGTACTTTTTTTAAGCACCCCTTTAACATTTAACACCCCTTTTAACATTCAACACTTTTATTTTATTTTCTAACATTTTATTTAAGCAGGGTCCGCATTTAGAAAGTCGCGGTCGAAAAAGGGCGCGACAGAATGGCGACTCCACTGGGGATTTTAGGTTCTTAACCACAACAGACCTAGGGTTATTATTTGGCAATTATTTTGCATTTAATTTTTGTGTGTTGTATTTTGTTTATTTTTTTCTACTTGCTTTACTGCTTTCCTTAAACTGGCATTCCGCTCATATTTCTTCCATTCTGGAAAATTCACACAAATCACACACTCACGCTACCGGTGTGCTCCAAGACCCGCAAATTTCTTTCAAAAATATCCAAATTTTAGGAGAGTTGGCGCATGTGAGTTAGATCGGTTCGTTCGATCACCGCGTAGCCTTCTCACTCGAGTTGTCCGCCGAACTCAAGGCCTAGAAAAAGCCAAATCTTAGAAACTTAAGATAGAGCTATACCACTTATTTTAGGGCATGCATGCATTTACTTGGGTGGGTCAATCCTTGGCATCGACACCACAATTAGGAAGACACTGACTTGTCGACGGGTTTCTCAACCCAACGACCAACCAGCATATTATGTGTAGCGTGGCGATGATAGACAAATCCAAACCTAATCATGTCAGGCTGAAATTGGAAAAAGTGCACCGTCATTTGGTCGCCATTTCCAACAAAAACATTACAGTTGGGCGACTTGGACAAATCCGTCATAATCTCGCATGAGTGACGTTTAGGCTTACCTCTGGCATAAAGAGGTCCCCCTGCATGTTAGGAAACGTTTGAATGTGCTATGTGCAATATATCTGCTACATACCCGCAAATTATGTGCTTTATGCTAACACCATTTGTCGCATTTTTTAGAAAGATTTATCATCTTCCCCAAAGGTCGATTTGTATTTGACTAAGCAATGACAGAGCATCAATACTTCACAAGATCAAAGGCACGGTCCAGCGACACGACCGATTCAAGGCATCCGAGTTTAACGAGCCTAACTCGCTCTCGTTCCTATAGCAAAGCAGGGTCTCGTAAAAGAAGAGCAAAGATGACACCTTTTTCAAAATCGACAATGTAGGAAACCGCATGGATTGCAAGTCCAAATGCACTGCATACACGCAGATGTCGAGGACAAGGCAAAGTCAAATACGAATCGACCCCAAAACTCACAAATTTTCTTTGAGCGCAGTCCTTCATATTAGCGTATAGTACAACAAGTTCTCGTGATACTAGCGTATGTAAAATACAACAAAATTCTTGTAAGCAGGCGCATAAACATCAACAATCGAGAGTTCAAATCCCGCAACAAATTATAGCGCATCACCTGCCCAGAGTCAAATTGCAACTCATGCGAGGCACAAACGCACGACAAAGACATCATGACAATCCACATGGTTCACAAATACATCACAACAAAGGCATCACGACAATTCGCCGCCATAAGGAAACATCTCGTGACGACATCTCTACCCACATAATTGTCTTTCTCAAATATTTATCAGTCGTTTTAACAGCTTATACACTAACTTTTCTCAAGCTTAGCTTGCAGAACATTTATTCTACAGAACAAAGAAGAACACGCCCGCATAACGACGTTATCGATTATGTCCAGCGACGACATATATCCGACTCAATTTCGCTACCAAAATCGACAATTTTTAAGGACTTCGCCACGAAAGGACATTGACAAATATGATCCCATACGCTGAAAGATCGACATAAATCGACAATTTTAAGGACTTTACTACAAATGACATCAATGGACATGGTCAATTTACGCTGGTGGTTCCATGTCCCAAAATCGACAAAATTTTAAAAGAAAGCTCGACGGCAATGAGCACCGAGAGTATGGGAGAATATACCACGATTTCGAGCAAGGATGCAAAATCAACATAATTTCCTACTAGTATATTTTCTCAAGATAGAATATTTTCAACAAATGTTTTCGACCGAGACTAAATCGCATGCGGTTATACGGTCCGCATAAGACAACGCATGCAAATATCAAGAGCCAACACAAATCGGCCAATTTCTCCCCGAACTAACAATTTTCTTTGAGTGAATTTTGCAGTCAACAGAACAGGAGGACAATAACTTTCCAATACAACATCAACATTTCGTCCATACAACGCATTTAACATCTACATTTCGTCCATACAACGCATTTAACATCTACATTTCGCCCATACAACGATTTAACATCTACATTTCGCCCATACAACGATTTAACATCCGCATCTCGCCCATACAACGATTTAACGCTCGCATATCGCCCATACAACGCATTTAACATCGATTTCGCCCATACAACGATTTAACATCTACATTTCGCCCATACAACGATTTAACACCTACATTTCGCCCATACAACGCATTTAACACCTACATTTCGCCCATACAACGATTTAATATCTACATTTCGCCCATACAACGATTTAACATCTGCATTTCGCCCATACAACGATTTAACATCTGCATTTCGTCCAAAACGACGCCAAGTCCAAACCGACGCTAAGTCCGAAAACGACACCACGTCCAAAAACGACGTTGAGTCCGAAAACGACTCCGAGTCCGAAAACGACTCCGCGTCCGAAAACGACGCCACGTCCGAAAACGACGCTAAGTCCGAAAACGACACCACGTCCAAAAAACGACGTTGAGTCCGAAAACGACTCCGCGTCCGAAAACGACGCCACGTCCGAAAACGACGCTAAGTCCGAAAACGACGCTAAGTCCGAAAACGACACCACGTCCAAAAACGACGTCGAGTCCGAAAACGACTCCGAGTCCGAAAACGACTCCGCGTCCGAAAACGACGCTAAGTCCGAAAACGACACCACGTCCAAAAACGACGCCGAAGTTCAAACGACTCGAGTCCAAACGGCTGAGTCCGAAAACGACGCCACGTCCGAAAACGACGCTAAGTCCGAAAACGACGCTAAGTCCGAAAACGACGCCAAGTCCAAAACAACGCCATCATCAACATATCACATCTACGCAGGGACGATTTTCTCTGTTCTCAAAATTGCATTTTTTCTCATTTTATGCTTTATTATTATTCTGTCTTAGCAGTTATGCACTAACTCTTTCTTGAGCTTTAGTCTACAGGGGCAGCAGCAACACAACGACGTCATCAACACAACAAGTCCAAAAACGACGACAAGTCCAAAACGACGCCAAGTCCGAAAACGACGCCAATAGCAACATTCCAATACAACAGATTCGCTCACTGCAACAAGTCTACATCAAATACATCTTGCAAAAAAGCACAGGTTACATCATTTACACTTTAATTATTTCATCTAGTTTTGATTACGCATGAATTACGACACAACTCCACATATAGAATAATTTTTATCTAAACCTTAGGAGACATGATTTGCATTTCGTCCATACAAGACGATAACGCCCACACAAGGCGTTTTATGCATTTCGTCCATACAAGACGATAACGCCCATACAAGGCGTCATTTGCATCTCGTCCATACAAGACGAGAACGCCCACACAAGGCGTCATTTGCATTTCGTCCATACAAGATGATTCCGCCCATACAAGGCGACATGTGCATTTCGTCCATACAAGACGATAACGTCCACACAAGGCGTCATCTGCATCTCGTCTATACAAGACGACGCATCATCACATCATTTCATATACGATTTGACTACAACCACAACACAAAATTTACATTCTTACATTATTTTGTTTTGTGCTTATGCACTAATGCTTCTATCTTAGCTTCAATCTACGAACCGCACAAGATGGAGCATAACGTGGATTTTCTTACAAATAACCGGCAATTTGTCAGGGGCCAACCTTCCCAATGAATGGCGTAAGCGCCTCAGCGCCGGTCCACTCGCTCCACATCACAATAAAACCCAGCACCATAAGCCATAGCAGACACCCTGTGTTAAAGCCGCCATTTTTATTTTTATTTTTACACCATAGCCCAAAGGTCGCCATAACTCGACATCGACAAATTTTGAGTCCGCGTTATCCCGCCTTGATATTTTGACCATGGTAGCCCAGTGTCGTCATAACTCGACACTGGGACAATTTTAAATTTTGCATCAGCCTTGTCTTTTCCCAAACATTTCAATTCTGAGGATCGAGACAAAATTGGCTATGAGTCAACGTCTTTGTCCGAAGATTCTTCCATCATCTCCATACAAAGAGGACAATCGCTGACACCCAATTTTGACCCTCCCGCCCACCATTAACTATAAAATTACACTAATTTTAAAACAATTTTAAAATAATAAAATGCAGCAATAAAACATAAATACAGGCATAAATAAACAATTTAATAATGACATCGCGTCTTACGTAGAGTATTAATCACTTAGAGTCTCGCGCCCGCATTAATTAATTTCAAGAGTCGTCATGATTCTTAATTAATAATAAATACATAAAATAAATAATTTAGCAATGACGTCGTGTCAAGTAGCATAGCCGCATTTATTAATACGCAAGAGAATTTCATAATCATTTGTAATTTAAAATCAATTTTAATCTAATACATGCATTTAATAGCGTCATTTATAAAAGTTTTAAACAATCCTTAAATATCATATTTTGCATTTAACATTTAAATAATTTGATCTAAACTCAATTCAATTTTAATTTAACTTCGCAATAATGCATAATAATAAGATTTTAAATAATAGCACCGCATTCTAAAGTATTAAGCACTAATTAAATAGCACACCCGCATTTATTATTATAATAATTTAAATTCAAACTTAAACTAATAAAACACCTAAATAATTTAATCACAATTTATTAATCTGATTTACCGCTAATTAATTTTACCTAAACTAACAATTAAAACTAACCTAAAACTAATAATACACTACCCAAAATAAATACTTAATACTCAGCCCAATTTTCGCAGCCCAACTACCCAAACCCGCGGCCCATACCCAGATCTTTACACTACCCGCAGCCCATTCTCCCTATTTTCCCTTATCACCCAAATTTCACGCCACAGCTCTCATTTCATCCCCTCTCTCTCCATCGCCTCACCTTCGCTCCATCTTCTAGAAACGAGACGAAACCCTAGCCCTTCACTTCACCTTCCTAAGATAAACGCAGCCCTAGCCGCACCTCTCCCTCGCACTCCCATCGCCCATGCCGTGATTCTCGCCTGAGAATCCGGTGAATCGAACCAAATCCATCCATAATCTTACATTACAAATCAATATCAATTTACCATAATCAACAAATTTCAAATCAGTACCAAAATTATTCGTTTATCATAACCAAATCGCACCACAAATGGTAAGAAAACAAAGACCCAAATCTCACGAAATTACTAACCAAACTTAGAACCCAAAGGAGGGCTATAAAAAGGCACATGCAATAGGATTGAGCGCATGGGTGGAGCACAGTAGAAGAGCTCAGTCAGAAGATGACAGAGCTCAATAGGGATCGAGGAGACTCGTAAATCGGAAGCACCCAAAACCGATAGGCATCGATTTACGTCCCCTAGCAGCAGAACATCGGGTTGGAATCGCGTAACAAGACTCGATGATTGGAGAAGGATCGCGCAACCGCCACGCCTTGGAGATGTCGCTGCTCCCTTCCATCTGCAATACAATATTTCTAAGCCTCGCTGCTTTGCCGCCATCGCTTTCAAACTCGCTTAGGCTATTCAATCAGTTGTTTCTATTCTTTTACTCCAAAGTACATTTTATGCATTCCGTCAGATTCATGTACATTTTATTTGAGCCTCACTACCGTCGATTGGTTTGTACCTACTATTTACTTTACCATGTTCATTGTTGTTTTCACGAACCGCTATCAACGGGTCACCTTGCTAGAATAATCATATATTATAACTATCCATTATATATGTATCCAATTCGGAATTCAGGGGGTATACCATTTGACAATTGATAATTAGTTAGGTTTGATCTCTACCTTCATTTTATCTGAAGCATGCCTAAATTGATTATTCTCATCATGTGTCTTAATATACTTATATGAAATGAGTTTTAATCTCCCTAAAAAAATACGAAACTTACAGCTTGTGGTTTTTCCCCCTTATTTGTTTGTTAAAACCATCGCTATTCTTTGTAACTAATCAAAGTGGTGTGTTTTCTTTTTTTCTTTCCCGAAAATCACAAGCTAAATTATATACTTCTCCTAACCAATAGTTTGTGGGAAGTAAAAAGGGATTATGAGGTCTAATCCCAGGTTTTCAAACTAAGCCGACGCGTTCCCCGGAAGTAACAGCAACCAAAATTGCAAAAGAATTATGTGTCTATGTGTTTGTATATTTATATGCTTGCATTCAAAAGATTCAAATCCTTTACTTGTTTTCTAAAATATCACTACTATATTTTAATAACTTAAGACCGACCTCCAATCAAAATGTTACTAAGATCAAGGATATACGATTTACACTGTCGTGTTATCCTCCCGATAAAGTAACAAACATTTTAATTGTAAAATAAACCCCCGCGTTCTCATCTCTTAAAAATGGTAATGTATTTACTTTGTTAACTATACAAGTATAATATCTATCATAATATTTATTATACTTTGTTTCCACTGTCTTGGGTGTAATTAAAGTTTACGTTACGTGGGAATGATAAATAAAACCATTGTAAAGCAGAATTGTATACTTAATGGTGAACAGGAGTGTCTTATACCTATATTTTGTGGCTGACTGCATATATACGTGTCTAAAATAGTCTGCTCAAGGTGTATGCATTATACCCAGATTTCAGTCCCAGAATAAATATTCAAGTGTCATCTGTATGTCTCTCATAACAGTTGAGTCATCATATGTATATTTAAACCTATTAGGGCCAACAGATCTAACATATGGCATGTTTTAGGATCGTAATACTCAAGCATGACCCGGATAGTCCATTATGTTTATGACTCCTTGTCTGTTTATCTAGTTATGCCTATTACGCATTTAAGAACATATACCAGTTTCTGCTGATTGACTAAATCACTTAAGAATAAGCATATATGTCTCTATTCCATTCTCAAATCGCTTATCCGTTGGTTTCAAGTGAACTAGAAAGGTATAGGTTTTGTATTTGGTTTCCTATTCGTGGTCTTGCTGTCCAAAGTCTCATGTTTATGTTTTGAGCCATTGTCTCTATTTTACATGTTCATCTTATAGTCACTTCATGGGGTAAGGTAGGATTTAGACATGATCCATCCTAATATCAGCAGCCCTGCATAATTCCCTGTTAGGACGAATGTTTGCCTTATTCGTCTAAACCATCCACTGCGCGCTGTTTTGATGGCCTGCATTTCCTGTTACTACCGTAACACATGAGTCGTGATTTGGCCTATCTATGGTTATTGCAATTCCGTGTGGCTGCATCGTGCTATTTACTGATCACTATAGTTATTTACCTATCAGGTTCATGTGTGACCCAACAAATTCGAACACGCATCAAATCCTTATCTCTTCTTCTCTTTACGCGCCGCCTTTTATTCATTTTTATCCTAAGTTGCCTGCTTTGTTTCTCGTTTTGGATGTCTTTGATGGCATCCGTTAAATACAATTGTGTCCACCGACACATCTTGAGTTATCCTTTCTCGTGCAGGTTAAATCGCAACATATGATTTGGATCTATACCCCTATGTCCCGCTTGAGGTCCATGCTTAAAAATGATTCTTTCACCGCATATGTTGTCCCCGCTTTCTAGCGTGTCAGAATATATAGGATGAACTGTATGTATGGGCCAACAATATTTTCATAAGCTGGAATTTACTGTTTCGGCCCGTTTTCTCTTGAAAAGGAAATGATTTCAATGTGTTAAATGTTATATTAAGGTGCATTTATTATTTGATAAAGTTTGATGATATGTACTAATCCTTATCTTTTTCTTAAATTTTACATGAAATGCACCGGAGCAAAATGAAGAGTCTCACGGCGAGACTCATCACAAGCTACTCCAAATGAAGACACGCATCTACGTGCATCTCTCTATCCGTATTGAAATCCCAAAACCACCGGCGAAAGGGCACCGCCTTCCTCGAGTCATTTACTAATTTATGTCTGTCCATTCGTTATTTGTAAATTAATTGCCTAACATCACTCTACTAGCAGAACCTTTAGGACATTCAAGCTTTGGGTTGCCATTAAGAGGTAGTTTGATACTAAAACTCGCTTCTTCTAACTTAATCATTTTTATGCTAGTTATACATCGCTTAAAGTTGCATCAAATAACCTAACGATTTTTCACTTGCATAACCCTTTACGCAATTAAAAGTATTATCTGTTATCAATCATTAACATTTATATAGAAAATTAATCCCATTTACTATATAGATATCTTGCATGCTAGGCTCATTTCATAAATGCATAAATCATCCTTGCATATATAATAATATTTCAGCTAGGACTAGCTTTATACATTTTAAAACAAAATCTCACATTTCTTTTACGTTAGCAAAGAATACTTCCTCCATCTTTTACTTAAACACTTTTCAAGGCACATTTTGCATCTTAGCATAATAATTAACCCTAGGTTTGAACGGACAACCGCAAGTTAGCGGATCCTTTAGGGTGCCTAATCCCTTCCCTTTAGGATAATAAAGAACCCTTGCCCAGAATCTCATTAAGTTTAGCAGACCATTAAATGGAGTTAATGTTCACTTTAAACTAGTTAACATTTAGGTGTCCTAATTCACCCAAAATAATTAGGTGGCGACTCCGCGAACCCTTAGCATTCTAGTACTTTTTTTAAGCACCCCTTTAACATTTAACACCCCTTTTAACATTCAACACTTTTATTTTATTTTCTAACATTTTATTTAAGCAAGGTTCGCATTTAGAAAGTCGCGGTCGAAAAAGGGCGCGACAGCATGAATTCTACAATGTTAATCCATCATTCCTTATGTTTTTTTCCCTAAAATTTCATCTTAAAAACTTGAAATTTCTGGGGGTAATTCTCGGCAGTGAGCACATTTTTTGGTGTTCTTTCTTGGCTTGGAACTTAGATGAAGAATTTAATCTAGGAAGAGGAATTTATTGTCTTCAATTTGGCTATGAATGAGAGGGGGTATCGGCTGAATCAAGGAGAGGAGAAGAGAGGAAGAGAGTTTGAAAATAAAGTCTTGAAATGAGAGGTGAAAGGTTACAAATTAAGGGCAAAATCTGAAAATGTTATTTACACTTTGGTTCAATTTTCTTAATTGTCTACTTAATTTAATCCCTCCAGTAATATTTAAAGCTTAGATCTCACTTCTTCTAATTTCCAAAAATCTCATAAGGTCTCGTATTCTCAATGTCGTAATTCTTATAATACGACACTAGTCCATTACGGGAATACACAACTATCATAATAAGTTCCAACATCACACTTGTTGTAACCAAAAACTTTTCGAAATCACATCCTCTTGTATACTAATTTTCGGATTAGCATACATAAACATACTTTATATCCAATATTCGAATCTTACTTCATTAATGACGTTCTTAATTATCGTCTTAAACTTATGAGGTGCAACATCTTTCCCCCCTTAGAAACATTCATCCTCGAATGTTCATAATAGGTCTCATGCTATAATGATTTCGGTAGAGTCTCTTTTATAAATACACCTATCCACCTATATTCAACAACCCAAAGATGCCTCACAGGGCCACAATTTATCTCAGAGGTAACAACTCTACCTAACTTACAACAGCTCAAGAAATGCAATTAGTAGCAAAACAACAGCCATAATTCAAAGTACAGTATGTTAAGAGTCACACAAGTCAAAGAAACAACTACATATGGTTAAGAGGACACACCATGTTTGAAACCAATACATGTAAGACTGAAAGAAGGGCAGCAACATGTGTCTGAGGTGTAGCAGGAACCGTAGTAGCAACAGTAAAACAGTAGCTAAATAGTACATCAAGTGACATCAAATAACAACCATAAGGATAGAAAATATGGTGGCTAACTACTTCAGACAATAACAGGTATGTGCAGCAACAACTCAATATAAGCAACTAAGGAAAACAGTTTCCAATACACAAATCAGACTAAAACACAATTCATGGTGACTAAATATAGTTTTTGGTCTGTGTGCTCACACTGATGCCACTTATTATCTCATTAGGAGTGTAAATGGGTCAACGGACATGTTCTCATCTTCATCACACAATGTATTTGTTCCAAGTAATCACATTCTGGTCTAATCTTACCAGTGTGTGTGAGCCTCTGCTTTTGTCACATACCTAGCTATTCTCCGGTAATTTCTACATTTAGTTTTCCAACTGAATAGCTGGAAAAGATTGGTAACATGTTGTGGCTAAGTAAACAAGGCTAGGACTTAATACCTATAGGCAGTAATAACATAAGCACACTACCCTGCTCGTGATTATAACCAGATACACACATACTACATCTAAACTTAGCCATTTTCTTTAGGTCTTGTCTTAACCCTTTAGGCTCCCAGGGTTGCAACTCAAACCAGTTGACAAAACTCATAGAGAAGAGAATACAATTTCAAATAGGGCATGTTAACATAGATGAACATCACACAACCTTATTACCAGATGGGCATTAGACTCTCTGCAAATCAGGCATGCTATTTACCATATGAGTTTCAAGTTCCTTTCATGGTTGGAACACATGTTATTAAGGTAACAATCAAATAATGATTACACACATAATTTAAAGGCACAAGTAAACGTAGATAATCACAACTCTTTGGTTGAACTGATATGAAGTTATGTCATAGCTTGTGAATACTTATAAGAAGAGACATATGTCACCCATGGGCCAACCAGTTAGTAAGATCAAGTTGTAACCAATTAAGTCAATCATGATTCCTATTTTAGATTGTAAGCTTAATGTCATGCCTCTTTAGGATAAAATCAGATACCAACTTCACAATAAATCACATAGTACAGGGGAAGGGCAGATAGATTAACTCAATCACACCTATAAATTTCTCAACAGACTAGCTCTAAGCTAATTAATCGTAGATCTTTGTATTCACAATGCAAGGTATCATAACAACATTTAATTTATTATATTGTGTTTACCTAGTTGATGAGTTATCTCACACTACACCACCTTAAGCAACAGACCAACTCCAACTACTTTAAATAATCATCTCTAGCCTATCAATGAGATTAGTCGTGCTTGACACACATGGTAACATTTTAATGCATCCTAATCATCACATGATTAAAGGCAGATGCAGAATCCTGGCTTCACTTAAGACTTCTAATTAGACATCTGCACACCAATCACTTTAACATAGTACCTTAGCATATTTATAGCATGTAAGCTAGTTTAACAAACATGTATATATAAAAGAAAACTACCATAATCTTGTGTTATCCAGAACAGGATCATCAACCCACTGCATGACGCACAACTTTTCAAGTTTTAAACTATATTCAAATAGATGTTAAACTGAATGATAAGATTTCAAGCTAACATTTTTAGATATCCTTTTTACTAACAGTTGAAATTTTGAATAAAATAGGCCACCACTTAATCATGCTACTGACTCCACAGTTACTAAAATAGTTCATACATAATTAAATGGCCCTTAACTAGATATTAGACCAACTGAAAGAGTTATGTATGCAGAAATCAGTATTAAGCTATCATGTTAGATATATAAGCATGGCAAATATGAAATCAGTTAAAATGGTATTACAATCAGTCTACACCTTCAGAATGTATCCAACAGTAATATCAACCTTAAGACCTACTAACATATTCTAGACTACATATTCCAATTAGGGCCAGTCAAGTAATGATTCCACTCACAACTTAGCTCAAGTAATATTCATAGGCATCTAATATTCTCCTAATGACCTTACCAAACCAATCCAATAAATCTCAGATCCCCACAGCAGAGATAAACCAAAACATTTAACAGATTTATCAGAGAATAAGGTTCAGGCAACATAGAGATTTGACAAAAAACAAGCAAGCATATTAATGGTACGAAGTAACTGATCAAATATATGTACCTAATATGACTTCCTAAACCTATGTAAAGGTTACTTCTATAGCATATTTGATCCTAGCTCATCATTTGATCTCAACAGGTAGCACTTGAACAAATAGTCAGTTTTACCCTCTTATTCCATCATGAAAAGAGAAACACATGGTCCATATATTAAACTAAACGGAGACATACAAATTTAGCAGGTAAACACATTTTTTTCCTTTAAGTTTGGAAATACATTCTTAAACCTGTAAGGTTATTTTGAATGGTTACTACCAGTTATGGACACATATCCAAGCAAAGTGACACTACACATGTAAAAGACTATTCTTAACATAGTGGTTATATAATTATATCCAAATCACACACTTTAATCCACATGTTATCATATCTAATTTGACAAATATCATGTCAACCTAACAGAATCCCTATTCAGAAACCAACATCCTTTAGGGCCATCTAGACCTGAGAC
Source organism: Przewalskia tangutica (assembly GCA_029844215.1). Classification (NCBI taxonomy): domain Eukaryota; kingdom Viridiplantae; phylum Streptophyta; class Magnoliopsida; order Solanales; family Solanaceae; genus Przewalskia; species Przewalskia tangutica. Next base: position 2,539,832 of record CM056732.1, read on the forward strand.
ACATACAGGGCATATGAGATTGACAAGACAGCCACAAACCTTCATGTTGGCTAGGACTCACATAGTTATACTTACATGCATGACAAATGCTCTCAAAGTTAAATTAGCACAGAAGGAGGCAACAATTCATGAAGATTAAGTGAAGTTCTAATTTGTACACTTATGCTAGCCAAACACATATAGTCACAAATGAACAACTAAACATGTTGCACAACTTAGATGGCCAAATCATAACTAATTTACTTCACATTGCTTTTAAGTTATAAGAAAACATATCCAATTCTTCATAACACTAAATGGTACATCATTTTATCCTTTCATATGCACAATCCATCTATTCCAATATATAACCATGTAGCAGATACTAAATCTCATGAATCAATAGAGCAAGCTTAAATAGTTTTTAAGAAGAAACATTTAGATAGTATTCACAACTCACAACCATCACACATATCATATATTTCAACCAAGCTCAAGCATCATATTTAAGAAGGTCTGGGACATCTTAAGGTCTCAACGGTTACTTATTATTCTAAGATTCTCAAATATTCCGCTTCTCAAGCTTACTGTTATGCCCCGTAATTTCAAGAGAATAAGATGAGAATGTGTGAAAGGAATTAAGATTTGAATTTGGAAAGATAAGTTGGCAAAAATGTTTTAGGCAGATTTTCAGTCAACTTTGGAACGGTATATCTCCTACTTCATTAGGAGTTTTTAGGTGTTTCAAAAGCCCAGTATGAAGTACATTGAGTCTAGTTTCCAATGTAACAAACCGCTCATCGATAGAACATCGGAGTAGAAAGTTATGGACATTAGAAGTTCTGTCGACGGAGGAGAAAGAAAGCTTCAGTCTGGCGTCACAGCGCCACGGCGCCGGCTGCAGGGCCGCGGCGCCAAGGCGAGACTTTTCGCGAAAAAAAAGGTAAATCAGAAGATATTTTTATAGAGGGCCTATGGGAGGGCGACAAGTGTCCCTCCCAACTTGTAAGGCAAGCTAGACCTTATATTATGGTCAAAGTCTTGCAAGACTTGACCATTTGCAAGATTTCATTCCAAATAGAAATTGCTCTTCTCTCTCAAAAGTTGATAAAGAACCCTAAGCCTAAATGAGATTTTTGGAAAGGCAACAAGAAGGAAACAGGTTGGCGAGCTTGTAGGGGGTTCGTAGAGGTGATTTTAGCGGAAAGAAGAATTTCGGAAAGAGGGCTAAAGTGGGCGAGATTGTTGGACTATTTTGGGCTTATCAAGGTAACAATTTTGTTCTCTTAAGTGGTTAAAGTTTTCTTATTGTTGTAATGATGTATATAAACAAGCATGAGATATACATAATGAAGATTGATAAGTGTTATGGATATTGGAACCACTAATCCGAAACTAGCATGTTTAGCCTTGAGATTGTAATTCAATTTGGTTATTAGTTTTAGTCGTCGCATGTTATAGAAAGAAGGAATTATAGTTGTTAAAGTTGTTTACAACTATATAACATGCTAGACTTAACAAATTGGATTGAGAAGGAATTAGAAAGGATTATACGTTGTTGCACCTAGTAAGCCGAGAATGGCATTGTCTATTGAACTACTTGGTATTAATTTTGGGGCAGAATTTTACATGTCCTGTAAGGCGTGTAATCCCCTTTGATTGGTTGATGTGTTGAGCCTTAAATGTGGCATAATTGGTTATTGAATTCGGGTCTTGAAAAGGTGGAAAAGTACGTAGAAACAAAGGAAATGCTGCCCAAATTTCTGTAGAATAAGAGACCTAGCACTTAGTATTATTCCACGTTGATAAGCTAAAAGTTGATAGACATGTTATGGTTATATTTTACACTTATGGCTGTCAGCAGTGATGGGGGATTCCACGGGCACGCTTTGATATTTGTGGGCTTGAGACCCTTACTGGACTATGTGATGATATTTGAGGGCTTGTGTCCGTAGCCCTGTGTGACTATTGTTCATGTGTTGAAATAGTCATTAAAAGGTAAAACTGACTTTCATTACTTTCACTTTGGCAAGGCACAATGTACTCTTATTTTGGTTATCATACATGTCTCCAGCCTTATATAGATTGTTATGATTTCATTACAGTGTTTTCAGTTTCACATACTTGGTACATATTTCGTACTGACCTCCTTCGGGGGGCTGCGTTCATGCCGCAGGTTGAGGTACATAACTTGCTGATCCGCACTCTTAGGATCACCGCTCACCCTTGAAAGCTCCATTTCTCCGGAGGCTTTGTCTTTTGGTACGGTTCCCTGAGGTTGTAGATTTATGTACATTCAGGGGTATGGCGGAGCCCTGTCCCGTCACAGTTGTTATGTCAAAACTCTTAGAGGTCTGTAGTCATATCATGTGGGTTGTGTAAAGAAAAAAAGAGGTAACTGCTTTTGGATTTATGTATATATATCCAGGGAGGTAGCCCTATCGGCTAACCTGTTATTTATTTCCTGTTAAGTTCATGTATGTTCATTGCTTTCTCCGATGTATACTGTAAGCGGTGCCTGTAGTAGGCACCGCCACGTCCGAGGTCAGGTCGTGACAAAAGTGGTATCGAGCGCTTAGTCCTCGGAAAATGTCTACGCACCGTGTCTACAGTAGTCTTGATTATCGGTGCGCACCACATCTATAATCGTGAGGCTACAGACATTTAGGATTGGTTTCATTCTTCTCACTCTAAGATCGTGCGACAGAGTCGTGTTGTTAGGTCGCCTCTCCTAACGAGTTATGTTGATTGCAGCCACGAGCGCAAAGAGTGACCCGAAGCGACTATGGATTGCGTATCCAGGTTGGTGGTAATTGTTGTATAGTTGGTATAATGACGTACAACTATACGGATTTATGTATGAGGGTCATTTATGGGTTGCCTAGAATGATTTTAGATTACCAAGAGTTGGTAAGGACTAACTAGATATCGGAAAGGTATAAAACAGTTAATGAATTCTCTTCGAGGTTTTACGTATTATTTTGAGATAATTGGAAAATGATGAGCTGTCTGATAGGGTAGTGAACCCTTAAGAAGTCATGCTAAGGAACCTAACGGAATGCCATGTTAATAAAGTAAGCTACGTGGTATGCTTAAGAGAATTGTACGAATGAAATCAGTATGGTGTAAGTAATGGTTGTTGTGATCGAGACAACATGATTATGGTATCATGAGAAGTTATTGTACCCGTTTACGGGAGGACTGATAAGGTAGTCTTGGTACATGGAAATGGCGTGCCTAAGAATATTGAGTAATGACTTTGAGGGCATGCGTCCCTGATTTGACATGGCTTCTTATGTATTGTGTTGTGGCAAAATTGGTATGAAGGGGCTGTAAAAGGAAACTATGTCGCTACCTATTAGATTGACTCTGAAGGAACATTCGGGGACGAATGTTTCTAAGGGGGAAGAATGTTACGCCCCGTAATTTCAAGAGAATAAGATGAGAACGTGCGAAAGGAATTAAGATTTGAATTTGGAAAGATAAGTTGGCAAAAATGTTTTAGGCAGATTTTTAGTCAACTTTGGAACGGTATATCTCCTACTTCATTAGGAGTTTTTAGGTGTTTCTAAATCCCAGTATGAAGTTCGTTGAGTCTTGTTTCCAACGCAACAAATCGCTCGTCGATAGGACATCGGAGTAGAAAGTTATGGACGTTAGAAGTTCTGTCGACGGAGGAGAAAGAAAGCTTCAGTCAGGCGCCACAGCGCCACACGGCCGCAGGGCGCGCGCCAAAGCCCCGTTGTTCTGAAGTTGCAGCGCCGCGGCGCCGGCTGCAGAGCCGCGGCGCCAAGGCGGGATTTTTCGCGGAAAAGAGGGTAAATCAGAAGATATTTTTGTAGAGGGCCTATGGGAGGGCGACAAGTGTCCCTCCCAACTTGTAAGGCAAGCTAGACCTTATATTATGGCCAAAGTCTTGCAAGACTTGACCATTTGCAAGATTTCATTCCAAATAGAAATTGCTCTCATCTCTTCTCTCTCAAAAGTTGATAAAGAACCCTAAGCCTAAATGAGATTTTTGAAAAGGCAACAAGAAGGAAACAGTCAAGAGCTTCAGAGGGTTCGTAGAGGTGATTTTAGCGGAAAGAAGAATTTCGGAAAGAGGGCTAAAGTGGGCGAGATTGTTGGACTATTTTGGGCTTATCAAGGTAACAACTTTGTTCTCTTAAGTGGTTAAAGTTTATATTGTTGTAATGATGTATATAAACAAGCATGAGATATACATAATGAAGATTGATAAGTGTTATGGATATTGGAACCACTAATCCGAAACTAGCATGTTTAGCCTTGAGATTGTAATTCAATTTGGTTATTAGTTTTAGTCGTCGCATGTTATAGAAAGAAGGAATTATAGTTGTTAAAGTTGTTTACAACTATATAACATGTTAGACTTAACAAATTGGATTGAGAAGGAATTGGAAAGGATTATACGTTGTTGCACCTAGTTAGCCGAGAATGGCATTGTCTATTGAACTACTTTGTATTAATTTTGGGGCAGAATTTTACATGTCCTGTAAGGCGTGTAATCCCCTTTGATTGGTTGATGTGTTGAGCCTTAAATGTGACATAATTGGTTATTGAATTCGGGCCTTGAAAAAGGTGGAAAAGTACGTAGAAACAAAGGAAATGCTGCCCAAATTTCTGTAGAATAAGAGACCTAGCACTTAGTATTATTCCACGTGGATAAGCTAAAAGTTGATAGACATGTTATGGTTATATTTTACACTTATGGCTGTCAGCAGTGATGGGGGATTCCACGGGCACGCTTTGATATTTGTGGGCTTGAGACCCTTACTGGACTATGTGATGATATTTGAGGGCTTGTGTCCGTAGCCCTGTGTGACTATTGTTCATGTGTTGAAATAGTCTTTAAAAGGTAAAACTGACTTTCATTACTTTCACTTTGGCAAGGCACAGTGTACTGTTATTTTGGTTATCATACATGTCTCCAGCCTTATATAGATTGTTATGATTTCATTACAGTGTTTTCGGGCCACATACTTGGTACATATTTGCATCGACCTCTTCGGGCCGCGTCACGCCGCAGTTGAGGTACATAACTTGCTGATCCGCACTCTAGATCACTGCTCACCCTCGAAAGCTCCATTTCTCGGAGGCTTTGTCTTTTGGTACGGTTCCTCGAGGTTGTAGATTTATGTACATTCGTGGTATGGCGAGCCCCGTCCCACACAGCTTGTTATGTCAAAACTCTTAGAGGTCTGTAGTCATATCATGTGGGTTGTGTAAAGAAAAAACAAGAGGTAACTGCTTTTGGATTTATGTATATATATCCAGGGAGGTAGCCCTATCGGCTAACCTGTTATTTATTTCCTGTTAAGTTCATGTATGTTCCGCTGTTTTCTCTGATGTATACCTGTAAGGGTGCCCAGGTAGGGCACCAGTCGCGGGACCGGGGTTGGGTCGTGACACTTACATTATCTTTTCCCCTTATACGAGTGATATAACTTCTCCCAATCTCAAAATCATTTCGCCCTTCTAGCATATCAATAGTCGGGGTATAAATCGCTCATTTATTGGCTACGAGCCTCCACTGACTGAAGTCATCATTTTTTTTTGTAACAGGGGTTATCGAAACCGTAACATACCTTCCAATAATTACTAACGCTTAAATAACTCATGATAACCCATAATCACTTCAGCAAACACACACATGACCCTAATAAATATGTTCGTACAAATGCACATCATTATCACACCAACTATACAACCATCTTACCAACCTATATACATAGTCCATATATTCCCCTCTGGGCCGCTGTCGCTTTCTTTGGAGGGCATAACTGTAACACAATAATTCGTTAGAGGTGGATTATCCTAATAACGTAGCTCTATCGCACGATCATAGAGTAAGAAGAATAGAAACCAATTCTAAATGTCCGGCAGCCTCCTGCGTATAAGTATGGTGCACAACATACCCATACACAAGACTACTAGACACGGTCTATAGATATTCCGAGGATTAACTGCTCTGATACCACTTTTGTCACGACCCGACGGGTCGCGACCCGGTGCCCTAATTGGACACCCTTAACTAACCTATCACATATAATCCGACTGATACTGAGAAAAACATATAAACCTCGTGACAATAAGTTGCTGACTCATAACGTTATATATCAATAGAACCTGTCTCCTGAGGAGTCACAACAATTCGACATAACAACATAGGCAAGCCGACAAGGCTGCCTCTATACATAGGATTATCCAATATAAACAACAACAGACACCTGTCTTGCGTCACACACACACAACCCACAACTGTCTACAGACCTCTAATAGTAAGATAATGAAATATGACGGGACAGAGCCCCGTCGTACCCCTAAATATGCATAAGTCTATATTAGCGAATCTGTACCAAAGTGACTAACTCCAAAACAATGGAGCTCCCAAAGAAAACAGTTGGGCAGGAATCCTAAGCCGGGGAATCAATGAACTGAATACGTGTACCTGCGGGCATGAACGCAGCCCCCCGAGAAAAGGGGATCAGTACGAAATAATGTACTGAGTATGTAAAATATGTAGTACTGTAAAGCAGATCATAACTGGTCAATAGATAACAGGAGACATGTACGATTATCAAATACCAAATGAAACTGTGCCATATAAAATAGAGAATCAACTGTGTCGAGAGTTATATCAAAATCATGGGTGCTTGTCCATATAATCATATATACGTATATACTATCATGTGTACTTGTACCCGCATCATGGATACATGTCCATGAAACCATCATATACCGTCATGGGTAAATGTACCTTCATCATGGATACATGTCTATGAAATCATCATATATATAAACATTGTCGGCCCTCTAGTGAGGGACTCGGTGAACAAATGCAAGGATCTGCGCACGAAAATTACCGGCCCTTTAGTGAGGGACTCGATGGAATCATCATATTTGTATACATTGATGGCCCTTTAGTGAGGGACTCGGTGGAATCATCATATCTATATACATTGTCGGCCCTTTAGTGAGGGACTCGGTGGAAGTCATATAGCCATGTCAACATGAATAGAATATCATGAGTAACTTTATACGATTTAAATCATCATTTGACTCTCAATGGAATAGATAGAGTAACTATCTCTTAGAATATCAAGACACTATCATGTCATGTATCATTACGAATTAGGAGTCAATAGAATAATGTACATCCGTCGTACACTCATTTTATATAAATCATGCCAAAAGAAGAAAAGATATTTTCACATACCTTATTGTCGAACTAACCAACCCAATATTAGAATACGTCTCGTCTAGTACTTCAACCTATAATAATGGTAATACGTCCGTCAATTCTATGATTACTAACATACTCTATATCGAATGATGTCTCCTATTCTATAAAAATTCGGGTAGCACTTCCCCTATTTATATGCAAATCCACAACTTCTAAACAAAGTCAACAATACCAATAAGATGATACAACTTAAAGATATAACCAACACAATCCAAAACACTCCATAAAACAATTCATAATCTAACAACATCGAGAGTGCAATGTAACATCTTCTTATGCCTTAATTCCTTTAAGACACTTAGTAGTATTTACCATATCACATATATAAGTTTATAACTTATTTTTCCATCATTATAACTCTACCAAAACAACTCTACCAAAACAGCCCTGAAATGCAACACAACATGTCCAATAATTCCTTACAAGTCTCGGCCAACACCACAATATCAAACTCTTTTCATAATTCCTTAAAAACCAATTGAAGTCTTAAAATCTAATTCATATTCCAACAATTCCATAAGAACAACTAAAACCTTAAATATCAAGATTTTCCTTCAACTTTCAACGTGCAATTAATGACGATAATAGCAATATAACACAATCAAACTTAATATATACAAAAACAGTCCTAAAATCGGCTACAACATCCACAAATCGCATGCATTGTCTTAAGTTCTAAGTTCTCTTTATCAAGAGTTTATCCTTTAACTACAACATCATTTAATCTTTCAAATACTTAATGAAAAGAAGAATTTTTACCTCAATTTCTTTCCAAAAACAGTCCCAACAATCGGCCACTGCCCTCCTCCTTTCTTCACCAATTTTATCACTTCCTCAACTCCAAATTGACATGCATGAATTCTACAATGTTAATCCATCATTCCTTATGTTTTTTTTCCTAAAATTTCATCTCAAAAACTTGAAATTTTTGGGGGTAATTCTCGACAGTGAGCACATTTTTTGCCAATATTTTTGGTGTTCTTTCTTGGCTTGGAACTTAGATGAAGAATTTAATCTAGGAAGATGAATTTGTTGTCTTCAATTAGGCTATGAATGAGAGGGGGTATCGGCTGAATCAAGGACAGGAGAAGAGAGGAAGAGAGTTTGAAAATAAAGTCTTGAAATGGGAGGTGAAAATTTATAAATTAAGGGCAAAATCTGAAAATGTTATTTACACTTTGGTCCAATTTTCTTAATTTTCTACTTAATTTAATCCCTCCAGTAATAATTAAAGCTTAGATCCCACTTCTTCTAATTCCCGAAAATCTCATAAGGTCTCGTATTCTCAATGTCGTAATTCTTATAATACGATACTAGTCCATTACGGGAGTACACAACTATCATAATAAGTTCCAGCATCACACTTGTTGTAACAAAAATCTTTCTGGAATCAGATCCTCTTGTATACTAATTTCCGGATTAGCATATATAAACATACTCTATATCCAATATTTGAATCTTACTTCCTTAATGACGTTCTTAATTATCGTCTTAAACTTACGAGGTGCAACATTAGGATTCAGGATTGAGTCTGAGAGCAGAAATTGAATTCAATCGAAGAATAACCAGTTCGATTATGGATCTTCGATTGGATTGTAAGTTTGATCGGAGTATCGATTCAATCGTATTTTTTTTAGCAAATTATAAATCGTGAATTCTTTGATTGTGGATTATCCAATCGAAGCAAAAGGCAGTTATATATGTGGATTGTATTGTTTTTTTTGTGGATTGTGTAGTTCGATTGTGGATTGTACAATCGAAGCAGAGAATAAATCAAATTGCATCTTGTGATTTAATACTGAGAAACACATAGAGACTGATTCTGTAGATCTCACAATTGGCATTGCACCAGTGACAGTAACTATTGACCATAACCATCTTCTATACATGTTTCCATCCGATGCTCTTGGTTCATTATCAGTTGGTATTGTACTGACTTGCATGGACAATTATACGTTATGGAGTAGAGCAATGAAACTAGCTCTATTGGGAAAAAATAAGATAGGATTCGTTGATGGAACAATAAAGAGAGAAAGCTTCAGTGCAGATCTGGTTAGGTTATGGGACAGATGCAATGCCATAGTGGTATCCTGGTTGATGGAAAATGTAAGTAAATATTTGTTGAGTGGAATGTTGTTTAATTCTGATGCACACTATTAAGGATCGCATCCCGCGCATATTCTACATTATAGCCTGCAACTGATTCAGCTTCCGCTTCTGGGAGATCAAACGGAGCATTTCATTTGGGAGGATTTAAGGGACAGATTCGACAAAATAAATAGTTCTAGAGCTTTTCAACTTCACAAGGAGGTTGCGACAATGAGGCAAGGATCGATGTCAATCTCTGTGTATTACTCAATATTGAAGGATCTCTAGGATGAGTATGACTCTATCATACCACCACCGGTATGTTGTGTCAAGACTCGGAGTTTTGTTGATCATCTACAATACCAAAGGATGTTGCAATTCATGATGAAATTTGGATGACGATTCTGATCATGTCAGAGCCGATTATAATGATGCAGCAAGTACCCAATCTAAATCAGATATATGCAATGCTGAATCAGGAGGTGGTTGCAGGGATAAGTAAAATTCTATAGGAGACAATAGGAACATCTGATTTGTTCACAGCCAAGAATGGAGATGGAAGAAATGGAGGTGGTCACTCAAAACCAAGGAAACCATACAATCCAAGTGCTACTTGTGATTTCTGTCACATGAATGGGCATTTCAAAGTGGATTGTTTTAAGCTAATGAAGCGTGAATATTGTCACAAGACTGGACACATACAAGATGATTGCTACAATCTTATTGGATATCCTGAAAATTTCAAAAATAAGAATAAGAAGGCCTACATAGTGACTGGAGGGAACCAGCCATATGAAGACACATGACAGAATCAAAGATTGTGGAGGGAACAACCTACCACAGCCACATAGTTCACACCCTCTCAGCACCAACAACTACTACAATTGTTGGACAACAAGGGAGGCACAAATGGGAAAGCAAACATGGCAGGTAAATGTGTTTTTGACACAGACACATTTATCAAATGGATAGTGAATATAGGTGCAACTAATCACATGATTAGTGACCCCAATCTGTTACTGAATAAAAATTTCACAAAGCGCACAGGGCAGGTACAGTTGCCAACAAAAGACACAGCCAAAATTACATATGTTGGTGATTGTCACATAGGAGGATGTGATGTTGTTAAAAATGTTCTCTGTGTGCCAAATTTCAAATTTAATCTCATGTCTGTATCCAAAGTAACAAAAGAGCTGAATTGCATTGCTACTTTTTCTCAACATGTTGTGTATTTCAGAATCTCTCATCTGAGAAGGTGAGGGGGATTGGTAATGAGGAAGAATGATTACACATATTGTGTCTGGATATGGGAGATCAGATTAAATGCTTGTTAGCTATTCATCATGTAGATGTTGCTGTTTGGCATCAGAGACTATGTCATGTCCCTGTGACTGTCATGAAGAAAATTCCTTTTCTTTAAAATGATGTTTCATTTTCTTTAAATAAATGTTAAGTCTGTCCCCTCCTGTTAGTAGTAGTAGAAGCACAAGGCCTTTTCAATTACTACACATAGATGTATGGGGACCTTACAAGGTAGAAACTTATAATGGAATGAGATATTTTCTAACCATTGTGGATGATTACTCTAGATGGACTTGGATATTTTTGATGAGGTTATCTGATGTAGCTACATTGATTAAAAATTTCTTTGTTGTAGTCCACACACAGCTTGAGGTGAAGATTCAGAGGGTGAGATCTGATAATGGCACTGAATTCTTCAATCAATGTTGTAAGGAATTGTTTACACAACATGGTGTGATACATGAGAGTTCATGTCCACACACACCACGGCAAAATGGTGTGGTGGAGAGGAAACACAGACACTTGTTAAAAACAACCAGAGCCATAAAAATCCAAGCTGGTTTGCCTGATAAATTTTGGGGATTTTGTGTGGAAGGGGCTGTATATATCATGAATAGGATACCTTCTACTGTTATAGAGAATAAGTCATCTTATGAACTGTTGTATAACAAATCACCATCACTCAATCATTTGAGAGTAATAGGTTGTCTTTGTTTTGCCACTGTTTTAACAAGACATGAAAAATTTAGTTCAAGGGCTATTAGAGCAATACTACTTGGATATGGAGCAGCACAAATAGGGTATAAATTGTATGACATGGAGAACAGGTCATACTTCATGAGCAGGGATGTAATGTTTATGGAAAATATCTTTCCTCTTAAAGGGAAAACATATGATAATCTTGATTCTATAAGATCTTGAACTTTTTTGTTTTGATGATTTAGTTCATCCTCAGCATATATTTGTACCATCTTCAGTAAACCAGGAGAATATCATTACATCACCTCTGGACAACCAAGATGCAGTTCCTACAGCAACACAACCTGCAGAAGGTGCTGATCACAGAGAGTTAAGCACAATCTCATCAGAATCAGGATCACATACAAGGAAGTCTACTAGAACTAGCAGACCACCAATTTGGCACAGGGATTACATAACCAAACATGGTTCTTCCAGCTATTTATATTATATTTTTGAGTGTGTTGATTATGCAGGATTATCACAAAAATATCAATCCTTTATGGCTAACATCTCTCTGGACACTGAACCATAGAGATATTCTGAAGCTGCAAAAGACAGGAGATGGGTGGAGGCAATGGCAAAGGAGATTGAAGCTTTGGTGGATAATGGCACATGGGAGCTGGTTTCTCTCCTAGAGGGAAAGAAAGCTATAGGTTGTAGATGGGTGTACAAGATAAAATACAAAGCTACAGGAGAGGTTGAAAGATTCAAAGCAAGATTAGTATCAAAAGGGTACAATCAGAAGGAAGGACTGGATTATCAGGAGACATTCTCACCAGTAGTTAAAATGGCTACTGTGAGATCTGTCATATCTCTAGCAGCATCCAAACAGTGGACCATTTACCAGATGGATGTGTACAATACATTCTTGCAAGGAGACCTATATGAAGAGGTGTACATGACCATCCCATAGGGCTTTATTGACAGAACGGGAAAGAAGAAACAAGTTTGCAGGCTAATGAAGTCATTATATGGCTTAAAACAAGCCTCAAGGCAGTGGAATATTAAACTCACTACAACATTAATCTCATCTGGTTTTCAGCAGAGCCATAGAGATTATTCTCTATTCACCAAACATGAGAAGAATGACATAGTGATTGTCTTGGTGTATGTGGATGAATTATTACTCACTGGAAGCAGTCAGACCCTTATTCAGTCTACTAAAGAAGTACTGCAGGTAAATTTCAAAATTAAAGACCTAGGAGAGCTCAAATATTTTCTTGGGATTGAGTTTGCAATAAACTCTCAAGGTATACTGATGCACCAGAGGAAATATGCACTGGAGCTCATCTCAGATTTAGGCCTTTCATGGGCAAAGCCTATATCTTCCCATATGGACATGAATAAAAAAATTACTATTGCAGAATATGATCAACATATTTCAGCTGCAATCATATCATCTACCTCAGAGAATATCAAACAGAAATCAGATGCACCTTTATCAGATCCTAGTCTATACAGGAGATTGATTGAAAGATTGTTGTACTTGACAACTATAAGACCTGACATTGCACAGTGGAGGCAGGGTTGAGAGTGGTTAGATACATCAAGCAATCTCCAGGATTGGGGATTTTCATGTCCAGTGCTAGTGTTCCTCAGCTAAATGTCTTTTGTGATGCAGAATGGGGCTCGTGTGTCAACAGTATGAGATCAATCACTGGGTATTTAGTGTTGTTTGGTGATTCACCTATCTCATGGAAGTCTAAGAAGCAATAAACAATCTCTCAAAGCTCAGTAGAGGCTGAATACAGAGCCATGGCAGCTTCTGTCGTAGAGGTAGTGTGGCTGGTTGGCTTATATCAAGAACTGGGGATCATAGTTCAGTCACCAGTGTCAGTGTATTCAGACAACAAGTCAGCAATCCAGATTGCAGCCAATCCAGTCTTCCATGAACGCACTAAACACATCGATATAGATTGTCACTTCATTAGAGAAAGGATATAGGATGGACTAATTCAGACATTGTTCTTGCCATTAGCTGATCAGCCAGCAGATTTGCTCACCAAGGCTCTTGGCAGATCACAACATGATCATTTGGTGTCCAAGCTAGGAATGAAGAACATCTTCATATCTCCTAGTTTGAGGGGGTGTAAAAGAATTAGTCAAGTGCACAACAATACCATAGGTTGTATCTCACCATATAACTTCCACTTAGTTAGTTATTGGTGGTTAAGTTTATTCACTCCCTACGTTCCAAAATAGATGATTGTCTAGAAAATTTTTACTTTTTCACAATAGTTGATTGTTTGCAATTTCAATGTACTTTTAATCTTATTTTCTCCATTTTACCCCTACTTTGAAAGTATTTTTTATGAGATAAATATGTAATGATTGATTTGTTTTTAATGATTGTAGGGTATATTAGTAAACTATCACAATTCCTTAATAAAACACTTTATTCCTAGACAATCATGTATTGTGGAACAGATGGAGTAGTAATTACTTGGTTGTTAGATGTAATTAGTTGTAATTAATTATTAGTTACTAGTTGCACAGATGTAGTTGCACATATGTAGTGAATGTATATATACTTGATGTATATGTGAATAGAAGATAACACATTTTTTTCCCAAATACCTCTCTTCTCCACATTTCGTCCCTTTTCTTCTTCTCTGCGCATTGCATGGATCGGATCAGTCGATTATCATCACTTCTTCTCTCGTTAATGATTTCTTATATTCTACAAAAGGGTCACGTGATATCCAATTAAATTCGATATATTATGTGTATTAATTTTAAAAATATATCCAGTATTACCTTTTGGAACCCATGCTATAAAAGACTTAGTAGTGCACTTGGTTGAAAGCTAAGTTATTTACCTAGAGGTTCAAGGATCAATCTCCACTTGATGCATTTTCCCCCTCCTATCTTTAATAGTGCACCCATCATCTAGAACTCCTAGATTCGCCACTGCCTTCAACCTCCCCCAATTACTTTAGGTTGCCGCTCAATCACCTTTAATCCGGAAGCGGATCGAGAGCTTGAACTTTATGAGTTCGAGTTCAGAATTTTCTTTTAGCTTACGAGCCAAAATTATTGAATTTGGAAGATCCAATAATTACACACTATGTTCGTCCACGCTCCAACCAGGGGCGGATCATATCGAGTTCATCTGAAATCTTTATTTTCAATGCGGAAAATAACTCTATGTGTGAAAAATCATTAAAATTTTAACTAATAGTAAGCCTATAACTTTAAAAATATAATAATTTCAATACTAATAACAAATGTTGAACCCGTAAATTTAAATTTTGGATCCCCTATTACTCCCACCACATGTTTGTTGTATAAGAGATTAAATTGCAGTCCAATGGTTCTAACTTCACACTGCACTAATTAGGTGCATATATGATCCAATCTAATGAAAAGTTCACCCCTTCTGTTTAATCTTCCCTTGATTTCTCTCTTCACGAGTTCACACTCACGTAAAAATAATCATAAAAGGAATAGGACGTTTGGGGTACCTAAACTAGGATATGATGGAGAAATAATAACTTTCGTGGTTTAAGAATTTCTAAAACTACTTTGAATCCTTAACAATATCCAATCCTTAGCATTTAAATAGGCAACTTAGATGCTAAGTAAGGCAAGGCCACATGGGTTGTGAAGAACAAACTTTATCTTTTGCTGATTGACTGAGGAACATGATGAGTTGATGACACTGTTCTTTTTACACTCGTCCTAGTCATAATCCCACGTCTCTTTTTTAGAAAGGTTTCCTCTATTCAGAGAACCACAAAGTAGAAGCCTCTGGAGCTACAATTTCTATGACATTCATCAGCAGCCAAAATATTAAGAATTAGGATTAATTTGTACATAAAAGATAAATTAAGAATATTGTAAATGCGAAAAGTGAAAAGGGTGCTAGCTCTTTTTTAGAAAGAATCTTTGGTTTCTTGTCTGATCATAATACCTTCTAGATGTTACTACTATATATAAGTACTCATCAATCAGCCAAAACTCAACTTGAGGTGACAACTATTATTACACATATAACACAAGGACTAGTTGCGTTGAATCTTCGAATTTAATTTGAGGATGGCGAACATGCAGATAGTTCCGGCTGGCAGAAATGTAGAGCCTCAGTATGTGGAAATGATGGTGCCTCTCTACTCTTATGGTTGTGAGAGAAAAGTCAACAAGGCTCTTTCCCATATCAAAGGTAAACTAAACACAACAAGTCTGTTAGATTTACAAGTCAATTCATCCGTATTTCTCAGTTGGCAACTTATACATCAAATTAATTGCAGGGATATACTCAGTGAATGTAGATTTTGAACAACAAAAGGTGACAGTGTGGGGAATATGCAACAAGTATGACGTGCTAACCAAAATTAGGAGCAAAAGAAAAGGCGCTCGTTTTTGGAATCCAGAAGACAACAACATGGACACAATGCAAGAAGAATCAGAAACAGAGTCATCAACAAGCCCACCAGTTTCTCGTTACCGAATTAGGCCCACTGCACCACCTTTGGCTCTCATAAGGGCTCGCTCCCTAAGCTGGAAAGCTTTGAAAAAGGCCTTTACAAGAACATACTCATTCTAAGCCCAATTACCCTACGTATCCTCTATCCTCGCCACATTATATGAGCATGATTGTTTTTTGTAAATAGCTGCCACTTATGTCGGCGATTAATTAAGTTTTCGCATCTTTGGTTCCTATCTTTGCTTTTTGTGGCACAAATAATTCGTTTATGTTTGATTAGGGAATTTTATTGGCATAAAAATCAACTGCCATTGTCACCTTATTAATGTTTCAAGCTCTCACTTATAATTACTTTCTAATTAATGGTCGAATTCCTCATCACTGCATAAATAGTAAATTAGAAACTGGACCACTTTATACTAGTAATATTGTTATTGACTGAACATGAAAAGTCAACTAAAAAACTAGCTAGTCTATTTAGCGGTTGTTAGGCGGATATTTCCACGTGCTCACGCAAGTGTATGTATCGTTACAAGTAATATAGTTTTGTAAGACTGAGTTTATCGTCCACAAAGACTGAATATTGAATAAATCTTAATCAAGTGAAGAAGAAATCAAACTAATGCATTAATTCATGAAATAGAGGTTCAAGCGATTCAATAGGAAAACCCTAATAAAGTAATTAGCTCCTAAACATTGTCATGTCAATAACTAATACAAACCAGCATAAACTGAAATAAATAAAAGAAAAGAAAAAGAACTTGAACCAAAGTTGTCTTCAATCTTGTGTTGTAGCCTCCTTCTTAGCCTCCAAAGTAGAATATAAAATATGTACAAGAATGACTCTCAGAACAAGTTAGAAACTTGTTCATGGAGCAACCAAATTAGAAATAAGAATAGGTAGATCGATATTAAAAGTACGTCAGTCCTCGGCAACGGCGCCAAAATCTTGTTAGGTGGATATTTCCACGTGCTCACGCAAGTGTACGTATCGTTACAAGTAATATAGTCTTTTAAGACCGAGTTTATCGTCACACAGAGACTGATTTCTAATTACCGAACATCTATTCTAAGTTATCTATTTGGCAAACGATAATTGATTTGAGTTTTTATCTAACTACTAGAATAATTGCAAGAAGTAAATTAAATTGTTGAGGTTTAATCAGTTATGAAGGAATTAGGGCTTCCAATATCCTCGATTATCCAGTCTTTTCAATCCCTAATGCAACTAGAATAACTTCTTCTTCTACGTTAAGATAGCGGTTAACTAGACTGTCTTATATTCCGGTTAGGATATATAATCGCTCAACCCCAGTGCAGAATCCTTCTATATTTCTATGATAGGATTTACCACATAGGAGGATTAAGAACAATAACCCCGGTGGTTTGAAAGCAAAGCAGCAGGCTGGAAGGATAGATGAGAGGCTAGAAGAGTACTCGCCTATCACCCTCGAGTACAGAGCTCTTTCCTTTCGGATCTGGTCGAGCAGCTAAAGCTCTTTTCCTTTTAAAGTTCCTCTCCACACAAGTATCGGGGTACTTTCATCCGCGATTTTAACCTATGTCTATTCAATTACAGCATATTCAAATCTCTCCTCTCGGTTCTTGATTCGAAATCATATAGATTATGATAATTAATGGTCAATTAACTATCAAACATTCATACCAAATATTGAATAAATCTTAATCAAGTGAAGAAGAAATCAAACTAATGCATTAATTCATGAAATAGAGGTTCAAGCGATTCAATAGGAAAGCCCTAATAAAGTAATTAGCTCATAAACATTGTCATGTCAAAAACTAATACAAATCAGCATAAACTGAAATAAATAAAAGAAAAGAAAAAGAACTTGAACCAAAGTTGTCTCCAATCTTGTGTTGTAGCCTCCTTCTTAGCCTCCAAAGTAGAATAGAAAATATGTACAAGAATGACTCTCAGGTTTATGGAGCAACCAAATTAGAAATAAGAATAGGTAAATCGATATTGAAAGTACGTCAGTCCCCGCAACGGCGCCAAAAACTTGTTAGGTGGATATTTCTACATGCTCACTCAAGTGTACGTATCGTTACAAGTAATATAGTCTTGTAAGACCGAGTTTATCGTCCACAGAGACTGGTTTCTAATTACCGAACATCTATTCTAAGTTATCTATTTGGCAAACGATAATTGATTTGGGGTTTTATCTAACTACTAGAATAATTGCAAGAAGTAAACTAAATTGTTGAGGTTTAATCAGTTATGAAGGAATTAGGGCTTCCAATACCCTCGACTATCCACTCTTTTCAATCCCTAATGCAACTAGGATGAGTACTTCTTCTACGTTAAAATAGCGGTTAACTAGACTGTCTTATATTCCGGTTAGGATATATAATTGCTCAACCCCAGTGCAGAACCCTTCTATATTTCTATGATAGGATTTACCACATAGGAGGATTAAGAACAATAACCTATAATGCTACACAAGTATCGGAGTACTTTCGTCCGCGATTTTAACCTATGTCTATTCAATTACAACATATTCAAATCTCTTCTCTCGGTTCTTGATTCGAAATCATATAGATTATGATAATTAATGGTCAGTTAACTATCAAGCATTCATACCAAATATTAAATAAATCTTAATCAAGTGAAGAAGAAATCAAACTAATGTCTTAATTCATGAAATAGAGGTTCAAGTGATTCAATAGGAAAGCCCTAATAAAGTAATTAGCTCCTAAACATTGTCATGTCAAGAACTAATACAAACCAGCATAAACTGAAATAAATTAAAGAAAAGAAAAAGAACTTGAACCAAAGTTGTTTCCAATCTTGTGTTGTAGCCTCCTTCTTAGCCTCCAAAGTAGAATAGAAAATATGTACAAGAATGACTCTCAGAACAAGTTAGAAACTTGTTCATGGAGCAACCAAATTAGAAATAAGAACAGGTAAATCGATATTGAAAGTACGTCAGTCCCCGTTAACGGCGCCAAAAACTTGTTAGGTGGATATTTCCACGTGCTCACTCAAGTGTACGTATCGTTACAAGTAATATAGTCTTGTAAGACCGAGTTTATCGTCCACGGAGACTGATTTCTAATTACCGAACATCTATTCTAAGTTATCTATTTGGAAAACGATAATTGATTTGGTTTTTATCTAACTACTAGAATAATTGCAAGAAGTAAACTAAATTGTTGAGATTTAATCAGTTATGAAGGAATTAGGGCTTCTAATATCCTCGACTATCCACTCTTTTCAATCTCTAATGCAACTAGAATGACTTCTTCTTCTACGTTAAGATAGCGGTTAACTAGACTGTCTTATATTCCGGTTAGGATATATAATCGCTCAACCCCACTGCAGAACCCTTTTATATTTCTATGATACGATTTACCACATAGGAGGATTAAGAACAATAACCCCGATGGTTTGAAGGCAAAGCAGCAGGCTGGAAGGATAGATGAGAGAATAGGAGAGGCTAGAAGAGTACTCGTCTATCACCCTCGAGTACAGAGCTCTTTCCTTTCGGATCTGGTCGAGCAACTAATGCTCCTTTCCTTTTAAAGTTCCTCTCCACACAAGTATCGGGGTACTTTCATCCGCGATTTTAACCTATGTCTATTCAATTACAGCATATCCAAATCTCTCCTCTCGGTTCTTGATTCGAAATCATATAGATTATGATAATTAATGGTCAGTTAACTATCAAACATTCATACCAAATATTGAATAAATCTTAATCAAGTGAAGAAGAAATCAAACTAATGCATTAATTCATGAAATAGAGGTTCAAGCGATTCAATAGGAAAGCCCTAATAAAGTAATTAGCTCCTAAACATTGTCATGTCAAAAACTAATACAAACCAGCATAAACTTAAATAAATAAAAGAAAAGAAAAAGAACTTGAACCAAAGTTGTCTTCAATCTTGTGTTGTAGCCTCCTTCTTAGCCTCAAAAGTAGAATAGAAAATATGTACAAGAATGACTCTCAGAACAAGTTAGAAACTTATTCATGGAGCAACCAAATTAGAAATAAGAATAGGTAAATCGATATTGAAAGTACGTCAGTCCTTGGCAACGACGCCAAAAACTTGTTAGGTGGATATTTCCACGTGCTCACTCAAGTGTACGTATCGTTACAAGTAATATAGTCTTGTAAGACCGAGTTTATCGTCCACAGAGACTGGTTTCTAATTACCGAACATCTATTCTAAGTTATCTATTTGGCAAACGATAATTGATTTGAGTTTTTATCTAACTACTAGAATAAATGCAAGAAGTAAACTAAATTGTTGAGGTTTAATTAGTTATGAAGGAATTAGGGCTTCCAATATCCTCGACTATCCACTCTTTTCAATCCCTAATGCAACTAGAATGACTTCTTCTTCTACGTTAAGATAACGGTTAACTAGAGTGTCTTATATTCCGGTTAGGATATATCATCGCTCAACCCCAGTGCAGAACTCTTCTATATTTCTATGATAGGATTTACCACATAGGAGGATTAAGAACAATAACCTATAATGCTACACAAGTATCAGGTTACTTTCGTCCGCAATTTTAACCTATGTCTAAATCTCTCCTTTCGGTTCTTGATTCGAAATCATATAGATTATGATAATTAATGGCCAGTTAACTATCAAACTTTCATACCAAATATTGAATAAATCTTAATCAAGTGAAGATGAAATCAAACTAATGCATTAATTCATGAAATAGAGGTTCGAGTGATTCAATAGGAAAGCCCTAATAAAGTAATTAGCTCTTAAACATTGTCATGTCAAGAACTAATACAAACCAGCATAAACTGAAATAAATTAAAGAAAAGAAAAAAAAACTTGAATCAAAGTTATCTCCAATCTTGTGTTGTAGCCTCCTTCTTAGCCTCCAAAGTAGAATAGAAAATATGTACAAGAATGACTCTCAGAACAAGTTAGAAACTTGTTCATGGAGCAACCAAATTAGAAATAAGAATAGGTAAATCGATATTGAAAGTACGTCAGTCTCCGGTAACGGCGCCAAAAACTTGTTAGGTGGATATTTCCACGTGCTCACTCAAGTGTATGTATCGTTACAAGTAATATAGTCTTGTAAGACCGAGTTTATCGTCCACAGAGACTGGTTTCTAATTACCGAACATCTATTCTAAGTTATCTATTAGGCAAATGATAATTGATTTGGGTTTTTATCTAACTACTAGAATAATTGCAAGAAGTAAACTAAATTGTTGAGGTTTAATCAGTTATGAAGGAATTAGGGCTTCTAATATCCTCGACTATCCACTCTTTTCAATCCCTAATGCAACTAGAATGACTTCTTCTTCTACGTTAAGATAGCGGTTAACTAGATTGTCTTATATTCCGGTTAGGATATATAATCGCTCAACCCCAGTGCAGAACCCTTCTATATTTCTATGATAGGATTGACCACATAGGAGGATTAAGAACAATAACCTATAATGCTACACAAGTATCGGGGTACTTTCGTCTGCTATTTTAACCTATGTCTATTCAATTACAGCATATCTAAATCTCTCATCTCAGTTCTTGATTCGAAATCATATAGATTATAATAATTAATGGTCAGTTAACTATCAAACATTCATACCAAATATTGAATAAATCTTAATCAAGTGAAGAAGAAATCAAACTAATGCATTAATTCATGAAATAGAGGATCAAGCGATTCAATAGGAAAGCCCTAATAAAGTAATTAGCTCCTAAACATTGTCATGTCAAAAACTAATACAAATCAGCATAAACTGAAATAAATAAAAGAAAAGAAAAGGAACTTGAACCAAAGTTGCCTCCAATCTTGTGTTGTAGTCTCCTTCTTAGCCTCCAAAGTAGAATAGAAAATATGTACAAGAATGACTCTCAGGTTTATGGAACAACCAAATTAGAAATAAGAATAGGTAAATCGATATTGAAAGTACGTCAGTCCCCGGCAACGGCGCCAAAAACTTATTAGGTGGATATTTCCACGTGCTCACTCAAGTGTACGTATCGTTACAAGTAATATAGTATTGTATGACCGAGTTTATCGTCCACAGAGACTGGTTTTTAATTACCGAATATTTATTCTAGGTTATCTATTTGGCAAACGATAATTGATTTGGGTTTTTATCTAACTACTAGAATAATTGCAAGAAGTAAACTAAATTGTTGAGGTTTAATCAATTATGAAGGAATTAGGGCTTCCAATATCCTCGACTATCCACTATTTTCAATCTCTAATGCAACTAGAATGACTTATTCTTCTACGTCAAGATAGCGGTTAACTAGACTGTCTTATATTCCGGTTAAGATATATAATCGCTCAACCCCAGTGCAGAACCCTTCTATATTTCTATGATAGGATTGACCACATAGGAGGATTAAGAACAATAACCTATAATGCTACACAAGTATCGGGGTACTTTCGTCCGCGATTTTAACCTATGTCTATTCAATTACAGCATATCCAAATCTCTCCTCTCGGTTCTTGATTCGAAATCATATAGATTATGATAATTAATGCATTTGAAAGGAAATATAGTGGAATAATATAATGTTGGGTCCTGAGGACCAGGATGGCCGAAGATCAAAATGGTTCCGCTAATCTTCCTATAAATTCCATTCCTAAAAAACCCCGCAATCGTAGACTGCTTTGGTTTATCTAGTCTTGATAAATGAAAGGCACTCGCTCTTATTCCACATGACGTCTATATATCTCACCACGCTCCCCTACTCCTATAAAGGCCGGCGAAAGGAATGCTCTACTCATCTTTCTTACGGCTCGTTACCGCAGTGCTCGTTCACCGTAGGGGGAAGTAACATGATCATCTTTATTTCATTTCATCCTAAAAGAAAGAAGAGAAGAGAAGGGTCCTACTTCGGAGCTATCATGCCAGAATCCTGGCAGCCCCACCCAGGCCTATCAGCCGGATCACCGAAGCCCATATTTGATCTGGAACTTGAGAAACCCTTCCCGGCCGGGTTGACTACCTGATTACCCCCCCAAACCGTACAAGATAGTTACCACCTATCACATGGCTTTCTAACTTAACTTCTTTTTCTGGTCGGTTTTCTTGGTTGGGTCATGAAAATCGGGTTGATTTGAAAATCTTGGAAGATCCATAGAGACATACTTTCTTTTTGTAATGGGATCAAAACATTTTGTGATGTCGGATAACCAGACACTTTGTCGGACTAATGAGTAAATGACCTAATTAGAGGTGGTTGGTGCCTATATACCACTTCAAACGCCCAGTAGAGAAAGCCACAATTTTCCGATGTGGATTGAAAGGAAGTTGGGGATGGACATAGATCCTTCCGCTTATCCAGAGTGTTGGAAATAGAGCCATTTTTGCTCTTAGATTTCCCGAGTCTCTTTGTTCCGTGGGCGTCATGATTCTTGATAAATAGTAGACCGCTTTCTCGACGTCGTCAACATCAAGTTGCGCAAGTAAGATCCAGGAAAAGGAGCAAGAAAACGGCTGCAACAAGAAAAAGGATGCGCGTGAGCAAGAAAACGGATGCGCATTACTAACACTTTGGAAATTGATTTGGTCAGTTTCAAAAGGAATAAAGGAAGGAGTCGACGCATTGTTTAGCGATTGTTTTCTTCCGCTGTTCTAAGGAGAGTTGCTACGCAGTTCTCATTGAACTATTCCACGGTAGCTCGCCTAAAAGGAGAGGAACTTTAAAAAGAAATGAGTTTTAGCTATTTTGGAAGCAGTCGAGATGCGGGGAACCCTTCCTTGCATTCTTTTATTGTATTCGCTTCAATCGCGAGAGCTTAGATCCTGAGAAAGATATCGAAGCGGACGACTTTTAGCGTATAATAATTAACAATACGAGGACTATCGACTTCGCTTTCAACTTATAATAGAAGGGTCTCCTCTTCCTTCATTTCATAAGCTTGCTATCTATACGAGAGTGAGGAAGAAAAACCAACAATCAACTTACCGCTTTTGATGTCCCACGATTCTGCTAGTTTAGAAAGTGATCGGTGTATTTTATATACACCTTTTGAGTCATTTTTAATTAGTCTTTTGTCCATTTTTGTACAAATACGTGTCGTCGTAGGATAAATTTTCTTTCTTTTGAGTCATATTGGTTTAAAGTGGTTTATTGGCGGAAAAGGAGCAAAAAGAGGGCAGAAACGGAGGTTCCAGAGCTCGAAAAGCGAGAAAGTGGCGAACTGTGCACAATACAAAGCCACATGCGCTTCCACCAAATAGGCTGAGCGCCACGGCGCCTAATGTTCAAGGCTTCGTGAGCGGCCACGCGCCAAGCAGGCTGGCGCCGAGGCGGGGAAAAAAATCAGAAATTCGAAAGTCAATGGGCCAAGGCCTGAAGGAAAACCTGCACCACGTTTTGGAGACTATAAAAAGAGGACCCTAGGTCAGATATAAGGGTTCCTCTCCTTGCCAAATCACACCACTTTTGGAGATCAAGATTGGAGACTTTTTCTTAGTAAATTCTTGTTCTTGTTTTACTTTCTTTACAGTTTATGTTGGATATTAATTTAGTTCTTGTCATGTCTATGGCTAGGAACTAAATCAACTTAGGGCTTTCCATGTCAATTCACTTGAACCTTATCTTTATGAATTAATGCATGTTTTTTGTTCTTCTTCTTGTTGTTGAGATTTATCCAATAATTATTTTGATTGCTTGGTAATTACTTGATCACTAATTATCATAATCCTTATGATTTCTAACCGAAATCCGAAAGGGGAGGTTGTGAATATGATGTAGTTGGATAAACATAGGTTAAATCGTGGACGAAAGTACCCCGATACTTGTGTAGTATTAATAGGTTATTGGTCTTAATCCTCCTCTATAGTCAATCTTATCACCGAAAGGTAGAAAGGTTCTATACTGGGGTTGAGTGTTTATATAACATTAACAGGAGTATAAAACGGCTTAGTTAACCTGCTATCTCAAAATAGCAGAAGAACCATACTTAATTGCATTAATAAGTAAGTTAAGCGGATAGTTGAGGAGATTTGAAAGCCCTATTTCCACATTACTGAAGTAAAACAACGTAGTTTAATTAGTTTTCATAATTATAGTCATAAACAACATATCAATCATCGGTTACCAAATAGATAACATAGAATAAAATTTGGTACTTGAACACTAATCTCTGAGGACGATAATTCGGTCTTCTAAGACTATATTACTTGACACGACACGTGCACTTGCGTAAGTGTGTGCATAAATCGCGCATCAAGTTTTTGGCGCCGTTGCCGGGGATTGGCATAGTTCAATATCAATTTTATATATTCTTAATTTCTAATTTGGTTTTTATTTTTGTTTTTATTTATTACTATTTTTATTTTTGAAAACTAGTGTGCCGTGATCCGTTTGTTTATTTTGATCTGTTTCAGGCACCTAGTTTATGCGAAGAAGAAGAGGAGCAGACACTCTTGTTCCCTTCAACCCAGAAATTGAGAAGACTTGTAAATAGAACAGGAGAAACCAACGAGTTTCGGCCTTAATAGAGATGGGAGGTTTACAAAACAACAATGAGAGATGAATGGCGGTTAGGTGATCATCAACCTAACCAAAGGATGCCCGAGATGCCGATGGATGTAGAAGAGAGGTCCAGTCCAAGCCGAGAGAAGCTTGGGAGATTATGTCGCCAAGGGTGAATGGAGCACAAACTTGCATCGAGCTCCCAAAGAATAGGAGCAAACAATTTTGAAATCAAGCTGCGATCCTAAGCACGGTACAAAATAATGTTCGGGCCGAGGGTTGCCGCCTAAGATCCTCACGCATATAGCGAATTTTTAGAGTTGTGTGCAACCTTCAGTACAATGGCGCATCGACGACGCCAGACGACGAGGTCGCTTTCTTCTCACCAGTGGATGAGCGAAATTGTGGTTGAATTCCTTGCCAATGCACTCGATATTCATACGGCAAGAGTTAGCACGAAGTTCTTAGCTAAGTTTTTTCCACTACGCAAGGCCGCGTTCGGTGAGTGGAGTTGAATAATTTCTATCAAGTGATGGAGTCACTATACGGCTTGGGAGAGATTCAAGGACTTGCAAAGAAAGTGTCCACATCACAACATTGAGTTGTGGAATTTGGTCCATATTTTCTATAATGGGCTAAGCGGGACTACCAGAACGATCATTGACGCAGCCGCAGGTGGAACTTTCATGAGAAAAACAACACACGAAGCTCATGATTTATTGGATGACATGGCCACCAATAATCATGTAACAGAGGACAGAGGGGTGAGTGGCAGAAGAGCAATAGGAGTTCATGAGATTGATGTCATCACTGCACTAAATGCCCAAGTTGCTCTTTTGACCAAGCAACTGCAACAAAATACAGTGTCTGTAAATGCAGTGCAAATGCCATTGAGTTGTGAGATGTGTGGAGGTCCACATACCTTTGATAGATGCCCATCAGCTGATCCTAACAATATTTCGATCGAGCAAGCGAGTGCAGCGGTAGGGAATTATCGAGGCCCCGAACAACCCTTACTCAAATACCTACAATCCGGTGGAGGAATCACCCTAATTTTTCATGGATGGGTGGCGAGCGCGCAGAACCAATTTAGAGGCGATGCAAAATCGGCAACCATTTACTCAGGCCTCATCTTCACAACAATTGATGCACTGCTACAAGAGAAGCGGATGCCGAGAGCAGCTTTGTTGACACTCACCAACTCACAGACCCAGTTCATGGCAGAGACTAGATCCCCTATCGGGAATTTGGAGACACAGATGGGACAACTAGCGAAGCTAGCAAACAACAGGCCACAAGGTACCTTGCCTAGTCTGAGAGATGAACCCCAGAAACGATGTCAGCGGTGCAACCGAGAGTGGAAAAGCATTAGAAACGGCTTGCACCGATCGGTGGTTGAACAGTAGTAAAGCAGAGAGAGGTTGTTGAAGATCGCCCGATATTAGAAAGCTCCAACATCCCTGCAGAAGTACACTGAGAGGATTCCTTTCCCGCAAAGATTGCAAAGGAAAGTGGTTGATAAGCAATTCTCCAAGTTTTTGGAGACATTCAGAAAGTTACACATCAACATTCCGTTCATTGAGGCATTGGAGCAAATGCCTACTTACTTTAAATTTATGAAGGAAATTCTGGGAAAGAAGAAGAAGTTGGCGGAGTATGAGATGGTGGCACTGACAGAGGAATGCAGTGTCATCTTGCAGAAGAAATTGCCCTGGCTTCAAAGATCCGGGAGCTTCACACCGCTTGGCCAAGTGGTAACATGTAATAGGACCCTTTGTGATTTGGGGGCTAGTATAAATCTTATGTCTTTGTCTGTTTTTAAAAGGTTGGAGTTAGGTGAAGCCAAACCAACCACTATCAAACATTCATACCAAATATTGAATAAATCTTAATCAAGTGAAAAAAGAAATTAAACTAATGCATTAATTCATGAAATAAAGGTTCAAGCGATTCAATAGGAAAGCCCTAATAAAGTAATTAGCTCCTAAACATTGTCATGTCAAGAACTAATACAAACCAGCATAAATTGAAATAAATAAAAGAAAAGAAAAAGAACTTGAACCAAAGTTGTTTCCAATCTTGTGTTGTAGTCTCCTTCTTAGCCTCCAAAGTAGAATAGAAAATATGTACAAGATGCCCTCTTTAGGTCAGGGTTTTAGGAATTTATAGTCTTGAGAAAAAATCACGTTTTGGACGCTTTTGTCCTTCGAAAATCGACCCAGAAAATCAGAAATCCCGCGTCGGCATCGCGGTCCTGCAGAATGGCACCGCGGTGCCGAAAGTACTGCATCCTCTCTGAATATTAGGCACCGCGGTGCCGGTGGCTTCCCATTCTGGATTTTCTGATTTTTCATTATTTTCTCGTCCGGACTTCGTCTGATTTCTCCTATGTTTTTCGGGACTTCTTAGGCTTCATTTCTTGGCCTTTTTAGTGTGCAATTCCATCTAAATCAAGTTCATTTCATCCTGTTTTTGTCATTTCTCCATTTAGGACCGCTGTGACTCAAAAGAAAGAAAAACAAATCTAATAATGTACTAAACACAAACGAAATGAGTAAAATACTAACTAAAAATGACTCAAAAAGTGTATATAAAATATATCTTACAATGGTGGAGTCATGATTTTTATTAAGGGGTTCAAAATATAAAAAAATAAACACACGAAGCAGTCAAAGGAAATTCAACACTATTAAATATACATAAAAAATAATTTTGATTATGTATAAACTGTATTTTTTCCGCCGAAGGGGTTCAGATGAACCCCTCTACCCTATGTGGCTCCTTCACTGAGTCTATTAGGCGAGAGAGACGATTATGACTTTTAAACTCATTATCAATATTGATTGATGTGAATGACAAGACTTAATTGATTTACAGTAATTGCCATTGATTGCACCATTTTTTAGATCCAAGTCACTAGTGTTGTTATCGGTCCGGACCGGTCCGGGTATTCACTTATCGGAACCGGTCCGATAAGCTTACCGGTCCGGACCGGTCCCGGACCGATAAGGTTTCGGTCCTGAAACGAGATTCGGTCCCAGACCGAAACTTTATCGGTCTGGTTCTCGGTCCGGACCGGTAAGAATTTTCCGGGTCGGGCCGATTTTTTTTTTTTTAAATTGAATTTCCAATACTGAAATTGACATTATCGGACACATTACCACGAAATTTTTACGTTGAAAAATATTGTATAGCGCGAGATATTTAGATTTGAAAATGGACAATTGGTAACAATTTGGGGTGAAAGTGAAATTGATTGACAAGACGGATGTTTTTTGAGAAATTGGCTGCTCCAAACTGCTTTAGCTGTTTGTCCGACCTTATCTCGAAAAAATACGCGAAATCAAAAAAACATTAGGTCAAACGGACATCCGAGCGCAAAGTTATGATCATTTAAAGTTTCATTAATTTACAATTAAATGTGGCGGGAGGGGTGGACGGGCTTCTTGGTGAGGGAGGTGGAGGAGGGGGTGGGATGGGGGGTGTTACCGGGTATTTTACCGGGTTATCGATCCGGCTCCTTATCGGTCCGGGTATTTTTTTGGAACTCGTATCCGGACCGTTAAAGTTTCGGTCCGAGTATCGGTCCGGGTTTATCGATCCGATTCTCGGGTAATTATCGGGAGTATCCGGACCGCTAACAGCCCTGCAAGCCACCGCTCCTGACTACAGTTGTTCATGGCTAGCATGTCATTTATTTTCTTCTTTTATGCCTATGTTTTCACAATTGGCACTCCTGACAGTACTCTACTCTATTTGTTGGTCGTCAAGGCTGAAACCTTTAATAGTTTGAAGCTGTCATCCTTGAAATATTACTCCATCATTTTAAGTCGCGACTTCAGATAAATATCCCAACTTATAAATTCATTACCATTACTCGCTGAGATTAATAAGGGACTCAATTGATTCAAAACATAATACCAATTTTTACCTGAACTATTAAAAAATCTCTATTTTTTCATTGATTTACCACTGAAAAATGTTCCGTGGCTATTTTCCACTGAATTTTGGTGGGATAAACTTAAATAGTAATGATTTTACTTGAATAAATTATGAAGTTTCCCAGTGTTTAAATCAGAATCTGATTCCCATCATACGTTTTTTCAGTGAGTTAATTCGATGGAAAAATCATGTTTTATATTACAAACAGAACCACTTTTGTCACGACCCGACCCCGGGGCCGCGACTAGTACCCTTCCGGGGTACCCTGTCAGGTATATGTCAGAGAATAGCAGCGGAACATACATAAAACAAATCTGTATAAGGTAAACATCACTCAGTTCGATAAGGCGCGCTTTTCATAAAATAACTTAACCGATGGTGAAACAAAGATAACTTTATTCTTACACCCAAACCACAAACGTGACTACTGCACTTGCAGGAATAACAATCGTGGCGGGGCCCCGCCATACCCCGAATGTACAAAGTCTATAACCTCGTGAATCATACCAAAGACAAAGCCTCGGAGACGGAGCTTTCAGAAATGAACAGTGATCCTAAGAGTGCGGACCAGAAGTTACGATCTCAACTGCGGCATGAACGCACTCGGCGAGGTCGATAACAGTACCAAGTGTGTGAAATCAAAATATCAGAATGAAATCATAAGTCCAAAATAAGTGGTCATGGATGAAATCAACTTACCTTTATCGTGCCTTACTAACAATGCAGAGTAACAAGCATATGTATATAGTCTTCGCATAAAAATAGGAGGCTCGTGATCAAAACAGGTCCTCGCCAGTAGTATCGATAAGCAATCCTACTCTCGGGACTATTTCACCCGCACGGGTCTCGTGAACCGCATGAGGTATTCCTCGCATAGTCAGACTACCGCACGGGACTATTTCACCCGCATAAGCCCATAAGGACTCGCATGAGGTATTCCTCGATCGCGTGGGTAGCAAGTCCACGAATGTGGTATAACGATCTTGGGGACTTACCCTCGATATACTCTTACCCCAAGCGGATGGTATAACGATCTTGGGATCAGACTCTCGATATACTCTTATCTCGAGCAGATGGTATAACGATCTTGGGGCTTGCCCGCCGGATATACTCTTATCAGTGCAGATGGTATAACGATCTCTGATCGCCCGCCGGATATACTCTTACATCAAGCGGATGGTATGACGATCTTGGTGGCCCTCGACATACTCTTACTGAAGGAGGTGGTATGACGATCTTGGGGCTTGCCCGCGACATACTCTTACCCCGGTAGGTGGTATAACGATCTTGGGGCTTGCCCGCCGGATATACTCTTACCCTAGCTCATTGTTATCATATCATAATCATAAATAAGTTAAGAAACTTATAACTTCTTATTAGTCTTGTTCATATACCCTCTCATTTTAGTTAAGGCACTTAATCATATCTTTAATAAAAGAAAACCGGGAATTTAACCCAAAGTACTACATAATTCAACTCTTTCAAAAGTGACTCTTTTTCATGTATAAAACCTTTGGGCAATTGATGCCTTAAAATCAATTTGCCTTTCATAAATCAAATCATTTGTCCTTGCTTATCTTACTTAGAGTAAATCTCTTCTTGTTATCCTTTCATAAAGCTAATATAACTAACTTCTCATAAAGTCGTTATACTATCTTTATACTTTAGAAATTAAGACCTTCTTATCCTTTCACAAGGCCGTTATAACTAACTTCCCATAAAGCCGTTATAACTCCTTATAAATCATTTTGTTCTTTTACAAACCAAGAGACTTATACTTCAAAGAATTCTACACAACTTCCAAAAATACTTCAAGCCACTTATCTTTAGAATAATTCAATACTCAATACTTTCACACCAAGTACTCTATACTTTTGTAAAATCATACTTTTCCCTTAACCAAGGGACTTATACTTCTCAAAACGAAACAAGTCTTTATATATACTTAAACAAGTAAGAATACTAAATCTCAGACGCTACCGCACTACATAGATACAAATACTCATGCTCAAAGGATAGGAAAGCTTCACATACCTTTTGATCAATCCACTTGCTAAGTCCAAACTACCGCAAGTAATATGTCAACCTAAAATAACCATGATACGTTTATTAACCTCTAATTTCAATGTAGAATAATCTAAACTCAAAGCCACTAAATTCTATGGAAAATCAAGATTTCCTTTGTTTCTACTCACTTTGCCACCTTTCTCAAGGCCGAATTTATCATCCAAACACCACATTTAAGGTTCAACAATCCAACATTTTAAAGGGGATTACACACCCAAATACCAATTCCCGCCCATAAGTTTACAACAATTCACTTAACAATTCTAAGGTAGTTTTTAGCTACAACATGCTCATAATCTCCTCTTAACCCATTTTTCATATCCAAACCACATTTCTAGCATGCAATGATTCTAAGAGCATTATTCACTACCACAAGTTCTTTCTTCTTAACATGCAACACTACAAACTAAATCTAAAGGAAGAATCATTACCTTAAAGTTTTAGCCAAGCTTATTCCAACACCTTGCTAGCCTTTCCTCCAAGAATACCACCACAATAACACTTTTAAGTTAGCCACCAACTTCCTTCGCCCTTAATTTCAGATTTTCCTTAGGCTAAGAATTTCTCTTGGGGTTCTAGAGAGTGGAAGTTTAGGGAGAAGGGAGCAATTTGAGAGAGAGAGAGAAGATGAAGATAGAAACGACCATGCCGAGTCTTGGTCAATATATGGCACGCAACAGAAAATCGGATGGGGAACACTTGTCACCCTCCCACGGTCTCTTTTAAAACAAAATCGATTTTCTAAGTTTTTCGCCCAAATTTCCGCCTGGCGCCATGCGCTGCCACGCCGGCCACACGGCCATGCGCTGAAACCTCCGCCTTCTTCGAACTTTCGCGCCGCTGCTGGCCATACACAGAATCTCAACTTCAAGATATTAGCGCGCCACTGCCGCTTAGTCCAAACACGTTCGTCCGATCACGCGAACTTGTAACTCATAACTTTACTCGTCGCCCTATCGACGAACGTTGGTGCGTTGGAATCGGACTCAACGAACTACGCCAGCCTTTAAAACACTTAGGAACTTCAATGTACCGTCATAACCCGCCTTAAAGTTGACTAAAACCCGTCCGAATAATCCACAACCTATCCTTAAAAATTTTAAGTCTTACTCCTTTCAGACGCCTCACGCGCATGACGAACTACGGGTGTAACATTCTCCCCTTAGAAACATTCGTCCCGAATGTTCTTTTAGAGCAATCTACTATTCCTGACATCCTCGTACTATATACTAATGGAACTTCATTATGCCACCCATGACCCTAAGATATCGCACACGCATACCCATTCACCGTAAGCCAAACGAAAATGAACCCAAAATATGAACCATTACTACTTACCTCGCCACTACTAACAGACTGCCCGCTCAGATCTACCAACTTATTCTAACACGTGTACATAGTCTCAATATCCTCGCTCACGATACTAAATCTTACAACAATCCCATCACTTACTCCGCTGAATCTCATATGTACTATACTCTTAAGCATACCACGTAGCTTAATTTACAAACATAGTTTCCATTAGGTCTCTTAATTAAACTTCTTAAGGTCCATTTATTTCTCGCATAACTCATCATCTCCTAATTATCTCAAATTAGTACGCATAACCTGATGAGAGTTCATCAAACCACTCCCTACCTTCCCAGATCTAATTAGTCCTTATCAACTCTGGTATTCCAATATCATTCTAGCAACACGTGTCCGAATTCTTTATACATAAATCAGATAACGAATGTCACTATACCCACTATACTACCATCATAACTAACCCGATACGCAATCCACATAATCTTTTCTCGGTCATCACGCTTTCTCGTAAATGAACAACATAACTCGTTAGGGAGAGACGACCCTAACCACACAGCTCTATCGCACGATCTTAGAGTGAGAAGAATGGAAACCAATCCTAAATGTCCTGCAGCCTCCTGATTATAGATGTGGTGCACAACACACCGATAATCAGGACTCTCCTGATTACAATGTCAATGAAAAAACTTTTATTTCCAGTAGTGATAAGTGTCTCCAACAATACAATTATGAATTCATTTGAAATCCATAACTTTTAGCCTAGATCTGGATTTTGTGTGTGTAAAATTGTCGAAATTATTGAGAAATATTGAATTATAAACTCATAATTCAAACAAGGTTATTTACTCGATAATTGAAATTCGAGTCTTGAACCTAAAAAATTAAAATTTAGTACAAATAACTGTGACACAATGTCTTTGTTTTACACGATTGACAAAGCTAAAGTCGACGATTGAAGAAGGGAAAATGGTCAAATTTGCCCTTCAACTATTCTTTATAGTTTAACATTGCCTTCCGTCAAAATTTGTGATCATAATTATCATTCCGGTTAGCATACTTATTAAATTTTCCCTCGGCTGAATGGAAATCTGACTTGGACTCTACGTCGGATCCACATAGACGTCACGTAGGCTCACCCAATTGTGTATATGTTACCCCACCCAGGTGTGACTTGAACTCCTTCACACTGTTTTCTTCTTTATCAACTGCTTGATTAAGAAACTATTTTAATATCTGCAAATTCAATGCAACCATAAAAGTGAATAGGAATTTCACTAGTACTAAAATTGAACACTACACTAATTGCATTCATTTTACCTTTCTTTTTGTAGTTTCTGAAGCCAATGCCGGAGTTGTAGTTGGCGTAAACACGATAGGTTCGTATGAGAGAGTGCGAGAACATTAATTTCTCTTACTCAAAATGAACACACGAGGTCTACAAAAGTGATTTATAGTGGAGCTTTGACAATTAGGGCGAAACGCAACTGAGAGAGACGAAACAACTATGGGCGGCTAGGGTTTCTCTATTGAGAAAGACCCTTAGCCTAATGAAAAGAGGGAAGCCACTTTGGCGTTTAATGAGGCTTTTGGGTCGGGTTTGTTCCAATTGGACTGGGCTCAGCCAATTTAAAATGAATTAGCCCAAAGGTGAATTTAAATAAAGAGGGGTTGGGATTTGCGGAATAATTTTGCAAATTCAGGCCATGAATTAATTTAAGAAATGACTAATTGTTTTCCAATTGTAAAAGAATGGATCAATAGAAAAACAATTTAGGCCAAAAATAAAAATAAAAATGAGTAGTTAGAACTAAAACCATAAGACGTAAAGACTATAAGAAATAAAACTGAGATTTATTTTGACATTCTATTAAATTAACTCAATTTTCTTAATTTTACGGAACGAAACATTAATTCATTTAATAATAAATAATTTGGATGATTAATTAGATAATTGTCTTTCTTAATTTATAAAATTGATATAACTTTAATTTATGAAATTCTTAATTTAACTTTATTTTCTTCGTTGGTTTATACTAAAAGTCCCAAAAATCATTCAACCTATCAATGGACCGAATTTATGAGTTGGGTCGGGTATGGGCCTATGTGCCAATTAAAAAAAAATATTCGGATATTTACAATCAACTCCAAAAAAAAAGGGTCAACGCAAAAAAAATCGTCACACAATATGTGACGGTGCAAATAACTATTATATGTGTGTCATAAATTTATGACAATTTATATAACTGTCATAAGTGTATGTTGAACAATAAATCAAGAGAAAAAATATCATACTATGTGATAATTGTAAAAACCGTTATACTCTAACTGTCACCCTACGCCATTTTTGTTGTAGTGATGAATGGTTCTATAGATAAGAGCACGCAGAATCTACAAATTTGTCTTTTAGATGAAAACAACAATATGTAAAACGCCATGAAAAAGTGTATATTTCACGCAACTTCCAAGTTCCAACTCTAAATTAAATGGAGTAAAATAAAGCACTGTAACTCTTTTCAGGGCTAATGATGTGTATATTATCAAACGCGTAATAAAAGCCACCAACCTTTGTTCAAAACCCAAATCATTGTAAATTTTCAATAATACCAACATCATTACGGGACAGAGTCCACATGGAAGATTGTCAAATTATCCCCATAATAAGTCAAAAACATTAGCATATATATATATATATATATATATATATATATATATATATATATATATATATTGGGCTATAGCTATCTTTAGTATCCACCCTCTTCTCCTTTTCATTTTCTTGTTGTGGTTTCACCCAGAATTCTTTCTTTCTATTCTCAACTACCCAACTGCTAGATTGTGATTTATTGAAAGCAACAATTACCCCCCATCAAGAAATATAAAACAGAGAGGATGATAAAAGTAGGAATAATGGTTGTGTTACTTGAAGAATACGGAATAGTGATATCAAGAATGAGAGAGCAGCTATTTCTCCCTAGGCGTTTACAGGTTCCTTTGTTTTTTCAGAGTCTTCGTTCCCCTGAAATTCAAGATTCTTCTTCTTTCCTTGTCTACTTTTAGTTCAATACAAACAATTTGTTTGATTTGAATCTTTGTTAGGTTATTGCTTCATATACGTGTAACGCGAGGAACTTTTTTGTTTTGTTTAATTTTCCAATGTACAAATTTGTACTTTGAACCTTGTAATGTGCATCACTATGGATGATGATTCATTTTCTTCAAATGAATAAAAACATGTTTATACTTTATGTTCATGTCATTGCTAGTGAATGAACACACATTTGGCTGATACAGTATTATTTTCAGGTGAATTAATTTATGCAGAGGATAAGTCCTTCTTATTTGTTCTGTATTGGGATAGTTGAGTTCAAAAGTTAGAAATGGAGCATCGATCATGAAAGCGAATACCAAAAGTTCACTCATTCTAATATCTTGGATTCTCCAGCACTTCTACTTTGCTTGCAATCAACATGAGAAATTCATTACTATCATTTTTTAATCATGTGAAATTTGAAAAGAGTAGTGTTTGTTCTTAGCGTAGGGGCTACACAAAATGAATGAGTAATCGTATTACAATCATTGAACTTTCATTATAGGCTAGAACCTTTCATGAGGGAAGGGCCTCAACGGTTCAACCCAACTAAATGCGTAACTGTCGAGGGGTCGTAAGCCATGACACTCCTGGGCCCTGAATAATTCCAAGTGAGGTAGCATGGTCCCAACACATCCAATGACCCGCCCTTCATCATAAATATACTATACAAATAGGGTAAAGTTAATTTTATGTATATATATATGTATATAAATTTTTAACTTCTTTTGATTTAAGAGATGCTTCTAGTGTAGTGACGAAAGAGATAGCCAAGATCGATGTTGGTTTCCTATTTAAATGTTAGTTCTTTATTTGGGGTGATTCATTTAATTAGTTTAACTATTGTTGATGAAAATTTTAACGATGGTTTGCTTCCGTAACAAATTTTGATTGTTTCTTTCATTTTCTTTCTTGCATCTCCTCTTTTGCCCTCTTTCTCGAGGAAAGAGTAATCTTCTATCACGATTCAAACTAGGGGTGCGTGACATCTGATAGAGCTTTTCATGCCGAGTGAACCCTTGACCCGTATATATGTAACATCTTATGTACCTTTCATGACACCATCAATGGGGTGAAATCCTAAATTTCTGGAAATCTAGGTGTCCTTGGTGAAAGTTAGGATTCTAGACAAAGATGATTAAATAACCAAAATATACACTTAATAATGTTGATTTTGATGGTTAGGTAATTAGATGGGGTGAAATACGAAAAATCAATATTGCCCTAGCACTGATTTCAGTTCTTAGCACAAACTATGTCAGTGAGTTGGGTTGTTGTTGAAATGTCATTAACACCTCACACTAATTCTAGTGTTCTAGCACTGATTCTAGTGATGAGCATTGTTGGCTTTAGTGCCTAGCACAACACTTTAGTGCTTAGATTCACCTTGGACATCTTTCTCGTTAACGTTTTCAATTCAACTTAAACTACTACTTTCACACTTTGTCAACAAGTCAAACATTTCCTTGAACAAAGTAGAAGCAAAAAAATTACTAGACGTAATATATTTTAAGCGGACAAAGACTTAAATTTTCTTAGATTCATTAATAAGCTTGCTTTGTTGCTGTAAGACGAACTCAAAAGTTATTTAAGGTTGCATTTTAGAATCCTATGTATGATATTATCACATTTTTAAATTCTCCATATATAAATATTCGACTCTGCCATTATGTGGGACAGGAATCTCATGATTAAAGAGTAATGTTATGTCATTGGAATGTTGTGTATCAACCTCTGCCTCTGGTTTTCTGTTGACATTATGTGCAACAGCACATTATATTTCGAGAGCGTCCCTGAGATTTAAATAGGGTGTGGACCTCGCAGGCCACCTAGACTGAGGTTCAAGTCTCATGGAATCACATGTATATATCCTAAATTCCACATAATGTCATTCACCGGATAAAAATTGTTCTCAACTATTTTTACTTCTTTTGTACAATACAGTTAGTGTTGAATAAAAAAATAAGAGAAGTAGAAGGGTAGATTAGCAATTTATATGTGTAATTAGTTGGTTAAAGTAAAGGAGGTTAACAACTATAAATAGAAAATAGTACCGTATACATAACAGATTTTTAATTTCTTCCTAATGCATGAGTCGACTATGACTTCTCTTCCTCTCATCTCTTCTTCTTAATTATCTCATTAATGTTAGATTGCTTATTATTTCATGGTATCAGAGCTGGATCATTGAAATTGTCTCAATTTCATTACTCGATTGCTAAATTCAATCGCGGTTGTGAAGAACACAATAATTCAAGATTTCTGGATCGATTTCATTCAAATTAGGGCAAATTCAAGCTTGAAGTTCAATTTCAATGGCGATTACTGAAACATAACCAACAAATCAAAGCAATTTTTCTAATTCAACTGATTCTCAGACTCATGTGCTAGATTACAATCATCCATTGTATCTTCAATCAACCGATTCATTTCAATTGAAAGGAAAATTACATTGTGTGGAATAAGTCTATGAATATCGCACTATTAGGAAGGGATAAATTAGGGTTTGTTAAAGGCAAATGTAAGAAAGAAAACTATCATGAGAGCTTGTGGGATCAGTGAAAACGAGTGAATGCGATTGTTCTTACATGGCTTATGAATGTTGTAGCTAGTAACTTGATAGGTGGAATTGTGTTTGCAACTAGTGCACAATCTTTGTGGGAAGATTTGAACGAAATATTTAAGAAAATAGATGATTCAAGGTTATTTAATATTCACCAAGAAATTGCTGCTACTGTGCAAGGAACTCAATCTGTGTCTGTGTATTATACAAGATTGAAAGAATTATGGAATGAATTTGAGTCCATGGTACCTATACTTGGATGTAACTGTGATAAGTCTAAGGAATTTGTGATGTATGTACAGAGGCAGAAATTATATCAAGTTTTTATGGGGTTGAATGAGTCTTACTCACATGCTAGGAGTCATATTATTGAAACCTCTTCCAAATGTCAATCAAGTCTATTATATGATTATGAGTGATGAAAATCAGAGGGCTGTGGCAAGTGCAAGTGGTTCTATTGGTATCTATGGTTCAAATACTGGAAAATCTAGTGGTGTGTATGGATTTGGTGAAGCTGAAGTTATGGCAATGTATTCTAGTGGAGGTCATCAACCACAAAAGTTTAAGAAGAGATATATACAAATTATAATCCTAATGCTTTCTGTGATCATTGTAAGTTCAAAAGATATTATATGACTTGTTACAAATTGATTGTTATCCTGGATAAAACCTAAAGCTAATTAATGGGATGGTAGGTTCAATAAGCCAGAAAACAAGTTTCAGCAGAATGACAACAGGTTCAAACTAAAGTTTGGAAGAGGAAGAGGACAAAGTACACACACTACTCATAATGCAATGATTGTTAAGCGGAATTCAAAGTGATTGCCATCAAAGTGTGAGCAAGGAGGTGCATCTATGAATACTAACAATCAAATGATTTCAGGAGTGCCACATTCAATTCCCGGATCTGATAACTATCAACTAAGTGAAAACACACCAAGTATTCAACAACAACTAGCCTAGTTTAAAAGAACTGAAGGGTCAGCTCTTACACCTTCACAATATGCAAGATTATGGAACAAAGCCAGTTCAACAATCAAGTGGCTGCTCAGGCAACAATTCCAATGTTGCTAACTCTGCAAATATGACGGGTACCAGTAATGCCCTGGTGGTCTCAAATAGTCCACAAGAATGGATAATAGACTCAGGGGCTATTGATCATATGATTTTAGATTTAAATTTACTTGATAAAACAAACTTTTAATTGATCAGGGGCTTTAGTTTGTTTTGAGTTTTATTAATTTCGGGGAATATTTCGAATACAATTTTGTATTCAACATTCTTAATGGACGTGATTTAATTTAATGAGTGTTTATGGTTTCAGTCACAATTTTTAGTATTCAATTACAGATTCAAACATAATAGTATTGTCTACGTACTCTCTCTCCAGTCTCCCCCAAAATACTTATCGCTTTCGTTTTTCAAGAGTCAACCTATATAAATTTTTACCAATAATTTAAGTTATATTTTTTAATCATATTAATATGAAAAAAATTGAAATTTATAGTACTTTTTGTATAGTTTCCGAATATCTAAATTTTAATTTTAAAATATTAAATTAATCTAATCTAATTTAACTTTAAAATTTAGACAAATTGACTTTTAAAAAGGAAAATATGACAAGTATTTTAAAATTTACATGTCTTGAAGCTTTAAAAATATATAACCAAAAGTCCTAAGTTTCATATTTACACATTCATCAATAAAGACACCCAGCAAAGGTAAAAACAAAGGCACACAAACAAAAAGGCAGAATATATATTAAAAAAAAAACTATTCTCACTTTAAAAAAAACAAAGGCACCCACTAATGTTTCCCCTTTTTTATTGTATTAACCAATAATTTTTATTTTTTATTCGTTAATTTTTTTTTCTTATTTTTTTTTTGGTTAAACGGGCATTTTATTAATACTAAACTGTTACATAAGACATATTAGCATCATAGGTGCTATCATAGATAGCGAGAACATTAAGATTATCTAATTAGGAGACTAAACTATTACACATATTTAACGGAACTAGCTCAGTAGATGCAGTTTCTTCCTTGTCTGCTTCCAAAATATTTGATATGCTTGCCGGAGGCGCAGCCCAAAGTACTAAGTGACTGGTGTTATTGTTGTGCTCGATACATTGCTTTGCTAGAGCATCTGCAAGCCTGTTATCCTGACGGAAGTTATGCCTGATTACTGGATTCCCCAACCTCCTCATCTGTGACCTGCATGAAACAAGAAGGGTATGATAAGTGGGTTGCGATTTTTCTAATAATTTGTGATAGTCAATATATTCTATATATATTCTGTAATTAATATTTAGTGTAATTAATGTAAAATAGATATTTTAATTCTATTAGGACTACAATTGTATACATATATTATATTAATAAGAGAACTCCATCAAGAAGATTTACACTATTCTACATGGTATCAAGAGCCTAAAAATCCTAACCCTATTCGCCCCCCCCCCCCCTCTCTCTCTTTCTTCTTCTCTTCCGACGCCAATTATTACCGAAAACAGTCGATATGCACATTGTATACGACTGATATACATAGCCTGCCACCATATGCTGCTCGTATACAGTGATATACATCACGTATACAGTGATTTATAGCCACCTGTAAGGCGTATACAAACCATCCCTACCATCATATACCAGCCTCATATACCTCTGGTATACTACTGAAATACAACAGTTCTACACCCTTTTATTTCCCGATCGCTCCAGCAGGTCATATACTCCTCGTATACAATTGATATACAACACTTCTACTCCCTTTTACTTCTCTACCAAATTTCGGATACCCTCATGGCATCACCCGCGAACCACATATCTTCTTCTTCTTCCTCAAAACCCAACGTCACAAAATCTCCTCGTGAAAATTGGGCCAACAATACGCATCCCAACAGTGCCTAGCACGCAGCGGCCGACCCACCGCTCGCCACTATTCGTTAATGGGTGCGCCGCTTCCAAAGAACATTCCAGAGGCCCAAAAAAGTAATCTCATTAGGCTCAACCGAGGCCCAGCATCCTGGGGCCCCATCCAGTGGCTCTCCAGGCTCAAGCCGTATGAGCAACCCACAATAGGCCAACAACCGCAACAGTGTGTCGGCCCACTATTCTAGGAACTGTAGCGTTCCAAAGGCCCAAAAACAACAATTTCAGTGGGCTCATTCGAGGCCCAACATCTTAGGAGCCCATCTAGCGGCTCGTCAGGCAGGCCCAAGCCATAAGGCCCATTACACATCAGTCCAGCAGCCCGATGATGTATGGTATATGGATATGTGCGACACGTCTCACCTCACCAATAATTCTGGTAATCTTTTTCAACTGCAATTTAAATACTCTTCAATCTATTATGGTCGGAAATGGTCATCGCATTCTAATTCAAAGGTTTGGCCACACACTAACTCCACCACCGCAACCCCACTACTCCTTTAAACACGTCCTATATGCCCCAAACATTATCAAGAAGCTAATCTTTGTTCGAAAATTTGCCACTGATAATTCTGTATCCATTGATTTCGACCCGTTTGATTTTTCTGTAAAGGACCTACGTACAGAGAGACTTCTTACGAAATGCAATAGTGTAGGGGACCTCTATCATTTTCTATCCACGTCTGTTGCCCATATCACTCCACTCACTGCTTTAGCTGTCATATCTTCATCAATGTGGCATAGTAGACTTGGTCATCTAGGAGCTCGTGTTTTTATTCTCTTAAAAACCACAATTTAATTCAATGTAATAAAGGAAAACTTTCACATAGCTGCTCCTCTTGTCATCTAGGGAAATATGTTAGACTCCCGTTCACGTCTTCTTTAAGTATTACTTTATCTCCCTTTGATATTATTCATGCGGATTTTTTGGGGATATCAGTGACCAGATCCGCACATGTCATGTTATTGTGTCAGCATAAGTATGTAGAGGAGATCATCTACAGGGCTAAAATGGCAAATTGCAAGATCACGCCCACTCCTGTCGACTACAAGTCCAAACTCAGTGCGGATGACGGGGATCCGGTCAATGATCCATCTCTTTATAGGAGTCTTACAGGTGATCTTCAATAACTTACATACACTCGGACATATATTACATATGCAGTTCAACATGTGTGCTTGTTCATACACCCTTTTAGGGAGCCTCACTTTACAACTCTTAAGCATATCGTTCGGTACATTAAGGGCATTTTTTACTATGGACTTCATTTATATCCCTCCATACCGACTAGATTGCTCTCCTACACATACACAGATTGGGTAGGTTGTCTAGACACATGTAACTCTATGTCTGGCTATTGTGTATTTTTGGGAGATAATATTATATCGTTGTCTGCCAAGCGGCAAGCCACGCATTCTCATTCGAGTACAGAAGTAGAATATCGAGGCGTTGCGAACGTTGTTGTCGAGCTATGTTGGCTCCGAAATCTCCTTCTTGAGCTTTTTTGTCCCATACGTAAGACATCTTTGGTTTGTTGTGATAACATATCTTTCGTCTACTTGTCTCATAAACCAGTTCAGCATCAGAAAATCAAGCATATTTAGATGAATATTCACTTTGTTCGTGAGAAGGTTGCAATGGGTCATGCTAGGGTGTTGCATGTTCCTTCTTTGTATCAGTATGCAAATATCTTCACAAAGGGGCTTCCTCGACAACTATTCCTTGACTTCAAATTCAGTCTCAGCATCCGGCCTCCTTCCGCTCCGATTGAGGGGGGCGTGATAATATATTATGTAATTAATATTTAGTGTAACTAATATAAAATAGAGATCATAATTCAATTATGACTACAATTGTATACTCACACCAAGTGCGGAGGAGTGATATGTTGTCTATGGACGGGTTCATGAGGGGTAGAGGTAGACTGAAAAAGTATTGGGGAGATGTGATTAGACGGGATATGACACATGTGCAACTTACTGAGAACATGACCTTAGATATGGGGTTGTGGATGACACAGATTAGGGTAGAAGGGTAGTAGGTAGTCTAGCATAGCACTACTTACATTTACAGATAGTTATAGTGTTATTATTGTAGACCGCTTATCTTATCATACTAGTAAGCACAATATTGCTTTATAGTCCCTTGTCGTTTTATTTCTGTTGCTTTGTGTTCTTTAGTGTACTTTATTTATCTTATGTATCTGCGTTAGTTACTGCTTCCCTTTTCAAAATGCGCTATCTTGGCTTATT
Source organism: Przewalskia tangutica (assembly GCA_029844215.1). Classification (NCBI taxonomy): domain Eukaryota; kingdom Viridiplantae; phylum Streptophyta; class Magnoliopsida; order Solanales; family Solanaceae; genus Przewalskia; species Przewalskia tangutica. Next base: position 2,583,228 of record CM056732.1, read on the forward strand.
CACTTTTGTTACCAGCATTTTTATACTACTTTAAATCTCTTATCCGGATCTGACTGTTTCTCTTGCTTTGTGTGTGCTTGTGCTTGGTCTTGAGCTGAGGGTCTCTCGGAAACAGCCGCTCTACCTACCAAGGTAGAGATAAGGTCTGCGTACACTCTACACTCTACCATCTTCAGACTCCACACTGTGGAATTTCACTAGGTATGTTATTATTGTTTGATTTTTGAATTATGATATTTTATTAAATATGTTTAATCTTTAGACTAGTTTTAAAATTATATTATCGTCAATGATAAGAAATAAAATAGTGAAACGAATCATTAATTATGTTAACTTTGTGAATATTCACTATAAAAAAATTGAAAATGCAGATTTCAATCAATTAATAATTTAAGCATATTTAATCAAATATCATAAAGATTAAAATTAAAATATATCAATAATTAAGACATCAAAAATACTACTCACTCTGTCTCAATTTATATGACGCAGTTTGATTGAGCATATAATTTAAAAAATAAAAAATATATAATATATATCAAAAATAGTTTTATAATTATAAATCTGATTAAACGTAAAATAATAAAATGTGTCATTGGGCTCATTACATCAACTTGGGCTTCTTCGCCGTGTACAGAAAGTGACGTTACTAGGGCAACATGGTAATTTGGAAAGTAAACGAAATGAAGAAATAGATATACCGAAATTCCACCACTTTCTGTCAAACTTCCCAACAGGAACACATACGACTCTCGGCTGCCTTAATTTTTTACTCGGTCTGTATCTTTAATTATTCCTTAAATTTTCGATATGTGATTCCTATTTTCTTTTTTTTGGTGTTGATTATACTGTTGTTTGTTGTTCAGAGACTAATTGAAGTTTATCTGGGTTTTGATCAGTTGATTGAGATGATGGGTTTAGGGTCTTTGGGTAATGGAAGTTCATCATCATCCTTCTCAAATCTATCACCTTTAGCCCCACCTTTTACTGTTGATCGGTCCAATTCCAAACCCAGTTCAACCTATACCGGTTCAGTACCCTTTGGACAACAGTCTTGGCAACCATATCCTGACCCTTCAACTACTGGATACAATTTTTTCCCAAAACATGAAATATTAATTGATTCTATGCCCACAACTTGCATGCCTGAGTTTACCCCAACTGATTCTGTTAAACCTAGCAGTAATGACATTTGGTCAACTTCAAACCCAACTGTTAATGTTTCCACTGACACGTATTCGGGATACTATGCCCCGTATGTGCCTTCTATAGTGACCAATGATTCCCCCTCGGCGGCTTTCAATGAAGGTTCGTTTGATGTTGTGCCTAATTCAGGTAATATCTCGGTTAATGTATCGTCTCAAGTTGATTATACCCAGAGTTTGTCTGGTTTGGAATACCCGGTATCACATTGGAGTGTGTGGACTAAATTGGGTGATGGTAAGCAAGATGAGAGGAAGGGAGTTAATGCTGGTGCTTCATTTGGTTACATGAATTGCATATCTCAAGGTAATTTTGCTTTTTGTTTCTTATTGATGTATTCCTTATGCGATTGAACAATGATGTGAATGCATATCTTAACAGTAAAAAACAATGATGTGAATGTATATCTTTTCGCATTTTCCAGACCCCACGTTGTGGGATTTCACTGGATATGTTAGTTGTATTTTTCAGGCTTTAAAATTTCAGTGTTTTCATTGTTCAAATATGTTCCATATTTCGAATATATTACTTCCTCTGCCCCCAGTGTGAAGCTCTTTCCTTTTTAGTCGAATGACATCTTTCTACATTTAGTAACATTTCAACTTTAAACTTCTCATTTTGCCCTTAATGAAATTATTTATAGCCACACAAGGACCACAAGTTTCAGAAGTATTTCTTTCATTCTTAAGCTCCGTGCCAAATAAAACGCCTTCACATGAATTCCTCGTTTATTTGTGTGAATTTGCGTTTTGAGTGTATCCAACTTCTATTTTATTTGCATTTAGGACGTCTAATTTGAGTTTAATGGGTTTAACCCTACAATGTCTTATGCGCGTTCATAATAATATTTTAAATTGCTTTTCACTACCGTAGTACTGTGGTAGTTTGTCTTCTTCAGAGAAATCTAATTCAATTGATGAGTAATATACTATTCCTGACCTGAAAATTCTCCTTGATTATCAAATCCATTTCAGCTTGTTATGTCAATGACAAATTATTCATATCGTGGAGTTATAGTCTTTTACTTCTACGTGTCTGATTCATGTGATTTTGTCTCTATGTGGGGTTAGGTTGCTATGTGCTTGTAACTAGTTCAAAGTTGGAGCTTAAAAGAAGTCTGTCATTTTTTAAATTGTCTAAACTTGTTGCATTTAATGCAACAAGATTGTGGCTTTTGATGTGTGTCATCTTGTAGGTAATTCACTTGAAGGTGTGAACATAGCTGGAAAAGATTCTGGTGCTCTGTCTGGAAATTTTACTGACGCAGTATACACTGGGCCTTCAAGTATGGGACATATGGATTCCAAACCATATCTCCCTCAAGAACCAGTCTACCCATCCTTTAACTCAAAAACAGCTGTGGGTTCAATTCTCCCTGTATCTTGCCAAGCGGGACTTTCTTTAGGATCTTCTGACAATTACCTAAACTATGAAAATCCTTGTACTCCACATGGAAAGTTCTTCCAACCCCTTGATTCTTGTTCCCGTGATACTACATCCACATCAAAATCTTCTCCTGTAGTGGTTATCAGACCAGCACCTTCTGGAAGCCGTTTCTTCGCACAGAAGACAGACAAAACTGGAGCTAGTAACAGTGATAAATCAGATGTCTGTGACCTGTTAAATAAGGGTGAGGAAACTCGGCTACCAATAGATTCTCCGGTCGAAAGGTTTGCCTTGGGCACAGGCCCACCGCTGGACTTTGGCAAGATCAAGGACAATTTTTATGCATCGTCATCAATTAACAATCAGTGCCCGAGCCATCCTTGTGGTAGCAGTGGCATAGATATTGCTGTTAAAGAAAGTTATGGATCTCAAGCTCCTTACAGTAGTCCACCACCTGTGACTTTTACTGAGAAATTTTCAGATGCTTTAGATCTTCATAACCCGAATGAAGATTCACCCTGCTGGAAAGGTGCTCCTGCTTTTCGTATTTCCCTCGGTGACTCTGTAGAAGCTCCAAGCCCATGCCACTTCAAAAGCAAACTAGAATGCTCTGATTTTGGTCAAAGCAATCCTTTGTTCCCTCCAGAAGAACATTCAGGGAGAGCTTCCTTGAAGAAATTTGGCAAGGACAATCTACATAGCCATAACGTATATGCAGGAATTGGTCTGTCAGCTCCTGCAGAAGGCACTGGAACTAATAATTACATTACAGAAGAACACAGGACCAATGATGTCACAAAAAAAACATTTGAGCATATGGATCTGTCCAGCAGCAGTGGGGTACTTAAATTTTCTGACGATCTGAACAACCCTAGAAAAGGATATAATCTGCCTCAGTATTCTGAAACCGATTGCCTTAGTGTTGATGAACACAAATATGGACCCACAAAGCATAGTTTGACGGAGAGTTTTGTGCATTCTGGTTTGAACCTCAATGACACATTAGAGGGTGGAGTAGTTGCCCTTGATGCTGCAGAAAATGTTTTACGTTCACCAGCTTCTCAAGAAGATGCCAAGCAGGCCCAACCTTATGAAAGGGGATCAAGTCCAAAACTGGATGTTCAAACACTTGTGCGTGCAATTTATAACCTTTCGGAGCTACTTAAATCTCAATGTTTGACTAATGCATGTCTACTGGACGAACAAGACCATGATGCCCTTAAGCATGCAATTACCAATCTTGGTGCATGTACCACTAAGAAGATTGAAACAAAAGATACAATGATTTCCCAGCATGACACTTTTGAAAAGTTCGGAGAATTTCGCCGCTCTTATATGGTATGTCTTCGGGAGGGATCAAACTAGCTAGTTTTGTTTTTAGGTGTGCCCAATGTGTTCAAATTGTGGAAGCAGTTACACTATTACCATTACTGGCGTGGAATTAAATCCCTCCTTCCAGACCTAAATACTTGCATGGTCTTGGACCACCTCTTCTCTGCATTGTGGTCTGTGGACAATTGGATCCCAAAAATCTAATGGTCCAGAAATAATGGATAGAAGAGGAGCTTGCATATGCATTTTTCTTTTATTAATCTGACAATTTTTCAATATTAACGACTTTTACATGATTTCACCTATTTTGTTAGTTAATCAACCTACTTTATCATTTAATTGTGCATGAAATTGCTGTGCTTCCCTTGCTTGCTTTATTCTCTCAAGTCTAATAGAGAAGAATAAACCTAACGATGAGATGTGTATTCTGCAATGTTATTGTTGCAGTGAGTACCATTGTCATCTTTGTCATCTCATATATATACTTCAGAACAGATGTCTTATGTCCATGAAATATTGTTGTTAAATAAGAGAACCTCAATCATTAAGGTACCTTTTTGGCCATTGACTGGATGAGTCCTGTTTCTGTCTGACCTTTGAATATTTTTATCACACATTTCTGTTTCGTATGCAAGAATATGAACCTAAGTTTTAGTATGTCCCTTGTCTTGTCGAATTAATATGGTTTGTTTGTTAGCATAATTTTTTAGATAATGGTATCTTTTTCCTCCAGGGCACTGGGACAGGCCACCCCCAGTTTATGGAAGAAATAACTTGGAATTCTTGTGGACTCGGTAATCAGCCTGTGCATGAAGATAAGAGCAAGAACAATGGTAAGACAGCTGAGAATTCACCCCTTCTAACTCCTCCTGCAGATGAATTAGGGGATTCAAATGAAGAACAAGTGGTCCAGGTATGCTCTATGTGTACATTGTGAAATTGTTATTTAAATTTTAGTCTTGTAAATTCAAGTGTTGAAAAAGAAACTTCGGAGGAGTTGCAACCATCCAGAGTTCTATGTTAGTGTCCTACTAATATGGCAGGCTTGCAGGCTATAAAGAAAGTCCTCAATGAGAACTTTCTCTCTGATGAAGGTATACAGCCCCAAGCCCTTCTTTTCAAGAATTTATGGCTTGAGGCTGAAGCAAAATTATGTTCCCTAAGCTATAAAGCTCGTTTTGACCGTATGAAGATTGAAATGGAGAAGCATAAATTCAGCCAAGGAAAAGGTAAAAGTTGTTTGTTTTGGTATCTGTGCTGTGACTCTGTTGCAGTTGTGGTCTCTATTCTGTTTCAGATGTTCCAGCAGATGTGACTGTTGCCAATAAGATTTTGTGCTTCAAATGTCCTCCAGAATTGAACCTGAATTCCTCAGTGGCACCCGAAGCTGAAAACGACTTAGCGTCAAAGGCTACCACCCAGAGTCCCCCTACTTCAAGCAAAAACGTCCACATTGACGATTCTGTAATGGAGAGATTCAATATCTTAAATAGAAGGGAAGAGAAATTGAGTTCATTCATGAAAGAGGAAAATGATTCTGTTAAGGTTGCCTGTGATGCTGAGGATTCTGTTCTGATGAGGCTAAATATCTTAAGGCAACAGGGAAACAACTTCAGTTCATCATTCATGGAAGGGAAAAAAGGTTCTGATATGGTTTCCAATGACGCTGCAGATTCTGTTATGGAAAGATTCAATATCTTAGGACGACGGGAAGACAACTTGAAATCATCTTTCATGGAAGAGAAAAAGGATCAGGATGTGGTTGCCAATGCTGCTGAGGATCCCGTTATGGGGAGTCTCAACATCTTAAGACAGCGGGGAGACAACTTGAATTCATCTTTTATGGAGGAGAAAAAGGATCCAGGTATGGTCGCCAATGATGCTGAGGATTCTGTTATGGCGAGACTCAACGTCTTAAGACAGCGTGGAGACAACTTGAATTCATCTTTCATGGAGAAAAAGGATCCAGATATGATCGCCAATGATGTTGAGGATTCTGTTATAGCGAGATTCAATGTATTAACACACCGGGGAGACAACCTGAATTCACCGTTTATGGAGGTGAAAAAAGATGTGAGCACGGTTGCTGCTGGTTCTACAGGTATGGAGAATCTTGGATTGTCAAAAGGAGAAGTATCAGAAGATCAGAGAGGAAATGTGGTTGTAGAACCTTACTTTTATTATCACAGTGTTGATGCCAGCGAAGGTAAATATGGGTCTTGCTCGGATGGTTCTGGATATGACTCCATGAAACAGTTTCTGTTCTCTCTTGCGGATGACCCAGTTGTCCATTCCACTAGGAAGGCCAGACTGGGAAATCACCACTCTTCAGGTTTGTATGATAATTCTTCTTCAGATTGGGAGCATGTCGCGAAGGATGAGTATGTGTGACAGCTGATGAGACGTTGCTTCGAAGATATTTGCTGTTCTCTTTCCGGTCAATATATGAAAACACTGTATATATTGTAGAGTGGACGTGATGGAACTACATATGCCTATTGTCTACTTTCTGATACTGCAATATGCTTTACTTGGTTGTGCACTTCGTTTTTATTTCTAGCTTTACTTGTGTAGTCATTACTATATTTTGGTAAATCATTACTTGAATTCTGCTCCCACTTGAAGAGAACATACTTCAGCTAATTAAGAAAACACTCACCAGACATCAAGTTCACTGAGAAAAGACTTTTAACTGTCTCAAAAAGATGTGAAAACTCTCAACTTATCTTTAGCTAGACAATTAGTAGAATCATGCATACATTTTTTTGCTCAAAAGAATACTCTTTTGTTTCTCAAGTTGAATGTCAATTTTATGTAACAAAATTATATTTTACTAGTTTTGCTTACCTTATCAACACTACCAATCAGTTGTCATGATTATCTATCTTGAACAGCAAAATATACTCCTATATTACTACTAGTTTTTCTTTAATTTGTGGAGATTGTTGTTGTATATTATTTCACTCTTTAACTGAACTTAAAACTATGAGTTTATTGTCTAATTAATCATGTTAATTAGAAGCTAGTAGAAGTCCTGACCCCAAAAATAATAATACTAGTTGAAGCCAGCGAAATCCAGTATTTAAATTAAGCTGTGTTGTGAAGAAACAACAAAGATTATATAATAAGTTGGATGTATTTTGTTCCGTATAAGTGTCTGATTGCTTGTATCAGTATGTATTATTTTTTTCAAAAAGTAACCCTTGATAAGGACACCTCACATAATGTACAAAGCTGGGTCCTAATTGAATTAAATGATCTTGTTATTTATACGATAGAAACCGCGGATGGCTCTTAAGATTAGATGCATGTGATATTACCTTGTTTAAAATCTTATTTCAACCATCAAATGACGACATTAAACTTTAATTAGTGAATAGTGTTCAAACTTAAGAGAGCCGCAGAGTTAACTCTAATAAATCTGCTCAGGTCACGGGTCCAAGATCATATTCTTTGTAGTCTTTTAGGTTACATATGCCTGGACGGTGTAAAGTTTTTCTTTCCACTATCAATGATTTTTAACTTGTAATAGTAAGTTAGATTACCAATTAATGTTTGTAAAGAGAATATGTAAATGACTCCACCTGTGGAATTGCACTGGGTATGTTATTATTGTAAATATATTTTATACAAGTCACTACATAAAAATTATACTCTATCTTCTTTGTATAACCCTTGGACATATTTTCTATGGGTGGCAAGTCTTTGTTTACGTAACTCAATGATTATATATTTGATTAAAGAAATTAATAACTAAAAGAAAACAAAAAGACCCACTTGCAAGCAATATCAACTATAATTAGCAGAAATCTAGAGTCAAATTAATGACTAACCACTACCCTTTGTATTGTTATGCAAAAGAAGTCAACAAAATGGATTGGGTGAGTCAAGCTTGTTTTGTTCCTAAGCTAAATAAACCCTTAAAGATCTATTAAGGGAAAAAAAAGTTAGTAAAATATATTTATGTGCAATTATAGTCAATCATCTGACCAACTCCAGTTGTCCTTAACCTTTCAAAACATTGGGTATCTTTGTTCACTGACAGAAATAATCTCTTGATTATTTTCATTAATGAATGAGTATATATATATAATTTACAATATATATCCATAATATGGAAAAATCTATTTCTACTCTACTCCCAAAACCCTATTCTATTTGTACAAGAATTCTACAATTATGTTAAGTGTACAATGCTAATTACATACAACAAGGTAAGTGTACAATGCTCCAAATAGGCTTGTGTTTCCGTGATATACACGGTATACACAAGGCATTGTATATGTCGCGTATACCGTGTATATCACTGTATAATTTGTCACTCACGTATACACAATTTTACAGCTTACTGCCTTCTCACCATGCACTAAAAAATAGAGATCCTACCAGCGAGATTAATTATTGTATTAAGAAAAGTTAACATAAGGTCCACTTGATATCAACGGGTTGTCCCTATATATATTGACATCGGTTGTTAATGAAGCTACTCAAGCTCACTAAGTAAAAATCTTGTACTCAATAAGGAATAGTTAAAAGAAAATATGAGTGCAAGAATGCTGTTAAGTGCACTAATATTGTTGGTTCTAAGTGAGTGCATGATGTTAGAAGCACAACTTCAAGTTCGATTTTATGAGAACTCATGTAGTATGGCTGAGTTCATAGTGAAACAAGAGGTTTCAAAGGCGTTCTTTAAAGATAGGGGAGTGGCTGCTGGCCTTGTTCGCATGCATTTTCATGATTGCTTCGTTAGGGTACGTCCGTTACCTAGTATGTTTTTATCATTTTATACAATCTTTTGGGGAAACGATTCATAAGCGTTCAGCGGGATCATAAACTGTATATTTTGACCTGTTATAGTAGGTAATCTTGTTTTATTTTTCATGTTACTAATCCCACCTTTTATGGATGGCAATGTGTAGTTATCTTCATGTTATTGTAACTGTTCTTTTACACTGTCAGTATATGTTAATAGGAGTTAAGCTCTTAATTAGAACGGCTAATACATTGTCATCCAGAAAATTAACTATTAGCTCTGTATGTTGATAACACTTTGTTTCTGGCATTATGATAGGGTTGTGATGGATCAGTGCTGATCGACTCGACTCCATCAAACAAATCAGAGAAGGACTCACCAGTAAATAATCCGAGCCTTCGAGGTTTTGAAGTCATAGACAGTGCAAAGGCGAGGTTGGAATCTGTTTGTCCAGGAGTCGTTTCGTGTGCTGATACAATCGCTTTTGCAGCCAGGGATAGCATAGAGATAGTAAGAACATATATTACAGTCTACAGTAAATCAGTCGAATTAGATTTATTAAGCAGTATTACCATATATTAGTAGGTATTTACTTGCACGTTTGAAATTAAAATTACTACAGACTAGAGGATTTGGCTATAATGTTCCAGCTGGTAGAAGAGATGGCAGAATCTCATTAGCTTCTGAGACAAGAAGTTTGCCCTCTCCTGCATTCAACCTTGACCAGCTCACCCAAAACTTCAGAAGTATGGGACTCACCCAAGAAGAAATGGTTACTCTCTCAGGTAAGCAGCAGTGTAGAACTTCGTTTAAGTTTTATGCACTGACAATTTTTATTCCTTACACGGAATCTTTGATGTCTAGGAGCACACACCATTGGTCGATCTCATTGCGGGTCTTTCAGTAACAGATTATACAACTTCAGTTCAACAAGAAGACAGGATCCTAGTCTTGATCCTGCCTATGCAGCTCAGTTGAAGCAACAATGTCCACAAGGCAGCACGGATGCAAGTTTGGTGGTGCCAATGAACCCTGCAAGCCCGGCTATCACTGATGTAGGTTACTACGCTGATGTTCTGGACAACAGGGGCTTGTTTACCTCCGATCAAACTCTTCTCACAAATCCAACTACAGCTATCCAAGTAACAAAGAATTTTAGGAATCCATTCCTCTGGAAAAGTAAATTTGCTCTTGCAATGGTGAAGATGGGCCAAATTGGTGTCTTGACCGGCACTGCTGGCGAGATCCGAGCCAACTGTAGAGTCATCAATAGCTAAACAAATGCAATATATCTCTGTATCACAAGTGGGGACTGCTACTCTCAAGCTAGAGCTTACACACTGCTGTATTTTGTTCAACCTATTAGTACTGTGAAAAGCATTATCCAGGAACTAGATTATGTATTCCTTTCCTGCCCTATTACGTCAGTTTGTCTCATTTCCAGAATAATTTCATGGAGAGATGTAAGATAAGAAGTGATTGAGTTAGACTCATTGTCTTTTTCTATCTACAAAAAGATTGAAATTGCCACGTACCTTTACTCATTTGATCTTAAGCCATGGTGCTTTTCTGGCAAAATGGAAATGCTAACAATATGAATGTTCCAAGACAAACTAAATAATAAAGAAAGCCCTTCATTACTTGATATTGGTCATTGAGGTTCATCATAGATCTACTACTCAAAACAGGGTTCACCAATTAATGAGGGCAACAAAAATTGAATGAAAGCATGAATTCTTCCAAAATTCATCACAAAGCACGAATTGAAAGGTGAATATCTAAAAATACTCAAGTGGTGAGGTCCATAATTGTGAGTTGTAATTGAGGTTACAAGGAAATGAGAAAGAAGCAATAAGAACAAGAGTTAGAATCTGGAAATGGAAACAAGAAACAACTACCACAAAGATTTACTTAGTCGGGTGTTAGCACCCTGTCCTTAAGACAATATTGCCCCGTATGAATCCCTTAACGACTATTGGCAACTTGTCTCCCAAGATAAACATCAACAAACAATTGAGTAAAGGATAACTCAAGTGTTTGCTAAAAAAGAAAACCTTTTGAGTGTATGAAAGATAGCAAGAGAGGAAGAAATTTCAGATTTCAAGTGTGTTTTCAAATGAGCTTTAAGTCTCAATTCAATTTATAGTGTGTAGAAGATGACTTCCCATCTAGCCAAGTAATGACCTTCAATAGCCATGTAATGACACTAATTGAGGGGTTACAATTCATCCAAATAATGACTGAATTCATGTGCAAAGTAATTGAGGAGTTATGCTCCAAAACTAGCCCAAAAGTCAGAAATTCTTGATCTTTCGTCGAACTCACTGCCTATCAGGCGCCGCGGTGCCAAACTTTCAGTAGTTCACTGCCTCCCAGGTGCCGCGGCTCCGACGGTGTTGCGCCGCGTCCCTTCACGGCTCCGCGGCGATTTCCGACTCGTTTCATCTTTTACACATCGTACAATTCTTCCTGAATGTTTGGCCAACAACCGTCTATCATTTCATGTCTCAAACATTTCGGGTACGGACCAATATCTCTTTCACTAAGGAAATTTACGATCTTTGGTACAATGTTTACACGTGTGTGGAAACGACGTTTCCGACATGCGGAGCCCCAATTGTTCGAGTCATAAATAATAGGATTAATTTTTATTCACGTTAATAAATTTCCAACAATAATGGCACCGACTATGTCACCATTGTGGGTCTTGAGCGCCTTGACTGCCTTGTTCCTGGACACTCCTGCTTGTGTCATGACCAAATCAATGTCTCGTGGTTCAACAACAGTTTCATTAACCTCTTCTTCTTCCTCGTCTGCCTCTGCAGCAGCAGTAGAGGCAGACACATCTGGCTTGGCCATCACAGATCCCATGTCTGGCATCCTAAACTGCTGAGCTGCCTGTGCCTGCAACTGTGAGCTCAAATCCTCGATCTTAGCCTCTCCAAATATGACGTAAGTCTCGGAATTTGGGCTTTTGAAGACATCTGGCTTTGAGATGAAAAATAGAACCTGCAGTATTGTGATTGAACAGGTTGGCATAAATCCAAATTCTTTTTAAACAATATTAAATTGAATAAAGACAAAATGAATAATGAACAAGGTAATTTACATTCTTGGTCCTCTTATTAGTGACCCTGCTAACCCCTGTAACAGGTTTCATGCCAAGCTTTCAACATGGCTTTGCGACTTTTCTTCTCACTTCTGCTTTGCTTAGAATTACCACCTGCATCAAATTCCACTCAGATTCTACTAAAATTATATTAAGAAACATCATACAGCGTGGCATGGTTATCTAAAGCGTCATATAATCATGTAACAACCTTAAACAGATCATGTGCACGAAAATGGATCATAAAATAAGCACAAAGAGATAAATAGTGAGTTCAGAAACATCAATACTGGTAGCTAATACGTAACATGTATAGCTAAGACTTAAGCTACCAACATCAGTCAGAATAAGAATAGAAATGTCAGACATAAATGCATAACATAATTTCATAAAAGGGATTATGTCGTTTATGTCCCTATGGCCAAACTTAATAACAAGCGGTAGCCCAAATATACAAAACCAATAAATTGATATGTATATAATATTATGTATATGCATATTATATGTATGTTTAAGTAAAATATACAAAACTAATATATTTGACGGTTGTTTTGTAAACTATTTCACCAAAGGTATTCAGCTGTAATTATCCCTTCATAAAATGCTAAAAGTCCTAGTAATCCAATAACATAACATCATTCCATGTCAAATCCTGGCAACCCAATAACATCTATTAGGAATTACAAATAGGTTGGAGCATAAAACAATTATGATGTTTAATTATTCCAAAATTAGATAAAGAGTACTAAAACAAACCACAAATAGTTTCCACTTTCAAAGCATTACATTATCCACAAATTGCAAGGAACTAAGCTACGCATCAGCAAAAATAGCTTATACTCATAGCCTTACATGGTCTCTAAACGTAATACCGTCAAAACAATATAGGACTACCGGCTGCCTATAAATTATAATCATTGAAGTGTAGTAAGTCCTGTTTTGTTTTAAATATAAAATTGGGAGGAGTTATAACACCTTATTAAATGGCTGGAGAATGAAATGGTTCTTATTTAGATTTTTTCTTGTAAACTAAGTGAGCTTTTTTATTTATATCTAACTTTTAATATGCGTTGCCTTCTTAGACAACGAAGTATATGCGATCAAACAACTAAAATAAATTTAGTAGAGTATTGTTCTCTCGAGAATTATTGATTAACCAATTACTAAATTAAACTATACCTTATTATCTAGTCAAGAAAAATATCAGTTTAATTGGTTAATTTAGATTCTAAGAATTACAAGAATTTAAAAAAAAAATGCGCAAACTTCAAAAATCTGTTCAGAGACTCCAATGACCGGAGCTTTCTCTGATGGGTTACTAACACATGGTTAGTAATAGTAATACTCGTCAAAGTAACTATTTGTTTGTTCTAATTATCCCAAGCCCTATATCTCCATGAGATTAATATGACATAAATGCATACCAAGTTCATGTGTAAGTTGGTTCAAACAAGATAAATACGAGTATGTATTATTTCAATCATATTATAAACTTGCTTTCTTCAAGAAAACGGGGAGATTGACAATGATGTTGCTCACCGTATTGGAGCATGGATGAAATGGAGGCTCGTCTCCGGGGTACTTGTGATAAGAAGGTATCTCCTAGACTGAAAGGTAAGTACTAGTGATTAGACCAGCATTGTTGTACCGCATCTCTTCTAGTATGGCCACACGTAATGCCGGGGAAAAATGATGGCCAGATATAATCTGTTACGATGGGTTGTACTTGTTAGAATTAGATAAAATTTTATAGAGTTGTACATTTTTCTATTACGGTCATATTGAGACTTTACGAGGATTAATCAGACTTATGGTTTGAAAGTTATCACTATTTAAAGTTTCTGCCTCGGATCAATCGAAATCTGAAAAGGCATAATGTATAACGTAAAAATTATACAAATCGATAATGAATCTAAAAGTTTGTGCTGAATAAAAGTTCTAGATTACTCTGTTATCGACAGTTTGAGACTCTACGGGGATAAATCAAACTTACGGTTTGAAAGTTATCACTGTTTAAAGTTTCTGTCTCGCATCAACCAAAATCTGGAAGGGCAGAATGTATAACGTAAAAACTGTACAAATCGATAAAGAATCTGAAAGTTTGTGCTGAATAAAAGTTTTAGTTTTATCTGTTCTCGACAGTTTGATACTTTAAGAGGATTAATCCGACTTACGTATAAGAAGTTATGATTGTGTATTGTTTCATAAAAATTCTGACGAGACAGTTTTTATAGGGTTGTTCTTGCGTGAATTTGTACTAGTTACACTAAGTATTTCAAGAGTAAACTTGAGATAGTGTTAGGTCTCCGTGTTAACTTCAGCTCGTTTTAAGAAATATCTTATTTGGGATTACGGTTTGAGAGTTATAACTCTTACAAGTGGAAAGTGTGAAAGGTTGAAAGAAAGGAATAACATTTAAAAAATAAAATCAGTTCATAAATTACTTGATATTAAGAAATTATGACAATAGACTAATTATTAGTTCATCCATTAAAAAAAAAGTTAACAAAATAAATATCAAGTTGAAAGTGAAAAATGAAAAATAACATAAACAGGACTGGGCTTAACGGAACAGGGCAGAACAAATTTTTTAAAAATGCTAAACGGGGCAGGACAAGGCGTATCATCTTTTACATTATGAGTGATTAGGGTTTAGGAATTCAAGTTATTCACTTTAACACCACCGTATGATGTTTCTTACGCACTGCGATTACAATAGTAGTGTTCACTCTTGACCGAGCATAGGAACATTGTCCACGCCATTCTCTCCTTCTCACACCATCGTTCTCACGTTTCAATTCACATATTTCTCAAACATTACCCTCTTGTATCATCCCATGACATTAGCCTCCAATACCTATCTTCATTCCTTTTCTCTATTATTCCAACAGTTCATGATTCATTCCCCTAAGGCCACTATGCAAAAGTCATTAGCATAATAATCAGTTATTTCAAGCTTCCGGTCAGTATTCTAGGCTCATGTGATGAACTAGCCCAATGGTTTGTTTTCATTTTAACCAACATGTAAACACCTGATTCAGAACAAAATTCATTCTTGTGGAAAGAATTGTAGCTCGAAGAAATTTATTATTTCCTAAATACGTATTGACTATTAACAATAGGGGTGGCAATGGGGTAGGTTAGGGCGAGTTAAGGCAGGGCAAGTCTTGACCTGCTAAGATGTTAACTCGCCCTTCTCTACGTTTAGCATTTTTTAAAATTTGTCCTGCCCTGCCCTGTCCCGCCCTGTTAAACCATGCTCCGCCCTGCCCTGTTTATGCTATTTTTCATTTTTCACTTTCAACTTGGTATTTAATTTGTTAACTTCTTTTATTTATTTTTAAAAAAATGGATGAACAATTAGTCTATTTATGATAATTTCCTAATACCAAGTAATTTATGAACTGAGTTTATTTTTTAAATGTTATTCCTTTCTTTCAACCTTTCGCACTTCCCACTTGTAAGGGTTATAACTCTGTAACCCCAAATAAGGTATTTCTTACGCCGAGCTGAAGTTAACACGAAGACCTAACACTATCCTAAGTTTACTCTTGAAATACTTAGTGTAACTAGTACAAATTCACGCAAGAACAACCCTATAAAAACTGTCTCGCCATAATTCTTAAGAAACAAGACACAATCTTAAAACAGTCATAATTCTTATCCGTAAATCGGATTAATCCCCATAAAGTATCAAACTGTCGAGAACAGAGAAAACTAGAATTTTTATTCAGTACAAACTTTCGGATTCTTTACCGATTTGTATAGTTTTTACGTTATACATTTTGCCCTCCAAATTTCGGTTGATCCGAGACAGAAACTTTAAACAGTGATAACTTTCAAACCGTAAGTCGAATTTATCCCCGTAAAGTCTCAAATTGTCGATAACGGAGTAATCTAGAACTATTATTCAGTACAACCTTTCAGATTCTTTATCAATTTGTACAGTTTTTACGTTATACATTCTGCCCTTTCAGATTTCGATTGATCTGAGGCAAAAACTTTAAACAGTGATAACTTTCAAACCGTAAGTCGGATTAATCCTCGTAAAGTCTCAATATGACCGTAACAGAAAGATGAACAACTCTATAATATTTTATCCAATTCTAACAAGTACAGCGAAGGACAAAGGAAGGAGTAGTATTCCACCCGGCAAAGCTAGAAAAGAAAGGAGCTGAAAAGCCGCTTGACTACAAGGAAAGGAGCTGAAAAGCCGCTTGACTGCAAGGAAAGGAACTGAAAAAAGGAAAGGCGTGATAGGACATTCTCTTGAAAGCTTATTCCGACCCTTAGCTGTCCTATTTATTCATACTCTGACGGGACGAGCCCTAAGCTTTATTAACCTAGCGTAACAATTATATCTTTAAATTTGCACAAAGAAAGTTTTACCCTATTAACTGTCCTGCCCTATTTAGAATTTTCTAAAAATTTGTTTTGATCTGTCCCGCCCTGTCCCGCCCCGTTTAAGCATTGCCCTGCCCTGTCCTGTTTAACGTTTGACATGTCCTGCCCCATTTTCCATCCCTAACTAACAATGAACAAGAAAACAAAAATAACTGCTCCACTATGGTTGGCTCGAGTGGTCAGTTAATCGAAATGCAAGTTCATCAGAGGGGCACTAAGCATTTAAATTGTTAAAACTACCAAAACAAACACCAAATAGTTTCTATAATTGCAAGGATTAACTACGGTAAAAACTTACCCGCACCCAACTCAGTTAAGTTAACCATAGATAATAAACTAAGGTCTGGAGTCCTATTTTTAATAATGAAAAATTAAAAAAGAGAAAGTATACCATCTTCCTTGTCATCGTCATGTGGTCGTCTTCCAGAAAATTCTTGTCGGCTTCGACAATGAGACCGGGCATGGCTAAGGGGAAGGGGTTATCACTTATCAGTGCTCTGAGATTAATTTTTCGTATGCCGGAAGAAATTTACTTTACCAAATGGGTGGGGTTTTACCTTAGGGTTTTCTCTATAACTAGAACCCAATTTCATCAGCCCACATATATGATATACCTTATTTCTTCTCCTTAATATTGCATCATAAGAAAATGAAATCCAAACTTTAGTATTTAGTATTCTGTAGTTTGATTTCTGCTGCTATATGTTTTTTAGTGTAATTTATTTATCTTATTTAGTTGTGTTAGCTACTGCTTCCTGTTGTTAGAATGCGCTACTATTGCGTATTTGATTTTTATTATTTGTATGTCCACATTGCTTTAATTTCTCGTCTGAGTCTAACCGTTTCTCATACTTTCGCTGCGTATTTGATTTTTATTATTTGTATATCCACATTGCTTTAATTTCTCGTATGAGTCTAACCGTTTCTCATACTTTGTGTTGCTTTGTTTGCTTTGACTGATTATGCTTTGTCTTGAGCCGAGGGTCTCCCGGAAACAACCGCTCTACCTAACAAGATGGAGGTAAGGTCTGTGTACATTATATTCTCTCCATACCCCACATTGTGAGATTTCACTGGGTATGTTGTTATTGTTGTATTTGGGTAAAATACCTACTCCCTTAATTCCATTTTACTTGGCCTTTATATATTTTTTTAAAAAAAATCATTTTATTTGTTCACTTTACAAATTAAAAAAAAAAAAAATCACCCTTATCATTGTCGAAGAGCGGAGTGGCAAAAGTGTGCTAGCAAGCGGGAGAGGTAGTTGGTTTCAAAAAGTAACTAGTCATTTGCATGTCTCTTAAAAAATGTTTAACTCTTACACAAAAATAGATAAATTGACTAAACTATCTCTAACTAAATATTGTTGTGATTTGATCACTTAGCATTTATTAAGTATAAATTTGAAAAAATAAAATTATTTTTTCTTAATTTGTTAGGTGGAAACTCTTTTTTAATAAAAAAATAAAGAAGCAAAGTCAACTCTCTTTTTGAATCGGAGGTTGTAGTAGTCAAATTTAGAGTTGAAAACATAATTAATAAGGATAATTTAGTAAAAAAAACTAGTAAATACTCTCTCCGTCCCAAAATAAAATATGTTAAGCGGGTAAAATTATCAAAATACTACCCTTATAAATGCTTTCTTAAGGAGCGTATAAATGAAAAATGCAACAATTTTTTTGGAACGGAGAGAGTAGTTTTTAAGAAAATGTCAAGTCAACCAGGGCAAGTAAAATGGAACGGGAGGCCGTACTTAAGACGACAATGACTCAAATGTCTGTTTATAAAGATAACGTATGTCTCCTTTAGCTCACTAAAAATCTTAACGAACATTACTAGGTTGCTAAACTGCTACACTACAACATGTGATGAAGTTGTCACTCATCCAAATGGCTGTCTATGTATAATAACTGAAATGTAGTAAGGACTTGTACAAAATAGGGAGGAGTTACCACACCTTATTACAGGATGCTTGTTAGGTGACTGGAATAGATTATGGTTTTCAATTCGAGCATTTTCTTCTAAACCAAAAGAGATATTTTTCCCTTAAATCAGAAACATATATAACAAGAGAAAGTTGAATGTACTCGGAAAGATTGAGGATTTTATCTCCATTCCAACCGCTTTCATCTAATATACATAAGTTGGCAAAATATGTACAAAATTCTAGCTTATTTTTAAGGGACACTTAAATACAGACCTCGTATTCAACTTAAACCCAGATCATAACTAGGTACGTAACGATATTGCAGTTAAAGACACTTTTCAGCAACGCAGAGACATCCAATTGCACAAAATTATAATTCTAGGGAAGTTATATGTAGTAGAAACTACTAATTCTTCAGCTAGTTTCTCTCAGAAACTTCCAAACCTCACTATTCATTGCATGGCAATGGTCAGTCCAGGATTTGCAAGGAGCAACCACATCACAGACATAGCAATAACACTGCACCAAAACCCAAAGGCACACAAGATGATTAATTTAATACTACAACAGCAACTATATATAATATAATACATAGCTTTGAAGCATTAGAATGTATTACATATGAATATAGGTAAAGCCATAGTTTAATAACACAAGGAATGTATTTCAACAGTAAATTGTTTCATTATTTGCAGACACTCATTGCAAATCTACAAAACTAGAGAGAATCCAGAAATTAGTACCTCAATAGTTTTTTGATAAGGTTAGATTTAGTACCTCAAAAAATCTCTTACAAAAGGCATAATATATTCAGCTAAAATAGTTTTCAGATGAATAACTGACATCACTAATCTCACAACCTAAACCACTAGAAAGAAGCAGTTTTCTCTATTCAGTTATATTTTCTTTATGCCCGCAGATGTTTCTTACCTAATTCTTTTTAAATAGAAGAAGCTCAAAAAGCAAAATAATAACAAAAGCTTACTACTGAACTACCTGAAGCCAGAACGTTATACTAGAATTGGATGCACCATGCATAAGTTAAACTTCAAATGAAATAATAGCAATAACACTGCAACACAACCTAAGCACACAAGATGATTAATTTATTACTACAACAACTGTGTCAATCCCAATCTAGTCGAGTCCTAAAATAATTAATGTAATGACAGAAAATGCTACATAATTAAAAAGATGAAACAAATATTACCATTTCACAGTGGATATGGTGAGGTGTCTTCTCAAAGGGATGTTTAGCGCAGGCATGCCTTGGATGTGGAAAATCTCGACATGCCACCTTTTCATCATCAAGATCAATAATCATTTTAGTTGTAGGGTTGACAATTAATAATAAAAGGTTTTTCAAAGCTGAAAAGTTGTACAGTGGCACAAAATCAAGAATGGTTGCCAAATGATGGTTAAAAACCTAAGTTGCGCGGACTCTTCGTTTTTATGCCGAATCCGTCTCGACATGAAACTGAGACGGATATGGGGCCGGGATACGTCTCGGATTCGGTCAACCAACTTCGGATATTTTGACCATAGTCCATGGACAAATTTGGGAGAAGAATTGTGATTTTGATTTTTCAAAAATGAATGATAAAACAAATACAACACATGGGAAATGACATACCTTCAATATTATAGTTCTTTTGTCTCATATTCGATGCTTCATGTTTCAAGCCAAACGGAGAGAAACCAAGAATTCAAGGGGTCGTGTTCGGTCCTTTTATAGCTCTATTTTTATAATTTTGAATTTTCTTTAGCCGAATTCATGCACCCGTATCCATACCTAGATCCGCACTCCCCAATCTTAACATTTAGATTTTGCTAAATCCGCCACTCGGATCCGTACCATATTGGATACCCCCACCCGAGTCCGAGCAACAACAATAACATACCCAGTGAAATTCCACAACGTGGGGTCTGGGGAAGATAGAGTGTACGCAGACCTTACCTCTACCTTGGTAAGTAGAGCGGTTGTTTCCGGGAGACCATCGGCTCAAGACAGAGCATAAGCACAAACAAAGCAACAGCAAAAGCAAAGCAAGAGAAACAGTCAGATCCGATCAGAAACAAATTTAAAGCAATACGAAAATGCTAATATCAAAAGCAAATAAGCCATGATAAAGCATTCTGAAAAAGTCAACAGTAACTAGCACAAGTAAATAAGCTAAGCAAAATACACTATAAAGGACACATAGCAGCAGAAATTAAACTACAGGGGACTATAACGCAATATTGAGCCTATTAGTATGATAGGCTAAGCGGGCCTACAATAATAACACTATAACTATCCGTTTGCAAGCATAAAGGGCTACGCTCGACTACCTACTACCCTTCTACCCTAATTTGTCCTCAGTAAGTGTGCTGCACCATATCCCGTCTAATCACATCTCCCCAATACTTTTTCGGCTTATCTCTACCCCTTCTGAACCCGTTCATAGCCAACCAAGCACACCTCCGCACTAAGATATTTGTGTCTCTCCTTTGCACATGCCCAAACCATCTCAACATCGCTTCCCGCATTTTATCCTCCACCGAGGCCACTCTCACATTGTCCCGGATATCATCATTTCTAAACATATCCCATGCCCGCACATCAATCTCAGCATCCTCATCTCCACAACTTTCATCTTTTGGGTGTGCGAAGTCTTGACTGGCCAACACTCTACCCTATACAACATAATTGGTCTAACCACCGCCCTATAGAACTTGTCTTTAAGTTTCGGTGGCACATTTTTGTCGCATAAGACTCCAAATGCAAGCCTTCATTTTATCCACCCTGCCCCAATACGATGTGTGACATCATCATCAATTTCTCCATCCCTTTGGATAATAAACCCGAAGTACTTGAAGTTTCCTTTCTTTGGAATGACCTGAGTACCAAGCCTCACCTCCATGCCTGGCTAGAGGTCGCTCCCGTTACTGAACTTGCATTCAAAGTATTATGTCATGGTCCTACTCAGTCTGAACCCTTTAGATCCCAGAGTCTGTCTCCAAACCTCCAGCTTAGCGTTCACTTCGCTGCGACTCTCATCAATCAGGACTATGTCGTATGCGAATAACATACACCACGGTACCTCCCCTTGGATTTATCGCGTCAGTCCATCCATCACCAAGGCAAATAAGAATGGGCTAAGAGTTGATCCCTGGTGCAGCTCCATAATCACTGGAAAGTGCTCCGAGTCTCCTCCCACTGTCTGTACCCTGGTCTTGGCTCCATCATACATATCCTTGATCGCTCTAGTGTACGTCACAAGTACACCTCTAACCTCCAAACATCTCCATAGAACCTCCCTAGGAACTTTGTCGTATGCCTTCTCGAGATCGATGAAAACCATATGTAAGTCTCTTTCTCTCCCTATACTGCTTCACCAACCTCCTAATAAGATGAATGACATTTGAGGTCGAACGCCCCAACATGAATTCAAACTGGTTCTCGAAAATAGACACGACTCTTCTCATCCTCATCTCCACGACCCTTTCCCAAACTTTCATAGTGTGGCTTAGCAGCTTGATACCCCTATAGTTGTTGCAACTCTGGATATCACATTTGTTCTTGTACAACGGGATCATTGTACTCTACCTCCATTCTTCGGACATTCTCGCCGTCTTAAAAATGACGTTAAACAACTCAGTCAGACACTTTCACCTACCCTACCTGCGCTCTTCTAAAATTCAACTGAGATCTTATCAGGCCCGGTCGCTCGTCCCACACGCATCCTGCGAACAACACCCTTAACCTATTCAACCTCAATGCTTCTACAATACCCAAAATCCTGGTACCTACCAGATGGCTCCAGATCTTCCAGCTCGATGTCTCTTTTTTTTTGTTCATGAGTTTATGGAAGTAAGATTGTCACCTCTGCCTAATATGGGTCCACCAGTACTTCCGTCCTCGTCCTTGAAGCACCTCACTTGATCCAAGTCACGGGCCCTCATGTATCTCGCCTTGGCTAGTCTGTACAACTTCATGTCCCCGCCTTTTTTCTCTAATTCCGTATGCAGGCGTTCAAAAGCCATCATTTTCACTGCCGTAACTGCAAGTTTTGCCTCGTTCCTCGCCATCTTATACAATTCCATATTCGTCCACTTCTCCACATCATCCTTGCTTTCTACCAATTTCGCATACGCCACTTTCTGCGCTTCCACCTTCTCTTAAACTTTACCATTCCATCACCAGTTCCTTCGATGTCCACCACGGCTACCCCAAGCATTTCTCTAACTACCTCTCGAATGCAACTGACCGTCCTGTCCCACATATCGGTCGCATCCCCACTACTCCGACAAATCCAATTGGCCATCAACATCAACCCCATTTCTTTTGCACTAGCCATAGTCAAACTCCCCATTTGATTCTTAACCTTTCATCCACAACCCCCTCCTCTTCTTCATTTTGATCTCCAAATCCATCACCAAAAGCTTATGTCGGGTTGTAAGATACTCCCTCGAAATAACCTTGCAGTCTTTACAAAGACTGTTGTCAATATTTCTAAAGAGCAAAAAGTCTATCTGAGTCTTAGTCACCGAACTACGGAAAGTCACCAAGTGGGAGTCCTTCAGGAACCTCGAATTGGTTATCACCATTCCAGAAGCTCTAGCGAACTCCAAAAGTGAGATGTCTCTCCCATTCCTGTCCCCGAGGCCAAAACCTCCATGCACGTCGTCATAACCCCCGGAAGTGACCCGATATGTCCATTGAAATCCCCTCCTATAAATAACTTCTTAGTGGTTGCCTCGTCTAAATCCTTCCAACCGCGCCTCTTCTCCTCGTCGTCCAAGCCCGTATGTGATGCGTAAACACTAATAATATTCATAGTGAACCCTCCAACTACCAACTTAATCGACATTATCTTGTGATTGATCCTCCTAATCTCTACCACTTGATCTCTTAGCTCGCTGTTAACTTAAATACCTACCCCACTCCTACACCTCGACCTACTCGAGAACCATAAATTATACCCTTCCGCATCCTTAGCCTTAGGTCCTACCCATTTGGTCTCCTAGACACAGGCTATAGTAATTCTCCTCTTCTTAAAAATCTTAACTAGCTCTATGGACTTCCCCGTTAAAATCTCAATGTTCCAAGATCCTATTCTTAGCATCTCTCTTACCCTACTTACCCCCCTAACCCTTTCCCCCGTTCCCGATCGAGAACATGACCCTAGTCTACCCTCCTTCACTAAAGTCACGAGCACAAAACTAATCAAAGGTTAACGCTAACACACGGGAATCAATACTAAAGCATAAGTTAGCAAGAATCTAGAGGTAAGTCAGACTACTATAGACCGGAATGATAAAACAAAGGACAAGAATGTAGTGTCAAGATTCAGCAAAGCGTAACAGGCAAATTTACTAAGAATCAAATGTAGCAAACTCAAGAGCAAGTAAAACAAAGTTTAGAGATAACAAACCAAGCAAGTTCACCAAAGCCACTACAACAAATCAACATAAATAGGATTTATAATCTAGAACTAGCAGGCACAAAACTGAAGACAATTAGTACTACTACGATACATGTAAGAACTAAATGCAGAAGCAAGAATCTACTAAAGGCAGAAACAAGAACTAAAGGCACACAAGTATAACTACTATGAATAGCACCTAGCAACACAGCAACAGGAACACCCAAATGCAAATCAAGTAAAAAAACTAATAATAAGCACACCCAGATCAAATCAAGAAATGTTATGTTATACCTAGAGCAAATAATTAACCTAAGGAGAAAGATACCGATTGTAATCTATAATCAATAGTATCTACGTAGCACACCCAATACCCATCAAAAACAGTAAAACCCAAGCAAGAAAAGATAAACATGTGGGTGGAGTAGTAGAGTAGTGTAGCGGGGAGGCAGTGAGTGGAAGAAGACGCGGGAGATAGAGAAAGAAAAGAAAAGGGAGAGAGGAAGAGAAGAAAGGGAAAAAGGATGAAGGAGGAGGTTCTTACCTGTGCCCTGATCGTCGGCGGTGTTGCAGCGGCGGCGGCGCAGTGGCGAGTTTGTATGTTACCGTTATCAGCGTAAGAGAGAGAGAGAGAGCTCTTTTAGGTTAGAGAGGAGGATTATGAAACCCCACCCGAATCCGAGCAACTAAGTCAAAAAATAGAAAACAAAGGAACCCCTCTTGGCAATAACTAGTGATTAACTATACATGGTCAGCAACTACAGAGGGGTCAGGAGCATCAATATTCTTCAGAACAAAGAGCTTTGAGAAATTTACGGGTTCATAAGGATAAAGCAGAATCAAGGAAAAATATGTAAAAATGTAAGAGTAGAGTTATAAGGAATCGCTGCAGAGGAAGAGCCAAAAGATGATAATGTTGTTCAACTTATGACATTTTAAGAACTGGTTCACCAACTAATTAAGTTGGCTTTTGTATCACTTCAACCCAACTATCTCAGGAGATTATCAATCCCATTTCATGCTAAGGGAGTGTCGTGTTCGATTTAGACTTAATATGTACAATAATGATGTGATCTCTAAAGGAATTAAGGGACATTAAAGATCACCTTACACGTAAGTGCAGCCATGTTGCACATCTGAGATATGACTAATTAAACTAGTAGGCATTCACCTTTTTTACTGGATTTCACGCCTTCAAGGTCATAGACTCATAGTCAAAGAAAAGCCATTATCATTGAAAAGGCAAAACTACAATTACTTTTTATAACACAGTAACATACTAAAACCCAAAGCCTTTTTTTCATTGCCTTCATACAACTAGTGATCTTACTAACCACATTTTACATAACAATCCCTTATTATTACAGTTCTCCTACTTATGATCTGTGTTCCATATTATCCAGTCGACTAGAAATGTAAGATCTTACTAACCACATTTTACATAACAATCCCTTATTATTACAGTTCTTCCACTTATGATCTGTGTTCCATATTATCCAGTCGACTAGAAATGTAACAACTAAAGTTACATTTTTAACGTCACGGATAAATGCCATCAAATCTTTCTTCAAAACATTCACAAGTTATTCTAGATGTTATAATAACCCAATACTTGAGAAACTTCACCACATTTTATGTAGTTTACAATTTTATATAAAGAGGCTTCTACTACAGACTTTCTACTACAATTTTATTTTCGCACGGTATCAAAGCTAACGAGAAGCAGAATCAGTCGAAAGAAAGAAAATGCAAACAGCACTTCACACACAAACCCAAGGAAGGATCCTAATTTCAGCAATTTAAAGTTTTAGGGTGTGTTTGGTATGGAGGAAAACATTTTCTCTAGAAAAACAAGTTGCTCAAAAATGAGGAAAATGATTTTCTTAATGGAAGTTGAGAAAACAAGTTACATGAGTGACATTTCAAGTTCATTGTCTCCTCCACATCCACCCACGCAACGCCCCCAACCCCAACCCCTTGACCATCCCACCCCCACCACCCCCGAAGCCCCACTCCCCATCCCATCCCATCCCATCCCATCCTCATAGTGTTTTACTAGATTACATACAAATGTCTGTGGATAATATATTTTTTTCTTACTTTAACAAACACTAGAAAATAAGTAAAAAAAACTCACAAAGTTTTTCAAGAAAACATTTTCCCTCATACCAAACACACCCATAAATTGGCAGAAAATCAAGAATAGTAGGCAAATAATGGTTGAAACAAGAAAACAAAGGAACCCCAATTTGCAAAAACCAAGAGATTAACCATACTTCGCCTTTTTCAGCGACAATGGAGACATCAGAAGCATCAGGATAGTCCGAAAAAGAAAGCTTTGAGATATCCAGAGTGTCATAAGGATCAAAATCAAGAATAAAGCACTCCTCTTTCTCTTCAAATTCCTTCAATTGCTCTCTTTTTTTTAGGCACAATATGGGTCTCAATGGAGATCCTTCCTCAGATGAAGGTGAAGAAGATAAATCAATTATCAATGGGGTAGTAACACAATCCGGATTTCCAAGCTTCTTCAACATTTTTTCAGTGTATAGTAAAAAAAATCAGTCATCAACTCCTAGAGAACAAAGAATTGACCCCGAGAAGGGTAAACTGTAAAGCGGCACATACCGGGTGTTAGCGACTGTTCATTAAGGACAGGTGTACGTGGTTGTTCAAATTTCTGAATTCTTTTGGGAAGGAGTACCCGTAGAGACCTTTTCAATTCTCCCCACAATGGGCCTTGTGAAAAGCTTTTTTCTCGGGAAAGAGGCCTTAGGGGGTGACTGGCCAACATTACGAAAGGGGCCATTTGGGCCTGGTTTCAATCTCTTTTTTGAATCATTTCATGGTTCTATGGGGTCATTTGCACTTTCACCACTATTTCAGTATTTTGTATTGATTCTTTAATTTTTGTCTCTTAAATAGAAATTATATGTTTGAGGGAATAAATTCTTTAGGGGAATTAATCAGGGTCCGTCTCAAATATTTTGAAGCCCTGTTCTAATTCATAAAAGTGGACCCTTAAAAAAAGTCACTGGTAATTTAATTTTATTTAATCCGCAGCTTATATAAATTAAAAAAAGGGAAACAAACCCTTCGACCAGAACGATGAAAAACCAGCAGCCCTTTCGTCGGCGATCCCTTTACCGCCGTATAAACGCCGATACTACCCATATTTGAGACTCATCACTTCGTCTCTTTACTCGAAAATCCATCCCATTTACCCCTAAAATCCGCGAATCACAGGCCCTTTACATCTATATCACCCATGTTTTTGTCCTTGGCTGCAACTCGAGACATGCACCATTGTACCCCAATAGTAGCACATGTCTCCATCCAAACCCCTTTATTTTGAATTTCAAATTCGTGAAGAGAGGTGGGGAGGTTCCGATTCGGGTATAAATACAACCCTTTAGGTTGTGTTGAGGGGTCCGAAAAATTTATGGTTTTTGGTTAAAGATTGAGGACAAATACTCATATCTTTATTGTTGTAAATCTTAAACTCAGAAAAAACAAACACCTTCCTTTGAAACCTCCAAAACCCTCTTTTTATTTTCTAAACATTGACTCAGCAAATCCAAGAAAACACACTAAGCTTTTGTTTCTCTTCGGTCGCGCGCACACACATACTCTTTGAGCGGAATCGACGAGTAGAGACGACGCTTTAGTTCGTCAGCCGGAGAAGGTAACCTCTTTCCCTTTTGATTTTCAGTTTAATATGCCTAATATCATTTGTATTATATGTTTGTGTGTCTATTAATTGTTGTTTGAACCAGTTAGATTAGTTATTAAGTATGTATGGTCATATTATGACTGTTTAAGATCATTGGATTGGGTATTTAAACTTGTTTTATTAAATAGATACTTTCGATGTTCATTATCGAAGTTGTTTATGCTCACTAGATCGATCATTGAGCATGTTTGGTTCAACATTGTGTACTGCTAGTTAGTTTCTTATTGAAAGCATTCGTGGCTATGATGGATCGCATATTTAAGTCACTATTGGCATTCTGTATAATCTTTAAAAGAAGTATAACCAAGTTTGAATCATGCATGTATATTCAGAATAATGGTTGCAGAAGTCCAAAATTTGAGTTTCTATTTATTTTGGTTTGTTTTCCATGTTATATGTGATGCTCTCATAAAAAAAATGCTATCTGTTCTCTATTTTAACCACAATGTTATGTGTTGAGCTATAAATAGAATTTTAAAAGCATGATGCACAATCTTCTAAATTGCCAAGTGACTAGGGATAGTCTTAAGTTTGGATTATGGGAAGACTGTGTTTGTTTGTAGTCCAGAGTCAGTGTGATAAAAGGGTCAATAAAAAATGGTTAGTGTGTTGTTTAGTTTAAAATACCAGAGAAATGTGGGATGGAAACTCATGTGTACAACACCTTACTTTCTATAGTTCTTCACCCCCTATGCTAGACATGATGAGAATTATTATATCTTAGTTGTGCAACAAATTTGTTGGGCTTTCTCCCATTTCCTTCTAAATCCCATTTGCTGGTTTTGCTTTCCTTACTGCTGACAACTGCCTGGGACCATTTTTATGTCTCTAAACAACTGAAACTCACATATTTTGGGTCCGTTTTGACGTGTTCTACTGGATTGTTTCTATTCGGCTGTCCGTTTATAATCAGCATATTATATATATGCCTGCTTATTCTGTAAACAGTCCAATTGAAATATTTGTGTATTTAAATTTCATGTCAAAATGCTAGTTTATTAACGATTAAGTTTAAATATTTTTCTAATTTTCTTCTTTTCTTTTGTTGGCATGAAACACATTGAGAGTGACGAAGAGTCTTACTATGAGACTTATCGCATCTCTCAATGAAGACCCGCGTCTACGTTCCTTGCATTCTCCGGCCTCAGGACTTCTAAACAAATAGGGCGGGATGATATCTACATCCGTCCTAGTCACTTCTTTTAAACTCTTTAAATTTCACCGTTTTATTATTCGTATTTGAATTTTGTAACATTGTATGATTATAAAAATGCTTAGAATAGTTAGGCTTAGGATTAATAATTTAGAAAGGATAGTTAAAAATAGGGAATTCGCCGCTAGTTTATCTATCTTTTAGGCTCGTCATGCATGTCTAAACTTTCAAAATATTTAGCCATTTTTATACATCATTAGACTGTTTTCATTAAACTCCTAAATAACCTATTTCTGTTAAATTTATGTATTTAATCTGGATGAACAGAAGGAAAAATCAGAGAATGATAAGAGCAGAAATAGAAAGAGGGAGAAATATATTTTTGGTGCTCAAATGTGAGCTTCTGTATCTATTTTCTGTGGTGCAAATGAATACAAAGTATCCCACTTATATAGTGAGGCTAGAAGACTAAAGTGTAAAGAAATGAAACTTACAAGGATGAATTAAGTAAGATAGTAACTAACTCATCTAACAACTAATTAACTACCTCAACACAATTAACTATCTCAACACTCCCCCTCAAGCTAGGCACTAAAAACAGAGGTTTCAGTCATAGCTTGGAAGTAATAGCAATACATTCTACTTAACAAGCATGCAACAATAACAATACTGGTAAAACAGCAAGACAACTGCATCAAGCAGGAGCTTCAACTCCCACATCAATAATGAAGAACCTCTCATTCTCTAGTCTCACTCGGACTAGAAAATCTCTCGATTCTCCTATATCAATGCTATGAAGAACCCTCGTTCTCTAGTCTCACTCGGACTAGAGAATCCCTCAATTCTCCTATAGCAAGCTCTATAATAAGCTCGGACATGCCTTGGAGTCTCCCTCAATTTCTAGTCCAAATTCGACTAGAAATTCCTCGATTTTCCTATCCTGAGCTACTCATATGAAAACAAGCAATCTAACAATTGATCGACCTGTGAAATACTCTTTGAATTGAGCTTCAACTCAATCCATATTGTTTTCGACGAAGCATCCCTCAGTTCTCAGTCAATTTGTCGCTAAGAACTCCTCGATCCTTCAATCGATCTATTGTTCCAGCCTTGTTCTTAGTCGACAAGGCAAGTAAAATAGTTTTTGTAAAACAACAGTAATAAGAGCAGCAGAAACTTTACTGAATAAGGAAACATCTCCAACATAATAGTTGTCTACAAAGAACGCCTTCATAGGCTCATATAACCCAATCTTGAGGTCTCCATATATACATTGGTGATGTAAGCAAGGTATAATGTCTTTCCAAAGAGCTAATAAACCTTCCTCCTTAGCAATTGTAGCAACAGTACCAACAATACCTAATAATCCCATGTACTTTGATATACCGACACTTTCCCTTCTATTTTGCAGCTGTAGTTCTTTAGCCGTGTCTAGATGAAGTACAGAACTCGGCAAAACAACATCAGTAATAATAACATCACCAACACAGAACCATTAAGAGAATAAAATTGAATTTCTAGAAACTCACAACAATTCGAAACTTAATTTGATACCTCAGAAGCATACATATTCGCGGCGATATTTGATGTCGCAACGACAATCAGAGGCGGTTGAACACGCGAACTGGACTGCTCATGAATTTGATTTTGATTTCTCCTAATTTACTGATATGAGCCCTAATTTTTTTCAGAAATTTATGATCCAGTTGGATCAATTCTGCCAAAACGGAGGAGGAAAAATGGAAAAGGAAAATGAGAGAGAAGAACAACTCGAACTTAACACAATCGGAGCAATACAGATTGAAATTACACTGTAAAATAGTGTTGAAATCGAAAAATATTGTGTTGATGAAATCGAAGTGCAAAATATGCAGATGCGAAACTGCTTAGATCAACATGTGTGATCATCGATCTTTATCGATCTGTTATATGCCTCAACAATCGACTTACTTTACTATCAAAATTTTCCTCAATCACTATCTGAGATTTCCTCAATCAATTTTTGTTCGAACTGTCTAATTTCTCCACTGGATTGCAATAACCTTAGAGTTGAATGAATTAGATCCAACAAGGCTTTGATACCATGTTAAATTTATGTATTTAATCTGGATGAACAGAAGGAAAATTCAGAGAATGATAAGAGCAGAAATAGAAAGAAGGAGAAATATATTTTTAGTGCTCAAATGTGAGCTTCTGTATCTATTTTCTGTGATGCAAATGAATACAAAGTAACCCACTTATATAGTGAGGCTAGAAGACTAAAGTGTAAAGAAATGAAACTTACAAGGATGAATTAAGTAAGGTAGTAACTAACTCATCTAACAACTAATTAACTACCTCAACACAATTAACTATCTCAACACTTCCATACATAAAAGTCTTTTCTCATTGTCAATTGCAAAGCAAAATATTTTATAAAATCATGCCATATAAATGCATTTTCTCATAAAAGATTGATTTTATATGCAACATAGAATTTTCAAACAAACCACTTTTTTATGCATTTTAAAACAAGCCTTATGCGAATTTATCCAAAATATATACTTCATTCAAGTAAATATTTGCAACATCTTTTATTAACCTTATGCTTTTCAAAACATGTATTTTAATCTAAGTTTGACCGGATAACCGCAAGTTAGCGGATCTTAAAGGATGTCTAATCCCTTCCCTTTAGGATAATAAAGAACCCTTACCTAAAATCTCATTAAGTTTTGCAGACTATTAATTGGAGTTATTTTTAAGCAGATTTTTGTTATGTAGATGTCTTAATTCATCTTTAAAATAATTAGGTGGCGATTACTTAAAAACCATTTAGGAATCACTTGTATGTCATATTCCGTTTCGACTCCGGTTAAAAATGGGATATTACAGCGATGGCTGTTGAAGACGAAGGTGGGGGGAGTGGATGGTGGAGGCGGTGGTTGTTGAAGACGAAGGTGGGTCCCACCTCCACGTGGATCTCATATGGCATCCACATGGAATTTCCGTCTATGGAGGGCAAATGTGACAACTTTGCTAACGGAAAGAGCATATTTAACCCATACTTTAACGGATGATAAATATGACCCTTTTTCGAAAGTTGGATGATAAATATGAACATTTTCCCTTTTATATATGACCCATACATTTTGAATTATGTCCAACTTATCCATTATTTAATTAGCCATTGATATTTAATCATTAGAAGTGCTCTCTATGTGAACACTGGAGTTGGTGAAGACAAGGACCAGCGCTCTTCCATTATGCTACCATCGTGTTCGCTATTATTTCAAGTTTTCAACTATGAGTTCTGAATTCAAGGACATAACAATAAATAAGTTAAAGATAATTTATTTATAAACTTTGAGCCAAAGCAATTTTGCCGAACTCGTAGTCGTGGTGTAGATCTGCTCCTCATCCGTTAACTGATGATTTTCATAAATGATGATTATGAAGTCCATAAAGTTAGGTATTATAGATCATATCGTATTTAATCAGGTTATCTTAACTTGTGATTTGAATTAAATGGTCGTTTATTAGTCCCACTAATTGAAATGGAGACTTTAATCCAAGGTTATTGTCTATATACTACATCTAATTTGTCATCTTGAACCTTTTTAAGTTAGGAAGTGTAAGGCCAACCCTTCCCCTACTTTTATTTATGCTACGGGTTTGGCTGAAATAATAGGATCGTACGTGCTCCCTTTGCTGATTTTTCTTGACAGAAGTTCGTGATCTTAAGTGGCTAATTGTATATGGTCACCAATGGCTGCAGTGCAAGTTGTGATTGTTTAGCTACATCTGTGTATTTTTCTACACACATAAAAGTTAAATCAAAGTAGGTTTAGACAATTATACCTTTAGTTGGTGGACCAAATCTTCATTAGTCCTTGTAAAAAAAATTTGGTTTCACATTCAGTATTGGCGCCGATTATATTCGGATTCGCGCCACCGCGTAGGATCCATTTGAAAGAAGCGCTTCTTACCAAAGATTTTTCATACTCATGACTCAAACCCGAAATCTCTGACTAAGGGAGGAGCAAACCTCATCCGGTGCACCACATTCTTTGGTGGTATTTGTCCTAGTAATTATCTTAACTTGAGTTTTTTAATTCCTCGCGGATATCTTTCAAATCCTAACGCAATTATCATTATTTCACTAAACAGACATCATTGTCATTTATACCTTCTTGGGACCAAGGTGGGTGGGACTGAGCAAGTTTGGGATGTTGAATGTTGATTTATTCGTCTATCATGATAAAATGAAATGAAACAATCCCCCCACCTCAATTTATTTTAGTTGTTTTCTCTCAGGGTTTGAAATTTATAAGTTGTATAATTTTGACTCTATTTTTTTATGTTATACACTCTTATTGAGAGATGACAGCTCGCTGTCCCAAAATTTTAATTTAATGTAGGATTGGGATATATCTCACTTGGATAGTTCACTCATATTGCTCAAAGTAGATTCGTAGAAGGTTCTAATGCTGATGTTATGTTACTTTTTCCTATTCCTCTACCTTCTTATATTAAGAATTTAACAAATACGTATCAACCTTTTTAGACAACAACTATTATGCATTCAAAATATAAAAAGTTTAGTTTATTAAAAGGAATACACTTCTATTAAATTCATCACGCCTTCCACAATGCCCCTTTATGTTGATCTTGTTTTTTTAATGAGTCAAGCACATAAAAATTAATAATGTGTGGCGATAAAATTTGAATTCAAAACTTTACATTCATTCAGATGGGTTCCGGGGATACGAATTAGTAAAAAACGTAAGATTAAAATCGCAAAAATTAGAACAACAAAAACAGTCACTGGATGTTGCCTTCAATGTTGTGTCAACATCTGAGGCAACATTGTGATAAAACAATATAAACCTTTGTAGAGTAAATGCAGCGAAAAATGTAAAGAGACACAAGGTTTATATTTTCAAAGGTATATATAAATATATCCCTTGATGGTCAATGACCAAAAGAATTGTATAAATTATATACAATTACAAATGAATTTATTTTTACAAATTGAGTGTTACAAACGAAAACGAAAAAAAATTACAAACAAAAATGAAGTCGCAGTTGACTTCGCCTAAAGTTACAAAGTCTAAAAGATAAAAGACAACATCTTCATTAAAATCGCTTGAACAATAAGCTTAATCTAGAATAGAGATAACAATTGTAATGTGGGACTAGATGTTGTTAAAACAACTTTAGGCTAAATGTGTTGATCCAGTTTTCTAAGGTAAAATCTGAGAGCTCTCTTGAGCTTGTATACATGTTGTTGGATGGTGAGGATCTTCGAATCCTTTTGGTTGTTTAACATCCATTTGGTGCAAGGTAATTTTCAAGTAACAAGCAATAGCAAGAAGCAATCTTATTGACTCAAGTCTAGCCACATGAGCAAAGGTCTCATCATAGTCGATACCTTCAACTTGTGTATATCCTTGAGCAACAAGTCGAACTTTGTTCCTCACAATCTTCCCTAACTCATCTGATTTGTTTTTGAATATCCACTTGGTCCCAATAATATTAGTGTTG
The DNA here is from genome assembly GCA_029844215.1 of Przewalskia tangutica. Classification (NCBI taxonomy): domain Eukaryota; kingdom Viridiplantae; phylum Streptophyta; class Magnoliopsida; order Solanales; family Solanaceae; genus Przewalskia; species Przewalskia tangutica. The sequence goes on from CM056732.1 coordinate 2,617,159, forward strand.
TTGGGTCGTGGTACCAAATCCCAAACCTCATTTCGGGTAAATTGCTCAAGCTTTTCTTGCATGGATTGAATCTAAAAATTATCTTCCAATGCTTCCCTAATATTCTTAGGTTCCATAATAGATGTAAGACAAGAAAGACTAACATGTTGGTATATGGTGGACATGCACACATACCTTACCATTTCTCGGTAGTTCACTGGTTCTTTCTCTTGTTCGCCTCTGCTAAAAAACTCCCCAAATCACTTGGTCGGGTGGATGGTTCCTCCTAATCCTCAATGGAGGGTCTCTTCTCACTTGATCATTCAGCTCAGTAGCAGACTCCTCCTCGACATCGTCCTCTGTGTTCTCTCTTTGAGGTTCAGATGTGTCCTCTGACATTGGGATAACATCTGGGACAACATTTGTTGCTTCAGTGAGTTGCTCCTCTTCAACTGCAACCACAATGTTATTTTCTGAAGATCTACCAGATATATCCAGCAGGTCATCAAAAATAACATTGACAGACTCCTGAATGGTCTTTGTCCAAAGGTTGTATATTCGGTAAGCATGACTATTCTGAGAATAGCCGACGAATATCCCCTTGTCGCTCTTAGAGTTAAATTTAGCCAGTTTATCCCTGTCATTAAGAATATAGCACACACACCCAAAGACATGGAAGTACCTCACTGTAGGTTTCTTTCTATTTAACAATTCATAGGGTATCATCTTGGTCCCTGACCTTAGATAGACTCTATTACTTATGTGGCATGCTGTGTTCAAGGCTTCTGCCCAAAACCTCTTTGACAATTGCTTAGAACTCAACATTACTCTTGTCATTTCCTGTAAAGTTTTGTTCTTTCTCTTGGCAACCCCATTTTGTTGAGATGTTTTTGGTGCCGAAAATTCATGGAATATGCCTTTCTTTTCACAGAATTTTGCAAAGGTTTGATTTTCAAATTCCTTTCCATGATCAGATCTTATTCTGCAAAATTGAAGAACAAAAATGTCACGACCCGACCCGATGGGCCGCGACCCGGTGCCCTACCTGGGCACCCTTATACCCACATGTCATATAATCACATGGATACCAAGGATAATACGGTAATCTGTAAGTCATATCAAATAGGCAAGTCGACAAGGCTGCCACTATATACGGGAACATCCCAACATGAAGCGTAACAGTACAGTCGACGACCAAAATACATATACAATCCACGCAAGTCCCAAACATATCTACCACCCACAACTGTCTATAGACCTCTAAGAGTACGATAATGACATATAACGGGACAGGGCCCCGTCGTGCCCCTAAATATGCGTAAATAAAAAATGAGGTTCTGTACCAAAATGACTAAGCTCTGAATCAATGGAGCTCTCCAACGGCTGAACATGAATTCTAAGCTAGAGGATCACCAACCGAAAATTGCACTGCGGACATAAAACACACTCGCGAAAAGGGGTCGATTTAAATAATGTCTCGAGTATGTAAAACATGGCATCGTAGAAAGCTCATAATCGCCAAAGATAACAGGAGACATGTGTAATAATCAAAATACCAATACAACTGTGCCATATAAAAATGAGAGTCAATTGTGCCTTATAAAAATGAGAGCCAATATATGTCCATATAAAATAAGTCATATATACACTGCCCGACCCATTCTGGGACGCGATGGAATCATGTACTGTCCGGCCCTCTAGTGAGGGACGCGGTGAAATCATATATTGCCCGGCCCATTCTGGGATGCGGTAAGGTCATATACTGCCCGACCCTTTAGTGAGGGACGCGGTAAATATATATAGTACTGTGCACGAAATTGCCCGGCCCGGGACGCGGTGAAATGATATAATCACATCAGCACGAGTAGAATATCATGAGTAACTTTATGAATTTTTGACATATCTAACTTAAGCACACAGATTTTGGCTTCTCATTCCATTACATTATCTCACTTAATTCACTAGGCGTTTTCAGTAACTACAGCATGCATGGTCATAAAAAAATTGACTCATATAGACACAAAAAATACTCAACCACAAGGACTCACAAACATACAAAGACTCAAAAACATAAGTCAAAGACTCAAAAACATAAGTACCCCTCCAAACTTAAATGACACATTGTCCCAAATGTGTAACGACTCAAAAATAATAAAGGGACGACTTACAGATAATAGCGGCTCAAAATGGTGATGGTGGCGGCGAATACTGCATTGAGACGGTATTTGTGGGAAGGGATTTGGTGATTTAGGGCTTTTTATTTTTCTAAAATCGTGCTTCGACACCGCTGTCCTTCATGACAGCACTGCGGTGCCTAAAGTATTGTGGTCTCTCTGAACATTCGGAAAAATGGCACCGCGGTGCCGACCCGATTTCGTATTTTCCACCATTTTCTTCGTGCTTAGTCTCCGATCCTTTCACCTGACATCACAACACAACAAAAATACCAAAGTTGAGACTGTTCTATTTAAACTAATTGCATAATTTAAACCTTAGGTTGCCTCCCAAGTAGCGCTGTCTTTAACGTCTTTTAGCCGGACGCAGGTTTCTTATCAAATCATTGGGGTGAATTAATCCCACAACCTATCCACTTAAAAATTATTTTCCTCTTCCTCACTCTATTTTTCTTTTTCACATCATTGGAATCAGTAAGGTTTACCTGTTTGTCAGATTTCATGTCATGAACTTTTGTTGCAGCTTTCAAACTAGCCTGTGGGTTCACAGCTGTAGGAATGATCTCCCTAGTCTTGGTATGTTCTTGCTGAACTGCTGTGTCAGTTGTGCTTACAGCGAAGCACTTGTTGCTGGCCTGGGACTCAATGGTGCGTTTGAACACCTTGAATACCATATCTTCTTCCTGAACCCCTAGTTTCAATTCTCCCTTCTCCACATCGATTAGGGCTCTACCCGTTGCAAAGAATGGTCTCTCCAAAATGATGGGTATTTCATCATCTTCCTCCATGTCAAGAATGATGAAGTCTACTAGGAAGAAGAACTTTCGCACCTTGACAAGCACATCTTCCACTATGCTTCTGAGGTGCACCACGGTTCGGTCAGCCAGCTGCAGATTAACTGTGGTTGGTTTGGCTTCCCCCAAACCCAATCTCTTGAACACAGACAGAGGCATGAGATTGATACTAGCCCTTAAGTCACAAAGTGCCCTGTTGCATGTTACTTTGCCAATAGTGCAGGGCAGGGTGAAGCTTCCTAAATCTTTCAACTTAGGAGGCAGTTTCTTTTGTAAGATGGCGCTGCACTCCTCTGTCAGCTCTACTGTCTCATAATCCGTCCAGCTTCTCTTCTTCCCAAGTATCTCCTTCATGAATTTGAAGTATGCAGACATTTTTTCTAACACCTCAATGAAGGGGATATTGATGTGAAGCTTTTTAAATACCTCCAAGAATTTAGAGAACTACTTGTCTATGGCCTTCTTTTGGAGCCTCTGAGGGTAAGGGATTCTATCAGTGTATTCCCTCAAAGGTGCTGGTGGAGTTTTCTCAATTGTAGGGTGGTCCTCAGTGACCCCCTCATTTCCTTCCTCAACTGCTTTCTCTCCCTCTTTCTCGTGAAGCACTGCGGGTTGGGGAGCAACCTGCTCCAACTGCTTTCCACTCCTTAACAACACTGCCTGGCACTGCTCTCTTGGATTGACCTCTGTATTGCTTAGGAGAGTACCCTGTGGCGTTTTGGTTACCATCTTCGCCAGTTGTCCAACCTGCGTTTCCAGGTTCCTGAGATAGGACTTGGTTTCAGACATGAACTGATTATGTGAATTGGTGAGTGGCACGCAAATTTCACCATCAAAGCTTCTCCTGTTGTGTAGGTGGTCTAAACTGCTGGGATGAGGTAGCCTGATTCTGTGCTTGCTGATTTTGGTAATTACATTGATATGGTTGTTGCTGGGCCTGGTCGTTCCTCCACAAAAAGTTAGGGTGATTTCTCCACCCTAGATTGTATGTGTTGGATTATAAAGCCGCTAAAAGTTCTCAACTGCCTGAACCTGCTCCATTGGCACATTATTAGGGTCTACCGTTGTGCATCTGTCAAAGAAATGCGGTCCACCACAAATCTCACAATTTACCGACATCTGGACTGCATTCACAAACATAGTGTTCTGCTACAGTTGCTTCGTCAAAAGGGCCACCTGTGCATTCAGGGCAATGATGACATCTAATTCATGTATGCCCATAGTCTTCCTGCTATTCACTGACCTGCCATCTGCCCCTTGATGATTGTTGGCAGTCATGTCTTCCAGTAACTCATGTGCCTCATTGACACTCTTTCTCATGAATGCTTCCCCTGCTGCAGCATCAATTATGGTACGAGTAGTACCACTCAGCCCATTATAAAAAATGTGGACTAACATCCACTTCTCTATGCCATAATGTGGGCATTTCCTTTGAAGATACTTAAATCGCTCCCATGCATCATAGAGTGACTCACCATCCACCTGATAATAATTGTTTAACTCTCCCCTTAACTTTGCCGCTTTTGAAGGAGGGGAAAACTTTGCAAGAAACTTTTGGGCTAGTCCCGCGTGGCGACGAGTTGGCAGCGAGTTTAACCGACTCGCTCTGTCCCTAAGTAAGAACGGAAGAGCCTCGCCTAATGGCATCATCGCAACACCAGATTTGAAAGTGGCACACAGCTCCAAAAAGTTGGCAATGTGCATGTAGGGGTCTTCAGATGGCAATCCCCCAAATTGTACTGTGTTCTAGACCATGCTCAAGATGACTGGATTGATCTCAAAGTTGTTTGCCCCTATTGCTGGGAGCCTGGTGCATGTCCATGCACCAGTAACCGTGGGCAAAACATAATCTCCCAAGCTTCTTTCTGCTGGGACCGGTATTGGCTCCTCTCCATGTTCAGGAACCTCGTTGTTTGCCCCATTCTGATTCAGTAGTTGGTTTTCCATAGTCACTGAATCAGCTATCCTTTTATTTCACCTGTTTTGCTTGCACGTTTTCTCAATTTCAGGGTTGAAGGGAACGAGTATATCTGTTCCACTCCTTCTTCGCATGCACTAAATTCCTGAAAAAGACCAAAATCAAGGCAACATGATTCTAACAGTAAAAATAAAAATAGATGGTTCGATATTAGAAGTACGCCAGTCCCCCGCAACGGCGCCAAAAACTTGTTAGGACCGTGTTCAATTGCTCACGCAAGTGTACGTATCGTTCACAAGTAATATAGTCTATACGACCGAGTTTATCATCCATAGAGACTGGTTTCTAATTACCGAACATCTATTCTAGGTTATCTATTTGGAAAATGATATTTGATTTGGGTTTTTGTCTAACTACTAGAAAAATTGCAAGGATTAACTAAACTGCTGAAGTTGTAATCAGTTATGAAGGAATTAGGGCTTCCAAAATCCTCGACTATCCACTATATTAAATCCTTAATGCAACTAGAGTGACTTCTTCTACGTTAAGATAGCGGTTAACTAGACTGTCTTATATTCCGGTTAGAATATATAATCGCTTAACCCCAGTGCAGAACCCTTCTATATTTCTATGATAGGATTTACCTCAGAGGAGGATTAAGAACAGTAACCTATAATGCTACACAAGTATCAGGGTACTTTCGTCCGCGATTTTAACATATGTCTATTCAATTACAACATATCCAAATCTCTCCTCTCGCTTCTTGATTCGAAATCATATAGATTATGATAATTAGTGATCAATTAACTATCAAGCATTCATACCAATTATTGAATAAATCTTAATCAAGTGAAGAAGGAATCAAACTAATGCATTAAGTCATGAGATAGAGTTTCAAGCGATTAAAAAGAAAAGCCGTAATAAAGTGTTTAGCGTGTGCCTTGGACCCTTCTGCCCCTTGTCAATTCTATTTCGGATCTGAAAATTCACGTCTCGACACCACGTTTCTGTAGGATGGCACCACGGTGCCGAAATTCCTGCAGCCTCTCAGTAATAATGGCACCGCGTCCTGTATGAACGGCACCGCGGTGCCCACTATTCGCTCTTTTTCGCCATTTTGCCTTTTTGAACTACTGTGACTCAAAAGAAAGAAAAACGACCCTAACACAACACTTATTTGAACGAAAATGGAAAAAATACTAACTAAAAACGACTCAAAAAGCATATACAAAATACGCCTAACAATGGCCTCGACGACCGCAGGAAAAACAAGCACCATTAATAAGACGACATTCCCCAGGATGAGACCTACCACATAGGGAACACCGAGGAAAAGATGACTTCGACTGACTAGAACCCCTGTTCATCTGTGAACCTGAAGCCCTGGAGCTCTGACCATCTCCTGAATACCTTGGACGGTCAAATTTCCTACCTGCGAACTGTAGGGGAGCACTCTGGCCGATCGGATGGATATCTAACTCCGCCGAGGCTTCCTCGCCGAGACTCGCGAGAATAACTCGCCGACCTAGCCTCTTACGTTGGGTCCTCGTCATAATCTATGTCCGTCTCGTGTCGCCCTCAACTCCCTGCGCATATGCCTGGATCCGAGCAATATCCATACACGGCTGGAGAGTCACCGCCATACACCCATCGATCAAGTAGTGATCCAGTCCCATCACATAGAGATGCACCCTCTATGCTATATCCGCTACAATAGTGGGTGCATATCTGGTCAATGAATCAAACTCAAGGCTGTACTCTCTAATACTCTTGCCGCTCTGCCTCAAGTGCAAGAACCTATCAACTCTAGCTCTCCTCATCTCAGGAGGTAGGAAGTGGTCAAGGAAGGTCTCCGCAAACTCATCCCACATGGCTGGAGGAGCACCCTCGCCCCTAGATAATTCCCACGATTCATACCAGTTAATAGCTATATCACGCAACCGATATGAAGCCAACACGACAAACTCAGTCTCTGAAGCCTTTATTACCCTCAACGTACGCTGTATCTGTCGGATGAACTCATGTGGATCATCCTCGAGCTTTGACCCGAATAACTCTGGAGGACTACATCTCAAGAAATCACGAATCCTCAAACTATCTGATCTGGGGTCAACTCCTGGCCCCTGTCTGTGGGTTTGCCCTGCCACTAATCTAGTCAGCAGCTGAACCACATCTCTCATGGCTATGTCCTCTGCCCCTGGATAAGGAGCTGGAGGCTTATGTCTTTGGCCTCGGAATCGTGATCGCCGCTTCGACCGGAGGTCGAGCGGCGACGTGTGAGCTCGTCGACTGAGGTACAGTCTTCGACATCGACTGAGTACGGGACCTGGTAACACTCTGAATCCGGCTAGTATCCCCCGCTACTGATTTGCCCTTCTAGGCTGCTATCGCCTTCTTCGAAGGCATAACTGTAAACATAATGAGTCGTCAGAGAGGGATTATCCTAATAACATAGCTCTATTGCACGATCTATGAGATGAAAGAATAGAAATCAATCCTAAAAGTCCGGAAGCCTCCTGCGTATAAGTATGGTGCAGAACATACCCATATGCAAGACTCTACTAGGCATGGTCTGTAGACATTCCGAGGACTAACTGCTCTGATACCATTTTTGTCACGACCCGACGGGCCGTGAATAGTCGCTCTAATTGGACGTCATTATACTAACCTGTCACGTAATCAAACCGACACCAATGACAATATAAAATCTGGCAGCATAACGCTGCAATCATAACATACGTCCGAATAGGCAAGCCGACAAGGCTTCCTTTACACATGAACAACCCTGTCTCCTGAGGAGTCACATCTAAATCAAATATAACGAATAGGCGGGCCGACAAGGCTGCCACTATATACGGGAGAATCCCCACAAAAGAAAATGAAGTATCATAATACAGCTGACCACAACATGATACAATCCACATACGTACAATCCATAACTGTCTACAGACCTCTATGAGAAGGATAACGACATATGACGGGACATGGCCCTGTCGTGCCCCTAAATATACATAAGTCAAAAATAAGATTATGTACCAAAATGACTAAGCTCCGAAACAATAGATCTTTCCAACCAACTGAGTAGGAGTCCTAGGTCTCAGGATCACCAAACTGAGAACATGCACTGTGGCATAACGCACTTCGGCCAGGAAAGCGAGGATCGATGCGAAATAATGTCGGATATGTAAAACATGAAGTATTGTAAGAAAGATCATAACTGGCCAGAAGATATCATGAGACAAGTATAATAATCAAATTACCATTTCAACTGTGTCATATACAAATGAGAGGCAACTGTGCCTTATAGAAATGAGAGTCATATCAAAATCATGGATGTCTGTCCATAGAATCATCATGTCTATATACATATAACGTGTCTCGACTCTCTAGTGAGGGACTCGGTGGAATCATCAGTATAACGTGTCCCGACCCATTCCGGGACTCGATAAGCTCATCATCATCATATAGGTACATATAACGTATCCCGACCCATCATGGGACTCGGTGAATTCATATAATCATATCCATCATGAATAAAGCATCATGAGTAACTTATACAGTTTAAATCATCACTTTGACTCTCAAATGGAATAAATAGAATAACTATTACTTTTAGAAAATCAAGGCATTTCTCATAACACATATCACTAGGAATTAAACTGTGTAGAAATCATGTACGTCCGTCGTACGTTCATTAAATCATGCCAAAAAAGAAAGAAGAAATAGTTTCACATACCTTTTCACCGAACTAACCAACTCGAAGAATAGGATTCGTCTCAACTAGTACGTCAGCCTATAATAAAGGGTAATACGTACGTCAATTCTATGATTTCTAGCGTAAGTTATATCGAAAAGACGACTCTCTTTTCTATAGAAATTCGGGCAGCACTTCCCATATTTATGTGCATATCCACAACTTACAAATCAAGCCAGCAATCCCAAATAACAATTACAACGTAAGGATATAACCAAAATAATCCCAATTACTCCATATACGGTACCATAATACCTTTTTTCTCTTTCTATTCATGAAGGACAACAACTACAACAACCAAGGTGATTAATACACCTATTTCTCTTGTTAATTCAGCCCTTTAAACCACATTAAGATTGCCTTAAAAACAGTCCATCAATTCTAACAACAACAAGAAGAGTGCAAGTCCTACAATTTGCAACATAATACTCTTTTTTACTCTTTTATTCTTTAAGACATGTATTAGTAATTACCACAACATATATACATGTTTATAATCAAATTTACAATATTTTAACTCCACAAAATCAACCCCTAACTGGACGCGACAATATCCAACAATTTCAAGCAAGTTTTCGGCCAACATCCATAAAACCAATTCTTTTCTTACTTCCTTAGAATCCAATTCATGTTTCAACAATTCCTTATGAACAACTATAATCCAAATATCAAGATTTCCTTCAATTCCAACATGCGATTAGTGACGAAATTAACAACATAATACTCGAACACAACAACTTACGAAATTCGTAAAATCAGTCCCAACCATCGGCTATAACAACATATTAGTCACATGCATTCTCTTATTTTTAATATTTTTCTTTAGCATGAGTTTATCCCTTAACTACAACATCAATTAACCTTCCAAATACTCAATGAAAATGAGAATTTTACCTTAATTTAAGCCCAAAACAGTACCTGGAAAACAATCATTATTCCATCGGTTTTGCTCCAATTTTCACACTTCTTCAACTCCAAATTGACATGCATACATTCTACAATGTTAATCCCTCATTCATACACATTTTTCTTCCTTAAATTCGTCCAAAAATTAGAAAAATCTGGGCAGTTGGGTACGGCCAGTGCAGCATTTTTGCTCACTGTTTTGGGCTGATTTTTGGCCTAAAATTTATGTAGAAAACTTAATCTATGAAGAAGGAATAAGAAATCTTCAATTTTGCTAAAGGGTTGGGGGTGATTCGGCTGGGAGGGTGAGAGGAAGAGGGGAGGTTTCTCTTTGTTTTTGAATTAGAACGAAATGAAGAAGATTGAGATTAGTTGGGTTTAACAAGGTTAAAAAATCTGAAAATTAATTACACTTTGATCCAAATCTCTTAATTGTCTACTTAAATTTACCCCTCTACTAAAACAAATCTCCCTTTTCTTAAATCTTGAAAATTTCATAAGACCTCGTCTCTTTGTCGTCGTAACTTATACAATACGTTACAAATCTATAACGGGAATATACAACTATCATTATCAATTTCCGTCGTCACACTCGTTGTAACAAAAAAAAAATCGGAATCACATCCTCTTGTATACTAATTTTCGTATTGACATATGTAAGTATACTTCATATCCAATATTCTAATTTTACTTCCTTAATGGCGTTCTTAATTATCGTCTTAAACTTATGAGGTGTAACAACTCCCCTCTATTTATAGTGTTGAGCTTCCCTTGAAATCCTCACTGATTGTTGCGGAGGTTGAGCAAAATATGGCAGCAGCTTGGACCGAGTCTTCCTCCTTGAAATCCTCAACGATCTGGACTTGGTCATACGCTGCTTTCTCTCCACGCTTTGACTGCGTCTTTCACTACGTTTTCAACACAACATTCTTGTAAGCTTGCCTAGGTCATTTTTTACTCACAGTAACACAAGTTGTTTTGGCCGGAAGAATAGGCAAAATCGTTACATAGATATTGTCAGGAATGTTGTCACAACATCGCATGCAACATCCTGAAGATGTTATCATGAGCTTTCGCAGATGTTGTCACAACATTCTATCCAACATCAACACATTCTAATACCATGTTGAATGATGTATCCCTACAAAAAGAGACATTTGCTAATAATATATGTATGTTGGATGTTGTTGTAAAAATACAAAGTCGTTGCATGCTGCTGCAATAACATCCGATATGCGAAAAAAAATTGCAATAAGAAGTTTTTTTTATTGCTATTTATGTTTTTAGCAACAAAAAATTATTTTTTTATTGTCATTTACGTTTTTAGCAATAATATATTTATTGTTATTAAAATTTTGTTGTCAATATATACTTTCTTGTAGGGTACGACCATTTCATATAAAAACTTAAGTGGTTATAGAGAGGACACTCCTATTTAACTTAATAATATTTCAACGTTTTTCTCTAATCAATACTAAAAATAATTTTAGCAGAGTGATCATAATTTTATCAGAGTGATCAATACTTAAAGAAAATGCTAGCTGGTTACTTTTATGATTATAGTATTATCCATAATGTTTTATTTCGGTGTAAAACATTTTGTTTGTGATGACTTTCATTTTAACAAAAAACAAAGAACGTAAGAACCACAAGAAAATAAACATCAGGTTAATACCTAGTCTCCCTTTCCGGCCCTCATGCCCATCATTGGTTGCCAAAATCTACGGAAAGAAGAAGAAAAAATATTTTTCACTTTTTTAAAAAAGTTGGTCTAAATAGTCTTTGAACACTATTGAGAGAACGTGTGAGACTTGCAAATTAAGTTGTCAACTAGTTTTATTTTTGGTAGAATCTATTATAAGTTTAATGCTTCCTCCTTTTTTATTGATGTGAATCTTTTCGGAGTACGAAAGTCAAACTTTATAATTTTGATGTTAAATTTTGATATAGATTTTTTAAGTTTGTAAAAATAAAATTTATATATTTAGAAACTACATTAAAAATACTATAAGTAATGATAATTTATAATTCAAATAATTTAGAAAAAATACAAGGAAAATGTGGTCAAAGAACCACCTCGTAGACTCTCTAAATAGTAAAAAGTTCACATAAATTGAAACATATGGAGTAATTTATTTTTGATAAATTGTAATTATAGTAGTTTTATTAGAATATGATTTCTTGTTAGACTAGAAAGATATCATTGTAATTAGTAAAAAATAAGAAAGAATTATCTCGTTATTCTTCTTTTCTCTGAATTTTCGTTCCCTCTTCATTTTAACAAACTCTTTTAAACGTATGCATCTGCATAACACTACTCCCTCTGCTCATTTTATGTCTTTAATTTGTTAGAAAAGAATGATATATTTAATATTGAAAACTAATTTAATTTTAATTTTTTAAATTTATTATTAATGAGAATATTTATAATCACATAAATATTATATATTATGTAGTTACAGTTTTTGTTTTTCTTAATAATTTTTTTTATCAATCAAATAATATCGTATAAATTGAGATTACCAAATTTGGAGTTAATGTAACTCTAAATAAACAGAAGGTGATCCACAGAATATGGAAGAGTATTTGCGGTAGGAGTCGGGTGGTGGCACAATTTAACTCAACGTCACATTGCTATCACAACTCACAACTATTGGAAAAGAGAAATTAGTAAACCTCTTAGTTGTGGGGTCAAAATGTGGGCCATTCACCACCAAACTTAGGGTTGGTGAACCAAAAATGACCATATAAAGAACGTACCACTCCTCTCATAGCCACATCGAATACCTCTCTATTTCTTCTTCATATACTCCCCTTAATTTTTAACAATTCAGTTATCCGAAAAATCTGAAAATGGGTTCAACAAGCCATAGCCAGAGCAACAGTCTAACTCATACAGAGGATGAATCTTTTTTATTTGCCATGCAATTGGCTAGTGCTTCTGTACTGCCTATGGTCCTAAAATCAGTTGTGGAACTTGACCTTCTTGAAATTATGGCTAAGGCTGGTCCAGGAGTATCCATTTCACCTTCGGAGCTAGCTTCTCAGCTCCCAACGAAGAATCCCGAAGCACCGGTCATGCTTGATCGAATGCTTAGGCTCCTTGCTACATATTCTGTTCTCAATTGTACTCTTAGGTCCCTCCCTGATGGACGTGTTGAGAGGCTTTATAGTCTGGCTCCGGTGTGTAAGTTCTTGACTAAGAATGCTGATGGTGTTTCTGTTGCACCACTTTTGCTCATGAATCAAGATAAAGTCCTTATGGAGAGCTGGTATGTTACGTTATTATACGTGATTGATTGGTTTCTTAGCTTGTTTCTGTCACATTGAATGCCTATTGATGATTCCTAGTATGCGGTTGCAAATCATGTCATTTTCTCTATCTTCTGCTTTTTCTTTATGGTTATAGTATATTCTCACGTAAATAAATATAATGTGGCCTACTTAGCTGGCATTTAGATATAAAAAAAAAGAGTTTTTAAAGTTGAAGTTGAAACATGGTATTTGACAAGTTCCATAATACTCAACTAGTACTTATTATAAACTGTCGTCATTTTATCATTGTATGTGTGGAAACGGCTCATGTTGACAAGTTCCATAATTTGTTTTACAATTGTGATAAGGTGGACCACCAAAGATGGAAAAAAGAAATCACATGGAAGAAGCAATATCTCTCTTAATTATTGAAACAACAATTGAGCACCACAAAGTCACAAACGTAACTCATCCAACTACTATCGTTCAGAGTTCAGACTTGTGTTTAATTTCATGTATCTACTATAATAGTAATGTTATAAACTTATTATATTATGTAACATAATTAAATTATGTATAATCCACTAGTTAGTTGAATGGTTAACATATGTATTAGTATCTGAATTGATTTTTTTTTTCCTATTGTAGGTACCACTTAAAAGATGCAGTTCTTGATGGTGGAATCCCATTCAACAAGGCTTATGGAATGACGGCATTCGAGTACCATGGGACAGATCCAAGATTCAACAAGGTTTTCAACCGAGGAATGTCTGATCACTCCACCATGTCCATGAAGAAGATTCTAAATGACTACAAGGGATTTGAAGGCCTTAATTCCATTGTTGATGTTGGTGGTGGAACAGGGCAAACAGTAAACTCGATTGTCTCCAAGCATCCCTCCATTAAGGGCATTAATTTTGATTTGCCACATGTTATTGAAGATGCTCCAGCTTACCCAGGTAACTATAGCTAATTAAATTGTCTTATCCTCAAACTACAATTGATAACGACATTAATGTTCTTGTTCTTGTTTGTATCGTTCATTAATCATTTTACTAATTTTTATTTAGGCGTTGAGCACGTTGGTGGCGACATGTTTGTTAGTGTGCCGAAAGCAGATGCCATTTTCATGAAGGTAAGACTTAGCTACCCCACCTACAAACATTGCGTGGTCCTTTTTTCTTTTAGATTTAAGGTCAAATGGTCTGACAAACACATCTACTTATTTTGTTTTAATATTCCCTCCTTCCTACTTCATCTAGATAAATGGAGCAGGAAAGGCGGGATGTTAAAACCAAACAAGTAGAGGTGTCTTTTAGGCTGTTTGGCCAAGATTTAACTTATAAATACTAATAGTTTAAAGACTTTTTATATTATCCATGTATTTTAAACTATTATGGAGTAATAGGTAACTGCCTTATATAGATTACTCCTAATTCCACCTAAATTGAATTTGTCAGCTGTAACTATTTTTGAGATAGTCTGATTGTGCGAAAATTACTTTATACGAGGGCTCGTTTGGTTGGAAAACAAGTTATTTCAAAATAACTAATATCGTGATTAGTTATTCCACCCTCAATATGGAATAAAATAATTATTCCAACCAAACATAAGATAAGAAAGTATTAAAATTTTATCCCCGAGACTATTTTTGAAGTTAAACTTTCTTTAATTCTAGCATTGTTTTATTATTTTTTAAATTGAAGACCTGCATCAGAGGATAACTTAATATATTGGTGCAGTGGATTTGCCATGATTGGAGCGATGACCATTGCCTAAAATTCTTGAAGAATTGCTATGAAGCACTTCCTGCAAATGGGAAAGTGATAATTGCAGAGTGCCTACTTCCAGAGGCCCCAGATACATCATTTTCCACTAAGAATACAGTACATGTTGATATAATAATGTTAGCACATAACCCAGGAGGCAAAGAAAGGACTGAGAAGGAATTTGAGGCTTTGGCTAAGGCTTCTGGTTTTAAAGGATTCAGCAAGGCTTGTTGTGCTTACAACACTTGGGTCATGGAATTCAACAAGTGATTAATCCCTTAAGAAAATTTACCAATTATAATGTTCATTTGCAATTGAAATTCTACTTTTCTCGGAGTGGCTGCAAAATAAAAGAGAAATAGTTTTTACATTGAAGAGATTGATGTTCAAAAGAAAAAAAGGATGATGAAATAGTTGTTCTTAGAAAAATAAATGTGTTTAATATGAAGCTTTGTTTTTTGCTAAACTTTGTACTTTCTTGTATGTATTTCTGTAATACACATGTATTGAAGGAATGCTAGTTTCAATCATATCTTTTCCCAAATTTTTGTGGTCCTAAGACATATTTTACATATATTTTAGTAAGGTGTTGAGAAATTTGAATGTTAATATGGATGCGCGGTTATACAAAATAGACAAAACTAGAAATAATTACATCAAGAATAAACATTAATGAAAGGAAATTTTCTTAATTTGATTGTGCAGCGAGTAAAAGTAAAAAAAATATGACATAAAAATTTGAGGATGAGGTGGAGTAGGTATGGGTAGGGCGGGGTAGATTTGGACATATTTGAGTCATTGACTATCATTGTCGTTACATTTCTTATGTACAATATAATATTATTTTTTGATTAAATGTTGCAATTAAATAATTTTAAAAAAAAATTATTAAATTGTAAAGATATACTAATTTTTAGAAACATATGATAGAAAAAAATATTTTAATTAGTTTTAAATTTATTAAAAAGAATATTCTAGTAAATTTGCATAAATGTTGGCCAAACAGAAAGCTGCTTTCGTAAGACTTTTATAATTATAGCCAAACACCCTAATCGATTCTCCGTAAAGCTTCAGAACTACTTCGGTAAAATGTAAACACCTTTTCAGAATCTTGACCAAACAGACAATTAGCCTATCAAACACTTTCTTAGTTTGACTTTGGTCCCAGCCAAAGTGTAAGAAGTTGTGTTGTGCACGATGATGGTAACTGTCCTCTCTGTAAAAACAAGAGGAAACTATGATACACATTGTGATGGTGAAAATGTCTTAGTTGCCAAAATATGAAGCTGATGGAAAGCTAATTTCACCGTTGTGATTCTCCATTTTAGCACAATTACATTGTGATAAAGTACTTTTGCTCATCAACTATGTCTAGGAATTTTTGAGTAGCAAGAAATAAATTTATTGAAGTTGTTCGGATTGAGTAATGTCTTTACGTATACAACATGCCTTTGATCAATTACCGCCAAAGATCATCTTTGATAGAGAGTGTTTCATCCGAACTTTCTGACGTAAATTTGATTTAGTTGCGCCCAACGCATAGCATCGTCCTAATCTTCTTTCAGCTTATTCTTATCTAACCATGACTTACCGAAATAGCTATTCAGTGATTTTTTTAGCTTTGCTATTCGACTTTCCCTGAATAGTGATTTGGGCTCAAAAAATCGTTTTACTAGATCTTGGACCTGGTCCATCTTCCAACATACACTTGGTCCAGAGCTAAGGTGTATAGATAAATTCGAGCCCTTCCTCATACTTGATTCATTTATGAAAATCCAGAACTAGTTCTTCGATTGAGCAGTCGAAATTAAGGTGTTCAAATAAAATCAATCGACTGTATCAAAATTGAATCAAACCAACTAGATATTTGATTAGGTTTTTAAAACCTTAAAGTTTGAGTATATTTGATTCGCTTTAGTACTAAATAAGAAAAGAATTGACAAAACTTTACTTACTTTTATACATTATAAAAGATTCTAACTCTTTTAACCTTAGTTGCACGGTTTTGCCTTCAAATGGGCATAAGTTCCTTTAAAGGGTCCGGGACAAATTGTATCAGATTCTTAAAAAACTTATTATCCAATAGGTATGAATTTTATTTGAGGGGCAAAATTTAATGACCAGCACAAAATTGGGACAAAAGTGCAAATGATCCACTCTTTTATAGTACTACGGTATATGTTTTGTCATAGTTTTCTATTCATCTAGTGGGCTTTACTTTGACGATGCCTTGGGGTCTGCAGTCTTTCACCAGACGGTCCAACTTGCTCATGGCTGGGTTTTGGCACATTCGGACATGTGGCTTTGTCAATTGCAAATGTGTTGATCGTACTGAATATTAATTAGTTTTGTTAATTTGGTACTAACAACAACAAATCAAACAATAACATACCCAATGAAATTCCACACCGTAGGGTCTGAGGATAGTAGAGTGTACGCAAACCTTACCTCCACTTTGGTTGGTAGAGCGGTTGTTTTCGGAAGACACTTGGCTCAAGACAAAGAATAATCACAAGCAAGACAATCAAACCAAAGCACTAGTAAAGCAAGATAAACGGTCAGACTCAGATAAAGAATTAAAGCAGTAGAAAGTGCATTCGAACAATAGGGAGCAATAGCTAACACAATTAAATAAGCTAAACAAAATACACTACATAACACATATTAGCAGAAATCAAACTACAGTGGATTATAAAGCAATAATGTGTCTATAAGTGTGATAGACTAATCGGACCTACAGTAATAACAATACAACTATCAATTTGTAAGCATAAGTAGAACTACGCTCAATTACCTACTACTCTTTTACCCTAATCTGTGTCCTCCATGGCCCTCAATCTAAAGTCAAGTCGTCAGTAAGTTGCACCTACGCTAGATCTTGTCTAATCACATGTCCCCATACTTCTTCGGCCTACATCTACTCCTCCTAAACTCGTCCAAAGCCAAACTCTCACACCTCCGCACTGGGGCATCTGTGTCTCTCCTCTGCACATGTCCGAACCATCTCAACCTCGCTTTCCGCATCTTATCATCCACTGAGGCCACTCCCACTTTCTCTCGGATATCATCATTTCAAGTCATATCTCTTCTTGTATGCCCAAACATACATCTCAACATCCTCATCTTCGCAACTTTCATCTTTTATACGTGTGAATTCTTGACTGACCAACACTCCGCCCAATATAACATAGTCGGTCTAACCACCACCCCAAAGAACTTGCCTTTAAGTTTTGGTGGCACATTTTTATCGCACAAGACTCCAGATGTGAGCCTCAATTTCATCCACTCTGCCCCAATACGATGTGTGACATCGTCATCAATCTCTTCATTTCCTTGGATAATAGACCCAATGTACTTGAAGCTTCTTTTCTTTGGAATGACCTGAGTACCAAGCCTTACCTACACGCCTGTCTCAGAGTCGATCCCGTTGCTGAACTTGCACTCCAAATATTCTGTCTTGGTCCTACTCTAATGAACCCTTTACAATCAAAAGTCTGTCTCCAAACCTCCACATTGGCGTTCACTCCGCTGTGAGTCTCATCAATCAGGACTATGTCGTCTGTGAATAACATACACCATGGTACATTCCCTTGGATTTATCGCGTCATACCGTCCATCACCAAGACAAATAGGAATGGGTTAAGAGTTGATTCCTAGTGTAGCCCCATCATCATTGGAAAGTGCTCCGAGTCTCCTCCTACTGTCTGTACTCTAGTCTTAGCTCCATCATACATATCCTTGATCACCCTAGTGTACGCCACAGGTACACCTCTAACCTCCAAACATCTGCACAGAACCTCTCTAGGGACTTTGTCGTATGCTTTTTCGAGGTCAATAAAAACCATATGTAAGTCTTTCTTCCTCTCTCTATGCTGGTCCACCAACCTCCTAATAAGATTAATGGCTTCGGTAGTTGAATGCCCCGTCATGAATCCAAACTGGTTCTCGGAAATAGACACGACTTTCCTCACCCTCGTCTCCACGACTCTTTCCCAAACTTTCATAGAGTGGCTCAGCAGCTTGATACCCTATAGTTGTTGCAACTCGGGATATCACCTTTGTTTTTGTACAATGGAATCATTGTACTCCACCTCCATTCTTCGGGCAGTCTTGCCGTCTTAAAAATGACATTAAACAACTCAATCATCCAGTCCAAACCAACACTGCATGCGCTCTTCCAAAATTCAAATGGGATCTCATCCCTGTGCATCCTGCAAATAACACCCATAACCTCCTCAACTTTAATGCTTCTACAATACCCAAAATCCTCGTGCCTATCAGAATGCTCCAGATCTCTCAACACATGCAACTGGTCGTCATATCCCACATATCGATCGCATCCCCACTACTCCCACAAGTCTCATTGGCCATCAACCTCTCCCCCATTTTTTTTGCACTAGTGGTCAAACTCCCTCATGTGATTCTTAAAATGTCATCCACAACCCTCATCTTCTTCTTCATTTTGATCTCCAAATCCATCACCAAAATCTTATGTTGGGTTGTAAGATACTCCCTCGGAATAGCCTTGCAGTCTTTACAAAAACTATTGTCATCCTTCCTAAAGAGCAAAAAATTTATCTGAGTCTTAGTTACCGAACTACGGAAAGTTACCAAGTGCTCCTCCCTCTTTAGGAACCTTGAATTGGTTATCACCATCCCAGAAGCTCTAGTGAATGATAAAACAAAGGGCAACAAAAATACAAGCAAAATGTAAAGTCCAGATTCAATAAAACGCAACACGCAAAATTGAACAACACGGATACAACTGGAGGTATCAACTCCAGGCTGATAAAACATGTTCACACGCCGGAATTTGTTGTTCACGCATCGAAAAACACTATTTACTGCCTAAAATCACTGTTCCTACCGAAAACGATTGTTCGCTGCCAGACGACGTTGCTAATCTAGTGATACCTGTAGAAATAAAGAGAGAGAGATAGCCGGAGACATCCTGATGCAGTGGTTGGCGACGACATCAATGATGTGGCGGCGCTGGCAAGCAAGGCTAGTGGGACCAGAGAAGGTTGCCTTCGGAGTCCGTTGGTGTCCATGGAGCAAGGTAAGCTTATACGTCTACAACTTTGTCAGCAATGAACACCAACAAGAGATCCGACAATGGCACTACAACGGTTAGCGGAAGCTTCGGAAAGTTGTTGGGTGGTCGGCGAGGTGCTAGGGCTCATAAGCGTTCTAAGCAGAGCGGAGGAATACATACATATTCAATAAGGAAAGTTCCGGAAGATATATAATTTACCATGAGTTTTTTGTTGAAAAGAAGCAAGATATAGCAAAATAGAGAGAAGTTAACACCAGTATACACTGCTCCAATCCAATTAAGGAGTTCACTCAGTCTAATAATTCAAACGATACACGCAAACTTCCATAGAGGGAAGTAAAATCATGGAAGCAAATAAAGTAAACCATAAGTACTACTACAACTTATTCCTCCTAATTCAAGGAAGATTTTCTAGTCCACTTCTCGGGGCCAATTGCTAATACTACTTGACATTAACCTGCAAAACAGGACATTGGACTCTTGTTATTGGGTAAATCAGCTAAGCGATGAAGATATACTAATCTTTTTTTCCTAATTTAAATCCCACCCCATAACTATAGCTCGAAACTACAACAAAAAGGGGTAAAAACTTTAAGAAGTAGCTTGGTACGCCTAAAAAAAAATTGTCCTTGAAATGCTGGCAACTCTGCAAAAGCGCAAATGAAAATGTGGATTTTAAAATATTACTAGCAGCTTTAATTCTGAGATAAGGGTCAAAAACACACCTCAAGTATCATTTTATTTGAGTTTTCTACATAAACTATCACCAACCAATTAGTCAGCAAAACACACCTCAACTATCATTTGTTCACTTTTCCTACCTCAAAAATTAGGTAGGAAAAGTGAACAAATGATAGTTGAGGTGTGTTTTGCTAACTTGGTGATAGTGTAAGTAGTAAACTCTCACACATACGTTTTGACCCTTAACTCTTTAATTTTTGAAGAGTTCCAAACAATGTTCCTGGTCCAAATTCCTGCTCCAGAACTTCTTGTAATACTCGGCATATGTGAAATCCCTATAAACTGGAGATTCATCTTCAGTGAGGAGTTTTGGAGCACTGATTTTCGCGCTATCGCATGGACAGAGGAATGAAGCCACTGACATCCTGGCTTTGTCCGAATTTACAATAGCTCGATGCCATACGCTTTTGTATCGTCCGTTACTCACTGCCTACAGAATGACCATGACCAATGAGTGTACTAATAAGATTAAAAAATAACGGGCTATACACTAGTATTGCAATTGAACTTATTATAGCATGTAACATGTCTTATTTTTAGATTACTGATCCCACTTTTATGGACAGGCTATATGTATCTATCATTAAAGTGACCTGATTGTCAGTTAAACTCGTTAATTTATCCATCTTGTTGCTTATAAGAAACTAATCACTTGCACTAAAATAAGGGCTTGTGTTTTACCTGCAATTGATCACCAATATTAATGACAAAGGCATCTGGTTGAGGTTTGACAGCCAACCAGTTGCCATCTTTAAGAACTTGAAGCCCAGCTACTTGCAAGTCTTGAAGAAGAATTGTGAGGGAATTTGGATCAGTATGGGATGGAAGCCCATAAGTGAGTTCTGGTTGTGGACATGGAGGATAAAAGTTGATAGCCATGTGTTGACCTTGTTCGCCCAATACATCTTTTATACACTCTTTCTCTAAACCTAGGCTCTCTGCTATGGCTTCCTGCAATCTGAATCCGAGTTGTCGAACTTCCGTGCAATATCTGCTCACGATTTTCCTGTCAACCGAAACAATGACTATTAACATTAGCTCTTCTTCAATTAAAGAAGTAATATACCAAGAAAATTAGATGAACATTGGTGCATTACATCCTATATAAAAATGTTGCTACGACGGAATCAGATAGGAGTTCATTGCTGCAAAATCAATTTTGCTTTGTAAATCACTATAACTCTGATTGAGCGGAGAAATATTAAAGCACCACTTGTGAATTACCATTCTTACAAGCTTGAAGAAATGAGTCATAGATATATTAAATCCAGTGACATTGTTGGAAAAGCTTGGAAATATTGACAGCAATAAATATAGGTTACTTCAAACTTCAGAAAAAATAGGATGCTAAAATCGACTAGCTGTGCACTTCGCCCGTTAAAACCTACACCCGTACTAAAAGAAACCAACCAAAGCGGCCTGTACTCTATATGTTAAAAATTGTCCAGAAGAACAAAAACTAGAATCCTCAACTCAATTGATAAAGACTTGTTCGTCTAGTGTCAATAGGTTTAAGGGGGTTCTTTGGTGTTCGTATAGGATGGTAATATGAAAACTTAAACTGGGGATGCTACTTTTGGAGGGATAAGAAGAGAGTGAATGTTAGGATATTACCAAACTACTAAGCATCGAACAAGGTCTCAAATTAGCAAAAAAAAAGGGAGTTACCAAGAATTAGAATTGCATTCTTGTTGTTAAACTTATCGAAGAGGATGACATTGTTCAGAGAGGGTATACAGTGTCATTCTTTTAGGGCCATTATTGAAAATTGTCGATATTTCCTTAAAGTGAACAACACCACTATCACGCACATATGGAGGGTAGTGCTGTTATCGGTCCGGACTCCGGACCGGTCCGGGTATCCACTTACCGAAACCGGTCCGATAAGCTTATCGGTCCGGACCGGGACCGGACCGATAAGGTTTCGGTCCTGGAACGAGATCCGGTCCCGGACCGAAACCTTATCGGTCCGGTTCTCGGTCCGGACCGGTAAGAATTTTCCGGATCGGACCGTTTTTTTTAATTGAATTTCCAATATTGAAATTGACATTCTCGGATGCGGTGCCACGCAATTTTTACGTTGAAATCAATTGTACATCGCGAGATATTTAGATTTGAAAAGGGGAAAAACGTAACGATTTGGGGGAAAAGTGAAATTGAGGGGCAAGATGGACGTTTTTGGAGAAATCGGCGGAATCAAACCGCTTCTGCAGTTTGGCCACCCCCGTATCGAAAAAATACGCGAAATCAAAAAAGAATTTAGGTAAAACGGACGTCCGAGCGCAAAGTTATGACCGTATAAAGTTTGATCAATTTACAACTAATTAGAGCCGCGGAGGGATCAGGGGCTTGGCCGGGCCGGGGTGGCTGGAGTGGGGGTGGGGGGTGGGGAGGGGTGTTACCGGGTATTTTACCGGGTTACCGGTCCGGCTCATTATCGGTCCGGGTATTTTTTTGATACTCGTATCCGGACCGTTAAGGTTTCGGTCCGAGTATCGATCCGGATTTACCGATCCGGTTCTCGGGTCGGTTCTCGAGTATATCCGAACCACTAACAGCCCTAATGGAGGGAGACAAACAGCGCAAATTTTCTGGGGAACGAAGGCGACAAACATGATTTGCGAATTCGGAAAGATGCGCTATGGAGTTTCTTTTACTATCAAAGCTAAGTCATGTAGTTTAATGATATTAAGATATTTATTCAGTTTTCAATATATCAAGGGAAAAAAAAGGATTGTCCTACCTACATGTTATACTGGGAAACTGAATGAGTAATTATGTGCATTTTGTTCATGGAACTAAGGGCATGACATAGTTGCACAATATTCTGAAGATCAAACTGAAACAACAATCAACTATAGACATGGATTAAATATTTAGCAAATACTATAGGAGTAATATTTTTACTCTTAAAGTGGCTATTGGTGCATATAGGGGTGGCAGATGAGTCGTTTGGACTGAAATTGAGCAGGACAAGATGGACTTAATCAATAGAAGGGTCAATGTCCAACCCCGCCCAAAGCTTATTTGGGCTAAGATGGGCGGATCAAGATGGACTCAAAAATTTGATGATAGGGGTAGGGGGGTGGAGACGGTAGGAGAGAGTAAGAAAAAATTTCATATTTTTAATTTTCTTTATTAAAAAAAATTATGAAATAGAAATTTGAGAATGGGTAGGGGAAAGTGGGGGTGGGGTGGTAGGTTGGGGGTAGGGAGGGAGGTGGGGTGGTAGGTTGGGGGTAGGGCGGGAGGTGGGGTGGGTAGGGGTAGGGTGGAGTAGGCAAGGTAGGGGGCAGGGATGTGAGGGTGGTTCAGTGCTGGGGTGGGTGTGGGCGTGGATGGTTGGAGTGCGCTGGTGTATTTTTATTGTTCCGAAATAATTAAAAAAATTAAATAATTATTTATAAAAAAAATCATAATCTAGAGTGGAGCTCTAATGGTTAAAGATTGAACATATTTGTGGGTCAAGTTTGGTCATCTCTATGAGTTTATTTGGACAGTTGATTTATGATGGATCAACTTGGGTTAGTCCAAACCAACATATCATCAAAATTACTCTTGTACAAATTCATTAAACCTTGGACGGGTTATTTGGATTTTGACTAATTATGCAACTCAGGTGCATACAGGGGTTGCAACGCGATAGATAGTCAACAGATGGGGCGGGATAGGAGTTTGACTTTACAGTTCCATCCTGCATAATTTAGACATCATAAATGATCTGCTTGCCCCGAAATGACCTGTACCAATAGGGAAATCCCTCTTTGATTGCTTTTTATGAAGTCGCACCGGGAGCTACCCTTCTTCACTCATTCTAATTCTACCAATCGTCCCCTCACTACATTTCCTTCCCCGCTATTCAAAAGTCCCATCTTTACCAAAAAGAAACTTTGAAAAGAAATAAAGTCGGCAACAGCCAAATGTTGAAGCTCAAAAGAGATGCAACACTTTAATGACTTAACAACGCGTGAAATCAGCCGCAATTAGCATTGACAAATTACTTGCTCTTAATATATGAAAAATAAGATATGATTGATTTTGATGATGACCTCTTAATGATGATCTTCTATAATCACTAAGAAATGAATAAACAAATGCATATGCTGCGTCGGCTTCTAACTCAACACACCACTCATTCTCTTTTATAAAGCCTAATTAATCAAATGCTCCATGATTGAACAAAAAAAACAATCCATTATTCTTTGGCTTACGTGATGCCATTGAAATTATGTTCCAAGTCTCATTCATTTGGTAAATTATAGTCCTGGAAAACGCGTTTTTAGCCTTGAAACTCTTAACAAAATCGGCATATTCCCATTACCCGTTACTAGTCATTATTACAAAAACACAAGAAAATTAAACATTGAGTATGTAATTGTTGATAGAAACTTGATATGGTTATAATAATCCATGACCATAGGTAATCAATCCCTTACGAGATTGTCGGAGGAAACTGTTACTTTTTGGAGACATAAATTCGAAAATTCATGGGATGATACAGCTACTTACGGGGTACATAAAACTATACATGTACCTTATTTATTTTATGTTGTTTGTCGTTGCTCGGCTTCATTGGAGTGGTGTGTGTTACAGTAGAGTAAAATTAGGCATACTTAATTAGTACGCTTTTGAACGATTCTCGACAAAAAGCAGTGTTGAAATTTCATTAGAAAAAGACTTGTGCTCGGAAGGAACGGTAAATAACAAAACAAAATACTGTTAATATTAAAACCCCCCGAAATATAAACAAACTAATAAAAGGTGTGACACAGATATTAGTTAATTGGATAAATGAGTTTTGATTTTTGAATACTAGACATTTATGAAGGAAAGTGATGGGTCCATGTTGCCGAAGAACGAAAATGAAGGGGCTGAAATGGTCAAAAGGCAGTTTTTCTATCACCTTCACCACTTCTATACTTTTATTTATTATTATTAAAAAGAAAATTGGTACTTTACTTAATATCTAAAAGTACTTTTCCTTGTAGCAAAAATAGATATAGTATTCGAAAGTACGTTTACTAAAATAAAGTACTCCCTCCGTCTAAAAAAAAAATGGTATACTTTTGACCTCCTCCTCAAGAGTTCCGTGTAAAAAGACATTACAAACCTCCAATTAGCAGCGCCGCGGCTCAGGCCCATATCCAATGGGCTATTGGACAGGCCATATCCAGGGCCCATACCGTGTCCAAAGAATGACACATTATTCTCAGATATATTTGGTTACTTCAGATGTATCATAATTAAAATTATACTATTACCTTAATTGTATAGAATAGGATTTTAGATGTAAAGTAGGAATAAAATTCTCCTACTATAACTTATATATATATATATATATATATATATATATATGTCTTCAATCAATAAAAATAATCAAGGGATTATTTCGTTCATGATATCAAGAGTCTAGGTTCTCTTTACGTTGCTTCCGCTCCTAAACCTTTCTCTCTTTTCTCAATTTTTGACCTACAACCGCGGCGCCTCCCTATCGGTTTGCCCAAAAGTCGCGACCCTTCTCTGTTAAAAAATCATATCTCACAAATTCCCTTTTCCGAATCTTGTTGTTCTATTCCCTATGACTGATAAGAACATTTTCATCATGTCATCACAGTTTTTAACATCAAGAGTGTCATACCTATCGTTCCTGACCTAGAAAACCTCCAATATGGGACGTGAGCGGAATTATTTAAGATTCATGCCTTGACACATAAAGTCCTCCACCACATCATTCCTCCAACTCCTCCAAAGGAGGGTGATAAGGTGTCTACTTCTACGACGGTTGTGCCCACTTAAGAAGCAGATCCATAATTATGGGTCATGCTTGATGTCAAGGTTCTTTAGTGAATTTATGCCACTATCTCCTTGGATCTTTTACAGACGATTATGAAACTCAACTCCACAGTTACGGCGTTGTGGGATCAATTGCGAGACATATTCCAAGATAACAGTCATTCTCGAATTGTTATCCTTGAGCAGCACATGTGGCTATGGCAAATTTTCAAAACGTTTCTTCTTATTGCAAATACATCAAGGACTTGGAAGACCAATTCAGCAAAGTGGGTTCTCCTGTTTCTAATAGTCATCCAGTTCTTCAGAGGGTTGCAGGCCTGTCAGAGGCCTATAGCGGTGTTGTTTCGGTTATTCGTCAGAGTAACCCCTGCCATGATTTTATCAAGTTCGCTTTATGCTTACTTTGGAAGAAGCCGGATTGGCTAAGAAAGTGGCGATTGGGGCCAGTCCTGTCATTATGATGACTGCTTCCAATTTTTATCCTTCCAATCAAGCCAACGTGACCCAAAATCACAACAACGGTGGTGGTAAGAAGGGCCAAAATCGAAAGAATAATGGCAAGAATCGTGGCAGCAACAACGGGGGCAACCGTCAGCAGCAGCAGTTCTTGAGCCCACATGGGGCCTGCGGGCGATGGCGATGGGTCCCAGCGCCTACAAAGACCGCGCGACTCGCCGATGTCGGCCGGTCTGGCTGCCGCGGCGGCTTTCCTGTGTCAACCTCCGGGTTTGGACAGCGTATGGCGCGGCATCCTAGTATACTTGGGCCTCGCCCCCATCAGGTCCACCACTCAGTGGGCCCCACTCAGACCGACATTGAAACAGCGATGCACACGCTTGACTTGACTCAATCGAATTCTAATTGGTACATGGACACTGGCGCCACTACCCACATGACATCCGACCAAGGTACTCTCTCGTCTTATTCCAATTTGAGCATTAATCGTGGTATAACTGTTGGTAATGACAATTATATTCCAATTAAGGGTTATGGTAATAAAACGTTGTCCCCTCCTCATCCACCACTTGTCCTGAAAATAACTCTTCATGCCCCAAAATTGATTAAAAATTTGGTGTCTGTCCGTAAATTCACCATTGATAAATCCATTTGAGTTTTCTGTGAAGGATTTCAAGATGGGATTCATCTCATGAGGTGTGACAGTAGGGGGGGTCTTTATCCAATCACACCGAGTCT
Organism: Przewalskia tangutica; assembly: GCA_029844215.1. Lineage (NCBI taxonomy): Eukaryota > Viridiplantae > Streptophyta > Magnoliopsida > Solanales > Solanaceae > Przewalskia > Przewalskia tangutica. Next base: position 2,644,492 of record CM056732.1, read on the forward strand.
CAGCATCTCACATCAAGCTATGTCATCCACTTTTGCAGCTCTAGCTCCTTCCTTGTGGCATGCTCGTCTAGGTCATCTGGCGACGTCTATTTTATCTTTTTTAGATAGACATAAGTTTATTTCTTGTAAGGGTACGCTTAGTACTCCACTTTGTCAATTCTGTGCTTTGAGAAAAATTATTAAGTTGTCATTTGTAGCTTCGAATTTCAATACTTCAATGTCATTTGACATTATTCATAGTGATTTATGGACATCTCCGGTTCTCAGTTCTATGGGTCATCGTTATTATGTTTTATTCTTAGATGACTATTCTAAATATTTATGGACGTTTTCATTTGCAAAAAAATATCAAATTTTTCCATTTTCATAAAATTTAGAGCTTTCATAAGAACACAATTTGAACGGGAAATAAAAAACATTCAATGTGATAATGGCAAAGAGTATGACAATGGAGAATTAAGGGAGATTTGTGCTCAAAATGGTCTTCGTACGTCTTCACAAAATGAGAAAGCTGAGATAAAAAATCATATCATTAATGACATTGTCCGAACTTTATTGGTTCATTCTTCTGTTCCTCCACTGTTTTGGCATCATGCACTACATATGGCTATCGGTCTACTCAATATTCTTCCCTCTAAAGGTTTGACATATTTATCCCCTCTCAAAGTGTTATACAATAAGACTCCGTCGTATTCTCACCTTAGGGTTTTCGAATGCTTATGTTATCCACTACAACCAACAAACTTCAGACACGTTCTACTCCTTGTGTGTTTTTAGATTTTTCGTCAAATCACCGTGGTAATAAATGCTTCGATTTGTCCTCTAACGAATCATCATTAGTCTTCATGTTCTCTTTGATGAATTCCAATTTCCTTTTTCTAAAGTAGAAATACTTGTGCCTAGTTCATATGATTTTTTGGATGATGATATCTCCCCATATGTTCAATATCTTTCGGATTTTTCACAAAAAACGGCGCCTGCCATCTAGTGAACAAACAAATTTAAACCCGTCATTAGCGCGCGACTTCGGGAGAAGCGCGGCTAAAACTTCAGAGCTCTGCGATTCTTCGGTACGCAACCCTTCCTCCTGTAGCGGCCTCCGACGATAATTTCCGACACTTCACAAACTTTCCAAATTTCACCCACACCAGCCCAGAGTTAAGGTCCAATCACTCACAGTCAACGAGGTATTTTTAAATCAAAAAAATATTTTAATATGAATTCTAATGTTCTTAAATCACCCTTACCCCGTAATCCAGTGTCTGTCCTAAATGACCCTAATTGAAAAATTGTCATGACCAATGAATATAATTATCTTATTAATAATAAGACTTGGGAGGTGGTGCCCCGTCCATCTGGTGTTAATATTATTCGATCTGTGTGAATTTTTGCTTATAAAGAGAATTTTGATGGTTCGTTTGCAAGGCATAAGACTCGTTTTGTAGGTGATGGTAAGACTCAGCAGGTTGGTGTGAATTGTGGTGAGACTTTTGGTCCAGTGGTCAAGTCGGCGACTATTCGTACTGTGCTCAGTTTGGCTCTTTCAAAATCATGGTTCATTCATCAACTAGATGTGAAGAATGTTTCATACATGATGATCTTCATGAGACGGTATATATGCATCATCCTTTGGGATTTAGGGATACTAGATATCATAATCATGTCTGTCTATTGATGAAGTCATTGTATGGGTTTAAGCAGTGTCTACGGGCTTGGTATAAGAGGTTTGCTGATTATGTTTCGACTATGAATTTCTCTCACAACAGGTTGATAGTTCATTATTCATATATCGTCGAGGATCTTTCATGGCTTATATATTATTATATGTTGATATTATCTTGATTGTCTCTTCTGAGGCTTTGCGCAAGTCTATTATGACAATGCTCAGTTCTGAGTTTGCCATGAAGGACTTGGGCTCATTGAGTTATTTTTTGGGGATTGTTGTAACTCGTCGTGTAAATGAATTGTTCTTATCACAGAGGAAGTATGCAGCAGAGATCATTGAGAGGGATGAGATGTACTGTAAGTCCACTTCTACTCCGGTTGATACTAAATCCAAGTTGGGTGCTGCAGCTGGCTCTCCTTATAAGGATCCGACCCGCTATCGTAGTATCGCAGGCGCCCTTCAGTATCTTACGTTCACGCGACCTGATATTACATATGTCGTACAACAAGTGTGTTTGTTTATGCATGATCCAAAAGTTGAACATATGAATGCGCTCAAACGCATTCTTATGTACATCTGTGAAACAACGAGTATGACTTGCATTTGTATCGCCGTCGGCGTCTACACTAGTCTCATATCTGAGATGATGATTTGGGTGATTGTCACGACAAAGATACGTCACGTCCGCTATGCGTGTTTTTAGGTAATAACTTGGTTTCACGGTGCATCAGCGTCAATCCACACTTTCACGCTCAAGCGCGGTAGAGTATCGAGGGTAGTCAATGTGATTTCGAGTCGTGTTGGTTACGAAATCTCTTGTTAAACCGTTGTCACATTGAGAAGGCTACATTGTTGTATTGTGATAATATTAGTGTAAATCTACCTTTACGTAATCCGATTCGATCAAACGTATTAAACACATAGAGATGAATATTCACTTTGTTCGAGAGAATGTAGCTAAAGGACAAGTAAGCGTCTGTCATGTCCCTTCTAGATATTATATTGCAGACATCTTTACAAAGGGTCTTCCCTCAGTCATTTTTAAAGATTTTAGAGCGATCTCGTCAGAAGGCCGTCCGATATGACATGGGGTGTGTTAAGCGTGTCTAATTACGATCGGCTGGCGCGGCTGTGCCCACATCGATGGGCTCCGGGCAAAGCCATATCCAGGGCCCATACCGTGTCCAGCAATGGACACATTATTCTTGTATATTTGGTAGACTTAGTCTTATATCATAATTAGAATTATACTATTACCTTAATTGTATAGAATATTATTTTAGATGTAAAATATGAATATGATTATCTTATTATAATTTGTATATATATATCTTCAATCAATAAGAATAATCAAGAGATTATTTCTTTCAACTTTACTTATTTGTTTATCATTTACATCATATAAATATTTAAAATTAATTTTAAAACACACATTCCAAAAATCTTTTTTTATTTCTTAAATTTTATTCCAATTCAAACAAGTCCAATTTTTCTGAGACTGAGTTCTGGCCTTCTGGGTGTAAAAGTATTCATTTAAGGGAGACTTTGAGTCTGTTTGAGAGTCCTAATTGTACTACTAGCCGACAAAGAATCACGAGTTGGCAATCCATATCACTGTCTGCTTACGCCACCAAATGATGTCATCACGTGGGTGACATTCTCATTGTTTACGTGCCGATCACTCGGCAAACATAGCCACGATGATGGCGTCATTAGATTTGTTAAGCTTGACGTCATAATGAATTAGCCCATTTTAAAAGTAAAGCGAAATGAGCAAATGACCGCTTAATCTGAGGCACGATAATCAAGACAAGTGTGGCCTCACATGCTTATTTCTGTTATCTCCGAACTTGTCCTTTCAAAGTTCTACTCATTCGAATTTCATGGTGGTGAATTGTAGTTTAGTCTAATTTCTGTGGCTATAATAGTTCTTCTTATCGAAAGTCAAGGACCAACAACAAAATTATTGACTAGCTCAAGACTTCCTCTTTGAAAAATCAGAGTATTTTCACTTATTTCTCCATATCATTCAAGATTTGAGCTTAATAGATGGAAATATAGGTGCACAAAAACTAAGTAATCCTATTGGTGAGATTTCAACTTGATAGTACCTCTCAAACTGCGATTAAAATATGAAAAAAAGAATTGGTTGGGACATTCACATGGAACATGCCTTCTCTAGAAATTTCAAGATGAATGTGTGCATTATAGAAAGGTTAGGGAGCTAAATGGTTTTTGTCAGAGTAAACACAATTATTTTAATCATCTTTCTATTTTTCAATAATTGGACCCCCAATAGTGAGATAATAGTTTAATCTCTCAATAACTATTACTCCATTTGCTAAATAGTTTTTGATAGTGAGGTCTTATTTTAGTGATAGTAATTTTTTATTCATTACATATTCTCTAAAACTGAGAAACACCTGACACGTAACTGACACATGTCCCGAAAGAATATATTCTTTAAAAACATGTGAGAAACACCTGACACGTAACTGACACATGTCCAGAAAGAATATATTCTTTAAAATATATGTAAACAATTTAGATACGTGACAACAACCGATACCACGTACAGTGTTATTTGAGGTTTACTCCCCATGCATTACTATATAAACAAAATGGTTGACGTATATAAGGATAAAACTAATGACTCGGATACATCCATTAAGATATACAATGAAACCAATAAGCTAGATTAACAAAATTAGAAGAAGCTTTATAAATAGTTTATTAATAGTGTTTAATTACCTGAAAGAGGAGGGATTGGAAGGCCATTCAGGTGCGTATTTCTCCAGAGGATAACAGTGAAGTCTGAGATAGTCTCTCCAATTGTGAATTGTCTCCTTTTTAACATTAAAACTAGTGGATAATCTCATGGTCTTTGAAGGGTCATCTGAGTACAATTTAAGCTTCTCTTCTACCGGTAATCTGAAAAAATCCCCAGCTACTTCTAGCATTTGTTCTACTACTTTCTTTGGTACACCATGGTTAATTACCTAATCACCATAAAGTCATTAATTACCACCACAAATTTACTAATTCTAGATTAATTTTAGACAATTGGTGAGGAGATAAGAACCTGGAAAAAACCATAATGACGACAGGCTTCGCCAATTTGATGAATTGTTTGAGTTCGGTCTGGACAGCCCAAGTCAATTACTGGAACGTTTGCACAATTAATCACTTTTTTGAGACATGGCCTATCGGATACGGGGCGGATATAACTTGGAGGGAGAGTAGAGTGGCGGATTCCGCTGGAAAGAACTTTGGTTTCCATGGAATCTGTGGCTATGGCCAGCACATAAATAAATTACAAAAAGGACTAATTTGCGAAAGAAGAAGATTTGCTCAGGATGTTCATTCACCTTCTAGGAAAGTTCTATTTATATAGGCAAGTCACCATGTTCCGTGGTCACTCTATTTAATATTAATAACGTCATTTGAATTTTCTTTAATTACAAAAAGGACTAATTGTATTTTTCTTTTGACGCGTCTTAATTTATGAACTTGAAATGAAGAACTTGTTCGTCTCAGGCGACTGATCATTTGCGCAGGCGGCTCTTATGGAAACAACAACAATTTCCCGACGCAACCGAGCACAATTTAATTGCTCTATTTTTATGGTACTCCATCTTTCTCAATTTGTTTGATACTTTTGTTAAGAGTCTCACATCGGATATGAAATGAGAATAAACTCTTTATATGAACTTGAACAATCTTCATCCTACAAACTAGTTTTTGAAGTTGAGTTAGGCTCAAAATTCATTCTTTACATGGTATCAGAGTCAGACTCATTTCAATTTTTTGTTCAACGATATTGAACACCCAAATTATATTATTCACGCTCCAGTTAACAAGGTCTGAACGTGCGGGAAAGTGTTAAGAGTTTCACATCGGATATAGAATGTGAACATAACTTTTTTTATAAATTTGGACAATTATCACCATACAAAATAGTTTTTGAGATTGAGTTAGGCCCAAAATTCATTTTTTACAACTTTTTGCTTTTTGAGAGTCAATTTTTTAAATTTTGACCGTATATTTGAACATAAAATCTTTAAATATTTTAAAATAAAATTTACATATTAAAATATTTCAAAACATATGAAAAAAAATACCGTTAAAGAACCACTCTTTTAACTCATAAAAAGTCAAAAAGTGTCAAATAAAACGTGACTGAAGGTAATAAATTAATGTATATTCAATTATAGATCTGGCCATCATCATCAGATTCCTTGAACTTTTTACCACTAGATATATTAGATTTTCCTTGCTTAAAAGCTAAATATTCAAAAATTATGTCAACGAACAGCGTACGAAAGTGTAATTTTTGAAAAAGAATTATGTTCAAGGGCAAAAACTGCTAAAATAAATAAACAAAATAAAATCTTAATGTAAATTTTGGTTAACACTATTAGGGCGTTTGGTTTAGGATTATGTAAAATGTTACTAGTACTGTAAATTTTGGTTAACGCTATTAGGAGCGTTTAGTTTAGGATATATAAAATGTTAATGTAAATTTTAATTAACACTATTAGGGGCTTTGGTTTAGGAGATATAATCTCCACATATAAAACTCAGTACTATTAGTTTATGCGATGCATGATTAATATTTGAGGAGATTTAAACTTTACACCGAATAAACATTAAGGGTGTGTTTGGTATAAAGGAAAATGAGCAAAATGATTTCTCTAGTGAAAGTTGGGAAAACAAGTTCATAAAGAGACATTCCAAGTTTATTGTCTCTTTCCTACTCACCCAACGCCCCTAACCCCACCCATTCACCATCTCACATAGGACTGTTCTCGGTCCGGCCCGATAAGATTTCGATCCGGAGTCCAGATTCGGGACCGAACCGAAACCTTATCGGTCCGGTTCTCGGTCCGGACCGGTAAGAATTTTCCGGATCGGGTTCAGGGGCCCGAATTTATTTTTTTTTTAAAATTTGAATTTCCAATACTGAAATTGACATTCTCGGACACATTACCACGAAATTTGAATATTGAAATCTATTGTATATCGCGAGATATGTAGCTTTGAAAAGGGAAAAAACGTAACGATTTGAGGGAAAGTGAAATTGATTGGCAAGATGGACGTTTTTGGAGAAATCAGCTGAATCAAACAGCCAGTAGGCAGTTTGGTTCGGTTTCGTCTCGAAAAAATACGCGAAATCAAAAAAACAATTAGGTCAAACGGACGTCCGAGCGCAAAGTTATGACCATTTAAAATTTCACTAATTTACAACTAATTTATATGTCAATGCTTCAAATTAATACATAAAGTCTACATCACATATATTTAAAACATGTAAAATAGTCCAACATTAAGTAATATTGCAATTAAATATAATTAGGGCTTGATGGGGGAGGGGGTGTTACCGGGTATTTTACCGGATTATCGATCCGGCTTCTTATCGGTCCGGGTAATTTTTTAGTACTCGTATCCGAACCGTTAACTTTCCGATCTCGGTTTACCGACGGATAATTACCGGAAGTATCCGGACCGCTAACAGCCCTAATCTCACCCCATCACCATCGGACAGCCACTCTCCACACATCCCATCCCCATAATATTTTGGTAGATTATATATAAATGTTCTTGGAATAATATATTTCTACTTACACGTGAAACACTAGATAATAAGTAAGAAAATCACTTTTTTCCAAAAAAAAAAACATTTTCCACATAAAATAGTTTCCTTCATACAAAACACACCCTAACAGATGCAATGTTCAGTTGCTTTTTTTACCCCTCATAAATAATATATATATATATATGCATAAGTTATCTAAGAATTTATATATGGAGTACTATTAAATATTAATACGTGCTAACATATGAAATAAGAATATGTTTATTATAACATGGATAAAAAAAATAAAATGAGAGAACTAACTTTTATAATAATAATTTTTTTGGGCATAAAAATAAATAAATTTTAAAGGTTGAATACATATGCAACCTCTTAAATTTACCCATTTATGTACCTATTGAACAATCTATGTTTATGAAAATGTGTCATATGAACATAAATTTGACAACTCCAAACAAACTAGAGTAGGTGAAAATCACTTGCCACATGGTAGATCAAACTAAGGTTGTCCAATGGGTCGGATCGGCTCAATCCCGCCCCGACCTCCTTTAAGAAAAAAAGCGGTAGCGGAGTTCGAACTCGGGACGGGACTAGGGCTCGTCCCGTCCGTCCCGATCCAGCTCCGACCCGACCCGACATCCCCCATTTGCAAAAATAGTCGTTGCACAACAGGTCAATTTCAATTTTGGCCGTTGGCAACGGCTAATAACAGCCATTTTGGCCCCCTACCCCCTTAATTTTATTATCTTTAGTTATTTATTTGCATAATTATAATGGAACGAAGTAGACATTTTATGGTATAGGTACTAAGGATAAAAGGGGTAAGAGTACATCTATTAATGCTAATTATGATTTATGATGATTTCACTCTTATAGATGAAACTAATTTTTTAATGTTAATGTTAATATTAATATATCATTAGATCATGAGATATATTTTGCATCTGACTCGGCCGGGCCCGACCTGAAAAACAGGACAAGGGTCAGCTAATATCTGACTCATGAGTCACCCGATTCAAAAAAGCGGAAACCCGATGATATATAGGGCGAGCTAGGGTCAGATTCTTTTACCCACTTGACCGACCCGGCCTGACCTCTGACCCGACTTTCTTCTTTCTTTTATTACAACTTGGATACAACTTTGGAGGCGTTCGGTTGATTGATCTCTGGAGACTCCGCTTTCGCTCGGGTAGGCTCAAGATCAGTATACTTGACCAAAAATTTGATGTTGGGTGTTTTCTTTCTTTTCACTTTTCTATTCGCTTATTTGGTTCCTCGCCTGCGGGATGCTTGTTTTGGCTCCCGAGTGAGAACGATAAATAGGCGATGCACCATCCTTGTTGCTACGTACGTTTTCCTTGACTTGTGACCCGTTACTAAATCTTTTTAATATAATGTATATTATTTTTTCTTTATTAATATTTACATGTTTCAAGAATATATGTGATGTAGGTTTTATGTTTTAATGTGAAACATTGACATAAAATATATGTGTTGTAAATTGTTGAAACTTTAAACGGTCATAACTATGCGCTCGGACGTCCGTTTGACCCAATTTGTGGAAAAACGTCCGTCTTCCCAATCGATTTGACGTTTTCCCCAAATTGGTTTCTAATTTTACCTTTTCTTCACTACAGATCTCGCGATATACAATGTTGACACCCAATTTTGACCCTCCCGTCCAACCATTAACTATAAAATTACACTAATTTTGTAAAATAATTTTTTAGGATTTTTTATAATAAAATACAACAATAAAACATAAATACAGGCATTAAGAATTAATTTAATAATGACATCGCGTCTTACGTAGAGTTTTAAGCACTTAGAGTCTCGCGCCCGCATTAATTAACTTTAAGCTTTGTCGTAATTCTTAAATAATTAATAAACGCATAAAATAAATAATTTAGCGATAACGTCGTGTCAGGTAGCATAGCCGCATTAATTAGTAATCATTTGCAATTTAAAGTCAATTAATTTTAGTCTAATACATGCATTTAATAGCGTCGCATTTATAAAGCTTTAAACAATTCTTAAATATCATACTTGCATTTAGCATTTAAATATTTTAATCTAAACTCAACTTTAATTTAATTTAACGTCGCAATAATGCAATAATAAGATTTTAATAGCGCCGCGGTCTAAAGTATTGAGCATTAATTAAATAGCACGCCCGCATTTATTTATTATAACAATTAGATTAATGAAGCACCTAATTATTTTAATCACATTTGTTAATTTAAGTTATCACTAATTAATTAATACACTTGCCTAGAATTAATTAGCTAACTAATTAACCAAGCCTAAAACTAATTAAATAACTTAACTAATCTAATACCCTAATTAATTAACTACCCAGCCCAATTTCCCGTCGACCCGCGACATGAAAGCCCACACCAAGCCAGCGTCCTTATCTCTCCTCACCCCCGGACCTTCACTTCATTTCTCTCCCACGCCTCACCTTCACAAAACAAAACCTAGACGAAACCCTAGGGCTCCTTCCATCGCCGCCAAGACACCAGCAGCCCCGAGATTCTCGCCGGAGAATCCGGGAGCCTTCCCTTACCCACGTACCCTAGCCAGCCCTTCCTTCCATAACCAAACGAATCTTCCACAAATCCCTTCAAATCATTTCCTCACCATAACCGTTCGAATCACACAAAATCAGTAAAAAATCTAGTCGAATCAGCACCAATTTTAGCCCATTCTCAGCCTTACCAATTTTAGAACCCAAATGAGGGCTATAAATACAGAGGCTATAGGCATGCAATAGCACAGTGGTTTTAGGGGGGATAGCATCGACCCTTAGCAGCAGTTAGGAGATGGCAGTTTAGGTCAGAAATTGAGACGGAGAGTAGAGCAGAAAGAGGGAGAAGCACAATACGAGAGAGGTCCAGCAATCGACAAACCAGACCATTAGCATCGCGCAAGTAAGCACGAAATCTTTCTATTAATTCTATCCAAAAATCAGCAATCAGCTTTACAACTTTAGTCGCATCGCAAAGACCAAACCTCCGAGCGAATCCGACGACTTGATACGCTGACCCGATTCTCCGCCGGAGAAGGTAAACTTTACTCACACCGATTTTAGTCTACGCGTGTTCGATTGTTTGCATCTGTTTTGTATTATCAATTCTGTGTTAGTTCTGTTCCTATACAAGCCATTTGGTTAACTTAATGTTTAATACAAGACGATGCCTAATCCTGTTAATCTCTTGTTTTAACATATATAAAAAAAAAAATCATATTATGATGGTTAATATGTTTAGGTTGACATCGCATTCGTGGCGCCGCATTCTTGATTGCGCAGATTGGTTATTGTTGAGTCCGGCATTAATTGTTAAAGCATTTTAGTCGGGAATCTTAGGTTAATATACGCCTCGCTTGGTCTAAAGCATGTTTCTGCCGTTATATGATCAGATCGCATTTGGTAATGTCTAAATGTTTGACTGACCGTTAGGATGTCGTAGGATGAGTATCAGTGTGTAAGTTACCTACTGCATTTGCTTGGGGTAAAGAAATTTGAGTAGGGGGAGACTTCTAAGGTCATATAATTCGCAAACGGCTTCATATGTTTGAATGCATTCTTCACTATTTTATTGACCATGGTGTATGTTTAAGTCACATAGGTATCATGCCAGGCCTGTGGCAAGAAATCAGCCTAATCAGATGGTTTGAATCTGGAACTGGCATGTCTTGTTCAAGTCGTACCTTAGAATTCTTTAAAGAATGCATTCGAAATAGTTGTTCTTAGTATTCCTGTTACCATGATATACCCGCAGAATCTAATTACCTAATCGGGTATGTATTAAGTATGCTTCTTTTCCTGGATCGCACTAACTCGCCCATTCGTGATTACTCGGTATGCTTGTTTCATCCAAATCATATAAGATGTCGAATTCCTTTCTCCCCGGTGGTATAGCATTGTTTGATTCTGCGTATGCTTATTAGGTCTTGCCTAGATACATAAGAACTTAATCTTTCTTTGCCTAATCCCATTTTGTCGATTTAGTTGTATTAATAAAGTCTAATAAATTTGTCTTGAGTAATGAAACGAGTCTAGTTAAGACTTGATGTCGCGATTCTATTGGTTGGCGGCATACGAGTCTCAATGCCACGTGTATTATCAAGCACCTTTCTCATTTTAGGACTCAGTCATCTAAGTTTGCCCTTTGATTTCTATTCTTTCTTTTGTCGCTTTCCTCGGAATGCAAATCGCCTCTTTGAATCCATATTTTGATTACTACGACTGATAATTTCTTAGTTTTAAATCAACGTTTATCCGCTTCGTGAATCAACAAATACGTTATAGTCTAAAAGACTTCAATGCTTGGACAAATATATACTCTCGCTTGGTTAATACCCGCATACATAAAGGTCGTTGGGCTTTTATATTCGACCGCCATCTCGCTTGATTTTAATAATTAAAGCATAAGCATGTTTGAGTATGTAATCGCTTGTTTGGCTTAACGATACTAATCCTTATCACTTTCTTTTTTATACGGCACGACGGAGCAAAAAGGAGAGTCTCATACGAGACTCATCAGGCCTTCCATCAATTGAAGATTTGCATTCATCCGCGTCTATGTGCATCCTCACTTCAGAAATTCCCAGAAAACAAATAGGACGGAGTCATCCGCTTCAACTCCTTTTATTCCCTTAACCTCATTACCTCATTTATGCCTTATTTGTTTATTGCAAATTATTTTTCTAACTTTGTAATTAATAGGAGAACTTCTAGCAATTAGCCTTCAACATACGAGACGGAGGTAATTTACATTTAGGAATACACTTCTACTTTATTTGTCTTTTAGGATTGTTAAGATGTCTAAATTTCGCAACAAATAATTTAAAATGATCTAACTCGCGTCATAAGACCAATTTTGTTTATTAAAATCCATAACCGATTTCTTCCTAAACTCTAAAAAAAAATCGTCTTAAATCATTCCTTATATAATATTGTACGCAGGCTAGGCAAGATTAATTTAGCTATCAAGATACACATAATTAGTCCATAAAGCATTCTCTTAGCATTCTTTAACATTCCTAGCCCTTTTAGCACTTTGAATCACCCTCATGCTTAATACCTTTAGCATTTTAGCATTTAGCACTACTTTTAGCATTCTTTTACCCTTTAACATTTAGCATTTTAGCGTTTTTAGCACCTTAGCATTACTAGCACCCTAACACCCTATTAGCATTTTAAACACCCTTTAAATTTTAGTATTCTTTTAACATTTAACACTTTTATTTTTCTAACACCTTTTTATTCAAGCAGGGTTGTATTTTTAGCACCTCTCTTAGCATTTTTGCACTTTTAACACCTTAGCAATTTCTAGTACCTCTTTTGCACTTTTAGCACTCTTAAGCACCTTTAATAGCTAAGCACCCTAGCACTACTTTGTTTACACTCAGCACTTTCAAATTGCTAGCACTTTTGTTAAGCGTCTTTAACCCTTAATATTTTAGCACCTCTTAGCATTCTTTCACATATAGCACCTTTTGCCCTTTTAGACTTAAGCACCTGTAAACACTTTAACATTTTTTCTAGCAGGAAGATCTTTTACTTTGCATTTTTTTTAAAAAATATAATAATTACCCTAGGTTTGGCAGACAACCGCAGTTAGCGGATCTTATGTGCCCAACCCCTTCCCTCTAGATTAATAAAGAACCCTTACCCAGAATCTCACTAAGTTTAGCAGACCATTAAAATGGAGTTAATGTTTTACTTTAAACTAGTTAAACATTTAGGTGTCCTAATTCACCCAAATTAATTAGGTGGCGACTCCGTGAACCCTTAGCATTCTAGCAACCCTTTAGCATTTTAGCACCCTTTAAACTTTAGCATCTTTTGCAATTATAGCATCCCTTTAGCATTTTTAATACTTTAAACACTTCTTTAACTTTCTTTTAGCATTTTTTTTAATTTTATTTTCTAACCTTTTATTTGAGCAGGAGTTTAGAAAATAAATGCCGCACTAAAAGTAGCGACAGAAATGGCGACTACTGGGAATTTAGGTTCTTAACCACAACAGATCTAGGATAATTATTTGGCAATTACTTTGGCATTTAATTTTTGTGTGTTGTATTTTGTTTTGTTTATTTTTTGATTGCTACCGCTTATCGCTTTCCTTAAACCGCATTCCGCCATATTTCTTCCACTGAAAATTCACACAATCACACACTACGCGAGGTGCGCTGGTGCATCAAAGAAAATTCTTTCTTCAAAATCCAAATTTAGGAGAGTCGGTAATATACGTGGAGTGCGGCCTAACCGGTCGCGTAGCCTTCTCACTCGAGTTGTCCGCCAGAACTCAAGGCCTAGAAAAGCCAAATCTTAGCAAACTTAAGATAGAGCTATACCACCCTTATTTTAGGGCGTACGATGCATTTACCTTAGGTGGCCTGGCCTCGCATCGACACCACAATTAGGAAGACACCAAACTTGTCGACGGGTTTCTCAACCCAACGACCAACCAAAGATATTATGTGTAGCGTGACAATGACAGACAAATCCAAGCCCAATCATGACATGTCAAGTTGGGAAAAGTGCACCGCCATTTGGTCGCCATTTCCAACAAAGGCATTATAATTGACGACGGACAAATCCGCCATAATCTCGCATAAGTTGACGCTAGGCTTACCGCATAAAGAGGTCCCCGCATGTTAGGAAATGTTCAAATGCATGTATGATATATCCGCTACATACTTGCAAATTATGTGCTTTATGCTAACATCGCTTGTTGCATTTTTTAGAAAATTTATCATCCTCCCCAAAGTGGCCTGGTTCAGATTTGACTCAACAATGTCTGAGCATCCACACTTCACCAGTCCAAGGCAAGAATGATGATATGATCGCTCGGCGCCCGAGCCAAATGGTTTGGGAATTATTCTGCCAAAATGTAACCTTCGTAAGGAGGAATATCACCATCAGAAGAATGTATTGCACACCGCCGCAACAAATTGGCGATACGCAGTTGAGATGGAGAGGCTACTTAATCGACCAACCTATCCATTAGCTTGAATACCCCTATGCCGCATCAAAGGGCCACTACTTCACAAACCATCCTGCATCGACCTCCACCACCACATATCTCCCGTAACTCCACAAAGGCCACCACCACCGAACAAACCGCCCGCCCACCAACCTCAACCCCACCTTCAAACGACCCTCCTACTACCCACATACCTCACCCGCCGCACATTTCACCATAATCACCCTAATCGCAAAGCCAACCAATACCCACGCACCACACCCATTACCAATTTCAAAGAAACAACCTGCATACTAACTTACGATGCAATGGCTCACCTTTTACCGCCCCTGCTTCACCAAGGCGGAATCATTACGAAGAAATGGAGAGGAAGTCCGAGCCAAAATGGACGAGACGTACCAAAGAAATTCATAGTTCAAAGAAGCGTTGCCGGGTACGCGACGGACAAAGGTCACGGGCGACTAGACTACGAGGATCTTTGCACGCATCCAGACGCGAACCGCCATGGGTACAAGTGTGCCAAGTTTGAACTATTTGATGGAAAAGGAACCCCGCGCACACCGAGGTCATATCACACAAGCTAATCGGGTAGGAAGAACCCAATGGCCATTATTATGAAGTTTTTCATTCGAGTCGGCCATGAGGCACTAGATTGGTATACCACCAAGATCCGCGAAATGGCATACCGGAATGCATCGCCCAAGATTTTGTGAGCGGTTCAGTTCAACACGTAAACCGCGATGTGTTCTATTTAATGAAGTCGAGAAGAAGACTACGTAAACATTCGGAGAATACGCCGAGGTGGCGTCAGAGGCGCTGAAAGCGCAACCACCCACGTGGAGAGTGAGATGACCACATTATTCGCATAATCTTTGAAGGATGCAACCTACTATGAGCGGATGATAAGCGCCATCGGGCGGAATTTCATGGTTATTAGAATGGGCGACTTCAGGTTAAGGTATTAAACCGGTAGGATTACAACCGCAAAGATTACAGTAACTAATAAGGCGATTCACTGTGGCACTGGGAGTACTTCACAGAGGAAGAAAGAGACAGCTTTCTTCCATGCTTGTACAAGAACGCAAACCCAAGCATTTATGACATACCAAAACCCATCATACTACCACAACTACCACACACTCTATATATAACACTTCACAAGCACCGCTTATCCCGCCCGCATAGATCCACCCATCAAGCCCGCCAAATGTACAGAGCACCCAATACACCTGAGCAAATAAGAACTCAAGGAAAACCACCCAAAGTGCGCACCCCACTAGTGAACCCATACCTCAAATATATGAAAGGTCATGAGCCGCAGCCTAATCCAACCGATTCCGTGAAGGATCCCGACCCTATCCCAAGACGGTATGACGAGAACAAGCGCGCCAGATCACCCAATAGCCCAGATACATGACATCGGTTGCCACTCCTCGTGGACGTAATCGAGGCACCGATCGCAGGCGGTAATTCACCAAAGGATCATGCCCCAAATGTGCATGATAACCCTTGCCAAACCACGCCACGCCAATGTGCACTGATAACCTTAGACGAGGAATACACTTCGCCTATGCCCATTCCGCCTCGAATCACTATTTATCCGAGCACGCACCACGCAGAGGCCGTAAGAGGAGATAGCAGAGCATGAAGACCACCATCCACGGCAGAGTACGGGCGCATATCGACGGATTTGCACTCGCTCTCGTCCGCCAGAGCCGGATAGGAAAACGATTTATTTTAGCGAATAATTTATAAACTCATATTTAAGCTTTAATAATGTTTTCTTCGCTTTGCTTGTAATGAACTACGCTTGACTCGATTCCTTTAGCTGATACGCAGCGCCGCCTCGCCTGGCCCCACATCTAGAAATTTTAATTTTCCCAATATTCGCCAGAATGAACTACGCTCGACTGATTCCCTCACTGGATACGTAGCGCCTAAATCCTGGCCACACACCATTAGAAACCTTCCTTTGCTTTAAAATGACAAGAATACACATAGCCTACAAGCAACTACCTGAGACCCATTTTAGGCTGCACTCTTTTCAAAATCGGGATGCATATGGTTGTAAGTCCAAACAAGCCAGCGCGCAGATATCAAGGAACAAGCGAAGGTCAAATACAAATCGACTTCCCAAAACTCACAAAATTTTCTGAGCGCAGTCTTTTCATACTAATGTATAAAGAAAGCGCAGAGGATTGCAACAATCCAAAGTCCGCAGCAAGAGCAAAGCAGCAGCAGAGCGGGCATCAACGACGGCAATCAAAGTTCGTAGTTCCGCAACAAAACCTAGCACATCAACTCGAGAATAAAGTCAAATTGCAACCCAATGACGCACACAAAGAAAGGCATCATGGCAATTGGCCACCGCAACGCTCAAAGATGTCCGCAAAGACAACATCTCGTGATGACATCTCTATCCATAAAATTGCACTTCTCATATATATTTATCATTTTGTTTAAACAGTATACACTAACGCTTTCAAGCTTAGTCATGGCGAGCATTTATTCTACGCGAGCAAAGAAAGAACACGCCCGTGCAACGACGTTATCAAGACAACAAGTCCACGCAACGACGCCAAAGAAGAACACGCCCGCATAACGACGTGATCAAGAAGTCCACGCAACGACGCCAAGAAGAACACGCCCGCATAACGACGTGATCAAGAAGTCCACGCAACGACGCCAAGAAGAATACGCCCAAACAACGACGTTACGCGACACCACGCAACGACGCCAAGAAGAATATCGCCCGCATAACGATGTAATCAGCAAGTCCACGCAACGACGCCAGCAGCAATACGTCCAAACAACGACGTTATCAGCACCGAAAGTCCATGCAACGACGCCAAGAAAGAACACGCCCGCATAACGACGTAATCAAGAAGTCCACGCAACGACGCCAAAGAAGAACACGCCCGCATAACGACGTAATCGCAAGTCCATGCAACGACGCCAAAGAAGAACACGCCCAAACAACGACGTAATCGCCAAGTTCATGCAACGACGCCAAGAAGAATATCGCCCAAACAACGACGTAATCGAAGTCCACGCAACGACGCCAAAGAAGAATACGCCCGCATAACGACGCGACAAGACAAAGAAGTCTACGCAACGACGCCAAAGAAGAACATCGCCCAAGCAAATGACGCTTATCAAGACAACAAGTCCGAAACGACGCCATCATCAAGATATCACGCAGGACGATTTCTATACTCCCAAATTGCATTTCTTACGCATGCTTTATTATTCTCGTTTAGCAGCATGCACTAACTCTTTCGAGCTTTAGTACACAGGACAATCGCAGCAGCGACAACATACCCGCTCACAATCGCAACACGCCCGCGTGCGGACGAAAATCACAAAGATTCGCAAAATCGCATCAACACAACAGCATCGCGCTTTTGCAGATAACCTTTTCTATTCACGCTACATTGTTTTTAAAATTATTTTGCCTTAGCAGCTATGCACTAACCGCTTGTTCAAGTCTTAGCACGCAGCAGAGAGCACAACGTGGATTTTCTTACAAATAACCGGCAACTGCCGGGCCAACCTTCCCAACGACGCGTGCCGCCAAGCCGCCGGCCCACTGCTCCACCGTAACCCAAAGACCACAAGCCATAGCAAGACACCCGTGTTCGCCGCTTATTTTCTTTTACTTTTTGACCATAACCCAAAGGTCATCATAACTCGACATCGGGACATCTTTAAGCCCGCATTAGCCCGCTTCGTGTTTTGACCATGGTAGCCCGTTGTCGCCATAACTCGACACCGACATCTTTGAGTCCGCTAGCCGCTCGTGTTTCGACCATAGTAACCCAAAGGTCGCCATAACTCGACATCGACGCTTTTGATTTTGCCACTTTATCTACCGCCAAAGATTTTCTCGCACTGAAGATCGAGACAAAATTACATGAGTCAACGTCTTTGTCCGAAGATTCTTCCATCATCTCCATACAAAGAGGGACATCTGTTGACACCCAATTTTGACCCTCCCGTCCAACCATTAACTATAAAATTACACTAATTTTGTAAAATAATTTTTTAGGATTTTTTATAATAAAATACAACAATAAAACATAAATACAGGCATTAAGAATTAATTTAATAATGACATCGCGTCTTACGTAGAGTTTTAAGCACTTAGAGTCTCGCGCCCGCATTAATTAACTTTAAGCTTTGTCGTAATTCTTAAATAATTAATAAACGCATAAAATAAATAATTTAGCGATAACGTCGTGTCAGGTAGCATAGCCGCATTAATTAGTAATCATTTGCAATTTAAAGTCAATTAATTTTAGTCTAATACATGCATTTAATAGCGTCGCATTTATAAAGCTTTAAACAATTCTTAAATATCATACTTGCATTTAGCATTTAAATATTTTAATCTAAACTCAACTTTAATTTAATTTAACGTCGCAATAATGCAATAATAAGATTTTAATAGCGCCGCGGTCTAAAGTATTGAGCATTAATTAAATAGCACGCCCGCATTTATTTATTATAACAATTAGATTAATGAAGCACCTAATTATTTTAATCACATTTGTTAATTTAAGTTATCACTAATTAATTAATACACTTGCCTAGAATTAATTAGCTAACTAATTAACCAAGCCTAAAACTAATTAAATAACTTAACTAATCTAATACCCTAATTAATTAACTACCCAGCCCAATTTCCCGTCGACCCGCGACCCGCGAAGCCCACACCCGCAAGCCCAGCGTCCCTTATCTCTCCCTCAGCCCACTTCAGACCTTCACTTCATTTCTCTCCCACGCTCACCTTCACAAACAAAACCTGTGACGAAACCCTGTGGCTCCTTCCATCGCCAAGACACCAAAGACCGAGATTCTCGCCGGAGAATCCGGGAGCCTTCCCTTACCCACGTACCCTAGCCAGCCCTTCCTTCCATAACCAAACGAATCTTCCACAAATCCCTTCAAATCATTTCCTCACCATAACCGTTCGAATCACACAAAATCAGTAAAAAATCTGGTCGAATCAGCACCAATTTTAGCCCATTCTCAGCCTTACCAATTTTAGAACCCAAATGAGGGCTATAAATACAGAGGCTATAGGCATGCAATAGCACAGTGGTTTTAGGGGGGATAGCATCGACCCTTAGCAGCAGTTAGGAGATGGCAGTTTAGGTCAGAAATTGAGACGGAGAGTAGAGCAGAAAGAGGGAGAAGCACAATACGAGAGAGGTCCAGCAATCGACAAACCAGACCATTAGCATCGCGCAAGTAAGAAGCCTGAAATCTTTCTCTTAATTCTAGCCAAAAATCAGCAAGCAGCTTTACCCCTTTAGTCGCATCGCAAAGACCAAACCTCCGAGCGAATCCGACGACTTGATACGCTGCCCCGGTTCGCCGCCGGAGAAGGTAAACTTTACTCACACCTGATTTTAGTCTATGCGTGTTCAGTTGTTTGCAGACCGCTTTGTATTATCAATTCTGTGTTAGTTCTGTTCCTATACAAGCCATTTGGTTAACTTAATGTTTAATACAAGACGATGCCTAATCCTGTTAATCTCTTGTTTTAACATATATAAAAAAAAAATCATATTATGATGGTTAATATGTTTAGGTTGACATCGCATTCGTGGTACGCCGCATTCTTGATCGCGCAGATTGGTTATTGTTGAGTCCGGCATTAATTGTTAAAGCATTTTAGTCGGAATCTTAGGTTAATATACGCCTCGTTTGGTCTAAAGCATACGTTTGGCCGTTATATGATCAGATTCGCATTTGGTAATGTCTAAATGTTTGATCGACTGCTAGGATGTCGTAGACGAGTATCGCAGTGTAAGTTACCCATCGCATTTGCTTGGGGTAAAGAAATTTGAGTAGGGGGAGACTTCTAAGGTCATATAATTCGCAAACGGCTTCATATGTTTGAATGCATTCTTCACTATTTTATTGACCATGGTGTATGTTTAAGTCACTATTTTATCATGCCAGGCCTGTGGCAAGAAATCAGCCTAATCAGATGGTTTGAATCTGGAACTGGCATGTCTTGTTCAAGTCGTACCTTAGAATTCTTTAAAGAATGCATTCGAAATAGTTGTTCTTAGTATTCCCTGTTACCATGATATACTGCGAATCTAATTACCTAATCGGGTATGTATTAAGTATGCTTCTTTTCTGGATCGCACCAACTCATCCATTTGTGATTACTCGGTATGCTTGTTTCATCCAAATCATATAAGATGTCCTAATTCCTTTCTCCCGGTGGTATAGCATTGTTTGATTCTGCGTATGCTTATTAGGTCTTGCCTAGATACATAAGAACTTAATCTTTCTTTGCCTAATCCCATTTTGTCGATTTAGTTGTATTAATAAAGTCTAATAGGCTGTCTTGAGTAATGAAATGAGTCTAGTTAAGACTTGATGTCGCGATTCTATATTGGTTCGCGCATACGAGTCTCAATGCCATGTGTATTATCAAGCACCTTTCTCATTTTAGGACTCAGGTCATCTAAGTTTGCCCCTTTGATTTCCTATTCTTTCTTTTGTCGTTTTCCCTGGAATGCAAATCTGCCTCTTTGAATCCATATTTTGATTACTCACGACTGATAATTTCTTAGTTTTAAATCAACGTGCTTATCCGCTTCGTGAATCAACATACGTTATAGTCTAAAAGACTTCAATGCTTGGACAAATATATACTCTCTGTTTGGTTAATACGTACAAGATGATCTTTGTTGGGCTTTTATATTTGGACCGCCATCTCGCTTGATTTTAATAATTAAAGCATAAGCATGTTTGAGTATGTAATCGTTTGTTTGGCTTAACGATACTAATCCTTATCACTTTCTTTTTACATGGCACGACGGAGCAAAGGAGAGTCTCATAGCGAGACTCATCAGGCCTTCCATCAATTGAAGATTTGCATTCATCCGTCTATGCATCCTCACTTCGAAATTCCCGAGAAAACAAATAGACTGAGTCATCCGCTCAACTCCTTTTATTCCCTTAACCTCATTACCTCATTTATGCCTTATTTGTTTATTGCAAATTATTTTTCTAACTTTGTAATTAATAGGAGAACTTCTAGCAATTAGCCTTTGAACATATGAGACGGGAGGTAATTTACATTTAGGAATACACTTCTACTTTATTTGTCTTTTAGGATTGTTAAGCATGTCTAAATTGCAACAAATAATTTAAAATGATCTAACTCAAGGCCATAAGACCAATTTTGTTTATTAAAATCCATAACCGATTTCTTCCTAAACTCTCAAAAAATCGTCTTAAAACATTCCTTATATAATATTGTACGCAGGCTAGGCAAGATTAATTTAGCTATCAAGATACACATAATTAGTCCATAAAGCATTCTCTTAGCATTCTTTAACATTCCTAGCCCTTTTAGCACTTTGAATCACCCCTTGGCGTTTAATACCTTTAGCATTTTAGCATTTAGCACTACTTTTAGCATTCTTTTACCCTTTAACATTTAGCATTTTAGCGTTTTTAGCACCTTAGCATTACTAGCACCCTAACACCCTATTAGCATTTTAAACACCCTTTAAATTTTAGTATTCTTTTAACATTTAACACTTTTATTTTTCTAACACCTTTTTATTCAAGCAGGGTTGTATTTTTAGCACCTCTCTTAGCATTTTTGCACTTTTAACACCTTAGCAATTTCTAGTACCTCTTTTGCACTTTTAGCACTCTTAAGCACCTTTAATAGCTAAGCACCCTAGCACTACTTTGTTTACACTCAGCACTTTCAAATTGCTAGCACTTTTGTTAAGCGTCTTTAACCCTTAATATTTTAGCACCTCTTAGCATTCTTTCACATATAGCACCTTTTGCCCTTTTAGACTTAAGCACCTGTAAACACTTTAACATTTTTTCTAGCAGGAAGATCTTTTACTTTGCATTTTTAAAAAAATATAATAATTACCCTAGGTTTGGCAGGACAACCGCAAGTTAGCGGATCTTAGAGGGTGCCCAACCCCTTCCCTCTAGATTAATAAAGAACCCTTACCCAGAATCTCACTAAGTTTAGCAGACCATTAAAATGGAGTTAATGTTTTACTTTAAACTAGTTAAACATTTAGGTGTCCTAATTCACCCAAATTAATTAGGTGGCGACTCCGTGAACCCTTAGCATTCTAGCAACCCTTTAGCATTTTAGCACCCTTTAAACTTTAGCATCTTTTGCAATTATAGCATCCCTTTAGCATTTTTAATACTTTAAACACTTCTTTAACTTTCTTTTAGCATTTTTTTTTATTTTATTTTCTAACCTTTTATTTGAGCAGGAGTTTAGAAAATAAATGCCGCGGCCGAAAAAGGGCGCGACATACAATAGATTTTAACATAAGAATTTCGTGGTAATGTGGTGTGAATGCCAATTTCAGTTTTGGAAATTCAATTTTAGAAATAACAAAAAAAAATAGTCGGGTCCCGCGACCCGACCCGATCAAATTACCCCATTTTTTTTATTTTATAGAGCGGGTCAGGGCTAAGGTCGAATTTTAAAAAAAATAGGTTCAGGGTCGGAAAAGTAGGAAAAAAAGTCACCCGACCCGAGCTTTGGACAGATCTAACACCCACTAGTGCACCTCCACCTCAGGCTCAGACTGAGTCTTAGGCTGAAACTGAAACTGGATTGCCTTCGATTCCCCTTAGTATGAGTCGAGGCAAAAAACAACGAAAATTAAAATCACCTGCATGAGATTTTTTTTTATAGGAACATTCCTAATCAACTAGCTATATTTAAAAAAAATCGCGAAGTTTATAAATTTAAAACTGGAAAATGTCAAGGTGGGACGGAAAGTTTAATGAGACGTGTAGAAAACTCTCACAAAGCAAGGTATAACCAATACTTGGCTGAAAAATCAGGTGTGCAAATGACTTCTGAGTCGGGACAAGGTTCACATAGTGTCTCCGACCAAATAGAGAGTCGAATTAACCCGATGACGGGGGGATTTTTGGTTCTAAATATGATAAACACGTAGATAGGGAAAATTTAGCAAAATTAGTTGTCGTGAAGGGTTTGCCTTTTTCATTTCCTTCATCTCCTTGTTTTATTCATTACATTCGAGATACATATAATTATGCTTTTAACGGTTTTTCTACATTAACTGTTAGAAGAGATGTTTTTAAATTTGCACGTGAATATCAACAATATTTACCTTATTCATTATATCATTTTAATGGCAAAATGACTATCACTTCTGATATAGACCGTAGTACTAACGGTAATGATTATTAAAGTGTTACATGTCATTGGATATATCAAAATTGGTCTATCCAAAAACATATTTTAGCATATAGATATATTGATGATAGACACACTAGAATTTTTATTACACAAAATATTCATAAAATTTGTGATTGTTATGGAATAATTGATAAAATTATGACTATTACATTAAATAATGATGCTTCTAATGATTATTCTATAAGCCTTTTAAAAGTTCGATTAACTTCATATTTTTCTGATCGTTTTCATATAAGATGGGCGTGACATATTTAAAACTTAGTTATAAATGATGGCCTAAAACCTTTTGAAGACATTATTGATAAAATACAATTTGTTATAAACTTTATTTTTAAAGGTAATAAAATATAAAGCCGCAAAGAGTATAAAAAAAATATGTCATGATTGTGGATTATCTTATAGAAAAATTCCATAAGAAGTTGTGACTAGGTTGAATTCTTTGTATGAAAAATTACTTGTTGCTCACGAATATAAAAGACATGTAACTTAATTATTTAAAACTCATAATCAAAATTCAACGGATATGTTTGTAGATGATTGGATAAAATTTTGAAACTTATTGTATTTTTAGAGAAATTTTTTCTAGCTACTAAGGAATTTTTTGAAATATATTATCTTACTATTTTATATTTGTTATTTATATATAGCCAAATCAGCTTGGGATAGCTTGGTGGGTGAGAGAATTTTAGCATTCATTTAATTATTGATAGATGCAAAGAATTAACCTAACTACAACTCCGCGAGTGAACACAAAGAAGCACTTTAATATTTTTGTTACTTAATGAATATATGCAAATACCAACTTACAAGTCAGCTATTTTGTTTTTCATATTTTCACTATTTATTTTATTGGTGATGTATTAAATCCTACTATTAGAGTAGACGGTTGTAAAACATTTGTTGCAACGATTTATGAAAGCTTAGAAATACTTTCAACAGACTCAATTGAAGTGTCAACTGAAGAACCAACTAAATAAGAAGTTATGTCTAGCATACACATAATGCAATAATATATATATATATATATATATATATATATATATATATATATATATATATATATATATATATATTACCAAGAGCAAAGTGTAAATAATCAAACGGCTTCTGTATCATTTTCTTCTACTTCACTGCAACCTAATAAAAGACATGTTAGTTTCTGATTCTAATATTCAAGGCTTTAGAAATAGAATGTATAGTGGTTCAACTTATTCACAAATTAGCGAGTTAGATGTTTATATTTTGTAGGGTGTTGTACCGTACGAATCAATTGTCACTGAAGATGGACGTGAAGACTTGCTGAAGTACTGGAGGGAGAATGAGAAGACATTTCCGACACTATCAAAGATGGTCCGACATGTGTTTAATATTCAAACGTCATCAACAGCTTTTGAAAGCGTTTTTTCTGCTGGAAGATTTCAAATAGGAGAGCACATACACTCATTAGCGGGAGACAGGTTGGGGATTGTAGTTTTATTCAGAGATCGAATTAGAGCGGAACGTAGAAGGTGTGGTCAACCAGAGATCAACGAAGAAAACGACTACAATTATAACGAAATCCTATTCGAAGGAGTAGGAAGCAACGTCGAACAATTTGGCCAACAACTTTCAATTCCAACAGAAGATCCTCAGAGATTGTGAGGATATTAGAAAGAGTATGGTTCAATATTTAATTTTTAATGACAATTTTTACTATGTGATTTACAACTTTTGAACTACGAAATAAAATTTCAATTTTGAAATTGTACTACAAAAAAAATCATATTTCTATTAAATAATATAAGAGGCACAAAAATAGTTTTGAGATGTTTTATTCAATATGTTGTTCAATTATTTAAGTGTTTAAACATATATATTTTTAAATTAAGTGTCTAAAAAAATTAAAATCCCCGTACCTGCTCCGTCCCTCAAAACCGTCCCCTCTTCCGATGGGATGTGGGACGGGACCCGCCAACTCCCAACCCCGACCCCCACCCCGTTCCCCCAAATCATCCCGTCCTGATCCACTGACCACCCCTAGATCAAACTAACTAGAAACTGAAGCGTCAACAAAAAAGAATAAGGCCAAAATCAGGAAATAAAAAGAAATATATGTACATACATGATTTCTCTCCGGAAGGCCGATGGAAGCTTAGCCGGAAAACCTCTTCCCAGAGGATTGCACCCAGAACTTGTTGTTGCTTCATCTATTTTCTGTTAAAAATCTAATCCAGAACTGTGCTTCGTTTCTAATGATTTCTCTTTCTTTCCCAAGTTCACATTTATGATCATTAGAACATTTCCCAACACCAACCGTGAAAACCCGATTGCAATTGTCAATAGCAAATCCATTGGACTCGATTTTCACAACAAATTCTGATTCTTCGTGTTGGGAACTCGACAAAGATGGAAGTTTTGTGGTATCTAAGTGGTAGAAGAATGTAATCTCTACTTTGGAATATTAACTAATCCCTTTAAGACATGTATAGAAGGAGGTGCGGTATGTTTAAATTAAATAAACGAAAATGTATATTACATTATTACTCCCTCCCATTCAAAATAAGTGTTTACTTATAAAATCAAGAGAGAATTAATTATATTTTTTCTGATTTGCCTTATTAACCCAAGGCTATTAAGCAAGAGTCTTAAGAACAGTTTAATCAAAATACCTATTTTTTTAGGAGATAGTGTTTTCATGAGGTGTGAAAAAGGTTATGTGGATGCTTGTTTTGAACCGGATGGAGTATCTACTTCTCAATTCATGATATAGTAGTCTAGTATTACTCTTGTAATTTCTCATTATTCGATTTCTGTTACTATTTAATATTTTTTGTACTTAGATTATCGTATTATTTTGTTATAACTATTGTTCCTTTTTAAGAACGTCGTGTCATTCTTTCTTGAATATTTTATCATGAATTCTTCACTACCGTTGTTTGTTTTTTTGAATTGCTTTAAAATATTTTTATTTGAATAGAGGGTCTGTTGGAAATAACCGAGAGTCTATTTGTGGAATTACACTGAATATGTTGTTGTTGTAATTAGATGTGCATCAAACTGAGTTCGATCCTTCAACCTTTAAGAATTAAACTCAACACCTTAACCAGTGCATCACTCAATATCTTTTGACCATGAGTTCCTTCAGATAATAAATTGAGTTTAGTTAGATGACTATGGATTCATGTGACTCAATTTCTGCACATAAATTCGTCACCGGTAGCAATGCCTTGAGCATTAACAGCCAAGTGAAATACCCTAGGCTAGGCTTGAAGATTTCCACTGACAGTTCTTTCTTCATACCAATAGTCACCGTGCAGCAAGGGCACGTTTGGTACGCTGTATTAAGTTGGATTGTACTGGACAAAAGAATATCTGATATTTGGTGGCGTTTCGGCTCCTTTGGAATAATCTGATCCATTGTCATTTGAGACTCATCTAGCGAGTGGATCTCACTGATCTTAAAAAAATATCTGATCATTATATATTAATACTCTAATACCGTCTATTATATATTAATACAGTTCAGTCCAATATAATACAGTTCAGTCCAATAAAATTAATACAGTTCAGTGCAACATACCAAACGAGCCCTAATAGAAAAAGCAGCCACCAAAATTTGTGGTTGGAATTAGGATGGCAATATGATCCATTTGTCTTTATGAGAGGACTCCGATTCAAGTCCTGAAAATAGAATCATCTTTAATAGCTAGAAAACACTTTATTTTCAAATTTTAGTGGCACAAATTTAAATTAATCGATTTCAAAATGACGGTGAGAAACCAAAATAAAGAGCGTGAAAAGCACAAGGTAGTAGTACTGGTATTAGTCTTTTTCCATTTATTAAAAAGGACCTTTAATTGTTTACTCCAATAAATATATCACTATAGCAGAGATACTGATACTGACTGATGAATTTACCATGTCCGTATAGAGGATAACAGTAAATGATGAAATAGAGCACTGCTTGATGCTCAATCTCTAATTCATGGCTAACGATTACAAGGTTCAGATGTGGCTCCTGTTTTTCTAAAGTATAAATTGGATTAAACGTGTTTTTTGGACGAGCAAGTGAGCATTAAATGAATGATGCATCAACCGAGGTGGACCCAAAAATATTTAAGGTGACGTTCGGTATAGTGTATAAGAATAATATTGAATAAGATGTATTAATAATATTGATATTAATAATGATGACATAAGTTATGCAGAAATTATTTTTTATTCACCGCTTGGTATGGTGTATTAGAAATAACATGTATAATTTCAAAAAATAATTAATTGTTTAGAAAAATATTCTCCATATTATACCTTTTTAGGGATTTCATGGGCAACTGTGTCTTTAACCATGTTAATGCATGCATTAAAACTCATTGCATAGATAATACCATGGTTTGCTAGATATTAGTTATGCATAACATAATACCAAATAGGGTGTATAACTAATGTTAGTTATACATATACTGAAAAAGTGTACCAATCAAGGTATCGTTAATATACAAAGCTAATGCATACATTATTTTCTCTAATACACTCTACCAAATGACCCCTGAGTAATAAAGGCATTGTTTGCTAAGCGGGATAAGGTGAGATATCTCAAAATTAAGTTTAGAATAAAATTTATACTTTGTTTAGTTGAAAATATAAATTTATCCCATTTGATTCAACAATAACATGATTGGATAAGAGCAATTGAACGCTAGAAATTCCTCTACTGCTTAAGGCAATACCACTGCCTTCACTATCACTCCTCAAGGCAATCATAATTCCTTCAACACCATTGGTTTTGGTACAACAAGTGTCAATCCTACTACTGATCAAGGTGTTCCAAACACATTTGCTACTGCTCAAGGGAGCGCCACTACTCCAACACCTGCCGGATTCCACCATGAACGCCACGAGAAGTTCATGGGTGTGCATTTCAAAATATGGCAGCAAAAGATGATGTTCTTCTTGACGGTTATGGGAATGTCACGTTTCCTAACCGAAGACCCTCCACTAGTTGGGGAAGACACGGACCCTCAGCCAAATGAAACGGCGGATGGGTGTCAAGATATCTATGTCGTTAACGACATGAAGATGGTTCGAGATACATGGAATCATAGTGATTTCATGTGCATGAACTATATTCTGAATAGTTTGTCTGATCCTTTGTACACGGTATATTGCACCGTTGGGACTGTCAAGAAATTGTGGGACAAATTGCAAAAGAAATACAACACCCAAGATGCGAGTGCCAAAAAGTTCGTCATTGAGAAATTTCTTAAATTTCAAATTGTGGACAACAAAAGTATGTCATCCCAAGTCCAGAAATTTCAAATGATTCTACATCACCTGTGTCACGACCCGACCCGACGGCCCACGACTAAGCGCCCTAATGACGTCATTATACTAATCTGTCGCACATAATCCAACTAACACTTAAGGAATATGAAATCCGGCAATATAACGCCGCAACAACAACATATGCCAGAATAGACAAACCGACAAGACTGCCTTTACACAAGAATGTACCTGTCTCCTGAGGAGTCACAACTAGCCAACATAATTTAACAGGCAAGCCGACGAGGCTGCCACAAAATAGTATCACATATACATAGAAACATCCAGCACAGAGTACAACAACATGGCTGACCAAAACAGATTGTAACTCTCATAAGTACAACTCACAACTGTCTACAGACCTCTAAGAATACGGTAATGAAATATGACGGGACATGGACCCGTCGAGCCCCTAAATATACATAAGTCAAAATAAAGGTTTTGTACATAAATGACTAAGCTCCGAAACAATGGAGCTTTCCAACAAGTTGAGTATGAGTCGTAGGTCACCAATCGAGAACTCAGACTGCGGGCGTGACGACCCGCTCGAGAAAAGGGGGTCGATGAAATAATGTCGAGTATGTAAAACATGAAATCAGTAAATAAGATCATAAGCGAAGAATGACATGAGACAATGTAATAGTCAAAAATACCAATACAACTGTGTCATATACGAATGAGAGTCAGTTGTGCCTTATAAAGTGAGAGTCATGTATGTCCATATAAAATCATCATATACACATAAACTGTCCAGCCCTCTGGGACGCGATAAATTCGTGTAAGGTATACTGCCCGGCCCATCCTGGGACGCGGTAAAGTCGTCTAAGGTATACTGCCCGCCCCATTTTGGGGCGCGATAAAGTCATATAAGGTATACTACCCGACCCATTTTGGGGCGCGGTAAAGTAAAATAAGGTATACTGTCCGGCCCATTCTGGGGCGCGGTAAAGTCATATAAGGTATATTGTCCGGCCCATTATGGGGCGGGGTAAAGTCATATAAGGTATACTGTCCGACCCATTCTGGGGCGCGATAAAGTCATATAAGGTATACTGCCCGGCCCATTCTGGGGCGCGGTAAAGTCATATAAGGTATACTGTCCGGCCCATCCTGGGGCGCGATAAAGTCATATAATCACATTAGCACAAATGGAATCTCCTGAGTAGCTGTATGCATATCAAATCATCAATTGTCTCTCAATGAAATAGATAAAAGGAGCTATCGTATTATGTATCATTTTAAAACATCCTTGGGAAATCAAGGCGCGTATCATATCATATATCTTTTTAAAACATCTTTTGGAAAATCATAGACATTTCTCATGACGAACATCTTTAGGAAATAGACTGTGTAGAAATCATGTACGTCAGCCGTACTTTCAATAAAAATCATGTCATAAGAAAGAAGGAAGAGTTTCACATACCTCTTAGTCGAACTAATCAACTCAATATTAAGATACGTCCCGTCTAGTACGTCAACCTATAATAAAGGGTAATACGCCCGTTAATTCTACGATTTCTAGCGTAAGTTATATCGAAATATGACTTTCGTTTCTATAGAAATTCGGGCAGCACTTCCCTATTTATGTGCATATCCATAACTTTTCAAATCAAGCCAACAATACAAATTAACAATATGCAACTTAAAGATATAATCATAACAATCTCAAATACTCCATTTACGTCACTAATACACATTCCTTCTCTTTTTATTTTTATGCAATCCAAATACCGTAACAATCAAGGTGAACAAAGCACCTATTTCTCATGTCAATCTAACTTCTTTAATCATGTTAAAGCAACTTTCAAAACAGCCCATACTTTAACAACAATATAAGCGCAAGTAACACCTTTATATACTTCAATTCCTTTAAGTCATATATTAGTAATTACCACAACGTATACTCATGTTCATGACTTATATTTTCAGCTTTTATAACTTCACCAAAACAGCCCCTAAAGTACACATAACAAAGTCCAATAATTTCCATACCAATTTCGGCCACAACCTGTCACAACTCTATAACTCTTTTCTTAATTCTTAATCCAACTCACCTTTCAACAATTCCATATAACAAATATATCTGTAAACATCAAGGTTTCTTTTCAATTCTCAACATGCAATTAACAACAATATTAACAACACAATAAGCCAAGTCAAGGTATACTAAAACAGTCCCAAAATCGGTTATAACAACAATTTAGTCACATGCATTGTCTAAATTCCATGTTTTCTTTAACACAAGTTCAAGTCTTAATTTACAACAACATGCAACTTCAATTATATCTTAAGGAGAATAATTCTTACCTTAATTTAAGCCTAAAAACAGTCCCAATTTTTGTCCACTGCCCTTGTCCGAATACCCATTGTTTTATCGATTTTTCTTGCTCAATTCTTCACTTTTTCAACTCCAATTCAACATGCATGAATCCCACAATGTTAACCCATCATTTATGCACGCTTTTCTTCCCAAAAAGTTGTCCAAAAACTTGGAAAATCTGGGCTAAAATTCTGCGTGATGGCGTGAATTCATCCTTGTTTCTCGATTTTCTCTTCTTTTTTTGTGTGTTTTTGGTGTGGAAATTGGTAGAGTAACTTGGTCTTGAAATGGGAGTTGGTTTAGTCTTCAATTTGGTTATGGAAGTTAAGTAAAAATCTGTGGAGAAAAGAGAAGGAGAGGAGAGGGAGATGGAAGAACTCTTGGTTGAAATTAGAATGAATTAGATGAAGGGTTTAGGTTAATAAAATCTTAAAATTGTTTCATCTTTTTTTTTTTGCACTTTAGTCCACTTCTTACCCTTAAATAATCTTATGTCCCACTTCTTTTAAAATCTTAAAAATCTCCTAAGAACTCGTATCCTCGTCGTCGTAACTTACATAATATGTTACTAGTTCATAGCGGAAATATATATAACTATCATTTTTTTTATTCCCCAATGTCACACACGTTGTAATCGAAAACTATTCTGGTATCACATCCTCTTGTACACAAATTTCCGTATTAACACATGTAGGTATACTTATTTCCAATAATCGCATCTTATTTTCTTAATGACGTTCTTAATTATCGTCTTAACTTACGAGGTGTAACAACCTGAACTTGGAAGGATTGAAGCCAAACGAGCAATTCTTAGTTGGGGAATTGATCGAGAATTTGCCTCACTCGTGGACTGAGTTTATGAATTACTTAAAACTCAAGACGAAAGAGATGACCTTAGATGAGCTTATTATCAAACCCCAAATTCAGGAGGATAATAAAAAGGTCATGCCAAAGGGGAAACAACTCGCTGAGGCTAACGCGAACCTAGCGGAAGTCAAAGGGAACCCGAGCAAGCATCGAAAGTTCCAGAAGATTGGCAAGTCCCAAACAACTGAAAAGTTTAAGGGTACTTGTCATTACTGTGGTAAAGTTGTTCACATGGCCAAGGATTGCCGCAAGCTCAAACACGGGAACAAAGAGAATGTCAAAGACAACGCAAATGCTAACATCGTCGAAGATACGGGTGCTACCCGTCACATTTGTTCCAATAAAGACGCTTTCTCCACATATACACCAGTCACAGATAAGAAATTGTTCATGGGCAACAATTCTTCTTCAGAGGTGCTGGGGGTAGGAAAGGTGATCCTAAAGATGACGTCCGGAAATGAGCTGACTCTGAAGGAAGTGATGCATGTCCCAGAAATTCGTAGAAATCTAATTTCTGGATGTTTGTTGGTTAATGCTGGTTTTAGGTTAGTGTTAGAAGCCAATATATTTGTAATCACTAAAAATGGAATTTTTACAGGAAGTGGCTTCGTTTGTGAATGTCTCTTTAAGTTTAATGATGCACCTGTAACGCCTTTTGCTATCAATAAAATTGAGTCTTCTACTTATTTGATTGAGTCTTCTAATTTATGACATCATAGATTAGGACATGTTAACTATCAATCTATCCAGAGATTGGTAAAGTTGGAATTATTGTCGTCTATCAACATAAACCCTCAACATAAGTGTGAGGTGTGTGTAGAGGCAAAACTTTCCAAGGGTGCCTTTAGATCCGTCGAAAGGGAAACTGCTCCTCTAGAACTCATACACTGATATACGTGATTTGAAGTTCGCTCAAACTAGAGGAGGGAACAAGTACTTTGTGACTTTCCTAGATGATGGCACAAGATATTGTTACCTTTACTTACTAAAAAGTAAAGATGAAGCCTTTGAAGCGTCCAAACGTTACAAAGCTGAAGTTGAGAATCAACTAAGCAGACAGATTAAAGTAATCCGTAGCGATAGAGGGGGAGAATATGTAACACCTTTTGAAGAATTCTGTATCCAATCGGGTATATTTCATCAAACAACGGCTCCTTACTCAACTTAATCAAACGGTGTTGCTGAACATAAGAATCGAACACTAAAGGAAATGATGAATGTCTTACTCATCAATTCAGGCCTCCCTCAAAATATGTGGGGATAAGTTGTCCTTACCGCGAATAAGATTCTTAATGGAGTCCCACACAAGGGTAATGACAAAATTCCATACGAACTGTGGAATGGAAAGAAACCTACCTACAAATATTTGAAGGTATGGGGTAAACCGGTCTGGGTTGACCCGTAACCGAATCGGTCGACCCGGTACAAAATACGAGTCGGTCCGGACCGTTAAGGCTTACCGGGTTGGGGGTTGGTTTGGCCCCCGACCCCAACCCCAACCCGCACGGATTATACAAAAATCCGATTAGGACCAGACCGGTTGAAACCGGTAACGGAAACCGGTAAGGAAAAAATTAAAAAAATAAATAAAAGGGATGTTGGTGCCCAACGGTAACATTACCGTTGGGGCTGGGGGTAGGGGCTGGGGGGAGTGGCCAACGGTCAGTGGACCGTTTGGCTTATTTTTTTATTATTATTTATTATTTATTAATTACATTTTTATCCTTTAAAAAATCTATAAATATTCTATATTCTTCTCATTTTTATCACATCATTATTTCTACAATTCTCTCAATTCTCATACTCTCTTAATTCTCTCTATTATCAATTCTCAAGTTATTATTACTATTATTAATTTTCAAAGTAGCAAGACGCAAGACTTCGAGCTTCGAGTTTTAATTGTGTTCTGAATCCCGAAGTTTGGTACACTCATTTCATTCTCTAATTATTTTATTAAATTGTCATATTTACTTGTTGATTATTTAAATTAAAATTAAATATTTTATAATGGATAAAGGTAAAACTATTTCAAGTGGTACAAAATCTAAAGGTTCTTCATCATCTAATCAAAATATAGATTATGATCAAATGCAAGAAGATTTTGAAGTAGGAGATAATTATTATGATAATGCTCATATAGATAATATTGTTGAAACTGAAATTTATACACCTACTAGTGTGTCTTCTGTCAATGTTAGTACTACACACTGGTCAACAAGTAAATTAAGTATAAAATATAAAGCTGCAGTTACATTATTTTATAATTGATAATTGAACAACTCTGCTACTAATCTTCATTCTAGTTCTGCTTCTGCTCTGTGTCTACATCTGTAGGATTCAATGAAGACGATGATAATGAATCTAGATTCTAGATATATGGAGCATTTTTTCAACAGCACAAGTTGCGGCGGAAATGCGGAAGCGGGACTGGTATTTCAACTCCAGATTTAGAAGCTATGGACTATGGAGCATCACCAATTCAATCAACCTATAAATTACGAAGAACTTTGTAAAAGAATGCATAATATGTAAATAAATTTTTATTACTTCATAATTAGAGAACGTAATTAAGAAATAAGATTCAAATATTGGATATAAAGTATATTTACATATGCTAATAAGGAAATTAGTATACAAAGGACGTGCTTCCGGAATAAATTTTTAAATACTACAAATGTGACGACGAGAATTAATACTAGTGGTTGAATTTGTTCAAATGGAGTTATGAATTAGTGTTGTATTATAAAATCTTGACATTGAGAATATGAGGCCATTTAAAATTTCAGATTTTTAACTAAGTGTGGGCTTAAAATTTAAGTGGACAATTATGCCCTTCACACTTATTAACCTTTCATCTCCCATTCCATTTCATTTCATTTCATTTAAAAAAAATACTCCCTCACCTCTTCTCTTCTCTTCTCTTCTCTCTCCCAGCCGAAACACACCCCATTCCTTAGCAAAAATTGAAGATTTTTATTCCTCTTTCCTAGGTTAGTTCTTCTACAAATTAGAAGTCAAGAATTGCATTAAAACAGTGGTGAAAATCGGTACTGCTGGCCGAATTTTAGCCCAAGAAATTCCAAATTTTAGATAAGAAATTTGGAAGAAAAAAATGCAAGAAAGATGGATTTAAACTTATAGAACACATGCATGTCATTTTGGAGTTGAAGAAATGATGAAAATGGTGAAGAAAGCTTGGGCATTGGACCGAAAGTTAGGAACTGTTTTGGCTTAAAAATTAAGGTAATAACGTTCTTTTTATATAGTATTTGGAAGATTTAATGATGTTGTGATTAAGGAATAAACTCATGATAAAGAAAAATTGGAAATGAGACAATGCATGTGAATGTTTTGGGTGAATGGGCCGATTTCGGACTGTTCTGTACACCTTGAATTTGATTGTTGTTATTGTTATTATCTTCACTAATTGCATATTGAAATTGAAAAGAAATCTTGATATTTAAAGTTGTGATTAGTTATATGGAAGTGTTGAAACATGAATTGGATTCTAAGGAATTAAGAAAAGAGTTGATTTTGTTGATGTTGACCGAGACTTGTATGAAATTGTTGGACATTGTTGTGATGTATTAGGGATGTTATCGTCGAGTTTGTATGCTGGAAATTTCAGTTATGAACCTACATTTACGTTGTTATAATTGTGGATATATGTCCTAAAGAAATTAAGGTATAGAAATGTGTAGAAAAGCTTCACATTCCACTCTCGTTGTTGTTAAGGTGTGAGTTGTTTTAATGGACTGTTTTAACATGATTAAGGGGTTGGATGAACATGATTAAGGGGTGTATTAATCACCTTGGTTGCTGTTTTGGTTATATTCCATGAATGTAAGAAGAAAGGATGTATTATGGTGGAATATGTCAAGTATATGGAACTGTTTTAGTATACACTTAATTCGTGATTGTTATATTGGTATTGTTGGCTTGGTTCGTATGTTGTGGATGTGCACATGAATAGGGGAAATGCTGCCCGAATTTTTATGGAATAGAGAGTCGTCAGTCGTTGGATAACTATGCTAGTAATTATAGAGTTGATGGTTATGTTACTATTGTTATAGGTTGAAGTACTAGTTGAGACGAATCCTAATTATCGAGTTGGTATAGACGATAAGGTATGTGAAACTCTTCTTTCTTTCTTTTGGCAAGATTTATATAAAATAAGTGTACGACGGACGTACATGATTTCTACATAGTCTAACTCTTGATGATATTTGTTATGAGAAGTGCCTTTGATTTTTACAGTAAAAAGTTTATTCTAATTGATTTCTTTGAGAGTCAAGTGATGACTTAAATTGCATATGGTTGCTCATGATATCTACACGTGCTAAGTGTTATTACTTTACCCCCACTGAGTCCCGGACCGGCTTATGTTCGTGCACAACCTTGCATTGTTCACTGAGTCCCTCACTAGAGGTCCGGGTTTTGTTCTAGGTATGTATATAAGATGATGACTTCACCAAGTCCCAGGATGGGTCGGGTTACGATATGATTCTACCGAGTCCCTCACTAGAGGGCCGAGTTACGTTATATGTATACATATATGTGATGACTATATGGACATGCATTCATGGTTTTTGACATGACTCCCATTTTTATAAGGCGCAATTGACTCTCATTTTTATATAAGGCACATTTGGATTTGGTATTTGATTTTCATACTTGTCTCATATTATGTTCTGGTCAGTTATGATTATCTATTTTGTACTTTATATTTTATATACTCGGTACATTCTTTCGTACTGTCACCCTTTCCTCGGGGGCTGCGTTTCATGCTCGCATGTACATGTGTACAGTTTGGTGATCCGCCAGTCTAGGATTCTCACTCAGCTATTTGGAGAGCTCCCTTGATTCGGTGCTTAGTCATTTTGGTACAGACCCTCATTCTAGACTTGTACTTACTTAGGGGTATGGCGGGGCCCTGTCCCGCCATATTTCATTATCCTTCTCATAGAGGTCTGTAGACAGTTGTGGGTTGTACATGCGTGGGTTGTACGTGTGTGAATTGTAAACTTGTTTTGGTCAGCTGTGTTGTTGTACTTTGTTCTGGGATGTTCGCGTAAATAGGTGATACCGTATAGTGGCGACCTTGTCATCTTGCCTCCCTTGTTATATTTGATTAGATGTGACTCCTCAAGAGGCAAGTTTATTTTGATATATATATATATATGACGTCATGAGTTAGCAGTTATTTTCATGAAGTTTTATATTATTCTCGGTATCAGTTGGATTATGTGTGATAGGTCAGTGGTGGCATCCAATTAGGGCGCCATGTTCATGGCCAGTCGACACGGATCATGACAAAAGTGGTATCAGAGCAGTTAGTCCTCGAAATGTCTACAGATCGTGTCTAGTAGAGTCTTGTGTATGAGTATGTTGTGCACCATACTTATACAAGGAGGCTGCCGGACATTTAGGATTGGTTTCTATTCTTTCCTCTCATAGATCGTGCAATAGAGCTATGTTATTAGGATAATCCCCTTCTGACGACTTATTATGTTTATAGTTATGCCTCCGAAGAAGGTGACGGCCGAAGTGGCAAAAGCGATGCGAGCTACTAGCCGGATTGAGAGTTACTGGTTCGTACTCGATCATGCCCGAGGCGTACCCAGCAACGAGCTCGCATCGCCACCTCCAGAGGCTCCGGTTCGCCACGGGCATCATCACTAGCTCCTGAGTCCTCGCACTGAGCCTCCACTCCTCGGCGGGGCGGAAGGCGAGCCGTGAGAGATGCGCAAGCTGCGGCCCGGATTAGTGGTAGGACAGACTCGTAGACAGGGGGCTTGGAGTTGATAACAGATCGGATAGTTTGAGGATTCGTGACTTTTTGAGTTGCAATCCTCTAGAGTTTTTTGGGTCAAAGACCGAGGATGATCCACAGGAGTTCGTCCGATAGATACAACGTACGTTGAGGGTAATAAAGGCTTCAGAGACCGAGTCTGTTGAGTTGGCTTCATATCGGTTGCGTGACGTTGCTATTAACTGGTATGAGTTGTGGGAACTATCTAGGGGCGAGGGTGCTCCTCCAGCCGTGTGGGATGAGTTTGTAGAGGCTTTCCTTGACCACATCCTACCTCTAGAGATGAGGAGAGCCAGAGTTGATAGGTTCCTAAACTTGAGGCAGAGCGGTAGGAGCATTATAGAGTACATCCTTGAGTTTGATTCATTGGCCAGATACACACCTACTATTGTAGCAGATATGGCAGATAGGGTGCATCGCTGTGTGATGGGGCTGGACCACTATTTGATTGATGGTTGTATGGCAGCGACTCTTCAGCCGGGTATGGATAATGCTAGGATCGAGCATAAGCCTGAGGTTGAGGACCGACACGAGCGGCGGCGAGCAGTCGTAGCGGGGACCATCATAAGAGGGATAGGTCAGCAGGTTATTCTGGTGAGTTTCGAGGCAAGCAGCCTCAGCAGCAGGTTAGATATTCATCCAAGCCATCACAGAGTGCTCCCCTATAGTTCACATGTAGGAGATTTGACCGTCCAGGATATTCAGGGGCCGGTCAGAGCTCCAGGGCTTCAGGTTCTCAGAGGGAGATGGGTTCTACTCAGTCGAGGCCACTTTGGCCTCGATGTTCTCTGTGTGGTAGACTTCATGTTGGAGAATGTCGTTATACTACATGTGTTTGCTTCTCTTGCGACTATCAGGTCCATATGATGAGAGAGTGTCCCTATAGAGGTGGTTCAGATGGTGTGGCTCAGCGTACGGGGTCGGTTGCTGGTTCATCATCATCTATAGCTATGCGCCATATAGAGCAAGGTATTCAGATGCCAACATGCCGTGGTAGAGGTCGTGGCGGAGTTCCCAGTTCTAACGATCCTTCGAACCGCATATATGCTCTAGCCAGTAGGCGTGATCAGTAGGAGTCACTAGATGTTGTTACATGTATATTATCGGTCTTTTTCTGTGACGTATATGCATTGATAGATCCAGGTTCCACCTTGTCATACATATCTCCCCTTGTTTCTAGTAGAATCGGGATAGAACCTGAGTCGATAGAACCATTTGAAGTAGCTACACCGGTATGAGATTCAGTCATAATTAATCGTATATATAAAAATTGTTCGGTGGTTATATATAGTCGTCATACCATAGCAGATTTGATAGAGTTAGATATGACTGGCTTTGATGTTATCATGGGTATGGATTGGTTGACTTCTTGTTTTGCCAACGTTGATTGTAGAGAGAAGTTTGTTCGATTTCAGTTTCCAGGTGAGCCGATTATAGAGTGGAAAGGGAATACAGCATTGTCGAGGGGTAAGTTTATTTCATACCTCAAGGCAAGATAGATAGTTAGAAAAGGCTATATTTATCATTTGGTTCGGGTGCGTGATACGGAAGCAGAGGTACCGGCTCTTCAAGAAGTTCCGGTAATTAGTGAGTTCCCGGATGTATTCCCAGATGATATTTCAGGTCTTCCTCCAGAGCGGGAGGTAGAGTTCACTATTGACGTACCGCCAGGTACCCATCCTATATTCATTCCTCCTTATAGAATGACATCTGCAGAGCTGAAGGAGTTGAAGGAGCATCTGAGAGACTTGTTGGAAAAAGGCTTTATTAGGCCTAGTACATCTCCTTGAGGAGCACCGGTATTATTTGTGAGGAAGAATGATGGATCGCTGCGGATGTGTATTGATTATAGGCAGCTGAATAAGGTAACCATCAAGAACATATATCCCCTCCCCAGGATTGATGATTTATTTGACCAGTTGTAGGGTGCTAAGTGTTTCTCGAAGATAGACTTGCGGTCAGTGCGAGTAAGGGAGACGGGTATTCCAAATACAACATTCAGAATCCGATATGGACATTATGAGTTTAGAGTGATGTCTTTTGGACTGACCAATGCCCTAGTAGTATTTATGAATCTGATGAACCGGGTATTCAAGCCATTCCTGGATACGTTTGTTATTGTATTCATTGATGATATCCTGGTTTATTCCCGTTCAGAGCAGGAGCATGCAGACCATTTGAGGGCAAGATGCCAAGGTCCTCCAAAGACCAACGATTGTATGCCAAGTTTTCTAAGTGTGAATTCTGGTTGGATTCAGTAACATTCTTGGGGCATATTGTCGGAGCTGATGGTATTCGGGTGGATACACAGAAGATTGAGGCAGTAAATACTTGGCCCAGACCTACGATGCCTATCGAGGTACGCAGTTTTTTGGGGCTTGCAGGATATTACACGAGGTTCGTAGAAATGTTTGCCTCGATTTCAGCGCCTTTAATCAGACTAACTCAGAAGGCAACTAAGTTTTAGTGGACGGATGTTTGTGAGCACAACTTCCAGTTGTTGAAAGACAAGTTGACTACGGCTCCAGTTCTAACTCTTCCTGAGGGACCAGAGGGTTATGTTATCTATAGTGATGCTTCAGGTGTTGGACTAGGTTGTGTGTTAATACAGCATGGAAGAGTTATAGTTTATGCCTCACGACAGCTCAGGAAGCACGAGAAGAATTACCCTACTCATGATTTGGAGTTAGCAGCGGTGATTCATGCTTTGAAGATATGGAGACACTATTTATATGGAGTTCATGTTGATATTTATATGGATCACAAGAGTCTCCAATATATCTCTAAGCAGAAAGAGTTGAATCTACGACAGAGACGGTGGCTAGAGTTTCTGAAAGATTATGATGTTGATATTTTATACCATCCCGGGAAAGCAAATATGGTGGCAGATGCTCTTAGTCGTAGGTCTATGGGTAGCTTGACGGATGTGCAACCAGACAAAAATGAGATGGTTCATGAGATACACAGGCTAGCTAGTCTTGGAGTCCGGTTGGCGAATTCGGGAGATAGGGGGTTCTTGTTCGAGAAGTTGCTGAGTCCTCTATCGTAGAAGAGGTAAAGAGACATCAGTATGAGGATCCTGTTCTAGCACGGTATAGAGATACATCTTTTCGAAAGGAAAAGACTCTACTTGAGGTTGCACCTGATGGTGTGCTAAGGTATGAAGGTAGGCTATGTGTATCGGATGTTGCAGGGCTACGACAGCAGGTTATGGGAGAGGCACGCCATGCTAGTTATTCCATTCATTCAGGATCAACGAAGATGTTTCATGACCTCAGATGCTTATATTGGTGGGATGGCATGAAAAGAGACATAGCAGAGTTTGTTGCCCAGTGCCCGAATTGTCAACCAGAAGCCTGGTGGATTATTGCAGGAGATAGAGATCCCGACTTGGAAGTGGGAAGTGATTAATATGGACTTTATTACAGGCTTACCTCGCACTCAGCGGAAGTGTGACTCCATATGAGTTATTGTGGACAGGCTGACGAAATCAACCCATTTTCTTCCAGTCATGACTACTTATTCAGCTGAGGACTATGCGAGATTATACATCAGGAAGATAGTAACTTTATGGGGTGCCCACATCTATTATATCGGACATAGCAGCTCAGTTTACAGCTAACTTTTGGAGGTCGTTCCAGAAGGGATTGGGGACACAGGTAAGCCTCAACACATCCTTTCATCCTCAGATTGATGGGCAGGTTGTATGTACTATTCAGACACTAGAGTATATGTTAAGAGCCTGTATTATTAACTTCAGAGGTAGCTGGGATGATCATTTGCCACTTGTTGAGTTTGCTTATAATAATAGCTACCATTCTAGTATCTAGATGACACCATACAAGACCTTATATGAGAGGAAGTGCACGTCACCTATTTGTTGGTTTGACGTAGGCGAGACTAAGTTGATTGGCCCAAACATGGTTCAGCAAGTTGTTGATAAGGTGAAGCTCATTCAGAAGAGATTATTAGCAGCCCAGAGTCGACAGAAGCCATATGT
Organism: Przewalskia tangutica; assembly: GCA_029844215.1. Classification (NCBI taxonomy): domain Eukaryota; kingdom Viridiplantae; phylum Streptophyta; class Magnoliopsida; order Solanales; family Solanaceae; genus Przewalskia; species Przewalskia tangutica. The sequence continues at coordinate 2,686,296 of CM056732.1, forward strand.
TGATAATCGACGTCGACACTTAGAGTTTCAGGTTGGTGATTGGGTGTTCCTGAAGGCGTCACCCATGAAGGGTGTGATGAGTTTTGGTAAGAAGGGGAAGCTTAGCCCAAGATACATTGGACCTTACCAGATTATTCGTAGGATAGACAAGGTTGCCTATGAGTTGGATCTACCATCTGATTTGGAAGCGGTACACCCAATTTTTCATGTATCGATGTTGCGCAAATACATTGGTGATCCTTCTAGAGTCTTCCCAGTAGATGATATTCAGGTAACAGAGGAGTTGTCTTATGAGGAGAGTCCCATAGTCATACTTGATCGCCAGGTGAGAAGGTTACGGACTAAGGACGTGGCTTCCGTCAAGGTATTGTGGCGAAACAACAATAGGGAAGAGATGACCTGGCAAGCAGAAGATGATATGAAAAAGAAGTATCCTCACTTGTCCCGATGCCTGCAGGTAATTCAATTCAACTTCTTATCTGATTATAGTAATTGGTGAATGATGTGTGTGATATATTGTGGCCCTGTGTGACATCTGTGGGGTTGCTGAATATATGTCACACCCCGACTTTTCCTAAGTCTTTACTTAGGGCGTGATGGCACCTGGACAATTATTTTCCACCAGGAGCACCATTTAATTCTCTTTATTTAGAAATTTAAACTTATATTCAAATACGGAGCTATTAATAAAAATAACAATAAAGAAATTTGTTTATGACTTTATTGAAAATATAACGCGAGCCCATGCTCGTGCAAATAATGTTTCTACATAGACATACTGACAAATATTATTCTAAGTTGGAAGGGAGACCATTCCACACGGGCATTTTCCGAGACATTGGAACTGACATTCTGAACCTGACGAGTACCAAGCCCGAAACAATGGACTTGGTATGACAAGAGGCTGCGGGACGACCGCTAACCTTGGCGTGGAGCCTTTCCTCTATCATGCTTTCCTAAAACATGTTAAATAAAGAGTCAGCCCTACCATCTGGGGCTGAGTGAGAACCTTACCCTGCAATTCAAAGTAACACCACAATATTCCAAGCGCAATCACATTATAACGTAATAAGCATATTGCAAAACATATCAGGTTACAACATTTTTAAATATGCAACAACTCCTCATAGGAAATTCTCGATTTAACTAACACTTCATTTTATCTCGTATTATACGTTAAGACATTCCCCTGCATTTCCACATGTTTATTACATTTATATATTTGTGAACGCGTATTCACTTTTCATATTTATATATAGGTGAACATGTATTCATCTTTCATATTTGTTGCGGCGTGCAACCCGATCCATTATATTTACATATTTGTGAACGCGTATTCACTTTACGTTTTGTTGCGGCGTGCAACCCGATCCATTATATTTACGTATTTGTGAACGCATATTCACTTTACGTTTTGTTGCGGCGTGCAACCCGATCCATTATATTTACGTATTTGTGAACACGTATTCACTTTACGTTTTGTTGCGGCGTGCAACCCGATCCATTATGTCTATATTTATATATTTATGTGAACACGTATTCACTTTTCATATTTTTCAGAAGATCGAATAAATAATATTCTCTTTCCCAACATTCTGTCATTCATACTTGTAACGATTATAACTTTTTAATCATAACTCCAACTAAGGTGTTTCTCAAGCGGAAACTAAGGTAAGACGGGGATCTTTCACTGTACCAAATTTCATTTAAAACTACTTTGGGTAACTAACACAAATCTATCCTCAAAACAGCCCCATAAAATTTGTTTCGGCAGAATTTTTTATTAAACAGCACCCAATCTTAGAATAGTCATAACTCCTAATCGGTAAACCCGTTCAAACCCCATAAAATCTCAAAACGACGAGAACAGAGAGCTACACGTCTCCATGTGAACCATCCTTTCATATTCTGTACCAGTTGGTACAGTTTTACACTTTTATTCGCTGCCCTTTCTGGATCTCGATAGATCCGAGGCAGAAATTTTAAACAGCGATAACTCTCAATCCGTAAGTTGGATAGACCCCCATAAGGTCTCAAAATGTCCACAACAGAGATATATAGAACTTTCATTTAGCAACAGTTTTCATATTCCCCACGGATTAGTACAGTGTTATGTTTCAACGTCCTGCCCTTCTGGATTCTGATGAATCCGAGGCAGCAACTTCAAACTACAATAACTCTCAACTCGTAAGTCCGTTTTAACAACTCTTTATCTATATCTGTCCGTAACAGAGATATTTACAACCATGTAAATTTTCATATAATTCTAGTAAGTAAAACTCAATAAAAACAGTCCATAATTATGCCTTTCCGAATTTCGGCCAAATCTAAGGCATGAACTTTGAACTATGATAACTTTCAAACCGTATGTCCATTTTATCTCATTTTTGGTTCTATATGATCATATTAGAGAGGTGTACCACTCTTCCGAATTTCATCAAATTCTAACAATTATAACTCAGTGAGAACAGTTCGTAAAGTTCATGACGCAACTAGTTGTCTAAACAATCAAAAGTTCAATATTTCTTTTCAACACTCAATTCTTATTCTAACATGTATTGAACTAAAAATAAAGGATGTTACCAAGAATTTTTGAGTGAGAAAACTCACCTTGTAAGTGTGAAGATTATTGTTGTGTGGTTGCTAAAATTATTCTTACTCTCTAGTATTTTGCTTCTTGTTCTTCTTGCCCTCTTGGTATTTTTTTCCTCTTCTTTTCACTTGTTTTTTTCTGATTTTCTAACCTTTATGTTATGTACTTTGTTTGTGTGTAAATACAATGTATAAGTGGAGAGTTTTCTATAACCTATGGGAGGTGGAATGACAAGAGTTGGAGGGGAAATGAAAAGGGGAAGGGGAATGGGCGTAGTGCATGTTTCTTCTCTGCTTTTTTTTTCTTTTTTTTTCTTTTTTTTTTTTGCTTTTGTTTCTCTTTTGTTTTTTTTTAATTTTCTTATTTTCATTTTTATCCATCTATTTATCCAACTTTAACACTAACTCCATCCCATGCAATTTATTCTTTGTTTTCTTATATATATATATATATATATTTTTTTTTTATTAACCCAACCACAACTATATATTATTATTATTTTTTTCGGATTTTACATTTTCTCCTCCTTAAGCAACATTCGTCCTCGAATGTGAATATGGTCGTAACATAATCACATAGACCCAATAATGTTTATTGTTATTGTAACACTAATTTGGGGCTTCACAATATAGGTGGATAGGCATAGTTATAAAGGAGACTGCCGAAATGCTTATCGCATAAGACAATTTATGAACATTCGAGGACTAATGTTTCTAAGGGGGGAAGGATGTAACACCTCATAATTTTAAGGTGATAATTAGAGAACGTAATTAAGAAATAAGATTCAAATATTGGATATAAAGTATATTTACATATGCTAATAAGGAAATTAGTATACAAAGGACGTGCTTCCGGAATAAATTTTTAAATACTACAAATGTGACGACGAGAATTAATACTAGTGGTTGAATTTGTTCCAATGGAGTTACGAATTAGTGTTGTATTATAAAATCTTGACATTGAGAATATGAGGCCATTTAAAATTTTCAGATTTTTAACTAAGTGTGGGCTTAAAATTTAAGTGGACAATTATGCCCTTCACACTTATTAACCTTTCATCAGCGGATATATTTTTACAATCGCTGGTGGAGTTGTGTCTTGGAAATCTCTAGGCAAACCCTTATTGCCCGATCCACGATGGTGTCAGAATTTATCGCTTTAGACAAAGCGGGAGAAGAAACTGACTGTCTTCATGATTTCTTAGAGGATGTCCCATGTTGGGAAAAACCCATGTCTTCTGTAATGATCCACTGCGATATACAGTCGGTTGTAGAAAGGGCACGAAGTTCTATGTACAATGCAAGTCTCGTCATAATCGACGGAGACATGAGTCCGTCAGGCAGCTGATCACCTCGGGTGTTATTTCCATTGATTACATAAAATCTAAGGAAAATATCGCAGATCCCTTGACGAAGGGAATACCCAGAGATCAGATGTTATGTCTATCTAGGGGAATGAGCTTAAAACTCAATAAATAAGAACCGATATATTGGACAACCAACCTTACAGACTAGAGATCACATGAATAAGGTTCAATGAGAAAACTAAATTGTAAAGGTTCAGTTGAGCACTTCGGTGGAAGCAAGAGCACTTTAGATAATAATTTCTTCTTAAGAAACATAATCCAAGACCGTCCCGTAATAGACATAAAGTGCAACCTGTTGAGGGGTAAATGATAAGTTTCCAAACCTCTAATGATCCTCAATGATTGAGGTTAGGTTCGAGAAACTTTTAATGGTTCCTAACACTTGTGTAGCGGGGTATTGCAGGATACCTTGTTGGAGACCACATATTAAAGTACGAGGACAAACTGCCTCAAATGAACACACTTAAGAATTCAAGTGACTCCACGGCCCACGACGGATAAAAACATAAAGAAAGATAGAGTAAGGAAAAGTGTTGTGTTGGTAGCATTGTCTTGGCATATACTAAACATTGACGATTCAAGACATCACGTTCACCGCACAGTAAATATTTTAGATGATATTCGAGTCTGGAAAAACGCCGCGGAGCCTCGTAAGGTCGCGCGCCTTAACGTCGATGTGTGGCGCCTCCTGCGGTGGCGCGCGGTGACGCCGAAACTCTCGAAGTTTGTGTAGCGCGGCGCCACCTGCGACATCATGGACGCGTCAGTTGGAGAAGACATTAAATTTGATTTTGGGCTGACTTTGGAGCTTTAATTCTCCATTATTTGACTCATGAATTCAGCCATTATTTGGTTGAATTGTAACTCCACAATCAAGGCTATTTTATTGGTCATTACTTAGCCATGTGTAAGGTCATCTTCTCCGCACTATAAAATAGAGCCTTGGGCTCATTTGCAAAAACACACTACACTTAACAATTTCAGAAATTATTTTTCTCTCTTGCAATCACCAAACACTCAAAGATCTTTTTTCCTAAGCGAACACTTGAGTTTTCTTTTCTCACTTGTTTGATTGTTGTTCTATCTTGGGAGATAAATTGTCATTACACCGTCGAACGGAATATACGGGGCAATATTATCTTAAGGATATATTGAAAAATCAATCGACTTAGCAAACCATCTTGTTTGTTTATTTCTAGATTTCTAACATCTTTGCCGTTGTTGTTACATTCTCATTTCCTTGTTACTACACATTTCTCTCACAAAACCTAGTCCTGGATATCTCATCTAATCCCATCAATTTTAATAGTATTTTATCCACCTCCCAGGTAGGATAAATTACTCGAAAAATTATAATCTCAGGATAACTTAGTCCGCGTACCAAAAGACCCCTACTTGTACCATCTGAGATTTTGGTACGCGGACTAAGTGTTCTCTAGCTATTATTGTATTAATTGTACCAAAAGACCCCTAATGTACCAAAAGACCCCTAATGTATTTATTTGAAATTAATTTATCTAGCTTTCTGAGATGCAAAACTATGAATAATCATTTCATAATTTATTTATTCTAATAATTCTTTTTCAATGGATAATATACCTAATTCATTTAATCTCTCTTGAGACATAATTGATCTTAAGTAAGATTTTATCAATTTAGTTTTGAAAAACTTCTTTCCGATGAGGCAACTAATGTCAATATTAATCTATATGCAATACGTGCATTTGAAAAAGAATCAAGTCTTTTATCTGATTGAGCATATTGATTAAAGTATTATCATCTACTTGTACTATCTCAATTAACACTTTTAGTTCAGAAATTAAATCTAAACCATCAATATTTTAAGTAATACATGACTATGTAATAGAAATATCAAGTACAATAAATTTTAATTGCAAAAATAATACTAAAAATGAAGAAACATAACATAATTTCAAAATAAGAACTTGTTGCTTCATAGTTCAATAATGATTCATATCCAAGAAAATGCATATCAATGATTTCTTTTGTCACATACTTTTGGCTTTTGCTCTTGCATGTTTCAAAAATAATATTATTAAAGAAAATTTAACGATGATTTTTCACTTCCCTTTCATAAATTCTTTGTTTTACACATTCCTAGCTTATTTTGAGGAGCTTTTTATGTTAAATCAAAGTATAAAAGAAAAATTATCTTTTTAGTAAAAATTTATAGTACTTTCTTTTTCTTTTTTAAACAAAATATATTATAACTGTTATGGTATAAAATGAGACCTTCAAAAGTTGGAGGCCTAAAGTCGAAGTTTCAACAACTTTACCCAAAGACCACCCTGGTAATTTCTCATAAAGGTGTCTAACGGGCTGACCCGATCCGGACCGGTAGCCCACTACGTGTTTTAGGTTAGGACGATTCTGGGTCGGTTCATCGGACTACAAGCCAACCGGTCAGGTTCGTTCTGGATTCGAGTTGGCAGTGCGGTTAAGGTGAGCGAGTTCAACCGGTCCGGTTTCTAATTTTTTTTATTTTTATTTTATTTCTAGTATTTATTTTCTATAATATAAACTAAATTCAATTTAAATATGTAATATAATAATATAATATATAATTTAGTTGTATATATTAAAATTGAAACTTTAAAGTTAACTTTCTATTTTATAGTTTATAACTTTATACTTTATAGTTTATAACTTTATATTGTAAATTTGTAATTATACTTTTATTAATTTATTAGATTAGTAGATATAAGTTAACAAATAAGTAATAACAAATTAACAACTAAAGAGATAGTAAAATTAAAACTAATGATAAGATGTTAACTTTTGAACTTTCATAATGTTAATAAGAGTACATCATGAAGTAATAATAATTTTATTTACATATTATGCATCCTTTTGCAAGTTCTTCGTAATCTATAGGTTGATTGAATTGGTTATGCTCCATAGCCTCTAAATCGGAGTATTAATTCGATCTCGCCTCGCTCCCGCCTTCCAAAATATTGCCTATTTCTTCATCTTCGGAGAATTAACGTCTCCACATCCTTGATTTCTTCTCTCGATCCGATCCAATCCTTGCGGACTAACACTTAATGTGTTTCCACCCGATAGTGGCGTGTGTCTCTATTTGATCTCGTGCTTGACTAAATGCACTTTGAAGCCACCGTTGAGATCGACACATTAAGAACATCCGGACCATCGCGCAAGTACAGGAATTGCCTTTTGTTATCCTGCCACCATTGTAAAGGTCAAAATTTTCTTCTACTCATTGGCATTTGCAAATAAAATTGCATCTCATCGCAAGATCGGCTTGTGGTTGGTTGTGTTGTAAAAGTGCTTCATATATCTAAAGATTCTTCTTCATCGTCATCATCATTGAATCCTGCAGGTGTAGACACAGAACCAGAACTAGAAGGAATATTAGTAGCAGAGTTGGTGTTATCATGTAATATAGCATAATATTCATATAATGTAGTTAAATTAGTATCAAGTTTACTTATGCAATCAAATGAAGATGGAGTTTCTGTTTGACCTATTTCCATATAAGTATATATAAACTAAATATTAAATTATGACAATCTACTTTTTTAATAGAAGGATTTAAGACTGCACCAATACAATAAACATCAGGAATAGGAAAAAAATAAATTTAAACTTTTCAAACATAATCAGAATCGTGATTCAGTATATTTCACATTTGATTTTAAACCATAAAGTAAATAGGAAATTGCGGCTATATGAGCTAAAGCATTACAAATCTGTTGGGTAATAAGATCACGAAAAATTCAACGATTGCAGTGTAAAATTTACGTAAAAATTTTAAAAGTTCACCAATTGATTTCCAATGTTCGTCGGTTAACATATACATCACGTTCTTACAATGCGCATTTGCAACATGTGTTATGGGGTCTTTATACTTATAACATTCTTTTAAAAATAAATAAGTATAATTCCACCGTGTAATAATCTCTTCTGGCATGAATTTAGGTCTCAAATTAAATTGTTTACATTTTCTTTAAATTCTATAATTCTATTTTTCCTATTATTACCCTGAATAACTCCAACAGCTCTTTTGACAAGTTTTATTTCAGGTGAAAATAAATCAAGACCACTTTTAACAATTAAATTATAAATATGACAAGCACAACGAACATGAAATATATCAGGAAGTGGTGGTTGTACTTCCGCTTTTAAAGATCTACAACAAGGTATTATTAGATCGTTATCGAATGATACACAAAGTATTTTATTATAAAGATTATATTTTTGGGCATAAAAACAAATAGTTTCGCTTATTTATTTTACATTTTGTCTTTGATCCTAAATACGCAAAAGCAATAATACGTTTTTCATTCTAAAATTTTCATCAATCCAATGACAAATAATTGTTAAATAATCATAACCGTTCAATGCGTGTCCAATGTCCAAGTAAAACTAACGTGACATGGAAGGTTAGCAAACAAATATTGCAAGAAAATAACATAATCATTATGAAGTCTAAAAATATCGGCTCTAGTAGTACTACGAGGAACACCTTTAAAAAGGATTATATACTCTTTGAATATATGTAATTAAATATGAAGAAGAAGCGAAAAGAAAAGGCAAACAACCTCCGACAATCATTTTTGCTAATTCATGCGATCTTTTTGGATCGCATTTAGCCAACCCCGCTTAATGGATTAAGTTGTTGTTGGCGGGTTCTAAATCGTGACAACATTCCATTGTGCCGTATGATCGAATTTTATATGTCTAGCTATAGTGTCCGTCCCCGTCACCACCCCATGCTTATGTTTATAAGTTCTCCCACAAATATTACATTTAACTCTCGGTACCTACAACTTTATCATAAAAGAGCCACTTTACTCCTTTTTTTCTTGCTCTGGTTCGGTAAAGGAGGTCTACGACTACGACTACCACTAGCGAGATCAACGTTGTGAAGGAACACTAGTAGGTGTAGGAGGTTCTTGTTCTTCAAGTTCAACAATATTATCTAATTGAATGTTATCACATTCATTATCTTCTATTTCAAAATCTTCTTGCATTTGATCATAATCTATATTTTGATTAGATGATGAAGAACCTCTGATTTTTACCCTCGAACTAGATTTACGGCGCAGTCCCGACGCAATTCCCCTTAGTAAAGACATTATAAAATATTTAAATAATCAACAAATAAATATGACAATTTAATAAAATAATTAGAGAATGAAAGCAGTGTACCAAACTTGGATTGAATTCAATAGAAACTCAAGCTCAAGTCTTGCGTCTTCTACTAAGAATTTGAAAACTAATAATATTAATAACTTGAAAATTGATAATAAAGATGATTAAGAGAGTATGAGAATAAGAGAATTGAGAGAAATGTTGTGTGATAAAAATGAAGAAAATGTAGAGAATTTATAGATTTTTAAAGGGTAAAATGGAATTAAAATAAATAATTAAACAAAACAAAAAAAAAAATAATAATAGTGACCAACTAATGAATGACCAGCCATGCCCCCCCTCCCAAGCCCAGGTGAAATGGCCAGAAATGACCGTCTGGGATAATTTTTTTGTTCACGGTCTGGCTGGTCGGCCCTGGGGTTTTTAATAACTCGTGCGGGAGGTTGGGCCAACACCCAACCCCAACCCGTATGCCTTAAATGGTCCGGGCGGTTTAAACTACCGGTCAACGATTGCAGCTCGGGTCAACCCGGACCGGTTGACAGGTTTAATTTCTCATAATAATTGATATGTTTTGATGAGGGCCAAACATTACATGTTACTATTGAATTCTCCCTCGTTTAAAAAAAAGATTGACATAATTTCTTGATTATTTTATTTCAAAAAGATTTACATATTTTAATTTAGAAATCAATTTTTTTTAGACGAAGGAGTAATACTTTCTGGTCGACAACTCTGGAAACAAAAACCCCGCATCACACGTTATTTTGTGGATCCAAAAACATGATGTCCACTCGATAAAAAATAAAATTAGACACATGCTACTCATCATTTTCTGAACCTTTAACCACGCTGCTGAATTTTCACCCCCAACGACTCATAAAATTTCACATCTAATTTCATATACTCCATATGGTTACTAATTTCATATTCAATGTACCTCGCTTACAATCTTTTCATCAAGTATATTAATCAACTTTGTGGGGATTGCATGTTCTGCGCGTTTACTGTTTAATGGAAACTTTCTCTTTCTCAACAATGGAACGTCTCAAACATTTTGGGGCCTTGTTTTAATTCATAAAGGTGAACTCTTAATTGGGCTAGGACCTGCGAATTATGGACCTTTATAACAAATTCTGGTTAATACTACTTAATAAAAAAATGAATAAAGGGTCGCAAAATTTTCATTTTTAAGTGAGCATGCGATGATAAGACACCTGTAGTCCAAAGACAACCGCGCACCGCCACCTTGTTTGATTGAAGTGCATAGAAAAAGATTGAGATCATCCTACTGCCACAACGCTCCTTCTGATGACCCCTCTACTTGAAAAAAGAGAAGAAAACAAAAGAAAGAATTGAGATTCATCGAGACTAAGTAATTAATATTGACTCCGTCAAACTAATGTATCTGTATTTGATTGGACATAAAATTTAAGAAACGAACAAAAAATATTAAAATTTATAGTTTAAAAAAATTATGAATATTTATATATCTCATTAAATTACTGGTATGTGTACATCCTAACATCACTTATGGTAATACAGTGATATGTTGTTGTTGTAGTCAGGACCGTCTTTGGACATGTGCGAGGTGTGCTACCGCACAGGGCCTCTGAAAAACGAAAATTTTTAAAGTTTTTTTTTTCATTTTTTATTAAGTAGTATTAGCCATAATTTACTGTAAAGATCCATAATTCGCAGGTCTTAGCCCAATTAAGAGTCAATTTTTATAAATTAGAACAGTACCCCAAAAATGTTTGAGACGGTATTGGAGCAAAGACTAATAATGATTAGGCCAATTCCCTCTCTTTAAAGTCAAGCTCCGGAAATGCCATCTATATTTTGATAGGTTTCGCCTCCCGACAGCAAACTGATGGTAGAGATATTCCTCTTTGGTTGTACAATGATCTTCGAAGAAGTTTATGTCCTGTACTAATAATTTATTTTATGATCTTGTGTTATATACTTATATTTCATAATTTATAGAATTTAGTTTTCCTACTTTCATTGAGAAGACATTTTCCTCATTTTTAGTTTTCGTTTGACCATAGATTTTGGCCATAAAAATTTAACAAATTTTAAAAATAAATTTTGGCTCAGGTCTGTTTTTTTGCCAAGTTATTTCCACTGGCCTTTTTAAAATTCATAAAAACTAGCCCAAACTTTTGTATTTTGTAAGAAAGCCTCATGACTCAACTATTAATCAAGAATAATTCAAACGTAAGAATCATTTGAAGGTTTGAAGTTATCCCCTAAGCAATCACTATTATTTTAATATTAAAAATTATATCACTACTTGTAATGCCCAATAACTAATTATTGAATCTCCGTATTCAAAGACGTTTCATATTTGCACAAATTGAAATGCAGAAAACAATACGATTCAATAACAAAGTTACATAAATTGAGATGCATTCAACAAGAAAATTACAAAACTAATAAAATAAGAGTATTATAACCAAATTCATCAACAAATTAAAACACATAGGAATAATTTGAGATTATCAAGTAGGTTTATTTTGTATGATTTGAGTATTCTTGATAGTTTATAAAACTTATGGGTATAAGTCATGCTTCAGAAACTCGATCCCGAATTGTACGTTGAACTTCTACTCAGACTTCAAAGTCTTACACCCTCAATGTAAGCTCCAAACATGCTCGTTTTCTCGGGAACATACCCTATACAAGAAACACACGTAATAAGCATAGTATCTAATGTTATCGCTCAAATACAATTAAAGTGTAGTAAATAAAAAGCAAAATATAGCTAAAAAGTCTATATTTTGGACTATCATCATTACGGTAGTAGACGGCGATGAACGGCAGCGGAGAAAAAGAAGGAGAAGAAGATTAGGTATTGTATTTTTTTTAAAATCATGGCAAAATTCAATTGGTATGATATAAAATAAAAGAAAATTATATACACACATGACGTCTATGTAGATAGATAAGGGCTCCTAGTCAGCAATCCGCTAGTGGTAAGGACAAATATAACAAGTTTTTTAACCGGAGATGTAAATATGAATCAAAACTCTAACAAAGGGTAAATTTAAACTATAGTTGGAGGATAAATTTGACGTTTTTCTTTTATTAAAAATTTATTGTGTGTATATAGAAATTAATATCATGTATAATAGTAACTATGCCTCAAATCATTCCAAGCAAGTTAGAGGTAGATTATATGAATTTTTACCTCTTTGACTTAAAATTATACAACAATAAAAATATTTTCAGTGTAATCTCACAAGTGGGTTATTGGGAGGGTAGGATGTACGCGAACATTACCTTACCTCTACCTCTGTGGGGTAGATAGACTGTTTTCGATAGATCATCGGCTCAAAAGAAACGTAGTCAATGCAGAAACTCAAAGAAAATAAGACAACAAGATATCACGATACAAAATAAATGAAGCAACACATAGTAATACACACATAAAAGTATGAATCTACGCGAAATCTAAATAATACTACAAAGAAAATGAGAAGAGGAGATAAAGAGGCTAGCCCCTATCTCTCTCACACATAGTGCGATAAAACTTAACTACCTACTAACATTCTATCATAATCCTCGAACTTCAAATCTTTCTATCTAATGTCATGTCCCTACGAAAATCACTTTTCTCATCTTGTCTGACACGAAAATCATTCCGATATTGTTCCGATAACTTCATTTCTAATCACATATCTCCTAGTATGACCACATCCATCTGAGCATTTTGATCTGCGCTATCTTTATCTTCTGAACGTAAGCGTTCTTGACTGACCAACATTATGCTCCCACAACGAAGTATGTGTATATAAAACAATAATACTTTATACATAAATGAGTTGGTCATGAGAAGTCATGCTGTGACATATGCTAAATGACGTCTGCCATAAGAGTAATCATAAATACGGAAGTTGTATCTTATGGAATATTTATTTTGGTGAGAATTTAAAACGTAGCGACAAGTCCAGCCTAGCTAACATCTACTAGGATAGATAATAGGTACTTAGTTGTATATCTTACTTATTGCACAACTTGCAAGATGTCTACATCTGGCCGTTTAAGTGCCGTGCAGAACATAAATCCCTAGTGACGCTAAGTGCCGTCCAAATGTATACCTAATCGTACTTATCTTAGAATAGCTTCCAAATTATTAAATATTTAAGCTGCTTGCATCTAGCGACAAACTCATGTGACGCTAAGTTCGTACCATCATTAACGGGCCGGGCAGGCCGGGACCAGTTCCGTCGGGACAGGGAAGGGTCAGGACACGGGCTCCAGCGGGATTAGCGGGTCGGGATTGACAGAACTAGAATAGGTCTCGTCCCTCATCCCGCCGGAAGGGGGACGGGTTTTGGGGGCGGGGCGGTATGATATTTTTTAAACACTTAATTTTCAAAAAAAAATTAAACACTTCAATAATTGAACAAGATAGTGTAATAAAAATATCTTTTGAGATTTTTTTTGTGCATCTTATATTATTTAATAGATTTTTTTTTGTAATACAATTTCAAAAATGCAACTTTATTTTATTGTTCAAAAATTGCAAATCACATAGCAAAACTGTAATTAAAAAAATTACATAGTTAACCATACTTTTTCTAATTTATTCACAATGTCTTGAGGATCTTCGGTTGGAATTGGAAGTTGTTTGTCAAATTGTTCGACGTCGCTTATGTTCCCTCAGGCAAAATTTTGTTGTAGTTGTAGTCGTCTTCTTCGTTGGTCTCTGGTTAACCGCACCTTCTATGCTCCGCTCGAATCAAAACTCTGAATAGAACTACAATCTCTAAGGTGTCTCCTGCTAATGAGTATTCGTTCTCTCCTATTTGAAATCTTTCAGCAGAAAAAACGCTTTCAGACGCTATTGATGACGCTTGAATGTTCAACACATCCCAAACCATCTTTGCTAGTGTCGAAAATTTCTTCGCGTTTTCCCTCCAGTATCTCAGCAAGTCTTCACGTCATCTTCATTGACAATTGATTCAACGGTACAACACTCTGCAAAACATAAACATCAAATTCTTCAACTTGTGAAGAATTTGAACTACTAAACATTCAATTTCTAAGGCCTTGAACACTAGCACCAAAAACTACATGTCTTTTATTAGGTTGCAATGAAGTAGAAGAAGATGGTACCGAAGTCGGTTGATTATTTTTACTTTCTTGTTGGTAATACTTTTTTTTTGCATTCATTGTGTATGCTAAACATAACTTATTCTTTTGTTTGTTCATTAGTTGGTTCTTCATTTGGACTTGGAGGTGGAAGTATTGTTGTACAATCATAAATCGTTTCAACAAGTGTTTTACAACCGTCTATTTTAATAGTCGGATTTAATAAATCACCAATAATATAAATAGTGGAAATAGAAAAAAAAATTATTTTTAATTTTATAAACATTTTTTCAATAGATGTCTAATAAGATGTTTTTTCAAATATTCATTAAGTAACAAAATTATTATAGCTATATAAAATAACATAGTTAAAATAGTATGATAATACATACCAAAAAATTCTTTAGTAGCTCGAAAAAATTTCTCTAAAAATTCAATAAGTTCTAAAAAAAATTCCAATCATTATCTACAAGCATATCCCTTGGATTTTTATTACGGACGTTAAATAATAAAGTTGCAGGTTTTCTATAATCGTAAGCAACAAGTAGTTGTTCATATAGAGAATTCCACATAGTCGTTACTTTTTCAGAATTTTTCTATAAGGCAATCCACAATCATGACAAGTTTTTATACTATTTGTGTCTTTGTATTTTATTACCTTTAAAATAAAGTTTATAGCAAATTGTATTTTATAAAGAATATTTTCAGAAAGTTTTAGGTCATCCTTTACAACTAAATTATAAATATGACACACACATCTTATATGAAAATGATCAGGAAAATATGGAGTTAATCGAACTTTTAAAAGTATTATAGCATAATCATTAGATGTAGCATTATTTAATGTAATAGTCATAATTTTATCAATTATTTCATAATAATCACAAATTTCATGAATATTTTATGCAATATAGTTACAATGTGCCTATCATCAATATATGTATATGCTAAAATACGTTTTTGCATAGAACAATTATGATCTATCCAATACCATGTTATAGTTAAATAATCATTACCATTAGTACTACTACCTATATCAGAAGTGAGTGTCACTTTGCCATTAAAATGATATAATTCATAACGTAAATAATGTTGATATTCATGTGCAAATTTAAAAATATCTCTTCTAACAGTTGATCTAGGAAAATAGTTAAAAGCAAGATTATACATTTCTCTAACGGAATGAATAAAACAAGGAGATGAAGGAAATGCAAAAGACAAACCCTCCACCGCAACTAATTTTGCTATATTTTCCCTATCTTTGTGTTTATCATATTTAGGACCTATAACCCCCCCCCCCCCCCCCCCCGTCGTCGGGTTAATTCGACCATGTACTTGGTCGGAGAGACTATGTGAACCTTATCCCGACTCAGAGGGCATTGACACATCCGATATTTCAGCATGGTATTGATTTCACCTAGTTGTGTGCTCACTTTGTACATCTCTCAATAAACCTCCCGTCCACCTTGACCTTTTCCGATTTTTTGATTCTCTGTCTCTATTAAAAAAATATCATGCAGATGATTTTAATTTTTATTGTGTGGGGCCTTGACTCATACTAGGGGAATATGAGGCATTCCAGTAGGTGTACTAGTGAGTGTGTTATCTACATTATCGTCAAAATTAATGTATGGTTCAAATGCAGAATATACCTCATCATCCAATGATATATCATTAAAAAAGCAGTTTCATCGGGACTACGAATAAGATTATCAGAAGAAGTGCCCTTAATCTTGTTACTCATACTAGAAGAAGCAACCTTACTCTTACCCTTAATCATACGTCCAAGGCGTTCCATTATAATTATATAAATAAATAATTAAAGTAAATGAATTAAGTGTGATAATTAAAATTAAGTAATAATAATAATTTAAAGAAGGAACGAAGGTACCAAACGCCGACATAACGTCGACGTGTAATCGAGGTTGAAAATTGAAACCTTGCTCGATAGATGATCCTCAAGCTAATTCCAACTTCACTCCCAATTTTTGAACTTTGATATAAATTAGCAAATAAAATATAAAATTTAGTAGGCAATGTAGAGTTGTAGAGAGGTATGGAGAGATTATAGAGATGGTATGAAGATTTGTGAGAAAAATGAAGAGAAAAATGAAGTATTTATAATTGAGAAATAGGGTTAAAGTGTAAATATACTAACTTAGGAGTTAAAATAAATATTAAGGAGTAGGGGGATTTATGGGATGGGGAATTTTAGTCGTTATACCCGTTGCACAACGACTAAAATCGAAAATGGCCGTTGTGCAACAACTATTTTTGCAAAGGGGGACGGGCGGGGTCGTATCGGGATCAGGAAGGGCGGGACGAGACCTAGTCCCGTCCCGAGTTCGAACCCCGACACCAATTTTTTAATGGGATCGGGGCGGACGGGGCGGGTATCGGGCTTACCCGCCCCAATGACCAAAACTTTGAATAAGGCATTTAAAAAAAAGTGCCTACGTTTTTAGTTATTATCCAATTTTATACATTCATTTTTAGTTTATGAGACTTTATGTAGATTTAATTCGATGATAAACAAATTTAATAAATCTTAACGATTTTGCTGAATCACGCATTATAAAAGAGCTTATTGTTAGTCATTTTAGTTATTATATTTAAAAATTAATTATTTTATATATTTAAAAAAATATTAACTCATATATAAGAGTTCTAAGCCTAAAGAGAGAGAGGACGAGACTGATTTTGAAGAAGTTGAAGTGAAAGGTCAACTAGCTGCTGCAGTTGATGCACCATTACCTGGAAATGATTGTATTAATGTACCAGCTGATGCAGTCGATGTTGCTGCTCCTGATCTTGCTGCTCTGGCTGCTGCGACTACAGTAGCTACTGGTGCTTCAAAGGATGGGAATGATCTTGCTGCTCTGGCTGCTGCGACTACAGTAGCTACTGGTGCTTCAAAGGATGGGAATGATCTTGTTGCTCTGGCTGCTGCGACTACAGTAGCTACTGGTGCTTCAAAGGATGGGAATGATCTTGCTGCTCTGGTTGCTGTGAATGCAGAGGCTAATGGTGTTCCCAAGGATGGGGCTGATGTTGCTGATGTTGTGTGCTTACAGGCCAATGATACTATTTGCTGGAACCAATTATTTTGTTTGTAAAGTCTAATATTGTAATATCGTACTTTTTATGTCAATGACAATCCTTTTTATTATTATCTTTCTCTTTTTATTATTTATTTTGTCATTTTGTAATATTGTGAGCTAATCCTTTTGTGATTAATATTGTACATTTTGTAATTTGTTAATAATCTAGCAATCAGGTGCACATCTAATGCGACGATTGTACCAGGCCGTCGCATTAGCCAATATAGCCGTTGCATTAGGTGGTTGGAAAATCCTCTTACCAATTCACATATCTAATGTGACGGATGTACTTGGCAATCACATTAGGTATAGTAGCAATTGCATTAGATATGGAGCTAATGCGACGGCTAGACGAAGCCGTCGCATTAGATGCATATCTAATGCAACGCATATAACTAGCTGTCGCAATAGGTCTCTGTTGCCGTTTCATTAGGTCTAATGCAACACGACCGGATGCAACGACTCCTTGTTGTTGCATTAGACCTAATGTGACGACAAAGAGGCCCTATTGCGACGATTTTGAGGCGTCGCATTAGGCCAGAAATATACTAGTGAGAGGGCATGCATTCGAATCTGTCCATGAATATCACCCGACTGATGCACGTAATCAGTGACCTTAATCACCACCTCTAGATACGACGTTGGCGTCTAAGGCTCCTCAATGTATAATTGCGTCCATCTACATGTAGTCCATACATGACCTCCACATTTTGAAGCGTGATAGTGACCTCACCAGTGCAGAGATAAAATGTGTGGTCTCTGATCGCCATCTCTCAACCATGGCTGTCACAAGAGCCCAATCATGCTGCCCGACCAGTAGTGACACAATGATAGATACCGCCCCGATAAAGTATATCTAAGACGTGAGGATATGGGGGCCGGACCCCTAAAAGATTCCATGCATGTTCCACCCTATGGGGACAGAACAATGTACTGGAATATATCACTCATCCCATAATAACTAGGACATATGAGTAGCATGTAGATGAAGTACTGATGGATCGAAGGGCCCCAGATGAAGGTTGGGATCCATGGAGGTGTCGTATCTTTATTAATAATTGTTAATTAATAATTAACATGTAATATTAATTATATAATTATTTATCAAAAATTATACTAACTAACTAATCTTTAATGAAAAATTATATTAACTATCTAAATTTGTGAATTAATAATTGTTAATTAATTATTATTCTAACTACAATTAACTAACTACTATTATATTAATGATATTTTTAATCCTAATCTGAGGATTTTCAATCCTAAACTAAGGATTAACTACTTCTAATTAATCATTATACTAACTACAATTGACTAACTAATATTATATTAATGATATTTTTAATCCTAAACTAAGGATTTTCAATCATAAACTAAGAAATAACTATTTCTAATTAATATTTTTTAATTAATTATTATACTAAATACAATTAACTAACTAATATTATATTAATAATATTTTTAATCCTAAACTATGGATTAACTATTTCTATTTAATAATTTTTAATTAATCATTATACTAACTATAATTAACTAACTAATATTATATTAATGATATTTTAATCCTAAACTAAGGATTAACTATTTCTAATTAATAATTGATAATTAATTATTATACTAACTACAATTAACTAACTAATATAATATTAATGATATTTTTAATCCTAAACTAATGATGTTCAATCCTAAACTAAGGATATTCAATAACTATTTATAAGTAACAATTGATAATTAGTTAGATAACTAATTAGCACATTAACACATAAAATTATATAACTAATTAGCACATAAAATTAGATAACTAATTAGCAAATAAAATTATATTAACACATACAATTAGATAACTAATTAACAAGTAACAAATCACTAATAAATAATTAACAATTAGGAGATTAATATATTTTTCTAATCAAATAATTAACAAACAATTAACAAATAAAAAATTGAAAAAATGGGGGCTGGGCAGTGGGTCAATGACTGCCCCTATTAATTAACAAATTAACAATTAACAAATAAACAATTAAATAATAAATAAAAAAATAAATAAAGGGGACTGCTACAGTGACCACGGCAGGCAGCGCCTATTCCGCCATTTTTTTTTTGCGCAAAACGACAATATTTCGAAATTCGAGGCTATTAAATATTAATCATGCATAGAATAATAATATATTTAACAATATAATTAAAAAATTCATAGTAACATACCTAGATTAAATGTTATTTTTTATTTTTTAAATTGAATTCTACAACGCTTTATTTCAAAATTTAAGCTTCGAAACTTGTTCTTTGACTTGAATATACCGAGAATATTGACTTTCGAGTTAAAAAATAACATCGGAAATGAAATGAAAACATGTGGACTCCACGTATTAGTGAGCTCCGTTGTTTGTAAATTTGTAACATCGATCAGGGGTGACATGATAAAAGAGTTAAATCCAAAAATTAATGAGACTTCAGATGAGATACATCTTTGCTCACGTACTCTTATAAAAGGGTCGAATATTACGTGCATAATTCATTAATGTAAAATATAATGTGTGTAACAACGTATTATGAATTATGTAACAAAAACAATGATTCCATGTATGCTTGTCTTAAAAAATACTCAATCAAATAAAGAAGCAATCAATCAATTAAATTGAGGTATCAAAGTATACTTATCTTCTTTCGTTTCGATCGATCTTGATGTATGTGATGAGCAAAAAAAAGAAATGAAAGACGAAAGAAAAGATTTACTTGCATCTGCTTTCGATCTGGGTATATGAGTAATGACTTTTTGCATTCTTTACTAATTTACTAACTAGGAAAAAATAATTTAGTTTAGCTGTTTAGGCATAACTTAATTATAAAGTATGTTATTGTTTCTTTTTTTTCTTTTCAATAACGACTTTAACCTTCTTATTAAGAGTCTCACATCAGAAATGAAATGAAAACATGAATTTCTTATATGGACTTGGATAATCCTCACCCTACAAGCTAGTTTTTGGGGTTGAGTTAAGCTCAATATCCATTCTTTACATGGTATCTATTAAGAGTCCTACATCCGAAATGAAATAGAAACATGGACTACTTATATGGACAATCCTTACCAAGCCAGATCCTTTTCAATTATTTGTTCGTTGATGTTGGGGCCCCAAATTATATTGTCTACGCTCCAGTTAACGAGGTATAGACGTGTGGGGGAGTGTTGAAAGTTTCACATAGACTTGGACAATCTTCACCCTACAAACTAGCTTTTGAGATTTAGTTAGACCCAATATTCATTCTTTACACTTCTTAGTTCTTACTATCAAGAAACTCAGCACGTCAAAATGGGCATTACGGCTTTCCATAATAGGATCATACAAATTAATTCCCCCTTTAGCTTTTTCTCTCCTACTTTCAATCACAATATGCCTAATAAACTAGTCATGCACGGTAAATTGTATCACGCGTACGTGATATACATTTAACCACTATCCGTAAGTTAAGAAATGTGAAAAATAAATAAATGTGGTAAATATCATATATTTAATTGCATTTGCATTTTAAGTACCACTAATATACTTTAGAAGATGTTTTAATAATACTTTTGATGTCAACAAAGATATTTATAAATGTTGACACACAATTTTGACCCGAATTTTCTAAATTTTGCAATAAAAGGGCGCACAATCTTTGTTTTTATTTTCAGTTTTATTTCAATTTAAACCAAATTTTTTATTTTAATTTTCAACCCCAAAAACACTCCCGAAATTAAGCTCATCTTCTCCAAGCCCAATTATATATATATATATATATATATATATATATATATTGATCTATTTCATGAGCCCAACTGCCCATTTTCAGATTGCAAAGCCCAAGCCACAACCCCAAAACCTAAACCTAATATTACTCTATAAATTAAACACCCCCCCCCCCATTATTAAAGGGCATCGGACGCACCTCCACTACCAAGAAATTCCCTCTTTCATTTTTCAAAGCAAATATACTCTTCACTCTTTCATTTTAGCATCAGATCTCTTCTTCCTCACAACCGACACACACGCAGCAGCAGACCAAACTCCTATCGCTGGAGCTCGAAGCTCTGGCGAACCACACTAACACCGTTGTTCCCCCAACCGCCACAAACACCACTGGTTCCCGTTGAACCCACCACTGCGAACCATCGTCAACCTGCGATCGAACTCCGTCGTCGGACCCTTTGCGAGCGAACCAACCATTTGGCGGCGTTGCACCGATGTTGATGCCGTTGAAGTGATGCAGCGGTTGCCATTGTACTTTTGTGTTATTGAAATCAGCTTGCTTCGCTTTGCTATTACATTATTGTTTGTTTTGGGACTGATTTTTATTTTTGAATCTCGCCGGAGTTTAAAAACTCTGGCGACCTACGTTTTGCTGTGTTTGGGATCTGTGGGCTGCGTTGTTTGTGGGACTGTTTTTCTTGGGATTTTGATTTTGGCCGGAGTCAAAACTCTGGCGGATCTCTGGTTTTGGTGAACCGTTGTTCGTGTTGGTTTGGTCGCTGCTTCTACTATTCCGTCGATATCGAACTGAGGTCGGTCCATTTATCGTTGATCACTGACTATTGTTTCTATTGCTTTGAAATTTGTTTACATTTTGTTGTGCTATTCGATTTTGAATTTGCTTTTGTGGTTGGCCCTTTTATTACTTTATTAAACTGAATTTGAACAGATACCACACTTGGTATTTTATTGATTTTTGAACATGATACTACAATGACCAAAAAAGGATTTATCCTTCGATCTGGAGGCCTCCATGGTAAGCGAGACGGAATATGTGGGTGAGGAGGAAAGTGAAAAGATTAGACGAGAACACATAGTATCTATCGTTCACCGGGAGGTGAGTCGACCGCAGCCGAAGCGATATTGTCTTCTCATGTCTTAGTATCCTTGGCATAACACTAGCTGAGCCCACACTATATAAAAATATATCTTTTACATACATACATACATACATACATATATATATATATATATATATATATAAGTGGTGTTTATTTGATAATTTATTTTATTATTTACTAATTCTTTTACTAAGTGTCTTCTGCAGGTACCCGGAGGCACATTCCAAAGTTAAAGCCTGTGCAGAAAAATAAAATGAAAGCAAAATACCGCTAAGTTCTCTTCACTCCCTCTTTATATGATTATATGCTTTCATTACAATCTTGTTAAATATATATCTATTTTAAATGTTTGCATGTCTAGTTTTAAATAGTTTCTTAGTTAGAACACCCTTAGAATTGCATAATACATTTAGCACAATAATACCAACCTAAGTTTGAACGGACAACCGTAAGTTAGCGGATCTTAGAGGATGCCTAACCCCTTCCCTTTAGGATAATAAAGAACCCTTACCTAGAATCTCACCTAGTTTTGCAGACCTTTAAACGGAGATCATTTGTAGCATTTTATGCTACTTAAAAGTGTCCTAATTCAGTAGATTAATTAGGTGGCGACTCCTTAAAATAAATTTAGAAATCAACCATACGTAGTACACCATTTCAACACCGGTTAAATTGGGGTGTTACAGCATGGCGACTCCGCTGGGGATGACTAGGTTCTTAACCATAACAGACTTAGGTTAATTACTGTGCTTTATTTTTTCTTTATTTGCTTAAATTGCTTCTTTTGTGTTTTTACACTTATTTGCTTATATTTTTTACCTTTTGCCTAAACTGTTCTTCTTTACATATGAATATTTGCATGTTGTATTAATTGCTATATGTAAATGCTTTTCCTAAACTGTCATTCCGCTCATATTTCCTCTCATACAGAAAATTTACACTATCACACACTACACGCGAGGTGCGTTTTGTGCATCAGAAACTTCTTTCATAAAACCCAAATTTAAGAGAGTTAGCAATATACGTGGAGTGTCCGGTCCAACCGGTGGCTGCGTAGCCATCTCACTCGAGTTGTCTGCTCGGTAACCTTGCGTCTAGTAAGTCAAATCTTAGAAAACTTAAGATAGAGCTATACCACCTTTTATTGTTAAGTCATGCATGCATTTACCTTAGGTGAGTCGATCCTTGTCATCGTCTCCACAATTAAGAAAAACACCAAAACTTATCGACGGGTTTCGCGACACAACGACCAACCAGCATACTACGTGTAGCGTGATAATGATAGATGGGTCCAAGCCTAATCATGACATGCTGAAATTGGAAAAAGTGCACCGTAATTTGGTCGCCATTTCCAACAAAACATTGCAGTTTAACGGTTTGGACCTATCTATCATAATCTCCCATATTTGGCGTTTAGGCCCACCTCTGACATTAAAAGAGGTCCCAAACATTCTAAGACACGCATTTGATATCTATATAGTCTGCTTGCTATTGTAATATTTGTTGCCTTCAGTTGTGTGCACTTTAGTACGGTATTTTGATACTTCAACTTTGTGCATTCGCTTAGCATTTATTTCGAGCTATACTAGCTTGGTTTTCTGGGGCTGTGTAATTCCTTGTGTTATCGGTGCGATACGCGGAAAGCCCATATCCCAAACAACAATTTTCTCAAAATTTTGTCACGCTTCGGAACTATGTGTGACCTGATTCCTGAGGCGGGATACGTAGGCGGCCATTTCGGCCTCGGTCCCACCTTTTAGAAAATCCTAATTTTCCATCTCTTAAGATTTTTTTTATTCTCCATCACCGACGAACTATGCGTGACATGATTCCCTAAGTGGGATATGTAGGCGGTCATATCGGCCTCAGTCCTACCTTTTGAAATCTCATTCCCCCCACTTTCGGGACGAACTACGGGTTGACCTGGTTCTTTTGGCAAAATACGTGGGCGGCCATTTCGGCTTTGGTCTCACATTTCGAAGTATAATCGACGAACCTAACTTCAACTGGGCTATGCTCCTGGACTATGTATCTACTTTATCTCTATGGCGAGATACGTAGGTGGCCTCATCGGACTCTGTCCAACCATTTTTAAAATCTTTCGCCCTTACTCTACCGGTTGCAAAACACACTCCATCCAATCTCCGTGATAGGATAGGTCAGTTTCCATATCAAATTTGGTCTCGTCCATTCGGCATCCGCTTATGCCAAAACTGAGGCTACTTTCAAAAGCTTCACAGCAAGAAGAGGCCGACAATACCGAAGAGCATATTATCGATTGCGTTCTAGTAGCAAATACTTAAAACCAGACAACGGTTACAAGTCCAAATAGATCGGGCGTACGAGTGGTCAGGGCTAAAGCTACAAAGTCGGCACAAATCAGCCGCCCCTTTCAAATATCACATATTTTTTTTTAAATACCGATAACTGTGGCTGAAAAGTTGGCAACGTTTGAGGGGAATTTTCGCGTAGCAGCTTGGCTCACAGGGCCACATTCTCATCTGAGTTCATTCATTTCGCATATCCATATATCCCTGCACTAACTCTTTGCTTTGCTAGAAAATTCCGCATAGCAGCTCAGACACGAGGCCACAATCGCACGCGTCTATTAAGACGCCATTTCGGCTTACAGGGCCGCATTCTCACCTCATTTCTCAATCACGTTATGGCACTACCTAATTTATCTGGTTTATATATTGCAGGTAATTTCAGCATAAATAGCCTGGCCTAGTGGGTTCAAATCACTCTTATTACGTCTATTCAACGATGTTCATCAAATACGTCCCTACAACGACATTTTTCTTATTACATCTATTCAATGACGTTCATCTTATTGCGTCCATACAACGACGTTCATCTTAATACGTCTATTCAACGACGTCCTATCATGTCTATTCAATGACATTATCTTATTACGTCCGCACAACGACGTTCATCTTATTGCGTCCATACAACAACGTTCATCTTATTACGTCTATTCAACGACGTCCTATCATGTCTACTCAACGACGCCATCTTATTACGTCTATGCAATGGCCTTATCTACATTTCGTCTATGCAATGACGACCTCTATATCGCGTCCACTCAACGACGCCATCTTATTATGCCTATGCAATGACCTTATCTACATCTCGTCTATGCAATGACGACCTCTATATCGCGTCCACTCAACGACGCCATCTTATTACGCCTGTGCAACGACCTTATCTATATTTCGTGTATGCAATGACATCATTCTATTATGCATGTGCAACGAATTCATCTATATATTGTCTTGCAAACCACAACAAAACCTCTCAAATCCCTTTGGATTACAACGAACTACGTTATGACCGATTTCCTTACTAGGATACATAGGCGGCCTATTTAGGCTTCGGTCCCACCCTCAAAATTGTCAACACAATGACACCCTTAAAATTGTCAACACAATGACACCATCAATTATCAACACAATGACACCCTCAAAATTGTCAACACAATGACACCCTCCATATCGTCAACACGATGACGTCATCCGCATCACGTCAACACAATGACGTCATCTGCATCGGGTCAACACAATGACGTCATCTGCATCGGATCAACACAATAACGCCATCATAATGTCAACACAATGACGTCATCTACATCGGGTCAACACAATGACGCCATCATTACGTCAACATAATGACGTCATCTGCATCACGTCAACACAATGATGTCATCATCACGTCAACACAATGACGTCATATGCATTTTCGACCTCAAGGAACAAACACATGTGGAGGCACCTCAGGGAACAAACACCCTTAGAGGCACTTTAACACATTTGTACGCAAACACCATTGGAAACTACGATCTTTGTTTTACATGTAATGAAATACATTAATTTATTTGTCTTGTTAATACATGTTTTCATATTGACAGCAACCGGAAGGACAGTAGCAGCCACGTGGCGCATAAACACAGCACATCGATATAATGAATATATGCATAACGTCCGGAAATGACGTCACATGCATTACGTTCAGAAACGACGTTATCTTCATTACGCCCAGAAACAACGTTATTTCATTACGCCAATGCAACGGCTCCAGCACATGATGTCTACGCAGGACAATATTCCTACTCACATGATTGTTCCTCAATTTACAAGAGCAGATTCAGCATGTCTGTGCAAGGACGACATCTCATTATCTGCATCAATGCCTGAGCACCGACATCATCTGCATCAATGCCTGAGCACCGACACCATCTAAATCACGCCTGAGTACCTGATCGTGTATTTTATATACACCTTTTGAGTCATTTTTAGTTAGTATTTTACTCATTTTGTTGATGTTTAGTATAGTATTAGGGTCGTTTTTCTTTCTTTTGTGTCACAACGGTCAGAAATGGAGAAATGGCGAAAGAAGAGGAAATGAGCTTAATTGAGATGGAATTGCACACTAAAAATGGCCAATGAATGAAGTCTAAGAATTCCCGGTAGGTATAGACAAGATCAGACGAGGCCCGGATGAAAACTGGAGGACGAAGCGAAGAACCGCCTAAAAAACGCCACCGACGCCGCGGCGCTGAATGTTCCGAAAGTTGATTTCGCGGCAGGTTTTTCTGCTCTGTGGCGCCAGTCTGCAGGGCCACGGCGCCGACGCGGGATTTCTGAGTTTTGGGTCGAATTTGACACATTTTCAGGATCCAAAAGGGATAATTTTTCCTACTTACATAATTCTTAACCCTTTACCTAAAAGATTCCATAACTTTCCCTTAACCCTTTACCTAAAAGATTCCATAACATTTCCTACCTACATAATCCCTAACCCTTTACCTAAAGGATTCTTGGGCTATAAATAGTCTCTACATCATTAGAAGAATTCATTTCATCCCACACTTGACAAATTCCATTCCATTTCATTCTCCATCCATCATTCCATTCTCCATCCACCATTCCATCTTGTAAATATTTCACAACACAATCCATGGATGCTAGAAGGCTTGAAGACTTGTTCTTGAGTATTTTTCTTTTCTTTCTTTTGCTTTGTTTATTTCAGTTCATGTATGGAGATTATATTAGTTCTTAGCGTGACTATGGCTAGGAGCTAATTACTTTATTAGGGATTTCCTTGTGATTCTCTTGAAACTCTTATTCATGAATTAATACATTAGTTGATTTCTTCTTCACTTGCTTAAGATTTATTCAATAATTGCTTTGATTGCTTGATAATTAATTGATCACTAGTTATCATCACTTATATGAGTTCTAATCGAAATCCGAAAGGGTAGATTGTGAATATGCTATAGTTGAATAAACATAGGTTTAAATCGTGGACGAAAGTACCCCGATACTTGTGTAGCTTAATAGGTTATTGCTCTTAATCCTCCTTTGTAGTCAATCTTGTCATCGAAAGATAGAAGAGTTCTCCATTGGGGTTGAGTGTTTATATTACCTTAACAGGAGTATAAAACGGTCTAGTTAACCTGCTATCTTAACGTAGAAGAAGAAGAAAGTCTAATTGTATTAAGGATTGAATAGAGTGGATAGTTGATGATCTTGGAAGCCCTAATTCTCAATCATAACTGATTTAAATCAAAGTATTTTCATAATTAGTTTATTTCCTGCATTATTAGTTTAGAATTCCAATCCAATTAACGTTAACCAAATAGAAACTAAAGCATAGATAATCGGTACTTGAAAACCAGTCCCTGAAGACGATATTTGGTCTTACCTAGACTATATTACTTGTAACGATACGTGCACTTGCTTTTAGTGTGTGCATAAATCGCGCATCAGCACCGGCGTTATTTAAGTCAACGCCTGAGCACCGGCGTCATCTGCATCAATGCCTGAGCACCGGCATCATCTAAATCACGCCTGAGCACCGACGTTATTTAAGTCAACGACTGAGCACCGACGTCATATGCACAACGCCTGAGCACCGGCGTCATTCACGTCGCATCTATGTAAGGACATCACTCGTGTCATGAAAGTCGTATTTTTATATGTCGATTTGTTATTTACAAGCTAATTTTTGTCCTAGTCTTAGCGTGCAAGAGCTAAACCAGCAACGCGTCAACACAATGACGTCACCAACATCTTAATCATTCATCTGCAACTACGATATCTTTAACACATGATGTCTACACAAGACGATATTTATACTCCACAAGATCACATACTCATGTTTTATCATATTTTTATCGTCTTAACAATTATGCACTAACTTTTCTTAAAGTTTTAGCCTACGGGTTCCTCAATTTACAGTAGCAGTTACAGCACGTCTGTGCAAGGACAACATCTTCGCATTCAACACGTTTGTACGATGATGACACCTCGACATTTGCAGCATCCAACATATCATACAGATACCTTAATTTATCAGAACAGGAGCACAATATAGAACTATCTCCTCTAGCATCTCATATCACCTATGGCCCAGTGTCATCAAATTTCTACACTAAGGCAACACCTTTTGAACTTGTATCAAATCTTTCTTCTTAGCATCACAATTCCTTTTCTTCGGGACTCCTTTCGCTCTTATACGTCTCCTATTCTTCTAATCGGGACAAAATTGACTACAACTCAACGTGTCTGCCCGAACACTCTTCCATCGTATTCGATCAAACAGGAGCTGCTGTTGACACTCAATTTTTGACCCGGATTTTCCAAATTTTGCAATAAAAGGGCGCTCAATCTTTGTTTTTATTTTCAGTTTTATTTCAATTTAAACCCAATTTTATTTTAATTTTCAACCCCCAAAACACTCTCGAAATAAAGTTCATTTTCTCTAAGCCCAATTTTATATATATATATATACCCATTTCATGAGCCCAACTGCCCATTTTTAGATTGAAAAGCCCAAGCCCACAACCCCAAAATCTAAACCTAATATTACCCTATAAATTAAACACCCCCCATTATTAAAGGGCATCGACCGCACCTCCACTACCAAAGAATTCCCTCTTTCATTTTTCAAAGCAAATATACTCTTCACTCTTTCATTTTAGCATCAAATCTCTTCTTCCTCACAACCCACACACACACAGCAGCAGACCAAGCTCCCATCGCTGGAGCTCGAAGCTCCGGCGAACCACACTAACGCCGCTGTGCCCCCCAACCGCCACAAACACCACTGGTTCCCGTCGAACCCACCACTGCGAACCACTGTTCGAACCCCTAACTGCGTCGAACTCCCGTCGTCGGACCCCCTCTGTCCGGCGAACCAACCATTGGCGGCGTCGCTCCGGTGTTGCACTGTTGAAGTGATGCCGCCGCTGCCCGCTGCCTTTTGTGTTGTTGAAATCACTGTTTGCTTCTCTTTCGTTGCTATTACATTATTGTTTGTTTTGGGACTGATTTTTATTTTTGAATCTCGCCGGAGTTTAAAAACTCTGGCGACCTACGTTTTGCTGTGTTTGGGATCTGTGGGCTGCGTTGTTTGTGGGACTATTTTTCTTGGGATTTTGATTTTGGCTGGAGTTTTGACTCCGAAGGATCTCTGGTTTTGGTGAACCGCTGTTCGTGTTGGTTTGGTCGCTGCTTCTACTATTCCGTCGATATCGGACTGAGGTCGGTCCATTTTTCGTTGGTCACTGACTATTGTTTCTATTGCTTTGAGGTTGTTTCTGGACTGTTGTGCTGTTCTGATTTTCGGACTGGTTTTGACGGATTGACCATTTTATTACTTTATTAAACTGATTTGGAACAGATACCACACTTGGTATTTCTTGATTTTTGAGCAGATACCAGCGGTATTTCTTGATTTTGAACATGATACTCTGATGGCGAAGAAAGATTTATCAGTCGATCTGGAGGTCTCCATGGTAAACGAGACGGAATATGTGGGTAAGGAGGAAAGCGAAAAAATTAGACAAGAACGCATAGTATCGTTCACCGGGAGGTGAGTCGACCGCAGCCGAAGCGATATTGGCTTCTCATGTCATAGTATCCTTGGCATAACACTAGCTGAGCCCACACTATATAAAAATATATCTTTTACATATATATATATATAAGTGGTGTTTATTTGATAATTTATTTTATTATTTACTAATTCTTTTACTAAGTGTCTTCTGCAGTCAGAGACACGTCCCAGTTAAAGCACATGCGAGAAAAATAAAATAAAAGCGAAATACCGCTAAGTTCTCTTCACTCCCTCTTTATATGATTATTTGCTTTCATTACAATCTTGTTAAATATATATCTATTTTAAATGTTTGCATGTCTAGTTTTAAATAGTTTCTTAGTTAGAACACCCTTAGAATTGCATAATACATTTAGCATAATAATACCAACCTAAGTTTGAACGGACAACCGTAAGTTAGCGGATCTTAAAGGATGCCTAACCCCTTAGAATCTCACCTAGTTTTGCTGACCTTTAAACGGAGATCATTTGTAGCATTTTATGCTACTTAAAAATGTCCTAATTCATTAGACTAATTAGGCGGCGACTCCTTAAAATAAATTTAGGAATCAACCATACATAATACACCGTTTCGACACTGGTTAAAATGGAGTGTTACAATAAATAGATACGTTATTTCATCAAATAAGTTCGTAGTGCATGTCCAAAATTTGTATATTTTACAAGAATTAGGGTATAGAAAATGAAAAGTTACTTTCTAAGTTGCAAAATAAGAGATCAGTAGATAAATTTTGAACAAAACTTTTATTTCTAATACTGGTATGATACGCTGTATCGAGTTATCGACAGCAGATTAACTCCAGTTAAAGATACTAATCTTTAGAAAGAAAGAAATCTGGTTTTTGACAAATTTTTATCTTCAACATCCACATACAAAATTAAACCATTGGAAGCAAAAATTCAAACTAATGTTCATTTGCGTTTGGGCCTTTGTACAATGAAGTGGGCTTCTCTCAGTCAGCATTTATTCATGTTTGGGCTTCTGAGTTGGCCCTTGTATAACTAGCAAGAGACTCTTTTTTGTGATCTAAGGCCGTGATTGTGTCCAAATGAAATACCAGGTGCAATTGCTACCTTCAAAGTAACGGGAACTTATTTGTAAGCCAGCTTTATAATTCGAATTTAAGATGTTCTTTCATGAATATTCATTTAAAATTAGGATTTGATTATGAAAATTCCAAATATAATTTGACGTTGTATTTAGAATTTGAAAAACACTCAAACCTTGTTTTCACAATTTTCTCTTTTTATTTTTGGTTGTTGCTTTTATCTTTCACTTTTCAAATTTTACCCTATATATATTTATTTTTTTAAATTTGACCTCACTTAATTCAGTTGATCGGAAAATGCATGCTTGGGAATAAACTATTCATAAAACGTGGGAGAATTATATTAAAGAATAACTATTACTAGTATTGTTGATTTTTAATATCAATGAATCTTTATAATAATATTTAAAATTGATGAAGTGTAATTGTATATAATAGCTCGTTGGCGAAAAGAAACTCACTGAGTCATTTTAGTTTTGTAGCTTGTATGCATCAGTGAACAAGTCCATATCAGTGATTATCGCCTTGAAGTGATAGTACTGTGTTCTTACTGAGTCAAGGGCAGTAAGAACTTTGAGTATCATTTTCTTAGTTTAAGAGGAATATAGACATAGAATGATTTTCTTGTTTAAGCTAGATATATGTAGTAGTAGATATTGATGAACTCTGAATTTATTATCTAAGAAAATTAATGATTGAAATTAACAATTGGGAGATGGAAGATAATTTCGTGGAAAAGGGAAGAGGAAGAAGACAAACTAAGACTTTGAATTAGGAAATACTAGAGAAATGTTTGATCTAATAATGATAGATGTTAAAAATGCGAATAATTGTGAACTTGATTATATTATTGTATTGAAGAAAGTCTATATAAATAATGCTTAATATAATAGGAAATGATTGATGGACGGTGTTTACCCATTGGTTATATTTATTAATTGCTTTGTGTAGTTTTGCTAGTTTTTAAAAATTGAGGGGTATAAATCATATTTTATATTTTTAAGAAAAAATATATTCCAACAATTAAATATTATTTACAAAAATTATAGTCAAACACAACTCCAAACAAAATAATTGTTTTCTTGATTTCTACGGCCAAACGTCAACTTAATTTTGAGCCATATTGAAAAAAGATAAAGTGCGTCTATAAATCATATTTCATATATATGTATTTATTTTTTTGCAATTTGGTATCAGAAGATGGTATATTTAATACTCCCTAACTCTATAGTCTATAATGAGTTTTGAAACAATCCTGTCGAACCGGTGTGTGGGGGCTCCTGAGATGGGTGGGAGATCCACCTTTTGGAAAAATATAATGAGTTTTGAAGTAAGACTTTATCTTATCTGGATATCCACTTTTCATGATCTATCTCTATAAATTCCTTTAGAAATGATATTACCAATTTGAGTCTTGACTTTGCCTTGTGCACATCAAGTTTTCATGATCTATCTCTATAAATTCCTTTAGAAATGATATTACCAATTTGAGTCTTAACTCTGCCTTGTGCACGTCAAGTACCTCAAAATAAGGATGTCCAATCGGGCGGGGCTATATGACCCCGACCCCACCTGATCCGGTATCGGAATCGAATATTAGTATTCGGTATCGGTTTTGGTATGGGTCGGGAATTTTCCCCAACCTCGACCCAGATCCGCCCCGACCCCTTGCACCCGTTGCACAACAGCTAATTGCCCAATTTGGTCGTTGTGCAACGGCTAAATTCCCCCCCTACCACCTTAATATTTATTTTAACCCCTAAGTTATTATATTTACACTTTAACTCAATTTATTCAACTATAAATACCTCATTTTCTCTTCATTATTTCTCACAAATCTTCCTACAATTCTCTCTAATAATATCTCATTCTCTCTACAATGTCTACTAAATATTCAATTTTATTTATTCATTTGGGAGTGAAGTTGACAACTAGCTTGAAGATCATATATCGAGCAAAATTTCAAATTTCAACCTCTCGACGTTACGTCGGCGTTTGGTACATTCGTTCCTTTATTAAATTATTGTTGCTTCTTTACTTTAATTAGCGCACTTAATTTCATTATCATTAATTATTTATTTACATAATTAAAATGGAAGCACTTAGAGGTATGATTGGTAATGGTAAAGGTAATGCTTCTTCTAGTAGGGTTAACAAGGGCAGATGTACTTCTTCTAGTCATTCTATTCCTCCTAGACATGACGATTTTGTTGATACTGAATTATTTCCTGATGTACCATTAAATTTAGACGATTAGCTATTTTCTGGAACTCAACAAGACTTTAATTTAGAAGATAATCTGGATGACACACCCACTAGTGCACCTCAAATTGGAACTGGAACACCTCCTGTTCCCCCTAGTATGAGACGAGACTCACCACAATGAAAATTAAAAT
This sequence comes from Przewalskia tangutica, assembly GCA_029844215.1. Lineage (NCBI taxonomy): Eukaryota > Viridiplantae > Streptophyta > Magnoliopsida > Solanales > Solanaceae > Przewalskia > Przewalskia tangutica. Next base: position 2,719,785 of record CM056732.1, read on the forward strand.
CAAATGTATAGACTTTTTATGTTAGGGACCAAGAGAATGAATTAGTTAGATGTCAAATTTGTAATAATGTTTATAAATTTAAAATGGGAAATGGTCAGGGTGGGACGAGAGGTTTACTTAAGCATGTAAAAAAAATTCACACAGCTAGGTGGGAGGAATACGAGGCTAGAAAGCCGGGTGCGCCAATGCCCTCTCAGTCGGGACAAGGTTCACATACTGTCCCGGATCAGGTATAAGTTCAACCGGTTAACGAGTTTGATGTTTTTGTTTTGCAGGGTGTTCTACCGTACCAAGCAGTTCTCAATGAAGAGAGACGTGAAGATTTGCTAAAATACTGGAGAGAGAATGAGAAGACATTTCCAACACTATCTAAGATGACATGATATGTGTTGAACATTCAAGCGTTATCACTGAAAGCGCTTTTTCGGCCGCCAATTCCAATCGAAACCACAAGAAATTATAAAGAATCTAGAAAACGTGTTTCTTAAAATGTAATTCTTTTAATTGTAATTTTACTATGTTATTTATTTGCAACTTTCAATATCACAAATTTGTAATTTTGAAATTGCATTACCAAAAAAAAGAGTTTCTATCGAATAATATAAGAGGCACAAAAACAACCTTGAGATATTTTTATTAAACTATCTTGTTCACTTGTTTTGTGTGTGTGTTATTTATTTAATTTAAGGGAAAATAAAAAATGACCCAACCCCGATCCCTCCCCGACTCCACCCCTCGGGATCGACTGACTACGAGACCCTCCACTCGCCAAACCCCGACCCGCCCCATCCAGCCCCGTTGGCCACCCTTACCTCAAACCAAACGATCAAAGTACGAGTATAGCTCGTCTGGGTCCTCTAGGTCCAAATTCAAACAAGAACTAAAAGCTTCCCGATCAAATTGTCCAAAGCACATGCACAGGCACCAAATATGACTTGGTCTAGTAGAAAATAAAGCACCCGACTAGTCGATCCTACCAACCGCTAAAACTATTCTTACCTTTTATCGAATTACCGTCAACATATGACATATTACGTCCGCTTTAATTTAAACTTTAATCTAAGTTAGTTTAATTTGATATAAAATTTAAAAAATAAAGTGAGATTTTTAAATTTTATGTTTTTAAATTAAATATGTGTGATTTTTTTAAATCTTGTAATTTTAAATTTATTTTGAAATTGAAAAATTTAGTAAATAAAATAAAAATTATTTTTAAGACAGACCAAAAAAAAATTAAACGGATCAGTATTTTCTAGAAATCAAAACATAAGCTCAACAACATATTGACCAGTTTAGTGCTTGGCGCAGGAGTAGATCCTCATCGTGGGAGAAATGTGGTCACAAGCTCAAACCCCAGTAACGCCTCGACCTACTCGCCTGTCACACCCTACTACAAAGTGTGGTTTAAGCTGGTGACATGGTTTGCGGTATGCGTCGATCGCCACTCTCAAGACTCGAAAGAACAGGACTGCGAGTTCCTCGTCAAAAAAAAAAAAAAAAAAAAAACATGTTCTCCAATTCCAACCCACAACACACACACAACTTCACTTCCATTTTCCCGAATTCATCATCCCCACACAAAACATGGACAATTCAAATCAAGAACCACACCTCCGATCCGAAAACTCCATCACCTATGACTCTTCTTACCCCATCTACGCCATGTCTTTTTCCTCTTTTACCCTCCCCAACCACCACCGTCACATTGCCGTTGGTAGCTTTATTGAAGAATTCAAGAACCGTGTCGATATTCTCTCTTTTAATGAAGATACTCAAACCCTTAAACCTATCCCTAATCTCTCTTTTGATCACCCTTATCCACCTACTAAACTCATGTTCCATCCTAACCCTTCTGGTTCCCTTAAGTCTAATGACATTCTTGCTTCTTCAGGTGATTACCTTCGTCTCTGGGAAGTTCGAGAAGCTTCTATTGAACCCCTTTTCACTCTTAACAACAGTAAAACTAGTGAATACTGTGCCCCTTTAACGTCTTTTGATTGGAATGAAGTTGAGCCAAGAAGAATTGGGACGTCTAGTATAGATACGACTTGTACTATATGGGATGTTGAGAAAGGGGTTGTTGAAACTCAATTGATAGCTCATGATAAAGAGGTTTATGATATTGCTTGGGGTGAAGCTGGGGTTTTTGCTTCGGTTTCTGCTGATGGGTCGGTTAGGATATTCGATTTGAGGGATAAGGAACATTCAACCATTATTTATGAGAGTCCGCAACCTGATACTCCGTTATTGAGGTTAGCTTGGAATAAGCAGGATTTGAGATATATGGCTACTATATTGATGGATAGCAACAAGATTGTTATTTTAGATATTAGGTCACCAGCAATGCCTGTGGCAGAGTTGGAAAGGCATCAGGCGAGTGTGAACGCGATCACGTGGGCTCCACAGAGTTGTCGACATATTTGTTCTGCTGGGGATGACGGGCAGGCACTTATTTGGGAGTTGCCTACTGTTGCGGGCCCTAATGGGATTGATCCCATGTCAATGTACTCTGCTGGAGCTGAGATTAATAACCTTCAGTGGTCTGCTGCGCAGCGTGATTGGATAGCCATTGCGTTTTCTAACAAGTTGCAGATGCTTAAAGTATAAGGTAATTGGAAGATTGAATTTTTCCTGTAATATAACTAGTACTAGTACTGCTTTAGTATGTCTTTTGTTACGTGGCGGAAAGGGATTTGAGCTTGGATATTATTGTGCTTCCTTTTTGGACTGCTTGACGGTGTTATACATTTAGATAGTTTCAACTTATTGTGTGTGGCAAAAGAAGGAAACATGAAATGCTGATTCAGTAATTCTTTGATCCTGGTGATTCTTGCTTGTGGTAGATAATGTATTAATGAGTTATTCAATGTTCCTGCCTGTTTATGTGGTTTCACTTATTGATATAGCTCCTGGTTCTTATCACGTATAGAAATAAAATTTGTACTGTATCTGTTGAGTTAGGGAATCAACCTTTATTGTGATGCAAGATGTGAAATTTGACTCACAGAAACTAGAAGCACACTCGAACTAGCTACTAGTTAAATGTGACTTTTTAACCAATTGTTGGATCATTAGACAATTGTAGCCTTTACTTATGCTCTAGAGAATTCTGTTTAAAACGGCTTTGGGTGACATTTTCTTATTAAGTAATATGGCTTTAAATGACATTAATGACAAATGTGCTTCAAAATTATGAATATCTACTAACTGCTAACTTTTCACCTTTTAGCGAACTGCCGGTCAACATGACAAATTTTTTAGGAATCAAATGTAAGCTCAATTACATGTTTTCCAGTTCCAACCAATAACACACACATAACTTCACTTCCATTTTCCCCAATTTATCCCACTAAACATGGAAAATTCAAGTCAAGAATCACACCTCCGATCTGGAAAATCCATCACATATGACTCCTCGTACCCCATTTACGCCATGGCCTTTTCCTCCTTCACTTCTCCCCTCCCCAACCGCCACCGTCGCATTGCCGTCGGCAGCTTTATTGAAGAATTCAACAACCCTGTCGACATTCTCTCCTTCGATGAAGATACCCTTACCCTTAAGCCCATTCCAAATCTCTCTTTCGATCACCCTTATCCGCCTACGAAACTCATGTGTTCTGCTTCCCTCAAGTCCAATGACATTCTCGCCTTTTCGGGTGACTACCTCTGTCTCTGGGAAGTTCGAGAAGCTTCTATTGAACCCCTTTTCACTCTCAACAACAGTAAAACTAGTGAATACTGTGCCCCTTTGACGTCTTTTGATTGGAATGAAGTTGAGCCCAGAAGAATTGGTACCTCCAGTATTGATACTACTTGTACCATCTGGGATGTTGAAAAGGGGGTTGTCGAAACCCAATTGATAGCCCATGACAAAGAAGTTTATGACATTGCTTGGGGTGAAGCTGGGTTTTTTGCCTCAGCTTCTGCTGATGGGTCTGTTAGGATTTTCGATCTGAGGGATAAGAAACATTTTACGATTATTTATGAGTCCCCACAACGTGACATTCCATTGTTGAGGTTGGCTTGGAACAAACAGAATTTGAGATACATGGCTACCATATTGATAGATAACAACAAGGTTGTGATTTTAGATATTAGGTCTCGAGCAATGCCTGTGGTGGAGTTGGAAAGGCATCAGGCGAGTGTCAACGCGATCGCGTGGGCTCCACAGAGCTGCAGACATATTTGTTCAGCTGGGGATGACGGGCAGGCGCTTATTTGGGAGTTGCCTACTGTTGCGGGGCCTAATGGGATCGATCCCATGCCAATGTACTCTGCTGGAGCTGAGGTTAATCAACTTCAGTGGCCTGCTGCTCAACATGATTGGATTGCCATTGCGTCTTCTAACAAGTTGCAGATACTTAAAGTATAAGGTGATTGGAAGATTGTATTTTTCCTGTAAGATAACTACTACTACTACTACTTATAGTACTGCTTTAGTATGTCTTTTGCTCTGTGGTGGAAAGGGGTTGGAGCTTGGGTGTTATTGTGCTTCCTTTTTGGACTGGTTGACGGTGTTATACATTTAGATAGTTTCAACTTATTGTGTGTGGCAAAAGAAGGAAACATGAAATACTGATTCAGTAATTCTTTGATCCTGGTGATTCTTGCTTGTGGTAGATAATGTATTAATGAGTTATTGAATGTAGGATGCCTGTTTATGTGGTTTCACTTATTGATGTAGTTTGTGATTCTTATCACGTATAGAAATAAAATTACTACTGTATCTGTTTAGTTTGGGAAATTAACCTATATTGTGACGCAAGAAGTGAAATTTAACTCACAGAAACTAGAAGCATACTTGAGCTAGCTAGTAGTTAATGTGACTTTTTCACCAATTGTTGGATCATCTGACATTTTTAGCCATTACTTTTGCTCTGAGTTCTGGTTAAAATGGCTTTCAGTGACATTTTTTTAGTAAGTAATATGGCTTTTAATGAAATTAATGGCAAATGTGCTTTTCAACATTATGAATAGAAGAACAAAGGCAGTACATTGTTTGAAACATAATGTCAGCATTGTTTTCCAGAGACCCCTAACTTTGTATATTTGTATGGATCAGTGGCAACCTATTGGTGGCCACTGATGTCATATCTGTGGGAACCTATTGGTGGCTCTATTTATAGTTATTATAGGAGAATTTACCTATTTGATAGTTGTATAGCTTGTCAACTTCAAAGGAACTGGTGGGACTCTCTTCTGTTGCTGCAAATTGTGAATAGTGGAATTAGACCAGTATTAGAGGGCTGAAGATAGGCATGTGATTGATGACAGTTTAGTGCGGAAAGACTTAGAAAGGAACCAGAGGTTGTTTGCTGATGTCATATCTGTTAGTAGCATCTAGTGTAGCATGCAAGTTTAAAGGCTACCTTTGAGGGCTGTGACTAAGACTGGAATTAAATATTGAGTTCTAAGCTTTGGAGACTCGAGAATGTGATGCGTCCAGTTATAGAATAGAATGATTATGGCAAAAGTTTAGGCACATATTGGAGAGAAAATAAACTAAGACGATAGAGTGATAAATAAAGGTTAAAAAGCTCTAGGAATCACTTACATAGTCCATAGGCTTCAAATTGAAGGCTTTTGAAACACATTTATGATTAATTTGTTTGCTGAAGTTATATGGACTGCGTGAAAGAAGCAAAACTGTTTTCTCTATTTGTTGCTGTGTTGGTGCTAGCACGTGAAGTAATAATGTAATCCTGGAGTAATTTTGAGTGACAAGATATCATTAGATGAGGTCCTGTGAAAAGTGAAAACTATTTGTTAACTTGCATAGGACGCCGTTAAACAGTCTGTTTGAAGACTTGAAAAAGGTATTTTGAGTTTCGTGAAAGTGAAAACTATTCGTTAACTTGCATAGGACGCTGTTAAACAGTTTCATGTTTCCCTTCATATATTCTGTTTGAAGACTTGAAAAAGGTATTCTGAGTTTCGTGAAACATTGTCGAACTTTTTGACTTCTTAAAGCGGGACTAGATATTCTCATCATAGCTGTTTCCATGGTGCTTTGGAAGTAATTTTCACTGTAATGTTGGCTCTTTGATTGCAGGAAAACCTTGAACTACAGGAGGAAATGTAACTTGAGGAGTTCCCTTGCAATCTGCAGTGTGGAGCTATAGATTTGGATATTAGTTTCTGCAGTAGCAGCTCTTATAATCATATGTAGCCAGTAGGAAAGAAAATTTCAACTTTGTGTGATGTGCTATATTGATACATTTTCAATTGAGCCATTCTGGATCATCCTGTTGTTTAAGAGATTGTATTGTTGCTCGCCAAGCCTTGTTTTAGTTGTATTTGTTCTAAAAGGAGTTTCTGTGGATCAAGGTTTGGTTATTGCTTAACAGTGGGAAAAATCTTTTCTTTTTGTAGATTTCAGCTTTTCATCTGTTAAAAGTAGTGGGTTATAATTCGCGGGGAAGATATAAGTTAGATACATGATTTATTTTTAGTTTAGAAGGCCCAACCTGGAAATCGGTGGCTTCATTAAGATTTTCTCTTGGAAAATCAGTTTAATACTAAACCTAGCAGCTGCCGATCGGGGCCGGCATAAGCTTGCTTCTTCACCAGCCTATCCCCCAAAAAACTGAACCTGTAGCGCTAGCGCTTCACGTTCTTTCTATTCCATTCCAGGATAGGCGGCTAATACTTCTAATAAACGTGATTAACCCAATTCTAGATCAAATTATGAAATTGTAAAACTGTCAAAAGTGAGTGTCTGTTCATCGGAGGATTGCTATTCATATTGCATTTCGGGAGTTTGAACACCATCCTATTTCCACAAAAAATACAACCCTGTCAAAGATATCTAACCTTCTAAAAAAGGAGTAACAGTTTAATTTACATTCTTTCCGAGTTGATCTATTACCTAGTTTCATTATCAAATCTCAAAGAGGATTTCTGACGTGTAGCTGGCAGGCTGTGTTGGATACCATCGTTTTCTTGCACAGCAGTGTTATTTGACTTGCTTCCTGTTCTATTAATCTTCATTTCTTCATCACTTGCTTTTGTGTGATTTAAAATAAAGGCGATTGTCTTTCACAATTTGGGCATATTCAAGATTACCCTAATTTAGGAATAGTTGAAACTTTTGAAAGCAGTTTCGAACTGCAACAACATGCCCAGTGTAATCTCAGAACATGAGGTCTGGGGAGGGTAGAGTGTACGCAGACCTTACCTCTACGTAGGTAGAGCGTAGAGCGGCTGTTAGATATAGTTGAACCTTTTGAAAGCAGTTTCGAACTAGTTATCAGAATTACTTGATGGTATTTCTCTGTCATACTTTTGCCTCCATGGTTGACATTACAGTATTAAGAACTTCTTGCAGTTAGAGAAGTGGTGAACTTAAAATATTCGTGTATAACAACATGGAAGTTTAATCTTTCTTTGTTGTTAAGATTTAAAGCACAACTACTACTGTAATACCTTTAACAGTTTATTTTAGTCTTTCTTTAGTAAACTACAAAGCAAGAACAGAGCTATAAATCAGCTATTACAGATTGTTTGAAATGATTCTCTCTTAAATTTGTAGTGTGGGATTTTGGGGGCTTGATTATCTGCCTTCTTTGTAAGAGATGAAGTATATTTTGCCTTTGGTCAAGAAGGCGGAGGGACTATACTTGTTGGATACCACCATGTGGAAAACAATAATGTTAAGTTCCATACTTTTTCCCCATCCTCTCGTAGCGAACAACAACAACATACTAGTGTAATCCCGCGATCTGAAAAGGGTATGTTGTACACAAATTTTACGCTTAATACTAAAAATAAATATTAAAGCAATAACAATAAAGCAATAGAGCAATAACAAAGCATATCAAATAGGAAAAATGAACAGTAACTACAACAAAATAGTATACTACACGAAGAACGAGAGACAATAAATACTAAAAGAATTCGAAGACAAGAAATTACAGAAGAAATACTACGACTACTAGTATGGAAGAATAAGTGCGACAACGCTCTACTACCTACTACCTTAATTTGTGTCCACTAACCTCCTATCTAAGGTCATTGTCACGACCCGACCTCGGCCGCATGATCGTACCTACCGGGTACCTGTCGTATATGTCGAGAATAGCAATGAACATACATAACACATAACTTATAAAAAGGTAAACATCACTGGCCAGCCGATAAGGCTGCCTTCCATAAAACATTCTTAAACAAAAGTATAGTAGTACAACGGGTTCTTATAGCCCAAAACACATAGGTGACCACGCACTTAAAGATAACAATCGTATGGACAGGGCTCGCCATACCACGAATGTACAAAATACCTATAGATCGTGGAATATCCGTACAATGAACAAGCTTCCGGAGGAATGGAGCTTCGACAGGAATAGTGATCCAAGAACGAGGATCCTCAATCGCTTACTTACCGCCTGGATTTAACGCACGGAGAAGGGTCGATACATATGTACCAAGTATGTAAAGCTAGAAAATACTGTAATAATGATATCATAAGTCTAAGAGTGTTTGAGTCATGGAAGACAATCAAAATACCTTTTCTCAGGCCTTACTAACAATGAGAGTGACAAGTATATATATATAATCTGCGTAAAATAGGGCCTTAGGATCAAAACAGGTACCTCGCCTGTAGTATCAATAAGACCCCTACTCGCGGGATTATTTCACCCGTGATAGTCCCGTGGACCCGCAGGTATTCTCGTGATAGTCAGACTACCGCGTGAGACTATTTCACCCGCGTAAGCCCATAAGGACTCGCGTGACGAGGTATTCCTCGCGTCGTGGGTAGCAAATCCACGAACAGTGGTATAACGATCTGGGACTTACCGCCGGATATACTCTTACCACGGCGGATGGTATAACGATCTTGGGCTTACCCGCGATATACTCTTACACTGAAGAAGGTGGTATGGCGATCTTGGGGCTTGCCCGGACATACTCTTACCCGAGTAGGTGGTATAACGATCTTGGGCTTGCCTCGATATACTCTTACCCTAGCTCAAACTGTCATCATATCATAATCATAAATAAGTTAAGAAAACTTATAACTTCTTATTAGTCTTGTTCATATACCCTCTCATTTTAGTTTACTTAAGGCACTTAATCATATCTAATATAAAAGAAAACCGGGAATTTAACCCAAGTACTACATACTTCAACTCTTTTAAAAATGACTCTTCTTTATACATAAAAACCCTTGGGCAATTGATGCCTTAAAACCAATTTGCCTCTTCATATACTTATCTTACTTTAGAGTAAATCTCTTCTCATTAACCTTTTATGAAGCTAATAAACCAACTTCCCATAAAGTTGTTATATTAACTCTATACTTTAGTAAAATCATACTTTTCCCCTAACCAAGAGACTTATACATTCTTAAAACGAAAAAGTCATTATATACTTAAAACAAGTAAGAATACCAAATCTTGTACGTCTATCGTACTACATAGTTTCATCTATTCATGCTCAAGAGATAGGAAAGCTTCACATACCTCTTTGGTCAATCCACTTGCTAAGCTCAACTACCGCAAGTAATATTTCAACCTATAATAATCATGATACGTTTATTAACCTCTAATCTCAAAATAGAACAACCCAAGTTCAAAGTCACTAAATTCTATGGAAAATTGGGCAGCATTTCCTTTGTTTCTACTCACTTTGCCACCTTTCTCAAGGCCGAATTTATCATCCAAACACCACATTTAAGGCTCAACAATCCAACATTTTAAAGGGGATTACACCTCCAAACTGGGTGTGTAAAATTCGCCCCATTAGGTACAACAATTCACTAAATAATTCTAAGGTAGTTTTAGGCTACAACATGCTCATAATATCTTCTTAACCAATTCTTTCACATCCAAACCATATTTCTTACACGCAATGACTCTAAGAGCATTATTCACTACCACAAGTTCTTTCTTCTTAACATGCAACACTAGAAACTAATTCTAAAGGAAGAAATGTTACCTTAAAGTTTTAGCCAAACTTATTTCAAATATTTTGCTAGCTTCCTTGCCAAGAACACCACCACAACAACACCAACAAGCTAGCCACAATCTTCCTTCGTTCTTAACTTTTGATTTTTCCTAAGGCTAGAATTTCTCTTGGGATTTTAGAGAGAAGGAGGAGATAAATTAGAGAGAGAGGGGTTTGAAAGATGACCAAGTCTTCAAGACTTGGTCAATATAAGACATGCAAGAAAAATCAGATGGGGGACACTTGTCACCCTCCCATGGCCTTTTAAAAGAGAAAATCGATTTTCCTAAGTTTTTCCGCGAGAATCGCCGCGCTCGCTTCCTGGCCGCGCCTGAAACCTCCGCAGCTTCTGCGAACTTCCGAGTCGCGCTCGCTTCCTGGCGCTGCAACTTCAGCGGCCCTCGATGCCGCCGCGCCTCGCTGTTTTTGCTCAAACGCATTTACGTCCGTCACAAGACCGAACTTGTAACTTCCATAACTTTCTACTCCGACGCCCTATCGATTTAACGGTTGGTTGCGTTGAAGCTAGACTCAACGAACTACTCCCGTGCCTTTGAAACAATTAGGAACTCTCAATGTACCTGGTCATAACCCGCCTCTAAGTTGACTAAAACCCTTCCGGAACAATCCGTCAACATATCCTTACAAAATTTTAAGTCTTACATGCTTTAGACGCCTCACACGTAGGGTCGAACTACTGGGTATAACATTCTCCCCTTAGAAACATTCGTCCCGAATGTTCCTTCTAGGCTTACTCAAATCACATCATCGACATAGACCTCTTAACTATTCTTTTGCAAATAGGAAGCTCCACGAGCCACAACATACTGAGCGTAAATGCTAAATCAAAACTAACAAGGAAAGTGGGTTACACGAGGTATAGGAAATAGGTGAGGTACTTCTTCATCATGTCATCCTCTGCTTCACGCCATTTCCTCCTGCTTCGTTCCGCCATAGACGCTTGACGAAGCCACGTCTTTTCGTCCGGTCGCTTAACTCGACGATCGAGTATCGCTATGGGACTCTCCTCATACGATAACTCCTCGTCACTTGGACATCGTGAACCGGTGCACTCTAGATGGATCTCCAATACATTTCCGCAACATGGACACATGGAAAATCGGATGTACCGCCCAAATCGGACGGCAGATCTAACTCATAGCAACCCCGCCTACCCTACGACAACTCGATACGCCCAATGTACCTTGGGCTAAGCTTCCTTCTTTCCAAATCTCATCACGCCTTCACGGGCGATACCTTTAGAAAACCCAATCATCTATCTCAAATTCCAAGTGTCGACGCCGATGATCCGTGATACGACTTCACGACTTTGAGCGCCAACAACCGCTCTCGGATAAGCTTCACCTTATACATCGCTCACGAACTAAGTCCGCCCGACTAATCGAACTTCTCCCACTCGAACCAGCCTATCGGTGACTGCACTTCTCCCGTATAAGGCCTCATGGCGCGCCATCTGAATACTTGAATGGTAGCCGTTGTTGTAAGCAAACTCCACAAGAGGCAAATGATCCTCCCACCACTCGAATCAATAACACAAGCCCGCAAAGATATCCTCGAGTGTTCGGATATGCGTTCGCTGTCCGTCGGTCACGAGGATGAAACGCCGCATCGAGACTCACTGTGTCCCTAATCCCTTCGAAAATACCTCCAAGTTAGCCGAGAACTGGCTCTCTATCTCGATATAATCGACACCGACTCGTGCGCCTCACAATCTCTCTAATATATAATCCGCATAGTCTCACCGAGAACGTCGTTCGACGGAAGAAATGAAATGGTGATTTCACACTGCCGACAATTACCCAAATGGAATCACGCTTCTACGAGTGGTAGGTAGCCCGTAATAAAATCCATATTTATCACCTCCCACTTCCAAGTCGGAATATCAATAGCTGCAATGACCACCGCTTCGTGCTCAACCTTAACTCGCGACAATTCGCATCGCGCCACGAACTCCGCAACGCCCTCTTTAGGCCATCCCACCAATACACGATTCGAGGTCATGATACATCTTAGTCGACCGGATGAATGGAATAACGAGCACCGTGTGCCCCTGCACTGGCGACGAAGTCTGTCACATCGGAACACACAACCGGCCTCAAATCTTAGCACCCCATCAGCGCTACCTCAAATAGACTCTCTCTTTCGAGCAATGCATCTCGATGCCGTGCCAAAATCGGATCCTCATATCGCCGCCTCTTCACCTCCTCGACGATAAGACTCGCAACCTCTCGAACCCGAATTCCATCACTATCGAATCAACCAAACGAACCCCAGGCTCGCTGGCGATGTATCTCTGACCATATCCTCTTCTGCGGTGAACATCGACGACTACCCATCGACCGCGACTAAGGGCATCCGCAACTACATCGCCTTCCCCGGGTGGTATAGAATATCAACATCGTAATCCTTAAGTAGCTCCAACCACCGCCTCGCCGCAAGTTCAACTCCATCCGGTTGAAGATATACGGAGACTCTTGTGTACGTAAATGTCCACATGAACTCCATATAAATAATGTCTCCAGATCTTGAAGGCATGAATCACAACCGCCAACTCTAAGTCATGTGTGGGATAGTTCTTCCTACGCTTCCTAATTGCCGAGATGTATGTTATAACCTTGCCGTGGCCGCATCAAAGACACACCCAAGCTCGACACCGACGCCACAATAAACCACATATCCATCTAAACCCTCAGAAGAGTAAGAACTGGGCGGTCAACTTCTCCTTTAGCAATCGGAAACTTTCTCACAAGTATCCGTCCCACGAACATACCGCTTACGAGTCACTTAGTCAAAGGGCTGAAATAAGCAAACTTCTACAAACCTCCGATAATAACTCGCAGTGCCCAAAGCGCGCACTCCGCTGTAGTGGTGCGCCAAGTCTGATCGCTTCAATCTTAGTCATCAACCCGAATACCGGCCCCGATAACATGCCCTAAGAAAGCCAAGCTAACTAACTCGCACTTCGAGAACTTGACATACAATCGCGGCCTCGGAGGACTCTAAAACCGCCTCAAATGACTCAGATGCTCGCGCTTCGGCGCGAATACACCAAGATATCATCAATAAACACTATAACGAACATATCGAGAATGACTTGAACACCCTATTCATCAAATCCATGAATCTTTTGGGCGCTGGTCACCGAAAGACATTACCCGAACTCATGGTCCATACCGGGTCCCGAATGCGATCTTTGGGATATCTATCTCTAACTCGCACTGATGATAACTGCATCGCAGTCTATCTTGAAAAACACTTTGCACCCGCAATCGTCAAACAAATCGTCAATCCCGGGAGGGATATCTGTTTTGATAGTTACCTTGTTTAGCCGTCAGAATCAATACACATACGTGGCCCCATCCTTCTTTCTTTACAAATAACATGGTGCTCCTGGGAGAAACACTGCCTAATAAAGCCTTTCTCCAAAGAAATCTTTCACCGGTCCTTCAATTCCTTCAACTCGGCGAGTGCCATCCTCGTATGGCGGAATAGATATCGATCAGTATCCGCGCCAAATCAATGCAAAACTCAATCTCCATCTCGGGAGGATACCCTAAGCTCATCCGGGAATACATCCGAAACTCTCTAACGGCCGAATCGATCAAGGTCCAGACTCACCTCGATGTCGAATACCGAACCACGTGATAGATGTACCCTTTCCGCACCATATTCCTAGCCTTGAGGTAAGAAATAAACTTACCCCGGCGATGCAAAGATTCCCTTCCACTCGAGCAACCTCACCAGAAACCGAACCGAACTAATCTCTCTACCCACATGGGCATAGCAAGACGCTAGCCAATCCATACCCATAATCACATCAAAGTCTATCATATCCAACTCTATCAAGTCGGCTAGAGTCTGACGACTATCTATAGTCACAGGGCAAGCCTTATACACCCGTTCAGCTACCACCGAATCACCTACTGGCGTAGCCACCTCAAAAGGTCTTATGGACTCGGACTCTGTCCCTACTCTACTGGCAATATGAGGAGATATGTAGGACAAGGTAGAACCTGGATCTATCTAAGCATATACATCACAGCAAGAAACCAATAATGTACCTGTGACGACATCCGTGACGCCTCCGGTCCCGCTGATCGACATAGATATACGCGATTCGAGGACCGCTAGAATCGAACCCTACCACGACCTTCGCGGCTCTTTGGCCGATAAGTACTCGCCTCGGCGCTCGACCATCGAAGATGAAGATCCAACGCACTTCCCGCCGAATCAGTAACGCCTCGCCGCGCGACGGACAATCTTCTTGAGATGGCTCACGCCACAAGAGTAACACGCTCAACCCATACGGCACTCTCGGATGAGACCTACCGCATCGAACGCACCGAGGTAGGTGGTCTCGACAGCGCCGTCGCCTCCGTGAAACACGAAGTCCCGAGCCACGACTCGCTCTGAATAACCTCGCTGATCGACCTCGCCGGAAATCGAGAAGGAGCACTCAGGCCGGCCGAATGTGGACCTAGTTCGCGCCAAAATCGCCGCCAAAATCGCTCGAGAACTGCTGTCACGCCTCTTGGCCGCCCAAATCTAGCTGATCTCGCTCGCCTCGTCTCAATCCGCAAATGCGCTGCATCTCCGGCAATATCCATCTCGGTGAAGAGCCACCCCAAGCATGCACGAATCATACGACGGCCCAACCCCATCACATATCGATGGACCGCTCGCCATGTCGCTTACTATGGTGCGCATATTCGGCAAGGAGTCGAACTCGGTGTCAGACTTCGATAGTCCTCCCGTCCTGTCTCAAGGTCAAGAACCTATCTACGCGGCTCTCTCACCTCGGGAGGCAAGAAGTGGTCTAGAACGCCTCGTGAACTCCTCCCAATCACCGGAAGAGCATCCTCACCCTCGACAATACCCATGACTCAAACCAGTTCAACGCAATATCGCAGAACCGGTAGAAGCTAGTATAATGCACTCGGTCTCCGATGCCCTAAGGACTGCATGGTCCAGAATCGCCGGACAAACTCCTGCGGATCCTCTCAAATCTCGAACCATAGAACTTCGGGTGGTGACAACCCAAGAAATCCGAATCAAGAACCGTCGGCCTGGTCGCCGCTGCTCGCTTCGCCGCCGCCACTACGCTGCCGTCAAGAATCGATTCCTCGTAATCTGCACTCGGACCGATCGTGGATCGAGGCTCGCATCGCGGTCTCGTAGCCGCGTCCGCCGCCGAACTCTGAGGCCGGGCGACGACGTGGAACTTGCCGCTCTAAACATCATCTTTGGTAAGGACTGGGCCTGTGCCCTCGTGACTCTCCGGCCCCACTAGCGACTCTCACCGCCTTGCCCTTCTGGGCCGCGGTTGCCTTGCGTGGAGGCATAACTGATACATGAAGGAAAACATCAGAGGAGGTTCAACCTATAACTCAGCTCTATTGCACGATCTTAGAGTGAAAGAATGGAAACCAATCCTAAATGTCCTGCAGCCTCCTGATTATAGATGTGGTGCACGACACACCGATAATCAAGACTCTACTAGACACGATCTGTAGACACTTTCCGAGGACTAACTGCTCTGATACCACTTTACGTATAAGAGCGTACGAAAGCATGTAAGACTTAAAATTTTCTAAGGATAGGTTGACGGATTGTTCCGGACGGGTTTTAGTCAACTTTGAGGCAGGTTATGACCCGGTACATTGAGAGTTACTAAGTGTTTCAAAGGCCTGGGGCGTAGTTCGTTGAGTCTAGCTTCCAACGCAACCAACCGTTCGTCGATAGGACGTCGGAGTAGAAAGTTATGGAAGTTACAAGTTCAGTGCGCAGACGGACAGAAATGCGTTTTGCAACAGGGCCGCGGCGCCGGAAGTACTGAGGGGCCGCTGAAGTTGCAGCACCGCGGCGCCGGGAAGCAGGACCGCGGCTCCGGAAGTTCAGAGAAGCTGCGGAGGTTTCAGCGCTTGCGCCGAAGCGAACGCGCCGAGGCGGGATTCTGGGCGGAAAAACTTAGGAAAATCTGATTTTCTCTTTTAAAAAGGCCATGGGAGGGTGACAAATGTCCCCCCCCCATCTGATTTTTCTTGCATGCCTTATATTGACCAAGTCTTGAAGACTTGGTCATCTTTCAAACCTCTCTCTCTCTCTCTAATTTAGCTCCTCCTTCTCTCTAAAATCCCAAGAGAAATTCTAGCCTTGGGAAAATTTTAAGTCTTACATGCTTTCGTACGCTCTCATACGTAGGGTCAGAACTACGGGGTATAACAGTCATGTTCTCGATAAGTTGCAGCTGCACCATGTTCCATCTAATCACTTTTCCCCAATACTTGTTCGGCCTACCTCTACCTCTGCTAAAATCATCCACAACCAACCTCTCACACATCCGCACTAGAGTATCTGCACATCTCCTCTTCACATGCCCGAACCATCTCAATCTCATTTCTCGCATCTTGTCCTCCATCAAGGCCACTCCGATCTTGTTCAGGATATCTTCATTTCTAATCTTATCTCTCCTAGTATGCCCACATTTCCATCGCAGTATCCTCATTTCTGCAACTTTCATCTTCTGAACATGAGATTTCTTGACTGATCAACACTTTACCCCATTTTTTAATTTTCGAAGCGACTATACTTTTTTTTGTTGTAAACTTTCAAAAATAGTTTTTGAATTTTCGAAGAACTTAACAAAAAAAAAAAAACAGACCAAACAAACATAGTTTGCAAAAATTAAAAATTTCTTTTACGAAATCAATTTTTTGAATTTTGGCAACCATACGCCACCTAATAACAACTTGTTTGGATGGTTGTTACTTTTTGTTTAACGTGAAACCCGTAGCCGCTATTCGAAGGTGCGCACTGGGTAAATCACGGACTGACGTAATAGTCTGCAAACCTCGTCAGTCAATTGGATGGTTGTTACTGTGCGCACTGGGTAAATCACGGACTGACGTAATAGCCTGCAAACCTCGTCAGTCAATTGGATAGTTGTTACTGATTGTATTGTATCCCGTTGTATTTTAAATGCAAGTTTTAGTTTGATTATTACTTAAATTTTAATATATCATATCTTTAAATTCATCGTTATGTAACGATAAAAAGTCCTTTATATAAAGACCGATTTGGTGTGGTCGCGTTATTTTCTTTTATTATCTTGCCTTTGCTTATCACTTATTGATCTTATTTTATCTTTTATCTTTTTTTTTGTATATATAATAACTCTATCTCATATCCTATTTTCTCTAAAATATTGTAAGTTTATTTTTAAAATTGCTCGTGTGACATTCTGTAAAGACGAAAAATAATACGATCTATCTAATATTATATTCAAAAAAATAATACAGTACAATAGAGTAGAAACCAATCCTTATGTTTGAGCTTAGGTTCAAAAACATTCTTTAAATATATAATGGTGTACTTATATTCCTCTAAGCATACAAGATTGGTGCACTTTTGGTCCAACCGAACTAAAGCCTCATTTGTTTGCACTCAACGGGGGTCTGAATCTGAATGGTTCAGACCTTAGGCAATTAAGTGCATTTATTTATATTAAGATCTAAGCATGTATTTGGTCTGAATATATCTTAATCGTTAAAATCTTGAACAAAATCTTAATATCATTAAGAGGTATTTCTGTATGGACAATTTTACCACCAACTTCATCGTCACCCCCACCCACAACCCCATCCATCCACCCCACCCCATCATTACCACCACCCCCACCCCTTCCCCTCACCACCCACCCACCCCCAATGCTCAACCCCACCCCTCACCTCACTCACCCCATTACACTCCCACTCCATACCTCCCTCACCACCACCCATCCCACACCAAATCCACCCCTACCCCTACCCATGACCACCCACCCACCCCAATGCTCAACCCCCACCCCTCACCTCACTCACCCCATTACACTCCCACCCCACACCTCCCTCACCCCACCCACCATCATCACTATCGTTAATTACTAACATCAACCAACTCCATCATCGCAACCACCACCACCTTTATCAACCGCTACCATGACGCAGTCACTACAACACCAACCAGCTTCACTATCACAACTATCACCTATGATAAAACATTTTCACTGTTACTAATACAGTTGCGTATCGGGTGGTTCGGTTCGAATTTGAAAGTTATCGGTTATCGATTTGTACACGTGTTAAACTGTTAAAGAACCGTTAAGATCTCGGTTGTTGATCATTATTGATTATCGATTTAACAATTAAGATTTCACACAATTTTTTCAAGAACAAAGAAATCATTTTCAAAACTTGTCCAGCAAAGTCGTATACTATTCCCTCCAATGTGGAGGATGAGAATCTATTTTCAGGTGGATGAGAATCTATTTATTTAATTCAAATTTGCACAAAAAATCTCAAACTTAGAATAAAATGCACCCACCCAAAGATGATTTTATACCCAAACATCCTAACTTAACTGTTAGAACTTAGAACTTTCAACTGTTTCATTTAAAAATTAAAATATCATATGATTTTCATGTGTCAAAGCTAAAATCAATCATTGTCGGAATCTTGTTGTCCAGCTTTATTTTTTCCCAATGTTAAATCGAGTTGGAGAAATCGGTGCTACTGAGATAGATTGACTGAGTTTGTGAGGTAAGAATGAAACCTAACCCTGAGTCTAAGTCTAGTAAAATAACTTTATATGAAAAATTATATAATTATAAGTAAATAAATGATTATCGGGTTATCGGTTCACCCGTTAATAAAAATAACAAAATTAACACATGTGCCGATAACTCAATAACTATACAACACCATCTGATACCCGAATCAGTAACTCATTAACCCAAACCATTAACTCAATAACCCAATTATGGATTCGGGTTATTGATTTAATCGTTAATTTACACAACCCTAGGTACTAGCAAACATTAATATTTTATTTTTTCACAAATAATATTTTTATTTATTTTATAATATTTAGTTATTTTTCTATTTGAAATGTATATTTATTATATTTAAATAAATACATTATACACATTCAAACAAACTTAATCATTCAATGTCCAGATTTAGAGACAATATCTTAATCATTTAGATGTGCATACAGATTTAGGTTGAACTAAAAGTGCATCATTATTGTATACTTGAGGACTATTAATGCACCGGTACATATTTTAAGGATGATTTTGAACTTAGTCTAAACTAAGGATAATTTTAGGCTTAGAATGCAACATACGTTTATAAAATATCATCTGACTAGGGATGACAACAGATATAATCTGGACCAAATCTTATTAGATCCGCATCCAAATTCGTTTTTCATAACTGTATCCAAATCCGGATCCAGATCCATCGGGTCCATAAAAATCAGATCCAAATTCATTGGATCCACTGGGTCCATGGATCGGATCTGGATCCACATGTAAAATAATTTGCCTTGAATAATATTCAAACATTCTAATGCGAAGACACAAACACACCTCGCCCCGTAAAAAAATATTTTAACCCTGAGCCACTGCGTATATATATATATATATATATATATATATATATATATATATATATATATATATATTTAAAGCGAGTTTAAAAAAAAATTATAAAATTCTTAGTCTGTTTCTCGGTTGTGCAGAATGTCTTAAGCTGTTATGCAGTATTTGTATTTGGTCTTTTTTTACTCTTTGAGTTCATCAACTGAATTAATTCACTCTCAATTTTACAAAAACTAGTAGTACTTGGACGTTTTAGTTCAAATGGAAAAGAATTTACATTTACACTTCACTTCGAAACATTCAAAAAATGGAGCTATTAGCCTTCACCGCACTTATCCTTAACTGAATAATACACTGCCATAAATTATAATAAATATATAATATTTTAATAAAAAATGAATCTACAGGTCGGATCTAGATCGAATACGGATCTGAAAGACAAGATTCATAACCAGATCCGACCCATTATAAATGGATCTGGATTTGATCCGAATCCGTCGGGTCTAAATTTTAAATATCCATATTCTATAAAAACGAATCTTGGACCGGGTCGAGGATCGTTGCAATCTCTACATCCGACCAAGCTGTTAAATGGTCTGAAAGGAGGTCAAAAGATTGGGAAAGGAACAATGCATCTCAACCTCTAATTCCATTACCTTGTCTTTCATTCCTATCATGGAACCCCCCAATCCCTCTCCGATTGGTTAAAGCCATTCATTCGCTTCTTGGGGTGTTAAACCAGGCACCAAAAACATCAACAACCTCTGGCTTGAGTTATCCCAAGGCGAAACTTTACTTGCCTATTCTACCCCTCCTGTTAGAACCGTGGAGGTTATGGGTCGTACGTGTTATTGAAAAGACAATAAAGTCCTTATTGAATCACATCAAGAATTGTCTAATGGTGTAGTTAGGAACCGGTGTAGACCGTTATCTGAGAAGATGAAGCCTGGTGAGACAGTTAAAGATGCGGTTTTTCGTGCTGTAATAGAAGAGCTTGGTTCAGTACTTGGAGAGAATGGCATTGTTTAGATTTTGCCTAATTCGTATACGAAGAAGGTGGAAGAAAGGGTTTCAGCGTCGTATCCTGGATTGCCTGCTTGTTGTGTGTTGCATACAGTGGAGGCTGTAGTGGATGGTTTGCCCGATGAGGAGTTTTAGACCGATGAATATGGAGATTTTAGTGGGAGTAATATGGTAAAAAATGGTGCTGTTTCGTGTAAAAAGCATTACTGGAAGTGGGTTGATGCTGATTAGTTTGAGAGGTGAGTTTGAGCTCTTGTCCTTCCAAGATTGAATTTTTGACTACTACTACATGGTTTGTTCATAATAAAGATGGTTTCTCAGGACTTGCAGTTGAATGTCGTATACTTTATAGGGTATTTAGATACAGTTACAGAGAAAGAATTGCTTGATTTAGCTTTCTATTCACGTTAATATTCATCTCAGGTGTTGAGGATTTAATATTTAATGAGTGTATATCTTTCTAACAGCGAGAGCTTCTTGTATTGCCCTGAGAAGAACAGGATGGCATTTGAAACTCAATTAGCATTGTACTTTATGGTGTTTCCAAGTGGAAATAACCTGATAGTTAACATGTCAAGGCCAAGATGTGTGCTTATTATATTTGGGCGAGCCTTGTTTTTTACCACTTGATCAGGATGTCTAAATCTGTTGGTTAGGCTATCCATTACCATCAAGACCAATTTTTTTGGTTAGGTACCCATGATCACTTTAGGATTGAAGGTGGATTTGCCGCCTATATGGTGCATCTGTGTATGTCAACTAATTGTGCATCTCTTTTGGGTTGCCAATTTCGGAATCATTACTAAATGAGTAAATTCATTTAAGGTCCAAAATGATCTTCTGGTATGTCATAGAGCCAAATAATGTAAGAACTTTTTATGTTAAGCTTGCTATTGAGGGGATGGCTAAAGCTTCAGGTACCTGGAAGATTTTAAGCTAAATGTTTGCGATATTATGTCAAGGGCTTTAACCACAGAATGTAAGAACTTATTCGCTTTTGATACCAGCATTTTCATACTGCTTTAATTTTTTTTTGATCTGGTCTGTTTCTCTTGCTTTGCTTTGGCTGTTGCTTTGCTTGTGCTTATGCTCTGTCTTGAGCCGAGTATTTCTCGGAAACAACCGCTCTACCTACCAAGGTAGAGGTAATGTCTACGTACACTCCACCCTCCCCAGACCTCACGTTGTGGAATTTCACTGGGTATGTTGTTGTTGTTGTTGTTGGATTTAACTGCAGAATATCTGTTCCGTTTCAATTTCAGTGTGACAGCTTGTTTTAGGAAGCCAGACCAAACCTGGTACCTGAATCCAACAAGCTTAGGTTTCTATCCCTGACCAAAAATGTTCTTTTCAGGCTTTATATCACCTCTTGTTTAACTCTAAAAATTGTAGCTTCCACAGGAGTTGGAAGTTGTAGCAGCAGACAGTTCTTATAGTCAATATAATGTTTTGTTTTCAATGTAATACTCTGGTATTACTAGTTTTATTATCTTTTCATAAGCTATGCAACATTTGGTTCCTATAAAATTTTGCATAACTGATATAGTTTGGTTTGTTTGAAAAAAAAGTTTGGTTTGTGGTATTATACTTTATTGCTAATACTTACATAACTTATGTGGAAATCTATATTGTATTTTATGTGGGGTAAAATTTGGAATAAAAATACGCCATTTAGTAATAAATGAAGAAAAATATCTAAAGACGAAAATGTCACCAGAGTAGGCAATCCCTGCATAGCAGTTCATGTATCATTATTCCCGACATAACAATCCCTGCATTATTGTTCAAATGTAGAACAGATCCATACATTATACTTTCGAGTAATAATTCTTGTACTATAATCCTGCATAAGTAGTTCATGAGCCAAATGATCCTTAAGTGTTATGTATGGTTGTAGGAGTTGAATAGTAGAACTCTAGCACAAGATCACCAAGTTTGTGGACTATTTGTCAGTGAATTTAGATGAAAACCATAAGAGACCAAAGTTCGAGTCCTACAGAGGCAAAAATGATTAGGCGTTTCTTTCCATCTTTCCAAGTTTTGGTGGTCAGAGTTATTCTGTACATGTATTAGTGGCAGGATGCATGTACCACTGGAAATAATTGAGGCACACATAAACTAGCTCAATAGCACCGTTGTTATTATTATTATTTTCTTAAAACAAATCTAAGCTAGAGTCTATTTCTGGTGACACTGTTGAGTGATAGGGGAAGTAATACTCCTATGCTTTTACATCTAAAATAAGGTTGGTGAGGGACTTGTGACTTATGTCACTACTCACATGTTCGGGCCTTGCGGCTTGCGCCATGTGAACTAAGCCTGATTTTAAGTGGAGTAGGGTAAAAGGGCTGGTATACGAACTATGTGTATTAGCAATATTTACCTGCTTAGACAAAAATAGGTACGGTTGACGCCATAAAAGTGGAGAAAAAGCTGAATTAGGGGAAAAACAAACGGGGAATAAAGAAGTGTTTTCACCAGATTTTTCTGGATTTAGTTTTGTGGCTTAATTAGCATAAACGAATATAGCATTGGCGATGTGTATGAAAGAATTTAAAATTAGTTTCTGTAATTGACACCATTTTGAGGATTTAGGGTTCTTTAGGCCTCTCATGGCCTTAAAATTTGGTGATCAAGTTGAAATAGCCAACTCATCGGCAATCTCATTGCTGAAAATGCCAGCATACCCTAGTTGTTGTAAATTAGAGCTTTGGAGGAAGTTTTCTTCAATCACGTAATAAAATTTCTTTACTCCCTGTTATGTAACATGCAGAGGATGGGAAAACATAGCAGCCAATTTGATTAAATCCTTAAGGTCTTTATATTTCACTTTGTAGTTTGTTCAAGTCCCTCCAAATGCTTCTCCTACTCTGTATTCCCACAATGTTAGGCTGATTCAGGTAACATCTTTTCCTATCTTTTAAACTGTCAGTCTCTTTTTTCTTTTCTTTCTTTTTCTTGTTTTTTTCCTTGGGGGGTCGGGGGCTCAAGGAGTTTGGTCTAAGCAAGGATGAGTTATTGCAACTGTTAAATTGAGCCCTAATTGTTTTGTTTGCCTTGCTCTTCTCATTTTTTAACCTGGCTTCTTCTTAGAAGACTGTGTCTCCCATATTAGACATAAAATGGCATTATAGCCACACTTGGGCAACCTTATTTTTCTTTCTACTTCTGATGAAGTTGTATATTGTATCTATTTATCGTTGCTTTAAGCTTTTTCTCTAAACTTAGTCAATCGAGGAGCTGCTGCTCTGTGATTCAGTGTCAACTCTGTTCATTGAGCCACTAACTTTACTCTCCCACAGCCCTTATAAACCTCTCAAGTTTATTGTTTCTCTTTTCTGAGTCCACCCTTAGTTTGTCAGACCTGATCTCTTTGCTTCTGCCCAGTCTTCAACGTATTGAGGCACCTTGGGCCTCTCAGAAGTTAAACATGTCAATAGATTTCCATTATAGAAAAAACAGATCTTCAGCTTACATGTAAATCATAAAATTGGGTTACACGTGTGACAGTATTAGAAAAGCTGTCATTTTTATCAGATACACTCTGGTGCATTAAAATGATTCTATAAAGAGCATTATGTTTTTGGCTGGATTCTCAAATTCTTTCCCATCACTGTGACCCTTCAACGCTCATTCTCCTTGTCTTACCTTGTTACTGCATCTTTGAAATTTAACAGTTGTGCTTAATTTTTGTACGAATATCTAAGTCTTATCATGTTTGAGTTCAAGAACTTCAAAATTTTACTTCCGTGAATCGGAGAGATCAGGAATTGATCAAATGAATTGTCAACTGGATTTTTACGAGTAGAGAGTTAGGAGTATAACTCTCAGTGGTTTGATGTGGGGCAAGGAAGAACTGGAGAACATGAGTATTGAATTCCTCCAATTTTGAAATTGTTAAGTTCTATGTGATGCTTAAGGAGTGGTCATATAATAGCGACTTTATAGTGATGGTACTATGGACTAAACTTAAAGCCTCGGATTTGTTACATGGAGTTGTCTTTTACAAAATTTCCCCGACAGTTCATTCACCACTTTTGTCGTAATAAGTTTTTGGGAGTAGATATTCATGGATTTATAATTTTTTGTTTTTTGGATTGGTATTGAGCGATGAACTCTGAAAATGGTAAACCGATTTTATCACGAGAGTGTGAGAGGTTTATTGTTGGGCAGTTTGAACAGTGACATGTACCCAGCAATGCGAATAAATTATATCCAGTTGGAAACCTGTCAAACCAATAAAAGTTTGGAAACCCAAGAGGTTATAAGGAAGCAAATTCCCTTTTTCGGGTCTTGATCCAACGCGTGTATTGCTAGGGAATTTACTGGTCAAGCATTAGAAAGATATCTGCAGCAATTTGCAAGAAGTATTGATTTTGTGATTCCATTTCTTGTTTAATGGAACTAACAACAAGAACTACACGGAATGTGGTGGAAATTGTCGACGGTTGCCTGATGGTTGTTATGAAAGTATCTTGACTTAATGTTTTAATTAACAGTATTAGATTAGGGTCTACAATCCTGCATTGATTACATTTTTTTAGCCGAAGGTCTATCGAAAACAATCTCTCTACCTTACAAAGGTAGAGGTAAGATCTGCATACATCATACCCTTTCCAAACCCAGTTATAAAATTACACTGAATATGTTAGTAATAGTTTAGACAAATTTTGTTTATTGTATCTGGGTTAAGAAATGTAGCAACAACATCCAAGGGTTGCCTAGTGTCAATAAAGTTATAAATCATGTGAGATGGAGGTTCAAATTTTGGTAGAGATAGAAAACACTAGTAGATGTACTCCGAGGCAACAAGAAAAGTAAATTAAAAGGTGAACTTAAAAGGAGATAAAATACTAGTAGATTTCTCATTTGCCTAAATAGTGATGGATAGAATATTTGTATAGGTGTGAGATAGTAGTACTCAATAGAATAGTGTATGCAATATACTAGTTAGTAGTATGCTGGCACGGAGACCAATATAAAAGAAAAAGACAAATCAATATTTGGTAGTCATAGTGTTTTGCCGTCTTATCCTAGTTGTCTTTTTATTATGAGAGAATTTTCGAAAATCTACGTACAAAAAGATGTACAGTGTCCTGTCGCTTTTAAGTTTGTGAAAAAGGTCGTTTGGAATGTGCAATTAGTATGATTGTTGTAACAGTGTTTTGGATATGTATTGAGGTCCAGGATCTGATCATTAAGGCTTTGGGTAATTTTTGTTTCGCTCAACTATATATATAGGCGTGGTTTAGTGCCGGTTTAGTTGGGCTTTTGAATTTGTCAAAAGTATTTTTTTTTTGTCAAAACTCTTTTGGCAAAAAAATAGAGTGTTTGATGATGAATTTGTCAATTTTTAATCCAAAATCACTTTTTTTATTGACAACCAAACACTTAAAAACTTTTTGATAAAAGCTCTACTGCTAAAAGGAGTTGAATATTAGAAGTCCATTTATGGACTTAAGCAAGACTCTAGGAGTTGAAATATTTGTTTTGACAAGACTATCAAATCTTTTGATTTCGTCAGAAGCAAAGAAGATCCTTGTGTTTATATCAAACGCAAAGATGAAGGTATTGTCTTCATTATTATATATGTTGATGACATACTGATAATGGGAGATAATAAGACTCTCATGCAGTCAGTTAAGGATTGGTTGTTCAAGACCTTCATGATGAAGGATTTAGGTGAAACCTTCTACATTCTGGGAATTAGGATCTATAGAGATAGACCTAATAGATTGTTGGGGTTGTCACAGTCAATCTAAATAGACAAAGTGCTTAGACGCTTTTCAATGAAGAATTTCAAGAAAGACGGTCTTCCAATGGGTCAAGGCATCAAGTTATTCAATAAGGGCTATCAATGGTGAATTTATGGACATACACTAAATTTTTAATTAGTTTTGGGGCATGCAGAGTATTTTTCAAGACAAGTGGTGGATGAGGAGGGGACAATATTTTATTACCATAACCCTTAATTGGAATAAAATTGCCTTTACCAATAATGATACAATGATTACTGCTCAAATTGAAATAAGATGAGAGAGTACCTTGGTCGGATGTCATGTGGGTAGTGGCGCCTGTGTCCATGTACCAATTAGGGTCCAGTTGAGTGAAGCCAAGTGTTGCGTCGGCTTGATGTCGCAATGTGTGGTCGCGTGCGTGATGAGCCTGAGGGGGATGAGGCCCGAGTACTCCAAATCGATGCCCGCCCATAAGGGTTCAAACCCGAGCTCGATCCGAAGCGCCCGGGAAGAAGTGGGTCGCGATCTTTGGCGTGGGCTAAGACGGCGCGGCGGCGATGGGCTGATCGCAGGACCCATCGACATCGTCTAGGGCTGATGTGGGCCCTGGACGATGGGCACACGGACGGGATGGTGCGGTGGGAACCCATTGGCTAAGATTGTAGAAGGCGCCACCGAGCCTGCATCGGCCGCACAGTCGAACTTTCCTCGCAATTTGGGTGGCACTATCAGTCCAACCGTGAAACAGTCTGAGGTTTTTCGTAAACTCGTTGACATGCATTGTAACATTGTAGAAAATGATGAGGTTAGTAGAAAAGATAGGACTGCCATACAGGATGCATTAGCGCAAGGCTATGGAAAACCTATCACTACTACTGTCGGAAAGAAGGACGACCGACCTGCGGGGTCACAGACCGGGGTTGGCAAAGATCGGAACGATCCTACACCCCAATTTGTTACATCTAAGATTGGGAAAGATGGGATATTATAAACCGAAAAGAGTGATAATATCGACAAGGAAGGCCAGCCCGCGGGGACACAGACCAGGGAAAGTAAAGCAAAGACTGCCATAGAGGTAGCTTTGGCGCTAGGTTATGGGAGCTTAAATTCTACTGTCACACATAAAGATGACCAGCCCGCGCGGACACAGACCGGGGCTGACAAAAGTAGCAAGGACACAATAGCCCAACCTGTCGACCCTACGGCTAAGGTTGGGAAAGGTGGTAACATGGAACCTGGTACATGACAAAACCAATTGAGTGGAGGCCATCTTTTGGGACCCCGGCAATGGGGCTGGTGTATATAGGAATTGTATTGATTCCCCTTTGTATAAGGTTAGCAGTCCCCCAGGTTTACACCTAGATCACCTTTCAGTACGTTCAGCACTAGTAGACCAGATTTACGATGAATCGGTTAAGGCTGGTACATGTAGGAACACTTATACTGATGGTCAGTTCTTGGGCGCCCAGACCATGGGGGAGGCCATCAAAGAGGATGATGAGTTCACCAAGGTGGGGAAAAGGGGGAAAATAAAAGGAAAAGGAGGGCAGGTCTTGACCATACCTTTGAGTAGAATAACGACTCTCCCCAGGCATAAGGATGGTGCTCAAATAGAAGTGGCGATGGCCGCCGACCGACCCCGACCCCGACACCGACCCGTATAAAAAAACGGCGGCTCGAACCGGCGGGGCAGTCCGCCGACCCGACCCCAGCCTCGACCGCCCCGACCCGCAAACCACTTGATCCCGCCACTTGATCCTCCGCTGCGAGAAAATAGCGGTTGTCAACGACCATTTTACATTTTGGCGTTGGACAACGACCATTTTAGGCCTCCTCCCCAACCCCTACCCCCTTTATATTTATTTTTAACCCCTAAGTTATTATATTTACACTTTAACCCAATTTTCCAACTATAAATACCTCATTCCTCTTCTTATTATTTTCACAAATCTTTCTACTCTCTAATCTCTCAATCAATTATCAATCAATCTCTATACAACATTGTCTACATATTCAATCTATTTATTAATTTGAGAATTGGGAGTGAAGTTGGCAACTAGCTTGAGGATTATCTATCGAGCAAAGTTTCAATTTTCAACCTCTCGATTACACGTCGACTCTACGTCGGCGTTTGGTACATTCGTTCTCTCATTAAATTATTATTTTGTCTTTATTTCATTTAGCACATCTAATTTTATTATCTTTAACTATTTATTAGCATAATTAAAATGAAAGGACTAAGAGGCATGTTGGGTAAGGGTAAGGGTCAGGCTTCTTCTAGTAGGGGTGGTAACAAGGGCAAGGGTACTTCTTCTAGTATTCATGTTCCAGCTATTCCTAGACAAGATGATTTTATAGATCCTGAAATGTTTCCTGAAATACCATATGATCTTGACACAAATGATTATCCTCAAATTGAAGAAGATTTTAATTTAGATGACACCCTAGATGATGATACACCTACTAATGAAGATGATACACCCACTAGTAAAATGCCTCCTATCCCCCCCTACTATGAGACGAGGTCCGACAAAACGGCCATTAAAATCAGTTGTATGGAAATATTTTGACAGGGACGTAGCTAATCAAGTAGCTGTATGTAAAACTTGTAAAAATGTTTATTCTTCTAAAACTGGACAAGGTCATGGTGGAACGGGGGGTTTAGGAAGACACCTGTTGCAAAAACACAAAGCCTTGCATGCCCAATACATGATTGAAAAAAATGGTGAGAAATCGTCCTCTCAATCGGAACAAGGTTCACATACTGTTTCGGAAAAAGTACAGGGTCAAATTAACCCTATGACGGGGGGAGTTGTAGGCCCTAAATACGATAAACATAAAGATAGGGAATCACTAGCAAAATTAGTTGCTGTGGAGGGTTTGCCTTTTTCATTTCCTGAATCTCCTGGTTTTATTCATTATATTAGAGATATGTATAATCCTGCTTATAAAGGTTTTCCTAGATCAACTGTTAAAAGAGTTGTATTTAAATTTGCACATGAATATCAACAGTATTTACGTTATGCATTATATCATTTAAATTGCAAAGTCGCTTTAACTTCTGATATAGGTCGTAGTACTAACGGCCATGATTATTTAACGGTAACCTGTCATTGGATAGATTATAAATGGTCTATGCAAAAACGTATTTTAGCATATAGATATATAGATAGTAGGCACACTGGTGAGTTTATTTCAGAAAATATTTATTCACTGCTATTAGTATTTTAAGAGATGTTTTAACTCCGGCTTTTTCCAAAACATTTTCATATCAAATGTGCGTGCCATATTTATAACTTAGTTGTAAAGGACGGTCTTTCACTTTTTCAAGATATTCTTGAAAAAATACAATTTGCTATACACTTTATTTTTAAAAATAATAGAATTCAACAGAGAAAAAAATATAAAAAAACTTGTCACGATTGTGGACTATCTTACAGAAAAATTCCCGAAGAAGTACCAACTAGGTGGAATTCTTTATATGACCAACTAGTTGTTGCTTATGACTATAGAAAACCTATTACTTTATTTTTTAACGCCCATAATCAAAATCCAAATGATATGATTGTGGATAATGATTGGGAGAAAATTAGAGAACTTATTGTATTTTTAGAAAATTTTCAACGAGCAACAAAAGAATTTTCTACTTTATATTATCCTACTATTTCAACTATGTTGTTTTATATAGCTATAATATTTTTACTTCTTAAAGAATATATGGAAAAACACGCTTATCTGCAGCTATTAAAAAAATGTTTATGAAATTAAAGAAATATTTTATTCCTATTCCCCCTATTTATATTATTGGTGCTGTATTAAACCCGACTATTAAAGTAGAGGGTTGTAAAAGTCTTATTGAAAATATATATAACTGTATGGACGTACTACCACCTCCAACTCCCAAAAATTTAAATGTTGAGCCACCTATTGAACTAACGCTAGAAGAAATGTTGAATAGCGTAGAAGATGAATGCAAAAAAGTATATCGGCATTACCAGCAAGAAAGTGCTAGTAACCAACCGACTTTTGTACCATCTTCTTCTTCTTCTTCTTCAACACAGCCTAAAAAAAGGCATGCTGTTTCTGGAGCTACTACTATTAGTTCTATTGAAAGCCTCAGAAATAGAATGTGCGGTGGTACCAGTACTAACCAAATTAGCGAGTTCGATGTTTTTGTTTTGCAGGGTAATTTACCTTACCAAGCAGTTATCAATGAAGAAGGAAAGGAAGACTTGCTGAAATATTGGAGCCAGAATGAGAAGACATTTCTGACACTTTCAATGATGGCCCGAGATATTTTGAACATTCTGCGTCATCAATCGCTTCAAAGCGCTTTTTCACAGCATATTTCAAATAGGAGAGCACAGACACTCATTAGCCGGAGACAGCTTGGAGATGGCGGTACTATTCAGAGATTGGATATGAGCGGAGCGAAGGAGGTGCGGAATTAACGAAGAAGAAGACGACAACTACAACGACATTTTATCTGAAGGCATGAGTAGCGACGTGGAACAATTTGACCAAGATATACCAATTCCAAGTTTTCCAACCGAAGAACCACAAGAAATTATAAAGAAACTAGAAAAAATATTTTCAAATTGGTAATTTATTTCATTGCAATTTTTTAATTTTTCTATGTCTTTTGCAATTTTTTTCAACAACAGTACACTACAATGTTGTAATTTTGAATATTGTATATTTCAATGAAATAATTAATAATATAAGAGGCACAAAAACAGCCTTGGGATGTTTTTTTTACACTCTTCTTGTCTTTGTTTAATTATTTAGTTTATAGTTTATTATACTGTTATAGTTTATACTTTATAGTTTATAAATATATTATATATATGAGTATAATAATATAATTATAATACTATAAGTCTATAATATTATAGTATATGTATATATGACAAGTATATGTTAATGTTACTTTGTTAGTAATTTAGTATTTTTAATTTAGTGAAAAATTTTAAAAAAATAAAATAAAATCAAAACCCGCTGCCGTCCCGCCCCGACCCGACTTCTACCAGGCCCGGGATCGACCGGACGACACGATATGGTCCCGCTGACCCGACCGCCCCGACTACCGCCTACCACCGCTTTCTTCTCGCCCGAGCCCGTCCCCGACTCGGTGCTGGCCCGCCCATCGGCGCCCTATGCTCAACTAATAGTAGGTCACCGCGGCGCACTCGGGCCGGCATGCGCGAAGGAGACATAACTCAATGGTAGGCCACCGCGGCACTCGAGCACGGCCGCACGGTGGAACGATTATTTGTTATTACTGAGGATGTTCGGTTATCTCTGGTACAATCAAACCATTTGAGAAGCCAGGGGTGAAGAGCCAACAATCTAAACAAGTTGATAACCCAAAGGGGCCAGCCCCCTTAGGTTCAGCGCAATGATTATTGCCTCTTAGAATATTAAGGGCCTCCATGACCCCTCTAAAAAGGACGAGATTTGCGATCTCGTACGTAATGAGAATAGGGATGGCAATTGGGGCAGGGCAAACTCTTAACGGGGCAGGGCAGGGGAAGAATTAAACGGGGTACGGCAGGGCGGGCCAGGTGGTGGATTTTGAAGAAAATTTTGGATGAGAAGTTCTATTTACACTATTATTATATTTACATCAACTACTATTGTAAATAAGAATTATATTGGGCGAGCACGATGTCAAAAAATTGCATAACCCAAATGAGAGAAGAGAGAAAATCGAGCGACAAAACCTGGGTGCTATAAGGCGCTCTAGCATGAACAGCGTGAGTTCGATTCCCCGCAAGCACGAAGTAACTCTGCATGTTGGGGAATTGGACATTGTCTCATTGATCAGTTGTACGCTCCCAGAAATTGACTACCGGAGCACATCCTGCGATTTACTAGTAATAGTGTTGAAGGACCGATGCTATTACCTCCAGGACGTCTGGGTAATACCAGTGAAGTAGTCAGGCGCAAGCCTGGAAATCTGGACTATACAAAAAACGTATTACATCTCTTGAATATCCAGACATCCCCACAAGCTGAGTGTCCCTCACTCCTCTGTACAAATCAGTGGGTACAATTGGCTTCTGCAATAATAAATGACAATGCAATTATCAGCCACATAGTAAAGGTGGAACCAATTTAGCTTTCATTTCTTTATTATAAGGTTTTTCATTCAAATATTATAGTTGTGTTTATTAAAGATTTTAAGGGGTTGTTTGGTTAAGAAACAATTTATGCAGGGATAATATTACGGGGATTAGTACTGCAAGGATCATTTGTCGTTGAATGTTAAGTTTGATATATTACATACACAATGCATAATTTAAAAGGAATGAAAAAATACAAACGGGGCGGGGCAGGACAGGACTTAGCGGGGCAGGACAGGGTAGGGCAGGACATTTTTTTTGACAAAGCTAAGCGGGGCAGGGCAGGTCAAAATCCGAATAGGTAAAAACTTGACCCGTCCTAACCCGCCTATTTGCCATCCCTAAATGAGAACATCGTTCTCCTTGGTATTCTTGAGTCAAAGCTTAATGCTTTAAAACTCGAGCGTCTTATGAATTATGCTAGATTTCGTGATTGGGAATCCACTCATAACTTTGACATGCACCCGGACGATAAAATTTTAGCTTTTTGTTGAATAAAATATATTACACTTATTTTATAGTATTTATTTGTTTTTCTCATTATTTTGAAAAATTTCAGACTTCCTTTTAAATAATAAGTTTTCATATTGTTTCACGGTTCTTATAAATTATTTTAAATGTTTTATATGGTCTCCTAGATTATCACTATATATTAATATGTCATCAACATATACTATAAAAAAATCTGTTAATTTTCTGAGAAGAGACAAAATTGGGTGTCAACAGTTTGCCCATCTTTGACAAAAGATTTTGTGTTTTAAAGTAATCTAAGAAATTATTTTCTAATAACACTTGTTGTTTCATATTATCATCTTGGTATATTATTGGTAGTTCAAATATTATTTTATATAGTAGGACCCTTCACGTTTTTTTTGTCGGTGATCGCCGTTTAGCGTAAATGACCCCTCATTCTCCGAGGCAAACAGAACAACACAACTGCGGGATCTAAGTAAACTCCAAGAGGAAGTCTGAAATTTTATTCTAGTACCTAAGTAAACTTACTGGACTTCCTAATAACGCGTTAAAACCCCATACTTAATTTCTTCTCTTTACATCAAAAGAGAAGCTGAACACCATATGGGTCCAGAGAAAAGAGCACTACCCACCACCGCCATACCCAACGGCGGCGCCACTACCACCAGCCGGGCCAGTTCTATCTTACCACGTGGCCGACAGATCCAACGTACTTTTAACAACATTAAAATCACAATTCTTTGTGGCTTCGTTACTATCCTTGTTCTACGTGGCACAATTGGTTTACATTACTATCCTTGTTCTACATGGCACAATTTAATAGGAAAGTTAGCAATGCAATCGTGATTTATAATATAATGCATATAGTAAATATTATGCATTTTGCCAAATGCATAGATTTTTTACTATGCATTTAACAAGTGTATAATAGATATTTTAAGTACTATGCATTTGACAAAATGTATAATAGGTTTTTCTAGATATTATACATTTTGCTCACTTATTATTGCATTTCGAAGCCGAAAACTCAAATTCGTAATTTTTGCACATCCGTTAGGTATTAGCACACATATTTACTAAATTCATACGAGTATAGGTTTTTTATTATGCATTTAGCAAGTGCATAATAAATATTTTACGTACTATGCATTTGGCAAGTACATAATAGGTTTTTTTTTTTTTACGTACAATGCATTTAGCAAGTGCATAATAGCTTTTTATTTTACGTATTATGCATTTTGCTCACTTATTATTGCATTTCGAAGCCAAGAAGCTCAATTTTGCACTTTCTGTGGGTATTAGCACACATATTTACTAAATTCATACGAGTATAGATTTTTTACTATGCATTTAGCTAGTGCATAATATGTATTTTACGTAATATGCATTACTATTATGCATTTTGCTCACTTATTATTGCATTTCGAACAAAAAAACTCAAATTCGTAATTTTTTGCACTTCCAATAGGTATTAGCAAACACATATTTACTAAATTCATACGAGTATAAGTTTTTTACTATGCATTTAACAAGTGCATAATAGGTATTTTACGTACTATGCATTTGACAAGTACATAAGAATTTTATTTTACGTACAATGCATTTAGCAAGTGCAAAATAGCTTTTTGTTTTACGTATTTTTCATTTTGCTCACTTATTATTGCATTTCGAAGCCAAGAAGCTCAAATTCGTAATTTTTTGCACTTACCGGTTGGTATTAGCACACATATTTACTAAATTCATACGAGTATAGATTTTTTACTATGCATTTAACAAGTGCATAATAGGTATTTTACGTACTATGCATGTGACAAGTACATAATAGGTTTTTTTTATTACATACAATGCATTTAGCAAATGCATAATATGTATTTTACGTACTATGCATTTGACAAGTACATAATAGGTTTTTTTTTTTACGTACAATGCATTTAGCAAGTGCATAATAGCTTTTTATTTTACGTATTATGCATTTTGCTCACTTATTATTGCATTTCGAAGCCAAGAAGCTCAATTTTGCACTTTCTGTGGGTATTAGCACACATATTTACTAAATTCATACGAGTATAGATTTTTTACTATGCATATAGCAAATGTATAATAGGTAGCGCCGACGGGCAGCGACGTACGCCATTGGCATATGCCGACGGGCAGTGACATAGACACGTAGGCCAATGGCATAGGTCAACGGGCAACAACATATGCATCGACGTATGCCGACGGAAAACAACATAGGCCGACGTTCAGCGACATATGCCGACGTCTTGAGACATAGGCGGTTTGGACCAGCTGATTTCTCAAAAAACGTCTGTCTTGCCAATCAATTTCACTTTTCCCCCAAATTCTTACATTTTTTTCCTTTTCAAAGCTAAATATCTCGTGATATACAATAGATTTCAACGTTCAAATTTTGTGGTAATGTGTCCGAGAATATCAATTTCAGTATTGGAAATTCAATTTAAAAAAAATTCGGGCCCCGGTACCCGACTCGGAAAATTCTTACCGATCCTGACCGATAAGGTTTAGATCCGGTCCCGGATCTGAACTCCGGACCGAAACCTTATCGGTTCAGATTTCGGTACGGACCGATAAGCTTATCGGTTCCGTCCGGGTATCCAAATACCCGGACCGGACCAGACTGATAACAACCCTAGCGACCTATGCCATTGGCATGCGACGACGGGCAACGACCAATGCCATTGGCATGCGACGACGGGCAGCGACCTATGCCATTGACATGTGGCGACGGGCAGTGACCTATGTCATTGGCATGCGCCGACGGGCAGCGACGTACGCCATTGGCATACGCCGACGGGCAGCGACGTAGGCACGTAGGCCAATGGCATAGGTCAACGAGCAACAACATATACATCGACGTATGCCGACGGGCAACAACATAGGCCGACGTATGATGACGTTGTTAAACATCCTATAAAAACATTAAGCACTTGAAAGTTTATACACAGCTAGGGTTACGTGTAGGTTCGATTTGGGTGTTGTTACGATTTAGTATGAATTGAGCAGCGGGGTGGGTTGAAATGACGGGTTGGTGATGGTGGTGCTGATGGTATACCCCACTCCCGTCGATTCAACACCAGGTCATCGAAAAATTGAAAATTTTGACGACGCAATGAACAGATTTTTTCATCTAAAAATCCAGTGAGAACAGAAAATCAATTGTTGTGTGTGGTATATGATTGAAGAGGAAGTTGAGAATGTTCGATTGGTATAGGTGTCGACGTCTGGCTTCCTGACGACGCCGAAATCGGCGTTTGTTTGTCGGATTAACTATTCACCCGCGAAGATCGCCAGATTTGAGAGAATTCGGTAGGTTAGGTTTTTTTTGGGGTTTAGAGTTTAGAGTTTAATTTTTTTTTTGTATAAATAATCCTCAATGATTGTGGGCCCAGGTTGTTTTATTAATAACATAAATAAGGTGCCCAAATGGAAATTACAAGCTAAGGGGGACTTATCCTATTACCTCGTCTGCTACTCTTTTCTGGGCAAGGCACTGGATTATCCCGAATGAAGGAAAAAGGAACTGGACAGAATCAAATATTCTATGATCATCTAGTACACTCTATGATGATATTACATAAAATGATACTTAAGTAATGAAAGAGTAATATAAGAACAAAGCTAGAAGAACTAAACTCTGACCTTATATAATCATCAAACCTAAGTACCTTGTCTTCCTTGTACTCCAAATATTGATGAAACTGGATCATTTTGCTCTGGATCTTGTGACAATTGTGGATGCAGCCGGGACTCTCCTTTTTGGATATGATAACTTCTTATTTTCTTTCTTCCTTGGCATGAAACGTGTCAGCATCTCATAAAAAATGTCATCAACCTTCTCAACCGTTTTTCGCCCATACCCTCCATTAAGCAATGCTCTACTGCCAAGCATTAACTTGAACTCATCAAGCGGATATTTTAGAGGTTGATGTCCCATAAGTCTCTCACGTTTCCTTATCAAAGCTTCTTCAATTGTTACTAATGACAACTAGGGCTGTTAGCGATCCGGATACTCTCGCTAATTACCCGAGAACCGGACCGGTAAACCCGGACCGATATTCAGACCGAAAACTTAACGGTCCGGATACGAGTACCAAAAAAATATCTGGACCGATAAGAGCGGACCAGAACCCAGAAATACCCAGAACACCCTCCACCCCCACCCTCCAACCAAATTTCACCATTTTTGAGATAGGGACGGACAAACATGCTAGCTGAGCCAATTTCTCAAAAAACATCCGTCTTGCCAATCAATTTCACTTTTACCCCAAATTGTTACCAATTGTCCATTTTTAAATCTAAATATCTCGCGCTATACAATATATTTCAACGTAAAAATTTTGTAGTAATGTGTCCGAGAATGTCAATTTCAGTATTGGAAATTCAATTTAAAAAAAAATCGGCCCTACCCGGAAAATTCTTACCGGTCCGGACCGAGAACCGGACCGATAAGGTTTCGGTCTGGGACCGAATCTCATTCCAGGACCGAAACCTTATCGGTCCGACCGATCGACCGTAAGCTTATCGGACCTGCCGGTGAAGTGATACCGGACCGTCGGACCGATAACAACAGTAATGATAGCTTACCGTCATCCGCAAAATATGTCTTTGCATCCCATTTCCTTAGCCTTTGCACAACCCTAACTTCATACAATGTCTTGATGAAATCAGAACCTTGCGCAACTAATT
Source organism: Przewalskia tangutica (assembly GCA_029844215.1). Classification (NCBI taxonomy): domain Eukaryota; kingdom Viridiplantae; phylum Streptophyta; class Magnoliopsida; order Solanales; family Solanaceae; genus Przewalskia; species Przewalskia tangutica. The sequence goes on from CM056732.1 coordinate 2,757,236, forward strand.
TTAGGACAATCTTCATCCTAGCCTCTTCTGGATCATATTACTCATCCTCTGTCTCTGGTAAAATAGAAGAGGAAAAAGGTACATGTGACTGCTTCTCTTATGTGTGTCTCTCCTCATCCTCAGAATCGGTGGCGACTGATCTTCTCTGCTTAACCATTGGCTCATCATCAACATATGATTCTCCAATATCCTCAATAGAAAGTAGATATGGTTCCCCTTTCTCATCAAATAAGCCATAAACGTCATAATCAAAGTCATCCGTTGTATTACTTGGTACTATAGCCTTTTCCTTCCATATCACATGTCACGACCCGACCCGATGGGTCGTGAACATGGTGCCCTAATGGCGTCATTATACTAACATGTCACGTAATCAGACTGACACTAGAGAATATGCTGAGAGCCTGTATTATTGACTTCAGAGGTAGATGGGATGATCATTTACCACTCATTGAGTTTTCCTATAATAACAGCTACCATTCTAGTATACAGATAGCCCCATATGAGGCCTTTTATGGGAGAAAGTGCAGGTCACCTATTGGTTGGTTTGATGTAGGTGCGTCTAAGTTGATCGGCCCAGACATGGTTCATCAAGCTGTTGATAAGGTGAAACTCATTCAGGAAAGATTATTAGCAGCCCAGAGTCGACAGAAGTCATATGCTGATAATCGACGTCGACACTTAGAGTTCCAGGTTGGTGATTGGGTATTCTTGAAGGTATCACCCATGAAGGGTGTGATGAGGTTTGGTAGGAAAGGGAAGCTTAGCCCGAGATACATTGGGTCTTACCAGATCATTCGTAGGATAGAAAAGGTTGCCTATTAGTTGGATCTACCATCTGATTTGAAAGCGGTACATCCAATATTTCATGTATCTATGCTGCGTAAGTGTATTGGTGATCCTTCTAGAGTCTTCCCAGTAGATGATGTCCAAGTGACAGAAGAATTATCGTATGAGGAGAACCTCATAGCCATACTTGACCGTCAGGTCAGGAGATTACGGACGAAGGATGTGGCATCCGTCAAGGTATTGTGGCGAAACAACAATAGGGAGGAAATGACTTGGGAGGCAGAAAATGAAATGAAGAAGAAGTATCATCACTTGTTCCCTGTGCCTCCAGGTAATTCAATTTGATCCATTATTTGATTATTGTAATTGATGAATTGTATGTGTGTCATATTGTGGCCCTGTGATGCATCTGTTGGTTTGCTGAATATAGGTGGATAAACATAGTTATAAAGGAGACTCTGCCAAAATTTTCTAGCATGAGACCTATGATGAACATTCGAGGACGAATGTTTCTAAGGGGGAAGAATGTTACACCTCGTAAGTTTAAGGCGATAATTAAGAGCGTCATTAAGGAAGTAAGATTCGAATATTGGATATAAAGTATGTTTATATATGCTAATCTGGAAGTTAGTATACGAAGGATGTGATTCCGGAGAAATTTTTTGTTACAACGAGCGTGACGATGGAAATTGAAAATGATAGTTATATATATTCCCGTTATGAATTAGTAACGTATTATATAAGAATTATGACATTGAGAATACGAAGTCTTATAAATTTTCGGGAATTAAAAGAAGTGGGATCTAAGCTTTAATTATTACTTGAGGGGTTATTTAAGTAGACAATTATGGGAATTGGACTAAGTTACAAATATTACAACTTAGCCCACATTTAACCTTAATAATACTTTCATCTTCAAGCTCCCTCACTTCTCCACTCTTCTCCCCCCCCCCCCCCAGCCGAAATACACCCCTATTCCTTAGCAAAAATTCAAGTTTTATTCCTTCTTTCTAGTCTAAATTTTTCTACAAATTACAAGCTAAAGAAACACCCAAAAACTGTGGCAAAAATGTTGCCACTGTCGAGAGATTGAGCCCAGATTTTCTAGTTTTTTGGACGAATTATTGGAAGAAAAACGTGTAGGAATGATGGATTAAACTCATAGAATTCATGCATGTCGTTTTGGAGTTGAAGAATGGAGAAAATGATGCAAAAATTGAAGGAACAGTGACTGAATTGTTGGGGACTGTTTTGGATTGAAATTGAGGTAAAAATTCTCCTTTTCATTGAATATTTGGAAGATTAAATGATGTTGTAGTTAAAGGATAAACTCTTGATAAAGAGAACTTGGAATTTAAGACAATGCATGTGATTTGTGGATGTTGTAGCCGATTTTAGGATTGTTTTTGTATACTTTGGATTCGTGTGTTGTGTTGTTAAATTCGTCACTAATTGCATGTTATAAATGAAGGAAATATTGATATTTAAGGTTGTAGTTGTTCTTATGGAATTGTTGGAATATAAATTGGATTCTAAGACTTCAATTGAATTTTAAAGAATTATGAAAAGAGTTTGGTATTGTGGTGTTGGTCGAGACTTGTAAGGAATTATTGGACATGTTGTCTCGCATTTTTAGGGTTGTTTTGATAGAGTTATAATGATGGAAATATAAATTATGAACTTATATACGTGATATGGTAAATACTACTAAGTGTCTTAAAGGAATTAAAACATAAGAGGGTGTTACATTGCACTCTCGGTGTTGTTGGATTATAAACTGTTTTATGGAGCGTTTGGGATTATATTGGTTATATCTTCTCTCTCTTTTGTTTCTTCTATGCCTTCTCACTGTTTTCCTCTTTTGCTTTCATGTAGATAGGTGAAATTTAACATGGTATCAGAGTCTAGATCCTATCAGATCTGGTAATTATTATATATAAATTTTGAAAATGAAAAGCAACAAAAAAAAGCACTTTGGATCTGCGGAGCTATTTTTGATGATGCAGTGGAGTCTAGAGAGGCTCGCTATCTGGTGATTACATCGACATACTAGAGAGTTTATCAATGTTCAATGATCGATTCAAATCGATGAAGCGAAGGAACTGAAAAATTGAAATCGCGACTTCCTTTGGTTTGGAATTGAAATTGAAGAAAAATCAAAATTGCAAATCTAAATCGCTGATTTCGATTGATCTGTGAGGTAACTGTATTTCGGTTTCCAATAACTGGTTTCAATCTTCTGGTCTGATCGAACGATATATTTCTGGATTTCTGATTCTGGTTTTCGACTGATTTCGATTGATATATCACTCTATATTATGTTTACAAATCCAAACCGAATTTGTTCAAAGTAGAGATTCAACTATCGAAAATGCTATCATTTTCTGCGGATACACTCCGCCTCTAGTTGTCATTGCGGCGACGAAAATCGCCGGAGTTCCAGGCTTTACTGATCATAATGTTTCTGACTGAGTTGGATGAAATCGAAGAGAGTGTATTTCAAAGTTATATACAAATATATGTCTACTATTTCTGTGGTGGTGAATCGCTTTGTTTTGTTAAAATAGAATTTGTGTTGGTGACTTGACAAATTGGAGGAAATTGTCAAGTTCGTCGTTGTTGTGTTGGCTGATTGTTGCTGCTTCTACTGTGGGTGAACCACATCTGGTATTTCTGCTGTGTTGGCTTTGCTGCTTTGATTGCTGGTGGTACTGCAGTCTGTGCGACTGATGTGTTGCTGATGCATGACACTGATTTTGTGTTGGAGTTTTGGCTAATGGAAACAATATTGGTATTATGGATGTTAATGCAGATTTATGGGTTGAGAAGACCATAGAGTAGGACATTTCTATCGATAGAAGGATCGAGGAGTTCTTAGCGATAAACAGACTAAGAATTGAGGGATACTTTATCGAAGACAACAAGGATTGAGTTGAAGCTCAATTCAAAGAGTATTTGACAGGTTGATCAATTATTAGATTGCCTGTTTTCATATGTGTAGCTCAGGATAGGAGAATCGAGGAGTTTCTAGCCGAAAATGGACAAGATATTGAGGGAGACTCCAAGACATGTCCGAGCTTATTATAGAAATTGCTATACGAGAATCAAGAGATTCTCTAGTCCGAGTGAGACTAGAGAACGAGGGGTTCTTTATAGCATTGATATAGGGAGAATCGAGGGATTCTCTAGTCTGTGTAGTTAAGGAGAAGTGATCAAATGTTGCTCCTGTTGTACGAGCACATTCTTTGAGAAATGCACCAATGCTATGGGAGTTGTTCCTGCTTGAAAGTGATTAATGATGTAGTTGCTGGAAAATATTAATGCTGCAGTTGGAAGGGATTGTTGGGACTGTGCAGTAGGTGTTAGTGCTGTTGATATTAGTGGTGTTGCAGTTGTGTTGCTGCTGTGACTTTGCTGGTGTTGATCGAGTTGTTGCAACTGTGCTACTATACCGACTGAAATTGTTGCCGAGCATATGATGTCCTCGCTTACCTCGAGAAAGATTCAGGTATCAAGGTTCATATTGAGAGTGTTACCAGTTGAAGTAACATGTTATGCATCAGAAGAGGAAATTGGAAAAGCAATAAAGCCTCTCATTGAAAAATATTTACCTGCTGAAACCGACACTCCAAAGAAGTTTGATGTGCTTTATGATGCCCGAGCAAATACTGGAATCAATAAGATGAAAATCATTGATACTGTGGCTAAATGTGTTCCTTCACCTCATAAAGTTGATCTTAGCAGGCCTGAAATAAACATAGTGGTTCAAATAGTCAAGCACATGCAGAACCTATTAGCAAGGTTCAAAGTCAGAAATGCTGAGATTGATTCATATTAAGAATCTTTGATAGGAGATAATTGGATATGTCATCAGAAAATGATGGAAAACTGGCAATGCAGGAAATGGCAATAACATGTTGAGAATATACACAGTCTAGTAACAAGACTGTATGCTTGCTTGGAGTTGTTGAGAAGTACAAGGAGTTGTCCAAGTACAACTTGAGGCAACTTACCTCTATGAACTAATTCTATTAAGACATCATACAGAGTTTTCCTTAGCTCTATTGCTGCTATTGTTTCCAAGCTAGGACAAAAATCTTTGTTTTCAGTGCCTAGCTTGAGGGGGGATATTGAGATATATGATATAAATACAAGTCAATTAAGTAGTAATTATTAGTTGTGAGTTGTTAGTTTGTTAATTAGTTGTTAGATTAGTTTACTTCCATATTATAAATGTAGCATTACAATGTGTTTTCCATTAACAGAAAATAAAAGTAAAACTTCCACAAAAACAGACCCCTCTCTTCTCTCTCGTCTGTTTCTTCTCTGCTTTCTCACTGTTTTCCTCTTCTACTTTCATGTAGATAGATGAAATTTAACATATTGAGTTTCCAAATGATGTTTTAAATGATTCATGATATAATAAGTGTCTTGATTTTTCAAAGGAGGATTTAAAATGATACATGATATGATAGTGCCTTTTATCTATTCCATTGAGAGACAAGTGAAGATTTGATATGTATAAAACTACTCATGATATTCTATTCGTGCTAATGTGATAATATCATTTTACCGTGTCCCGGACCGGGCAGATACGCGAGCAGATTTCTTATATGATTTTACCGCGTCCCAGAATGAGCCGGGCAGTATATCTTATATGTTCACCGCGTCCATCACTGGAGGGACGGGAAGTTTATGTACACAAGATGCGGGTATAGATACCCAGGATAGTATATTTCACTGCGTCCCTCACCAGAGGGCCGGACAATTTATTTCTTTTTATATGACAATTATATGGTTAAGCATTCATGATTACTGATATGACTCTCACTTTTATAAGGCACAATTGACTCTCTATTTTACATGGCACAGTTATGATCTTCTTTACAGTACTACATGTTTTACATACTTAGTACATTATTTCGTACTGACCCAATTTCCTCGGGGGGGCTGCGTTCATGCCCGCAGGTACAGGTGCTCAGTTTGGTGATCCCCAGTCTAGGATTTTTGTTCAGCTGTTTGGAGAGTTCCTTTGATTCAGAGCTTGTCATTTTGGTACACAACCCTATTTTTTTTACTTATGTATATTTAGGGGCACGACGGGGCCCTGTCCCATCTTATGTCGTTATCCTTCTCATAGAGGTCTGTAGACAGTTGTGGGTTGTATGTGTGTGGGTTGGTTATATGAGGATTGTAGATATGTTTTGTTCAGCTGTGCTATTGTATTTCGTTTTGGGATGTTTCCGTATATAGTGACAGCTTTGTCAGCTTCCGTCCCTTGTATATCTGATTAGATGTGACTCCTCAGGAGACATGATTATTCATGTTTAGAGGCAGCCTTGTCGGCTTGCCTATTCTGACATGTGTTACTATTGCAGCGTCATATTGTACTTAGTGTCAGTCTGATTACGTGACATGTTAGTATAATGACGTCATTAGGGTGTCATGTTCACGGCCCATCGGGTTGGGTCGTGACAACACATCATCAGACTCATTCAACTCATCAATTTCAACCCTCAGATGCCAAAGTGCTAACCTTGCATACTGCGCCGGTGTGTACAGCTGATTGTTAGACACATTTTATATACACTTTTTGAGTCATTTTTAGTTAGAATTTTTCTTATTTTCTTTGAAATTAGTGTCGTGTTAGGGTCGTTTTTCTTTTTTTGAGTCACAGCTGTCCTAAATGGATAAATGGCAAAAAAAAGATGAAATGAGCTTAATTAAGGTGTAATTGCACAAGAAAAGGCCAAGAAATGAAGTCTAAGAAGTCTCGGGAAGTATAGAAGAAATCTGACGAAGTACGGACGAAAAAGGACACAGAATCGAAAAATCTGGCAGAAGACGTCACAGGCGCCGCGCCGCTAATTAGCCTGCACGCTCTGATTTTATCGCAGTATTTTCGACGCCGTGACGGATTTTTTTTATTCTGGGCCGATTTGGACACGGTTTTTAGGGTCCACAATGCAATTTTTCCCAACTATATAATCTCTAAAACTCTGACCTTAAGGAGACATCTTGTACATAGTTTTATTCTACTTTGGGGAGACTAGGAAAGGAGGCAAAACACAAGATTGGAGACAACTTTGTTCAAGTTCTTTTCCTTTCTCTTTTATTTATTTCAGTTTATGTTGGATATTGAATTAGTTCTTAGCATGTCTAAGGCTAGGAGCTAAACTCTTAATTAGGGTTTTCCATTGAGTCGCTTGAAACTCGCTTTCATGAATTGATGCATTAGTTTGGTTTCTTCTTTAAGATTTATTCAATATTGGTTTGAATCTAGGGTACACCACGGTTCTGTCGGCCAACTGCAAATTAATTGTGGTTGGTTTGGCTTCACCCAAATCCAATCTCTTGAAGACAGACAAATGAATTAGATTGATACCAGCCCCTAGATCACACAGTGCCCTGTTGCATGTCACCCTACCAATATTGCAGAGCAAGATGAAACTCCCTGGATCCTTAAGCTTATGAGGCAGTTTCTTTTGCAGGATGACACTGCACTCCTCTGTTAAAGACACTGTCTCATAATATGATAGCCTTATCTTTTTCCCCAGTATCTCCTTCATGAACTTGAAGTATGCTGGCATCTGTTCTAGCACCTCAATGAAATGGATGTTTACGTGCAGCTTCTTAAACACCTCCAAGAATTTAGAGAACTGCTTATCTACTACATTCTTTTGTAGCCTCTGAGGGTAAGGGATTCTCTCAGTATAATCGCTCAAAGGTGCTGATGGAGCTTTCTCAACTGTAGGGTAGTCCTCAGTGACCCCCTCATTTTCTACCTCAACTACTTCTCACATTCTTTTTCATTCACCACTGCAGGTTGAGGAGCAACTTGTTCCAACTGCTTCCCACTTCTTAACAACACTGTCTGACACTGCTCTCTAGGGTTTACCTCTATATTGCTTGGGAGAGTGCCCTGTGGCCTGTTATTCACCATGTTGGCCAGATGCCTTACCTGGGTCTCTAAATTCCTGATGGATGACCTTGCTTCTGCCATGAATTGAGTCTAAGAATTAGTGAGTGTCAACAAAGCTGCCCTCAATTCATATGGTTTTTCGTGTGGGGCAGATGGACTAAACTGTTGTGAGGGTGAGGCCTGATTAAGTGGTGGCTGATTCTGATATTGGCCTCTGAACTGAGTCTGCTGCGCTTGGTCACTCCTCCAGGAGAAATTTGGGTGATTTCTCCACCCTGGATTGTAAGTGTTAGAATAGGGATTGTTATGGGGCCTTTGGAAGTTCCCCACTGCTTGACACTGAGCTTGCTCTATAGGAATGTTGTTAGGGTCAATTGTTGGGCATCTGTCGAAAGTATGTGGACCCCCACAAATCTCACAAGTCACTGCCATATGGATCGTGTTTACTGACATAATGTTCTGCTGGAGCTGCTTGGTTAGGAGAGCAATTTGTGCATTCAATGTTGTAATGACGTCTAGCTCATGAACTTCTATCGATTTTTTTCCACATGTCCCCCTCTCATCTGGCAAGTGATTATTGGTGGTCATGTCCTCCAGCAAGTCAAGGACCTCATGTGATATCCTTCTCATAAAAGTACCACCTGCAGTTGCATCAATGATAGTCCTTGTGGTCCCACTCAGCCCATTGTAGAAGATGTGAACCAAATTCTATTGTTCCAGGCCATGATGTCAACACTTCCTCTGCAGATCCTTAAACCTTTCCCAAGCTTCATATAGTGACTCCCCATCGGCCTGGTAGAAGTTATTCAACTCTCCTCTCAGCTTGGCTGCTTTTGAAGGTGGAAAGAATTTCACAAGAAATTTCTGTGCTAGATCCTGCCATGTGAATATGGAGTCTGTTGGCAGGGAGTTCCACCAAACCTTCGCTCTGTCCCTGAGTGAGAAAGGGAAAAGCCTCAACTGAATGACATCATCAGTAACACCATTATACTTGAATGTGGCACATAACTCCAGGAAGTTAGCAATATGCATGTGTGGGTCTTCAGATGGAAACCCTCCAAACTGGACTGTGTTCTGTACCATGCTTAGGATTGCAGGCTTTATCTCAAAGTTGTTTGCTCCTATTGCTGAGAGTCTTATGCATGTCTATGCCCCAGTAACTCTTGACAGAACATAATCTCCCAGGATCCTCTCGGCTTGGACCTGAACTCGTTCTTCTACATCTATAGGCAACTTTGGGGGCACTCTTTGGTTGAGTTGATGATCACCTATCTCTTCATTCAACTCATTATTGTTTTGCAAATCCCCCATTGCTAACAATTCAACAATCCTCTCGTTTCGCCTGTTCTGCTTGCACGTCTTTTCAATTTCAGGGTTTAAGGAAACAAGTGTGTCTGCTCCTCTTCTTCTTCGCATAAACTAGATCTCTGGAATAGATCAAAATCAACAAGCAAATCAAGGCAATAGGTCTCTAACAATAAAAGAAAATAATAAATAAAAAAAAAGTCAAATTAAAAATTAAGAATAGATAGTTTGATATTGAAACTACGCCAATCCCCGGCAACGGCGCCAAAAACTTGTTAGCGATTTTGCTTATGCTTTACGCAATTGTACGTATCACTCAAGTAATATAGTCTTGGTAAGACCGAATATCGTCTTCAGGGACTGGTTTTCAATTACCAAACATCTATCCTAAGTTATCTATTTGACTATTGATATTTTGTTTTGGTTTTATCTATAAACTACTGAAATAATTGCAGAAATTAACTAAAATACTTTATTTGAATCAGTTATGGTGGAAATAGGGCTTCCAATCTCCTCGACTATCCACTCGCTTTAATCCTTAATGCAGCAATAAATGTTCTTCTTCTATTTTAAGATAGCAGGTTAGCTAGACCGTTTTATATTCCGGTTAGGATATATAAACGCTCAACTCCAGTGCAAAAATCTTCTATATTTCTATGATAGATTTTACCACATAGGAGGATTAAGAACAATAACCTATGAAGCTACACAAGTATCGGGGTACTTTCGTCCACGATTTTTAACCAATGTCTATTCAACTACAGCATATCCAAATCTCCCCTCTCGGATCTCGATTCGAAATCATATACGTGATGATAACTAGTGATCAATTAATTATCAAACAATCAAACCAAATATTAAATAAATCTTAACTATATGAAGAAGAAACCAAATACTGCATTAATTCATAAAGACGAGTTTCAAGCTGTGACGCCCCATTTCAACCGGAGTCGGAAACGGGATTACTGTTACATGGTTGGATTCCTGAATGCTATTTAAAGGAGTCGCCACCTAATTATTATAGTGAATTAGGACACTAAAAAATGTAGCATAAAATACTACAAATGATCTCCATTTTAAAGGTCTGCGAAAGCTATGTGAGATTCTGGGTAAGGGTTCTTTATTAATCTAGAGGAGGGTTAGGCACCTCTAAGATCCGCTAACTTGCGGTTATCCGCTCAAACTTAGGTTTAATAATTATTGTGCTAACAAATGCGTGCTTTTATAAAATGTTAAATAAAAGGCGTTGCAGTATTTAATAACAAAAGATGCATTTTGACAACATAAAGAGTTGTAAGACTTGTTTATAAAATACATATATAGGTAAAAATATTTATTATTATTTGTAAAATACTTATGTTTTGGCAATTGTAAGAAAGAGAAAACAATTTTATTTATAATACCAAGAGACGATTTTTGTGAAAGTTTATTTTTTAGCAAATTAGGTAAAAGTAAAACCTTATTTTTTATGATTAATCATACAAATAAAAGGGTGACCAAATTGTTTTGAAAGCTTAGACATGTATAACGAGCCTAAAATAATCTAGCGTTGGGTTTCCGATTTTAGAACTACCCCTTTTTTAATTGTTAATCTAGGCCTAACTATTCTAAATATTTCAATAATTATACAGGGTTACATAATAAAATAACAAGACGACAAATAAAGATGACGGAATTTAAATAATTAAAGCGACTAAAGCGAGTGACGATGTCATCCCGCCCTATTTTGTTTAGGAATTCGGCCGAGGACTGCAAAGAGTGTGGACGTTGATCTTCATTTGACGAGAGATGCGAGGAGTCTCATAGTAAGACTCTCCGTTGCTCCCAATGCATTTCATGTAAAATAAAAGAAAGAAAAAGGATTAGTATATATTCCAAACCTTGTCAGATAATAAACAAACATTGACATAAAAAAATTTAACACTTTCATTCCAAGAGAAAAACGGCCCAAAATAATCTCCGGCTTTTTTAGGAATAAAATGGAGAAAGACAGGCCTAATCGTGAAGCATGCAAGTAATTCTTATTGGGCTATGAAGAGATGAACTATCTGAGAGGCAATAAGAATCCCAAATACACACATGCATACTTGAGGGAAAACAAGCAAGTCCAAACAAAATACAGTTTATACATGTAAGGCCCAATTTAAATGTATTCAAGACATGGGATCATTCAAACTAAGACACGCTTTCAGGACTTCATCATATTGGTATAAGGACATTTCACACTTAAATATAAACTTAGACAAACAAGAAACAAACTTGGTATGACATGAGATTTAAGAAGATCAAATTGGTCAAATGGCAGTATGCCAAGAAAATGAAGAAAGGATCCATGAACATAGGCATTTAATTGCTTCGAAAGGTATAATTAATAAAGCACAGGCACATTATCCATTAGGTAACACAAGCTGATGCCACCCCATTTTCACAGAAAAGCCAAACTGTCAATCCACATAAAAGCTTATATATATTATCCTTAATTAAACTATGGCGCTTATAACACTCAGTTGACCTATACATGTTTCAACAAGGCATATAAATGATTATTTAACTCAAACTATCAATAGATAGCTTGGAGTAGATATGAATATCTCACACAAGAACAACATACTATCAATTATGGTTCAAAACAACACATGGATTCTTAAACAGGCAGTTTGAGACATGGATACAAACAGCAAACAGGGATGTAGCTTAACGTAGCATGATCTAATCCAATAAGCGCAAATTTTTTAATGCAAAACAGCTTAATAGACAATAACCAACCAAGATACAAGATAACTTAGGAGATGCAGAATGTTGACACGGAGGAATTTCCGTGTAAGCTATAAATCAGGGTATAGAAAGGAGGTTTCAACAATTTCTTTTATATTTTGCACACGACCAGTAAAGTGAGGCAACATCCTTGAATAAATTAGCACCTCAAACCAGTATTGAGAACTACCAACCCGACAAAGTGGATCAGACTCATTAAGCACTTAAGCGACACGTATGCTTCGTCAAACCGGTTTTGTTAAAAGAAAGCTGAAATCATAAGAATGTATGCCCAACAGGCATGCCTAGAGTATGAATGAACTTAAGATGATTATAAATGGGCCTATAGGCAATAGGGGGATTGAACCTGGCAGAATTTAAAATTTAGAACATGACATACTATCGTAGACACTTCATCACTCAAACAAACAGGACAAATGCAATTGATCTAATGGATATATCATATAGAGGAATAACCGAGCAATCTACACCATTTTAGATACGCAGCGGGATGTTTAGACTACTCACAACATGTAGAGTTCCAAAACATACAATGTATCAGCCATGATGGCATATTTAGTCTAAAATAAATAAATCAGCAAATAATCAAAATCAACAGCTATCACGGAAGCTATTACTCCAACATCAACTGCTAAAACAATGCCATATTCAAACTTATACCCTTTATTCGAGCACGCCTATGCCTTATTGGGTCGAATACACATTTTTTAGGTGATTTAAAATCAATTAATCATCTCTTAATAAGGCAAACATAGTAATTCAGGACACCTATAGCTAGTCACAGAACTAAATAAAACAGAGGGAAGTATATATATGAACACCTACTCCAAATAAACAACTTAGGCATATATCTGTATAACTTTCCAAGAAGAAGACACCTTTCATATGTAGGTAGATCTCAAGTTAAATGCAGGCGGGGTAAGAAAAAGGATCAAATTCATGCATTAACTTCATAAAGGGAAAAACTAATGCATGCTTCTTATTTGAACTAGCATGAAAAGTGCACGCTGTAAATGAAGAGGAGGTCTCGACAATTCTTTTCAGGTTTTTGTACACAGCCAACAAGACAAGAGGATAAATACACACTGTTCACTGTCACAAAAAGTGGAATGCTAGGGGTATACAGTATTCAGAGATACTTGCAAGTAGACATATTTCACATAGGCTCAATTATGAATTAAATAAGAACATATAAATTCTTAGTAGATAATTTAATCATGAATCATTCCAAAGAAGAACGGCCAGATGGAATATAGATTTTTCTAGTAGACAAATTTAACCATAACTGGGTGCGTTTTATTCGAGAGAGGGACCTTATTCCGCAACTAGCAGACATGTCCTGATCCGAGACAGTTTAGGGATACTTTACATGATAAAGTACAGACAAGTTGACATTCAACTCAGGTGAAACAAGTGTGTAACCAACCTAATGAATATGCTGTCAAAGGAACATGTATCTGTTATACTAATGATTTAACTGACCATGTGAACATCTATAAAGTATCCAGACAAAATGAATCACAGATCTATATCAACCCAAAAATAATCTGGTTTTAAACACATTGGAACATATTTGTTCATGAAAAGAAAATCAAACTAAACAAGGCTAATATTGAGCGCTTTAATTCATTGGCAGATCATTTAAATAGTTTACATAGGCTAGATAGATCTTGCATTAAACGACTCAACTTTACAAAAGCATATTAAGCATCATCTTATTATAACCAGATTTGGTACCTGACTTAACAAAACCTAAATTATCCGAACAAACTATTTAACTACTAAACCAACTATACAAGGTTGGATATACTTTGAACTAAGTATTAAGTTAACTAAATGGTTTGTATATGAACAGAACTAACACATAATTAACCAAAACAAAACAGACATCAGATCACAGAATACCAAAATAGACTAAAATCGAGAATGAGTTGAGTTTACCTTCTTTGGGTGGCGAACCGAGGCGTCGTCTCGACTCGTCGAATCCACTCGGATATGTTTTATATGTGTGCGACTGAAGCGAAGAAAGACTTAGTGTTTTCGGATTTTTGAATCAATACTAGAAATGAAATGCAATTTTGATTTTTTCTGAGCTCCTTCCCAATTAAAAATTGAAACTTGTTCTCGACTTTTTAAAGGAGAAAAAATCTCCCTAAACACAACCTAAAAGGTTTATATTTATAGCACAATACCTCTGCCCATACTCCTCCACCCCCCAATTCGAATTTTGAATCAAAATAAAAAGGGCGAATCTGAAATTGGTGTGAAAGGTGATAGAGAAAATCTCAAATTTTCTGTCCGATTTGATGGTATTAGAGCTGTTGGACAAAATGTATGGGTTTATTCTTTGGATTGAACTTTGAACGAAATCGAATCAGTATTTTATCCACTGAATCGAAGAGAGGAAAGGTCAGCAAACCGCGAGACCTTCCTGCATGCTTCGATTCAGTGGTTAAAACGAATCCTCATGGTTCAGGCGATTTTCAGAAAAGGAGACGGGACTGCAGGTGATGGGTTTGGTTTATTCGATGGGTGGCGGTAGTGGTATGGTTTGTCCGGCGGGTAAAGGGGAAAGGTGGCGGCGGACTGGTGGTTTCTTGGTGAGTTCGTCGATTTGAAAGGGGGGGTCTTCAGAGATTTTTTTTAGGGGTATGTTGGGGATGAAGAAGGGAAATAGAAGGTGGGCTGATGGGCATGGGCGGGGCGACGGGTCGTGGGCTGGGTAGTTATTTAGGTGGGCTGATTAGGTTTGTGGGCTGCTGGGTTTAGAAATTAAAAGGTTTGGGCTGGAAAATGTTTTGATTGGGTAGATTTAGTTATTTAATTTAGGGAATGAGAATTGGGTAAAAATAGGTGTTTTATTGTTGGGAGATTAATAGATAATTAGTCCAAATCTCCCAATTAATTAAAATATGCTTCCTTCAACTTAATTAATTTAAAAATGCACACGCATAAAATACGATACAAAAGATTTAATATATGTAATTAATTTTGAATATAATATTCATAAAAAATGATTAATTTAGTAATTGAAGAACATATTAAGAGAAAATCGATCATCAATACTGACGACGAGATATTAAAATTGTTTTGCTTATATTTTAATTATAAAAAATGTAATACTTGATATCGTAAAATTATGCGATAATTAGTGAAGAATATTAAAACTACTTATTTTTTTGACGATTTTCAAGACTGAGAAGCATAGTAAAATTAATTGGAGATAAAAGGACGATCTAAATGAAATGTTCAGTAAATATGGGACAAAATTGGGTGTCAACACAAGCGATTCGAAAGAAAAACCCTAATTAATAGTTTAGCTCCTAGCCGTAGACATGCTAAGAACCAAAGTAATATCCAACATGAACTAAATTGAAATAAAGAAAAGAAACGAAAATACTTTGAAACAAGTCTCCAATCTTGTAGCCTCCAAGAAAACTATGTTGTGTTGTGAAGAAAGGTTGAGTAACTTCTTAAAAAAATCTTCCCAAATGGCTTTTTATATGCTCCAAAATCGTGTACCCTGGACCTCCTTGCCCTTAGCCAATTCCCATTCGATTCGGATGCAGCCTCACGCCGCTGCTCGCTGACCGCACCGCGCGCCTTTAACTCTGTAGCCTCTCGATCTTTGGGCGCCACGGACCGCTTTGCGCGCGGCTTCTGCTTTTGTCCGGATTGCCAACTTTCGTCAATTTTGGCTCGGGAACCTCCTTTTCTGCCCACTTATTGCTCTTTTTCGCCACTTTACCTTTTTAGACTACTGTGACTCAGAAAGAAAAATACCCTAACACGATACATATTTAAACAAAAATGGGCAAAATACTAACTAAAAATGACTCTAAAAGTGCATATAAAATATGCCTAACAACATGAGTTTTTCTCCTCAATTATCTTCTCAAATCTCGTTTTCCCTTTACAATGACTTTGCATTTTCATTACTCTGTTAAATGCTCTCCTAAGCAAACGTAGATCCGCATCTGTCAGCGGTATCCACACCTTACCCTTCTTCATTTCCCTCAGTGTCTTCCCATCAGAATTGACTGAGTCAGGTGATATATCTGCAATACCAGGATTGATAGAAGGGGAAAGGCATGGACTAACAGAAGGTATGCTAGAGGAAGATTTATTTAGAGTGCAATTTGGAGTTGATGGGCTTTTAGTGACTGGGATATAGGCCTGGCTGTGGGATTAAGGATTAGTTTTAGACTATGATTAGAAGAAGATCCCATATCCGAATATGACCAGATTCGGCTAGGGTGGGGTTCCCGATGGGGGTTGGGTATCGGGAGGGGGTGGGGTCGTGAGATGAGTGGTTTCGGTGTTTGGGAAGGTGGTTTCAAAATGGGGTTGAGTCTCGGGTCTGGGTTGATTGCTGGATGGGGGTAGTTGGGTCAGGTTGGGGTGGAATTGGAGTGGGTCATTGGGTTGGGTCGGGTCGGGTAAGAGTGTCGATTAGCGTTTCAAGGGGTGGTATAGGGTTTTTGGTGGTGGTTTCGTCTGTGGGGTGTCGGAGGCATGTCTCGAAGGGGGTGGGGTATTTCCTGGGCTAGGGGTTAGGTCTGAGGGGTGGGGTGGTATTTGGGTCGGGTTGGGTCATAGATCGGGTTAAAGTGACGGCTAGGGTTTGGGTATGTGGATTAGGGTTTTTTAAAAGGTGTTGTGGGCTAGGGTTTGGCCCATCAGTCATTGCGGGTGCTGGGGTGGGTAGTGATAGGTTTTCGGGGTTGGGGGTGGTCGCCGGTAGGGTTTTCGGCGCCGCCTAGGGTTCTGTCGTGGTTTCCGGCGTCGAAATTTTTTCCAGAATTCAATGGTAGGTTTTCCGACGTGGAATTGGAACTATTTTGGATTTTCTGGGGTAGTGGGGCGATTCCACATCGCTACTGATGTTCCGGTGTGAGCAGTGGTTGGAATCATCAGAAAGGTGAAAGTGATTTCTCGATTTTTGTTTCGATTTCTCTTGTTTTTTTTCCAACAATTGTGGTCCATTCTTGGCTTGTATTTTTTGGCTCAGAATCAGGGATTGCAGGGGGTATTTCGTCTAGGGTTTAAAGTTGAAGAAGAAGGATTAGGGTTAACCTTTTTCTTTCCTCGCCGCCGTCGCAGCATCTCCACCACTTTGATCCTCCTTCTTCAAGTTGGTCATTCAGCACACTGGCGTCGAAATTGAGTTGGTCATTCAGCACACTCGATCTAATAAGTTGTACCAAACGAGCCCTTAGTCTTTCAAAGAAAAGAATCAACATGTTGAATTCGTAAGACTTTCTGAAGCAGTCATTGATTAGGAATGAAGGGATCATAGGTCTTCTTCGTGAATTCTGTATTAATTGGAATCACAGAAGAATTCTTTCTTCATCTGCTTAGCGAACAAGCCGATACGGATGGAATTTTAGTGGCCTTAAAACATGGATGGTCAGTAGATAGAAGCTTATCTAAACTAAAATATAATTTAGAGGTCGTAAACGTTTCGTTGACGGAACTGATTTATTGGGGTGCAGTCATCCTAGCTATCATAAATCAATGAATATAATATAAACCGGAAAGCAGAAAAAAAAAACTCCTCAGGAGACACGTATGTGGCCTTCAGTCGCTTCTCTGTATCAACAGCGTGCATGCATGATTGAGGAGACAGAACAATTACGCCAATGAGGACCACACCTCAGGATCACCCTTTAACTACAATTACTACATTCACTTCCAAATCTGTCTTATTTATCATTTTTGTAATCAATAGTTACGTAGTGGCGCAACGCAATTCTCATGTGCTTCTGTAGAGTTGGGTGCACAGACACTTCGATCTAGTCTTAACTCGCAAGTATTTGGAGACACGAATTTCTGTTATCCGGTTTCTTATCACAAGTACAGTCAGCATATCATTTCTTCTTGTAGTAGCTTTCTGTTGTGAGTATTATTGAAGCGGCAAATATTGGACATATCTATCTGTTCTAGGTCATCCACTTGCCTCTGTCACTACAAATTCCATTATCTATCTTTTTCAGCAACATCAATCTACCCCTAAAATGTAAAAGCATGCACAATCATAGGGGTTAGAAAAGAGAACTTTCACGATAAGATAAACAGATTGAAACAAAGACCTCTAATTTCAATTTTGATTATCCTGACCTCGTACTTATTATCTCTTCATTATTTTCACCGTATTACATAAAATATCAGCATGAAACTGAAAGCTTTCATATTTCTTATCAATATTATTTACAAGGAGGGAGTCTTAGCGTAATGGTAAAAGTTGATTTCTTGTGATTAAGAAGTCACGAAAATAGTCTCTTTGGTCCGACCCTTCTAAGGATTCCTCACATAACTGAGTCTTTATTTACTAGGATGCCTTCTATCAAGATACTTTACAACAACCATACGAAAAAGGAGAAAAGAAAGAAAAAATATACTATTGAGGAAGTGCTTATTCCTCCCTAATTGAGTATATTCAATTTAAACTTCAAAGGGTAGTAGAACATTGAGCTCCTTGTCTAAAACTAAGGGGACCAGACGGCAACGAAGGTCCAAAAGGCATAATAGCAACACAATCTACATTGAACCTATACTTTCCAGAAACCCAAGTCCCAACTTTCCATCTTAGCCTACCACTTGCTTTCAAATTCAGTATCAATTTTCCAGCACTTTGGTCACATTGGACCTCATAACCAAAATAAGGATCCACCGGCAATCCATTCCCAATCAGTAAAGCCGAAAGAAAATTGCTATCTTCATGGCCTTGATAAAATGGAGGAAGAGAAGTATAGAGAGTAATTTGTTGACCTTTATAAGAAGCATACACTTGCAACTCATCGTAGTAAATTCCAACTTTCTTGTTTGGATTCTTGGATACAAGTGTGAGTTGAATGGAGGAGTTGAGTAGTTGGCGTGGACCTGACAGGTCGAGTTGATAAATATCAGCTTCTCTTAGAGTGAAGTTTGGTTTTGTTGGGTGGAGAGTGAGATATAGAAGAAAGATGAATGATAGAACAGAGAGGGAAATTGTAGTGAAGCTAAAGAATAATTTCTTTCTTGGGAATAGTTTTTCTACGGTGAAGCCTTTTTCGTCACAATGTTTTGGAGATCTTACATCAATTGGAGACATCTGCCGAGCAAGAAATTGGAAGAGTGAATCAAAGAAAGAGGTAGTGTAATTAAGGGGTAAGTTTACAAGGCTAAGGAAAGGAAGAGAGGAGGTTAAATATATACAAGGAGTGTTGTAAGAAATAGAAATCAATCGCAGCAATTATTTCGTCTTTTGGCTGCTTTTGACTGACCGCTTTGCATGGGGTATTGATAAATTAAGTCTGACGATATTAGTGGAAAGTATTGTCTGAGACTGCGATACAGACGCCAATAAATAAAGTAGTCGAGAATAATGAAATTTTAGATTTAACATTTTAGGGGAGATAAAATATTAAGTAATTTCTTTTTATTTATTTAAACTTTGAAGACATAATTATCCAATATTAGAGTTGGTGGGATCTCAAGTACTTGTAAAATTAGTAGATGTGAGTGCAATTATCTGAAAACTCTAATTATAAAAGAATGATATTAGTAGAAAGTAGTTGAGAAACATACTAACTTCTGGAATGTGCTTCTCTTTTCATCTCATTGATCCAGTGGTCAATAGAGTGAAATGAAAATTAAAAGAGCTTATGATTCGAGCTTTAATGGAGGTAAAAAAGACAAGTGATTACTTCTTTTTCATTTGCCTACGTCTCGGTGAGTAAGTTCGGTGAGAATAAAGTGTAGTAACAAGGAAATGAGAAAGTAGCAACAACAACAAATATGTTAGAAATTTGGAAATTAACAAAGTAATTTGTTTGTTGAGTCGATTGAATTTTTAATCTATCCTTAAGATAATATTGCCCCGTATATTCCTTTCGATAATGTAATGACAACTTATCTCCTAAGATAAAACAACAATCAAATAAAAGAGCAAAGGAGACTCAAGAGTTCGTTTTAGGAATAAATATGTTAGAGTGTTTGAAGATTGCAAAAGAGGAAGAATGTATTATGAAAATGTGTGTTTTTCAATGGTGTCAAGTCATCAATTTATAGGTTGATGAATATGTCTTCTCAATTAACCAAATAAATGATCATCAATGTCAAGTAATGACCATTGATTTTGAGGTTAATTAAGTCTAGTTATGGCTGAATTCAAGAGCCAAAATAATGGAGAGTTATTGCTCCAAAGTCAGCCCATGAATCAGTTTCAATTCGCCTCCAACAGACTGAAAAACAGTCGAAGCATCGCGGCCCTTCGGGAGGGCGTCGCGACGCTAAATGCCCCGTAACTCATTGGACCTGAGGCGCCGCGACGCCTAAGTTCCAGTAACTTCCCAGAGATTTTAGCGTTACGAGCGTCGCGGCTCTAGGAGGAGACGTCGTGGCGCTGCAAGCACCGCGGCGATTTCTGATTCGTTTCATCTTTTACACATTGTACTCTTCTTCCTTTCATTTACCAACGTGAAACCATTGTCATTTGGCCAATAACCGTCTATTACTTTACGTCTCAATAATTCGTATACGTATTAATATCTATTCCATTAAGAAAATTACGATCTTTGGCATTTTATGTACACGTGTGTGGAAACCATGTTTTCGACATGCGGGGCCCCAATTGTTCGAGTCATAATTAATAAGATTAACTTTATTTTACGTTTAGTAAATTTCCAACAAGCTCACCTTATGTATGCTGAGAAGGGGTGTTATCGGTCCGGACCGATAAGGTTTCGGTCCAGAGTCCAGATCTGGGACCGTACCGAAACCTTATCGATCCGGTTCTCGGTCCGGGGCCCAATTTTTATTTTTATTTTAAAAATTGAATTTTCAATACTGAAATTGACATTCTCGGACACATTACCACAAAATTTGTACGTTGAAATCTATTGTATATCGCGAGATATTTAGATTTGAAAAGGGGAAAAACGTAACGATTTGGGGGGAAAGTGAAATTGATTGGCAAGATGGACGTTTTTGGAGAAATCGGCTGAATAAGCGGTTTGTCCGGCCCTGTCTCAAAAAATACGCGATTTTTTTTTTAGGTGAAACGGACATCCGAGCGCAAAGTTATGACCATTTAAAGTTTCACTAATTTACAACTAATTTATATGTCAATGCTTCAAAGTAAAACATAAAGTCTACCTCACATATATTTAAAACATGTAAATAGTCGAACATTAGGGAATATTACAATTAAATATAATTAGGGCTTCTTTGGGGAGGTCTGGTCAAGGCCGCGGGGAGTCTAGGGAGTGCGGTGTTACCGGGTATTTTATCGGGTTACCGGTCCAGCTCCTTATCGGTCCGGGTAATTTTTTGGTATTCGTATCCGGACCGTTAAGGTTTCAGTCCGAGTATCGATCCGGGTTTACCGGTTCGATTCTGGGTAATTATCGAGAGTATCCGGACTGCTAGCTGCCCTAATGCTGAGGAATGATAAAAGGCATTGTCTAATGAAATAGTCGACTCACGTAAAGCTGGCAATTGGCATAAGCCCATACACCACAATTGTTTAAAAATAAATACATTAGAAAAAAAACAACGACAATTGTTTAAAAAGAGAAGAAAAAAATGTCCAAGTTTCACACCTTTTTGGAGCTAGTACTTGACAACTACTACTAGACTGTTAAAAGATGTAAAAAATTCTACTCCATATGGAAGGCAATTGACGGTCAGTAGCTTTCTCTAGGATATATATTAGGGTAGGAAGCAGGAAAGGGATATTTTTTATCTTCATGATGAATATGCATGCTTTTTACCAAGTGTCAAATTGATGGAGTAGCTTAGGATGGTTGATTTGGATGAAATTGGGATATCTATGTGAGACGGAATCTTGATTACACCTTTTAGCATTATTGAAACAAAAGTTAGTCTTTTTTAAAGTGCGTAATAATTACATTAAAATGATAAACTATGCCGTGACTTCTCCTACTCCTCCGGGCCCTCACTCCTGACCTCCCATCATTACCAAAACTGAAAAGAAGAATGAAATTAATAACCCTTTTTATGTTCCTAGTTTCAACTTTCAATCGATGATTTCTCTACACGATTACTTATAGTAAACTACTTGAACATTGAGAAGAGGTCCGCTAATCGAACTTCCAGAAGCGAATCGAGCTATGCCCTCCTAGTAACGTACATAGTATAGATTATGGAGTAGAATTCATTATGTCTATAATGGAAAAGAATATGAAATTAGATTAAATTTCACAATGGAGAAGATAGAGTATACAAACCTTATTCTGTTAGGATTGATGCGTTCTGTTGGTGGGTTAATTTGGCATGACTCTTTGCGGCAGAACTATGTTGTTGTTGTCTTCACCGGTTTCGCGGGTCGTTTTGCTTACTGCTTTGCTGTTTTATATTCTTGGGGATCTGTTGGCTGAGATTCTAACCTGGGTCGGGTTTCTGATCCGACGAAATCTGGTTGCCCATTGTTTCCGCTGTGTCCACTGGTTTCTTACTGTTTTCGGACTGGTTTCGACGAGTTTGCTTTTATTTTATTAAACTGAAGGAACAGATTTCTGCACTTGAATATTTGGTATTTTTCTGATTTTGAACAGATACTACACTTGACTGGCCAATGAAAAAGTTATCCGTCGATTTTTTAGGTCTCCACAATTGCAAAGACGGAAAATAAAATAAATGAAGCTTTCTGGGCAATGATGATTTCTTCCACTTACACCGGATAACCAACATACGCTGGCAAGGCGAATGCTCGCAGCCGCACTTGTTTAGGCTGTCCCACTTTATATTTTTATATCTGAGCCCTCCGTGTTTAAAACTATTACTGTTTTGGCGCGGATCTGAAAGTTTTATTTATTTTATTATTTTTAGCAATATTGGCCGATGAAGGAATCTTCGTCTGATTTCCAAGACCTTTCCTGTACAAAGACGGATTTATTTTTGGCTTTACTTATTAATTCTTGTTATTGCTTTTAAAATTGTTTATTCTATTACTAACACTTTTACTAAGTGTTTATGCAGGTATCCGGAGATGCATTTCAAAAAGAACGTCCCGGAGTTTTATTTTGTGTCGCACTTAATTTTAGTTTTTTTTATTCTGTATTGCATTTTATTTTAATTGTAAATTATGTAAAAATGCTTAGAATAGGTAGAATAAAAGCCAATATATAATTAACCTAGGTTTGAACGGATAACCGCAAGTTAGCGGATCCTATAGGATGTCGACCCTTCCTTTAGGATAATAAAGAACCACTTACCTAGAATCTCACATACTTCGCACTTTAAATGGAGATCATTTATAGCATTTTTATGCTATTTAATAAGTGTCCTAATTCACTATAATAATTAGGTGGCGACTCCTTAAATACATCTAGGAATCAATCATACGTAGTACTCCCGTTTTTTACCACGATTAAAATGGGGTGTTACAATCGAAACGGGATCGGGACGGGTCGGATTCTGGCGGGACCGGGTCGGGCGGGACCATACCATGTCCCGCCCCGGTTCTAGCCCCGGTCCCGTTTTTTTTTTTTTTTTACACGGGGTCGGGGTCAGATCGGGACCGGGATGGTGTCGGGTCGGTCCGACCCACTGGCCAGCCCTAGTTTGAGTGCAAGTTAAATACAGTTGCTTTGTTTGAGATAATTTGAAGTACGATCCGGATTTGAGTGAATATTTTTAACCGAGACATATCTTAATTACTTTTAACAAGAAACAACAAATATTTATGAATTAAAACTCTATACCTTATATATCGATTCCTTGGAAACAAAAGGAATTAGCTCAGGAACAATATTTATTAATTTAGGATACAATAATAGCATTATAGCTTCTTCTCAATTTACCAAAGCTGTTATAATTTAGATTTTGTAAAAAAGAAAAATTTAGTCCAACTTTTTTATAGGTAAAATTTAACCCACTGAATAAAATAAAAGTGGTCTAGAAAAAAAGAAAAATATGAAAAAAATATATAATTCAACATTTAGCATATTATTATTGGACCGGTATCAGCACGAGCTATTCTTAACTAGTACTACTATTACTTAAGTTACAGTCAAATACTTGAAAGAAAATTTAAGAATAGTATTTGTTTGGAAGGGTTGCAATTTTGCTTTCTAAACTTATTACCACTATAACGAAAACTAAAATACAGAGAGATAATGTTATTTGATTACAAACTAATTGATTGCTTTTAAAACTTTTTTGATGAAGAGAAAGTTGAGTTTGAGTGTCATCATCATTACTCTTTTGTAACAAGTGATTCCTTTCTCTTTGCCAATGGACCTATCTGATTTTACTTTGATATAGACAGGGGTGTGTGTGATGTTGCCCTGAATTTTTTAAAAAGATCTTTTACTTTTTTTTGTGTAGTTCCTTTATCATGATAAATAACGCAGGTTTAGTGTCGATCTCTGATTTCTGTTGTGCAACTCTTTTTTCCTCCTTTAATTATCTCTTTCAAGTGTAATTAGAGAAATACGAAGTACTATCTAATATTATGTATCATTCATTCTTTTTTGGCTAATCAAATACCGACACATAAATTGAACAAATGGAGTAATAGACAATCCATATCAACTTTTGCAAGACAATAGTAGAGGGTTTTAGGCTGCACGCAGATGGCAGGATATACAGCCGCGTATCTAGTTGTCAAGCTTTTGTAGTTTTTGGTTTATCAGGTACCAACATCCATGGCCCATGCAGCAATCACTTCAGGCCACTCAAGCTCTAATTGACCCCCCCCTCCCCCTCTTTTCCTTTTTTAATTTTTCTTGCAATAAGCTTATAACTTACTAGTTTTTTCTAAGGGTGGCCAACGGGCGGGTACAGGGGTAGGGAGGGACCGGTACCCTGCGATATTGGCGGGGCGGGACTGACGGGTTCTGCCGATGTCCCTTCCCGATCCTGATCCCGTTAGAATAGGGGACCGGAAATATCGGGGCGGGATATATAATAAACATTTCAATGTTGTTTTCGTGCCTCTTATATTATTTAATAGAAATATGATTTTTTTTATAATACAATTTCAAAATTGCTATTTTGTGGTGTTGAAAGTTGCAAATAACATAGTAAAATTGCAATTAAAAAAAATTACCATTTGAAAACACTTTTTCTAGTTTCTTCACAATGTCTTGTGGTTCTTCGGTTGAAATTGGAATTTGTTGGTCAAATTGGTCGACGTCGTTTTCACCACCGTCGGATAAGATTTCATTGTAGTTATAGTCTTCTTCTTTGTTGATCTTCGGTTGACCGCACCTTCTCAGCTCCGCTCGTATCCAATCTCTGAATAATATTGCAATCTCCAAGAAGTCTCCCGCTAATGAGTGTATGTGCTCTCCTATTTGAAATATGTCGGCTGAAAAAGCGCTTTCAGACATGTCTTTGTGTTGAAGAAGAAGAAGAAGAAGGCAGGGAAGCCGGTTGGTTGCTAGAACTTTCTTGTTGGTAATGCCTATATACTTTTTTACGTCCATCTCGTATGGTATACAACACTTATTCTTTAGTTTGTTCAATAGGTGGTGGGTCATTTGGATTTTTGAGAGTTGGAAGTGGTAGTGCTGATATACAATCATAAATCGTTTCAATAAGTGTTGTACAACCGTCTATTTTAATAGTCAGATTTAATACATCACTAATAATATAAATTGAGGGAATAGAAATAAAATATTTTTTCATTTTGAGAAACATTTTTTTAGTAAGTGCCTTATAAACTGGTTTTTCCATATATTCACTAAGTAATAAAAATATTAGAGTTACATAAAATAACATTGATGAAATAGTAGGATAATAAATACCGAAAAAATCTTTAGTAGCTTGAATTTCCCCCCTAAAAATACAGTAAGTTCTGAAATTGAATCTCAATCGGAATCTACAATCATATCAATAGGATTTCGATTATGGACGTTAAAAAATAAAGTTATAAGGCTTCTATAATCATAAGCAACAAGTAGTTGCTCGTTAAAGAATTTCACCTAGTGGCTACTTCTTCGGGATTATTCTATAAGGTAGTTCGCAATCGTGACAAATTTTTTTATATTCTTTTATTCGTTGTATTTTATTACTTTTAAAAATATAGTTTATAGCAAACTGTATTTTATCAAGAATGTCTTGAAAAAATAATAGACTATCCTTTACAACTAAGTTATAAATATGACATGCATATTTTATATGAAAATGATTTGGAAAAGATGAAGTTAAAACATCTTTTAAAAGTCTAATAGCAGAATTATTAGAAAAAGCGTTATTTAATGTAATAGTCATAATTTTATCAGTTATGTCATAATAATAAATATTTTCTGAAATAAAATTACTAGTGTGCCTACTATCTATATATCTATACGCTAAAATACGTTTTTTGCATAAATCATTTATAATCTATCTAATGACATGTTACCGTTAAATAATCACGACTGTTAGTAGTTAGTACTACGGCCTATATCAGACGTGATAAATACTTTTGCAGGAAAATGATATAATGAATAGCGTAAATACTATTCATATTCATGTGAAAATTTAAAAATATCTCTCCTAAGAGTTGATCTAGGAAAACCGTTAAAAGTAGAATTATACATTTCTATAATGTAATGAATAAATCCAAGAGATGAAGGAAATGAAAAAGGCAAATCCTCCACCACAACTAATTTTGATAATGATTCTCTATCTCTATGTTTATCGTATTTAGGCCTACAATTCTCCCGTCATCGGGTTAATTTGACCTTGTACTTGGTCCGGGACATGGACACTATGTGAACATTGTCCCGACTGAGAGCGCATTGGCGCACCCAACTTTGTAGCCTCGTATTCCTCTCACCTAGATGTGTGAAATCTTTTTACATGCTTAATTAAACCTCTCGTCCCACCCTGACCTTTTTCCGTTTTAAATTTATAAATATTTTTACAAATTTGACACCTAACTACTTCATTCTCTTGGTTCCTAACAAAAAAAACTCATGCATCTGATTTTAATTTTCATTGTGTTGAGTCTCGTCTCATACTAGGGGGAATACGAGACGTTTCAGTTTGATGTGTGTCGTCTACATTAGTCGGTGTGTCATCTAGATTAGTGGGTGTGTCATCTAGATTATCTTCTAAATTAAAGTCTTGTTGAGTTCTAAAAAATATCTCCTCATCTAAATCTAATGGTACTTCAGGAAAAAATTCAGTATCAACGAAATCGTCCTGTCTAGGAGGATTAGAAGAAGTACCTCTGTCTTTATTACCCCTACTGAAAGAAGTCTGACCCTTACCTTACCGTCCTTACACATAACTCTTAATTCTTCCATTTTAATTATGCTAATAAATAGTTATAGATAATGAAATTAAGTGCTAATTAAAATTAAAAAAAATAATTAATGAAGGAGCGAATGTACCAAACGCCGAGCAACGTCGACGTGTAATCGATAGATTGAAAATTGAAACTTTGTTCGATGGATGATCTTCAAGCTAGTTGTCAACTTCATTCTCAAATAAATAAATAAAATTGAATATTTAGTAGACAATGTAGACTTGTAGAGAGATAGATTGAGAAATTACAGAAATTTTAGAAAAACTTGTGAGAAAGATGAAAGAGAAAATGAGTTATTTATAGTTGAAAAATTGAGTTAAAGTGTAAATATAATAACTTAGGGATTAAAAAAATATTAAGGGGTAGGGGGTTGGGGGAGGGGGAGGCCAAAAATGGCAGTTGCACAACGGCCAAAATATAAAATGGCCGTTGTGCAACGGTTATTTTGTGCAAAGAAGAGGGGCACAGGCACTTGCCTGGGGCGGGACCGGGGCGGAAACAGGGTGATCCAAGCACTGGAAAAGTGTGCCCACTCTACCTTTCTTTCTTTACCCTAGACTCTCTGCCCGTTCCCTATTCCATTAAAGAATGAATGGTTGACCCGTGCCATTAGACAGTCCTAGTTTTTTCACTCGGGTTTGTACTTGCAGTTTCTTTTTTTATGTATTATGGGAGTTCCGCTTTCTATAGAGAACTCAAGCATGCCACGTTTACCGGAACTGATCGACCATGGACACGATTACCGTTTAATTCTGTGCGCCACTCAATAGGTACTATACACAGATACTAATACAAGCACTTCTACATTAAAGCGTGCTTAAAACAAAAAATGGAAGGAAAGATTCCAGGAGCCTGAGAGTTCGAAGAGGAAAGGCAATATACATCACATTGGTCATGAGAAAGAGACCAATGATGCAAGATAAGGGCTAATATGTACTATATTAATTCACTATATGCAAGGATGTTTCAACAACAAATTTCTTCTAATAAACAGAAATGTAAAAAAAAAAACAGAGCGTAGCTGCCCTGCACCAGAAAATCTCTGCTAATTTTCTGTACAAAGGTCTAGAGCTAGTTGTGGTATGATACATCAGATAATCGAGAGAAGACACTAAAAGAATTCAACAATTTACCATCAGAAAACGGATTTGATCATCTAACAAACTATAACATGAAAGGTAAATTGATCCTGGTCATGAATACAAGAATTGTGATGTTTCTAACCTATATGTTAACTGAGAGATGTACCATACGTATTTATCAGCGCAAACAAATGGCTGGGCTGCCCTCCTTCACAAAAATGTAGAGAATTCCTCATCAGGTTGTGATTCGTATCAACAATAAACACACACTATCAGTGCGGACTGCATAAAGTGAGTGACCTCAGCATCATAAAAACTTGGCCATTCCCTCATTCATTCCTCCAATTATAGAAGGACAAACTTTCAAGGCGTTTGACACCACTTATATTTGTTCTGCTTCCTCCTCTAGTTTGGATGAAGTCGTGATCCTATATTGCCAAACAGACACTGAGTTACCCGGTGAAGGCTCACTGGGAACTTGACGAATAAACTGTCCCTTCACTCTGGGACGCTGCTCAGCAAGTTTTTTCCTGCTTTCATATCTTACCTGCAAGTCAATCACAAAGGTAAATGATTGATAAGCAACGAGAGAACTATATGGGAATATTGCATCATTCACACATATGAAAGTAAAGTGCCTTTGCTCTATAATGATCTTTCGGAAAAACTACTGGATTGGTTTATGAGATATGAGAGGCCAAAATACTTTGATTTCTTACAAAAAAAATTACCAGTGTATCTTGTTTGCTTTTCCATTGGTTAATTATGAGGAGAAATATTATGCTTACACAATCTGCTGTTCTTTAGTTGAGATAATTTTCAAGATGATTCTGCCACCAATTTCAAGATGAGCTTATGATACATCAGATACAAGACAAGCTTTTGGTAGAAAAATGTTGGAGCTGACATACCTTCTTTTCAAAGCATCTGTCTTTCCGCTTCTGGCGAAATTTTGTAAGAGCTGCTTCTCTTTGAGATCGATGTGAGTTCCCATCAGGAGTGTAAAGGCTTTCTTCCTTTCTATACTCGGCCGGTGTTTTTCCTAGTGGAAGTGAGATGTTTCCGTTGCTCAAATGAACTTGGTTTAGATCACCATTGCAGTAACTGCCAAATGTAGTTTGATCAGTTGCAGAGGGAAAATGTTGGCAATCAATTGTAGGTTCAGATTTGTGCCCTCTCTTGCCCTCATTGTAAGTTGTCGAATCACTGTTGTTTTGATTACTTTGAGAGTGGAATTGCTGAGAGCTCCTACTTTCACAATTTAATGTAAGGAATGGATTCTCCTGATAGGAAGATTCTTGAGGGGTAGCCGAACCTGGACTCTGCAGTGGCGAAATGCCTGATGGCATACGAAGTATTGGAGCAATCATGGAACTGTAGGCACTGCTTGGTCCCTCAAACCTGATATCTCTCACTGGTATAGGGAGAGGCGTCACTCTCTGCTGAGAAGGAAGTCGGATTTCAGCAGGTCCTGCTTCTCCACAGCTGGGAGGGGCAAAACTGTGAGGTCTAGTCATCGCAACACGGGCATCCGAGTTGTAATCAATGGCATTACTGCAGAACTGCTTATCAGAATCAGTTTCATATTCCTGTTGATTATAAGTCCTAGACGATGTTGACTGCCCAGACTGCATTGCCCTGTTCACATACCTGCAGGAGCATTTTCCTAATTGTTAGTTGAGAAACTTCATAGGTTTGAAAAGGCACCTCCTTTTCAGACAATAAGGTACACATTGTCTTTTATCTTTATTATTACTTCATTCTAAGAATATTGCTGCATCAAACCATAAAAAGGAATAAATTAGGAAACTGAAAATTTACCGTGTGAAGGCTGAAGCATCAGAATGGTTCAATCTGCGCTTCTCATTTGTAAATTGATTTACAGAACCACTTGGATGGGATCTTGTCAATGAAAGATTCAGTAGCGGAGAAGAATCAGTTTTGTTTATCCCAGTGTTGGAACCAGAACTTTTGAGATTACATTTGAGGTAATTATCAAACGATCCGATCAAGTCAATGGCTTGTTTAGGTGGAGGACCAGGATTTTCATCACAAGTTTGACCAATTGTACGAACATGACCCCAATTATCATCAGAATTTATATCTTCTCCCCTGGTCATTGTATTCGCATCTTTAATAGGAGCTGCACCAATTTGTGATGGAAAAACGTTAGAAGTTCAGAACAGGTAAACGTACTCCTAAGTAATTCAACAAACCAGACCTACTTTCAGAATCATGATATGGTCAGAAGAATTTTACCTCTAGCATCATCCTCAGACATTCTCGATCTCTTATTTGCTTCATAAAATAGTTCCTTCTCCAAATCTGCAGCATTTGGAAGAGATGCATTCCTGTTTGGTTGAGTAGATTCCGGTAAGTCTTCTGCATTCTCTTCTTCATTCTCTAACTCTGGCTTTGTGCAGGAGCTCTACATAAAAGGAAAACGGTTATAAATACTATGAAGCAGACATCTCAAAAAGATTTTCATCCATTGAAATCTAAACTAACATTTTCACAGAAATAAAGCGATTTTTGTCCAAAAAGAATTTCATGACAGCTTATATTTGTGATTGTTGCCAAAATAATGTCATGATGGAATACATTATACCTGAGCGTCACTTCCTTTCTCAATGCATTCCCGGTTTCTCTGAACGCAAGCCTTATAACCACTTGAATGGTTGCTGCAAGCATTGTTTTCAGCTGTGGCCTCAACCTTTTGTTGTGCAACACTTTGATCAGGAGGCCCCTGGGAACTAACACTTGTCTGAAAGGACAATAGTTATTCAAGTTAGTACGTAGATGGTAGGCGCAAAGTTCAGATCGCAAAAAGGATGTTTAAGAAAAGATACACGACAGGTTAGGATTATGCTTACAGCTCGTCTCCTCCAGACGTGCTGCCACAAGTTCTTTAATTCATTTTTCCTAACAGACTTGACAAGAAAGTCTGCTGCACCTCTCAGCATGCATCTATAAACTGTACTAACTGAGTCGTTTGAGGACATCACTGTAGATAAAAAAAAAAGGTTTGATTATTAGTAAATTTGACATGTTGACCAACTTCTTCTGTAACAATAGCAAGGATGAAGGAAGCAACATACTTATTACAGGAATGTTCTTGCAAACATCGTGCTCCATTATCAAGGTAAGAAGAGCGTATCCTGAGATCGATGGCAGGTCAACTTCAGTCAGGATGAGGTCGATGTTGTGAGGTCTGCCTTTCAACAACTCCCATGCCTTTAGACCATCAGAAACTGCAGCGACTGCGCAAAATAAAAAGGTTTAAAACGACAAAATCCTAATAAAGAGAACATGTCTTGATTACTACACAATTTGTTTTCCTCCTTTCAGCATGTTTCTGGGATGGAGAGAAAATTGCTGATCCTCATAAACAAAGGATTCAAAGGCCATCATATTTTTGTTTTTTGACAAGTTAAAAGCGAGTTCAAAGGTGATCAGATGTGCTAGTTCTTTCTTCCGTCCTTTATTCTGTCCCATATGACAAGATAAGAACTCAGATATAAAATTGTACCCATAAAGTTCAGAAACATATCCTCAATTTACCATGAAACTCAAACTGACTCATTTACCATGTCAAACTGTTAGGTCATGGGCATCAATATGGGTCTCCATCAATAAAAAATGCTAGAAGGTCCAATTCTATCTTCTCCATATCATTCTTGTAGCTAAAAAAGACTCATTCATCCACCAATAAATTAACGTATGAAGTGTTTCACCGCGATTACCATTTTTAATAAGCAGACTACATACTTCCTCTAATGGTTGTTATTAACAGAGAAAATATGTAATCTCCAGGTTAAGCTAACCAATCAACTACTCTATCCTAAATTTGTCGGGGTTAGCTATAGGAATCCTCTCCATCTGGTCAATTTAGGCCCATTTCATTCTTATACTACATAATTTTTCAAGATAAGACATAAAAGAAAATTCTCAAGTAACCCGTGTTCAAATCCAAAATCCGGAATAGATATGAATCTGGAGTTACCTCAACCCTCAAATGGAAAGATCCCAACATATGTATTCTGAAAATCTATCCGGATTTGAGGAACCTTCACGAAATTCATAATTCAACTTAATTCTCCAATCCCATGCCTAACTTTATTTAAAATGGGGAAACTTACAAGCAAAGCCCCAATTTCCCAGGACTCGAAACAAAATCACTACTTGAACTCATCAAAACAGATCTTCATAGCAATTTAGCAAGAAACCGTCATGCAACTCCAAGATCATTCAAACGAACATGTTTATTAGCTAAGATGACTCAAAACCCAATTTAAAAATTGAATCTTTTTTTCTCAAATTATTTGTTAGGAAGGAGTCACTATTAAGCTACAACTAACTAGCAAACTCAATCCGACAGCCCAAAACAGGGGAATTCAAAGAAGAACAACATACCTAGTTAATCCCACAAAGTAGATTTGTAGGCAACTGTTTCCGATAGACTAGTTAATGCAATTCAAAGAAAGTGTTGCAAAAGGGAAACACCAACCTCTGTAACTGCATTTCCTAAGAAGGGCAGCAACAATCTGTCGTGTAGAATCATCAGACTCCACCAACAAAACTCTAAACACCATTTTCGGCAAAAATCTTTCCCATCTCACAATTGAAGAAGATGCTCCTGTTTCCTTATTCTTGTCCTGCAGTTCCATGTCTATGACCTCCAAATCACCTTCACTACTAACAACAACCTCACCCATTTTTCTTCGATTCTTATTTGTGTTTTATTACAAATCAAAATCCTCGGTACTTTATGGAGAGAAACAAAAAGAAATAGTAAAAAAGAACTATAGTTGGTGAAGCGCTTAGAATACAACAGAAAAAAGGTACTAAAAATCTGAAAAAATACTAGTGGCAGAATTGATCCAAGGGTGGCGAATCAAAGTACATATGTTTAACCACCTATTATCTAATGGTCCAAAATTGATTGAAATGATACTCCCTCTCCCTCTCCCTACCTGTGTGTTTCTTAATAGTCTTTTTATATTTAATTTTATTAAATGATTTAAAATTATATATTTATATAAAATTTATTTTACACCACAAATTATATATTAAATGATATAGTGGAACACAGTTACAAGTCTGTCGAGAAAGAGACACAAAATATCAAGAATAGTCATGTGTATGGCCCAAATTGGCCGCGTTGAAATTGGCCTCAGATATCAAAAAGTAAGGGCTCATTGGCCACTGCCTTTGCTTTCTTTGGATGGTTGGTCATTTGGTGGCCCTGATTTTACTCTATACTATTGCTTAGATATTTTTGAAGTGAGTCCCAGAAGAGTAGATATTTTTAGGTAAAGAAATGAGAAATTAGTGTTTAATGGATAGAACCTCGACACGTGGATACTCCACTTCTAGATCTTTTTAGCTTTAACGAGGGGAGAAGAGAGTGGTGTCACCTTAATAAAAAAATGGTCCCAAAATAAATATTATTTTAAAAATTCAAGAGATAAATTGATTACTTTTTTCTATTATATCCTTAGACAAAAACTGACAAGCTCTCTATTCAAAACATATTTATTGACAAGTTATCTATTTAAGACATAAATTATTATTATTCATGCATGTTTTGATCAAAAAGAAAAGTAATTTATTTTTATTAAATAGAATTAATTTGTTAAATTTTTTCTTGTATTATTAATTTTTTAATATATGTGTTTTTGGGTAAGGTAACATTTATTATAGAACCGATGAAATATTATGTAAAATTTAAACCCATTATACTTGAGATTATAAGAAAATACTCGGTCTAATTTCATAAAATGAGATCCGGAGAGGATATGATATATGCAGACTTTACTTCTATTTTTATAGGGCAGAGATGTTGTTTTTAATAGACCCTCAACTCAAAAAATATAGTCAATGCAAGATTGCAAAAAAATAAAACAACAAAAATATCAAGATATAGAACAAATGAAACAACACATAGTAATACACACATAAAAAGTAATGATCTACGGAGTATGTGATACCTAAATAATACTACTAGAAAAAAGGAGAAGAGGAAATGAGAGGCTAGCCATGTACCTCTCCCACACAATGTGATAAAAACTTAACTACTCACTAATCTTCTATCCTAATTCTCGACATTTAAATCTTACT
This sequence comes from Przewalskia tangutica, assembly GCA_029844215.1. Lineage (NCBI taxonomy): Eukaryota > Viridiplantae > Streptophyta > Magnoliopsida > Solanales > Solanaceae > Przewalskia > Przewalskia tangutica. The sequence continues at coordinate 2,791,476 of CM056732.1, forward strand.
CAGTCAGCTGAAGTTGCGTCATGTCCTATCTAATCATCACCCCACCCCCATTCACCCTAGTTTTTCTTCGCCCTGCATCTATCTCTTCTAACCCTTGCAATCTCAATCTCTCATACCTCCTAACTGACGCATCCTCACACCTCCTTCACATGTTCGAACCATCTCAATCGCGTTTCCCTCATCTTATCCTCCACGGAGATACTCCGACCTTATCATGTATAACTTCGTTCGTAATCATATCTTTCTTTGTATGACCACACATTCATATGTGTGTCTTCATCTCTGTTATCTTCATCTTCTAAACATGGACATTCTTGATTGCTCAACATTCTGCCTCATACAACAATATTGGTCTAACCACCACTCTATAGAACTTACTTTTCAACCTTGGCGAAACCTTCTTATCACAAAGCACCCCGAAGGTGAGCTTCTATTTCATCCATTCTGCTCTAATATGATGTGCAACATCATCGTCAATATCCCCCCTCTCTTTGTATTATGGATCCAAGATACTCGAAGTTTTCTCTTTTAGATATAGCTTGTGCCTCGATTTTTACTTCTACATATGCCTCCTACACTACGTCATTGAACTTGCATTCCATATACTCCGTCTTCGTCATGCTTAATCTAAAACCTTTAGCCTCTAAGGTTGACCTCCAAACTTCCAGCATATCGTTACCTTCACTGTGCATTTCGTCAATCAAAACTAGGTCGTCTATGAAATAACATACACCACAACACCTCCTCTTGAATATGTAGTGTCAACTCTTCTATCGCTAAGGCAAATAGAAATAAGCTGAGGGTTGATTTCTGATGCAACACCGTCATGATCGGAAAGTGTTCTAAATCACCTCCAACTATCATAACCCTCGTCTTGACACCCTCATAAATATTCTTAATTACCCTGATGTAGGCCACAAACACAACTCTAGACATCTCCAAAGAACCTTTGAGGGACTTCATCATATGCCTTCTCAAGATCCATTATATTTAAGATTAAGGATTTAAATTATATAATCTAATAATGTAAACTACATAATTCTGTGAATTTTAATTTGATATTAAGTTAGTTATAATTTTTTATCACAATAAGAATAAGAGTAATATTTGTCAAGAAGTTTATATGTCCTTATTTAATATACTAATCTCTAGGAACATGTGTTGCATGTTATTTTCTATCAGGTATTACACAAAATAAATAATAGGCAATATTATTTGTAATTACATTATATTTGTTTTATGAGATACGAAAATGTTGTTAAAAACTGATTCTAATAGAGAGGTAAATAATTTTTTCATCTTTTTTTGTTCTGGTTTTTTCTTTGTAAATTAATTAATTATGTTGGTACATACCTTATAATGTTGTTTGTCAAAATGAGATGATATCTCACATCATATCCATAAATAATTATAATTATAATTGTTCAAATGAGACAAACTTTTTATTTACCATAATAGATAATAGAAATATAATATAATTAGACTAAAAAGGTATAAAAGTCGTTCAATATTTTAAAAATATTTTAGTATCAACATTTAAATTTATGTTGTAACAATATAGAAGACTATGTTGTCTTTATCTCAATTTTTATATATAAATATTTATTGAAACAAAACATGTCATATTAAAATTTAAAGGAAACAAAAATAACAGGACAATAATAAATGCTAATTAAAGAAATAAATGTTTTGGTTAATGAATAAGTAGGACTCCTTGTCTCCTACTAATTCAAATTTAGAAAAAGAAAAGGAAACAGGGGAGTACGTTAGTTTTAGGATTTTGTTCTCAGTTGAATTTGAAATTCTAAGATATTAGGGGGAAAAAATATAATAAGTTTATCCAATATGAAATTATGTTTTAGAAAAAAAAAATCAATTTAAAGGGGCATAGATAACAACATACCCAGTGAAAATCACACAATATGGGGTCTGGTTAAAGGGGCATAGATGTCGTTTAATATTTAAAGGATATTTTGATCATCAACAACAATAACATACCCAGTGAAATCCCACAATGTAGGGTCTGAGGAAGGTATAATGTACGCAGACCTTACCTCTACATTGGTAGGTAGTGCGGTTGTTTTCGAGAGACTTTCGGCTCAAGACAAAGCACAAGTAAAGTAAAACAAACAAAGCGACTAAGTCATGATAGCGACTTCTGAAAAAGAAGCAATAACTAATACATAGGGGTGAGCACGGGTACAGGGTACCCAGATACACGACCGGAATCGACACTAACGAGTAAGTTCCGGATAGATATATTAGAATAACAGGTAGATTCCGGATAGTAAAATTAGGAACCTATCAATGTCGAGCCCGGTTCCGATTCCGACAAATAGAGACCGGGTACCCGAACCCGGAATCGATACTCGGACCCTATTAATCCACCCCATTTAAATTATTTAGTTTTAAATAATACAACACACGGACGACCGGTGACCTCGGTCGTCGACCAGCTCACTAATTTTAGTGCCCGGTCAGCTCGCTAATAACCTGACACACGCGTAATTTTCATTCTATCATTATTCATTAATATGCGACCAATGACCTCTCCAGTCTCCATTAACTTTAAGCCTTATGCGATCTCGCGTCGCGACAGCGATCTCGTGATCTTGCGGCCCGTGACCTCGCATTCTCGTAGCCATTTCTCTCTCTTGTTGTCGTTGTTCCTCACTCCAGAAGCTTGACAAAGGTTGCGGCATTGCGCTTGAATTCCTCTCGGTCGTGTTAAAGGTAATGAATAACCCTTAAAGTTGTTGCATAGTGAAGCCCATTAGGTTTTTTCATTTATTGGCTTAATATAAAAACTGCATGAGATAGATCTGATATTGTGTGTGTTAAATAGTTCAGCTTTTTGATGATTCAATAGAGAATAGTTTGAATTAGTTTGGGTTGATTTTTGTTATTTTAGATTTAATTAGTTTGGGTTGATTTCTGTTAGTTTGGGTTGATTTCTCCAAATATAAGTGTTGAGCATTTATGGATTGTTTTACCATATGTTTTGGGAGGTGGAAACAGAGCATTTATGGACTGTTTATGGAATGTGTTTTTCGTTACAGGGTACCCGGGAACCTACCGGAAATCGCATGATCCGGGTAGGTTTTTGGTAATGATTGATACGGGTAGATTTCAGATAGTAAATTTAGGAATTGATCTTTTACAGGGTAGGGTCCGGAAAATTCAAAAATGATAGGGTACCTGAACCCGCTCACCCCTACTAATACAGGTAAATAAGACAAATAAAATACACATAACAATATAAATCAAACGGCAGTGGACTATAAAACAATATGTGCCTACTAGTATGATATGTTAAGCGAGCCTACAATAATAATACTACAACTATCAATTTGTAAGCGTAGGTAGGACTACCTACTACTCTTCTACCCTAATATGTGTCCTCCATAACCCCCTATCTAAGGTCATGTCCTCAGTGAGTTGCACCTGCACCATATTCCGTATAATCACCTCTCTCCAATACTTCTTGACTACCTCTGCCGCCGTGTGCGTCCATGCCAACCTCTCACGCCTCATGTTTGGGGCGTTTGTGTCTCTCGCTTTGCGTATCCAAACCATCTCAACCTTGCTTCCCGCATCTTATCCTCCACCGAGGCCACTCTCACTATGTCCCGAATACCATCATTTCTAATTTTATCCCTCCTTGTATGACCACACATCCATCTTAGCATCCTTCATCTTTTGGGGTGCGAAGTCTTGACCGACCAACACTCCGCCCCATACAACATAGTCAGTCTAACCACCACCATATAGAACTTGCCTTTAAATTTTGGTGGCACTTTTTTATCGCACAAGACTCCAGATGTGATCCTCCATTTCATCCACTCTGCCCCAAAACGATATGTGACATCGTCATCAATCTCTCCATTCCCTTGGATAATGGACCCGAGGTACTTGAAGATTCATTTATTTGGAATGACATGAGTACCAAGTCTCATATCGCGTCGTCTCGAGTCGTTCCGTTCTTCGAACTTGCGCTCCCGATATTACGTATTGGTCTACTCAGCATGAACCGCTTTAGACGTGAGTATGTCTCGAACCTCGGCTTAGCGTTCACTCCACTGCGAGTCTCATCAATCAGGACTATGTCGTCTGCGAATAACATACACCATGACACCTCCCCCTAGATTTGTTGCGTCAGTCCATCCATCACCAAGACAAATAGGAATAGGCTAAGAGTTGATCCGCAGTGCAACGCCATCATCGGCTGGAAAGTGCTCAAGTCTCCTCCTCTTTATGCGTACCACGATCTTGGCTACATCATACATATCCTTGATTGCCCTAGTGTATGCCACAGGTAGACCTCTAACCTCTAAATATCTCCATAGAACCTCTCTAGGGACTGTCGCGCCCGATTTCGACCGCGACCTTTTTTTTTTAAAGCGAACCCTCCTGCTCAAATAAAAAGTGTTAGGAAATAATAAAAGTGCTAAATGTTAAAAAGAATACTAAAGTGTTAAAAAGGTTGATTTAAAAAGTAAAAGGTGCTAAAATATTAAAAGGGGCTAAATGCTAAAATATTAAAGGTGCTAGCAATGCTAAAGGGTTCGCGGAGTCGCCACCTAATTATTTTGGGTGAATTAGGACACCTAAATGTTAACTAGTTTAAAGTAAACATTAACTCCATTTAATGGTCTGCTAAACTTTAATGAGATTCTGGGTAAGGGTTCTTTATTATCCTAAAGGGAAGGGGTTAGGCACCCTAAAAGATCCGCTAACTTGCGGTTGTCCGTTCAAACCTAGGGTTAATTATTATGCTAAGAAAAGACATGTTAAAGGCATTTGAGTAAACGAATTTTGAAGATATAAGATGTTTATGTCTAAAATTAATTGCGAGATTTATATAGAAAAGTCAAAATTAGTTTTGGAAAATATGTCATTAGGGTACCTAAATACCATGTTAGATATATATTGCGTATAACAGGAGTAAAAATTTATTATGACACAGGGTCTTCTTATGAGATAGGATTGTAAGATGGCTATCGATGTTTTTAGATAATTTCTTATGCGAAGGCTAATGAGGATTTATAAAAAATGGATTTCCTGTTGAACTAATATATTAACTATATAAGTAAAATTATGCAAGTGAAAATTATTAACTGATTTCCTAGGACTTAAGAAGGAAGGTTATCTTTTAATTTATTGCTTCAATATTATATTCTACTAGTAGTGTAATGTTAGACAAATAATTACAACAAACAAATGGGGTGAGGATATGAAGTAATAAGGACTCGAAGAAATGGTGAAGTCATTCGCCGGTAGCTTGGAATTTCCGATGCGGATAGAGAATGTACATAGATGTAGGTCCTTCATTTGAAGTAGCTCAAGATGAGTCTCGCCATGAGACTCTTTGTTGCCCCGATGCATTTCATGTAACAAAAAAGGAAGAAGATAAGGAGTTAGTATAGGCGCAACCGTATACAATAATGCAAATAAAGTATTCATATAAACTTAAAATACGCATATATTTCGTTACTCGCGGATCTAAGCAAAGTAAAGGATCCAAAAAATCGGCCAAGAATCAGCAGCAGAAATGTCCTAAAGAAACAGCCAAATAGCCAAAAATCGGTCCAGAAATGATTAAAACTCAGTCCAAAACCAGCAGCTAAGAAAGCAAACCATGCGACTATCCAGAGGTAGAAATCAGTGGAAAGACCCAACAGAACAGGGTTGTGCATAAATTTGGAGTCAAATATGACTGTATAATGTCCAAAAATTGAGACAGCGTATCTGAGTTCATTCTTAACGGACTTACAAAAACACAGATCTCATATGCTTACTGCTAAATTATCAGGTGAGATATATCACAGAAAGGGCATATAATACAAACAGGCTGATTTCTCCCATTATACTCACAAATTTGACATGAAATTTAAACACATATACGATCCGGTTCTTATTTAAAGCAATAGACAGCCCAAGGCCCAAAAGGGATAGATTTCAGATTTTAGAAGGGACACAGATTAGATTTATAGCGTCTCAAATTGACTAACGTGATTCATATCTTAGGCTAATGCTAAGGGATGACATGGTGCTGGGAAAATTTCAAACATGTAAGATTCACGCAATATGAAAGATAAATCTTTTAACCATATATCCATACTTAACTAGTAGTAAACTAGTCCTAATTAATTTATGGTCTTATGATTTAAGTTAATGTATCGGCGAGACGTAGAGTTCAAATTCATACGAAAGGGATAATGCGTAATGGTATGACTGAACTAACCCATATGAACACGCACACGGATAACATACAACTTTGGGTAAAATACTTCATGACCTCGGCTCGTACAATGACTAGTTTAATTGTATATGCGGCTAAAAGAGCGAAACATTTTGGCTTGGTGAGGTCTATTCAAGTTATTTTCTAGGTTCTTTCATGCTTATTTAGGCGGTTTCCATGTTGGATTGTTCCTATATATATCCCACTACATTGATGCATCATTATCTCATAAGTATGAGATCGTGAGAGACTTCGCATGGCGCGAAAAAAATAGCTCGAGAGATGTGGCGGATACAAAAGCGCGTTGAATTACTAGTTTTGTGAGTATATTGATTAAAGACACAAAAATACCAAATGATCACTCAAATATGCGAAGTGCGTCACATTGTTCATCTAATATAGTAACGATCAATACTTTGACAAATAACACGGCGGGCGAAATCATCAACCGTATGTATAAACACATTCGCGATGTCGTATATTATCGAATCGCATTAACGATTGCGATTTGCAAACACGAATAGCGATTGATTTTAACCAACGATTCAAGTAGTCGACTCGGTACACATAAACATCCATTAATGTCATTTCGTACACGCTTGTCGATCATACTAAACATGTGTCATACACGCAAATAGCAAATGAAATCTAAGGCGAGAAAGGATGATGGGTTTGCCTTCTCGGACAGCGAACCAAGCGGCGTGTCAAGTCGTCGGTTCATTCGGGATCCGTTGCGATGCGTTTAAAGAGTGATCACGAGACTTACTTGATAATTCTTGCTTGGTTCTTTTCTCTGATTTTTCGATTGCTTCGATTGAGTCTTTCTCTGGAGGCGATTTTTGATGCTTTCCTCTGGTTTTTATTATTGAAAGGTTCACTCGTTTCCGATTGATGCTGTGCCTTTGACACTTCTACGATTTTAAGGGGGTTATTTTGGGGTAGAACTCTCGATTTGAAAGGGATTCCTCTCTGTGTAAACTCCGGGATCTTTCCCGTCCAGTTCTGTATCTTTTCTTTTGCATGTGTATCGATTTGTATTTATAGCCATCCTTTCGGGTTCCAAGTTTGGTATTACTGATTTTCGAGTGATTATTTACCAAAATAGGTGCTGATTTGGTTCGATTTGAAGGGGATTTTAGTGCGATTTTAGGTGTTATATGGTAAGATATCGTTGGAGAAGGTAAGAAACCAGATTCTCTGGCGAGAATCTCGGAGTTAAGTCTTTGGCGGTGACAGTGCGATGGCAAGGGCGAGTGAAAGCGATCGCTCTTTAGGTTTAGGGTTTCGTTGAGAGGGAAGGGTAATCTTTTCTAGAAATTTCTTTGAATGATGGGGGACGGATAAAGGGCTGGACGATGGTGTAAGGGCTGGGGTAATGGGCTGATGGCTGTTGGGCCGCGCGGGTGTGGGCTAAGAGGGTAGTATTATAATTAGGGGATGGGAATTGGGTTAGTTAAATGGGTATTAGATTTAGGAATTAATTAATTAGGTATTTTAGGTGGGTTATTAGTTAATTAGTGGTAAATTAAATTAACAAATTGTGCTTAAATTATTTTAGGTGCTCTGTTAGTCTAATTTTGAGTTTGAAATTATTACAATAATAAATACGGGTGTGATAATTAATTAGTGCTTAATGTTTATAATGTGACGCTATTATTAAGACTTATTAAATAAAAATTATGACTTCTTAATTTTTTTGTGAATGATATTATTAAAGCGCGTATGTTAGATTATTATTTTATGTATTTATTATTTATTATTAAATTGTTTATTTATGCTGTATTAATGTTTTATTCTTTGCATTTTATTATTTTAAAATTATTAAAATTATTGTTGAAAATTAGTGTAATTTGATAGTTAATGGTAGACGGGAGGGTCAAAATTGGGTGTCAGCGATTGTCCTCTTTGTATGGAGATGATGGAAGAATCTTGGACAAAGCGTTGACTCATGCTTGATTTTGTCTCGATCCTCAAAATTAAAAATGTTGGGCAATTAGGCAAGGCTGACCCGGAATCGAAAATAGTCCCAGTGTCGAGATATGATGACACTTGGCTATGGTGAAAAAAGAAAAGAAATAAAAATAACTGACTTGAACACAGGGTGTATTCTTTATGGCTTATGGTCTTTGTGGAATGAGTGGGCCAAGCGCTTGAAATTGCTTACGCCATTCGTTGGGAAGGTTGGCCCCACAAATTGTCGGTTTGTAAGAAAATCCACGTTGTGCTCCTGCGTCTTATGACTTAAGCAAGCGGTTAGTGCATGCTATTAAAGCAAAACAATGTAAGAATGTGAATTTGTCTTTGTGGTTGTAGTCAGTTGTATATACTATAAAATGAAATGATGTGATAATCTGGTATCTTGTGTAGGCGAGATGCGAATGGCGTCGTTGTATGGCGAAATCACAGATGTTAAATCGTTGTATGGCGAATCACGAGATGTTAAATGCGTTGTATGGCGAATCTGAATGTTACGTCATTGTATGGCGAATCACGAATGTTAAATCGTTGTATGGCGAATACGAGATGTTAAATCGTTGTATGGGCGAGATCACGAATGTTAAATCGTTGTATGGGCGAGATACGAGATGTTAAATCGTTGTATATACGAATGCAGATGTTAAATGCGTTGTATATACGAATGCGAGATGTTAAATCGTTGTATGGGCGTAATCACGAATGTTAAATCGTTGTATGGGCGAGATACGGATGTTAAATCGTTGTATGGGCGAATCACGAGATGTTAAATCGTTGTATGGGCGAATCGAGATGTTAAATCGTTGTATGGGCGAGATACGAATGTTAAATCGTTGTATGGGCGAATGCGAGATGTTCGTCGTTGTATGGGCGAATACGAATGTTAAATCGTTGTATGGGCGAATGCGAATGTTAAATCGTTGTATGGGCGAATGCGAGATGTTAAATGCGTTGTATGGGCGAGATGCGAGATGTTAAATCGTTGTATGGGCGAGATCACGAGATGTTAAATCGTTGTATGGGCGAGATGCGAGATGTTAAATCGTTGTATGGGCGAGATGCGAGATGTTAAATCGTTGTATGAAGCGAATGCGAATGTTCGTCGTTGTATGGGCGAGATGCGAGATGTTAAATCGTTGTATGGGCGAATCGAGATGTTAAATCGTTGTATGGGCGAAATCAGATGTTAAATCGTTGTATGGGCGAAATCACGAGATGTTAAATCGTTGTATGGGCGATCTGCGAGATGTTAAATCGTTGTATGGGCGAAATGGAGATGTTAAATCGTTGTATGGGCGAAATGGAGATGTTAGTGCGTTGTATGGGCGATATGTAGATGTTAAATCGTTGTATGGGCGATATGTAGATGTTAATCGTTGTATGGGCGATATGTAGATGTTAAATCGTTGTATGGGCGAATGCGATGTTACGTCGTTGTATGGGCGAATGCGAGATGTTAAATCGTTGTATGGGCGAGATGCGGATGTTAAATCGTTGTATGGGCGAATGCGAGATGTTAGTCGTTGTATGGGCGAGATGCGGAATGTTAAATGCGTTGTATGGGCGAAAGCGAGATGTTAAATCGTTGTATGGGCGAAAGCGAGATGTTAAATCGTTGTATGGGCGAAAGCGCGAGATGTTAAATCGTTGTATGGGCGAAAGCAGATGTTAAATGCGTTGTATGGGCAACGCGAGATGTTAAATCGTTGTATGGGCGAAGCGAGATGTTAAATGCGTTGTATGGGCAACGCGGATGTTAAATCGTTGTATGGGCAACGCGGATGTTAAATCGTTGTATGGGCAAGCGAGATGTTAAATGCGTTGTATGGGCGAAAGCGAGATGTTAAATCGTTGTATGGGCGAAATCACGGATGTTAAATCGTTGTATGGGCGAAATGCGGATGTTAAATGCGTTGTATGGGCGAAATGCGAGATGTTAAATCGTTGTATGGGCGAAATCACGAGATGTTAAATCGTTGTATGGGCGAAATCACGGATGTTACGTCGTTGTATGGGCGAAATCGAGATGTTAAATCGTTGTATGGGCGAAATCACGGATGTTAAATCGTTGTATGGGCGAAATCTGAGATGTTAAATCGTTGTATGGGCGAGATGTAGATGTTCGTCGTTGTATGGGCGAGATGTAGATGTTAAATCGTTGTATGGGCGACATGCGAGATGTTAAATCGTTGTATGGGCGACGTCACGAGATGTTAAATCGTTGTATGGGCGAATCACGGATGTTGTATTGGAATGTTATTGTTCTCTTTGTTCTGTTGACTCTTGGTACTCGTATCGTCGAGCTCTCTTTTAAAATTTGTCTCAGTTTACGTCGATCTTTCGAGCATATGGAATCATATTTGTCGGTGTCCTTTCGTGGTGAAGTCCTTAAAAATTGTCGATTTATTGTGGCCGAGTCGGATATATGTCGTTGCACTGGACATAATCTTGCGATACGTCGTTACTGGGCGTGTTCTTTGTTGCTCATGTAGAATAAATGCTCATATAAGCTAAGCTTGAGAAAAAGTTAGTGTATAACTGTTAAAACAAAATGATAAATATTTGAGAAAGGAAATTATGTGGGTAGAGATGTCGTCCCTGAGATGTTTCCTTGCAACTGGCGAATTGCCATGATTCCTTTGTTGTGTGCTTTATGCAGAGTGATCGCTAGATTTTGTTGCGGACTTTTGAATTATTTGTTGATTGTCGGTGCCTCTCTGCTTATGTTGTTTCTTCTGCTTTTGCTAATATGAAGAACTTTTGTTGTATCTTACGCTAATATGAAGGACTGCGCTCGAAAGAAAATTTTGTGAGTTTTGGGGGTGGTCGATTCGTGTTGACTTAGCGCCTTGTTCCTTGATATCTGCGTGCAGCTTTGTTTGGACTTACTGACCCGCATGCAGTTTCCCATTGTCCCGATTTTTAAAAGGGTGTTTGGCTAAGGGGTCTCGATGGAGTTCTTGTATGTTATGTGTATTCTTGTTATTTTGAGCGAGGAAAGTTTCTAATGGTGTGGCCAGAAGCCGATTTAGGCGCTATGTATCCCAGTGAGGAATCGGTCATGGCGTAGTTCATTACAAGCGAATATTGGGTAAAATTCTAAAGGTGGGGAAGGCGATATGGCGCTGCGTATCACTTGAGGAATCAGGTCGAACGTAGTTCCAAATACAAGCAAAAGAGAAATTGGGATTTTCTAAAGGTGAGACCGAAGCCGATATGGCCGCCTACGTATCCGCCAAGGGAATCAGGTCTAACGTAGTTCCAAAGTACAAACAAAAGAGAAATTGGGATTTTCTAAAAGGTGGGACCGAAGCCGATGTGACGCTGCGTATCATGAGGAATCGGGTCTAACGTAGTTCCAATTACAAGCAAAACAAAGGAAAACATTATTAAAGCTTAAATATGAGTCTTGAATTATTCTGCTAAACTAAATTGTTCTTTCTTATCCGGGCTCTAGGCGGACCAGAACAAGGGTGCAAATCCAACCAATACGTATTCTTGCTCTGCGTCATGGTTTGGTCTTCGTGCTCTGCTATCGATATCTTCTTCTCTTGGCCTGCGTGGTGCGTGCTCGGATAAATGATTGATTCAGCGGAATGGGCCTAAGCGAGTGTATTCCTTATCTAAGGTTATCGGGTGCGTTGGCGTGGCGTGGTTTGGCGGATTATCATGCATTTAGGCGGAACTCCTTGGTGAATTACCCTGCTTTGATCAGCGCCTCGATTACGTCACGAGGAGTAGCGATTTCGATGTCGTGCCCGCCGACACCGGAGTGGTATGCCTGATGTTTGGTTTTATCGTGCCGTGGAAGTAGGCACAGGGATATTTATGGAATTGGTGGAGTATTCTGCGGCTTGACTCCTCATACACTTGGGCTATGGGTTTGGTTAAAGGTGTATAGGTTATGGTTGGTTTTCTCTTAGCACATATGCGGGGTTTGAAGGTGTTTAGTGAACGGGCATTTGGCTGTAGCGTATGCACGGATGAGTATCGTAAGGGGTTGTCGTATGCATTGCAAAAGTGGGTTGGTGGTGGTCTTTGATTTGTGTTTGGCTGGAGCATAATTTGGTTTTGTGTGGGATGTATGGGTGCATTGTATATTGGCTGAATGGGATATGTAGTAAGAATGCTTGGTAGTAATTTGGAGGATTTTATTTGTTTTGGTTGTTTGCGATGTGAGTACTTGATGATGTTTGAGCCTTACGATTTCGGCTGCGAGTTTGCTATTTCTTTGCGGTATTTGGTATTTGCTCGGCCAGGATCTATCTTGCCTTTCTCTTACGAGACCACTTGCTTTGCTATAGGAACGAGCGAGTTAGGCTCGTTCCTTCGGATGCCGCTTGAATCGGTCGTATGTCCTGGGCCGTGCCTTTGATCTTGTGAGATATCGATGTTACGCCGTTGTTTAGTCAAATACAAATCGACGCTTTGGGAGATGATAAATCTTTCTAAAAAAATGCAACAAGCGGTGTTAGCATAAAGCACGTAATTTGCGGTATGTAACGGATATATCGCACATGCACGTTCAGCGTTTCCTAACATGCGGGGGCCTCTTTATGCCAAAGGTAGGCCTAAGCGTCACGTATCTGAGGCCGTGATAGATTTGTCCAAGTCGTCCAACTATAATGCCTTTGTTGGAAATGACGACCAAATGACGGTGCTTTTCTCAATTTGACATGTCGTGATTAGGCTTGGATTTATGCATCATCACCATGCTACTACATAATATCTTTGGTTGGCGTTGGGTTGAGAAACCCGTCGACAAGTTTGGTGTCTTCCTAATTGTGGTGTCGATGCGAGGCCAGCCAGCTAAGGTAAATGCATCGTGCCACTAAAATAAAGGGTGGTATAGGTCTATCTTAAGTTTCTAAGATTTGGCTTTTCTAGGCCTTGAGTTCCGAGCGGACAACTCGAGTGAGAAGGCTACGCGACCACGGTTGGGCCAGGATTCTCGCGCAAAACACCAACTCTCTTAATTTTGGGTGTTTGAAAGAAATTTGCGGTCTTGAAGCACACCCGCGTGTTGTGTGTGATAGTGTGAATTTTCCAGAGTGGAAGAAATATGAGCGGAATGCCAGTTTAAGGAAAGCAGTAAAACAAATAGCAATTAAAACAGTAAAACATACAAAATTAAGCGAGCAATTTTAAGGCATTTAAAAAAAACAAATAAAGCTAAGCAATAATAAACCTAGGTTTGTTATGGTCAAGAACCTAAAATCCCCAGTGGAGTCGCCATTCTGTCGCGCCTGATTTCGACCGCGACCTTTTTTTTTTAAAGCGAACCCTCCTGCTCAAATAAAAAGTGTTAGGAAATATTAAAAGTGCGAAATGTTAAAAAGAATACTAAAGTGTTAAAAAGGTTGATTTAAAAAGTAAAAGGTGCTAAAATATTAAAAGGGGCTAAATGCTAAAATATTAAAGGTGCTAGCAATGCTAAAGGGTTCGCGGAGTCGCCACCTAATTATTTTGGGTGAATTAGGACACCTAAATGTTAACTAGTTTAAAGTAAACATTAACTCCATTTAATGGTCTGCTAAACTTTAATGAGATTCTGGGTAAGGGTTCTTTATTATCCTAAAGGGAAGGGGTTAGACACCCTAAAGGATCCGCTAACTTGCGGTTGTCCGTTCAAACCTATGGTTAATTATTATGCTAAGAAAAGACATGTTAAAGGCATTTGAGTAAAAGAATTTTGAAGATATAAGATGTTTATGTCTAAAATTAATTGCGAGATTTATATAGAAAAGTCAAAATTAGTTTTGGAAAATATGTCATTAGGGTACCTAAATACCATGTTAGATATATATTGCGTATAACAGGAGTAAAAATTTATTATGACACAGGGTCTTCTTATGAGATAGGATTGTAAGATGGCTATCGATGTTTTTAGATAATTTCTTATGCGAAGGCTAATGAGGATTTATAAAAAATGGATTTCCTGTTGAACTAATATATTAACTATATAAGTAAAATTATGCAAGTGAAAATTATTAACTGATTTCCTAGGACTTAAGAAGGAAGGTTATCTTTTAATTTATTGCTTCAATATTATATTCTACTAGTAGTGTAATGTTAGACAAATAATTACAACAAACAAATGGGGTGAGGATATGAAGTAATAAGGACTCGAAGAAATGGTGAAGTCATTCGCCGGTAGCTTGGAATTTTCGATGCGGATAGATAATGCACATAGATGTAGGTCCTTCATTTGAAGTAGCTCAAGATGAGTCTCGCCATGAGACTCTTTGTTGCTCCGATGCATTTCATGTAACAAAAAAGGAAGAAGATAAGGAGTTAATATAGGCGCAACCGTATACAATAATGCAAATAAAGTATTCATATAAACTTAAAATACGCATATATTTCGTTACTCGCGGATCTAATCAAAGTAAAGGATCCAAAAAATCGGCCAAGAATCAGCAGCAGAAATGTCCTAAAGAAACAGCCAAATAGCCAAAAATCGGTCCAGAAATGATTAAAACTCAGTCCAAAACCAGCAGCTAAGAAAGCAAACCATGCGACTATCCAGAGGTAGAAATCAGTGGAAAGACCCAATGAGCAGGGTTGTCGTAAATTTGGAGTCAAATATGATGTATAATGTCCAAAAATTGAGACACGCGTATCTGAGGTTCATTCTTAACCCTGGACTTACAAAAACACGGATCTCGTATACTTCTTGCTAAATTATCGGTGAGATATATCACGAGAAAGGGCATATAATACAAAGCGGTGATTTCTCCCATTATACTACAAATTTGACATGAAATTTAAACACGTATACGATCAGGTTCTTATTTAAAGCAATAGACGACCCAAGGCCCAAAGGGATAGATTTGATTTTAGAAGGGACCAGTTAGATTTATAGCGTCTCAAATTGACTAACGTGATTCATATCTTAGGCTAATGCTAAGGGATGACATGGTGCTGGGAAAATTTCAAACATGTAAGATTCACGCAATATGAAAGATAAATCTTTTAACCATATATTCATACTTAACTAGTAGTAAACTAGTCCTAATTAATTTATGGTCTTATGATTTAAGTTAATGTATCGTGAGGCGTAGAGTTCAAATTCATACGAAAGGGATAATGCGTAATGGTACATGATGGTGAACTAACCCGTATATGAACACGCACACGGATAACATCTGACTTTGGGTAAAATACTTGTGACCTCGGCTCGTACGGCTAGTTTAATTGTATATGCGGCTAAAAGAGGCGAAACATTTTGTCTTGGTGAGAGTCTATTGAGTTATTTTCTAGGTTCTTTCATGCTTATTTAGACAGTTTCCATGTTGGATTGTTCCTATATATATCAGCTACATTGATGCATCATTATCTCATAAGTATGAGATCGTGAGAGAGACTTCGCGTGGCGCGAAAAAAATAGCTCGAGAGATGTGGCGGATACAAAAGCGCGTTGAATTACTAGTTTTGTGAGTATATTGATTCGACACAAAAATACCAAATGATCACTCGAATATGCAGAAGTACGTCACGTTGTTCATCGATATAGTAACGATCAATACTTTGACAAATAACACAGCGGGCGAGAAATCATCAACCGTATGTATAAACACATTCGCGATGTTGTATATTATCGAATCGCGTGCGATTGCGATTCTGCAAACACGATAGCGATTGATTTTAACCAGCAGTTCAGTAGTCGACTCGATACACGTAAACATCCATTAATGTCATTTCGTACCGCGCTTGTCGGTCATACTAAACATGTGTCATACACGCGAAATAGCAAATGAAATCTAAGGCGAGAAAGGATGATGGGTTTACGCCTAGGACAGCGAACGAGCGGCGTATCAAGTCGTCGGTTCACTCGGGATCGTTGCGATGCGTTTAAAGAGTGATGCGAGACTTACTTGATAATTCTTGCTTGGTTCTTTTCTCTGATTTTTCGATTGCTTCGATTGAGTCTTTCTGGGTGATTTTTGATGCTTTCCTCTGGTTTTATTATTGAAAGGTTCACTCGTTTCCGATTGATGCTGTGCCCCTTTGACCGCTAACTTTCTGATTTTAAGGGGGTTATTTTGGGGTAGAACTCTCGATTTGAAAGGGATTCCTCTCTGTGTAAACTCCGGGATCTTTCCCGTCCAGTTCTGTATCTTTTCTTTTGCATGTGTATCGATTTGTATTTATAGCCATCCTTTCGGGTTCCAAGTTTGGTATTACTGATTTTCGAGTGATTATTTACCAAAATAGGTGCTGATTTGGTTCGATTTGAAGGGGATTTTAGTGCGATTTTAGGTGTTATATGGTAAGATATCGTTGGAGAAGGTAAGGGGAAACCCCGGATTCTCTGGCGAGAATCTCGGGTTGGGGTGCTGGCGGTGACAGGGTGCGATGGCAAGGGGCGAGGTGAAAGCGGCGATCGCTCTTTAGGTTTAGGGTTTCGTTGAGAGGGAAGGGTAATCTTTTCTAGGGCTGCTGAATGATGGGGGACGGATAAAGGGCTGCTGGACGATGGTGTAAGGGCTGGGGTAATGGGCTGATGGCTGTTGGGCCGCGCGGGTGTGGGCTAAGAGGGTAGTATTATAATTAGGGGATGGGAATTGGGTTAGTTAAATGGGTATTAGATTTAGGAATTAATTAATTAGGTATTTTAGGTGGGTTATTAGTTAATTAGTGGTAAATTAAATTAACAAATTGTGCTTAAATTATTTTAGGTGCTCTGTTAGTCTAATTTTGAGTTTGAAATTATTACAATAATAAATACGGGTGTGCTAATTAATTAGTGCTTAATGTTTATAATGTGACGCTATTATTAAGACTTATTAAATAAAAATTAGGACTTCTTAATTTTTTTGTGAATGATATTATTAAAGCGCGTATGTTAGATTATTATTTTATGTATTTATTATTTATTATTAAATTGTTTATTTATGCCTGTATTAATGTTTTATTGCTGCATTTTATTATTTTAAAATTATTAAAATTGTTGTTGAAAATTAGTGTAATTTGATAGTTAATGACTGGACGGGAGGGTCAAAATTGGGTGTCAACAAGGACTTTGTCGTATGTCTTCTCGAGGTCGATGAAAATCATATATTAGTCTCTCTTCCTCTCCCTAAAATGTTCCACCAACCTCCTAATAAGATGAATGACTTATGTAGTCAAACGTTCCGACATGAATCCAAATTGGTTCTCGAAGATAGACACGCCTCTTCTCATCCTCATCTCCACGACTATTTCCCAAACTTTTATTGTATGGCTTAGCAATTTGATATCTCTATAGTTGTTGCAACTCTGGATATCACCTTTGTTCGTGTACAAAGGTATCGTTGTACTCCACCTCCATTCTTCGTGTACTCTCATAGTCTTAAAAATGACGTTAAACAACTCTGTCAGCCACTCTCAACCTGCTCTGCCTGCGCTCTTTCAAAATTCGGCTGGGATCTCATCAGGCCCGGTTGCTCGTACCCTACGCATCCTGCGAACAACATCCTGAACCTCCTCAACATTAATGCTTCCACAATACCCATAATTCTGGTACCTACCATATTGCTCTAGATCTCCCAGCACAATGTCTTTGTCTTTTATTTCGTTCAAGGGTTTACGTAAGACTGCCACCTCCGCCTAATATGTGCGTCCTCCACCAGTACTTTGTCATCCTCGTCATTGATGCACCTCACATGATCCAAGTCATGGGCCCTCCTCTCCCTTATCTTGGTCAGTCTGTACAACTTCTTATCCCCGTTTTTTCCTTTAATTCCACATACAGACGTTCAAAAGCCGTCGGTTTTTCCGCCATAATCGTTAGCTTTGCCTCCTTCCTCGCCATTTTATATAATTATTTATTCGTCCACTTCTCCACCTCATCTCTGCTTTCTATCAATTTTTAAAAATGATCCAGGTAGTCTGAATTTCGTCTTCTTCTCGGACACGAGAATAGTAACAATATCTTTAATTTTGTGGTGGACATTGAAACAACTTTTTTCTCTCTACCTTTTTCTTTTTTGAAGCATTCATGTGTTAAGATTTTTTGTAGCCAACAGTTCGACATTTTTAAAAAAGCGTACTCTCTGGCCGCCAGCAAATCTTATCCAATGAGAGAAGCTTAATTAGCATTTCCTTCAAAATTGGGACACTATTATACTTAATGTTTGGTCACGGCCTCACGGGGATTGTGGTAACTCAATTAACCCAAAAAACAAAAATTGATCAATCTGTGCCAGAAAACAAGGACAATTGCCAAAAAAATTCATGAACAAACAACTCCTTAAATTGAACAAACATATCTATTGGTGAAAGAGGAAAGTGTATTATGTAAATATAAGGACTTTCTTGTAATAATATAAGTTAATTTACATATATTAAGGGGGGAAATTACTTGTAAATTATCCAAATAACAAGTAATATTTTTAAGGACAATGATGTTTCATGGCAAAGTTTTTTTATTTCCTAGGTGTCTGTAATTGTTCTTGTTATTTTGATATAGTATGAATAGATATCTTCTGTCAAAGTATCTCATTTCCTATCTAGACACCGTACATTCATTAATTTTGTTTTGTTTTGCCTTAAGTTACTTAAAACATTTTTTTATGAAGACAAACTTCTTCATATTCACACGTGGTTAGGTAAATTTGTTAACTCATTAATTACTCTTTTTCGTACAAAGATCATGAACTTATATTTTGGACTAAATATAAAAGTTAAAAGTATCATATATTATGGACAGGAGGGAGTAAGGATTAATCTCAAATCATTAATGTATCGGTTGGGGCATTACTATTTCGGGTATTAGAACGTGAATGTGTTTTCTTGGGCGAACTTGGCAGAAATTCAACTTATTTGCAACCTAACTTAATATTGAAAAGTAGGAAAGGAAACGAAGAAAATCTTTTCATTTTTTTTATAACGGGAAAACCCGCCGCCGCTATTTTTTTTACAAGTGCGTATTGTGTACTTTTGTCTATACTCAAAAAAAGTCCAGATTAAGGAGTTTGTTCATATTTCCTTTAGGACAGTATAGACAGCTTTAAATTTAAATTTTCTTTATTTGGTTTGAGTATAAAATGTGGACACAAAATAAGGTGTTTGTCCCAAAAAAATACAATTTAATTTGTAAGTAATTTTAAGGATACGTGGATCGATTTATAAGATAAGATGATAAACAATTAACAATAAGTACGCAAAAGTAAAAAATGTAAGTAGTAGAATTAGCCTGAAATGTTATATACGTGGATGAATCTTCTCAGCAAGATTGGTCTGGGCCTTAGCTAGATTGCCTCGATTACGAGCCAAAAATGAGAGCTAATGAGTGTATTTTTCTTATCAGATTGAGCGTACAAGTTTGCGTAATGAGAATTGGATAACATTCCAACATGAAGGTTGAACTCCTTTTATAGCTATGAAAAAAGGCATTAATACCCAAGATTTCCTCTCAAATTAAATGCAATTAAAACTAATAAAGATCCCTTAATGATATAGGAGTAACGGCTGACGCCATATCCGGAACAGATATGCACCAAATGCCTCCGGGTACTTCACCTGGTGTCAACCGATTCAGCCGCATCGGACTCTCCTAATTGCTGCCTCATCTCTGTGTCACTCGTATCCGGCTCAGAACTCAACCGTCCACCCCGAACTTCGCATCTCAAACTTGCACGTGTCATGCCGAATTAGTCTCCACACTTTCCGGGTCAAAATTTTATCGAAGTGATGGAAAGTGAAAATGATTTATTCGTTGTCTTCTCTTATAAGTCTCTTTTCAACTAACTCTGAAATAGGTAGAAAAACGAAATGTTTTGCCTTCTCCAAACTTTAACTCACGTCCTATCTTCTTGCTAATCCGGACACGTGTCACCTTCTGATTGCATCGCCTCTCCGGTTAGTATACCAAAGCATTTTGTAATGACGAGTGAACCCCTATAAAACCTTCATTCTCTCTTCCATTTCACACTTCTGCAAAATTCCTTCTCAAAACTCATTCTCTCGTTCATATATTCTGTGAAATCTTATCATTATTCATTCTCTCGTTCATCTATTCTGCGAAATCTTCCCATTATTTAATTCTCCACCTCTTTCCGTTCAAGAAAATTACCAAGAATTTTCCTATTTACATCACAATGGCCGAGACTTCCACTCGTTCTTCTTCAAGACACTTTTCGCCATTGCCATCGTCTCTGTCGGCCACCTCTGAAGCCACCAGTGCCAGCGAATCTCCTGAAGCTCAAGTTGCCTCTGAGCCTAGAACTTTTGACATGATCCCAACTACCTTCCATTTTGACAATGAGTTCGCCGTTTGTACCGCCACTTTGAAAATTGACCGGGTGAAATGGCAAAGAACTACCCTACTTCCATCAACCCCTCCGTTCTTGGCAAAGTTAGGACTAATTGCGGTTGGGAAAAACTCTCAAAAATCAACATCCTCGGGCGTGACGATGACAATACCATTTTTAGGTCAGGGTATTCCAATGTCTATACCTACCCATTCACTTTCAAACTCAATCCACCGATTGATGACGTGATCCCTGAAATATGCAAGACTTACAACTTGTGTCTTGCACAAATTGGTCTGTCTGTGTGGAGGGTTGTTACTTGCCTATGGTTCTTGGACAATGAGGTCAACGAGGATTTTACTTTGGATCATTTGATCCGCTTATATGTTCTGAATTTTTTCCACAGCGGGATCATTCAGATCTCTAAGCGAGGAAAATTTCTCATCCTTTCGCATCGATGAAGATCGAGACTGAGGTTGGATGGAATGCTTTGTAGTAGTTCCTACTGCTGAGATCATTCTGGAAAGATTCATGACCTTTCCGTAGAAATGGAATTTGACCCGTAAGGACAAAAGCTCTCTTCTTTGATTTTTTTTATAATGCCTCTAACAACTTTTATTCTGAAATTTTCCTTCGTTGCTTTTTCTCTAGCCACCCTCTGGACTCCGGCTACCATCGAGACCCTTCATGCATGAGTTGAAAAGTCATAAGTATTTGTCCGCATAAATACCGAACGTGGATGATGATATCCGAAGATCGATGGAAAGCACAGAACCATGATTTGCACTTTCCGTACTCTTTTTTACCTCTATCTCTTAACTATCACATTTTTTCACATGCGTTATATACGCTATGATATATGATAGGTATAAGGGGTATATGAAAGGTTATGCCGTTATATACACATCATCACCTGATCAGCTGGTTATATGATGATGATTATGCACATAAAGGTTGTTATGGTAATAAAGATGACCAATGAGGCCAATGGCGTTTTATATTCATATATATGTACGACGATATTATATACGCATATACAATATACATGTGTATATCATGGCCCTCAGTGGAAATTCAGTGTTTCATGTTGATTCTTCCCTATCTCTCCTTACACTTAATGTTCTTTCATATAATTATTTCAGTCTGCCTTACGTATTCAGTACAATCTCTCTCTACTGACGTTCCTTTTGTTGGGGGCGCTACATTTATTATATTTCACATTGCAAGTCCAATTGTACAGGTTGGCAGACTGGTTTGCTAGATAGTTCGGATGATCAGCGGAAGAATTGCAAGCTTCAATTTCACTTGGAGTCGAGTTAGGTCTAGTAATTGCATTGATGTTAGAGATTATGGGTAGCTTTGGCCCTGTCCCAGCACTTGTATTAGCCGTTTAATAATATGTACTCATAGAGGTTTCATAGACAGAGTCAGTGGGTTATTTCATATTCAATTGCATACCATGGGCCAGTGGCCACGTTCATGTACAAAATAAAAATAAAAATTATTCACAGAATTATTTGGGTTATAATTTATGTCATTTACCCTATTACAATATCACAATAGATGATTGTAGAGTATGATCCGTCCAACTCATATTTTGGGGCGTGACAAGAATACAAATATAGCCTTCCTAATTTGCAACCACTCACACCAAATGATGCTTCTTTTCCCCATTCCCTCACTTCCCTTTTATTCAACCACAACCATATTTCCTTCACCACCTTGTGTCATGATAGTCATCAGTTAGTAAAGACTATTTCTCATAAATGTCTCTTATAGCGAGGCAGTTATGAACCCTTCTTGGAAGATGGATATGACATAAGAGTTTGAATCCTTATATGCAAATGATACTTGGAATTTAGTACTCTTGCCTGAAGGAAAAAAGGTTATAGGTTGTAAATGGACGTACAAAATAAAATATAAGGCAAATGGGAGTGTGAAGAGATTCAAAGCCAGGCTTGTAGTGAAGGGATACACTCAACAAGAGGGGATAGATTATACATAAATTTTTTCACTTGTAAAAATGACAATTGTTAGAGCTTTAATATACTTAGTTGTCAAGAGGGGATGGGATTTACATCAACTAGATGTTAACAATGTATTTCTTTATGTGACACTACCATAGAGACTTATGGTAGATACTGATGGTTTAGTGTGCAAGTTGAAAGTCCTTATATGACCTAAAGTAGACTAGTAGGCAATGTTATGATAAAT
Source organism: Przewalskia tangutica (assembly GCA_029844215.1). Classification (NCBI taxonomy): domain Eukaryota; kingdom Viridiplantae; phylum Streptophyta; class Magnoliopsida; order Solanales; family Solanaceae; genus Przewalskia; species Przewalskia tangutica. The sequence goes on from CM056732.1 coordinate 2,814,141, forward strand.
TGGCTAGTTGTTTGTGCTCAAAATGGTACTCACATTCATCCAGTGATTATTCTCTTTTCTATAGAAAGAAAGTGAAATTTATTGTATTTGTTGCCATATATGTTGATGATGTAATTCTTACTGGCACTGACTTACATGAAATCAATTCCTTGAAAGCTTTTCTACATGATCAGTTCAAGATCAAAGACCTTGGAAAGTTGCACTATTTTTTGGGTTTGAAAATTTTGTACAGACAGGATGATGTCCTCATATCTCAAGGAAAGTTTACTATTGACCTTCTAAAGGAATTTGATTCCATGGATTACCAACCTACTTATTCTCCACTTGACTTCACTGAGAAACTCAAAGCAACAGATGTCAAGTTATTGCCTGATCCCACATACTATAGAAAGTTAGTGGAAAACTCAATCTCCTCACTTATACCAGAATGGATACAGTATATAGTGTGCAACATCTCAGTCAATTCATGCAGTCACTTAGAGATCCACACCTCAAAGTTGCATTCCATGTTCTTAGATATCTCAAACAATATCCTATTTTGGGTATTTTCATCTCAAACAAATCATACTTTAATGCGATTGCTTATTGTGACTCAGATTGGGCAGTCTGCCGTGATTCAAGAAGATCTGTTAGTGGCTACCTGGTGCTTATGGGAGATATCCCTATTAGTTGGAAGTCCAAAAAGCAAACACCAATCTCCTTATCTTCTGCAGAAGCAGAGTATAGAGCTGTATAGTTTTGCTTCTAGATCTTTCCTTCTCCTACGATTCTCGAAGCTTCAACAATGGAGTCTCACTGTTTGTGTGTGGTTATCCACCATCTGTGACACATTCTTTTGATAAGAGACTAAAAATAAAATATATCACGTAAAATAGAACAGAAAAAATATACATTCATTCTTTAATGTGAAAAAAAGAGAAGTGTGTCATCGCAATAGGAGTGAAGGAACAAAGCTTAGAAGTTAGGATATTTCCAAATGTTCGAGGATTACAGACAGAGACGAATCTAAGATTTCAGAATATCGGTGCACTAAAAAATAAAGGAAAAAAATATATTAAGTGAAAATTGATCATTAATCCTCTAGGTAATTAAACAATTCAACCTTCAACCAAGTGCATCATTTAGCCTTTTGTAGCATAGGTTCCGGAAGATAGTATTATACTAACTTTAAAGAAAATATATAAAAAACAAAATCCTATGATAAAAGAATGATACATTTTCTTATTTTGCAATAATTTAACTTTAATATATCTTTTATGTTTAACGAAATGGTCAATAACCACACAAATATCTTTGACTTGTTTTAGATCACAAGATTCAAAAGTCTCATTTATTTTTTAAACTACGTACCGAGTCAAACTATATCACATAAATTGAGACATATGAATTACTAATTTTACGGAGTACATAAAGTCGCCCCTGATTACCGTAAAAGGAGTCCAACGTGAAACACGTTGTCTCAAGAATCAATTTGTCATAAGTAGTTTATTACTAATGGTAAGTTTCAAATTCTATTTCATTACTTTAGTAAGAGTTTAGGTGGTGGTACCTCATTGCAGTGTGAGTCATAACCTCCATTATAAATATGTGGTGCCCGAAGTGGCGATGCAATGTGAGTGATTATCCTCATTAATTTGAATTGATTAGATTGTGAGCAAATTGAAAAACTCATTATTGTTGAGTTTTGTTGAGCTTGGAATAAAACTTTTTGAAGAAGAGAAAGTCGGTTTATTAATTTTTGATGGTTTAGGTTGAATCCAACTATTGAAAATTGTTGAGATTTCCATTAGAAAATTGTATATCAAATTCAAAGTCATTTGGATTTGATTTGGATCAATTTTGAAGTAAAACGAGTTGATGAATTTCTACACAACATGTTACGGTGATTACTCGGTTATATCAGTCACAAATGCTGAAAAATTATGACGACAGTTAGGATTAGACTAAAAATCATAACGAATCAACATAACTGGCTATTAAGGATAGTCCTGGCCAATATGATACACGAAATCCTTGCGATCCCCAAAATTTTGCTTAGAAATCATGATGAATTACCATAAGTCATCATTGCAATCGTAGCAACGTGTGTCCAATTTTTTAAACAAAATTGCAATAGTTTGGTCTCCACGCCGGAAAGTGGAAGTACGTTCCTGATGATTGCAATGATGGCCAAATCCGCGTAAAGGCTAAAAAATATGACCCATTTTTGGTAATAAGCTTGAATTGGATGATTAAGAATGTAAAATTTCATATAGCAGGGTGGAAATTGGCTATCGAATGCAATTCCTACAAAATTCTCTAGCTTTTATACAAGGGTGGAAACTGATTATTAAACGCTCACACAGATTTTAATTTATTATTTATTATGTATTGAGAGACTCTCTTTGATACCTCCATACGTTCGGGTTAGGACTTGAACCGCTCAACAAATGTTATGAGACTTGAGCCCTAAAGAATTCTTGATGTAGGTAGGTGTATTCATGAGGATTTCATTATAAGAAGAGTCTGATGTCAAAAGTCGAAGCAAAAGTAACTTATTAAGTTAGGTTTTCAAGGGTCAACTTCAAGGGAGTGTTGCGACCTATGTATTTGTAATCTCTGAGTGATCTACCTACAAAATTAAAGGCCACGAGTCTAGTTTCCAACACCGCAAACCATTCGTCAATACAACATCGGAGTAAAAAGTTATGTGCGTTTTACGACAGACTATAAGCAGAAAATTCTACCGTGACGTGATGGCCATAGCGATGAAATTTAGTGTGATAGCCACTGCGACGCACTAAGGTTTTGAGGCGGTGGGGTTGACCTATATATGTATAAATCATTGGGAATTCATTTCAAAAGGTTAGGGGAACGATCTTGGGCAGAAACTCTCTTAAAATTCACCTCTAACACCAAGAGATCTTCAAGGTAAGATCAACCTAAGTTCAATCATGATGATTCTTTCGTTGATTTGGCGATTCTAACGTTGGTTTGCTCCGAATCGTAGCAAGTCGGAGGTTTCTTCATGTCGCGCCCATTTTCGGCCGCGACACTTATTTTCTAAACTCCTGCTCAAATAAAAAGGTTAGAAAATAAAAATAAAAGCTAAAATGTTTTAAAAGAATGCTAAAATTGCAAAAGAGTGCTAAAGTTTAAAAGAGGCTAAAATTTAAAATGCTAAAGGGTTGCTAGAATGCTAAGAAGTGCTAAAAGGCTAAGGGTTCGCGGAGTCGCCACCTAATTAGTTTGGGTGAATTAGGACACCTAAATGTTTAACTAGTTTAAAGTAAAACATTAACTCCATTTTAATGGTCTGATAAACTTAATGAGATTCTGGGTAAGGGTTCTTTATTATCCTAAAGGGAAGGGGTTAGGCACCCTAAAGGATCCGCTAACTTGCGGTTGTCCGTTCAAACCTAGGGTTAATTATTTATTGCTAAGAATGCATGTTTGAAAGATATTTAATAGAAAGTATTTTTGGCAAAAGATTGATAAGATTAGTGATGTAAAACACATATAGAGTTTAAAGCATGCCCTATATTATTTATGAAAAATATGTCATGCAAAGTGGACTTATTGATTAAATGTATACATTTGCCTATCTTGATTAGTATACTACATGCTTAAAAGGGGCTTCCTTAGTATATATGTATAAATAAAATTTATATATGGATTTTATAGCAAATGGTTTAGGGATGTTGAAAAATAATATCCTAGCTACATGATTAATTATGCAAGTTAGGATTATTAGGTGATTTAATATAGCTTAAGCTATGTATGGATAATCTAAAATATTTAATTCGAAGGGAAACAAATTGCTAATTAAATACCTTCAATCTATTGACTTAAGGTTTGGCATTCTAAGAGTTCTACTAATAACGTAATGTTAGACAATTAATTACACAAATAAGCGGGGGATAGGAAATAAAGGACTCGGCGAGTAGAGGTGTTATTCACGGCCGTGGGTTGGAATTCCCCAATGTTTATATAGAAATGCACATAAATGCGGGTCTTCGTTTGCTGTAGCTTGTGATGAGTCTCGCCATGAGACTCTTCATTTTGCTCCGATGCATTTCATGTAAAATAAGATAAAGATAAAGATTAGCATATGTTCCATGCTTCATCCGAATAATAAGCGAGCAATTCAAATGAAGTTTAACGTATGAATTTATTTATTTTAGCACGTATCGATGATCGCAGTAAAAATAAACAAGGAGTCCTACGGGTTGATCAAATATGCGTATGAACTGTACAGGGCAGATTCTTATGGCAACCAGGGAAAGAAAATGATGGACATCTGGCATGACTCAAACCAGCAGTACTAAGTAGAATACACCTATAGTAAATCAAACATGGGTTTTCTGAGAGGTGATAGATATTATAACCTATTGTGATGTTCGATATAGAGGTGGCATATTCAATCATAGTATTAACAAGGCATCTGAAACACTTTGAGGTCACGATTATGTAGAACATGACTTTAAATGCAAATAATTTGGCATATAAGCTGTTCATTCAATACACCTCATCCTAACAAGCATACGTGTTATAGAAAGTCTAGATCCCAAACATTACGAGTGGATCCAACTTAGACAAGGCAAACCAGGAGCATTCAACTTATCAAGTTTTAATTTGTTTTACAAAAGCAGTGAAAACATAAAAATCGAACCATTGTTGTGATAAAGGCTAACAAGTATCTTAAAGGCTCTAATCAAAGACAACAACTTCTAGCATAAGTATTAGACTATAAGAGTGGTTCTACACTTAACACGTCAAACAACTTGCCTAAGCTAATCAATAACTAGGTGATTTAACATTCGAATAATCATTCATCACATACTTAACTCATCCTAATTTATACAAGTCTTAAGCGAATTGAACCGTCAAAGAAATCATCACATCACCCACCAATAATAGTATCTATCTCATAATTCTTGAATACAACTTAACATAGCATTTTAAATCTTAATAGTCCCTTGATCGGGCTTAACAAATGATCAACCTAGGATACATCCACGATTAATCACCGCTTTCATATTACAACGATGTATACGATACTACTCTGAACATGGGTTTAATGGGTAGTTGATAAGTAAAATTAAACACAGGCTAACTAAAATATGCTTAAGCAGACATAACAACACTAATAACTACAACTAACACATTGGGTACAATGATAGATTAGTCACGATATCGGGAAGTGCTAGCTGCGTCATGACATGAGAAATTAAATGAGGATACGAGAGAATACAAAAGGACTAGATTTTAAAGAGATTGATTTTACCTTCTCCGGACAGCGACCCGGGGCAGCGTATCAAGTCGTCGGTCCGCTCGAAAGGCTAGCTAATTCTGTGAACGAAAGGTTGCGAAAATTGCAGATTTTGAGGATTGGGTAATTACATGGATCACTCGACTAGACTGCTGCCTTTTCGAATCACTCGCGAGCTCTCTCGTATATGTCTACTGCGCTCGTAAAGAAGGCGATTGCTCTTGACCTCTCGTGCTCGAGTCGTTAAATCTGCGCCAAGGTGTCCGCAGTTGGTCATTGCGTGTGCTTATATAGCCCTCCTCGCAGGTTAACATTGGTAAGCAATTAAAGGCTGATTGGGACGAGATTTGGTGCTGATTCGATCGGGATTTGTGGAAGATTTCGCAATAGGAAGGAAAGTGGATAATGGGTTTAAGGTAAGAGGAGTCGACTGCGCTTGCATGGGTAAGGAAGGCCCGGATTCTCCTGCGAGAAATCCGGGCGACGAAAGCAGAGGTTTTAGGGTTCGTTTTGTTTTCTTTTTGGAAGAGACGATCCAGGTAAAGGGGTGTTGGGCTTCTGTGGGAGACGAAGTGAGGGTTATTAATTTAGGGGAGGGGCGTGTGGGCTTGCGGGTTTGGGCCGGGGATTTGTGTGGGCTGCGGGGCTGAAAAGGAGAAGTGGGTTTGGGCTGGGTAGAAATTTAATTAGGTATTAATTTAGGTGGGCTATTAGTGTTAGGTTAGTTAATTAATTAAGGCCTTTAGGTATTTAATTAGTATTAGTTAGTGATAGATTAATTAGTTTTAGGCTTAGTTAATTAGCTAATTAATTCTAGGCAAGTGTATTAATAATTAATTAACAAATGTGATTAAATTAATTAGGTGTTTTATTATAATTATCTAGGTGCTACATTAGTCTAATTATTATAATAAATAAATGCGGGCGTGCTATTTAATTAATGCTTAATGCTCTAGAATGCGGCGCTATTATTTAGAATCTTATTATTGTGCATTATTGCGAAGTTAAATTAAAATTGAATTGAGTTTAGATTAAATTATTTAAATGCTAAATGCAAGTGTGATGTTTTAAAGCTTTTATAAATGCGACGCTATTAGATGCATGTATTAGATTAAAATTGATTTTAAATTTCAAATGATTACTAATAAATGCGGCTATGCTACCTGACACGACGTTATCGCTAAATTATTTATTTTATGCATTTATTAATTATTTAAAATTACGACAAAGCTTAAAGTTAATAAGTGCGGTAGCGGGACTCTAGCGCTTAAGACTTTACGTAAGACGCGATGCCATTATTAAATTATTTATTTATGCCTGTATTTAATGTTTTATTGTTGTATTTTATTATAAAAATCCTAAAAAATTATTTTACAAAAATAGTGTAATTTTATAGTTAATGGCTGGACGGGAGGGTCAAAATTGGGTGTCAACAGATGTCCCTCTTTGTATGGAGATGATGGAAGAATCTTCGGACAAAGACGTTGACTCATGCCAATTTTGTCTCGATCTTGAATTGCAAAAATCTTTGGCGGTAGACAAGGTGGCCAAAAATCAAAAATTGTCGATGTCGAGTTATGGCGACCTTTGGGTCATATAGTCAAAACACCAAGCGGGCTAATGCGGGCTTAAAGATGTCGATGTCGAGTTATGGCGACCTTTGGGCTACCATGGTCAAAACACTGGCGGGCTAACGCGAACTTAAAAACATCCCGATGTCGAGTTATGATGACCTTGGGTTATGGTCTAAAAAGTAAAAGAAAATAAATGGCTTGAACACAGGGTGTCGCTATGGCTTGTGGTCTTTGGGTTCTGCGTGATGTGGAGCGAGTGGGCCGGCGCAGGCGCTTACGCGTCGTTGGGAAGGTTGGCCCCGACAGATTGCCGGTTATTGTAAGAAAATCCACGTTGTGCTCACTGCTTTGTATGCTAAGACTTGAACAAGCGGTTAGTGCATGCGCTAAGGCAAAATAATTTTTAAAAACAATGTAACTGTGAATAGAAAAGGTTATCCTGCAAAACGCGATGCCTGTTGTGTTGATGCGATGTTGCGAATGCTGTGATTTTCGTCCTTGCACAGACGTGTTGCGATTGCGAACGTGGGTATGTTGTCCTTGCTGCAATTGTCCCTGTATACTAAAGCTCAAGAAAGAGTGAGTGCATAACTGCTAAGACAGAATAATAAAGCATGCGTAAGAAATGCAATTTCGGGAGTATAGAAATCGTCCCTGCGTGATATGCTGATGATGGCGTCGTTTTCGGACTTGTTGTCTTGATAAGCGTCGTTGCTTGGGCGTGTTCTTCTTTGGCGTCGTTGCGTAGACTTCTTTGTCTTGATAACGTCATTATGCGGGCGTATTCTTCTTTGGCGTCGTTGCGTGGACTTCTTTGTCTTGATAACGTCGTTATGCGGGCGTATTCTTCTTGGCGTCGTTGCGTGGACTTCTTGATTCGTCGTTATGCGGGCGTGTTCTTCTTGGCGTCGTTGCATGGACTTCTTGATTACGTCGTTATGCGGGCGTGTTCTTTTGGCGTCGTTGCGTGGACTTCGATTACGTCGTTGTTTGGGCGTGTTCTTCTTGGCGTCGTTGCGTGGACTTCTTGATTACGTCGTTATGCGGGCGTGTTCTTCTTTGGCGTCGTTGCATGGACTTCTTGATTACGTCGTTATGCGGGCGTGTTCTTCTTTGGCGTCGTTGCATGGACTTGCTGTGTCGATAACGTCGTTGCCTGGACGTGTTGCTGCTCCTGTAGAATGAATGCTCCTGCAAGCTAAGCTTGAGAAAAGACGTTAGTGTATACCTGTTTAAACAAAATGATAAATACATATGAGGAGGGCAATTTTATGGGTAGAGATGTCATCCCTGAGATGTTGTCTTTGCACGGACATCTTTGAGCGTTGCGGTGACAATTCTTTGTGTCGCGATCGTGGGTTGCCAATTTGACTTTATGCAGAGTTGATCGCTAGGTTTTGTTGCGGAACTACGAACTTTGATTGCGATTGTTGATGCCGCTTTCTGCTGCTTCTTTGCTCTTGCTGCGGACTTTGGATTGTTGTCATCCTCTGCCTTTGTTTTGCTTTTCACTACTGCGAAGAAACTTTCGTCGTATTTTACGCTTGGTATTGCACTTTCATACATTAAAGACTGCGCTCAAAGAAAATTTGTGAGTTTTGGGGGTCGATTCATATTGACTTTCTTTGCCTTGTTCCTTGATATCTGCGTGCACAGCTTGTTTGGACTTGCAACCGCATGCAGTTTCCTCTGTTTGTCCCGATTTTGAAAAGGGTGTACGGCCTAAAATGGGTCTCAATGTAGTTCTTGTAGGCTATGTGTATTCTTGTCATTTTCAAAGCAAAGGAAGGTTTCCTAATGGTGTGGCCGAAGCCGATTTAGGCGCTACGTATCCCGTGAGGAATCAGTCGAGCGTAGTTCATTACAAGCAAATATTGAAAAAATTAAAATTTCTAGATGTGGGGCCAGGCGAGGCGGCGCTACGTATCCACTAAGGAATCGAGTCAAGCGTAGTTCATTACAAGCGAAGCGAAGAAAACATTATTAAAGCTTAAATATGAGTTTATAAATTATTACGCTAAAATAAATCGTTTTCCTATCCGGCTCTGGCGGACGAAGACAAGGGTGCAAATCCAACCAATCGCGCCTTTGCTCTGCATCATGGCCGTTTGGGTCTTCGTGCTCTGCTGTCGATATCTCCTTCTTTGGCTTCTGCGTGGTGCTGCTTGGATAAATGGCCATTCGGCGGGCGGGCTCGGCGAGGAATGCCTCTCTTCCTTTGGGGTTCATTGTACTCGTTGGGGTAAGCATCCTCCACTGAATGACTCCTCGCGATCGGCTCCTTACTTTGTCTCTGAGTGTATAACACCTTCCACGTCGTGTCAGATGGCTCGAGAATGGTATCTGCGACTTTTGTTTCCATCATGAGCTTTGGACTTGGGATTGGGCACATGCTGGAATTGGGTGGAGTATCCTGCAAACCTCGACCTCTCGTACAAGCTGCGATAAAGGCTCGGCTAAATGGGCGTATATTTTGGTGGCCTTTACGTAGTATTCAGCGGGTGCGAAGATGTTTGGTAAATAGGTTTGTGGAGGCCTTTGGTTTGTGTTTAGCCGAATCACGTTAGGCATTCGGTTTTGTGTGGAATATATGGGTGCATTGTATATTGGTGAGCAGGATATGTAGTAGCGGTCTAGTAATAATTTGGAGGTTTTTATTTGTTTTGGTTATTTGCGATGTGAGTGCTCTGGTGAGGTTCTTGAGCCTTTTGATTTCGGCTGCGAGGTTGCCATTTCTTTGTGGTAATTGTGCGAGTTGCTCATTTGGATCTATCTTTGTCTTTCTCTCCGAGACCTCTGCTTTGCTTATAGGAACGAGAGCGGGTTAGGCTCGTTCCTTCGAGATGTCCTTGAATCGATCATGTTCTTTGGACCGTGCCTTTGATCTTGTGAAATATTGATGCTCTGCCATTGCTAAGTCAAATACGAATCGACCTTTGGGGAGATGATAAATCTTTCTAAAAATGCAACAAACGGTGTTAGCATAAAGCACATAATTTGCAGGTATCTAGCAGATATATTGCACATAGCATATTCAAATGTTTCCTAACATGCAGGGGGACCTCTTTATGCGGTAAGCCTAGCGTCACTTATGCGAGATTATGTGGATTTGGCCAAGTCGTCCAACTATAATGCCTTTGTTGGAAATGGCGACCAAATGACGGTGCACTTTTCCCAATTTCAGCATGTCATGATTGGGTTTGGATTTGTCTGTCATTGCCACGCTACACATAATATGCTGGTTGGTCGTTTGGGTTGAGAAACCCGTCGACAAGTTTGGTGTCTTCCTAATTGTGGTGTCGATGTCAGGGCCAGGCCAGCACTAAGGTAAATGCATGCATGCCCTAAAATAAGGTGGTATAGCTCTATCTTAAGTTTGCTAAGATTTGGCTTTTACGGGCCTTGAGTTCCCGGCGGACAACTCGAGTGAAAGGCTCTGTGACCCGGTTAGGCCAGGACACTCCACGTATATTACCAACTCTCCTAAATTTGGTTTTTAAAGAAAGAATTTTGCTGATGCACCCAGCGCACCTCGCATGTAGTGTGTGATTGTGTGAATTTTCCAGAGTGGAAGAAATATGAGCGGAATGCCAGTTTAAGGAAAGCAGTAAAGCAGGTAGCAATCAAAAATAAATAAAACAAAATACAACACTAAAAAATTAAATGCAAAAGTAATTGCCAAATAATTATCCTAGGTCTGTTGTGGTTAAGAACCTAAATTCCCGATTAGTCGCCCGTTTACGCGCCCATTTTAGTAGCGACATTTATTTTCTAAACTCCTGCTCAAATAAAAAGGTTAGAAAATAAAAATAAAAGCTAAAATGTTTTAAAAGAATGCTAAAATTGCAAAAGAGTGCTAAAGTTTAAAAGAGGCTAAAATTTAAAATGCTAAAGGGTTGCTAGAATGCTAAGAAGTGCTAAAAGGCTAAGGGTTCGCGGAGTCGCCACCTAATTAGTTTGGGTGAATTAGGACACCTAAATGTTTAACTAGTTTAAAGTAAAACATTAACTCCATTTTAATGGTCTGCTAAACTTAATGAGATTCTGGGTAAGAGTTCTTTATTATCCTAAAGGGAAGGGGTTAGGCACCCTAAAGGATCCGCTAACTTGCGGTTGTCCGTTCAAACCTAGGGTTAATTATTTATTGCTAAGAATGCATGTTTGAAAGATATTTAATAGAAAGTATTTTTTGGCAAAAGATTGATAAGATTAGTGATGTAAAACACATATAGAGTTTAAAGCATGCCCTATATTATTTATGAAAAATATGTCATGCAAAGTGGACTTATTGATTAAATGTATACATTTGCCTATCTTGATTAGTATACTACATGCTTAAAAGGGGCTTCCTTAGTATATATGTATAAATAAAATTTATATATGGATTTTATAGCAAATGGTTTAGGGATGTTGAAAAATAATATCCTAGCTACATGATTAATTATGCAAGTTAGGATTATTAGGTGATTTAATATAGCTTAAGCTATGTATGGATAATCTAAAATATTTAATTCGAAGGGAAACAAATTGCTAATTAACTACCTTCTAATCTATTGACTTAAGGTTTGGCATTCTAAGAGTTCTACTAATAACGTAATGTTAGACAATTAATTACACAAATAAACGGGGCGGGATAGGAAATAAAGGACTCGACAGAGTAGAGGTGTTATTCGCCGGCGGGTTGGAATTCCCCAATGTTGATAGAGAAATGCACATAAATGCGGGTCTTCGTTTGCTGTAGCTTGTGATGAGTCTCGCCATGAGACTCTTCATTTTGCTCCGATGCATTTCATGTAAAATAAGATAAAGATAAAGATTAGCATATGTTCCATGCTTCATCCGAATAATAAGCAGGCAATTCAAATGAAGTTTAACGCATATGAATTTATTTATTTTAGCACATATGCAGTGATCAACAGGTAAAAATAAACAAGGAGTCCTACGGGTTGATCAAATATGCGTATGAACTGTACAGGGCAGATTCTTATGGCAACCAGGGAAAGAAAAATGATGGACATCTGGCATGACTCAAACCAGCAGTACTAAGTAGAATACACCTATAGTAAATCAAACATGGGTTTTCTGAGAGGTGATAGATATTATAACCTATTGTGATGTTCGATATAGAGGTGGCATATTCAATCATAGTATTAACAAGGCATACAAACACTTTCAAGGTCCTGATTATGTAGAACATGACTTTAAATGCAAATAATTTGGCATATAAACTGTTCATTCAATACACCTCATCCTAACAAGCATACATGTTATAGAAAGTCTAGATCCCAAACATTATGAGTAGCGGATCCAACTTAGACAAGGCAAACCAGGGAACATTCAACTTATCAAGTTTTAATTTGTTTTACAAAAACAGGCTGAAAACATAAAAATCAGGCACGCTGACTGTGATAAAGGCTAACAAGTATCTTAAAGGCTCTAATCAAAGACAACAACTTCCTAGCATAAGTATTAGACTATAAGAGTGGTTCTACACTTAACACATCAAACAACTTGCCTAAGCTAATCAATAACTAGGTGATTTAACATTGAATAATCATTCATCACATACTTAACTCATCCTAATTTATACAAGTCTTAAGCGAATTGAACCGTCAAGGAAATCATCACATCACCCACCAATAATAGTATCTATCTCATAATTCTTGAATACAACTTAACATAGCATTTTAAATCTTAATAGTCCCTTGATCAGGCTTAACAAATGATCAACCTAGGATACATCACACAGTTAATCACCCTTTCATATTACAACAATGTATACGCAATACTACTACTGAACATGGGTTTAATGGGTAGTTCAATAAGTAAAATTAAACCTGGGCTAACTAAAATATGCTTAAACAGACATAACAACACTAATAACTACAACTAACACATTCTGGGTACAACAATAGATTAGTCACAATATCAGGAAGTGCTAACTACACGTCACAACCCGCAGAAATTAAATGAGGATACAGAGAATACAAAAGGACTAGATTTTAAAAGAGATTGATTTTACCTTCTCCGGACAGCGACCCGAGGCAGCGTATCAAGTCGTCGGTCCGCTCGAAAGGCTAGCTAATTCTGTGAACGAAAGGTTGCGAAAATTGCAGATTTTGAGGATTGGGTAATTACATGGATCACTCGACTAGACTGCTGCCTTTTCGAATCACTCCCTGAGCTCTCTCGTATATGTCTACTCTGCTCGTAAAGAAGACGATTGCTACTGACCTACTGTGCTCGAGTCCCGTTCGATACTGCTGCCAAGGGTGTCCCTTGATTGGTCTATTGCATGTGCTTATATAGCCCTCCTCCTAGGTTCTAACATTGGTAAGCAATTAAAGGCTGATTGGGACGAGATTTGGTGCTGATTCGATCGGGATTTGTGGAAGATTTCGCAATAGGAAGGAAAGTGGATAATGGGTTTAAGGTAAGAGGAGTCGACTGCGCTTGCATGGGTAAGGAAGGCCCGGATTCTCCTGCGAGAAATCCGGGCGACGAAAGCAGAGGTTTTAGGGTTCGTTTTGTTTTCTTTTTGGAAGAGACGATCCAGGTAAAGGGGTGTTGGGCTTCTGTGGGAGACGAAGTGAGGGTTATTAATTTAGGGGAGGGGCGTGTGGGCTTGCGGGTTTGGGCCGGGGATTTGTGTGGTGCGAGTGAAAGGAAGTGGTTGGGTTTGGGCGGGGTAGAAATTTAATTAGGTATTAATTTAGGTGGGCTATTAGTGTTAGGTTAGTTAATTAATTAAGGCCTTTAGGTATTTAATTAGTATTAGTTAGTGATAGATTAATTAGTTTTAGGCTTAGTTAATTAGCTAATTAATTCTAGGCAAGTGTATTAATAATTAATTAACAAATGTGATTAAATTAATTAGGTGCTTTATTATAATTATCTAGGTGCTACATTAGTCTAATTATTATAATAAATAAATGCGGGCGTGCTATTTAATTAATGCTTAATGCTCTAGAATGCGGCGCTATTATTTAGAATCTTATTATTGTGCATTATTGCGAAGTTAAATTAAAATTGAATTGAGTTTAGATTAAATTATTTAAATGCTAAATGCAAGTGTGATGTTTTAAAGCTTTTATAAATGCGACGCTATTAGATGCATGTATTAGATTAAAATTGATTTTAAATTTCAAATGATTACTAATAAATGCGGCTATGCTACCTGACACGACGTTATCGCTAAATTATTTATTTTATGCATTTATTAATTATTTAAGAATTACGACAAAGCTTAAAGTTAATAAGTGCGGGCGCGGGACTCTAAACGCTTAAGACTTTACGTAAGACGCGATGCCATTATTAAATTATTTATTTATGCCTGTATTTAATGTTTTATTGTTGTATTTTATTATAAAAATCCTAAAAAATTATTTTACAAAAATAGTGTAATTTTATAGTTAATGGCTGGACGGGAGGGTCAAAATTGGGTGTCAACACTTCATAGTCGTAGTAAGGTGGCGGAAAGCTCTAAAGAGAGAAACCAAGGTACAATCTGTCGTCTACGATCTTCTACAAGCTCGTTTGAGCATCTAAGTTATGTTTTCCGTAAGAACTCACGGGACGGTAAACGAAAGTCGTGAGTCAAGTTGCAATAACTGTATAAAGCAATTAAGGGTTGTTTTCATGTGGTATGGAGGTCGGGAGGGGTTAGGTAGCTCGTATAGAGCTTGTATGTTGTTAAAGGAGGAAGGTTGTACGAAGTACACTTGAATTATAGCCTCGGGAGCTCATCACTCTTTGATTGCTTGACGATATTATTGATATAGTTGTAGACTTGTAGTATTCAGTTGGGTTATTGTTATGGTCGACCGTCTTAAGCAGGTTAGGCGTCTATCAAAAGGATCGATTTGTCGTAGTCATTTGAAGGATGAAATCGAGGTATGTGAGGATATCTTTTTTTGCCCGCTATGGCACGACCTCCAATTTATTGTTTCTCTTGTATGAGTTATAATGTCTAAGGATTACAAAAGTATACCAACTCCATGATAATTGTTGACACCCAATTTTAACCCGTTTTTTGGTCATTTCTTGTAATTTTAAATATTTTAGCACACCGCATTTTAATCGTTATTTTGCATATTTTTACCTAATATCTATGTTTTATTTTTCACAAAATGGCATTGCATCTTTTATTAAGCATTAGGTCTTTGTTAATATCATGTTTTATTATTATTACTCCGTTATTTTATTTTAATAGTTTTGCATCTCTTTAAATATTTTTATTTTTAAATAATAAACATTGTTGTATTTTTACTCAACCCAAGTTCGTCAAATCAGTCCAGTCTGAGGCCCAATTTGAATCAGTCCAATTAAACACCATTTTTAATTTCATCCAAACACCCTCTTTTATTTCCCCCCCCCCCCCCCCCCCCAAAGTTAAACCTCATTTTTATTTTCCCTCTCAAATACCAAACCCTAACCTAATTCTACCCCTATAAATAAAACATTTTCCCCATTTCCAAACGACTTAAAAAATCTTCAACCGCACATACCCTTCCCCCTCTTTATTTTCTATCATCTATTCCCCATTCTATAAAAACAGTCAGCTGCACCTTCTCCTTTGACAAAGACTTCTCCATTTTATTCCTTTCATCTTCACAAACACACACAACACACCACAATACTCATCGCCTCCCGAACCCAAACCTCTCACACATCTACAGACTCGAGCTCGGTGAACCTCCCTTCTCTTAAACCAGTCGCACAAGACACTTTACCTTTTTATTATTTCAACCACTGGCGGCGTCGCTCCGGCGTTAGCCGTGGAAATGACTGATCGGTGTATTTTATATACACTTTTTGAGTCGTTTTTAGTTAGTCTTTTGTCCCTTTTTGTACAAATAAGTGTCGTATTAGGATAGATTTTATTTCTTTTGAGTCAAAGTGGTTAAAATGACCAAATGGCGGAAAAGGAGCTAAAAGAGGGCAAAAGGGGAGGTTCCAAAGCTAAAAGCAGAGAAAGTGGCGAACGAGGCAGAAACCCAGACCAACGCGCGCGCCTCGCAGCAGGTCGCGGCGCGCCAATCATCGAGAGGTCAGAGGTTCCAGCCGCGACGCCTACGCATGCCAGAGATCGGCCGCGGCGCGCCAAATCACCCGGCATCGCAGAGTTCCGGCCGCGGCGCGCGAGCAGGCCGCGTGCGTCGCGGAAAAATCAGGTTAATTAACGAATTTCTGGGCCAGGCTTTGAGGGAAAAGTTAGAGGCGGTTTTCAGCCTATAAAAGGAGAACCCTATGCAGATTTTAAGGGTTCCCTTTCTTGCACAACACAATGTTTTCTTGGATTGAAGATTGGAGACCCTAAACTTAGTAATTTCCTTTTCTTTTCTTTCTTTTATTTCAGTTTTGTATGATGAACTTTGAATTAGTTCTTGTCATGTCAATGGCTAGGAACTAATTCTTTTATAGTGCTTTCCATGTTGATTCACTAGAACTTATGTTATGAATTAATGCATGTCTATGGTTATTCTTCTTCTTGTTGAGATTTATCCAATAATTGCTTTGAATGCTTGGTAATTAATTGACAACTAATTATCATTATATGATTTCCAATCAAACTTCAAAAGGAGGAGGTTGTGAATATGCTGTAAGTTGGGTAGACATATTTTGGATTGGGGATGAAAATACCTCAATTATTTATGTAGCGTTAATGAGAGACTTAACAACCCTAATTTTACGCATGGTGCGTGACGGTTAACTAGGTTTTTGTGTTTAATCCTCCTATAGAGTTATCCTTATCACCGAAAGGTAGAAAGGTGCAATACTGGGGTTGAGTGTTTATATATCCTTAACGGGAATATAAAACGATTTCGTAAACCTGCTAGCTCCGAGAGAAGAAAACCATAATTCATTGCATTGATAAATAACATGAGCGGATAGTTGAGGAGACATGGAAGCCCTATTCCCATCACAACTGAAGTAAACACATTAGTTAAATTAGTCTTTATAATTCTTAGTTATAAACAACAAAATCAATTATCAATTGCCAAATAGATACCAAAAATCAAATATCAATTGCCAAATAGATACCAAAAGATAGATAGTTGGTACTTGAACCCTAATCCTTGTGGACGATATTCTGTCTTACCAAGACTATATTACTTGTCACGATAACGTGCACTTGCGTTAAAGTGTGTGCATCTTTTCGCGCATCAAGTTTTTGGCGCCGTTGCCGGGGATTAGGCATAGTTCAATATCAATTTTGTTTATTTTTAATTTCTAATTTGGTTTTTAATTTTTAATTTTATTTTTACGTTTTTATTTTTTTGGAAAGAAATCAGGGTGCCTTGATTTGTTGTTTGTTTTTTATCTATTTCAGGAAATCAGTTTATGCGAAGGAGAAGAGGGGCAGACACTCTTGTTCCCTTCAATCCAGAGATTGAGAAAACCTGTAAACAGAACAGAAAGAATCAGCGGATTGCAACCTTGATAGAGATGGACGGTGTTCAAAACAACAACATGATGAGAGAAGGGTTAGGTGAAAATCAGCCCAATCCAGGAATACCTCGGCAAGTACCTATGGATGTCGAGGAAAGAGTTCAAGTCCAGGCAGAAAGAAGCTTGGGAGACTATGTGCTGCCTAGAGTGAATGGAGCACAGACATGTATTAGGCTCCCTGCCATAGGAGCAAACAACTTTGAGATAAAACCGGCGATTCTGAGCATGGTACAGCACACAGTGCAATTTGGAGGACTGCCATCGGAGGATCCACACATGCACATAGCTAATTTCTTGGAGCTATGTGCAACTTTCAGATATAACGGTGTTACTGATGATGCCGTCAGATTGAGGCTCTTTCCCTTCTCACTCAGGGATAGAGCAAAAGTATGGTTGAATTCTCTGCCGGCCGATTCGATTTTTACATGGCAAGAGCTGGCACAGAAATTCCTAGCCAAGTTCTTTCCCCCATGCAAAGCAGCAAAATTGAGAGGGGAGTTGAATAACTTCTACCAAGCAGATGGAGAGTCCTTATATGAAGCTTGGAAAAGGTTCAAGGATTTGCAGAGAAAATGCCCACACCATTGCATTGAGTTGTGGAACTTGGTCCACATCTTCTATAACGGGCTGAGCAAAGACAACCGTAACCATTATAGATGCGGCGGCGGGCATTCATGAGGAAAACAGCCCACGACGCCACGAGTTATTAGAAGATATGGCCACCAACAACCGTATCACGAAGAGAGGTCGACAAGTGGGAGGAGAGCGGTGGAGTCCACGAAATAGATGTCATTCTGCCTTGAATGCCCAAGTAGCCCTTTTGGCGAAACGATGCAAAGAACATCTGATGTCGATGAATGCGGTGCAGATGCCTAAAAGCTGTGAGATATGTGGTGGCCCACATACATTCGATAGGTGTCCTTCAGCTGATCCTAATAATATACCAATGGGCGAGCATAGTGTCGGTGTGGTAATTATCAGAGGCCACAGAACAACCCCTACTCCAACACATATAACCCAGGGTGGAGGAATCACCCAAATTTCTCATGGAGAGGAGACCAGGGGCAGCAGAATCAATATAGGGGCGATGCGAACCAAGAGAGCAGAGTCGGCCTTTACTCAGCCCGCGGCCTCAATACCAATGCACCTGTTCAAAGAAGAAAAGCGGGCGAACTAAGAGCAGCCTTGTTGGCACTCACCAACGCCTGCACTCGCCAGGATGTGCTAGATCCTCGTTCAGAACTTGAAACACAAGTGGGTCACTAGCAAAGGCAAACAGAAGAGCCACAGGGTACACTGCCAAGCAACACAGAGGTAAATCCAAGGGAGCAATGCCAGGCAGTACAATTGAGAAGTGACAAACAGTTGGAACAACAGTCTCCTCAGCCAGTAATTGAGCAAAGGGCAGAGATAGAAAAAGAGAAGGTGATGAAACCTAGCCCAGTAGTAGAGAAAACTCCAGAGAAGGAGTATACAGAGAAGATCCCTTTCTCCCAGAGATTACAGCGGAAGGCGGTTGATAAACAATTCTCCAAATTCTTGGAGACATTCAGGAAACTGCATATCAACATACCTTTTATAGAAGCATTAGAGCAGATGCCCTCCTATTTCAAGTTCATGAAGGAGATCTTGGGAAAGAAGAAGAAACTGGCAGAGTACGAAATAGTAGCACTGACGGAGGAGTGTAGTGCTATCTTGCAGAAGAAATTGCCACCAAAACTAAAAGACCCAGGAAGCTTTACACTACCTTGCACAGTGGGCAGGGTGACATGCTGTTATACCCCGTATTTCCAGAGTATGTACGTAAGGACGTACGTAGAAAATTTGAACTTGAGAAAGTGGCTTGGCCGAAATTTATTTGTGCACAACACCCGATTAGAGTCGTTTTCCGACGAAACGTTTTCACAGCTTTCGTAGGGGAATTTCCGGCTATGTCATTTTTAATTTTTGCGGATTTTTCCGAGAGACGAAATATTTTAGACCAACAAGAGGGCGCCACTTGGCACCCTCTCATTGGAGCACGTTGTGGGCGGTTCAAAGTGGACGAATTGGCCTTGTTTGGTCAAGGGTTGGTAGGATATTTTTGTGGTAGATGGATAAGGTGCACTTGGCAAGATCTTGGCCCTACACTTGCTATGCACTTGGCATGATCTTGGCCATTGGTTGGCCTTTGCTAGACCTATAAATACCCCCCTTTGGATGACTTCTTCATCCATTCCAAATAATTCTAAGTGTTAAATCCCTCCCTCTCCCCTCTTGTTGACTCTCGTCCAAGAGCCCCTATCCGCCTTTGAAAGGCCCTCGCCGAGAGCTCTCCCTCCTTGGGTGCTAGCCGTGGGTACCCCTAGCCTAGTTGTTTTCGTATAATAACCCCCCTTTTGTAGAAATACTCTCAAAAGTATTGTTATAATGCCCAAATTACCTTAGCCGTATACCTTGTAGTATTCTAAGGTTATACTTATCCGAAAAGCCCGAAATACTATTATACTTCCTTCACACAAAACCGAAACCCTAGGAAAATCTCCATGGTTGGTTGGAGTAATAAGTAGAAGTTGGTTAGAACTTCTAAGGGTTGTTTGGAGCGGGTTGGAGCGCACGGAGTAGGAGCTAAACCTTGCTCAGGATCGACATTTAAACTCGGATAATTATGGGCTTATCGAGGTAAATATCTTGTCCCTCTATTGTAATTGGAAATTACATGTTGTTAGACTATATAGTTGAAGTATACTATATATAGAACTGAACGTTGTTGTCGGCAATGTCTTTGGACTTAAGCCTGAATAATTAGAAACCTTTTCGAAAGAAATCGAATCGTTTTTACATAGGGTGTATTCTGAGACCTTGTGTAGCTTTTCTGTGAGGTAGAATTGTGCACGTCCGGTTAGATGTATGAACCCCCCCCTGGTTGGCTTGATAGCCAGGCCCAGATAGAGAGGAGATTTACGCTGTTGTTGGGAGGTCTTCGAATTTTACGTAGAATGTTCTACGGGGATCTAAATGTTAATAGCGCCTTGTGGCCTTATAGGTTGAAGTACTACGTGGCGCGATCATCGCTAAGGAGTAGCCGACGGTTTGAAGTACTTGGGCGTTTTGCTATTAGTCGATACTCGTCGCGAGGTATGTGAACCTCTTCCTATCTCTTACAGCATGATATGTGTGAACTATGTAGTGCGGTGACGCATACGTGTGCTAAGTGTATTTGATTGGTTTAAAACATAAAGTGTTATAACGACTTTATGGGAAGTTGGTTATAATGACTTTATGTTGGTAAGAAAATACTTGTGGTTTTTAAAAGGTAAGCGATTTGAACTATAAGCGCTTGTTATGTGTTAATAAAGAACTTGAAGTTTTTCAAAAGATTTTTGAATCATTTGAAAGAAGAAGTAATACTTGGTTTTGAAAACTTAAGAGTTATACTAGCTTTATGGGAAGTTAGGTATAACGGCTTAAGAATGTTTCTTGATTTGAAATCGAATGTGTATCGACAAACCACCGCAGCGTTAATAAAAGGAAATGTTTTGTGATTAAGTATTATTAAAACCGAGAAACTTCCATCTGCATAGAAGCTAAGATGAGACAAAATGATATTTCCTAGATCATGGCTGCTGTAATAAGATTGTTATAAACAAGAATATCCTACTCACATATAAGGCTTATGTTTCTCAGATAGTTTAAAAGAGAATTATATTCTTAAATGAATAAGACTATGAACTACGAAACCTTTCTAAAGTAAGAAACGTGAACATTTGAAATTAGGCAAACTTGGACGTTTGAGAAATAATGTTGTTACTTGATTTTACAAAGAGAAGTGTTTTGCTTTACTTCAAAAGATAATCACTCTAGTTTTCATATACTACGGGTATTGTGTGACTTTTGTAAACGTAACGTATCTTTTAAAAGATGATGTATGAAGTACTTTGAGAATAGATACTCGATCTTGTTAATCATACAATAGAATGTACCTTGTGTGTATAACTGGATTGTGTTGGTTTGTGATAGCCTTGTAATACCTTCGTGTTGATTTGATAAGTAATCATATTAGGACGCTACGTGTTAGTGATTCGTGATGTTTGTGTAAAGGGATTTTCCTCGATTGTGCTTATGATGTTTAAACGATAAACCGTTATGTTGGTATTATACCACTCACCGTGTTTCCGGGTTAAGGCGCCTCCGTCGCGGGGTAGACTCGAGTGATGCAGGACCATGATTCGAGAATACCTACGCGGGTCACGGGGCCTCGCGAGCTACGAGAGTTCGAGTTAGTGTGCGGCCTTTATGGTCACGCGGTGCATGTGGGCTACGCGGATGCGAGTCGGGGCGATGCCGGAGTAGCTACCCTCGATGCGGGGTTATACCTCATGCGCCTATGAGATTGGCCTACGCGAGTCGCGGGAGTTCGAGGGCTAGACGCGCGCATTTGATATTGGGCGAGTGACCGGCTTTGATCATGTGACGATGCAGAGCAGATATCATGATTCGATTTACGACCTTGTTAGTCTTGTGGTGTTAGTAGTCGGCTATGCCTTCGCATTTCTTACCTGCATCGCTTTATTTGGGCACAGTGGGACACGTTGTTCATGTGTGTTCCTTGGTGCTTTTCTATCATCGATCGCCAGCGGAAGGTATTCCACGCATGATTGATGTTGTGGGCGTGAGACCCATATTTATGTATTTGAGTGATGACTTCGAGGGCGTGAGTCTCTGACTTGACATGACTGCTTTTTTTATTGTGAACTGTAGTTTGGTTATCATATATGTCTCCTGCTTTATATAGACTACTATGATTTCATTTACAGTATTTTGATTTCGCAGATACTAAATTTGTTATCGACCTCCGGGCCGCGTTCATGCCGCAGTAAAGGTACACGATCGTTGATCCTCGCTCTTAGGGTCACAGCGTTGGGAAAGCTCCGTTCTCGGAGGCTTATCTCGTATAGTCCTGTCGTTGTAGGTATTTACATTCGGGGTATGGCGGGCCCCGTCCCGCCATTGTTGTCGTATCTTTTTCTTAGAAGTGCAGAGTACTGTTGTGGGCAGGGTTTGTAAAAAGGATTAAACTGTTCATTTGTAAGAGTTGTTATTTATATATGCCGAAAGGCAAGTTTTCCTCAAATTATTGTTTTGTACTTCATTTGTTTCATGTATGTGTATTATGTTCCGCTGATTACTCTGATGTTGTATCACTAGGGTGCCCGGGGTAAGGCACGACCACGCCCAGAGTTCGGTCGTGACACGTGCAATGGGCTCGGCGATTTAGGGGCAAGTATAAATCTGATGCCTCTATCGGTGTTTAAACGATTGGAGTTTGGTGAGGCAAAACCAACCACTGTGAGCTTGCAACTAGCCGATAGGACAGTGGTTCATCCAAGAGGGAAGATTGAGGACGTGATTGTCAAAGTAGGAAAATTCTTTTTTCTGGCGGACTTCCTCATTCTTGACATGGAAGAGGATGCAGAAATCCCTATCATATTGGGGAGACCATTCCTAGCGATGGGGAGAGCCTTGATTGATGTAGAAAGAGGAGAGTTGACATTGAGGGTGGAGAAGGAAGAAATGGTGTTTACAGTTTTTAAACACATTATTGAGCCACCAACCATGAGTAGGTGTTTTGCAATCAGCACCATCAACCCCCCCTGTGAGCCCGTACAAGTCAACAAAAGGGAGATGAGCCCACGAAAGCAGGCATGGTTTGCCAAACCTCCACAACAGCAGGTATGTGTTCCTGAACTTCCTCTTAATGATAATGCTAAGAGGAGAAGAAGAAAAAGAAAACGCAAAATGTGGAGAAAATGGATTAGTTGTGGGTTTGATCCACCCCACGTTTATTGAGTTAAGGAACTTGCGTCCGGCTAAAAGACGTTAAAGACAGCGCTACTTGGGAGGCAACCCAAGGTATTTTAATTTATTTTACTTTAGTAATTTTTATTAAGAACGGTCTCACGGAGGTAGTGTTTGTGTTGTGATTGACAGGTGTAGGCAAATAAACTGAAGGGCGAAAAACTGAAGAAAAGCCAGGATTTCCAGAAAAATGGGTTAGCGCCGCGGCGCCCAGGAGCAGGGCCGCGGCGCCAAAAGAGCAGAAGAGGCGCTGAAGTTTAAGCGCCGCGGCGCCCAGGAGCAGGGCCGCGGCGCAGAAAATCCCGAAGGAGTGCAGAATATTGGGCGCCGCGGCGCCGAAGCGGAAATCCAGAATTTAAAAAACGCCCAAAAATCAGATTTTCCCCAAATTCAAACCAAAACCTAACATTCCTTCTCCACAAAACCCACGAAAATTCAACCCCCACCCACAATTCATCCTTAAATCAAACCCTACCACAACCAAAACTCTTAAAATCCTTAAACCCTTAACCATTTCAACCATCAAAACCTAATCAAAGTGCCTCAAATCACCATTAGAAGCAAGAACACCTTGAAGAACACCATAAAAAGACAATTTTTTTTTGTTCTTGAGATCTTTACTGTAGTTACAGGAGGTGGTAGTTTGGAGGAATATTATATTGTTGAAGTAGTTGGGGCGCTGAAAAAGTGGTTGTGAAGTCTAGAGAAGGAGTATACAAGAAGAGTGTAGGTATTGTGTAGTAGAAGAATTGAAGTTTTGGGGGTGTTAGGGTTGTAGCTGCTAATTGTTGATTGTGTTGGGAAGCACTTGTAAGCTGTACAAAGTAAGTTAACCATGTCTGCCAGAAAAAGAAGAGCCTCAACATCCACCTCAGCCCCACAATACGATGAGACTAGATTCGTTAGCCACGAAGCCTATAAAAGATACATAAAGCTTAAGATTGCACTTAATCCCCGAAAGGAAATGGACTACCGAGAGGATTCGTTAGGGAAGAGGATGTCATGAGCCCATTCGGGCAATGATTGAGATGAGGGGTGGAAAAGATTTGTAAACCCGAGAAGTTAGCGCCAATGAACACAAAGAATGGTGCGGAATTCTATGCTAACTTTCGGAGAGGTAGACAACAAGTGCTTTGTGAGGGAAGATATGTGCTGTGACAACAACAAAGAATAAACATGTCTCTAAAAGCGTAGATGTTGAAGGAGGAGATGGTGATTGGAACTATTTTAGAACATGGTCTAGAGCACCAACAACATCGATGGAATAACGTTGCATACAATAAGCTACCCCGAGTGCATTTGATATTGCAAGAAATGGGTCAAGAGGATCGGCGGTGTCGGTTAACAAAGCGACGGCGGTTGGCTATATTTCATCAGTGCCCGTCTGATCCCATCAACGCACTTCACCATAGTGCCAGAAGATAGGATTAAATTGGTATATGGAATCATGACGGGGAAAACAATTGATGTGGGGAAAGAGATAGTGCAAAGTATTGAAGAGACCAGCAGGTTGGTGACAACATGTGGATTGGGACATGGCTCACTTATCTCTAATTTGTGCAACATGAATGCGGTCCAAATCCTACCCACTGATACTAATGAGAAGAACCAACTGCCGGTGACATATGGGATAGTGCACTCTTTCCCTGACCCAAGCCCCCCAGCAGCAAGAAGAAGAGCACCAGCTCCAGCAGCAGCAGCAGCAGAGGCCGCAATGAACGAAGATGAGCCTGAAATAGAGGCTCAATATGCGGCTGGACCTAGCCACCAGCCAACCACAGAATTAGAACCTCCAGTGCCTATGATGGAGCAGTTGCTCCAAAACCAGAGAATGATGATGCAACATTTCGACACAGTAATACAAGGACAACATGAGTTGAGACAAGGGCAACAAGAATTAAGGCAGGAGCAACAACAATTGCACGGCGGTTTGTGAGATGAGTTCCCTGTTCAACCAATGGTCGATGCATTATCCACCGCCACCACCACCATTTTAGTCAAGTCTGTAAGTGTCTTATTTCTTTTATTGTCTTTGAGTCTACACACATTGGGGACAATGTGTGATTTAAGTTTGGGGGGGGTGTTTTATTTGTGTTTTATTGTATTTTATTTAAATCCTTTTTATTGTTTTATTTAAATCCTTTTTATTGTTTTGTGTATATTTTGAGTCACAATTTTTTTTCTTTTGAGTCATAATTGCCTGTCAAAGATCATGTATGTTGTAGTTACTAGAAACACCTAGTGAAGTAAGGTGGAATAATGTAATGGAATTAGAAGCAACTATCTAAACACTTAGGTTAGATATGCCAAAAACTCAAAAAATCTGTCTATTTGGAGTTTCTTGCTTGAATTGTGCATGCTAAATGATGAATATTTATGTGTTATGATTGCTTGCTATTTGAGGCGAAATAGTTAGGATATGCATGTTAGGGAGATGACTCAGACATTTCTTTGATAGCCAATTCTTACCACTCTTTTCTATCCCTGACTTTAAATATATCCCTAGTCAGCCCCATTGAGCCTAAAAATTGAAACTTCTTCTTTGACACCCTATATTCCCACAAATTGTTCCATAAGTAAAAATGTGAAATAGTGGAATAAATTGTGTTAAAAAAGAGACAAAAAGAGTGAACAACGTTGATGCACCCCAATAAAAAAGTAATAAGAAATATGCAAAAGCCTAAGTTTGGGGGTGTTTGTCATTATTATACACTTCACTCTCCCAAAACAAAAGAGGGGAAAGATTGAGTTGAAGTGAAGGAAAGAATCAAAAGAAAAGGGAAACAATGAAAAGCTAAAGAGCTTATGGTACACAAAAATGAGACTAAATGCCTATTTTTACCTACCTATACCTAAGCCTACATTACAACCCTTAAAGTCCTGAAGATCTCTTTTATGCATATCCAGGATTAGTGGAGAATAGCAAGTAAACATGTCATAGGATTTTTGAATTTTACAAGCATGATTCAGTATGTTGACTTCCATTAAGCATGATAAAAATGAGTTTGCGAAATATCTAGCTTAAAGTGTTTAGTGTACTTAAAAATTTCATGTTATATGTTCCTGCATATTATTCTGCTAACCTTCATGTTTTTCTAGATAACATCAATGCAGCAAAAGTGATCAATGTCAGTGAGTCTTTTATTTTTTTTCGTTTTCTTGAGTCTTTTATTTCTTTCTTTCTATCTTTGCTCGAGGGCGAGCAAAGGTTAAGTTTGGGGGTATTTGATCGGTGTATTTTATATACACTTTTCGAGTCGTTTTTAGTTAGTCTTTTGTCCCTTTTTGTACAAATAAGTGTCGTATTAGGATAGATTTTCTTTCTTTTGAGTCAAAGTGGTTAAAATGGCCAAATGGCGGAAAAAGAGCTAAAAGAGGGCAAAAGAGGAGGTTCCAGAGCTAAGCAGAAAGTGGCGAACGAGGCAGAACCTGCACAGCGCGGTGCCTCCTACATCAGCGGTGGCGCGGCGTAATCATCGAGAGGCGCAGAGGTTCCAGCGCCGTGCGCCTGGCTGCATGACAGAGAGGTCGGGCGCCAAATCACCCGGCATCGCGAGAGTTCGCGCGCTGGCCGACGCTAAAAATGGCATCGAGTTAATTGACGAATTTTTGGGCCAGGCTTTGAGGGAAAAGTTAGAGGCGGTTTTCAGCCTATAAAAGGATAACCCTAGGCAGATTTTAAGGGTTCCCTTTCTTACACAACACAAGGTTTTCTTGGATTGAAGATTGGAGACCCTAAACTTAGTAATTTCCTTTTCTTTTCTTTCTTTTATTTCAGTTTTGTATGATGAACTTTGAATTAGTTATTGTCATGTCAATGACTAGGAACTAATTCTTTTATAGGGCTTTCCATATTGATTCACTAGAACTTATGTTATGAATTAATACATGTCTATGGTTATTCTTCTTCTTGTTGAGATTTATCCAATAATTGCTTTGAATGCTTGGTAATTAATTGACAACTAATTATCATTATATGATTTCTAATCAAACTTCGAAAGGAGGAGGTTGTGAATATGTTGTAAGTTGGGTAGACATATTTTGGATTGGGATGAAAATACCTCAATTATTTATGTAGCGTTAATGAGAGGCTTAACAACCCTAATTTTACGCATGGTGCGTGACGGTTAACTAGGTTTTTGTGCTTAATCCTCCTATAGAGTTATCCTTATCACCGAAAGGTAGAAAGGTGCAATACTGGGGTCGAGTGTTTATATATCCTTAACGGGAATATAAAACGATTTCGTAAACCTGCTAGCTCAGAGAGAAGAAAACCATAATTCATTGCATTGATAAATAACATGAGCGGATAGTTGAGGAGACATGGAAGCCCTATTCCCATCCTGTTGAAGTAAACACATTAGTTAAATTAGTCTTTATAATTCTTAGTTATAAACAACAAAATCAAATATCAATTGTCAAATAGATACCAAAAGATAGATAGTTGGTACTTGAACCCTATTCCTTGTGGACGATATTCGGTCTTACCAAGACTATATTACTTGTCACGATAACGTGCACTTGCGTTAAAGTGTGTGCATCTTTTCGCGCATCAATGACGCCGCCACATTTTTTTTATCTATTTGAATCTGGTCGGAGTTTGAACTCCGACGACGCTTGTTGTTCTATTTCTCTTGCGGTTTTATTGTTTTGCGACTGATTTCTCTTGCTATTTTAACCATTTGTCACATGACTATTTTAGGTGTTCGGTCATCTTACATCGACCTTTGTTGGTACATCCAGTGGTTGTTTTTTTACTACTATTGATATCTCTGTTGTTGGGTTGTCTTCGTTTGGGGGACTGATATTTTGTGATTTTGTCATTGAACTATATTTTTGGCCATTTTGCTGAAGTATTTGGAGGCCACAGACTACTCTATTTTCTAGCCGAATTGTTGCTAAATTTTGGTGCACTTCATTGCATTTTAAAATAATTGGGTGTTACCTTACCCTTTGAGCCAAACTGGGTTATATTTTGTTGCTATCTTGTAGCTCTACTTTATTTTATTTTTTAAAAAGAACAGTTCCTGCACTTTGAGATGTAGTATCCTGAAGCTTTAATGCTATCCTTGCTGCCACTTGTAGTTGCCTATGCAAACTACCGTTACAATTTTTTTTAAATGAATTGCTATACTTGATCTATTTCACTGATTGGAACATGATACTACACTTATGGCCGAAGAAGGAATTTCCGTCTGATTTTCACGGCCTTCCCTGTACAAAAGACGAGTTTATTTTTGGCTTTACTTATTAATTATTGTCATTGCTTTAGAATTATTCATTCTATTACTAACACTTTTACTAAGTGTTTATACAGGTACCCAGAGATGCATCTTGTGCAGAATGCCTAAAAGGGGCTAAAAATAATGTCCCGGAGTCTTATTTTATGTCGTTGCATTTATTTTAGTTTTATTATTCTGTATTGTATTTTATTTTAATTGTAAATTATAAAAAAATGCTTAGAATATGTAGATTAAAAGCCAATATATAATTAACATTGGTTTGATCGGATAGCCGCAAGTTAACGGATCTTAAAGGATGTCTAACCCCTTCCCTTTAGGATAATAAAGAACTCTGATCCAGAATCTCATTAATTTTGCAGATCATTAAATGGAGATCAATTGCAGTATTTTATTGCAATAGTTCAAGTGTCCTAATTCACTTAATTAATTAGGTGGCGACTCCTCAATACAAGCATTTTGCTCCATCCAGGGAACCGCGCGAAAGAGCAACGTTGCTGATACCGTTCAGACCCCGTGGTAAAAAATGGGCGCGACAGCATGACGACTCTGCTGGGGATATCAGGTTCTTGACCATTGCAAACTCAGGTTAATTAAATATTGCGCTTTATTTCCTTTTAATTTGTTGTAAATGCTTTAAATTTGTAATTAACTGCTTTAATTGTTACTTTTGTTTACTGCTTTTCTTAAACTGACATTTCGTTCATATTTTCTTCCTTACGAAAAATTCACACTATCAAACACTACACACGATGTGTGATTTGTACACCCGCAAATTTCTTTCAAGTACCCAAATTTAGGAGAGTTGGCGTTTTACGCGGAGAATCCGGTCCAACCGGTGGCCGCGTAACCTTCTTGCTCGAGTAGTCCGCTCGGAAACCTTGCGTCTAGTAAAGCCAAATCTTAGCAAAATTAGGATAGAGCTACACCACCCTTTATTTTTTAAGTCATGCATACATCTTAAGTGAATCGGACCTTGGTATCGTCTCCACAATTAGGGAATCCACCAAATTGTCGACGGGTTTCACAACTCAACGACCAATAAGCATATATGTGTAGCGTGATAATAATAGACGGATCCAAGCCTGGTTATGACACGCCGAAATTGGAAAAAATGCAACGTCATTTGGTCGCCATTTCCAACAAAATATTGCAGTTTAACGGCTTGGACCTATTTATCATAATCTCGCATATTTAGCTTTTAGGCCCACCTCTGGCATAAGAGAGGTCTCATGCATATTAGGGCGCGCGCTTGATTTGCATGTTTTTGTTTACTATTGTTTGTCGCTAGCAACTCTGTACATTTTATTTAAAGCAATAATTACCCTTTTAACTATGTACATATCATGTCATGTGTTTATAACTCCGGGCACGAGCATTTGCACTTTGCATTTTGCACTTTTGCTCACATTGCAATCAGGACTTCTACTGTGTAAATCGCTCTTGAATAGCGCGACTTGAACTTTGTGAAGCATCAACCACCAGTCCGGTCGAACCAATCAGGGGAGTCTTTGACTATATTGTCACACCCCTGCATTTTATTATTTTATCATTTTCCTACTCTCACCTATTTCTCATATTTTTGCAGAAAGACAGTCCTCGCAAACAGTCTAGGGCGTTCGGAAAAAGAAAAAAAATCATCACAAGAATGAGCGAGAGTTATGTTGACTGAAAGAAGTCAGCTTATACCAGATTCAACGAAGCATCGCTCTAAGTCCTTCTATATTTTTTGTATTTTTATACATATTTGCAAATTCAATTGATATGTCTAGTGTTGATTACATAATTCTTTAATATCATGAATTTTACAACATAGACATCCCGAACTACGCGTGTCTGATTCTCATCATACGTTGTGATACGTAGGCAACCCGTATTGGGTTCGGCACCACAAAAAAATAAAAAATAAAAAAATAAAGAAGCCTATTTTGCTCACTCATTCATCATATTTTCGGGCATTTATTTTTTCATTACATTCATTTAACTTTGCATTTGTCTCACAGCGGACAATCATTTGTTTTGCACAGCTTTACTATTGTTATTCTATCATGGATAAATTCTTTTTAAAGCATACATTTTATAATCAATCTGAACGAACTACGCGCATCTGATTCCCTCGGTGGGATACGTAGGCAACCCTACTCGAGTTCGGTGCCCTTTATTCAAAAAATACAAAAACAATAATATATTTTTCAAGTATCATTTGATACACTTTATTAAAAATAATATACAAAAAAATATTTTAAGTACCATTATTTGACTTGGTTGATACCAACACATTTAGGGGTGTGCATAAGAAAGAAAGAGAAATAATCAATATGGGCTAAATTCGTGGTAAACCATAGATGCTTTTGGTACCTCTTATTCACACCCGTAATGACATTGTCTTGCATGCTTTCAAGATAAGAACGAAACCAACCTCATCGTTTCATATGCATTGTGTGGTGAGTTTTAGAATAAGTTCAATTGCATTGCATTGTGATCTAGAACTTGGCCGGAATGTTTGTTGAGGCGAAATTCTGAGTAATACTCGGTATAGGAAATGATCGTAGGCTTTCTTTGACCCGTTTGAGCCTTTCAGCCTACCAAATAGCATTATCCCTAGTACACCTCTTTGAGCCTAAAACATATTATTTCGACAACCGCATATTACACCTATACCCTTTCTGAGTGCATATGCACTATCCCTCTCTTGGCCCAGCCTCATTGAGCGCTTTACAAATGTGCAAGTGGCTGACAAAAAATTCTAGCTGAAATTTTCAAAGACAAAAGTTGTCAAAGTCCCTAAACGGAAAAGAAAAAAAAAACAAATGACGACTTCACAAAAAGAAGAAATCAAAAGTCCCGACATTATAAAAAATGATGAATGAAATGAGAGAATAATTCTGGAAAAGGGGGCTCCAAATGAAAGATTCAAAAAGAAGTCAGTACAAAAGAACTGGGACAAAAAAGGAAGCAGGTCAACATTAAAACGCACAAATATCAAACACGGACGTAGTCCAACGCTCGAGGAAGGATTATTCACTTTTACCCAAATGATATCCATCCCTTCTCCCAAAACCTACAATACAAGCTCATGACAAGCCCTACATGATCTTATACTGAGGGTTCTCACATTAGTGGATACTTATATGACGGTCAAGCCTATGGTATCACAATTGCATGCATTGAACATCTTTCTGAGTGTGAGTGTGTTTCTCTAAACGTCCCAGAATTTAAAATACTGGAATATATGTGTGGATGAGACTTTCTTTCAGTGAGGGCATTTGAAATATGAGGATACGTGTAGTTCAAAACCTTGGATGCAAGCAAGTGTGTCGATACTTAGGTATGCCTGAGGTACCGTCTGAAACTATAGGAATTACCCTGGAGTCAGTCTCGGCTAGACTGAAAGCAATAAACAAAAATCCTTATGCATAATATTAATTGTTGGTATCAACTAAAGTCAGAACGTGATACTGTCTTTCCACTTTTTCATAAAAAACTACAAAAAATACATATATTAAAACATTTCTATTTTTGCATTACGAACTACGTCTTGACCTGATTCCCTCGGAGGATACGTAGGTGGCCACATTGGCTTCGGTCCACATTGCTTGAAAACCATAAAAATCTCTATTTTTACATCACGAAATACGTCTTGACCTGATTCCCTCTGCGGGATACGTAGGCGGCCACATTGGCTTCGGTCCCCAAAAAAATATCTCTTAAAATCTTTATTTTTGCATCACGAACTACGTCTTGTCCTGATTCCCCCTGCGGGATACGTAAGCGGTCACATTAGCTTCGGTCCCACATCATTTGAAAATCATAAAAATCCTTATTTTTGCGTCATGAACTACGTCTTGACCTGATTCCCTCGGCGGGATACGTAGGCAGCCACATCGGCTTCGGTCACACCATTAGAAATATTTCTCCCTTGTTTTGCACAGGACTCAATTTTGTCCATTGGAGAGTTTAGCATCCTCATATGTTTTGCATCCATGACTACTTACACATGACTGAGGCATATTTTGAGGGTCACATTCTCATCTACTCATTGTACATATCCCATGTCTCTGCATTAGCTTTGCATCCATGTTTGATAAAATAAATAAAATAAAATAAAAAAATGTGTCACATGATCGTCTTGATAACATCAAGACTCGGTTTTGTCTAGTTGAAAGCTCAGCATCTTCATCCACCTGAAACTGGGGCATTTAAAAGATTCACTGCAAGAAGACAACAATAAACAGGAAAAAAGCTGGCCAACTAAGTCTTCAGTCTAAACCAATCTGAGAATGCAAGCGTCAAGAGCCAAAGCTACAAAGTCGACGCTAATCAACCACTCATTTCCTAAAACTCACAAGTTTTCTTTGAGTGCAGGATCTTCATATCAACAAAGGCGGGAGCACAACAATAAGTCCATGCGGGTTACAAACGCACAACGTCTATACAATGACGTTATCTCAACCCAGGCAGGTCACAAAGCATGTACGTCCATAAAACGATGTCATTTCATTTGAGCATATGCAACGGCTTCATCTATGTTTCGTCTGTGCAACGACGAACATCTGCATCGCGTCTATGCAACAACGTCATTTCATCTAAGCTTATGCAACGACTTCATTATGTTTCATCTATGCAACGACGAGCATCTGCATTGCGTCTATGCAACGACACCATTTCATGTAAGCCTATGCAATGGCTTCATCTATGTTTCGTTTATGCAACGACGAGCATCTGCATTGCGACTATGCAACGACGTCATTTCATGTAAGCCTATGCAACGGCTTCATCTATGTTTCGTCTATGCAACAACGAACATCTGCATCGCGTCTATGCAACGAGGTCATTTCATGTTAAGCCTATGCAACGGCTTCATCTATGTTTCGTCTATGCAACGATGATCATCTACATCGCGTCTATGAAACGACGTCATTTCATGTAAGCCTATGCAACGGCTTCATCGATATTTCGTCTTTGCAACGATGAACATCTGCATTGAGTCTATGCAACGATGTTATTTCATGTAAGCCTATGCAACGACTTCATCTATATTTCGTCTATGCAACGACGATCATCTGCATTGCGTCTATGCAACGATATCATTTCATGTAAGCATATGCAACGGCTTCATCTATGTTTTGTCTATGCAATGACGAGCATCTGCATCGCGTCTATGCAACGACGTCATTTCATGTTAAGATTATGCAACGACTTCATCTATGTTTCGTCTATGCAACAACGAGTATCTGCATCACGTCTATGCAACGACGCAATTTCATGTAAGCCTATGCAACACATTCATCGATGTTTCGTCTGTGCAATGACGAACATCTGCATCGTGTCTATGCAACGACACCCTTTCATGTAAGCCTATGCAACAGCTTCATCATATTTCGTCTATGCAACGACGAACATCTGCATCGCGTCTATGCAACGATACTATTTCATGTAAGCCTATGCAACGGCTTCATCTATGTTTCGTCTATGCAACGACGAGCATCTGCATTGCGTCTATGCAACGACGCTATTTCATGTGAGCCTATGCAAGAGCTTCATCTATGTTTCGTCTATGCAACGACGAGCATCTGCATTGAATCTATGCAACGACGTCATTTCATGTAAGTCTATGCAACGACTTCATCTATATTTCGTCTATGCAACGATGAGCATTTGCATCGCGTCTATGCAACAACGTCATTTCATTTAAGCTTATGTAACGGCCTCATCTATGTTTCGTCTATGCAACGACGAGCATCTGCATCGCGTCTATGCAACGACGTTATTTCATCTAAGCCTATGCAACGTCTTCATCATGTTTCGTCTATGCAACGACGAGCATCTGCATCGCGTCTATGCAACGACATCATTTCATGTAAGCCTATGCAATGACTTCATCATGTTTCGTCTATGCAACAACGAACATATGCATCACGTCTATCCAACGACGCCATTTTATTTTAGCCTATGCAACGACCTCATCTATGTTTTGTCTATGCAACGACGAACATCTGCATCGCGTCTGTGCAACGACGTCTTCTCATTTAAGCCTATGCAACAACATCATCCATGTTTCGTCTGTGCAACGACGAACATCTGCATCGCGTATGTGCAATGACGCCTTCTCATTTAAGTCTATGCAACGGCTTCATCCATGTTTTATCTGTGCAATGACGGACATTTGCATCACGTCTGTGCAATGACACCCTTTCATTTAAGCCTATGCAACATTTTCATCTTGTTTCGTCTATGCAACGACGAACATCTGCATCGCGTCTATGCAATGACGCCATCAGCATCTACAAAAACCTTTTGAATTTGGACCTCGAGAACAAACACCCTAGATGCGTTTCAGGGAACAAAACACTCTGTCTTTTTCAGCATCCCACTGCACTTGTAATCCAGTGTCATCATAAGTCGACACTAGGGTATAATTTTGAGTCTTCATCAGCTCCGCTTTTGATTTTCTAGTTATAAAACCAGACAAAATTGGCTAGCAGTCAACATCTTTGTCCGGTGTCTCTTTCATCATCTCCGTACAAAGAGGGACATGCTGTTGACACTCAATTTTGATCCGTTTTTTGGTCATTTCTTGCTATTTTAAATATTTTAGCACACCACATTTTAATCGTTATTTTGCATATTTTTACCTAATATCTATGTTTTATTTTTCACAAAATGGCATTGCATCTTTTATTAAGCATTAGGTCTTTGTTAATATCATGTTTTATTATTATTACTCCGTTATTTTATTTTAATAGTTTTGCATCTCTTTAAATATTTTTATTTTTAAATAATAAACACTGTTGTATTTTTACTCAAGCCAAGTTCGTCAAATCAGTCCAGTTTGAGGCCCAATTTGGATCAGTCCAATTAAACACCATTTTTAATTTCATTCAAACACCCTCTTTTATTTTTCCCCCAAAAGTTAAACCTCACTTTTATTTTCCCTCTCAAATACCAAACCCTAACCTAATTCAACCCCTATAAATAAAACATTTTCCCCATTCCCAAACGACTTAAAAAATCTTCAGTCGCACACACCCTTCACCCTCTTTATTTTCTATCCTCTATTCCCCATTCCAGAAAAACAGTCATCCGCACCTTCTCCTTTGACAAAGACTTCTCCATTTTATTCCTTTCATCTTCACAAACACCCACAGCACACCACAATACTCACTGCTCCCGCCGAACCCAAACCTCTGCCACCATCTACACCGGAGCTCGGAGCTCCGGTGAACCTCCCTTCTCTTAAACCAGTCGCACAAGACACTTTCCCTTTTTATTATTTCAACCACTGACGCCGCCGCATTTTTTTTATCTATTTGAATCTGGCCGGAGTTTGAACTCCGACGACTCTTGTTGTTCTATATCTCTTGCGGTTTTATTGTTTTGCGACTGATTTCTCTTGCTATTTTAACCACTGTCACCGCATTTGTTTTCCGGTGTTACGGTAAATCTTACATCGACCATTGTTGGTCACAGTTGTTCTTTACTACTATTGATATCTATGTTGTTGGGTTGTCTTCGTTTAGGGACTGATATTTTGTGATTTTGTCATTGAACTATATTTTGGCCATTTTGCTGAAGTATTTGGAGGCCACAAACTACTCTATTTTCTAGCCGAATTGTTGCTAAATTTTGGTGCACTTCATTGCATTTTAAAATAATTGGGTGTTACCTTACCCTTTGAGCCAAACTGGGTTATATTTTGTTGCTATCTTGTTGCTCTACTTTTTTTTTTTTGAAAAAAGAACAGTTCCTGCACTTTGAGATGTAGTATCCTGAAGCTTTAATGCTATCCTTGCTGCCACTTGTAGTTGCCTATGCAAACTACCGTTACATTTTTTTTTAAATGAATTGCTATACTTGATCTATTTCACTGATTGGAACATGATACTACACTTATGGCCGATGAATGAATCTCCGTCTGATTTTCAAGACCTTTTCTGTACAAAAGACGAGTTTATTTTTGGCTTTACTTATTAATTATTGTCATTGCTTTAGAATTATTCATTCTATTACTAACACTTTTACTAAGTGTTTATACAGGTACCCGGAGATGCATCTTGTGCAGAATGCCTAAAAAGGGCTAAAAAAATGTCACGGAGTCTTATTTTATGTCGTTGCATTTATTTTAGTTTTATTATTCTGAATTGCATTTTATTTTAATTGTAAATTATAAAAAAATGCTTATAATAGGTAGATTAAAAAGTCAATATATAATTAACATTGGTTTGATCGGATAGCCGCAAGTTAACGGATCTTAAAGGATGTCTAACCCCTTCCCTTTAGGATAATAAAGAACCCTGATCCAGAATCTCATTAATTTTGCAGACCATTAAATGGAGATCAATTGCAGTATTTTATTGCAATAGTTCAAGTGTCCTAATTCACTTAATTAATTAGGTGGTGACTCCTCAATACAAGCATTTTGCTCCATCCAGGGAACCGCGACAAAGAGCAACGTTGCGGATACCGTTCAGACCCCGAGGTCAAAAACGGTCGCGACAATAATTATTTCATGAGGCCATAAGAGTTATGTCACTTACTTACGAATCAACACTTCATACAATTGTTCCATTCATAGGATCGAGTTTCTAGTTTACCGTTATGGATTATAGTAGCTTGCGTAAGATGAATCATAGAACAAAACATCATGGATCTTCTATTCGTTTATTCGATTGTTCTACTCTTATCCCTGTTGAGGTTTCTTATGTATCATGTCTCGATTGTCGAGTTTCCTTGTAAGTATCATGTCCTTAATTATCGAAGAGCCTTCCAAAACTAGCATATCGTGTTGGTTCCTGAGTTCTTATAAAGGATTTAGCTTCTGTTGTCATCGAGTTCCTATGTTCCCAAAGGTAAGTACAGTGTTTTGTATTGAGTCGTTTAATTGTACATGTATATTAGTGAATCCTACACCATAGTGTAACTATCATAACGAGCTTTCTTATGCTTACTACCCCTAAATTCCTAATGCTGTCTAAAATAAATTATACACCTAAATTGTGATTTGTACATTAAGCAAAAAGATAGAGGTTATAAGAAGTTAAGAACTATGAGCTTCAACAGCTGGCTAAAATGGAGAAATTGCTTAACACAAGTATGTATACACTTTCAACTAGTTTCAAGTAATATTGAGGCATGAAAAGTGACTATTGCAAAATTACATGCACAATGACACAATGTTAAACTTGTTGGGATTTGTTGGGTGTAAAACATACAAGTAAGGCACAACGGAAGTTTAAAATTTTGTGTAAACTTACTTGCTCCAACAAACGTTTCTGGTATGATTATGCGATAATTCAAATCTGCAAAGACATAAAAGAAAACTTACAGTCTTTACTAAAAGGTGCGCACGCGGTTGTCAATCCGGGTGCAAGCCTTACTTCAGTATATTCCTTTGCCCAAGAAAGCTAGGAAATCTTGGCAGAGGTTTGAGAGAATTTATTTCCTGAACTCTAAGTTCAGAAAGTGAAAAATGAGTTCTACTGAAATTATGGGTTAAGTGTCAAATATATAGTGAGGAAACCCTAAACCTAATCAGATTTGGATCAGGCTTCAAACGACCCAAATCCAAATGCTGATGGGCGATCGAATGGGCCCATTTGTTATCATGATTCCTTTATTTATTTTCAGACGCGTTTGGTTCTAATTAAATCCAAGACTTAATTTTAACTTAATTAATTAATTTTCATCAAATGAAAATTATCCCATAATTTATTATAAAATAAAATATCTTGATTCAAAATCCGATATTTTACATTCTCTCAATATACCCTTAGACCGAAAAGACAATCGACTTAGTGTGACCGCTTTAGGCGCCTTCACACACGGACTTGATCAAATCAAGGTTCACACGGAACTCTAGACGGCACGCGTGGCGGACCCAATATGTGAAATCGTTTACAAGACTCAAGTAAACAAACCTCATGTGAGATGATAAATTCCTTTCATTCGCGACACACTCAATCAAGCTTAAGATTTGCCAGTGTCTATCCAAATGGCTTGATCACTTTATATCATCTATATTAGTCGACAACTAGACCGTATCCTAGATATGTCTCTTTGCGTTCGCCAATGACTTGGTCGACCTAACATCTCCGAGGTCGAGTGTTCTCTCGAAATTCCAATCGAGGAATGAATCCTATTCTTGGCTCAACTACCACCTTCAATCTACTTCGTAATGCACCCAATACAAGCCGGCGTCTCAACCTATAAGACATTTGAGCTTAGACGGGATCAAAGTGCATTGCTCGTAAACAAGCGATATTGACCTCAAGTCTAAGGACCTCTATCTCCACACGCCGATAATACTCTAGACATGTATAACAAATAGTTTATCGCCAGGTATGCTAATACTCCTCAAGAGTATCCATGTGTCCATCACTAGCAACTATTGCTTGCAGTAGTGAGATATACTACATTCTCTAAGAATGTGATGCACTACGTCGACTTATAACATATCATTGATATCCCATTCTCAATGATCATTAGTCTAGGCTATTTTAAGAACTACACTTTATCATTAATATCTCACACTATTAATGACAATGTAAGTTCAAGGAATGCACATTAATGAATAATATAAACAATCAAATAATAATTCAATAATTGCAAATGCCAAGTATATATATTAATGGACAGAGTTACCATGGGAGACCAAGGTTATATTCACCTTAATGGACAGAGTTACCTCATACACGTGTGGAATAGTCGAGGGTTAAACTACAAGTATACAATGGAATAGTCGAAGTGTGTACAAATTGACGCGGACGCCACTGTTATCCAAAAGAAGAAGAGATCTAAAAGCCTGGTGTGGCCAACAAGAATGAGTGACTTAATCACGAAAACTAAAATGGTTGCCCCAGCTGCCACAATTCATTGAACATGTTTTTTTGCGAAAGCTGCTGCTATAGACTATAGTGCTGATTCATTTGTTCAACGGGAAAAGGAAGGATGTACAAGATGGCTTACCAGAAAGAGGGAAATATCTGAACTTCATGTTCATCCAGAAATTGGTTGTTTGAGAGTTCAAGAAAGCACCAAAGGAAACTTCTGCAGCGTTTCCTTTAAGAAATCAGAGGTAAACTAAATTTACTGACAGAATCCTCAACTTCACTGCTGAATAGACGGTCAAAACACGACTCTGGAGAGGTCCAGAGGGCAAGGCTTCACTCTTGAGAAATGAGTCTCGAACTTTATGTAAACACCAAAAACCCAATTGCCAACATTAGAATAGATCCAAGAAAAACACCTTAAGGGCCATAATAATATGATATCTGACAAGGTTGCTTAGGATAAGCCCATTCGATGAGAAGCAGATATGAATCCATGGTTTACATGGACAACAGCTACTCTGCAATAAATCCACAAGGTTATTGTTTCCCCAGCAAAAGAATATGACTTGTACAGTCAAGGAATTTCCAATCTTATGCATCAGTTCAAAATCAGATCACGGATAACAATGACACTTAAATGAGCAAAATATTCAAAACAACATCCACTAGTATAACTTATACCTGTCAACCGGTCCGGGTTGACCCGGAACCGGACCGGTTGACCCGGTAGTTTAACCGGCCCGGACCGGACCGGTAAGGGCATACCGGGTTGGGTTGGCCCCCAACCCCAACCCGCACGTTATAAAAACCCGGTAGGCCGGACGGCAGGTTAGAACGGAAAACCGTTCCATTCTGGTTAACCGGGCCGGACGGTAACAAAAAAATTAAAAAAATAAAAAATTTTCCCCAACGGTCATTTCGCCGTTGGGCTTAAGAGAGCGGGGCATGGCCAATCGTTCGGCCATATTTTTTTTTTTTTTTATTTTTGTTTACTTATTTATTTTAATTCCATTTTTACCCTTTAAAAAATCTATAAATTCTCTACATTTTCTTCATTTTTATCACACAACATTTCTCTCAATTCTCTTATTCTCATAATCTCTTAATCATCTTTATTATCAATTTTCAAGTTATTAATATTATTAGTTTTCAAATTCAAAGTAGCAAGACGCAAGACTTCGAGCTTCGAGTTTCTATTGAATTCGAATCGAAGTTTGGTACACTCGTTTCATTCTCTAATTATTTTATTAAATTGTCATATTTATTTGTTGATTATTTAAATATTTTATAATGTCTTTACTAAGGAATTGCGTCGGATCACTATTTGTAAATCTAGTTCAAGGGTAAAAATATGTAGGTTCTTCATCATCTAATCAAAATATAGATTATGATCAAATGCAAGAAGATTTTGGAATAGAAGATAATGAATGTGATAACGTTCAATTAGATAATATTGTTGAACTTGAAGAACAAGAACCTCCTACACCTACTAGTGTTCCTTCTGTCAATGTTGGTACTGCTAGTGGTAGTCGTAGTCGTAGACCTCCTTTACCAGAACCAGTAGCAAGAAAAAAAAGGAGTAAAGTGTGGCTCTTTTATGATAAAGTTGTGGGTACTGATAGAGTTAAATGTAATATTTGTGGGAGAACTTATAAACATAAGACAGGGTTATTTGAGCGGAAGTACAACCACCACTTCCTGATATATTTCATGTTCGTTGTGCTTGTCATATTTATAATTTAATTGTTAAAAGTGGTCTTGATTTATTTTCACCTGAAATAAAACTTGTCAAAAGAGCTGTTAGAGTTATTCAGGGTAATAATAGGAAAAATAGAATTATAGAATTTAAAGAAAAATGTAAACAATTTAATTTGAGACCTAAATTCATGCCAGAAGAGATTATTACACGGTGGAATTATACTTATTTATTTTTAAAAGAATGTTATAAGTATAAAGACCCCATAACACATGTTGCAAATGCGCATTGTAAGAACGTGATGTATATGTTAACCGACGAACATTGGAAATCAATTGGTGAACTTTTAAAAATTTTACGTAAATTTTACATCGCAATCGTTGAATTTTAGATCTTATTACCCAACGATTTGTAATGCTTTAGCTCATATATTTGAAATTTCATATTTACTTTATGGTTTAAAATCAAATGTGAAATATAAAGATGCGATTCTGATTATGTTTGAAAAGTTTAAAAAATATTTTTTTCCTATTTCTGATGTTTATTGTATTGGTGCAGTCTTAAATCCTTCTATTACAAAAGTAGATTGTCATAATTTAATATTTAGTTTATATACTTATATGGAAGTAGGTGAAACAGAAACTCCATCTTCATTTGATTGCATAAGTACACTTGATACTAATTTAACTACATTATATGAATATTATGCTACATTACATGATAACACCAACTCTGCTACTAATATTCCTTCTAGTTACGGTTACGTGTCTACACTGCGGTGCAGGATTCAATGATGATGGCGATGAAGAAGAATCTTTAGACATATGGAGCACTTTTACAACTGACCAACCATGGCCGATCTTGCGATGAGATGCAATTTTATTTGCAAAAGCCACGGAAGAAGAAAAATTTTGACCGCTTTACAATGGTGGCGGGATAACAAAAGGCAATTTCGGTACTTGCAGCGATGGCGGGATGTTCTTAATGTGTCGATCTCAGCGGTGGCTTACGAAAGTGCATTTAGCCAAGCACGAGATCAAATAGGAGACACTGCGTCACTCGTTGGGTGGAAGCACATTAGAAGTGTTAGTCCGCAAGGGATTGGATCGGATCGAGAGAAGAAATCAAGGATGTGGAGGCGTTAATTCTCGGAAGATGAAGAAATAGGCAATATTTTGGAAGGCGGGAGCGAGGCGGATCGGAATTAATACTCCAGATTTAGAGGCTATGGAGCATAACCAATTCAATCAACCTATAGATTACGAAGAACTTGCAAAAAGGATGCATAATATGTAAATAAAATTATTATTACTTCATTATGTACTCTTATTAACGTTATGAAAGTTCAAAAGTTTACATCTTATCATTAATTTTAATTTTACTATCTATTTAGTTGTTAATCTGTTATTACTTATTTGTTAACTTATAAGTTATATCTACTAATCTAATAAATTAATAAAAGTATAATTACAAATTTACAATATAAAGTTATAAACTATAAAGTATAAAGTTATAAACTATAAAATAAAAAGTTAACTTTAAAGTTTCAATTTTAATATATACAACTAAATTATATATTATATTATTATATTACATATTTAAATTGAATTTAGTTTATATTATAGAAAATAAATACTAGAAATAAAAAAAAAAAAAAAAATAGAAACCGGACCGGTTGGACCGGTTCTGACCCGGAACCGCACGGGCCAACCTGGAATCCGGTAACGAACCGGACCGGTTGGCCCGGTAGTCCGGTGAACCGGACCGGTAACCGGTCCGGAACCGGTTAAACCCGGTAAGGGGCTACCGGTCCGGACCGGGTCAGCCCGTTAGACACCTTTAGTATAACTGTATAATGCCTTTGAAAGGCACATGTGCACCAAATTCTAAGAAGAAATATAGGCATTAGACAGTTCAGAATTTGCAATATATGTTACTGATTTACATTTTTAAAGAGTGTCAGTATCAAAGGGTTCAGCAGCTCTGTAGTACATCTTCAACAGAAATAGCAGTTTCAGTGTGCTGTCAACTTTCACTTGTGATACAAAGTTGTATTGAGCACTTGCACTAATGTACGATCACTAGTTCATAAAAAGCCCTGATTTTATGAATAACGCAAGGACGCTCACCAAACTTTTTTAGAAAGACAGCCTAAAAGTTAAAATCATGTCCTCACTCAGCCATGGACACCAATACCCCAACATTCAATGCTCAGCCAATGAAAAACGGTGTTGTCCAGATGTTCTTCCATTCCCCTGCAAATATGTCCCTAGGCACGTTCCTACTCCGGCAAAGGAAGCAAAACTGAATTCATCTAATGGAGCCATCAAACCTTTGGGCTTAACATTCAATAGAGGTTTTCACATGATTATGACAACAAATAATGTATCATAAATCATTCCAATCCGTCATCACTCTCATTGAGGCCATTAATGGCAGGAACTCGTTGCTTCCTCTTGCTTTTGGTTGAGAATCTTGCTGCAGACACACTTAGGAGTTTATTGAGAGACATACCTTCCCCTAAGATCTTTCTTTTCTCTTCGTACCTGTGTTTAATCCTTCCGTCAAGCTTGTACCCAAGAAATGCAGGAAAAGCCAATAGCTCCCCAACTTCACGACCCATCTCCTCAACCAAGTAGTCCATTTTCTCCTCCAATGACTCATGATTGTACTGTAATACCTGCGGATGCTTCATGCTCATCTCCAGAATGTCATCACAAGTCAAGCCGTAGTTCAAAAATACGCCAATAACCTCTTGCATATTTTTGCAGCTAGTCCTGGTAACAGCTCCCATTGCCATTGCCAATTCCTTAGTATTCTTCTTATACCCAATCTTCACCAAAAAGACCAGCTTGTAAGCGAGATTCCCCTCAAATGACAGACTTAGAAATAAAGGAGCTTTTATCAAGAACCTGAATATATCATGTGAAGTCAACCCACATTGCTTTAGAAAATCAATCCGAGGATGCAATTTCCTTTTCCTGCTGGCACTAAACATATTGGGATAAACTAAAACAATTCGAAAAATCTCCTCCTCACTTAATCCAGCAAATGATTTCAAGAACTCTACATGATCTTTTAAGTGATCAACACTGTATGCTACAACAAATGGCAACTTACGCAACACGGTTGCA
Organism: Przewalskia tangutica; assembly: GCA_029844215.1. Classification (NCBI taxonomy): domain Eukaryota; kingdom Viridiplantae; phylum Streptophyta; class Magnoliopsida; order Solanales; family Solanaceae; genus Przewalskia; species Przewalskia tangutica. Next base: position 2,858,155 of record CM056732.1, read on the forward strand.
GTTCCAGTCTCATCACCTCCACTCAGCTCCAAAAGGAACCCTACTCGGGGAATCAACTGCGCGTCAAGGTCATAATTCAGAAGTGCTGGACGACGAAGAATCAAATCAACACCACCGAAACGGTTCAAGAAAGTGAGCATTTTTTCTATATCTTCAAATGATTTGAGACAAAATGCCTTGGTTAAATTAGCATTGTTGAGAACGGGAACAATCGTTTCTTGGGTCATACCAAGTTGGAGTAACAATCTAACTTTTGCTTCAAATCCTGCAAGAAACTTTGGTTCTGTTGAGTTAAAAAGATGTTCAATTTGAGAAGGTTTGATTTTTCCTGCCAATTCCAAGTCACCCTCTAGAAGAAAACAAACTACGCCATCAATTTCCGGAGCTGTTAAAACGTCTGGTCTTTTCACGATCAATCTCGAAAGAGAAAGGCCGCTAACACGAAGGGACTGCAAAGAATGAATTCTTGAACGTATGGATTCGAAAGGCGAGATTTTGATTACCGGGTGAGCTTCCAAAAGGGCTTCAGTATCTGTCTCATTGAACCCAATTTCTCGAAAGAGTGAAAATAACATCACCCCTGAGAAAAGAAAGCCGTTAAAGAAATGAACATGATAGAAGCACATAAGGTGTTTGAAATAATAACTCAGAGAGAAATTTACCTGAATCGACGAAAGAATTTGTAGAGCTGTCGTTTATGGCGAGGGCGTTGCATTTGAGCAGTAAAAGGCTGGAATCTTGAGGTCCCACAAAGTGTAAAGGTAGTTTATGTGAAGTGTTAGTGGCAAATATGAACTTATGAGAAGGGAATAAAGAAGATGAAGGAAAGAGAGTTCGTATGGGTGGAGATAGAGCATAAGAGAAAGAGGAAGGAGAAGGAGAAAATGGGAAGGATTTAGTGGGCGTCGACATGGCAGCAAAGGAAGCAAGCAACAGTTGCTTAGCGATAAGGTAGATGATGAAGTTAGTTCATAAGTGTCAGTCTCAAACTAGTAACGACTTGAAAACCAAATATAAAAAGTTATTTTATCACTTGGGTAAGGGTTATGGCCTATGGGTAGATATACAGGCGCGCCAAAGTACGTTAATTTCAAACAATTTTTTCACGTTTGTAAATTGTATGTACTAATTTCTCATTACACATATATGTCGAGTCATATTATATATGGTTTCATAAAATAATACCAATATTATTATAGTATCTCAAAAAGAAATGATCAAATTTATGTCAAGATTAATATTATTAATTGGTTCTTAATATACTACTTAATTGTTTTGAATAATCATTATTTTGTTAAATAATGAGCATTTACTCATTTGTCAATTTAATACATTGAATACTATTATAATTATTATTGGGCATTATTTGGCTACAACCATTTGAGTTTTTTCTAATATATATAGACTAGTAGTCCTTTACTTTTGGGGATAAGATATGCAGACATATTTTCCTCCTATAGTATATTGTGAAGGGTTTTCTTTCTTAGTGAATCTTTATTAGATTGTTTCTTCTAGTTTTGTGCTAGAAGAGTTTGTTGAATTTTGGGTGATACATTTACACAGGGTATTTTGGAAACGCCTCAAACTTTCAAGAATTTTTTATAGTGTTCGACATCAAGTATTTTTCATAAGATTTCCAACAAACTTAAGGATAATTCTTGTTGTCATGAAGCACGAAAATTTTTAATCTTGTTCTGTCGAAGAAAGCCACGTTTTGATGCTAAGTGAATCTCAAAATTCATTAGTGATTATGTGTTTACCCTTTGTGGGGGTGTAATAATATATAAATCAGCCAAGTAGACTATAATAGGGTTGGCCAGTGGGCCGGGCCCACTGGGATCGGAATAGGCGGGGTCGGGACGAAGAGGAGGGGCGGGATCGGGCTGGGGCGGGTCAGGCGAGACCGGTACTAGCGGGACGATACCGTGTCCCGATACCGATCCCGGTGGGCAGTTGGTAGGGACGGGACGGGACGAGTCGGGTCGGGACGGACGGGACATTTTTAATTTTTTTTTTCCCACTAAATTAAAAATACTAACAAAGTAACATATATTCATATTATAGTATTATACTCATATATATTTATAAACTAAATAATTAAACAAAGACAAGAAGAGTGTAAAAAAAACATCCCAAGACTGTTTTTGTGTCTCTTATATTATTAAAGTGTAAATATAATAATTTAGGGGTTAAAAATAAATATAAAGGGGTAGGGGGTTGGGGGAGTGGGGGAAGCCAAAAATGATCGTTGTCTAACGGTCAAAATGTAAAATGATCGTTATTGCAACGGTTATTTTTGGCAAGTGGTTATTTTTGGGCGGGACTGGGGCGGAACCGAGACGGGTCGGGTCCTAGCGGAATCGGGTCGGGCGGGACCATACCATGTCCCATCCTGGTTCGAGCCTCGGACCCGCTAATTTTTTTTAAAAATTTAATGGGTAGGGACGAGGCAGGGCCAGTCGAGTCGGTCGGCTGGCGAACTGAACTATAATGAAATATGAGTCTATGGTTTGGAGTTGGCTAGTAATAGGCTAAGATACTTCTCGGTGAGTATTGAGGTTGAGATAAAACTAATGTGTCTATATATTGTGGTTGTCAATTAGTGTTAGTTGTAGTTAATATAATTTTTTTTAATGGCAATAAAACATATCCGTTTGAGACATAAAGTGTTAAAACATCACTGTTGTGAGATAAAATTATTTGCATGAATTATGTGATGTCTGGGGTGAATTTGGTCGATTCACAAAATTAAGAAAACATCGAAGGGAATGGAATTTTTGTCAATTTGAAAAGATCAACAATGATGGTAACTCAACCTGTACGATTGGAGATCCTATGAATTACTAAGTAATAACAAGTCATTAGTTGATCAAAAGTGAACTATTAAATTATGTCCCTACTCATGGTATGTGAATATAGTACAATGCTGCAAGGCCAATTGAGGTTGAGTTAAACTCTTAATCCAATTCATATCCTTTATAAGTGGTGTATTTCTTTGCAGAATACACTTGATGGTTGAAACTATATGAGTGTGGAGTGGTGTCGCTCCTATGAAATTGTGATGGATTTCTATAGCACACATGGATACCAAGACATGCGCATAACCTCTTAGCGCAAAACCGTGATAACGACAAAGATTGTGCGAGAATAATGTGATAGAATAAACACTAAGCTTACAAAAGAATTCTTGGTTCATAGAATTCTAAACTTCACCAGTTATTCTGTAAGTTTAATCTTATTTTATATAGATCTAGTTCATAGTCTACGAGACACTTGATTTGACGCGTTGTGCTCATATGTGAAAACCCATCAAAACTTCTTGTTTTATTATATTTTATTAAATATTCTTTTTGAGATATATGACTATACGAGGGATTGTTGAAAAAATATTATTATAGTATCTCAAAAGAAATGATCAAATTTATGTTTAATATTATTAATTGGTTCTTAATATACTACTTAATTGTTTTGAATAATCATTATTGTGTTAAATAATTTGAGTAGTTAGCTATACCCCTTTGACTATTGAATGGCATAATGAGCATTTACTCAATGAGGTTGTTGAATTCTGGAAATACACCTACATCGGGTGAAATATTTTTATAGACAATGTCTTTGAACACGCTTCAAGCTTTCAAGAATTTTCTAGTGTTTGACATCAAATATTTTGCGTAAGATTTCCAACATATTATTTGAATAAAACTTCAAGTAAAATACATAAAAGAATAAAGTATGTTTCTATGATTGATTAATGTGGATCTTTGTATGCTAACTTGTTTGTTGAAGTCAAGATGATTGGATATCGTGTGAGGTTACAAAGATGAATATTGAAAGGTTAATTAGATATAAGTGATTTTGATGAATTATGATTTTATGAGGTACAAACATGTAATGAAGCGTAGCTCACTTAATATTTCTTCATAGACGATATTATGGGTGTATGTTCCTTTCATCCGTCATGGTTGTTGCGACATGTCCAATAATTTTATTACCGACATTAATATTCTTGAAAGTGCAATATAAATTTTGAAACTTTGTTTTAAACAAACATTAAACTTTGACAGTTCATTACAAACAACCATCATATTTGGCGTACCTTGTTTCTGATAGGATTAATTGACTACAAAGTTACTTATTTCTTTTGCTAGCAATGCTTTAAAACTAACACTGCAAGAGATGTTGGACGTAAAAACAATTCACAGACTGCCCCTGCACATAACAAATTCACACTTTGTCTTTATGCCACGACTTCACAAAATATCACATGTTTTATTCTCCTAAATTATTTTTCATATTAGTAAGACCATATTTACACAGCACCATATGATAATTTCTTACACATCCAATTTTACGTTGCATTTTTACACACTATCTCTCACCACCTGCACATTAAAAAGCAATTCACACACGAACACTCAGAATTCCGCACACAACAAAATACACAACACCTCTTCACAATTGTTTTAATTCTACTCTTCCTCATTTTCCATTAAGGACCTACACACTGCACAAATACTCTCCATTAATAATATTAGACATACACACATTTTTGGGGATGCGCCCCACGTTGATTCCTATTTAACTGCTAATAAGTTACTCCATCCGGATAAAGAAGAGTGTCCACTTGACCTTTATTTTTTTAGTCAAAAAAAGTGTTCACATATCAAATCAAGAACGAACCTTACTTTTCTATATTTGCCCTTATTAATTGTTAGGTGATCAAATTCCAATACCAATTTAATTAGGGGCATTTTAGTCAAATTATCTATTTTTACCTAGGAGTAAGTATTTTTAAGGGGTGTGAAAATAGCTAATTGGACGCTCTTTTTGATCCGGAGGGAATAATAAAATCATACTAAAATCTATGAGAATATGCTTTAATAGATGAGAGATTTTCAACATATCTTCTGTAGATCAAGTAATCAACTTGTGCGCTTAAATTTTCAAATTCCCAAAATACAGCCTCCTATGTTCTATTACTTTCAAGCTTATGAAAAGTGCAACAAATTATATGTTGTCCGGAGGTAATAGATTATAACTTGTAAGTTTGTCATTACTAAGACGAAGTTAACGAACAAGTACAGTGTCATTCATACATCTGATATGCTTTTACTTATACTCAACGCCTTCATAATGAAACTACTATGAATCACAAAAAAGACGATGATTATAATTGTGAAAGGACTACACTGTATTCAATTTGTCCCACAAACTACCAATGTTTTGGGGCACAGTAGCACTGACATTATCATTTCAGTGCCAATTTCTTTATAATCTTCATCAGTAAGATTAAGCAATGGCTTGTCTAAAACCCCAAAATGCACTTCCATGTCAAGTTTTAAGGAGAGAAAAAGGAGGCACTTCTTTCAGAATAGAAATATGAAGAAAATACAACAATAGCAACAGTATTATCTGTTGGAAAAAGTCGAAGTAGAAGGGAAGTCAAGTAAAGAGTTCCTTGGATGCGAAACGCAAGCAGACAGATCATTGATGAGGTATTCATTGACGTCTTTACACTCCTCTCAGACTAGGACGATTTTCAGAAAACAATTTAATTAGAATTTAATATGTACTAAAATAGGAATAAATGGTAAAACCAAGAAGCTGTTACATTGTCAAATGGGGAGCTTCGGCTGATACTTCACTGGACTAGTCCTCAAACAGATATATCTAGCAGCTTTTCCAAATGTTTAGTAGCTCGTATCAGTAACTTCACAACTCCAGGAAAAATGATATCTTTGAGAAATTGACTGGACATACTCGACTTTGAGAAACAAATCAGTTATCATGATTGCTAGAATATTTGCATCCTGATAGACAAAACAATGTGATACATCAACAAAGAATTGCACAACTTAATTCTCTGCGCACTGGTACTTAAATTATTCTTCCATCTCCATTTTGCACCTTATATAGTGGAGTATTTGTTTCTGGCAAATGTCATGCTTCATTACTCCAAAGATGGCAAGGTACAGAAGAATTTGCAGTCACAAATGTGTTTAGTTGATTATTGAGCCTGGTACTGTCGATGAGATGGCTTCAGAAAATTCTTAGCAATGCCTGATCCATTTTTCTTACTTGTTGGAATGCTCTTAATTAGAATAACTGATGAAGATGCCTTTAATTTTCTGTGAAAGCCACAAAAAAGTTATCAGATCTTGAAGTATGGGTCACATACTCAAGAAAGCCCAGAAGAAAGACAGAAATTGCAACTTAAGAGATTCTTACAAGTTCCCTTGTTTCTTTTTGGAAGCCTGGCCAACAGAATCAGATGTCGTTTTACAAGTTTCTTCCAATTTATCATTCAACTGAAGCTTCTGCATAAGACAGTACTAGTCAAGACAACTTAAAAAATGATCGAAATAATATTCTTCCAGTAAAACCAAAACAGGTACTGATAACCATTAGGTACCTGGTCCTACAACAATGCCTAATATCTATACAGGTGAATTCAAGATTACGGGCTTCTACAATAGCAAATTTGAATATACACCTCCATATAATTATTCTGTACACGTGCGTGACAATCTGCTTGTGTTTTATTTTATGTGCATATATAGTGAAGTGCATCAAGGACGAGAACGGTGAAGTATTGGTGAAAGAGGCACTCATCGGTGGAGATGGTAGTCGTACTTCCATCAACTCTTGAACTCTCTGAAAAACGTCATGATTTTGACTGTTGTAGAGATATTAAGGTGGAGGAGGTTAGAGGTGCTATTCGTAGGATGCGTAGGAGAAGAGCGACCGGGCCAGATGAGATCATATTTTTGAAAGAGTGCGGGTAAGGCAGGTCTAGAGTGGCTGACTAGGCTATTCAATATCGTTTTTAAGACAACAAAAATGGAGGGAGAGTATAATGATTCTGATGTACAAGAGCAAAGGTGACATCCAGAGTTGCAACAACTACATAGGTATAAAGTTGTTAAGTCACACTATGAAAGAGAGGGAGAGGGGAGTGGAGTTGCAGATAAGGAAGAGCATGTCTATTTTTTAGAACTAGTTCGGGTTCATGCCAGGACGCTTGACTACAGAAGTCATCCATTTTGTTCGAAGGCGGGTGGAACAGTACATGGAGAGGAAGGACCTTCCCATGGTGTTCATTGACCTGGAAAAGGCATATGACAAAGTCCCAAGGGAGATTTGTTGGAGATGTTTGGAGGCTAAAGGTGTACCGGTGACATATACCATGGTGATCAAGGACATATCCGATCGAGCCAAGACCCGGGTAAGGACTGCGGGAGAAGACTCTGAGCACTTTCCGGTGATGATTGAAAAGTGCTCGTGACGGAGTTAATGCTAAGTTGGAGGTTTGGAGGCATACCCTGGAGTTCAAAGAGTTTAAGTTGAGCAGAACCGAGACGGAATATTTGGAGTGCAAGTTCAGCGAAATATCACATGAGGAGTGCGTGGAAGTGAGGCTTGAGACACAGCCCATCCAAAAGCAAGAAAGTTTTAAGTATCTTGGGTCTATTATCCAAGGAGATAGAGGGATTGATAATGATGTCACACACCGTATTGGGACATGATGGATGAAATGAAGGCTCGCCTCTAGAGTTTTGTGCGATAAAAAGGTACCACTAAGACAAAGGGCAAGTTCTATAGAGTGGTAGTTATGAGTGTTGGCCAATCAAGAAGTCCACGTCCAGGTGGCAGAGATGAGAATGTTGTGATGGATGTGTGGACATACTAGGAAAGATAGGATTAGAAATGAAGTTATTAAGGCAAGGTTAGAGTGACCTCTATGGAGGACAAGATGCAGGAAGCTAGGTTGAGATGGTTCAAGACATGTTTAGAGGAGATTTTCTAACGAGGCACTTGTTTTCTTTTTTTATCCCTGAGATGCTTTAACATAAGTGGACAGGTGGACGTGGGACACAGAAAGAATAGATTCAGGTACTCCTGAGTCAAAGAGATTCTTCTCCCTAAGTAGCATTCTTGTAAGTACAGAAGGAATTCTTATTTCTCTGAAATATCTCTGGTATAGATATTGATATTGACCCGCCTCTACGAGAGGCACGGAGACCCCGGTGCAGAGGTGTGAGAGGTTGGCAGTAGACGGGTTCAAAAGAGGCCGAGATAGGCCAAAGAAGTATTGGGGAGAAGTGATTAGGCATAACATGGCGCAGTTGCAACTTACCGAGGACATGGTCTTAGATAGGGAGTTGTGGAGAACGCGGATTAAGGTAGAAGGCTAAGTAGTAGTACGTGTCTTATGTATCCTTCTATACTAGCAATTGTAGGGTCTGGTCCCTCGATTTCCTGTTAATATCTGCTATTTATTATCTCTGATTGTCGTACTAGTTTGATGCATTTACTGCTAAAATTTCTCCATTAATGCTTATCCATAGTATTTTGCCATGATCTCTTTACTTTCGTCAAACCTCTGACCTATTGTTGTCATGTTTTTTCTTGAGTCGAGGAAATGACCTCCTACCTTGGGAGGTAGGGGTAAGGTCTGCGTACACTTTACCCTCCCCAGAACCTACCTAGTGGGATTAGACTGAGTATGCTGTATATAATTCTGGATATGCTAGTAAATAATGACAAGATTGACTTCAGGAAATAGCACTGATAAATCTACCAATAAGGACATAACTAGTACTCCTAACTATTTAGCATATATAACTCGGAAAAAAGTGACATCACTACTTGAGACCTGCCATGTTCTTACTAAACTCAACATCTGCATCAAGAGAGGAAGGGTATAAACTGTGAAGAACTAAAATAATGTCTTATTCACTGACCTCTACGCCATTTCAATGGGAATTAAAGAAACTTCATCATTTTGACTACAATTTTTGTCACTTGTGAATTAATCTGATTTGAAGCCAGTCTAATAAAAATGTCGCATACCAGTCATTTGCAACATTCTAAGGAAAAGAATAGAGACAGATGAAGTTAGTACAACCAGAACAAAACTTCATATGATCCGATACAATGGAGTTTCCTCACAGAAAAAATAGACTTGCAAACTGAATAAAACAGGCCGGAACTATGAATCAGATGCTGAAGAAACAGACTACAGCTTAGTCAGAATGAAATAATTCCATGTTAAAGAGGAAGCCAAACTTGGCAGTACATACCAATATGGTCATTATTAAAAGAAAACAGTCAGAAATAACTATAAATTGTTCATAAAACAAAATAAGGGCATAGAATAGACCATTATATGTCACTGGAATAACTTTTACCCCACAATATTGCAAGAGGAAAACTATGCAAAGCTACCATAAATATCAGAGAAGAGAGCTCAACACATTAGTATGGTCAATGTTTTGCTAAAAACATGAAGTATAGTTAACGATACACATAACATAGAAACAGCGGCATAGCGACCCTCTATTATCATTTTCAAAACTGAAGGCTAACAAGTAATACAAGATACATGATCAAAGTTCACACTTGAATTGGAGCCTGAAATCATATGAAAATGCTTGATTCGTACAGCAGTAACAGAAAAGGATAGTCCATTTGCACAAGGATAGCAAGTTAACACTAAAAATTAAGCCTTCTTCAAAAAGAAATGTGGTATGCCTCAGTCATCAAAAAGTAGCTCCAGCATATGGTAAACCCTAGACAAGATTAAACAATATTCTGGTGGCGAGAACACTCTTTTCCATAATTAGAGAACACTTAATTGTATCTACTGTTTTTGATAAGCAAGCAACTTAATACGCAGAGAAAAGTTGGAACAGACTTGCTGGCTTAATATAATTAAGTGCTCATATATCTATCGGGATCTACGTTCTCGATTGCGATCTACTGTTTTTGATAAGCAAGCAACTTAATACGCAGAGAAAGTTGGAACAGACTTGCTGGCTTAATATAATTAAGTGCTCATATATCTATCGGGATCTACGTTCTCTATTGTGATCTACGTTCTAATTCACAATGCACATATGAAGTGAAACCAGGATCGAATATGTCAATGATAGAAAGCAATTTCTTATCTGTGCTCATGATGTAGGTCAAAGGTTTTATGACCATATCACTAACCATCATAAAATTGAGTATGTGTAGTTCCATTAACTCAAAGCAATATGAGTTTAATTGATATGCAAACACATTCTGCATGTGCATTTACTACATCATCCATACGAGAACCAAGAAGATATGCAAGATTTAACTTGCTTCTTGCATTACTGAAACATAAAATAACAAGAATTCTACAGATAATTAAAAACCTCCCATCAGTAACACGAAGCATGCCATATATAGATGTCAGCATTTCATCACATTCCATAAAAAGGAACAACCTAACATAAATGTAACCAAACACAGTCACTAGCAGTACAATTAGTTTTAATTGAACTTACTTCATTGACTGAATAATCATCATGCCCGCATTTCTTCTCGCCACCAACATCCTCATTCGTCACATCAGCTTTCCTCTTCTTCTTCTTCCCTAAATTCATCGTCTTACTCTTTTTATCACGAACCTTCCATACATTCTTCTTTCTGAAAAGCAATTTCTCAAATTTCCACGGTGCACAGCTTGTATCTATCACCATTACTTCCGTCCTTGAAAATCCCATCAGATTAACATGTGACTTCTCCTCCTCCTCCTCCGCTAAGTTCAAATTACCGCTCTGCTCTAATAGCTTCACCTTAGAATCCCTTATTTCTACCCGACATTTATCGATCTGCTCATCAGCATTGTTGATTTTCGATGAAGCACAAAACCTAGGGTTTGTTTGTTTGCGTGATCCTCTTTTCACATTGAACTTAGGGTAACTAGTTGATTCTCTTCCCATACAAAAGAGCTCAGAGAGAACATTCGTAACTACATTACACAGTTCTTCGTTGTCTCCACTGTTATCTGGTGCAACCGGAGTTTGGTCCGGGTGGAGGACCGGTTCGGTTACCGGTCCAATTGGATCAAAGCTGGACGCTAAACCGGTATTATTATTATCGCTTAGGTCAGTTTGGGTGTTTGGAGATTGAGAATCAGATCCATTGCTGTTGTCGGCAAAGGAGAAACCCTTTGATGAATGGAGCCGGTCGAGCCAATTTGAACCGGATTTCTGGGTAGAAATGGAACAGAGCATTGTGGATAAATGAGTTGATTGTAATGGGAAATAGGTCTAGGGTTTACAGAGAGTTCATTAGAAAGCTACAAAGCAGCCATGGTATATGGGAGGTAGGGAAGGTGTGAAAATTAAATTATGGCAAAGATGACACGTTGCTTGTAACTTGTAAGTGGTTGGAGGGAACGATGGAAGAACAGCCAAATAATATGTCCGAACTTAAATGACCCACAAAAGTGGCGCTTTCAACAAAAATAACTCCCAAAGAAATTATATAAGTAGCTTTTGGGCAGAAATTTTCGGACTTAATATGTTTTTTAAATGGTTATTTTAGTCTAATTACGCAATAAATTATTATGTTTTACAATTAATTATTCATCTACCCATTTGATTTAACATGACATTATGACAATTATTGCAAGAACTCATCCGTTTTTCTATTTAACATGAATTTTGAATGAGGTAAAATCTCATCCATTTCAGAAGTTTAAATCATCAAAATTTCAAGTTCTTGAAAAAACTATATTCCAAAGTTAATAAAAATAGCTTTCCCTCCTTAAACTGTTTAAGGTTTCTTTATTTTGTAATGGTGAGATTATTCATGATAATAATATTGTTCGTTATAGTATTCCACCACAATACCATGTTAAGTTTCCAATTAACTTGGATTACTCAACATTACTCAATGTCATACACAAAAGAATGAAAGTAAGTGTGAGTTTGCATTATTTGTAATAGGCAGATATCCAATATCCATTGTACCGCAAGGTTTAGTGCTTTATGGCCGGTGGAATATCACTTATGATGAGTCTTTGAATAAATATTTGAGGGCACCGGAAGAATATAGGGGCTTAATCACCCTCAATGTTCTTGAAATGTACAGTAAAACCTCTAAAAATTAATAATGTCGGGATCACGTAATTTTATTAATTTAAAGAGGTATTAATTAATCGATAATTTATTAATTTAAAGAGATTTTTTTCGATTCAACGAACCTACATTATTCTTCATGAATAATGCATAATACATTGTATTGACTAATTGAATGATGTTCATGTATAATGTGGCTAATTAAATATAATACATCCCCCTAAAAAAACAAAGTTCATTGTATTACACAGTACTAGTTAAAACTTAATGCAAGTTCATGTGTTACACCCCGTAAATTAGGGACATTAACTAAGGACGTAATTAAGAGAATAAGATGCGGATATTGGATACAAAGTGTGATTATATATGCTAATAAAAAAATTAGTATACAAGAGGATGTGATTCCGGAAAAATGTTAGTCACAACGTGTGCGACGTTGGAAACTAGTAATAATAAGTTGTATATTCCCGTTATGGATTAGTGTCGTATTATAAAAATTATGACATTGAGAATACGAGGCCTTATAAATTTTCGGAAATTAAAAGAAGTGGGATCTAAGCTTTAATTATTACTTGAGGGGTTATTTAAGAAGACAATTAAGGAAGTAGGAGTAAAGTGCAAATTAATTTTCAGCACTTATACAAAATGTCTTATAACCTTTCACCTCCCATTTCAAGACTTCATTTCAAACCCTCTCCCTCTCTTCTCCTCTCCCCATTTCAGTCGAAATCCCCCTTCCTCATAGCCCAAAAATTTATTTGTTCCTCCTTTCTAACCTAAGTTCTTCCACAATTTTTACAAGCTAAAGAAACACCCCAAAACAGTGGCAAAAACGCCACTGCTGGAACGTGAATGTGAGCCCAGAAATTTCGAGTTTTGAGATGAGTTTTTGGAAGAAAAATATGTAATAATGATGGATTAAACTTGTAGAATATATGCATGTAATTATAAGTTGAAGAATGGTGAAAATGATGAAGCATTTGGAGCATGCAAGGACCGAAAGTTTAGGGACTGTTTTGGAGCAAAATTAAGGTAAAAATTATTCTTCTTATGGTATAATTGGAATTGCATGTTGTTATAGTTTAAGGAATGAACTTGTGTTAGAAGAAACTTGGAATTTAAGATAATGCATGTGACTATTGTGTGTTGTAGCCGAAATTGGGGCTGTTTTTGTGTACATTGGATTTGTTGTTGTTGTTGTTATCCTTATCGCTAATTGCATGTTGAAATTGAAAAGAAACATTGATATTTAGAATGGTAATTAGTTATATGAAAGTGTTGAAAGGTGAATTGGATTCTAAGGAATTAAGAGAAGAGTTATGGAATTATGATGTGTTGGCCGAGACTTGTATGTAATTATTGGACATGTTGTGTTGCATTTTAAGGGCTGTTTTGGTAGAGTTATAATGCTGGAAATATAAGCTATTTTTATGGATTGTTTTAAAGGTTGTTTGATATGGATTAAGGGCTGGATTAACATGAGAAATAAGTGTAGTAATCACCTTGGTTGTCGTTGTTGTTGTATTCCATAAATGTAAGAATAAAGAATGCATAACTATGGTGTAAGTAGAGTATATGAACTGATTTTGTGATATCTTGAAATTGTGACTTGTTAATTGGTATTTTTGGCATTTGTTGTAAGTTATGGATGTGCATATAAATAGGGGAAGTGCTGCACAAATTTTTTATAGAAAAAAAAGCGAGTTATCATTCAATTATAACGTATGCTAGTGATCGTAAGGATAATGGACATGTTACTACTATTATAGGTTGAAGTGCTAGTTAAGGCGTATTTAGATTATCGAGTTGGTTAGTTCGTCAATAAAGTATGTGAAAATATCCTTTCTTTTTTTTGACATGATTTTCATAAATGAGTGTACGCCGGACGTACATAGTTCTAATGAGTCCTAATTCCTAATGATGATTTAATATGATACATGACATGATAGTGTCTTTTATTTATTTCATTGAGAGTCAAATGATGATTTAAATTGTATATGGTTTCTCATGATAGCTATTTCGTGCAAAGTGTTATTATTCCACTCCACCGAGTCCCGGGCCGGCAATGTTCGTGCGCAGATCCTTGCATTTGTTCACCGAGTCCCTCACTAGAGGGCCGACAATGTTTATATATATATATATGATGATTCCATGGACATGTATCAATGATGCAGGTACAAATACCCATGACAGTATATGATGATTCCATGGACAGGTATCCATGATGCGGGTGCAAGTACCTATGATAGTATATATGTATATGTATGATTATATGGACATGTATCCATAACTTTGATATGACTCTCATTTTTATAAGGCACAGTTGACTCTCACTTTTATATGGCACAATTAGATTTAGTGTTTGATTATTATACTTGTCTCCGGTTACCTCTTGGCTAGTTATGATCCTATTTACGATGCCATGTTTTACATACTCGTCTGATATTTCGTCGACCCCTTTCCTGGGGGTTGCGTTAAATGCCAGCAGTCTGAGTGCTCAGTTTGGTGATCCTCTAGTCTAGGATTCCTGTTCAGCTGTTTGGAGAGCTCCATTGACTCGGAGCTTTGTCATTTTGGGTACAGAACCTTATTTTTTACTTGTGTATATTTAGGGGCACGACGGGGCCCTGTACCATCATATTTCGTTATCCTTCTCATAGAGGTCTGTTGACAGTTGTGGGTTGTACCTATGTGGATTGGTAAATCTGTTGTGGTCATCTGTGTTGTTGTACTCCGTTTTTGGGATGTTCCCGCACATTAGTGATATTACATGGTGGCAGTCTTGTCGGCTTGCCTATTTTATTATGTTGGTTAGTCGTGACTCCTTAGGAGACAGGTTTATTCGTGTGTAAAAGGCAGTCTTGCCGACTTGCCTATTTTTCTATATAGCGTGTGCTACAGTTTTATATATTGTCCTTGGTGTCAGTCTGATTACATGTGGCAGGTTAGTATAATGACGTCCAATTAGGGCGCCATGTTCACGACTCGTCGGGTCGGGTTGTGACCTCATGTATGGTAAGGAAATTAACCACTATATAAACAACATCAAACATTCCTAATTAGTGAATCCAAATCAAAACCAATCAACCATGGCTTCACATCTAAAAGGTGTCCAAAAATCAATCATGACAGATCAAATATGTAAAGCACTATGTGAGTATAAGATAGATCACCCCACATGCACTCAAAAAGATTTGCAACAGTGGATTAATGAAAAATTTCATTTGAAAGTTAATCAAGGTACAATATTGAACACACTCAAGCGATCATCTGAGTACCTTTCAGCTAACATAGAAAAAGAAGGGGATATCAAGCGACACAAATCTGTAAAATCGGAGATGTAGAAAGTTTTTTTTGAGTGGTTTCTTCAATACCAAAAATGTGTAAACATGTCCGGAGAGCTAATTTTGGAGAAGGTAAGAGACACGGTGAAACTTCTATACCCTCAACAACCTCCTGAGTCGCACAAATTTTCTCAAGGTGGCTTGAGAAGTTCAAGCTAAGACATGGTATCAAGTCATTCGTCGCTTTGGAGATAGTGGTTCTGTTGACATAGAGGATATGGAGAATAAATTGGTGGCTATAAGGGAAAAAATAAACCATTATCCTATGAAGGATGTTTTTAATATGGATGAAACTGATTTGTTTTACATGTTACAAGATAATCATTCTCTTGCAACGAAACAACTTGAAGGAAGAAAACAAAGCAAAAAAAAGCTTACAATTGTTATTTGTTGCAATGAGAATGGCTCTGAAAAAATTCCTTTATGGGTTATTGGAATGTACGCATAGTCACGTTGCTTAAAAAATGTCAACATGAACAACTTGAATTGTCAATATCGTTCCAACTTCTAACACACGAGCATGGATGACGAGTGTGCTTTTTGATGAATATGTTTGTTGGCTGGACCAGAAAATGCATGGTAGAAGAATTTTGTTGGTGGTAGATAATTTTCCAGCCCATCCAAAAAATATTGAAAGGCTACATAATATTTAGTTGTATTTTTTGCCACCTAACATGACATTAAAATCCAACCATGTATGCAGTGGTAATAAGAACTTTCAAGATGCACTACCGCAGGAGATTTTACTGTAGGGTATTAGAAAGATATGAGTTGGGAGAATCTGATCCAAAAAAAATTAATGTTTTAGATGCCATCAATCTTGCAGTCTCTGCTTGGACAATAAATGTTCAGCAAGAGACAATAGCAAATTGTTTTCGATACTATAAAATTCGTTCGCATGATGAAGTTGTCACACCCCGAACCCCGGGCCCGTGACTGGTGCCCTATCTGGGCACCCTTCTACCTTAACAACACAAGTAAACTGTGGAAATTAAATAACACCTCATTTTTTTTTTAAAACCAACGTACGTGCAAGGGCAAAGCCGACAAGGCTGCCATATATACATAAACAAAAGACACTACCGCATACGTGAGTCCAATCCACATATGAATACAGGACCTCTAAGAGTTTCTTGAAATATGACGGACAAGGCCCCGTAGTACCATGCATACAAAAGCACATCTTGAAAGAACTTATACCAAAAAGATAAACTCGAGCAGAAGGAGCTATCCAAAACTCGGCGGTCCTACACTGCCGATCACCAAGCTGCATTACCTAAACTGCGGCGTGAGCGGCCTCAAGGAGTCGATGCGAAGAATGTACTAAGTATGTGAAGCGATGAAATCGTAATGAAATCATAACGATCTAAGCAAAGCAGAGACATGTATGATAGCGACCTACAAGATCTGCAACACATGCGATCATAACAAGTCGAGGGCGCGTGCCTCAAGTCATTTCTAAAATATAACCATGGGTCTCACGCCCGTAATATCAATCATGCGTGGAATCGCCGCCAGCTGCCGTGATCCATGATATAGTATAACACCATAGGCATACATGAACACGAAGTCCCACTGTGTCCTAAAAGCATGCAGGCAGCGGGAAAGCGAGCGGTGGTAAGCGAGTATAATGTCTTGGGGTTTACCACCACTTATACTCTTACCGGAGAAGGTGGTAAAGCATCTTGGGGTTTACCTCACTTATACTCTTACCCTATCTCAACCGGCCATCAAACAAAACAAGCGGGGTATAATGTCTTGGGGTTTACCCTCACTTATACTCTTACCTGGAGAAGGTGGTATAGCGTCTTGGGGTTTACCTCACTTATACTCTTACCCTATCTCAACCGACCATCAACAAAACAAGCGGGGTATAATGTCTTGGGGTTTACCTCACTTATACTCTTACGGAGAAGGTGGTATAGCGTCTTGGGGTTTACCGCACTTATACTCTTACCCTATCTCGTGGCCGTCAACAAAACATAAGCACTACCATGTCTTTATAAAAATCAGGAGTTTAACCCAGTACTACAAATAGCGGAAGCATACGGTGGAATCGCGTCAGCGTCGGTGCGTCGAGTAACTTCTGACAAGGCGGTAGACCAACCGAGAGTCGCGGCAGCTTAATAAAACATAATCCTTGCACTCAAGGCTATCGCCCGACACATAGGCAATTCTCGATTAATCAAGCCAAAGTACTTATCAAGGCACGTAGAATAATTCTCATTTAACAAGCCAAAGTACTATCGAGGCACAAATAGAATAATTCTCGTTTAACAAGCCAAGTACTTATCGAGGCCTGAATAGAATAATTCTCATTTAACAAGCCAAAGTACTTATCGAGGCCTGAATAGAATAATTCTCATTTAACAAGCCAAAGTACTATCGAGGCCTGAATAGAATAATTCTCATTTAACAAGCCAAAGTACTTATCGAGGCACAAATAGAATAATTCTCATTTAACAAGCCAAAGTACTTATCGAGGCACAAATAGAATAATTCTCATTTAACAAGCCAAATTACTATCGAGGCCTGAATAGAATAATTCTCATTTAACAAGCCAAAGTACTACGTACGTACATTCTTTTCAAAAGACTCTTTTTTATGTAAAATCCCAAGATACTAACACCCGTAGTATCAAGGTGTGTCTATTTTTCAAAGTAAGTTACTACACTTTTAGAAAACTCATTTCAAAGTTTGAAATCAAGTATCTTCAAATTTTCACAATCTAGGCAACTTATGCCCAATAATCAAAATAAATGACTTTCTTAACCTTCCATAAAGCCGTTATAACCAACTTCCCATAAAGCCGTTATAACCCTTTATGGTTTTAGACAATTTCATTCCTTTTTTATAACCAAGAGACTTACACTTAAAACCAAGTATCACAAACTTTCAAATCAAGTTTCTTAACTTTCAAAATACCTCAAGTCCCTTAATATTTAGAAAACAAGTTTCTTCTACTTTTAAACCTCAAGTAACTCACACCTTTAAAACAAGTTACTTCTCTTAAATCATGTCATTTCTCCTCTCTTAAAACAATTAAGTAAATCACTCTTTTAACTCCCCTAAAGTCATTACAACAACCCTTAGGTTTTGGAACTAAGACACTAGCCAAAAGGTTTGGAAACCACTTCCTTTTCAAGACTCCATGTACTTTAAGTAAAATACTTTCACTTTTAAGAATCCAAACTTCACTAAGGAAATGGATTATACAACTTACAATTTAAACATCAAAGTACAATCAGAGTACATAGATCGAATTCTATTTTTGGCAATCCAAATACAACGAGGAATGGATCGTTTAAGGAGTAGAACTTACTTTCTTTATCTTAAGGAATCATGCTAGAATAGGAGATAGTTCACATACCTTTCGCTAAATCCACAAGCTAAGCGAATCGCCATACGTAGAAGTGTCAACCTATAATGGTCACAACAAGACTATCAACTTCTAGTCTCGGCGTAGAATAATACTAAGTATCTGATCTCAATTCTACGGAAAATCGGGCAAGACTTCCTTTGTTTCTACTCACTTTGCCACCTTTTTCAAGGTCGAATACAATAACGACACGCCACGTTTAAGGCTCCAACAACAACCAAACAAAGGGGATTACACGCTACAATACGTGTAAAATTCCGCCCACAATTCATATAGACGCAGTGCGTAGACACTTTCAGGACTAAGCGCTCGATACCACTTTTGTCACGACCAGGCCGGGCGCGGCGGTGCCTGCAGGGGCACCGTCGAATAACATCGAGAATAGCGTGAGCATACATAACACATAACTGTATAAAGTAAACATCAGCGGTGATAAAGTGCGCCAGTAAAAGTATATTACTCGAAAGTACAACTTGTTCTTACGCCCAAACCACAAATGTGACTCTGGACCTCAGGAATAACAAGCTGTGACGGGACGGGGCCGCCATACCACGAATGTACAAAGTCTACAACCTCGAGGAACCGTACCAAAAGACAAAGCCTCGGAGAAATGGAGCTTTCGAATCGGCGATGATCTAGAGTGCGGATCGGCCATTCGTTACCTCGACTGCGGCGTGACATGACCCCGAAGGAGTTCGATCTGACGGTACAGTATGCGGCGGAAAAATACTAAAAACACCTCATAAGTCTAAAATAACTGGGGACATGTATGATAATCAATTTACAGAACACTGTGCCCTACTAACAATGAGAATATCAAACATATACTATACTGCATGAAAATAGGAAGCTCATGATCAAAGCCAGGTCACTGCGCGATGTCGTTAAGCACTTTCACTACTCGGGACTATTTCACCGCGTGGGTCATGTGGACCGCGTGAGGTATTCTCGCGTAAATTTGTACCGCACCGTGCGTGGAACTATTTCACCGCGTAAGCCTCAGCGGACTCGCGTGAGGTATTCGCCGCGTCGTGGATAGCAAATCCACGGAGCAGTGGTATAACGATCTTGGGGATTTCCCGCCGTTTATACTCTTACCACGAAGAAGGTGGTATAACGATCTTGTGGACTTACCGCCGTTTATACTCTTACCGCTTCATCCGCATGCCTCGGAATCCATCATCGTAAGCGTGTCGAGTGCATACGTGGAATCCCACATCCGACGGTTTGTCCAAGTAAACTCATACTAAGACAATGGAAGCATGCGTGGAATCCTCCATCACCGGCGATGCGTCCAAGTAAACTCATAACAAGACAATGGAAGCATACGTGGAATCGCGTCATCGGCGATGCGTCACGTAAACTCATAACAAGATGGAGCGTACGGTGGAATCCTCCATCGGCGATGCGTCGAGTAACTCATAACTTCTTTAGACTTCCATTTCTTTCATCTATGTTTACCTTATTCAAGAAAAAAAATCAACTCTTAAACCTTTCCTAAAGTTATTATAATCAACTCCCCATAAAGTCGTTATACTAACTTTATGCTTTAAAACTTTAGACATTCTTATCCTTTCATAAGGCCGTTATAACTAACTTCCCATAAAGCCGTTATAACTCCTTATATTTCAAACGATTTCGTTCTTTTATTGACCAAGAGACTTATACTTCAAATCAAATTTACACAATTTTCAAAATGCTTCAAGCCTCTTATCTTTGGAAAACAAGTTTCTTACCTTAAAAATTAGGTCTCTTATTCTTAGAATAGTTCAATACTCAATACTTTTACACCAAGTACTCTATACTTCTTCATGTCAAGAAATCATTGTCTACCTTATTTAGGATAAACCATTCCTCAAGAACAAGTGGGCTAACTTCTTAACCCAACCAACTTAGACAATTTCTTAAAACAAGTCAAGTATAACAAATAGATTTACCTCATTTAAAACACGTACGTCTACTGTACTATATAGTTATAACTACTCATGCTCAAGAGATAAGAAAGTTTCCACATACCTCTTCGGTCAATCCACTTGCTAAGTCCAAAATACCGCACGTAATATGTCAACCTATAATGACCATAATACGTTTATTAACCTCTAGTTTCAATGTAAAATATTCCAAGTTCAAAGTCACTAAATCCTATGGAAAATTGGGCAGCATTTCCTTTGTTTCTACATACCTTGCCACCTTTTCAAGGCCGAATTCAACATCCAAACGCCACATTTAAGGCCCAACAATCCAAACAATTCAAAGGGGATTACACACCTAATCTTGGGTGTGTAAAATTCTGCCCCACAATGCATAACAACTAACTTAACAAGTTTAAGGTAGTATTTAGACTACAACATGCTCACATAACCTTCTTAGCCAATCATTTCATATCCAAACCATATTTCTTACATGCAAAGCTTTCGGCGCCTTTCCTTCCAACAAGTATAGTTGCGTAGCTGTTCTAAGGCGAGTTGCTTCTATGGGAATTCCTCTCCCGTAAGTAGAAGCGAGCTGCTTTCACTCCTCTCTTTCCTTATAGTCAAGAGAGTGGCTAACGCTCCTTTCCCGAGGTACGAAGTCTCTCTTCTGCATTTGACCTGAGACTGGGATGAATCTAAGAGCATTATTTACTAATACAAGTTCATTCTTCTTCACATGCAACACCAATAACTAGTTACAAGAGAATAATCTTTACCTTAGAGCTTTAGCCAAATTAATCCAACAAAATGCTAGCCTCCTCTTCCACAAACACCACCACAACAACTTCCATAAGCTTGCAAATAAGTTTCCTTCTTGCCACACTTTTCAGATTTTTCTCAAGCCTTGTGTTCTTCTTGATTTTCTAGAGAGAAGAGAGAGTTTCTAATCTTAGATAGAGAGATGAACTTGAAGAATGACCAAGTCTTGAAGACTTGGTCAATAAGTAGTGCATGCAAAAATCAGATAGGGGGGACACTTGTCACCCACCCATGGCCTCTTTAAAATAAAATATCAGATTTCGCCGGTTTTTCGCGGAAAACCCGCTGGGCGCGGCCTGCGGCCGCGCCCGCGCTGAAACCTCCGCACCTCGCGGAACTTTGTGTGCGGCCACTGTAACCAGCGCTCCTCAAGATATCCGCGCCGCGCTGCATCCGGCGCGCGCGACCCTGGCCACAGCCGAAACACTTTACGTCATTGCGCACTGAACTTGTAACTCCCAAAACTTTCTACTCCGATGTCCTATCGACGAACGGTTGGTTGCGTTGGAAACTAAACTCAACGAACTACACACTAGACCTTTGAAACACCTACAAACTCTCAAGGTAACTGGACATACACCAACTCAAAGTTGACTAAAAACCCGTCCGAAACAATCCGTCAACCTATCTTTCGAAAATTTTAAGTCTTAACCCCTTTCGTACGCTCTAATACGCATGACCTGAACTACGGGGTGTAACAAATACCTTTCTACACCTTAATTCTTTCGGGGCATACGTTACCAATTACCACATTGAACATGCTTCATTGTAACTATATTTTCAGCATTATAACTCTACCAAAACAGCCCTTAAAATGCAACACAACATGTCCAATAATTCCATACAAGTATCGGCCAACACCCGCAATGCCAAACTCTTTTCATAATTCCTTAAAATCCAATTCATATTCCAACAATTCTATAAGAACAACTACAACCTTAATTATCAAGATTTTCTTTCAACTTTCAAGATGCAATTAGTGACGAAAATAACAACAACAACAATCAAACCTAAAGGACTAAAACAACCCCAAAAATCGGTAACAACATCCAAAATATTCACATGCAATGTCTTAGTTTTAAATTTTTCTTAACACAAATTCATTTCTTAAATTTCAACAATATACAACTTCAATTATATCATAAGAAGAATAATTTTTACCTACATTTTCGCCCAAAACAGTCCCTTAATCTCGGTCACCGTTCCATCGATTTTGCACCATTTTCATCATTTCTTCAACTCCAAATGTCATGCATGTATTCCACAATTTTAATCCATCGGTCCTTACACGTTTTTCTTTCAAAAATTCATCCAAAAACTGAAAAAAATTTGCCTTAATTTCGGCCAGCAGTGGCCGATTCTACCACTGTTTTGGGGCTAATTTTTGGCTTATAATTTTTGTAGAAGACTTAATCTATGGGGAAGAAATAGAAAATATTCAATTTTTCTAAAGAGTGGGGGTGTAATTCGGCTGGGGGAAGGGAGAGAAGAGAGGAGAAGTGAGGGAGTTAGCAGATGGAAAATGTTCTTTAAGGTTAAATGTGGGTTGAATTTTTAATATTACAATTTAGTCCAATTCTATTAATTGTCTACTTAAATAACCCATCTACTAAAATAAATCTCAATTCTTTTAAATCCCGAAAATCTCATAAGACATCGTATCCTCGTTGTCGTAACTTATATAATACGTTACTAATCCATAATGAGAATATATATAACTATCATTTCTCATGTCCATTGTCACACTCGTTGTAATAAAAAAATTCTCCGGAATCACATCCTTAATATACTAACTTACGGATTAGCATATATATACATACTTTATATCCAATATTTGAATCTTTACTTCCTTAATGACGTTCTTAAATATCTCCTTAAACTTACGAGGTGTAACATTTTGATGATGTATTCCGATGCCATATAATTTGATACCATTTTTTCAATTACCTCAAAAATACTTGATGACATGAGAACACGACATTTGGTATGAGTGTCACTTACCATAACTACACATTTTCATAATCTCATAAACGTATGAATGTTGCCTCCCGGACCTTGGTAATACATTGTCTTGATTTCACACACCTTCAACATGGTTATACTCTACCATCATGTGTTGCTCACATTTTTTCTATGATGCTCGAACATTTTTGCAGGATTTGGCATCCATTCCCACCATCTTCTATTATGTCGTTGGTCTGTTTTGTTCTAGCCACAAATCGCTCCACAAATTTCTTGTAAGTCATTCTCACCATTGCAGTAACGGGCAGCCCTCGTGCAGATTTTAGCAAACCATTGAATGACTCTGAATTGTTTCTTGTTAGCATCCCCATCTCCTACCTTCATCCACATGTAATGTTCATTTGTCAACATCGATTGCATCCAACCAATCATATGCTTTCGGCTTTGCTGCCTTGATCATCTCCATCCGTAAAATATTTTTTTTCTTGAATGCAACACAACATGTCCAATAATTCCATACAAGTCTCGGCCAACACCCACAATGCCAAACTCTTTTCATAATTCCTTAAAATCTAATTCATATTCTAACAATTCCATAAGAACAACTACAACCTTAATTATCAAGATTTTCTTTCAACTTTCAAGATGCAATTAGTGACGAAAATAACAACAACAACAATCAAACCTAAAGGACTAAAACAACCCCAAAAATCGGTAATAACATCCAAAATATTCACATCAATGTCTTAATTCCAAATTTCTCTTAACACAAATTTATTTCTTAAATTCCAACAACATGCAACTCCAATTATATCATAAGAAGAATAATTTTTACCTAAATTTTCGCCCAAAACAGTCTCTTAATCTCGGTCACCGTTCCATCGATTTTGCACCATTTTTCACCATTTCTTCAACTCCAAATGTCATGCATGTATTCCACAATTTTAATCCATCAGTCCTTACACATTTTTCTTTCACAAATTCGTCCAAAAACTGGAAATTTTATGCCTTAATTTCGGCCAGCAGTGGCTGATTCTACCACTGTTTTGGAGCTAATTTTGGCTTATAATTTTTGTAGAAGACTTAATCTATGGGGAAGAAATAGAAAATCTTCAATTTTGCTAAAGAGTGGGGGTGTAATTTGGCTGGGGGGAGGGAGAGAAGAGAGGAGAAGTGAGGGAGTTAGAAGATGGAAAATGTTCTTTAAGGTTAAATATGGGCTGAATTTTTAATATTGTAACTTAGTCCAATTCTCTTAATTGTCTACTTAAATTAACCCCTCTACTAAAATAAATCTCACTTCTTTTAAATCCCAAAAATCTCGACCTCGTATCCTCGTTGCCGTAACTTATATAATACGTTACTAATCCATAACGAGAATATATATAACTATCATTTCTCATGTCCATTGTTACACTCGTTGTAATAAAAAATTTCTCCGGAATCATATCCTTAGTATACTAACTTCCAGATTAGCATAATATACATACTTTATATCCAATATTCGAATCTTTACTTCCTTAATGACGTTCTTAATTATCGCCTTAAACTTACGAGGTGTAACATTTTGATGATGTATTCCGATGCCATATAATTTGATACCATTTTTTCAATTACCTCAAAATACTTGATGACATGAGGACACGACATTTGGTATGAGTGTCACTTATCATAACTGCACATTTTAACGTATGAATGTTGCCTCCCTGAGCTTGGTAAGACATTGTCTTGATTTCACACACCTTCAACATAGTTATACTCTACCATCATGTGTTGCTCACATTTTTTCTATGATGCTCGAACATATTTGCAGGATTTGGCATCCATTCCCACCATCTTCTATTATGTCTTTGGTCTGTTTTGTTCTAGCCACAAATCGCTCCACAACTTTCTTGTAAGTCATTCTCACCATTGCAGTAACAGACAACCCTCGTGCAGATTTTAGCAAACCATTGAATGACTCCGAGTTGTTTCTTGTTAGCATCCCCATCTCCTACCTTCATATGTATGTAATGTTCATTTGTCAACATCGATTGCATCCAACCAATCATATGCTTTCGACTTTGCTGCCTTGATCATCTCCATCCGTAAAATAAATTTTTTCTTGATTCTTCTTGATATATTCGAATTGTATGGAAGAGCCTTATCATTTTCACTTCCCATTATTTCGGTAAATTTTGATCCGGGAAGTGTGTGGACTATCTGTATACGGTGAAAACCAGCACGACACGTGACGTGATTTTAGAATGAAAGCCGAATGAAGTAACAATGTGCACCGATGGTAAGTTCGGGTGTTGTAGGAAGTCCGGGCGGTGGTCGTACCAGGTGACACCGAATGACGACCGAACTTGATACATCGGCTGAAAGATCGAAAGAACTCAGCGTACCCGTTCCGTATATAGTGTCAGCCGTTACCATTTGCTCATTAACTGATCATTTTTATCATTTAGTGATATTTAATGAGGGAATGATTCTTGAG
This sequence comes from Przewalskia tangutica, assembly GCA_029844215.1. NCBI lineage: Eukaryota > Viridiplantae > Streptophyta > Magnoliopsida > Solanales > Solanaceae > Przewalskia > Przewalskia tangutica. Next base: position 2,883,948 of record CM056732.1, read on the forward strand.
CATAAATATCTTGTATTGTTAGTTATATAAAGAGTCCAACTTTCATGTTGAAAGGATATATCACTCTCATTACTGAAACTCGTGTTATTATATTCAAAAGTGTTCTAATTTATTCTTGTTATTGGCTTGGACCCAAAGCAATTTAACTAAGGATCTGACCGAACTCTTATTTCAATCACAATCAATATTACGTCATTTCAAACTAATTAAGTGCTTATTGCTCTCAATTATTTATTATTAATTATTAATTATTAATTATTAATTATTAATTATTTATCACACTTATATGCAAATCTATCTACATACATTTAAAATCATTTATAAATTCAACGTGTTGAGTTTCAATTCACCTAAGAAAACCGCCTCGCACCCAATTTATATACTCGAATGACAATGAGGGGTGCGGCGTTTCGACAATCAAACAACCCAACGAACGTGGAAAACGAGAAATCACAGGCCACAGCTAACCACAAAAATCTAGAATAATGCCCCCAACAGACATAGGAATACCCGTCCTTTGTCTCCTTTCCTTACCCACGAGATTCCCACTCTTACCGCACCCAAGCTAAAGCTATAACCAGTCAACAATTAGCTAATGCCTATTATCCCCTTCCTTATCCAAAAAAAACAAATACTCCATCAATAGCTCCTTATTTCATGCATTTTATCCATTACATATATTCTCTCCATTTATTTTTATCTTCTTCAAGGGACACTCTGTGCAGTTATTTTTAGACCAGAACAAATTCCTTATCAAATCAAGATTAACCTTTACTTCCAGATACCCATTCTCCACCTTTCATGTATTTTTCAATCTTATCAAAATATCCTGGCTTTAACTTTTTGTGGTCTTGCTAGCTATAGATATGTTGTTAGTTGAGTCATTTATGGAGATTCTTGAAAGACCTACAATAGGTGCAGTATTTGTAGAGATTATGATGTTTCTTGGTCCAGTTTGGGTTGCATTTCTTTTGGGTATTACGGTAGGATGGATTTGGAAACCCAAATGGGCTAGCTGGAAGAATTGTAAATTTGATTTTTCAGCACCTTCTTCGCTTACTGCTTTGGTTCCTTCTTCTTCCAAATGCTTACCTCAGAGATTTCATGCCTCTGAGGGTCATACACCTAGCTTTGGTTCTTATGTAGATGCTGGCTCTGAGATTGAACAATTTGACAGTGGGTAAGTTCTGTTGTTAATTTAACGTAAAGAATTTACTTTCTTGATTATATTTTGAAGCTCTCCTTTATTTGTTTGAGGGTGTGTTTGGTATGAAAGGAAATGTTTTACATGGAAAATATTTTCCTCTGGTATTTGGTAAATAAGCAGACCCAAAAGCATTTGTATGTAATTTAGGCAAATACTATTGAGGTTGGTTGGCATGGACTAGAGATGGTTGGGAGGGGGTATAGGGTTCGTGGTGGGGGAGGGTGGATATTATACCATTAGTGTGGAATGTCGCTTATGGAACTTGTTGTAGGTAAGTCATTTTTCTCATTTTTAAGTATCTTGTTTTCCCTTGTAATTCATTGATCCAGGGGTTTCTATTAGAAACAACTTCCCTACCTCACAAGGTACAAGGTAGGGGTAAGGTCTGCGTATACTCTACCCTCCCAAGACCCCACTTGTGGGATAACATTGGATATGTTGTTGTTGTTGTTTTACTAGAGAAAATATTTTTTAAAATTTTGACCAATCAAAACAAGAGATAATTGGAAAACATTTTCTTTCCTCCACACCAAATACACCCTTAGTGCGAGAATTGATCAATAATTTTGGTTTCTGTTTAATTGGATGGGTTCACTACTCACTATGTTTCCCCTTTATTGTCTAGTCCATCGCAGTTGAATGATTTACCAATAACAGATAAAGATTTGGAACATTTATGGCATCTTGTTGAGAGGAAAGACGGGGGTCCTCCTTGGAAACACATGATGGATCGTTCTACCCCTAATATGAGCTATCAAGCATGGCAGCGCGGTCCAGAGGTAGTAAAGGCTATAGTCTAATACATCTCTATATGTCCCTTTGCCTGGCTTGTTTATTTATTTTTCTTTGTTGTTTTTTAGACTGGTCCCCCTCAATATTGCAGCCGAACTGTGTATGAGGACGCGACACCTGAACTATTGAGGGACTTCTTTTGGGATGACGAGTTTCGGCTGAAGTGGGACGACATGATTGTGCATGCTGAAACAATCAAAGAATGCCCCACAACAGGGGCAATGATAATTCATTGGGTTCGAAAGGTAAGAAGATGCAATGTGTTTTTTTTTGCACACTCAGTATTTTGTTTAGCTAATTGTTAGTAATTCATTCGGATGCTTTTTGTGCAGTTCCCATTTTTCTGCAGTGACAGAGAATATATATTTGGTCGTCGAATATGGGAGTCAGGAAGGTCATACTATTGTGTAACAAAGGTACAAAACTTTAGCTTTTCTCCCCTCTTTTAGTTTATTTGTAAGATATTGGATTGAGATGAGGTTAAACGGAGCAACATAATGTAATATGGCCGGACCAACTTGTTTGGGATTGTGGCATTGTTGATCGCACATTTTTTAGAGAACTGTACACGACTCTTCATTTCTTCTAAGTTTTCAGCTGACAAGAAACGGCCACTTACTAAGTTTAAATTGGTCTGATGTTATGCTTACAGTGGCTGCCTGTTTCCATGACTGTGATCCAACTGATAAAAGATTATAAAAATGACGTGCTGTTTTCTTAAATTCTTCCTTAATGAAGCATCTCAGGCTTATGAATTAGATGGATGTGTAAGTAGAATTGGTGCCTGATATGATAAGGTGCAGATCCTCTATGCAATTAAGTCGTTCAGAAACCTTGGAGGAGGTAGTTATTCAGTGAATGACATGTCTTGCTGAATTTCCTACTTTTCTAGGCAGCAACTGTCAGGTTATCTAGTAGTGAGATTATACCTATTGTAGTACTGAGACTTAAGCTGGTGCTAGAAAGACAGTAACAGGTTCTATGTCCTATTTGACAGAGCCACAAGACGATGATTCTGTCTGAAACTGAATATTAACAAAATAGTTATGTGAAGAGTGTAGTTGAGAGCAGTTTACTTGCTTGGATTCTCCAACTTTCACAAAATCCCTCTTTGGACTTTGATTACAGAAATGGAGAATGAGCAGAGGTGATAAAAAAAGAGGCCCTTTTTTATTCATATAAAAAATTAAAATTAACTAATTAATCAATATTAAAAAAATTATTGATCAAAATATCTAATAAATGTATAGTAAACACTTATTTGTTTAAAGAGGGAGGGCCTTGTTTTTTGTGTTTTAAACAAAAAAATCTTTTGTTGCTCATTGGATTCGAACTCGCGACCACTCGAAAGGCAATAACTTTTAAGAAGAGCCCTCAACCACTGAGCTACAAATCTCACTGATATTTAGAGACATTTTTAATACATATCTGAATATTTGAAACATCCATAAAAAAAAAACTGGGGCGGAGCCGCAGAGGCCCCGCCGGCCAGGGGGCCCTGTGCGGTGGCGCCGCCTTGGCCGCCCCAGGGACGCCCCTGGATAAATCAAACATATTCTCCTTCAATGGCACCATTAACAAACTTCAACATGTTTCACCCTCTCCTCCCCTCCCCTCCCCTCCACCTGACCCCACCCCACAAGAACAATGGAGAGAAATGAGAGAATTGCCACAAGCTTTGATTGAACCCCTTACGTTTGACGTCGTGCTGATTTTTCTATATTTGGAGGTCCTCTCTAATTATGATTTCCCTTCTGTTGTTAACCAGGGAGTACCCTGTCCTACTATTCCCAGGAAGGATAAACCAAGACGTGTTGATCTGTATTATTCAAGTTGGTTCATTCAAGCATGTATGATCGGCTACTTTCCTCTTTCCATTTCCTTCTTTTCCAATTTGGGGAAATAACATTTCATGCTTTTGCTTTTCCAATTACGCCAGAACATCTATGAATCAAAACAAACATGCACCTTCTAGTTTTACTGATAACTTGGCTAGCGTCATCATGTTCGGTTTGTAAATAATGCAGTGATATGTCATTGTATTTCCTGCAATTCCTTTTTAACTTCTTTTGCGAGTATCACTAACTAGAGTTGACCTGTTAAAGGCGTGATCTTCTGATTCCCATTATCATTTTCTAAGACACTGAAATCCATTGCGGTGTATGAAACAGTGGAATCAAGGAAACGAAATGGCCAGCTGACTGCATGTGAGGTGCTTCTCTTCCATCACGAAGATATGGGCATCCCATGGGAAATCGCAAAATTTGGGGTAAGGCAGGGTATGTGGGGGGCTGTAAGGAAGATTGAGCGTGGACTCCGTTCCTATCAGAAATCAAGAGCGTCTGACACGAAGATCTCTCACTGTGCTTTTATGGCCCAAGTAAACACGAAAATTGATCCTGAAAACTTGAAGTCAATGGTAGAGGATGAAGAATCATCAGGGACTGAAGTACAGGTTTCAACTGCAAAACATGAGGGCAGTATAAACATACCAAAGCTACTTATCATTGGTGGAGCTTTGGTTGTTGCTTGTAACCTTGACCGAGGAATCATACCCAAGGCACTTTTGTTTAATGTAGCGAAAAGGTTTGGAAATATAGGGAAAAGAGCAATCCAAGGGAATGACCGATAATTTCATTTGTATGATGTTTTTATTGTACATAACCTATTTTTTCCCCTTTTAGCGTAGTATTAGTGATTTATACAAGCAACGACTTTTACATGTAATACAAGCAGAGTATTGTTGATCAATACAAGCGAGGCACAGATGTTATCATCTGTTTTACTTTAGGCCTTTGATTCTTAATCACTACAGATTGTCAAGAAGAAATTTTTACCATGTGAATTGTCACAAGCTTATAATTGTGACAAGTCTTATTAAGTCTAGTTGGTCTCCAGTTTATTTGTATGTTACAATTTAGTCCCTAAGTCTATTTTTATACAGTTTAGTATTTACATTCCAGTCCTGTAGTTTTAAATACCCTGTACGCTCATTTGGGCATTTTATCCAGAAATATTATCAAAATCTTTTCTCTCTTCTCTTTCTTCTCTCCCTTTCCCCTTCCTTCTCTGTGAATCCATAGTAGCAGACCCAAGTTTGTTACATGAATGTACTGTTCATGTGAGTTTTCTACTATGAACAGCCATATTGTTGATGGAGAGCTTACCACCCCTCTTATATTCGCGATTGTTCTCATGGAAAAAGAGTTTGTTTTTTGTTACAGAAGCATGATTTACACAACCTATAGCAAAACATTCGAGTTGTGTCTAAACTAAATGTTGGACAAGGAGTCAGGCTCTCTCTTAAATGGATACGCTATCCCGGCTATGATACGGGGAATGGAGGTGAGAGCTACTCTTTTTCTTTTATGAAAAGGTAAATGGGTTGAAATTATCAAAATGTACAAGTATGATGGGCATACCCATGGACTCAGTGACAATATAAATCTAGCGCGTCCCTGCTGGCAGATCAACACCAGATTTAATCACGTCAATAACAAAACTTTAGCTAATCCTACAAGCTGGGTAGTCAAGAGTGCAAAAATATGATGCAGGTAGGAGATCAATGAGAAAGTCCTAAGCTGTGGAAATTCCCTTATGTAACCATAAGGTTGCAGCCGTGAGCCTCCTTAAACCCTTGCCATGGTAAATCCAAAGGGAGAAACCCACGGTCAAGGAAAGAGTATCTATTCGGATATGGGTTGAGCCCACCCTCGTCATGTTATGCTGCTAAAAGATAATCGCCATAGAACCTAAGACCTATAAGACTTAAGTTCTTGCGCTTACCCACAATCCGGGAAGTCACGCGGTACAACAAAATAAGAAGAACCCCCGCCAATCCCACACGTCGGATGGTCAAAAGACTTCAGTTGATTCCACAGGTCGGGTAGTCTCGAGATTTACACATGACTAACCAAGACATACTCATTGAATTTATATTGGATGAGCGGTTGTACTATAATTGTTCGGGAGACATGCACCCACACGCTACACACTAAAATGAATTGCAGTGCACCTCTTGATGTTAACATGCATGAACTTTCACTGCACGGTCTGCACCAAAAATATTAATTTCCTACACGTCTGAAACAGCAGGGACCATCAAGTACTTAACTAGTTAACTTTGCATCTTCTTTTAGTTCAGTACGTGCCAAATATTATGTCCAGGTGACTTGATGAATTAATTAAATGAAAACTTGGTACTCTAAGACAAATTATCTGCCTAGCTTCCCAGTTCCCACTAATATCCTATGTTAATCTATAAGCAATGAGCCAAAAGAGTAAAAATCCGAAGCAAAGGAATATTAGTTGCCTTAATAGATGAGAAAAGTAAATAATTACAATATATTCCCTTTTCAGTCTTTTCAATGTTCTGTTTTATTTGTTTCTTTTTCCTAGAAAAGTCGACAATTTATCCTTACAGTGCATATGACTTAAATTTCTTAACTTGTTTGAAGTATTTGAGTTCAAAGTTCGATTTCTGCTAAGTTGAAACTCGAAAGACTTGATAAAAAGAGTTAATGATAAAAAATACAATTGAATTATCATTTTTTATTGAGTTTCACACATCAACTATCAACTGTTCTATTTTCTCATCCGAACTATTCACCCCTACTATCAGTTGTTCCTTTTTCTACCTGAACTCTCTACTAAGTGTGTTTTAATGCATATATGATAGAAATTCATGTATAAAAAAGGAACAACTAATAGTTGAGGTGTGAAACTCGCGAAAAAGTGAGAACATTATATGAGAAGGACCGAATATATGTCTTTTAAATTTCAATAATCAAGATAGTTCAGTTACCTTCTCCCATTAAGATTATTCAAGTAAACCCAAATTTTGGGAGTTTTAAGATATTACGGAAAGGGAAGGCGTAGCCAATCCTCTAAACTATTGCTGAAAGAGCAATATCTCTTCCAAAACTGAAGTTGCTGGATAGAAATTCTTCTTGGTAGAGTATACTTTACATTCTTATTTCGCGCCATGTTGAGATGAAGCCCACCTAACACTTTATTTGTTAAATCAGTTGGTTAGTTATTAAATACTTAACTGTAGTTAGTTGGTTAGTGATTGGCATTCTAATCATAGTTGGTGAAGTTAGTTTGCTGCTTGTATAAATAAGGTTTTGAGCCTCTGATTGAGCAATGAAATATTGAAAAGCTTCCATAACATTCTCTCTCACATTTCTCATTATCGTTCCTTCCTCTTCACTGTACAATTCATTCTGTTCGATCCACATCAGTTGGATCATGCATGTACATTAAACTGCACATATTGTGCAGTTCAACATGGTATCAAAGCCCTGGACAGTGAATCGAAGCTTTTGCTGCAACAAAATCGAAGGATTCATGATCTGAGATCCTGAATCAACTTTCATCTACTTCATTCAATTTCGAGTGAAATTTATGTATTTCTGTAAGTTTTCATTGATCTGCTCCTACGATTTATCATAAACGACATATAATTGTGTGAGATATGGAATCGATTGCAACATTGAATATGGATGAGTCTTCGAACTCGACATCCAATACAGTCGATCACAATCATCCACTATTTTTGAGTGGATCTGATTCTGCCTCTGGATTGCAAGTTGAATAGAATTAATAGGAATGGAAAACTATACTTTGTGGAGTAGAATGATGCGATTGAACTTACTCACAAAGAATAAAATTGGATTCATTGATCGATCGATTAAACGAGACACTTATGGTGTGAATCTAGTAAAACAATGGGAAAGATGCGATGCGATGGTAATTTCATGGATTATAAGAAATGTCAATAAGAGTTTACTTAGTGGAATTCTATACAAATCTACTGCGCATGCAGTATGGAAGGATTTGCGAGAGAGGTTTGACAAAATTAATCTCTCTAGAGTATATCAATTAAAAGGGAATTGGTTATGTTTCATCAATGTGTGTTTCATGTAGCAAACACCTCCTACTTGGATGAAGGATTTTGTGTCACCTTCAGACACTGTCAAATATCCATTATCCAATTATCTTAGTTATGCTGGTTTGTCAATATCCTACCAGAGTTGTGTAGCCAAAATGTCTGAAAATTGGGAACCACAGACCTATTCTGAGGCAGCAGGAGACATGAGATGAGTTGAAGCTATGAGGACAGAGATTAAAGCTTTGGAGGACAATAATACTTGGGAGATTGTAGACTTTCCCAACTGGAAAGAAGGCCATTGGCTGCAAGTGGGTGTACAAGATCAAATACAAGATCACTGGAGATATAGAAAGGTTTAAGGCAAGGCTAGTTGTCAAAGGGTATAATCAGAGGGAATAAATAGACTATCAAGACACTTTCTCATCTGTGGTCAAGATGGTTACAGTAAAGGCTATTATATCTATAGCAGCAGCTCAGGCATGGAGTATATATCAAATGAATGTATTTAATGCCTTCTTACAAGGGAATCTAAATGAAGAAGTCTATATGAACATACCAAAGGGAGTGACACATAGACAAAAGAAGGTATGTAAACTACTTAGATATCTATATGGATTGAAGCAGGCCTCAAGACAGTGGAACATCAAGTTGGTTACTGCCTTATTGTCTGCTGGTTTTGCTCAAAGCCACCTAGATTATTTCCTTCTCACAAAGAAGGTGAATGGAAAAATAATAGTAATTTTGGTGTATGTGGATGACTTACTCATCACAGGGGATGATGAAACACTTATTCACTGACCCTAACTTCATAAATCATTTATATTTAGGTAATATTCATGTTAAAAAAACAGAGCAAATGTAACAGTTTTTTTCTTACCATTTTGCAGAAGCAATTGCTGTTTCAGCCACACAATTTACACTTCATAACAATTGCGGTTACACAGTTTGGCCAGGTACTCATATGTGCGTTTACTATAAACGCATGGGTCTTCTTTACTTCTAACAAAGTCAAACGATTTGACTGTTTTGTCAAAACAAATATTCCAACTCCTTGAGGCTTACTTTAAGTTCATAAATGGACTTATGTAGTTTGCATACTACTTTGGGTTGAGTCTTGAATGTAAAACCCTCTGGTTGTATCATATACACCTCCTCAATTAGGTCACCATTGAGGAAAACAATTTTAACATCCATTTGCCAAATATCATAATCATAGTATGCAGCTATTGCAAGCAAAATCCGAATGGACTTAATCTTTGCAACAGGTGAGAAGGTTTCATCATAATCGACTCCAGGCAATTCATTATAATCTTTAGCCACAAATCTTGCTTTATAAGTCTGTATTTTGCCATATGCATCAATCTTATTTTTGAAGACCCATTTGCATCATATGGGTCTAACCCCTGTTGGCAAATCAATCAAGTCCCATACTTGATTTATGTACATGGATTCCATTTCGGATTTCATGGCTTTTTGTCATCTCTGTGAATCAATGTCTAACATTGCTTCACTGTAGGTAGTAGACTCGTCATCATCAGGAATATCTATCTCATTGTGTGTTTCAATAAGGAGCTTAAGTCTTTCAGGTGCACGATGAGTCCTAGTGGTCCTACGGAGTTGAATATTCTGCGTTTCGGTGTTTGTTGTATTTTGATTGTGAGAAGGTATTTGTGTGTTGGACAATCCAACACCTTGAGAAATTTCAGGAATATCACTTTGAACAGGATGTTGCACAACCATTGTGTCATCCTCCATTGGTTGTGCATGAGAGTCTTGCATTTCTGCATTATCCCTCACTTCACTCCCACTGGCTGAAGGCGTACTCTAAGTACCCAATCAACATCAAATACTCCCACTGAATCCTTGCCTAGATCACTGGACAAGGGTTCATCCTCTATATTATTTTGTACTTCTCGAATTTCTTCAAGTTCTATCTTGTTGTAACTCTGTTCCTTGTAGACATATTCTTCTTCAAGGAAAGTTGTATTTCTGGAACAATTACTTTATGTTTGCCAGGAAGATAGAAGTAGTATACCCTTATTTCCTTAGGATACCCCACAAAATAATACTTCTCACTTTTAGATTCTAATTTGTCAGTAAGCAACTTCTTTACATAAGCAGGGCACCCCCAGGGTCGCATATGTCTAAGTGTTGTCTTCTTGTCGTTCCATATCTCATATGGAGTCTTATCTACTGACTTTGATATTGCAGCAGAATTTCAAGATTAAAGACTTGGGTGAGTTGAGATATTTTCTGGGTTTTGAGTTTGTCAGAAACAAGAATGGAATTATGATGCATCAACGAAAATACTCCATGGAGTTAATTGCTAATATGGGGTTGACAGGAGATAAGCCAGCAGGGTCTCCAATTGAGTGGAATGCAAAATTAACATCTTATGCATATGATCAACACTTGAGAGACAAGACAGTTAATCCTGGAGAAGTAGTTAATCCTGGAAAGACAATTAATGATCCTCTTTTAGCTGATTCTTTTGAGTATCAAAGACTCATTGGAAGACTACTGTACTTAACTAAAACAAGACTTGATATATCATTTGCACTTCAATGTCTCAGTCAGTACATGCAAGAACCTAAAGTCTCACATATGGCAGCAGCAGAGAGAATAGTTCGATATGTGAAACAAACACCAGGCTTGAGGATCTTCCTTCCTACTGGGGATTCTGCAGTTCCATCTGCTTACTGTGATGCAGATTGGGCATCATGTATCAATACAAGGAGGTCAGTCACTGGTTATTTAGTTTTCTTTGGATCTTTCCTCATCTCCTGAAAGTCCAAGAAACAACATACAATATCTAGAAGTTCGACAGAGGCAGAGTATAGGAGCCTTGCTTCTGCAGTATCTGAAGTCGTATGGATCTCTGGGTTATTTTCTGAGCTTGGCATACATGTGAAACAACCAATCCCTGTATACAGTGATAGTAAGTCATCCATCCAGATCGCAGCAAACCCGATCTTCCATGAGCGTACAAAATATATCGATATCGATTGTCACTTCATACGGGAAAAGGTCCAGCAGGGGTTAGTGTCTACGCAGCATATTCTTACTGCAGAGCAGCCAGCGGATTTGTTCACAAAAGGATTACTACAAGGGCAACATCATTATTTGTTATCCAAGCTAGGTGTCAAAAATATTTTCTTAGCACCTAGCTTGCGGGGGGATGTTGAGATGAAGTCTACCTAACACTTTATTTGTTAAATAAGTTGGTTAGTTACTAAATACTTAACTGTAGTTAGTTGGTTAGTGGTTGGCATTATAATCATAGTTGGTGAAGTTAGTTTTCTACTTGTATAAATAAGGCTTTGAGCCTCTGATTGAGCAATGAAATATTGAAAAGCTTCCACAACATTCTCTCTCACATTTCTCATTATCGTTCCTTCCTCTTCACTGTACAATCCATTCTGTTCGATCCACATCAGTTGGATCATGCATGTATATTGAACTGCACAGATTGTGCAGTTTAACACGCCATCCTTAGTTAAATCCGTATCAAAGTTGTTTGAATATTTTTACTTTTCTCATAAATAATTTTTAGTTATTTCTTATTTTGATCCCTAGAAAATTTAGCAATTATATACAGAAAGAGATCCTAATGCAAAAGTAGTTGCTACTTACATCATCTCCGGCACGGGACATTGTCCCCGATAATTACACACAGCAGGAGATAATTTGAATGTCATGTTGACGTGGAAATAATTGAAAATTATTGAATATATAGGAGATAATCTTGTCACGTGAAGGAGACAATGTCTCCTGCAACGCCATGTGGCAATCTGCGATTGGCTGCCAGAAATTCATTTACCACCGCTATTTTAATTGCTATTTTTGACTAATAATTTGACCGAATTAAAAAAAAATACCAATTTTTTTTATTTTTCAAGATATATAAAAAGAGACTAAGTTTACTTCATTTGGATACCGAAATATTTTGGCTATTTCTCCAAATTTCTATCTTCTTCCAAATTATTTGCTATTTTTTTTAGTATGCGTCCTAATCAAAATTTTAATCTTCCTCCAAATTTTATATTTCCTAACCAACTACAAAATCCCAATATTTAACGTCCACAAAATTCTCAAAATATGTCATCCAATTTTCAAATGTCATATATGATGTCAACTAATTTTGGTATGCAATATCTGTATAACCGAAAAAATTGGAATTTGGCAAAAGTTTGGAACAACCGAAAATTAATTTTCAATTTTGTGATTTTAATATTATCAATATTTTAGTGTGTTTTTGATAAATTGTATGATTAATTTATCTTCATTAATAAAATCATGTATTGTTGTGTTTTAATATTATAATAAATTTGATAAGTGTCAAAATTAAATGAGTATAAGTAATTTATAATTTTATTATTATATGTGTAATAATATGAATTACAAGAATAATATCATATACAAAATAAAAAATGAGATGGAATGAATATATATGTTGAGGTATATGTATTGATGTGGAGAAAGAGAAAATGAATTATTTTATGAAATATCTCCTGCTGTGGAGTGATGTGATAAATTGAGATATTTGATGATGTAGCAGATGAATAATCTGATATGACAGGAGATAAAAGTGATTTCAATTATCTCCTGCTGGAGATGGTCTTAGAATTGATTTTCTCTTCTAAAAAATCAATAGTGTTTAAAAATGAGTTTATAGCGTAACGTCAACAAAAGAACAAACGTTTTTGAAGAATAAGGTGGTGTTTGGCCAAACTTCTAGAAGTGTTTCTGTTTGGCCAAACACCCTCTTTCTAGAAGTTGAAATACTTTTTCCAGAAGCCAAAAAGTGTTTCTGGATGGGAAGAGAAGTAGAAACATCAATTTGGTGCTTCTGGAGAAGCTCTTTTTGCTCATTCATTGAATTTTTGTTGGACCCATTTACCATTTTCTTTTCACAAAATTCCTTTTAATCTCATATAATATCCCCATATAAAATAGAAATTTCAGAATATGGGTAGGGCGGGGGTAAGAAAAAAAATCATTTTTTTATAAAGTAACAAAAAATATGAAATAGAAATTTGAGGATGGGTTGACAATGGGGTGGGGGTAGGTGGTAGGGCTGGGGGGGGGGGGTAAGAAAAAAATTCATATTTTTTAATAATTTTTTTTATAAAAGTAACAAAAAATATGAAATAAAAATTTGAGGATGGGGTGGGGTAAGAAAAATTTCATATTTTCAATCATTTTTTATAAAAGTAACAAAAAATATGAAATAGAAATTTGAGGATGAGGGTAGGGCACTGGGGTATGGGTTGGGGGTAGGGCGGGGTAAGGTGGAAAGAAAAAAAATTCATATTGTTTATAAAAGTAAAAAAAAGACATAGAAATTTGAGGATGGGGTGGGGGTAGGTGTGGGTAGGGCGGGGGTAGGTTTGGACATATTTGAGTCATTGACTATCATATTGTCGTTACATTTTTTATGTACAATATAATATTATTTTTTGATTAAATGTTGCAATTAAATAATTTTAATTTTTTTTATTAAATTGTAAGATATACTAATTTTTAGAAACATATGATAGAAAAGAATATTTTAAATAATTTTAAATCTATTAAAAAGAATATTCTAGTAAATTTGCATAAATATTGGCCAAACAGGAAACTGTTTATGTTTTTCAGAAACACTTCTATAATTATAGGTCAAACACCCTAACTGATTCTAAAAGCAGTTTAGAAAATACTTACGAGAAAGCAAACATCTTTCAGGAAGGCACTCTAAAGGATAGTGGAAAAAAAAAATACTATAATTAACACTATCAAATATCTTTCTCAAGGGGGGATGCATTACTAGTCGTTTGTTCTCTAGTGATTGAACAAACTTTTTTGAAGATGTTCTAATAAAGATAAACTACTTATTACTATTATATGGTACTTCTATTACTTTTGGGATCATAGAGGAAAATATAATGTTCAGTTTTTAGTGAAGAATGCACTACGAAGCTACAACTAACGTTAGCATACAGTTTACTTTTCTTAGGTCGTACGAAAACCCAATTAAAAGAAAGTGCCATCTTTTACCGAATCATAAACTCCAACTAACGTTATGTCAATTTGGCTTGCCATATTTTAATTTGTTGTTGTTATTAGTTTGCATTGTATCATCATTTTCTCCACTTTTCTTTTGCAATATTAGCTCTGAATTATGGTGCAAACCTCGGCCTCTTTTACTGCTGTTGGTGCGACGGCGCCGCCGCCTCTCCGGGCTTCTTCAGTCCGCCGGTTGAAGAAGCAACGATCAAATAAAAATAGTTGTTTGACTAAACATCCTTAGTAATTAATATAGTTATTTAATTACCAAAAAATTTACTTATTTAAATTAGAGTAATTTTAAAAAATAATAATATTTTTTTATTGATAAAATAAGTGAATACTTATCTTGAATAAAAATAAAAAAGTTAAGTGAGCACTTATTATAAATCAAAGGAAGTAGTGTTTGAAAAGAAATGAATTCTAATAATTGTTTTTAATTTTTTTTTTGCAAAACTAACAACAAAGTCTCTCACATAAAAAGAGACGGATTGGTAATACTTTTCTGTTTGAATTTAAATTATATAAATCATTAGTATGAGAATTTTAGTATCATTAACTTATATAAACATGTTGAGCTTAACGGGTAATTGCTCTTTTATTGAAGAGAATAAATTTCATGTTTTAAGAAAGTTTATTTACAGATATTTTTTAATGACTTATTAATATAAAAAAATTATTATAATAACTATGTATATAACTTTTTTTTTCTTTTTTCTTTAGACTAAAACAAATAATTAATTATTAATTAATCGTATATACTCGTACAACCCTGAAACGTATTTTGTTTTTCGTGGTTTAACTTTAAGTGTACGCTGTCTTTGCTAGGGCTGCACAAAATCCTTGGACTGGACCGAACCGAGGACCGAAAATCCAGAAAGGTCGGACCGAAAAATTCAGTTCAGTCCAATATACACTAAAAATCGGAAAAAAAAATCCGGACCGGACCGAGGACCGAATTTTCAGAAACGTAGGACAGAAGACCAGGCCGAAAAATTCGGTCCGGTCCAGGTTTTTTTTTCGATCCGATCCATTTTTTGTGCAGCCCTAGTCTTTGCTACTATTTCCAGCATGCCACCTGCTATTGTCCATCCACTGTCTATAATAGGTTAGGACCCAACTCCGTATTGGTGTCATAACAAAATCAATGGTGACCTGGTGAATGAGTTGAATGTTGAAGGCTGTTCAAGTAGTATATGGATAAGCCAGTCAACCAAACTTCAAGTTAAGTTCAAACAGCAATTATTGACTTTGGCAAATTAAGGGGGGTATAGTATAGATACTTTGATTTGGCATGTTTGTAAGCAAATACACGTAATGGTGCAAGTTGGGATCTTCCTCCACCCTGACAATTTCAACCAACAAGTTTAAGATTAATCCAAATTATATGTTAGCTAAAAAACTGGTTACTAAGCTGCAGTGCTTGTTTTTTCGTTCTTGCAAAGCGACATAAAATCAGAGAAATGTGGCCTTAAAGCAAGCAGAACAATTAAAGAATGCCCACATCTTGTAACTTGGTCTCTCCTAGGGCTGTCCAACGGGCGGACGGGAGGGTCGGGACTCGGGTTCCGGCAGGACGGGAAGAGATTCCATCCTGTCTCACATCCCGTCAGAAGAGGGGCCGGGACGGGTCGAGATTTGATTTTTTCGCCACTTAATTTTAAAAAATAATATAAATAAAAACTTCAATAATTGAACAAGATAGTGTAATAAAAACATCACAATGCTGTTTTTGTGCCTCTTATATTATTTAATAGATTTTTTTTTTGTAATACAATTTCAAAATTGCAACTTTGTTTCGTAGTTCAAAAGTTGCAAATCACATATTAAAATTGCAATTAAAAAAATTACATATGCAACCATACTTTTTCGAATTCCTCACAATGTATTGAGGATCTTCTGTTGTAATTGGAATTTGTTTGTCAAATTCTTCAACGCCGCTTCCTGTTCCCCCGGACAAGATTTCGTTGTAGTTGTAGTCTTCTTCATCGTTGATCTTCGGTTGACCGCACCTTCTACGCTCCGCTCGAATCTAGTCTTTGAATAGAACTGTAATCTTCAATGTGTCTCCAGCCAATAAATGTTTGTGCTCTCCTATTTGCTGACGAAAGTATCAAACAACACAGACTCCTGAGTCTATCACACAAAAATAATTTATCCCAAACTTACCCAACTAATTTGACTATGAAGTTTCAAGATCAATCTGTGTTAAATATACAGCCAATATACACGAGTATATCGGATGAGCAGTGTCACGGGTTACTGTAGCACAGGCCCACGATTTGGGTATAAATTAGTCTTGTACAAGACTAATTTATGCCCAAATCGTGCTCAAATGGGAATAAGATGAGAGAGTACCTGAGTCAGACATCATGTGAGTAGTGGCGTCGGTGTTCATGTACCAATTTGGGTCCTGATGCGCGATTTATGCACACACTAACGCAAGTGCACGTGTCGTGACAAGTAATATAGTCTAGAAGACCGAGTTATCGTCCTCAGGGAATAGTGTTCAATTCTCAAATTCTATTATATGG
This sequence comes from Przewalskia tangutica, assembly GCA_029844215.1. Lineage (NCBI taxonomy): Eukaryota > Viridiplantae > Streptophyta > Magnoliopsida > Solanales > Solanaceae > Przewalskia > Przewalskia tangutica. The sequence goes on from CM056732.1 coordinate 2,900,419, forward strand.
TATCTATTTGGTAACCGATGATTGATGAATTGTTTATAACTATAATTATGAATGCTAACTAAACTACTTTGTTTTACTTCAGATATGGTGGAAATAGGGCTTCCAAATCTCCTCAACTATCCGCTCATCTTACTTGTTAATGCACTTAATTATGGTTCTTCTTCTATTTTGAGATAGCAGGTTAACTAAGCCGTTTTATACTCCTGTTAAGGTAATATAAACACTCAACCCCAATATAGAACTCTTCTACCTTTCGGTGATAAGATTGACTATAAAGGAGGATTAAGAGCAATAACTTATTAAACTACACAAGTATCGGGGTACTTTCGTCCACGATTTAACCTATGTTTATTCAACTATAGCATATTCACAATCTTCCCTTTCGGCTTTCGATTAAAAATCATATAGATTATGATAATTAGTGATCAATTAATTACCAAACAGTCAAGACAATTATTGAATAAATCTCAACAATGATAAGAAAAAACCAAAACATGCATTAATTCATAAGAATAAGTTTCAAGTGATTTGATATGGAAAGCCCTAGATTAAGTTAGTTCCTAGCCATAGACATGACAAGAACTAAACTAATATCCAACATAAACTATAAAGAAATAAAACAAAGAAACAAGAAATTACACAAAAAGTGGTCTCCAATCTTGATCTTCAAGGTTGTGTTGAATTGACAAGGGTTTGGAACCCTTAATTCTGACCTAAACTCTCCTTTTTATAGCCTCCAAATCGTCCTCCAAGTTTTCCTTCCAGGCCTTGGCCCATTCCTATTCGAATTTGACAGAAATTCCGCCTCGGCGCGACCATGGCCCAGCGGCTGAAACTCTGCAGATTCTACGTAATTTGGGCGCGCGGCCTCGATCTTCTTGGTTGAGCGCCATGGCCGCCTGTTTCGTGCCCGGTTCGCCAACTTTCTCGTTTTTTGAGCTCCGGGACCTCTGTTTCTGCCCTCTTTTTGCTCCTTTTCGCCAATGAGCCACTTTAAACCATTATGACTCAAAAGAAAGAAAATATATCCTAAGACGACACGTATTTGTATAAAAATGGGCAAAAGACTAACTAAAAATGACTCAAAAGGTGTATATAAAATACACCGATCAAACACCCCCAAACTTAACCTTTGCTCGCCCTCGAGCAAAGATCAAAAGAAAGAATTAAAGACAAGAGGAAAAAAGAAATAGACTAACTCAAAGACACTGATCACTTTGTTGCATCATTGTTACTTAGAAAAGCATGAAGGTTAGCAGAATAATATGCATGAACATATAGCATGAATTTTTAGCATTCTAAACACATTAAGTTAGATATTTCGCAAATTCAATTTAATCATGCTCAATGGACGTAAGAATACCTAACTATGCATGTCAATTTCAAAATCCTATGGCATGTTTACTTGTTATTCTCCACTAATCATAGATACACATGTAAGAGATCTTCAGGGCTTTTCAGGGTTGTAATGTAGGCTTAGGCATGGGTAGGTAAAAATATGCATTTGGGCTCATTTTATGTACCATAAGTTCTTTTGCTTTAAATTCTTCCCTTTTCTTTTGATTTTCTTTCTTCACTTCATACCTATCTTTCCCCTCTTTTGTTTTGAGAGAATGAAGTGTATTATGAATAACAGGCACCCCCAAACTTAGGCTTTTGCCTATTTATTATTACTTTTTCATTGGGGTGCATCAAAATTGTTCACTCTTTTTGTCTCTTTTTTAACACTTTATATTCCAATCACCTCAATTTTTCACTTATGGCACAAGTGTGGAATTATAGGGTGTCAAAGAAAACGTCTTATTTTTGGCTCAAAGGGGCTGACTAGGGATTCAATTGTAATGTCAGGGATAGACAAAGAATGATAAGAAGGGGCTAACAAAGAAATGTCTGAATCATCTCCCTAACATGCATATCCTAACTATTTCGCCTCAAATAGCAAGCAAGCAGACACATAGGCTTAATCACTAACAATACATAAATCAAGCAAGATACCCCAAATAGTTCGATTTCATGAATTTTTGGCATATCTAACCTAAGTGTTTAGATGGTTGCTTCTAATTTCATTAGATTATTCAACATTACTTCACTAGGCGTTTCTAGTAACTACAACATGCATGATCTTAAAAAAAAAATTATGACTCAAAAATACTCAAAAATACACAAAACAAATCAAAACGACTCAAAAACAATAAGACACCCCCCAAACTTAAATCACACATTGTCCCCAATGTGTGCAAGACTCAAAAAAAAAAAAAATAGGACAACTTACAAACTTGGTTTAAAGTGGTGGCGGTGACTAATGCATGACAGATAATGTCAGGAATCCCGTCAGAGTGGAAGGGCTTTGGATTTTTGATTTGGAGAAAGGAAAATCGGATTAGGGCTTCTTCAAAATTCAGATTTTCCGTCGTGGCGCCGCGGCCCTGCAACTGGCGTCGCGGCGCTGAGCCGATTTTTCTTTTCTTTTGATTTTTTCAGTTTTTCGTCCTCCAAATTTTTGGCCTTGTACCTGTCATCACAACATGTAAACAATATCATCTGTGAGACTGTTCTAAGTAAAAACTAATTGCACTAAATTAAATAGAATAAAATAACCTTGGGTTGCCTCCCAAGTAGCGTTGTCTTTAACGTCTTTTAGCCGGACGCAAGTTCCTTATCATGTTAGAGTGAGATGGGTTACTAGGCTCATATATTCCGTTTCATTGATCACATAGGGTTTTAACCTCTGTCCGTTTACCTTGAAGGGGGCTCCCTCTCTCCCTTTTACTTCAACTGCACCATAGGGGAATGCTCTTACCACAGTGTATGGTCCTGACCAACGCGATTTGAGCTTACTGAAACGACCTTAACCTTGAGTTGAATAAAAGCACTTGTTGTCCTGCTTGGAAGTCTTTGTGGATCAACATCTTATCATGCCATACTTTAGTTCATTCCTTGTAGATCTTTGCATTCTCATAGGCGTTGTGTCTGAATTCATCCAACTCGCTCAGCTGTAGCAGCCTCTTCTGCCCTGCTGCCTTGGCATCCATGTTCAGCTTCTTCATTGCCCAATAAGCTCTGTGTTCCAACTCTACTGGCAAATGACATGCTTTACCATAAACTAACTTATATGGTGACATTCCAATTGGGGTTTTGAATGCTGTTATGTATGCCCACAGTGCGTCATCCAGTTTGATAAACCAATCTTTCCTTGAGCCATCCACCGTCTTTTCCAATATGCTCTTCACTTCCCTGTTTGACACTTCTGCTTGCCCATTCGCTTGAGGGTGATAGAGAAGTGTGGTGCGGTGGTAGACTCCATATCGGGAAAGCAATGTATTACGCTGCCTGTTGCAAAAGTGACTTCCTTCATCACTGATGATGGTCCTAGGAGTACCAAACCTTGTGAATATATTCTTTTGGAGGAATCTTTGAACAGTCTTACTGTCATTTTATTTAGTGGCTACTGCTTCTACCCATTTGGACACATAATCCACTGCCAGAAGAATGTACTGATTTCCAAAGGACGACGGGAATGGACCCATGAAGTCGATCCCCCACACATCAAATAGTTCCACTTCCAAGATCCCATGCGAAGGCATTTCATTTCGTCTTGATATGTTCCCTGTTCTTTGACAACGATCACACTTCTTCACAAAGGCGTGGGCATCCTTAAAAAGGGTTGGCCAATAGAACTCGCTTTGCAATACCTTTGCCACTGTTCTTGATGCCCCAAAGTGTCCACCACATTGTAGGGTGTGACAATGAGTGAGAATTTGGTGCATCTTCTCCTCTGGTATACATCGCCTGATGACTTGGTTGGCGCAGTGTTTGTATAACATCGACTCCTCCCAATAGTAGTGTTTTACTTTGGAGTAAAACCTCTTCACTTGCTGTCTTGTCAATCCTGGGGGTATTACCTTAGCTGCAAGAAAGTTAACAAAATCAGCGTACCAAGGTAACTTAAAGATCGCACTTATTTGAAACAATTGCTCATCTGGGAAGTGATTATTTATCTGCACATCCTTGGTGTTCTGACTCTCTGTGTTCTCAAGTCTCGACAAGTGGTCTGCAACTGAGTTCTCTGTCCCCTTCTTGTCACGAATCTCCATGTCGAATTCTTGTAATAGCAGGACCCATCGGATGAGGCGAGGTTTTGCATCCTTCTTTGTCATCAAATACTTTATGGCAGAGTGGTCAGTGTATACTATCACCTTATTCCCAATCAAGTATGGCCTGAATTTCTCGAATGCATATACTATTGCTAGCAATTATTTCTCTGTAGTCGCGTAATTTAACTGCGTGTCATTCAAAGTTTTACTAGCATAGTAAATGGATTTGAATGCCTTATCGACCCTCTGCCCAAGCACTGCCCCCACTGCATAATCACTTGCATCACACATTAGTTCAAATGAGAGCTCCCAGTTTGATGCAATGACTATGTGTGCTGAGATAAGCTTCTCCTTGAGTGTCTGAAAAGAGGTCATGCATTCCTTATTGAATTCAAAAGCAACCCCCGTCATTAGCAAGGTGGAAAGAGGCTTTGAAACTTTTGAGAAATCCTTGATGAATCTTCTATAAAAACCGGCATGCCCAAGGAAACTTGACTTTTGTTGACATCGAGGTGGTAGATTTTCGACATCGAAATCTTTGCTTTGTCCACCTCAATACCTTGGTTGGATATTTTGTGTCCCAGGACAATCCCCTCTTTTACCATGAAGTGACACTTCTCCCAGTTTAGCACAAGGTTGGATTCTTCACATCGTTTTAACACTGCTTCCAAGTGCCTCAAACACTCGTCGAACGAGGCCCCAAAGACCGAGAAATCATCCATGAAAATCTCTATAGTCCTTTCCACCATGTCCGAGAAAATTGCCATCATACACCTCTGAAAGGTCGCAGGTGCATTGCAAAGCCCAAATGGCATCCTTCTGAATGCAAATGTACTAAAAGGGCAGGTGAATGTTGTATTTTCCTGATCTTCTGGTGCTATCGCAATCTGATGATACCCTTAGTAACCATCCAAAAAGCAGTAGTAGTTGTGCCCCGCAAGTCTATCCAACATCTGATCTAGAAATGGCAACGGGAAGTGGTCTTTTCTGGTGGCCTTGTTCAACTTGCGATAGTCAATGCAGATTCTCCACCCAAGAATCGTTACAGAGGGAATGAGCTCGTTCCTTTCGTTGGTCACTACTGTCATACAACCCTTTTTGGGCACCACTTGTACTGGACTCACCCATGCACTATCAGATATAGGATAAATTACTCCAGTATCGAGCCATTTCATGATTTCTTTTCTGACTACCTCTTTCATGTTTGGGTTTAGTCTCCTTTGTGCCTCAATGGAGGGTCTGCTCTCCTCATCCAGACGGATCTTATGCATTACTGTTGACGGACTTATCCCCTTTATGTCTGCTAATGTCCACCCAATGGCACGCTTGTGAGCCCTCGATTTCTCGGACTTCTCAATCTCTATTGTGGATAGATGACATGAGATGATCACTGGTAAGGATTAATCTTCACCTAGATATTGGTACTGTAAATGATCGGGTAGAATTTTTAACTCTAACTCTGAAGCCTTTTCTGTGGATGGTACTGATCTCTCTGGCATCTTCCCAAGCTCTTCATATCTCTTCTTATCACACTTCTCGCAAGAATTCATCTAATTTGCATACTCCATCAGCTTTGGGTCGTTTCCACTACTATCGTCCCATCGGGTCAGTACTTCTTCAAGCGTATCATCATTTCTGAACCCTTTTTCTGACACTGCATTTTCGATTATGTCAATGGCGAAAGAGTTGTCACTTGCATCTGGGAAGGTTGCTGCCCGAAAAACATTAAAAATCACCTCTTCTTCTTCCACCCGAAGTTTCAGCTCCCCTTTGTGAACATCGATGAGAGCCTGTCCTGTGGCTAGGAAGGGTATGCCAAGTATGATGGGGATTATGTCATTTTCTCTTATGTCTAAGATGACGAAATCAGCGGGAAAGATGAACTTGTCCACCTTTACCAACACATCCTCGATGACTCCTCTAGGATGGACTATGGAGCGGTCAGCTAACTGCAAAGTGATGTTTGTAGGTTTGACTTCTCCCATTCCAAGTATGCAAAACACTAGGTAGGGCATCAAATTTATGTCTGCCCTCAGATCGCACAACGCCTTCTGACACTCAAACTTTCCAATAGTGCATGGGATGGTGAATCTCCCAGGATCTTTTAATTTCTGAGGTAGCTTTCTCTGTAGGATGGCACTGCATTCTTCAGTCAACACCACTGTTTCGTAGTCCTCTATCCTCCTCTTTTTGCTAAGAATATCCTTCATGAACTTTACATAACTTGGCATCTGCTCTAGTGCCTCAGCAAACGGGATATTGAGTTGCAATTGTTTGAGAATTTCCAAAAATTTAGAGAATTATTTGTCAAGAGCACTTGTTTTTAGCCTCTGGGGGTACGGTATCTTCACCTGGGGTGCGTTCACAACAACTTCCAGCCTCATTTCACCTTCTGGGCTCTGGGCGCCGCGGCCCTGAGATTCGGCGCCGTGGCGCCTAAAGCTCTGCACTGTCCCAGAATCGTCGGCGTCGTGGCGCTGCTCAGTGGCGCCGCGGCGCTGCAACTGCTGCGAATTTTCTGCTTCCACCGATTCGGCATTTTTCAGGTCAATCGCCTGACATTGCTCTTTTATATTTCCTCCAATATGTGCAGAGTGCTTCCCTTGCATTCTGCTGCTCAGCATGCCCGCGAGTTGTCCTATTTGTGTTTCCAAATTCTTCAAGGACACTCTCGTTTCGTCCATGAACTGAGTTTGGTGCCTAGTTAACCTGAGTATGGCTGCTCGTAACCCATCCTGCTCTTCCTGTGGGGCCGGGGGATTACCTTGTTGATAGTAGTAATCCATGTTTTCAGGATCCCTGAGATGAATCAAAACCAACAAACGGATCACGGCGCACTGATTTCACGAATAAAAGAGAAAAATATAGTAATAAATAAAAAAATAAAAAAATAAAAACAAAATTAGAAATTAAGAATAGATAAAATGATATTGAACTACGTCAATCCCCGGCAACGGTGCCAAAAACTTGATGCACGATTTATGCACACACTAACGCAAGTGCACGTGTCGTGACAAGTAATATAGTCTAGAAGACCGAGTTATCGTCCTCAGGGATTAATGTTCAATTCTCAAATTCTATTCTATGGTATCTATTTGGTAACCGATGATTGATGAATTGTTTATAACTATAATTATGTATGCTAACTAAACTACTTTGTTTTACTTCAGATATGGTGGAAATAGGGCTTCCAAATATCCTCAACTATCCGCTCATCTTACTTGTTAATGCACTTAATTATGGTTCTTCTTCTATTTTGAGATAGCAGGTTAACTAAGCCGTTTTATACTCCTGTTAAGGTAATATAAACACTCAACCCCAATATAGAACTCTTCTACCTTTCGGTGATAAGATTGACTATAAAGGAGGATTAAGAGCAATAACCTATTAAACTACACAAGTATCGGGGTACTTTCGTCCACGATTTAACCTATGTTTATTCAACTATAGCATATTCACAATCTCCCCTTTCGGCTTTCGATTAGAAATCATTTAGATTATGATAATTAGTGATCAATTAATTACCAAACATTCAAGACAATTATTGAATAAATCTCAACAATGATAAGAAGAAACCAAAACATGCATTAATTCATAAGAATAAGTTTCAAGTGATTTGATATAGAAAGTCCTAGATTAAGTTAGTTCGTAGCTATAGATATGACAAGAACTAAACTAATATCCAACATAAACTATAAAGAAATAAAACAAAGAAACAAGAAATTACACAAAAAGTGGTCTCCAATCTTGATCTCCAAGGTTGTGTTGAATTGACAAGGGTTTGGAACCCTTAATTCTGACCTAAACTCTCATTTTTATAGCCTACAAATCGTCCTCCAAGTTTTCCTTCCAGGCCTTGGCCCATTCCCATTCGAATTTGACAGAAATTCCGCCTCGGCGCTGCCAGAACCGGCGCGCGCGCAAACTCATGATTCAGTCAGATTTAGCCGCGGCCTCGATGTCGCTGGTTGAGGCGCCACGCCGCTGCTTGCGTCTTGCCGCTAACTTTCGCTTTTGAGCTCTGGGACCTCTGTTTCTGCCCTCTTTTTGCTCCTTTTCGCCAATGAGCCCCTTTAAACCATTATGACTCAAAAGAAAGAAAATTTATCCTAAGACGACACGTATTTGTACAAAAATGAGCAAAAGACTAACTAAAAATGACTCAAAAGGTGTATATAAAATACACCAATCAGGTCCAAAGGATTTATTCCAAGCGTGTGCATCGCTACTTCAATATCGATAGGAGTGGGGCCCGTGTCATGATGGGCTTGCGGAGGCCGAGGCCCAAGCACGCCGGTTTCACCAAAGATCTGTGGCGGAAGCTGGTTACCGGATCAGCCGAAATTGGGCCGAACGACCGGGCTGGCGTCGCCCAACCCACTTCCCGTAAGAATGTGGTCCTGGAAAATAATGGATGTTGGGTCACTTCCCACTGGACCAATCCCACGACCAGAGGGGCCAAGGCTGGGACCAGTTGGGTTGTGACCCACTGCTGCTAGAACTGCCTCTAATTCCACCGCGTTTGTCCCCACGATTTTTGCCATTATTTTTCCGATTATTTTTTAGTACGGTTTTGGTCGGAATTATCACCAAAACCCGGAGAATTAGTAAAGGACGTCATCATTGTTACACCTCGTTATTTAGCGACACTAATGGAGGGCATAATTAAGAAAATTAATATACTTAAGGATGTAGTTTCAGATTTTTTTTTACTACAACGAGCGTGACAATGGAAATTGGAAATAATAGTTATATATATTTTCGTTATGGATTAGTAACGTATTATATAAGCTACGACAACGAGGATACGAGGTCTTACGAGATTTTCAAGATTTAAGAGAAGGGAGATTTATTTTAGTAGAGGGGTTAATTTTAGTAGACAATTAAGAGATTTGGACCAAAGTGTAATTAATTTTCAGATTTTAAATTAACCTTATTAGAACCTATCATTTTCCGGAATCACATCCTTAAGTATATTAATTTCCTTAATTATGCCCTCCATTAAAGAATGCCACTGAAGTCAACCAGAATTCACACTTAGAAAACTTGGCATACAACTGTTGGTGCTGGAGGACCCTAAATGGTTTGCATGCTCCTGCTCTGAACTAGAATAAACCATGATATCATCAATGAATACAATGACGAACATGTCTAAGAACGGCCTGAATACCCGGTTCATCAAATCCATAAACACTTCTGGAGCATTGGTCAGTCTAAAAGACATCACCCTAAACTCATAATGTCCATATCGGGGCTGATGGTATTCGGGTGGATACACAGAAGATTGAGGCAGTGAAGACTTGGCCCAGACCTACCACACCTACCACACCTACTGAGGTACGTAGTTTTCTGGGGCTAGCAGGGTATTACAGGAGGTTTGTGGAGAAGTTTGCCTCGATCTCAGCGCCTTTGACTAGGCTAACTCAGAAGGCAGCTAAGTTCCAGTGGACGGATGCTTGTGAGCACAGTTTCCAGTTGTTGAATGATAAGTTGACTACGGCTCCAGTTCTGACTCTTCCCGAGGGACCGGATGGTTATGTCATTTATTGTGATGCTTCAGGTATTAGGCTGGGTTGTGTGTTGATGCAGAATGGCAGAGTTATAGCTTATGCCTTCCGACAGCTCAGGAAGCATGAAAAGAATTATCCCACTCATGATTTAGAGCTAGCAGCAGTGATTCATGCCTTGAAGATATGAAGATATTATTTATATGGGGTTTATTTTGATATTTATACGGATCACAAGAGTCTTCAATATATCTATAAGCAGATGGAGTTGAACCTACGGCAGAGACGGTGGCTAGAGTTGCTAAAGGACTATGATGTTGATATCTTGTACCACCCAGGAAAGGCCAATATTGTGGTAGATACTCTTAGCCGTAGATCTATGGGTAGCTTGAAGGATGTGCAGCCAAACAGAAAGGAGATGGTTCTCGAGATACACATACTAGCTAGTCTTGGAGTCCGATTGGCGGATTCGGGAGATAGTGGGGTTCTTGTTCGAGAACTTGCCAAGCCCTCTATCGTAGAAGAAGTAAAGAGACATCAGTATGAGGATCCTGTTCTGGCATGATATAGAGATACAACTGTCACGACCCTACCCGACGGGCCGCGACTAAGGGCCCTAATGACGTCATTATACTAACCTGTCACACATAATCCAACTAACACTTAAAGAAAATATGAAATTCGGCAGCATAACACCGCAACAATAACATATGCCAGAATAGGCAAGCCGCCCGCTTTACACAGAATGTACCGCGCTGAGTCACAACTAGCCAACATAATATAGCAGGCAAGCCGACAAGGCTGTCACCAAATAGTATCACGTATACACGGGAACATTCCAACACAGAGTACAACAACATGGCTGACCAATACAGATTTATAACCCTACATAAGTACAACTCATAACTGTCTACAGACCTCTATGAGAAGGATAACGACATATGACGGGACAGGGTCCCGTCATGCCCCTAAATATACATAAGTATAAAAAGAGGTTCTGTATCAAAATGGCTAAGCTCTGAATCAAAGGAGCTCTCCAAACAGCTGGACGGAATCCTAGACTGGTGGATCACCAAACTGAGCACCTGTACCTGCGGGCATGAAATGCAGCCCCCCGAGGAAAGGGGGGTCTGTATGAAATAATGCACTGAGTATGTAAAACATGAAGTACTGTAAAGAAGATCATAAGTGATCAATAGATAACAGGAGACAGGTATAATAATCAGAATCTAAATCCAACTGTGCCATATACAAATGAGAGTCAATTGTGTCTTATAAAAATGAGAGTCAACTGTGCCTTATAAAAATAAGAGTCATGAACATATATATACCGTACCCGACCCCCAGTGAGGGTCTCGATGTGAATGAAACCATATACACATATATACCGTACCCGACCCTTATGGGACTCAGTGTGAAATCATATACATACCGTACCCGGCCCTTATGGAACTCGGTGTGAAATCATATACATACCGTACCCGGCCCGTTATGGGACTCAGTGTGAAATCATATACATACCGTACCCGGCCCATTATGGGACTCGGTGTGAACTCATCATTCGACCATTAATAAAATCATTTAACCGAACTCTTTACTGAAAATCTAAAGCACTTCTCATAACTCATATTACTAGGAATTAGACTGTATAGAAACCATGTACGTCCGCCGTACGTTTACTTAATAAAAATCATGCCAAAAGAAAGAAAGAATAGTTCACATACCTTACTGACGAAATAACTAACTCAATAAATATGATTCGCCTCAACTAGTACGTCAACCTATAACAATAACAACACGCTCGTCAACTCTATAATTTCTAACGTTGGTTACATTGAATGACGACTTCCTATTCTATAAAAATTCGGGTAGCACTTCCCCTATTTATATGCACATCCACAACTTTACCAACCCAGCCAACAATACCAAATAGCAATCATGACGTAAGAACATAACCAAAACAATCCTAAATATTCCATTTACGTCATCATAACACATTCTTTCTCTTTTACATTTATGTAATACAACAACTACAAAAATCAAGGTGATTACTATACCTATTTCTTATGCTAATCCATCCTCTAATCCACATTAAATCAGCCCCCAAAAATAGTCCATGAATACAAAATAACATTTTTCTACACTTTAATTCTTTTAAGACATATATTAATAATTACCACAACGTATATACATGTTCATAACGTATATTTTAAGCCTTTAAACCCCACAAAACAGCGCTTAATCGACACGACAATATCCAACAATTTCATGCAAGTTTTGGCCATAACAACATAATTCCATAACTCTTTTCTTAACTTCATAGAATCCAATTCATCCTTTAATACTTTCATATAACCAACCTACAACTTTAAATGTTAAGATTTCCTTCAACTCCCACATGCAATTAGTGATGGTAACAACAACACAACAATTAATCCAAGATATATAAAAACAGTCCAATCGGCCATACACCCAAAAGAAATAGTCACGTGCATTATATTATTTCCAATTCCTCTTAATACCAATTCATTTCTTAAACTACAACACATGCGACTCCAAGTACACCATAAAAGAAGAATTTCCTACCATAAATTGATGCCAAAACTGTCTCACTAAATCGGCCCACTATTTCAATTTTTCTTGCCCAAATTTTCAATTCTTCAACTCCAAAACGACATGCATATATTCTATAGGTTTACTCCATCATTTTTGCATGTTTTTCTTCCAAAAATTCCATCTAAAATCTGGAAATTTCTGGCTAGATTTCTCGTCCAGTGGCTGCGAAAATGCCCACTGCTTTTGGTACAATTCTTGGCTTATAATTTGTAGAAGAACTAACCTAGAAAGAAGGGGATAAATAACTTCAATTTGCTAAAGAAAAGGGGTGTGTTTTCGGCTGTTTTGAGTGAAGAAGAAGAGAGAATGAATGAGGTGTTTTTTTTTAATGAGAAGATGAAACGTTTTGTAAGGTTTAAGTTTGAAATCTGAAAATTATTTATTACTAATTGGTCCACATCTCATAATTTATCAACCTTAAGTCTCACTCCCTTCAAGTCTTGAAAATTCCATATGGCCTCGTATCCTTGTCGTCGTAACTTATATAATACGTTACTAATCCATAACGAAAATATGTATAACTATCATTTTCAATTTCCATTGACACGCTCGTAGTAACCAAAATTCTCCGGAATCACATTATGTTGTATACTAATTTTCGTATTAACATATGCAAGTATACTTTATATCCAATATTCAAATCTAATCTCCTTAATAATGTGCTTAATTATCGCCTTAAACTAACGGGGTGTAACAACAACTCTCCGAAAGGAGAAAGCTCTATTAGACGTTACACCTGATGGAGTACTACGGTAGGAGGGTAGATTATATGTAACTGATGTAACAGGGCTACAACAATAGGTTATGGGAGAGGCACACAATGCCCGTTATTCCATTCATCCAAGATCGACGAAGATGTACCATGACCTTAGATGCTTGTATTGGTGGGATGACATGAAAAGAGACATAGCAGAAGTGGTTGCCCAGTGCCCGAATTGTCAACAGGTTAAGGTCGAGCATCAAAAGTCTGGTGGGTTATTGTAGGAGATAGAGATCCCGAATTGAAAGTGGGAGGTGATCAATATGGAATTCATTACAGGATTACCTCGCACTCAGCGGAAGTGTGACTCCATATGAGTTATTGTGGATAGGCTGACGAAATCAGCATATTTTCTTTCAGTCAGGACTACGTACTCAGTTGAGGACTATGATAGGTTATACATCAGGGAGATAGTGAGACTACATGGGGTTCCCACAACTATCATCTGACCGAGGAGCTCAGTTTATAGCTAACTTCTGGAGGTCGTTCCAGAAGGGATTGGGGACACAGGTGAGTCTCAGCACAACATTTCATCCTCAGACGGATGGGCAGGCAGAGCGTACTATTCAGATACTAGAGGATATGCTGAGAGCCTGTATTATTGACTTCAGAGGTAGCTGGGATGATCATTTACCACTCATTGAGTTTTCCTATAACAACAACTATCATTCGAGTATCCAGATGGCCCCGTATGAGGCCTTATATGGGAGGAAGTGCAGGTCACCTATTGGTTGGTTTGATGTATGTGAGGCTAAGTTGATCGGCCCAGACATGGTTCAGCAAGCTATTGATAAGGTGAAGCTCATTCAGGAGAGATTATTAGCAACCCAGAGTTGACAGAAGTCATATGCTGATAATCGACATCGACACTTGGAGTTCCAGGTTGATGATTGGGTATTCTTGAAGGTGTCACCCGTGAAGGGTGTGATGAGGTTTGGCAGGAAAGGGAAGCTTAGCCCGAGATACATTAGGCCCTACCAGATCATTCGTAGTGTAGGCAAGATTGCCTATGAGTTGGATCTACCCTCTGATTTGGAAGCAGTATACCTAGTCTTCCACGTATCGATGCTACGTATGTGTATTGGTGATCCTTCCAGAGTCTTTCCAGTAGATGATGTCCAGGTGACAGAAGAGTTGTCGTATGAGGAGAGTCCCATAGCCATACTTGATCGCCAGGTCAGGAGATTACGGACGAAGGATGTAGCTTCCGTCAAAGTTTTGTGGCGGAACAACAATAGGGAGGAAATGACTTGGGAGGCAGAAGATGAAATGAAGAAGAAGTATCCTCATTTGTTTTCTGTGCCTCGAGGTAATTCAATTAAACTCCTTATTTGATTATGATAATTAATGAATTGCATGTGTGTTATATTGTGGCCCTGTGTGGCATCTGTTGGTTTGCTGAATATAAGTGGATATACATAGTTATAAAGGAGACTCTGCCGAAAATTTTCTAGCATGAGACCTATGATGAACATTCGAGGACGAATGTTTCTAAGGGGGGAAAGATGTTACACCTCGCTATTTAACGACACTAATGGAGGGCGTAATTAAGGAAATTAATATACTTAAGGATGTGGTTGATCGGTGTATTTTATATACATTTTTTGAGTCAGTTTTAGTTAGTCTTTTGTCCCTTTTTGTACAAATAAGTGTCGTATTAGGATAGTTTTCCTTTCTTTTGAGTCAAAGTGGTTAAAATGGCCAAATGGCGGAAAAGGAGCTAAAAGAGGGCAAAAGAGGAGGTTCCAGAGCTAAAAAAGTGTGAAACGAGCAGCCAGCGCGCGACGCCCTGCGAGCGAAGCGGCGGCGCGCGCCATGTCGAAGAGGCTGCGAAGACCAGCGCGCGGGCCTCATGTCAGCAGTGCGAGCGCGGCGCTAATCATCGAGAGGCTACGAGTTGCGGCGCGGCGCCTCGAGGCTCGACAGAGATCGGGCGCGGCGCAAATCACCAGTGCCACGAAGTTCCGGCGCATGGCCGAAGCGCGCGCCGGGAAATCGAGTTTTGACGATTTTAGGCGAACTGCGAGGAAAAGTTAAGAGGCGGTTTGACCTATAAAGGGAGAACCCTAGGCAGATTTTAAGGGTTCCCCTTCTTGCACAACTCAAGATTTCTTGCTTGGAGATTGGAGACCATAATTTAGTATTTTCTTTTCCTTTTGCTTTTCTTTATTTCAGTTTTTGCATGATGAACTTTGAATTAGTTCTTGTCATATCTATGGCTAGGAACTAATTCTCTTATAGGGTTTTTCATGTTGATTCACTAGAAACTTATGTTATGAATTAATACATGTTTATGGTTATTATTCTTCTTTGAGAGATTTATCCAATAATTGCGTTGAATGCTTGGTAATTAATTGACAACTAATTATCCTTATATGATTTCTAATTTACTTCGAAAGGAGAGATTTTGAATATGCTGTAAGTTGGGTAGACATTCTTGGATTGGGGATGAAAATACCTCAATTATTTATGTATCGTTAATGAGAGGCTTAACAACCCTAATTTTGCGCATGGTGCGTGACGGTTAACTAGGTTTTTATTCTTAATCCTCCTATAGAGTTATCCTTATCACCGAAAGGTAGGTAAGGTGTAATACTGGGGTTGAGTGTTTATATATCCTTAACGGGAATATAAAATGATTTCGTAAACCTGCTAGCTCCGAGAGAAGAAGACCATAATTCGTTGTATTAATAAATAACATAGGCGGATAGTTGAGGAGACATGGAGTCCCTATTCCCATCACATCTGAAGTAAACTCATTAGATAAATTAGTCTTTATAATTCTTAGTTATAAACAACAAAATCAAATATTAATTTACCAAAAGATAGATAGTTGGTACTTGAACCCTAATCCTTGTGGACGATATTCGGTCTTATCAAGACTATATTACTTGTCACGATAACGTGCACTTGCGTTAAAGTGTGTGCATCTTTTCGCGCACCAGTGGTTCCAATTTTTTTTTGTTACAACGAGCGTGACAATGGGAATTGGAAATGATAGTTATATATATTCCCGTTATGGATTAGCAACGTATTATATAAGCTACGACAACGAGGATACGAGGTATTACGAGATTTTCAAGATTTAAGAGAAGGGGATTTATTTTAGTAGAGGGGTTAATTTTAGTAGAAAATTAAGAGAATTGGACCAAAGTGTAATTAATTTTCAGATTTTAAATTAACCTTATTAAAATCTATCATTTTCCTAACCTTATTTCAAAAGAGGAACACCTCTCTTATCTTTCTCTCCTCCCTCTCTCTAAATCAGTCGAATACACCCACTCCATAACAAATTTAGGATTCAATTCACTTCATTTTCAAGATTAAAAGTTACTCTACAAATTTCCAAACCAAAAACACAAAAAAACGAGAAAACAGTGGGAGAAATCGTGCACTGCTGGCCGAATATTGAGCAAGAATTTTCAATTTTTTGGAAAAAAATTTGGAAGAAAATTGAGTAAGGAATGATGGATTAACATTGTAAAATTCATGCATGACGATTTGGAGTTGAAGAAGTGTTAAAAATTGGGCAAGAAATTGGGCAATTGGACCGATTTTTGCTAGGGACTGTTTTGGCTTCATTTTAAGGTAAAATTCTTCTTTTCATTGAGTAATTGGAAGTTAAATTGATATTGTAGTTAAGGGTTAAACTCATGTTAAGGAAGAATTGCAAATAAGAGGATGCATGTGATAAAAGTGGTATCAGAGCAGTTAGTCCTCGGAATGTATATAGACCGTGTCTAGTAGAGTCTTGTGTATGGGTATGTTGTGCACCATACTTATACGCAGGAGGATGTCGGACATTTAGGGTTGGTTTCTATTCTTTCATCTCTTAGATCGTGCAATAGAGCGGTGTTATTAGGATGACCCCTTTCTGACGACTTAATGTGTTTACAATTATGCCTCCGAAGAAGACGACAACGGCCCAGAAGGGCAAATCTACAGCAGGGGATACTAGTCAGATTCAGAGAGTTATCAGTCCGTACTCGATCTATGCGGAGGCGTACCCGGTCGACGAGCTCTGCTTCGTCGCCACCTTCAGAGGCTCGGTTGAGGCAACATCACGATTCGAGACCCGGCACTGAGCCTCGACTCACCGGCCGGCGGAAGGGCGAGCCATGAGAGATGCGATGCAGTCGCGACTAGGTTAGTGGCGAGGCGCACCGCATGGACCAGGAGTTGACCTCAGATCAGATAGTTTGAGGGTCCGTGATTTCTTAAGCTGTAATCCATCAGAGTTTTTCGGGTCAAGGCCCGATGATGATCCACATGAGTTCATCCGACAGATACAACGTACGTTGAGGGTGATAAAGACTTCAGAGATTGAGTCGGTCGTGTTAGCTTCATATCGATTGCGTGATGTGGCTATTAACTGGTATGAGTCGTGTGAGCTATCTAGGGGCGAGGGTGCTCCTCCAGCCATTTGGGATGAGTTCGCGGAGGCCTTCCTTGACCACTTCATACCTCCAGAGATGAGGAGGGCCAGAGTTGATAGGTTTCTAAACTTGAGGCAGGGCGGTAGAAGCATTAGAGTGTACAACCTTGAGTTTGATTCATTGGCCAGATACGCACCCACTATTATAGCAGATATGGCAGACAGGGTGCATCGCTATATGATGGGGCTGGATCACTATTTGATCGATGGTTGTATGGTGGTGGCTCTTCAGCCGGGTATGGATATTGCTCGTATCGAGCATATGCCGAGGGTTGAGGACCAGCGTAGAGGCGGCGAGCCAGAAGTCATGGCGAGGACGGCGTAAGAGGTTAGGTCGGCATTACGAGAGTCTTGAGGCAGGCAGCCTCAACAGAGGTTAGTTATTTATCCCATCCAGCACATAGTGCTCCCTACGATCTGAGCGGGAGGTTCGGCCGTCCGAGTATTGAGGCGGTCGAGCTCGAGCCGGGTTCTCAGAGGAATAGGGGTTCTAGTCAGTCGAGGCCACCTTTGCCTCGGTGTTCTCAATGTGGTAGATCCCATCTTGGGGAATGTCGTCTGTATACTGGTGCTTGTTTTGCTTGCGGCCATCAGGGCCACATGATGAGAGAGTGTCCTTACAGGGGTGATTCGGGTGGTATGGCTCGGCCTAAGGGGTCGGTTGCTGGTTCATCATCATTTATAGCTATGCGCCCCACCGGGCAAGGTATTCAGACGCCAGCAGGCCGTGGTAGAGGTCGTGGCGGAGTCTCTAGTTCTGGCGGTCCTTCGAATCGCATATATGCTTTGGCCAGTAGACGTGATCAGAAGGCGTCACCAGATGTTGTTACAAGTATATTATCGGTCTTTTTCTGTGATGTATATGTTTTAATATATCCAGGTTCCACCTTGTCCTACATATCCCCTCTTGTTGCTAGTAGAATAGGGATAGAACCTGAGTCGATAGAACAATTCGAGGTAGCTACACCGGTAGGAGATTCGGTTATAGCTAAGCGTGTGTATAAAAATTGCTCGGTGGTGATATATAGCCGGCATACCCTAACAGATTTGATAGAGTTGAATATGATCGACTTTGATGTTATTATGGGTATGAACTGGTTGGCTTCTTGTTTTGCCAACGTTGATTGTAGAGAGAAGTTGGTTCGATTTCAGTTTCCAGACGAGCCAGTTATAGAATGGAAGGGGAATACAGCATCACCTAGGGGTAAGTTTATTTCATACCTCAAGGCAAGGAAGATGGTTAGAAAGGATTGTATTTATCATTTGGTTCGGGTGCATGATACGGAAGCAGAGGTACCGACCCTTCAGTCAGTCCCGGTAGTTAGTGAGTTTTCGGATGTATTCCCAGATGATCTTCCAGGTCTTCCTCCAGAGCGGGAGATAAATTTCAATATAGATGTATTGCCATGTACTCAACCCATATCTATTCCTCATTATAGAATGACACCTGCAGAGTTGAAGGAGCAGCTGAGAGACTTGTTGGAAAAAGGCTTCATTAGGCCTAGTACATCTCCTTGGGGAGCACCAGTATTATTTGTGAGGAAGAAAGTTGGTTCGCTGCGGATGTGTATTGATTATAGGAAGCTGAATATGGTAACCATCAAGAACAGGTATCCCCTCCCCAGGATTGATGATTTATTTGACCAGTTGCAGGGTGCTAAGTGTTTCTCGAAGATAGACTTGCGGTCAGGTTATCATCAAGTGCGGGTAAGGGAGACAGATATTCCAAAGACAGTATTCAGAACCCTACATTTGTTTGACTTATGTATATTTAGGGGCACGACGGGGCCATGTCCCGTCATATGTCGTCATCTTTCTTATAGAGGTCTGTAGACAATTGTGGGTTGTATATATGTGGTTTAGTTATATGAGGATTGTAGATATGTTTTGTTCAGTCGTACTATTGTATTTCATTTTGGGATATTTCCGTATATAGTGGTAGCATTGTCGATTTGCGTCCTTTGTTATATTTGCTTAGATGCGACTCCTCAGGAGACATGGTTGGTTGTGTGTAAAAGCATTCTTGCCGGCTTGCCTAACCGGACATGTGTTATGTTTGCGGCGTTATGCTGCCGAATTTCATATTGTCCTTAGTGTCTGTCTGATTACGTGGCGCTTAGTCGCGGTCCGTCGGGTCGGGTCGGGTCGTGACAATCATGACTACTGGACTAGCACCGATAGTCGCCTTTTTAGCCAAGCATGCTTCTTCGAGTGTAAGCATAGAACGAGCCTGATAAAATTGTGGAAGAGGGCTTCTCTGACGAACAAGTGTGCCAACACCATTATATGCCACAGATAGACATGCGACCATCTGAAGGACGAGACGATCGTTAAGTAGCAGGCGCACTACATTGCGATTTGGTCGCGATTCCTTGACCTTTTGCAATATCTTTGAAGCGTTAGGAAAATCTTCCATATTGACATGAGAGAATTCCTGCTCCAAAGTAACAACACAAGAATTTTGATTATCTTGAAATATATCACGTACTCTATTCCACGCCGCCATTTCCGTAGCAGCTGGTTCGATAATCGTTTGCAATAGATCGATAGAAATAGTGGAATAAATCCACAGAAGAGCAGTAGCATCAAGTGTGGTCCATAACTTAGGATCATCCTCGGGTTTTGGCACCTCTGTATCTGTAGGAGCCGCGGGGATAATGTGATGGAGAACGATGCGGCGTGCGTGAGCAACGCAGTTCGATTAGCGTCGCATATTGGACGTTTTCTATTTCAAGAACGATAGAGATGTGATTCTTGATATTAGAGACAACAATGGCAGGATGAAACATGTTTTTAGCCATACTAGCAACGCAAGACGTGATGTAGAGATTTGAAAAGAAAATTTGGGAATAGAGAAACAATTTTCGGGCACGGAAACTGAGAAAGAGAGCTCGGAAACCGGACTGTTTGGACGGAAACTGGGCACAAAAACCGAGGTATGGTCTCGGTAATAGTGCACGATAATTTGGAATTTTGGGAGAGAAAATTTAACATAAACTCTTGATACCACGAAAAAAATAATCCCTTGATTATTTTCATTAATTGAAAAAACAATATATATACTTTACATATATTCATAATAGAAAAATTATATTTCTATTCTACTCCTAAAACTTTATTCTATTTGGAGACTAACTATACAATTATGGTAGATGTACAAGGCTAATTAATGTACAAGACTAAATAATGTACAAGTCTAATTTATGCCCAATCGTGGACCTGTGCTAGAGTAACCCGTGACATTGTTCATCCGATACACATATATATTGTGTATTTAACAATCTGGCACAAGAATAATCCAGTCATGACACTTTCTGGAATAGAATAATCTTCCCTCAATTTCATTTTAGAAAATTAGTTCATAAAATCATAGGTGGAGTCGAGTTTTAAAGTTCTAAGGCTTCGTAATTCTAGTCCTTCAAAATTATTAAATTTTAAATCATAAATAATTTGTACATATTCAATTAACGAGGCCGTTAGTTCCGCCCCGGCCTAAAATCATCAGTCATCGAAGTGTTCAAAACAGAGATATGAAACAAAAGGACAAATTACAAATAAGCAAAAAACGTGAATATCAGAATCCAAAAATTGTATATTAATCATCACTAGACAAAAATAAATAATTTCAATCTTGAAATATTAGTTGTGTTTTTAAAATAAAAAAAAAGAAGATCAATAGGGAATGATAGTTTCGAAACAGTGGACCCCGTCGAATTCTAGTGCAAACCTCGGCCTCTTCTGCTGCGAAGATGACGGAGGTGGATATGCCTCTTCGGTCTTGTTCAGATCACTGGCACACGGCGGAGTAGCGACGGTCTTGCTTTGTGATACAATAGGTCCAACCCCTTGTTGCTGTAGTTTCAAAAGATTCATCTTTTGTCCAAAAATATCAGCGGAGAGAACATCAAAAGAACTGAAAATTGACATCATCATCGCTGATGTATTTCTTGCTTCTACCTTGCAAAAGAATTTGTTGATTGTTTCTAACTGATTGGTTTATGTAACAAGTTCTTTCAACTTGTTCATGAAGAAAAGAAAGCGCACAAGTAGGAGTATATATAGGAGACGAATTTCCAATATTATTCTTCAATTCGTTGAATTTGGACTGTTGAGGGGACGACGAAGCAACTTCAAAAACTAACATTCTTCTATTAACGCGTGTTAAACGATGTCATGTGTATCTTCTCGATTTAACATGAAACGTGTCATGTTTCTTCTAGTTTGGAGCATGAATGCGTGTGCTTTTACCCATTTGTGGAGCATATATATACCAGCAGTGTTACGCGGATAAGCTCGAGGACCAACTCCATATTAGTGGGGCTTTCTTGCATTAAAAATCAAAGGATTGCTGACCTGATAAATGACTTGAGTTTGAAACGTGTTTAAGACTTTTTGTAATCCCTCCCTCTCAATTTTCTCAATTTAAATGTTTTAATTTGATTTGATATGAAATTTAAAAAAATTTAAATTATATGATTTTAAATTAAAGATATATGAAAATTTTATAATTTTAAACTTATTTAAAAATTTAAAAATTTATTAAATATAAAAAAGATATATTTTTTTAGAACAAATAAAAAAGAAAATAAAACACTCTAGAGCACGGAGGTTGAAACAGCCATGATTCACG
Source organism: Przewalskia tangutica (assembly GCA_029844215.1). Lineage (NCBI taxonomy): Eukaryota > Viridiplantae > Streptophyta > Magnoliopsida > Solanales > Solanaceae > Przewalskia > Przewalskia tangutica. The sequence continues at coordinate 2,922,461 of CM056732.1, forward strand.
TAAAAGGAGGTTGAGTCAAAATCTCGACTTGCCCTGTTTTTCAGCAAGAAATCCTTATACTCCGTACAAATTAAAATAAGTTTTTGGACAATGATATTTAAAATTTCATGATAATATTTTTTTATTAGATTTTGTTGAAATTATTATGAATGTGTTGCAACTTGCAACCAATGATAGAAGATTATTATATGAGGTGAAACAGTTTCTTTCTGATTATAAAATAATAAAACTAGAATAAGAATATTGGAAAGAAAGGAAAGAGAATTATTTACTTCTCTTAAGGGATGAAATACAATGAGAGGAAGAGAACATCTCTATTTATAGGAGAGAATTGACTTGGTCCCAAAGTTATTAGCCCTAACAATATATATGATAATATCCATAACACTCCCATTTTGGATGTCTATTTTGATAAATAATATGTTTCATTAAAACATTACTAGAAAAAACCATGTTAGGCGTATTTTGTATACGTTTTTTGAGTTATTTTTAGCTAGTATTTTTCTCATTTTCGTTTAAATAAGTGTCTTGTTAGGGTTGTTTTTCTTTCTTTTGAGTAGCAGCGGTTCTAAATGACAAAATGACAAAATAACAAAAAGAAGCTGAAAGTGTACAGAAAAGGCAGGAAAGGAGCTCCCGAAGCAAAAAAAGTCGAAAGTTGGCAGATCAGGATGAAAGACCGCAGGACCGCGGTGCCTGATAAGCGAAAAGCGCGATGCTTCGGCACCACGATGCCATTCTGCGATCTGCGGTCTTGGGAGAAAAAATCACGTTCTGGGCCGATTTTGACACGGTTTTTAGGGTCTGAAATCCATATTTTCTCAACTATAAAATTCCTAAACCGTAGCCTCATTATTCATTTGGGGTCTTACATCTTACATCTTACATGATACTTTGAAGAGGAAAAAGAGCCTGCAACACAAGATTGGAGACAACTTTGGTTCAAGTTTCTTTTCTTTTCTTTGTTTTTATTTCAATTTATGTTGGTTTGTATTAGTTCTTAGCATGGCTATGGCTAAGAGCTAAACACTTTATTAGGGCTTTCCTAATGAATCACTTGAAACTCTCTTTTATGAATTAATGCATTAGTTTGATTTCTTCTCCACTTGATTAAGATTTATTCGATATTGGTATGAATGTTTGATAGTTAATTGATCACAATTATCATAATCTATATGATTTCGAATCAAGAACCGAAAGGAGAGATTTGAATATGTTGTAATTGAATAGACATATGTTAAAATCGCGGATGAAAGTACTCTGATACTTGTGTAGCATTATATGTTATTGTTCTTAATCCTCCTATGTGGTAAAATCTATCATAGAAATATAGAAGGTTTCTGTACTGGGGTTGAGCGATTATATATCCTAACCGGAATATAAGACAGTCTAGTTAACCGCTATCTTAACGTAGAAGAAGTAGTCATTCTAGTTGCATTAAGGATTGAAAAGAGTGGATAGTTGAAGATATTGGAAGCCCTAATTCCTTCATAACTAATTTAAACCAAAGTATTATCATAATTAGTTTATTTTCTGCAATTACGTAGTCTTAGTTATTAGATTAAAATACAAACAAATTAATGTTCACTAAATAGAAACTAAAGCTTAGATAATCGGTGCTTGATAATCAGTCTCTAATGACGATATTCGGTCTTACAGACTATATTACTTGTAACGATACGTACACTTGCGTGAGTAATTGGAAATCGCCTAACAATTTTTTGGCGCCGTTGACGGGGATGACGTACTTTTAATATCGAATTATCTATTCTTATTTCTAATTTGGTTTGTATATATTTGGTTATGTTATTTTATTTCTAAATTGGTTGCTCCAGGAACAAGTTTCTAACTTGATTAGCGAGCATATTTTTATCACTTTTTGTTGTTTTTCTTATTTTGTAGGTAAAGTTAATAAAAATGGACCACTACTACTATCAGGGGCAATGAAATCAGCAACAACAGCTTAACCCACAGGTTCCACAGGAAGATTAAAATGAGTTGCAGGCAACCATACTCAGGCTCACCAAGTGTCAGACTCAGTTTATGGCTGAGACAAAGGTGTCCCTAAAACATTTGGAGACACAAATAGGGCAGCTGATGGATATGGTGATCAATGTACCGCAAGAAAATCTGCCTAGCGACACAGTTGTGGGGGGCGATAAGCAGAGTGAGGAACCTGAACCACAACAAGCTGTTGAGAATAATGAGGAATTGAGAGAGATAGTTGGTGTAGAGAAAGAAGATGTTACCGAGATCCAAATTTTCACATTTTTGGATTCCTTGGAATTTCTTTTTTCTATACCCGTTGCAGAAAATATGTTACACCCCGTAGTTTCAGGGTATGTATGTGGGGACATACGTACGAGAATACGACATTTAAATTAAAAGGAAGAAAGATGTGATTTTTTTTCGACGGAAAAGTTTCCGGATTTTGTGAAGGAAAAAGGTTCGTTAAAGGGAATTGGATTCCCAGATTTGGTATTCGGACTTTTTAGAATATTTGAGAATTATGGAATTTTATTTCCGGAATTGGTCACGTGGGGCCCACGGGAGGAATTTACGGTTTGTGGTGCCCACTTTATTTTCGAGATTTTTTGGCATTACGGATATTTTCGGAAGATGAAATATTTTGGACGAGTAGGGGGGCGACACATGTCACCCCCATGTGGCGTGTTGGTAGGTGGAGTTGGACGTGTGTCCATGGGCCGGTTTATGGGGACAGTGGCAAGCCACTTGTCCCATTATCATTGGACATATGGTTGGTAAATTACCCACACACATGTCCCCAATCCTCACCTTACACTTGCTTTAATCCTAGCCATTGATTTTTCTATAAATACCCCTTATGTTGCAAGACTTAATTTCATCCCTCACTTGAAATAATTTCCAAGGCAAAAATTATCCCTCCCTCCCTTAGTGAAGCTCTCGTCCAAACATCCCCCCCTTTGTGTAGAAAATTCTTCAAGTGTTGGTATAGTCCCAATTACCTTAGCCTTGAAATCCCTTGTAATATTCCAAAAGTTATCTTTATACTAAGAGCCCGAAAATACTACTTTATTCCAATAGTCACAAAGTGAAACCCTAGAAAAATCTTCATAGTTGATTGAAGTGTTAAGAGAAGTTGTTTAGAAACTTCTAAGGGTTGCTTGGAGCGGGTTGAAACGTAAGGAATTGGAGCTAAACGTTGCTCAGGATCGACTTATAAATCTTGGATAATTTTGGGCTTATCGAGGTAATGATCTTTGTCCCCCTATTGTAATTGGATATTACATATTGTAGTAGTTTAGAATTGAGTATAAGATATATTGGAAGGATAATTATAAAGTATTGAACTGTATTCTGATGAACTTGTAGTATTATTGTGGGGCGATGTTGTACGTCAGGGTAGACGATGTAACCCTCGAGTTGTTGGCTTGGTAGCGGGCCTTGTTAGAGGAGGAGTTTTGTGTGGTTACGGGGGGAGGGGGGAGGTGCTGCCGAATTTTCCGTAGAATAATGACCTTGTGCTTTGAATTGCGCTACAAAGAGATCGAGAAGTTGATAGACGTTTTATGGCCATTATAGGTGGAAGTACTACGAGTAGTGTATTCTACTTGAAGGGTGGAAAAGGCTAGCAAGGTTATAGTACTTGGAGCATTTTGCTAATTGTCGATAATCGTCGCGAGGTATGTGAACCTCTTCCTATCTTTTCTAGCATGATTGTTGTAAACTATGTAGTACGGTAGACGTACGTGTGCTAAATGAATTTGGTTGGTTTAGAACATAAAGTGTTATAATGGCTTTATGGAAAGTTAATTATAACGACTTTATGTAGGTAAAAGAATGGTTGATTGTTTTTAAAAGATAAGAGACTTGACTTATATTTGACTTGATATGATTTGTTAAGGACTTGAATTGTGTTAAAAAAGTTGTGAAACCTCATTCGTGAGTAATGGGTACTTGTTTTTAAAGAATAATGTCATATTGATTTCGGAAATGGGAATGAGTATCGAACAAGCCATTGCAGCGTTAATAAAGGAAAATGTAATGACAATTAATTATATTAAAACAAGTAGAAACCTCCATCTGCATAGAAGCTAAGATAAGACAAAATTGTATTACATTTCCTAGATCATGGTTGCTTTAATAAGATCATTAATAACAAGTATTGGTTTTTCTTAAATTCCAAAGTGAGGAACCTGATTTCTAAAAGAAAGGAGACTTGAGGAATTAAAGTATTTTGGTTTAAAAGAAATACATGGTTTTGTCTTAAATTGGTTTAAAAAGAAAGCATGGTATTGTCTTGGTTTATTTCAAAAGAAGGTGTGAAAATGGTTTTTGTTTACTTGAAATAATAATACTCTATTTTTGATACTATGGGTATCGTATGACTTTTGTAAAAAGAAAGGGATCTTTTGAAAGAATTTAAGTACGTAGTACTTTAGGGTTAAAACCCGGATTGTTGACACAAAATGGGAATACTTGAGTTTATATAAATGGTGAATCAATTTACATGTTAATGAAAGTCTAAAATTATGTTGAACTTGCCTATGCTAGTTGTGATATCTTTTGTTGTGCAAGTATTGTATTTCTATACCACCGCGTCTCTCGATGGAGGGCCGACTGACTTGTTGTGAACTTACTTGGACGTACCGGCAGTGACGGAGGATTCCACGGGTATGCTTCCATTATTATTATCACATGGGCATGTCTACACCGATGAGGGATTCCGGCGTGTGACCATTATTGTTATTCCATGGACTAGCCCTCGTGAGGTTTCTTGGTCGGTTTTGGTATCCGGTAGTTGGCTCGTTCTTGCCCGCCGTGGCTGATTCGGCTTTGGTATCCGTAGTTAGCCTTCGTATTTGCCGATTCGGTTTGTGGCGAAGTCTCGTGACTTACGGTTGTGATCGGTGGTTAGCTTTGGTTACTTGCCCCGTCGCCTACGTGACGCGGTGGATCTGGTAGATGCTATCGCACTTGCCACGTGTCAGCTTCGCGGTGAAGTATCGTGCCTTACGGTTGTGATCTGGTGGTTAGCCTGGTTACTTGCCCCCGTCAGCTACGTGGCGCAGGGAGGATCTGGTAGAGGCTATCGCGCTTGCGCGTGTCGCCTTCGCGAGTCGGTGTTTGGCGGTTTCGTGACTTACGGTTGTGATCGGTGGTTAGCACGGTTACTTGCCCCGTCATTCGTGGCGCGGGAGGATCTGGTAGAGGCTATCGCACTTGCCCGCGTGTCGACCAGCAGTCGGTGTTTGGGCGAAGTTTCGTGACTTACGGTTGTGATCGGTGGTTAGCGGTTACTTGCCCCGTCGGCCACGTGGCGCGTAGGATCCGGTAGAGGCTATCGCACTTGCCGCGTGTCTTCGTGATATAGTTATTTAGTATTGTTAGTACGGTAGGTTACGGTAGGCGACTTTCGTACTTGCCGGTCGATTGATGATGCAGTTGGATCGGTAGCTATGCCTTCGCACTTGCCGTCACGGTTTTAAGACACAGTGGGACTCGGTGTTCATGTACTCTTTGGTGTTGTTATATCATAGACTGCCGACAGTGAGGAAGGTATTCCACGGGCATGATTGAAGTTGTGGGCGTGAGACCCATAGTTATATTTGAGTGATGACTTTGAGGGCGTGAGTCCCTGACTTGACATATCGCTTATGTATCGTGGATGTAGTTTGGTTATCATACATGTCTCTGTTTTATATAGACATTATGATTTCATTTCTGATATTTTGATTTCACATACTTGGTACTGTTGTCTTGACCTCCTTGAGGCTGCGTTCATGCCGCGAGTAGGTACACGGTTGTTGATCCTCGCCATAGGATCACGTTCAGCGTTTTAGGAAGCTCCGTTTCTCGGAGGCTTATCTTTTGGTATGATTCTCGAGTTGTAGGTTCTTGTACATTCGGGGTATGGCGAGCACCGTCCGTCATAGTTGTTATAAAATTCGTAGAGTGCAGTAATCTTGTTGTGGACAGGGTTTGTAAGGGATTTAACTGTTCAATTTTGATGTATATATATATACAGGAAGGTAACCGTTTTGGTTAGCCTATTGCTTATTTTATGTATTGATTCATGCTTAAGTTTTTTTTATTTATTTCCGCTGATTTTCTCTGATGATTGTATCACTAGGGTGCCCGGGGTAAGGCACCAGTCACGGGCCCGAGGTCGGGTCGTGACAAAAGTGGTATCGAGCGATTAATCCTCGGAATGTGTCTGCACCGTGTCTAGTAGAGTCTTGATTATCGGTGTGTTGTGCACCACATCTATAATCGAGGAGGCTACGAGATATTTAGGATTGGTTTCCATTCTTCTCACTCACGAGATCGTGCCTTAGAGTGTGTTATAAGTTGGACTCCTCGGCGTATTCTTTTACGATTATGCCTCGCAAGGCAACGAGCCCGAAGAGCAAGGCGTGAGGAGGCTGCGAGTAGAAACCTGAGAGGGTTACGAGGCACAGACCAGTCTTTACCTAGGTGGTACTTGGATGGGGAGTTACTGCGGCGCCGCTAGCCCTGGGAGTTTAGAAGCGGCGGTAGCTCACGAGGCTACGATACACAGTCTCGATTCACGACCGAGAGCCGAGGATATGAGTTACAAGGAGATGGCGATTACTAGCTAGGCTTGTGGCTAGGAATGAGGGCGAGCGAGTCGGGGGTTCCGGTAGTACCAGTAGTTCACCCTAGATCCGATAGTTTGAGACTTCGGGACTTCTTGAGTTGCAGTCCACTCGAGTTCTATGGATCGAGATCTGAGAAAGATCCTCAGGAGTTTATTCGACAGCTGCAACGGATCATGAAAGTGATCAGGGCTTCAGAGACAGAGTCGGTGGTATTAGGTTCACATCGGCTGCGTGATACTGCCGTCGACTGGTTTGATTCATGGGAACTATCCCGGGGGGAGCATGCGCCTCCAGCTGGTTGGGACGAGTTTTCAGAGGCATTTCTTACACACGTCTTGCCCTCGCAGATGAGGAGAGCTCGGGCGAATAGATTTATGATGTTGAGCGAAGCAGGCGGGCGGTTCGGGAATCTGATATAGAGTTTGACTCGTTGGCTCGTTATGTCCCGCTTTAGTGGCGTACATGGAGGATAGAGTACACCGATATGTCACGAGACTTGGCGATTATCTAGCGAGAGAGTTATGCAGGAGTAGCTCTTCATCCGGGCATGGGCGGTGCCGTGCTCTGAGCTTATGCACGAGGATTGAGAGCGTAGAGACCGGCGTAGGGACGAGATCAGCGTATGAGGCGGGGACAGCGAGGACTTTTGGTAACTTTCGAGGCGGACCGCCTCGGCGAGCGATTATGCGCCTCCGCCCGATCTGAGTGGTCCTCGCGATCTTGAGGCATCCAGGTATTCGGGAAGCGGTCGAGCTCCTGGGTTTGAATTTTCCGGGGAGTAGGAGTACTCGCCGGATGAGGCTACCCGTATCTCAGTGTGGCCGTTATGGTAAAACCCATAGGGGGGAGTGTCGTACTAGTTTGGGAGATTGCTACACTTGCAGCCGGCAGGGCCATTTTGCGAAGGAGTGTCCGACCAGAGGTAGCGCGGCAAGGGGAAAGTGAAGCGATGAGTTCTGGTATATCCTTAACCCTCTAGAGACTAGTATGTATTGATGTTATGATGTTGTGTTTAGTGTTATGTCCGGATGGCATTGTGTTAAAATGTGATTTAGAAGCCTGGTGAGTGAAAATGGTAAGGATGAGAAAATTTTGAACCTTAGAATTTATGACAGTTGAGACCTTAGATGTAAGGCCGTCTTGAGTAAAAGACTTTACGGTTAATCTTTGTCGGAGTGCATAGTATACGTGGAGTTTTGGGTGATAATTCCATGGGTAGTATGAGGTAGAAGTGGTATCTTTCATGACGTGAATTAGTAAGATTGTTCCGTATCGGGGAACGAGAGAGTTTGACGCGATAGCGGGTCGGGTTGAGGCCAGATCGCGGGTCAACCCGCAGCCCGAAATGAGGTGGGGTCAGTTTGAGGTGGTCCCGCCAGGTGGTAGGATCACGAGGGTGCAAGGCCCAAGTTTAAGTAACCGTTGTACGATTTCGTGGATGCGTTTGACCAGAATCGGATCGTGAAGGCCGGGAATGGCCTTAAAGGAATTTGAGGCTAGTAAAATGACCAAGTTTGGAGGTAGTGACTCAGGGTTTTGAAGCCAGGCGATGGCGGAGTATGGTGCGTGTACTAGAGAGTTCGCATATCTGAGAAGATGCGACGAGTAAGGAAAGAAGTGAACGTGTGTTAACAGAATAAAAGAGATCATTTTGTTATGAAGTGAAGATGCGAAGGGAGTATCCTTTAGACCATGGGTGGAAGCTTTTGTGATGTTAGAGGTGATTCCTCGTTGGCCTGGATTGGAGTTTTGCGCATGTGTTATATTATGGCCAGGTGTGGCATAAGTGGTTTTGTAAGTATAGTAGTGAAGATTATACCAGCGCATGTATGTTTTGAGACTTGAAGGAACATTCGGGACGAATGTTTCTAAGGGGGGAAGAATGTTACACCCCGTAGTTCCAGGGTATGTATGTGGGGACATACGTACGAGAATACGACATTTAAATTAAAAGGAAGAAAGATGTGATTTTTTTTCGACGGAAAAGTTTCCGGATTTTGTGAAGGAAAAAGGTTCGTTAAAAGGAATTGGATTCCCAGATTTGGTATTCGGACTTTTTGAAATATTTGAGAATTATAGAATTTTATTTCCGGAATTGGTCACGTGGGGCCCACGGGAGGAATTTACGGTTTGTGGGGCCCACTTTATTTTCGAGATTTTTTGGCATTACGGATATTTTCGGAAGATGAAATATTTTGGACGAGTAGCGGGGCGACACGTGTCACCCCATGTTGGCCGATTGGAGTTGGACATGTGTCCATGGACGGTTTATGGGGGGACAAGTGGCAAGCCATTTGTCCCATTATTGTGGTGGACATATGGTTGGTAAATTACCCACACACATGTCCCCAATCCTCACCTTACACTTGCTTTAATCCTAACCATTGATTTTAATATAAATACCCCTTATGTTGCAAGACTTAATTTCATCCCTCACTTGAAATAATTTCCAAGGCAAAAATTCTCCCTCCCTCCCTTAGTGAAGCTCTCGTCCAAACATCCCCCCCTTTGTGTAGAAAATTCTTCAAGTGTTGGTATAGTCCCAATTACCTTAGCCTTGAAATCCCTTGTAATATTCCAAAAGTTATCTTTATACTAAGAGCCCGAAAATACTACTTTATTCCAATAGTCACAAAGTGAAACCCTAGAAAAATCTTCATAGTTGGTTGAAGTGTTAAGAGAAGTTGTTTAGAAATTTCTAAGGGTTGCTTGGAGCGGGTTGGAGCGTAAGGAATTGAAGCTAAACGTTGCTCAGGATCGACTTATAAATCTTGGATAATTTTGGGCTTATCGAGGTAATGATCTTTGTCCCCCTATTGTAATTGGATATTACATATTGTAGTAGTTTAGAATTGAGTATAAGATATATTGGAAGGATAATTATAAAGAATTGAACTGTATTTACAGTAGACTTGTAGTATTATTGTGGGGCAGTGTTGTACACGTCCGGGTAGACGTGTAACCCGGCAGGTTGTTGGCTTGGTAGCGGGCCTTGTTAGAGGAGGAGTTTTTGTGTGGTTCTGGGGAGGGGAGGTCTTTGCCGAATTTTCCGTAGAATAATGACCTTGTGCTTTGAATTGCGCTACAAAGAGATCGAGAAGTTGATAGACGTTTTATGGCCATTATAGGTGGAAGTACTACGAGTAGTGTATTCTACTTGAAGGGTGGAAAAGGCTAGCAAGGTTATAGTACTTGGAGCATTTTGCTAATTGTCGATAATCGTCGCGAGGTATGTGAACCTCTTCCTATCTTTTCTAGCATGATTGTTGTAAACTATGTAGTACGGTAGACGTACGTGTGCTAAATGAATTTGGTTGGTTTAGAACATAAAGTGTTATAATGGCTTTATGGAAAGTTAATTATAACGACTTTATGTAGGTAAAAGAATGGTTGATTGTTTTTAAAAGATAAGAGACTTGACTTATATTTGACTTGATATGATTTGTTAAGGACTTGAATTGTGTTAAAAAAGTTGTGAAACCTCATTCGTGAGTAATGAGTACTTGTTTTTAAAGAATAATGTCATATTGATTTCGGAAATGGGAATGAGTATCGAACAAGCCATTGCAGCGTTAATAAAGGAAAATGTAATGACAATTAATTATATTAAAACAAGTAGAAACCTCCATCTGCATAGAAGCTAAGATAAGACAAAATTGTATTACATTTCCTAGATCATGGTTGCTTTAATAAGATCATTAATAACAAGTATTGGTTTTTCTTAAATTTCAAAGTGAGGAACTTGATTTCTAAAAGAAAGGAGACTTGAGGAATTAAAGTATTTTGGTTTAAAAGAAATACATGGTTTTGTCTTAAATTGGTTTAAAAAGAAAGCATGGTATTGTCTTGGTTTATTTCAAAAGAAGGTGTGGAAATGGTTTTTGTTTACTTGAAATAATAATACTCTATTTTTGATACTATGGGTATCGTATGACTTTTGTAAAAAGAAAGGAATCTTTTGAAAGAATTTAAGTACGTAGTACTTTAGGGTTAAAACCCGGATTGTTGACACAAAATGAGAATACTTGAGTTTATATAAATGGTGAATCAATTTACATGTTAATGAAAGTCTAAAATTATGTTGAACTTGCCTATGCTAGTTGTGATATCTTTTGTTGTGCAAGTATTGTATTTCTATACCACCGCGTCTCTCGATGGAGGGTCGGCTGACTTGTTGTGAACTTACTTGGACGTACCGGCAGTGACGGAGGATTCCACGGGTATGCTTCCATTATTATTATCACATGGGCATGTCTACACCGATGAGGGATTAGGGCGTGTGACCATTATTGTTATTCCATGGACTAGCCCTCGCGAGGTTTCTTGATTCGGCTTTGGTATCTGGTAGTTGGCTCTCGTACTTGCCCCGGTCGTGGCTGATTCGGCTTTGGTATCTGGTAGTTAGCCTTCGTACTTGCCCCGTTCAGTTTTGTGGCGAAGTCTCGTGACTTACGGTTGTGATCTGGTGGTTAGCACAGTTCGCCCCGTCGGCCACGTGGCGCAGTGGATCTGGTAGAGGCTATCGCGCTTGCCACGTGTCGACCGCGGTGAAGTATCGTGACTTACAGTTGTGATCTGGTGGTTAGCCTGGTTACTTGCCCCCGTCAGCTACGTGGCGCATGGAGGATCTGGTAGAGGCTATCGCACTTGCCACGTGTCAGCTTCGCGAGTCAGTGTTTGGGCGAAGTTTCGTGACTTACGGTTGTGATCTGGTGGTTAGCCTGGTTACTTGCCCCCGTCAGCTACGTGGCGCAGGGAGGATCTGGTAGAGGCTATCGCACTTGCGCGTGTCGACCAGCGAGTCAGTGTTTGGACGAAGTTTCGTGACTTACGGTTGTGATCTGGTGGTTAGCCTGGTTACTTGCCCCCGTCATCTACGTGGTGCAGGGAGGATCTGGTAGAGGCTATCGCACTTGCCCGCGTGTCGGCCGTGATATAGTTATTTAGTATTATTTATGCGGTAGGTTACGGTAGCGACTTTCGTACTTGCCCGGTCGATTGATGATGCGAGTTGGATCGGTAGCTATGCGCCCATTACTTGCCGTACGGTTTTAAGACACAGGTGGGACCTGGTGTTCATGTGTACTCTTTGGTGTTGTTATATCATAGACTGCCGGCAGTGAGGAAGGTATTCCACGGGCATGATTGATGTTGTGGGCGTGAGACCCATAGTTATATTTGAGTGATGACTTTGAGGGCGTGAGTCCCTGACTTGACATGACTGCTTATGTATCGTGGACTGTAGTTTGGTTATCATACATGTCTCCTGTTTTATATGATCGTTATGATTTCATTCTGATATTTTGATTTCACATACTTGGTACTGTTGTCTTGACCTCGCCCGGGGTTGCGTTCATCTGCGGTAGAGGTACACCGGTTGTTGATCCTCGCTCATAGGATCACAGTTCAGCGTTTTGGGAAGCTCCGTTTCTCCGGAGGCTTATCTTTTGGTATGATTCCCTGAGTTGTAGGTTCTTGTACATTCAGGGGTATGGCGGGGCCCTGTCCCGTCATAGTTGTTATAAAATTCGTAGAGGTCTGTAGTACTGTTGTGGACAGGGTTTGTAAGGGATTTAACTGTTCAATTTTGATATATATATATATATACATGAAGGTAACCGTTTTGGTTAGCCTATTGCTTATTTTATGTCTTGATTCATGCTTAAGTTTTATTTATTTATTTCCGCTGATTTTCTCTGATGATTGTATCACTAGGGTGCCCGGGGTAAGGCACCAGTCACGGGCCGAGTCGGTCGTGACAAAAGTGGTATCGAGCGATTAATCCTCGGAATGTGTCTCTGACCGTGTCTAGTAGAGTCTTGATTATCGGTGTGTTGTGCACCACATCTATAATCGAGAGGCTACTGAGATATTTAGGATTGGTTTCCATTCTTCTCACTCGAGATCGTGCCTTAGAGTGTGTTATAAGTTGGACTCCTCCGGCGTATTCTTTTTACGATTATGCCTGCACGCAGCAACGAGCCCGAAGGCAGCGGCGAAGGAGGCTGCGAGTAGAGCACGAGAGGTTACCAAGGCACGAGCCCGATCTTTACCTAAGGTGGTACTTGGATGGGGAGTTCTGCGCGCGCTAGCCCTGGGGAGTTTAGAAGCGGCGGTAGCTCACGAGGCTCACGATACGAGTCTCGATTCCGACCGGGGCGAGGATATGAGTTCTGAGAGATGGCGATTACTAGCTAGGCTTGTGGCTAGGAATGAGGACGAGGCAGTCGGGTTCCGGTAGTACGATGGTTCACCTAGATCCGATAGTTTGAGACCGGGACTTCTTGAGTTGCGATCCACTCGAGTTCTATGGATCGAGATCGAGGAAGATCCTCGGGGAGTTTATTCGGCAGTACGGATCATGAAAGTGATCGGGGCCTCGAGACGCAGTCGGTGGTATTAGGTTCACATCGGTGCGTGATCTGGCCGTCATCGGTTTGATTCATAGGAACTATCGGGAGCATGCGCCTCGGCTGGTTGGGACGAGTTTTGAGGCATTTCTTACACTTCTTGCCCTCGCAGATGAGGAGAGCTCGGGCGAGATAGATTTATGATGTTGAGGCGAGCAGGCGGACGGTTCGGGAATCTGATATAGAAGTTTGACTCGTTGGCTCGTTATGTCCCGCTTTAGTGGCGGACATGGAGGATAGAGTACACCGATATGTCACGAGACTTGGCGATTATCTAGCGAGAGTTATGCAGGAGTAGCTCTTGGCCGGGCATGGGCGGTGCCGTATCTGAGCTTATGCCGCGAGGATTGAGAGCGTAGAGACCAGCGTAGGACGAGATCGGCATAAGAGGCGGGACAGCGAGGATTTTTGGTAACTTCGGCGGACGCCTCGGCCAGCGAGCGATTATGCGCCTCGCCCGATCTGAGTGGTCCTCCGCGATCTTGAGGGCATCCAGGTATTCGAGGCGGGTCGAGCTCGGGTTTGAATTTTTGGGGAGTAGGAGTACTCGCCGGATGAGGCTACCCGTATCTCAGTGTGGGCGTTGTGGTAAAACCCATAGGGGGGAGTGTCGTACTGTTGTGGACAGGGTTTGTAAGGGATTTAACTGTTCAATTTTGATATATATATATATATATACAGGAAGGTTACCGTTTTGGTTAGCCTATTGCTTATTTTATGTCTTGATTCATGCTTAAGTTTTTTTTTATTTATTTCCGCTGATTTTCTCTGATGATTGTATCACTAGGGTGCCCGGGGTAAGGCACCAGTCACGGGCCCGAGGTCGGGTCGTGACAAAATACACCACCAACTATCATTGCTGAGCTCCAACCAGAAAGTCCATACCCTCAAGGGCACCCCCAAAAGTTGAGAGATGTAGGGACTTTCACTGATCCCTGCATTATACAGAGACTAGAAGACAAGTCTGTCTTGGGTAATTGGGGGATAATCTTAGATATGAGGCCCTTGTTTGAAAAAAATGTTGCAGGTGATGTGAGACCCACAACAATAATTGTGCGGATTGCAAGCCGTTCGTAGAAGGATCCACTGGACACTAGTAAGGATTAATTGTGTCCGGCTAAAAGACGTTAAAGACAGTGCTACTTGGGAGGCAACCTAATGTTTTAATTATGTTATTTAAATTTTTGTTTTAGTTTATTTTATTTTGAATTGAACAGTCTCACGATCTGGTATGTTGAGCGTTGTGGATGACAGATAAAAGCAGGGATTGAGAAAAATGCTGCAAAATGGGAGAAATTTGGCACAGCGTCGCGGCGCCATAATGCAGGGCCGCGGCGCCCGTTGATAAAATACGATATCTCCAGATACCGCCTCAATGCAACATCCGCTGCCACCACCACCATTTTGAACCGTTGTTTTGATGTCTGTAAGTCACCCTTTTTCAATTTTTGAGTCGTTACACATTTGGGACAATGTGTCATTTAAGTTTGGGGGTACTTATTTTAATTTTGTGTTTCTGTTTTTGAGTCGTTTTGATTGAGTTTTTGTGTCTTTTATTGTGTCTATATGAGTCAATTTTTTTATCATGCATAATGTAGTTGCTTGAAACGCCTAGTGAATTAAGTGAGATAATGTAATGGAATGAGAAACAAAAATATGTGTGCTTGAGTTAGATATGCAAAAAATTCATGAACATATAATTATTTGAGATATTTGTGCTTAGCCTATGTGTGTCAATGGTGAAAAGAATGATTGAAATATGTCTATGAAGTCTGCTTGCTTGCTATTTGAGGCAAAATAGTTAAGATGTACATATTTAGGGAGATGATTCAGACATTTCTTTGTTAGTCCTTCTTATCATTCAATACCTACCTTGCAATAAATTGTATCCCTAGTCAGCCCATTTGAGCCTAAAATAAGTGATTTCTTTGACACCATATGATTCTCTTATGTGTCATAAGCAGTAAGTGAAAACAGGGATGAAAAAAGAGTGAAAAAGAAATACCAAAAGATAGTGAAAAATTGATGCACCCCAATAAAAAATTGTAAAAGCTTAAGTTTGGAGGTGCTTATGTGAATGTGTTTCATCATTTCAAAAAGAGAAAAGGGGAGTGATAGGTATGAATTGAAAATGATACCAAAAAGAATGACAAAATGGTTGAATGAGAAAAACGCTTATGGTACGTAAATTGAGCCTAAATGCCTACTTTTACCTACCCCTGAAGCGTTTTCCTCATTCAATTGATTATGGTACGTAAATAACAAGTAAACATGCACATAGGTCTTTGGAAAAAAATGAAACGGATTTGACATGCATAGGGTAGGTGTTCATGCTTTAATTGATTATGATTGAAATAAATTTGCGAAATATCTGACATGAAATTCTAGATTGCTAAATTCATGATATATATGTTCCAGCATATTATCCCAATTGACATTCATGCTTTTCTGAGTAACCTTGTGCAACTGCTTGATTAGAGTCTTTTGAGTCACTTTTCTTTCCGTTTCTTTGATTTTGTTTTGATCTTTGCTCGAGGGCGAGCAAAGGTTAAGTTTGGGGGTATTTGTTAGGCGTATTTTGTATACACTTTTTGAGTCATTTTTAGTTAGTATTTTTCTCATTTTCGTTTAAATAAGGGTCTTGTTAGAGTTGTTTTTCTTTCTTTTGAGTCGCAGAGGTTCAAAATAGCAAAAAGAAGCTAAAAGTGAGCAGAAAAGACAGGAAAGGAGCTCCCGAAGTAAAAAAGGATGAAAGTTGACAGATCAGGATGAAAGACCGCGGTGCCACAATTACTGAGAAGCCGTAGTACTTTCGGCACCACGGTGTCATTCTGCAGTACAGCGGTGTCGAGACGGAAAATTCACGTTCTGGGCCGATTTTGACACAGTTTTTAGGATCCGAAATCCATATTTTCCCAATTATAAAATCCCTAAACCCTAGCCTCATTATTCATCTGAGATCTTACATATCACATCATACTTTGGAGAGGAAAAAAAGGCTACAACACAAGATTGGAGACAACTTTGGTTCAAGTTTCTTTTCTTTTCTTTGTTTTTATTTCAATTTATGTTGGTTTGTATTAGTTCTTAGCATGGCTATGGCTAGGAGCTAAACACTTTATTAGGGCTTTATTATTGAATCGCTTGAAACTCTCTTTCATGAATTAATGCATTAGTTTGATTTCTTCTCCACTTGATTAAGATTTATTCAATATTAGTATGACTGTTTGATAGTTAATTGATCACTAATGTCACGATCCGATCCCGGGCCCGTGAATGGTGCCTTACCCCGGGCACCCTAGTGATACAACATCAGAGAAAAACCAGCGGAAATAAAAACTCAAGAAAGAAAAGCGATGAAATAAGCGAGCTAACCCAAACGGTTACCTTTTTTTGTACATAAATTACAACGAGCGATTCATCCCTTACAAACTCCGCCGATTACTCTGAGACCTCTAGAATTTTGGAACCATAATGACGGGGCGGGCCCGCCATGCCCCGAATATACAAAAGTCTACCACTTCAGGAACCGTACCACGTGACAAGCTTAGGAGATATGGAGCTTTCCGAGAACCGAAACAACGATCCTAAGAGTGCGGATCGGCAAGCTATGTACCTCGACTGCGGCATGAACGGCCCGAAGGAGGTCGATAACAGTACCAAGTATGTGGCGAAAATATCGTAAATGAAATCATAATAGTCTATATAAAGCGGGAGACATGTATGATAACCAAACTACGATACACAACATATAAGCGATCTGTCGAGTTAGGGACTACGTGCGTGAAATCATCACTCAAATACAACCCGAATTTAACTCGCACAATGGCCGCATGCTCCGGCATCTCACCTCGGTATAAGCATGGCCTGGAACCGTCTAGTGGGCCCATACGTGGACCATCCAACGTGTCGGTATGCCCAAAGGAGATAACAAAATAACAATCCGTGGAAGATACGTGGGCCACCCAACGTGTCGGTATGTCCAAACAACTAACAAGATAATACTCACTGTGGAAGCATACCCGTGGGCTACCCAACGTGTCAGTATGTCCAAACAAATAACAAGAGAATACTCACCGTGGAAGCATACCCGTGGGCTACCCAACGTGTCAGTATGTCCAATCAAATAACAATAATAACACTCCTAATGGAAGCATACCCGTGGGCCTCCCAACGTGTCAGTATGTCCATCAAGAATCGATATAGTGGAAGCATACCCGTGGGCTACCCAACGTGTCAGTATGTCCATCAATCAACCAGATAGACGACCCTCCAACGAGACGCCAGAGCGTAAATACAACACTTGCAACAACGCGGCTATCACAACAAGCATAGGCCAGTTCAACGTACTTTCATTTCATGTCAACAATTCCGGGTTTCAACCCCAAAATACTACATACTCTCATTCAGGTTTAATTCAAGCACTTTAAACACTTTTTAGCACAACGTCAAGTATACTATTTAAAAATCCAATAATGAATCCATTCCTTTACTCCTATAAAGTCATTATAACTAACTTCCCATAAAGCTGTTATAACACTTTATGTTTTAAAAACAAGTCAAGGCGAAACCATGCCTTTCTTTTAAACCAAAAACTCTTCAAATTCTTAAGTCTCTTTTCTTTTAGAAATCGAGTTCCTTACCTTGGAATTTTTAAGAAGATCAAACTTGATTACAATAATTCTTATTAGAGCAGCCATGATCTAGGAAATGTAATACAATTTTGTCTTATCTTAGCTTCTATGCAGATGGAGGTTTCTACTGGTTTTAACATGATTAATTGTCATTACTATTCCCTTTATTAACGTTGCATTGGCTTGTTCGATTCTTATTCCCATTTCCGAAATTTATGTAACATTATTCTTTTAAAAACCAAGTACTCATTTCTCACGAATGAGGTTTCACACTTTTCAACACCATTTAAGTCAATTACAAGTCAAGTCTCTTATCTTTTGAAATTAACAAACCATTCTTTTAGCTACATAAAGTAGTTATAACAAACTTCCCATAAAGTCGTTATAACACTTTATGTTTTAAACCAACCAATTACAACTATAAGCCCTTTATGAGACCAAGAGGGCTTATTCTTTAACCACCGAGTACCCATTTCTAACGAATAAGATTTTTCTTCTTTTTCAAACAATCAAGACCTTTACACTTCATATCAAGTCAAGGCAAAACAAGGGAAACCAAATTCCTTTAACACACGTGCATCTACTGCACTATATATTTCACAAATAATCACGCTGAAGAGGATAGGAAGAATCACATACCTCGCGACGATTATCGACGGTTAGCAAAATGCTCCACAGTACTATCCCCCTTAAGTATAATATGCTACTCGTAGTACTTCAATCCTAATAAGGTCATAAAACGTCTATCAAACTATAGCTTCGAACGTAGAATAAACTAAGTGCAAAGTCCCTAAATTCTACGGCAATTTGGACAGAACTTCCTTTGTTTCCACTAACTTTGCCACCTTTTTCAAGGTCGAATTTCAATAACCAACGCCACATTTAAGGCACACAATTCAGCTAACCAAAAAGGGGATTACACGCCTTTACAGGACGCGTAAAATTCCGCCCCACAATGATACAAAAATAAACCAATAATTTCCATGCCATTCTTGGCCAACAATATAACCAATACTAACCCCTTTCAACTCTTTTCCAATCCAAGTTCTTAGGTCTAACATGATATCTAGCCCTAGACATCTTCAACAACTACAATCCCCCTTTACAACATGCGACGACCAAATTAGTAACCAAATTGAAGTTATCATCTTAAGGCTAACATGCCCATTTCAGTTTTCAACAAGACAACAAGATCCAAATCTATACAACTTAAATATAACAGCCTCAGGCTCATTTCTAA
Organism: Przewalskia tangutica; assembly: GCA_029844215.1. Classification (NCBI taxonomy): domain Eukaryota; kingdom Viridiplantae; phylum Streptophyta; class Magnoliopsida; order Solanales; family Solanaceae; genus Przewalskia; species Przewalskia tangutica. The sequence goes on from CM056732.1 coordinate 2,941,350, forward strand.
ACTACTATAACAAGTATTAACCATATCCAAGAGGAGGGAAACTTTTACCTTTGGAGAAACCCACAAAAGCCTCTTTCTTCCACTTCTTTTCCGTCAAACTCGTCCACCAGCGCTTCCCACAAGTTTACCCACACTTTTCCTTCTTGCCGCCGCTCCAACAATTTCCCCTAAGGCAAGGTTTCTTCAAGAAAACTAGAGAGAAAGGGAGAGGATTTCATTGGGAGGGTTTTGAGATGGAATGGCCAAGTCTTTCAAGACTTGGCCATAAAATAGGCCCCTTATCTAGTCAAAAGGATGGGAGGGACACTTGTCACCCTCCCATAGGCTTTTAACAAAATATCCCCTGACTTTTGTCTTTTATCGCAGAAAAATCCCGCCTCGGCGTCGCGGCGCTTCCACTTCCGACAAGTTCCAGCATTCGCGCGGCCACTGCATTCGGCTCATGGCGCTGAAACCCCGCGGACTCGATGACAGGCGCCGCGACCCTGCGTCCGGCGCCGCGCTGCACCTGACCAGCTAACGCTGCTGCTGCATTGCCACCAAACTTGAAACTTTCATTACTTTTGACTCCGATGTCCTATCGACGAACGGTTTGTTGCGTTGTGAACTAGATTTAACGGTCTACACACTAGGCTTTTTAAACACCTCGAAATTCTTAACAACTGGGGTACAACACTCCAAGGTAGACTCAAAATCCGTCCAACACATGTTTGTCCACTTATCTTTCCACTTTCAAATCTTATATTACTTGGTATGTTCTTATCTTATCTTCTTGAATTTACGGGGTGTAACAACTAATTATCATAATCTATATGATTTCGAATCAAGAACCGAGATGAGAGATTTGGATATGCTGTAATTGAATAGACATAGGTTAAAATCGCGGACGAAAGTACTCCGATACTTGTGTAGCATTATAGGTTATTGTTCTTAATCCTCTTATGTGGTAAAACCTATCATTGAAATATATAAGGTTTCTGCACTAGGGTTGAGCGATTATATATCCTAACCGGAATATAAGACAGTCTAGTTAACTGATATCTTAACGTAGAAGAAGAAGTCATTCTAGTTGCATTTAAGGATTGTAAAGAGTGGATAGTTGAGGATATTGAAAGCCCTAATTCCTTCATAACCGATTTAAACCAAAGTATTATCATAATTAGTTTATTTTCTGCAATTAATTAGTCTTAGTTATTAGATTAAAATATAAATAGATTAATGTTCACCAAATAGAAACTAAAGCTTAGATAATCGGTACTTGATAACCAGTCTCTGAGGACGATATTTGGTCTTACATACTATATTACTCGTAACGATACGTACACTTGCGTGAGCAATTAAAAATCGCCTAACAAACCCAGTGGAAAAATTTTAATGTAGGAAAAAGAGTACACATTTCTAATAATACACATTTTGATTGCCTCATTAAAATCCTTACAGGGAAAATCAAATGTGACAAAACCTTATATGGAAAAAAGAGTACAACATGTATTAACTCTCCCTGATGAGAACTTCAGTCCAAATGCTTGAGTCTTCGTATTCCAATCTTGTGCATCATCTTCTCGAAAGTTGCAGTTGGTAGAGACTTAGTGAAAAAATTAGTCATATTATCACTTGAATAAATCTGTTGCACGTTGATATCCCTATTATTTTGGAGCTCGTGTGTGAAGAACAGCTTTGGTGAAATGTGATTTGTCATATCTCTTATTCATCCCTTCAATTGAGCAATGCATGATGCATTATCTTCATATAAGGCTGTGGGTATTTCAAACCACATTTACATCTAAGCGATTCAAATAGTCATAACATCAATTGGATTTATTGATATTTCTTCGTTTTCCTGAGTTCGCGGCTCATTGATTTCTTCAAGAATATCAAGATTGATCAAATTTTACATTTCTTTATGAGAGTCTTTCTTATTGTCATCTTGACCGTTTATTTTTCTTTTCTAGAATTCCGATCCTTAGAACCCAATGGTCTATCACGCTTCTGTAACACCTCGTATTTCAAATGATGGTTTAAACACATAAATGTAGGAAAGTAGACCCGAACCCCAAAAAATTGATGTTGCACTGGCGTATGCTAATAAGAATTAATTAGGCAATTCGGATTTGTTATCACAAATCATATGTTTCCATAATGCTAATCAAAGGAGCGAGACACCAAAAACGTATAGCAATCATTTTCTCTTACGAACCAGCAGCAACATGGCAAGTTAAATACGTTATTGACCCCTTTGAAGCTCTTATTCATGGCATAATCCTTCTTTTCATCCTTGTGTTGAGTTGATGAAGTGGTGTAATTGGTGCAGATGATAGTAGGATATGTTCTAGCTAAATTAAGGTAAGATATCCTCTTCTTATAGGGTAATTGAAGTTAAATGATGATTTAATTTGTATATGGTTGCTCCTGATATTCTATTTGTGCATAACGTTATTACATCATTTCACCGAGTCCCAGACCGGGTCATGTTCGTGCGCTGATTTATATGTATGTATGATAATTTCATGGACAGACATACATGATGATGATGAGCTCACTGAGTCCCAGAATGGGCCGGGACACGTTATGTGGACAGGTATCCATGATATGATAATTCCACCGAGTCTCTCACTAGAGGGACGAGACACGTTATATGTATATGTATAGATGATGATACTATGGACAGACATCCATGATTTTGATATGACTCTCATTTTATAAGGCACAGTTGACTCTCATTTTATAAGACACAGTTGACTCTCATTTCATAAGGCACAGTTGTATTGATATTTGGATTATTATATTTGTCTCCTGATATCTCTTGGTCAGTTATGATCTTATTTACAGTACTTCATGTTTTACATACTCAGTACATTATTTCATCGACCACTTTCCTGAAGTGCATTTCATGCAGATTGATTAAAGAGTGATGATTCACGTTGGTAGGTTGTCGGTTCAGCTGATGTCGGAGTACTCTATTTGTTCCAGAGTTGCAGTCTAGTTTTGATATGATATTTTGTTGTCGTATACTCTTTAGAGGCTTGTAGGCAGGTGTCCTATGGATTGTGGTTTTGTACGGCCTCGTCGGCCTTGATATGGGTATGTATATATGTATAAGTCAAATTTTTGATTAAAAGTTTTCAAAACCTTTTTGGCTTAATCTGTGCTTATTTATGGTTGGGTGATTAGGGGTACCCAGCAGGTGGAATCTGGGTGCCCGTCGCGGCCCTCCGGTTTGAATTGTGACAAAAGTGGTATCAGAGCAGTTAGTCCTCGGAATGTCTACAGACCGTGTCTAGTAGAGTCTTGTGTATGGGTATGTTGTGCACCATACTTATACGCAGGAGGCTGCCGGATATTTAGGATTGATTTCTACTCTTTCATCTCGTAGATCGTGCAATAGAGCTATGTCATTAGGATAACCCCCCCCCCCCCCCTTCCTAATAATTATTGTAGTTGCAGTTATGTCTCGAAAGACAGCGACAGTGGCTCGGAAGGGAAAATCAGAGTATTTGGACTTGACTTGGTGCGTCAGCCATAAGGGAAGTGAAAGAATTTGAGTAGAAGTATGATGATCAGGTTTGGAGGTACTAGGTCAACGTCAGGTAAGATAACTCTTCAGAATCTTTTACGTACCAAATAAGAAAATTAGTATATAAAGAGGATATGTCCCTGAAATAATTTTGGACATAGAAGTGTGACGACGGGGATCAAGAATAAATTGAGAGTATACATAAAAAAGTTATGGACTAGTGTCATATTACAAGAATTATGACGTTGAGTATAAGAAGATTTTATAAGTCACGAAGATTTAAGTGAATTGAAATTAAGATTTTAATAGTGTGTGTAATTAATTAATTAAGAAAGGACCTTACGTGTCTTACTATTAATATGGAAGGATGGCCTAGCAAATTTTATGTCTCTTGATTTCTCTGCAATAAGTCAACAATAGTTGCTCCACTTTCCACTGGTAGAATGGAAAAAATGGAATTAAACACACCCAAATGATGAGTCACCTTATTAGTCACGTGTAACTTCTTAAATGAGACACCTTTCTTGGTAAAGATATTACAAGGGATGGGGTTTACGAAACCCATCCACTTCGTTAGCATTAGCCCAAAAAAAACAAAAAAACGAATTGATACAATACATATTCACTGCTGGGAAAAATATGTCACTGGTACTCCTGGAAGCAAGTTCTGTTCCAGTGAATCAAATGGTTTAAGCTACTGTACACTGTTGATATAATAATCTGTATACGGTTAAATAATGTTTCAACACAATCTGTTAAACACTTAGTAAAATTAGATTACACAGTATAAAAATTACTTAACAGTAAATTAATCATGAAACAGTGAACGAAAACAGAATCTGTTTTGAAAAATAATTTCAGAATATAATCGAGTCTACTTAGTTCAAAGTGTGTCCTTAAGAAAATTATTCCCCTCACAGTACTCGAGGTTAATGAAATATCGCCTCCCAGGATAGAACGATTATCTTACCAGAATAGTAGTACTCCAAATTCCGGTAGCAGCGAACCACTCAACGACAGTATATCACACAAAATGAAGACAAAATTTTCGAGTTGAAGACTGAAATTCAGAGAAGAATTGAATGAATAAATTCTTGGAACAATCAAAATTTATAGGTTTTGAAGGTATTGATTCTGAATGTTTCCAACCATTCAGAATAGTCACCAAATTTTGGAGGGAAATTCGAAAAGAAAGGGCTTAAACCGGACGGGTCGGTCGCGGATCTTGGATCGATCCGTTTGAATTTATTTTTAATTAAATAATTAATTAATTAATTAATTAAAGAAACGTTTGTCCAAAAAGATTATCAATCAACCTTTTTGAGGCCGAAGCGAAGCGACGACGACGCGAGAAGTCCTGCTCTCAACCCTTTTAGCAATTAGAGAAGGTGTAATGTAATATATATACCTCTCTTTCCTTCTCTTTTTTCGATGTGGGACAAAAGAATCTTTTACTCCCTTTAATTTTCATCCCATCATTTTCCATTCACCAATATTAAAACCCAACATAGACAATGTTACATGGTGAAACATGGTTAAATCTTTTAGAGGCAGCATCTTATTTTGCATCATAGTGCAGCAAGAACTTATTTCATAGGGGACGGTTGGTATTGAAAGCAAACGAAGGTATGTGAAAGCAAATTATTTCTTTCTTTTGACATGTTTCATATAATGAAATATAACCGTGATATGGTTCCATAATTTATCTACTCCTAGAAGTTAAGAATAATAATGTTATTAATTCCTATGCTGAAAGCATGTCTAAATTTTTTCTAAGTCCTTAATGAGACATATGAAAAAGATGATAGTATCTTTGATTTTTCAAATGGTGATTTAAAATGATACCCGATATGATAGTGCATTTTATTTATTTCATGAAGACTCTTAGAAACTGTGGAGAATATCATGAATAAAGTAGAGAAAAGCTTTGAGGGTGACAGTCAAGCTTAGGAGATCATTACAACACTATCAATAATTCCTCATGATCCTAGAGGATACATCTTCTCAGTAGGAATACTCAATTTTAGAAACAAAATTTACGTGGGAAAGACCACCGCTCTCAAATAATAAATTTTACAGTTGATGCAGTCATCATCAATGGGAGGCCATTCTGGACAATAGGGCACACTAAGGAGGTTACAATTGTATTTCTTTCATTACGTGGCAAGATTAGATATGTCACCCCAACATTCAAGGACGAATGTTTTCTAAGGGGGAGAGGATGTAACACCTCGTATTTCAAATGATGGTTTAAACACATAAATGTAGGAAAGTAGACCCGGACCCCGAAAAATTTATGTTGTATTGGCATTGGCTAATAACAATTAATTAGGCAATTCGAATTTGTTATCACAAATCATATGTTTCCATAATGCTAATCAAAGGAGCGAGACACCAAAAACGTATAGCAACGATTTTCTCCTATGAACCAGCAGCAACATGGCAAGTTAAATACGTTATTGACCCCTTTGAAGCTCTTATTCATGGCATAATCCTTCTTTTCATCCTTGTGTTGAGTTGAGGAAGTGGTGCAATTGGTGCAGATGATAGTAGGATCTGTTCTAGCTAAGTTAAGGTAAGATTTTATCTTCTTATAGGATAATTGGAGTTAAATGATGATTTAATTTGTATATGATTGCTCCTGATATTCTATTTGTGCATAACGTTATTACATCATTTCACCGAGTCCCGGGTCGGATCATGTTCGTGCGCTGATTTATATGTATATATGATAATTTCATAGACATGATGATGATGAACTCACCGAGTCCCAGAATGGGGCGACGTACGTTATGTGGACATGTATCCATGATATGATAATTTCACCGAATCCCTCACTAGAGGGTCGAGACACGTTATATGTATATGTATAGATGATGATACTATGGACAGACATTCATGATTTTGATATGACTCTCATTTTATAAGGCACAGTTGACTCTCATTTCATAAGGCACAGTTGTATTGATATTTGGATTATTATATTTGTCTCCTGACATCTCTTGGCCAGTTATGATCTTATTTACAGTACTTCATGTTTTACATACTCAGTACATTATTTCGTACCGACCACCTTTTCTCGGGGGGCTGCGTTTCATGTCTGCAGGTTCAGTTAAAGAGAGTGATGGTTCACGCTGGTAGGTTGTCGGTTCAGCTGATGTCGGAGCACTCTATTTGTTACAGAGTTGCAGTCTAGTTTTGGTATGATATTTTATTGTCGTATACTCTTTAGAGGCTTGTAGGCAGGTGTCCTGTGGATGGTGATTTTGTATGACCTCGTCGGCCTTGATATGGGTATGTATATATGTATAAGTCAAATTTTTGATAAATGTTTTCAAAATCTTTTTGGCTTAATCTGTGCTTATTTATGGTTGGGTGATTAGGGGTACCCAGCGGGTGGAATCTGGGTGCCCGTCGCGGCCCTCCGGTTTGGATCGTGACAGCTTCAAGTGTTCTTTTGGACTCATTTGATATGACACTAGTAGATGGTCCTACATGGACATCAATCTGAATTGGACATTCTTTGCATGGATATGTAATTCGGCAATCATTTTCAAATCTGTAATTGCGTCTGACATTTTATTTGCTATTTTCTGCAAGTGAATAATATTTTGGACCTCTTGCTCATTAATAGAAGCACGTAGATCAAGATGAGACTATGATGAATTTTTCCACAAAATTTCTCTTTTTAGTTCATTATTCTCTACCCTTAATTTTGGAAAAATTCTCTCATCAAATCGACAATATGCAATTGATTTTATTTCAGTATCTCTGTATAAGGAAGAAATTATATCATGCTCATAGTTATAGCAAGATAAATAAATGCATCAATTGAACAAATATATGGTACTTCAAGACCAATCTAATTTCTCATTTCAACTTCTTTTAGCAGGTAGTCTATTGCTTTTCGAAAACTCTTTAAAATTTCCAATCACCTTCAAGTCATCAACTTGCACAACCTTATGAAAGATTTTGAATACCTTAAAGGGATAAGGGTAAACAGAGTCATCTTTGTACTCTCATCAATAAATATTTATTAAGGTGATTTCAGTACATCAATTTTAGTTCATTTAATCCATTTATGAATTACAAACAAGTTTTTCAATAACTTGTATATGCTTCAAACATTTTGAATCCTTAAAAAATTCATATAATTTTATCACGTGAGTCATGTAGACTGAGACAATTTTCATTTAGTATTTAATTTACATGACATCTTCTCATGTAAGGACTGCATATCCAATAAAATTTACCAAGATATATCTACTTGGTAATTATTCCTACATCAATATGCTTTAAGAGACGTAGAAAAATTAAGCAAAATCAACATAGTAAGTCCCGTGGTTATCATGATAGTCGTCTTCTCCTCAAAGAATAGATTCCGAAAAATCCTTGAAGGTAAAGTAAGCGACTGTTTTGAGAAGATTATTACGTGCAAAGGTGAGTTTTATCCTCCTTTACCTATTCTTATGGTTAATTGATATTTTGAAACAAGTTGTGGAAGAATTCTCATAGTCAAAACTCGTAAACCTTTGAATCATGGTTATGTAACTTGTTGAGTTGTTTTACCTGAGATACAAGGTAAAATTGATAATAAAATTGGTTAAATATGTTGAGGTGTTAGAATCGAATTGCATAAGTTATTCTTGAAAAAAGAAACCTAAGAATCCTATGTACTTAAGTTGCTCGATGTTATGGCTAAGTGAACTTCTTTATAGGATATTGATATAAATCCTTTATGTGATGTAGATAACCATTCATAACATGTGGGAGGCTAACCCAAAGAACGTAGCTAGCTTCTTCGACAAGGTATGTAGGGCTTACTTCTTTTCTTCTTCTGGCATGATCTATACAAACGGAACGTAAACATAGCGCTACTCCATAACAATTCCACTCTTGGGAGTTAAAAGTCTCCATGTTGATTCATGATCAGATAATATGGCTTCCAAAAAATTTATTCCTGATTTTTGAGTTTGATAGAGTCATGTAATGATCCTGATGTCAGAGTCTCATGTCATGTCCTTCAGTCAGTATTCATACATATATATTATGCATTTATATTGCCCACAGAGGCTTACGACGTTATATACGTGACTATACATATATGATACAAATTATATTGCCCTCAGAGGCCTATAGTGTTATATACGCAGTTTATACATATATGACACTGATGATATTGCCCTCAGAGTCCTACAACGTTATATACACGATTATTATACACATCTATACAGTTCAATGCATTGTGACATTATGAGTTTCAGGTAGTATCTCTCTCTCCTTGATTAGTGTCGGTTTATTTACAGTTGATCATGCCCTACGTATTCAGTACATCTTTCGTACTGATGTCCTTTTCTGGGGTACTGTGTTCATACCCGCAGGTACAGAGAGGCGCTCCTTCTCAGTAAGTGATCTGCTCAACAGTGATTGTCTCACCCTCTTCTTCCGGAGTTGCAGTACAAGATTCTTTAGGTACTGTTATATATGTTACTAATATTTTGGGTATGGCGGGATCCTGTCTCCGCCTGCTTGCAGACTTGTGTACAGTGGATATGCATGTCGTGGTCTTGTTGGCCATTTTTTGTCAGCATTATACTCATCTTGTGGCCTTGTCGGCCTAAGTTTCATATTACAGGTTCTAGATACTATAGTGGTACGCTCAGACCTTCGACGCTGGGTGCCGTCACATCCCCCAAGGTTGGGGCGTGACAGTAAAAATGAGACTTTGTTTCACTATAAATTTTCTTTGTAACGATGAAATTAATACTAACTCTATTTTGTGTAGTATTTTTCATATTTGTTATCGTGTATTAATATTTAAAAAAACATTTAAATTATTATAATTTATATTACTTTTTTTGTAGTTTTCAAATATCTAAATTATCTTTAGATAAATTTAAAGAAGTTACGTTCAAGGATACAATTAAAATTGAGAAGTTTGAATTTTAAAAAACAAAAAGCGTCATTGCAAGAATTCCGGCACATGAATAATCTTGTCATAATAAAAAAGAGATAGTATGAGACAAAGGAGAAATTACGAATTGAAATCTTCAAATTAGCCCCAAAAAATGAATATCAGAATCCAAAAATTGTATATCAATCTCCTGCATTTACAGCAGAGTACATGGCCATATAATCATGACTAGACAAAAATAAAGAATTTCAATCTTGGAATTATAGTAGTAATTAATATTAAAAAAAAATCAATAGCGAACAATAGTTTCGAAACAGTGAATGCCATCCAATTCCAATGCAAACCTCTGCCTCTTCTGCTGCGAAGATGACGGCGGCGATGCTTTTCCGTCCTTCTTCAGATCACCGGTTGAGGAAGTACACAGCGGAGCAGCTACAGTCTTGCGATCAGATACTGTAGGCGCAACCCCTTGTTGTTGTTTTGTCTGAGTACTGGATGCCTTAGAAAAGCTAAACTTTTGGCCAAAAATCTCAGCTGAGATAGCATCAAAGGAACTGAAAATTGGCATCATCATCTTTGATGTTCTTTTTGTTTCTAACTTGCAAATTAGTAGTAACAAATAACAAGACAAGAAAGTATTGCTTTTAGAAGTATGTTTTCAACTTGTTTACTAAGAAAAGAAGCTGCAGAAGTAAGAGTATATATAAGGGGCTGGATTAAAGAATTGGGAATACAACTTGGCAAACTAATTAACGCTCTCCTATTAATGCGTGTTATATTTGGGTCTTATTTATTTTTGAGACGACATGACGTATACTCTTCTGGATGTTGCCAAATTCAACGTATTCTCTCCGCCTCAAATTTTCTGTCATGTTTCCTCTAGTTAGGAGCATGAATGTGTGCGTGTTCTTTTACCCCTCTTTTGGAACATTATAGTTGCTATTGTCAAGTCAGTGTCTCACTCTTTGCGGATAAGGTCGGACCAATTCTATATTGATGGGGCTGTGACCTGATCAATTTATTGAGTTTGAAAGATGTTTGTTAAGAGTCCCACATCGGATATGGAATAGAAATATAAATTGACTTGAATAATTCTCACCCTACAAGGTAGCTTTTGGGGTTGATTATGCATAAGATCTATTCTTACGATGTTCAAGTTGTATATGAATTACGTTAATTCTGGGGGCCTTGTAGTCAACCTTCAAAGTTGAAACAGACAAAGGACGTTAGAGTCAGAATCTTGACGTTCCCTTGTTTGTTAGCAAGTGGTGAATGAAGGAATTTTCTCCGACCCTGTTTTCAATTGGGTTGGGGGCTGAGGTATCATGTCACGCTCATGAAAATGTTTTTTGTCACATAGAATGAGGGGTGTATTTAAACCATTTAAATAATAGTTGAAGTATTTTTGAAGTAAAACTGATCACTTTCTTACCGTAAAGACGCAAATTTGACCCTTTTCACTTTATTCAATATCTACTTACATTGCTAGAGAATAACACATGTACATGTTACTTACAAACCTGTTGATATAATGTAATCTGGTAATACCGAAGAGTGCATATAAGGCAAGTAATCTGTTAAAAGTCTCACGTCGGAAATGAAATGAAAACATGAATTTCTTATATGGATTTGGATAATTCTCACCATACAAGTTAATTTTTAGAGTTGAGTTAGGCCCAAAATTCATTTTTTACGTGGTATCAGAGTCAGACTTATTCCAACTCTTTGTACACCGATGTTAGACTCCCAAATTATATTATTCACGCTCCAGTTAACGAGGTCTGGGAGCAGTGACGGAGCCACCTTTACCCAAGGGGTGTCACTTCGTCAGAAAATTACACTGTTTAGCTAGGCTAAAATTTTAGATTTATGTATATATACTATATGTGTGCATCCGGTTGGAAATTTTTTTGCGTCCGCCACTGTCTGGGAGTGCGGGGGAGTGTTAAGAGTTCCACATCGGAAATGGAATGAGAACATAGACTCCTTATATGAACTTGGACAATCCTCACCCTACAAGCTAGCTTTTGAGGTTGAGTTAGACCCAAGATTTATTCTTTACCCAATCATCAAAGTGATATACGAAAGTAATCTATTTATATCAGTTAAGGGTAGTGATTAATTAGCTCTAATCCTATCTTGGGTACCTAAGAATAGAACACAGGTAAATAGTGTGGATTATTCTTTTCCCAGCTTTAAAATTAGGAGTGTTCATTTCGGATATCCGATCCGATTCGATCCGAAATTTCGGATATCCGAAAATTTCAAATCGGTAAAATTATGATCCGAATCTGATTCGAAATTTTCGAATATCCGAAATAAACACCCCTGTCATGCACAAGGTTCGAATTTTTGGGATCAATGAGCTACAATCAATTCAAAACATTTAGTCAACTTTACTCTCAGCTATAGTATTTGATGGCTTTAACACTTTTGAGTAAACTAGGAACTCCTGTACAAATGCAAGAACTGCAAAGCGTAAAATTATATATAGTAAAATACCAAGAGCCGATATTGTTGGGTATGCTTAGCTACGTCCTTTTCTATTAACCCGTTGAGAGCAATATGTTGCAACGTTTCCTCTGTATTCTTTTAAACTATATCCTTTCTATGCTTGATTTCCAGAGAGTGATTCTTTTCTTACCCTAAATGTTTTATAAAGAAAAGCTAAAGTTGCAGCTGAAGTTCAAAGATCCTCGAGGCTGCGAATTTCTGTTTCTATGTTGTTTCTTCTGATTTTTGGCAGGTAGTTGAGAATTAATAAATGATAAAGTTTATATAGAATTTGTTGAAAATGATATTGGAAGTTCTAATAGGCCAATTGAGAGTTTTCCATGTGTTTGTCTATCATGCATACAATTTCAGAGTACCACACACTAAGCTTTTTATGAATGTGTTGATTTACGCAACCAGCTAAGTTTTGTAGTCTTGTATTTAGAAGCTGGCCACGTTTTCTAAATTAGACCAGTGCTTTGAATTTCGAAAGTGGCAATGGCCACTGGTCTGAAGTCCAACATTCAGAACATTATTTAGACCAGGGGTCTAGTTGGAGAGGAAAAAAAGTGACCAGTTTGTAAATACAAGGACATCAAATTCATGAGTGGCCTCCAAATTTATCATAAAAAAAAATCGGATATTTCGGATATCCGAAATTAAGGAAATTGTGATCCGTATCCGATCCGATTTTTTCGAATATCCGATCCGAAATATCCGAAACTCAAAAAAGCGGATCGGATATCCGATTTTTCAGATCAGATCGACCAGATCGCGGATCGGATTGGATCGATCGGATCAGATCGAAATGAACACCCCTATTTAAAATTGCCTATACACCTATGCATCTGTTGCCGAAGAGCAATATACGTGGGATATATATTCCAAGTGGGGTATAGCTCTCGTCTGGAGCTACATACAACCAATAAACCCGATGATGAATAAGAATAAGTAGTTTTTATTTATGACAGTAATGTCGAGCCACATCTTGTGTGCATCTAGAATATTTTTGCATTCACTAGCACATGCAACGAGAAGAATCACCCAACATTTCTGTCTGTGTTGAGATTTCAATCTATAGTTCTATACATAGTTTTCATAGCTAGGACATAGACTAGGATAAGTTGTAGACAGTGTGTGTTTGGTATGAAGGAAAACATTTTTATTTGGTTGGTCAAATTTTTTGGAATATATTTTCGGAAAATAAATTCCTTAAAAATGAGGAAAATAATTTCCATAATTAAAGTAGAGAAAACAAGTCTCACAAATTACATTTAACCAACTATCCCATCACCATCAAACCCACCCCAACCACCCACCCATCCCATCAAACCCCGACTACTACCACCACCCTATGCACCCCCACTACCCACCAAACCTCCACCTTCACCTCGGATCCCATCACCCCTCCAAAAGAAATTTAATTTGTTTTAAAAGAGTTTTTAATTTTTTTTCTACACCCCCCCCATCAACTCCCTTTCCGAAATTTCTAATTCATATATTTTAATTAGCTTATATGAAAAATAAAAATAACGTGTGATTAAATTTGGTGTGGGTGAGTTATGGTTGGTGGGGCCTCGGGCAAGGGGCGGGTGGAGGTTAGAAAAAAAAAATTAATTTTTATAAAAGTTTTATAAAAATAAAATAAGATATATGAAATAGAAAATTGTGGGGGGAGGGAGAGGGGTTGGGTGGAATAGTGGTGTAGATAACACACTCACTAGTGCACCTCCACCTCAGGATCAGACTGAGTATCAGGCTGAAACTGGAATCCCTCTTATTCCCCATACTATGAGAAGAGGACAAAAACAACAAAATTAGAAGAGAAACATATAATTCTTCTTTTAACGATTTTCTAGATAAACTATTAGAAGAGATATTTTTAAATTTGCTCATGAATATCAACAATATTACGTTATGCATTGTATCATTTTAATGTCAAAGTGACTATCACTTCTGACATTGACCGTAGTACTAATAATAATGATTATTTAACTGGTATATGTCATTGGATAGATCACAATTGGTCTATGCAAAAACGTATACTAGCATATAGATATATTGATGACAGACACACTGGAGTTTTTATTTCAAAAAATATTCATGAAATTAGTGAATATTATGAAATTATTGATAAAATTAGGACTATTACATTAGATAATGCTACTTCTATGATTATGTTGTAAACATTTTAAAAATTCGATTGACTCCATCATCTCCCCGTATTTTTCATGTTACATGTGCATGTCATGATATTTATAATTTAGTTGTAAAAGATGGTCTAAAACTTTTTAAAAATATTCTTGATAAAGTAAATTTGCTATCAACTTTATTTTTAAAGGTAATAAAATACAAAGACGCAAAGAGTATAAAAACGTGTCATAATTGTGGATTACCTTATAGGAAAAATTCAGAAGAAGTTGCGACTATGTGAAATTCTTTGTATGAACAATTACTTGGTGTTCACGAGTATAAAAGACATATACCTTTATTATTTAACGTCCATAATCAAAATCCAACAGATATGCTTGTAGATGATGATTGTGATACAATGTTGGAACTTATTGTATTCTTAGAGATTTTTTTTCTAGATACTAAGAAATTTTCTGGTATTTATTATTCTACTATTTCATCTATGTTATTACTCGACTATAAGGAGAGGTGCTCCAGCCACTTGACTTTATTCGCGGGATTCAATCGAGTAGGACTCTATGACCTTAGGCTTTTATATAGATCTAATATTTTGTTATTTAATGAATATATGAAAACCCAACTTACGCTCCAACTATTGCAAAAATGTTTGTAAAATTTTAAAAAATATTGTTTACATATTCCACTATTTATTTTATTGGTGTTGTATTAAATCCTACTATTAAAGTAGACGGTTGTAATGCCCTTATTGAAACGATTTATGAATGTTTAGAAATACTTCCAACAGACTCAACTGAAGACCAACTTACGAACCAACTAAAGAAGAAGTTATGTCTAGCATACAAACACAATGCAAAAATATGTATATGTATTACCAAGAGCAAAGTGCAAATAATCAATTGACTTTTGTACCATCTTCTTCTACTTCACTTCAACCATATACAAACATATGATTTCTGCTCCAAGTATTCAAGGCCTTCGAAATAGAATGTATAGTGGTTCAAGTTCTTCACAAATTAGTGAGTTTGAAGTTAATGTTTTACCGTTCGAATCAATTGCCAACGAAAATGGACGTGAAGACTTGTTGAAATACTTGAGGGAGAATGAGAAGACATTTCCGACTCTATCAAAGATGGCCCAAGATGTGTTGAATATTCAAGCGTCATCAACAGCTTCTGAAAGGTTTTTCTGCTGAAAGATTTCAAATAGGAGAGCACAGACACTCATTGTCGGGAGACAGTTTGGAGATTGCAGTTTTATTTAGAAATTGAATTAGAGCGGAGCGTAGAAGGTGTTGTCAACCAGAGATCAATGAAGAAGATGCCTACAACTACAACAAAATCTTATCAGAGAGAACAGGAAGCGACGTTGAACAATTTTACTAACAACTTCCAATTCCAACAAAAGATCCTCAAGAAATTGTCAGAAAATTAGAAAAAGTATGGTTGAATATGTAATTTTTTAATTACAATTTTACTATGTGATTTGCAACTTTTGAACTACGAAACAAAGTTTCAATTTTGAAATTGTATTACAAAAAAAATCATATTTATATTAAATAATATAAGAGGCAATTAGCCTTGAGATGTTTTGTCACTATTTTGTTCAATTATTAAAGTGTTTAAATATATATATATTTAAAATTAAGTGTCTAGAATTTATTTTTAAAGCCCCTCCAAATCCTCCTATCCGACCCAACCCGTTCAGTCCCCCAAATCCCGTCCCCTCTGTCGGCGGGATGTGGGACGAGACCTCTTCCCGTCCTCATATCCGGCCTGCCAAACCCGATCCCGAACTCCCACCCCATCCCCCCAAATCCCGTTCCGTCTCATCCCGTCCCACCACCCGTGGTAGAAATACTAAGCGCTTAATGTACATACACTACAACAAATCGGTTCAAAGAGGGTGACTGTAGTCGCCCTCTTTGGTTGGAATATAGCCCCCTTAGATCAAAGGGGGCGATTTTTAGTCGCCTTCAAGTCGTCTTATTACGTCTGTTGTCTTAGATAAAAAATGGTGATTGTTGTCACCTTGCCCTCTTTGGTCCATCAAAAAGGGCGACTCTAGTCGCCCCCTTTGGTAAGGACCAAAGAGGGCAAGGTGACAACAATCACCATTTTTGATGAATTTCAAAAGAGAAAAAATTAAATGCACCAATTGGGATTCGAACCTTGGTCTGAACTGTGACACTGTACTATTCTACCACTAGTTATGCAACATTAATCACCACAAATATAACCCCCTGCCAAGAATCGAACCCGGGAATCTTCTGTAAAATTGGGTCATTCTACCACTAAACCAACCATCAATACTTGTTATATTTATACTCCTCATAATCATAAATCCCTTAAATTCGGATCAGAATATTTCGGATATTCAAAAAATTGGATATTCGTAATTTTCGGATTGGATTCGGATATATAAAAAATCGAATATCTGTAATTTTCGAATAATTTTGGATCGGAATCGGATTCGAATATTTCAGATATCTAAAAAATTGAATATTCGTAATTTCGGATCGGATTCGGATCCGAATATTTCGGATATCCAAAAAATCAAATATTCAGATAATTTTGGATCGGATATTCGTAATTTTCGGATAATTTTGAATCGGGTTCAGATTCGAATATTTCGGATATCCAAAAAATCGGATATTCGTAATTTTTGGATATTTTCGTATTGAATTCAAATATTTCGGATATTCGTAATTTTTGGATAATTTCATATCGGATTCGTATTCGAATATTTCGGATATCCAAAAAAATCGGATATTCGTAATTTTCGGATCATTTAGGTTCGGATTCGGATCCGAATAGTTCGGATATCCAAAAAATCGGATATTCATAATTTTTGGATAATTTCGGATTCGGATCCGAATATTTCGGATATCCAAAAAATCTGATATTTGTAATTTTCGGATCATTTAGGATCGAATTCAGATATCCAAAAAATCGGCTATCCAAAATTTTCGGATCAGATTCCGAGACTTTGAGTTAAAAAGAGAATTAATCACGTTTGAAATTTTTAATCTTTAAAAGTAGATTTCAAATTGAACAAAAATTATAATTCTTATATAAAAAATGACGATTTTCTCAAGTCGCCCCCTTTGGTAAGGACAAATAGGGCGACTAAACTCACCCTTTTTGATGTATACCAAAAAGGGCGAGTTTAGTCGCTCTCTTTGCCTTCTCAACCAGGGTGATTTTTAGTCGCCCTCTTCGCCTTCTCAACCAGTGAGACTTTTTCAAGGCGTCCTCTTTGATTAAATAAACTTAAATGTCATTTCTAAGAAATATAAAATCGATCTTCACTATTTTATAAGATAGATTGGATTCGGATCCGAATATTTTGGATATCCAAAAAATCGGATATTCGTAATTTTGGATATTTATTTTATGGATTTAAACTAGAAAAAACTCTAAGAGGGTAACGAAAGTCTATAATGCGACTTAATTTAAAAGGATGGCTTTTAATATTTTCATCTATTAGTAATAGAAATAATAGATCAAAATCGCCTTTAATTAAAATGTTATATATATTATCAACACTACAACAAATCGGTTCATATATATATATTATCTATTTATATTTTGTAGTAATTTGATTTTTTTAATAAAATATGATAGATAAATTTAAAAATCTAAACATTTATGGGCATTGAAATAAAAGTTTAGAAATAAATTAAAATTTCAAAAGTAAGAAAAATACATATTTATTTATATCTTATTAAAAATAAATAATAAAAAAAAATATTAGTACGTGATAATATTAGTACGTCATAATATTTATATATTATGATATATGCATTCAGTGAAGATTGAATGTTGGAAAACAAGAAAGAAGAAAACTAACGTTTGAAAAAGAAAATATTAGAACGTGATAATATAATTTGTTATTTCATTTGTACTCATTATAACATTTTACTTGACCATGATATTATGTGTGATTAATTATCATAGGGCGGATAGCAACGGAGATGGAAAAATCACGAGAGATGATATTTCCCATAGTATTTTATATTTTGTTCTTCCATAAGGTCTCGATTATTTATATTTTATTAAAAATAAATAATAAAAACAAAATATAAAGTGGAGCAAAAAGGGCGATTTTTTCAAGTCGCCCCTTTTGATTCAGACCAAAGAGGTCGCCCCCTTTGGTGATAATAAAAAAGGGCGACATTTGGTGAAATTAAAAAGGACGACTGTATGTCGCTATATTTTATCCGAACTAAAAGGACATTTTTTAGTCGCCCTTTTTTGTTTAAAAAAATAGTCCACTCTGAGGGGAATTGTTGTAGTGAGATACAAAAACAAAGACCATATCAATTTGCTCGACAACAAACTTGCAATAAACCTGACCATTAATGGTACGAATCACACCGACACTAAATGATCCCACTCACTATGCTGCATATTAAAAGAGAATCTCCTAATCAAACAAGCTCAATCCCAAATCCTCGTCACTGTCCTCCTTTGTCTCCTCCTACAATCACACAATCAAACAAACACGATCATAATTTAGTTTAAAAAATACAGCCTAATTAGATCAACTATTATTAATTACTACATTATGACTTTGTTACCTTTTTCTCCTCAGCGGCGGGAGCAGCAGCGGCAGCACCTCCAGCAGCCGGCGCAGCAGCAACAGCCACAGCTGGACCGCCACCTGTCCCGACTGTCAAAATGAGATCTTCGATGTCCCTCTTCTCAAACAGCTTGGCAAAAAGACTTGGCCAATAGGACTCCACTGATATATTTGCTGCCTTCACCACCGTAGCAATCTTCTCAGCCTGAAATTCCATATTCCATATATATAACAATAACAACAACAAGTAAAATCTCACAACGTGGCGTCTGGAGAAGTTAGAACGGCTGTTCCGAGAGACCTTCCGCTTAAGATAAAGCATAAACACAAACAAAGCAAAAGCAAAAACAAAGCAAGAGAAACGATCGTAAACAAATAAAATTAAAGCAGTATGAAAATGCTGGTATAAAAAACGAATAAATCATGATAGCTGAAAAGTAAGCAGTTACTAGCGCGGGTTAATAAGCTAAACAAAGTACACTAAAGAACACATAGCATGAGAAATCAAATTACCGGAGACTATAAAACAATAGTGCGTCTATTAGTATGATAGGCTAAGTGGACCTGCAATAATAACACTACAACTATCAGTTTGCAAGCGTAAGCGTAAGTAGGACTATGCTCGACTATCTACTACCCTTCTACCCTAATCTGTGTCCTCCACAACCCTCTATTTAAGATCATGTTCTCAGTAAGTTGCACTTGCGTCATATCCCGTTTAATCACATCTCCCCAATACTTCTTCGACCTACCTCTACCCTTCATGAACCCGTCCATAGTCAACCTCTCATACCTCCGCACTGGGGCATTTGTGTCTCTTCTCTGCACATGTCTAAACCATTTCAACCTCGCTTCCCACATCTTCTCATCCACATTAGGTAATTAATCATATGCAACAACATTATGTAACTAAAATACTATGAAAACGAATGGTTGTTTGATTTTTGCATGTAAGCAGAGTTAATTAGCGGTTGATGAAGAAGATTACCGTAATGGGAATGCCATCATCGAAGAGAAGCAAAGCAGCATAGGTACAACCGAGTTCCCCAACTGATGACATTTTTGCACGGTTGATCTAACTCTCTAAATTTGGAAAGGATAAGAAAATATAGCAAAATCACTTTGTTATGGAAAAGAAGTTTTTTCATATAAAGGACTCGTGAATTAAGAGGTACGAAATATTAGGGTGAGATCAAGCCTCAAGGCGTACGTTACGCATTTCAGGTGCTACGACTCTAACGGCTTTACCCACGAATAGCTTTCATTACATATTTTATAATCTTTTTACTATCTTCAATATTTATTTTGCTAGTTGTTCATTAGATTATAGTATCTGCAGTGTCCTTATTGTTGAGTGCCGTTTGGAATTTCAAGTATTAATCATTTGTAACTTCAAATCAAATATCCGAAGCCCTAGACCAGTTGGTCTTGAAGGCAGAGGGTATTCTCATTGGGTGGTGTGGGAGAGCTTGGTCACAAGTTCGAAACTCCAGGTAACGCTCGCCCGCCTCTTGGGAAGTGCATCACTGGCTTGCCAAGTGTGGTTTAAGCTGGCGTGGTTTGCGGGCTATTGCGTCGATCGGGGTTTACTGTCGCTCGAAAGAGCAGCGGCTGCGGGTTCTCCTTCGTCAACAAAAAAAAAAATCAAGCAAATGCGCTCTAACTATTTTAAACATATTAGTAAACCATGTACTTCTTTGCAAAATGCAAATGAATTACGGTCAAACCTCTCTATAATTGTCATTTGTTATAACAACATTACTATAATGATCTGATTCAGAATCGATTTTTCATGTTATATTTTACTTCTTTATAATAACATTCTACATATAACAACAGTGACATTAATTATAGCAATATATTTTTTTTGTAAAATTAACTCTCTATAACAGTCATACTTAAATATTGTTTAATAATTTTTGTAAGAAATATATTATGTATAAAAATAAAATATTAAAATATTTATGTTAAGCTCTTAGATAACTTTTAAGAGAAAGCTATAGAATTCTATTTTCCTGAAAGTTTGGACAACATTTTTCACCCAATTCAAGTGTTATATTATGACTAAGAGACTAGAATTTACGAAACAACTTAATACTCTAATATTAAAATTCTCAATTAATTTTAAAAGCATATGTTTCTTAGATTTTAATTCTCTATCGGTATAGTATAACTAGTTATGAATTTATTAGTCTTTTTAATTTTTAATTAATTAGATATGAACATCAATTGAGGTTTTAAAATTAACAAGTGTTTTTGTTTATAACATAAAAAATATAGAAAAATAATTATTTGTATATGTTTGTTTATAACAGTTAATGAAATTCAAATATCAAATGTTAGTATAAATATATAACATCACCTCACTATACCAATCATGAAATTTTCGGACAAACGATGTGAGATAACTGTACTACAAATTCAAGTTCATAAGATTTCTTAACGAAATTGCCTCTTAAGCTGATTACGCTTTCTGAATTCTGAAACATAAAGTTACATACTCCCTCTGTATCAATTTATGTGAATCTTTTCGGATTACGGGATCAAATTTTATAACTTTGATTTAAATTTTGATATGAATTTTTTAAGTTTGTAAAAATAAAATTTATATATTTAAAAACTACATTAAAAGTATTATAAGTCATGATAATTTATAATTCAAATAATTTTAAAAAATATAAAGAAAATATGATCGAAAAACTACATCGTAGACTCTCTAAATAGTAAAGAATTCACGTAAAATTAAATAGATGGAATATAATATTCTGAGTTCGTCTTTCAGTGAAGTGGGGTGCGACTATCCTAACTTCTGAAAGTAGAAAACTACTTGATTCGGTCGTGATTCAGCTGGCCGATCCTCATTTCTATTTCCCTTTGTTAGATTACTATTCAGACATAGCAAATTTAACCCATGAAATCTTAATTCGTCCAACTTATTTAAGTTTGGGCGAATTATTGAGTCGTTCATTTGTTAGTTCAATCTATTTCAGTCCAATTTATTTTAACCCGTCAAATTTGGGTTCATATCTAGCCTAAATTGATCCATGAGAAATCTATCAAAATATATTCAAAAAGTTATTTGATATGTTATATATAACCATAATAAAGAAAAATAATAATTTATAAGGTACTAAAAAAATTTAAAAATGAATAAATAAAATAATTAAAAGCTTAGTAAGAATTGGGCGGGGCGAATTTTGACCCGTTTATAATTCGTTTCAACCCAACCCTTTTCATCCCAAGTAACATTGGGGTGTAACGGTCCATCCGATCGGTTTTAGCTAAAGAGCCTTTGCTTATTTGACCCTTCCCGCAGGTTCTTTATGAGGGGTGTAATGCGCGGGGACGGGTGACACGGATCCCAAGGTCCATTTATATGATTTCGGAGGGAAAACGTAAAACTAAAAACTTAGAGTTGGTTAGTTGGAATCAAAGTTGACTTTTTCCATTGTGTCGTGAGGGCACCTACCTTAACCCCTAGGCGAACCACAATCATTCAACATAGTGAATAAGAAAATAAATGCGAAAATAAGAGAAGGGATTAACAAGACTTATAATTTAATACATAATCTGAAAGAAATCCCCAAAAACTTGGTTGTCATGAGTACAGAGCTACTAGTCGAAATATAAGTCTGGAACTTAAATACAATCATTTGTCTGAAGTATATGACAAAAAGGTAAAACACGAGATGAGGAGTTTCAGTGGTGGGATGGAATCTACGGCTCACCCTGGACTCTCAAGATGAATTCCAAGCTCTTTGTCAAGCTCCGCCGCTGGCGTCCGGCTCGGTATCTGCACATAGAGTGCAGCAAGTGTAGAGTGAGTATGGTAAGCATGTGTACTAGCAGCATCGTCGATCGACCCTAACTATAGCAGTGGTGAGGGTGATACTCCCAATACTTCTCTTCTTGCTTGGCTAGTCACATTATACAGTTCCTAAATAATTCAAGAATTTAAGAAAGATTCTACAACCACACCGAGTCATAAAGTCTATTTCTCTTCACATAACTTATTATTAAGTTTTAGTTTTACCTCAAATAGAATAGATATAACCATAATATTCAAACCTACACCCAAACGGGCATCTAAATCCTCAAGATCACCTTCTTTCATTAGTTAGAATAATGTCTACTCATAAGGGTCCAGCCCTTTTACGAATTAAGGCACAAACACTATCAAGATTCAGTATTTTCTTCACATAACAAGTTTATCATTAAAGGTTAAATCTTTTAGTTTTACAGTTCAATAGTGCACAAGTATTATCACATTCCTCAAAAGCAATGTCAACAGCCTAAACTCCGTGACCAGGCGTCTAGTTCCATCAAGTCTCACATCTCAATCTCACAGTAATTACAAGTCTCAAGTATCAGTATTACTCTCTATCAAGCCAAAGATCATGTAATTCATCAGAAATCATCATCGAGTACACACAATAATAAATACATATAAAAGAATAAGAATGAATGCAATGAAAATGATATGTATGTACGCACTTGCCATATGCATCCGGTATACACACGTTGTTGCAGTAGCTGTCACGTGACCCATGGGGGACTCGTGTGGGTCCATATACCCATCCGATCCGATCGGATACTAGCTATGTGGCTGAAGTGTCATCACATATCATTACTCTCGTATCATGTACCTTATCTAATAACCGACTTCCCAAACCTCTTTCCCGCAATATCTCAACAGTTCAAATGTCAATATTATATATATATATGAATACGAGTACGCCATGCAATCAACATAAGATATACAATCAGTATTAATAATTCTCTTTCAAATATTTAAACGAGATTTGGAGTGATGAATGCATGACTAGGAAAATCAATAATAGCATATCAAACATGGCTACAAGCCCAGATAATCAACAATCATACCAACCTAAGCGGATTTATGCATCGCGCTCCCGCCCCGAAGGCTAAATACATAATCTTCTTCAAGTATATCCAATAAGTTCATTAATTACTCAAGTTAAATTCATTGGTACCCGTACTGGTGCTCGTCACCTCACCAGTAAGGGACCCCAAATACCCTATTACCCCCATTAATTATTAAATCAACACATAAATACTATATTAAGGTCTAGTAAGTCTCAACTTACCTGATTCAAAGTCGAAGACATCACGCAACAACGTTTCTCTTTTGTTGAGCCTCTTCGCGAACTTTATTACCCAAATAGTACCTTAACATGCTCAATAGTCATAATCTCATGTTAATTCAATAACAAAGCCCAATAGGATTCTTAAATCAAGAATAGGCAAAAACCCCAATTTTAACCCTAGAATTTCCCCCAAATTCCAAAAGGGTTTATAACATCCAGTTGGTCAATTAAATACAATCTAATAGTCCAATACATCACTAGTTTACAATATCTACAATAACAATCCAATATTCAAGCCCCAATCCCCAAACATAACTCTCTTATTCTCAAACAAGGTCTTCATCTTATTTCCCCCATTTAAGAATCAAACTTAGGAAATAATATAATTAGAACACATTGGTAGAATGGTGGAAGATTACTTTAATGAAGAATTTCCATTAAAACCTCCAGACCTCCAGCAAATTACTGCTCAAAAAGGTCTCTAAGGCTCATGTTTGATTAAAGTCAATTCTTAAGTTTTAATTTCGCAATTTTACAACTTAACTCCCAAAACACATCGGGCTACCTCAGATCCCTAACCAAAGGCTCGACTAAGTTATAAACGTCGTTCCGAAACTAATGGAACCGACGAAACTAAGAAAAGATCAAGTTTATCCAAAAGTCAACTATGAATCGAACTCTCATAATCTCTTAACTTAAAATTTCTCAAACCTACCAAAAAGAATCATAAACCTATCTGAACTCCTCGGAAGACGTACCACCCACCCCGCAAGTCATAAACACCGAGTTAACTCTACAGGAAGGGTGTTCTTGGAAAAACAAGTCCAAAGCAACCAGACGGGTCGTTACAGAGGGTAATTTATGATTTAGTCGAGTCGTTGATTCGCTTTCCGAGGCAGTCAGATGTATTTTGTGTCTTTATGTGTGAAGTTTGGATAATTAGTTTTTTCGGACGATTCTTTAAAAAAGTATGCATTAGCTCGGTTGATTGTGAAATTCGAGGGTACGAGCAAGTTCGTAGCACTGTTTATCATAGACGTGCATGTTTGGTTTGTGTCCAGGGTTTTTTAGGAGTGTTTCAGGTGTTTGATGGAGGTGTTGCCTAAATTTCTTTGTTAGTATCTGGTGTCCGCTGCGGCTGCACCAGCATTCGCTCCAGCGGGTCTGCCTTGGCGAGAGGTTGGCTCACCGAAGCGGAAGTTTGGGATGGGCAGTTTCCACCACAACGGAGACGCGTCCCCACGGCGAGGTATGAGGTGTGAAGTGACCTTTACTCGTGAGGCTTTTTCGCAAGCAGTCCGCTCGGTGAGTCATTATTTGGAGCGAAATCTGCTCGTGTCCTATATATTCCCTAAGTCAGACAAAATTTTCCCAAATTAGTAACCCTCGAAGCCATCGCCGCTTGAGAGCATTTTCAGAACACTAGAAGCAATAACCTTGAGGTAATAGATTCCTCCATTTTATTGACTTTAAGTTATGTTCTAAGCTCTCTAATTGTGGTTTAGAATGTTATCTAAATTGAGAAAAATGAGTTATGCATATTGTGAGATTAAGAGAGCTATGGGTTGATTTTAATGGAGGTTTATGGATTAAAAGGTATTATTGTGAAATAGGATTGGGTGATGATAGATAATCATGTTTTAGGCTCAATTTGATTATGGAAGCTTTTTTCAATTGGGGTGTTATTGGATGTTATCTTTTTCTTCCGCTTTTGTTAATATCATATCTTGTTAAAGATTTGGTTCACATATTGATGGGGTTATGTAGGTGCCACCACAATTCCTGAAAAGGGTTCGTGACATCAATAACCCATACATTTATTAACTCAACTCATTTTGACCCGCCCAAATTCAGTTCAACCCACCCATTTGCCACCCATATTCACAGTTGATTGTGGAATCATTTTCTCACGGACAAATATCAAAGCTATCACTTAACCACGCAAGCACTTTCCACCACAAAATTTTAGATTCATATGTGCTTTTTATGGCGAAGTATTTTGGCGGGGAATATCAAAAGCTTCAACAAATACCAACTGCTAAAAGAGCCAACCCATACGGCATCACATCAACAACAAAAGAAACTGACTCAACAAGCCAATGTTTAATAGTCAGAACTCCATTAAGTAGAAAATCACTTGCAAAAGTAAATCCTACATGTTTAATTAGCCACAGATACTACTGACAGTCGAGAGAACAGGATACTGCAGCTTTCAGATAAAAATAGCACACTACTGGGGCAGACCTCCAAAGGTTCCGGCCTTTAATACAGCTCTAGTCCATAGCAGACTCCTATTCAAACTAAGCATATAGTTTCAGATTCTCCTTTCAACAGGAGAACACCACTAAACAAATCTTGCATTAGCATCAGCAACTGTTTGATCGTGCCTGCAATAAAACCAAAATATGCAAACATTAGAAAGGTCTAAGGCATGGACAATATGAAGCATCGAAAATTCTGGTCACAACCATCTGGCAACAAGACCAAAAACAAAAGATATCTTCCAGATGCAAAATCAAACATTAAATACAAAAACATAGCCTAACCTGACGCGGTGATGCCGATCTGGACCTTGATGCTGACCTAGACCTCGACCTTGACCTTGACACTGATCTGGACACTGACCTGGACCTGAACGCAGATGATGAGCTCAAGTGTTGGACAGCCTTAAAAAGCTAAATTGAACATAGAAAACAAAAGGCTATACTACCACCTCGGAAAAAATACACATTTCACTAATAATGCAATGTCATATACCTGGTCGGCTTAACAGGAGATGCAGATCTAGACTTTGGAGGTGGTGATCTCGAAACTGAACGGGCAGGTGATCTACTGCAGAATTAACTCCCAGTAAGACATCAAGACAAAAAGGAATGTACATAAACGATCTCAATTATTATCATCAACTTGATATACCTCCTACTTCTCCTTGGAGTTCTGCTTCTGCTCCTGCTCCTACTACGACTTCTCGAAGGACTGCCCTTGTATTGTCTTACCTATATGAAGGAACAATAAAATGAAGTGAGCATCAATGTAAACATACATTGTAAAAAAAATCCCTGCTGCTACTAACTCAAGTATTACACGTTCACTGGATAATTGTATCGTAAAGAATCCTCGATAACCAATGCTAAAAGCCACCCATTAAGTTAGGAAATCACCACCACCCCCTTAAATATGCTGAGAGATTAAGCATTGAATTAAAAAAAGTGTTTCCAAGAGTTCGGGTTGAAGGAGGAAACTAACAAAAATGAAGCATAAAGAATAACAAGGATAAGCAAATACCCGGATGTAGGTTCTTGTCCAAGGATTCCTGAACTCAGTATCATCAAGTTTTCTTATCTGAACGAGAAGAAAACATGTTAACCACAAGCCTGGTACTTTTCCAAAGGGACACAATGATACTAACAAATAACCACTATCAAGGGAGTTAACAGATTTAAACATTAGTGAGTACTGAAACTAGCAAAACACAAGAATCACTCACGGAGGAAACTGTTAAAACCCCGCAACTAACCATCCTTCCAAAGATTAATAAATCAAAGAACTTAAAAGTTTGGGAAACTTAACCTTGCAAGTAGGGGTTGGACTCCTCAATAATAAAAGTAGATAGCAGCATCTAGACAAGTGTTTAAAATCAATTAAATAGTGAGGTAGATGAGAAACTTACAGCATACTTCATGTCTTCATAATTTGTGTAGTCAACCAAGCCAAAAGTTCCTGATATGGATAAGAAAAGTAAGAACAGACATACACACAGTTAGCACGAGAACAAAACACAAATGTCACCTAAAAACAATTTTCCTAAATATTCTACTCTTTCAAAAATTAAAATACAACATTTGCATTTTATTCTTGTTAACCTCCAGTTTTTCTCAAAGGTTTGTTTGAGGCATGATGAAGGCCAAAAGATAAGTGCATTGAAGTATTGCCTCCGCCTCGTGGTCTCAGCGCTTCGCTACAAGCACCAAGGTGCTAAGCTGTAAGCCTCATTACCCATGCACTATCTCAGAGCGGGAAAAATTATATTGTTGGACAAGTGATATATCATTAAAGAAACATTTTATGAATGAATAACATAGTAATTAGGAGTAGAAAATTAGAAAAATCTTAAGAACATACAGCTGATATGAATTTGAATTAGAAATTTAATATGGTTCTGGGCTTGAATAGTGTGATTTTTACTCCATGCACCTGACTGAAGTATTCCTATTCCCTTGTTCACATAATCAATTCTAGTTTCTCTGTAGCGTTTGTTCCTTACATTGCATGTGTAGTTAATTTTGTCTGTCACTTGAATTCTTAGCAATTTTTTTAATCTTTCTTACCTTGGATTCTTGAACATTTTGTAAAATTCACAACTAAAACGATCGTGAGATATGTCTACTCATACCTTCACTGTCACGAGAAACTTCAGCAAAGCACACATCCCCAGCTTTCCGCATATGATCCTGACACATTTTCCAGTAGGTTACTGCAATTGCTACAGATACGAACCATCATAAGCAAATATCTGGCCCATTTCACTTACCTTCAAATCTTGCCAAGAAGCGGAAGATGGAAGACCTCGAATGATAACTGTATATGCATGACAAGAAAAAAGTTAAGATACATATATATGATCAAGGACAATTACATCTACAGAAATCAAGACAGGGAACTTCATGAGACATCCAAGTTATAGTGGAACCTCGGTAATCAGAATGTCGAGAAACGCCATAACGCCCTGCTCCACCACCACTGCTTCCGTAGCTACCTCGGCAATCACTTGAAGATGATTGCCCTCTTCCTCCATGAGCAAGCTCAACCTATTATCATGCATCTAAAAAGGTCAACCATGCGGAAGCTCATGTTTTTTACATAGGCCTCTGTATCTATGAATATGGGAGAATCAAGCACGAATTGTTCTTACCCTTAACCGACAGCCATCAAAGTTGTAGCCATCTCTACCCCTGATGGCATCTTCTGCATCTCGAGAACTTTCAAACTAAAGAAGGAATTGACAACCAGATCAAACAATAAAAAATTACTTGACAACAGGTCAAACCTCAACCTACAGAAAACAGTATGTATGTAAATATGCTAAACAAACATACCTCCACAAAACAATAGCAAGGAGGACGAGGTGGAATCTTCAACTCAATATCCAATATACGACCATACTGCAAAAAAGGATAGAATTTAGAAATCAGTAAGCGTATTTTAAGTTTAAGATACAGTATTTTTTATAAGGAAGTTTAGTATACAGTGTTAGCAAGAGTGTATGCTAAACCAGCCTACATTTCAGGACGAGACTGAATGCCTACTGTTTACTCTCTATTGGGTAAACAGTATACTGGTGGTATTGACTACTAGAGTCTATAGCATATAGTATCGACAAGTAGGGAAGAAAGCACTGAACCTAAGACAGGAAAAATAAAAGAAGGCAGGGAGGATGCCAAAAAGCTGCCTCCCTCACAATCGCGCTTTGTTTTCAACCATAACGTAATGTTGGTACTAGTACCGCAACAGATCAGATTCTCTTAAGAGACTACACTTAGGCTTTCTTGTTCCAAAATTTTGCAAATAAGAAGCAAATCAAAAACATTATCCATGTATACAGATGACATTGTAATGAAATTCAGTGTATGAGCATAACTAGAAACTAGGAATGCATTCATCTGTGATATAATCTCAAGCAAGGCCGTTGTTTTTTGTTGTTTACAAATATAACTTATGCATTGAAGGTTGCATCCAGAGCCCAATGAGTTAAAGTACAATTGACGACTAATTCTCCACAAGAAAATAAGCCTTTGCAGCTAAGAGTGTTTAGATAAGTGAAAGCGACAGACCTTGTAGAATAGATCTTCAACTTCCCATTCCTTTATATCTGCTGGAAGGTTGCCAACGTAGATTGAACGTGAAAAGCGGCCACTCATTCTCAGCAATGAAGGGAGAATTCACTGCAACACTGCAGGTAGATGTAACTTATAAACAACTTTTTGAGATTCCAGTTAAAGCTGATGAGATAAAATTTAAACAATAAAATGGATAAATTTCTAGCATTCTGTATTTGACTTGACAATAACAGATTCAAGCAGAAAAATAATGAAGCAAACCAAGAGAGCAATCCTCCAATTGAGCTGTGCTCCACAAGCTCCATTGCTCAAATGCTCCATGATGCTCCAAAATAATAGATTCAAACAGAAAAATTATGAAACCAAGAGAGCAATCCCAAATTAAGCTATGCTCCACAAGCTGCATTGCTTATATGCTCCAAGATGCTCCAAAGCAAAAACTATTTGAATTAATATTCGATCTCCTCATCCACTCAATAAATTTTGCAGATGATAGCTCTTCTGAAAGTGAGGAAGAACCTCCAACTATAGATAAAACACAAATACTCCACCCTGATTTGTCCCACTCCCCAAATACATCCCTATGTATGATTCCCAAGCTCATTTTTGTTCCAAGCGGTTGAAATCTATCATAAAGAAAGCATCTGTGTCATAAGATGAGGTGAGATCGTGATATACTTCATGCATTTTACCTTTTCTCGGTTTATTTTTAAGAGCACTGAGAAATGATCCTACAAGACATGCAATATATCCCTTTCCCATTTAAGTTAACATAGAAATAGTTTAGTGCAACTGATGTCATTTCCCTGAACCCTAAGATAAGACAAGATTTCTAAGTTGCCAATGGTCAGTAAAACATTGCTTGAACTGTGGAGGCAACTGCAACGATGAGATAGGATATGATGCAAAATATTATCAGTTAAAAAGGATTTATTTCGGCAAATCATTGTCTAACTTGTTTTTCAATATTTGGTTGGATGTAAAAATAGAATTACATGGCAATCATCATAGGCGGAACTAGGATTTTGAGTTATGGGTTCTAAATTTTAGAAAAGGCAGCTTACCGGGTTCTAGATAAATTACTTGTAGATATAAAGAGAGTTTTTTTTAATTTAAATACAGGATTTGGGCCAAAGCTGCCGTGCCGAACCCATAAACTGCAATGTGGCTCCGCCCTGGCAATCATAAAATGATGAACGATGGTGTTCTGGTGAAATCTTTGAATATTAAAGTTGACAACAACCTTGGCTGAAGTAAGTGATATGGAGTGAGATTTGGAATATTTGTACAGAAAAATGACTTCCGTTGTTTTCACCCTTTTGGTGGTGAACTGTTTCAACCATTCAAGGTAACCAACATTGGAGAATCATGTCAGTGAGTAAAACAATAAAATATTGTCTGCCATACCAAACACACCCATCAAGTATTTTATCATTACACAAGTATAATTGTTCTTTTCATGACATCTTTCAATTCCAATATCCTAATAATTTGCTGCCAGCCTCACTCTTCCAAACATGTCTGATATTATGGTTGCAGCTTTCTGAAGGGAAAAAATAGCAGATAATTCATGGGTAGAGCCAACGCATGTGAACTATACAAGTTCCCATTAACATCAATTAGTTGATTAAATATTAAATTGAAGTATAAAGTAAAGGCTCCGGCGTATAGAAAAGACCCCACTGTTTAAGAAGTAACCATAGAAGTGAAGGAACCACTATTTCTTTTTTGAAGTTAGAACTTCACTGATCAAAAAAACTAATATACTTGTAATGTAACACAAGAAACATCACCACAACAGATATCTGTGGTTGG
This sequence comes from Przewalskia tangutica, assembly GCA_029844215.1. Classification (NCBI taxonomy): domain Eukaryota; kingdom Viridiplantae; phylum Streptophyta; class Magnoliopsida; order Solanales; family Solanaceae; genus Przewalskia; species Przewalskia tangutica. Next base: position 2,972,766 of record CM056732.1, read on the forward strand.
GTTATGACCCGTTCATTGACTTGACCCATTTTGACCCGTCCAAATTTAACCCAGCCCGCCCAGTTGACACCTCTAAAAGTTGGAGCATTTCTAGCAAACCCCGATAAATAACACCGAAATCAAAACAAAACCCACTCTACCACAACCAAAAAACAATCAATTCGCAACACAAGAAATAAGTGAATTCGATAAGCTTTTAATAGATTAACAAAATGTACCTTAAACGTAGAACAGGGCGATGAGGAAGAGTCTTTAGATATTACCTGCAATTTCAATTAGGGTTTGTCGGAATTCTGATGAAATTGGCGATGAGCTTCTCTCTCTTCTAGAGGGTTCCTGATGGAACGGTGTAGAATTTATACCCTCGACTTTTAATTTAGTTTCTTTTAACCCTCAGGTTTGGTTTATTTTCACATGTTCCCTGTCATAAAATATTAGTAAAATTCTAAGTCATTTATGGCTGGTTTGAATTGGATTATTAAAATCTGTTTAACAATAGAAAAAATAAAAGATTAACAAGGAAATTGAATGTGTATAAGGTGGTGTTTGTAACACCCCATTTTAAACCGGAGTCAAAAACGGGATTACTACGTATGGTTGATTCCTAAATGCATTTTTAAGGAGTCGCCACCTAATTATTATAGTGAATTAGGACACTTGATTTATTGCAGTAAATACTGCGATTAATGATCTCCATTTAAAGGTCTGTGAAACTGTGTGAGATTCTGGGCAAGGATTCTTTATTATCCTAAAGGGAAGGGGTAAGGCACCCTAAAGATCCGCTAACTTGCGGTTGTCCGTTCAAACATAGGTTAATTTATTTGGCTAAGGGATGTATATTTTAGAAAAAAAGATTATTTAAGTAAAAGGGATATGGTAAGTATCTAAAGAATATATATATTGATAACTAAAAGGGTCTTATTAGACTCACAAAAATATACAAAGTTGATTATACAATTATAAGACATGAAATTATTTTATTTAACAAAGTAAGAAAATGATACGTTACTCCTATTAATAGGTTTAAGACTCTTATATAAAAGTTAATTATGAATTTATTTTTTATACGTGTATGCGAAAATTGCTTCCTATGATATTTATGAAGAGTTTATGAAAAAGTTTAAAAATTAAACATGGAGGAATATATTAACTACATGGCTAAGGCATAGTTAGGATTAATTATTTTAGATTTGGACTTACGTGATGAACCTAGAATAAATAAAGGGTGAATTTATCCTTTAAACTACCCTTCCAATATACTCAAAGACTATTAGAGTTAATTATCCTATTAATTACAGGGTTAACAAATATAACAATAATAAGTAAGCGAAATAAATAAATACACAAATAGGCAAAGGCGGGAGTGAGATTGTAGTTGACATGACGTCTAGAATAGATGGTGACACCATCTATCCTATAGCTGTTTGGAAGCCCTGCGGCGGAAATGTGGTTGGCGATATGGAAGTCATGATGAGTCTCATGCCGAGACTCTCGATTATCCTCCGATGCATGTCATGCAAAAAAAATAAGAAGGAAAAGGATTAGAATGCCTCGAAATTTATGAAATGATAAACGTTTATCGACATAAAAGCTTCAAGCATACATAAGTCATTTCATTTTAATTATCCAAAGTACAAGCAGGCCCAAAACGTTTTTATTAACCAATTGGGCCTCAAGGTGCATGCGTGAGAGGAAGATGATACAAGGGAATGGCCCAAACCAATGAAAATATTCAAATGATTCAGTCATGTATCGGGCCCTGATAATGAGAATAATGCACAGAAATAAAGCAGCCCAATACTTTATACTTCTCAGATTTTCTCAAGGGAATAACCACAATAAGACAGGTCCAATTAACATCGGCATAAAGTTTAACATATTTGAACCCTTTCACATGAACCAAACAAACAATGGGCATCGGTAAGCCCAGTAATTGAACCCAATATACACTCAGGTAGGAACTACAATGCAGAAACAGTCAAGATATATACCTGGCATATATATACCTAAAGACTATCATAATATGTGGATTTTGTATGTGCTGGAATAGTGGAATATACATTCTAATGGATAATGGACTAACTGCCAGAGGGTTTAAGGAATGCTACATGTTGGGGACAAGAAAAAAAAGAAGAAGCTAAATTAACACGTTTAACATGCTCAGCGACTCTAAGAGCATATTTTAAGACATTGACATGAAGTCATCAGAATGGCATACAATGGCTAGTTTAGGCAGGTAAGATAAGCACACCCTCGACAGGGAAATTCTGTGTGGCACTTCATAGATCATATCTAAACCACTCTTTATTACATACAACATGGATAACGACAAAGCTAACTCAAACAAACATATAATACTGGTACATATATCACTTAAACAGGTAAGGTAAATGCAGAGGCGATTCAAGGTCGTAAGACCAAAGAGGATGACTCACGACCATTCAGTGGATAACATCTCGATACACGAGTTATTGATGCCAAATTTAGACATATTCAATCATGCGCGTCAGTATATCAGGAAGGAAAAACGGAGGGACGAAAGTATGGCAAGACTAGGATCATTTCCAACATCTATATGTTCCTCTGTTTGTATGATGACATCCTTACAAACTAAGATAAAACAAAACACAAATGCTACTGGATAGACAATTTAGACAATAACATAAACAAATACATGTCTAAGGGGGCCAATCTGCATGTATGTAGCCATTATAGAGAGGTTCAACTTATTATTGTTCATCAAATAAATGGCGCTCGAAACAAAATATAGTATTTGTTGGGCAGATATTAAATACTATCATTCTCATAGGGCAGTCAATTTAAACCGAACACTTATCGGGATAATAAATTATTAGGTAAGCATTGAGATGGCATACACATTATATAATTTCTAATACATCATACAAAGGCATAAATAGGCAAATAAACAAGTAAGCATCGAAATATACAACTAATTAGCCTCAAAACCTTCTGCAAATGTTGAAAACTCAACCTACACACTTAAACTCACCATACGAGTAAACTGAGCTATACTAGCCAAACCAAAACAGAATACGGTAATTAAGGACAAACAGACATAGCGCATAAATAAAATGAAATACGAGGGGATTTTGAGTTTACAGGCACTGCGGGTAGCGAGCGAGGCGACGACAAAGGTTTTTAGAATCGTCGAAGGAAATTCGTGAAGAAGTGGTTGGCGATTTAAGTAGCAACAAATTGAATGAAAAAGAGATGAAGCACAAGCAATCGCATGCGTGTTCTCAATGATTGATCCACGATGGCCGATGCATTGCGTATCAAGAACGTTGGTATTTATAAACACTAATTGAAGCCATTTCTATGGTAAGTTTAGGACGGATTCAAAGGGTGATTCGTAAGGATTTGTAGGCTATTTTTGGGTAGATTCGCGGATGATTTGCAGGAGATTTGGTGCGATTTTGGGTGTTATAGGGTAAGATTTGATTTTCTGAAGTTTCGGTTGTGGCAAGTCTTCAGGAAGGAAACACGAGATTTGGTTATTATCTTACTGATTCGAGGATTGATTGGTTTGAAACAGAACGGAAGATTTGATTCGGGGTGTGATTTGAGGGAAAGATCTTGGGATGCCTGCGCGATATGGAAGGGGTACAACACGGTAGTACTGTTGACTCGCCGAAAAATCCGGCGAGGATCTTGCTCTCTGTCGGCGGCGTGGATGGGGGAGGCTAGGGTTTGTCCTTGAGAAGTCGATGGAAGAAGGGGCTAAGGGTGTAGGGTAGTCTGCTGGACGAGGGGTAATTTAAGGGAAGTGGGCTATGGGCTGGTTTGGGGTTTCGGTCGTGGTGAAAAGTGGGTGAAGGTAAGGGTTGTGTGGGCTGTTAATTATTGGTTTGTGGGTTAGCCTTAGGTATTTTATTTAATTAATGGTAAATTAATGAAACCTAGATTGTTATTAAATTATTTAGGTGTTTTGTTAGTCTAAGCTATTATTATAACCATAAATGGGTGTGCTAATTAATTAGTGCTTAATATTAAAACTTACTTACTATGTGTATTTTGCGAAGTAAAATTGTGGTTCTAAAAGAAAGAAAATTGTTTAATTTATTGGTTATTTATTTACGGGGAATGGACAAAATTGGGTGTCAATAGTGTTTGGCCAAGCTACTTTTTTGGTCAAACACTACTTTTTCCAGAAATAGAAACACTTTTTTCATAAGGCAAAAAGTGTTTCTAGATGGAAAGATAAGCAGAAACACGAATTTAGTACTTCTTGAGAAGTGTTTCTCGAGAGGTTCTTTTTGCTCATTAAATGAATTTTTTTTTGGACTCATTTATCCTTTTTCTTTTACAAAATTCTTTTTAATCTTATATAATATCCTCATATAAAACAAAAATTTGGAAATTTGGTATGGTGGGGTAGGGGTTAGGGCGGGTGGGGGTTGTCGCGCCCGTTTTTGACTTCGGGGTCTGAACGGTATCCACAACGTTGCTCTTTGGCGCGGTTCCCTGGATGGAGCAATAATGCTGATTTTGAGGAGTCACCACCTAATTAGTTAAGTGAATTAGGACACTTGATTTATTGCAATAAAAATACTGCAATTAATCTCCATTTAATGGTCTGCGAAATTAATGAGATTCTGAATCAGGGTTCTTTATTATCCTAAAGGGAATGAGTTAGGCATCCTTTAAGATCCGCTAACTTGCAGTTATTCGTTCAAACCTAGGTTAATTATTTATTGTCTTTTTATTCTACATATTCAAAGCATTTTTTCATAATTTACAATTAAAATAAAATGCAATACAGAATAATAAAACTAAAATTAAATGCAACATAAAACAAAACTTCGGGACATCTTTTAGTCCTTTTTAGACCTTCTGCACAAGATGATCTTCGGGTACCTGCATAAACACTTAGTAAAAGTGTTAATAGTAGAATAAATAATTTTAAAGCAATGACAAGAATTAATAAGTAAAGTCAAAAAATAAATTCGTCTTTTGTACAGGGAGGCCTTGGAAATCAGACGGAGATTCCTTCATCGGCCAATATTGTTAAAAAAACAATAAAATAAATAAAACATTCAGATCCGCGTCAAAACAATAATAGTTTTAAACACGGAGGGCTCAGATATATATAAAAATAAAGTGAGACATCTTAAACAAGTGCGGCTGCGAGAATTCGCCCTGCCAGCGCATGTTGGTTATCCTGTGTAAGTAGAAGAAATCATCAACGCCCAGAAAGCTTCATTTATTTTATTTTCCGTCTTTGCAACTGTGGAGACCTCAAAAATCGACGGATAACTTTTTCATTGGCCAGTATGTATAGTATCTGTTCAAAATCAGCAAAATACCAAGTGTAGTATCATGTTTAAAAATTAGTAAAATACCAAGTGTAGCATCTGTCCAACCAGTTTAATAAATAAATAAAAGGACATATTTATCAAAACTCGTCCAGAAAATAGCCAAAACAGTAGAAACACGCTGGAAAATATCAGTCCGACAAACATCCGTAAACATCAAAACAATAGCCAACGAAATCGCCGGAAATCTCAGAACATCGCCGGAGTTTTTCAAGAACTCCGGGCGAATGTAAAATCAGCGAAATCAGTCCAACAAAGATCACGACTACAGATAACCACAAAAATAAGACCAACACAGGTCGCCGGAGTTTTTTAGAACTCCTGTGATATGCAAAAATGCAAAATCAGTCCAACCAACACCAACAACATACCAAAAAATCAGAAAAATCAAACCATCCACCAGCAACAGCCAACAAAAACTCTCAACAAGAAACCAAACGCAGTCGCCGGAGCTTAAACAAACTCCGATCATATCCGAAATGAAGGAAATCAGTCCGACAAAACACAAAATATAGCAATAAAGATGAAGAAACAAATAATAGTCTCGTCGAGGTGCAAATGCGGTGAGATTGGGATGGCGGCGTCACTTCCACAGCTATCGCCGGAGCGACGCCGTGATTGGCCAGTCTGATGGTGGTCGAGTGATGTTTGAGCAGTAGTTCGCCGGTCATCACCTCCGGCGAGACAAAACGTGGGGTGATGATGGTGAGGTTAATGGTGGGACAGTGGCGAGGTTCGGTACGGGGTGATGGGGAGAGAGTGATGGTTGGTGAGGTTCGCCGGAGCTCGAAGCTCCGGCGGTGAGTGGCGGCGACGTGTGAGAGGTAAATGGGAGTGGTCTAGAAAAAATGAAAAAAAAATGAAAGTATATGGGGAGGAGTGTGAAGTGCGGCTGAAAGGTTGTTGTTGTTGTGGAAGGGTAGTTGTTTTATTATATAGAGATATTTAGGTTTAGAGTTTGATATTTTGAGGGGGAAATAAATGGGGGGAAAGTAAAAGTGGTATTTGATTTTTAGGGGAAGGTAAAATAAAAGAGTGTGGGATTAAAATAAAAAAATAAAAAGGGTGTTGGATTGGACTGATCCGAATTAAGCCTCGAATTGTGACTGATTTGACAAAATGCAAAGCGGGTTAATTATTTAAAAGAAAAATTATTTAAAAAGATGCAAAATTATTAAAATTCAAATGCCGACGCAATAATAATAAAATACAATATTTAGCAAATGTTTGATATCTAATTAAAAATTAAAACAGGATGTAAATTAATTATTTAAAGAGATGCAAATATTATTAAAATAAACGACTGCGTAATAATAATAGAAACATAATATTAACAAAGACATAATGCTTAATTAAAAATAAAAATGTAAAAATGTAAAAAATGATGATTAAAATGCGGTGTCCTAAAACACATAAAATTGCAACAAATATACGAAAAATGGGTCAAAATTGACTATCAACAGGGGTAAGAAAAAAAATTCATATATATTTTTTTTTATAAAAATAACAAAAAATATGAAATAGAAATTTGAGGATGGGTAAAGCAATGTGATGGGGGTAGGAGGTATGGCGGGGTAAGAAAAAAAAATCATAACAAAAAATATGAAATATAAATTTAAGGATGGGTAGGGCAAATGGGGGTGGGGTAGGGTAGGGGGTAAGAAAAAATTCATTTTTTTTATAAAAGTAACAAAAAACATGAAATAGAAATTTGAGGATGGGGTAGGGTAATGGGGTGGGGTGGAGGGTAGGGGGTGCAAAAACGTATTTTAGCATATAGATATATTGATGATAGACACACTGAAACTTTTATTGCACAAAAAAATCATGAAATTTGTGATTATTATGAAATAATTGATAAAATTATGATTATTACATTAGATAATGTTACTCTAATGATTATGCCATAAGACTTAGTGATAAAGAATGACCTAAAACTTTTTGAAAACATTATTGATAAAATATAATTTGCTATAAACTTTATTTTTAAAGGTAATAAAATATAAAGACGCAAAAAATATAAAAAAAACTTATCAGAATTGTGGATTACCTTTTAGAAAAATTTCTGAAAAAGTATCGACTATATGGAATTCTCTATATGAACAATTATGTGTTGCTTACGACTATAGAAGACCTATAAATTTATTATTTAACGCCCATAATAAAAATCCAAGGGATATGCTAGTAGATAATGATTGATTTTTTTTTTAGAACTTATTGGATTTTTAGAAAAAAAAATTCAAGCTACTAAAGAATTTTTTGATATTTATTATCCTACTATTTCAACTATGTTATTTTATATAGCTCTAATATTTTTGTTACTTAATGAATATATGAAAAACAAACTTATAAGGAATCTATTGTAAAAATGTTTATAAAATTAAAAAAAAAATACTATTTCCACTATTTATATTATTGATGTTGTATTAAATTCGACTATTAAAGTAGACAGTTGTACCACTTGTTGAAACGATTTATGATTGTATAGAAGTACTTTCAACTGAAGAACCAACCCACGAACCAACTAAAGAAGAAGTTACGTCTAACATACACAATGAATGAAAATATATATATATATATATATGTATTACTAACAAGAAAGTGCAAAGAATCAACCGCTTTCGGTACCATCTTCTTCTATTTCACTGCAACTTAATAAAAGACATGTAGTTTCTGCTGGTAGTATTCAAGGTCTTAGAGATAGAATGTTTAGTGGTTCAACTTTTTCACAAGTTAGCGAATTTGATGTTTACGTTTTGCAGAGTGTTATACCGTACAAATTAATTGTCAATGATGAAGGACATGAAGACTTGCTGAAATACTGTAGGAACAATGAAAAAACATTTGCGACACTAGAAAAGATGACCCAAGATGTGTTGAACATTCAAGTGTCATCAACAGCGTCTGAAAACACTTTTTCTGCGAAAGATTTCAAATAGGAGAGCACAAACATTCATTGACGGGAGACACATTGAAGATTACAGTTTTATTCAGAGATTGGATTCGAGCGGAGCGTAGAAAGTGCGGTCAACTGGAGATCAACGAAGAAGAAGACTACAACTACAACGAAATCTGATCTGAGGGAAGATGAAGCGATGTCGAACAATTTGACCAACAACTTCCAATTCCAACCGAAGATCCTCAAGACATTGTGGGAACATTATAAAAAATATGGTTAACTATATAATTTTTTTAATTGTAATTTTACTATGTGATTTGCAACTTTTGAACAACAACACAAAGTTGCAATTTTGAAATTGTATTACAAAAAAATCACATTTCTATTAAATAATATAAGAGACACAAAAATAACCTTGTGATGTTTTTATTACACTATTTTGTTCAATTATTGAAGTGTTTATATATATATATATATATTATTTTTTAAAATTAAAGTTGATGTCGTGTGACCTGGAGGTCACGTGTTCAAGCCGTGGAAACAACCTCTTGCAGAAATGCAAGGTAAGGTTGCATACAATAGACCCTTGTGATCCGGCCCTTTCCCGGACCCCGCGCATAGCGTGAGCTTAGTGCACCGGGCTGCCTTTTTTTTTAAGTGTCTAAAAAATGAAACCCCCTACCGACTTCACCCCGTCCCCCAACACCGGTCCCCTTTTCCGGCGGGATGTGGGACGGGGTAGGTCCCGCTAATCCCGTCAGAGCCCCGGTCCCGACCCTTCACCCATCCCGTCGGGACCCGCCTCGGACCGGTCCACTGGCCACCCATAATTATATATAGATTAAAAAAGTGTATCAAACAAGAGATTAATAATACTAAAGCTAATGCACATATTCTTTTTTGGCCTAATACATACACAACCCCTTAAAGTTCACTCAATTTTTCATTTGATATTACTAATCCCTTGTTCTTTCTCATTTGTTGTTTTGCCCTTTCACCTGCATGTGAATTGCACGCTCTTCATTTGTTTGACTGGTGATTTGTGAGATGTTTAATAGACACGGTTTGAATTTAGATCAAGTGTTCAATAGGAAAAAGTTACTTAAAATATCATGAAAAATTAAGTCAACTTTTAAGGGTTGTGTATCAGTGTGTATTTGGTCTCATTTCTTTAATGCACTATGTCAAACGAGTGTAGAATATATAAGAATAATGTTGAATAAGATGTATTAGTACTACTGATATTAATAATATTTATATTACTTATGTTGATATTAGTTATGCTGAGAGTATTTCTTATGCATTGTTTGATTTTATGTATTAAAACATTGCATGATTTAGAAAAAAATAGCCTCCATATTCCTTAGCTTTGTACACTATTTTATTACAATAATTTTACCACCCTCTACTCTAAAGCCAATTTTTTTAATATGGGGATATTATATGAGATTAAAAGGAATTTTGTGGAAAAAAAAGGGTAAATGAGTTCAAAAAAAATTTATTTAATGAGCAAAAAGAGTTTCTCTAAAAGCACCAAATTAATGTTGCTTCTCTTCTCATTTAGAAATATTTTTTGACTTATTAAAAAAAAATCTAATTCTGAAAAAGTGATATTTGGCCAAAAAAGAAGCTCGGCTAAACACCATATAAGTGCTTCAAAGGTCAGACCCTATATGCTTCCATATACCATACTTCTGTACTATTAATTGCCTCGTAAACAAACGAGGAAAAATTATCACTTCTTTTAATGCATAGTGGGACAAATTCAAGTTGATAGCTTGACTTTTGAAGGTGCAAGAATAAACAAAAAAAGTTTATTCTTGTGGTGTGTTGACTTGAAAAAAGAAATATTACTAGTACTATTCTGTTTTTTTATAGCTAGGGAGGGACTAAGGGTCCGTTTGATACAACTTATTAAAAAGAGCTTTTAAAAATAGAATTTATAGGAGTATAATTTTTTATCAAAAGTTGTTAAGTGTTTGATAAAAAGAAATATTACTAGTACTATTCTGTTTTTTTATAGCTAGGGAGGAATTAAGGGTCCGTTTGATACAACTTATTAAAAAGAGCTTTTAAAAATAGAATTTATAGGAGTATAATTTTTTATCAAAAGTTGTTAATTTTTTATCAAAAGTTGTTAAGTGTTTGATAAAAAGAAATATTACTAGTACTATTCTGTTTTTTTATAGCTAGGGAGGGACTAAGGGTCCGTTTGATACAACTTATTAAAAAGAGCTTTTAAAAATAGAATTTATAGGAGTATAATTTTTTATCAAAAGTTGTTAAGTGTTTGATAAAAAGAAATATTACTAGTACTATTCTGTTTTTTTATAGCTAGGGAGGAATTAAGGGTCCGTTTGATACAACTTATTAAAAAGAACTTTTAAAAGTAGAGTTTATAGGAGTAGAACTTTTTATCAAAAAGTTATTAAGTGTTTGATTGTCAATAAAAAATGTTTTTGACTTAAAAATGAAAAAAAAACAAAAGCTATTTTGCCTCTACCGGGCAAAAGCCCAAAATTTGAGCTTCTCCCATTAGAGATCAAAAGTGTTTTTAAGCCAAACAATAAAAAAAAAGCCAAAAGTATTTTTGACAAAAAAAAACATTTTTGATCATTTGAGAAGCCCAACCAAACGGGCACTAAATATAATTGAACCACAAAGGAATATACTACGTCGAAAATATATATTCCATATAGGCATATACACTGCTTCTGGTCTCAAATATTAGTGAGTTGTTTGGTGAACTAAAAATATCTTACTTTGAAAAAACACGAAGCCATATATTACATTTTCAACGACAGTACAAAACCATAAGAATGGTGTTACAATTATTAAATAATATACCAATTTCTATAAAAATCTCAGGAAATTCCTTTTGATAATCCAAAAATAATAATAAGGTAGGTGACGTATTCTATAAATAATTACTAGTATTGTGATAATATTAATACTAGGATATATATAATTAATGTAGGGTTTGGTGGATCCTGCCTATAAAATATTGTTGCATGCAATAATTGTGCTTTTCGTGCACTCCCAACTACAGACAAATTAATAATTGGATGAGTAAACAACTCTTGTGAGTTTATTATGATTCGTCGCATCTTTTTCTGATTTTGTTAATAAATTAATGACCCAATTAATTCAAAAGCTTTGCATAAAACTCCACTTGACCTAACACAACCTTAATTGGACTCCTTTTTAAGCATCTTTTGTCACAATTCATTAGTGTGACTAGTATTACTATTAGAACACTATAGTCCTCTAAGTTATTTTAATTGTCATTTGTATTCAGTCCTTTATGTTTATTTAAGTATTGTTTAGTATTTGCACTTTATTCCTTGGCTATATATAAGACCATGTAATCGTAATTGTCATTATTCAGAAATCAAAACCCTATTTTCCTTATTTTTTTCTCTCTTCCTTTCTCCCCTTTCCTGCGATTTCCAAGTAACTGACGAGGTCTGTTACAAAAGGCATCAGAGCCGATTCCGACGACAGGAATTGATGTTCCACCGGAACATCAAACCACCAACGACGACATGCGGATGCTAAGGATACAAATAACAACCTTAGCCGAAGAGACCAATCGAAGGTTCCTAGCTGTGGGGCAAAGACAATCGGAAGATAACAGAGAAGTACACCGGAAATTAGAGCTGTTAATAGCGGGAATGACTCATCAACTACAACTCAGTGGTGGTTCCGCACCGACGACACCAGTGGCGACACATGCGAACATCATACTCGGTTCGATTCCGACTCAGATACCAGTTCTACAACCAAGTTATGATTGCGACCAAGATTCAGGTAGCAAAACCCCTAACTCATTCTCATATATATCGTCGGGACATAGCATCGGGAGAGGGTTTACATTCCCTCCAACGCCACTACTTAATAGACCCCTAATTTTTAGAAATCCTAACTACTCATCCTCACACTTGGTGCGCGGTGAGTAGTGGTGCGTATCCACGAAACCGAAAGGCGGTTTGTGCCACTAAAACCTAAAATCAATTTTACGTAGTTTGACGGAGTGAACTGAGTAAGTGAATGCTCCCCCGTGGGACCTCAGTTACTATCGAGAGCGCAGGTACCGCGCCTCTCCCAGTCTCCCTCCGGATAAAGTGGCGCCATCTCTTGCATGATCTCTACTTTCAATTCGAAGCGATCTTGAGCATCTATGTACGCTTGTTCGATCTCGCAGGCGAAGGAAAGTCTTATTCGCCAAAAGCGGTGAATAACGGGACGCTATCCCCTCTCATTTCGTGTCACGAAGGGTAGGGGTTAACCGCCGGCTAGTACTCTTCCGAAATTTGAGTGCTTATCCGCGATGCGCGTGAGTGCTTGCCCAGTGACTTGAAGCGCCGCTGGCTGTTCCCATTCCCACTGCAGTATGTCGGTCCATCCGAGTTTATGCACGAATTTGCACCTCCATCGCGATTGGACGATCCAGCCATCATCGAACACTGCTGGTAGGATCCCGAAAAAAGAGTTTCAATGTCTTGATAGAATTTAACCCCAGTCCGACAAAAGATATAAAAAAAAGCACACATTTCCCCCGATTTGGGTCATTCTATGTTGCATGGGTCCTCTCACCAACCGCACGAACCTCAAGATGAGAAGTTGGTTGAGAAAATGCGAGAAGTTTTTTGAACTTTACAAAATTCCAGATCATGAAAAGTTGAACTATGCAACTGTACATGTTGGGGACAGGGTAGATTTGTGGTTGGATGGTTATACTATGAATGTTAAGGGGACCATAACCTGGAGTAAGTTCTGTGTAGAAGTGTGTCGAAGATTTGGGAACCTGAGACCCCAAGATGTGGTGGAAGAGTTCAATAAGCTTACACAAACTAGTATTGTGGATCATTACCAAAACAGATTCGATGAACTAATCAGCCATATGACCATCTTGAACCCTTTACTTAATGAAGCACACTATATTGCTAGCTTCATTAGTGGTCTTAAGCCTGAGATCAAGCCATTAGTGAAAGTAACCAATCCTTCCGTCCGACACTTTACAACGCAAAAATGACGATCTGAATTATCTTGGGTTCTTGATGTTCTGAGCTTACAATAATAACTGCATTCTCGAACATCGGGTTCTATAGCAAAATTTGACGTTTCGAAGCTTTGAGACACATTTGCGGGGGCTAAAGCATGTACAAAAGAGTAAAAATGGAGAAGGTGAAAAGTGAAGATGAAATGGAGAAGGCTGACTATGGTTTATAATAACCCTTACTGCGTAGTAAATTACCATGCAAAAGGACTTAACTGTGATGTTACAGTTAACTAGGGTTGGCCAACGGAGCGGGTCGGCCCGGTCCCGCTTTATCGGTAATGAGATTAAAATATCGGTAACAGTATTCGAACCGGGACGGTATCTGGGCTCATCCTGCTAGGCCCATCCCAACCCAGGCCGGCCAAGACCATCGCCCCGGTCCCGCCCCCTGTCCCGCCCGTCCCCTCCTATTTGCACAAAATAACTTGCACAACGATCATTTTATATTTTGAATGTTGTGCAATGACCATTTTTGACCTCCCCCCTCCCCCTCCTACTCGCTAAATTTGTATTTTAACCCCTAAGTTATTATATTTATACTTTAACCCAATTTTCAACTATAAATACTTCATTTTCTCTTTATCTTTCTTACAAATCTTCCTACAATCTCTCTAATATCTCAATCTATCTCGCTATAAGTTTACATTGTCTACTAGATATTTAATTTTATTTATTCATTTGGGAGTGAAGTTGACAACTAGATTGAGGATCATCCATCGAGCAAAATTTCAATTTCAACCTCTCGATTACACGTCGACGTTACGTCGGCGTTTGGTACATTTGTTCCTTCATTAAACTATTATTGTTTTTTTTATTTTAATTATCGTACTTAATTTTATTAGCATAATTAATGGAAGGATTAAGAGATATGTTTAAGGGTAAGAGTCATGCTTCTTTTAGTAGGGGTAAAGGTAATTTCCTTTTGCGTTGGAAGCCCTACAATTAACTCTTTTTGCGCGGTAATTTTCTGCGCAAAAGATAATTTTGTAATTTTTTATGAATTATTTTGGTTAAAAGCTTACTTGTTGGTTATTTAAGTCTCGGAGTCACTTTATTATGTGATATGAAGCAGGACGGAAACGATTAACACGTGGAAGACTTGCGTAAGCCACTAGGTATGAAATTTGTTCTCGCATAAAATGGAGCCGTATTGCTTTCTAAATCAAAAGTATAGGTGTCTGTTTGCATCGGTTTGATAGTACCTAACACGTGTCCCCAGCAAAATATTATTAATCCCGCAAATATCAATTTTGTGATGTGATCCCACCCACATGATTCATGATGCAATTTACAATATCATGAAGTAACTAGGTTTCAACATTTATTTGCAAACTTATGTTATAATACCAAGCTGATGAACATTCTAATAATATGTGTCTTTTATATTCATTAATTTGAACAATAATGATATATAGAGCCGTCAATATGGGCTAAGACTTGTGGCTGATCCAACCCAAATCAACCCGTAATTTGATAGGGTTGGACTAAAAGAAACCATGATAAATTATAATTTAAGTGAATTGTTCTATATTATAGATATTCTAGAAAACCTGTCCAATCGATTTGAGGTAGACAAAAAACTCAAAGTTTTGCATAAGAATGGATTTTTATGCGTATTATATCTCGTTTATATACGTCATAGAAAAGATTTATCATAAATTGTAATTAAATTTAAAATGATGATGACAATTGATATGTTATGCGTAAGCCACGAAACACATCTAATATGTAGTTATGAACGGTGAAAATATGGGTTCTTTCAGTACTCACTCTATTCAATTTTTGTATTTTATTTTAAAATTCAATTTTTATTTAATATTTTTTAAATTTCAACATGTCTAAAGTCATAAAATAATAATAAAAATACTATATTAATCACTCCGTCTCAATTTATATAACACTCTTTCTTTTATTGTCAGTTTAAAAAAGAATAACAACCTTTTATACAACAACAACATCAACATACCCAGTAAAATCCCACAACGTGAGGTCTAGTAAGAGTAGATTGTACGCCGACCTTACTTCTACCTTGATAGGTTGAATAACAACTTTTTTATAATTAATAACAATTTAACTGTAACTTACTATTTTACTCTTAAAGAAATGTTTTCTAGCCATACAAAGATTTATGATTTATTTCGGATAATAATTTCAAAAATCTTTCTTTCATTCTTAAATTTCATGTCAAGTTAAACACCTTTATATAAATTAAGGGGCGGAGAGAGTATATACTTTATTAAAACAACTATACTTATAAGTTTTTATTTCAAAATTTCGTATCTAATTAAAATAGTAAACATAAAATAAAAAATTGCGTATTTATCTTTGTTATTGTTATCTACGGAAAGAAAGTCCAAAAAGAACTGAGCTATGGCAAAACGGACCATTTGAAGAAGGTCGTCTTTTTTCCCCCTCTCTAAACTCTACTATTCTCCTAATTTTATTTCTCTTCCTTTTCGGCGTCATATTTGTTAAAAGTCTCACATTGAAAATAAAATGAGAACATGAACTCTTATATGGATTTGGTCAATACTTACTAGCTTTTGATGTTGAGTTAGGTCCGGAATCCATTCTTTACTGGGCCTAACTCAACCTCAAAAGCTAAATTATAGGGCGAAGATTGTCCAAGTTCATATAGGGAGTCTCATTCTATATCCGATGTGAGACTCTTTTGGGGCCAATATCGGTGAACAAATAATTGAAAATGGACGGACTCTTTTGGGGGCCAATATCGATGAATAAAAAATTGAAAATAGATCTGGTTTTGATATCATGAAAAAAAAAATGAATCTCGGGTCTAACTCAATCCAAAAACTAGCTTGTACGGTGAGGATTGTCCAAATACACATAAGGAGTTCATTTTCCCTTCTATATGCGATATGAGACTGTTAACATGTAAAGAATGGATCTTGAACCTAACTCAATCCCAAAAGTTAGTTTATAAGGTGATGATTGTTAAATTCATATAAGAAATTCATGTTATCATTCTATTTTTGATGCGTAGTTTTAATACTCACTCGCACGCTCAAGTCTCGTTAATTAGAGCATGAATAATATAATTTTAAGGCGAAACATAGACGAATAAAAAATTGAAATGAAGCCGACTCTAATAAGATATAAGGAATGAATGTCAGGCCGTTTGAAATTGGGTGATATTGTTGCCATTCCATTTACTATGTGCCACACTTATAATATCTTGGGTTTTCTGCAAAAAGAAAAGTCTTACCCTGTTTTTGCTAATTTCCCCCAGCTCACGATCTTTGAGTTTGAGTTTGAGTTTTGTTCTTTGATTTTGATTAATTAATGAACACCGCTTAGAGACCATCAGGTACTATTATCTATTTCCATTATTTTTCTTCTGGAAAATTCTACTATTGGCTCATCTTGTCATAAATTGGGAAATGACACGACTCGTCTTTTATCTGTTTTGCTTTTAACACAGAACCCAAATTGGGATTGGGACACATAGTTTCTGAAGGAACAAACAATCATGGCCGTGGATGAGAATGGTTCCTTGAATCGGACGGACGGTACTGTAAAGAATGATCATCAGAACGGTGTACCACGGTCAACGATACCCAATGATCAGAATATTCAGATGACTGCTGTCCACCATAAGCAAAGCATCAACGGCAACGGAGTGCTGAGTCATCATCAGAAAATGAACGGTGTTGATTTAAGAAGAAATGGAGATGATGATGGTGGGGAAGGGTTTAACAAGGATATGAGTGATTTGGAGGAAATGTTTACCAAATTGAACCCTATGGCTGAAGAGTTTGTGCCTCCTTCACTCTCCACCAACCATGGTGGAATAGTCCCATTCACTCCTGGTGGTGAACAGTTTGGGTTTGATGCTTTCAATTATGTAATGCAAGGTGGATTCGGTGATGGAAATTTCAACAGAAGGGTATATATGTTAATTAATTCTTGTTTTTCCTAATATATCATTTTTTTTTCACTTAGGGTGTGTTTGGTATGATGAAAAATAAGTGGGTTTAGTGTTGGGTAAGTAACCAAAACAAAATTATCCCAAGAGCATTTATATGTAATCTAGCAAAACAATATGGGTTTGAATGAGGTGGGGAGTGGGGATTCGGGGGTGGGATGGTCAAGGGTTTGGGAGGAGACAATGAATTTGGAATGTCACTTTTTTCCATTAGGGAAAGTCACTCATTATTAAGGAACTTGTTTTCCTAGAGAAAATATTTTCCAAACCATTTTGACCGATCAAACATGGCTCTATACCAGACACACCCTTAAGCTACTGAGAAACGGTGCATATGCAAATGCTAGGTTCACTTTACTATTTGTTCCTTTTCTGGTTTGCCTTGTGTATGGTAACCGTAATCCATAGCTTATGGTAGGAAATTTCATAGTTGGTATTATGCAAGAATATATATTCAGGTTTAAAAAGGAGAATGTTCGATATTCCTCTCCGTCCGTTGTCTAAAAAACGACAAGTTTATTGTCTGTCACCTTTTGCAACCTTGTTTATAATGGAGGAGTCGTGTCTAACCATTCGGGTTGAAATGCACTGGCAGAAGAGAAATGGCTACCCTCTTGGTAGGAGAAGGACGAATGTCCGGACAAGCATGGCCCAACATGAAGATGTTATAAGGAGGACAGTTTATGTGTCTGAGATTGATCATCAGGTACTAAAAAGAGGGTGCTCAGGCACATGAGTGCTTGTTCATTATTTGTAGGGTACCTTTTTCTTTTTTCCGCAAAGACTTATTTTCTTATTTCGTGTAGGTGACTGAAGAGCAACTTGCTACACTCTTTCTTACCTGTGGGCAGGTGAATATGTTTCGCGTTCGGTCATGCTTCTGCATTCAAGCATAGTTTACAGCACTTTTTAATATGTTAATGAAATGTTTTGTTGCCATAATCTTACTAACCTTAATGTGCTGAAGGTGGTTGACTGTCGCATATGTGGAGACCCCAATTCTGTACTCCGTTTCGCCTTTATTGAATTTACTGATGAAGGTATGCTGAGCCATAATCATTGGTTTGACATTTTCCATTTTTGGTTTAAGTTCTTCTGGTCTAACAGTGGCATTGTCCCATATATGGTTTGCAGAAGGTGCAAGGAATGCTTTGAGTCTTGCAGGAACTATGCTAGGGTATTATCCTGTGATAGTGCTTCCCTCTAAAACTGCAATTGCACCAGTTAATCCAACATTTCTTCCAAGGGTGAGAAATTGTGATATTTTCGGTACTTCCCTTTTGCAAATTGCGGTTGAGGGGGATGAATAAATGCCTCTCTGTTGCTAATACTGAAATTATTATCTTTGGCACTGATATGTAGTCTGAAGATGAAAGAGAGATGTGTGCAAGAACTATATATTGTACAAACATTGATAAAAAGGTAATTTTGGGTTTGTAATCCCTGTTTCACATGGTTGAAGAGCATCACTGGAGATAATGCTTTATGACTTGTTCCTTTGTATGAAATAGGTTACTCAATCAGATGTCAAGCTCTTTTTTGAATACTTTTGTGGAGAGGTTTGTAGCTTCTCACCTGACTTGTCCGAAAGTCCTTGTCCTTGTTAAGGTCTTTACGCTATGTGGTTTTCTTCTCTAACACAGGTTAAGCGCTTGAGGTTGCTTGGTGACTATCAGCATTCCACTCGTATAGGTTTTGTCGAGTTTGTTATGGTAAGTTTGTAACTTCCATGAGCTTTTCTTGGTTTTGCTGTCTGATATATCATACTGCTCGATTTCTGCTTCTTTCTACTCTTAAGAACTACTAATTCAGAATGCTTGGTCTTTCACTTACCATGTTTGTAGTGTAGCATTATTATGATGTTATTACTTATTTGAGTCTCTTATATTCGTAGTGAAAACATCAGTTTTGTCCCTTTTTGGATTTCATGTGGGCGAAGTAAATTCTTGGTAGTAATTTGGCCAATAATTTGAATTTGAGATAATGTTGCGATAAACTGAATCTTGATTCAAAGTTTTTCTTCCCTTGCTTGCTGGAGTGCCGTTCTAAGCTTATGTTTTTGTCTATCTTTGTCTCCAGAAACTAATCCTGGTATCCTGAACTAGTTAAGGTGAGCCATGTGAACATTACTTTATCTCTGGTAATAATCTTTAGAGGCGGGCCTAACCTAGAGGTCCCAGGCACCTGTTAACCTCGGAAAAAAATCCTGTATATATCCTGAAGTACGTAAATATATTTTACTAGGCACCCTAGTACACAAACGTTAGAAGGGGTCACTGGTCGACGAGGCTCCTTAGCTTTGCCTTTAGGTTCAGTTACCTGGTGCGATTCCTCACTATAGCATAATGATCTTTTTGTTTGTTTTGTGTTGTAAAACTTTTTTTAGCATACAAGATTATTATTTGTTGATTTTTCTTTCTTTAGTTTTTCCCTTTTCTTTAGCTACCAGTTTTTTCTTTTGAGAAGGTAAAATATTCCAGTATATAAATATAATCATCAGCACAAAGCTTGCGCTGCAAACCAAAATATGGGTGTTAGATCAATAACCTAGAATAGCTGTCCTTGTTCTTCTTACTAGGAACCTAAAACTTCTAAAAGTATCAAGTTAAGAGCAACCCGGTGCACAAAGCAACCCGCATAAGCAGGGTCCGGGGAAGGGCCACACCCCAAGTGGTATGATGTAGACAACCTACCCTAATGCAAGCATTAGTGGCTGCTTCCACGGCTCGAACCCGTGACCTATAGGTCACACGGAGACAACTTTACATATTTTGATTTACACCTTGATCTTTTGTATAGGACTACCTGTATCTTAAAAGAGTCTTGAATAGTTGAATTCCTTTCCTTCCATATTGTCCACCAAATGGCTGTTGACAATTTTCCGTCTGTCTTTGTAAGTGGTAAAGTTCCCCCTGTTTTCCAGCTTGACAAGAGTTCCGAAGTTCTTCCCTGCATTGTCCACCTAATACCCCTGAGGTTGATTGTTGAGGATGATGATATACACTAGTGGTACTGGACTATACATAACTTTGTTTTTAGTCTTTTTGTATTTTAGCCTATGTTTTAGTTTTGCCTAGTTTTGTCTACTTTGGCTATGTTTGTAATAAGTGGCTTGCATTGCAAATGCACCACTATAAATACTTGGGTCCCTTAACTGAAATGAGATATCAAAAAAGCTTTCACAAACGCTGTCTTCTTTTCCCTTCCTTCTTTTCCTTTCTTCACAGTTACTGTTCCAATGGATAACTGTACATGCAACTTCAATTAGCTTCAAACTTGAGATCTTAACATGGTATCAAAGCTTAGCAAGATGAATCCAGAGGTAATTTTGTCACATTAGGACAGGGACTGAGAGATTCAGCTTGCGATGTTTAGCGATTGTGTATCGAGTCTTCGATTGAGGTCGATTTTACATTTTTACATCTGTAGCTTGATTTTTCGTTGATTTTGTTATCTGTGATCAGTCTATTGTCTGATTAATCTGTGTTATCACGTTCGTGAGTTCAATTTCGATCTAAATTGGATTTGCTGTTTCGATTACGATTTCTCAATTTCGATCTAAACTGTATTTGCTGAGATCATGGAGAACACCACAACAATACCTTCTGCTGTGCTAGAAGAAAGTTCGAACTCTAGTCCAGATATTATTGATCACAATCATCCTTTGTTCCTGAATGCATCCGATACAGTAGGTGCTATTCAGATTGAGATTCAATTGACAGGAATGGAAAACTACACGCTATGGAGTAGGGCTATGCAGTTAGTACTATTAACAAAGAATAAAATTGGATTCGTAGATGGATCTATAAGGCGCGACACATACAGATCTAATCACACAAGGCAGTGGGACAGGTGCAATGCCTTGGTAATGTCGTGGATAATGAGAAGTGTAGACAAAAATCTGCTGAGTGGGATTCTGTACAGAACCAGTGCAACTGCTGTTTGGAAGGATCTTAAGGAGAGGTTTGATAAGATCTCAAGAGTGTATCAACTAAAGAAGGATTTAACAATGCTAAACCAAGGAGCTTCACCAGTTTCTCAATATTACTCTAGAATGAAAGACCTATGGGACGAGATAGATTCGATTATACCACCTCCTACATGTGAATGCTCGAATCCTAGGGAGTATATAACACATCTGGGAAATCAGAGGCTGCTGGAGTTTCTTATGGGATTGAATGATGGATATAACCAAGCGAGGAGTCATATCTTATTGATGTCACCCACACCTAGTGCGAACCAAGCCTTTGCCATGATAGCACAAGATGAAAGCCAAAAGAATATCTCATCCCTAGGGAGTTCTGTTGACAATTTAGCAATGACCAGCAGGGCCTCATTTAACAAAAATAAGAAGTATAATACGTATGCCTTTTGTGATCATTGTCATATGAAGGGACATAATAGAGAAGGATGCCATAAGCTACTGTATTACTGTGATTACTGCAAGAAGCAAGGACATGTTCAAGAAAAATGCTACAAGCTACTGGGGTACCCTTCAGATTACAAAGGAAAGAATAAAGTTAATGCAGTTATGTCACCTCAGATGGAAGCACATGGTTCAAACCAGAAGCAGCATGTGCAGGGGTATGGAGCCAGTTATGGTGGATGTGCAGATGGTGAGATGAATCAGAGGCATTATGTAAGCAGCAACCAGCTCTCTGCATACCAACAGGAGCAACTCCAACAGATGATAAGAACCTGTACTCCAGACAAGCTGGAAAGGATGATGTCAATCATGAACCAGAATAAGAGAACAGGTACAGATCATGATAGTGCTGCTGCTAAAGTGTGTATGGCAGGTAACTATAATGAAGGTACTAGTAGTCCATGGATAGTTGATTCGGGAGCTACTAACCACATGGTTAAAAATAAAAATATGATCGAGTCTCCTACTCCTAATTGGTCAGAAAATTCAGGACAGGTGCAACTGCTCAATGGAGGCAGTGCTCCAATCACACATACTGGAGAATGTAGACTGACAGGAGGTGAACTTATAAAACATGTGCTATGTGTGCCAAGCTTTCATTTTAACTTACTTTCAGTGTCAAAATTGACCAAGGAACTGAATTGCAGTGCAAGGTTCTTTCCTGACTTTTTTGTACTGCAGGATCTCCTCACTGGGAAGGTGAAGGAGATTGGTAGAGAAGTGAATGACTTGTATGTGCTGGATTCTACAGGAAGGCAGGGCCGGCTGATGACAACAAAATCAAACATATCAAAGTTCAGTATAGGAGAAGTGAAGGCAGCTCTATGGCACAAGAGATTGGGACATGTACCAATGAGTGTTCTTAGGAAAATAAATGCCTTTAGTAATAGTTCTAACTTTACAATTCAGCACTGTGATGTATGCCCTATGGCAAGACAAACTAGACTGCCTTTCCCTACTAGTCAGAGTATGACTACATTTCCATTTGATTTGTTACATCTTGATGTTTGGGGACCATACAAGGTTCCCACATATACTGGTATGAGATTCTTTCTTACTGTGGTGGATGACTTCACTCGATGGACATGGGTATTCCTTTTGCATTATGTCCATACTATGTATGATTAAAGATATGTGTTTACTGATTAAAACACAATTTGGTGTCAAAGTTATGTGTAATGTTTCAGAGTTTATAAATAGTTCTTGTAAAGATTTGTTTGCACAATTAGGAATTATACATCAGACATCCTGTCCCTACAGTCCCCAGCGCGAAAGGAGGCATAGACACATATTGGAGCTTGCTAGAGCCATCAAGTTTCAAAGCTGCTTGCCTGCCAGATTTTGGGGAGATTGTGTGGAGGCAGCTGTATACATTATGAACAGATTACCCTCTGTGGTATTGGAGAATATTTCTCCATATGAGAAGCTATATAAGAAGGCACCAATTCTGTCTCACTTAAGAGTAGTTGGTTGTCTTTGCTATGCCACAAATCTGGTGAAAACTGATAAGTTCGACACTAGAGCCATCAAGGCAGTACTACTGGGATACTCTTCTAGACAGAAGGGATATAAGCTCTTAAATTTATCTAACAATGTTCTATTTGTGAGCAGAGATGTTGCTTTCTATGAGGACATATTTCCCTTCCAACAGAAGAAGCAATCTGGAGGTGATATTAATCTGAGTTCAGAACAGGCACAACAAAGAATAGTGGATATCTTCCAACATGAACCTGATGTCATTCGACACATTCCTGGGAGTATTGGACCAGAACACATTGTGGAATCTCAAGAAGTTGTAGCAGTTGAAGGTAGACCTCAGGAGGAAAATACTAATCGGCCCACAATTCAGACATATGATGGTTTTACTCCTGAATCTGAGCAACCATTGAGGAGGTCAGACAGAAACAGGAGAGGCAGCCTGCTTGGATGAAAGACTTTGTCCAAGTGTCACACACCCCCAGACCTCACGTGGTGGGATTTTACTGGGTATGTTGTTGTTGTTGTTGATTTATTGTTTTGATTTTTGGTATTGAATTCAGTATTATCACTAATGAGTAATGACATAACTTTTGTAGGAATCTATGTATTGTTTATGCGAGATAGATTGTGGAACAAAAATGCGTTTATTAGCAATATTTCTATAAGAATATCTACAACATGCCTTTAAAGTAAGGCAATTTAAAGTAAGGCAAATCCTAAGTATTATCATTTACCATATAGTAAGGATTTTCACATTAATATTGACTGGATAATATTGTAATAAGTAGATCAGCTTTAGTATCCAAGCATCTTAACATTGGAGATAAGTACTACTACTATAGTACCTGAAATGTTGTGAAATGCGGTTCCCATGACAGATCTTCAATATACTTGCATCAGGATATCTGATAATTTTTCTGTTCCTTAGTTGCTTTGGACTAGCATGCTATCTCTTCATCCACAGCATTCGTTTAGAATGGATATAGGGAACTATAAAAAAGCTTCTATTATTCTCTTTAGTGGAGGTTCTAGAATTGAACTTCTTCAGCACTGTCTAGGTTGTGGTTGCAATCTGCATCCAAGTTCTTCTTGATGAATCGCAAAGCTGTTTTCTGTTTCTTTAACACCTGCGGAATTTATATTTTGTGCCAGTGCTGTAAGTCAAACAGGAGGTTTTTAGTCACACTTTCTGTTGTTGGATAGGAGAATGCCACACTTCTGTTAGCCTCCTCCTTGGGATTAGTTGTAGGTGCAATTTATTTCAAGGAGGACACTTCTAGGCAATGACAACCTTTGTCGGTGTTAGACTTAATCTTTGTCTTGACCTATTCTCCCGTGCCTGTTCTTTGTTGTCTTCATAAAATTTATTTCTAGACTCTGTTGCTTGCTTTGATGGAACATATATGGTGTGGATTTATCTCACTTTGCTTTTTTACTCTACATTAGTTTGCACTGGTCTTCCATTTTACGATGTCAATAGTTGATACCAGAGTCCGTGGACTCCCCATAATGTTGGAACATGGTATGGATTTATCTCACTTTACTTTTTTACTCGAGATTAGTTTGCATTGGTCTTCCGTTTTATGATGTCAATAGTTGATTCCAGAGTCCGTGGCCTCCCCATAATGTTATATATTTAGAAAATTCAAGGTAGAAAATTTTGAATTCCTCCATTGTGCTGCTTATTATGTTTGTTTCCCCTTCCATTTAATGGAAAACTTTGCACGTAGCCTTTCACGGCCATGCTGGTTTAGTATAAGTTCCATGATGAAGTTTCTGATTGTTGCAGGCTGAGAGTGCCACTGCTGCATTGAACTGCAGTGGTGCGATTCTGGGATCACTTCCTATAAGGTTTCTCTCTGATTCCAGTAGACGACTTCTCCATTTCACTGACATTTCCATTGAACTTAATACTTTTTCCATACTGCAGAGTAAGCCCATCAAAGACTCCTGTCCGACCACGTGCTCCTCGCTCACCGGGGCAGTGATAGATCACTTTGCGCTCCTCATCTGATCTTATTTCTAAATACATACGTAGATAAACATACCATCGAGTACCTCTGGCGTTTGTATTCTAGTTTATTCACATTACTCAGCTGGGCGTCTCTCACCCACAGGCTTGTTTATTAAGCTTGTACTGTTTAGCTTATGAGTGCTTATGTTGATGTGTATTTAAGTTTGGTATATTATTATGTTTCTCTAGGCAATGCCTCGAGTACCAATACTGACGGATGTTCTAACGGTGACATCGATCCAATGAGTTCCTCGATATATCGCTACTCTATTGGTTTGTAAATCTGTGTCTTGCTCTTTTCTTTTCTCTGAGCATGCTCAACCTTAAAAATGGGGTTTGTGAGTGCTGTCTGAATTTACACTATTCATTTGCCGCCGTCTAATATGTAGTAAATTGTAGTTCGCTCGACATAGCAGGATTATTATTCAGTTTATTAACTTCTTAGTTGCATTTCTTTGTCTTGAGCCGAGGGTCTCCCGGAAACAGCCGCTCTACTTACCAAGGTGGAGGTGAGGTCTGTGTACATTTTACCCTTCTCAGACCCTACATTGTGAGGTTTTCACTGAATATGTTGTTGTTGTTGTTAACTTCTTAGTTGTCCGAATGTGATTTACGACAATTAAGAAAAGACTAGCCTTGTTAAATAAGAAGGCTATACCGTAGTTCCTTGATTATGAAGATATCAAGGGTCAAAATAGGTTGGGTTTAGAGCAAGAGAAATAAATTAGTCTCAACTTGTTTTGCAATTATTTAATTCAAGGGAGAAATGAGAGTATTCAATACACAAGTTAGACATGTATGAATTATGAAACAACAAAATTAATGCAATGTAAAAAAACATAAATTAATTTTGTCATTTTTAATGTTTGCTTCGGGACCTACTTGGAAAGAAGGTGGGGCCCTTTTCACTTTTATGTTTGCAGAATTTTTCATCATAAAATTGGGTCTTCTGCTATTTGGAAACCACATGACATGCTTAGAGCTTGTGGTTTTGTTCATCTCAAACATATATGTCTTTGACCGTTAAGTACCCGTTAAACGATTTTCTGGTAGTATTGAAATATACCGGTAGATCACCATGAGAAATGAATGACGCATAAATACCAATACAAGGAAAGTATAGAGTAAATTTAATCCTCAAATCTTAATCAAAAGCACTTAACCATTCATATGTGCTTGTTGGTCTCTTGTCCAGACGAAGTAACTGCTTCATCTACCAAGAAATCATCGTTTCCTAATGAAAGGAATGTGTTTTTAATATCCTTCCCAGACATGGCGGTCGACTCAATTATGCTTGGAAAATTTCAATTGACTTCCCATTAATTGTTCTTATGGTAGCTTTTAATGATTGGCAGTTGTCACAATCCAAATGATCTTAAGCCGTAGTGATGATACTAATTCAATTTCGTTAGACGAACCCAACTACACAATTCCCTCGAATCAATACTAATATAAATCTAACAACCGGTAACTATCATAATATAAGTCTTAAGAATCCAAAACAATGCAGAAATAACCAATACAATCCCTCAGAAACTAGTAAAACTATTATGAGTGTCTAGGAAGAGAAATAATACAACCGTCTCAAATACATCATATTGTCTGAAATAAAAACAATTAAGTTAATGAATAGAAGTGACTTCAATATGTTGGGAACTAGTTCAAGCAGATCATCACTAATTGTCTCCAAGCAAACTCAGACACGGCTGGTACCAGGGTCAGTATCTGCATAAACAGTTGAAACAAAAAAATACCACTTTAGTAAACATGTAAAATAAATATATAACAATGACAGAAATGCATAGAACTATCATAGTTATATATGTACAGAAACATTTATACGAAATGCATCAACGAGAGTTTCAACATCACATATGCATGATAAAGACACAAATTTTACATCAAATCAACACTCTCTGTGTCAAACTATCCTACGTGCACACTGCTCGTGGTAATCGAGTGATACAATGACTTATGAGGGATGAATTCAATCCCAAGAAATATCTTAGACGTAGGTTCAACCAAAGACGAACAACTCACATGTACATCATAAATCTCACGGACAACTCACCTTGTCTTAATCACATCTAGGTATAATATCTATCATATGCAACTTATAATGCATATGCATAATGATGACTAACAATTATGTAGTTCGTCATATAGCCTATAATACTAAACTAGCATGTGAGAGATGACTATAACATTATACTATCATGAAAAAATGCATAAGACAGTGGTGACATGGGGAAAACATGTCAGGCATATGTAGCAACACCTATCTATAACCCACTTAGCACATATAACCCCGAGATTTGTATATATATTCGCCAATTCATATATATGGTATTCCCAAATAAATAGTACTTATATGTCAAGCAAATCAATTTTGGAAAAGTTTCCTCATTGAGATCTCAGTCTTAATGAGAGTCGCATTAAATCGGCTTCCCAAAAGCTATTGAGAGAACACGAACAATAATTTTATTTTTGCCTAATAGTTTTATTTTTGGTAGAATCCTATTCTAAGTCTAATAGTTTATTTTTGGTAAATTGTAATTATGATAGTTTTATTAGAATATGATTTCCTTGTTAGACTAGGAAAAATAATAATTTACCTCTATATAAGGAGGTCATTGTGATGAATGAAAAGCAAGAAAGAATTCTTCCAATATTTTTCTTCTCTAAATTTCCGTCGCCTCTCAAATTTAACATGGTATCAGAGCCTCGTTAAAAGAACACGAAAACCCTAAATAATGGCAGGTGATGGAGAAACCGCCGATAAAAATAAAAAAAATATCCGGTGAAAGAAAACAAAATTCAAAGAAAGACAATTTCCTCTTATGACATTACGTCAAACGATATTATGGTGACACAAGTCCAATTGAAGGGGGAGAATTACGAAGAATGAGCTAGATCCATGAGGACAACCCTAAGAGCAAGGAAGAAATTCGGCTTCGTTGATGGTACAATAAAAAAGTTGAATGAAGAGTCGTCGGACTTAGAAGATTGGTGGACTATAAATTCTCTGTTGGTGTCATAGATTCGCAACACCATCGAACCAACACTTTGCTCAACATAAAGAGGAGACAGAAGAATTATGGACGAGTATCCGGGAGCGATTCTCTGTTATCAACGACCCTCGAATGCAACAACTGAAGACAGAACTTGCGGAGTACGGGTTAGGAAGGCAGAGGCAGTTGATTGATTCGAGCGTTATCATAAACGGTTGGGTCATCCTTCAACACAAGTAACAAAGTCTATTACGACATTGGGCTTAAAAGTGAATGGTGATAGATTGGATAGAGAATGTGATGTATGTCAATGAACAAAGCAAATGAGAAGTGTTTTTCCTTTAAGTAAAAATATTACTTCGGATACTTTTGAGACGATCCATTGTGATTTATGGGGACCATAGATGACTCATTCCTCTTGTGGTGCTTTATATTTTTTGACTATTATGGATGATCATTCATGAGCCGTGTGGATCTCTCTCTTAGTTGATAATAAAGAAGTGTCCCAAACTTTGAAGAATTTCTTCGCTCTTGTGGAAAGGCAGTTCGAAAAAAGGGTGAAGATATTTAGAAGTGATAACGGAACTGAGTTCACGTGTATGAAAACTTACTTCTTCTGTTATACCTCGTAAGATTAAGGCGATAATTAAGAACGTCATTAAGAAAATAAGATGCGAGTGTTGGAAATAAGTATACTTACATATGTTAATACGGAAATTAGTATACAACGGAGGTGATCCCATAATAATTTTTAAATACTACAAATGTGACGACGAGAATTACTACTAGTAGTTGAATTTGTTCCAATAGAGTACGGATTAGTGTGGTATTATAAAATCTTGATATTAAGAATATGAGGAGTTATGTGGAATTTATTTTAGTAGAGGAGTTAATTTAAGTAAACAATTAAGAGAATTGGACCAAAGCGTAATAAAAAATTTCAAGATTAAAAAGAAGTTGGATCAAAGTTATAATAAGTATTTGAGAGATTAAATTAAGAGGAAAATTAGGAGCTTATATGCAAATTACATTTTCAGATTTTAGTTAGATTTTAAACCCTTTCACCCTCTTCATATCTTCCACCATTTTCCTAACATAGAATTTCTCTCCTCTCCTATCATTCTCTTTCTCTCCACGGATTTCTTCTCCATTGATATAGAAAAACTAAAGTACCTTGTTAACCACCATTCCAAGATAAATCTTTTACAATTATAAGCCAAAAAAGGGGGAAGAGGCGAGAAAACAGTGAGCAGAATCGGGACTGTTGGGCCGATTTTGAGCAAAGAAATTTCTGATTTTTGGACAAGTTTTTGAGAAGCAAAACATGTATAAATGATGGGTTAACATTGTGGGATATATGCATGTCAATTTGGAGTTGAAGAAGTGTGAAATTGAAGCAAAAATCGAGGGCACATTGACCGAATTCTAGGGACTGTTTTGGACGAATTTGAGGTATACAATTCTTCTTTCTATGATATAATTGGAGTGCATGTTGTTAGAATAAAGGAAATGAATGTGTGTTAAGGGAAAATTGGAATTAAGACATTGCATGTGAATATTTTAGATGTTGTAGCCGATATTAGGACTAATTTTACTAATCTTGGAATTGTCGTATTCGATTATTATGTTGTGAAGTTCATCGCTGCTTTGCATGTTGAAATTGGCAGAAAATCTTGACATTTAAGTTATAGTTGTTCATAAGGAATTATTGGAACAAGAATCAGACTCTAAGGAATTAAGAAAATAGTTGGTTTTGTGAATGTTGGCCGAAGACTTGCTTAAAATTGTTGGATATTGTCGCGTCGAGTTAGGGGCTGATTTTGTGAAGTTTAAATGTTGGAAATTTTATTATAAACATGTATATATATGTTGTGACAATTACTAATACATGTCTTAAAGAATTAAAGAGTAAAAAAAGGTATTAGGTTGAAGATTGTAGGACATGCACTACTTGGTTATTGTTGTTGTCACTAGAGTTGATGGATTGTTTTAAGATTGTTCTAATATGGATTAAGTACTGAATTAACATGAGAAATAGGTGGAGTAATCACCTTGGTCGTTGTAGTTGTCGTATTACATAAATGTAAAAGAGAAATAATGTATTATGGTAGCATATGTGAAGTACATGGAACAAATTTGGTTATATCTTGGAATTGTGCTTGGTTACTGGTTTGGTTGGTATTTGTTGTAAATTGTGGATGTACATATAAACAGGGGAAGTGCTGCCCGAATTTTTATAAAATAGGAAGTCGTCATTCGATAAAGTATGCTAAGTGACCATAGAATTAACGAGTGTATTACCATTATTATAGGTTGACGTACTAGACGGGGCGTATCTTAATATTGAGTTGATTAGTTCGACTAAGAGGTATGTGAAACTCTTCCTTCTTTCTTTTTGACATGATTTATTGAAAGTACGACAGACGTACATAATTTCTACACAGTCTATTTCCTAAAGATGTTAGTCATGAGAAATGCCTATAATTTTCCAAAAGATGTTTTAAAAAGATATATGATATGATACGCGCCTTGATTTTTCCAAAAGATGTTTTAAAAAGATATATGATATGATAAGCGCCTTGATTTTCCAAAAGATGATTTAAAATGATATATGATATGATAGTGCCTTTCATTTATTCCACTGAGAGTCAAGTGATGATTTATTATGTATAAAGTTACTCATGATATTCTATTCGTGCTGGATATGATTATATGAATTCACCGAGTCCCTCAGTAAAGAGTCGACAATGTATATAGATATGATAATTTCACCGAGTCCCCCAGTAAAGGGCCGACAATGTATATAGATATGATAATTTCACCGTGTCCCTCAATAAAGGACCGACAATGTATATAGATATGATGATTCCACCGAGTCCCTCACTAGAGGGTCGACAATGTATATAGATAAGAGGATTCTATGGGAAGGCATCCCTGATTTTGATATGACTCTCATCATTTTTATAAGGCACAGTTGACTCTCATTTCATAAGGCACAATTGTTTTGATAATTGATTATTATACTTGCTTCCTGACATCCTTTGACCAGTTATGATCTTCTTTACAGTACTTTATGTTTTATATACTCGGTACATTCTTTCGTACTGACCCCCTTTTTTCAGGGGCCTGTGTTTCATGCCCGCACGTACAGATACTCAGTTTGGTGGTCCGCTAGTCTAGGGTTTCCACTCAGCTGTTTTGGAGAGCTCCTTTGATCTAGAGCTTGGTCATTTTGGTACAGAACCTCTTATTTAGACTTATGTATGTATTTAGGGGAACGACGGGGCCCTGTCCCATCTTATGTCGTATCCTTCTCATAGAGGTCTGTAGACAGTCGTGGGTTGTATGTATGTAGAGTTGTAAATCTATTGTGGTCAGTTGTGTCGTTGTACTCTATTTTGGGATGTTCCCGTGTATACGTGGTACAATTTGGTGGTAGCCTTGTCGGCTTGCCTATTATATTAAGTTGGCTAATTGTGTGTCGTTTAGAGAAGCAACTTAATGAAGAACATAATATGGGAAATATGTAGAAAAGTCAAATAGTACCTACAGGGATATGTACTAAGATGAAAGAGATAAGGACCATAGGATAAAAGGATTTGGGTGTGCATGATTTGAAGCAGAATGTGAAAGAAGTGGCCAGAGCATGAGATATATCACTAAAGCTTCTAGATAAAGGCTTAGAAATAGGAAAAAAAGAGGAAGATAGGAGCACGAGGGATCATAGCTTACCACCTGGGAGTGAGGTACAACCTAAAAGTACTATCCATAAATTCAATTGTCAATGATGAATGATCTCATATGGAATATTAGGTCAGTGAATAAAGTGGAAGCTTTCATCAATCTTATACAAATGTAGAACGAATATCATTTTGGCTTTATGGGATTGATGGAACCTTTTTCAGGAACCTAATAAGATTGAAATATGCAGGAGAAGAACAAGGTTGCGACATGTTATGGCAATCTGCTCAGGGAAGATATGTGCATTTGTGAATGACATGTTTAAAATGCAAGTTTTGATAGATCATATACAACAACTGAGCATTAGCCTGAAGATTAGGGGAACTCAGAAAGAGATGGTAGTTACTTTAGTGTATGCCAAATGTTCTTAGAGAGAACATTGGAACTGTGGGAATCTTTGAGGATATGGATAATTCAATGCAACCTTCATGGTTAATAGGAGGTGATATTAACACTATTGTGACAGAATTTATGGGAGATTATCAGTCACAATTAATGAAGTTCAAGATTTTAGAGCTTACATGCAAAACTTTGAGGTAACTGACTTGGGTTTAAAGGGCAAGTACTTATAATTGGTGAATTGTATATATGTGATATATTGTGGCCCTGTGTGACATCTGTTGGTTTGCTGAATACAGATGGATAGGCATAGTTATAAAAGAGACTCTGCTGAAATTTCTAGGATATAAGACATATTATGAACATTCGAGGACGAATTTTTCTAAGGGGGAAGAATGTTATACCTCATAAGATTAAGGCGATAATTAAGAACGTCATTAAGAAAATACGATGCGAGTATTGGAAATAACAAATAAGTATACTTACATATGTTAATATGAAAATTAGTAAACAATGGAGGTGATCCCGAAATAATTTTTAAATACTACAAATATGACGACGAAAATTACTACTAGTAGTTGAATTTGTTCCAATGGAGTACGGATTAGCGTCGTATTATAAAATCTTGATATTAAGTATATGAGGACACGACGGGGCCCTGTCCCGTCTTATGTCGTATCCTTCTCATAGAGGTCCAGACGACGTGGGTCAGACGATCTAGAGTTGTAAATCATTTGTGGTTACCGTGTCGCCAGACTGCTTTTGGGATGTTCCCGTGTATACGTGGTACTATTTGGTGGCAGCCTTGTCGGATTGCCTATTATATTATGTTGGCTAATTGTGACTCCCATGAGGCAGGTACATTCTTGTGTAAAGGCAGCCTTGTCGGCTCGCCTATTTCGACGTATGGTATAATTGCAGCGTTATGCTGCCAGATTTTATATTTTCCCTAGTGTTAGTTGGATTATGTGCGACATGTTAGTATAATGGCGTCATTAGGGCGCTTAGTCGCGGCCCGTCGGGTCGTGACAGAAGTGGTATCAGAGCAGTTAGTCCTCGGTATGTCTACAGACCGTGTCTAGTAGAGTCTTGTGTATAGGTATGTTGTGCACCATACTTATACGCATGAAGTTGCCGGACATTTAGAATTGGTTTCTATTCTTTCATCTCTTAGATCGTGTAATAGATCTATGCCATTAGGATAATTTCCCCCCTAACGAATTATTGCGGTTGCAGCTATGCCTCCAAAGAAAGCGACAGTGGCCCGGAATGGCAAATCAGAGTTGTTTGGACTTGACGCAGTGCATCAAGCCATAAAGGAAGTGGAAAAAATTGAATAGAGGTATAATGACCAGGTTTGGAGATGTTAGGTCAATGTCAGGTAATATCAGAATCTTTTACGTACCAAATAAGAGAATAAGTTAACAATTCATCACTTAAGGGATTGGAACCAGGAGCAATGTCTGAGCTTACATATGTATACTAGAATATGTTGTAATTATGGAAAGTATGAGAAGTAAGGAAGGAGTGAACAATTGTTTAAAGATAATCCTTCACCTATAAATAGAATAGTCTTACAGAAAGCACAAGCAGAACTAGAGAAATATGTTCATTATGAAGAGGAATTTTGGAGACAAAATTCACACATGACTTGTTTTGCTGAGGGTGATAGAAATACAAGGTTCTTTCACAAATTTTACACGTCAAGACTCAAAATCAAGAAGGCTCATGGATTGGAGGAGACACATTATTGACAGGTGAAGCTATTAGATTTTATCATCAACAGTTTACTCAAGGAGGTGCACCAACTGAGTTTTCTCTCTTGGATCATGTTCCCAGTATGGTTAATCAAGAGACTAAGGATCAACTTACAATTATGCTCACTTTGGAAGATGTAAATAAACATTATTTGAATTATCTGGGGGAAGTTCAGGTGGACCAGAGGGTATGATTGAGATTTTCTATTAAGTGTGTTGGGATATTGTTAATGCATATGTATATAATATGGTTAAAGCTTTGTTTGAATTCCAAACCTTACCTAAGTCCATAACACACACTAATTTGGTGTTGTTAAAAGGGGAATACTATAGAGATATTTGTTGATATAAGACCTGCCACTCTCAGCAACTTCATAAATAAGGTAATTTCAAGGGTGGTTTAGGATAAGTTTGAAGCACTGTTATCTTTTCTGATTCCTCCTAATCAGTTTGGCTTGTTAAAGGGGAGATGCATCATTGAGAATGTTCTTTTAACCTAGGAGAAAGTGACTGATATTAGGCTAAGGAGAAAGCCAACTAGTGTGGTGCTTAAGATGAGAATAATGACGTCCAATGTGGAGCAGAATGTTGCAGTAGAAGTGGATATGTCTATTCTAAATATTGATCAGCAGAGAAACTTAATCAGAGATAATATAAAGGGTGATCAACATGACAAACTTAATGACTCAAAGATGAAAGAGTTACATGATTTGAGTAGATATTTGGTGACAACTATGGTATATGCAAATCATGTACCATAGTTCCACATAACTCCTTAGAAATACCAAAATACTATCCCAACTATGGTGACAACATCCTCTTTAGAAATACCAAAGTACTATCCCAAATATGGTGACAACATCCTCTTTAGAAATACCAAAGTACTATCCCGTCATGTAATATTGAAGACTTGAAACCCAAAAGTACCATGTACGTCCGCCGTACATCCTTTCCTTTATAAAACCCCAAGACACTAACACTTGTAGTATAAAGGCACCTACTCTTTTAAATCCAAGTGAATTCTACTTTTAAAATCAAGACAAGTATACTTTTAACATCAAGTTACTACCACCTCATGTACCACATGAAACTAGCAAGATCAATTCGACTCCAATACTTCCTAAAAACTCTTACCAACATCTCCCATAAAAACTCATTTATACTGTATTGTTGACGATATGAGAGATCCTTGGCTAGTTGGGGTTTTCAATGTTATTATAAATGAGAAGGAGACAATAGGCGATCTTCCTATATATCCTACATAATATGAGGATTTTGCATTTTGTACTAACTCATGTGAATTGTTTGGAATTGAATTTAAAGGGAGATAATAGCAAAAGTGGTGTGGGAAGAGAGGAATACTAATCCAAACAGGGATACAGACAAAATAGATGAAGAGCAAAGACAAGAAAGACAGTAATGTAGGAATCTCATAGCACAAATAGTCAATAAAAAGAAGATGTAGTAATACAAGAAGATGATGATGAGAAGCATAATCATGGGGACAAACTGAATGAAAGAGAACATAAAGTATAGCAGGAGAGTTTAGCCTCAGGGTTTAATGATAAAAACCTGGTGCAAGGAGAAAAACGACAAAGGACAGACAAATTAACAACAAATCAAGTAGAGGTAGAGAAGCAACTTAATGAAGAACATAATATGGGAAATATGTAGAAAAGTCAAATAGTACCTACAGGGATATGTACTAAGATGAAAGAGATAAGGACCATAGGATAAAAGGATTTGGGTGTGCATGATTTGAAGCAGAATGTGAAAGAAATGGCCAGAGCATGAGATATATCACTAAAGCTTCTAGATAAAGGCTTAGAAATAGGAAAAAAAGAGGAAGATATGAGCACGAGGGATCATAGCTTACCACCTGGGAGTGAGGTACAACCTAAAAGTACTATCCATAAATTCAATTGTCAATGATAAATGATCTCATATGGAATATTAGGTCAGTGAATATAGTGGAAGCTTTCATCAGTCTTATACAAATGTAGAACGAATATCATTTTGGCTTTATGAGATTGATGGAACCTTTTTCAGGAACCTAATAAGATTGAAATATGCAGGAGAAGAACAGGGTTGCGACATGTTATGGCAAACTGCTCAGGGAAGATATGTGCATTTGTGAATGACATGTTTAAAATGCAAGTTTTGATAGATCATATACAACAACTGAGCATTAGCCTGAAGATTAGGGGAACTCAGAAAGAGATGGTAGTTACTTTAGTGTATGCCAAATGTTCTTAGAGAGAATATTGAAACTGTGGGAATCTTTGAAGATATGGATAATTCAATGCAACCTTCATGGTTAATAGGAGGTGATTTTAACACTATTGTGACAGAAGTTATGAGAGGTTATCAGTCACAATTAATGAAGTTCAAGATTTTAGAGCTTACATGCAAAACTTTGAGGTAACTGACTTGGGTTTAAAGGGCAAGTACTTATAATTGGTGAATTGTATATGTGTGATTTATTGTGGCCCTGTGTGACATCTGTTGGTTAGTTGAATACAGATGGATAGACATAGTTATAAAGGAGACTCTGCCGAAATTTTTAGGATATAAGACATATTATGAACATTCGAGGACGAATGTTTCTAAGGGGGAAGGATGTTACACCTCATAAGATTAAGGCGATAATTAAGAACGACATTAAAGAAATACGATGCGAGTATTGAAAATAAGTATACTTACACATGTTAATACGAAAATTTGTATACAACGGATGTGATCCCAGAATAATTGTTAAATACTACAAATGTGACGACGAGAATTACTACTAGTAGTTGAATTTATTCCAATGGAGTACGGATTAGCGTGGTATTATAAAATCTTGATATTAAGTATATGAGGAGTTATGTGGAATTTATTTTAGTAGAGGAGTTAATTTAAGTAAACAATTAAGAGAAAGGGACCAAAGCGTAATAAAAAATTTCAAGATTTAAAAGAAGTTGGATCAAAGTTTTAATAAGTATTTGAGAGATTAAATTAAGAAGAAAATTAGGGACTTATGTGCAAATTACATTTTCAAATTTTAGTTAGATTTTAAACCCTTTCACCCTCTTCATATCTTCCACCATTTTCCTAACATAGAATTTCTCTCCTCTCCTATTCCTCTCTTTCTCTCCACAGAGTTCTTCTCCATTGATATAGGAAAACTAAAGTGCCTTGTTAACCGACATTCCAAGATAAATCTTTTACAATTATAAGCCAAAAAAAAGGGGGAAGATGCGAGAAAACAGTGGGCAGAATTGAGACTGGTGGGCCGATTTTGAGCAAATAAATTTCGGATTTTTGGACAAGTTTTTGAGAAGAAAAACATGTATAAATGATGGGTTAACATTGTGTGATATATGCATGTCAATTTGGAGTTGAAGAAATGTGAAATTGAAGCAAAAATTGAGGGCACATTGACTGAATTCTAGGGACTGTTTTGGACGAATTTGAGGTATAAATTCTTCTTTCTATGATATAATTGGAGTGCATGTTGTTATAATAAAGGAAATGAATTTGTGTTAAGGGAAAATTGGAATTAAGATATTGCATGTGAATATTTTAGATGTTGTAGCCGATATTAGGACTAATTTTACTAATCTTGGAATTGTCGTATTCGATTATTATGTTGTGAAGTTCGTCGCTGCTTTGCATGTTGAAATTGGCAGAAAATCTTGACATTTAAGTTATAGTTGTTCATAAGGAATTATTGGAACAAGAATTGGACTTTAAGGAATTAATAAAAGAGTTGGTTTTGTGAATGTTGGCCGAAGACTTGCTTAAAATTATTGGATATTGTCGCGTCGAGTTAGAGGCTGATTTTTTGAAGTTTAAATATTGGAAATTTGATTATAAACATGTATATATATGTTGTGGCAATTACTAACATCTGTCTTAAAGAATTAAAGAGTAAAAAGGGGTATTAGGTTGAAGATTGTAGGACATGCACTACTTGGTTATTGTTGTTGTCGCTAGAGTTGATGGATTATTTTAAGATTGTTCTAATATAGATTAAGGACTGAATTAACATGAGAAATAGGTGGAGTAATCACCTTGGTCGTTGTAGTTGTCGTATTGCATAAATATAAAAGAGAAAGAATGTATTATGGTAGCATATATGAAGTACATGGAACTAATTTGGTTATATCTTGGAATTGTGCTTGGTTACTGGTTTGGTTGACATTTGTTGTAAATTGTGGATGTACATATAAACAGGGGAAGTGTTGCCCGAATTTTTATAAAATAGGAAGTCGTCATTCGATATAAAATATGCTAAGTGATCATAGAATTGACGAGCGTATTACCATTATTATAGGTTGACGTACTAGACGAGACGTATCTTAATATTGAGTTGATTAGTTCGACTAAGAGGTATGTGAAACTCTTCCTTCTTTCTTTTTAGCATGATTTATTGAAAGTACGACGGACGTGCACAATTTCTACACAGTCTATTTCCTAAAGATGTTAGTCATGAGAAATGCCTATGATTTTTCAAAAGATGTTTTAAAATGATATATGATATGATACGCGCCTTGATTTTTCCAAAAGTTGTTTTAAAAATATATATGATATGATAAGCGCCTTGATTTTCCAAAAGATGATTTAAAATGATATATGATATGATAGTGCCTTTCATTTATTCCACTCAGAGTCAAGTGATGGTTTATTATGTATAAAGTTACTCATGATATTATATTCGTGCTGAAAATGATTATATGAATTCACCGAGTCCCTCAGTAAAGGGCCGACAATGTATATATATATGATAATTCCACTGAGTCCTTCAATAAAGGATCAATAATGTATATAGATATGATAATTCCACCGAGTCCCTCAGTAAAAGGCCGACAATGTATATAGATATGATGATTCCACCGAGTCCCTCACTAAAGGGCCGACAATGTATATAGACATGAGGATTCTAAGGGCAGACATCCCTGATTTTGATATGACTCTCATCATTTTTATAAGGCACAGTTGACTCTCTTTTCATAAGGCATAATTGTTTTGATAATTGATTATTATACTTGCTTCCTGACATTCTTTGGTCAGTTATGATCTCCTTTACAGTACTTTATGTTTCATATACTCGGTATATTCTTTCGTACTGACCCCCATTTTCTCCATGGCTGCGTTTCATGCCCGCAGGTACAGGTACTCAGTTTGGTGGTCCGCCACTCTAGGGTTTCCACACAGATGTTTTGGAGAGCTCCTTTGATCTAGAGCTTGGTCATTTTGGTACAGAACCTCTTATTTAGACTTATGTATGTATTTAGGGGCACGACGGGGCCCTGTCCCATCTTATGTCGTATCCTTCTCATAGATGTCTGTAGGCAGTCGTGGGCTGTACGTATGTAGAGTTGTAAATCTGTTGTGGTTAGATGTGTCGTTGTACTCTATTTTGGGATGTTTCCGTGTATACGTGGTACTATTTGGTGGCAGCCTTGTCGGCTTACCTATTATATTATGTTGGCTAATTGTGACTCCCAGGAGGCAGGTACATTCTTGTGTAAAGGCAGCCTTGTCTGCTCGCCTATTCCGACGTATGGTATAATTGCAGCGTTATGCTGCCGGGTTTTATATTTTCCCTAGTGTTAGTTGAATTATGTGCGACAGGTTAGTATAATGGCGTCATTAGGGCTCTTAGTCGCGGCCCGTCGGATCGGATCGTGACATCTTCAAACATGGAATTCTATTTCAAACATCATACACAGGGACACCTTAGCAGAATGGAAGAGTCGAAAGAAAATCCTGTCACATTCTTAATTGTGGAGCGAGCATTGAGATTTCAGGGCCATCTTCCAATTAAATTCTGAGGAGAATGCGTTTTGAATGCGGGATACTTGATCAATAGACCACGATATTCGGTTTTGAATGAAAAAAACCCTATGAAATTTTATACGAGGAGGCGCCTCATTATGATCACTTAAGGGTGTTAGGGTCACTATGTTATGCACACACAAAGGGAAGAACAAGAGACAAGTTTGAGAGTCGGAGTTGTTGGTGTATCTTCTTGGGACCCTATGGACAGAAAGGTGGGAGACTGTATGACTTAGAAAATGATGACTATTTAGTCTCGTGAGATGTGGACTTCTATGAGACTAAGTTCCCTTTTGCCATAGGAACGAGTAACTTGACCGACAACATAGAAGCGATTCTGGAAGAAATAAAGGACGAAAGGAATCAACACATTTTCGAAGAAAAATAGACAAATAATGTATGTGCGAACAAAACTCGAAAATAAGAAATTCAAGCATCGGATACCGAACCTACAGATCATCCAGAATTAGGCCGGACAGATGCTAGTCCGAATAATGAAAAGGTACCCGGGCCAATGAAAAGCCGCTGGAGGAACAATTGGGTCGAGGTAAACGTTAGAAGCATGACTCGATTTGGTTACGTGACTACGTTACTAAAATATTTCGGAAAGAAAGTCCATCAACAAGTTCGCCCGATCCTCAGCAACCCTCAGGTGCACCTTATCCTTTAACTCACTATATATCCTGTGATAATTTTTCCTCGCAACACCAAAGCTTCATTGCAACAAATATCATAGGAAATGGACCAAAATCCTTCTCGGAGGCTATGAAAAATGAAATGCTGGAGAAAAGTCATGCAATAAGAAATCCAAGCATTAGAGGACAATGACACATGGATATTGAAAACATTGCCACCAGATAAGAAAACACTTGAATGTAGATGGGTGTACAAGGTCAAATACAACTCGAACAAAATAATTGAATGATATAAAGATCGGTTTGTCATCTTCGATAATAAGCAGGAGTAAGGTATTGACTACAATGAAACATTTGCGAAGGTAGTGATTGTTCGGACCTTCTTAGCGGTAGCGACCACTCAAAAATGAGAGTTGTATCAGATGAATGTTCATAATACCTTTTTTGCACGGAGAACTGACAATTTTTTTTATATAAAATTACCATCAGGATTCCGTGTCTGGTCCGGAGCAAGTATGTCGACTCTAAAAATCTTTGTATGGATTGAAACAAGCTTCACGGTACTAATTTGCAAAATTGTCAATTGTCTTAATGAAATATGAATTCAAAGAGTCATACTTCAATTATTATCTCTTCACGATGTATCAGAGAAACTGGTCTTTAAGAAAAAATCCAAATTCATGATAAGTTGGACTCCTTAGTACTTACATATATTTCTGGCACCATTTAGGTACTCCATAGCATTTAAAACATAATATTAGGCATGGTGTTTCGAAGTGCTCCTTTATTTAGAAGATTTATACATTTTGGGAAAATATAGTACTAAATTTGCGCTATATTATAGATATTTTGTCCAATAGATTTTAGATGTATACAAAACAAGTCAAGTTTTACATAAGACTAAAAATTCCCATAGAATTATGGGCATGGTATCTTCTTTATGCA
This sequence comes from Przewalskia tangutica, assembly GCA_029844215.1. Lineage (NCBI taxonomy): Eukaryota > Viridiplantae > Streptophyta > Magnoliopsida > Solanales > Solanaceae > Przewalskia > Przewalskia tangutica. The sequence continues at coordinate 3,014,179 of CM056732.1, forward strand.
CGTAACATGACATATTTTATTTTGAAGTTTGATTCACTTTAAAATGATGATGACGAATACTATGTAATGTGTAAGCCATGAAACACATCTAGCGTAGGTATAAACAATTTTATTTTTATTTTTTTTACTCCCATTTTGAAGATCTATAATACTTTTACAATTCCTCTTAAGTGTGACTAGAACCTCAGACCTATCAATCATGAGTAGAAGTGTTTTACCAACTGAGCAACCCTCGTTTATTTATAAACGAAGCATTCATTATGTTTAATTTATACTCACTCTCTCAAATTATTTAGGTAAAGTAGTCAAATATCTCTCTTAATTAATAAGTGGCGTGTAAGCAAAAAATACGACACGTAATTTGAGACGGAGGGAGTATGTATTTTATTTTAAAAAATATGTGTTAGAATATATCACTTTATATTTAATACTATTCCCTCCGTCCAATTTTACTTATCATATATTGACTTTACAAGTCTATTAAGGAGTAAAAAATAGAATGAAAAATTTATCATATTACCCCTAATTATATAATGATTGCAATCAATTAAAGCTTATTAGAAAATGTACAACCTACTTAGAATTGGAAACTTTGACTTACTTATTATTACTAAGGGTAAAATAAAAAAAAAGATAAACTATCTCTTGATTTGTTAAAATGAATAAATAAAATTAGACAACTATTTTTAATACAGTAATAAGCGAGTAATATTTTATTTTTATATTTTATATTTTATATGATACGTTTAAAGTTATAAGATTTAAAATTATTTTTAAATTTTTGTGATAATTAAAGTTTAGGATAGAAAGATGGAAGTGTTTAGTTTGTCGTTATCTAGTGTAAGAAAGTCCTAAACAAGAAAGTTGTGGCGAAACGGAACATCCGAAGAAGCTCGTTTGTTTTGTCTTATGAGCTAAATACTCCATTCTCTCTCTCTCGCGCGTCATATGTTGTTTGTTGTACAGAGTCTGGGTCTTGTTCTTTGATTAAATACACACCGTCAGGTACATAGTTGGACTGTGATATTAATACTAGTAACATAGTTGATTAAATTGGGAAAGAGTCTGTCTTGCTTTTTCACACAATCCAAATTGGTCAAAAAGGGTCTTGGGTAGTTGCTGAACAAACAATTATGGCCGTGGATGAGAATCGGACGGACGATACTGTTAAGAATGATCATCAGAACGGGTCAACGATACCCAATGATCAGAATATTCAAATGACTGTTGTCCACCATAAGCAAAGCATCAACGGCAACGGAGTGCTGAGTCATCATCAGAAAATGAACGGTGTTGATTTAAGCAGAAATGGATATGATGATGGTGGGGAAGGGTTTAACAAGGAGATTAGTGATTTGGAGGAAATGTTTACCAAATTGAACCCTATGGCTGAAGAGTTTGTGCCTCCTTCACTCTCCACCAACCATGGTGGAGTAGTCCCATTCACTCCTGCTGGTGAACAGTTTGGGTTTGATGCTTTCAATTTTCTCGGTGATGAAAATTTCAATAGGAGGGTATATATCTCATCACTTTTTCTATTTCCTAATTTATCATGTTTTTTATTTTAGTAGCTACTGGAAGAAAGTGCATATGAAAATGTTAGGTTTTCGAATTTGCTGTTTGTTTCTCTTTTGGTTGCCTTATGTATGGTAAATGTTATCGATAACTAATACTGTAGTAGGAAGCTGACCCGGACACTATGGTTACTCCCGATATCATCTTGGGAATTTTCAGTATATATAGTAGCGTATTGAACTCCATCTACATAAGTAGAAGCATTCAAGAATTACTTGACGACAACAATAACATTACCTGTATAATCCCACAAAGTAGGGTCTAGGGAAGCTAAGATTACGGTGACCTTTGTGGGGTAGAGAGGCTGTTTCCGATAAAATCTCGACTCGAAAATGGAATAAGTAAAATAACGTTAAAAGTAGTGGTATTTCTCTTTCGCCTTTTGGCTCCCATTTATACTACAACTCTCAAGAATCATTAACCATTATGAGATGTTTTTCCATACTTTTCCACATTCAGTTCTAGCTATTTCTGCACCTTCTAATTGACATGAACAACATATACGGATCCCCTCCACCCCTTTTTTCATTATTAATGGAATATCCTTTACTATTTTACTAAAAATGGAAGGCTTCGGGATCGAGGTCTCATTAGCCGTAGGAAATTTCATAGTCGGTATCATGCAAGAACATATATTGAGGAGGATGTTGTTATTATTGAGGTCTAAAATGGAGGATGCTTGATGTTTCTCTTTGTCCCCGTTGTGTTAAAAAAGACAACTTTATTGTCTGTCACCTTTTGTAACCTTGTTTGTAATGGATCACTGTCAAGGAGTTGTGGCTAACAATTCTGGTTGAAATGCACTGGCAGAAGAGAAACGGCTATGGTCTTGGTAGGAGAAGGATGAATGTCCGTACGAGCATGGCCCAACGTGAAGAGGTTATAAGGAGGACAGTTTATGTGTCTGACATTGATCATCAGGTACTAAAATGAAGGGTACTCAGGCACCGGGTACTTGTTCATTATTTATTGGGTTATCATAATATTTTTTTACCGTTGGGACTTATTGTTCTTTATATATGTAGGTGACTGAAGAGCAACTTGCTACACTCTTTCTTACCTGTGGGCAGGTGAATATGTTTCCCGTTCGGCCATTGCTTCCGCATTCAACAATAATTTGTTGCACTTAATAATATGTTAATTAAATGTTTTGTTTCCATAATCTGACTAACCTTAATGTGCTGAAGGTGGTTGACTGTCGCATATGTGGAGACCCCAATTCTGTACTACGTTTCGCCTTTATTGAATTTACTGACGAAGGTATGTTGAACCATACTCTTCAGTTTGACAATTTTAGTTTTTGGTTAAAGTTGTTGTCTAACAGTGACATTGTCCCATGTATGGTCTGCAGAAGGTGCAAGGAATGCTCTGAGTCTTGCAGGAACTATGCTAGGGTTTTACCCTGTGAAAGTGCTTCCCTCCAAAACTGCAATTGCACCAGTTAATCCAACATTTCTTCCAAGGGTGAGAAATTGTGATATTTTCGGTACTTACCTTTTGCAAAAATTGCGGTTGAGGGGGATGAATAAATGCCTCTGTTGCTAATACTAAAATTCTTACCTTTGGCGCTGATATGTAGTCTGAAGATGAAAGGGAGATGTGTGCCAGAACTATATACTGTACAAACATTGATAAAAAGGTAATTTTGGGTTTGTAGTCCCTGTTTCACACGGTTGAAGAGCATCTATGGAGATAACACTTTATGACTTGTTCCTTTGTATGAAATAGGTTACTCAAGCAGATGTCAAGCTCTTTTTTGAATACTTCTGTGGAGAGGTTTGTAGCTTCTCACCTGACTTGTCTGGAGGTGCTTGTCCTAATTAAGGTACTTACTCTATGACGTTATCTTCTCTAATGCAGGTTAAGCGCTTGAGGTTGCTTGGTGACTATCATCATTCCACTCGTATGGGTTTTGTCGAGTTTGTTATGGTAACTTCCATGAGCTTTTCTTAGTTTTGCTATGATAATACTGCCCTGGACTATTTCTCCTTTCTACTCTTAAGAATTAACTGGTAAAGTTGCTGCCATGTAATCAGAAGGTCATGGGTTCAAGCCGTGGAAACAGTCTCTTGCAGAAATGTGAGGTAAGACTGCGTACAATAGACCCTTGTGCTCCGGCCCTTCCCCGGACCCCGCGCATAGTGGGAGCTTAGTGCACCCGTCTTTTTTACTCTTAAGAATTAGTAGAACCTACATTCAGAATGCGGTCTTTCACTAGCCATGCTTGTAGATTAGCATTATTATGGTGTTAACTTATTTTAGTCTTTTACATTCTAAAAGTGTAAAAACATCAGTTTTGTCCCTTTTTAGATATCACGTGGGCGAAGTACGTTCTCGGTAATAGTTCGCCACTCATGTGAATTTGAGATAATGTTGACAACTTGACATACACTGATATTTGATTCAAAGTTTTTCTCCCCTTGTTTGCTGGAGTGCCTGTCTAAGCTTATGTTGGTATCTCTGTCACCAGAAATTAATCCTAATCTTTTTAACTAGATAACATGAGCCATGTGATCATTGCTTTCTCTCTGCTAATAATCTCTACTATAGTTGAAACTTTCTGGTATGAGAAAGGTTCTTCATCTGCAGGTCAGTTCTAGTTGTGGATATAATGTGCTTGTGTTTATTTCTCATTATAGCTAATATACTTGCTTTTTATTGGATCTTTCATTGCTAAGAATAGTAGAGTGGATGAAAAATATAGGATATTGGTACCCACTTGCTGTTCTGTATAAAAGCGACTCTAATAGAAAGAAAGGGTAATCTCTCTGCTCTATTTGCTTGCAATGCTATGCCTATCAAAGTTGGCAAAGGTTTGTGGTATTTAGTTGTGTAGATTGAGTTATTGCTGGAAGGAGATCGGTCCTTTTGTCAGTCACATAAAAAACAATCCCAAAATAGAAATCCACATAACTAATATATATTAAGTATAAAATAAATAGAACTCTGCGTTACAAATGTAGTTCATTCATAACTAATACTCCTCTGTCCCAATTTATATGACGCATATTCCTTTTTAGTCAGTCCAAAAAAGAATGACATATTTCCTCATTTGACAACAATTTAACTTTAAATTTTACTTTTTACGTTTAACGAGATGATCTATAACCACACAAATATCTCTGACTTGTTTAGACCACAAGATTCGAAAGTCTTCCATTATTTCTTAAACTCCGTGCCCAGTCAAACCACATCATATAAATTGAGACGGAGGGAGTAACAATGTTTGGTTTCTAGTATAAAAATCATAATTGATTTTTGGTATTAAATTCTGCGTTGCAAACACTGGCATAACTTCTGCAGGGATATATGTATTATTTTATGCAGTACATAAGTTTTGAAAAAGAATGCGTTTATTAGCAATATATCCATAAGAATGTCTTCAAAGTAGATAAACCCCTACGTATTATCATTTACCATATAATAATTTAACATTGTTATTGACTGGATAATATTCTCTTTAATAAGTATAACAATCTTTATAATATTATCCACCATATAATAATGTTGCACAACTAATCTGTGAGCATAGGACCTCTTAATTCCTTAACGAGGATGAATATGGGGTCGTTTTTAGTTATCCATGAAACACATGGAAGGTCTCAGAATCACCAGATTTGGATAAACTGGATGTTTGTCTAAAATTAAAAATTGGATTACTTTATGAAAGAAATGCCACGACACTAAGCAAAATTAATCACTTATAAAATGGTTCCCACCTTTCTGGACAGCAGGAAAAAGAAGTTGCCTGTGTTGTCGTCTTGATCAGTTCAACAGGCATGTGTTATATTTGGCAGCTAGACATGCCAGTAGATTATTAGGAATTCACAGCAATGCGGTGATTTAACAGCACCTGAAGTGTTGTGAAGTCTGGTTCCCACGACAAAGTATCTTCAATATACTTGCATCAGGAAATCCGACAATTTTTTCGGTTGTTCAGTTGCTTTTGACTACCATGCTATCTCTTCATCCACCGTATTCGTTGAGAATCGATATATGGAACTATGAAAGAGGTTCTATTAGTCTCTTTGGTGGAGGTTCTCAATTTGAACTTCCTCATCGCACTCTCTAGGTTGAGGGTGCAACTGCATCCAGTTCTCGTTGATGCATTGCAAGGCTATTTTCTGTTGCTTTAAGACGTGTGTAATTTGTAGTTTCTGCCAATCTTCAAGTCAAATACTCCCCCGTTCCAGTAACGTGACACACTTTTATTTTTAGTCGGTTCCAAAATAAATGACACTTCTAAATTTTGACTTATTAACTTTACACTTCCTATTTTACTCTTAATGAGAAGCATTTACTCTAGTGTCACACTTTCTATTTTTGGATTGGAGAATGCCACTCTTCCTGCTCCTTATGATTAGTTTTATGTGCAATTTGTTTCAAGGACATCTCTATCTGTGGCAATGGCAAACTTGGTTAGTGTTAGAGACCTACTCTTCATGCTTATTCTTTGTTGTCTTGGGAAGAAGCGAGAAGCGGGGTTGAGATGGTTGCAGAGGAGAGACACAAATGCCTCAGTGTGGAGGTGTGAAAGGTTGACTATGGACAGGTTTAGGAGGGGTAGGGGTAGGCCGAAGAAGTATTGGGAAGAGATAATTAGACGGGATATGGCGCATGTGCAACGCGTAGTCCTACTTATGCTTACAGGTAGTTGTAGTGTTATTATTGTAGGTCCGTCTAACTTATCATACTGGTAGGCGCAGTATTGTTTAATAGTTCTCTGTCGTTTGATTTTTGCTCCTATGTGTTCTCTAGTGTACTTTGTTTATCTTATTTATTTGCGTTAGTTACTGGTTCTTTTTTCAAAATGCGCTATCATGACTTATTCGCTTTTGATAACAGCATTTTCAAACAGCTTTAAATTTCTTATCCGGGTCCGACCGTTTCTCTTTCTTTGCTTGTGCTTTGTCTTGAGCCGAGGGTTTCTCAGAAACGGTCGCTGTACCTGCCAAGGTAGAGGTAAGATCTGCGTAAACTCTACCTTCCCCAGACCCCATATTGTGGAATTTTCACTGGGTATGTTGTTGTTGTCGTCGTCTTGGGAAGATCTATTTCTAGGCTCTTTTGCTTACTTTAAGGGAACATACATGGTGTGAATTTGTCTAACTTTGCTTCTTACTCGAGATTAGTTTGCATTAGTCTTGCATGTTATGATGTCAAATCCGTGCACTGCCCATGATGTACTGCAATATATTTGAGGAATTCAAAGCAGAAAATTTTGAATTCCTCCATTATGTTGGTTCCCTTTCCCTTAGAGGAAACTTAGCACCTATCATTTCACGTCTATGCTGTTTAGTATAGTTTCATGATGAATTTTCTGATTGTTTCAGGCTGAGAGTGCCATTGCTGCACTGAACTGCAGTGGTGCAATCCTGGGATCACTTCCTATAAGGTTCTATGATTCCAGTAGATTTCCTGCTGATGCTTCTTCTCTATTTTACTGACATTTCCATTAATGTTATACTCTTTCCATACCGCAGAGTAAGCCCATCAAAGACTCCTGTCCGACCACGTACTCCTCGCTCGTTGGTGCAGTGATATATCAATTTGCATTCCTCGTCCGATCTTATATTTAAATACATACGTAGATACAGATACCATCGACTACCTCGTGGCGTTTGTCTTTTTAGTTTATTCGCGTTACTCAGCTGGGCATCTCTTACCCACAGGACACTTGTTCTTAAGCTTGTACTGTTGGCTGGTCTGTGAGTCCTTATGTTGATGTATTTAAGTACGGTATATTATGTCTCTCTAGGCAATGCCTCGAATACCTGTACTGACTGATATTCTAACGGTGACATTGATTCTACGACTTCCTCGATATTCCGCTACCCCATTGATTTGTGTTCCTGTGTTTGCTCTTCCTTTTTTTCTGAGCAGGTTCAACTTCTGTATAGCAGGATGCTTATTCAGCCTATTCACTTCTTAGTTGGCCCAAATGTGTTTCATTATCTTTATGTCTTGATGGTTGTAATTTGCCACAAAACCAGTGTCAGGTCCGTACTGGACCTTTCACGTGGATTAAAAAAAGACCAGCCTTGTTAAATAAGATGCATATATACCTTAGTTCTTTGATTATGAAGATAAAACAAGGGTCAAAATTGGCTGGGTTTAGACCAAGAAATGTATATAATGTGTTACACTCCCTCCGTTGTTCGTCTTATTTTCCTTTTTACACAATTGAAAAAGAGGGAGTAAAGAAAAAGAAGGAAAGATACACAATTGTTAGGACTTCTCCAGCACAGTTACACCCATTCAGGACTAGAGAAAAGTTTCCTAGGCTTCTCTTCCTAATGTCTAATTGCAGCAGACACAAGGTTGGTAAAACAGTGATTAAAATGTGTGGTAACAAGAAAAAGGGGAGTAGAAACAACAACAAGAAGTTAGCACGAAAATCTGGAAATAAACAAATAAAAGGATTTGCTGAGTCGATTGATATTCAATCTTTCCACAAGATAATATTGTCTCGTATATTTCTTTCAACGGTTGTATGACAACTTATCTCTCAAGATAAAACAACAATCAAACAAATAAGAAAAGGAGACTCAAGTGTTCGCTAGAAAGAAAGATCTTTGAGTGTTTGGATATTGCTTAGAGAGGAAGAGAAATTCTGGAAATTTCTAAATGTTCAAGTGTGTTTTGCAAATGAGATTAAGGTCTCATTTTATAGTGTTGTGAGAAGATGACCCTTCAAATGGCCAAGTAATGTCCTTGAATGTCATGTAATTGCACATAATTGAGGGGTGTAATTCAGCCAAATAATGGCTGAATTCATTGGGGAAGTTATGGAGGTTTAATGTCTCAAATCCAGCCCAAACGTCATATTTTTTCGTCTTCCGTCGCGAGTTCTGAAACCCAAGCGCCGCGGCCCTCACTGGGAGGCGCCGCGACGCTAATTCATCCAGTAGCTACTGGAAGTTAAGCGTCGCGGTCCTGGACCAAGGCGTCGGGGCGCCTCAATTCCAATGACCAAACTCCGAATTAGCATCGAGGCTCTTCATGCGCCGCGGCCCTTGCGGCTCCGCGGCGATTTCATGACATGTTTCATCTTTCAACATATTATACACTTCTTCCTTCATTTACCAACGTGAACCATTGCCATTTGGTCAATAACCGTCTATTAACTTACGTCTCAACCATTTTGTATGTTTACCAATATCTCTTCCACTTAGGAAATTTGTGATCATTGGTACGTGTGCACGTGTGTGGAAACGAAGTTTCCGACGTGCAGACCCCAATTGTTCGAGTCATAATTAATAAGATTAACTTTATTTCACGTATAGTAAATTTCCAACAATTCCCTCTTGGAAGTGATTTTGGCGCACGCACAAGGTGCCTTTCTAGCAATCGTCCGGCGGAACGATGTTGCATCTGGAAAGGTAGTCGGAGCTTTGAACCATCCATAGTGGAATACCATCGGACTTATTTACTCCGCGGTGAACGCGATGTCTTGAACCATCAGTGTTTAGTATAAGTCAAGACAATGATACCCACACAACACCTTTCCTACTAAATCCTTTATTATGTTTTTGTCCATCGTGGGCCGTGGACACTCTTGGATTCCTAAGTGCGTTCATTTGAAGCGGCCTGTCCTCACACTTAAATAGGTGATCTCCTACAAGGTATCCTGCAATACCCCACTATACAAGTGTTAGACACCATTAAAAGTTTCCCCAACCTAACCTCAATCATTGAGGATCATGAAAGGTTTGTAAACTTAACCTTTACCCGTTCTGCAGGCTGCACTTTATGTATATCACGGGAACGACCTTGGATTATGTTTCTTAAGAAGAAATCATTACCCGAAGTGCTCTTGCTTCCACCGAAGCGCTCAACTGAACCTTTACGATTTAGTTTTCTCATTGAACCTTATTTCTGGGATCTCCAGTCTATAAGGTTGGGTGTCCACAGTATCGGTTCTTATTGATTGGATTTTAAGCCCATCCCCTAGACAGACAGAACATCTGATCTCTGGGTATACCGTTCGTCAAGGGATCTGCGATGTTTTCCTTAGATTTAACATAATCAATGGAAATTATACCCATGGTGATCATCTGCCTAACAGACGCATGTCTCCGTAAAATGTGACGAGATTTGTCATTGTACATTGAACTTCGTGCCCTTCCTAGAGCCGACTGACTATCGCAGTGGATCATTACAGAAGACACGAGTTTGTCCCAACATGGGACATCTTCTAAGAAATCATGAAGCCATTCAGCTTCTTCTCCTGCTTTGTCCAAAGCGATAAACTCCGACTCCATCGTGGATCGGGCAATCAGGGTTTGTCTGGAAGATTTCCAAGACACAGCCCACCACCAATTGTAAACACATACCCACTGGTGAATTTGATGTCATCTATGTCAGATATCCAGTTTGCATCACTGTACCCCTCTAGCACAGTTGCATACCTCGAATAATGCAATCCATAGTTTTGCGTGTATTTTAGGTATCGTAATACCCGAGTCAACGCTATCCAGTGGTTATCACTCGGATTACGGGTGAACCTAGCCAACAAGTTGACTGTATAAGAGATATCAGGTCGAGTGCAGTTTGTAATGTACATGAAACTACCAATTACCTGTGCATACCGTTCCTAGCGAATGGGCGCACCATGATGTTTATCAATCTTTAGATTTGCATCCAGTGGTGTCGTTAGTGGCGAACTGTGGTACATCCCAAATTTCTTCAGCACATCCTCGATGTAATGAGATTGAGACAAGATCAGTCCGTCAGATGTCTTAGAGATCTTGATCCCTAAGATGACATCTGCGATACTCATATCTTTCATGTCAAAACACTGTTTTAACATGTTCTTAGTCTTTAGGATTATCCTAGGACTGCTTCTAGTGATCAACATGTCGTCTACATAAAGGCATATCATGACGAACAAATCGACATCTCCTTTCATGTAAATACATTTGTCACAGTCGTTAATGGCGAACCCTTTCGACGAGAGGGTATTATCAAATTTCTCATGCCATTATTTCAGCCTATACAGAGATTTGACAAGCCGACAAACTTTTGTCTCTTGTCATGGAACCACATACCCCTCGGGTTGGTCCATATTTATTTCTTCTTTCAAATCGCTATTAAGAAAGGCTGTCTTGACATCCATTTGGTATATTTCAAGATCTCGCATGGCGGCGATAACTGTGAACATATGTATGGATGTCATTCTGGACATTGGCGAGTAGGTGTCAAAGTAATCAAGACCCTCCTTTTGGCGATAGCCCTTGACTACCAACCTGGCCTTGTACTTGTCGATAAATCCATATGCGTTTAACTTCCGTTTGAGGATCCACTTACAACCCAAAGGTTTGTATCCCGGAGGAAGGTCAATGTTACACCCCGTAGTTCAGGTCATGCTTTTGAGAACATACGAAAGGAATTGAGACTTAAATTTTAGAATGATGGGTTGACGGAATGTTTCGGACGGGTTGTTAGTCAACTTTGAGGCGGTTTATGTCCCGTTACATTGAGAGTTTCTAGGTGTTTCAAAGGCCTAGTACGTAGTTCGTTGAGTCTAGTTTCCAACGCAACCAACCGTTCGTCGATAGGACATCAGAGTAGAAAGTTATGGGAGTTACAAGTTCGGTCTGTGATCGGCGTAAAAGCAACATCGGTCGGGGGGCGGCGCGCGGCCGGATCAGGCGCGGCGCGGATATTCTGGAAAATCGCTGAAGTTGCAGCGCCCGAAGCGAGCGCGGCGCCGGAAGTGCAGAGGTTCTGAGAGGTTTGTGCCATGGCCATTTCTGCGCATGGCGAGGCGGGTTTCTGTGAATCTGGGGAAAAATCAGAACTGTTTTTTTTAATAAAGAGGCCATGGGAGGGTGACAAGTGTTCCCCCCCCCCCCCAATCTGATTTTGTGCATGTCCTATTTATTGACCAAGTCTTCAAGACTTGGTCATTCTTGAAAAACCTTCCTCTCAAAAAAAAAAAAACCTCTTCCTTCTCTCTAAAATTTCTCTCCCTTGTCTCTGAAAATTCAAGAAGAAACCAAAGCCTAGAGAAATTTCAGAAAAGGTGGCAAGAAGGAAACATGTTGACAAGCTTGTAGGAGGTTTGTGGAGGTGATTGTGGAAAGAAGACAAGTAAAATTTGTTGGACCAATTTGGGTAAGCTCTAAGGTAACAATCATTTCTCTTTTGCTAGTATATTGTGTTGCATGTGTGGAAGAATGGACTTGTAGTTGTCAATATTGCCTTTAGATATATTGCATGTAGAATTTGGATAAGAATTTGGATTATAAAGAAATTGGATAAGAATTTGGATTATAAAGAAATTGGATAAGAATTTGGATTAAAAAGGAATTGGATAAAAATTTATGTTGTTATACCTCAAAGTTGCCGAATTGGACCTTGTAGTTGGTACTAGTTTGATATCAATTGTGGGGTGGAATTTTACACGTCTAGTAGACGTGTAATCCCCTATTTGTTAACTGCATTGTTGAGCCTTAAAGATGGCGTGTTTGATTATTGAATTCGGCCTTGAAAAAGGTGGCAAAGTATGTAGAAACAAAGGAAGTGTTGTCCAATTTTCCGTAGAATAAGGGACTTTTCAATTAGAATGTTCTACGTTGAAGCTAGAAGCTATTGAACGTATTATGGTCATTATAGATTAAACATACTACATACGGTATATTGGACTTGCAAGTGGATTGACCCGAAGAGGTATGTGGAACTTTCCTATCTCTTGAGCATGAATAGTTGCACTTATGTAGTACAGTAGACGTACAAGACTTTGATATACCTTACTTGTTTTAAGGATGGCCAAGTTTGGTGAGTAAGGGGATTAACTCACTTCTTTAAAAAGTATTAAGGATGTCTTAAGTTTTCAAAGTTAAGGGACTTGAAGTGTTTTAAGTATATGATACTTGTTTCGTTTTAAAAGTATAAGTCCCTTGGATATAGGGAAATGTATTTGACTAATGTATAAGGTTGATATAACGACTCTATGGGAAGTGATTATATTAGCTTTATGGAAGGTTAATAAAGAAAGATTTACTCTAAGTAAAATAAGTACGTATAAATGATTTGAATTTGTGAAAGACAAATTGATTTTAAGGCATTAATTGCCTAAAGTTTTAAAAGAAATGAAGTCACTTGATTTAGAAGCCTATTATATTTCTAAAAGGAAATGTGACTTGTCTTGAAAGGTAGTCGTGACTTGATACTACGGTTATTAGTATCTTGGAAGTTTTATATAAAAATGAGTCATTTCTTAAAAGGTTAGAGGTACGTGGTACTTGGGTTGAATTCCCGGATTTTCTCTTAAATGACATGTTAGTGCCTTAAGTAAACTAAAATGAGAGGATATATTAATAATGTTAATAAGAAGTTAGGGGATTTTCTTAACTTGCTTATGTTATGATAAGCCGGTAGCGCTTATGTTATGTATGATAGTCGGTTGTGCTAGGTTACGTATTATTATTATTATTACGGGGTAGACCCCGGGTTACTACTTATGCCATGTATTTGCTATCCATGATGCGAGTGCGGCGCTTGTACTCATGCGGGCCCACCGGGTCCATGCAGGTGAAATAGTCCCATGCGAGGCGGATGACCTCATGCGGGTCCACAGGATCTATGCGGGTGAAATAGTCTCAGGAGTAGGATTGCTTAATGATACTACGGGCGAGGGACCCTGTTTTGATCATGAGCCTCCTATTTTTATGCAGTAAAGTTTATACTTGTTACTCTCATTGTTAGTAAGGCACGGTCTGATGTAATTTGATTTTCATCTATGACTCAAACTTATTTTAGACTTATGATATTATTACAGATTTTCCGATTTACATACTTGGTACATATGTCAGCCCGACTTCTTCGGGACTGCGTTACGCCGCAGGTGGTAAAGTGGTGGATCCTCATTCTTAGGATCTTTGCTCAGGTGTCAGAAGCTCTATTTCTCCGGAGGCTTGACTTTTGGTACGGTTCTCCCTGATGTTATAGATATTAAGTACATTCTGGGGTATGACGGGGCCCTGTCCCGTCATAGTGGTTACACACTCTTAGAGGCCTGTAGTCCTGTTATAAATTGGGATGTAACTGTTCAATTTTTGTTATATTTATGTTTACGAAAAGGTAACCATTTTGGGTTAGCCTGTTTCATATTTGATATGATTTCTTGTTATGAGTTTACTTCCGCTGGTTTTCTCTGATGTTGTATCACAAGGGTGCCCGGGGTAAGGCACCAGTCACGGGTCCAAGGTCGGGTCGTGACAGTCAACCAACTCTCAGGTGTGGTTATGCAGTAGACTCTATCTAACACTCTATAACTTCCTTCCAGAGCGGTGCTTCTAGGGTTGATAATGCTTCGGCGATTGTCTGTGGTTCGTCCTGAACCAAATAAGCTACAAAGTCTGGACCGAATGTCTTGTCCTTCCGGGCTCTTTGGCTTCGTCTTGGTTCCATCTCTGAATCTTCCAAGTCCTGAAAATTTGAAACATTGGATTTCAGATTATCAGCCACTTCAGAACTTTCTAGATTTGAACCGCTCGGATCCGGGCGACCCCTAGATCCTCAGTGGTTTGCTCATAATTTCGTTTACGAGAGGTTATGTTACTTTCCTTTTTAGGAAACGTGTCTTCAAAGAATCTAGCATTCCTTTATTCCAAGACTGTACCTACATGAATGTCCGGTACTTTCGACTTATGCACTAGGAAGCGATAAACACTACTGTTATTGGCATATCCGATGAATATGCAATCCACGGTCTTAGGTCCAATCTTGACCTGCTTTGGCTTAGGTACTTCTACCTTGGCCAGACAACCCCACACCTTCAAATATTTGTAGGTAGGTTTCTTACCTTTCCATAGTTCGTATGGAGTCTTGTCCTTACCCTTATGTGGGACTCTATTAAGAATGATGTTAGCGGTAAGGACAACTTATCCCCACATGTTTTGAGGGAGGCCTGAATTGATGAGTAGAACAATATCGTTTGATTGAGGTGAGTAAGACGTCGTTGTTTGATGAACTATACCCGATTGGGTACAAAACTGTTCAAATGGTGCTACGTATTCTCCCCTTCTATCGCTATGGATTGATTTAATCCGTCCGCTTAGGTGGTTCTCAACTTCTGCTTTGTAGCGTTTGAACGCTTCAAAGGCTTCATCTTTACTTTTAAGTAAGTAAAGGTAGCAAAACTTTGCGTTATCATCTATGAAAGTCACAAAATATTTGTCCCCCCTCTAGTTTAAGCGAACTTCAAATCACATATGTCGGTATGTATGAGTTCTAAAGGAGCGGTTTCCCTTTCGACGGATCTAAAAGGACTCTTGGAAAGTTTTGCCTCTACGCATACCTCACATTTACGTTGAGGGTTTACTTCGATAGACGACAGTAATTCCAACTTTACTAATCTTTGGATGGATTGATAGTTAACATGTCCTACTGTCACGACCCGACCTCGGATCCGTGACTGGTGCCTTACCCCGGGCACCCTTGTGATACAACATCAGAGAAAACCAGCGGAAATAAACTCACAAACAAGAACCATATAAGAATATAAAACAGGTTAACCCAAAGTGGCTACCTCCAAATATAATAAAACGAACAGTTACATCCTTACACCTCAATTCATGACAGGACTACAAGTCTCTAAGAAAGTATAAACACTATGACGGGACAGGGCCCCGCCATACCCCCTGAATGTACAAAAATCTACAACCTCAGGGAACCGTACCAAAAGACGAGGCCTCCGAAGAAATGGAGCCTTCCGAGAACCGAATAGTGATCCTAAGAGTGCGGATCAGCAAGCTATGAACCTCAACCTGCGGCATGAACGCAACCCCCCGAAGGAGGTCGAAGACAACGTACCAAATATGCGAACGGAAAATACTGTAATAATATCATAAGTCAAAATGTAAGCTGGAGTTATAAACGAAAATCAGTTTACTTTGCACTGTGCCTTACTAACAATGAGAGTAACAAATGTACATATATATACCGCATAAAAATAGGAAGCTCATGATCAAAACAGGGTACCTCGCCCGTAGTATCATTAAGCAATTCTACTCCTGGGACTATTTCACCCGCATAGGTCCTGTGGACCCGCATGAGGTCATCCGCCTCGTCATGGGACTATTTCACCCGCATGGGACTATTTCACCCGCATGGATCCTGTGGACCCGCATGAGTACCATCGCCAGACTCGCGTGAGACTATTTCACCCGCGTGGATCCCGGACCAGATCCGCGTGAGTACAAACGCCGCACTCGCATCATGGGTAGCAAATCCATGGCATAAGTAGTAAACCATCCTATCGAGCATACCCGCCACCCATCGTCGGTATGTCCAAAGAAAATAACAAGAATAACCCGGTTTACAGTAATAATATATATATAACATAGCTCATCCTATTATCATACATAACATAAGCACTACCGCCTATCATATCATAACATAAGCACTACCTACTATCATATCATAACATAAGCACTACCGCTTATCATATCATAACATAAGCAAGTTAAGAAATCCTAACTTCTTATTAACATTATTAATATATATCCTCTCATTTTAGTATACCTAAGGCACTAACATGTCTTTTAATAGAAATCGAATTTAACCCAAGTACTATGTACTTCTAACCTTTTAAGATATAACTCTTTTTATAAAAACTCCAAGATACTAATCACCATAGTATCAAGTTACAATTTCTTTTCAAAACAAGTCACATTCCCTTTTAGAATTATAATAAGCTTCTAAATCAAGTGACTTCATTTCCTTTAAAACCTTAGGCAACCAATGCCTAAAAATCAATTCACCTTTCTTAGTTTCAAATCCTTTACCCGCATTTGTTTTAATTAGAGTAAACCTTTCTTTGTGAACCTCTCGAAAACTAATATAACCAACTTCCCATAAAGTCATTATATTAGCGTTATTCCTTT
This sequence comes from Przewalskia tangutica, assembly GCA_029844215.1. Classification (NCBI taxonomy): domain Eukaryota; kingdom Viridiplantae; phylum Streptophyta; class Magnoliopsida; order Solanales; family Solanaceae; genus Przewalskia; species Przewalskia tangutica. The sequence goes on from CM056732.1 coordinate 3,030,648, forward strand.
GTCAAATACATTTTCCCTAAATCCAAGGGACTTATACTTTTAAAATGAAACAAGTATCATAAACTTTAAAACAAGTGAAAGATATCAAATCTTGTACGTATTCCGTACTACATAGGTACAACTACTCATGCTCAAGAGATAGGAAAGCTCTACATACCTCTTCGGTCAATCCACTTGCTAAGTCCAACTACCGCAAGTAATATGTCAACCTATAATAATCATAGTGCGTTTATTAACCTCTAATTTCAATGTAGAAATAATCTAAGTTCAAAGCCCCTAATTCTATGGAAAATCAAGATTTCCTTTGTTTCTACATACTTTGCCACTTTTCTCAAGGCCGAATTCAACATCCAAATGCCACATTTAAGGCTCAACAATCCAAACATATCAAAGGGGATTACACACCTAAACTTGGGTGTGTAAAATTCTGCCCCAAAAGGTACAACAATTCACTTAACAATTCTAAAGTTGTTTTTAGGCTACAACATGCTCATAATATCTCTTTAGCCAAATTCTTCATACCCAAACCACATTTCTTGCATGCAATGACTCTAATAGCATTATTTTACTTCCACAAGTACTTTCTTCTTAACATGCAACACTAAAAACTAATAATAGAGGAATAATCATTACCTTAGAGCTTTAGCCAAATTTATCCAACAACTTGCTAGCTTTTATTCCAAGAACACCACCACAACAACCTTCACAAGCTAGCCACAAGCTTCCTTCGCTTCTACTTTTCAGATTTTTCCTAAGGCTAGAATATCTCTTGGAGTTTTAGAGAGAAGGAGGAGCTTGAAATAATTAAGAGAGAAGGAGGAGCTTTGTCTAAGAGAGAGATGAAAGATGACTAAGTCTTTAAGACTTGGTCAATATAATGCATGCAAAAATCAGATGGGGGAACACTTGTCACCCTCCCATGCCCTTTTTAAAAGAAAAGATCAGATTTTCCTAAGTTTTTCCGCCAGATTTCCCGCCTCGCGCATGACCTGCGATCGGCGCATGGCCACGCAACTCTGCGGACTCGGAACTTTAGGAGCGGCCACGATTTCGTGGCGCCATGAATTTCTGCCTTGGCGCTACGCCTCGCCGCATGGCTGAGGCCCTGACCAAGTTTACGATTTGAGTCCTAACTCCTTCCGCATGGCCCCATACGCACGGCCTGAACCACCGGGTATAACACCTACTCTATGATGCCATAAATTAGAAGACTCAACCAAGTAAGTAGAAGGCTCGGTTTTATTGATATTGGAGGCCGAAGGCATTACAGGTGCAGCGTTAACTTTAAAGAGGCCTTCACAAGCCTTTTCCTACAAGTGTTCCGTTTTTAGTGATTACAAATTTGTTAGCTTCTAACACTAGCCTAAATCCGGCGTTCACTAACACAGGTCCAAAAATTAAATTTCTACCCCCAGCACCTCTGAAGAAGAATTGTTTCTTGTCTGTGACTGGTGTATAAGTGGAGAAGACTTCTTTATTGGAACATATGTAGCGGGTGGCGCCTGTGTCCAACCATCACTGCACCATATTCTCAACGAGGTTTGTTTCAAGAACCACCGCTGAGAACTCCTCGATCATACCGTCTATGAGCGTGTCTTCGACGATGTTAGTCTTGGCCATGCCTTTGGCCTTCTCTTTATTCTCACGTTTGAGCTTGCGGCAGTCTTTGGCCATGTGACCAACTATACCACATTGGTTACAATTTCTCTTGAAGTTTTCAGTTGTTTGGGTCTTTCCTACCTTCTGGAACTTCTGTTTTTTGCTTGAGTTCCCTTTGACTTTCGTCAGGTTCGCCTTAGCCTCAGTGGGTTGTTTCCCCTTTGGCATGGCCTTCTTATTGTCTTCCTGAATCTGGAGTTTGACAATAAGTTCGTCTAAGGTCATCTCCTTCGTTTTGAGTTTCAGATAGTTCATAAACTCAGTCCGCGAGGGAGGCAGATTCTCGATCAGCGTCCCAATCAAGAATTGCTCGTTGGACTTTAATCCTTCCAAATCCAGGTGATGTAGAATCATTTGAAATTTCTGGACTTGGGATGACACACTTTTGTTGTCCACCATTCGAAATTTCAGAAATTTTCCAATGATGAACTTCTTACTACCCGCATCTTGGGTGTTGTATTTCTTCTGAAGTTTGTATCAAAACTGCTTGACAGTTTCAACGGTGCAATATACCGTGTAGAGAGGATCAAACAAATTGTTTAGAATATAGTTCCTACACATGAAATCACTATGTTTCCATGCTTCGCGAACCATCCTCATGTCGTCAGCGACATGGTTACTTTGGCCCCCTCCCGCCAAATCATTTGGCTGAGGATCCACGTCTTCCCCAACTAGTGGAGGGTCTTCGATTAGGAAACGTGACATTCCCATAACCGTCAGGAAAAACAGCATATTTTGCTGCCATCGCTTAAAGTGAGCACCCATGAACTTTTCAGGACGCTCATGGTGAAAACCAGCGGGTGTAGGAGCAGTGGAGCCCCCTTGAGTAATTGCAAAGGCGTTGGGAATGCCTCTAACAGGAGCATAGGTGTTTTGGACGCCTTGGCCAGTAGCATAGGCGTTGTAAACGCCTGGAGCAGCAGTGGTGGCATTAGTTGGGCCATAGAAATTGTTGACACCATTTGTGCCAAAAGCAGTGGAGGCACTAGAAGTGTCAAAAGTAGTGGAGACACTATAAGTGCCAAAAGCAGTGGAGGCACTAGACGTGCCAAAAGCAGTGGAGTTGAAGGCAGCGGTAGTGTCTTGAGCAGTGGGATTGAAGACAGTAGGATTGCCTTGAGAAGTGGCATTCTCAACGTTGAATTGATCTTCAGCAGACATGTTGTTGTTTCAAGCAAAATATTATCTTAAGACTGTGATTAAAATGTGCGGTAACAAGAAAAACGGGAGTAGAAACAACAACAAGAAGTTATCATGAAAATCTGGAAATAAGCAAATAAAATGGCTTGCTGAGTCGATTGATATTCAATCTTTCCTTAAGATAATATTGCCCTGTATATTCCTTTCAACGGTTGTATGACAACTTATCTCTCAAGATAAAACAACAATCAAACAAATGAACAAAGGAGACTCAAGTGTTCGCTAGAAAGAAGGATCTTTGAGTGTTTGGATATTGCTTAGAGAGGAAGAGAAATTCTGATTTTTTTTGAATGTTTAAGTGTGTTTTGCAAATGAGATTAAGGTCTCATTTTATAGTGTTGAGAAGATGACCCTTCAAATGGCCAAGTAATGATCTTGAATGCCATGTAATTGCACATAATTGAGGGATGTAATTCAGCCAAATAATGACTGAATTCATTGGGAAAGTTATGGAATTTAATGCCTCAAACCCAGCCCAAACGTCATATCTTTTCGTCTCACGTCGCGAGTTCTGGAACCCAAGCGCTACTGAGGCGCTGGCCAAGTACCGTCAAGCGCGCGACTTCGAGAGCGCGCGATGCTAATTCATCGATGTTTGGAAGTTAGCGCCATGACTCGACCAAGGCGTCGGGGCGCCTCAATTCCAATGACCAAACTCCGAATTAACGTCGTGACCCTTGCGGCTCCGCAGCGATTTCATAACGTGTTTCATCTTTCAACATATTATACACTTCTTCCTTCATTTACCAACGTGAACCATTGTCATTTGATCAATAACCGTCTATTAACTTACGTTTCAAACATTTTGTATGCGTATCAATATCTCTTCCACTTAAGAAATTTGTAATCTTTGATACAACGTGTGCACGTGTGTGAAAATGAAGTTTCTGACGTGCGGACCTCAATTGTTCGAGTCATAATTAATAGGATTAACTTTATTTCACGTATAACAAATTTCCAACAAAAACTACTTGCTAGAAAAGGGAAACAAGAAGAGGATAGAAGAACGACAAACAGTATTGTAGCTCAGACCATTCTTGTATTTATATATGGAAACTTACATTTACACAAGGTTACAAAACAGGTGGCCAAGAATAAGAAAAGCTTGAGAGCTTTTAGTTTAGTTGATTTTCACGTCAAATACCTTCTTCTCAACTTTTGTCTTAGGAATAGAGATGAAAAGAACTCCATTCTTCAATTCTGCTTTAATTTTATCTTTATCAACATTATCAGGAAGACCTAAACGTGTGTCATAAGAGCTGTAATTTCTTCCCCACGAATTCTCATCATCTCCACCTCCTTCCTTCTTGTGTTCACCTTTAATGACAAGCACGTCATTTTCTACGGATACCTTCACATCTTCCTTGGAGAGCCCTGGCATGTCGAAACGCATCTTGATTTCATTTTCATCATCATGGATGTCCCAAGGAGCACGTATTTCCCCTGCTGCTGCCTTGTTCCTTCCTGGGAATGTCATGGTATCCTCGAACAGTCTGTCCATGGTGTCCATCATCTGCCGCATTGTTCTCATGGGTGACATTGGGTCTAACAGTCCTGTTTGTCACATTGAATTGAACATCTTATTGTCAACTAAAGGAGCAGAACTTAACAGAATGCTACTACCAATTCTTGAATGGCCGGCCTATAGTCTCACTACTATCAACAACTACCAACCGTTTCAAATTTTGGATTCACAAATGACAGCCTAATGGGAAAACTCAAAACGCATTTAACACTAAACAATACTCACGACCCCCAGGATCTAGTGTAGAAGCTACAGGTTCATCTGACTCACTAAATTTGTGCTTGGATTTTCTGTATTTATTAAAAAGCTCACTAGATAAGTACAAATTATAAGAACCCTGTAAAAACAGTCTATGCAACAATAACAACGAGACATACCTCTCACAAGTAGGCAGAGGCGGACGCACCCTTTCCATTATGGGTGCAAGTGCACCCACTTTCATTTTTTTTATCAATCGTTTTACAAGGTGACCACCTATCATTGTCAAAATGAACATATCTTCTGTGTGGTGAAAATAATTTGTTGTTATGCCAAGAATTGAAGAGAGGGAGAAGAGAGAGAGGGAGATGGTGCTTTATGTGTGCATATGTATGCCTTTATTAAAATTTTAAAATTATTTTGTGGTGTTGAAAATAGTTAATTTTGAATGAATAATGGAAAGAGAGGGACAAAATTGGGTGTCAACATGCATCACGACTTCAATGTCGATTTGTGTGGGTCCCGCTGCATGATGTGCTTGAAGGGGCCGAGGTCCGAGTATTCCGGACTGCTACCCCGACCACAAATTGGTCTGAAACTCGGAGCCTCACCCAATGCCTGACCCAAGAAACTGCTGGGCCGCAGCGTTGGAATGGACAGAGACTGCTGCGCCGCGGCGCTGTACTGACAGTGCACCCAATTGAAACATTCTCTGCATCCGCCACTCATCCGCCACTCAGGGTGTGGTATGAAAATAGTAGAGGCAGGCATATCTTTACCCCTTACCCTATATCGAAAGATAGGGAGACTGTTTTTTATAAACTAAATTTTATTTAACTGAAGTTTCTATGCTAACTCATAAAATTATCCTGAATTACCCTTTGTTTGCGAGGCAACGTGAAATTAATTAGTAGTAGCACGTTAAACTGCACCTATGTGTTAAAATTTCCTTTAATTTTGATATATATCAGTTCTTTAACATCACAAAAAATGAATGGAGGGACAACCAGACTTACCAAGAGGGGAAACATCAAGATCCATCCTCCTAGGACGGCGTTCAACAGCAGTGCCTTGGTTGTTTGACTTGTTTCCACCTTGACTGCTGCTGACATGCACGTCCACTGAAGTATCTTTGTTATCTCCTGTGGCCTGAGCTACCAGCCTAGACGCTGGCCTTCGTACGTTACATGTAGACGGAAAGAAAACAGACAAAGGTGCTGTTACCCTGTAGTTAGTCCTAGAAGTAGCATTAACAGAACCATTTGATGATACTAAAGGAGAAGTTGTAGCAAGAGTTTTGCAAGCCATAAGGAAACTAGAACAAAGATAATTTCGATCACAGGATATTGTTATGAAGATTACTTTGTAAGTGGATTGGTCTTGTTCACTTTTATGTTGCTTATGTTTGTGCCATACAAGGAGATATTTATAGGGAGAAGAGAGAAGAGTGTAGAGGAATCATGAAAGTTTTAGATAATAGGAGTACTGTGAAGTGATGATTGCCACGGTTTTCTCGATCAATCCCCACCAATTTCTTGTGCGTTCTCGAAACATCGCTTATTTCCCAAATTTTACAAAACCAGGGTCTCTATTTCGGCATTATTATGTTTTCACCCCTCTCATTTTCTTAGCAAGGGAAAAATTCAGATATACAGAACATTGCAAACATATGTACTCTCTACTCTCTAGGGACACAAAGACCTACCTTCACTCTCGTGTGGGAGCTTTATTCTGGCGTAATAATAATAAAGCATATAACAAAATATATGACTGCTTGATATATCGAATAGAGGTCAGTCTAGGTGGGTCTGGGCGCACAATCCTATCCGTAAATCATTTGTACCATCTTTTAAAGTCATTTTTAAAAATAAAGTGATTCAAATTTGTTCTTTGAGCTTTGTGAATAGTTCACATTTGCCCATTATTAAGGTCAAATATACCTCTGATGTTATAAGATTTCTCCAAATACACCTTTATTCACTATTGATAAAATATTTTCAATTCATGTGCCTTTTTACAAGGAATGACGAGTTATTTCGCCCTTTAACTATGCGAAATAATTCAAATTTTTCCTTCAATTATGAAGAAACAGTTCAATGTTCCTGCTAGGGATATCAGTGGGCCGGGTACCGCCCACTGGAGGATCCATTAGCAACATGGTGGTGCAAGTGCAGTTGCACCACCAGATTTTTTAAAAAAATTTGCCTTCTAGGCATAAAAAAAAAAATTCTTCTAGGCATAAAAAATTTAAAAAAAAAATTTGCACCACCAAATTTTGTCTCCTGGATCCGCCACTGGTACCGCCCCGCACTCGCTTCAATTGGGGTGGGTATGGGGATGCTTAGGTGGGTGGTGGGGCGGGTATGGGTATCAAAGTGCTACCCGCCATGGATAATGGGGCGGGGGGATTTCATATAAGACCCGCACCGTATCCGTCCTGCTCCGCTACCAGCACCGTACCCGCATCGCCTATTAATGCAATTGAAATAAGTATTTAACTGATCCTGTGAGGAATGATAACAGTTTGTTATGTAATAGAAGTCAACTTCTTTATGATATTTGATGTTTCATCCTGGTGTCTGTACTTCCTTTAATCGTGGATTTAGATGTTATACTTGATGTTTGAGCATGTAGTATGTGGTTATTTTAGCCATTGATTCTTAATTTGAAAAGAAGGGAGATAGTCAATAGTCTTCAGATCATTATTTGATCATCATGAATACATCAGTGTATATCTGGAAGTATGTATGAAGGACAAATCTACAAATTCTTGATGGTAAAACTTTTGAGGCAGTGCACTTCCTTTGAGGACTGCACTCAGTTTCAGTGTGTGTCAATATCTGCCATCTGCTGTGGCGTAACAAGAAATAGTTTGTAGTGATGAAGCTTTGCTCTTGAGTAAGAATGAGTTTTGATAATGAATTTTAAATTTATCCTTCATATTGATGCATATAATAGCTAAACATTTTCTATCAGCAATGATCATTATCAATAAGGACGCCAACTTGCTTTTATTCTGATCAATATCTGATAGTAATAGTTATGTTTTTTACTTGTTGGTCTAAAACAGTGAAGCGTAAAGTTATAGAACGCATAAGAATATGGATGAGCTAATTAGCATGACCATCATGTACAAATACTCTTCACATTTGGGTCAAGGATAAACAAAAGAAAAGCTTAATGCTTCTTCATGTCGCCTCTGTTCAGTCTGTACAAAGTAAATAAACAGGCATTGTTGTTGGATTGATAAAGTTAATGTTGTAATTTGTGGGAGCTGTTTAGGTGGGTACCCGCCAGGGGTAAGTGGGGCGGGGGCAGGTGGAGGATTTTCTACCCGTGATGGGTGGTGGGGCGGGGATGGGGGTGGGTTTTAGGTGGCGAATGCGGGTATGGGTACCTTCCTCCCCGCCCCGCTCCATTGACATCCCTAGTTCCTGCAGTAACACCATCGTCTTCTTTGACACGCAGGACCTCAAACGACGACCTCTTTGTCTCTCAAGCTCAAATTAACCACCTCACCCTCAAATCATGAAACTCAACAACAACATATCCAGTTAAATTTCACAATGTGAGGTCTGGAAAGGGTAGAGTATACACAGACCTTACCTTCACCTTGATAGGTAGAGCGGCTGTTTCCGGGAGATTCTCGGCTCAAGACAGAGCATAATCACAAGCAAAACAGTCAAAACAGAGCAAAGCAAAACAAGAGAAACGGTTAGACTTAGACGAGAACGAGAAATTAAAGCATTATGAACATACAGATATTAAAATCAAATACGCCATGGTAGTGCATTCTAACAACATGAAGCAGTAGTTAACACAGTTAAATAAGATAAACAAATTACACTAAAGAACACATAGTAGTATGAATCAAACTACAATGGACTATAAAGCACTAATGCGTCTATAAGTGTGATATGTTAATCGGGCCTACAGTTATAACACTACACTATCAATTTGTAAGCGTACGTAGGACTACGTTCGACTACCTATTACCCTAATATGTGTCTTTCATAACTCCCTATCTAAAGTCATGTCCTAAGTAAGTTGCACATGCGTCATATCTCGTCTAATCACCTCTCCTAATACTTCTTTCACCTACCTCAACCCCTCCTAAATTCGTCCATAGCGAACCTCTCACACTGGAGCATCCGTGTCTTTCATCTGCACATGTCCGAACCATCTCAACCTCGCTTCCCGCATCTTATCCTCTACTGGGGCCACTCTCACTTTATCCCGGATATCCTCATTTCTAATCCTATCTTTCCTTGTATACCCACACATCCATCTCAGCATCCTCATCTCCGCAACTCTCATTTTTTGTATGTGCAAAGTATTGACTGACCAACACTCTGCCCCATACAACATAGTCGGTCTAACTACCGCCCTATAGAACTTGCCCTTAAGTTTTGGTGGCACATTTTTGTCGCACAAGACTCCATATGCGAGCCTCCATTTCATCTACCCTGCTCCAATACGATGTGTCACATCGTCATCAATCTCTCAATTCTCTTGGATAATAGACCCTAGGTACTTGAAGCTTCCTTTCTTTGGAATGATCTGAGTACCAAGTCTCACCTCCACGCCTGTCTCAAGATATCTCCCGTTGCCGAACTTGCACTCCAAATATTCTGTCTTGATCTTACTCAATTTGAACCCTTTAGAATCCAGTGTCTGTCTCCAAACCTCCAGCTTGTCATTCTGCGAGTCTCATCAATCAGGACTATGTCGTCTGCAAATAACATACACCATGGTATGAAACTCAAACAATGAATAATTGCACCACCAAATTAGATGACCACCTCTATCAGAACTCCATCGACAAAGTTTCAGCATCAATCCTTCTCAGCTTATCAATAGCTCATAGCGATGTCAAAGTTTCACATCAATCTCCTAATGCCAAAACAAATCTAAGTACACAATTTAACTGTTACATCATTGGAAATAACATAATAGCAGCCTAACACAAGGTTATAGCGGTCGAGGGACGTGTTATATATTGTAAGTACTGTTGCACGATTATGTTATTTTAAATACTTTGAGTTATATTTTTTAAGAAGTGAGCTAGTTGAGTCCCATTTTGGACCAAAAACAAGTTCAATTGTAGTATTCAACCTTCAAAATACACAAAATTTGGGATCCAAGGGACAATAAGCACATGCTTTGGTACATCGTACTGGACTGTACTAATTTTATTGAACTGGACTATACTGTATTGGATTGGACTGTATTAATATATAATGGACGGTATTAGAGTATTAATATATAATGGATTGTATTTTTTTATTTTTTTTATTTTTAGTACAATGCAGGGGAGACCACCTGTTAGATGAGTCTCAAAAATTAGAAATAGTACAGTCCAATGCGGCTGAAAACGTCCACCAATAGCGTATTATTTTTTTGTCCAGTACAATCCAGCTTAATACAGCGTATCAAACGTGCCCTAAGCACGTTAATACATTTCTTCATCCCAACTACGGAGGGTATCGCTTCAAATTATGATCCAAATGAGCTGACCATTCATCTCTTGACGTCTATTTCCTATAATAATTCTAAGAGAAACTGGATATTTAGTATATAATACAACGATATATTCAGTGTAATTTTACAAGTGAGGTTTGAAAAGAGTGGTGTTTACACAAATCTTATCCTACATTGTGAAGGTAGAAATAATATTTTCGATAGACCGGCTCTAATAAACCAATTCAAAACAGGTTTGAAAAGGAAATACAATGTTGAAGAAGCCCGGTAGTAAATTAATTAGGTGAAATTGGCAAAAGTGAACACACCTTAGACCATTTTTTCTGAACCATTTTGCTCTGCAAAGTGCAATTCTATGGAAAAAAACGTTTTGCATCGTTCAAAATAGAGAAAAATTTCTATGCTGTGCAATTCTGTGAAAAAAGCCAAAAACTTGTTGCTCTCAAACACACGCAAATATACGTGGTCGCCAAGTAATATAGTGATTGTAGAAGTTGGATATTGTACCCACAAAGACTTATGATCAATGATTATAAGAGAATTCACTATCACTATTAATTATGCAAGTAAGAAAGAGAATACTTGTTTTGTTTTATAAACTAATGCAAAAAGTAAATAATTAACTATTTTATTCTAACTATTTTATTCTAACAATTTGTCAGGGGCGCTTGTTTAAGACTTGAATTTATCTTAGAGAGATGAGTATTCCAAGTCTGTGGTTGGTTCACCAACCATGTTATGACATTCAAGTAATTAACCCTAGCAGTTTTATTCACGATTGCTAATTAATCGCGTAGCATTCTCCCAAACTATTAACTGTCTATTCAGCGAAATTGACCTATTAAGAATGCAATTCGTCTACGATATTTAATTAAATATGATATCTAGGTATATGCATATCCTAGCCACGAATCCTAGCCATACTTTAGAGATAATCAGATCACACTCTCCTTACTACTCTAATCTAATAACGTCTTTCCCAAACATGCATATTAAAAATAAATAGAACTCGACGGTTGCGCAAGAAATCAAGCAATTAAGAACAAAAGTAAAGAAACAATCGTATATAATTAAACTACTAATATTAAATCACTTATCAAGTGTCAACAATCATGGTTACACCACAACTCCAGAACTTAGAGAGTTTAGCCACTCATGATTCTATCAACAACAACAACAATATACTCAGTGTAATCCCACAAGTGGGGTCTGGAGATGGTAGTATGTACGCAGACCTTAGTTCTACCTTGGGAGATAGAGAGGTTGTTTCCGATAGACGCTTGGCTAAGAGTATCACACTACAATAATAACAATAAAGCAGACACTAACAAAGCAAAGAACAGTAACTACAATAAAATAATATGATACGCATGAACGAGAGACAGTAAATAATAACAGAAATCAAAGGACAAGAAACTACAACAGAAGAACTACGCCTACTAGTATGTAACTCTCTACTCCTACTAGTACTACTCTACCACTTAACTTTGTGTCCTCCACGATCTCCTACCTAATGTCATGTCCTCGGTAAGCTGCAACTGCGTCAAGTCATGTCTAATCACCTCTCCCTAATACTTTTTCAGTCTACCTCTACCTCTCATGAAGCCATTCATAGTCAACCTTTCACACCTCACGCACTGGGCTCTCAGCGCCTCTCCTCTTCACATGTCCAAACTATCTCAGTCTCGCTTTTCGCATTTTGTCCTCTGTCGAGACCACCCCAACTTGTCTTGTATATCCTCATTTCTAATTCTTTCCCTCCTAATATGCCCACACATCCACCATAACATCGCCTCATACAACAAAGCATGTCTAACCACCCCCTCTATAAAATTTACTTTTGAGTTTTGGTGACACATTCTTACCGCTCTATAAAACTTACTTTCTAGCCCACTTCATTTTTAAATGTTGTTTTTTACCAATGTAAGGTAAATACAAACTTAAAGCTGCTGGATGTGAAATAATTCTTCAATATCTCCAAGGAATAGATGAAACTCGTCCACATTTTATCCAACAGAGTCAAACTGAGATTTTTTTTCAGCCACAAGGAGCACAGTCCTAAATACTAGGAGGCATTGCAGCGCCGGAGCATAGAAGATTACGGTGTAGCTGCAGACATTGGGATCAACCCAATTTCAGTAATATTGAAGGGATCTGAAATGATGGCTTGTTTCCATGCTTATAGAGCAATATATATGCATTCTTGATTCTATCATTCTCAAAAAATCAGTGAAGAGCAAAGTTTTACCTATGGTGGATGGGCTTTGACTAGATGGGTTAAAACTTAAAATGGGGGGGTTGGTCGGGTTTAATTAGTGGCTCAGATGTAACCAAAAAAAATAAAAATATTAGTGGCTCGGGTATATGAGGGTAGGGTTAAATGAACAAATATTTTAATTTAATTGCCATGTGGCAATTAAAAAAAGTGAAAATAATTTTCGACAATCCAGCAACGCACTTGACGTCCACAAGGTAGGGATGTCAATGGGGCGGGGAAGGGTACTTCATACCAGTATCCGCCACCTAAAATCCACTCTCATCCCCGCCCCACTACCCATCACAGGTAGAAAATCCTACACCTGCCCCCGTTCCACTTACCCCTGGCGGGTATCCACTTACTCGGCGAGTACCCATCTAAACAATTCCCGCAAATTACAACATTAACTAAATTGATGACAAATGAGATGGACCACATGGCAATGAGAATAAATATAAAATACATTACAGATATAAAGAATCGCCACAACAATAAAAAAAAATGTTATTTGTTGTCCTGTTCAGCAATGCCATCTAGGCCAAATTTAATTGCCAACAAGAAAGGGGACAAAAGATAAGGAAAGCTCCTGAAGTATAGGGAATGCTAGGGAAATCAGATAGTAGACACAAGGACTATACTTACAATCACTGATAATTTCACTAATATCTAAAGAAATAAAAGGATTAAGAAATGAGACAAGGAAAAAATGAAAAAAATGGAGAAGGGATATATCTATATATATTTATATATAGGAGGGGATACATAAAGATCAAAGATTGTGATAAAGCATTTGACACTACAAGTCTCTCCGGCACTTGGAAGTAATGAAAATAGGCGATGTCAGTTGGGAATCCGCTCAGACTCCCAATTTCATTTGACTCTTGAGTAATGAATTGAGATGTAGTAATGAGATGTAGGTAAATAGGGTTTTTGCCCTTTTTACTGAGTTCAGTAACTGAGTTGGGCCTGGGTCTCTCGGCTGAACTGAATTAATAAAAAGGAATGGCCCAAGTCAGTGAGAAATTGCCAAATAAATTAGTAAATAACCTAATTAAAATAATAGGCGATGCGGATATTGGCGGGGCAGGTACAGACGGTGCAGGTAGCGGAGCGGGGCGGGTGCGGGTCTTATATGAAATCCACCCCCACCTCCACTATCTATGGCGGGTAGCACGTTTGATACCCATACCCGCCCCACCACCCATCAAACCATTCCCATACCCGCTCCAACTGGAGCGGGTGCGGGGCGGTACCCGCATTTACCCGCCCCACTGACATCCCTACACAAGGGTATATATATGTGCTAAAAGTTGGACAACAGGATACATGTGAGCCAAAATTTAAACGGTGGGTATATCTAGACATTTTCGTAAAGTTAGGGGTATATTTGACCCTTTTCCCCAGACAAAAACGTAGGTCCCTATTTTTGTACTAAGCTCAAATTCAATTTCATTAAGTTGTGTTGTAAACTGTACTGGTACGGTAATACGAGTACTTAAGAGTTAAGAATCCCAAGTGCTCATAATGACACAGTTAATTCCCATTATAAATACGACATCAGATCATTCTAATTCACTTTTAGTGTCAAGACGCACAACACTTCAGGAACATAAACAAGGCACTAAAACTGTACACTTTGACATACACGTACAAGTGTATATCTCTTAAAACAACTTGTACGATAGTAATAGCATAAAAGTTCTTAGATCTTGTGTTTGGGAATTGGGATTAACCTTAAGACAGTGACTTTGTAAACTTCTGGAATCATTTGATATAAACTATAAAGCAAGAAAAGTAAAACAAACAAACCAACAAAAAAGGTAGGCATTCTATCTTAGCCACTGGAATTGAACCGTCTCAGGTGTTGTATTAGTAGGAGCTGCAAGAATTGGGCTGTTGCAAACACTGCCATCAGATTGCGAAAACAATATCTTTTGAAGAACCTCAGACGGCGATGAAACAGTCATTGTTGCAGGACTAATTTGAATCACCATTGCTTGTGTATGAAGAGCTAGGGTGTAAAAGTTCAGCCAATGGTCCTTCAGATGCAAAAGGGACCCAACCGTTCTCCCGAAACTTGTGTTGATTAGCATTCATAAATCTACTATCGCATCCCATATCCTCATCAAGGGCATCACCAGCAGCCATAGCAATAGACAGAGTAAGGGATGACGGGGAGATGTTCCCTTGCGATGGCCACAACGAAGACCATGCGTTAATCAAGTCCCTGGGGGCCTCCTTTACGGATTGCTTACCCATAGAAACTAACTCAGGATTTATCATGAAATTGAACTCACCATTGTGCTTGACACTCACATCTTCTCCAGTTCTTTCCAAATCTCTACACGCCAGTAAATTCAATGACTCTTCCCTGTAGCCATGCTGCAAATCTGGGTGAACCCTTACATCAGCTGAGACACCTGAGTTTGAGTCTATAAAATGCTGCCATTGCTGTCCAGCATCAGCCTTTGCTACCAACTCGCCTTCCATCATCCAACCCGAATTTCTTTAACCATACAAAATACAAAACAAAGATATAAATTGGGATTGTTTTCCACAAGAAAAAAAGTTCAAAAAAAGAGTAAGAGGGTGTTTGGATGGGCTTATTACTTTTGACGTATAAGCCAAAAGTTAGAAATTCTATCTTATGACTTTTGGCTTATTTTTGTTATTTTGGCTTAAAAATAAGTGCTTAAAAGCACTTCAATTTAAACAAACACTATAAAAGTGCTTAAAAGTTATTTCGGCTTAAAGCACTTAAAATAAGTCAATCCAAACAGGCTCTAAAGGCGGGACTTAAGCTCAGGTCGGCTCAATAGAGTTGGTGGCATAAAGCTTTAATACAAAAGCCTTGAGCTTATTTAATAAAAAATACTATTTTTGCTTGAAATTTAATCTTAAGATTCTTGAGATGAAAAGTTATTTTTTCTTTCAATCAAGTTCTTATGATATTTCTTTCTCATTTGACAATTTTACCAATTGATTTAACCAACCAACTCATAATTCCAATGTAGAACATTTTTCATGTTCTAAATAACTAGCTAAAGTGTGTCTATAGAGGCTAAAGGATAAATATATCATAAAAAGCTAGAGTTGAAACAAAATTAATTCAAGTAATTGGAGAAGAAGCAAGTAACAACTAATTTAATTATCTATTTCTTTCATCATGTTCAAATCAACCATAAAATATTAAACCTTTGATTAATGATAGAATCAATTTTTGGGGCCTAAAGCTTATGCTTTAGTTGCAGCACTGCTTAAGCTTCAACCAATTGCAGGGGAGAAAGTAAATGTTCAACATTCATAAGTCATAACTAAGAGTAAATAGCAGCTAAAAGAGAACCTGTGTAGTTCATTAAAAAAGGGATCATTGGAGATATTTTCCCCTATCTTATCATGGCAAAACAGGGGACCCTGAATTTGTTGAAAGGTAGATGTACAAGTCTGTTTCGTTGAAGGGCTGTTGATTATTTGACCAGCAGGTTTAGGTATAGGAACAATCACGGGAGTAGATTCAAGAGGAGCAGGTTGAAGGCGGGTCTTCTTATTGTTAACATCACCATGAACTTCCACATGCTTTCTTGAACGGGGACGACCTCTATGCATATGACGCTCACAGTATTTCTGATTAGGAGCTACATATCTAGAGCATCTCCATTTCTTACCATCCGTTCGTTTACACCTTCCTGGCTCTAGATCCCTTATATTTGTGTATCGCTGTCCTAGTGCTGCTGCCCAAAAAATCAAGAAAACCAATGTAACTTGAATACCAAAAAAAGAAAAAAATTATGGGATAACAAGGTAAAAAAGAGTTGTTACTGTTAGTGTAAGAAGCTCCAGAAGAATTTGTGCATATTGATAAGAGAAGATCTGGAGGAACAGATATAGCTGAGACCAAGTACTTGTAGATAATAGCTTGCATCTCCAGTTCCTTCCACTGAGCCCATGTAAAAGGGTACCCCAGTGTTGTTTCCATCCCACCTGCAGAGTAATAAAACACAGAATATAAAATACATTTATACTCCAAAGTTAAGACACTTTTTCACCTCAACTTCTTTTTGGTAGCAGCAACAACAGTACTATATAATTCAGATCTTTCTTTTTCAATAACACGGAGAAAGAGGAACAAGGGTTGAAAACGATACATCAAGAACAAAAGAAAGTACTTTAATTTAGGACTATAAGGTCAAGGGCACAAAGTAAAAAAAAAAACTTTTTTTACCTGGGGAGTTGATAGAAATATCGAAAGGCTGTAAACTCCTTACAACCGGTGCACCACCAGAAACAATAGCATCAGAGTATACATTAGAAGATAGCTTTTCGGGCCCACTACTATCACCACCACCATCAAAGGATGGACGGTAAGGATGTTGATGATGATGACTCATCATGATATTGGAAGGGAATATTCAATATACTGCAATTGGAAACTGTAACAAATAGTAGTAGTAGCAATTTTTTCAACCATCTAGGGTTGATGTTGTCTTGTCCAAAACGCTAAAGCCATTAATACACACACACACCTAAAAATGGTAAAAGAAAAAACTCTGAAAGTCACAGTCTTTCCTTGTCAATGACTAGCAAAAAGGCAAATAGAAAAAGAGATATAAGACCAAACCCTGTTAGGAAACTCTTCACTTTACAGTTTACACTCACCATCTTTGTATTCGAACTTAGTTATTGTGGTGCAGACAAATGTTTAATACTACTTCCGTTCTAATTTATATTATATGGCGTAGTTTGATCCGTCGTGAAGTTTTACATAAAAATATGTTTTAAAATAAATTTAAAATATTTACGTGGTTATACATTATCTCGTTAAGCATAAAAAATAATATTTAAAATAAAATTATTATCAAATAAGGAAATGTATTATTTTTTTTAGATTGACTAAAAAAGAAAATGTGTAATATAAATTGACACATGAGAGTACTCCATATGAGATACCCCTTCATTCCATTACTTGATCACATTATTAAAAATATTTTTTTCTAAATTACTTGGTCACTTTTTAAAAATAAAATAAATTAAGTTTTTTCTATTTTATCTTTGATATTAATTTTTTTTTAAAATAATCAATATTAATTAGAGTATAATTAATTAGAGGAAGATAAGAATAATATAGTAAAATTTCTTAAAGATCGTGTAAAAGAGAAATTGATCAAGTAATATGAAACGGAGAGAGTATTAACAACTTTTTATTATTCCTTTTCAAAAAGAATTATCTTACTTTTCTTATTAATTTATCTAAAAAATTAATACATTTTTATATATAAAAATATACACAAATATTTAAAATTTATTTTAGATTACATTTTTTTTAACAACTTTGTAAATTTTATATAAAGTCAAAGTAGGAAAAAAATTTGGGACGAGGAAATATATGGGTTGTGAGGAAATGGGAGTTATTTTGGAGATTTTAAGTTTATTTATTGCCGCCATTCTTGGCCTTTGGTTTGCTTCCATGATTCCAACATTCGCACAATTAGTGCATGATATGATGTATTAAGCTGAATTGTATTGGATAAAAAAATAATATAGTATTTGATGGGCGTTAAATCCGTGACTTGATCGTATTATTTTAGTGCAATCTGCTATTTTTAGATCCATATAAGAGCGGTTCTCTCCTGATCGTACTTAAAAATTTAAATAAAAATACAGTCTATTTATATTAATACTCTAATACCGTCCATTATATATTAATACAATCTAGATCTAATTCAATACAATCTAATCTAATGAAATTAATACAGTCCAATACGACGTATCAAATGAGTCCGATAGACACAAAAGTAGAAGCGAACAAACACAAAACACAAACGCTTCTCTCTCTCATAATTGCAATATCTATCGTTTTCTGGGGGATAAAGTTTTACAATCGGACTACACTTTTGCTCCATTACTATGTTTATTCAGATAATAAAATCCATCACTATTTGGTAGGGGGTTTCGTTATCAAACCTTACTGAGTAACTTGCACCAGAATTGTATACTTACTATTTCATTAAAGAATGGAATTAAAAATTAACTTAGACTGTGTTATGGTCAAGATATATAAGCTAATTAATACTCTTTCCGTCTCATAATAAGTGTCTTAACAAAAAAGAATTATTTCAAAATAAGTGGCATCTTAAAAATTCAAGACATAAATTGATTACTTTTTTTCAATTATAACCTTAGACAAAAACTGACAAGTTTTCTATTAAAAAAATATTTATTGACAAGTTATATATTCAAGACATAAATGATTATTACTCATGCATGATCTTATCAAGAGAAAAAAGTAATTTAATTTATTAAATAGGGATAATTTGATAAACTCCCCATGGCATGATTGATTTCTTAATATCAAAAAAATGCCATCTTTTCTTAATCATCAAAGTTTTAATCCAAATTTTAGGCCTAATACTCAACATAACAGGTTTAATAAGAGGAAGAGAACAGTGGCAAATATGCATGACACACCTGTTGATATGATTACAACAAGATATGAAGAGTTGGTTTTTAATGCTAATAGTGGCACCCTTAGTAGTGTTGTTAGTCTCACCAAAGAACAGTACGGACAGTTGATGCATCTATTACAAAGATTTCATAAAAGCAGTGAAGGAGAAAGTTCCAACAACAACAATCTTGCTAGTGGAGTTGTGAACTTTGCGGGTATCACAGTTTGTTTAGCATAAATTCTTTCTATTGATTTTGCCTTATTACCATGTATATGTTAAGTGTTCACTCATGAATCATAGATTCTGTAGCCTCAAATCACACGACTTTCAACAAATCACACTTATCTTATATAAGAACCTTAGTTTATCCCTTATTGATTACCCTTCCTAATGGTTATAAAGTGAAAGTAACAGAAGTTGGTAATGTAGTTATTGCATCTCAGAATACCTTGCAGAAAGCTTTTTATGTGCCCTTATTTAAGTATAATTTCATATCTCTGCATTATTTGAATGTTCAACTTAAAGGTATGGTTTCCTTTACTGACTCATCATGTCTTCTACAACCCATTCTTTTACTGACTCATCATGTCTTCTACAAGCCCATTCAATGAAGAGGTCTATGGAGCTTGGTAAGTCAAGGATAGCCTTTACCTTCTGTGTCCAAAATGTTTGAAGAATTCTTGTTTTGTTTCTGTTAATAAGTGTTCAGTTCCTTTGCCTATTTCATGTGATGTAAGAAGTGAACAATGTAATTATTGTAGGGGTTTACGTCGGATTCATACACGCAGCGGAATTTGAAAATTTATGTTTCAAATCCGACGACGGTCGAACTGCAGATATGTAATGAAAATACAAAACACATAGTATAATGTAATACCTCGACATAATACTTACATTATTGTAGAAATCAGCCAAACAGTTGATTCTCGATGTTTTGTGTAGTCCGAGGGTGCAAACGCAAAAGTCCCTTGATGTGTAAGTTCTGTAAAATGTGATGTAATTTCTAAGTCAGGAATGCTAGAGATTCTGACAGAGCTTTAGAAGAGATTTACCTCTCTTAGGTTTTCAGTCTCTTTAGAATGGGAGGCAAACCCTCTATTTATAATTATAAATAGAGGTTTTAGGGTTTCTGTGGGCTGGGCCCAGCAGAGAATCTGACTGACAAAAATTGATCGCGGAATCCGTGCAGAATCGCTGCGGTCCCATCGGCGGCACCGCGTGTCTTGCCGATGTTCTTGGCACCGCGGTCCCAAAAAAAGGCATTGCGGTCCTGTCCTATTTTTCAGTTTTTTTCCATTTTAATGTCACGGTCATCAACCGAACATATAGGTACAATCTCCTTCTAATTACATCCTTCAAAGACGGAACATTTGACTTAGTGTTACCCTTCAGGCCTTTACATATCGTCACTAATTACATTAGAATCTTCACGGAACTCCTAGACTGCGCCGGAAGACGGACCCAATATGTAAAGTTTAGCTACACAAAATATGTGAACTGAACATCTATGCGGGAAGATAAAATCTTTTCATTCATGACACACTCAATCAAGCTTAGGATCTGTCAAGTGTCTATCCAAATGGCTTGATTATTATAACTCATCTATATTAGTTGACAACATGACCATATCATAGACATGTCTATTGCATTGGCCAATGACTTAGTCAACCTAATACCATATGAGTATCTGAGTGTTCACTCGAATATAAATTCAAGGAATGAATCATATCTTAGCTCACATACCACCTTTAATCTACTTCGTAATGTGCCCGAAACAAGCCGTGTCTCTACCTATAAGGCATTTGAGCTTAGGTCAGGATCAAAGTACATTACTCCGTAAACAAGATGATATTGACCTCAAGTCTAAGGACTTTTATCTCTCACACGCCGATGACATTATAGACATATAACAAAATAGTACATCAGCGGGGCATACCAATACTTCAACAAGTATCCATGTGTTATACCCCGTATTTCCAGAGTATGTACGTAAGGACGTACGTGGAGAATTTGAGCCTTAAGTTAGGCTTTGGTTCGAAATTTGGGCACAAGTGCCGAATAGAGTCGTTTTCCGACGAAACGTTTCCACAGCTTACGTTGGGAAAATTCCGGCTATGTCATTTAGTATTTTTGCGAATTTTTCCGAGAGACGAAATGTTTTGGACCAACGGGAGGGTGACACTTGTCACCCTGCCGGAAGCGTTGGGCCGATTGGGTCACGCTTTCTATGGCCTATTGGCTCCTTGTTTTGGCCTTGTTTTGTGGCTTGTTTGGTGCCATGTTTTGTGCCTTGTTTTGTGGAGTAGGGTTTAGGGTGCACTTGGCTTAATCTTGTCCTTACACTTGCTATACACTTGGAAGGATCTTGGCCCTTGGTTGGCCTTTGGTTGTGCTATAAATACCCCCCTTAATGTGAAGACTTCATACATTCCAAATACTTCCAAGTCTTGAAACCCTCTCCTCCCCTGTGAGCTCTGGCAGAGCCTTCCCTCCCGCACCGTGTGGCCTTTGGCGAGAACACCCTCCCCAGCTAGTGTGCTAGCCGAGCCTACCCCCTGGTAGAAAGTTGTCTTCCAGTATTGTTATAATGCCCAAAATACCTTAGCCTTGTACCTTGTAGTATTCCAAGATACCTCTATCGTAGAGCAGAAAATACTACCCTTTTGTCCCTTTAGTCTCAAACCGAAACCTAAGAAAATCTTCGTTGATTGATTGAAGTATTTAAGTAGAAGTTGGTTAGAACACAGGGTTGTTTGGGCGGGATGGAGCACGGAGTTGGAGCTAAACGTTGCTAAGGATCGACATTTAACTTGGATAATTATGGGCTTATCGAGGTAATTATCTTGTCCTCTATTTGTAATTGGAAATTACATGTTATTAGAATATATAGTTGAAGTATACTATATATAGAACTAAGCTTAATCTTGCGCAATGTCTTTTGACTTAAGCTGAAGAATAAAGAAAAGAATCGCCTTTGTATTTACATAGGGTGTATTGCGATGAACTTGTGTAGTATTCGAGTAGAATTGTACGTCAGGTTAGACGTGTAAACCCCACTGGTTGGCTTGATGGCGGCCTCGATAGAGGAGGAGATTCTGTTGTTGCGGGGAAGGTCTTTGAATTTTACGTAGAAATGGAACCTTGTGTTTTGAAGTTAATAGGCGTTTGTGACCTTTCTAGGTGAAAGTACTAAGAGTAGCGTATTCTACTTGAGAGTGGAAAGGGCTAGCAAGGTTGTAGTACTTGGAGCATTTTGCTTATGTCGATACTCGTCGCGAGGTATGTGAACCTCTTCCTATCTGTTCTAGCATGATATGTGTGTAGCTATGTAGTGCGGTGGGCGTCTGAGTGCTAAGTGTATTTGTTTGGTTTAAACATAAAGTGTTATAACGGCTTTATGGAAAGTTGGTTATAACGACTTTATGTAGGTAAGAAAATGGTTTCTTGATGTTAGAAGTTAAGAGACTTGATCTTATAAGATAAGAGACTTAACTTATTTGTTTTAATGTGGATGTTTGTGTGAAACCTCATTCGTGAGTAATGAGTACTTGGTTTTAAAGGGATAATGTTTCTTGATTTGGAAATCGAATGTGTATCGACAGGACCACTGCGGCGTTAATAAAGGAAAATGTATTGAATAATGATGTGTTGTATTAAAACCGGTAGAAACCTCCATCTGCGTAGAAGCTAAGATGAGACAAAATGATATTACATTTTCTAGATCACGGTCTTTGTAATAAGATCGTTATAAACAAGAATAAACTACTCACATATATGACATATGTTACTCAATTGTTTTAAAGAGATTAAGACTATGAGTTATGAAACCTTTCTAAAATAAGTGACTTGAGCATTTGAAAATGAGAAGCTTGAGTAATTGAAACTAGGCAAACTGGAACTTAGGAAAGAATGTTGTTACTTGATTTTGAAAAGGAATGTGGGTTGGTCATTCTAATACTACGGGTATAGGGTGACTTTTATAAAAGTAATGGATCTCTTTTAAAAAGAACTTAACGTATGTAGTACTTTGGGGTTAAAAACGGACTTTGGCATAAAATGAAAGTACTTTGAGTTGTGTGAAACTTGCCTATGCTTGTTGTTGTGAAACTTGCCTATGTTTGTTGTTGTGAAACTTGCCTATGCTTGTGATGATAGCCTTTGTTGTGCAGTGTGGTATTTACGTATTCTGGCGTCTCGATAGAGTAGGTCGACTTGTTGAGAACTTACTTGGGCGTCTTTGGCGGTGATGGAGAATTCCACGGGTATGTTTCCATTTTGATTCTTGTCTTGTTGTTGATGTCACGTGGACATGTCTACACCGTCGCAGATTAGGGGCACGCGGCCGTGCGGCGGGTTGATTACGATATATTGTTATTGTGGTTACATGGACATGTCTACAGGAGTAGAATTCGGGGCATGTGGCGTGCGGCGGGGTTGATCACGGTATATTATTGTTGATGTCACGTGGGCGTGTCTACGAGGTAGAATTCGGGGCATGTGGCCGTGGGGCATTGGTATTATTGTTGCATCATGGACATGTCTACCGTCTGAGTCAGGGGGCATGCGGCCGTGATGCGAACATGATTGATGTTGTGGGCGTGAGACCCATAGTTATATTTGAGTGATGACTTGAGGCGTGAGTCACGATGGACATATCGCTTTTATGTTGTGAAATGTAGTTTGGTTATCATACATGTCTCTGCTTTATATAGACTAGTATGATTTCATTCTGATATTTTCTGATTTCACATACTTGGTACTGTTATCGACCTCGCCCGGGCTGCGTTCATGCCGCAGTTAGAGGTAAATCGGTCGTGGATCCTCGCTCTTAGGATCTGAGTTCAGCGTTTTGGGAAGCTCGGTTTCTCCGGAGGCTTATATTTTTGTATGTGTTCCATGAGTTGTAGATGATTGTACATTCGGGGTATGGCGGGCCTGTCCGTCATAGTTATTGTAAATCTTAAGTGCGTAATCTTGTTGTGGCGGGGTTTGTAAAAAAGGATTAAACTGTTCGTTTTGTAAGAGTTGTATTTATATATGTTATTGGAAGGTAACCGTTGGGTTGCTTTGTTTATGATCATATATCTTGTTTCTTGTTTAAAGTTTTATTTTCCATTGGTTTTCTCGATGTTGTGTCACTAGGGTGCGGGATAAGGCACGATGCTTGCCCGGGGCGGTCGTTACACCGTGTGTCGTAAATGCGTTGCTATAACTCGTAGCAAGTGAGACATACTACATCCCCTAAAGATATGATGTAGACCACATGTCAACATATCGCATATCATCAATATCCCAATTTCGATGATCATTAGTCAAGGTAATTTAAGAGTTACGTTATAACATTAATTCTCACATCATTAATAAACGCGTAACCTCTAGGGATGCATTTATAGAATACCATAAGCAATCAACTAATAATTCAACAAATGCAAATTGTCATAATATTAATCATCATTAATATAAATACAAATGTGTATAAAGTACATTGTGTCCTAATACAGATTGTCTCTAGGACATACATATACTTTCAATCTCCCACTTGGCCTAGAGCCAATTACCAACATATCTAATACCCATGTTTTCAAAATGACCATTATGCTTCACCAAGCTTAATGGTTTAGTAAACGGGTCTGCTAGATTTTTGTTTAGTAAACGGGTCTGCTAGATTTTTATCTGTGGGAATATAATCTATCTTGGTATCTTCAGCTTCCACCATCTCTCTCAGGATGTGGTACTTCTTTGGTACATGCTTGTTTCTGTTTGTTGATCTTGGTTTCTTTGCCTGTGCAATGACATCAGTGTTGTCACAATAAATACAATAAATGGTTATAGGACAACTAGCACTCGGAACAACCCCTAGTTCCTTCAGGAACTCAGAAATCGCGACAGTTTCCTTAGCAGAATAGTCTCTACATCATTAGAAGAATTCATCCTACATTTCATCCCACACTTGACATTCCATTTCATTCCATCTTGTAAATATTCCACAACACAATCCTTGGATGCTAGAAGGCTTGGAGACTTGTTCTTGAGTATTTTTCTTTTTTTTCTTTTGCTTTGTTTATTTCAGTTCATGTATGGAGATTATATTAGTTCTTAGCGTGACTATGGCTAGGAGCTAATTACTTTGTTAGGGATTTCCTTGTGATTCTCTTGAAACTCTTATTCATGAATTAATAAATTAGTTGATTTTTTCTTCACTTGTTTAAGATTTATTCAATAGTTGTTTTGATTGCTTGATAATTAATTGATCACTAGTTATCATCACTTATATGAGTTCTAATCGAAATCCGAAAGGGGAGATTGTGAATATGCTATAGTTGAATAAACATAGGTTTAAATCGTGGACGAAAGTACCCCGATACTTGTATAGCTTAATAGGTTATTGCTTTTAATCCTCCTTTGTAGTCAATCTTGTCACCGAAAGGTAGAAGAGTTCTCCATTGGGGTTGAGTGTTTATATTACCTTAACAGGAGTATAAAACGGTCTAGTTAACCTGCTATCTTAACGTAGAAGAAGAAGTTAGTCTAATTGTATTAAGGATTGAATAGAGTGGATAGTTGATGATCTTGGAAGCCCTAATTCTCCATCATAACTGATTTAAATCAAAGTATTTTCATAATTACTTTATTTCCTGCATTATTAGTTTAGAAGTCCAACTCATTTAACGTTAACCAAATAGAAACTAAAGCATAGATAATCGGTACTTGAAAACCAGTCTCTGAGGACGATATTCGGTATTACCTAGACTATATTACTTGTCACGATACGTGCACTTGCGTTTAGTATGTGCATAAATCGCACATCAACTGCAGGACAGCAGTGCCGGATTGCAGCACCGCGGTGCCGAGGCGGAAAAATCACGTTCTGGGCCGATTTTGACATAGTTTTTAGGGTCCGAAATCCATATTTTCTCAACTATAAAATCTCTAAACCCTAGCCTCATTATTCATATGGGATCTTACATCTCACATCATACTTTGGAGAGGAAAAGGAGGCTACAACACAAGATTGGAGACAACTTTAGTTCAAGTTTCTTTTCTTTTCATTGTTTTTATTTCAGTTTATGTTGGTTTGTATTAGTTTTTTACATGACAATATTTAGGAGCTAATTACTTATTAGGGCTTTCCTTTTGAATCGCTTGAAACTCTATCTCATGACTTAATGTATTAGTTTGATTTCTTCTTCACTTGATTAAGATTTATTCAATAATTGGTATGAATGTTTGATAGTTAACTGATCACTAATTAACATAATCTATATGATTTCGAATCAAGAACCGAGAGGAGAGATTTGGATATTCTATAATTGAATAGACATAGGTTAAAATCGCGGACGAAAGTACTCCGATACTTGTGTAGCATTATAGGTGTTACACCCCGTAGTTCAGGTCATGCGCATGAGGGCGTACGAAAGGGAGTAAGACTTAAAATTTTCAGAAGATAGGTTGACGGATTGTTCCGGACGGGTTTTAGTCAACTTTGAGGCGGGTTATGACCCGGTACATTGAGAGTTCCTAAGTGTTTTAAAGGCCTAGGACGTAGTTCGTTGAGTCTGGATTCCAACGCAACCAACCGTTCGTCGATAGGACGTCGGAGTAGAAAGTTATGAGAGTTACAAGTTCGGCGCAATCGGACGTAAATGCGTTTGGACCAAGCGGCGTAGCGGCCGGATGCGAACGCGGCGCCTAAAGTTCGAAGGGTCGCTGAAGTTGCAGCGCCATGGCCGAATAGCAGGCGCGGAAAGATCGAGAGAGCTGCGGAGGTTTTATTGGCTGCGGCGGCATGGCCGAGGCGGGATTTTTGGCGGAAAAACTTAGAAAAGTCGATTTTTGTTTTAAAAGAGACCATGGGAGGGTGACAAGTGTCCCCATCTGATTTTCTGTTGCATGCAATATATTGACCAAGACTTGGACATTTTCTATCTTTCATCTTCTCTCTCTCTCTCTCAAATGCTTCTCTGCTAAAAACCCTTAGAAAAATCTGAATAGTTAAGAACCAAAAGGAAGCTTGTAGCTAGCTTGTGGGCATTATTGTGGTGGTGTTCTTGGCAGGAAGCTAGCAATATTTGGAATAAGTTTGGGCTAAAACTTTAAGGTAATGATTCTTTCTTTAGATTTAGTTTTGCATGTTAAGAAGAAAGAACTTGTGGTAGTAAATAATGCTCTTAGAGTCATTGCTAGAAATGTGTTTTGAATATGAAAAATGGGTTAAGAAGAGTTTATGAGCATGTTGAAGCCTAAAAACTACCTTAGGATTGTTAAGTGAATTGTTGTAAACTTATGGGGCGAATTGGTATTTGGGTGTGTAATCCTTTAAAATGTTGGATTGATTGAGCCTTACAATGTGGTGTTTTGATGGTAAATTCGGCCTTGAGAAAGGTGGCAAAGTGAGTAGAAACAAAGGAAATGCTGCCCAATTTTCTATAGAATTTTAGTGGCTTTGAGTTAGATTATTCTACATTGGAATTAGAGGTTAATGAACATATCATGGTTATTATAGGTTGAAATATTACTTGCGGTAGTTGAGCTTAGCAAGTGGATTGACCAAAGAGGTATGTGGAGCTTTCTTATCTCTTGAGCATGAGTAGTTTGAACTATATAGTACGGTAGGCGTCGTGTTTTAAATGAAGTAAATCTATTTGTTGTACTTGACTTGTTTCTGAAAATGTCTAAGTTGGTTGGGTTAGAGAGCTAACCCACTTATTCCTAAGTAATGGTTTAACCTAAATAAGGTAGATAAGGATTTCGTGACATGAAGAAGTATTACGGAAATTGTGTGAGTTTGATTTGAAGTATAAGTCTCTTGGTTAATAAAAAGAACGAAATCTTTTGAAACATGGGAGTTATAACGGCACTTATGGGAGGTTAGTTATGTGACCTTATGAAAGAGTATGAACGTCTAAAGCTTTAAAGCATAAAGTTAGTATAACGGCTTTATGGGAGTTAGTTATAATAACTTTATGAAAGGTTAAAGAGTTGGGTTTTCTTGAATAAGGTCATGAAAATGAGATTCATTTTGTATGTTAATGAAAGCCTAAAGAAGTTATGAGTTACTTGGGCGTCCGCGATGATGAAGGATTCCGGGTATGCTTCCATTGTTGATTATGAGTTACTTGGGCGTCTGCCATGATGAAGGATTCCACGGGTATGCTTCCATTGTTCAGTTATGAGTTACTTGGACGTCACACTTGATGATGAAGGATTCCACGGGTATGCTTCCATTGTTCGATTATGAGTTACTTGGGCGTCGCGATGATGAAGGATTCCACGGGTATGCTTCCATTGTTTAGTTATGAGTTACTTGGGCGTCTGCGATGATGAAGGATTACAGGTATGCTTCCATTGTTCGATTATGAGTTTACTTGGGCGTCCGCTTGATGATGAAGGATTCCACGGGTATGCACTTGACACGCTACGATGAAGGATTAAGGCATGCGATATGAAGGTAAGAGTATAAATGAGGGGCAAGCCCCAAGATCGTTATACCACCTTCTTCAGGGTAAGAGTATGAATGAGGGGCAAGCCCCAAGATCGTCATACCACCTGTTGAGTTTGTTGGACGTGCCGCCAGTGATGAAGGATTCCACGGGTATGCTTCCATTGTTTTAGTATGAGTTTGTTGGACGTGCCGCCAGTGATGAAGGATTCCACGGGTATGCTTCCATTGTTTTAGTATGAGTTTATTGGACGTGCCGTCAGTGATGAAGGATTCCACGGGTATGCTTCCATTGTTTTAGTATGAGTTTATTGGACGTGCCGTCAGTGATGAAGGATTCCACGGGTATGCTTCCATTGTTTTAGTATGAGCTTATTGGGCGTCGCTTGATGTGAAGGATTCCACGGGTATGCTTCCATTGTCTTAGTATGAGTTTATTGGGCGTCTGTCGGTGATGAAGGATTCCACGGGTATGCTTCCGGTCTCTATGAGTTTACTTGGGCGTGTTGATTATGAGCTTCCTATTTTCATGCGGTATAGTATATGGTGATTTTCTCATTGTTGGTAAGTGCGGTGTTACGAACCGATTTTATACATGTCCCGATTATTTTAGACTTATGAGGTATTTTGATATTTTCTCGATTTCACATACTTGGTACTGTTATGACCTCCTTGAAGTGCGTTAAATGCGCAGTCGAGATCGTAACTATTTGGTCCGCACTATTAGCATCACCGCTGTTCATTTTCGAAAGCTCCGTCCTCCGGAGGCTTTGTCTTTTGGTATGATTCCACGAGGTTATTCACTTTGTACAATCGGGGTATGGCGGGGCCTGTCCGCCACGGTTGTTATTCCTAGGAGTGCGTAGTCACGTTTGTGGTTTGAATGTAAGAATAAAGTTATCTTGTTTCACCATCGGTTAAGTTATTTTATGAAAGCGGCCTTATCGGCTTCTAGTGATGTTTACCTTATCTGATTTGTTTTATGTATGTTCATTGCTATTCTCGACATATACCTAACGGTACCGGAAGGGTACTAGTCGCGACCGGTCGGGTCGTGTGAAGTGGTATCAGGCGATTAGTCCTCGGAAAGTGTCTACGCACCGTATCTAGTAGAGTCTTGATTATCGGTGTGTTGTGCACCACATCTATAATCGGGAGGTGCAGGATATTTAGGATTGGTTTCCATTCTTCTCACTCTAGATCGTGCGATAGAAATTGTGGTTAGGGTCGTCTCTCCCTAACGAGTTATGTTGTTGGCATTCGAGAAAGCGTGATGACCGAGAAAAGATTATGTGGATTGCGTATCGGGTTAGTTATGATGGTAGTATAGTGGGTATAGTGACATTCACTATCTGATTTATGTATAAAGAATTGGACACGTGTTGCCTAGAATGATATTGGAATACGAGGATTGATAAGGACTAATTAGATCTGGGAAGGTAGGGAGTGGTTTGATGAACTCTCATCGAGGTTATGCGTACTAATTTGAGATAATTAGGAGATGATGAGTTGTCGAGAAATAAATAGACCACTTAAGAAGTTTGATTAAGAGACCTAATGGAAACTATGTTTGTAAATTAAGCTACGTGGTATGCTTGAGAGTATAGTCTGAGATGAGATTGGCGGAGTAAGTGATGGGATTGTTGTAAGATTTAGTATCATGAGCAGGGATATTGAGACTATGTACATGTGTTAGAATAAGTTGGTAGATCTGAGCAGGCAATGTTAGTAGTGGCGAGTAAGTAGTAATGGTTCATATTTTGGGTTCATTTTCTGTTTGACTTACAGTGAATGGGTATGCGTGTGCGATATCTTAGGGTCATAGGTGGCATAATGAAGTTCCATTAGTATATAGTACGAGGATGTACCGAGGAATAGTAGATTGGCTCTAAAAAAACATTCGGGGACGAATGTTTCTAAGGGGGGGAGAATGTTACACCCCGTAGTTCAGGTCATGCGCATGAGGGCGTACGAAAGGGAGTAAGACTTAAAATTTTCAGAAGATAGGTTGATGGGTTGTTCCGGACGGGTTTTAGTCAACTTTGAGGCGGGTTATGACCCGGTACATTGAGAGTTCCTAAGTGTTTTAAAAGCCTAGGGCGTAGTTCGTTGAGTCTGGATTCCAACGCAACCAACCGTTAAATCGATAGGGCGTCGGAGTAGAAAGTTATGAGAGTTACAAGTTCGGTCGCGATCGGACGAATGCGTTTCGGACCAAGCGGCAGGCGCGGCGCGGATGCGAGGGCATGGCGCCTAAAGTTCGAAGGGTCGCTGAAGTTGCAGCCCATGGCCGGAATAGCGAGCGCGAAAGATCGAGAAACTGCGGAGGTTTCAGCCATGGCCGGTGGCGCCGAGGCGGGATTTTTTGGCGGAAAAAATTAGAAAAGTCTGGGTTTTTGTTTAAAAGAGACCATGGGAGGGTGACAAGTGTCCCCATCTGATTTTCATTGCATGCAATATATTGACCAAGACTTGGACATTTTCTATCTTTCATCTTCTCTCTCTCTCTGCCAATCGCTCCCTTCTCTCTAAAAACCCTTAGAAAAATCTGAATAGTTAAGAACCAAAAGGAAGCTTGTAGCTAGCTTGTGGGCATTATTGTGGTGGTGTTCTTGGCAGGAAGCTAGCAATATTTGGAATAAGTTTGGGCTAAAACTTTAAGGTAATGATTCTTTCTTTAGATTTAGTTTTGCATGTTAAGAAGAAAGAACTTGTGGTAGTAAATAATGCTCTTAGAGTCATTGCATGCTAGAAATGTGTTTTGAATATGAAAAATGGGTTAAGAAGAGTTTATGAGCATGTTGAAGCCTAAAAACTACCTTAGGATTGTTAAGTGAATTGTTGTAAACTTATGGGGCAGAATTGGTATTTGGGTGTGTAATCCCTTTAAAATGTTGGATTGATTGAGCCTTCTGATGTGGTGTTTTGATGGTAAATTCGGCCTTGAGAAAGGTGGCAAAGTGAGTAGAAACAAAGGAAATCTTGCCCAATTTTCTATAGAATTTTAGTGGCTTTGAGTTAGATTATTCTACATTGGAATTAGAGGTTAATGAACATATCATGGTTATTATAGGTTGAAATATTACTTGCGGTAGTTGAGCTTAGCAAGTGGATTGACCAAAGAGGTATGTGGAGCTTTCTTATCTCTTGAGCATGAGTAGTTTGAACTATATAGTGCGGTGAGCGTCGTGTTTTAAATGAAGTAAATCTATTTGTTGTACTTGACTTGTTTTGAAAATGTCTAAGTTGGTTGGGTTAGAGAGCTAACCCACTTATTCCTAAGTAATGGTTTAACCTAAATAAGGTAGATAAGGATTTCGTGACATGAAGAAGTATTACGGAAATTGTGTGAGTTTGATTTGAAGTATAAGTCTCTTGGTTAATAAAAAGAACGAAATCTTTTGAAACATAAGGAGTTATAACGGCCTTATGGGAGGTTAGTTATGTGGCCTTATGAAAGAGTATGAAAGTCTAAAGCTATAAAGCATAAAGTTAGTAAAACTGCTTTATTCGGAGTTCGTTATAATAACTTTATGAAAGGTTAAAGAGTTGGGTTTTCTATAAGAATGTCATTAAAATGAGATACATTTGTATGTTAATGAAAGCCTAAAGAAGTTATGAGTTACTTGGGCGTACCGCCATGATGAAGGATTCCCGCGGGTATGCTTCCATTGTTGATTATGAGTTACTTGGAGCGTCGCCGATGATGAAGGATTCCACGGTATCTTCCATTGTTCGATTATGAGTTACTTGGGCGTACGCGATGATGAAGGATTCCACGGTATCTTCCATTGTTGATTATGAGTTACTTGGGCGTACCTTGATGATGAAGGATTCCGGGTATGCTTCCATTGTTCGATTATGAGTTACTTGGGCGTCGCATGATGTAGGATTCCACGGGTATGCTTCCATTTTTAAGTTATGAGTTTACTTGGGCGTCTGCTTGATGATGAAGGATTCCACGGGTATGCACTTGGACATGCTTACGATGAAGGATTCGAGGCATGCAGTATGAAGGGTAAGAGTATAAATGAGGCAAGCCCCAGATCGTTATACCATTCTTCGGGTAAGAGTATGAATGAGGCAAGCCCAAGATCGTCATACCACCTGTTGAGTTTGTTGGGCGTCGCCGGATGATGAAGGATTCCACGGGTATGCTTAATTGTTTTAGTATGAGTTTGTTGGGCGTCGCCCGGATGATGAAGGATTCCACGGGTATGCTTCCATTGTTCTAGTATGAGTTTAGTTGGCGTGCGTCGGTGATGAAGAGATTCTTCCATTGTTTTAGTATGAGTTTATTGGGCGTGCGTCAGTGATGAAGGATTCCACGGGTATGCTTCCATTGTTTTAGTATGAGCTTATTGGGCGTACCGCTTGATGTGAAGGATTCCACGGGTATGCTTCCATTGTCTTAGTATGAGTTTATTGGGCGTGCAAATCGGTGATGAAGGATTCCACGGGTATGCTTTGGTCTCTATGAGTTTACTTGGGCGTGTTGATTATGAGCTTCTATTTTCATGCGGTATAGTATATGACTGATTTTCTCATTGTTGGTAAGGTACGGTGTTACGTAAGCGATTTTATACATGTCCCCGATTATTTTAGACTTATGAGGTATTTTCGGTATTTTCTCGATTTCACATACTTGGTACTGTTATGCGACCTCGCTTGAAGTGCGTTAAATGCCGGTCGAGATCGTAACTTCTGGTCCGCTATTAGGATCACTGTTCATTTTCCGAAAGCTCCGTCCCTCCGGAGCTTTGTCTTTGGTATGATTCACGAGGTTATTCACTTTTGTACAATCGGGGTATGGCGGGGCCTGTCACGCAGTTATTATTCTAAGTGCGTAGTCACGTTTGTGGTTTGGGCTGTAAGAATAAAGTTGTACTGTTTCACTATCGGTTAAGTTATTTTATGAAAGGCGGCCTTATCGGCTTGCTAGTGATGTTTACCTTATACAGATTTGTTTTATGTATGTTCCGCTGCTATTCTCTGACATATACCTAACAGGGTACCCCGGAAGGGTACTAGTCGCGGCCCCGGGGTCGGGTCGTGACAATAGGTTATTGTTCTTAATCCTCCTATGTGGTAAAACCTATCATAGAAATATATAAGGTTTCTGCACTGGGGTTGAGTGATTATATATCCTAATCGGAATATAAGACAGTCTATTTAACCGCTATCTTAACGTAGAAGAAGTCATTCTAGTTGCATTAAGGATTGAAAAGAGTGGATAGTTGAGGATATTGAAAGCCCTAATTCCTTCATAACTTATTTAAACCAAAGTATTATCATAATTAGTTTATTTTCTGCAATTACTTAGTCTTAGTTATTAGATAAAAATACAAACAAATTAACGTTCACCAAATAGAAACTAAAGCTTAGATAATTGGTACTTGATAACCTGAGGACGATATTCGGTTTTACCAGACTATATTACTTGTGAACGATACGTACACTTGCGTTAAGCATACGGAAATATCGCTAACACCCATGGTGGGTAGCACTTTTGATACGCATACCCGCCCTACCACCCACCAAATTGTTGCGAATATTCTATATGCTACGCAAGTGAACGTATCGCAATGTAGTAATATTCTCGGTAAGACCGAGTATCGTCCACAGAGACTGAATTATCAAGTATCGATTAACCTTTAGTTTCTATTTGGCAAACATTAATGAGTTTTGGTTTCTAAACTAAGAACTAACAATTACGCAATAAGCAAGAATAAACTAAGAATGATAATACTTGGAGTTTAAATCAGTTATGAAGGTGATTAGGGCTTCCAATCTCTTCAACTATCCACTCTATCGCTCGTTAATGCAAGACTAATGATTCTTCTTCTTATTAAGATAGCAGGTTAACTGAGGTGTTCTATATTCCGGTTAGGACATATAAAAACTCAACTGAAGTAGGGATTTTTTATATTTCTATGATAAATTCTACCACATAAGAGGATTAAGATCAATAACCTACACACGCTACAAAGGCAATCGTGATACTGTCGTTTAAGATTAAACCTACGTCTAATCAATTATAGCATATTCAAATCTCCCTTTTCAGATATCGATTTGAAATCATATACGTAATGAAAACTAATGGTCAGTCAATTCTCATTCAATAAACACAAGTTGAATAGATCTTAATAGACGAAGAAGAAATCACTAACAATGCATTAAATATGAAAGAGTTTCAAGCGATTCGACGGAAAACCCTAATAAAAGTGATTAGCTCATAGACATGCTAAGAACTAATTCAATATCCAACATAAACTGAATTAAAGTAAAGAAAAAAAAAGAACTTAAACAATTGATGTCTCTAATTGTGTTTTGTGCCTCCGTTCCTCGCCTTCAAAGATAGAATAATCCCTAAAATATGTTTCCCAAAGCTTATATACTTAGAAAATCTCATTTTGTACTCTTTTATCCTTGTGAAATTTTAGCTTTTCTCAGGTGCGGAGCGGTGCCCGCATTTATCCATCTCCATATCCGACCCAACTAGAGCGGGTGCGGAGCAGTACCCGCCCCATTGACATCCCTAGTTGTTATTTCTTCATCTTATATTGAAAACACCGTGATTGTCATTACTAAAAAGGAATTGTACAAGTACCAGCTTTTTAGTAAATCTTTTAAAATTTAAAACTAGTCAGAATTTTCCCAATTAAATTACTTTAAAATATTTTTTGCCTTTATTTACTAAAATATTGCACATTAGTATTATTTTTTATGTAAGTTATAGCCCCAGTATATTAGTTTTTGATGTAATTTATTTTTGCAAAGATATATTTCGAATGAAGTACTCAATTCATTTAATTTATATGACACTCACTTTATACTGTTTTTCACCATTTTCATTAAATTTCATAACTTTACAAAGTCGAAGCTTATTAATCAATTAAATTTTGATATAATTTTTATCTAAATAATAGATAAAGTTATTCACACATAATATCTATATTAAATTATTCTAATTTAAAGGTGCAGTAGCCAATTATATGATTTTATGACGACGATGTATGTAATGACGACGATATATGTGAAGATATAATAATATATTTAGTAAATTATTATAAATATCAAATGAGAATAAGTTTTTATTATCAACCGGTCAAAGAAACCTTTGTCATAAAAAAAAGCTCTAAATTCATAACATCATATGTAAGTTAAATTAATCTCTTAAACTTTATATTGAATTAAGTATTATCAAATAATATGAAATATGAGAATAATTTATATTTCTATAAATTATTTAAGAGGAATTATTTTCACAATATTGGCTGTATGATATATACTCGATACAAATAACAGAACACGAGATTATGAGATATATTACGATGACATTTTTAATATTAAATTTTATAATATTGTGTACAAATTGATTATATGCAGCGATCTAGTTGGTAACTAAACAAAGTCATATTAACAATGCTGAATTGTACCATAAAGTTTCAATTATATTTGATGAAAATTGGGCTTGGGCTGATTCATTTAGGCTGCTCAAGGGACACCGTCCAAACATATTCAAATGCCTAAGAAGAAATTGCACGTTTTTCCCTTCAAATGAGCTGATATATATTATGATGCGAAAATATAAATTTATATCCCTCAAAAAAGTTGTTTGTTAGGAGGGACAAAAATTAAAGACCAGGCATAAGCGCCAATGACCCAATGCCTAATTGACACCTAGTGAGAAATTAGTTCGAACCAACTAAATCGGACAAACATGATAGCCTAACACGAATAAAATTTGGGGAAAAACACAGCTATAAGTTTTGCAGGTTTTAGAAAATGACACTGTATTGCCAGAAGTTTTGCAAGATCAGAAAATGACACGGATAGAGATTACGCAGTGCAATCTCTCAGCTTTTACCCTGCATGTGATGGGTTAAAGTTGAAGAAATTCACAGTTTCGAATCCAAAGCTTATTTTACTAAGCTCTTAAACCAAAAAAAAATCCACACCTTATTTGACGAATTCAACAATCCTAAACTCCGATAATCCCATACTGAAAGTAAAACCATCAATAGCAGGAGGACTACTATAAATGTGGCGATAACAATATTCGATATCCATAAACTAAGAATCATGCATCTGACCACATTACTATTTGTCCTACAAACTAGATTAGCTTTGCGCTTCATGAATCTGATTTTCCCACATCAATCAACACAGCAAGAATTTCATACACCAGTTAGTATTAAAAACAGAAAGAGCTGAAGCTGTTCCCTCCTAATAAGAAGGGCAATATCCAGATGAATTTAAAAAGGTCACGGCGCTTGGCCAGTTTTTTTGTAGAGCTCTTGAATGAGTTTTTTATTGGAAAGTTCCTCTAAGAAATTTATGGAAAACAAGTTTGAAGGTGACGTTTAGTTTTTAAGTTTTTTTTTCTCTTTCTCAAAACAGCATTTCCTCCAAAAAAAAAACTGTTTTGAAAAGGTTTTCGAAAAAGCTTATCAGAATAGATCAACCTAACACACACCATCATGTGACTTCAACTAAAAATGTTTTCAACTTTCTTTTGCAAACTTTCATAACAAGAACAACTAAGAGCCCGCCTCTTACATTTCATCTTGTACTTTCATGGAAGTGTGGTTTATATCGCCTTCCATGACTTTTTGTGATCTATAAATAGGTTGGATTCTATGCCTAACCCTCCCCCCCATCTATAATAGGTTGTATCCTCCATCATAGATTCTACTGCATCGGGGAATTGAGAAGTGTAAAACACGTTGAGAAAAACTCAATACTTACCAGGTTGAGAACCTATAAATTAACAAGAGCAAGCAGCCTCATGCAGAGTGTCATCAACCAAGAGAATTTATGGCCAACTCATTGTCCACTTCCACGCGAACTGTAACCGCCTTTGAGTCAGCAACCATCCATCTCTTGGTCCTGGAGTAAATCCAATAGACGCACAGAGACCATCGTGTATGAAGAAAACACCATATATTGCATACTTTATTTAGCTACCATGTGAACTATACTGCAGAGCAGTCCTGTTCAAAATTATACAAAGAAAAGAAGACTTATCCCTAGTAGTGTCACCATATGAACCTTGTCTCAAGCTTAACAACAAAGCTAATACCAGTTTTATGACTTGATAATCAACATCCGAACTCAATGCACAACAGAATACTGGAACAATATAGATAAAAAAACATAACAGATATCTATTAGGAGTAAATTGATATACACATTAATTAACAAACAACTAAGCAATGATTTCAAAAATGTTACGACCTTCTCCGAGATAGAGTATTTTCAACTTTGCCTCTTCAAATGTACCTGCACAGTGCTGAAGAATGATAATCATAATTCAAATTCATCTTCAAGCTTGAGTGCCTCAGAAGCAGCTTCCTCCTCCTCATCATCAATCGCAAGATATGGATTGTGCACCTTAGGCCTGAAGTTATACCCCGTAAACACATAGAAGGCAAGTGTTGCCGCTTCAGCAGCCACCACACTAGTCCACTGATACCGATAAGATGTAATAGTCTCCAGAGCATAAACCACAACTCTTGTAAAGTATATGTAACATATCACAATAACGTAGTACTGCCTGAATAAAGTCAACTTCATCAAATTCACTGCAGCTTTGCCATCAGTCTTAGCTGCCTCACGCAAGTTCTTAATCGACCACACGATCGGAAACAATACAGCACAACAACACACAATATCAACAAGCAGGAAAACCTGTTTCCATGTGTATGAATTTTCACCAAAAGGGCCAGTTTCATCAATAACCACTTGTGCAAGATTAGCCACAACTTGCAAAGGAATAACAATCATTAAAACCTTCTTCTCTTTGTCTTGTAAGTAAGGCTTCAAAAATGACCAACCAGTTCCAATCAAAACTATCAAAGTGAACAGACTAATACCCTTCAAGAAACTAAATATATAGAACAAAACATCCCATCCATGAGCAGTACCAGTTTTCTTAATATACGACTTATCCTCAGCCTCACATAACAAATTCAATGCTTTCAAGATCACCACAGCAAGCATAAAGAAATGAATCCCATAAACAGATAGTCGTTTCTTGTATAGTGAAAATACCCAAAATGCCCCCATTAACACATAAACTACAAAACACAAATAATAAATCATTGGAAGAGCTGTCTTGCCTGCAGATAGAAAATCAAGCTGCCCACTTTTCGGGTTAAAATTATACATAACCGAGTGAACATTCATTGAAATTACCAAATTGGGAATGCAATTAGCGAAAACAAGAGTGAATTGATTTGCTTCACCGACACTAAAAGAAGTTGTGAATTGATGAGCTGAGGGTAGCAATTTATCGAAAGTGTAAACCTTTTTTATGAGATCCGAATGAAGTGTACATCGGATATCACCATCTTGGAGTTGTTCAAGAACGTGTTGCCAAGCTTCACGGGTCACGAGGAAGAAACCCAATTCCGAAGGAACGGGTTCGGGTCCGGAGAAGGATATGTCGGTGACGGAGAGATTTAGACGGCCGAAATGGGTGTACCCGAATTCGTCAAAAGGTATGGTAGAACGAGAATCGGATCGGATCTGGGTAAATCGGATCTCTGCTATAGCGGTGGCAATTAAGACAGCAAAGACTATAGAGAAAAGGAAACAATTGTACAGAGCAGCCATGTTTAGTACTTACTAGAAGAAAAATGTTTTGAGGTTTTGGGGGTTTTAAGGATTGATGAGAAATGTTAGCTTAACTGTATGTAAGTATTGCTTGCTGGTTAAGATGGTTGACTGACAAGTGACAACGATCATGGACATTTGAGGTACACACTATACAATAAATTCTAGATCGACTTTGTAACGTGTTATGTTCTCTGTCAAAATTACTACTCGTCTAGATCAAAAAGATTTCAGTTAGCCTTTATTTATTAGATTAAACAAAAGTGTCTTTTTATTCAATTAAAAAAAAAATTAAATTTTAAATTTCAATACCTATTTAATTAAAAATAATTAAATTATTATTTTTATTTAAAAATTAATATTTTATTAAGGGGTGTGCAAATGACTAAGTGAATATTCTTTTTGATCTGGAGGAGTAACTTCTAAAAGCTTAATTTAGGTGGAAATTGATACAGTTAGGGACACCTATTTAAGACATAGCCACCATTTTGAAAGTATTTAAATTTTAATCCAAACTTTATAAAGTAGCATAGACATACTTTAGTCACGAAGTTTAATTTTTATAAGTTTCAGAAAATTATGTCTTGGAATTCAATTTTCTTTTAGCTCAAACTTCAGAAAACTGTGTCATGATAAAATTTAATTTTTTTTAAATTTAAATATCTGGATATTGGTATCATGAAGTTTGGTATTTTCAGCTTTAACTTTAGAAAATTGTATTCTGAAGTTTAATTTTTTTAGTTCGGATATGAAGATATCATGTCATGATTTTTTTCAATTCAAACTTCAGAACACTACATCTTAAAATTCAATTTTACCATACTGAAATTCAGTTTTATCAATTCAATTGTTCTGAAGTTTAGTATTTTTTTAGTTCAAACTTCAAAATATTGTATGTTGAAAGATTTATTTTTGATTCACTATTCCTTTACCAAAATATAGAGGCGTGTCTATTTTTGAGAACCCGTTTGGATTTATGTCGGGGCATTCGACTACAGAAGACATCCATCTTATTAGGAGGTTGATAGAGTTGTATAGGAAAAGGAAGAGAGATTTACATATGATTTTCATCGACCTCGAAAAGGCATACGATAGAGTCCCTATGGAGGTTCTCTGGAGATGTTTGGAGGCTAAAGGTGTACCAGTGGCGTACACTAGGGTGATCAAGGATATGTATGATGGAGCAAATACCAGTGTACGGACAGTAGGAGGAGACTCGGGGCACTTTTCTGTGATGATGGGGCTTAGCCCATTCTTATTTGTCTTGGTCAAGGATGGACTGACGCGACAAATCCAATGGGAGGTGCCATAGTGTATGTTATTCGCAGACGACATAGTCCTGATTGATGAGACTCGTAGCGGAGTGAACGACAAACTGGAAGTTTGGAGACAGACCGTGGAGTCTAAAGGGTTCATGTTGAGTAGGACCAAGATAAAATACGTGGAGTGCAAGTTCAGCGACGAGAGCGACTGTGAGACATGAGACAGGCGGGAAAGTGAGGCTTGAGACTCATGTCATCCCGAAGCAAGAAAGCTTTAAGTACCTCGGGTCTATTATCCAAGGGAGTGAAGAGATTGATGATGATGTCACTCATCGTATTAGGGCAGGGTGGATGAAATGGAGGCTTGCGTCTGGAGTCTTGTGCGACAAAAAAGTGTCACCAAATCTATAAGGCAAGTTTTATAGGGTGGTGGTTAGACCGACTATATTGTATGGGGCGGAGTGTTGGACAGTCAACACGTCGCACACCCAAAGGCTGAAAGTGACAGAGATGAGGATGCTAAGATGGATGTGTGGGCATACGAGGAAGGATAGAATTAGAAATGAAGATATACGGGGCAGAGTGGGAGTAGCCTTGGTGGAGGATAAGATGCGTGAAGCGAGGTTGAGATGGTTTGGGCATGTGCGGAGGAGAGACATGAATGTCCCATTGTGGAGGTATGAGAGATTGGCTATGGACGGGTTCAGAAGGGGTAGAGGCATGCTGAAGAAATATTGGGGAGAGGTGATTAGACGGGATATGGAGCAAACGAGACTTACTGAGGACATGATCTTAGATAGGGGGGTCGTGGAGGGCACATATTAGGGTAGAGGGGTAGTAGGTAGTTGGGCGTAGTCCTACTTACGCTCACAATCTGGTATGGTAGGATTATTACTATAGGCATGCCTAATAGATCATACGAATAGGTGTAGTGCTGCTTTATAGTTTTATGTAGCCATATTTCTCCTACTATACACTCAGTAATATACTTGACTTATTTCATTTATCTGTGTGAGTATTGCTTCATTTTCAGGATGCGCTATCATGACATATTCGAGTTTGCTATGAGCATTTTCTTACTTTTATTGCTTTAAAGTTTTAATTTTTGGACTGGGTCTGATCTTATTTTTCTGTGTTTCTGTTTTTCTGTTTTTGCTTCTGTTCGGTATTTCCTGAGCCGAATGTCTCCCGAAAACTGCTCTACACTTTACCATATCCTCAGATCTCACGTTAGGGTGTTTTAATGAATATGTTGTTGTATTTCTTTACCATAAATCTAACTTGACTAGGGAAACAACCCCCAAAAAAGAAGAAAGAGAATCAGATTAAGAACAAGTAGATTTGAAACACAAATATGTTATTGAGATTTAAAGTAGGTGACAGAAATTATGGATTGGAAAATAAAAAAAGAAGAATATCAAAGGGGTTTTTGCTATGGCTTCTTCGATATGCACACCGCAAATTGAAAAGAATAACTAAGAAATAGATCAAGCCAAGCAGCTAAACATTAAATACTATTCAAATGCTAATTAGGTCATAAACAACGGCTATAAAAATGGTTATTGGTGCACTTTTGTTCTTAATTAGACATCATACCCACGGTATTAGTCCAACATTTATTTAACTTAAATGTAATGTACTGGGCCAGAATCTGTCACAGTCACTTCCCCCTAGCCTTCTCGATTCTCA
This sequence comes from Przewalskia tangutica, assembly GCA_029844215.1. Classification (NCBI taxonomy): domain Eukaryota; kingdom Viridiplantae; phylum Streptophyta; class Magnoliopsida; order Solanales; family Solanaceae; genus Przewalskia; species Przewalskia tangutica. The sequence goes on from CM056732.1 coordinate 3,072,421, forward strand.
TATCATAGCATTAGGAGGGCAAATTGTATGGGTATTCAATATTGACGCCGCCACTTAGTTTGTATCGTTTTTTTATATATAAATGTATCTATCTTGGGATAATTTATATATATATATATGCGTTTGAGGTTAGTTTTAATAAAAAATCTAACTTCAAATATTGTGTTTGAAGTTTTCATATACATGTTCTCTCAAATATTAAATTGATCTTCGAAAATATTAAGCGGAATCAAACACAACCAAGGTAAAAAGAACAAACAATACAAAAGCAACACGAAAGCAGAACTATATTTGTTCTTCTTTAATTTTCAATAAATACAAATGGAAAAAATATTGATAAAACAACCCTTCAGTAATTGCTGAGATTCACGCAAATTTTTTAATGAGAAGATTAGAAAACATATTTATTTTGATTCAACCCTCATATACCCGTGATTGAGGCTTATTTGAGTAGTATTGTAGTTCCCTTGATGAGTCCATTAATAGTAGAGGTGAAATTTCAACTTTTTTGACTTCCGTCATTTATGCTTGAACTTTAATTATAGGTGCATGAACTTTAAATAAAAATGGCTAAAGTAAGATAAAAATAGTTCAGCCCAACTCTTTTAAACTGAACTTCAAGCAAAAATGACCAATGATGCAATGTTTGAAATGGATATGTGTATAACAATTATAAAAGACTAGTGCATATTAAAGTGACAAAATAGACTGCCCATAACATTTTTACCATCATAATTCTAATCATAGTACTGTTATAAAATAAAGAATGTAAAATAAATATACTTCGAGACGAGACAAGTATTTAGAGAGAGACCGATATATTATTCAATTTCAAATTGATGTACAAATGAATTGAATTGACTTCCTATTTATAGAGGAATTCAAATTGTTTTGTAAGTTACTTCAAAGAAGTTGTTGTGTAAACTACTTGCAAGTTGCTTGCTTGATTGTAAATTTATTCATGAGAAGCTACTTGCAAGTTGTTGGGTAAGCTACGTTTGCCTGCTTGATTAAAACTTATCCAGGAAACTGTGTATTTGAATGGATATACAAAATACATATTTATAACACCCCACTTGAATATTCATCAATAGATAATGTGTCTCGTTAAAACCAAGTGGAAAAAATCCAAGTGAAGGAAAAAGAGTATCAATCTAGTAATATACTTTACATGCTATCTCATTAAAAATCTTACCAAGCAAATTTAATGGGACAAAACCTTGATTAATGAAAAAATAGTACAATGCGTATTTTACTCCCCCTGATGAAGATCACGATTTAGATGTCGAAGTCTTCGCATTCCAATCTTGGATACCATCTTCTCCAAAGTTGAAGTTGACAATGATTTGGTGAACAAATCTGCAGGATTGTCACTTGAATGAATTTACTGCACATTAATATCACAGGTAAAATGTGTTTCGTTCTGTCTCAATTTATGAATTCTCATTTTAATTGAGTTATGAATGCAACATGGTCTTTCATATAATATTGTGGGTATTTTTATATTGCACTTCAGGTCACATCTTTCTTCGATGAAATGTGTTACTGATCTCAATCACACATATTCTTTTACATTCTTCATGAATAGCTATTATTTCAGCATGGTTCGAAGAAGTAGCAACAATGGACTGCTTTATAGATTTTCACGATATAGTAGTATCTTTGGATGTAAACAGATAGACTATTTAAGATTGAACTTTATGTGAATTAGAAAAATAACATGCATGCATAACCAACAAGATTTGGACTACCATTGTTAGTATAAAACAGACCCATATCAATAGTTCCCTTCAGATATCACAATTTATGCTTCATTTTGTTTCAATGTCTTCGTGTATGAGAAAAACTATATCTTGCTAGCAATTTAAGCTATATTAGGTCTTGTAGCATTAGCAAGAAGCATAAATGCACCAATTGCACTAAGATATGATACTTCAGGACCAAGAAGCTCTTCATTTATTTCTTGAGGTCGGAACGAATATTTACCCACTTCAAGCAAGCAATCATTGGAGTACTTAACGGATGTGCATTGTCCATGTAAAATCGTTTTAAAACTTTTTTGGTATAAGCAAATTGATGGATAAAGATCTCGTCTGTTAAATGTTTGATACACCTAAATTACACCTCCGAAAAGAATATAAAGCGGTCGAATGCAAATATAGAATTCAACTAATATTGGATTTGAATCCCACAGAAAATACGATAAGAAAGAGTATAATCTAAACGTAAGCCTCAATAGGTAGTCTAGATTTTAAAGATATTAAAAAAAAAATTGCTTGTTTGATTAATGATCTAATAGTTGATTCAAGTCAGATGCCTAAGTGATTACTAAGATATGAATAGTATAACATTATGAGTTTTTGCACTTTCACAAAATGAGTGAAATGTGAGTAAAGAATTTTGAAGTAATTGGTTAACTATGAGACACAAAATTTGTTATAAGCAACATGAAATACTCATGTAATGCACAATCTTTTTTCCAATCAAACACTATTTCTATGATATGTTTGAACAATGAAGCAAGTTTAAGTAGAACAAACTGAAGGAAGACACCTAAACATATGATCACTAACATTTATCATTTTGAAACTTGTAATTCTTTTCTATACTAATGTAACACAAATAGATTTTTTAAATATTACTTTATTATTTTAAAAGTTTATTCTGTTGGAAATACAAAATATGTATGAGAATAGTAAACTACTATCACTAGTGCTTTGAATGAATAAACTATTCCAATATAACAGGCTTGAAGCCTAACATGAGTTGTTACAACAACAATGAGTGTTGAAATCTTGATCTTCAGTCTTAAATTCATCTTGGAGTCTTGGATCTTGAGGTTGGAACTGCAGCAAGCCCATTGATCTTTATAACCTGAAATAAAGAGAAACTAAATCTGGTAGTGTTATAGTTGTGTTGTTGAGTTCAGTGATATTCACTTGGTCCTTAAGACAATTTTCCACGTATATATCCTTTAACGGTAATTGGCGACTTGTCTCCCAAGATAAAACATCAACTAAACAAATGAGCAAAGGAAACTCAAATGTTTCTCAAGAAGAACTTTTTGAGTGTATGAAAATATGTTAGAGAGGAAGAGTTTTCAGAAAATCTGAAATCATACAAGTATGGAGTGTGTCTACAATTGAGCCAAGGGCCTTAATTTATAGTGTGTGTAAGATGTCTTCTCATCTAGCCAACTAATGGCAATCAAAACCATGTAATGACACTAAAAGAGAGGTTACAAGTCAGCCAAATAATGGTTGAATTCATGAGCTAAATAATGGAGAATTAATGCTCCAAAGTCAGCCCAAGAGTCAGTTATTTTTCGTCTCCAACGGTCACACTGCCTCTGAAGCGTCGCGGCGCCGCAGCGTCGCAGCTCCAGTAAGTCACTGCCCACTGATGTGCGATTTATACACACGCTTAACGCAAGTGCACGTATCGTGACAAGTAATATAGTCTAGGTAAGACCGAATATCGTCCTCAGAGACTGGTTTTCAAGTACCGATAATCTATCCTTTAGTTTCTATCTGGTTAACGTTAATTGAGTTGGAATTCTAAACTAATAATGCAGGAAATAAACTAATTATAAAAATACTTTGATTTAAATCAGTTATGATGGAGAATTAGGGTTTCCAAGATCATCAACTATCCACTCTATTCAATCCTTAATACAATTAAACTGACTTCTTCTTCTACGTTAAGATAGCAAGTTAACTAAGCAGTTTTATACTCCTGTTAAGGTAATATAAACACTCAACCCCAATGGAGAACCCTTCTATCTTTCTATGACAAGATTGACTACAAAGGATGATTAAGAGCAATAACATATTAAGCTACACAAGTATCGGGGTACTTTCGTCCACGATTTAAACCTATGTTTATTCAACTATAGCATATTCACAATCTCCCCTTTCGGATTTCGATTAGAAATCATATAAGTGATGATAATTAGTGATCAATTAATTACCAAACAATCAAAATAATTATTGAATAAATCTTAAGCAAGTGAAGAAGAAAACAACTAATGTATTAATTCATGAATAAGAGTTTCAAGAGAATCACAAGAAAATCCCTAACAAAGTAATTAGCTCCTAGCCATAGTCACGCTAAGAACTAATATAATCTTCATACATGAACTGAAATAAACAAAGCAAAAGAAAGAAAAGAAAATACTTGAAAAACCTCCAATCTTAGCCTCCTAAGTTGTGTTGTATGTACAATGGATGGATTGAATTCCCTTTCTAGAGAATAATGTATAGAATATATATAGCCCAAGAATTCTTTAGGTCAAGGGTTAGGGATTATGTAGGTAGGAAAAGTTATCCCTTTTGGACCCTGAAAACGTGTCAAATTCGGCCCAAAACGTCAAAAATACCGCGTCGGCGTCGTGACCCTGCAGTCGGGCGCCACGGCGCCGAAAAATCTGAGGCGTTTCGGAAAATTCAGAGGGAGGCGCCGCGGCGCTGCTGCCAGGCGTCGCGGTGCCGGTGACGACATTCTTCCGGATTTTTTGTTTCTTCGTCCTTTTTTCGTCCGGTCTTCGTCTGATTTCTTCTATACTTTCCGGAACTTCTTAGGCTTCATTTCTTGGCCTTTTTAGTGTGCAATTCCATATCATTTATGTTTATTTCATCTCCTTTTTGTCATTTCTCCATTTCTGATCGATGTGACACAAAAGAAGGAAAACAACCATAATATTATACTAAACATAAATGAAATGAGTAAAATACTAACTATAAATGACTCAAAAGGTGTATATAAAATACACCGATCACCCACCAAGCGTCGCGGCGCCGACGGTGTTGCGCCGCGACCCTTCATGGCTCCGCGGTAATTTCTGACTCGTTTCATCTTGTACACATCGTACATTTCTTCTTTCATTTACCAACGTGTAACACACGTCATTTGGTCAATAACCGTTCATCATTCTATGTCTCAAACGTTTTACTTACGTACCAATATCTCTTTCACTAATGAAATCTACGATATTTGGCACTACGTGTGTGGAAACGACGTTTTCAACGTGCGAGACCTCAATTGTTCGAGTCATAAATAATATTAAACTTAATTCCACATTTAGTAAATTTTCAACAATCTCCTCATTAATACGAGGGACACTCACAACGCGCGTACACTAAATCTAGTCTTGCCATAAGCATCAAATTTTATATGCAAATTAACACTCTTAACTTAGTACGATGTTGCAAAGCCAACCATCTTATTTAGACATATCCACCAAAACACCTTTTACCCCGGGGGAATGAAGGATATATTTGATAATGAAAATCATAAACATGAAAAAATGTCACTAGTTTGGAAGAAGCATTTAAAGATATGGATTTTTTGCTCTTTGTATTTCAGCAATATAGCTCAAATTTTGCCTTTTAATATTTCCAATATACCAGAAACGAATTGACATGATAATGTATCACATATATGATATAACATAATATGACATAAATAACACGTCATATTATTTGCAGTGTGGCAATTGACGGCCCTACCCCAATCCACATCTCAATGAAAATGGGAAAGACAATCTGAAAGCGAGGCCTTTTTGGAGAACAACCAGATCAAAAAGAGGGCGTTTTTAGTCATTCAACTTGTTATTGCAATAAAACTATCAGTAGTTTTCTAACCAACAATCACCAACTTGCACTTTACGATTATCAAGCTGACAATATATAAGTTAATGAAAGGACTTCAATTATATAAGTTGAAAATATAAATTCACATTACGAGTGAATTTAATCAATAATAGCAAATTATTATCTTATTTTCATGTACTAATATCAAGCTTACTATGAAAAATTATCTAGAAAATGTGAAAAACTGATAATTGAGGTGTGTTTTGCTAACAAGTTTGTGATAATTTAGGTATGAAACTCTTACACAGTGGCGGAGCCAGCAAGCAAATTCTAGTGGTGCAGAGATGTTTTTGTGCATTTAAAAAAAAAATTGATCGAAGAAAATTAAAACGCACCGTTTTAGAACAGTTGCAAATGTGTTTTTAATTCTTATCTCCAAAACTATATATATATCATCATTGTACAAAATTGAACTCACTAAGCCGATAAATGGTGTTTAGCTTACCGTGCCTTTCACTCTCAAGTGGTGTATGATATTTCGGAAATATGAAGTTGGATGAAACGCACTAGCGACCACTTGCTTGTTGCTAGTCTGTCTCTCTTGAGTTGTTTTTGACCTGAAATATTGAGTCAACATGCTTATCGTCCGACAGCCATATAAAAATAATCCCATGCACGGATCTCAAGAACCTGCTATATTTTATATCACAATGCGTGAAAAACATGGGGCTGCCACCCTCATGGTCATGGTCATGGTCATTTTAAAAAGCATTATCGCCTACCTTTATGGAAGGGAATCTCCAACGCCCCTAGTGTTGAAATAACTAAATATAAATACTACTCTTTCATTTGAAGCTTCACTTTACCACCTATTCATTATTATATGAGATATGACCTTTGAAAGCCAACCTAAGCACTACTTCAACATTCTCCTATCTTCGTCGTTTCCTCAGACATTCATTACCTACTACCCCACTAAGCATCATTAGCTGCCGACAAGTGTCTTCGAATAACAGGCTTTCAACTTAAACATAAACAACAATATCATGTCCCAGCCCAGAAATTAGTTCTTAAACTAGCTCCTTACTCTACCGCATTAGGTGCTAACTAGATGCAGCTTCTTTAAGGAAGTGTGTAAGAGGTCAGAAATGTTCTTGTTTCTTGTTCATTGTTTTATCTTCTTAGCCAGCATCTTAGCAGTCTTTTCGGCCTCATTGCCTCAAGATACTGTTCATCTTATTGGTTTTCGAAGCAGTCTTCCAGAGCCCTCTCAACAATTGCTCCCTTGGAATCAGTCTGTCTCACACTGCCGATGGAAAGGTGTTACCTGCTATTCAGACAGAACTTCTCATGTCGAATCATTGTATTTCAGAGACTTCCTTCTATCCGGAACCTTGGACAAGGCTTTTCCCAATCTTTGCCGTCTTCCTCGCTTGGTCTCCCTTGATCTCAGTGGCAACCATTTCACTGGTGGCATCCCCGCTATGCTTGCAAACTGCAGCCAACTTGACACGATTCTCCTCAATGACAACAAATTTTCAGGATCCATCCCACCAGAGATTTTCAAATCAAGCAAGCTTATAAAACTTGATTTGGGTTTCAATCAGCTCAATGGCACCATTCCTTCTGAGGTAGGCCTTTCTACAAGCCTTCAATATCTTGGGCTGTGGAACAATTTCCTTAGTGGAATTATTCCAAAAGAGCTCTTTGATTTGCCAAACTTGACAGATCTCTACATCCACACAAATAATCTTACGGGACCTCTGCCGGACTTCCCATCCTCGTGCTCACTTTCCCTGCTTCTTATTCATCAGAATCGCTTCTTAGGTTCTTTGCCAATTTCATTAGGTAATTGTCACAACCTTACCCAATTCTATGCAACATCTGCTCATCTTGGAGGAGTCATTTCCCCAGAGGTTTTTAGGGGCCTTTCTAATCTCGAATTTCTCTATTTAGATGATAACAACTTTGAAGGGGAAATTCCTGAGACCTTATGCAATGGGAGTTTACAAGAGTTAGTTCTTTCCACGAACAAGTTTAATGGAAGTATATCCGAAAAGATTGGTGGTTGTCATCAGATAACTTACATTGATTTGTCAGTTAACAAATTAAGTGGTCGGATTCCCAAGTCAGTTGGACGTCTGAAGAATTTGAACAGTCTTCTTCTGTATGATAACATGCTTAGTGGTTCATTACCAGCAGAACTTGGAAACTGCACTTCTCTTGTTGAGATCAGTCTCGTCAGTAACTTCATCAGTGGGGAAATTCCTTCAGAACTTTGCAACCTTCAAACCCTAGCAACATTTAATGCATTTAAAAATAAAATTCAGGGCCAAATTCCAGAATGCATTGGCAGAATAAATGAGCTGCAGGAGCTAGCTCTTTATGAGAACCGATTGACCGGTAAGATACCACCTGGAATTACAAATATGACGAAACTTGCGTTTCTTTCTTTGGCTCATAATAACCTTACGGGGGAGGTGCCACCTGACCTTGGAAAAAATAATTTTCCTGGCTTAGTTAAGGTTGATTTAGGTTATAATAACTTCAGTGGACAAATTCCTTCTGAACTGTGTAATGGCAACCGGCTTGCAGTCCTGACTCTTGAAAACAACCGTTTCAACGGAAGCTTCCCAACAAATATAGCAAAATGCAAATCTGTATATAGGGTGAACCTTCTCAATAACCATCTGCAGGGGAATATTCCTGATGATATCGAAAAGAATGAGAACATTTCTTACTTGGATGTTCGACAGAATATGCTTGTTGGAAGGATTCCAGCAGCATTTGGTTACTGGACCAATCTTTCAACGATAGATATTTCCGAAAATATGTTTTATGGCACCATACCTGCAGAATTTGGAAAGCTTCAAAATCTTGAAAGGCTGAGCATTTCTTCAAACAGACTGACAGGAGAAATTCCCTTTCAGTTGAGTAACTCTTCTAAACTTGCAGAGTTGGATCTCAGCAACAACAATCTTTCAGGAAGAATTCCTAAAGAAATTTCATCATCTTCAGTATTGACAAATCTTCTACTTCAAGACAACAAACTTTCTGGTGCTCTTCCAGACACTTTCTCCTCCTCACAAAAGCTTGTAAAGCTGCAGCTGGGGAACAACTTGCTCGAAGGCCCAATTCCATGCAGTCTGAGTAAGCTTATGCAACCAGGGTTTGCACTAAATCTGAGCATGAATAAGTTTACTGGTGAAATTCCTAGGTGCCTAGGCAATCTAGACAAATTGGAAATCCTTGATATATCAAGCAACAACTTGTCTGGTGCAATACCAATTGAAATGGGAAAGATGATGTCCCTTTCATTTCTCAACATATCATTTAATAACTTGTCAGGGAAGATACCCAATACGTGGCAAAAACTATTAAGTTCACATCCAGGATCTGCCCTAGGAAATCCAGAACTCTTCTTATCAGGCACTGAAGGTAGCAACTGCAAGCATGTGAAAAAATCACATGTAAAATGGAAGACCTTGGCTGGTGTAATTAGTGGATGTGTGCTTTCCATTGCAATCATAGTTGCTGCAATGTACTTCCTAGTGACTTGGATTTTGCACCCATCCAATAAAAATCGGCTCGTCATGTGTCAATCAGGAATTGAAGATCTACCTGATGGTATAAATTTTGAGGACATTGTACATGCAACAGAAGGCTGGAGCGAAAAATATGTTATTGGAAGAGGCAAGCATGGAACTGTTTATAAGATGGAATCTGCGAAATCTGAAAAGCTTTGGGCTGTCAAGAAGGTTGACTTAGCCCATAGAGCATTCAATGATGAAATGAGAAGCCTAAATTCTATCAGACACCGCAATTTGGTAAGATTGGGAGGATACTGCATGAGGCATGGATATGGCTTCATTCTAACAGAATTTATCCCTGGAGGGACTCTTCATGATGTCCTTCACCAAAGAAAACCACCTGTAGTCCTGGACTGGGAGTCCCGCCATCGTATTGCGCTTGGTGTTGCTCAAGGCCTATCATACCTTCACCACGATTCTGTCCCTCAAATTATTCACAGAGATCTCAAATCAGATAATGTAATGCTGGATTCTGAGATGGTGCCAAAGATTGGAGACTTCGGAATTGCTAAAATAGTATCAGATTCTGATGAAAACTCAACAAACTCCAAAATTGTTGGGACTCTAGGATACATTGCTCCAGGTTAGTCACATATTACTATGCTAATTTTCAGTATAATTCAGTTGGCAGATTACTTTGATGAACTAATAAACTTCTACTGCTTTCTTCCCTGGCCCCCCTTCCTCTTCTTGTCCCTCCATCTATTCAGAGAACGCATACTCAGTTCAATTAACAGAGAAAAGTGATGTCTATAGCTACGGAGTTCTTCTATTGGAGCTCTTCTGCAGAAAAATGCCAGTAGACCCAAGCTTTGAAGAAGGAATAGACATTGTTTTCTGGGTGAGGAAGAACTTGCAGAGAAGCAACAATTTCCTTTCTTTTCTTGATGAAGAAATTAGTCTCTGGGATACAGAAGAACAATGGAAGGCCCTGAAAATAATGGATTTGGCGCTTCAATGTGCTCAACCCGAGGCAAGCACCAGGTCTGCAATGAGGGATGTAGTAAGGTCTCTTGACGAGTTAAATAATAGATGTAAAGAGAAGAAATGGAACTTCTAGCAATGAGACCCGTGATCAACTTTTCCAAATTTCAACAGTTGCTTATTTCTTTTTTTGCTTACATAAAAAAAATTGGACTAAGAAAATGCATGATGTTTCAGTTTAACATAATTGCGATCCTGGGTGTTTCAGTTTAACTCTGCGACATCCAATGCAACAACATAGACTAAGAAAATGCATGATGTTTCAAATCAATTTTTGGTAAAAGCGGTTCTCCAAATCTGAACAGTTTTCAGGTATCAAAATTAAAAAGAGAGTGCCCCCCCCCCCCCCCACCCCCAAAAAAGGGGGGAAAACAGCATTTCACACCAGCAGAAAAAGATAAGTTTTTGTTGGATTTGGTTGTATGGCTCCTGCAAAAGAATGCAAGAATAGATGACGCCCACCTTACCGGTCTTTCTTTGTGTTCCAAACTTCCAGTGACTGAATTATTTCAGAAAAGAAAATTAAAAAAAATAGATATGATGAATAGAAATGGCTTGTGGACAATCATTTTATTTCATGCAAATACAGATATTTAAATAAGGTCGATATACCTCAGATATGGGTTATCAACAGGACTTCTAACAAGACTTGACAGAGGAATGGCAAATACATAGGAAAATCAGATCAGGGAAGTACAATAATAGTCCTTGGAGAATTAATCAGAATTCAGTAGAAAGGAAATATACAAGAGGTGCAAGAATAAACTGGGACATACCTCAGTTACAAAAACTGCAACATCAGAACATAATATAATATGCACCTAAATAATCATCAGAGTAGGAGTAGCCCAATAAAACATTCCAGAATCATTTTCGTATTTTTTATCTAGTTGACTTCGATGTGCATTTCAAGTCAATCCTCACAAAAATTTGAGTACTCTTTTTGTTAAAATATTCACTAGAATTTGCAGTGGACATATTCACATTGCAACACCACATAAGCTGACAAGTCTCAGACTTCTGGTAATAGAGCTTCCATTCTGAGTCAGATCCACTAAATTCCCAAGCTTCTGCTCTTAGCTAGTGCATCAACACCACATATGCTGACAAGTTTCGGACTTCTAATAATAAAGCTTCCATTCTGAATCAGATCCACTAAATTCCCAAACTTCGGCTCTTAGTAAGTGAACTTTTGTGCCAAGAGGTTTGAGACGAACTCCGGGAATTTGGTGCTTGCTCTAGTACCAAAGTTCCAAGCAGCTCAAAAGAGAAAATGTAAAACACTTTCCAAGTTAAAGAATAGCTAGGATTAGCGAAAACCAAAATTGAAGAGGAAAAAGTTCCACACAGTTTCTCCTAACAGAACGGGTGAGATTTCTCAAAAAGAGATGATCATATCCTACATCTAATCACATTGCTGAAGTTAGAGTATAGATAAATGTTTGAAAACCCTAGTGTCCAAAGATAAGGTTAATAGAAACATGTAGCTATAAAACGCTCCAAGAAAAGATTCAAATTACTGAAAAGCTTTTTGAAATAGCCTAAAGGTGAAATATTAAAACAAGGTTAAACTTGTCTGCTTCCTCGGTCCAATAAAGCAGGGTTCAGGAGTTTGTCTACTTTGAAGAGACCATAAGAATTTAGAGAACTGCTCCATTACTGGCTATGCTACCTACGGCTAACTAGATTAAATTAGCAGCTCAATGTGCATAGACATGGTGTTCTTGGGTTATAAATTCATTAACATAACATGGTCTATTGACTGAGGCACGGAGCAACAGGATGTCCTCAATCACGTCATAAAGAATCAGATACCTCGTGGAGCTTGCAAATCTGTTTGATTAACACTACAATACTAACTTCTGCAAAAAGCTCAAGTTGTACAATCTATTTATATTTTCTCCACGTGAATATTTTAATGTATCATATTTTTGTCATTTGATTGTACATATGTTAAATCAAAATAAGGGACCTAAAAGCCAGGTTACCAGACAATCTATCATCAGTTCTGTACCACATCTTTTTACCTCAAACTCTTTTTGTCAATCAATACCAATATAACTTATACATGACAAGAAGGACAACCTTAAAGGACAATATGAAATACACCACTCTTTTGCATATGATCATGAAGGATCAATGCCTAGTTGATGGACAATTGGACACAGACAAATAAAGCCTATGTAAGATATGGAATCAACTAAACTTCTCGTCGTCTCCCCACCAGCTTATTGAAGTCCATTGCTCCCCTTATGGGTACTTAATAGAAATCAGGAAATGTGTGTTCTTACAAAGTAAAACTGAAATTTGAGAAAACTATTAACTCAGTAAACATAAACAATAGCACAATCATTGACTCGTCTGCATATGATTAAATAGGAGAAATATTAGGAAGATAATAATCGTGACTTGGCATCTTTTAGATTCTTATTTCAGTATACTGAGAATTTAATTACCAAGTCTACTAGATGAGTTCCAAAACTGGAGATTTCAAAAGTTTTTTTTAATTGTCGAACCAGCTAAACAGTGATATAGGGAGATCGAAAGCATTACTTGATAGCAAAGTTAGAGCACACAAGAGATTGCAGTAACATCAGACTTCAGTCACAGTCATAATAAGCCATGTATGTGGTTGTTTTCCACTTGACTTGCACCTCCAAATTCTTTTAATTTTTCAAGAGCTGATATGTGGGAACAAAGTGTAGAAATAAAGGAAATGAGAATGTAACAACAACAACAATGAATTAGAAATCTGAAAATCAATGAAAAAATAATTGGCTTGCTGAGTCCTTAAGATAATATTGTCCCGTATATCCTTTCAACGGTGTAATGGTAACTTATCTCCCAAGATAAAACAGCAATCAAACAAATGAGCAAAGGGAACTCAAGTGTTCGCTTAGGAAAAAGTATCTTTGAGTGTATTGTGATTGCAAGAGAGGAAGACAATTTCAGAGAATTTCTAAGTGTTAGGTGTCTTTGCAAATGAGCCCAAGGCTCCATTTTATAGTGTAGAGAAGATGGTCTTCCACATAGCCAAGTAATGGTCAATAAAGACTGTGTAATGACCATGAATGTGGAGTAATAATTCAGCCAAATAATGGCTGAATTCATAAGCCAAATAATGGAGAGTTAATGCTCCAAAGTCAGCCCAAAAAATAGTTTTCGTCCATCTTCCAACGTTCTGAAACGTCCGCAGCGCCGCAGCCCTGCAGGCTGGCGCCGTGGCATCGCGACATTTTTTCAGACTCGTTTCATCTTTTACACTATATACCCGTCTTCCTTTCGTTTACCAATGTGAAACCATCGTTATTTGGTCAATAACCATCTATTATCTTATGTCTCAAACAATTCGTATACGTACCAATATCTCTTCCACTTAAGAAAATTTCGATCTTTGGCACTTTATGTGCTCGTGTGTGGAAACCATGTTTCCGACGTGCGGGACCCCAATTGTTCGAGTCATAATTAATAGGATTAATTTTATTTCACTTTTAGTAAATTTCCAATAATCCCCTCTTGGAAGAGATTTTGGCGCACACACATGGTGCCTTCGAGCAATCACTCGGCGGATCGATGTTGCATCTGGTGGTAGTCGTAGCTTTGAACCTTCCATAGTAGAATACTATCAGACATATTTACTACGCGGTGAATGTGATATCTTGAACCGTCAGTGTTAGTATATGTCAATACAATGTATCAACACAACATTTTTCCTACTCAATCCTTCTTATGTTTTTGTCCATCGTGGGTCGTAGACACACTTGGATTCTTAAGTGCGTTCATTTGAGGCGGTCTGTCCTCACACTTAAATAGGTGGTCTTCTACAAGGTATCCTGCAATACCCCGCTACACAAGCGTTATGAACCATTAAAAATTTCTCCAACCTAACCTCAAGTATTGAGGATCATTAAAGGTTTGGAAACTTATCATTTACCCCTCTTACAGGTAGCACTTTATGTCTATCACGGGAACGACCTTGCATTATGTTTCTTAAGAAGAAAGCATTATCCGAAGTGATCTTGCTTCCACCGAAGCGCTCACGGAACCTTTACAATTTAACTTTCCCATTGAACCTTATTCCTGGGATCTCCAGTCTGTAAGGTTGGGTGTCCACTGTATTGGTTCTTATTGTTTGGGTTTTAAGTCCATTCCCATAGACAGACAGAATAACTGATCTTTGGGTATTCCCTTCGTCAAGGGATCTGCAATATTTTCCATTTTATGTAATCAATAATACCCGAGGTGATCAACTGCCTAACGAACTCATGTCTCCGTCGAATATGATGAGACTTACCTGTAAAATCCGGAAAATAAATAAATAATATATAGTTGTGGTTGGGTTAATAAAAATATATTTATATAAGAAAACAAATAATAAATTGCATGGGATAGAGTTAGTGTTAAAGTTGGATAAATAGATAGATGAAATGAAAATAAGAAAACAAAAACAAAACAAAAGAAAAACAAAAGAAAAGAAAAAAAAAAAAAAAAGGAAGGAAGGCATGCAGCACGTACATTCCTTTGCTTTCCCCCTTCCTCCCCCTTTTCATTTCCCCTCCCTTTAACTCCCCTCAAGTTTTGGTCTTCTACCTCCCATAAGTTATACAAATACCCTTACTTATACACAAACAAAGTACCTACCACAAAGGATAGAAAATCAGGAAAAAAAATAAGTGAACAAGAAGAAAACAAACCCGGAAAAATATCAAGAGGGCATGAAGAACAAGAATAAAAAAATATTAGGGAGCAAGGGTCACTTTTAGCAACCGAACAACAATTATTTTTACGCTTACAAGGTGAGTTTTCTCACTCAGAAATTCTTGGTAATATCCTTTATTTTAAGTTCAATACATGTCAGAATAAGAATTGAGTATTGAAAAGAAATATTGAACTTTTGATTGTTTAGACAACTAGTTGCGTCATGAACTTTACGAACTGTTCTCACTGAGTTATAATTGTTAGAATTTGATGAAATTCGTAAGAATTGTACACCTCTCTAATATGATCATATAGAACCAAAAATGAGGTAAAATGGACATACGGTTTGAAAGTTATCATAGTTCAAAGTTCCTGCCTTAGATTTGGTCGAAATTCGGAAAGGCATAATTACGGACTGTTTTTATTGAGTTTTACTTATTAGAATTATATGAAAATTTACATGGTTGTAAATCTCTCTGTTACGGACAGATATATATAAAGATTTATTAAAACGGACTTACGAGTTGAGAGTTATTGTAGTTTGAAGTTGCTGCCTCGGATTCGTCGGAATCCATAAGGGCAGGACGTTGAAACGTAAAAATGTACTAATATGTGGGGAATATGAAAATTGTTTCTAAATGAAAGTTCTAGATCTCTTTGTTGTGGACATTTTGAGACCTTACGGGGGTCTATCCGACTTACGGATTGAGAGTTATCGCTGTTTAAAGTTTCTGCCTCGGATCTATCGATATCTAGGAAGGGCAGCGAATAAAAGTGTAAAACTGTACCAAATGGTATAGAATATGAAAGAATGGTTCACATGGAGACGTGTAGCTCTCTGTTCTCGTCGTTTTGAGAATTTATGGGGATTGAACGGGTTTACAGATTAGGAGTTATGACTATTATAAGATTGGGTGTTGTTTAATAAAAATTCTGCCGAAACAAATTTCATGTGGCTGTTTTGAGGATAAATTTGTGTTAGTTACCCAAAGTAGTTTTTAAATGAAATTTGGTACAGTGAAAGATCCCCGTTTTACCTTAGTTTCCGCTTGAGAAAACACCTTAGTTGGAGTTATGGTTAAAAAGTTATAATCGTTACAAGTATGAATGACAGAATGTTGGGAAAGAGAATATTATTTATTCGATCTTCTGAAAAATATGAAAAGTGAATACGTGTTCACATAAATATATAAATATAAACAAAATGGATCGGGTTGCACGCCGCAACAAAACGTAAAGTGAATACGTGTTCACAAATACGTAAATATAAACATAATGGATCGGGTTGCACGCCGCAACAAAACGTAAAGTGAATACGCGTTCACAAATACGTAAATATAAACATAATGGATCGGGTTGCACGCCGCAACAAAACGTAAAGTGAATACGTGTTCACCAATACGTAAATATAAATATAATGGATCGGGTTGCACGCCGCAAACAAAACGTAAAGTGAATACGCGTTCACAAATACGTAAATATAAACATAATGGATCGGGTTGCACGCCGCAACAAAACGTAAAGTGAATACGTGTTCACAAATACGTAAATATAATGGGTCGGGTTGCACGCCGCAACAAAACGTAAAGTGAATACGCGTTCACAAATACGTAAATATAATGGGTCGGGTTGCACGCCGCAACAAAACGTAAAGTGAATACGCGTTCACGAATACGTAAACATAATGGATCGGCCGCACGCCGCAACAAAACGTAAAGTGAATACGTGTTTACAAATACGTAAATATAATGGATCGGGTTGCACGCCGCAACAAATATGAAAGATGAATACATGTTCACCTATATATAAATATGACAAGTGAATACGCGTTCACAAATATATAAATGTAATGAACATGTGAAAATGCAGGGGAATGTCTTAACGTATAATACGAGATAAAATGAAGTGTTAGTTAAACCGAGAATTTCCTATGAGGAGTTGTTGCATTTTTAAAAATGTCAGAATCGATATGTTTTTGTAATATGTCTATTACGTTATAATGTGATCGCGCTTGGAATATTGTGGTGTTACTTTGAATTGCAGGTAGTTCTCACTCACCTGGATGGTGTGACTCTTTATTTAACATGTTTCAGGAAAGGGTGATAGAGGAAAGGCTCCACGTCAAGGCTAGCGATCGTCCCGCAGCCTCTTGTCATACCAAGTCCATTGCTTCGGGCTTGGTACTCGTCAGGTTCAGAATGTCAGTTCCAATGTCTCGGGATAGGCCCGTGTGGAATGATCTCCCTTCCAACTTAGAATAATATTTGTCAGTATGTCTATGTTGAAACAATATTTGCACGAGCATGGGCTCGCGTTATATTTTTAATAAAGTCATAAACAAATTTCTTTATTGTTATTTTATTAATAGCTCCGTATTTGAATATAAGTTTAAATTTCTAAATAAAGAGAATTAAATGGTGCTCCTGGTGGGAAATAATTGTCCAGGTGTCATCACGCCCTAAGTAAAGACTTAGGAAAAGTCGGGGTGTGACATTACCGTTGTATATAGAACTTCGTGCCCTTCCTAGAGCTGACTTACTATCGTAGTGGATCATTACAGAAGACACGGGTTTATCCCAACATGGTACATCCTCTATAAAACCATGAAGCCACTCAGCTTCCTCTCCCGTTTTATCTAAAGCGATAAACTCTGACTCCGTGGATCGGGCAATAAGGGTTTGCCTAGAGGATTTTCAAGACACAGCTCCACCACCGATTGTAAAAATATATCCGCTGGTGGACTTGATATCGTCCCTATCAGATATCCAGTCTGCATCACTGTACCCCTCTAGTATAGCTGGATATCTTGAATAGTGCAACCCGAAGTTTAGCATGAACTTTAGGAATCGTAGTACCCTATTTAACGCTTTCTAGTGATCCTCACTTGGATTTCGAGTGAACCTAGACAATTTATTGACTGCATGAGCGATATCAGGTCGAGTGCAGTTTGTGATATACATCAGACTACCAATCACCTGCGCATATTGCTCCTGTCGTACGGGCTCACCAAGATGTTTGTCAATCTTTTGACTTATATCCAATGGTGTCGATACCGGTGACTGTCGAACATCCCAAATTTCTTCAGTACATCCTCGATGTAGTGAGATTGAGATAGGACCAGTCCATTAGATGTCTTAGAGATCTTGATCCCTAAGATGACATCTGCAATGTCCACATCTTTCATATCAAAATACTGTTTTAACATGTTCTTAGTCTCTAGGATTACCCCAGGACTGTTTCCAGTGATCAGCAAGTAGTCTACATAAAGACATATCATGACGAAGGATTCGACACTTCCTTTCATGTAGACACATTTGTCACCTCCATTAATGGCGAACACTTTTGATAGTAGAGTACTATCAAATTTCTCATGCCATTGTTTAGGGGCCTGTTTCAGTCCGTACAACGATTTAACAAGCCGACACACTTTTGTCTCTTGTCCTAGAACCACATACCCCTCGGGTTGGTCCATATATATTTCTTCTTCCAAATCACCATTTAGGAAGGCTGTCTTAACATACATTTGATGTATTTCAAGATCCCGCAAGGCGGCGATAGCTATGAACATACGTATGGATGTCATTATAGACATCGGAAAATAGGTGTCGAAGTAATCAAGGCCCTCCTTTTGGCGATAGCCCTTGACTACTAACATAGTTTTGTACTTGTCAATAGATCCATCTGCCTTTAACTTTCGTTTAAGGATCCACTTACAACCCAGAGGTTTGTGTCATGGGGGAAGTTCAGTCAACTCCCAGGTGTGGTTAAGCAGGATGGCTTCTATCTTACTTTCTAAAGCTTCCTTCCATAGCGGTGCTTCTGGAGTTGACAATGCTTCGGCGATCGTCCGTGGTTCATCCTGAACCAAATAAGCTTCAAAATCTAGACCGAAGGTTTTGTCCTTTCGGGCCCTTTTGCTTCTTCTTGGTTCCATCTCTGAATCTTCCAAGTCCTGAGAATCAGGAATACTGGATTCCGGATAATCAGCTACTTCAGAATTCACTAGATCTGAGTCGTTCGAATCTAGGTAGCCATCGACTCCTTGGTCCTCAGAGATGTGATTGTAACTTCGTTTGCGAGAGATTATGTTATTTCCCTTATACGGAAATGTATCTTCAAAGAAACTTGCGTTTCTTGATTCCATGATCGTACCTTCATGAATATCTGGTACATCCGATTTATGCACTATGAAGCGATAAGCACTACTGTTATTGGCATATTCGATGAATATGCAGTTCACAGTCTTAGGTCCAATCTTGACCTGCTTTGGCATAGGTACTTTTACCTTGGCCAGACAACTCCATACCTTCAAATACTGGTAGGTAGGTTTTTTTCCTTTCCATAGCTCGTATGGAGTCTTGTCTTTACCCTTGTGTGGAACTCTGTTAAGAATTCTATTCGCGGTAATGACAGCTTCTCCCCACATGGTTTGAGTGAGGCCCGAATTGATGAGAAAAGCATTCATCATTTTCTTTAGTGTTCGGTTCTTGCGTTCAGCAACACTGTTTGATTGAGGTGAGTAAAGAGTCATTGTTTGATGAACTATACCCGATTGGATACAGAACTCTTCAAAAGACGCTACATATTCTCCGTCTCTATCACTACGAATTGTTTTAATCCGTCCGCTTAGTTGATTCTAAACTTCTGCTTTGTAGCGTTTGAATGCTTCAAAGGCTTCATCTTTACTTTTTTGTAAGTAAAGGTAACAAAACATTGTGTCATCATCTATGAAAGTCACAAAGTACTTGTTCTTTCTCTAGTTTGAGCGAACTGTTGACACCAAATTTTGACCCATTTTTGGGTATTTCTTGCAATTTAAGTATTTTAGGACACCGCATTTTAATTGCAATTTTTTGCATTTTTATTATAATAAATCATATTTTTTACCTAATATTCTATATTATTTTATTCTTTACAAAATGACACCTCATTTTATTAGGCATTAAACATTTTTCAAATATTATGTTATTATGATTGCACCATAATTTTATTTTAATAATTTTTGCATCTCTTTAAATAATTAATTGGCATCACGTTTTTACTTTTAATTAGACATTAAATATTTCTTAAATAGTATGTCAGTTATTTTATTTTAATAATTTTGCATCGTTTAAATATTTTTTCTTTTAAATAATTAACTCGTTTTGCATTTTTTGTCAAACAAGTTCAATCCAAGGCACAATTCGGATCGGTCTAATCCAACACTCTTTTTAATTTCCCCCCAAAAAACCAAACCTAGTCCCATCATATCTTTTATCATTACCACACTCCACCCCCATACTTTATTTCACCATTTCAACACACTTCCCTTCCTTTATCGAACATCTCAGCCGCACTTCAGAAAAGGTCACTCCATCATCTTCTTCAATCAAATCTCTGCTCTTTCATTGTTCTCCCATCTTCCTCCCTACATCTCTCTTATATTTTTTACCCTTGCTCCCGTCTTCTCCTCACTATCCCTCACCCCCACTGCTCACACACACACACAACAGCCCTAAACTTCCGTCACTGACACCCCACTCCGACGAAGTCACACCTCCGGAGTTCACTAAACCAACGAACCCACCACCCCCCGATGAACCACCATCACTCTTACCCTCATTCTCGTCGACCACTGGCGACGTCGCTCCTGTATTAGCCGTGAAAATGACGCCGCTGTCCCCACACTACTGGGTTTTTTCGATTTTTTGGATTTATTCCATTATTGTTTGTTGGACTGATTTTTATTTTGAATCTCGCCGGAGTTTGACCTATGTTTTGCTTTGTTTATGAAATGTTGCATATTTGAGTTGTTGGGGACTGATTTTTTGTTGATTTTTGTGGTGCACTGATTTTCTAGTGTGGGCCAGCTCGGTTCGGGCTTGTGTCACGGGATTTGTTGGATGTTGGTTATTTTCTGATTTCTCTAATTTTTGGTCCTCTGCTCCGGCGAAGTTCTGAAACTTCGCGTGTTCACGTTATTATTCCTACCGCTTTACCATTTGGCTGATTTGATTTTTTGTCGGGTAAATCGCCGGAGTTTTACTCCGGCGAAGTTCTGAAAATTCCGGCGATATTGTTGTTTTGTTTCTGTTTGCTACTGCTCACGAACCATATTTTTGCTACGTTGCAGCGAGCCGCTTGCTGTCCGTTTCGCACAGATTTTGAAATTTTACCCTTTGCTTTATTTTATTAAACTTATTTAGAATAAATGCTACACTATTTGTAATGAATGATTTGAACATGATACTACATTTGGCCAATGAAAAAGTTATCCGTCGATTTTTTAGGTCTCCACAGTTGCAAAGACGGAAAATAAAATCTTTGGGCGTTGATGATTTCTTTTACTTACACCGGATGCCAACAGGCGTTGGCGGGGCGATTATATTGACTAATAAGTCACAAGTTTGCAGCCAAGACTTGTTTAGGACGTCCCACTTTATTTTATATATCTGAGCCCTCCGTAATCAAAACTATTATTGTTTTGGCGCGGATGTGCATGTTTTATTTATTTTATTGTTTCTAACAGTATGGCCGATGAAGATATCTTCGTCTGATTTCCAAAGTCTCCCCTGTACAAAAGACGGTTTTTATTTTTTAGTTTACTTATTAATTATTATCGTTGTTTGATAGTTATTTATTCTTTTACTGACACTTTTACTAAGTGTTTATACAGATACTCGGAGATGCATCTTGGGCAAAATGCCTAAAAGGAGCTAAAGAAGACAAGAAGATGTCATTCGTAGTTTTATTTTATTGTCGTATTTAATTTTATTTTTTATTTTTTAGATAATTAACCTAGGTTTGACCGGATAACCGCAAGTTAGCGAATCTTAAAGGATGTCTAACCCCTTCCCTTTAGGATAATAAAGAACTCTGATCCAGAAACTCATTAATTTCGCAGACCATTAAATGGAGATCAATTGCAGTATTTTTATTGCAATAGTTCAAGTGTCCTAATTCACTTAACTAATTAGGTGGCGACTCCTCAAAACAAGCATTTTGCTCCGTCCAGGGAACCGCGTCAAAGCAAAGCAACGTTGCAGTTCTGTTCAGACCAAGGTCAAAAACGGGCGCGACAACATGGCGACTCCGCCGGGGATATCAGGTTCTTGACCATAGCAAACTCAAGTTATTTATATATTGCGCTTTATTTTTGCTTTTATTTTGTTGTAAATGCTTAAATTGTTTGCTTTTAATTTTGTAATTAACTGTTTTAATTGCTATCTTTTTTATTGCTTTTCTTAAATAGTCATTCCGCTCATATTTCCTCCCTTACGGAAAATTCACACTATCACACACTACACGCGAGGTGTGCTTCGCGCACCCGCAAATTTATTTCAAATATCCAAATTTAGGAGAGTTGACGTTTTGCGCGGAGTTGTTCGGTTCGTCTGGACGGCCGCGTAGCCTTCTCACTCGAGTAGTCCGCTCGGGAACCTTGCGTCTAGTAAGTCAAATCTTAGAAAATTTAGGATGCTATACCACCGTTTATTTTAAGTCATACATGCATGCATCTTAGGTGGGTCGGACCTTGGTATCGTCTCTCCACAATTAGGAAATCCACCAAATTGTGGACGGGTTTCACAACCTAACGACCAATAATCATATATGTGTAGCGTGATAATGACAGACGGATTCAAGTCTAATCATGACATGCCAAAATTGGAAAATGTACATTTATATTGTTTTCATTTCCAACAAAAACATTAATGTTTAGCAACTTGGAATCTGCCATAATCTCACATATTTGACATTTAGGTCAGCCTGGCATAAGAGAGGTCTCATGCATATTAGGGCGCACGCTTGATTTACATGAGTTTGTTTTACTAATGTTTGTCGCTAGCAACTCTGTACATATTATTTAAAGCATTAATTACCCTTTTAACTTTGTACAAACCATGTTATGTGTTCGCAACTCCGGGCACAAACATTTGCATTTTTTGCACTTTTGTTGTCATACTGCAATCGGGACTTCTACTGGATAAATCGTTCTTGAACATCACGACTTGGACCTTGTGAAACATCAACCTCCAGTCCGGTCGAATCTATCAGGGGGGTCTCTGACTATACTGTCACTCGCGCATTTTATTATTATTTTTCCGTGACTTTCCTACTCTCATCCATTTCTCATATTTTTGCAGAAATATCGTCCTCGCAAACAGTCGGGGACGGTCGTTCAAAAAACATTGTCCCTGGAGATACTCCATTAAATAACAAAACTAAAGCGTCATAAAGATGACCGGGAGTTATGTTGACTGAAAGTAGTCAGCCAATATCAGATTCAACGATGCATCACTTTGAGTTTTCTATACCTTTGTATTTTATACATATTTGCAAATTCAATTGATATGTTTAGCTTTAATTATGTAATAAATTTATATCATTCATTGGATAACATATATTTCCGAACTACGCGTGTCTGATTCTCACCACACGGTGTGATACATAGGCAACCCATCTTGGGTTCGGCACCACATAAAAAAGTGATAATAATAAAATAGAGGACATATTTGGTTCATCCATGCATTTCATTCATCTTATCACGGATATTCATTTTTTATTACATTCATCATATCATGGACATTCATTTTTCATTACATTCATTCTATCACGAAAATTCATTTTTCATTACATTCATCATATCATGGACATTCATTTTGTCATTACATTCATCATATCACGAACATTCATTTTTCATTACATTCATCGTATCATTGACATTCATTTTTTTTATTACATTCATCATATTACGGACATTCATTTTACTTTGCATTCATCTCATAGCGGACAATAATTTGTTTTGCAAAGCTTTTACTCTTGTTATCATATCATGGATAAATTATTTTTCAAGCATACATTTTATAACTTATCTGAACGAACTACGCGCACCTAATTCTCATCAAAAGTGAGATACGTAGGCAGTCCTATTCGGGTTCGGTACCCTTTATTCAAAAAAATACAAAAAAAATTATTCAAAAATACAAAAAAAAAAAGAACTTATTCAAAAATATTTTTAAGTATCATTGTTTGACTTGGTTGATACCAACACATTTATGAGTGTGCATAAGAAGTGATAAATAACAATCGGTATTGTGAAGAGGACTTACTTCGTGGTAAACCATAGATTCTTTTGGTACCTCTCATTCACACCTGTAATGACATGGTCTTGCATGCTTTCAAGATAAGAACGAAACCAACTTCATCGTTTCATGTGCATTGTGTGGTGAGTTTTATAATAAGTTCAATTGTCTTGCATTGTGATCTAGAACTTGGCTTGAATGTTTGTTGAGGCGAAATCCTGAGTAACACTCGGTATATGAAATGATGGTAGACTTTCTTTGATCCGTTTGAGCCTTTTAAGTCTACCAAATAGCATTATCCGTAGTACTCTACTCCCCCTTTGAGCCTAAAGTCTATTCTTTTGACAACCACTTAATAAGCTTATACCCTTCCTGAGTGCATACGCACTATCCATCTCGTGGGCCGACCTTCTTGAGCGCTTTAGAAATGTGCAAGTGGCTGACAAAAAATCTAGTTGAAGTTTTCGAAGACAAAAGTTGTCAAAGTCCCAAAAGGAAAAATAAAAAAACGAAGGACGACTTCACAAAAAGAAGAATCAAAAGCCCCGACATTATAAAGAAATGATAAATGAAATGAGAAAATAACTCTGAAAAAAAAGGGGCTACAAACGAAAGATTCAAAAATAAGTTAGTACAAAAGAACTGAGACAAAGAAAAAAGAGCAGGTCAGCATTAAAATGCACAAATATCAAGCACGTACGTAGTCCAACGCTCGAGGAAGGATTAGTCACTTTTTACCCAAATGATATCCATCCCTTCCCCCAAACCTACATTACAAGCCCGTGACAAGCCCTACATAATCTTATACTGAGGGTTCTCACATTAGTGGATACTTACATGACGGCCAAGCCTATGGTATCACAATTGCATGCATTGAACATCTTTCTGAGTGTGAGTGTGTTTCTCTAAATGTCCCAAAATTCAAAATACTTGAATATATGTGAGGATGGGACTTCCTTTCAGCGAGGGCATTTGAAACATGATGATGCGTATAGTTCAAAACCTTGGCTGCAAGAAAGTGTGTCGATACTTAGGTATGTCTGAAGTACAATCTGAAGCTGTATGAATTACCCTGGAGTCAATCTCGGTTAGACTGAAAGCAATAAACAGAAATCCTTATGCACAATACTAATTGTTGGTATCAACTGAAGTCAGAACGTGATGTTGTCTTCCTATTTTTTCAGAAAAACAACAAAAAAATACATATATTGAAAATCTTATCTTTTGCATCACGAAATCCGTCTTGACCTGATTCCCTCAGGGGATACGTAGGCGGCCACATCGACTTCGGTCCCACATTATTGAAAACCTTAAAAATTCTTATTCTTTGAATCACGAATTATGGCTTGACCTGATTCCCTCAGGGGATACGTAGGCGGCCACATCGGCTTCGGTCCCACATTATTAAAAACCTTAAAAATTCTTATTTTTGCATCACAAACTACGTCTTGACCTGATTCCCTTGACGGGATACGTAGGTGGCCACATCGGCTTTGGTCCAACTTTTGAAACCTTACAATCTTATTTTTTGCATCACGAATTGCGTCCTGACCTGATTCCCTCTGCGGGATACGTAGGCGGCCACATTGGCTTCGGTCCCACATCATTTGAAAATGATAAAAATCCTTATTTTTACATCACGAACTACGTCTTGACCTGATTTCCTCTGCGGGATACGTAGGCGACCACATTGGCTTCGGTCCCACATCATTTGAAAATCATAAAATTTTTTATTTTTCCAACACGAACTACGTCTTGACCTGATTCCCTCAGCAGGATACGTAGGCGGCCAAATTGGCTTCG
The DNA here is from genome assembly GCA_029844215.1 of Przewalskia tangutica. Taxonomy (NCBI): domain Eukaryota; kingdom Viridiplantae; phylum Streptophyta; class Magnoliopsida; order Solanales; family Solanaceae; genus Przewalskia; species Przewalskia tangutica. The sequence goes on from CM056732.1 coordinate 3,098,149, forward strand.
GTCCAACATCATTTGAAAACCATAAAAATTCTCATTGTTTGCATCACGAACTACGTCTTGACCTGATTCCCTCGGCGGGATACGTAGGCAGCCACATCGGCTTCGGCCACGCCATTTGAAATCTTTCATCTATTATTTTTACACATAACAAGATAAGCTCATCTGATCACCTTGATAGAGCAGGCAAGTTACCTACACATGACTCGATTTTGTCTAAATGGAGAGTTCAACATCCTTATATACCAGAAACTGGGGCATATTTTAAGGATCACATTCATGTTTGGCATCTCTACAAAATCGTCATCTAGACCTACAGGGCCCATCCGCATTATGTTCGTACAAGGACGGTATTTCGACTCACAGGGTCATATTCTCATCCTTATCTACTCATTTTCACATTACATATATCCATGCATTAACTTTTCATCCAGATTAGATTTGCAAGAACTTCAACATCATTTCAATCCAGGAGGGTCGCAAACGTACAACGTCTATGCAACGTCGTCATTTCAACCCATATGGGTCACAAAGCAGGTACGTCCATAAAACGACGTCATTTTCATTTTCATTATATTTCGTTTATGCAACGACGAACATCTGCATCGCATCTATGCAACGACGTCATTTCATTTATGCATATGCAAAGGCTTCATCTATGTTTCGTCTATGCAACGACGAACATCTGGATCGCGTCTATGCAACAATGTCATTTCATTCAAGTCTATGCAACAAAGTCATTTCATTTAAAGAATATGCAACAACTTCATATATGTTTCATCTATGCAACGACAAGCATATACATCGCGTCTATGCAATGAAGTTATTTCATTCAAACCTATGCAACGACTTCATTCATGTTTCATCTATGCAGTGACGAACATCTGCATCGCGTCTATGCAACGATGTCATTTCATTTAAGCCTATGCAACGGTTTCATCTATGTTTCGTCTATGAAACGACGAGCATCTGCATCGGGTCTATGCAACGACGCCATTTCAGTTAAGCATATGCAACAACTTCATCTATGTTTCGTCTATGCAACGACGAACATCTGCATCGCGTCTATGCAACGACGTCATTTCATTTATGTCTATGCAATGGCTTCATCTATGTTTCATCTATGCAACGATGAACATCTGTATCGCGTCTATGTAACGACGTCATTTAATTTAAGCCTATGCAACGACTTCATCTATATTTTGTCTGTGCAACGACGAACATCTGCATCGTGTCTATGCAAAGACGTCATTTCATTTAAGCCTATGCAACGATTTCATCTATATTTCGTCTATTCAACGGCGAACATCTGCATCGCGTCTATGCAAGGACGCTATTTCATTTAAGTCTATGCAACAGCATCATCTATATTTCGTCTATGCAACGACGAACGTCTGTATCACGTCTATACAACGACGTCATTTCATTTAAGCCTATGCAACGGCTTCATCTATGTTTCGTCTATGCAACGACGAGCATCTGCATCGCGTCTATACAACGACGTCATTTTATTTAAGCCTATGCAATGTCTTCATCTATGTTTCGTCTATGCAGCGACGAACATCTGCATAGAGTCTATGCAACGACGTCATTCAATTTAAGCCTATGCAACGACTTTCTCTATGTTTCGTCTACACAATGACGACATTTGCATTATGTCAACACAATGACGCCATCATTTTCGTCAATATAATAACAACATCTGCATTACGTCAACACAATGACGACATCATCATCGCATAAACACAATGATGTCATCAGCATCGTCAACACAATGATGACATCATCCTCGCGACAACACAATGACGTCACCAACATTCTGTCTTTCTCAGAATCTGCAAACACTTTTTTCATCTTGACCTCGGGAACAAACATCCTAGAGACATTTCAGGGAACAAACACCCTATCTCTTTCAGCATCCCATCGCACTTGTAACTCAGTCTCATCACAATTCGACACTGGGATAAATTTTGAATCTGCGTCGGCATTGTCTTTAATTTTGCAGCATCACAGCAGCACAGTGTCATCATGATTCAACAGTGGGACAATTTTGGATCGGCGTCTGCCGCTTTAATTTTCTAGCATCGTAGCAACTCAGTGTCATCATGATTCAATACTAAGATAATTTCGAATCAGTGTTTGTCCGCTTTAATTAACTAGCATCGTAGCAACACAGTGTCATCATAGTTTGACATTGGGACAAAAATTTTGAATCTGCATTAGCTTTGTTTCCCAATTCTTTTAAAATTCTCTTGTTTGCCCGTTCATTTTTTGATTTTGTTCTAATTCTTACGATGGAGACAAAATTGACTACAAGTCAACGTCTTTGTCCGAAAACTCTTTCATCGTCTTCGGTCAAAGAGGAACAAGTTGTTGACACCCATTTTTTGGGTATTTCTTGCAGTTTTAAGTATTTTAGGATACCGCATTTTAATCGCAATTTTTCGCATTTTATTATAATAAATCATATTTTTTACCTAATATTCTATATTATTTTATTCTTTGCAAAATGACACCTCATTTTATTAGGCATTAAACATTTTTCAAATATTATGTTATTATGATTGCACCATAATTTTATTTTAATAATTTTTGCATCTCTTTAAATAATTAATTGGCATCATGTTTTTACTTTTAATTAGACATTAAATATTTCTTAAATATTATGTCAGTTATTTTATTTTAATAATTTTGCATCATTTAAATATTTTTTTTCTTTTAAATAATTAACTCGTTTTGCATTTTTTGTCAAATCAGTCCAATCCGAGGCACAATTCGGATCGGTCCAATCCAACACCCTTATTAATTTCCCCCCAAAAAACCAAACCTAGTCCCATTATATCTTTTATCATTACCACACTCCACCCCCATACTTTATTTCACCATTTCAACACACTTCCCCTCTTTTATCAAACATCTCAGTCGCACTTCAGAAAAGGTCACTCCATCATCTTCTTCAATCAAATCTCTGCTCTTCCATTGTTCCCTAATCTTCCTCCATACATCTCCCTTATATTTTTAACCCTTGCTCACATCTACTCATCACTATCCTTCACCCCCACTGCTCTCACACACACACACAGCAGCCCTAAACTATCATCACTGACACCCCACTCCGGCAAAGTCACGCCGCTGGAGTTCACTGAACCAGTGAACCCATCACCCCCCGACGAACCACCATCACTCTTACCCCCATTCTCGTCGACCACTGGCGGCGTCGCTCCGTCGTTAGTCGTGGAAGTGACGCCGGTGTCCCCACACTACTGTTTGTTTTCGATTTTTTGGCTTTATTACATTATTGTTTGTTGGACTGATTTTTATTTTGAATCTCGCCGGAGTTTTTTGCTTTGTTTATGAAATGTTGCATATTTGAGTTGCTGGGGATTGATTTTTTGCTGATTTTTATGGTGGACTGATTTTCTAGTGTGGGCCAGCTCGGTTCGGGATTGTGTCATGGGATTTGTTGGATGTTGGTTATTTTCTGATTTCTCTAATTTTTGGTCCTCTGCTCCGGCGAAGTTCTGAAACTTCTGTCATGTTTGTTGTTATTGTTCCTACTGTTTTCAGTCTTGCTGTCGGGCTGATTTGATTTTCTGTCGGTTAAAACGCCGGAGTAAAACTCCGACGAAGTTCTGAAAATTCCGGCGATATTGTTGTTTTTTTTTGTTTTCTACTGCTCACGAACCATATTTTTGCTACGTTGCAGCGAGCCGCTTGCTGTCCGTTTCGCACAGATTTTGAAATTTTACCCTTTGCTTTATTTTATTAAACTGATTTAGAATAAATGTACACTATTGGTAATGAATGATTTGAACATGATATTACATTTGGCCGATGAAAAAGTTATTCGTCGATTTTTTAGGCCTCCACAGTTGCAAAGACGAAAAATAAAATCTTTGGGCGTTGATGATTTCTTTTACTTACACCGGATGCCAACAGGCGTTGGCAGGGCGATTATATTGACTAATAAGTCACAAGTTCGCAGTCAAGACTTGTTTAGGACGTCCCACTTTATTTTATATATCTGAGCCCTCCGCAATCAAAACTATTATTGTTTTGGCCCGGATCTGAAGGTTTTATTTATTTTATTGTTTCTAACAGTATGGTCGATGAAGAGATCTTCGTCTGATTTCCAAGGCCTCCCCTGTACAAAAGACGGATTTTATTTTTTAGTTTACTTATTAATTCTTATCGATGTTTGATAGTTATTTATTCTTTTACTAAGTGTTTATACAGGTATCCGGAGATGCATCTTGGGCAAAATGCCTAAAAAGGGCTAAAGAAGACAAGAAGATGTCATTCGTAGTTTTATTTTATTGTCGTATTTAATTTAATTTTTAATTTTTAATTTCTAAAAAATGATAGATAATTAATCTAGGTTTGACCGGATAACTGCAAGTTAGCGGATCTTAAAGGATGTCTAATGTTGACACCCAATTTTGACCCTCTCGTCCAGTCATTAACTATAAATTACACTAATTTTTTCAAAATAATGTTAGCAGTTTTATAATAATAAAATGCAACAATAAAACATTAATACATGCATAAATAAGCGATATAATAATGGCACCGCATTTTACGTAGAGTATTAAGCATTTTTTTACGTCTCACGTCCGCACTTGTTGCCTAAATATCAGTCGTAATTTAAGCTCTATTCTATTTTTGCTAATTCTTAATAATTTTAAATACACGAATAAATAAATAATTTAACAATGACGTCGCATCAAACATTCCTTAAAATTATAGGTACATTTATTAATACCCAAAGCAATGTCAAAGCAATTTAAACCCCTTTTAATTTTAATTTAACATCGCAAAATACGCATAATAAATAATATTTTAATAACGACATCGCATTATAAAATATTAAGCACTAATTAAATAGCACGTCCGCATTTATTATTATAATAATTTAAACTCAAGTTAAAATTAATGAAGCACCTAAAGTCATATTAAGATAATTTAATTTTAACTTAAACAATGATAAATATGCACAATAAATGAGATTTTAAATAATAGCATTGCACTTATAAAAGCATTAAGTACTCTTTAAAAATCATATCCGCAATTTATTAATACTCAAAGAAATTTCATAAATATTATTTATAATTTAAACTCCTATTAAACTAATTTTAATCTAACACATGCTATTTAATAATAGTGTCGCATTCATAAAAACATTAAACAATTCTCAAATATCATATCTGCGTTTAGCATTTTAATAATGTCATAAATAATTTAAACCACATCTTTATTTCCCACTAACTTTAATAACACCCTTAAAACCCTACTAATTAATAAAGTACCTAAAACTAATACCTAATTAAATAATATCACCATCCCACCCTTTTATTTCCAGCAGCCCATAAACCCGCGGCCCACCAGTTGGCCCAAACGTCCAAAGCCTCATCTTCTTAACCCAATACCCCTTAAACAAATAAAAAACTGAAGAACCCTAAACCTAAAACGCAAGAAGCCCCTAAATCGCCGCATCTCGCTCCCCATCGCCCCAGCCGGGATTCTCGCCTGAGAATCCGGCGAATCACCTACCAAATCGTCCTATCTTGCCAAAACAAATCCAGTACAAAATCTTACCACAATTTTTACACCAAATCGTTCTAAATAAGCACTAAAAGCATTACGAAAACAGTACCAAAATCACGTCCCAAACCTTATACCATAAACCCGTCGCTGGTTTTGGCAAGAAATTAACCAAAATTGTACCACATATCGCACAAGATCTGCCCACAAATTGCCTCTAAAAATACCGAAAATCATACCAAAATTAATTCGAAATTGCACCAACACCTTATCAAATTCGAAACCCAAATTAGGCTATATAAACCAATCAATATACACATGCAAAGGAGGAGTTTTACACGGAGGAACCCCCCTTAAAATCAGAAAAATTAGCAGTCAAGGGGAATAGGCATCGAAGAAACAGAGGTCGAGCACCGCTTTCATCTAGAAGAAGACTTTTCTTACAATCTTAAAATTAGCAGTGAAAAGGGCAAGAACCATCATGGGAATATAGTAAAGCATATAGAAGAAGTACCAGAAATTAACAGAAAGCAGGCGAGAACTCATAGCAATTTATAATTTCTAGAAGTCATTTTAGCGCAAGTTCTGTTCGCAAAGTCGAAGCCTCACCCTTCTTTATCGCATAGCACAAAACCTCCGAGTGAATCGACGACTTGATACGCTTCCTCGATTCGCTGCCCGGAGAAGGTAAACTCATCACCCTTCGATTCTCCTATGATTGATACTTTGTGATTTATATGATGTTGCACTTATTCAATGTGGTTGGTTTAACTTAATGACTGTTCATACATGTTAAATTGCGTCATGTGTTAGAGCGATGTTACTTGTTGTTCAAGTAAATCGGATTAAAGCGCATCATGCTTAGTTTAGATTCAATTAGCTTATACTCAGCAGAGTTAGATGTTAAGCATGTTTGAAAGATGGTATTTTGTTCATTGGAAGGACTGTCGAACATATTGAATCTAGAGCTGGTGTTTATTGGACTAATATACAGTTTTTCTTTTTAAAAATCTACATGTTTGATGGTTATTGCTATGATGGCTTATTTGCACTGTGGCAATATCCAACATATTTTCGGCTGGTTATATTCAGGAAGGTTATTAGCACATCGAGTTATATGCTGCATTAAATTAAGATAGTTTAAACATAGGAAGATTCTCTAAAGTTATCTAATCCATAACCAGGGTACACATAGCCCAGTTTCGTGTGGGGTTATCCACTGTTCTGAGTGACTGTTGTGTATGCTTAAGTCCATAAAACGCTCCTATGTTGGTTTAAGAATCTGTTAACACATATATGCTGTTTAGTTGGTTTAATACGTAGCTTTTCTATTTTAAAAGTTGTTGATATGTGCGAATTGCCACAAGCATCATGTTGTTTGGTTTAAGCTTCCTGCATCGTAGTTTCTTGGGCGCAACTGCCATGATTGCCTTAGTCCCGATTATCTTCTATACCCTGCATGTTTTAAAGAATATGTTGCTTGCCTGTCCCAATATCTGTCAAAGCAGCATTGCATTGCCTTTCCTGTCCAAGTAATATAGAAGTAACTTTAAAATTGCTCATCTGCTTTTCTTGCATCTTAATTTCTTGTTGGAGACACATATTGGTTTAGCGATTCTGTCTTTCCCTAAGTAAATCATGAACCTGATGAAGTCCTAGTTGGATATTTGGGAGAGTTTTGTTTAAATAACTCTAATGTTGATCCCAGACACTTGTCGTATGCTAGCCAAGTAATTTAATTTACATACAGCTTTAAGAGATGCTCATGTTACCCATGCTAGGCCCAATGTGAAGTTGTTTTAAGGGATATGTTAATTTAAATAAAATTATTGCTCCATTTGATCATTCCAGCATAAATGAAAGTGTATACATATATCCTATATACAAGCGTGCATATTTGCTTACCGGTTATATATATCCAAATGCTTTTCATAAGAGTCGTGACATGAGGTATGTGGTCATAGTTTAATTCATCACATGGTTGATACCCCACAGTGATACCTATTTCGGGTCCTTGGGAATTTAGAATGATATTTGTAACATGTTTCTATGTTCTTGGTTGGCTTATGAGTAGTATGAGATATACCTTAGCTCTGGATCCCTAAGGGCATGCATTAAAGTCTGTACTAATGAATTCGGCCCAGTAAATTGCTTACTGCGTCTGTTGGGCCTGCTCGGTCTTTGAACAGCAAACTGCAGTAGTTTCAATATGTTTAAATTTTGCTTGTTCGTTATTTGATAAGTTTTGTGGGATATTTGCTAATCCTTTTCTTTTTTGTTTTACATGGAATGCATTGGAGCAATCTCATTGCGAGACTCTTCACGAGCCACACCGCATGAGTGCCTGCATCTGTGTCCACCGCATTTCGCCTCAGAATTTCCAAACAAAAGGGGACGAGACGACATTGTCATCCCCCTCAAAGCATCTTTTTGGCCTCTTAATCTTATATGTCTTATATTTGTTTGTTTATTTGTTGAAATTTAATTAGCTAACTTTGTAATTAATAGAAAATCTAGAGCAATTAGTCTTTGAACATATAAGGTGGAAAGGTAATTTAAAATTAGAAATACACTTCTAACTTGCTTACCTTTTAGGTTTGTCATACATATGCTAAACAATTTCATATCTAATCATGAAATTAACAAAAGAAATTGATTTTCTCATAACCCACTTAAGGACATTATAATTTATTTTCATAATAAAATTATCTTCTTATTATCAATTGCAAAAATAGTCCCTTTCACATCACACCATACATGTATTAATCAAAAATCTTTTTTTTTTAAATACATATCTTTAGTAAATACATTAATTTTGCATCATTTATTTTATAAGTACTATTTTACGTATATTTTTATGGCATTAGTCTCATAAATCTTTTATTTAATGTATTCTTTTATGAAACACTTGCAACATCTTTTAAAACACGCATCTTCTCTAACATAATAATCAACCTAGGTTTGGCAGGATAACCGCAAGTTAGCGAATTTTAGAGGGTGTCTAACCCCTTCCCTCTAGATTAATAAAGGACTCTTACTTAGAATCTCACACTAGTTTTGCAGACCATATAAAATGGAGTTAATGTTGACTTTAACCTAGTTAACATTTAGATGTCCTAATTCACCCAACTAATTAGGTGGCGACTCCGCGAACCCCTTCACAACCCTTTTAGCACTTTTAACAACCTTTTAGCATTTTAGCACCTTTTTAGCATTTTATTTTTATTTTCTAACATTTCTATAGCAGGAGTTAGTTAGAATATGTTGCGGTCGAAAAAGGGTGTGACACCTAACCCCTTCCCTTTAGGATAATAAAAAACTCTAATCCAGAATCTCATTAATTTCGCAGACCATTAAATGGAGATCAATTGCAGTATTTTTATTGCAATAGTTCAAGTGTCCTAATTCACTTAACTAATTAGGTAGTGACTCCTCAAAACAAGCATTTTGCTCCATCTAGGGAACCGCGCCAAAGCAAAGAAACGTTGCAGTTCTGTTCAGACCGAGGTAAAAAACGGGCGCGACACGAACTTCAAATCACATATATCAGTGTGTATAAGTTCTAGAGGGGCGGTTTCCTTCCGACTGATCTAAAGGGACTCTTGGAAAGCTTTGCCTCTATGCACACCTCACACTTACGTTGAGGGTTTATGTCAATAGATGGCAATAATTCCAACTTTACCAATCTTTGGATAGATTGATGGTTAACATATCCTAATCTATGATGCCATAGATTAGACGACTCAATCAAGTAAGTAGAAGGCTCATTTTATTGATAGTTGAAATAGAAGGCATTACATGTGCAGCATTAAGCTGAAAGAGACCTTCACAGACGAAGCCCCTTCCTACAAAGGTTCCATTTTTAGTGATTACAAACTTGTTAGCCTCTAACACTAGCCTAAAACAAGCATTTACTAACAAAGATTCAGAAATCATATTTCTACGAATTTCTGGGACATGCATCACTTTCTTCAGAATCAGCTCCTTCCCGGACGTCATCTTTAGGATCACCTTTCCTACCCCCAGTACCTCTGAAGAAGAATTGTTTCTCATGAACAACTTCTTGTCTGAGACTGGTGTATATGTGGAGAAGTCATCTATATTGGAAAAAATATGACGGGTAGCACCTATGTTCAACCACCACTGCACCGTATTCTCCATGAGGTTTGCTTCAAGAACCACCGCTGAACTCCTCAATCATATCGTCCACAAGCGTGTCTTCGACGATGTTAGCTGTTACACCTCGTAAGTTTAAGGCGATAATTAAGAACGTCATTAAGGAAATTAAAATACTTAAGGATGTGATTTCGAAAAAGTTTTTGTTACAACGAGCGTGACAAGGGAGTTGAAAATGATTGTTGTATATTCTCGTTATGGATTAGTTACATATTATAAGAATTACGACATTGAGAATATGAGACCTTATGAAATTCCCGAAAATTAAATGAAACGAAAGTTAAGATAAAAAGAAGTGGGATTAAGATTTATTACTTGGATGATTGATTTAATTTAAGTAGACAATGAGGGACTAAAGTGTAATATTTAAGAGATCAAGGTCTAATTATTGAAATTCAGATTTTTCCTTTTATTCCCCTAAAACACATTGAAGCATTCATCTAATTCCATTTCAAACTCAAGCAAATTCTCTCATTCTCCTCTCAAATTGAAGAAAACATACCCACTCCATAACAAATTTAGAATGCAATTCACTTCATTTTCAAGATTTAAGAGTTACTCTACAAATTCCAAACACAAAACACACAAAAAAAACGTGAAAAAAACAGTGGGTATTTCACCACTGCTGGGCCGGAAAATCTGGGCAGTTTTTCCAGATTTTAAGACGAATTTGTGGAAGAAAAACATGTATAAATGATGGGTTAACATTGTGGGATGAATGCATGTCAAATTGGATTTGAAAAGTGAAGAATTGGGCAAGAAATTGGGAAAGAATCGATAGAACAGTGGGCGGAAAATTGGGACTATTCTGGATGATTTAAAGGACTGTTTTGGGCTTCTTTGAAAGGTAAAAGTTATCCTTTTCATTATATATTTGGTAGATTAATTGACGTTGTAGTTAAGGAATTAACTCATGTTAAATAAGAATTGGAACTAAGAGATTGCATGTGATTATTGTTGGTATTGTTGAAGTTGGAGTGGCCGATTGTGGGTTGGCTTATTACCTTGGGTTTGATTATGGTTGTTATTATTCTTGTCATTACTTGCATGTTGAGATTGAAAAGAATTTTGATATATAAGTTATAATTGATTAAATGGAAGTGTTGGAACATGAATTGGATTGTAAGAAGTTAAGGAAGTAACTTTGGAAATTAAGCCTTGTTGGCCGAGACTTGTATGAAAACGTGGACATTGTTGTACGGTAATAAGGGCTGATTTTGTGAAGTTAAAATGTTGGGAATTTGATTATAAACATGTATTTATGTTATGGTAATTACTAATACATGTCTTGAAGGAATTAAAGTTTAGTAAGGTGATATGTTGCAAACTAGAAGACTAGAACTCTTGTTGTTGCCCTTAGAATTGATGGATTATTTTAAGGTTGTTCTAATATGGATTAACATAAGAAATAGGTGTAGTAATCACCTGGTTTGCTGTAGTTGAGATATGACGTAAATATAAAAGAGAAGGAATACGTTATGATGATATAAATTGAATATCTGAGATTATTATGGTTATATTTTTGAAGTTATGACTTGTTGTTGGTATTGCTGGCTTGGTTTAAAATTTATGGATATGCGCATAAATAGGGGAAGTGCTGCCCGAATTTTTATAGAATAGGAAGTCGTCATTCGATATAAAGTATGCTAAGTGACCATAAGAATTGACGAGCGTATTACCATTATTATAGGTTGACATACTAGACGAGACGTATCTTAATATTGAGTTGATTAGTTCGACTAAGAGGTATGTGAAACTCTTTCTTCTTTCTTTTGGCATGATTTTTCATAAAGTAAACATACGACGGACGTACATGGTTCCTATATAGTCTAATTCCTAGTAATGTGAGTTATGAGAAGTATCATTGATTCTCTAGCAAAAAGTTCATTTTTTTATGATTTTATCGAGTTTTCAAATGATGTCTAAAAATGGTACTTAATATGATAGTGTCCTTTTTCTATTCCATTGAGAGACGAGTGATGATTTAATATGTGTAAAGCTACTCAGGATATTCTATTGGTGCTAATGTGATTATATGACTTTATCGCATTCCAGAAGGGTCGGGCAGTATACCTTACATGACAGTAGATATGATCTCATGGACATGTATCCATGATGCAGGTATAGATACCCATGACAGTAGATATGATTCCATGGACATGTATCCATGATGCGGGTATAGATACCTTTGACAGTAGATATGATTCTATAGACATATATCCATGATACGGGTATAGATACCCATGATAGTAGATATGATTCCATGGACATGTATCCATGATGCGGGTATAGATACTCATGACAGTAGATATGATTCCATGGACCTGTATCCATGATGCGGGTATAGATACTCATGACAGTAGATATATGTATATAGGACGATTAGATGGATAAGTATTCATGATCACTGATATGATCCTCTATTTTTCATGGCACTATTAAATTGGTAATTGATAATCTTATATGTCTCCCGTTACCTATTGGCCACTTATGATCTTTCTTACAGTATTACATGTTTTACATACTCAGTACATTATTTCGTACTGACCCCCTTTTCTCGGGAGGGCTGTGTTCATGCCCGCAGGTACAGGTTCTCAGTTTGGTGATCCTGGGGCCTGGGACTCCTACTCAGTTGGTTGGAAAAGCTCATTTGATCCAGAGCTTTGTCTTTTGGTACAGAACCTCTTTCAGACTTGTGTATATATAGGGGCACGACGGGGCCATGTCCTGTCATATGTTGTTATTCTTCTCATAGAGGTCTGTAGACAGTTGTGGGTTGTTTGTGAATAGGTTGTATTATGTTTGGCCAGTTGTATCGCTATACTTTCTTTTATTTTGTGGGGATGGTTCTGTATTTAGTGGCAGCCTTGTCGCCTCGCCTGTTTGATATATTGACTGGTTGTGACTCCCTTGGGAGACAGGTTCATCCGCAGGTAAAAGCAGCCTTGTCAACTTGCCTACGTGGACATGGTTGTCATTGCAGCGTTATGCTGCCGGATTTTAATTATTTTGGTGTCGGTTGGATTACGTGGCAGACTTAGTATAATGGCGTCATTAGGGTGTTTAGTCGCGGCCCGTCGGGTCATGACGGTATCAGAGCAGTTAGTCCTCAGAATGTCTACAAACCGTGTATAGTAGAGTCTTGTGCAAGGGTATGTTGTGCACCATACTTATACGCAGGAGGCTGCCAGACATTTAGGATTGGTTTCTATTCTTTTATCTCTTAGATCGTGCAATAGAGCTATGTTATTAGGATAATCCTCTTTCTGACGACTTAAGATGTTTACAACTATGTCTCCGAAGAAGGCGACAGCGGCCCACAAGGGCAAATCTACAGCGGTGGATACTAGTCGGATTCAGAGAGTTACTAGGTCCCGTACTCGATCACGTCGAAGGCGTGTTCCGTCGATGAGCTCGCCGTCGCCACCCCGCAGCTCAGGTTGAGGGCAACATCACGATTCCGAGGCTGACACACAGGCCTCATGCTCTCACCAGACGAGAAAGCGAGCCGTGAGAGATGCGGTCGCATTGCGACTTGGTTAGTGGCAGGGCAGACTTATAGACAGTGACCAGGAGTTGACCTCAGAGCAGATAGTTTGAGGGTCCGTGATTTCTTGAGCTGTAGTCCACCAAATTTTTTTGGGTCAAGGCCCGATGATGATCCAAAGGAGTTCATCCGACAGATACATCGGACGTTGAGGGTGATAAAGGCCTCAGAGACTGAGTCGGTTGTATTGGCTTCATATCGGTTGCGTGACGTAGTTGTCAACTGGTATGAGTCGTGGGAGTTGTCTAGGGGCGAGGGTGATCCTCCAGCCATGTGAGATGAGTTTGCGGAGGCCTTCCTTGACCACTTTCTACCCCCAGAGATGAGGAGGGACAGAGTTGACCGGTTCCTAAGCTTGAGGCAGAGCGGTAGGAGCATCATAAAGTACAACCTCGAGTTTAATTCATTGGCCAGATACGCACCCACTATTGTAGTAGATATGGCAGACAAGGTGCACCGTTATGTGATAGGGCTGGACCACTATTTGATTGATGGCTGCATGGCAGTGGCTCTTCAGCCGGGTATGGATATTGCCAGGATTCAGACTTATGCACAGGGGTTGAGGACCGATAGCCAGACAGAGATCATGATGGGGACCAACATTAGAGGGCTAGGTCGGCAGGTTATTCGGGTGAGTCTCGAGGCAGGCAGGCTCAGCTGCAGGATAGATATTTTTCCCAGCCAGAACAGAGTGCTCCCCTACAGTCCACAGGCAGGATATTCGACCGTCTAGGGTATTCAGGAGCCGATCAGAGCTCTAAGGCTTCGGATTCTCAGAGGAACAGGGGTTCTAGTCTGGCGAGGCCACCTTTGCCTCAGTGCTCTCAGTGTGGTAAGTCCCATCTTGGTGAATGTCGTCTTACTACTGGTGCTTGTTTTGTTTGCGGCCGTCAAGGCCATATGAAGAGGGAATGTCCTTATATGAGCAGTGCAGGGGGTATGGCTCGGCCTACGGAGTCGGTTGCTGGCTCATCGTCATCCATAGCTATGCGCCCCACCGGGCAGGGTATTCAGACGCCAGCAGGCCGGGGTAGAGGTTGTGGCAGAATGTCTAGTTCTGGCGGTCCTTCGAACCGCATATATGCCTTGGCCAGTAGACGTGATCAGGAGGCGTCACCAGATGTTGTTACATGTATATTTTTTATCTTTTCGAGACGTATATACATTGATAGATCCATATCCCACCCTAACATATATATATTCCTCCTTGTTGCTAGTAGAATCGAAATAGAATCTAAGTTGAAAGAACCATCTGAAGTAGAAAACTGCAAAAGAATATTGTTCCCATATAAAAATAAGAAGAAGCTATTACTTCTTGAATAATAAGATTGATATAAATAAATGAAAGTGTCTTGTTATTTTTGGACCGAGTTCTGGGAAGTATTGGACATAGGGATTATTTGAGTTTGTTTCGCAAATTACTTAGGACTTGGGAATGATGAGCGCCCTATTGGCGTATAGTTGTGTCCAACATTTAAAATATCTTAAGGAGTAGTGTTCAGACGAGCAGCGAACCTCTGGAGTGCATATTTTCGGTTAAGTAGTTATACGAAGGATTGGCAACCAAGGTATGTATTCGTGCACAGTTTCAATACATTAGTTCACGCAGAATGCTAAGATGAGACTATTTGGTCTCTTGGAATCAAAGGTTAAAAAAGGAAGAAACTCATAATACCTCTCTTAACTTGTGTAGTGGGTGATCTTTTAGTACTAATCTTACTGAGCATCCAAATGGAGGAATATGGTTATTGTGGAAGCCTCATCACTACGAGGTAGATATTAAACCGTACATAATAATTGATATACTGCGGGGTGGCACATAGGGGTATAAAGAAAAGTTTACATTTGACCTTGGTATATGCGTTCGATGATGTGGCTCTTAAAAGGGAACTGTTGATAGATATTGGAAGGTTACACGGTCAGGTACAAAGTTCATAGGCAATAACGAGTGATTTCAACTGGGTATTAAGGAGAAATGAAATAGTAGAGTGTTATGTTGATATGACTGGGATAAGGGATTTTAAACAGTATATAGTAGAATGTAATTTGACAGAACTAAGATTATCAGGGGCATATTATACATGGTAGTGTGCTAAAAAAAGTTTATAGCAGTACTTACTACTCAGAAATGGGCTGAAGATATACATGCTTCTAAAGTGCCTTTCATGAAACCAGACATATATGAACATTCTCTTGGGTTAATTAGGTGGGAAGTAGGCATTAAGAATCAGTACAGTTTTAGATACTTTAATAGGTAAAGGTTAGATCCTGAATTTCTACAGACAATAATAGAAGGGTGGAAAACAGATAAGAGAGGTACAAAGATATAGATAAATTCGACGAAGGGATAATAGATATTCAGGGTGATGTAGCCAAAGTGACAAATGATGATGCAGCCAAAGATACAACTGGGTTAGTAAGCCCGACAAGAGGATAGAACAAGTGCCACTTGAGGAGACAAATGGTAATAAATAGAATAAGGAAGACAACAATGGAAAGATGGTTCTCAGGAAATGATTCTTGAAGTAAGGGATAACATTAAGCAAGAAATATGGTGGGAAACAAAGAGTGAGACTGCTAACATTTGAGTTGATAATCATACCAAATTGGAAACGTTATACTATGTACTACTATCAGAGTTTCTTATTGATGAAAGGATGGAAGATGACAAAGAACTGCTACGTGAGAATTGATGAGATTTGTCAAGACTAGGGTAGTATCTACCAGATGACATTGTCTCACATGTCACTACATACTTTATATATACCATGTAGATAATCCTTGGTGAATAATGACAAGTTCTAGTAAATTTACTATGTCAAGTGTATGAGATTTGTTAAGATAAAGATCATATCCTTCTGGTGTATATAAGTAAATGTGGATTAAAAGAGTGTCATTCAAGATATATTTCTTCATATGGACGATGTGGAAATTAAAAATTCCAGTGGATAAGTGTTGCAAAATATTGGAATTAATATAGTATCAAGATGTTGTTGATATAATATTTTACATCAAGAAATGATAGATCACTTGTTTTTTACAAGGGAGTTTGTCAAATATATATGGAGCTATTTTAACAATGCAGCGGGTATACTCATGGATCGTCGTCCTGTTAAGCATGTAGTACAGATATGGTGGAACACTGTATGCCATTACAAATTGAAGCAAGTGTACAAGGTAGTACCAGGTAGAATATTGTGGCAAATTTGAAAATGAAGGAATATAGTACTGCATGGAGGCTCTTTAACTTTGTTCAAGGTATTACATGAGATTCAGTTGAATATTCACGGGTAATTTAATTCCTTACTTAACTACTATTTGGTGAATAATATATGTGATGTATATTGTGGCCCTGTGTGGCATATGTTGGTTTGCTGAATATAGGTGGATAAGCATAGTTATAAAGGAGACTCTGCCAAAAAAATTCTAGCATAAGACTTACTATGAACATTCGAGGACGAATGTTTCTAAGGGGGGAAGGATGTTACACCTCGTAAGTTTAAGACGATAATTAAGAACGTCATTAAGAAAATTAAAATACTTAAGGATGTGATTCCGGAAAAGTTTTTGTTACAACGAGCGTGACAAGGGAGTTGAAAATGATTGTTGTATATTTCCGTTATGGATTAATTACATATTATAAGAATTATGACATGGAGAATACGAGACCTTATGAAATTCTCGGAAATTAAAGGAAACGGGAGTTAAGATTAAAAAAAGTGAGATTAAGATTTATTACTTGGAGGATTGATTTAATTTAAGTAGACAATGAGGGACTAAAGTGTAATATTTAAGGGACCAAGGTCTAATTATTGAAATTCAGATTTTTCCTTTTATTCCCTTAAAACACATTGAAGCCTTCATCTAATTCTATTTCAAACTCAAGCAAATTCTCTCATTCTCCTCTCAAATTGAAGAAAACATACCCACTCCATAACAAATTTAGAATCCAATTCACTTCATTTTCAAGATTTAAGAGTTACTCTACAAATTTCCAAACCAAAAACACAAAAAACAAAAACGTGAAAAACAGTGGGTATTTCACCACTGCTGGGCCGAAAAATCTGGGCAGTTTTTCCAGATTTTAAGACGAATTTGAGGGAGAAAAATATGTATAAATGATGGGTTAACATTGTGGGATGAATGCATGTCAAATTGGAGTTGAAAAGTGAAGAATTGGGCAAAAAATTGGGCAAGAATCGATAGAACAGTAGGCGGAAAATTGGGACTGTTTTGGGCTTCTTTGAAAGGTAAAAGTTATCCTTTTCATTATATATTTGGTAGATTAATTGACGTTGTAGTTAAGGAATTAACTCATGTTAAAGAAGAATTGGAACTAAGAGATTGCATGTGATTATTGTTGGTATTGTTAAAGTTGGAGTGGCCGATTGTGGGTTGGCTTATTACCTTGGGTTTGATTATGGTTGTTCTTATTCTTGTCATTACTTGCATGTTGAGATTGAAAAGAATTTTGATATATAAGTTATAATTGATTAAATGGAAGTGTTGGAACATGAATTGGATTGTAAGAAGTTAAGGAAGTAACTTTGGAAATTAAGCCTTGTTGACCGAGACTTGTATGAAAACGTGGACATTGTTGTAAGGTAATAAGGGCTGATTTTGTGAAGTTAAAATGTTGAGAATTTGATTATAAACATGTATATATGTTATGGTAATTACTAATACATGTCTTAAAGGAATTAAAGTTTAGTAAGGTGATATGTTGCAAACTAGAAGACTTGAACTCTTGTTGTTGCCGCTAGAATTGATGGATTGCTTTAAGGTTGTTCTAATATGGATTAACATAAGAAATAGGTGTAGTAATCACATGGTTTACTGTAGTTGAGATATGACTTAAATATAAAAGAGAAGGAATACGTTATGATGATATAAATAGAATATCTGAGATTATTATGGTTATATTTTTGAAGTTATGACTTGCTGTTGGTATTGCTAGCTTGGTTTAAAATTTATGGATATGCACATAAATAGGGGAAGTGCTGCCCGAATTTTTATAGAATAGGAAGTCGTCATTCGATATAAAGTATGCTAAGTGACCATAAGAATTGACGAGTGTATTACCATTATTATAGGTTGACATACTAGACGAGACGTATCTTAATATTAAGTTGATTAGTTCGACTAAGAGGTATGTGAAACTCTTCCTTCTTTCTTTCGAAATGATTTTTCATCGTACGACGGACGTACATGGTTCCTATACAGTCTAATTCCTAGTAATGTGAGTTATGAGAAGTATCCTTGTCTAGCAAAAAGTTCATTTTTTATGATTTTATCGAGTTTCCAAATGATGTCTAAAAATGTTACTTAATATGATAGCGCCCTTTTTCTATTCCATTGAGAGACGAGTGATGATTTAGTATGTGTAAAGCTACTCAGGATATTCTATTGGTGCCAATGTGATTATATGACTTTACCGCGTTCCAGAAGGGGTCGGGCAGTATACCTTACATGACAGTAGATATGCTCTCATGGACATGTATACATGATGCGGGTATAGATACCCATGACAGTAGATATGATTTCATGGACATGTATCCATGATGCGGGTATAGATACCCATGACAGTAGATATGATTCCATGGACATGTATCAATGATGCGAGTATAGATACCCATGACAGTAGATATGATTCCATGGACATGTATTCATTATGCGGGTATAGATACTCATGACAGTAGATATGATTCCATGGACATGTATCCATGATGCGGGTATAGATACCCATGACAGTAGATATGATTCCATGGACCTGTATTCATGATGCGGGTATAAATACCCATGACAGTAGATATGATTCCATGGACATGCATCCATGATGCGGGTACAGATACCCATGACAGTAGATATATGTATATATGACGATTAGATGGATAAGTATTCATGATCACTAATATGATCCTCTATTTTCCATGGCACAGTTAAGTTGGTAATTGATAATCTTACATGTCTCCCGTTACCTATTGGCCACTTATGATCTTTCTTACATTATTACATATTTTACATACTCGGTACATTATTTCATACTGACCCCCTTTTCTGTGGGAAGTGGTGGCCCATGCCTCGTGCAGTGGTTCTCGCTGGTGATCCTCATGCCTAAAACTCCTACTCAGCTGGTTGGAAAAGCTTCTTTGATCCAGAGCTTTGTCTTTTGGTACAGAACCTCTTTCAGACTTGTGTATATATTTAGGGGCACGACGGGGCCCTGTCCCGTCATATGTTGTTATTCTTCTCATAGAGGTATGTAGACAGTTGTGGGTTGTATGTGAATATGTTGTATTATGTTTGGTCAGTTGTATCGCTATACTTCCTTTTATTTTGTGAGGATACTTCTGTATATAGTGGCAGCCTTGTCGGCTCGCCTGTTTGATATATTGACTGGTTGTGACTCCCTTGGGAGACAGGTTCATCCGCGGGTAAAAGCAGCCTTGTCGGCTTGCCTACGTGGATAGGGGTTGTCATTGCAGCGTTATGCTGTCGGATTTTATATTATTTTGGTGTCGGTTGGATTACGTGGCAGACTTAGTATAATGGCGTCATTAGGGCATTTAGTCGCGGCCCGTCGGGTCGGGTCGTGACATTAGCCTTGGCCTTTCCTTTGGCCTTATTCTCACATTTGAACCTACGACAGTCTTAGGCATTGTGACCAACTATACCACAGTGGTTACAATTTCTCTTGAACTTTTTAGTTATTTGGAGCTTGCCTTCCTCCGAACTTTCGCTTCGCTGAGTTCCCTTTACTTCACAGTTCGCTTTAGCCTCAGCGGTTGTTTCCTTCGCATGGCCTTCTTATCCTCCCGAACTGAGTTTGACAATAAGTTCATCTAAGGTCATCTCCTTCGTTTTGAGTTTTAGGTAGTTCATAAACTCAGTCCACTACGGAGGCAACTTCTCGATTAATGCCCGAACCAAGAATTGCTCGTTGGGCTTCAATCCTTCCAAATCCAGGTGATGTAGAATCATTTGAAATTCCTGGATTTGGGATGACACACTTTTGTTGTCCACCATTTGAAATTTCAGGAACTTCCCAATGATGAACTTCTTACTACCCGCATCTTGGGTGTTATATTTCTTCTGAAGTTTGTCTCATAACTGCTTGGCAGTTTCAACGGTACAATATACCGTGTAGAGAGGATCGGACAAACTGTTCAGAATATAGTTCCTACACATGAAATCACTATGTTTCCATGCTTCGTGAACCATCCGCATGACGTCAGCGACATGGTTACCCTGTCCCCTCCCGCCAAATCATTTGGCTGACGGTCCACGTCTTCCCCAACCAGTAGAGGGTCTTCGGTTAGGAAACGTGGCATTCCCATAACCGTCAGAAAAAACAGCATTTTTTTCTATTATCTCTTAAAGTAAGCACCCATGAACTTTTTAGGTCGTTCATGGTGAAAACCAGCAGGTGTAGGGGCAGTGGCGGCCCCCTGAGCAGTTGCAAAGACGTTGGGAACGCCTCCAATAGGAGCATAGGCGTTGTTGATGCCTTGGGCAGGAGCATAGGCACTGTAAGTGCCTGGAGCAGCAGTAGAGGCATTGGTTGTACCAAAACCAGTGTTGTCCAGTCATGTTGTTGTTGAACAACGAATATTATCTTAAGCTTGTGGGAACAAAATGTAGAAATAAAGGAAATGAGAATGTAACAACAACAATAATGAATTAGAAATCTGAAAATCAATGAAAAAACAATTGGCTTGCTGAGTCGACCGAATTCCCAATCTATCTTTAAGATAATATTTCCCCGTATATCTTTTTCAACGGTGTAATGATAACTTATCTCCCAAGATAAAACAACAATCAAACAAATGAGCAAAGGGAACTCAAGTGTTCGCTTAGGAAAAAGGATCTTTGAGTGTATTGTGATTGCAAGAGAGGAAGACAATTGTCTTCGCAAATGAGCCCAAGACTCCATTTTATAGTGTAGAGAAGATGGTCTTCCACATAGCCAAGTAATGGCCAATAAAGACCATGTAATGATCATGAATGTGGAGTAATAATTCAGCCAAATAATGGCTGAATTCATGAGCCAAATAATAGAGAGTTAATGCTCCAAAGTCAACCCAAAAAATAGTTTTCGTCCATCTTCCAAAGGTGCGAACGCGTCAGCGTTGCGCTACAATGAAACTCCCGAGACAGGCACGCGCCGTGGCATCGCGGCATTTTTTCAGACTCGTTTCATCTTTTACACTATATACCCGTCTTCCCTTCGTTTACCAACGTGAAACCATCGTTATTTGGCCAATAACCATCTATTATCTTATGTTTTAAACAATTCGTATACGTACCAATATCTCTTCCACTTAAGGAAATTTCGATCCTTGGCACTTTATGTGCACGTGTGTGAAAATCATATTTTTGACGTGCGGGGCTTCAATTGTTCGAGTGATAATTAATAAAATTAATTTTATTTCTTTCCAACATGATATGCATTCATTAATATACTGTATCTATCCTTTTCGCCTAGACATTCAACATCTCACTATCTCAGAATCATGTACATTTAGAGAAGAATAAATGACAGAAAATAAAGATGTTGAACAACACTCAATATTAATCTACTCCTTTGAAATACTAACATCATAAAGGGGCTGTCCACGCATTAGAAAACTAACATTGCACTGGATTGTCAAATATCCATTTAATTTTATATGGTGAAATTGGGAACAGCATTGTACCTGTTGATTGATGGAGTCATGGGAATCAAAAGCAACTCAAATTATCAAAGACAATGCATAGAAATTACAATCACTAAGTACTTCATTTGAAATAAATAAATAAAATTTTCATTTCTGAACATAGACTAGATTGGATTGGCATAATTTTGTAGAATCATTTTAAGTTTGTTTGTGGGTAGTGACAATGAAGGGAAATCAAGCCTGGCAAGTAAATTAAAGGAAAGAATAATAATCTTAGGGTGGAAGTCGGAAGCTGCCATGCAGAATATATGGTGTTTAGTTTCAATTTCGATATCCCTCGAGGCCTCGACCTTACCTCTTTCATGACAGTTTCTTTGTTTCATTATAGTAGTTAATTGATATGAATTTTTATTTTAAATACGGAAAATATTCACCTTTCAGCCTCCAAATACCCATGTGGTTAACATTTGGGGTTCTAAAATGCCCTTATTTTTAACAGACGCATCTCATTAATAACGTGGCAGCCTCTCATTGGTTAACAATATAATTAGCTTAAATTAATTAATCATCTCCCATTTAATCCGATCCAACATATTAAACCCGACCCACCCCAATTAAAATCCCCACTTATCTGTAGTAGTAAAAAAAAAACGAACCCAATTCACGTGCTTCTGTGGATCTGTAGTTCCATCGTACATCGGGAGATCTTTGAACCTTTTCGATTAACTTCGGAGTTGCGCTTGGTGGGAATGACAACTAAACGTATCTCTTTGAGTCTGGTCCCTTTAGGATTGGAGGCGCTCCAGGAATCGGGTCTACCCGTGAATTATAAGTTTCAACCTTCTTTTCATTAGTATCCACCCGATTGGTCAAAGCTTGGAGCAACCTCAAAACCTCCGAAGACTCAGTAGTCCCCGATCCGTTGTCATTTTCATTAACTCGGTACTTCGCTCAGTCTGGATCTTCGTTGCGGATGGGACGAGCTTCATCCGTCGCACTTGCTCCGCTGCTTTTCTTCTACAACTGAGTTATAACCTCCTGTTGCTCCTTCAGTCAAAGATCCGAGCTAAATTTATTTCGCTATCCTCATCGTCATCGGGTGTTTTTTCTCGTGATCTTCTAGACCCCTACGGTGAAATCAAAGGGTTATTCTGATGCTCGCTTGTTACTAAATAAATGGGCAGAACGTCGTTGTTGTTGTTGATTTTGTTAGCACCATTGTCACTGTTGTTGTTGTCATCGTGGTTGCTAACCTCAACATGAATGTCACTATCAACTCTGCAAGTACTCAGTATTAACTTGTTTTCACAAAATCTCAAAAGAAATAAGTGAATTTGAGTTTGAATAAACCACCATTATTATCCTTAGCCTGCGCCAAATTGTTTATCCCAAAAAAGGTACAATCGAATTTGTAAGTAGTTTTAAGAATATGTGGATCGGTTTGCAATAAAGAGTAATAAACAATTAACAATAAGTAAGCAAATGAAAATAGTAAGTGAGAAATTTAGCATGTAGTGTCGTAATCTTGATTGAAATTATTCAGCAAGATTGGTCCGATCCTTAGATGTTTTGATTTGGGTCCGAGCCAACAATGATTACTGATAACTATAATTGATGTAAGTAAATCGTGCAAGTATGAATACTGTGAATGAGATTCCTCTTCAACATGAAGGTTAGGCTCATTTACAGCTATGAATACATGACATTAGCGTTCAAGAATCATTCTTCAATTAACTGCAATTAAATGACAATAATGATCTCTTAATGAGCAAGGAGTAACGTTTGGCGCCGATCTCGTCACAACATGAACGTGTCATGTCGGATTTCACCGTATACAAATTTAATAAAGGTAACAAAATATGTTTTAAATGACACTATAAAAATGGGCTTCAAAGGTGAAAGTAACTCGGTAAATGTCCCTTCTTGTCTTTATTATTTCGGGTCACGCGGAACAACTTGCCCGCAAGATGTCTTGTGACTCTGGTCGTACTAATACTAATTTTGCATTTTGGCGTTTTGCTCCGTAACTGTCGCCTTGGTCTTGCAATTTTGTACCAAATAATTGAGCTGCTTATTCCATAAATAATTATATTGGGTATTTATTCAAAAATCAAAGAGCCAAGCATAGGGTATTTTGATTTTGCCTACAACCCACTCAACCCGAAGAAAGAAGTCGTCTCTCTCTTTCCTCTCCGGATATAGCCCGATAACAAAAGAGAGAAACTTAAAATTTAAATCGGAGATTTGTAGCGTGTTTCGAACCCCGGTAAAATCTCTTCTGAATAGGACTATGTGCAGTTGGTTTATTCTCAAACTCTTGTTTATTGATAATAATAATTATGGACCGGGGATTACTATCTAAGTCATAGTTGGCAGTAAGGAAAGCTGGATAAAAAAAAATTATCTCTTTCTCTTTTGTCTTTGTCCCTTTTAATCACACAAATCCTCCTTTTACTCTCATCCCTCCCTCCCTCCCTCTTCCTTCATTATTTGCTTCTTTCAGAAAAATCAGAAGTAAAGGGTTTAAGCTGCTTCTTCTTCTAGGGTTTATTTTCTTTAGCAAAAATGCAACAACAGCCACAACCCCCAGTGTTGAACTCTGCTACTCCGTTGCCTCTAAATGCCATTACCACTGAGCAGATTCAAAAGGTACATCTTTTTTCTATTTTTGATGGTAATATCTGAAACTGTATTTGCTCTTCCTTTTTTATCCCAACTGAGGTCAAACGTGGTTACTTGAAAAAAAAGATTCTTTCTTGAAAAGGTCTTTAGCCCATATTTGTTTTCTGATTGCCCAGTCAGGGCTATTATTGCTATATGTTTGCAGAAAATGTCAACATATTCTTATTTTTTTGTGTTTTGACATTTTATAAATACAACTACTTAAAGTAATTTGTTAGAGTGGCCAACTAAGGGTGTGTTTGGTCCGGAGGAAAACATTTTCCGGAAAATGGAGGTTAAGCCAAAATATTTTCTCCAGGAAAATAAGTTCCTTCAAAAGGAAGAAATTCGAAGGCTCCATAAGTAGCATTCCAAGTTTATTACCTCCGGCCAACGCTCCCAACCCCCAACCCTTGACCATCACACCCCTAGCCACCCCCAAACTCCCACTCCCCACCCATCCCACCCCACCCCACCCCATAGTGTTTTGCTAGATAGGATCTTGGGATAATATTTTTTTTGCCTACTTACCAAACACTAGAAAATAAGTGAGAAACCCACTTGTTTTCCAAGATAACATTTTCCTTCGTACCAAACACTCCCTAAGGGTCTACTCTTTTTATTGTGAAGAACCTGGATTTTTGACTACCCAATGTACCTCAGCTGGAATACACATGTGTTTGGACTGTAATATGTTCTGTCTAATACTATGGATTTTTTGTTAATACAGTTCTTGGATGAGAACAAAAATTTGATTCTTGCAATACTGGAAAACCAGAATCTTGGAAAACTCTCAGAATGTGCCCAGTAAGTTCAAACATAAATACTTCTACTGTAACATTGAGATTTATCATTTTTGTACATTATAGAAGGAGATGATTAGTGTTGTGTATCTTACATTTCAAGGTGGCATTTTTTGGTCACATTGTTTTCCTATTGTAATGCATCATTGCTTCTACATAAAGAATTATGCTCTCTTTGAAACTACTGAATGCATCATTATTCATCAAGCTCTCTTTGTTGTTCGATGATCAAGGATGTTTGGCGCAGGTTCTTCGCTAGATAATCTCTTTTATCAGTTCAAGTATGGTACTTCATTTGATTTCTTTTTCTTAATCACAAGTTTTACAGCTTGATGAGTTCTATAGATTGCCATAAAGATGATTTGGTTTTCCAGTTGTAAAACCCTAACTGCAATTAAAAGGCCTAGCGGCAAAGGAATTGGATTCCTAAGCTCATTTTTGGAATATCACGTCCTCGTCATGAAACACTTGATGTGTTGTTGGCAGCACTAAAGTGTGATCAGCGTGTTTGAGTAAATTGACTCTGATTGTTTATGTAATTTTCCGATTCCTGTGTTCTTTTGGACTTTTTAATAATCAAATATCAAAATCTATCCCTATTTCCTTATATAAAAAGATTTGAATTCCAAGACTTACATGCTTTGCTAAAGTGGTGCTCTACAATTAAAGTGGAATAACGTTGCTCTGGAAGGGAAGCCTTGGAGTAGTTGGTAAAGTTGTTGTCATGTGACCAGAAGGTCATGGGTTCAAGTCGTGGAAACATCCTCTTGCAGAAATGTGAGGTAAGGTTGCGTATAATAGACTCTTGTGGTACGGCCCTTCCCAGGACTTGCGCGGGAGCTTGGTGCACCGTACTGCCCTTTTAACGTTGCTATGGGTTTAAAACTGTAACATTCACACAATAAATGTGTGTGGCCTTTGAAGTCTCAAACATCAAAATAGTAAGTGAGCAAATCCATATTTGAGCTTGCAACATAATTTGTAAGACCACAAAGTACTCCGAAATTGGCAGAGAAAGAGAATGGGTCAGAAGTACTGATGAATGAGATTGGAAATGCAAGAATAACCTGTTGGCATAGAAAGAGAATGGGTCAGAACTGATGAATGAGATTGGAAATGCAAGAATAACTGGTAATTTCAGACATGTTCCATGTTTGTCTGAAACTTAAGCAGGTCTGAAATGTTTTAGGCATCTCGTGGGGGTCAGATGAGGAAAAGACAAAGGAACTAATGAAGCAAATATAATGAAGAAGGCAAGAGAAAGTGAACCAAGTAATAAGGCTAGGAAAAATCGAAGCAACAAACAAGAGTGTGAAGTGTGAACTTTAAAGGTTTCAATGAAGTGTCCTCATGGAAAAGAAGCTACTATAAAATCAAAGGCATGGAACAAATTGTTTTTGGATGTATGACTTCTGCATAGCTTCGTATTCTAGGAGAAGTTCTAATGATGCTATAGTGTAGATAGGGTGGATGGTTCTGGTATATGTAGTATACAACAATAACAACAACATACTCAGTATAATCTCACCAGGTGGGGTCTGGGGAGAGTAGAGTGTACGCAGACCTTATGCCTATCCTTTGACGGATATGGAGGTTGTTTCCGATAGACCCTCAGCTCAAGTAGAAGTGCATATCAGCAAAAAAATAAGATAACGATGTGAAAGAAACGAGCAAGTAGTAATAGAAAACTAAGAATAAGAAATATGAGAATACTAAAATAATATGACGGAAATAAGATTGATCTTACACTAAAGGAAGATAATATTAATCCTAATACTAGTCCTCTGCCCTAATCCTCGAACTCCACACACTCCTATCTAGGATCATGTCCTCGGTAAGCTGAAGATTCGTTATATCCTGTTTGATCATCTCTCCCCAATACTTCTTTGACCTGCCTCTACCTCTCCTCCAGCCCTCCATAGCCAACCTCTCTCACAACTCCTCACCGGAGCGTCTGTGCCTCTCCTTTGGACATCCAAATCATCTCAGCCTCACCTCCCGCATCTTGTATGCCACGAAGGCCACTCCACCTTGCTTCGATGTTTTTTTTCATTTCTGACCATATCTCGCCTAGTAAGCCCACACACCCACCTCAACATCTTCATTTCCGCCACTTTCATTTTCTGGACATGAGAGCTCTTAACCGCCCAACACTCCGCTCCATACAACAACGTCGGTCTAACCACTACTCTATAGAACTTACCTTTCAATCTTAGTGGCACCTTTTTATCACACAGGACATCGGATGCTAGTTTCCATCTGAATCACCCTACTCCAATCCGATGTGTGACATTTTCGTCAATCTCCCTATTACCTTGTATTATAGCCCCAAGGTACTTGAAACTCCCTCTCCTTGGGACAACTTGTGAGTCAACTTGTGAGTCCAACCTCACTTCCCGGTCACGTTACTCGTCACCGCACTGAACTTGCACTTCACGTACTAAGTCTTAGTCATACTCAACCTGAAACCTTTAGACTTCAGGGTCTGTCTCCAAACCTCCAACCTAGTGTTCACTCTGCTCCTCGTCTTGTCGATCAATACAATATCATCCGCAAATAACATACACCATAACACATCCCCCGAATGTGACTTGTCAAAACATCCAACGCCAGAGCAAATAGAAACGGGCTAAGACTTGATCCCTGATGCAACCCAATCACAACAGGAAAATGTCCTGAGTCTCCTCCTACTGTCCATACCCGGGTCTTAGCTCCATCATATATATCCTTGATCGCCCTAGTGTATGCTACTGGAACTACTCTAGCCTCCAAACATCTCTATAGGACCTCTCTTGGGACTTTGTCGTATGCTTTCTCTAATTCAATGAACACATATGCTAGATGTGTATACTAGTTTCTGCACTTGTTGCATTTCTGGAAGCTTTTCTAACAAAATATTTACTTTCAAAATGAGAAACTTGATAGAGGAAAAAGCGCCCTTGCCCTAGGTTAGTTACTTTGGGAAAACAATTTGCTGGAGGAAAATAGTTCAGGCATCCAGACTTGAAGCAGAAGTTTAATATAGAAGAAACAGCAGTATGTGAACAGATAGCTACATTATCAAAATAACAACAACATACCCAATGATATCTCACAACGTGGGGTCTGAGGAGGTAGAGTGTACGCAGACCTTACCCCTACCAAGGTAGGGTGGTTGTTTCCGAAAGACCCTCGGCTCAAGAGAAAGCATAAAAAGAGGTCAGATAAGGATAAGAAATTCAAAGCAATATAGAAATGAAAATAACCAAAGCGACTAAGCCCCGATAAAGCAGTTTGAAAAAGGGGAAATTGCTATAGATAAAATAGGATAATCGAAGTACAAGAAATACCAGATAGTAGCAGAAATCAAAGCACAAGAAACTATAGAGCAATAATGCGACCGCTAATATGGAAGGATAAGCGAGACTACTTACTAGCCTTCTACCCTATTATCAAAAGCATAGGGGAAATATATTCTGCACCGACTACAGTTGATGATCTATTACTAGCCTTCTACCCTATTATCAAAAGCATAGGGGAAATATATTCTGCACCAACTACAGTTGATGATCTATTCTGCACGATGGTGCTGCATAAGGAAGTTAATTAAAATTGCCCCAAGTTTGATTAGACCACTCAGCTTACTGGGTTATCCATCTTCGCCTCTCAGACGTGTTCTAGTGAAAGTATTCATAAATTCCAAAATGACTTGATATGAATGAAATTTTGAATAGACAATTTATTAATTCTGACATGCCATTGGGATTTACAATCATGTTCTCTACTTTTTGTTTAGTACTACGCGTTAGAAAATGCACTATGTAATTTTGTTCAATAATGAGTCTTTTCATGATACATATACTTAGAAGTTGATTTTGCTTGTTTAGAAGGTGAGCACTTAGCCCTTCCTTGAAGTTGGATCAGGAAAAACCTGTAGTGTTGCTAACAGAAATAAAATTGCATATTCACTTCTATCTTATGGACTCTGTTTGATTTGCATTGTCAAATCTCATTGCATACTCACTCCTATCTTATGGACTCTGTTTGCTTTGCATCGTTAAATCTCATTGCATATTCACTTTCTATCTTACAGACTCTGTTTGCTTTGCATCGTTAAATCTCATTGCATATTCACTTTCTATCTTACGGACTCTGTTTGCTTTGCATAGTCAAATCTCATCGCATATTCACTTTCTATCGGACACTATTCGAAAGTAATTAATAAATATTATGTCAGGTATCAAGCCATGCTTCAGAAGAATTTGATGTATTTAGCTGCTATTGCTGATGCCCAACCACAACAATCACCAGCAACCTCACAGGTGGATTTGATTATTGATTTAGCGTTTCTTGTGAATTTACTTGTCTATCCCTAATATATAATTAACTTCAGGCTCCATCTGCTCCCCAACTTGGAAACCAGATGCAGCAGGCTCAGGCTGCTACTATGCAACAGCAACAAGGTGTCTCTGTTTCCAAATTGCCTTTCCAACTCAACGCCATTCCGTCGCAGGAGCAGCAACAGCAAATGCTCCAGTTTCAGCAGCAGCAACAACAATTCCAAGGCCAATATGGCTTTGGACCTACTGCCAACAATGCGATGCGTCAACTTATGCAACCTGGACTAAGCAGCTCAGGAACTCTGGATGTACGAGGAAATAAGCAAGGCGGCTTAGAAGGTAATCCTAGTGATGGCCTTGGAAAATCAGCTGCAAGACATGTTAATAGTGAGAGGGAATAGGCTTTTAATTTTCTATTTCCTGTCAAATGATTATGCGCCCTATTTTATCTTTGTAGGTATGTTTGATAAGGATGTTTTAAACTGAGGAACACCTAAAATTGTGTCATTAAAGGCAATTCGTGGAAAAACTTTGTTAAGTTTTTAAATCATGACCTACTAGCATCAAGTTTACCTTCCACAGGCAGAATTTTGGTTGAAATACCAGAAAGTATTCACTTTCCTTTGAACACTCCTCCCCCTTCCAGAGCCAAGCCAGTCTTTTCGCATGGTCAAATTAGGTTTTAGGATCATAGATCACTGCTGCTTGTGGAATAACTGTGAGTAGAAAGAGATAAGGTCTTGCAGTTTGATGGTATGATGGTTCCTATGATAGCATGGTCTTTTGAATTCATGTTTCGAATTTCCTCTTTGCATCATGACTAGTGACTCTCTTTTTATGTTTCCCATAAATATCAAAAGGCACCAGCAAGATTTCAGAGCTCATAGCTAGAACTTGTCTTTGTGTAGACTACATAGTGGACCATTCTCTTAACCATCACATTTATCATAATTTTATATGTGCCTGTCTGATTGAGCGTAATGACCAAGAATCAAAGCTGACTTGCATGGAAGTGTGGTTACTCAAACAAGTTTTTAAATAGTTGTACAAAAAGTTAAATCTTTTGAAATTCAGATGAACAAATTATCTCCTTTTTGGTGTAGTTATTTTAAAGATATGTGATCATATTTACTTGATCAAAAAATGTGACCATTCTTTCTTCGTCCAATTGAACTAATGTCATGCCTTCAAAGCATGATATGTGGATTAAGCGCGCATTACAACTTCAAATTTTATAGGGGACTGAAAAACTTGGTATCTAAATGGAGACTGGTAGATGAGCGAGTTTAAAATTGCCTGGAATTTCCTGTCATAACTAGGAATACGCATCGTTGATCGTACTATACTAAAATTGCCTAGTTATACTAGGCAATTTTCATGTGGCACAAATTTTATAGTACGATCAACGATGCGTATTCCTAGTTATGACAGGCAATTTCCTCTTTGCATCATGACAGGCAATTTTCATGTGGCACAAATTATTTGTCAATTTCCTTTCCAGAAAACTTTCTTCCTGAAGTTTCCGGCAAAATAGTTGGGAAGTAGGGGCAGAGCTAGGGTTTAGCCGAATCCACGTGTTTTGGTTCAAACTGTATTTGTCTTAAAATTTTATTGAATATAGAATCCAACACACTTAAGTTTCAAATTCTAACTCCGACTGTGAGCGGAAAGAAAGGAAGAATCTTCTACACCCAATTTCACCAACTTCGTTCAGGCCATCTTCCATACTGAAAACACTAAACATTGCATTCAACGTGCTTCCTCGACACAAAATCTTGACTCCTTGTTACACGGCTGAGACTTAATTTTGTTTTCCCGGAAACTCAGGGATGTGAAAGCATTTTTCAATTTCCGTATGATTTTCAAGCTGATCCAAATTAGCAATGAAAACATGATCCAACAAGTCCGCCCAGACTTAGCTCGTACTGAATATATATTCATTAATAGGTCATTCTAAGCAATAATAATTGTTCTTCAATTTCGAACAGGATCTATAACATTATCCATATCATAACTAATCATATTTGTTTATTATAACTCCAACTTAGGTCATTATCATACCAAATAAAAATGAATTAAATATATAATAATAGCAATAATAATTGTTTTTTATATTTTTACAGACATAATGCTGATAATTCTAGGCACTGGGCATAATCTATTTAGCCCATTAAAAGCTTGATCCATTTTGGACTAAATACAACCCGTTGAAATTTAATAAAACATGGCAAAATAATTTCTCTTAAGAGTTTTTTTGTTTGATATATCAATGACAAATGTAAGAAAAAGTTTATATTAGTTTGAATTGATAATCAAACAAATTATTAAAAAATGAACAAATTAAATAAGATTTTGAATTGGATTGATTAGGTTATGACTCAATATTTTAACCCAAATGACCGACTCATCTTGACCGAAGCAAACATTAGGCGGGTAATGGCACAACACATTTTTTGACACCCCTAGCCGAGTCCAGTAATTAACCTGGGCCATACAGATATCAGTTCGACGAGATGCAATTTGCATATCAAAGCCATTGTGACAATTTAAGTGAACATTCCCCTAATCTATGATCAGTGGCCATGAAGCAGGCAGCAAGATTTCCAACAAAACGGAGGATGTATACTTAGATGAACTGTTTCCACTTGATGTGAAACCACATTAAGGTACATTCCAATTTGAAGTTCAATAAAATTCATCCCTCTGAATAATTTCAAATGTAAATGATCAGCATCCAATATATGTCCTGCAACACCCATCAGCATCCAAAATCTGTCCTGCAACACCCTTCAGCATCCAAATATATGTCCAGCCATACTCATCAGCATCCAATATCTGCCCTGCCAAGCCCAGAGATGACTTGTTAATCACCAAATAAACTGAAGGAACCAACGCAAGAAGTAGCTAGCTTTCAGCAACCATAAATGAAGAAAAAAAAATTATGGGATAACAGCAACTCAAGAGAGATTTCTATTTCAACACCACAGCACTTCAGCTGGCATAACTTTACTTGAAAACACAATTCAGACAATATATAGTAGGAAATTTCACTCAAGAGTAACATTCACATCAGAACTTGAAGTTTGTAAGTTTTGATTGTTTTATTAAACCTTCACGCGCTCACCATCAATTTCAAGTCAAATGTGCAGAAAATTTTGCAGGGGGTAGGACGAAAATTCGAAAGCAAAAGTTCTGCTGATACAGAAGAACTGTCATTCAACCTTTATAATCATTTTCATTATCTGAATATAATAGCTCTCTATATATTTCTCTTCAATGCTCAATCTTTCAGCTTTCCTTTTCAATCTAAAAGGAAAGTGAAGTACTCAAAGGATGGCAGGTTTATCAGTAACAATATAAACTTGCAACAATTGAACAGGCAACAACTC
Organism: Przewalskia tangutica; assembly: GCA_029844215.1. Taxonomy (NCBI): domain Eukaryota; kingdom Viridiplantae; phylum Streptophyta; class Magnoliopsida; order Solanales; family Solanaceae; genus Przewalskia; species Przewalskia tangutica. The sequence goes on from CM056732.1 coordinate 3,131,239, forward strand.
ATAGATTTATAAAGAATACAAGTAAAATGTTGTCCAAAATTTTTATGAACACTTACTATCTTCTAGAGCCTGATGAAATCCCAGCATTCCTGAAAACATAAAAATTAAATAAAAAACACTTGGTATGAGATTCTCTTAATGATGGCACTGGAAACAAAACAGCTCTTCAAAGTTCAGAACTTTATGATAATAAGATACCTGCCCTTACTGACTAAATTTGTGCCAGGTCTCCCATGAGATGAAACCTTGTTTTGTGAACTACCCAAGTCATTTTTGCTAGCAGTAGTTCCATTTCCAAGGGTCAATTGTACAGATGAGGCAGCCCTAGATTCAGATGCATTTAGCTCCATCTGATCTCTTGGCTTTGTCAAAATCTTTACATTTGAGATTCCCCCAGTAATGTTGAAAGAGGCCCCATTAGAAATCTGACTGAGAAGGTTGTCACTAGAATTTGCAGGTCTGACAACAGCATAGTCTTTGAAAACTGCCTTCTCAGATGTTGGTTCAACTGATGGTACCCTCTTCAAACGGTGATTTTGTGGCATAGGGGTGACTGCAATAGGAGGCATAAGAGAGGAGTATGATGAAGGCGCTGCAGCTGCAGCAGCCACTTTAGCAGCTGCAGCTGTTGCTGCTATGATTTCTTGAGCACCTTCTCGAAGTTGAATGAAGTCTCCATCAATTACAAATAACTAAAAACGTAGAAAGAGCAAATTAGTTACCGATGAAGTTGATAAAGCACACCAGCTCATTACAGATACACTAAACAAAACATAAAGATATACATACTTCAGGATGGTTTGCCACAAATTCATCAAGCTTCCCATGCTTCTTTTTGTAGTCATGCCAGTGCAAGGGGGCAAGCATTTTACCAAGTCTATTAGGAAGCTGCACATCAGGCCATGCATTAGGAAATGGAATCATAAATAGAAACAAAAGAACGGCTACAGACAGGAAGTCACAGAAGCCAAAAAAAGCTTTCACGCTATTTAAGTATTACTAACCGTAGAACTAATCCTGATTCTACCACAAGAACCAGGAGGAATTGTGCGGACAATGCAAGCCAACAAGACCTTTTCGTCCAGGAGATTAACCTCTACTGATTTACCAACTGCATATGCAGTTTTCTGTCCTCCGGCAACATATGTTTCTGTCAAAACAGCACCTGACATGGTATCCGTCGCTGACTCAGTTGAATTATGCGCATTATTTGGAACTTCGGCTGATGACTTATCAGCATTCAAACTAAATTCTCCCATTCTTAACCCTTGAGTCTCTAGCATGTAATTAGCTGAAGAGTTGACATTGTTCACCTGCAGCATTGACAACGAGTGCAAGATGTTCTGCTTGTTCGCATAGTCTAAAGTCTAAACACCCCCCCCCCCCAAAAAAAGAAATGAAACAACTCTTCCGCCACACATAAACAACTCAAACACAAGTAGCAACCAAAAATAATTGTGATGGCTGCCCTTTCAAAGAAAGTTAGGAGTACCTCCGTTTCATTGTTATGTTCATGTGAATCCAATCTTAAAGCAACATCGAATTGCGAAGAAATCTGATGCAAAGTCTGCTGAGTTTGGACACCCGAGAGGTAATTCTTATCCACAGACTGACGTGCCTACGAAATTACGGTTGATCAAGAAATTAGGCATACAAAACAGGAGAAAGATGCAGGTAACTGCAAGCAATAGATGTTGGTTGCTCAACCTGTCCCTCTTCACTTGAAGCTGGAACCACTGGATCCTGAGTTTCAATTCCTTGGTTCACATTGACATCACCGTAATCTGAACGAAGAGTTTGCCCATTGACAGTTGTTTCATGATCATACTGAGAATCTGATCTTGGCAAGGTTGACTGAGGTTGCAAAGAGTACTGATTGTGACTAGAGATCTGTGAACCCTCTGGTACAGCCTTGAAAAACCACAGGAATAGCAATTTATATAGCGTAAGCAAAAGTAACAGTGAGAACAAGACCAAGATTCTCTACTTCACCTGTTGGTTTGGCCAATGCTGAAGAGATGATACTGCCGGTACTGACTGAAAATGCCCAACATGAGATTGAGGAACATGTGATGGTAAAGGAGGAGGAATACCCTGTTGATGCATTACATATGGATGCATAGCGGCAATTTGTCCAGGTTGAAGATAGGTTGTCATCCCAAACAAGGACGAAGGAGCAACTGGCATACCATGTACATGATCCGACTGGTGGAACCCCAGAAAAGAAAATATTAAATGTTGTGAGCACAGAAGCAAGGAGAATCAAAAGAGACTTAGAACAATGTATTTTCCATCTCGTTTTTTTCTTTATGAGGGTGTGGAGGTGGAGTTAGGTTAGTTCTTACACATTTTGTGTCACAACATCCATAGCCAGCAACAACTCCAGATAACATCCAAATATAGTGTCATATAGTTTCTATTTAAACACAAACTCTTGGCAAGATTCGCGGAAAATAACTTTTTTCAGATTACAAGAAACATTGATAAAGTTTTGCTCTCTTTTCTTAAGCTAATTAAGTAAGCCTTGACAAACAAGATTACACCTCTCATGGGTATCCTTTGACCAATTTAGAAGCTCGTGTACCTACAGCCTAGACATAATTCATGGTTTTCTTTCCAAAGCATAATTCATGGTTCAATTATCAAAAAAACAATCAAACTTAGTTATTGATAAAACTACAAGCTTTATGGGCAATGAGAACTTTGAAATTCTGTTCATCAAGTTAAATTTTCTAGTTCTTGGGCAGTCTTGGGTGGATTTTTACAGACTACAAAAATTCATTGTGCTCAAAGCAAAAGAAATGATGAAACTAAATGCTATAGACCAAAAGCAGCTATAAGCCTATAACTAATTAGTTGTTGCATCATAGTGACTCATGAAAACTACAGTATAATATTTGACCACAGATGAGAATAAGCATCCATTTTCCAATTTCAGACCATTATCTCCAACTATCCTATTCATACAACAAAATAACCTCATGAATGACGAAGAAAACAGACACATGAGGCACTTGCATAATACTTCTATAGCAGAACATCAAACCCTTACCATATCTCTTATTTACAGTGCCTATAACATTCATAACCAACATAGCTCTATAAAATGCAGCTCTGGTCAAAAGAACAATGTGAACATAACGGTCATTTGTACCTGAGTTGACGTGTTCCCCGTTGAAGCAAAATATGGAGCATTTTCAATATTTCCATTTTGTAGACCTATGGAACTTTCACCAGGTGTACTGCTTCCACTAGCATTAAGTTGGCTTCCATTGCACTGCCCAAGATGATTAGCATCTTTAGAATTCAGATTGGAGACTTGAGAACCATCAGAGTAAGTTCCACCTCTTGCCTCAGCCAATTCAAGTTGGAGCTGTTGCATGTGCATATGCATGCGCTCCATCTCACCAAACTAATGGAAAAAATAAAAGAAATCTTGTCAGTACAAGTAACTGCAATATATTCAGCACCTCCAATTAGGAGCATAATAAGTCATACTAGGACCATTTAATCAAGGATATTCCTAGTTAGAGGAAGTAAATCAACTAAAGTCGATGAATCATTTATCGCTGAAGCACCTGTCTTTGACAAGCAAGCCAAAGCTGGTTATATTGTTCTGTGCGCTCCCGTAATTCAGCTTGCTGCAAGGCATCGGCTTCCTGAACACGAGTAATCCAAGCCTGGGCCTCCCTTATTTGTTCATCTTTGAACAGGATTGTTTCCTGAGCTATCCTGCTCTGAAAATAGCAGTGGCGACCACTAGTCAGAAAATGACATACAGTTTCAAAAAGAAAGTCAGAAATGACATTGTAACCATGGTCTTCTTATGCTACAACAAATGAAAAGCCTCCAACGCAAAATAAAATTTTAAAAATAAAAAAAGGAATACCGCAGCTCCAGTACTTTTGAGTAAAACATTTCATAAATTAAAAAAACAACGTTTGCAAGGCATTAACAAATTTTACACATAGAAAGTGGATTAAACATTCAAGTAATATAGAGTTGAAGAAACATTGTTGATCCCCCAAGCCTAGCACAATTTTAAGAAGCTGCGATTTTGAACTTAAGTTACTTGAGAATTATAAAGTTGAAACTGGTTGATACTTGATAAATTTATGAAAACGAATAAAGAACTCCGCGAAGAGACCTTAAAATACAAGAGAGTACACTTAAGGAAAACCAATAAGATGAAGTAAAAGGAAAACTTAAAATTATTCTTTCAGGTAGGATTGTTTATCTTTCACTTTTCTAAAACAAAACAAAGAGTTAAAATCAACTCTCTGTTCTTTGAAAATGAAAATATGTTAAAAACTATAGAACATGAAAAACAGAATTTCAATAAAAGTTGAAGAACTTGAAAATGCAGTATTTCAAAGTTAAAATTTCTTTTCAATTTGTTGCAAAAAAAAACAATTTCACCTTTTAGCTAGTTCTAGAACCAAACACAAGTTGCAAAAGCAAAAGTCACAAAAAAACAACTTCATGTATATGGAACTGTATTTCTCACCACACAAATCTCCACAAGAGCTTGGCTAGTTTAGTTGAGATTATGTCATTCTATGATTTATTGGTTTGTTTCATAAGTGAGGCTTGCATTGATAAATTGCACTAAGATGATGCATATTCTATGATTTATTGTCATGTTTTTTTCTTGATCCAAAAACTGTGTGAACTTCAACTTAATACTGTTTCACTCGTCCGAGCCTAGTTTTATTACATTCAATCACAATTAAACCACCATGTTTGGTCAACTGAACATAACTAAATCAGAGTTTATGTTAAATTTCACAAATCACATAACATGAATAATATTCACAAACAACAGAGAAATGCACTCAACGAAGCACAAAGATGAAACTTTATTAATAACATCAAAAGATAAACACAAGTCCTCGCTACAAATTTAAAAAGTGAAGAGTTAGAAGGAAAATAAGATAATCTTCATTATCCCTCTAACAGAGAAAAATGAACCTGTTCCTGCAGTTCCATGAACTGACGCTCCTTCTCTTGAATATGCTCTTGGAGTTCATGCATTTGTTTAATATGCTGAGCTCTTTCTGCTTCAGAGTTGTCCCTCTCTCTCCTAAAATTGATAAGTCTTATTCAGATTATGATATTGATATTACAATATCATGTCAAATACGGATAGATGTAAAAATCATTTCTAAACTTCTGAGCAAGACAGAACGACAGAAGATAACTTGAGTACTAAAACTGTAAGACAACCACAATCCAAAAAAGTAGAAGTTGTTCCTCATTTGCACAAAAACAAGCAACCTGTAAGTTTGTAGTTCTTTACTCTGTTCTCTAAGGAGATCCTCTTTTGCCCATGCCTGGTAAAGCAATGAAAAGGATTAGATTAATATAACATCAACTACACTCCAAAAGAAACAAAAAATAAGATATATAAGAGTTAGAATTATCAAACAACCGCTTCATTGTCCAGTCTAATTGCATGAAGTTCCCTTTCTTTCTCTTCCATCCTCCTTTCTAACTCATAATTCTTCTGGTCCCTTTCATGTATTTGCTCCTTAAGAAGCATTAAACCAACAACTTAATCAGTAAACCCATTAATGTACTAAGCAACAGACAAAATATTTGTCAAAGACTATAGTATACCTGAAGCTTAACATTGGCATTAGCATGCTCTTTTATCTGAGCATCAAAACTATTCCGCATTTCCATAATCTCTGATCTCGCAATGAGCTGAGCCCGTAGCTCAGTCTCCATTTGCTGCAACTCTTCTTTTTGTTTTACCACACTAAGTAGCCTTTGTTGCAGAATATCATTGTTTGAACTTCCATCAATAGTAATTGAACAGAAGTCAACATCAACAGGCTCTCTCCCTTGCTGCACCTTTGACAAAATCAAATCACCTTCATTATACTCACATTCAGGTTACAAACCCCAAAAATACTAAGGCAAATACTTCTCATATTCCTAAGTTTACGGATAATGTTTTGAGTTAATGGTCAAAAACACACCTAAACTATCGCTTTTTCGCGAGTTTCACACGCAGACTATCATTTGTAACAACTTTTTCTTAACTGAAAACCCCCTGTCAGGTAGGAAAAGGGAACAGATAGTTGAGATGTGTTTTAATACATTGATGGTGATACTTCAGGTAGAAAAGGGGAATAACTAGTAGTTAGGGCGTGAAACTCGCGAAAAGAGATAGTTGAGGTGTGTTTTTTACCATTATCTCTAATGCTTTTCTCTTAATTTAAAATTGTTACCTCGTATATCAGTCTCTCATCCGTTTGACCTAATCTGGAATGTTCCGTTTCCTACATTTGATACATCCACAAACAGCGTAAAATGAGATTAATGTAACGCCTAGATCAGAAACAAAGGCAATGTGAGTAAGAACTTTTGAACATCATCGATAAGTTACCACGTTACTGGAATTTCGAACAGATTGCTCGGAGACAGCACGCCACTCTTTGCGAGAAGCCGCCGGAAGAGCAACACCGCGTGCGGCGGCCGACGCCTCCATTCACGAATCGCCAACTCCTTCCCGCTTTACTCAAAACCCTAAAAACGGAAAATCGACCTAAGGAAACCCTAGGAGTAAGAAATAGTAAATTGAAGGTCAATAGAAAGTTTGAATCGAGAATGGTTTAGATTAGGTGATGGGAGTGAGGGAATAAAATGTAAAGGGTTTTTCAACCTTGAGTAGCGTTTCGTCTCGGATTTGGGGGTTTTCGGGAAGGAAAGGGTTTTTCAAGAGGACTGAAATGTAAAAAAGAGCAACAAATCCTTGACCACTTAGCTATTAATAAGTGAGTGGGAGAGACTAATATTTTGTCTTTATCTGGGATATCACTTCTTTCAGAAGTGAATTTATGGAATAAAAAAGTATTTGATGTGAAGTTGAAACTTTTTTGTGAAAATTGTTATATTTTGAAAATAAAGTCCACTTGAAGGAAACTTTACTAAAACATATGATTGAATTATTAGAAATGACTCATTTATGTTACTCGTTAGTAGTTTGATTTATTTATGTTATCGTCGTTATAAAAATGATTCATCAATGTTATTTTCATTAACGCTAGTTTTACAATACCAAATATGACATGTGGAAAGTTACGCCACTATACTTTAAGGAAAGAGAGGCGTAGAAGTCACTTGACTTTATGTAGCAGAGAAAGAAGCTAAAAGTCTACACTTAGATGTCCATGTCATTTAATTAAATCATGTCAATTTTAAATTTTAAATTTCAAATTAATAAAAAAATCTGATATATACACTCGACCCAACCACAGGCATAATCTAGTTGAAGTTCACGTTCCATATCGGGTATTGTAAAACCAAGGTTAACGAAAAATGGCATGAATGAGTCATTTCGATAACGGTAATGCCATAAATGAGCAAAACTATTTACGAATGACATAAATAAGTCATTTCTGATAGTTCGATTACATATTTGAACTCTTTTTAAATATAAAATTAGGCCACTGGTTATTAGTTAAAATTAGGCCCATGATTATTAAATTCGGTCCTAACTCTTAAGAGGCCGACTTAACAATATTTTAAGATATGATAAATAAGTAAATACCCGTCTACACCTTCAAAGTTCAAACAAAAGATCACCATAACTATATTTCTATCATTTCTTCCAAATCTTTTTTGTGTTTTTATTAGAATTCAAGTTTTGCTAATTTTGAATTAGTCTCTATTCCATCTCTTAAATAAAAATACTTAATATCATGATGATATATTTAGATAAAACTTCTACCCCGAACACACGCAATGAAACCGTATATAGTCAAGTGAATTTCAATCCACAAAATAATTAGATTTATGAACAATCTCGTTAAAGTAAATGTCGTAATGTCATAGGAATCATTACCGCTAGGCATAGAGGAAGAGGTCATAAGCCTCTATACCGTAAAATCGATTTTCGACGGAATAAAAAGATGTTATAACTAAACTGTGGATTAATATATCTACATCAAGACCTATCATGTCAAAACATCGAGAATGTAAAACTAGATGCGGAAGCGTACCTGACTCCATGAGTGTCATGGAAATTTTCTCTCTTTCGGCTATTGATCTTCCAAACCAAGACGTAGGCGGCTCTTAACTTTTCCAACAATGGAATGTCAGAAAAGAAACCATCTGTCTGATTTGGGGACCATAACCCACTTCTTATAATTAAATATAATATGTAATTCTAGTTTAGCGCATCATTAAATTAGAATTACATTCGGGTATCTACACATAAAGCCTCATACTTTATAAAGTGTCTAATTAGGTCCATATAACTTTAACCTTACCAAATCACGTTTAATATATATATAAATATATATATATATATATATATATTTGTGTGTGAAGTTCATATATTCTTACAATCTCTTACTTGGATGACACATCACACATATATACATACACATAAATTTATAATTGTATGTCACCTTATGAGCTCAAAATATTTACTATCATAAATTGAAGTACCTCTTGACAATATCATACATCAATCATGTCAACATAGAACCAAGACGGCTTTTGTTATAGTCATATCGTAATTAAACCCCCCTTGATCACGTATACCAACATAACCAAATGACATAGATCAAGCAGGGATGCACAACATAAAAATTACATGTACTATTGATACCTATTTTCAACTGGTCCAATCGAAAACAAGTCAGGGTGAAAAATAAACTGAATACTTTATTTCTACAGAAATAATCTCAAAATCCTTAAAATGAAATCATAAAATGAAATCTGGATTGTGTCTACACAAAGAACATTTAAAAGGTTACAAACTCCCACTGAAATTGAATATCCTTAAATGACATGATACCCATATGAGCAACGTGCTCATGAAATAATGTGGGTGGCAGTCTTTTATTGAGTGGATCCACAATCATAAAGTTTGTACTAAATATGTTCTATAGACGCGTAACCATTCTAAACTCTTTTTTTATATAGCTCATCAACCAAGTATGTATCATGCTATATTGACATCTAACAAATTATGTATCTGAATACTTAATTATCTTTAATTTTTCCGACTTCTTTTATGTGAGCATAAACTATTTATTCTCTATAAATATATTATGAATTTTTGGTCTACTTTCTAAAGATAGATTTATATATTATTTAAATATTTGCCCAACATCTTAAAATGTATGCAAGAATTCAAGCTCACAAACAATTATAAAAAATGCTTACTCCCACTTAACTTTTGGTATATATAATTATCAACAAGATTTATCTCGAAATCAAATGAGATAATCTAAAATTTGTAATACCATTAATAAGACACTTGCTTAAACTCATAAATAAATTTCTTTAATTTGCAGATCATTGATTTTGCATCACCAAACACAAAGTTTTCTTATTGCACCATATAAATAGTCTCATCAATGTCATCATTGAGAAATATAGTATTGACATTCATCTGATGTAGCTCAAGATAAAAAAATATACGACTAATGCCATTATAGTCCAGAAAGAGTTTCGATGAAATCAGAGAGAAAGTACATGTATAATCAATTCCTACTTTCTAGGTGAAGACTTTAGCAACAAGACGTGTGTTGTACCTTTTCACATTGCCCTTCAAATCCCTCTTGGTTTTAAATGCTCATTTGCAACCAATGGGTTTCGCACCTCCTAGCAATTGGACAAGGCTCATGTCATTGTATTTCATAGACTTCATCTTTTCATTCATGGCATCAATCCAATTTTGAGAGTTATAACTTTCTATGATTTGACGGAAGTTGATTGGATCAACTTCGTTACTCCAATGTGATCATCATGTTCTTGGAGAAACACAATATAATCGTCTACACTTCTCATCTCTCTGGTGGATCTTCTTGATGGCATTGGTTCATGGGTTGTAGAGTTTGTTCAATGACATTGTCTTAATCTGGAGTTGTTTTTTTAAGAATGTCAATTGTAGGAGACTGTTTCTGAGCATTGTCAACAACAATTAGAGGAATTTCAGCAATTTTTGTTTAAAGAAAAAGTCATTTATTCTTTCTCCCCCCACAAACTCAACATCCTAAAAAACTTGTGCATTATTCATTTCACAAATAGCCTTAGTAGTGGGGTCATAAAATTTAAACTCATGAACCTTTTAGAGTACCCAATAAAATAGCAACTTATAGTCCTTGAGTCAAGTTTCATTTTCATTTGGCTTATAAGGCCTTTCCTCAATTGGACATTTCTAAATGTGCAAATGATTTAAACTAGGCTTTTGCATGTTCAAAGCTCATAAGGGGTCTTATCAGTTGCCTTAGTCGGAACTTTGTTGAGTGTATATGTTGTGGTATTTAATGCTTCTTCACAGAGTGATTCAGGCAAGGTAGAATGACTAATCATACTTCTCACCATATTCTTAAGCGTTTTGTTTCATCTTTCAACAACACCATTCATAGTGGGTGAACTCACCACGGTGTGCTGTGTGACGATACAACATTCCTCTAAGAATTTCGCAAATAATCCTAGATGTTGTTCACCCGATCCCATCATATCTACAATAGTATTCACAACCACTGTCAGATCTAATGTTATTTATACTTTTGCCAAGTTAATTTTCAACTTCGGCCTTATAATTTTTTAACACATCCAGTGATTGCAATTTTTCATGAATAGGATAAATGTAGTCATATCTTGAAAAGTCGTATGTGAACTGAATGTTGTTGACCATTCCAAGAAGCCGTAAGAAATGGTTCATAAATATATGTGTGTATCAGTTATAAGACATGAAGTTTCCTGTTTACTCCAAATATCCTAACATTTGTTTGTTTTCCCTTTATGCAATTCACACATACATCAAAATCTGAAAAATCAAATACCGAGAGTAATATTTGACACAAGTCTCTCAATTCTCCTTTTGGAGATGTGATCTAATCTCTTGTGCCACAACGAAGCTGAATTCTCATTGGTTAATTTGTGTTTTATACCAATTATATTAATATGCAAGAATTCATTAAACGAAGTAATTGTGTCAATTAAATATAGACTATCATAACCAGATAAAGAATCAAATCCAACTAATTTTGAATTATGAGAAAGACTAAATTTCGCATTTATAAATGTACAACAATAACCAAATTTGTCCAAAGCTGAAATGAAAATCAAATTTCGTATAAAAGACTGTATAATAGAAGTATCATTCAAATCCAAATAAAAATCAGTTCTTAACAATAATCTAAATGTGTCAATTTCCTCGAATTTCACTGACTTGTCATTGTCAACGAAAATGTGTCTTTCACTATTATTAGGCTTTTGGCAATTCAGGCAATCCTGCATAGATACACTGATGTGAGTTGTGGCACTAGAATCTAGCCACCATGTGTGTCTTGGTACCGAAGTAAAATTAACCTCAGAACAAATAAAATTAAGAAGCATATCTTTCTTTGCACGTCATGCGTGATAGTTAGAGCAATGCTTCTTCTTATGATCTGTAGCTCCGCAAAAGAAACAACCATATGTAGATGGTTCCTTATGTTATTTTTTTGTGGTGCCATATCCACAACTTCCTTATTCCTTCTTTTCTTATCCTTTGGAAAGACGACTAAGTAAGCACTTTTTTATCTTTTCTTGCTTCAATCTATCCTCTTCTTGAACACAATGTGAGATGAGCTCATTCAGAGATCAAGTCTTTTTCTGAAAATTATAACTCACCTTTAAATGAATGAACTGTGGTGTACGAGATATCAAAACCAGATGCACTAGCAAGTCCTCAGAGAGTTTCAGCTTAAGTGCTTTCAATTTTGAAGCAAGATGAGATATCTGCATGATACTCCCTGATGTTACTTTTTTTTGATACCTCATTGAAATCAGACTTGTCAAAAGCGTACCAATTTCAACCTTTTCACTTTGACAAATACCATTTCAATTTCAGCCATAAATTCTTTAGCCGTCTTAACATTGTCGGGCATAGTGCCCTTGAATATTTCTGAAATGACCTTCTTCATGACTATCATACACATGCGATTTGATATCTTCCACATTTTTATAAGAGGTACTCTTATCTATAAGAGGTGGTGGAGAATTAATCCTTAAAGCAAACTCAAGATTCATGACTTCGAGAACTATATTAAATTTCTCTTGCCATGACTTGAAGTTAGTGTCATTTAGCATAGGAATGAAATTGATGTTGACATTAATATTTGCAGGTGTAATTTCAGTTGAATCAGATAACGATAATAAAATAAGCTCACATTAAATTTATACCAAAAATAGAAAATAAATTTGAATAAAGATAAACTCATCTCAAGATACCAAACACTCCGTTAACAGTTCATCTTTGGACAAAATATTAACTTGTAAGTGATATCTTTTCGTAGTAATCAAACACTGATAATAAAAGAACATGTCGAATATTAAATCTTCCTTTGGGCCGATTTAATTATTCACACGGAAAATCAAATATTATCACACGTTTATTACCAGAAAATACACATGTAATTTTGTTAAACCTTAACCTTTCTTTGGGCCGCTTACATATGTCACACACAAACTTTTTATATTTTAAAATAAACAAATCTTCCCGAGAGAGGTCACTTTGACGACATCTAAATTTAACTTATTCATCTCAAAATATATATAACTATATTATATTCAAACTTAAATTCTCCAAAAGAAGTATGTGAATACCCATTTCAAAATATACAAACGGTGGGCCTGAAATTTATTATAATCTTATGTTTAGCCTTACTAGAACCTGCCAGTATCGTTAACCTATTTTTTTCAATAAATTACACAATCAGATTAAGGAAACCAAAACACAAAATAGAATAAACGACCACATTTATGCCCCTTTCTGGCAGCAATTAATACTTAATACAAAAGAAGAAAAACTTCACTAAGAAAACATTAGCCATATGTAGAAGCCACTACGGCTGAATCCATTAACCACTATAATGTTATTTAATTATTTTAAAATCTGAATCCAAGAAACCAGAGAAAACATTTTTTTTTTTTTTTGATAATCCAGGTCTCGGGGTGGCCTTAGCACCCCATATCGCTAGTACATGCACAAGTACTGATACTAGACTCCCGAAGGCGATGAACCCGTCCTTAGCCGCCATCGCCGGGTAAATCGCGGGATGTGCACCCCGCATTTAGTGTCTGATCGCTACCAACGGATCAATGCTACGGTCGACTCCAATGCGACTTGTCCGAGGAATCAAACTCACACTGCAACATACCAGCGCGGTTAAACTACCAGGCTTTAATACGAGGCATATGCCCCGGAGAACGTATCCGCCGAGAATCGAACTTGTGATTAAATCAATGAATCTAGCCACATACAAGTTTAAAACTAAAATTGTTACGTCTCCGGAACTTGCTACCAACTTTAATTTAAGAGTAAATCTTAAAGTGGCAATCAACAGAGAGCTTATGCCGTTGAGGCAGTGACCACAACCAAGAATATTACTTAATATCTCAATATTTTAACGTGATAGGTAGGCTCTTGATATTAATTGTTAGGATTAAACTGTAGATTAATATATCTATCTCAAAACCTGTCATGTCAAAACATTGAGAATGTAAAATCAAATGTGGAAAAGTACCTGAATTCATTAGTGTCGTAGCAATACTTCGTCTTGCGGCTATTGGTCTTTCAAATCAAGATTTAAGCGTTTCTCAACTTTTTCAACGATGGAGTGTCAGAAAAGAAACCCAACGTCTAAATGGGGACCATAATCCCTTCTTATCATTAAATATAATTCTAGTTTAATTCATCATTAAATTTGAATTACATCCAGATATTTACACATAAATTTTTATAATTTACAAGATGTCTAATTAGGCTTATATAACTTTAAATTTTTGCATGAATTTCCTTCAAACGAACTAATGTTTGCTCCTTCCATCTCAAAGTGTTGTACTTTTTGCCCCTGCTTTCATTTAATAAAAAATTATTGACCAAAAGACCCTTATCTATCCTACCCTTTTCATTCTGTTATTTTTTGTTCTCTCTGTCTCTCTCTATCTTAAGAGTTTTTTCTTTAATGATTTAATATCTCAAAATTTTGAACATCTAAGATTTCATACGGAGTGCAGTTTATACTGCATTCAGTAAAGAATATATATTCTGATAGAAATTCATTATGTATTTATATATATATATAGGGCGAGATGTTGGATGTGTCCACTACAATGTACTTCCATCTTCCCCAGTTAGGGTGTCGTATTTTCGCCCATGTTGCTGTTGAGAATTGAGATTATCAAGCTTTATTATTTTTATTATTATGAATTAGGGGCTTTTAGCTGAGCTAATCGATGTTATTTCTTTTGCTTTTTGTGAAGCTGTTGCATCATTCATCATAATTTTGTAGTGGGGTTTTAGGGTTTAGGTTTCTTGTGATATTAGTTCATTCGAATTTATTAAAGTTGGAATTTTTTTCGTTTTCTTTTTCTGGTAGCTTTGAGGGTTTTCTTGTTTGTTTTGTCTGTGTGTGCTGGGGAGGGAGGGTGGGTGGGGGTCATGCAATGGCATGATAAATCCGGCGCCTCTTTTTCACGCCGCTACCGGCAGCCCTTTCCCATGGATTCTCCCATCTCTTCCTTCTACACCCATTACACACATCCTACTCCTTCTCCCCCATCCGAACATCTTTCATCCGGCCTTTGATGTGACGAACATCAAGAACTTTATTTCTTTGATTCTTGATCAAGAGGATGGTCAATACTCATCGTGGGTTGAACTATTTCGAATACATGCTTATGCTTACAATGTCCTTGATCACATCGATGCCCACCACCCCCATCCACATGACGTCGACAACCCAATGTGGAAGCGCCTCGATGCAATCGTCAAACAATGGATATATGTCACCATATACAAGGATTTACTTCATATCATTATGAAGACATGTGCTTCGGCTCACGAATTATGAACGAGACTAGAATAAATCCTTCAAGACAACAAACATACACGTGTCGTATATCTGGAGAAACAATTTAACGACATCCGTCTTGAGAACTTTGCTAACATGTCAGACTATTGTAAACAACTAAAATTAGTTGTTGATCAATTGTCTAATGTTGTCAATCCGATTTATGAAACAAAGATGGTTTTGCAACTCATCAACGGGTTGCCGAAAGGTGAGTACGATACATGTGTGACGATGATCCAACAAGTTGATCCCCGCCCTAGCTTCAATAAGGCCCGCTCACAATTGCTATTGGAAGAGACTAGACGTACCGACAAGACGAACATAATCATAAGGCGTTGGTAGTAGATGCACCGTCGACCACCCATGCACCCGTCGGACCACCGCAACCCATATACCACCAAAATCAACACGGTGGCCGAGGATGAGGCAACGACCGCGATGGTAGATGAAGGGGCCGAGATGGTCTGTCCAATTTCGGTGGATAGCCACGGCAGGCACATTCCCCATATTCATGGGTCAGCTCAATGTCGTGGCCTACCTCGGACAATTGGGCCTCCCTATTTCCCTTACCCAACCGCTCCAGCCCAGAACCCGAATTCGACACCGAGTATATTGGGCCCTGCTCCTATTCCACGCCACACGGGTCAACCACACCAGACCCACTTCTCCATGGCCCAACAACAGGCATACAACTATATGTCCCCTATCGAACTGAGTTAGGCCTACGTCAATATGAATCTCCAACAACCCGATGACGTATGTTACATGTATACATGTGTCATATCCTACCTCACTCGCAACTCTGGTAATCTCCCTCACCTATTCAATCCACCAACCTCTCTAGCTGCAATCTCTCCATCAACTTGGCACAATAGACTCGGACACCCATGGGCACCAGTCTTTAATTTTCTAAGAAGTCAAAATTTCATTCAATGTAATAAAGGGAAATTTACCCACAGCTACTCTTGTCCTTTAAGAAAGCATGTTAGACTTCCTTTTCAATCTTCATTAAGTGTAACATTTTTTTTTTTTTGATATTATTCATGCAGATTATGGACATCCTCCGTTACTAGCAAACTGGGCCACAAATATTATTTGGTGTTTTTTGATGATTTTTCTCATTTTCTTTCGGTTTATCCTTTAAAATATAAGTCTCAAGTTTACACAATTTTTCTTGAATTTCAAGCATATGTTAAAACTCAATTTGAGAAGACCATCAAAAATTTCAATGTGATAACGGTCATGAGTTTGACAATCTCCCCTTTCATAAATTTTGTGCAGACCACGACATGTTATTTTGATTTTATTGCCCTTATACCTCACCTCAAAATCGTAAAGCCGAAAGAATCCTACGCACCGTCAATAATAAGATCCGTTCTATGCTCTTCCATGCTTCAATCGCCCCTTATTTTGGGTATACACATTACACATGGCAGTTTACCTCCTTAATATATCACCAACACGAACTCTTCAGAATAAATCCAACTGAAATTCTATTCTGTCAGATCCCTTCTTATCATCACCGTCATATTTTTGATTGTCTATGCTACCCGAATATCACCTTCACGACCCCTCACAAATTAGTACATAGGACTACTCCTTGCATTTTCTTAAGGTGTCCGTCAAACCATAGGGGGTACTTATGCTAAGATTTGTCCACAAATAAAATCTTAGTCTCTCGTCATGTCACATTCGAGGAGAACATTTTCCTATTTGCAAACGTCCAAAAATTTCAAATAACTGATTACGACTTCCTTGATGATTCAGACACTTCCCCTCTCATTAGAAACGCAATACATAGTGCTAGTATTTCGGCTTAACAATAAACACCCCTGCTAACCAGCCCGTCACTGCCCCAAAAACCAGTCGACTACCCCCCATCCCGTCGACCACCCCCTATCCGTTGTTCCCGTCTCGGCCTCACCATTCCCGTCAAACAGCCCACTGCCCCATCGCTAAAATTCCCCGATGACGTCCCACAACCCTTGTTGACCACCCCGACCCTCCGACAACCCAACTGCCCGTAGTTCCCGTGACCCAAACAACCCCACTGCCCCCAGTTCCCGTTAGCCAAACAGTCCCAATTCTGACCCACATCATGGAAACTCGTGCCCAACACGAGATAAAAATCTACTATTGTATATACTCCAAAGTTGGATAAAGTCATATTGACGGCTTCATCCTTAATGGTTTGGGGAATGTCTAATGAAAGCTTTGACCAGTTCCAACTATTGTTTTCCCAAAGGTCAACTAAATCGAAATTAGGGGTGGTAATTGGGATCCAGATGTGATCCATAGCTTAATGCGAATTCCATTGGCAGGAGTCCAATAGGTTCCTTTCGCGCAAATGTTACCACATTTTATGATGTTTTTCCAAATAAAGGATTGTCACAAGGGGTTGGAGTTAGAGCTATATTTTCTAATCAAAGAGAATGCCATAAGGATTTTGTATTGTTATTGTTGGAACTTGTACAAGGAAGAAGAATAAAATAAGTGATCAAAAATATTTTCAGAAAATATTGGCCAAGCGTCGCGGCGCCTAGGGAGAGGGCCGCGACGCCGCTCGTCCAGTGAAGAAAAGAAAATCACCGTGACGAGCGCCACACCGCCAAAAGTTCAGAGAGCTCTGCATAATGATTAGCGCTACGACGCTAAGAGGCAGAGCCGCGGCGCCGGGGCAAGAGCCGCAGAGCCGCGGCGCCGGGGCAAGAGCCGCAGAGCCGCGGCGCCGGGGCAAGAGCCCAGAGCCGCGGTGTCAGGGCAAGCGTCGTGGTGCGAGGACAAAGAGTCGCGACGCTGTTCAACGGTAATATTTCTGAAAATGTTCAAAAGTTGTATCTATTTACAACAGTCACAACATTTGGTATGAAAGACTGCATATGGACGAAAATACTGTTATATAAAGGATGTTGATCACTTGATTAAACATATACAACACTATCAATCATTTAACATAATTAATGATTTGAGTTTGTTGCTTTCCTTCATTTTCTTCCCAAAAGATATTTCTTAAAAACAACATAAAGTAAATTCGTCAGGGTCAAGTTCTTATGCAAGAACTTGAACCAGATAGTTGTATCTTCAAGATAGACGTTCGTAAACTACATCACAAGTGGGGGCGAATTTATGTCTTAGGACACTGCGACAGCAGGCCTCTATCGTATCAAGTTAGTGTGTGTTTTCAGTTTACAGTATTATTTGTTGTTGATTTCAATTGAGTTATTATTCTATTATTGTGTTTGTTTCATTGAAGATACTAGATTAACACTAACAATCTAAGACAGAAAATTCATTTTTCTGATTTTGCTGAGTTTGCAAAAAATAATCAGAGAATTCATTTCCTGATTTACAAAGATGGATTAATCTGGATATTCGTTGGTGAAAAACCATGTTGAGAAACCTGATAAATTCAAGGGTTCTTTGTAGAAACTATATTCTCAATGCCTTGGATGACTCTCTCTATGATATCTACTCCACGTTCAAAATGGCAAGGGAGTTGTGGCAGTTATTGGAGAACAAGTACAAAACTGAGGTTGTTTGTTCAAAGAAGTTCGTCATCGGCAAGTTTCTGAACTATAAGATGAGCGGTGCCAAGCCTGTTGTCAAGCAAGTGGAGGAACTCCAAGTCATTTTCATGAGTTAGAGGTTGAAGGTATAGACCTTAACCCAAATTTCCTTGTTGGTACTATTATTGAAAAATTATCTCATTCTTGGAAGAATTTTAAAGTGTATCTTAAGCATCTAACCGATGAAATGAATTGTGAGCAATTAGTTCTTAAACTTCGAGTTGAAGAGGATAACCGGAAGAGTGAAAAGGCTAATGATGTTTCCTTGGAGCCTAATGCAAACATGGTTGAAGGAAATCAATCTAAGGCCAAGTTTTAGAAAGGCAAGGGCAAGTTTGTTGGTGTCAAGCCATCTTTTGCAGCTGGGAGGAATGCATTCGCCCCATAAAAGACCAATGCGTTCAAGAAATCATATGTTTGTGTATGTTGGGTGTGCGGTAAACTTGGGCATAGAGCAGAAGATTGTCGTCTTCATAAGAATCAAGGTGGTGGTGTTGGAGGTTCGGGTAATTTCAACCAATCCAACCGTGCTGAAACTAAAAACCAATTCATTGGTGTTGTTGCTGCTCAAGCAAATCTGATTACTAATTCAACCGATTGGTGGATGGACATGTGTGCTTCAATGCATGTATGTTTAGAAAAGGACATGTTCACATCCCACCATCCCATCAAGGATAGAGAACCTTTGTTCATGGGGAATACTGCTGATGTGAAAGTTGAAGGGAAAGGGAAGGTGATTTTGAAACTCACTTCTGGGAATGATCTTGTGTCTGAAATTTGTAAGAATTTAATTTCTGGTCTTGTTCTTAGTAACAAGGACTTTAAGATTGTATTTGAATCAGACAAATTTTGTAAAATCCGGAAAAAAATAATAATAATATATAGTTGTGGTTGAGTTAATAAATATATATATATATATATATATATATATATATATATATATATAAGAAAACAATGAATAAATTGCATGGGATAGAGTTAGTGTTAAAGTTGGATAAATAGATAGATAAAATGAAAATAAGAAAACAAAACAAAAAAACAAAACAAAAAAACAAAAAAACAAAAAAAAAAACAAAACAAAAAAAAAACATGCAGAATGTTGCACGTCCTTTGCTCCCCCCTTCCCCCCTTTTCATTTCCCCTCCAACTCTTGTCATTTCACCTCCCATAGGTTATAGAAAACTCTCCACTTATACATTGTATTTACACACAAACAAAGTATATAGCACAAAGAATAGAAAATCAGAAAAAAACAAGTGAAAAGAAGAGGAAAAATCTGGAAAAAATACCAAGAGGGCAAGAAGAACAAGAATCAAAATACTAGAGAGTAAGGATAATTTTAGCAACCACACAACAATAATCTTCACACTTACAAGGTGAGTTTTCTCACTCAGAAATTCTTGGTAACATCCTTTATTTTAAGTTCAATACATGTTAGAATAAGAATTGAGTGTTGAAAAGAAATATTGAACTTTTGATTGTTTAGACAACTAGTTGCGTCATGAACTTTACGAACTGTTCTCACTGAGTTATAATTGTTAGAATTTGATGAAATTCGGAGGAGTGGTACACCTCTCTAATATGATCATATAGAACCAAAAATGAGGTAAAATGGACATACGGTTTGAAAGTTATCATAGTTCAAAGTTCCTGCCTTAGATTTGGCCGAAATTCGGAAAGACATAATTACGGATTGTTTTTATTGAGTTTTACTTATTAGAATCATATGAAAATTTACATGGTTGTAAATCTCTCTGTTACGGACAGATATAGATAAATAGTTATTAAAATGGACTTACGAGTTGAGAGTTATTGTAGTTTGAAGTTGCTGCCTCGGATTCATCGGAATCCAGAAGGGCAGGACGTTGAAACGTACAACTGTACTAATCTGTGGGGAATATGAAAATTGTTGCTAAATGAAAGTTTTAGATCTCTCTGTTGTGGACATTTTGAGACCTTACGGGGGTCTATCCGACTTACGGATTGAGAGTTATATCTGTTTAAAGTTTCTGCCTCGGATCTATCGAGATCCAGGAAGGGCAGCGAATAAAAGGGTAAAACTGTACCAAATGGTACCGAATATGAAAGGATGGTTTACATGGAGACGTGTATCTCTCTGTTCTCGTCGTTTTGAGATTTTATGGGGCTTGAACGGGTTTACAGATTAGGAGTTATGACTATTCTAAGATTGGGTTTTGTTTAATAAAAATTCCGCCGAAACAAATTTCATGTGGCTGTTTTGAGGATAAATTTGTGTTAGTTACCCAAAGTAGTTTTAAATAAAATTTGGTACAGTGAAAGATCCCCGTCTTACCTTAATTTCCGCTTGAGCAACACCTTAGTTGGAGTTATGGTTAAAAAGTTATAATTGTTACAAGTATGAATGACAGAATGTTGGGAAATAGATTATTATTTATTCGATCTTCTGAAAAATATGAAAAGTGAATATGTGTTCACATAAATATATAAATATAAACATAATGGATCGGGTTGCACGCCGCAACAAAACGTAAAGTGAATACGTGTTCACAAATATGTAAATATAATGGGTCGGGTTGCACGCCGCAACAAAACGTAAAGTGAATACGCGTTCACAAATACGTAAATATAATGGGTGGGACGCCTCAACAAAACGTAAAGTGAATACGCGTTCACAAATACGTAAACATAATGGATCGGGTTGCACGCCGCAACAAAACGTAAAGTGAATACGCGTTCACAAATACGTAAATATAATGGGTCGGGTTGCACGCCGCAACAAAACGTAAAGTGAATACGCGTTCACAAATACGTAAACATAATGGATCGGGTTGCACGCCGCAACAAAACGTAAAGTGAATACGTGTTCACAAATACGTAAATATAATGGATCGGGTTGCACGCCGCAACAAATATGAAAGATGAATACAT
This sequence comes from Przewalskia tangutica, assembly GCA_029844215.1. Classification (NCBI taxonomy): domain Eukaryota; kingdom Viridiplantae; phylum Streptophyta; class Magnoliopsida; order Solanales; family Solanaceae; genus Przewalskia; species Przewalskia tangutica. The sequence continues at coordinate 3,152,582 of CM056732.1, forward strand.
GTTCACCTATATATAAATATGAAAAGTGAATACGCGTTCACAAATATATAAATGTAATAAACATGTGGAAATGCAGGGAATGTCTCAACGATAATACGAGATAAAATGAAGTGTTAGTTAAACCGAGAATTTCCTATGAGGAGTTGTTGCATATTTAAAAATGTTGTAATCTGATATGTTTTACAATATGCTTATTACGTTATAATGTGATTGCGCTTGGAATATTGTGGTGTTACTTTGAATTGCAGGGTAAGGTTCACTCACTCTGATGATAGAGTGACTTTATTTAACATGTTTCAGAAAACGTGATAGAGGAAATGCTCCACGCCAAGGCTAGCGATCGTCCGCAAACCTCTTGTCATACCAAGTCCATTGTTTCGCTTGGTACTGGCAAGTTCGAATGTCGCCCAATGTCTCGAAATGCCCGTGTGGAATGGTCTCCCTTCCAACTTAGAATAATATTTGTCAGTATGTCTATGTAGAGACAATATTTGCACGAGCATGGGCTCGCGTTATATTTTTAATAAAGTCATAAACAAATTTCTTTATTGTTATTTTATTAATAGCTCCGTATTTGAATATAAGTTTAAATTTCTAAATAAAGAGAATTAAATGGTGCTCCTGGTGGAAAATAATTGTCCATGTGCCATCATGCCCTAAGTAAAGACTTAGGAAAATTTGGGGCGTGACAAGTTGGTATCAAAGCTAAACCAGGTTAGGAGATTCTAGGAAGTTTCTTCGAGTTGGGTGTTTGAACGGTTACTTATTGCGACGGTGTGCGCGCGCCTTAGTAATAAGTAAGCTAATAACATCCTAAGTTTCACTTCTTTCATACTCTTCTCGTGCCTATCTTGAGTCTTTTCAAAGACTTGGTTCTCGTACTACCTCCTTCAAAGGATTGTGGAAGGAGTGTACAACGATAAAATAACCAGATGTGATCGCACCGACCGAAAAGGTAGGAGAGGTACGAGATAGACTATGGGGCAAATTTTGTGAGAAGAAGAGAACATATCTATCTGAGGAAGGACTACAAGTCTAACCCAATAGTATTTCACGATGAGGTAGAAAACCCATCGTTTACACGAGGATGTGTGGAGACGCATGACGTCAATTTGGTAATCGCCGCGGTTAGTGGACGACACGGGTGTGGTGGAGAAATTTTAGAAGAGATCATTTTCCGATGTCACCACCGAGTAGCGTGGGTGGAGTTCAGAGCCGCATTCAGTGAAAAGTACATGCCTAACTCCCGAAAGATGCGCTCAGACGTGAGTTTGAACTGTTGAAACAAGGTGACCGCAATGTGATAGAATACAATACCTAATTCATCCGGTTGTCGCGATATAACGCACATATTATTCCTACAGAAAAGGAGAAGGTCAAAAGAGTTGTTAAGGGTTTAAACCCAAACTTGGAAGAGAAGGTAGTGGCATTAGCCCATTATCGGGCATACCTTCAGATCGTCGGTATGACAATGAGGGTAGAAGGTTTCGCTAAAGCAAAAAGAGAATATTCGCAGAAGAGATTTCGAATGTCAGGATCATTTAACCAGAGTCAAAATCGAAGCGGGGAGTTTAGTAAGGGATCTTCAGGACCGAACCAATCTGTGGGCCAGTCTTATTTCAAGTCTAAGGGGCACAGTTGGTCTAATTACCAAGGTAGCAAGGACAAGGCCACCAACCCTAACACAGGAGGTGACAAACCGATTTGTAAGATTTGTCAAAGGAAAACCTGATGGAGAATGTCGGCTCTTAACGAAGACAAGTTATAATCGTGGAGAGTCGTGCCACTATGCCAGGGATTGCAAGAAGAGGACCCAAACTCAATCTATTCAGGGGAGGTCAGAAGCAACCACAGCTGCCTACAGGGGAAATCAGGGAAACCAACCCCGCCAGAGTCAGGGAAGTCAACAACCCAACAATTCTAATCGGCTCTACGCTTTGCCCCAGAGGAATGAGGCAGAAGCATCTAATGCGGTGGTCACAGGTATTTTGCTAGTCTCGAGTATTCCTGTATTTGTATTATACGATCCCGGCTCTACATTTTCATATGTGTCAATGGGCTTTGCTAAGAATTTACACGTAGAACCTTCTTATTTAAGTGAACCTTTTGAGGTTATGACACCAGTAGGGGCCTCAATTTGGGCCTCTCGGGTGGTAAATAATTTCCCATTAGAAGTGAATGGCAGGGGAACTATGGTGAACCTAGTACTACTTGATATGGTAGACTTCGACATCATTTTGGGTATGGATTGGTTGTCGGCATGTTATGCCATGTTAGATTGTCGGCGAAAGATAGTGAGATTAACTTTTCCCGGAGAACCAGAAGTTGTTATAAGGGGTAGGATTGGAATATCCTCAGGTCAGTTTATTTCCTACCTTGGGGCTCAAAAGTTATTGAGAAGTCACAGAGTGGAGTACGCATATCTGGCTAATATAGTGGATACCCAAAAAGAATCCCCAGCAGTGAATGATGTCTCTATTGTTCGAAATTTTCCGGAGGTTTTTCCTGAAGATCTTCCAGGCCTTCCTCCAGATAGAGGAGTGAAGTTCGCTATAGAGTTAATTCTGGGTACAAGACCTATTTCTATTCCTCCATATCGAATGGCCCCAGCTGAATTGAGGGAGTTAAAAGAACAATTGAAGGATCTTCTGGATAAAGGCTTTATAAGGCCTAGTGTTTCCCCTTGGGGTGCACCAGTCCTGTTTGTGAAAAAGAAAGACGGATCGCTCCGAATGTGCATCGATTATTGGCAGCTCAATAAGGTCACGATCAAGAACCGATACCCATTACCAAGAATCGATGATCTTTTTGACCAACTTCAGGGAGCTAGCTATTTTTCCAAGATTGATCTCCGTTCGGGATATCACCAGCTGAAAATAAATCCAGATGATATATCCAAAATAGCCTTTAGAACCCGATACGGCCATTATGAGTTATTGGTCATGCCTTTTGGGTTAACCAATGCCCCAACAGCTTTTATGGATTTAATGAACAGAATATTCAAACCATTCCTAGATTTGCTCGTGATTGTGTTCATAGATGATATCCTAATCTACAGTAAGAGTGTTGAAGAACATGAAGAGTATCTGAGGGTAGTGCTTCAAGTCTTGAAACAGGAGAAACTATATGCTAAATTTTCAAAGTGTGAATTTTGGTTGGAAAAGGTAGCCTTTTTGGGTCATGTTGTGTCAAAGGATGGAATTATGGTAGACCCTCGAAGATAGAAGAAGAAGAATCGCCAAACCGACCACCCGGCAGAGGTTAGAAGTTTCGGGTTTGGTGGGTATTATAGAAGATTCGTAAAGGTTTTTCTAGTCTCACGCTCCTTAACCCGTTGACTCAAAAAGCGGTTAAGTATCGTGGTCGAAGCATGTGAAGCAAGTTTTGAAACTAAAGGAATTTTTGATCATCGCACGACCCTAACCTTACCATCGGGATGAAGGGTTCACGCCTATCATACGACTCTAGAATTGGGTTAGGATGTGTCTTGATGCGCTTTGGAAAGGTTATTGCGTATGATCTAGACAATTGAAGATACATGAGGAGAATTACCCAACTCATGACTTGGAATTTGTCGCGGTGGTGTTTGCCTTACGAATATGGAGACATTATTTGTATGGTGTGCATGTGGACATATTTACGATCATAAGAGTTTGCGACATAACCACGCAGAAGGATTTGAATCTCACAAAGAAGATGGTTAGAGTTGCTTAAGGATTATGACCTTAGTATTCTTTACCATCCCAGGAAAGCTAACGTGGTATCGACGCTCGAGAGGAGCTCAATGGGCAGCTTGACCCATTTGGAAATACAAAAGAGGGTATTGTTCGTGAGGTACAAAGATTGGGAAACCTGGTTAGCTTAAGCGAGATCGGTGAAGGTAGGGTGGTGGTACATGATACCTCGCACCGCCTTTAGCTCGTAAATAAAAGAAAGTCATTGAGGATACGGAGTTTGTTGGATTTCGGAGAGGCTCCAACAGGGAAAACCTTCACGCTTACATTGGGAGATAATAGCGAACCCTTCTATAAGGGTATGTTATGTGTTCCTAAGGTAAAGGATCTAAGGAGAAGATCTTAGATGAGGTCACAACACAAGATATTCCATTCATCCGTGGTCAACAAAAAAATGTATCAGACCTCAAGGTAAATTATCGTGGGGACGGGATGAAGAAGGGCGTTGCAGAGTTTGTCGGGAGGTGTCTTATATGTCAAGTGAAAGTGAACATAAAAAACCCGCGGATTACTTCAGACATTGGGGTCCCCATGTGGAAATGGGAGGCGATTCATATGGATTTTGTAATCGGCCCACCAAACTCGAGAATGGTATGATTCTATTTGGGTGATTGTTGATCGACTTACAAAGTCACCCATTTTTACCTGGTCAAGACTACGTGACGCGCACCACAAGACGCATGCATTTATTTGAATGAGATTGTGCGGTTACACGGATTCCTTTACAAATTATTTCAGATAGGGGTTCCAGTTCACCTCACACTTTTGGCAAAGTTTCCAGCAGGTCTCGACAAAAGTTAAGTTACACGACTTTCCACCCGCAAACAGACGGGCAAGCCGAATAACAATCCAAACACTCGAGGACATGTTGCGATCTTGTGTGTTAGATTTTCGTGGAAGCTGGTTGGACCATCTATGTCTAATTGAGTTCGCCACAACAATAGTTTTCACTCTAGCATACAAATGGCCCCTTGAAGCATTATATGGACGAAATGTAGTCTCCACTGATGGTTCGAGGTGGGAGACGAATCGTATTCGGACCTGAAGTCATTCAAGAAACAAATGATAAGGTACAGATGATTCGGGAGCGGATCAAAACAGCTCATAACCGTCATAAGTCATATGCGGATCATCGAAAAAGAGATCTTGAATTCCAAGAGGGGGAGAAAATATTTTTAAAAGTGTCCCCAATGAAGGGAGTGATGCGCTTTGGTAAGAAAGGGAAATTGAGCCCAAGGTTTATTGGGCTATATGAGATCTTGCGAAGAGTGGGGAATGTGGCTTACGAATTAGCACTTCCACAAGAGCTGGAAGCAGTGCATCCGGTATTTCATGTGTCAATGTTACGAAAATACTTGCACGATCCAAGTCACGCCATCCTTCCCCAGGAGATAGTTCTTAATAAAGGGCTTCAATATGAAGAGGCTCCGGTAAAAATATTTGATAGAAAGGTCCAACGCCTTAGAAATAAAGATATTGCTTCCGTGAAAGTCCTATGGAAGAATCACTCCACAGAGGAAGCCACCTGGGAAGCGGAAGAGGCGATGAAAGTCAAATATCCATTCCTATTTGACTAAGGTAATAAAAAAAAATGCATTACATAGTACTTCATATGTGTGCCATTTGCGTGTCTATATGCATGTGTTACAACCTTATTCTCATTCGAGGACGAATGTTTCTTAAGGAAGGGAGAATGTGAAGCCCCAAATTAGTGTTACAATAACAATAAACATTATTGTGTCTATGTGATTATGTTACGACCTTATTCACATTCGAGGACGAATGTTGCTTAAGGAGGAGAGAATGTAAAATCCGGAAAAAAATAATAATAATATATAGTTGTGGTTGAGTTAATAAATATATATATATATATATATATATATATATATATATATATATATATAAGAAAACAATGAATAAATTGCATGGGATAGAGTTAGTGTTAAAGTTGGATAAATAGATAGATAAAATGAAAATAAGAAAACAAAAAAAAAAACAAAACAAAAAAACAAAAAAAACAAAAAAAAACAAAACAAAAAAAAAACATGCAGAATGTTGCACGTCCTTTGCTCCCCCCTTCCCCCCTTTTCATTTCCCCTCCAACTCTTGTCATTTCACCTCCCATAGGTTATAGAAAACTCTCCACTTATACATTGTATTTACACACAAACAAAGTATATAGCACAAAGAATAGAAAATCAGAAAAAAACAAGTGAAAAGAAGAGGAAAAAATCTGGAAAAAATACCAAGAGGGCAAGAAGAACAAGAATCAAAATACTAGAGAGTAAGGATAATTTTAGCAACCACACAACAATAATCTTCACACTTACAAGGTGAGTTTTCTCACTCAGAAATTCTTGGTAACATCCTTTATTTTAAGTTCAATACATGTTAGAATAAGAATTGAGTGTTGAAAAGAAATATTGAACTTTTGATTGTTTAGACAACTAGTTGCGTCATGAACTTTACGAACTGTTCTCACTGAGTTATAATTGTTAGAATTTGATGAAATTCGGAGGAGTGGTACACCTCTCTAATATGATCATATAGAACCAAAAATGAGGTAAAATGGACATACGGTTTGAAAGTTATCATAGTTCAAAGTTCCTGCCTTAGATTTGGCCGAAATTCGGAAAGACATAATTACAGATTGTTTTTATTGAGTTTTACTTATTAGAATCATATGAAAATTTACATGGTTGTAAATCTCTCTGTTACGGACAGATATAGATAAATAGTTATTAAAATGGACTTACGAGTTGAGAGTTATTGTAGTTTGAAGTTGCTGCCTCGGATTCATCGGAATCCAGAAGGGCAGGACGTTGAAACGTAAAACTGTACTAATCTGTGGGGAATATGAAAATTGTTGCTAAATGAAAGTTTTAGATCTCTCTGTTGTGGACATTTTGAGACCTTACGGGGGTCTATCCGACTTACGTATTGAGAGTTATCTCTGTTTACAGTTTCTGCCTCGGATCTATCGAGATCCAGGAAGGGCAGCGAATAAAAGGGTAAAACTGTACCAAATGGTACCGAATATGAAAGGATGGTTCACATGGAGACGTGTATCTCTCTGTTCTCGTCGTTTTGAGATTTTATGGGGCTTGAACGGGTTTACAGATTAGGAGTTATGACTATTCTAAGATTGGGTTTTGTTTAATAAAAATTCCGCCGAAACAAATTTCATGTGGCTGTTTTGAGGATAAATTTGTGTTAGTTACCCAAAGTAGTTTTAAATAAAATTTGGTACAGTGAAAGATCCCCGTCTTACCTTAATTTACGCTTGAGCAACACCTTAGTTGGAGTTATGGTTAAAAAGTTATAATTGTTACAAGTATGAATGACAGAATGTTGGGAAATAGATTATTATTTATTCGATCTTCTGAAAAATATGAAAAGTGAATATGTGTTCACATAAATATATAAATATAAACATAATGGATCGGGTTGCACGCAACAAAGCGTAAAGTGAATACGTGTTCACAAATATGTAAATATAATGGGTGGGTTGCGCGCAACAAAGCGTAAAGTGAATACGCGTTCACAAATACGTAAATATAATGGGTCGGGTTGCGCCGCAACAAAGCGTAAAGTGAATACGGCGTTCACAAATAAGTAATTATAATGGGTCGGGTTGCTCGCAGCAACATAACGTATAGTGAATACGCTTTCACAAATACGTAAATATAATGGGTGGGTTGCCGCCGCAACAAAGCGTAAAGTGAATACGCGTTCACAAATACGTAAACATAATGGATCGGGTTGCGCGCAACAAAGCGTAAAGTGAATACGTGTTCACAAATACGTAAATATAATGGATCGGGTTGCGCGCGCAACAAATATGAAAGATGAATACATGTTCACCTATATATAAATATGAAAAGTGAATACGCGTTCACAAATATATAAATGTAATAAACATGTGGAAATGCAGGGGAATGTCTCAACGTATAATACGAGATAAAATGAAGTGTTAGTTAAACCGAGAATTTCCTATGAGGAGTTGTTGCATATTTAAAAATGTTGTAACCTGATATGTTTTTGCAATATGCTTATTACGTTATAAAGTGATTGCGCTTGGAATATTGTGGTGTTACTTTGAATTGCAGGGTAAGGTTCTCACTCAGCCCCAGATGATAGGGCTGACTCTTTATTTAACATGTTTCAGGAAAGCGTGATAGAGGAAATGCTCCACGCCAAGGCTAGCGATCGTCCCGCAGCCTCTTGTCATACCAAGTCCATTGTTTCGGGCTTGGTACTCGTCGAGTTCGAATGTCGGTTCAATGTCTCGGAAATGCGGTGTGGAATGGTCTCCCTTCCAACTTAGAATAATATTTGTCAGTATGTCTATGTAGAGACAATATTTGCACGAGCATGGGCTCGCGTTATATTTTTAATAAAGTCATAAACAAATTTCTTTATTGTTATTTTATTAATAGCTCCGTATTTGAATATAAGTTTAAATTTCTAAATAAAGAGAATTAAATGGTGCTCCTGGTGGAAAATAATTGTCCATGTGCCATCACGCCCTAAGTAAAGACTTAGGAAAATTTGGGGCGTGACAAATTTGTACTCACCAAAGGTGGGATGTATGTAGGGAAGAGTTACCTCAGTGTGGGTCTCTTTAAACTATTTGTTGTACCTACTAAGGCAATTGCCATTACTAATGAAAATGCAGGAACTAGCAGTACTTCTATATATATGGTTGATTCTCCTTTCTTATGGCATTCAATATTAGACCATGTTAATTATCGTTCTTTACAAATGATGGTAAGTTTAGGCATGTTTCCAAAATACTCTATGAACAAAATGACTAAGTGTGAAGTTTGCATAGAATCAAAATATGCAAGTCATACTCATAAATCAGTACAGAAATCAAATGAAGTGTTTGGTTTAATTCATAGTGATCTGTGTGATTACCAAACAACCCATCTCGTGGAGGAAATAATTATTACATATCATTCATAAATGATTGTAGTAAATTTTGTTATGTATACTTAATACATATCAAAGATGAGGCTTTGAACATGTTTAAAACATATAAAACTGAAGTGGAGAACCAACTTGAGAAAAGAATAAAAATTCTAAGGTCTGATAGAGATGGTGAATATCAATCAAATGACTTTAATGAATTTTGTTATACTCATGGTATATTTCATCAAACCACTGCACCATACACTTCAAAACAAAATGGAGCTGCCGAACGCAAGAATAGAACATTGAAGAATATGATAAATTCAATGTTGGATAGTTCGGGAGCACCTCTTAGTGTGGGTTTCCTAACAAAAGTTCAAGTTTCCTTACCAAAGAGAACTAACATTTGATAAAAAATGATGGATTGCATATATATTAGTCCTACCAATAATAGTGCAACATATAAGTTTTTAGTTTATCATTACGATGTTGAAGGTATTCATAAAAACACACTTATGAAATCTGCTCAAGCAGAATTCTTTGAGGACATTTTTCCTTACAAAGACAAAGAAAAGTATAAAGACGATTCTAATTATAAGAAGAGATCGCTGCCTCAAGATGAGTCAAACCAAAATACACAAAGTGATACTAGTAATACTTCATCTGTTCAAGAAGAAAATTCTGAACCAATGAGATTGCCAAAGATTTTGGACTGGACTATCACGATCCGACCCGACGAGCCGTGAACATGACGCCCTAATTGGACATCATTATACTAACCTGCCACGTGTAATCAGACTGAAACTAAGGACAATATGAAATTCGGCAGCATAACGCTGCAATAATAACACATGTCAGAATAGGCAAGCCGGCAAGACTGCCACCATATAGTATCACGTACACACGGGAACATCCCAAAACTGAGTACAACAACGCAGATGACCAAAAAAGGTTTACAAATTCACATACGTACAACCCACAACTGTCTACAGACCTCTATGAGAAGGATAATGAAATATGATCGGACCGGGCTCCGTCGTGCCCCTAAATATACATAAGTCAAAAATAGGGTTCTGTACAAAAATGACAAAGCTCCGAATCAATAGAGCTTTCCAAACAGCTGAACAAGAATCCTAGACTGGAGGATTACCAAACTGAGCACTTGTACTTGTGGGCATGAACGCAACCCCCCGAGGAAAGGGGGTCAGTACGAAATAATGTAGTGAGTATGTAAAACATGTAGTACTGTAAAGAAGATTGTAACTGTTTCATGTAAAATAGAGAGTCAAATGTGCCTTATAAAAGTGAGAGTCATACCAGTAATCATGAATACTTAACCATATATTCGTCATATATAAAGAAATAAAGCGCACGCCTACGGTGAGAGCAGCGGTGAAATATACTATCCTGGGTATCTGTACCCGCATCATGTGTACATAAACTGCCCGGCCCTCCAGTGAGGGACGCGGTGAACATATAAGGTATACTTCCCGGCCCATTCTGGAACGCGGTAAAATTATATAAGAAATCTGTGCGCGTATCTTCCCGGTCCGGGACGAGATGAAATGATATAATCACATCAGCACGAATAGAATATCATGAGTAACTTTATACATATCAAATCATCACTTGTCTCTCAATGGAATAGATAAAAGACACTATCATATCATGTATCAATTTAAATCATCCTTGGGAAACTCAGGGCACTTATCATATCATGTATCATTTTAAAATATCATTTGGAAACTCAATAAAATCATTAAATAAACTTTTTACTAGAAGGTCAAAGACACTTCTCATAACACATATCTTTAGGAATTAAACAGTGTAGAATCATCTACGTCCGCCATACGTTCATTAAATCATGCCAAAAGAAAGAAGGAAGAGTTTCACATACCTTTTAGTCGAGCTAACCAATTCTATATTTGAATACGTCCCGTCTAGTACTTTAACCTATAACAATAGTAACATGTCTATTAACTTCTGCGATTTCTAGCGTAAGTTATATCGAATGACGACTTTCGTTTCTATAGAAATTTGGGCAGCATTTCCCATATTTATACGCGCTTCCACAACTTCCAACAAATGCCAAAAATACCAATTAACAAGTCACAAATCAAGGGTATACTAAAATAGTTCCATATACTCGACATATATCACCATTATACATTCTTTCTCCTTTCATTCATGGATTATAACCAAAACAACAACCAAGGTGATTAATACACCTATTTATCATATTAATCCAACTTCTCTAATCATGTTTAAACAACTCACACTTTATCAATAACGAGAGTGGAATGTGAAGCTTTTCTACACCTTTTATACCTTAATTCCTTTAGTACATATATCCACAATTACACCAAGGTATATGCATATACATAGCTTATAATTCCAGTATTATAACAACAACAAAACAGCCCCTAAAATACAACACAACGATGTCCAACAATTTCCTACAAGTCTCGGCCAACAATGCCCAAAACTCTTCTTCTAATTCCTTAAAGTCCAATTCACGTTTCAACACTTCCATATAACCAATTATAACTTAAACATCAAGGTTTTCTTTCAATTTTTAACATGCAATTAGTGATAATAATGACAACACAAAAATCGAATTCAATGGACACAAAACAGTCCCACAAATTGGTAACTACCCAAAAATAATCACATGCATTGCCTTAATTCCAAGTTTCTCTTAAGACAAGTTCATTCCTCAAACTACAACAACATACAACTTCAATTATACCATAAGAAGAAGAATTTCTTACCTTAAATTGTGCCAAAAATAGTCTCCTAAGTCTCGGTATTCACTGCCCAGATTTTTCACCATTTCAACATTTATTCAACTCCAAAATGGCATGCATGTGTTCCACTATTTTAATCCATCATTCCTTACACGTTTTTCTTCCAAAAATTCGTCTTAAAATTGGAATTTTCTTGGACAGTTTTCTCGTCCAGTGGCAGAGTTCTTGCCACTGTTTTTGGGTGTTCCTTTAACTTGTAATTAGGCTAGAAAGGAGGAACAAAAAGCTTCAATTCTTGGCTATGGGGGAGAGGATTTTCGACCAAGAGGGAGGGAGAAGAAGGTGAGGGAGTGTTAAAGAAAATCTGAATTTTCTAGGGTGAGAATGTGAAGGGATTTAAATTAAAATCTGAAAATTTAATTACACTTTGGTCCAATTCTCTTAATTGTCTACTTAAATAACCACTCAAGTAATAATTAAAGCTTATGTCTCACTTCTTCTAATTCCCGAAAATTTCATAAGATCTCGTATCCTCGTCGTCATAAATTATATAATACGTTACTAATTCATAATGAGAATATATATAACTATCATTTTCAATTTCCATCGTCACACTTGTTGTAATAAAAAAATTCTCCAGAATCACATCCTTCGTATACTAACTTCCGGATTAGTATATATAAACATACTTTATATCAAATATTCGAATCTTACTTCCTTAATGACGTTCTTAATTATCGTCTTAAACTTACGAGGTGTAACATCCTTCCCCCTTAAAAACATTCATCCTCGAATGTTCATAATAAGTCTCATGCTATAAAAATTTGGACAAAGTCTCTTTTATAACTATGCCTATCCACCAATTAGGTTGGGAAGAAAGGGCTTAAGTTTATTGACAATAATTTTAATAATAACTTTATAAATAATATTACAAAGCCCTATAGATCAGTTTTTTTAGGTGATTGGCATTATGGAACTTAGGAATTAAACACAAGAATATTCTATTGAGGGAATTCGGAATGCACTGATTGGAAAAAATGTCCTTATAATATTTGATAATACTACTTCCATGTTTTTGAAAAAAATGAATTATCATTATCAACATGAATAATAAGTTGCTAGACTACTCTCTTTACTTAATTCGGAAACTACAACTATTAAAAGTAAAATATATATAAAAAGATTAGTTTAAGAAAAGGACAATAGGAAATTAATTCTTCTTTTTTTGACCTATCTATTACCACAACAACCTTCAGCTAAAACGAATACCTAAAAATGGAATAACTTTGTGTTTTATCCTTAATACCATGGGCATGAATTTTTAAAAGTAGAAACTTTATAGGAAGAACCGAAGAAGGTTGGACCTGGATGTACACTGTTTTATCAACAATGAAAAAGTTTGAAATATGTTCCAAATTTTTGAATTATCAAAAGATATAGCGTAGTACCATTTTCTTTAATGGATTCAACCCTATTACAATTAGGGGTGTACACCGGTCCAAAATCGGACCGGAACCAGAATCTTTCATTTTTTCTGGATCGAGGACCGGTTGGACATGTTTATTTTTAAATGCAATTTTTAATTTATTTTTATTTGGAAATTTTTAACAATGTGTTCGTTTATCAATCTCATTAAATATGTTGTTTTTTCCTTATCCTTCAATATGTTTTATTTGAATAGGTACACGACGCCAATCTTTCAGATCCAACATCATACAGTAGATGGGTGTGAGTTGCACCGAAACTCTATATTATTTTGTAATCAAGTTGACATGACATTCTCAAATAAAACTTGACAATCTTCATGCTCTACTTGCCATTAAATCACACCAACGAGTCCATAAAAATGATCTCATCATCTATATCATCATATTGCACATCTAGTCATAAAGAAAAAAAAATAGATAAATAATGACAAAAATTAGAAATTATAGGTTTTAAAAAAATAATTAGAAGAGTTATAAAATAACATTACTTTTCTCAATTTCCTCCAAATCTTTCAAATTTTCTTCAACATCTAATTAGAAGAGTTATAAAAATTAACATTACCTAGAATTTAAAAAATAAAATAAAATATGGAACCGTCATTCCGATCTAGACCGGATCATTACGATTTTTACCCGGACCGGACCGAAAAACCGAAATCTTATATAATGAAGGACCGGAATCCACCGGTCCGGTCTAAATATGTACACCCCTAATTATAATTATCTATCTAATTGTGACATAGCAATCAACGTTAATCTGCTAATTTTGATGGGCCTGGGCCTATTTTCTACAAAACCCATCACCTGTCCCATTTAAATTTAAAGATTGCCATGCCCCGTCCAGTCCTGCTACTAGACATTTCTTATCTATTCATTATTACTCCATTCTATCCGTATTATATGATGCTTTTAGCTTTTACATTTAGTTTAAAATATTTTTTTTAATAATTAAGAAGATAGATGTTTTTTTTTTTTTAATTTTACCTTTCTTTAGGTAGGTAAGTTTTTACATAATCAAGAAACCATACTAAATAGGTGAATAATTAATTTTGCTGGAATATGTAGAGTGTTGGGTCCCGTTGGCTACGGATTAGTAAAACGTAAAATTAAAATCGCAAACTAGAACAACAAAAAAAACAGTCACCGGATGTTGCCTTCAATGTGATCAACATCTTGGCAACATTACAATAAAACAGAATAAACCTTGTAGAGTATGTGCAGCGGAAAAAGTAAAGAGACACAAAGTTTATATTTTTAAGGGTATATATAAATATATATCTTGATGGCCAGTGACCAAAAGAATTGTATAAACTATATACAATTACAAATAAATTCTTTTTACAAATTGAGTGTTACAAACGAAAAAGAAATTACAAACAAAATGAAGTCGCATATGACTTCACCTAAAGTTACAAAGTCTAAAAGATAAAAGACAACATCTCCATTACAATTGATTGAACAATAAGCTTAATCTAGAATAAATATAGCAATTGTAATGTGAGACAAGATGTTGTCAAAACAACTTTAGGCTGAAATGTTGATCCAGTTTCCTAAGATAAAATTCGAGAGCTCTCTTGGAAATTCTTCATCTTTTTAATCTGAATAATATGGATGCTCGATACACTGAAGTTTCCTTTTATTTATAGGGTGGAACTTCCCTTGAAATCCCCACTGATGGTTGCGGAGGTTGAGCAAAAGATGGCAGCAGCTTGGACCGCATCTTCCTCCTGAAAATCCTCAACGATCTGGACTTGGTCATTTGTTGCTTTCTCTTCACGCTTTGATTGCGTCTTTCACCACGTTTTAAACATAACAATCTAATAAGCTTGCCTAGGTCATTTTAACTCGCAGTAACGTCAACTGCTTAGGCCGGAAGAATAGATAAAACTAGTACAGAGATGTTGTCAGGAATGTTGTTACAACATCGCAAGTAACAGTCTGAAGGTGTTGTCCTGAGCTTTCGCAGATATTGTCACAACATCCTATCAAACATCAATATAGAATATTTAATTAAGGATAATTTAGTGAAAACATCTTTTAGTTTAGTACTTTCTAGTTTCTAGGGTGAGTGAAGATCATAAGCGATATGTCTAAATTAAAAATATCATATATATAAATAAGAGGGAGTAATGCTCAAGCCTCAAATTAGTTGCTCTCGTTTTAGATGAATTTTTTTATTTGAATTTCTACTATTGCGTCATGGTACCACATAATAATGGAACAGGACAATAACCTAAAAGTAGAAATGTGCAACAACTAATTGCAGCATTAATTTACTGTATGCTGAATTAATAATAATAATAATAATAATAATAAAAGAGGAAATTCATAAATCCAAGATAACTAGTATATCTCTTTGTTTTGCATAATCATCTGATACTGAACACTAACTGATAAGACTAATCAAACTTCACATTTAAATTCAACATATTCAGTGAAATTCCATAATGTAAGTGCAGGGAGGTAGAATGTCTGTGACCTCACCTCTATCTCTACAGATAGACATTATTTCAAGCTTCCACCTCCGCTCAAGATAAATCATAATCAAACAAAGCAAGCAAAACAAAACGTTTGAAGGAAATGAAAAGAGAGAAATATAGGTAAGGGTAAGATCTAGAACAATAAAAAATAGAAGCTTTTCTCGCAAAATCTTAAAACAAATGCTACGTATTTTTTTTTCCTTGTCTTTTGTTAACACATGGAGAATAAATGATGATTCAATATTTGGTAGTTGAATGTGCAACTACTCGCACAGTTACAATTACTCCCAATAATTGTAATTGCCTTATTTAGTTTGGCACCGGCAATTACTCTTAATGCTTGGAGATTGAAAAACAACACCAAATAACTTTGACTCACTGCTATAATTTCTTGGCTGTTGACTATTTATTATACTTTGTTATTCTCAAATTTCCACCAATTTTTCTTGTCTGATTATACTTCATACACTTACCCTCCCAACTCAATGGATACATATTAAGTGCTAGTTAATTTTGGAGTTGTAAACCTATACACATATAAAGAATGATAAAACTTATTTGGAAGATTATTATCGTAATACTTGAAATAATTTCCTCAATTGTATTCATCTCATAAGGGAATAATATATACACACAATATACATTAATGTGGAAGAGTAAATCATGCACAATAATCCTTAATAATATATTCTTAATAAATTATTTTACTACATACCATATATACCATGATCTTACATTAATACAATATTACTAATATTAATTACTAATATTCTAACACTCCCCCGCAGTCGAAGCTGGAGGGCGGCGAATGTTGAATCTGTCTCTAAACTCTTCAAATAATATCAGCGGAAGCCCTTTCGTGAGGATATTTGCGATCTGATGACGCGTCAGGACATGTAACACTCGCACTTGTCCGCGAGTCACTTTTTCACGTACAAAATGGATATCTAACTCAATATATTTAGTGCGTTGATGATGGATTAGATTTCCTGAGATATATATTGCACTAATATTATCACAGTATATCAGAGTGGCTGTCGGAATGAGGCAATGGAGCTCAAGCAACAGATTCCGAATCCAGCATGAGTCAAACACAACATTGACAACAACACGATATTCAGCTTCGGCACTTGAGTGTGATACTGTGGCTTGCCTTTTGGAGGACCATGAGATTAAATTGTCACTGAGGAAGACGCAATAACCGGGGGTGGAACGTCTGGTGTCCGGACATCCTGCCCAGTCTGCATCTGTGTAATAACAAGTTTGGAAATGGAAGACAAGTAAAGATGTAATTCATACTCTAGAGTGCCCTGAATATATCACACAATGCGTTGAGCGCATGCATATGTTATTCCATCGGATTATGCATGAATAGACACACTTGTTGCACTGCATAGGTAATATCCGGTCTGGTGAATGTGAGATACTGCAAAGCTCATGCTAGGTTGCGGTATAATGTAAGATCAACAAAGAGGTTGCTAGAGATGACACTCAATTTCGACTTTGTGTCTACCGGAGTTGCTGAAGGTTTGCACGAAGACATTCCAGCTCGTTCCACAATCTCAGATGCATACTTCTTTTGGGAGAGAAATAACCCACATGCATGGTGTGTCACAACAATTCCTAGAAAGTAATGTAGTGGACCAAGATCTTTCATAGCAAATTCGGAACTAAGTTGTGACATGATGCTCTTGCGAAGAGAATCTGAAGATGTTGTTAGAATAATGTCATCCACATATAAAAGAAGATAAGCAATATGATTATCCTGACGATAAATAAATAGAGAGTTATCGAAACGATTGTGAGAAAAACTCATGTGTGACACAAAGTCAGCAAATCGCTCATACCAAGCACCGGGGGCCTACTTGAGGTCATATAATGATTTGTTGAGCAAACACACCTAATTGAGATATGCAGGATCTTTATATCCCAATGGTTGGTGCATGAATGCTTTATTTACGTGAGCCCTCTAATCTCTATTTAAAAGTGTTTGGTTGCCTTTGCTACCTTCTCTTTCCATCTACCACAATCACAAAACTCCAACTCCGGTCTACTCCATGTGTCTTCTTGGGATATCCTACAAATCACCGTGATTACAAATGTTATGATATTTCTTCCCAAAGAATTATTATAAGTCATCACGTGATTTTTGATGAAATATTTTTTCCGTTTACCAAAATACATGAAACTGAGACTCACTCTTATGATTTCTTAGATGATGATGGACTTTCGTATCTAACACATATTTTTCACAGCTCGGGACCCACTAGAGAACAACATTTGGGCCCACTGGACCAAGGACCGATGGTCCAGCCGGCTGGAAACATCTGTCCAGTAGCTTGGGCCATCGAAACCGAGGCCCAGTGACCATAATTCCATCTCCACTGGGATACGGGTCCAGTCTCTGGGCCAAGCTCAATACCACATCACATGCATCCTCAGCTCTGATACCATGTAAGACTTTGAAATAATTACTCAATTGTATTCATCCCATAAGGAAACAATATATACACACAATATACATTAATGTGGAAGAGTAAATCATGCCTAATAATCCTTAATAATATATTCCTAATATATTATTTTACTACCTACCATATATACCATGATCCTACATTAATTCAATATTACTAATATTAATTACTAATATTCTAACAATTAGGAAAGTTAATTTATAATAGCCCTAGGATTATTGCATAGAGTAAGAACACCATGCAGAAAATGAGATTAATACGCGTACCTGTTAAATCGACGTATGAAACGATTGACTACGTCTTTCTGTCATTACTCCTCGTACAAGTGACAGTCGAATGAGACGATCACCTTAAGGTTGAAGAGATGAGAGGGGACCTAGCAATATAATTATAGGCATCAAGCCTTGACCTTCCCATAATAACTTATTAGGTCTTTAACGCCTACATTAATGTCAGGCGACATCTATATACAAAGTGATTTAGATCCAACAATGAATCAGACATATAATTGGCCAAGTCATATCCATCACTATACTTGTTTAGCCCGTTTTGTAAATCACAATGGTCAAGTTAATGTTAGTCCACATTTAATAAATTTCAACATACTAATGTATCATTTAGAAAATTCTGTTGATATTATCACGATTTTTACTAGATTTCTCTAATGAGTTAAATTAGTATTTGGTTAGTGTACCACGAAAATTTAAAATTAGTTAAGACACAACGTACTAAAAAGAAAATCAATTATTTCTTATTTAAAAATTACACAATCACTTATCTAAATACAACATTAATAACATATCCAGTATAATTCACAAGTGAGGTCTAGGGAGGCAGCTCAATGCACTAAGCTCCCGCTAGGGGCGAGGTTCGAGAATGGACCGTACTCAAGAGTCTATTGTACACACCCATGTCCTACATTTCTACAACAGTCTACAACTTGAACCTGTAACCTCATGTACCATAACAACAACTTTACCGGTTACTCCAAAACTTTCCTTCCACTTATCTACATACTAGTTAATATAAATTAACTAATGGGAAATGCTTCAAATTTATTAACAAGGTCCAAGTTTTTTGGGAAAATATGCATTGAGAAAATACAAAGTTGTATAGAACAGGATATTCTAAGATTGCTCTAAACAAGAAAATTATGCATAATTTGGGTTAACGTCCTAAACAGATAAGACTGGTCAAACAAAAGTTGGCAATATGTTTCACAGGTTTTAACTGATTTTTTAACTTGCAAAATACGGCGTTTGAAAAGATACACTACACACACACACACAGTGGAAAAGTACAAGCAACAAGAAAGTTTCAAACAGCGATTTTATCAAAGAAAAGAAACTTCTCGGGCCATTCAATACCTAAGCTGTTCCTTTTTGTCCTTCATTTGCAATTTTCAATTTTTACTCCATCTATGTTCATATTAATCAGATTTTGTAGTCTAAGTGTGTAATTTAAGGAGTAATTAGGAGCTAGTACTAAGGTTTTGAGTATTTTCTGATCCAAATGTATTTAATGTCAACAATAACTACAGTCTTACCCTATTTTTTTCATTTGATTTATTCTAATTTTACAAAATCTCAAGTTTATTCTGTTTGATTTCTATTTGTTTTTGTTGACCGTCACATGAGTGGACTTTGACTGGCCGTGATCGGAGTTGATCTTACCGGAGATGGGGCAGTGTTGCAGTAAAGGTGTTTCCGGCGATAATGACAGCCACGTTACCGCCGTGATTGACGGAAATTCCAGTACCGTCTCCACCAACAACCACCCTAAACCACCACGTTCACGTTCACCGGTACCTCTTGGTAACGGTACACCAGCTCACTCATTTACCACCAGTCCGTTTCAGAGCCCCTACCCTGCCGGAATAGAGCCGTCGCCGTCTCCGGTGGGAACGCCGAGAAGGAAATTCAAGTGGCCATTTCCACCGCCGTCGCCGGCGAAACCTATATTATCGGCGATCCTTAAACGACAAGGAAAGCCGAAAGAAGGGTCAATACCGGAAGATGAAGGTGGTGAAGGTGAAAGACAGCTTGATAAAAGCTTTGGGTATCCAAAGAACTTGATGGCTAAGTATGAGTTGGGTAAGGAAGTGGGTCGAGGGCATTTTGGTCATACTTGTTGGGCTAAAGGTAAAAAAGGTGAACTCAAAAATCAGCCAGTGGCTGTGAAGATCATTTCAAAAGCTAAGGTGTGTGGTATGTGTTTACATTTACTGCTATATAATTAAAGAATAAATCCATAAGATTGCTGTTTATGATTATAAAGCGGCGAAGGGGATAGTAATGTAGGTGGTCTAACTAGTTCCTGATTTTTGTCCTTGAATTCCTGCATTGACTACATTCTTTTAAACAGAGAGTCTATCGGAAACAACCTCTCTACCCCACAGAGGTCTCTAAGGTCTGCGTACATGCAAAGAGGATAGTAATGTAGGTGGTCTAAGTAGTTCCTGATTTTTGTCCTTGAATTCCTGCATTGACTACATTCTTTTGAGCGGGGAGGATCTATTGAAAACAACCTCTCTATCCCATAGAGGTAGAGGTAAGGTCTGCTTACATGCGAAGGGGATAGTAATGTAGGTGGTCTAAGTAGTTCTTGATTTTTGTCCTTGAATTCCTGCATTGACTACGTTCTTTTGAGTCTATCGGAAACAACCTCTCTACCCCATAGAGGTAGAGGTAAGGTCTACGTACATCCTACGTTCTCCAAACCCCAGTTTGTGGGACTACACTGGGTATGTTGTTGTTGTTGTAATAGACCACCCAATGTGAATCGGTGGCTTTGTCCATGGGATGATATGTCCTTTGTTGTGGAAAAAGAATGAATGTCCATGATGTTGTAGAATACATGTTAATAGAACTCTAGAGAAAAGTAGGGGTAAAGTCTGCGTACATCCTACCGTCCCCAGACTTCACTTGTGGGATTATACTAGTATGTTGTTGTTGTAGAAATCTAGAGAAATGAAATGTTTCAAGCCAGGGTGACCTATAAGACTAGCTTAGTAATGGTGTAAGGGGCAATCAATAGAAACTTAGAAGCTATAGCTATCCTACAAGGTGATTGATGATGTGATATGTCTATGCATTACATATATTTGTGCTCTCCGTTGGTGTTAGAACTAGTGTGCCAGACTTGATGGCATACGAAGACATAACTAATCAAGGCCTCACTTTATTTCTGACAATATTGATTTTCCATTTAGTCTGATTTATATATGAAATCCCGTAATCAGAGATATTATACAAAGCAGTTGGATGCTTGACAGAGACATCCATAAGCAAAATGTAAATTCTGGTGATCCTAAACACTTTAAGGTTATATATATATATATAAAAAGATGCTCTGACGTTCGTTATGGTTGGAGAGATCTCAGTTCAAATATACCACCTCCTTCACTCTAAAGTGGGATTACCTTTACGTTGTGCGGATACTATTTTTTCCGGCAATGACATGTTTCATAGGTGTTAAGTTTGAGTTGGAAAGAGTAGTCTGTTAACGGGATGAATATTGTTTGGCAGATGACAACAGCTATATCTATCGAAGATGTTCGCAGGGAGGTGAAGATATTGAAAGCCTTATCTGGACATCAGAATCTTGTCAAGTATTATGATGCATTTGAGGATGCCAACAATGTCTACATAGTAATGGAGTACGCGTTTCTTTCTCTTTAGTTTCGCCTTACTTCCGTTATTCTGGTTTCACTAGAGATGCTTTCCACAAATTTTATGCAGTGATAAGATAGCTCTTTATTTTGTCAAGAATCTTCTTTTCCAAGAAGGGGATCCTTGGAGTAACTCATGGATTCAAGCCGTGGAAACAGCCTCTTGCAGAAATGTGAGGTAAGGCTGCGTACAATAGACCCTTGTGGTCCGTCCCTTCCCCAGACCCCGCGCATAGCGGGAGCTTAGTGCACCGGGTTGCCCCTTTTATTTCCCTTTGATAGCCTCCAGTTTATCAGTATGCTTATTTGAAATGGCTTTAAGATAATTTTATCGTGTTCGTACACTTTCATTAGGTCACGCTTGACAGAAGTCTTTTTAGTTTGTCAAAGATTTGTATGTCAGTGTTAAGAGTAAGTTTAGACGTAAATGATCTCTAATTTAGAGAACCAAAATTTTGTCTTGAAAGAGAATTTTTCGTATTAGAATTAAAGGGGACCTAACGGCACGGAATGGATATTGAGGATTCATTGGTTAGGATGTGGTTGCTGTTTTTGCTTTAACTTAATTCTGAAGTGAGTTGTCTACTTCTTATTTTTTTCCCTAATGCTTTGTCCATAGGTTATGCGAAGGCGGGGAACTATTGGACAGGATTTTATCAAGGTAATTTTTGCTATTTGCATGTCAATTAATCATAACATAAAAAGTGAAGTTTAAAATGCCTTTCTCGTTTCCTTTCCCAGAGGTGGGAGATACACAGAGGTTGATGCCAAAAGTATTGTGGTTCAAATACTAAATGTTGTCGCTTTTTGTCATCTTCAAGGTGTGGTGCACCGCGATCTGAAGCCCGAGGTACTACATAAAGCAACCTCACTAAAAACATGCACAAATGTGAATCACATTTTTGAGAGATTTTCTCCTCTTATTCTACTGATCTAACTGTTTCTGTAACTTGATTTCTTTGTAGAACTTTCTTTTTGCAAAGAAAGATGAGGATGCAATGAAGGTTATTGATTTTGGTCTATCAGACTTCATTAGGCCAGGTAATGATTGCATTTGAATAAGACCGACCATTTAAATTTATTTTTTCCTTTTGGTTGATTTTATCAGATGTCATTTAATGACCATAGATGCCCATGGCTTCTTGAAAATGCACTTAATCTACAAATAATCCTTTGATTTTTAACTTTTTACTTCCTGTGCCACTTCTATTGAATTTTATGATGAGGTGGGGCCTAT
The DNA here is from genome assembly GCA_029844215.1 of Przewalskia tangutica. NCBI lineage: Eukaryota > Viridiplantae > Streptophyta > Magnoliopsida > Solanales > Solanaceae > Przewalskia > Przewalskia tangutica. The sequence goes on from CM056732.1 coordinate 3,175,325, forward strand.
CACATTTTGAAAGGCCTTTGTTAGGATGCTTCACATCTTTGAAAATAATCTCTTTTTCATGTTGTGACAATCATGAAAGGGAAACAAACTTTCATAGTCGCAACTGGTTGTTTCTTTCAGAGATATCAAGTAAAGCAGTTTAATCTTCTTAATCTTAAGGGGCAAAAACTCATGTTTGTATAATCTTAGGTTTTACATAAAGGACATAGATCTTTAATACAAGACCTCATCGTAGATGTAACCTTTATTTACATATTTGTCACAAGAGGTCCTTATCAAAAGACATTTGGCACAAGAGGTGTGCCAAATACATGGCATAGCTCCAAGCTTTCAGTGTAAAGTTAATAAGTTTTGTGGGATGTAAGACTTTCAGCTAGAAAGTCCAGCTGTGAATTTTGTTTTCCCAGTCCCAAGATGAGTACCCAAACTATCATTCAAAACACTGGTTGTACAAAAATTGGATGTCTAGAAATCAAAGGCAGCGGAGTTGATACCTCTCTTTTCTCAGATGCTGCTCAGTTGCTTTAAGTAAATTGAAATATCAGCACGATTCTCTCTCTTTCTTTTATGATGATTTTTATCATCTTGGACAACAAGTCAGCTGCTTAACAAATCGGATTTAAGAAATGTCAAGATAAGTGGATTAGGAGTGATTTGAGAAGTTCTGTTATAGGGTAGGGCATGCGATTTTTCATTATTATCACATATCAGAGTCAGTCACCATTTCAATTAAGTTGCATCTCTGCGATCAGGATGTGAAATGCTTTATTCTGTCGATTCATTTTAATCGGTACTCCTGATCCTTTTTTCAGAAACTTTCTGAATGTCGTCATAGCTGTATTTTCTACAGTGTTTTTGTTTACGGTAGTTTTTGCTTATGAAATTTGCTCTCCGGTGCATTTTCATTTACTTGCTGTATCATGTATGATGATTTACCTATCTCTTATTAATTTGGTATTGAACACTGCCTTTATGATGTAAAACAATCAATTCTTCTACTTTTGCAGATCAACATCTTAATGATATAGTTGGCAGTGCATATTATGTTGCACCTGAAGTACTTCATAGGTCCTACAGCATTGAAGCAGATATGTGGAGTATTGGTGTAATAACATATATCTTGCTATGTGGAAGTAGACCATTCTGGGCACGTACGGAGTCCGGCATTTTTCGTTCCGTGTTACGAGCTGATCCTAATTTTGAGGACTCCCCTTGGCCGTCAGTGTCGGCAGAGGCCAGAGATTTTGTGAAAAGGCTTTTGAATAAAGACCATAGGAAGAGAATGACTGCTTCTCAAGCACTGTGTAAGTTGTTTTATGTTCAATTTATCAACTTTATCAGAATAAAAAAAAAGTTACTATTTATCAAGGCCAAATATATAGATAGCCCCTCAAACTTGGCACGAAATGTCATTTACACCGCTCATATTCAGTCATGACCAATTGAACATTTTTAATTGACAAAAATGTGTCTCGTAAATACAAAATGCTGATGTGGCAAACCATGCATGTACACTCAGTTTTGAGCGCGTAAACATGCCTCTTTTCTGCTAAATTTCTCATTCTCTTCTAAGACAAGCCCCATTCCTTAGAGATCACCATAGCAATCGCCCTCTCACTCTCTTCAATTTTCTCTTCATCTTTCTCATCCTTCCTTGCAACCAGCCACCCTCTTACCCTATATTTTTTCTTCTTCTTCACATGAACCACATAGCAGGGTTCAACTAGTAACAAAAAATTTCGGTCTCGAGGTAAGGATTAAAAAAAGGAGTTAACTGGAAGCTTCTAAAAGGCTGAGAGATGTTAATTATTAATGATTCCCCAAAAGATGTGAGCCACTTCCGCCTATGACTTTACGGTCTATTTTGGCCAGAGAATCTCTAGAACCTTCCTCACCATCATCCTCGAAGATGTTCTGCAACTTCTATCACCACCATCTTTGACTGTCTTAGCCCGTCAATAGCAGTATCCAACTCTGAAGCTTGCCCATCAACGAGCATTCCTCCTCTTTTCACCAATATTTGAGCTGATGAAAAGAGGAGGAATGCTCGTTGATGGGCAAGCTTCAGAGCTGATGGTGTAGATGCTTTCCCAGTTATTCTTCTCTTTTTGTTTCTGATTTTAGCCGCTTCATTCTTTCCCCTTGTTTTCTGATAATTCTCGTCCCATTGAGTAATTAATAGTTGGAAAGAGCATAAAAAGTTAAAAACTAGCCACCCAAAGAATTGTTGTTTCTAAAGAATTGTACCATGGTGGAGAAGCAAGATGAAATGCATCTACAGTTGTTGCCTTGAAGTTTTTTTGATAGTACATTGGTAATGACCCAAAAGTTGTGCCACCAAGCAGATCCCTATTTTCTGAAGGGATCAAGAAGATTACAAAGAGAGGGGTACTGTTTTCGGAAAGAACACTAAGGAAAGGTGGGGAGGGTATACATTTTTTTTAATGTTTGAGTTGTATGGGATAACATGTTTTGTTAACATGACACGTCTCTTTATTTTATTTATCATCTGTCACATCATCATTCTGTAAAAGTCATACATCTTTTGTGTGGTTTTGTGGGCTGAAGGGTTCACAAGACACCATTCTGTCAAGTGTAAGTGTTTAACTGGTCCTAGTTAGAGTTAAGGTGTCTAACTGACACATCCTGCCATGTTTGAGGAGCTATTTGTGTATTAGCCATTTATCAATGATTTTGTGACAGGCAGATACTCTGTGCTGAATGTCTGGATTTCTCTTGGCATTTATCAACTTCCATTAATTTTACCGCACACACATTTCGCCCTCCGGATCTGATGGATTCCTTTTGCATTTGCAGCCCATCCATGGTTAAGGACTGAAAACCCTTTTATACCCTTAGACATATTGATCTTTAAATTAGTCAAGTCTTATATTCGATCATCACCCTTGAAACGTGCAGCACTGAAGGTAATTTCTATACTGGTGGTAGTCAAAATGCTTCTTGGGGCATTCTTTTGAAGTCTGCTTTCTTACAACAACAACAACAACATACCCAGTAAAATCCCACCACGTGGGGTCTAGGGAGGGTAGAGTGTACACAGACCTCCTTTGAAGTCTGCTTTCTTAAGAGTGTAAATATTTCAATCTATGCTGATAATGCAGGCTCTTTCAAAAGCATTGACAGAAGAAGAGTTAATATACCTCAGGGCTCAATTCAATTTACTGGAACCGAAAGCTGGTTGTGTGTCGCTCGATAATTTTAGGATGGTTGGTGGTCTTACTACTATTATTTCACAAAAAATTACAATTATTTGCATATTGTGTTCAAACCATCTTCCATCTATCTTCCAATTCCTAATGACGTTATCATAAATTGATTGTGCAGGCACTTATGAAACAAACGACTGATGCCATGAGGGAGTCCAGAGTTCCGGACATCTTAAATTTGGTGAGATGCCTATGTTATTGTAGTATCTTATCCTCAATGTGTTTGTTTTCTCTTCTACTTCTATCATTTATGTATTCTACATGCATTACAATATTAACGTCCTACATATCAACTCATACTTTTAAGTGATAATCATTGGGTTCTTGAGTCGGTCGTAAGTGGGCACATGCTTATCACGTTAAATGCACTTGTCAATGATAACCTTGGAGAGGGCATAGAAGAAAACGTTGTTCGTGCAAAAAAATTTCAGCTTTCTGTGTCGTACTAGTTAAAAGGGACTCTTCAATCAAGATGCCACTCCTCTTTGTTTTTAAATCTAAATACAATGGGTTGGTTATTTTCTGTTTCTTCTACTATGCGTCTTGTATATTGTTGAACTCATTTTTTTCTCTTGCAACAAGAAACAGTATCTTCATTTTCTGAAAGCTCCACTCTTAAGTAAAAAAGTGTTGTTTTCCTATGGCATGGAGGAATAGTTAGTTGCCAAATGAAAAGATAAATCCCAACAGTTTGTTGCTTCCCGAGAAGCATGTGAAATTTCTTCTTTCTAGATTATAGATCTGAGAACTTGCACCTTGTATTTTTGTGTTTGAACTTAACATCGTATCACTTCTACAATTTCGAACTCATGTTTTTGTTTGTTAAATTGAAGCTGGAACCATTATCTTATAAGCAAATGGAGTTTGAAGAGTTCTGTGCTGCTGCAATTAGTACATATCAGCTTGAGGCTCTTGAAAACTGTGAACAAATTGCTAGTGCCGCTTTCGATTATTTTGAGCAAGAAGGAAACCGTGTCATTTCTGTTGAGGAATTAGCACAGGTAGGCCAAGGGTGTACTGGCAGTGCCGTTGAATTGATTCATCTTTGCTATTTTTGATGTAAGCTGTGTTTGCAGGAAATGAATCTGGGCCCTACGGCGTACGCTTTTCTCAAGGATTGCATCAGACCATCCGATAGAAAAATGAGTTTCCTTGGGTATACCAAATTTTTGCATGGTGTGACAATTCGTAGTTCAAGCACAAGACATCATCGATAATATAATTTCTATTCTTTCCCCCTTTTTTTGTGCAGCAATAGGAAGTGTTAAATTATCTGTTATCAATCATACTTCAGTCATGCCGTAAGGATACAATCTTTATTCTTTAATAACTAGTGATTTGGATTTTGGATCTTTGTAATAGAATTTTTACTGAGGAAGAAAACATCAGCAAGTTCGAAACAACATGCTGAATTGCTTCTTGTCCTATTATTTTTGGCTGAGCACATTCTGCTTGAGGTAGTCAACATCCTAGAAAATTAAAGTGACTGCAAGTTTGCAACGACCGGTTGATTGAACGTAAAGGCAAAAGGGAAAGATTAAAGGATGTCTAGGTGGGACTTGGGAGTGATGTCTAAGTAGACCATTTTGTTCAACGGTAGCTGTGAAAGCAACAAATAAAACTGGCAAATGTTCCATTAGGTGCACTCTGAAAATGCTTCTCAACAAGTCATTGACTTGACAAGGTTGGTTTCTCACTAACCAATCTTGAAACAACATCATAATCAAGGCATTAGTCCAGTTGTGCCTCAATAATGCATTACAAAAAAGTCCTTAAGGGATGATCATTTGGTTAAGGTCGAGTAATAACATGATATTTTTGGGTTTGAATGACATCTACAACAATAAATATGAGTCTTATCTGTTCCAATCTTGGTAGTTAGTTTTCACCTTAGTTGATTATCGTATGAACTCCCAACTATTATTTTACAAAATTAATGTATGGGAATCTTATTATAAGGTCTTCGGATAACACTTTAGATTCCTCAAGTATAGTATCTAGTCAATAGTGCTGTGTTCTTATTTAAATCATAGACACTAAACAGCCTTAAGATTGTGATCTTTGGAGCTTATCCCGTCGTACAGTCGATCAATATGTAATTTACGGTACAATGGAAGTATTGAAACATATATTTGAGCACGTAATAGTTATTTCTGTTGTTTTATTCTGTTTCACAACCTTTTATTTATTCTTTCCTTGCGATACAACCATCCAAGCGCATGAAGGTTGAGAATTTTTAGTTTTGTGTTTACTTACAATCTGTATACTGTGTATACACTCGACAAGAACCAGTAAAGAAAAGAAAAGACAAAGACGAAGGAGAAAAGAGTAGAATTGGATGTAAGTTTTATTCATCTCAATTGTGATTACAAGATGGAGAAGGGTCTATTATACATGAGAAAACTTAAGAAAGAAGCAAGTTATAATAGGCTCCTAACTACCTTTATATGCAAGACTCCTAATTAACTTTACAATGTAACTACTTTTCTACTCATTTCATTTAACTAACTTCTAACTAACAACGTAATATACATGATATACAATATCATTTACATTTCTCAACACTCCCCCTCAAGTTAGGCGTGGTGAAGATATACAGTACACCTAACTTGAACTTCAAATACTGATGTTGCACTCTCATTAGAGATACAAAAATGCAGTAATCTTCCAGATTGAATATTCCTGGTTCCTTGCTGTTGTGAGAAAGCCCCTATTTTTGGCATTTTCATTGTGGAGCTATGTCACGATCCAAATCGGAGGGCCGCGACGGGCACCCGGATACCGCTAATCACCCTATCACCGTATAATCACAATAAGCACGGACTAAGCCGAAAAAGATTTTGAAAGTTCTTGACCAGAAAACTGACTTATACATATATACCTGCCCACGCCAAAGCCGACAAGGCCATACAAAATCACTATCCACAGGACACCTATTGACAGGCCTCTAAAGAGTATACAACATCAAAATTATCATACCAATACTAGACTGCAACTCTGGAATAAATAGAGTGCTCCAACATCAGCTGAACCAACAACCTATCAGCGTGAACCATCACTCTCTTTAATCGAACTGCAGCGTGAAACGCAGCCTTTTCCTCAAAGAAAAGCGAACGCGTCGATCGATGATCGAGTATGTTAGTATAATGAATAACATAACAGAGATGTATCATAATCAAACAGAAACATCGGCCGATGCATACGCCTCGAGGCCCTAGTACATATGTCTAAATGTTATGCAATACCAATGCAGTATACTGATGGCCACACATGCGTCTCTCTTTCCATAACAGTCTTGTGGGCATAATATACATAAATGTCATGCATGATGCACATGCGGTATACTACGGCCACACATGCATCTTACCCATAACCGCCTCTGTGGGCATCTGATTATATTGGCCACGACAATATATATCATATCGTCTTGACCACCCATTTAGGCCACACAGACACAATATGTGGCCTCTTAGGACTCTTTTGTGATAATTTGTACCACCTGCAGGTGGTGTGCGTATATAACACCTTTTTTCCTTTTTTCCATTCCGCTACATATATATACCATATTTACTATATAGTAATGTGTATAGCATAAGTGGTTCAGAGTAATATGCAATAGAAATGCAAATGAAAATGCATGAATGACAACACCATATTCCAATCTCAACATGTGACATATTACCTTTGACGACACTGTGAATATCATTATCATTTTTTTCATATGCATCTTTAAGGACTTAGAAACAACTTAGACATGCTTTCAGCATAGGAATCAATAACATGATTATTCTTGATTTCTACGAGTAGAATAAATTATGGAACAATAGCACGGTTATATTTCATAACATGAAACATACCAAAAGAAAATAATAATTTACCTTCACATACCTAAATTTCACTTTAAAGTTCCAAATTCTTAAAATGAATACTTGTAGAAAATCGGGTGCAGCAGTAGCGATAAAAGGAAATAGTTGAAATCTGAACTAGGGCTGGCCAGTGGGCCGGGCCGACCCGGTCCCGACCCGACCCGATCCCGACCCCGTCCCGCCGCCGTTTAAATAAAAAAAAAATAGCGGGTCCGGGGCTCTAATCGGGATGGGACATGGTATGGTCCCGCCCGACCCGGTCCCGCCAGGACCCATCCCGGTCCCGTCCCGATCCCGCCCCAGTCCCGCCAATTACCAAAAATAGCCGTTGCAATAACGACCATTTTACATTTTGGCCGTTATTGCAACGACCATTTTTGGCTTCCCTACTCACCCAACCCCCCTACCCCCTTTATATTTATTTTTAACCCCTAAGTTATTATATTTACACTTTAACCCAATTTTCCAACTATAAATACCTCATTTTCTCTTCTTATTTCTCACAATCTTCCTACAATCTCTAATCTATCAAATCTCAATCAATCTATTTCTATACAATATTGTCTACTACATATTCACTCTATTTATTAATTTGAGAATTGGGAGTGAAGTTGGCAACTAGCTTGAGGATTAATCTATCGAGCAAAGTTTCAATTTTCAACCTCTCTCGATTACACATCGACTCTACGTCGGCGTTTGGTACATTCGTTCTCTCATTAAATTAATATTTTATTTTTATTTCATTTAGCACATTTAATTTCATTATCTTTAACTTTTTAAGTCTTTAACTAATTATTACCATAATTAAAATGAAATGAACAAAAAATATTTTGGGCCAGACCTTGGGTATGAAGGTCAAGGGTAATGGCAAGGGTACTTCTTCTAGTATTCCTAGACAAGATGATTTTATAGATCCTGAAATATCATATGATCTTGACACAGATGTTTATCCTCAAAATGAAGAAGATTTTAATTTAGATGATACTCTAGATGATGATACACCTACTAATGTAGATGATGATACACCCACTAGTGAAATGCCTCCTATCCCCCTAGTATGAGACGAGGTCCGGCAAAACGACCATTAAAATCAGTTGTATGGAAATATTTTCACAGTGGACGCATCAATCAAGTAGCTATATGTAAAACTTGTAAATCTGTTTATTCTTTTAAACCGACAAAGTCATGGTGGACGGAGTGGGGGTTAGGAAGACAGTATTGCAAAACACAAAGCCTCGTACGCCAATACCTTGTTGAAAAGATGGTGAGCAAGCGTCCTCTCAATCGGACAAGGTTTACATCTTGTCGAACAAAGCATGTGGTCAAATTAACCCTATGACGGGGGAGTTGTATGCCCTAAATACGATAAACATAAAGATAGGGAAGCACTAGCAAAATTAGTTGTTGTGGAGGGTTTGCCTTTTTCATTTCCTGAATCGCCTGGTTTTATTCATTATATTAGAGATATGTATAATCCTGCTTATAAAGGTTTTCCTAGATCAACGGTTAAGAGAGACGTGTTTAAATTTGTTACACCCCGTAATTCAGGTCAAGCTTATGAGACCGTACAAAAGGAATTAAGATCTGGAATCTAGAAAGATAGGTTGACGGAATGTTTCGGACCGGTTTTAGTCAACTTTGAGGAGGTTTATGTCCAGTTGCATTAAGAGTTCCTAAGTGTTTCAAAGGCCTAGTACGTAGTTTGTTGAGTCTAGTTCCCAACGCAACCAACCATTCGTCGATAGGACATCAGAGTAGAAATTTATGGAAGGTACAAGTTCGGTCGTGATCGGCGTAAAAGTGTTTTCGGTCGGGGCCAGTACGGCCGCGGACGCAGGCCGTGACGGATAGTCTGAAAATCGCTGAAGTTGCAGCGCCGGAAAGCAGGGCCGCAGAGACGGAAATGCTGAAAGTTTGCAGAGGTTTCAGCGCATGGCCGCAGGCCGCGCGCCGAGGCGGGTTTCTCATAACTGGGAAAATCGAATCGCTTTTTTAAAAGGCCATGGAAGGGCGACAAGTGTCCCCCCCATCTGATTTTGTGCATGTCCTATTTATTGACCAAGTCTTGAAGACTTGGTCATTCTTGAAAGAACTCCCTTCTCTCTAAAAATTCCTCCTCATTCTCTCTAAAAATTTCCTCTCCGTTCTCTCTAGAAATTCAAGGAGAAACCAAGGCCTAGAGAAATTTTGGAAAGGTGGAAAGAAGGAAACATGTTGACAAGCTTGTAGGAGGTTTGTGGAGGTGATTGTGGAAGGAAGACAAGTGGAAATTGTTGGACTAATTTTGGGTAAACTCTAAGGTAACAATCCTTTCTCTTTTTGCTAGAAAAATTGTGTTGCATGTGTGGAAGAAAGGACTTGTAGTTGTCAATATTGCTCTTAGATATATTGCATGTAGGAAATATGATTTGGATTTGAAAGGATTGGGTAAAGATGAGATGTGAACATGTTTTAGCCAAGATACTACCTTAAACTTATTGAATTAGTTAATATGTATTGTGGGGCAGAATTTTGCATGTCCAAGATTGGGCGTGTAATCCCCTTAGTATTGTTGTATTGTTGAGCCTTAAAAGTGGTGTTTGAATAGTGAATTCGAGCCTTGAAAAGGTGGAAAAGTATGTAGAAACAAAGGAAGTGCTGTCCAATTTTCCGTAGAATAAGGAACTTTATGCTTAGAATATTCGACGAAGAAGTCTAGACGTTAATAGACGTATTTGATTATTATAGGTTGATACTCTACGCGCGGCATATTCGATTTGGCAAGTGGATTTAGCCGGGGAGGTATGTGATTCTTCCTATTCTCTTGAGCATGATTATTTGTGAAATATATAGTGCGGTAGACGCATGTGTGTTAAAGGAGTTTGATTTCCTTTTTGTGCCCTTGACTTGATATGAAGTGTAAATGACTTGATTGTGTTGAAAAGTGGTAAAACCTTATTCGTTAGTACCGGGTACTTGGTTGTTGAAGAATAAGCCCTCTTGGTCTCATAAATGCTTATAGTTGTATTTGGTTGATTGTAAACATAAAGTGTTATAATAGCTTTATGGGAAGTTAGTTATAACGACTTTATGAAAACGAAAGAATGGTTTTATTATTGGCTTTAAAGTGGTAACTTGACATTTGTTTGAAAAAAAAGAGATATGAGACTTGATTTTCCCCGTTATGGGATTTGGTTTAAAGGTAAAAGACTTGAAAATCTGAAGTTTTGAAACTTATACTAGTTCAAGAAGTGATTGGATATAAAAAAAAAAGGCATGACATTGTCTTGGTTTATTTGAAAAGGAAGACATGGAAATTGTTTTTGGTTTACTTAAAATAATGGTTACTCTATTTTGATACCACGGGTGTTAGTATCATGTGACTTTTGTGAAAAAGAAATTGACTTCTTTGTAAAAATAAAGTAAGTAGTACCTTGGGGTTAAAACCCGGATTTTTGGCATAGAATGAACGTACCATGAGTGTGAATAACTTGCCTATGTTTGCTTGTGATAGTCTTGGTGTACCAGTATTGTATCCTTATGCTACCGTGTCTCTCGATGGAGGGCCGGTCAGGTTATTCTCGATCATGTTGGACATACTGACACGTTGGGTGGCCCACGGGTATGCTTCCTCTAGGAGTGTTATCTTGTTATTTCCTTTGGACATACTGACACGCTGGGGGGCCCATGGGTATGCTTCCATTAGAAGTGTTATCTTGTTATTTCGTTTGGACATACTGACACGTTGGGTGGCCCACGAGTATGCTTCCACTATGAGTGTTATCTGGTTATTTCCTTTGGGCATACTGACACGCTGGGGGGCCCACGGGTATGCTTCCATTAGGAGTGTTATCTTGTTATTTCGTTTGGACATACTGACACGCTGGGGGGCCCACGGCTATGCTTCCACTATGAGTGCTATCTTGTTATTTCATTTGGACATACTGACACGATGGATGGTCCACAGGTATGCGTCCATTAGGATGGTTCCATGGCCATGCTTATATCGAGGTAAGATGCCGGGGCATGCGGCCATTGTGCGGGTTAAATTCCCGGGTTATATTTGAGTGATGACTTTACGGGCGTGAGTCCCTGACTTGACTTGACTGCTAATATATATATCGTGTACTGTAGCTTGGTTATCACACATGTCTCCTGTTTTATATAGACTATTATGATTTCACTTACAGTATTTTCAGTTTCACATACTTGGTACCTGTCGTACTGACCTCCTTCGGGGGGCTGCGTTCATGTCGCAGGTTGAGGTACATAGCTTGCTGATCCGCACTCTTAGGATCACTGTTCAGTTCTCGGAAATCTCCATCCCTCCGGAGGTTTTGTCTTTTGGTACGATTTCCTGAAGTTGTAGACTTTTGTACATTCAGGGGTATGGCGGGGCCCTGTCTCGTCACAGTTGTTATGTAAACTCTTAGAGGTCTGTAGTCATGTCTTGTGGGTCGCTTTATAATTTTTTTTTGAGGAAACTGCTTTTGGATTTGTTTACATCCAGGGAGATAGCCATATCGGCTAACCTATTATTTATTAATTGTTAAGTTTATGTATGTTTCGCTGATTATCTCTGATGTATACCTGTAAGGGTGCCCAGGTAGGGCACGATCGCGAGCTTTGGCACAGTCGTGACAAAAGTGGTATCAGAGCGATTAGTCTTGGGAAGTGTCTGAGCCGTATCTAGTAAAGTCTTGATTATCGTCGTGTTGTGCACCACACCTATAATCGTGAGGTCATGGGATATTTAGGATTGGTTTCCATTCTTCTCACTCTGAGATCGTGCCTTAGAGCTGTGTTATAAGTTGGACTCCCTCTGACATATTCTTTTTATACCAGTTATGCCTCCACGCAAGGCAACCAGAGCCCGTGGGCAAGGCAATGAGGAGTTGCTAGTAGGACGCAGAGGTTACGCGCGCATGCCCGCCTTTACCGGAGGGATGCTTCAGACAGCGAGTTCCACGACGTCGCCAGCCCCAACAGAGTTCAGAGCAAAGAAGCAGCGGTCCGAGACCACTGCACTGAGCCTCCGGTTACACACCGAGCAGCAGGATATGGGCTACGCGAGACGGCCCGATTATCGCCAGGATCGTGGCAAGCGGGAGGACAAGCGGAGGCGGCGGTTCGGCCAGTACCCGTAGTTCACCCCAGATCTGATAGCTTGAGACTTCGGGACTTTTTGAGTTGCAACCCACCAGAATTCTATGGGTCGAGGACTGAGGATGATCCTCAGGAGTTTATCCGACAGTTGCAGCGGATCATGAGGGTGATCAAGGCCTCGGAGACGGAGTCGGTAGTTTTGGGTTCACATCGACTGCGTGATATCGCAATGATCGTTTGATTCATGGAACCGCCCCGGGGAGCATGCACCTCCAGCTGGTTGGGACTAGTTCTCAGAGGCATTTCTTGCACACTTCTTGCCTTCGCAGGTGAGGAGGGCTCGGGCAGATAGATTTTTGACGTTGAGGCAGAACGGGCGGACGGTTCGGGAGTACAATGTAGAGTTTGACTCGTTGGCTCGGTATGTTCCCCTTTAGTGGCAGACATGGAGGATAGAGTGCATCGTTATGTCACAGGGCTCGATGATTATTTAGCGGAGGGTTGCACAGGAGTAGCTCTTCAGTCGGGCATGGACATTGCCCGCATCCAGGCTTATGCGCAGCAGACTGAGGAACGTAGAGGTCGACGGAATAACCAAGATCAACAGAAGAGGGCCAGGACAGCAGGGTCCTTTGGTAACTTTCGAGGCAGGCAGCCTTAGCAGCAGACTGGATATATATCTCAGTCAGTACGGAGTGGTCCACCATAATCTTCAGGACGTTCGGGATATTCAGGAGCAGGTCAGGGCTCTAAGGTTTCAGGTTTTCGAGGGAACAGGGATGTTAGTCAGATGGGACCACCCCTATCTCGTTGTGGCCGTTGTGGTAGGCTCCATGATGGGGAGTGTCGTGCTAGTATGGGAGTTTGTTTTACATGCGACACAGGCCATTTTGCGAAATTGTCCGACAGAGGTAGCGGATGTAGACTCACTTTCGGATCAGTGTCTGGTTCATCGCCTTCTTTTGCTATGCGCCGTGCAGGGCAAGATCATGATTAGAACGACAAAGGGAAAGTGAAGCAATAGTTACAGGTATATCCTTAACCCTCTAAAGATTAGTGGGTGTGATAAGATAGTGACATGTTAAGTGTTATGTGCGGGTAATTTTATGTAAATTGTGATTTATAAAGCCTGGTTTGTAGAAGGGGTAAGTTTGGGGACATGGAAGTTGTGAGCCTTAGAATTCTGATAACCGTGGGAACCTTAGATACAAGGCCATTTTGAGTGAGAGATCCTACGGGGGACCTTTGTCGAGGAACATAGTATACGTGGGGTATACTTAGGTAATAAGTCCATGAGTGGTGTGAAATGATAGTGGGTAGCTGAGCTAAGGAAACCACTAGGTTTTCGTGACTTGGTTAGTGAGGTTGTCTCGGATCGAGAACAAGAGTTTGGTACGTAATGGGTCGGGTTGAGGACCAATCACGGGTCAACCCGCAACCCGGAATGAAGTGAGGTAAGTTGAGGGGGTCCCTCTAGGTGATAAGGTCACAAGGGCGGGCTAGGCCCAAGTTTAGGTAATCATCGTACGAGTTCGTGGATGCGTTCGACCAGAATCGGATCATGCAGGCCGGGAATGGCCTTAAAGGAAATTGGGGCTAGTAATGACCAAGTTGGAAATAGTAACCCCGAGATTTTGAGAGCTAAAGCAATGATGAAAAATGTGGTACGTATACTAGAAAGAGTTCGAGTGTACGAGGAGGATACGACGAGTAAGAAAAGAAGCGAACATGTGTTAAGAGAATGGAAGTGCTCATTTTTGTGAAGAGAAGAGGTGAAGAGAGTACCCTTAGACCATGGGTGAGAGCTAATAGTGTTGTTATACGCTTTAGAGGTGATTCCTCATTGGCTGGGATTTAAGTTTTTGTGTGGTTATTATGTTATGGCCATGTGCGGCATAATTGATTTTGTAGGTGTAGTAGTAAAAAAAAACTATACCGACGCATGCGTTTTGGAGACTTAGAAGGAACATTCGGGACGAATGTTTCTAAGGGGGGAGAATTTTACACCCCGTAATTCAGGTCAAGCTTATGAGACCGTACAAAAGGAATTAAGATCTGGAATCTAGAAAGATAGGTTGACGGAATGTTTCGGACGAGTTTTAGTCAACTTTGAGGCGGTTTATGTCTAGTTGCATTAAGAGTTCCTAAATGTTTCAAAGGCCTAGTACGTAGTTCGTTGAGTCTAGTTCCCAACGCAACCAACCATTCGTCGATAGGACATCAGAGTAGAAAGTTATGGAAGGTACAAGTTCGGCGCAATGAGCGTAAAAGTGTTTTCGGCCGTGGGCACACGGATAGTCCAAAATCGCTGAAGTTGCGCAGCGCGCCGAAAGGTCCGCAGAGCCGGAAGTGCTGAAAGTTTGCAGAGGTTTCAGCGCCGCGGCGGGTTTCTGCGAATCTAGGGGGAAAATCAGAACTGTTTTTTTTAAAAAGGGCATGGGAGGGTGACAAGTGTCCCCCCCCCCCATCTGATTTTGTGCATGTCCTATTTATTGACCAAGTCTTGAAGACTTGGTCATTCTTAAAAGAACTCCATTCTCTCTAAAAATTCCTCCTCCTTCTCTCTAAAAATTTCCTCTCCCTTCTCTCTAGAAATTCAAGGAGAAACCAAGGCCTAGAGAAATTTTGGAAAGGTGGCAGGAAGGAAACATGTTGACAAGCTTGTAGGAGGTTTGTGGAGGTAATTGTGGAAGGAAGACAAGTGGAAATTGTTGGACTAATTTTGGGTAAACTCTAAGGTAACAATCCTTTCTCTTTTTGCTAGAAAAATTGTGTTGCATGTGTGGAAGAAAGGACTTGTAGTTGTCAATATTGCTCTTAGATATATTGCATGTAGGAAATATGATTTGGATTTGAAAGGATTGGGTAAAGATGAGATGTGAACATGTTTTAGCCAAGATACTACCTTAAACTTATTGAATTAGTTAATATGTATTGTGGGGCAGAATTTTGCATGTCCAAGATTGGGCGTGTAATCCCCTTAGTATTGTTGGATTGTTGAGCCTTAAAAGTGGCGTTTGAATAGTGAATTCGAGCCTTGAAAAGGTGGAAAAGTATGTAGAAACAAAGGAAGTGCTGTCCAATTTTCCGTAGAATAAGGAACTTTATGCTTAGAATATTCGACGAAGAAGTCTAGACGTTAATAGACGTATTTGATTATTATAGGTTGATACTCTACGCGCGGCATATTCGATTTGGCAAGTGGATTTAGCCGAGGAGGTATGTGATTCTTCCTATTCTCTTGAGCATGATTATTTGTGAAATATATAAGGCGTAGCACGTGTGTTAAAGG
This sequence comes from Przewalskia tangutica, assembly GCA_029844215.1. Taxonomy (NCBI): domain Eukaryota; kingdom Viridiplantae; phylum Streptophyta; class Magnoliopsida; order Solanales; family Solanaceae; genus Przewalskia; species Przewalskia tangutica. The sequence continues at coordinate 3,190,795 of CM056732.1, forward strand.
AGTTTGATTTCCTTTTTGTGCCCTTGACTTGATATGAAGTGTAAAGGACTTGATTGTGTTGAAAAGTGGTAAAACCTTATTCGTTAGTACCGGGTACTTGGTTGTTGAAGAATAAGCCCTCTTGGTCTCATAAATGCTTATAGTTGTATTTGGTTGGTTGTAAACATAAAGTGTTATAATAGCTTTATGGGAAGTTAGTTATAACGACTTTATGAAAAGGAAAGAATGGTTTTATTATTGGCTTTAAAGTGGTAACTTGACATTTGTTTGAAAAAAAAGAGATATGAGACTTTATTTTCCCCGTTATGGGATTTGGTTTAAAGGTAAGAGACTTGAAAATCTGAAGTTTTGAAACTTATACTAGTTCAAGAAGTGATTGGATATATATATATAAAAAAAAAAGGCATGGCATTGTCTTGGTTTATTTGAAAAGGAAGACATGGTATTGTCTTGGTTAATTTGAAAAGGAAGTATGGAAATTGTTTTTGGTTTACTTAAAATAATGGTTACTCTATTTTGATACCACGGGTGTTAGTATCATGTGACTTTTGTGAAAAAGAAATTGACTTCTTTGTAGAAATAAAGTAAGTAGTACCTTGGGGTTAAAACCCGGATGTTTGGCATTGAATGAACGTACCATGAGTGTGAATAACTTGCCTACGTTCATTCACCGGATTTCTCCATAAACGTCCATCTTGCCCCTCAATTTCTTTTCCCCCCAAATCGTTACGTTTTTCCCAATTTCAAATCTAAATATCTCGCGATGTACAATAGATTTCAACGTAAAAATTTCGTGGCACCGCGTCCGAGAATGTCAATTTCAGTATTGGTAATTCAATTTTTAAAAACGCCCTAACCCGAATTCGAGTTATATATATATTATATATTAGGAATTTAGAAAATTAGGAATTATATATATTATATATATTAGGAATTATATATATTATATATATTATATATATTATAAAAAATAAAAATAAAAATAAAAAAATTAGTCCTAATTTAATTTAAACCGATTTATGAAAATACAGGACCAAGATCGACCGAATTTCTGTCCGTTCGGTCCGATTCAACGAGTTCGGTCCGGTCCGATTTTTCGGTCCGGACCGAATTTTGTGCAGCCCTACCTCCAACTCCCAAAAATTTAAATGTTGAGCCACCTATTGAACAAACGTAGAAGAAGTGTTGAATAGCGTAGAAGATGAATGCAAAAAAGTATATCGACATTACCAGCAAGAAAGTGCTAGCAACCAACCGGCTTTCGTACCATCTTCTTCTTATTCTGCTTCAACACAGCCTCAAAAAAGACATGTTGTTTATGCGGCTAGTATTGAAAGCCTCAGAAATAGAATATGCGGTGGTAGCACTGCTAACCAAATTAGCGAGTTCGATGTTTTTATTTTGCAGGACACTTTACCTTACCAAGCAGTTGTCAATGAAGATGGAAAGGAAGACTTGCTGAAATATTTGATGCAGAATGAGAAGACATTTCCGACACTTTTAATGATGGCCCGAGATATTTTGAACATTGCGCCACGCCGCTTCGAAAGCGCTTTTTCGCAGCAGATTTCAAATAGAGAGCACACACTCATTAGCCGAGATAGCCAAGATGGCGGTACTATTCGAGATTGGATACGAGCGAGCGGGCATAAGCGCACAACCGCAGATTAACGAAGAAGAAGACGAAAACTACAACGACATCTTATCTGAAGGCATGAGTAGCGACGTGGAACAATTTGACCAAGATATATCAATTCCAACCGAAGAACCACACAAAATTATAAAGAAACTAGAAAAAGTATTTTCAAATTGGTAATTTATTTAATTGCAATTTTTTAATTTTTCTATGTCTTTTGCAATTTTTTTCAACAACAGTACACTACAATGTTGTAATTCTGAATCTTGTATATTTCAATGAAATAATTAATAATATAAGAGACACAAAAATAACCTTGAAATGTTTTTTTTACACTCTTCTTGTCTTTGTGTAATTATTTAGTTTATAAATATATATGAGTATAATACTATAATAGTATAATATGAGTATATGAGTCTATGACTATAACTACATGACTATATGTTACTTTGTTAGTAATTTAGTATTTTTAATTTAGTGAAAAAATTAAAAAAAAAAAACTCCGCCCGTCCCGTCCCGTCTCGACCCACTGCCCACCGGAATCGGTACCGGGACGGGACACGGTATCGTCCCGCTAGTCCCGGTCCCTCCTGGCCCGCTCCAGCCCGACCCCGCCCCTCCTCTCCGTCTCGACCCCGTCCCGAGCCCGACATTTCCGATTCCAATGAATCCGCCCCGGCCCACTGACCAGCCCCAAATCTATATGGCCAAACGCTTACAGCCTCGCTTCGTTTTTTTCTCTTTTTTCTGTATATTCTAAAAGGGTTGTTGGTATCATGAATGGAGAAAAGAAATCACGGACAACCAGAAAGGGAAACAAGGAATTGTTCTGCCTAACTTTTGGCAGCAAACATATAAGCATCATGTTGCTCCTATTCGGCCAAATGGCGGTGGCCTTATCCCTCGCCAACATGCCACTTAATTTAAAACAAATGACTCGTGTTCGTGTAATTTATCAATTATACATATAATTAATTTTAAATTACATTTCAATAAAATCTTAAACTCATAAAATCTTCGTATATTTGATGTCATAATTTGTAATATGATATTAGTCCATAATTAATTCTAGATCACATTTTAATAAAATCTTAAACTCATAAAATTTTCGTATATTTAATGTCATAATTTGTAATATGATATTAGTCCATCACCTCTTTTGGGGATATACAATTATTATTATTAATCTTTATAATCACACTTGTTGCATTCAAAATTATTTCGGGATCGCATTCCTTGTCTACTAATTTCCTTATTAGCATACGTAAATATAATAAAAAAAATTCAACACTCGCATCTATTTTCTTCGTTTACATGCTCAATTATTGTCCAAAATTACTAATCGTTACAAGCTAATACTCTTGTTTGACAATTGAGAGCCCGAAAATGATGAGACTGCAGAACTGGCTAAAAATCATGTTTTCCTCTAGCAGCTTTGGGAAATTCCATGGATCGTTCTTTTTTTTTTCAATGCCTCATTCTTTATATCTTCAATACCTCCACTTTTTTTTCTTTTCAAGATGACCTTTCGACATGGCCACCTCACCAGACCATTCTCATAGTATATTTTCTTGAGAACACTTACACAAACACCTCAGGATTGAGCAGAATCAGAGAGCGCTAAGAGGAGCTACAATGGAGAGATTGTGGAGACAATATACACTTTGTATTTATTAATTCAATTTATAGAAGCAGAAATGAAGATTCAGAAGAGAGAAAAGAGAAGAAGAAGAAATAGAACCAGAAATTTTCTCGATATAGACAAGATTTTTCTTGGTAGGCTTTCTGATTTTTATGTTAACAGAAACAAGAAGTAAGAACTTTCTGAAGTACTGATTTATTACTCAGAATTAAGAAGAGAGTAAGAGAAAGAAGAACAACCACCATAATTGTCAAGAATTATTAGACTTGTTCTTAGCGAAGATCAGCTAATGGTCTATTTATGTGGTTTTTTTACTAGAAAAGAGAATCCAATATAGTAGTCTTGCTTCTCAGTTATACGAGAACATAATTGTCACCAACAAGAGATCAGAAATAAGAAAAATGAGACATAATCAGAAATAAGAGAAACGAGACAGAAGAGAGAAACAGAAGAGAAGAAGATTCAGTTAGTAAGATGAAGAATTTGTGAGTAAGGATCGAACCAATGTCGTCAAGATGATTGCTATCATCAGAAGGTAAGTCTGTATCCATTTTGAGAGTAACAACAAAGACTGGTAGAATCTTTAAAAATCAAGAACAAGACAAGAGATTAAAGACTCATTGATTTTACTGATTTTCAGAGTCTTTATATTGTTCTTCTGATTATTCAGAGTCTTGATATTGTTTAAAGACACAATATCATGATGATAATATCAATATATTGTGATCGCTTTTCAGATACACTTAGAATCACAAAATTAAGAATATAAAGAATCTTGATATTGATATTGAGATACTCCCAGGTTATAGAGAAGATATTCAGAGATATTCCTAGGTATACAAATTTTCAGTAAGAACAAGAAGTAGAGAGAAGAAAAGCAAGCTGAGACCAGATTTCCTTATAAAATTTTTCGACAATCAGCGAGAGACTCGACATGAATTGACACAACGATCACCTGCTTTGATATCATGTTGAAACTGATGTGATATACACACGATATACAATCTGTATACTGTGTATACACTCGACAAGACTTCAGTAAAGAAAAGAAAAGAGAAGACAAAGACGAAGGAGAAAAGAGTAGAATTGGATGTAAGTTTTATTCATCTCAGATTGTGATTACAAGATGGAGAAGGGGTCTATTTATACATGAGAAAACTTAAGAAAGAAGCTAGTTATAATAGGCTCCTAACTACCTTTACAAAGGCAAGACTCCTAACTAACTTTACCATGTAACTACTTTTCTACTCATTTCATTTAACTAACTTCTAACTAACCATATAGTATACATGATATACAGTATCATTTACATTTCTCAACAGATAGTATATGAAACATATTGGTCTGACTAATCAAGATACATATTGATAGACCCATTAAGACGGTTGGATCATTTTATACTGAAAGGTTTTCCATACTTATAATTCGAAACCAAAATCTCCAATTGAGGGCGGAGAAATTCTAATCACCTCACCACATTCCTTGGGGTGGTGCATGATTGTTGATAAGGCTTGAATGTGCATGTAACTGTACATGAAAGAAGGGTCTAATCGTTGATTTTTGTCAAGTTGAGTGTGGAATGTGAAACTAAAGAAACAAAATCTTGGAGATGAAAAAAACATGTATTGTAACATCTTTGTTTCAGAAAATAATCGAGAAAACAAAAGACAACCGAAAATGTTGCACGTCTCCAAAAGTAATTTTGTAACAAGCAATCTTTAGAGAAGATGAAAAGTAATCCACACATTACACATATAAGAAATGAGGAGAAGCTGGCCCAAGGGGCACGTCGGTAAGTGGCAAGGTGATTGGGTGGAAATACTCTGACGTCGCGGGTTTGAATCTGTGTGGTGATAGTTCTTTTGCTGGGTTCGTGTCCCATTGATCATCTTCCTTGCAGGGCTGTCACTCGTGCATATCCCTCAATTTACAACCACTTGACCAAGGGACCTCTGGTACAGATGGAGGTTTCACCTTCGAGACTTTCCCCTCATCAAAGAAATCAGGAGAAGCGCAAAGAAAGCTGTCCAAAGTAAGGGAACTGAGTGTGATTGGATGACATTTTTTCCCTTTAATAAGGGGAATTCCCCTTTGGTAAAATAAATAATATAAGGTGCAACCTATTGTAGCGACAGGAACGAATAGTTCCACTGTTTGATCCAATTACCTACTTGCATTAAATTTTACTTTTATGCTGCCACAGTACCTCGTGAAGCATGCCATCTAATGTATGCCCTTCAAAAATTGAAATTTACATATACAATACTCATAAACTAAATAAGAAAGTATTCTCAAATCAAATATGATGAAATAATATATTTTCCATTGTTAATAGAAGTTTGTCTAAATGAATCTATGGAAGCAAAACGGTCAAACTTTTTAGAGTAGGGCAGTTGTTTCAAAGGAAGACTAGTAATAGTAGAAGCCCCAATATAGCGATAAGGATTGTGATGGGAGGGATAAGATCCCTCTACCCTTAATTATACGTCTCTCGTTCGAACTCTATATAAAAAAAATCCAAATTAGAAGGACTCTAATGCGAATATTGCACAGCATAGGAAAAAAAAGAAGTCACAATATCATTAGTAGTCAAACTATTAGGGAAATACATATAAAAATTCCTAAGTCAAATGCTTTTTTGACATCCAAAAATTCCATGTGTGAGGGAGAGAGAATCCCACTTTCCTTTAGTGTTAGTTGCTTACACCTCTCTGTAAGAACTATTTAGAATTGGAAAATCTTCCTTGATTATTCTCATCCCATAAGGGAGAATATATACAAGTAATATACATTAATTATGAGGAGGAAATCATGCCTCATAATAACTAAGAAATCCTACCTAATAATGTCTTCCTACCATATATATTAGGATTCTACATAAATATAATATTACTAATTAATTATATATCTAGAATATTCTAACATAATATTCTAACATAATATTACCAATTAATTACACATCTAACACTCCGCAATGGGGAGGAGGCGAATCGAGATCGTCCCAAATTCTTCAAATAAGATCGGAAGCCCTTTGTGAAGATATCCGCAACTGATGTCGCGTCGACACGTAACACTCGCACTTGTCCGCGAGCCACCTTTTCACGGACAAAATGAATGTCTAACTCAATATGCTTAGTGCGTTGATGATGGATTGGATTTAGGAGAGATAAATTGCACTAATGTTATCACAAGATACCATGGTGGTCGGAATAGGACAATGCAGCTCAAGTAAAAGATTCCGAATCCAGCATGAGTCAGACACAACATTGGCTACCGCACGGTATTCAGCTTCAGCACTGGAACGTGATACGGTGGGTTGCCTTTTGGAGGACCAAGATATTAAATTATCACCGAGGAAGACGCAATAGCCAGAGGTGGAGCGTCGGGTGTCTGGACATCCTGCCCAGTCTGCATCTGTGTAGGTGACAAGCTTGGTCATGGAAGATGGGTACAGATGCAATCCATAATGCAGAGTGCCACAATATATCGTCTAATACGCTGAGTGCACGTATGTTCTTCCATAGGATTGTCGTGAACAAACACACTTGTTGTCTGCGTATATGTAATATCCGGCCCGTGAATGTGAGATATTGTAAAGCTCCCGCCAAGCCGCGATACAAAGTCGGATTAGCAAAAGGATCGGATATGGCACTCGCTTTGACTTGGTATCTACCGGAGTTGCAGACGGTTTGCAAGATGACATTCCACCGTTCTACAATTTCGATGATACTTCTTTCCGGGAAAGAAATAGACCTCTGCATGACGTGTCACCGCTATTCCTAGAAAGTAGTGAAGTGGACCAAGATCCTTCATAGCAAATTCTAACTCACTGGTCAAGATATCCTTGCGAAGAGTCTCAAGAGGTCATTAGGATAATATCATCTACATATAAGAGAATATAAGCAGTATGATTTCCCTGTTGATAAATAAATAGTGAATTATACGAACGGATGTTTGAGAAACCCATATTGACCACACAATATGCAAACCGCTTGTATCAAGTCACGGAGCTGTTTGAGTCCATATAATGATTTTTTAAGTAAACACACATGATTGGGATAACGAGAATCTCTGTACCCCAATGGTTGGTGCATGTATACAGTCTCACTCAAATGTCCATGTAAGAAGGCATTCTTGACATCCAATTGATGAAGTAACCATCCTTTTGAGAGGGCTAAACTGAGAACAATTCTGATGGTTGCTGGTTTAACCACTGGACTGAATGTTTCGCCGCAATCTAATCCCACCTGTTGAGTCTTGTCATCACCTACAAGTCGGGCCTTATGCCGCTCAAAAGAACCATCAGATTTTTCTTTATGGCTAAAAATCCACATAGAACGAATTATATTAGCATTAGATGGACGAGGTACTAACTCCCATGTCCTATTTTTAATTAGAGCATGATATTCATCATCCATGGCCATTTTCCAATTAGGATCTTTTAGAGGCATACGTGGTTACGCGCAAAGGTGATTTGGAGACTTGAGTGTGTAGACTGTATTTGGCATTGGGTTTTGTAATTCCATGTTGACTACGGGTGACTGGCCGGTTTAGTGGGCAGTGGATCGACGCCATCGCCGGAGTGAGACAGTGGTTGAACGCCATCGCCAGATTTGTAGTTGGGCCTGGAGTTGGAGGTTGGCCCAACTGAGGGGGCAGCTGGTGTAAAGTAGGGGGTAGTCGTTCACTGGGCCTTGGAACTGATGGCCCAGTTTGTTGGACTGTATTTTTTGTGAGTCCCGGGCTGTGGAGGAAATGAGTTAGATACGGGGGCCTATCATCATCCAAAAATTCATAAGTATTTGTCCCTGTGTCATGTATCTTGGCAAAGGGAAATTGTGACTCATCAAAAATTACATGACGACATATAAACATACGTTTGGAGGAAATGTCATAACACATGTAACCACGGTGATTTGTAGGATATCCCAAGAAGACACATGGAGTAGACCGGGGTTGAAGTTTTGTGATTGTGGTGGATGGAAATAGGGGTATACAGACATCCAAAAACTCTCAAATGATGATATGAGGGCTCTCGTAAATAAAGTATTTTTAGTGGAGCTTGGTAAGACATGTTTTTGTGGGGAAGGATATTTAACATGTAGGTTGCCATTTGAAGTGCATGATGCCAAAAAATGGGGGGTATAGAAGCATGAGCAAGGGATGTTCTCACAATATTGTTAATGATTCTAATTTTATACCCCGCCTTCCCATTCTGTGAAGATGTGTGAGGACAGGATAAACGAAATTGTAAACCATTTGTTTTGAAAAATCCCAAAACGATTATTGTCAAATTCCTCCCATTGTCACATTGAATACTTTTAATCTCCGCTCAAACCGAGTTCGGATAAATGCTCTAAAGTTTAGGAAAGTGGAAAACACTTGTGATTTTTTCGACAAAGGGAATGTCCACAAATAATTAGAGTAATCATCAAGAAACAATAAATAGTATCTATGACCTGAGGAACTCAAAACAGGTGATGTCCAAATATAACAATGTAAAATATCAAATGACATAGTAGTGCATGAAGTAGAAGAAGTAAATGGCAACCTAACATGTTTACCAAGAACACAAGCCTGACACTTATTCAAAACATGAGTTTGAGTACAGGAAATAAAATTGTTTTGTTTAAGAGAGGCCAATCTGAGACTCCGGATGTCCTAATCGCTCATGCCATAGTGATGGAGCCAAGGTGCAAAAAGTGGAAGGAACTTTAGACTGTGGATTTGGTATACTTATTGGATAGAGCTCCCCTTGCTATCACATCTCATGAGAAGCTTCCCCGTCTGAAAGTCATGTACGGAAAAACCAAATGGGTCAAATTTAACAGAAACCCAATTATCACTAGTAAACTTCCTAACAGAAACCAAATTTTTTATTAATTTGGGAGCATGCAGGACATTTTTTAAAACTAGTGGCGGGTGTGGTGGTGACAGTGTGTTTGTCCCATAACCTTTTATTGGAATTGTATGGCCATTTCCGACAATAATACCATTTTCTTTGCTCAAATTATAATAGGGTGAGAGTGTACCTTGGGACGCCGTCATATGTGACGTAGCCCCGGAGTCCATATACCAATTAGAATCCGGTGGATTGAGTCCAAGAGTGTGCATAGCCTGCTCAATATCCGTAGGATGGGTCATGGTTGAATGGGCCTCGCCATCGGCGGAGGAGGCCCAAAATCGCTCTTGCTGAAGAACCTCCGCGTTACGGGCTCGCCTCAATACTGCCGCCGAAGAATGAAGGCCTGCGAAATGGGCCTTGGCTTCTTTGGCCGCTCTCGAAATCTGCTTTGTTGACGCCAAGACAGCATTCTTTGGGCGGGTTACGCGCATCGCCATCGGGCGATTGGTTTGCTCGATTCAACTTCACTGACCATCTATTTGGCCGGTGCCGCCGCTATCATTGGCTGTTGCCGCTACAGTGGTTGCCGATGCGCCGCGGAGTTGTTGTTGCCGCCATAGCCTCCGCCGGAGTTGGTGTTGCCGCCATTTCCGCCGCCCGAATTCGGTGACTTCACCTTTATTATTTCGCGATTTACGTCACGACCGACCGGGACGCGGCGTGCCCTACACAGGCACCTTACGTAAACATCGAGAAAATCACGGAACATACATAAAACTTATAAATAAAACATCGGAAGTAAACAACAGTTAGCCGATAGGCTACCTTCCGAACTTATATAAATACAACCGGCAGCTTGCCTCATTTCTTTTACAAATCGACCACAACATGCGAATACGCACCTCAGGAATAACAATCGAACAATCATGGCGGGACAAGGCCCCGCTGCATTCTGAATATACATAGCCATGACAACTCGGAACATTGGAGCCATCTCAAAATCTTTGAACCAGGATCCTAAGCTCGCGGATCCATAATCGTGTACCTAAACTGCGGACATTTAACGCGGCCCCGAAGGTCGATAACAGTGCGAATATGGAATGAAATAACGTCTGAAATGCGGATCATAATCGTACAAAAGAATGACAAGGGCAAGTATAAAAAAATACATACGGATCCTGTGTCATTACCACTTATGAACTTAATCGTACATTAATCATTCTTTTCCTTCTTTCAATAAGAATTAACATCATATTCTTACATACATACTTAAGAATTCAATCAAGTTTTTCCACATAACTTACATCAATATCTTTTCCATTCCATTAAGAGCTATAGTCATATCTTACGTTTACTTAGGAGAAGTCATTAAGTTCATTTCTATCTAACTTACTTATCTTTCATAACATAGTCCGCCCACTACGGAGGGACACATATACTACCCTACCAAACTGACGCGATCAAGTCACACCAATATCAAAGCATGCCCGTGGAATCCCCATCACCGCCGACTAAAAGTGTAAAGCATAACCATGGGTCTCACGCCCATAATATCAATCAAAACAGGTGGTATAACGTCTGGGGGCTTGCCCCTCATTTATACTCTTACCCTGAAGAAGGTGGTAAAGCAGGGGGTATAACGTCTTGGGGCTTGCCCCTCATTTATACTCTTATCCTGGAGAAGGTGGTCTAACGTCTTGGGGCTTGCCCCTCATTTATACTCTTACCCTATCTCGACCGGTCGTCAAACAACACATAAAGCGGTGGTACACGTCTTGGGGTTTACCCTCACTTATACTCTTACCTGGAGAAGGTGGTATAACGTCTTGGGGGCTTGCCCCTCATTTATACTCTTACCCTAACTCAACCGGCCATCATACATAACATAAGCCCTACCGGCTTATCATACATAATATAAGCACCACCAGCTTACCATACATAACATAAGCACTACCGACTTATCATACGTAATATAAGCAAGTTAAGAAATCCCCTAACTTCTTATTAGCTTGTTCATATACACTCTCATTTTTGTTTACTTAAGGCACTAACATGTCATTATAAAATCCGGGAATTAACCCCACGTACTACGTGCCTCTACTCCTTTAAAATGATTCTCTATCAAATAAAACTTCCAAGATACTAATAACCGTAGTATCAAGTCATATCTACCTTTCACGACAAGTCACAATACCTTTTTAGAAATACAATTATAGGCTTCTAAATCAAGTGACTTCTTTCTTTGAAACCTTAAGCAATTGGTACCTTTAAGACAATTTGCCCTTCTTTATTTCAAATCATTTCTTTGCTTACATAACTGAAGAAAATCATTCTTTTAAATCTTCCATAAAGTTGTTATAACCAACTTCCCATAAAGCCGTTATAACTCTTTATTTCTTAGACAAATACATTCATTTGATAACCAAGAAACTTATACTCTCAATTCAAATCGCATAGCTTTCAAAATACTTCAAGTCTCTTAACTTTTAGGCAAACAAGTTTCTTAACTTAGAATGGAAAGAAATCAATACTTTCCAAATCAAGTATTCTATACTTTTTAAATCAATTCATTTCTCCCTTAAGAATCAAGTCCCATAACTTGAAAATAAAGTCCCTTAACCTTTTAACAATTTGAGGTCCATAGTCTTAAAACTTGACGTAATTCCTTATAAATTAAGTAACATATACTTTGGTGCGTTGTGAGTAAGTTATGCTTATTGATAACGATCTTAATCAAGTAGCCATGATCTAGAAAATGTAATACAATTTTGTCTTATCTTAGCTTCATGCGGATGGAGAACTCTACTTGTTTTAACATAATTAATTGTCATTACATTTTCCTTTATTAACGCTGCAATGGCTGGTTCGATACTTATTCTTATTCGTGCCGTAAAATTAGCCAAGTCAACTTGGCTCCAATTACCTCCTAACGACTCTTACCAACATCCCCCATAAGACTTGGTAAGAACTTAGGATAACTTAGACATAACCTTTACGTAGAGTAATTCAACATACATACCTCTTAACTTCTAAGAGTAGAAGGAATCATGAAAGAGTACTACATGTATATTCCATACATAGAATCATGTCAAAAGAAGGAAGAGGTTCACATACCTCGCGACGATTATCGACAAGTAGCAAAAAGCTCCAAAGTACTTCCACCTTGAGCTATTCCATTCTTCAAGTAGGATACGCTATACCTAGTACGTCAACCTATAATGGTCACCATACGTCCATTAACTTCTTACTTCATACGTAGAATATTTTAGGTGCTAAGTCGCTAAATTCTACGGAAAATCGGACAGCACCTCCTTTGTTTCTACTCACTTTGCCACCTTTTTCAAGGCCGAATACAATAACCAAACAGCCCCAATTGGCTCACAACAATATAGAAGGTATTCCAATACAAATGAATAACTAAACAGCCCCAATTGGCTCACAACAATATAGAAGGTATTCCAATACAAATGAATAACTAAACAATTTAATTGGCTCACAATTTAGAAAGTAGTTCAAAACAAATGAATAACAAACTAAAAGTCCAAATTCGGCCACCTTGAGTTCAACCATACCAATTCTTATCAAATTTCCATTTCAATCCAAATTGGTAGCATAACATGATATCAAGTCGCATTTGATTATAACAATCCATAATCTCTAAGTAGGTAACGACGATTTCTAATAAACGACCAATTAGTAATCAAATTTTCAAGTGGCTTATATAACATTTCGAATTTAGCTACAAGCACTCCATAATACTTATAAACTTCAACTTAACCACTTCACGCTAGCAACATGTAAAGCTAACAACAACAATAAAAATAATCTTGTAATACTTTCAAAGAACAAGATTATACCTCAACGAATTGTAATCCAATCTTCAAAACCGAAGTTGCTCCTTAGCAACCTAGAGCCTCATCAAGACACCTCAATCCGCTCCTTGAGACCCTTAGAACCACACCAACAACTTTCCTTCAAACCTTCAATCCAAAACCTAGAAAGTCTCTAGGTTTTCACTTTGCGACTAATACGAAAACTCTCTTTTTCCGGGATTTTTCTATTGAGATACACTTACTATACCCTCAAGAACCTTGGTTTAAAGTGGGGAAATTATTGGACAACAATTGAATTTTTTTTCTCTTCTTGAACCCTCAAAGCCGAGAGCCCTAATAGTTTCCTCAAACATTTCTTGAAAAAATGACTAAGTGTGGGAACTAGTCATCCTACTAGTAAGCTTATAAGACACAAGGAAGGGTTATGATTAAAACAAATGGGTGGCTTGGATGCATTTCACGGATCAAGCCCAAGTGGCCTTTGACTTAGTCAATAAAATCATGCTACTAGTCTTTGCAAGACTTGGCCATTTAAATTATGGTCAATGACCATCCTATCCATGAATATTTCGTCCAAGACTAAAAATAAGGGGGGTGACACGTGTCGCCCTCCCACTCGTCACAATAAAACATTTCCGACAATTTCGTAATTCCGATAAAATTTTACAAGTCTCACTTCTTGACACATTAGAGTTCTCACGTACGTTCTTAAAACATGTCCTGTAAATACGGGGTGTAACATTCTTCCCCCCTTAGAAACATTCGTCCCCGAATGTTCTTTCGGAGTCAAACTTTATAATTTGCGACATAGTTTCCTTTCACAACCCCGTCATACCAACAATGCCACACATGGCCCTAATACCTTGTACACGCATACCTGTCCATCCTACGCCCAAAAGAGATTATCTTTTCGTACTTCCAACTCCTTCTAACATACTTACATAACTTCCATACCAATTCTGGCCTCTAATCTTTGGAGTCACTCTATAAAACAATATAAGGCCATTTCCGGCTTTCATGACCTGGTTCCGGTGGAACGCGTCCACGAACCCGTAAAATGGTTAACTCAACTTGGGCCCTGCACCCTCGTGACCCTGTCACGTAGCGGAACTACTATCAACTGATCCCACTCCATTCCAGGCCATGGGGAGACCCGTAACAGGTCTTCAACCCTACTCAGCGTCGCACTTAACTCTTATCCTTGGTCTGACTTAAAATCTTATTGCCAGAGAAAACCTTATACATTTAAGGTCTCGGCAGTTATCAATATTTTTAGGCTCGCAATTTCCATTCTCCAAGCCTACCTTACCAATCCCCCAATAACGGGTATAAAAACTTCTCATAAAACCATAACCATGTTGTCTCGAACACAACAACCATTACTTACCCTATACAGGCCTCGTCCGTATAATTCTCTTAAGCATACTACACAGCTTAATCTATTAACATGACATTCCATTAGGTTCCTTAATATGGCTTCTTAAGGGTTCACTACCCTATCAGACAGCTCATCCTTTTCCAATTATCTCGAAATAAAACACAAAACCTTGGCGAAAAATTCATTAAATATTCCATACCTTCCCGGTATCTAGTTAGTCTTTACCGATTCCTGGTAATCTAAAATCATTCTAGGCAACACGCGTCTGACCCTCATACATAACTCCGTATAGATGTATGTCACAATACCAACTATACTATAATCGTTACCAACCTGGATACGCAATCCACATAGTCATTCCCGGTCATCACGCTTCTCGGCTCGCAATCAACATAACTCGTTGGGAGGGACGACCCTAACAACACAAATTTCATCGCACGATCTCGGGTGAGAAGAATGAAACCAATCCTAAATGTCCTGCACCTCACGATTATAGATGTGGTGCACAACACACCGATAATCAAGACTCTACTAGACACGGTTTGTAGACACTTTCCGAGACTAATCGCTCGATACCACTTTTGTCACGACCGACCCGGGATCGCGATCGTGCCCTACACCGCACTTACTGTAAACATCGAGAAAATCAGCGAACATACATAAAACTTATAAATAAAACATCGGAAGTAAAACAACGGGTTAGCCGGAAGTATACCTTCCCGAACTTATATAAATACTGGCAAGCGGTTGCCTCATTTCTTTTACAAAGCGACCCAACATGCGAATACGGACCTCAGGAATAACAACGAACAAGTGGCGGGACAAGGCCCCGTGCATTCTGAATATACATAGCCATGACAACTCCGAACATCGAGCCATCTCAAAATCTTTGAACCAGGATCCTAAGCTCGCGGATCCATAATCGTACCTAAACTGCGGACATGAACGCGACACGAAGAAGTCGATGCAACAGTGCGAATATGGAATGTAAATAACGTCTGATAATGATCATAATCGCATAAAAAGAATGACGTGGCAAGTATAAAAAAATACATACGGATCCTGTAGTGTCATTACCACATGAACTTAATCGTACATTAATCATTCTTTTCCTTCTTTCAATAAATTAACATCATATTCTTACATACATACTTAAGAATTCAATCAAGTTTTTCCACATAACTTACATCAATATCTTTTCCATTCCATTAAGAGCTATAGTCATATCTTACGCACTTACTTAGGAGAAGTCATTAAGTTCATTTCTATCTAACTTACTTATCTTTCATAACATAGTCAGGCCACTACGGAGGACACATATACTACCCTACCAAATCGACGCGATCAAGTCACACCAATATCAAAGCATGCGTGGAATCCCCATTATCGCCGACTAAAAGTGTAAAGCATAACCATGGGTCTCACGCCATAATATCAATCAAAACAGGTGGTATAACGTGCGGGGCTTGCCGCCATTTATACTCTTACCGAAGAAGGTGGTAAGCGGGGTATAACGCCTTGGGGCTTGCCTCATTTATACTCTTATCCCGGAGAAGGTGGTATAACGTCTTGGGGCTTGCCCCTCATTTATACTCTTACCCTATCTCGACCGACCATCAAACAACACATAAAGCAGGTGGTACAGCGTCTTGGGGGTTTACCCCTCACTTATACTCTTACCCTGGAGAAGGTGGTATAACGTCTTGGGGCTTGCCCCTCATTTATACTCTTACCCTAACTCAACCGGCCATCATACATAACATAAGCCCTACCGGCTTATCATACATAATATAAGCACCACCAGCTTACCATACATAACATAAGCACTACCGACTTATCATACGTAATATAAGCAAGTTAAGAAATCCCCTAACTTCTTATTAGCTTGTTCATATACACTCTCATTTTTGTTTACTTAAGGCACTAACATGTCATTATAAAATCCGGGAATTAACCCCACGTACTACGTGCCTCTACTCCTTTAAAATGATTCTCTATCAAATAAAACTTCCAAGATACTAATAACCGTAGTATCAAGTCATATCTACCTTTCACGACAAGTCACAATACCTTTTTAGAAATACAATTATAGGCTTCTAAATCAAGTGACTTCTTTCTTTGAAACCTTAAGCAATTGGTACCTTTAAGACAATTTGCCCTTCTTTATTTCAAATCATTTCTTTGCTTACATAACTGAAGAAAATCATTCTTTTAAATCTTCCATAAAGTTGTTATAACCAACTTCCCATAAAGTCGTTATAACTCTTTATTTCTTAGACAAATACATTCATTTGATAACCAAGAAACTTATACTCTCAATTCAAATCGCATAGCTTTCAAAATACTTCAAGTCTCTTAACTTTTAGGCAAACAAGTTTCTTAACTTAGAATGGAAAGAAATCAATACTTTCCAAATCAAGTATTCTATACTTTTTAAATCAATTCATTTCTCCCTTTAAGAATCAAGTCCCATAACTTGAAAATAAAGTCCCTTAACCTTTTAACAATTTGAGGTCCATAGTCTTAAAACTTATGCGTAATTCCTTATAAATTAAGTAACATATACTTTGGTGCGTTGTGAGTAAGTTATGCTTATTGATAACGATCTTAATCAAGTAGCCATGATCTAGAAAATGTAATACAATTTTGTCTTATCTTAGCTTCATGCGGATGGAGAACTCTACTTGTTTTAACATAATTAATTGTCATTACATTTTCCTTTATTAACGCTGCAATGGCTGGTTCGATACTTATTCTTATTCGTGCCGTAAAATTAGCCAAGTCAACTTGGCTCCAATTACCTCCTAACGACTCTTACCAACATCCCCCATAAGACTTGGTAAGAACTTAGGATAACTTAGACATAACCTTTACGTAGAGTAATTCAACATACATACCTCTTAACTTCTAAGAGTAGAAGGAATCATGAAAGAGTACTACATGTATATTCCATACATAGAATCATGTCAAAAGAAGGAAGAGGTTCACATACCTCGCGACGATTATCGACAAGTAGCAAAAAGCTCCAAAGTACTTCCACCTTGAGCTATTCCATTCTTCAAGTAGGATACGCTATACCTAGTACGTCAACCTATAATGGTCACCATACGTCCATTAACTTCTTACTTCATACGTAGAATATTTTAGGTGCTAAGTCGCTAAATTCTACGGAAAATCGGACAGCACCTCCTTTGTTTCTACTCACTTTGCCACCTTTTTCAAGGCCGAATACAATAACCAAACAGCCCCAATTGGCTCACAACAATATAGAAGGTATTCCAATACAAATGAATAACTAAACAGCCCCAATTGGCTCACAACAATATAGAAGGTATTCCAATACAAATGAATAACTAAACAGCCCCAATTGGCTCACAATTTAGAAAGTAGTTCAAAACAAATGAATAACAAACTAAAAGTCCAAATTCGGCCACCTTGAGTTCAACCATACCAATTCTTATCAAATTTCCATTTCAATCCAAATTGGTAGCATAACATGATATCAAGTCGCATTTGATTATAACAATCCATAATCTCTAAGTAGGTAACATGCGACGATTTCTAATAAACGACCAATTAGTAATCAAATTTTCAAGTGGCTTATATAACATTTCGAATTTAGCTACAAGCACTCCATAATACTTATAAACTTCAACTTAACCACTTCACGCTAGCAACATGTAAAGCTAACAACAACAATAAAAATAATCTTGTAATACTTTCAAAGAACAAGATTATACCTCAACGAATTGTAATCCAATCTTCAAAACCGGTTGCTCCTTAGCAACCTAGAGCCTCATCAAGACACCTCAATCCGCCTCGAGACCCTTAGAACCACACCAACAACTTTCCTTCACACCTTCAATCCAAAACCTAGAAAGTCTCTAGTTTTTCACTTTGCGACTAATACGAAAACTCTCTTTTTCCAGGATTTTTCTATTGAGATACACTTACTATACCCTCAAGAACCTTGGTTTAAAGTGGGAAATTATCGGACAACAATTGAATTTTTTCTCTTCAACCCTCAAAGCCGAGAGCCCTAATAGTTTCCTCAAACATTTCTTGAAAAATGACTAAGTGTGGGAACTAGTCATCCTACTAGTAAGCTTATAAGACATGAGGAAGGGTTATGATTAAAACAAATGGGTGGCTTGGATGCATTTCACATGGATCAAGCCCAAGTGGCCTTTGACTTAGTCAATAAAATCATGCTACTAGTCTTTGCAAGACTTGGCCATTTAAATTATGGTCAATGACCATCCTATCCATGAATATTTCGTCCAAGACTAAAAATAAGGGGTGACACGTGTCGCCTCCCAAATCCAATAAAACATTTCCGACAATTTCGTAATTCCGATAAAATTTTACAAGTCTCACTTCTTGACACATTAGAGTTCTCACGTACGTTCTTAAAACATGTCCTGTAAATACGGGGTGTAACATTCTTCCCCCCTTAGAAACATTCGTCCCCGAATGTTCTTTCGAGTCAAACTTTATAATTTGCGACATAGTTTCCTTTCACAACCGTCATACCAACAATGCCACATGGCCCTAATACCTTGTACACGCATACATCCATCCTACGCCCAAAGAGATTATCTTTTCGTACTCCCAACTCCTTCTAACATACTTACATAACTTCCATACCAATTCTGGCCTCTAATCTTTGGAGTCACTCTATAAAACAATATAAGGCCATTTCCGGCTTTCATGACTGGTTCGGTGGAAACGTCCCACGAACCCGTAAAATGGTTAACTCAACTTGGGCCTGCACTGCGTGACCTGTCACGTGGCGAACTACTATCAACTGATCCCACTCCATTCCAGGCCATGGGAGACCCGTGTGTCTTCAACCCTACTCGGCCGCACTTAACTCTTATCCTCGTCCGACTTAAAATCTTATTGCCAGAGAAAACCTTATACATTTAAGGTCTCGGCAGTTATCAATATTTTTAGGCTCGCAATTTCCATTCTCCAAGCCTACCTTACCAATCCCCCAATAACGGGTATAAAAACTTCTCATAAAACCATAACCATGTTGTCTCGAACACAACAACCATTACTTACCCTATCAGGCCTCGTCAGTATAATTCTCTTAAGCATCTTACATGACAATCTATTAACATGACATTCCATTAGGTTCCTTAATATGGCTTCTAAGGGTTCACTACCCTATCAGCATACCTCATCCTTTTCCAATTATCTCAAATAAAACACAAAACCTTGGCGAAAAATTCATTAAATATTCCATACCTTCCGTATCTAGTTAGTCTTTACCGATTCACGGTAATCTAAAATCATTCTAGGCAACACGCGTCGACTTCATACATAACTCCGTATAGATGTATGTCACAATACCAACTATACTATAATCGTTACCAACCCGGATACGCAATCCACATAGTCATTCCCGGTCACACGCTTTCTCGGCTCGCAATCAACATAACTCGTTGGGAGGACGACCCTAACAACACGACTCTATCGCACGATCTCGGGGTGAGAAGAATGGAAACCAATCCTAAATGTCCTGCACCTCCCGATTATAGATGTGGTGCGCACAACACACCGATAATCAAGACTCTACTAGACACGGTTTGTAGACACTTTCCGAGGACTAATCGCTCGATACCACTTTTGTCACGACCCGACCGGGATCGCGATCGTGCCCTACAGGCACCGCTACGTAAACATCGAGAAAATCAGCGAACATACATAAAACTTATAAATAAAACATCGGAGTAAAGCAGCAAGGTTAGCGGTAAAGCTACCTTCCGAACTTATATAAATACAACCAAGCGGTTGCCTCATTTCTTTTACAAATCGACCCACAACATGCGAATACTGCACTTCTAGGAATAACAATCGAACAAGCGTATGGACAAGGCCCCGCCGTGCACTGAATATACATAGCCATGACAACTCGGAACATTGGAGCCATCTCGAAATCTTTGAACCGGGATCCTAAGCTCGCGGATCCATAGCGTGTACCTAAACTGCGGACATTTAACGCGGCCCGAAGAAGTCGATAACAGTGCAGAATATGGAGCGAAATAACGTCTGAAGAAGCGGATCATAAGCGTACAAAAGAATGACAAGAGGCAAGTATAAAAAAATACATACGGATCCTGTGTCATTACCACTTATGAACTTAATCGCATTAATCATTCTTTTCCTTCTTTCAATAAATTAACATCATATTCTTACATACATACTTAAGAATTCAATCAAGTTTTTCCACATAACTTACATCAATATCTTTTCCATTCCATTAAGAGCTATAGTCATATCTTACGTACTTACTTAGGAGAAGTCATTAAGTTCATTTCTATCTAACTTACTTATCTTTCATAACATAGTCCGCCCACTACGGAGGGACACATATACTACCCTACCAAACCGACGCGATCAAGTCACACCAATATCAAAGCATGCGTGGAATCCCCATCACCGGCGACTAAAAGTGTAAAGCATAACCATGGGTCTCGCCCATAATATCAATCAAAACAGTGGTATAACTTCGGGGCTTGCCGCCATTTATACTCTTACCCCGAAG
Source organism: Przewalskia tangutica (assembly GCA_029844215.1). Taxonomy (NCBI): domain Eukaryota; kingdom Viridiplantae; phylum Streptophyta; class Magnoliopsida; order Solanales; family Solanaceae; genus Przewalskia; species Przewalskia tangutica. The sequence continues at coordinate 3,211,682 of CM056732.1, forward strand.
AAGGTGGTAAGCGAGGGTATAACGTCTTGGGGCTTGCCGCCATTTATACTCTTATCACGGAGAAGGTGGTATAACGTCTTGGGGCTTGCCGCCATTTATACTCTTACCCTATCTCGTAGGCCATCAAACAACACATAAAGCAGGTGGTACAACGTCTTGGGGGTTTACCCCTCACTTATACTCTTACCCTGGAGAAGGTGGTATAACGTCTTGGGGGCTTGCCCCTCATTTATACTCTTACCCTAACTCAACCGGCCATCATACATAACATAAGCCCTACGCTTATCATACATAATATAAGCACCACCAAATTACCATACATAACATAAGCACTACCGACTTATCATACGTAATATAAGCAAGTTAAGAAATCCCCTAACTTCTTATTAGCTTGTTCATATACACTCTCATTTTTGTTTACTTAAGGCACTAACATGTCATTATAAAATCCGGGAATTAACCCCACGTACTACGTGCCTCTACTCCTTTAAAATGATTCTCTATCAAATAAAACTTCCAAGATACTAATAACCGTAGTATCAAGTCATATCTACCTTTCACGACAAGTCACAATACCTTTTAGAAATACAATTATAGGCTTCTAAATCAAGTGACTTCTTTCTTTGAAACCTTAAGCAATTGGTACCTTTAAGACAATTTGCCCTTCTTTATTTCAAATCATTTCTTTGCTTACATAATCAAGAAAATCATTCTTTTAAATCTTCCATAAAGTTGTTATAACCAACTTCCCATAAAGTCGTTATAACTCTTTATTTCTTAGACAAATACATTCATTTGATAACCAAGAAACTTATACTCTCAATTCAAATCGCATAGCTTTCAAAATACTTCAAGTCTCTTAACTTTTAGGCAAACAAGTTTCTTAACTTAGAATGGAAAGAAATCAATACTTTCCAAATCAAGTATTCTATACTTTTAAATCAATTCATTTCTCCTTTAAGAATCAAGTCCCATAACTTGAAAATAAAGTCCCTAACCTTTTAACAATTTGAGGTCCATAGTCTTAAAACTTCGTCGTAATTCCTTATAAATTAAGTAACATATACTTTGGTGCGTTGTGAGTAAGTTATGCTTATTGATAACGATCTTAATCAAGTAGCCATGATCTAGAAAATGTAATACAATTTTGTCTTATCTTAGCTTCTACATGCGGATGGAGAACTCTACTTGTTTTAACATAATTAATTGTCATTACATTTTCCTTTATTAACGCCTGATGGTGGTTCGATACTTATTCTTATTCGTGTAGTAAAATTAGCCAAGTCAACTTGGCTCCAATTACCTCTAACGACTCTTACCAACATCCCCATAAGACTTGGTAAGAACTTAGGATAACTTAGACATAACCTTTACGTAGAGTAATTCAACATACATACCTCTTAACTTCTAAGAGTAGAAGGAATCATGAAAGAGTACTACATGTATATTCCATACATAGAATCATGTCAAAAGAAGGAAGAGGTTCACATCCTCGCGACGATTATCGACAAGTAGCAAAAAGCTCCAAAGTACTTCCACCGAGCTATTCCATTCTTCAGTAGGATACGCTATACCTAGTACGTCAACCTATAATGGTCACCATACGTCCATTAACTTCTTACTTCATCGTAGAATATTTTAGGTGCTAAGTCGCTAAATTCTACGGAAAATCGGACAAAGACCTCCTTTGTTTCTACTCACTTTGCCACCTTTTTCAAGGCGAATACAATAACCAAACAGCCCGATTGGCTCACAATATAGAAGGTATTCCAATACAAATGAATAACTAAACAGCCCCAATTGACTCACAACAATATAGAAGGTATTCCAATACAAATGAATAACTAAACATTACTAATTGGCTCACAATTTAGAAAGTAGTTCAAAACAAATGAATAACAAACTAAAAGTCCAAATTCGCCACCTTGAGTTCAACCATACCAATTCTTATCAAATTTCCATTTCAATCCAAATTGGTAGCATAACATGATATCAAGTCGCATTTGATTATAACAATCCATAATCTCTAAGTAGGTAACATACGGCGATTTCTAATAAGCGACCAATTAGTAATCAAATTTTCAAGTGGCTTATATAACATTTCGAATTTAGCTACAAGCACTCCATAATACTTATAAACTTCAACTTAACCACTTCACGCTAGCAACATGTAAAGCTAACAACAATAAAAATAATCTTGTAATACTTTCAAAGAACAAGATTATACCTCAACAATTGTAATCCAATCTTCAAAACCGGTTGCTCCTTAGCAACCTAGAGCCTCATCAAGACACCTCAATCCGCTCCGAGACCCTTAGAACCACACCAACAACTTTCCTTCAAACCTTCAATCCAAAACCTAGAAAGTCTCTAGGTTTTCACTTTGCGACTAATACGAAAACTCTCTTTTTCCGGGATTTTTCTATTGAGATACACTTACTATACCCTCAAGAACCTTGGTTTAAAGTGGGGGAATTATTGGACAACAATTGAATTTTTTTTCTCTTCTTGAACCCTCAAAGCCGAGAGCCCTAATAGTTTCCTCAAACATTTCTTGAAAAAATGACTAAGTGTGGGAACTAGTCATCCTACTAGTAAGCTTATAAGACACAAGGAAGGGTTATGATTAAAACAAATGGGTGGCTTGGATGCATTTCACATGGATCAAGCCCAAGTGGCCTTTGACTTAGTCAATAAAATCATGCTACTAGTCTTTGCAAGACTTGGCCATTTAAATTATGGTCAATGACCATCCTATCCATGAATATTTCGTCCAAGACTAAAAATAAGGGGGGCTGACACGTGTCGCCCTCCCACTCGTCACAATAAAACATTTCCGACAATTTCGTAATTCCAATAAAATTTTACAAGTCTCACTTCTTGACACATTAGAGTTCTCACGTACGTTCTTAAAACATGTCCTGTAAATACGGGGTGTAACATTCTTCCCCCCTTAGAAACATTCGTCCCCGAATGTTCTTTCGGAGTCAAACTTTATAATTTGCGACATAGTTTCCTTTCACAACCCCGTCATACCAACAATGCCACACATGGCCCTAATACCTTGTACACGCATACCTGTCCATCCTACGCCCAAAAGAGATTATCTTTTCGTACTCCCAACTCCTTCTAACATACTTACATAACTTCCATACCAATTCTGGCCTCTAATCTTTGGAGTCACTCTATAAAACAATATAAGGCCATTTCCGGCTTTCATGACCTGGTTCCGGTGGAACGCGTCCACGAACCCGTAAAATGGTTAACTCAACTTGGGCCTGCACTGCGTGACCACGTCGCGTGAACTACTATCAACCGATCCCACTCCATTCCGGGCCATGGGAGACCGTGCAGTGTCTTGACCCTACTCGGTCGCACTTAACTCTTATCCTCGTCCGACTTAAAATCTTATTGCGGAGAAAACCTTATACATTTAAGGTCTCGGCGATTATCAATATTTTTAGGCTCGCGATTTCCATTCTCCAAGCCTACCTTACCAATCCCCGATAACGGGTATAAAAACTTCTCATAAAACCATAACCATGTTTATGCCGAACACAACAACCATTACTTACCCTATACAGCCTCGTCAGTATAATTCTCTTAAGCATACTACGGCTTAATCTATTAACATGACATTCCATTAGGTTCCTTAATATGGCTTGGGGTTCACTACCCTATCGCATGACTCATCCTTTTCCAATTATCTCGAAATAAAACACAAAACCTTGGCGAAAAATTCATTAAATATTCCATACCTTCCCGGTATCTAGTTAGTCTTTACCGATTCCTGGTAATCTAAAATCATTCTAGGCAACACGCGTCGACCTTCATACATAACTCCGTATAGATGTATGTCACAATACCAACTATACTATAATCGTTACCAACCCGGATACGCAATCCACATAGTCATTCTGGTCATCTTTGCCTTTCAAGCTCGCAATCAACATAACTCGTTAGGGAGGGACGACCCTAACAACACAGCTCTATCGCACGATCTCAGGGTGAGAAGAATGGAAACCAATCCTAAATGTCCTGCGACCTCACGATTATAGATGTGGTGCACAACACACCGATAATCAAGACTCACTAGACACGGTTTGTAGACACTTTCCAGGACTAAGCGCTCGATACCACTTTTGTCACGACCGACCGGGATCGCGGCGGTGCCCTACACAGGCACCCTACGTAAACATCGAGAAAATCAGCGGAACATACATAAAACTTATAAATAAAACATCGGAGTAAAGCAGCGGGTTAGCCGACAGTGCTACCTTCCCGAACTTATATAAATACAACCAAGCGGTTGCCTCATTTCTTTTACAAACCGACCCACAACGTGCGAATACGGACCTGCAGGAATAACAATCGAACAATCGTGGCGGACAAGGCCGCGTACCCTGAATATACATAGCCATGACAACTCCGAACATTGGAGCCATCTCGAAATCTTTGAACCAGGATCCTAGCTCGCGGATCCATAGCGTAATACCTAAACTGCGGGACATGACGCCTTCGGCCGAAGAAATCGATCACAACAGTGCAGAATATGGAGCGAAATAACGTCTGATGCGGTCATAAGCGTACAAAAGAATGACAAGAGGCAAGTATAAAAAAATACATACGAGATCTGCCGTGTCATTACCACATGAACTTAATCGTACATTAATCATTCTTTTCCTTCTTTCAATAAATTAACATCATATTCTTACATACATACTTAAGAATTCAATCAAGTTTTCCACATAACTTACATCAATATCTTTTCCATTCCATTAAGAGCTATAGTCATATCTTACGTACTTACTTAGGAGAAGTCATTAAGTTCATTTCTATCTAACTTACTTATCTTTCATAACATAGTCCGCCCATTTCACGGAGGGACACATATACTACCCTACCAATGGGGCGATCAAATCACACCAATATCAAAGCATGCCCGGAATCCCAATCACCGCCGACTAAAAGTGTAAAGCATAACCATGGGTTTCACGCCATAATATCAATCAAAACAAGTGGTATAACGTGCGGGGCTTGCCTCATTTATACTCTTACCACGAAGAGGTGGTAAGCGGGGTATAACGTCTTGGGCTTGCCTCATTTATACTCTTATCCCGAGAAGGTGGTATAACGTCTTGGGGCTTGCTCATTTATACTCTTACCCTATCTCGACCGGCCATCAAACAACACATAAAGCAGGTGGTACAACGTCTTGGGGGTTTACCCCTCACTTATACTCTTACCCTGGAGAAGGTGGTATAACGTCTTGGGGGCTTGCCCCTCATTTATACTCTTACCCTAACTCAACCGCCATCATACATAACATAAGCCCTACCGCTTATCATACATAATATAAGCACCACCAAATTACCATACATAACATAAGCACTACCGACTTATCATACGTAATATAAGCAAGTTAAGAAATCCCTAACTTCTTATTAGCTTGTTCATATACACTCTCATTTTTGTTTACTTAAGGCACTAACATGTCATTATAAAATCCGGGAATTAACCCCACGTACTACGTGCCTCTACTCCTTTAAAATGATTCTCTATCAAATAAAACTTCCAAGATACTAATAACCGTAGTATCAAGTCATATCTACCTTTCACGACAAGTCACAATACCTTTTAGAAATACATTTATAGGCTTCTAAATCAAGTGACTTCTTTCTTTGAAACCTTAAGCAATTGGTACCTTTAAGACAATTTGCCCTTCTTTATTTCAAATCATTTCTTTGCTTACATAACTGAAGAAAATCATTCTTTTAAATCTTCCATAAAGTTGTTATAACCAACTTCCCATAAAGTCGTTATAACTCTTTATTTCTTAGACAAATACATTCATTTGATAACCAAGAAACTTATACTCTCAATTCAAATCGCATAGCTTTCAAAATACTTCAAGTCTCTTAACTTTTAGGCAAACAAGTTTCTTAACTTAGAATGGAAAGAAATCAATACTTTCCAAATCAAGTATTCTATACTTTTTAAATCAATTCATTTCTCCCTTTAAGAATCAAGTCCCATAACTTGAAAATAAAGTCCCTTAACCTTTTAACAATTTGAGGTCCATAGTCTTAAAACTTCGTACGTAATTCCTTATAAATTAAGTAACATATACTTTGGTGCGTTGTGAGTAAGTTATGCTTATTGATAACGATCTTAATCAAGTAGCCATGATCTAGAAAATGTAATACAATTTTGTCTTATCTTAGCTTACATGCATGGATAACTCTACTTGTTTTAACATAATTAATTGTCATTACATTTTCCTTTATTAACGCTGCAATGGCTGGTTCGATACTTATTCTTATTCGTGCCGTAAAATTAGCCAAGTCAACTTGGCTCCAATTACCTCCTAACGACTCTTACCAACATCCCCCATAAGACTTGGTAAGAACTTAGGATAACTTAGACATAACCTTTACGTAGAGTAATTCAACATACATACCTCTTAACTTCTAAGAGTAGAAGGAATCATGAAAGAGTACTACATGTATATTCCATACATAGAATCATGTCAAAAGAAGGAAGAGGTTCACATACCTCGCGACGATTATCGACAAGTAGCAAAAGCTCCAAAGTACTTCCACCTTGAGCTATTCCATTCTTCAAGTAGGATACGCTATACCTAGTACGTCAACCTATAATGGTCACCATACGTCCATTAACTTCTTACTTCATACGTAGAATATTTTAGGTGCTAAGTCGCTAAATTCTACGGAAAATCGGACAGCACCTCCTTTGTTTCTACTCACTTTGCCACCTTTTTCAAGGCCGAATACAATAACCAAACAGCCCCAATTGGCTCACAACAATATAGAAGGTATTCCAATACAAATGAATAACTAAACAGCCCCAATTGACTCACAACAATATAGAAGGTATTCCAATACAAATGAATAACTAAACATTTCAATTGGCTCACAATTTAGAAAGTAGTTCAAAACAAATGAATAACAAACTAAAAGTCCAAATTCGCCACCTTGAGTTCAACCATACCAATTCTTATCAAATTTCCATTTCAATCCAAATTGGTAGCATAACATGATATCAAGTCGCATTTGATTATAACAATCCATAATCTCTAAGTAGGTAACATGCGGCGATTTCTAATAAGCGACCAATTAGTAATCAAATTTTCAAGTGGCTTATATAACATTTCGAATTTAGCTACAAGCACTCCATAATACTTATAAACTTCAACTTAACCACTTCACGCTAGCAACATGTAAAGCTAACAACAACAATAAAAATAATCTTGTAATACTTTCAAAGAACAAGATTATACCTCAACGAATTGTAATCCAATCTTCAAAACCGAAGTTGATCCTTAGCAACCTAGAGCCTCATCAAGACACCTCAATCCGCTCCTTGAGACCCTTAGAACCACACCAACAACTTTCCTTCAAACCTTCAATCCAAAACCTAGAAAGTCTCTAGGTTTTCACTTTGCGACTAATACGAAAACTCTAATTAAACGTGATTTTTCTATTGAGATACACAAACAATACACTCAAGAACCTTGGTTTAAAGTGGGAAATTATTGACAACAATTGAATTTTTTCTCTTCTTGAACCTCAAAGCGAGAGCCCTAATAGTTTCTCAAACATTTCTTGAAAAAATGACTAAGTGTGGGAACTAGTCATCCTACTAGTAAGCTTATAAGACACAAGGAAGGGTTATGATTAAAACAAATGGGTGGCTTGGATGCATTTCACATGGATCAAGCCCAAGTGGCCTTTGACTTAGTCAATAAAATCATGCTACTAGTCTTTGCAAGACTTGGCCATTTAAATTATGGTCAATGACCATCCTATCCATGAATATTTCGTCCAAGACTAAAAATAAGGGGGGTGACACGTGTCGCCCTCCCACTCGTCACAATAAAACATTTCCGACAATTTCGTAATTCCGATAAAATTTTACAAGTCTCACTTCTTGACACATTAGAGTTCTCACGTACGTTCTTAAAACATGTCCTGTAAATACGGGGTGTAACAATTTCCACCCTTCTTATTATTATTACCACGTCCTTTTTGACTCTTATTTTGTGAAAAATAGTCAAAATAATTACCTTCATTTGAATACGTGGCAACCATGGCGGAATTCGTTGAAACCTTCTTAATCAAACCCGATTCTTCAAGAACAAGCATGGATCTTGCTTGATAAAACTTTGGTAAGGGATTACTTTGACGGATTAGAGTCCCCACGCCACTATAAGCATCCGTGGCCAAGAACTAATCAGAAAACTAGCAGGTTGTCGAAGCGGGGTGAACTACGCTTTCGATTGATCCGCCACCACTTGAGGCGTTGTGATGAGTTGAAGCGTTAGGAAAGTCCGCCGTGACAATGGTTGAAAGTTCTTGTTCCAACGCAATAAAGACGAGAGTTTTGATTATCTTGAAAAATGTCTCTCAGCGTTCCCGTACGCCGCCATAGCGGTAGAATGGTTCCATTATTGTATGCAACAAATGCATGGATATTGTTGCATAAATCCAACCAAGCTGTGGCATCGCGGTATCCCACAATTCTTTGTCCGCTTGCACGATTGTTCGTTGTTGTACCATTTTTGGTGGAATTATATGATGAAGAACTTTGTGAGCCCTACAACATATTTTGAACAACTCCGCCCGTATTGCGTAATGAGCTTTCCATCTCTAATTTGATAGAAATATGTGTTTTAATGTTGGAAATAGTAAATTTGAGTGAAACGAAGATTTTGATTCAGACATGGTTGACAACAATAATGGAGAAAAAAAAAAGTATAACAATGGAGAAGACAAATTCGGTTGGAGAAGATGACCGAATTTGGAAGGAAATTTTTTTATTTAGAATAGGATCTTTGAATTACCTTCTGATACCATGTAAGAACTATTTAGAATTGGAAAATCTTCCTTGATTATTCTCATCCCATAAGGGAGAATATATACAAGTAATATACATTAATTATGAGGAGGAAATCATGCCTCATAATAACTAAGAAATCCTACCTAATAATGTCTTCCTACCATATATATTAAGATTCTACATAAATATAATATTACTAATTAATTATATATCTAGAATATTCTAACATAATATTCTAACATAATATTACCAATTAATTACACATCTAACACTCTCTATGGTGACACCAAATGGAAGTCCCTTTAATCTGTATAAAAAGAAATGGGGAGGTTTTCTCTGCACTCTTCAAGAATATTGATTTCAAAAGATTGATGCAAATTGTTTATACAGATACATTATTTTATACTCCTATATAAATGAATCATATTTTCAATTCAAAACAAAGTTAACTAATGTCTCAATTTATGTGATACCGTTGAAAATGTCAATTATATTAAAACCTTACTTTAGACTAGTGGTCTCTAATTTGAATTATGTCTGATTAAGGAAAATAAAATACACGTTCTCACACATAATAATCAAAGTATTAATATGAGCTTTTTCAGCTAACACATTAGGATCTTGTGCTATTTTAATTTTCATGAGAGTTTTTTTTAAATAAATTTCTCATAGAACGCGTAAAATTTATCAAGAGTATTCATGTAACTCCAACATCCAACTCATACGAGCTACGTATAATTTTTTATTAAGAGTTCATGAACTCAACCTCTACAAATTGTTATAGAATATATGCATAGCATTATTATACTTCGGGTTCGGACCTTAGAATGAACAAACTATGGTAGGGAGTATTTTTCAATTTTTCCTTAGATAAAAGCTACGCGGCATGAATTTAAAATAATTCAATCATAAATTGTGAATACCAAATAATTATGTCGAAGAAGAAAACAATTGAAATACATCACCTACCACTGCATCAGTATCTCTCCCATAGAAAGGAAGCCGAGGATATAAAACAAAAGCTGACAAAAGCATACATAAAAGGGCAAAAGGAGAAGTGAACCACAAAAAATAAGAACTAGGTGAAAACCAAGTATGAACAAACCAAGGCCATATTTTGAGATTTTTAGTACGCCAAAGTGACAAAAGAGTCGACATTAAATAGAGAGAGACAAAAGTAGATTTGCAATAAGGTGATAGGGACCTACCTTCCTTCCCACCAAAAAACCCTTTGTGGAGAAGCATCTTTCATCCATCACTCAATCGGGGTAAAAGTCTAAATTCCTCGCCCACAGACCCATCTCGACCCAACAGAAATTAATGGAAGAGTTAAATCATGGTGACTCAGTGGACCACTAAGTGGGAGACACAGTGTCTTGAATCACTCAATACTCTAAACACCCCGGAGACTAGGGAATTTGAACAAAAGAAACAAAATTGAGAAACTCAGGGACACAATTTTTTTACACCAAACAATACTATGCACCTTGTGGACAAAAATGGAAATCAAGATTTGCACTCTTTCTTATTTTGCTGATCTTTTTAGACTCCAAAAAGAGCCTAATTTTGTATTCCTTTTCAAGCCATACACTTCTCTAGATTCTTATATATGCAAGGCAAAAACCAATTCTGGCTAGCAAATTAAAATAACTAAAATAGTAGTAATAGACTTAATAGAAATTCAGAACATGTAAAAGAAAAATCTATATTATGAATATTATTCCAACTTGTCCATCTCCTTTCACCACACTTTTGGGTACATGAACATCTTGATTCTTGGAAAAGAGCATATTAAAAAAAAGCCCAAAAAAGACTCGAGGCAAAACTAGAAATTTACATCACTTGAAGCACTGATAATTCCGAGTCATAGAAAAAAAAAATACTATCAAGATATGTAACTAAAGAGCCAAAAAAGAAAGATCAGGCCTTGAAGCACCATGAGTGGTGATGATGATGGTGATATGCAGTTTGCTTATCAATCAATCCTTGAACATGGCGAAATTCTTCAACATGACATGGGATATTAATTGGTCCTTTATGATCAAATCCAAATTCTTTCTCTGCTTCTTTAAGTAGTTGCAAGAACAAAGGATGATTGATATAATTCACAGGAATAACAAACCTTTGTTGCTCTTCACCTTGTCCCACCATAACTGCCAAACACCCTTTTGGTATATTCTTTAATTCCTTCTTCCCATGATGATTATGGTGATGAAAGTTAATGTGTGGCACGTGAAAATGGAAGTTCAGATGATGATGATGGTGTTTATCTCCGGTACCCATATCTGTTCAAGATTTAACTAAACAAACAAGAATTGCACCTCTAAAATATGTGAATTGTTGTGTTTTTTTTTGTACAATTTGAGAGATATTTGGGTGTTAGAAGAAAGAGATTAGAGAGAAAGGCCAAGGATCAGAAGAAGAGATGGCTAATTTGAAGAGAGTAAAAGAAGAGTCTGTTAAAGATCTTGGAATGTTGCTCATGATCTATATAGGCGTTGTTTCAATATTGTAACGCATATATGTATGATATAGGAGTATCTAACTTTATCTGAAATAAAATTGTGATGATGAAAAAACAGTGTTTGAGGGGTGTATTTATATAGGGGTTTAGTAAACTAGTAACCCTTAGGTTTATTATAATTGTACACAAAGTAGGAGAATGAAACAGTTATATTTTAGGTCGGTAATAAACACTTATCCAAAGTAGAAATCGTAATTATTTGTTGGGTTGGTAAGATTGTTTGCTCTCTAAATCTAATTTTAATCATTATGATATTTAATTCTTTATTTTCTTGTAAATATTCACAAAATTTACATCTTAAGTTTGTATAGTTATTTTATTTGACGATAATATAGCTCTAAAGTTAATTCAAATATAACATATTTTCTATGTAAAGGGACACAAATATACATTTTAATAAATTGATTGTTAAATATACTGAATCATAATCAGAATTTTTCAATAATTCAAAATTTCCCTTATTAATTAAAATTTTATTAGTCAAAGAAGGAGAATGAAATCGTTTTTTTAGGTGGGTAAAAAGATTAGTCCAATTGAGATTAAGAAAAAATGAAAGGTTTATCCAAGTGGAAATCGTAATTTTTATTATTTTATTTTTTTGACGAAGGAACACGCAGCCGCTATTCTTTCGAATGCGCATAAGATAAACTCCGGGCTGACGTAATTATTAAGTTATAGTAGAAGACGTTTCGGTTCTACAAAGGGATATATACGTAAAAAAATAAGCTGCTGTTTTGCAGGTCAAAAATTGTGGTCACCACTTATGATTATAACCGTTTTAAAGAAGACTCTTTAGGTGGCTAAAGGGCAAATTAAAAGGTTAGGAAAAAAAAAGATGTGGAAACGTAATAAATAAAAAGGGAATTTGCGCTTTCATTCTCTAAAATATTTAAAAGTTTATAATTTTGGTCCTCTGATATGATTGACGTCATTTAATTTATTTCCATTAACTGATTTGTGCCTAAGTACTGATCATTCTGCTTGTGAATTTTTATATATTTAACGAATTATTAACGGTTAAATTATTTAATTACTTATATATATTTGGAGGAAATGGCTCAACATATTTGAAAGTATTATATTTGTAGTTCTAAAAATAATTTAAATTAATATTTTTTTATGTAAAGGACTAAATAAATATTCAAGGTTAAATATATTAGTGAAATATTACGACGATCAAAATTAAAATTTATTTATAAATATGAAATCAAAAGTGCACGCTATCTCTAAAAAATGGCAGCCCAATGCATTAAGCTCCCGCTATGCGTGGGGTTCGGGGAAAGGCCAGACAACAAAGGTCTATTGTACACAGTCCTATCTTGCATTTCTACACGTTGTCTCTAAATAAAAATAATAAAATGGATCATCAAAGGATGTGATGCAACAGATGAGTTGCTCCTCCCTTAACAAAAGGTCTTCGATTCGAGTCGTGAATATGGAAAAATCTTTGACAGGAAGCGCTTCCCCCCAATGGACCTTAGCGACATGAATTTAAATATAGTCGGGCTCTAAATGAGCATCAGACACCAAATAAAAAAAATGAGAGTCATAATTAAAGGTAAAATTCGTAGTTGGTGGCGGGGTCAATCTTTAACTGGGTGTTGGTTTGCCTATTTTCTTTTTTATAATTACTAGTTTCAAAATTTTAAATTTAATTAAATATCTCCGAGTTAATTGCTCATTAAAAGAAAACACTGAAGAAATCATAAGGCATTGCTCCTTACCATGAAAGGTTTATAGCACACTTTTTAATGCGTTTTTAATTGTGAAATTTACACAAATGATTATAGTTTAGAAGTTCTAAATTTGTCATAGCTATATTTTTAATATTTACAGGGCGTAACTACTTTTTATTTGCTACAACCTCGCTCTATTCATAAAACGATTTCGATGTATTAATGAATACAACGAGTAAAAATCTGCTCAATAAGTGTATTCAGAACAGAAAAATCTACTTCAAAATACAAATACAACAAAAAACTGAATATAAGAAATAAAATACATCGAATACACTGGATTTTACACACAAAAAAATTAAATACACTCAAAAACTGAATACAATAAATAAAATACATAACGAAAAATTAGATTTTACACTAGAAAAAAATGAATACATTCTAAAAAATATTTCAAATTCATTGTATTCATTTGTATACACTAAAAACTGAATATAAGAAATAAAATACATAACGAAAAGTTGGATTTTACACTAGAAAAAAATGAATACACTCAAAATCACTGTATTCATTTGTGTACAAAATGAATTTCCTTCGAAATACAGGCGAATAAAGTGTATTTTTCGATCAGATTTGGACAATAAAGTGTATTTTTTTTTGTCAGATCTGAATAATAAACTATATTTCCGATCAGATCTGGACAATAAAGTATATTTTTCGGCGTTAATGACGGTTTATCGATGATTTTGCGGCTGCTCTGATTCATAGGAGCTAAAAGCCTCTCGCCGGATCAATGAACACGAAGAGAGAGAAGGTGAGGGGCAGTGGTGGCAGTGGTGCAACGTTGGTTTTTCCGGCGTCCTAAATTCACCGGAGAATATGAACAATGAAAAGAGCAGTGATATGGGTTTCGCCCGAGCTCCGACGACGATTCGTGGTGGCCGACGGCGGCGGTGGGAGAAGAGAGGAAAAAAGAGAGAGTTAGGGAGAAGAGAGAGGGGTTTGAGAAAAAAGATGACATAGTGAATATATTTGAGGTATTAGTTATCATGTGTAATTGAAATACAATATTTAGTTATGAAATGCAATTAATATAAATTATAACTACTAAATATAATTATATACTAATAATTAGTTATTTCGGGTAAATTTTCCTTTTTAATTTCAGTTAATATAAAAATATTCGGATAAGGATAACAATTTATAGAGAAACATCTCACTTGTCATGAATCATGACCGATACGTTTTAGTTTAAAAACGAAAAAACAAATAGTAGGAGTGGATTCCTCTCTTTATTTGTTTTTTTGTCGAGATTCCTCTTATCTCATTGAATTATTATTATTAGAGGTGTCAAGACGGGCTGGTCAAGTCCATTCGAGTTAGTCCACACGGGCTTTGGAATTTAACGTGCTAGGCTAGGTTGACCCATTATTTTGACGGGCCATTAAACAACAAGCCCAACTCATCACTACATGGGTTGTGGGTCTGGACGGGCCAACCCACCTTTTAAAAAATAATATTTTTCATAATTATTTAATTTAAATTCTAATTTAAAAATGCTAACATAAATATTTATCAGATAATATTACATGATTTTACTACTTGCTAAACAAGTCTCAAATCTACAAATAAAATAATTCCAATAATACTTATTAAATTTGGCTTCAAGTAAATATTTGATTGTATGACTTCCAGTAGCGAAGCCATAATTTTTACCAAGGAGTGTCAAAATATAAAAAAGTAAATTCACAAAAAAGTCAAGGGAAGTCAATACATAATATCCATACATAATTTTTTTTTTATCCAGATCCAGCAAAATAGTGTAATTTTTCGGCGAAGGGGTGTCGGTCGAGACCCCCTTAGATGCATGTGGCTCCGCTACTGTGACTTCAGTATGAAATCTCTATCATTCTATGCAATTATTTTGGGTACAATTGAATAAGAAAACAACCTTGTAGACCAATTTTTTTGCGAAACTAATTAACTTTTAATATTGTTAACACTTAACATATTAATAACTGATATATATCACTAGAACCAAATAGAGATATTAATAGCAAACTAAACAGTTAATGAGTAGCAATACAACTAGATAAATAGGAATATTAACCTAATTTTGTTCCAATAGATCTCAATAAAACTCAAAAGAAAATGATAATATTTCATCTATTAAATAAACTTTTCAAAGAAACTTCCATGACACTTATGACTTATCCAACACCAACACATCATCTTCATCAAACACATATGATTCTGCTTATAACAAGGTTGTCTTAACATATTCATTTTTTTCTATTTTTTTATTTTAGATTAATTTTTTTTGTCCACGGACCGGCCTAACCTACGCACTCTCAAGTCCACGGGTCAGCGGACTTACTCGGGCCGGGTTAAAAATCATCGTTCTTAAATGGACTAAAAAATTCAAACCCAACCCTGTTAAATCACGGGTTGGGTTGGATTGGCCCACGAACCTTAGCCCACATTGACGGCTCTAATATTATAGAAAATAAACAGTATTAATTTCTCCTTTTTGTGGGAGTTATCTATTTAAATTTATGATTATTATAATTACTTGATTATGATTATTATAATTGATAGATTCAGTTTGTAGTCACGAACTCACGATCGCAACAATAAAGTGTCCCTTTCACTTTGCATTCAGCAATCAGACATTAGACATGTAAAATAGGTTAAAGAAAAAAACTTGGAACAAATTCGACTTTTTAGATGATATTAAGTACCACTATATATTATCTCTCTTATATTAATTTACTCAATCGATGTGTGGTTCTCTAAGTTAGTTGAATCGCTATAAAATTTATAAAATAAATAAAAAAGTGGTTGTTGTATAAGTTAGTTGAGTCGTTAATATAATTTCTAAGGAAAAAAAATCAAGAAGCATGTGATCTTCGTAATAAAAATGTGCCATTTTGGTGGTTTGAACTTTGAAGAGCTTATTATCATTTTTTGAAATATGATATATCCTTTTTTTAATTTGTTGTGGGATTTGGTCTACTAGCTACGGGTCTGTTTGGCCAAGCTTCTGAAAAAATGTTTATGTTTTTCAGAAGTAGTTCTGAAGAAACTGATTTTAAAGAATTTGCTAGGGTGTTTGGCCTATAATTATAGAAGTACTTCTGAGAAACAGAAATATTTTTCTGTTTGACCACATTTATGCAAATTTACTAGAATATTATTTTTAATGGATTTAAAACTATTTAAAATATTCCTTTTTATCATATGTTTCTAAAAATTAGTATATCTTTACAATTTAATAATTTTTTTAAAATTATTTAATTGCAACATTTAATCAAAAAATAATATTATATTGTACATAAGAAATGTAACGACAATGTGATAGTCAATGACTCAAATAGGTCCAAATCTACCCCCGCCCTACCTACCCACCACATTCTCAAATTTCTATGTCATATTCTTTTTACTTTTATAAAAAATTTGAATTATTTTATTCCCCCTCCCCCCTCCCCCCCCCCCCCCGTCCACCTACCCCATTCTCAAATTTCTATTTTATATTTTTTTACTTTTATAAATAATTTATAAAAAACATGATTTTTTTCTTACCCTCCCGCCTCTACCCCACCCCACCCCATTGCCCTACCCTATCCTGAAATTTTTATTTCATATTTTTTACTATTTTTCTAAAAAAAAATATTAAAAAATATAAATTATTTCTTACCCCAGCCCTACCCATTCCCAAATTTCTATTTTATATGGGGATATTATATGAAATTAAAAGGAATTTTGTGAAAATAAAATGGTAAATGAGTCCAAAAAAATAAATTTAATGGGCAAAAAGAGCTTCTCGAGAAGCATCAAATTGGTGTTTCTGCTTCTCTTCATATCTAGAAACACTTTTTGACTTTTTAAAAAAGTGTTTCTACTTCTGAAAAATACCTGTTTGGCCTGAGAAGTATTTTTGAGAAACATAAACACTTTCATAAGTTTGACCAAACAGGTACTAAAAACACAGTGCACAATGTTTGAAATACAACTATATTTATTCAATTTGTCCTGAAATAAATTTTTAAGATGTAAACAAATTTTAAATATAAATAAATTTAGGATTATTTTTATCTTCCGTTGCGAAAACTAAACAATACTATGATTTCTTCCTTTGTTGATAACAATGAATTGATTTGAATTAGTGAGAAATTTCATCTGCACCTAATAATCCAAGAAAAAAGGAAATAGAATTATCATTAAACATATTCAATACTCTATCGGTTCTTTTTGTTGAATGCCGTTGGTCACAACTTTACGGGGCCGACTCAACTAATTACGTGGCCTAAAGCAAGCTTAAAATATACTAATTTAATTTATTTTATTTTTAAATAAACATGTTATAATATGCATTTGAACGATGTTGCACATACATTACTACGTAAACTTCTAAAATACTTATTTAAAATAAAAGAATTATATTTATGGACATACCAAAATAATTTCATATATTTTAAATAAAGTGGAAAAATATGATAAGCGGCGGCTTTACCGCCGTTCGGCTGACCCTGCTTCTCAGTTAAAAAATATATTGAATAGAGTTTAGATATTATGACTATTTAGGCATAACAAAAGTAAACTATAATAGGAAAATCTTTTCAAAACTGTGGGCCCGGAAACGCCGATAAGTAGGGGCCACTTTGATAACTTGTGAAGTATGTACTGCCAGATCATCAATGCAGGGTCCACAATGGCATCATAATACGTCACGGTGATTTGACTCTTTTATTTACTTTTTATTAAAATTCTTTAAGAAGAGTATCTATCATTAGTGGAAACTGGAAATATATTTGTCTTAAATTACCGAATCTGTCCCTTCTAAAATTGACACCATTTGTCCTAATTGAAGGTGAAAATATAGTCAAAGTTACTAGGAGTAGGGCTGCACAAAAGTCGGTCCGAACTGAAAATTTGGACCGGACCGAATCGGACCGAGAAATTCGGTTCGATCTTCGGTCCTAATGATCTGAATTTTTGGTTTTCGGTCCGATCCGGACTGAAAATTTTAATTTTTTTTATAATATATATCATATATATAATTCTTAATATATATTGAATTATATAATTCCTAATATATATAATTTCTAATATATATTGAATTATATAATTCCTAATATATATAATTCCTAATATATAATATATATAATTTCGGGTCGGGTTTCGAGGCCCATTTTTTTTAAAAAAAATTGAATATCCAATACTGAAATTGACATTCTCGGACACATTACCACGAAATTTGTACGTTGAAATCTATTGTATATCGCGAGATATTTAGATTTGAAAAGGGGAAAAACGTAACGATTTGGGGGGAAAGTGAAATTGAGGGGCAAGATGGACGTTTTTGGAGAAATCGGTTGAATCAAACGCCCACCCCTGTATCGAAAAAATACGCGAAATAAAAAAAATAGATTAAACGGACGTCCGAGCGCAAAGTTATAACCATATAAAGTTTGATCAATTTATGACTTATATTTGATATGTCAATACGTCCGGCCGGAGTGAAATTTTTGGGGATCGAGGGTCAGGTTGGGCAAATGATTCGGTCTATAAACGGACCGACCGAAAATGACCTGGACCGGATCGGACCGGACCGGACCGAGAAATTCGATCCGATCTTCGATCCTAGTGATCTGGGTTTTCGATCTTCAGTTCGGTCCGATCTGATTTTAACCTTTTGTGCACCCCTAACTAGGAGGAGAGTACAACCATGATTCTTCTAAAGGTCTAAAGGCAAATGTGCAAATATGCCTATTACCTTTGCGATATAGGGTAGATTTATCACTCGGTTAAAAGTGGTGCATATATATTTTTTTCGTTACATAAATTATGTAAATATACTCTTTTCGCTGACAATTTTTTAAAATATTTAGCTTATCTTTTAATTAGAAAAATGCCATGAGGCTTTAAACAACTAAGTCTACCCATTTCTTTAATAGAATTATTATTTTAAAGCCACACGATAATATTTTCTGGTGGATCGGGTCTGGTTCGTTTAAAAAAATATCTATGTGGCTTTAAGAAAATAAGAGCCCGTTTGGATGGGCTTAAAAAAGTGACTTTTATGTATAAAGTGCTTTTAGAATTTTTAAGTGCTGAAAGTTATTTTTATAAATAAGCAGTTGAGTGTTTGGATAAAAGTACTTATTGGTGATAGGGTAGTGTGAGAATTAGAATAAAATACAAGGGATACAAAAGTAATTTTATTGGTCAACAGAAATGACTTTTAAGCCCCCCCAAAAAAAGTTAGGAATCCCAACTTTTCATAAATGACTGACTTTAAGCACTTTCTGGCTTAAAGTCAGCACTTTAAGCTAGAAACCCAAACACTAAAATAAGCTAAAAAAGGCTTATAAGTTGGTCTTGACCAACTTATAAGCCTATCCAAACGGGCTCTACGTCTACTCATTTTTTAAACGAACTAGACCTGACCCACAAAAAAAATTACCACGTGACTTTTAAAAATAAGTGTACTAAAAAAATTAGGTAGATTTTTTTTCTAAAGCCACATGACATATTTTTAATTAAAAAATAAGTTAAATAATCGATCGGCAAAAAGGTATATTTGCACCATTTGTATAACGGCAGGGGTATACATGCACCATTTTTTTAACGAGTGATATATATGCTCTGTATAGCAAATTTGAGAGGTATATTTACACATTTTCCCTTCTTCTAATTATAGGTTTTGCAATAATGTCAACATCAATAACACACCCAGTGTAATTCTACAAGTGAAGTCCGGAGAAGATAGATTGTACGCAAATCTTAGAGAGACTATTTCAGAAAGTCCTTTAGCTTAAATACACAAGATTTTACAATGATGTAATGAGGATAGCAAAAAAAATAAGAAGTATCGCATGGAACACGAGGCCTAGATGGAAGGACTCTTGAAGGCAATATGAGAATGTAAAGCTCGACGAAAGTATTAGTTATAGTTTCATGGATGGAGCCGGCTATATATAATGAACCTATATTGTATTGAAATGGATAATTCGAATTACACGTACAAATATAAGAGTTCATCTAAAATCAACTCTTTTCCAAGAGAAGAAGAAACAAAAACAAAGAATGGAGGGAAGTTCCAGAATTAACCTAATCAATTAAGAAAATTAAAAGGCAACTTCATAGCATCACCCTAAGGGGGCATTTCTTCCTCTATTTATAACCGTCTCACATGCTCTTTTCAATCAGGATCACAGACATAATTTGCTCACTCTTCAAATGAGTCCTCCACCGTAGTCACATTTGTTACACTATGCTGCGCAAAGTGATCTCAACTAGAAGTATCAATCAGTAGTAGATTAATTAATATGACAGTGTTGTATGTTGGATAATATTGAATTAAGTTATTTTTACTATAAACATATAGTACTACATTAGTTTTTTTTAATGCTTTAAACTTTTTGAATAAACTATTATCAATAATAAATATATTAGTACTGTATTTTTTAAATCTTTTTTTTTTTTTGATAATCGTCCGCGCCTTAGTTTGCCTCATGCGCTAATATCGCTTGGTCTTACTGCATACTATGCTCCTGGAGACGAATGGAACCCGTTCTTAGCCGCCACCGTCAGGTAAATCGCGGGATGTGCGCCCCGCATTCAGTGTCTAATCGCCACCAACGGATCAATGCTACAAGGTTTCAACAAGGATTATGCGAGAATATCAAACCCACACCGCAACATGCCCGCGCGCGGTTAAGCTCAGACTTTATACGGCGTATCTGGAGAAACGTATCATGAGAATCGAACTTGTGCCTAAAGGCATGAAATTTGACTAATGGCCACTGGGCCACTATCTTTGGATTGCTTTTGACTTTTTTCCAAATGAGGACATTTGTTCATGACTTCATTCGATGAAATAAATATATTAGTACTATATTTTTTAAATCTTTTTTTTTGCGCCGTAGTACTTATTTTTCTAAGCTAAGATAATTACTGGAATAGGGCCGCAAGTTACGGCATAAATGGGCCAGGACCCAATCTGGTGCCAGATTTGGTTGTGGACCTTTTTGTCTTGATAGCTTTGCACATTCACGTGCCTCTTCTCTATAATGATCTATGACTACTGAGCTTTAAAGTGAGTCTATTGTTCTTGACCTATAAAACGTACAATATGGGACGTGGGCGGAGTTGTTTAAAATTCATGCGATGGTACATCAAATTTTCACCATATAATTCTTCCGGCTTCTAAAACGGAGGGTCATTCGGATCCTAATACGGAGGGGGTGCCCACCAAAGAGGATGATCCAAAATTATGGGTCACTCTTGACGCAAAAGTTCTCCAGTGGATTTATACAACTATTTCCCTGGACCTTTTACTGACGATTATGAAACCTAACTCTTCCGCTATGGAGGCTTGGAATAGATTGCGTGATATATTACAGGATAACAATCATTCCCGCGTTGTCACCTTTGAATAGGTTTTCTCAAGTCGCTATGGAGAATTTTCCAAACGTTTTCTCTTATTACAAACGACTCAAGGATTTGGCGGATCAACTTCGCAATGTGGGTGCTCCTGATGATTGCAGGTCTGTCTGAGGCCTATAACGGTGTTGCTTCGATCCTTCGTGAAATTAAACCTCATCCGAAATTCTATCAAGCCCGCTCCATGCTTACGTTGAAAGAAGCTGATTTGGCTAAGAAGGCGGCTATCGGTACTAGCCCTGTTGTCATGATGAAGTCCTCCACAAATTCTCCAAGTTTCGATGATCATTCAGGACAAAATCGTATCCACGGTGACAATAAAAATAATCGTAAAAATAACGGGAAAAATCGCGGGGGCAAACTCGGCAAGCGGCAGAGTAAAACGATGGGCCCCACCCAATCGACACCAACAACGGTGAGGCCGGGCGGTGGTCGTGGCCCAACAACCCCTATTTTCGAGCCCACGGCCAAAGACCTGGTGGGCCGCCTCCTTCAGTGCCCCATCGATCGTCCCAATACCGTGCCCATCACCAAGCAACAATTTCAGTATAGTGTTGCGATATTTCTAGATGCTTACGCAAGTGTACGTATCGTTCAAGTAATAAAGATCTGTAAGACCGAGTTTATCGTCCACATAGACTGGTTTGTCAAGTATCAGTTATCTATCCCATGGTATCTATTTGGTTGACGTTCTTTAGTTTGAGAATTATAACTAAGAATTATGACTAAGTGCAGAAAATAAATTACAGATTATAATACTATGAGTTTATAACAGTTATGAAGGAAATAAGGCTTCCAATCTCCTCAACTATCCACTATTTCACGTGTTAATGCAATACTAATAACTCATCTTATTAAGGTAAGAGATTATTCTTTTTATGTTATAATTGGAGTTGCATGTTGTTGTAGTTTAAGGAATTAATTTGTGTTAGGAGAAACTTGGAATTTAAGACTGTTGACACCCAATTTTGTCTATCTCTTTCTATTATTCATTCAAAATTAAACTATTTTTTTATACCACAAAAACAATGTTAAATTTTTAATAAATACATACATAAATAAAGATTTTAATATTCTCAAAATAATCACTATTTATTGCTATCTTTATTCGCGTTTTTACTATCGTGATATTTTTATCGCAATCATAATTTTTATCCTAATATTCTATATTATTCATAAAATGGTACCGTACTGTATATTAAGCTCTAAAACATTTTCTAAAAATATTATTGCATTATTTAATATCACATTAGTATTTTTCTTCCTTATAATTTATAATTATAATAAATAATTTTTACACCACAACCACTACTTAAATAAAACACCTAAAACTATCTCATTTCTAACCCAATTTCCCCATTAATTCGTCCAAGCCCAAAGCCACCCGAAACCCGTGGCCCAAACACCCTTTCACCCCTATTTTCGTCCATACCCAGCCCAAACTCCTAAACCTAAAAATCATATTCTCCTAAATCCCTAATACCCAAAGAGAAAGCAGCCGCGCGGACCCATCCCTTTCACCCCTTCCATTTCCAGCAAACCAAAAATCCAATCTCACAATGCCAGAATCCTTAGCACACAAAGGGAAATACCCTCTGCTTCCACTTCCCCAAAAATCAGAACCTTTTTACCCTTTTCTCTTTTTGATGCAAAGAACGGCTTGGTCAAATGAAGGACAAGGTTTGTCTATCCCATTTTCGTGTTATTAAATCACGTGAAGACTACAACACATGAAAACAGTATGATTTTTGAGGGATTTCGTTTGACCCATTTCAAAATCCGAAATGCAAGAAATCCCGCCCAATTGATTCAGCCCTAGAAACCCTAATGGTTTGCTATATATACTAGCATTAAAGCCATTTGAAAGGAGGAGAAAAAAACACTCCAGCCGCCGCGATTATCCCCTACCCTAAATATTTCTGATTCTTACACAAGCTTTGAGATACAAGTTTTAAAACAAAATTTCAATTCAGTAAATTCGAGTTCGAAGGCCACGCCTCAGTTCGCTGCACCCCAAAAAGGTCAGCAAATACATCTCATTTCACCTTTATACTAAGTTAATGTTTTGTTTTGTTGCTTCTCAAGAACAACTTTTTATGGTAATATTGAAGCTATGAATTTATAAGTAATGAATGCTGTAAGCATGAGACTGTGGGAGGTCAAGTTGGTGACTTTGTGATTTTTTTGTGCTCTTTGCTATGGCAAAATTATATGCCGAGGACCCTCCACACACTCCTCCATTTGTATTTAGGTATACAATATGTCATGCTTTGTAAAAAAAAATAAGTCTCATGTGTTAACTATGCTTTGATCATTTTATTATTGATTTTCAGAATGCAACTTCACACATTTAACGTTCAGTAAATATGATTTTCTACGTTTACTCTTTAAAAATCATATTTTTAGCTAATCACACTAAGCATATCAATATGAGAGATTGAAGAGATCTCACAAGAGTCTGACTGTTACAGTTTTGTCATACATTGTAATAGCTGTTAAAAAATGCTATTCTTAAAATCAGCATTTTAAAGTCTAGTTAAGTTTATATTGTGTTTGAATATATAATGTCTTTCTTTTAGTCAGTTATTTGTTGTTTCATGTTCAAGGATTTGTAAAAGGGCTATTGTTCGATAATGTCAAATGTTTCTTTCCTTTTTCTCTGTCCAAATATGTTCATGTCTTGACTAAGCTATGTGATTATCCTGTATGCTACTGATTGATTTTTCTAGAAGAATATAAAGAGCATGAAGTTTTCTTTTGAGGTGATATACCTCCATTTTATTCATTTTAGATGCACTTAGAAGAAGAGTCTAGATTAACAGTACATAAAACTGTTTTTTGGCCATTTTCGGACTGTTTTTTGGCCATTTCGTGACTGATTTTCTGGCCATTTTCTGGCTTATTTTGGCCAGTTTTTCGGACTGATTTTTTGGGCCCCTTGCTTTGCTTAAATCTGTGAGTAATAAGATGCATATGTGTTTAAGTTTACAAGCATATTTTATTTATTTGTTGTAAGGTTTGGGATATATACTAATCTTTTTCTTTTCTTTGTTTTACATGAAATGCATTTGGAGTATGTGAAGAGTCTCGACATGAGACGCAACATGATTACAACAAAACGAAGATCCACATTCATGGCATTCTTCGACTTCGGAAATCCCAAAATAAATAGGGCGGGTTGACAATGTCATCTGCTTCATTCGTGTCTCTTTATTCCTTAATTTTTATTTTCTTGTTATAATTATATAATATATAATCTTCCATAATTATTGAAATGTGTAGAGTAGATAAACTTATGATGCTTAGAATAAATAAGACCAATAGATTAAAGGGAAGGGTAGCTAAAAATAGATAATATTTTTATCTCTAAAACACACATTTCTAATAATGTCCTACAAGTGCATATTTTCATAAAACTTTAATTTTATACACAATATAATTTTCAAACAAACTATCTTTCATGCATTTTTAAAATAAACTTCATGCAAATTTATAAATATATCTATCTTTTCAATAATTATTTGCAACATCCTTTCTTAATTCTATGCTTTCAAACTCTGCATATTTTAAATATAATAATTAACCTAGGTTTGATCGGACAACCGCAAATTAGCGGATCCTAAAGAATGCCTAATCTATTCCCTTTAGGATAATAAAGAATTCTTACTCGGAATCTTATACGTTTTGTAGACCATTAAATGGAGATTATGTATAGCATTTTAGGCTATTTAGAAGTGTCCTAATTCACTAGACTAATTAGGTGGTGACTCCTTAAAAACCATTTAGGAATCAACCATATGTCGTATTCCATTTCGACTCAGGTTAAAATAGAGTGTTACAAAGACCATACATGTGATGTTGAGGGTGTTGTAACGATTTGCGGACTGTTTTGTGTCCATGGAGTTTGATTGTTGTTATTGTTGTTATTGTCACTAATTGCGTATTGAAAATTGAAGGAAATGTTGATACTTAAAGTTGTAATTGTTATATGGAATTGTTGAAATGTTAATTGGATTTTTAGAAGTTAAGGAAAGAGCTTTGGTATTGAGGGTATCGGCTTGCCTATTTGATATGACTTACAGATTACTACATTATCCTTGGTATACGTGTGATTATGTGACATGCGGGTATAAGGGTGTCCGGATAGGGCACCGGGTCGCGGCCCGTAGGGTCGTGACATTTAGTGGTATCAGAGCAGTTCGTCCTCGGAATGTCTACAGATCGTGTCTAGTAGAGTCTTGCGTATGAGTATGTTGTGCACCATACTTATACGCAGGAGACTGCCGGACATCCTCATAGATCGTGTATTAGAGCTATGTTATTAAGACGATCCCTCTCGTATTAACGTGTTTATAGTTATGCCTCGAAGCGGCGATGACGCCGATAAGGCAAATCGATACCGAGCTACTAGCGGACGGAGAGTTACGAGTCCGTGCCGTCTACGCTGAGGCGTACCACGATCGGCGAGCATTCATCGCCACCTCCGAGGCTCGGTTCGAGGGGCATCATCATTAGCTCACGAGGCCCCGATTGCACGAGCCTCGCTCTCACCCGGGGGCGAGAGGACAAAGCTATGATAGATGCGATGCGATTGTTGACAGTTAGTGGCGAGCGGACTTCGTAGACATAGACTTGGGGTTGACAGCAGATCTGACAGTTTGAGGGTTCGTGACTTTTTGAGTTGTAATCCTCCAGAGTTATTGGGTGAAAGCCTGAGGATGAATAAGAAGCATGAAAATCGGTCCTGTATCCAATAGATGAAGCGTACATCGAGGGTGGTCAAGGCTTCGGAGACTCAGTCCGTTGAGTTGGCTTCATATCGGATGCGGGATGTAGGATGTTACACCTCGTAATTTTAAGGCGATAATTAAAAACATTATTAAGAAAATAGGATTCGAATATTGGATATAAAGTATGTTTATATATGCTAATCCGGGAATTAGTATACAAAAGGATATGCTCCCGGATTAATTTTGGTTACAACTAGTATGACGTTGGAAGCTAATAATGATAGTCGTATATTTTCAGCGGAGTTATGGATTAATAACGTATTATATAAGGTTATGACAACGGGGATACGAGGCCTTATGAATTTTTGGGTTTTAAAAGAAGTGGAATTTAAGATTAATTAGGGGAAATGGACCAAATTACAATTTAAATTTTCATATTTGCTCTTACACATTAAACCTTTCATCTCCCACTCCATTTCAAACACATTTTCACTCCATATCCTCACCTCTCCATTGCCGAAAAACACCCCATCTTCATAGCAAAATTGAAACTTTTGTTAACTCCTTCCTAGATTAGTTCGTCTACAAATTATAAGCCAAAATACACTCCAAAAGCAGTGGATATTCAGCTACTGCTGGGCTAATTTTGCCCACAAATTTCCAGATTTTGGGATGATTTATTTTGAAGAAAAACATGTAAAGAAGATAGATTTTAACTTATAGGATACATGCATGTCATTTTTTAAGTTGAAGAAATGGTGAAAATGGTGCACAAAAAGATGGAGCAGTGACAAAAAATTTGGGGATTGTTTTGGCAAAAATTAAGGTAAGAAATTATTCTTTTTATGGTATAATTGGAGTTGCATGTTGTTGTGGTTTAAGAATTGAACTTGTGTTAGGAGAAACTTGAAATTTAAGACCATGCATGTGATGTTGAGGGTGTTGTACCGATTTGGGGATTGTTTTGTGTCCATGGAGTTTGATTGTTGTTATTGTCACTAATTGCATGTTGAAAATTGAAGGAAACGTCGATACTTAAAGTAGTAATTGTTATATGAAATTGGTATTGAGGGTATTGGCCGAAACTTGCATGAAATCGTTGGATATGTTGTGTTGTCTTTTAGGGGCTGTTTTGTCAAGTTATAATGCTGGAATTATAGACTATGAACAAACATTTACATTGTTGTGATTGTGGATACATGTCTTAAAAGAATTAAGGTATAGGAAGATGTAGAAAAACTTCACATTTCACTCTCGTTGTTGAAGTGTGAGTTGTTTTAATGGACTGTCTTAACATGATTAAAGGGTTGGATGATTTAAAATGATACATGATATATAGTGCCTCGATTTTTCAAATGATGGTTTAAATTGTATATGGTTTCTCATGATAGCTATTCGTGCAAAGTGTTATTATTCCATTTCACCGAGTCCCGGGCCGGCAATGTTCGTGCGCAGATCCTTCCATTTGTTCACCGAGTCCCTCACTAGAGGGACGACAATATTTATATATATGATGATTCCTTGGACATGTATCAATGATGCGGGT
This sequence comes from Przewalskia tangutica, assembly GCA_029844215.1. Lineage (NCBI taxonomy): Eukaryota > Viridiplantae > Streptophyta > Magnoliopsida > Solanales > Solanaceae > Przewalskia > Przewalskia tangutica. Next base: position 3,239,465 of record CM056732.1, read on the forward strand.
ACAATACCCATGACAGTATATGATGATTCCATGTACATGTATCCATGATGCTGGTACAGATACCCATGACAATATATGATAATTCCATGTACATGTATCCATGATGCGGGTACAGATACACATGACAATATATGATGATTCCATGGGCATGTATCCATGATGCGGGTACAAGTACGGAAGTACAAGATATATATATATATATATATATATATATATATATATATATATATGATTATATGGACATGAATCTATGATTTTGATATGACTCTCATTTTTATAAGGCACAGTTGACTCTCATTTCTATATGACACTGTTGTATTGGTATTTTGATTATTACACATGTCTTATGTTATCTTGGCCATTTATGATCTCATTTACAATATTTCATGTTTTACATACTCAGTACATTATTTCAGATCGACTTTTTCGTGAATTTGCGTTTCACGCCGCAGTGCAGTGCTCGATTGGTGGTCCTCCGTCTAGATTTCTGTTGATTGTTGAGAGAGCTCAATTTGATCCGGAGCTTAGTCGTTTTGGTACAGAGCCTTATTTTGACCTATGCATATTTAGGGGCACGACGGGGCCATGTCTCGTCATATTTCTTTATCGTACTCTTAGAGGTCTGTAGATAGTTGTGGGTAAATGTGTTTGGGACTTGCGTGGATTGTATATGTATTTTGGTCGACTGTACTGTTACACTTCATGTTGGGATGTTCCCGTATATAGTGGCAGCCTCGTCGGCTTGCCTATTTGATATGACTTACACATTACTTCATTATCCTTGGTATCCGTGTGATTATGTGACAGGTGGGTATAAGGGTGCCCAGGTAGGGCACCGGGTCGCGGCCCGTCGGGTCGTGACATTTAGTGGTATCAGAGTAGTTCGTCCTCGGAATATCTACAGACCGTGTCTAGTAGAGTCTTGCGTATAAGTATGTTGTGCACCATACTTATACGCAGGAGGCTGCCGGACATTTAGGATTGATTTCTATTCTTTCACCTCATAGAACGTGCATTAGAGCTATGTTATTAGGATGATCCCTCTCTGACGTATTAATGTGTTTACAACTATGCCTCCGAAGTCACTCTAGTTGCATTAGAAGCCCTAATTTCTCTATAACTGATTTAAACCAAAGTATTATCAGAATTAGTTTATTTTCTGCAATTACTTAGTTTTAGTTATTAGATAAAAATACAAACAAATTAACGTTCACCAAATAGAAACTAAAGCTTAGATAATCGGTACTTGAAAACCAGTCTCTGAGGACGACTATATTACTTGTAACGATACGTACACTTGCGTGAGCACGTGGAAATATCCGACGAACAAGTTTTTGGCGCCGTTGTCAGGGATTGACGTACTTTCAATATCAAATTATCTATTCTTATTTTCTAATTTGGTTGCTCCATGAACAAGTTAGAAACTTGTTCTGCGAGCATCTTTTTATCAGTTTTTGTTGTTTTTCTTATTTTGTAGGTAAAGATAGAGTAAAAAGTTGCATTAAGATAGCGGTTTAACTAGACTGTCTTATATTCCGGTTAGGATATATAATCGCTCAAGTCCATTGAAGAACCCTTCTATATTTCTATGATAGGATTTACCACATAGGAGGATTAAGAACAATAACCTATAATGCTACACAAGTATCGGGGTACTTTCGTCCGCGATTTAACTTATGTTTATTCAATTACAACATATCCAAATCTCTCATCTCGGTTCTTGATTCGAAATCATATAGATTATGATAATTAATGGTTAGTTAACTATCAAACATTCATATCAATATTGAATAAATCTTAATCAAGAAAAGAAAAAATCAAACTAATGCATTAATTCATGAAATAGAAGTTCAAGCGATTCAATAGAAAAACCCTAATTAAGTAATTAGCTCATAAACATTGTCATGTCAAGAACTAATACAAACCAGCATAAACTGAAATAAATAAAAGAAAAGAAAAAAAACTTGAACCAAAGTTGTCTCCAATCTTGTGTTGTAGCCTCCTTCTTAGCGTCCAAAGTAGAATAGAAAACCATGTACAAGATGTCCTCTTTAGGTCAGGGTTTTAGGGATTTATAGTCTTGAGAAAAATCACGTTTTGGACCCTTTTGACCTTTGAAAATCGACCCAGAAAATCAGAAGTCCCGCGTCGCACGCGATCCCGCGAGAATGGCATCATGCGAAAGTACCGCAACCTCTCGAATATTAGGCACCGTGATCCTGCAGACACAGATCGCGCGCCGGTGGCTTCCTATTCTGGATTTACTGATTTTTCGTTATTTTCTCGTCCGGACTTCGTCTGATTTCTTCTATACTTCCTGGAACTTCTTAGACTTCATTTCTTGGCCTTTTATTGTGCAATTCCATCTCAAATAAGCTCATTTCATCTTCTTTTTGATATTTCTCCATTTAGGACCACTGTGGCTCAATAGAAAGAAAAATAGACCTAATACTATACCTAACACAAGCGAAATGAGTAAAATACTAACTAAAAATGACTCAAAAATGATTCAGGACCCGGTACGGACATTATGAGTTTAGAGTGATGTCTTTTGCGCTGACCAATGCTCCAGCAGTGTTTATGGATTTGATGAACTGAGTGTTCAAGCCATTCTTCGATATGTTTGTCATTGTATTCATTGATGATTTCTGGTTTATTCACGTTCAGAAGAGGAGCATGAAGACCATTTGAGGACAATACTTAGGGTACTCCAGCACCAGCAGTTGTATGCCAAATTTTCTAAGTGTGAGTTCGGATTGACTTCGGTGGCATTCTTGGGGCATATTATCGGAGCTGATGGTATTCTGTAAAGGATTTCAAAATGGGGAGACCTCTCATGAGGTGGGATAGTCGGGGAGATCTTTATCCAATCACACCAAGTCTCGGTTTCTCGCGTCAAGTCATGCCTTCAACTTTTGCAGCCCTTGCTCCTTCCTTGTGGCATGCTCGTCTAGGTCATCCGGAGTCGTCTATTTTGTCTGTTTTAGATAAAAATAAACTTATATCCTGTAAGGGTACACGTAGTACTCCAAATTATCAATCTTGTTACTTAGAAAAAATTGTTAAGTTACCCTTTGTAGACTCTACTTCCACTACTATATTTTTGGACTAATGCGACGCCTCAAAATCATCGCAATAGGGCCCTTTTTCTGTCGCATTAGGTCTAATGCAATGACAATGAGCCGTTGCATTCTCTGGCTTTGCATTAGAGCTAATGCAACAGCTAAAAGGACCTAATGCGACAACCTTGTACAACCGTTGCATTAGGTGCATATCTAATGCGACGGCTGTACAAGGTCGTCGCATTAGGTGCATATCTAATGCAACGACTGATGGACCTAATGCGAAGGCCCTATAAAACTGTCGCATTAAATATGCATCAAGTTTGAAGAGGCCTAGAACACCTAATGCAATGCCAGAAAGGGCTAATGCGACGACCCTTTACAAAGAGGCCTAATGCGACGACCCTATATGCAACTGGTTTGTCTGACTAAAATGACAAAATAAATAATAAAATTACAAAAAAGTAATAAAAAGAGAAAGATAATAACAAAAAAATGATTGTCATTGACACAAAAAGTACGATATTACAATATTAGACTTTACAAACAAAACAATTGGTTCCAGCAAATATGCATCAAATGTTCATAGAAACAGAGGGTACTGGAACCACCTGCGCTGTCCCACTAGAATTAGGATTACAAGTAGTTGGTTCAGCTAAAAAAAGCCCAGTATCTTATGCATCATCAGGTAATGTTTTTTGTTTTCTGATTAGATGTTGCCACAACAACAATCAATTTTTTCCCATCCTCAGCAGCCTCGACACCAGCAGTTATAAACAAACCAGTCACCACTTTATTACTTGTTGGACTAGGAGCCACTGCAAATTTGAGGCATCATGGACATCTTTAAGCTTTTGCAGCGAATTTCTTGCATTATATGTACTACACAAAAAGGTTGAACCTCATTCAAATGATTCAACATCTTCTTCTCCACCCCGCCTGATATGCTTGATAGCCATTTACCATTATCCTTAGCAATTCCTCCTGTTCAGGGTAAGGGGAAAAAGGAATTAAACTAATTGCCATAATTGAGAGATGTGCCTTAAGTTAAAAGATGAGCCTAAGTCCCTAAAAGGTATGTAACCCCCACAATAAAGGCAAGCACTATATTCTGAGAGACCTTTAATTTAATATGTTGGATCTTAGATGTCCAACATTCACTCCTATATAACATTGCTAGTCTCACAACCGTTCTACAAAACTTTCCTTTCACTTTGGTAAGTGTCATCCAATCGCATAACGTTTTGTACCATTTTTCATTTGAGCTATCCTATTATGTATTACATCTTCATCTATCATGAGATACTCCTGAAAGACTGGGCCTAGATATCTAAACTGTCAGCACTTACATCTAAAATATAAATATGAGAAAATAAGAGATAAGAAAAGAATATTGATTACTTGATATGGTCCTGACAATACATGTATTAGCAGTTCCTGGGTATCAGTTAAGGAAAGTAAGAAATCTTGTCTCATCTATGAGTGGACTCAATCAATTGGTTATGGGAAAATATGAAATTCCTAATCACATACATTAACAATGTTTGAAAATTAACAATGAGTACAACCTTCTTAAGAGATAACCAAGAACAATGCTTCTGTCAAAATGATCAATAAACAAACATACCCTAACTGTGAAAGCGATTTGTTTATGTTCCCTGCTCCATTCAGATTTTCACCAGCTGCACCAGTTAGCTTTTATCTTTCTGATCATGCTCTGAAATATACCCTAACTGTGAAAGCGATTATGTCATGCTCTTAAATTAAAGGTTTAAAACAGACCAAACAACAGAAACATGAGCATTTGGAGTCCATTGTTTACCTAAACTAGGCAATTTACATATCAACATACATATCTAGGTGCAACTAAAAGTTTGACAGAAAGCAATAAAGCATCATATGATCAAATTGAAGGCCAAACAAACCATTAAAGACCACACTTAGAGTACACTACTTCAAATCAGTGAGTACAACATAAAAAGTTCTAAAATAGATGTCAACATACCCATCAATCTCATACTAAGCTAAATTTAACTAAGGTAAGCATGTGAAAGACATAATATAAACTAAACTTGGAGAAGAGGGAAGAGAAGTTCGATGAAGTGGATGCGACGACGAGTGGAAAAGGACGACAACGAGCAGTGGGAGAAGGGGATGCGACGGCGAGCAGTAGGGGCTAGGAATTAGATAACCAAAACATAGCTACAACAAACCACCAATTTGCTTCATTAACATTTCACAATGAAAAGTAAATGACCTGAATACTAATAATTGGTCATTCAATGATTCAAATATCCTATAAGAAAAAGATGAGGCATCAGAAACATACCCCTAGGACCAAGTGTAAGACCGACAACATCAGCAACGTGAGAATTGATTGGGTGTTATGGAGTTTTGGTGAGAATCGAACAACGTGGGGGTGTCAAAATGACGGAAAGGTGATGTCGAGTGTGATGGTACCAACGCCGAACCTTGAAATCGCCGGAATTGGCCGGATTTTGCAAAAAATCGACCGAAATCGACGGGCTTGCAGTGGGTTTTTCGATCTGAAATTGACGGAGATATAAGATGATGGGGGGTAATTGGTATGGAAATGATGGGCTTGAAGAGACGAAGTTATTGGACTAAGTCTCGTCCATGATGGATGCCGGAATTGGCCGAAAATGGTGAAACTCCGACGATTTCACTGTTTACTCGGTGAAATCGCCGAAAATGAGAGCATTTCAGGTTTTGGGGTTTAAAAATGGGATTCCACTTATGAAGGAGGGAAATTAAAAAAAATTAAGGTCCGTTGCTTTAGCCATGAATAGCCGTTGCATTAGATAGACTAATGCAACAATAATTTCTGGTCGTTGCATTAGACAATTCGAGCCGTCACATTAGCCATATCTAATGCAACAATCATAGATGTGGCGTTGCATTAGCCTTATCTAATGCGACGATGCTACATAGGACGTTGCATTAGACATCTATGAGCCGTCGCATTAGGCCAGAAATATAGTAATGTTCTCATACTTTAATGTCATTTGATATTATTCATAGTGATTTATGGACGTCTCATGTTCTTAGTTCTATGGGTCATCGGTATTATGTTCGATTTTTGAATAATTATTTTAAAATTTTATGGAATTTTCCAATAGCGAAGAAATCTCAACTTTTTCCATCATCTTAAAATTTAGAGCATTCATTAAAACTCAATTCGAACGAGAAATAAAAAATATTCAATGTGACAATGACAAAGAATATGACAATAGGGAGTTTCGGGATTTTTGTGCTAAAAATGGGATCAATATTTGTTTTTCTTGTCCTCATACGTCTTCACAAATTGGGAAAGTCGAACGCAAAATCCATATCATTAATAATATTATCCGCACTTTATTGATCCATGCTTCCATACCCCTCATTTTTTTAGCATCATGCTCTACAAATGACTACAGATATTCTTAACATTCTTCCTTCCAAAGGTTTGACATATTCGTCCCCACTTCAAATTTTATATAATAAGACTCCTTCGTATTCACATCTTAGGGTCTTTGGGTGCTTGTGTTATCCACTTTTTCCGTCCACCACAATTCACAAACTCCAGACCCGTTCTACCCCTTGTGTGTTTTTGGGTTATCCGTCGAATCATCATGGTTACAAATATTTTTATTTATCATATAATAAAATCATCATTAATCGTCATATTAATTTTTTTGAATCCCAATTTCTATTTGCTAAGGTCAATAGTCCCGTGCCTAGTTCGTATAATTTTTTGGATGATGATATATCACCGTATATTATTTACCCTTTATCTGATACTTCCCGCACCCCGAATCTGCCAGCGGGCCACTACCCGCTGGTCCTACATTACCGTTGTCACTGGGTCCAGTAGCTGGGCCATCTTCCCACCAAGAAATTCCTCGATTTCGGTGGCGCTTCGCCCAACTACGATGAGTACTGCGTGTCGAGCTCGGTCAGCAGCAGATGGCTTTCTGCCAAAGACGTCCCGTGTCCCAAAAATTCCCAAAATTCCCAAAATTCACCCAATTCTTCCCGAGCCATGGTCCAGTCACCCGAAGTCAACGATGTATTAATAAACCAAAAATACATTTTAATTTAAATTCTAATGTTCTTAAATAGCCACTACCCCGTAATTCGGTGTCTGCTTTGACTGACCCGAAGTGGAAAATTGCTATGACCGATGAATATAATGCTCACATTGATAATAAGACGTGGGAGTTAGTGCCACGTCCATCTGGTGTTAATATGTTCGGTCTATGTGAATTTTTGCTTACAAAGACAATTCTGACGGTTATTTTACGAGGCATAAGACTCGTCTTGTAGGTGATGGTAAGACCCAATAGGTTGGTGTAGATTGTGGTGAGACATTTAGCCCAATTGTCAAACCGACTACCATTCGCACTGTGCTCAGCTTGACTCTTTCGAATGTATGACCCATTCATCAATTAGATGTGAATAATGCTTTCTTAAGGAGACCGTCTATATGAATCAGCCTTTAGGGTTTAGGTATCCCAAATATCATCACCATATCTGTTTATTTAAGAAGTCCTTATATGAGCTTAAGCAGTCTCCGAGGGCTTGGTATAAAAAGTTTGCAGATTTTGTGTCGACTATTGGTTTCTCTCACAGCAGGTCTGATAATTCGTTATTCATATATCGTCGTGGTTCATCATTGGCTTATATACTCTTTTATGTGGATGATATTATCTTGACTGCTTCATCTGATGCATTACGTTAGTCTATCATGACTATGCTCAGTTTTGAGTTTGTTATGAAGGACTTAGGACCCTTGGGTTATTTTTTGGGGATTACCATCACTCGTCATGCAGGTGGATTGTTCTTATCACAGACGTATTTTTTCTCGAAATTGATTTGAAAAAAGTTACAATTTATAGTATTTTTCATATAGTTTTTAAATATATAAATTTTAATTTTATAATATTGAATTAATCTAATCCAATTTAACTTTAACTTTAGTCAAATTAACTCTGAAAAAGCGAGATGTATAGCATAAATTGAGATGAAGGGAGTAATAAGGAATTACATAGTTGTAGAAGCTGGAAGCCAAGAAATAACAAAATACTTTTTCTCTGATTTGCACTCAAACCAACACTTTTGAGAGTTCATTTCTTTTCATTTTAGAATCGTATAAGCATGTGAATTTGACTTTTTTAATCGTAATTAGATTGTATCATACTAATCCAAATCAGAGTTTTCAATAATGAAAGGCTGCACCGATCAGAGGATTGCTTCGCCATGTTGTTCAAATTTGAAAAAACTAAATGAAAATTGTATCTCATCAATATTGGAAATCTGGCCGTGATGCTTCATTGTTCTGAATATACACTTGTATACTGTATATTTAAAATTAAACACCCATTTTTACAGCAAAATTATAAATTCAAAGACGTCACGATATTTTTCTTTCAAATATCAGATTGTACCAATTTTACAAACCCAAAACCAAATCCATATGCCACCTACTATTCACCTTAAAAGAGTATATATTCTCTGTAGGAGCACATAAATTTCAAATTGTAGATCAGCCTCAGAATCTAGCTTATGCAAGCAGTGGAGAGAACCTGAAATGGTGAACTTGAAGACGCGAACGATTGAGGAAATTGCACAATCGGGACCTATTAACACGGTTGGGTCAGGAATCGTGGGTATGAGTACAATACCGGCACCGGTAATATCTACTGGGATACGATCACCACAGGCAACTACACCAGTGGAGGAGAGGTTGGTTTATTGGAATGATGTTGTACTAAATTCTGGTCCAAGCTCGAAGCAATCATGGGCTGATGAAGTAGAACAAGGAGAAATTCCATCAGGTATGACTCGAGTATCTGATAAAGCTAAGCAAGTTATTGCGCCTTTGATTTGGGATAAATGTGATGTCTCGAAGATCTCAAATACTGAATTTAAATTGGAGTTTGTGAATCCTGATAGCATCGGGGATCAGTTAATTGGGAAAATTGAATTAGATGATATTAGCTCTGAAATTGATTATTGACAGTGCGATAGTGTTTGCTATGTTTTAGGTGCTCACCCACCATTTGCAGTGCTGAATATCTATATAAGAAGGATATGAAACATGGGATTGATAAGGTGGCCATGATGAATAATGGGATTGTTGTAGTGATATTTGACAGTGAAATGGAGGTAATTCAGAGAGGTGTGTATCACTTTGATAATAAACCACTAATTGTTAAAGCTTGATCACTGGATATGAAATTCTCTAGAGAAAAGCTGATGACAGTTCCTGTATGAATAAAGTTACATGGCCTTGATTTCAAGTATTGGAGTGCTAGAGGACTAAGTAAGATAAATAGACTGATAGGGCAATTTATGATGGTGGATAAACACACAGAGAGGAAGATGAGATTAAACTATGCAAGATTGTTAGTAGAAGTTAAAGTAGGGGCTGATTTACCTGATGAAGTGTTGTTTAGAAATGAGAAAGGGGTATTGATCACTCAAAAGGTGACTTATGATTGGAAGCCAACTTTGTGACTAGGTACCTGACTAGGCTCAAGCTGAACTCTCAATCTGAGTCTGGAAGGTAAACTAGGCCCTACTGTAAAAGCAATCTCAATTTTGGCCGAACTTGTTCTTACTATACGCTACTGTGGGCCGAGAAAGCCTCTGCAAACAGTCTACCAGGCCACTGACAAATATTTGCAAAAAGCCCAGTTATGGATAAAAATAGCCAACTGGTGGGATTAGGTACGCCCACCGGCCTAAACCATTCTCCTTTAAATTTTTATATCCATATATATATATATGTGTGTATTTGATGTAATAAAATACTTTGATATAAATATTGGAACCTATATTTATGGTTTGAATTCAGGATAGACAAATGATACGTGGATCGTTTAGTTAGATCGCCAAATGATTTTCAAAAGCCTATTTTAAATCTGGAAAACTGAAATAACAGACTATTTTGGCCAAGTAAAAGGAATGGTTTGGGAATTTAAAAATTGGAAACAAAAAACAGATTTTCAAAGTTAAGTACAAAAACTGATTTTGAGTTTTGAAAATGTGGTTTGGGCTTTGAATTGAGAAACTGAAATGGGTTGATTTGAAGGACCCAACTGGCCTGAGTGACTTGACAAAAGTAAATTGGCTGCTAAACTTAGACTCAAGATTGGACACTTTGTTAGAATACGGGCTAAGCTCAACTAAGTATTTTTTACTATAAAACTTGTCTTGGACTTGAGTTTGGGTTGAGTGTATTGAAAAGTATGATATGATTAACCTTGGGCAATATAGCATGCAAACAGGAAGTTAAATGAAACTATAACTTGGTACGCGTACATTATTTACTTATTGAACAGTATTACCTGATAGTTAGTTGCATAGAAATAGCAGTTTTTGAGTCCCCGTGCATAGCTGGATGACAAAGGAAGTGAACTTAAAATTCAGCTGGAGGCTTGCTGCGTGAGTTCGAATCTTGGTGGGAGCACTTTGCTCTCTTCTGCGATAGGATATTGTAAGTAATATCAGTTGCTCTGTTCTCAAATCATGGTTATTCATGCACATCCCGCGATTTACGGATAGTAGTGTTGATAGACCGGTACTATGATCCGGAAATAATTTGGCGTAAACCAGGAAGCTGGATATAAAAAAAATAGTTTTTGAAGTCGTAAACGCCTTTCCCGAGCTGAGCTCTCAATTCCAACTCAGATACTCTACAATTGATTTGATTTGATCATGCAAAAGACTACAGTAAATAAGACAGATTTTTCATTTACTACGTGCAAAAAACTACAGGTAGAAAAATTCTGCAGATAATTTAGAGACCAGAGTGAGCGTATTTTCCAAAGCAATTCTTGTGTCAGTATTAACCCAACTTGTAAGGGGTACGAAAACTGTCAAACTTCAGGTTTATATGCAAGACAGAACCTACTGACCTGATGTTATCTCGGATCTCAAGGAGGGAGAAAAGATACACACATTAATGAAGTGTGTTGGAAAATATAAATACTACTAGGGCTGCACAAAACCCTCGGACTAGACCGGACCGAGGACCGAAATTCAGAAAGGTCGATACGAAGACCGGACCGAAAAATTCGGTTCGGTCCGGTCCGGTCCAAGTTCGGTTCGGTCCGGTCCAATATACATTAAAAACCGAAAAAAACCCCGGACCAGACCAAGGACCGAATTTTCAGAAACGTAGGACCGAAAATCGGACCGAAAAATTCGATCCGATTCAGTTCAGGATTTTTTTTCCGATCCATTTTTTATGCAGCCCTAAATACTACTCTAATAAATTACTTGCTCCATCTAAATATTGGTTATTTATTAGTTGTCAAAGTTACTAAAAATATTTATTCTAAAATACTTATCATTTTACAAAACTCAAGATGAAAGTAATTATTTTTGTCTCATTTTACCCTTAATATTAAGTGTTTTTTTTAAATAACCAATATTAATTAAATTGTAATTTATTAGAAAGAGAAAAGGATAAGGTAGTAAAAAAAAATTATGATTTTTTAAGGGCTACAAAAAAGAAATGTGACAACTAAATGACTAATTATGAAACTGAGGGATTACATTTAAAATTTGTGATCCAAAATAAGCTTAATTTTTGGGGTTGTAAATATTAATTTCATAAGGATGAAATGGGAAATTCAAAATCAAATCGTTACTAAATATAGAAATATATATTTTTATTTTATTTTTTGATTGATTAATGAAAGAGTATTGCATAAGTTGGGACTGAGATAAGGGAGTATGTTTTTACATGAAATGATCACAGAATTTAATATAGTATTTGAACATGTAAATTTTTTGAGATAGTGATCGTTTGGTAGAGTGTATTAGAGAAGATATTGCATGCATTAATTTTGTGTATTACTAATACCTTATTTGGTATATTTTTTACTATGTGTGGTATTATTATATGCATAGCAACCCATGGTATTGACAATGCAAGAGTTTTTAATATATGCATTAACATGATTAAGACACAATTGTCCCTAATTTAACTAATCTTTTGATTAATCATTATATTAAAAAATGTTGTATTGCTTTGGTGATTATCATGGATGACGTTGGATATTTTTTTTGATTTTTTTTTGTTTCTGAATTTGTCTGAATTTATTAAACTTCATTTCGGTTTTTATTGGTGTATTATTCCAGTGATAGACAAAACGTAACTATAGGATACTGGACCAAATTGAAACACCCTTCTTATTACCAACTATAGGACGAATTTCAGTTATGCTTTAATATACAAAACCAACAGTGGATAAGAAATAATTATGCATAACTAATACTAACATAAGTAATGCCAACATTATTAATATCACCATTACTAATACACCATATTCACCACTATGCTTACACACTCTACCAAACGATCCCTTAGAGTCTCAAACCACCCCGCCACTATTAAAAAGAAGACATGTGTTGAATCATAAAAATAATAATCAAAGTGTTCATATGAGGGGCATGTTGAAAACATATCTTGGGAATCGTCTGGCGCAGAACCAATGATTCTGTGAAATGCGGATTGTTGAAAACATAGCTAAATAAAATTTAAACCTCACTATTACGATAATGATTTTAAATATAAAATTTTCTTTTTTCTAGAGTGAAAACTAACATAGCTTACCAAAAAAAAATAGACTGTTTTTGCTTAGAAACGAAAAAGTTGCACATAATAGTTTATCAAAAATGAAAAGCTACGATGTCAGATAAACTATTCTCAACTCTTAAAGAAAGAACTAAGGTGCAGAATCCACACTGCAGAATGTAATGTTCCATAAAATCTCCATAGCACGATACCCTCCACTACAGTTCACACGACTTTAATAGATATGCCATAGCATATGCATACCAAAAGGCATATTACAGCTAAGAGAAACCTAGTTAGCTAGTCTTGGTAATGGCCGAATTAGGATTTTTATTAAGGATGCCAAAATATAAAAATTAAATATATGAAGAAATCAAAGAAATTCAACACATACTATATATACATTTTAAATAAAATTATTTATCAATACATCAAGAAATAGTAAACGGCTTGAAGGAGCGTATCCTTATTCAAAAGGAATTATGTCGATCGAACACCAACACATAGAAAAAGGGCTGAAGAAACCAGTCCAATGTAATTTTTCAGCGACACTCTTCGGATATATGTAGCTCCGCTAGCGAGTCCTGGTAGCACCACTAACATATATGTAGTAGTAATTGTAATGAAATGAAATGTAGCTGACACATACTCTCTCTCCGTTTCAATTTAAGTGAACTTTTTCAGAGTACGAGAGTCAAACTTTATAATTTTGATCTTAATTTTTGATATAAAATTTTCAAGTTTGTAAAAATAAAATTTATATATTTAGAAACTACATTAAAAGTACTATAAGTCATGATAATTTATAATTCAAGTAATTTTAAAAAAAAAATATAAGTAAAACGTAGAAAACTGAGAGAGTATATTATTACATTGTTCTTTCAGATCCTTTAATTAAAAGGAAAACTTTTACACAGTACCTTTCTTGCCCGTAAATTAAAAGATCAGACCATAGAGAGTTACTGTCCAGAAAAGATCCACTTGATTCTCATCTCCTGTTGCCTTATATATGAACTTTGTTTTTCGTTGTTCTCTATCTTTTCTGGGTACATAAGAGCACTCAACTTTCTATACAGAAACCCTAATAAAAAGAAACTACTAGAAGTAGTAGGGGAAATTAATTACTCTACTTTACTTTAGAATGAAAGCAAAATCAAGCAGTAGATCAGAAGGTTTATGCCATCATATTTTTAGGGTCCTTTATTAATCAGTGCTCAATGATGAAACCTAGGGAGTAGAATCCTCAAGTGAGACCGAGACAAACAAATTACACGGCCATGATAACTAGGGTTGAAATCTAACACCTGAAACAAAAAAGAATAGTAGAGACAGTAATAATGAAATCATAGCTATTCTGTCCCAAATTACAGAAGTATTAGCCTAAAAGGGAGGGTCAAAAAATCATTATTGCTCCAACATTTCCTGTCGGTAAAACCCTGATTTTGCATGCAAATTAAAGCCCCAAAAACAGAAAGAAATCGGAATACACATGCACTTTATCCCTTAGTGGGTCAAATTTGCACAATTTCAAATCAATCTTCAAATCTTAAATATCGAATGCCTAGGAAAAAATGTTAAAAGAGTCTCACATCGGATATGAAATGAAAACATAGATTCCTTATATGAATTTGAACAATCCTCGCCCTATAAGCTAGCTTTTAGGGTTAAGTTACTAGAAAACCCAATAAGTATAGACATAAAAGAAATCCCACCTATGGATACCGACAGGGGCGGAGCCAGGATTCCTGATTAGGGAGAGCCTATTTTGGTCTAGGGGGAGCGAAAAATTGAAGACTTTTGATAGGAAACGAAAAATTGAGGACTTTATTTTAATATAATGAATATTACTAGTAGTATATAGGAAAAAATTAAATTTAAGGGGAGCCCTAACCCCCTGGCTCTTAGGTGGCTCTGCCCCTGGATACCGACAGTCTACACAATATGGAGCAGCAATTTTGTTTCCAAATTTGAGGGGAATGAAGCCTGGTCCGAAGACACCATCTCATGATCACATATCTCAGAATTTAAAATTTAAATTGGATGGATTCGATCTATAATATTGAACTCATTGTATTTTTAAATGACTTCGACACGGACAACATTCCCCTCAAAGCTGGAAGCTTCTCCACCATCTTGATTCAGCTAATTCATTCCCTGAATATCAGCCTCCTATTGAGTGGAAGATGAGTTCTTAGGTCATAATAAGAAATTATTTGTTTCTGATGGTGCTTTTGAATGTTTTTGTAGTGGGGGTGTATATTAATAGGGGGTGGGTGAAAGGGCAGGGGGAAGCTGTAGACCGTAGGACAGAGTATTATGGGCTACTGCTTCTCCGTTTTGTACGCTGGAGTATTTAACTCTAATGCCTTGTCCCTGTTTACAAAACAAGACACTTTAACATACTTTGTACCACCTCATTAAAATATTTGCTAAAGTAATCAATACTAGTGGCATATGTATATCCTCTTTATTAAGTCATTATGACTATCCACTGCACTGAAGCTTTGCTTTTGTTGTAGTCGGCCCGTAATGCCTCCCTTCATTTGCTTGCCTTCTTTCAGTCCAGAATGTCTAATGCCTATTATTTAGTGCTAGAAGCTAACCGCCATAAGCTCACTCTTCGGGCCTCGCTTCCAGCGCAGAAGGCCAAACATTCTGCCAGACGTCCCGGCCTGGGAGCCCCGTTCGTCTTTGGTACTTCAGTAGATCTTCACAAATAAAAAGCGCTACTTCAGCCTTAACTACAACTACATTACGCACCATTCTGGTATTCCATCCGTGTGAATGGAAAAATTGCAACTAGAATCTGAGTTAGTCGAATGAGTAAATACATAATCGGATGATTAAACTGATTTTTTTTAGCAAATGGGTGGAATTAAAATCAGATAAAACGCAGGGAAACGAATAATTAGCCAGATTATTTGAAAATTTAAACGACTTAACTTAGATACGCGTATAGATTACAACTATTTTTACATTATTATTGTAGTTTAAGTTGATATATATAATTATCTTATAAATTGACCTGAATGCGTAAAGACATTTTTAGTCCATATAATTGAAACTCTGTCAAATTTGACGAGCAATGTGGTTTCTTTTTGCTTATTTAAAATTTGTTGACGATTACTTAACTATCCCTAATCAATCGTCTTACTTTCTATAACTTGTTTAAAAATTATTTACACTTTTAACAAGAAAGTTTTCCTACAAATATCAAATATGTGGGGGCAAAAAGGCGAAATTCCTCGTCCAGAGGGGATCTCATCTCCGGCTCGACAGAGATTGATGGAGGAGGTAAATTATGGTGACTTAGCGACCCACTAGGTGGGAGACACATTGTCTGGTGCCTACAAGAAGCCATCCCCCACAAAGGAGGAATGAAACTCCTACACTGCAGCTGTCAGGGCTCGAACATATCTACTTGTAAACAATCTACCACTCTAAAACCAATTGAGTTACGGTCATACGGGCTCCTACTAATATTAATAATAGAGAAGTGGAGTAGTTGTTACTATTTGCTTAAGGTGGATATGAAAAGTATTGGTGTGCTTTTACACCATAAAATAGAAGGAAAAGATGTACCAGTATGATACCCGTCCAAAAACAATACATCTATATCTTCCCCACATTCCATTGTCTCCTTTCCATCGTTACTTTTAGATACTCTACTTTTTAAGCAATATGATTTTCATTTTTTACCTCAATTTCGAGTGTCACTTTATAAAAAAATAAATTTCAAATTAGGTCAACTTGTTATAGTAAAAAACCGATTTCATATTTAAGATGATATTAATCTCTCTTAGGGACTCTTCTCATTAATATCAAAGTATATATAGAGTACAATATTCATTCCTTATACAATATGAATCCTAAGCCTATATAAAAGAGGAATCCTAGTCTTACCATAATTATATTTACACAATATATGGAAATATTTTAATTATGGGTAGAGATACAATTGTTTCTATAATATACATGTTTACACACCCACTCAGTCAGAGCGGAAGGAGGCCGGACGCTGAGACTGGATCTGAAGTCAAGAAATAATTGTCTCGGAAGTCTTTTTGTAAATATATCTGCATACTGATAGGATGATGGAACATGTAACACTCTGACATGACCTAGTGCAACTTTCTCACGAACAAAGTGTAGGTCTATCTCAATGTTCTTGGTTCGCTGATGTTGAACCGGATTATGAGACAGATAGATAACAGAGATGTTATCACATTACACAATTGATGCCTGACGCAAAGGACACTGAAGTCCTAACAGTAAATTTCTGAGCAAACAAATCTAAGCTACTACATTTGCAACGCCTCTGTACTCAGCCTCGACACTGGAGCGAGATATGGTAGCCTGTCGCTTGGCAGACCAAGAAATCAGATAATCCCCTAAAAAACACAAAAGTCAGAGGTGAAGCGCCGCGTGTCCGGACACCCTGCCCAATCTGCATCCGTATATGAAAGCAACTTGTTTGGTGTAGAGGGGTATATGTGCAAACCATAATCAAGAGTGCCCTTAATGTATCGAATGTTACACTTAAGAGCAGTGAAATGAGACTCTCTGGGGGCATGCATGAATAAGCACACCTGCTGAACAACCTAAGCTATGTCTGGCCTGGTGAAGGTGAGATACTGGAGTGCACCTAAAGACTACTATACAGAGTAGGATCAGAGACTGGAGCATCATTCATGACACTGAGCTTAGATTTCAAATCAACTGGAGTAGGTGAAACTTTGCAATTCGTCATCTTAGCCTTGTACACGATCTCCTATGCATACTTACGCTGACACAAGAACATGTGATTAGCAGATCTGGTCACTGATATCCCCAAAAAGTAACTCAGCTTCCCCAAATCAGTCATTGTAAATTCGAACTTAAGCAAGACAATAATCTCATTTTTCAATCCGTCGGAGGAGGCAATAAGAACAATATCATCCACGTAAAGTAATAAGTAAGAAGTACTACTACCTTGATGAAAAATGAAGAGTGATGTATCACTCTTGCTGCATACAAACTCAATCTGCAAGATATACCTGACAAATCGATCATACCACGCACGGGGAGCCTGTTTCATGTTATATAGTGACTTACGGAGACGACACACATAGTGAGAAACTGCTGGATGGGTGAACCCTGGAGGCTGATGCATGTAAATTGTCTCTCTCAGATCCCCATGTAAGAATGCATTCTTCACATTAAGCTGATGGATCGGCCAGTGTTTGCCCATGACAAAGCTCAAAACTGTGCGGATGGTAGCCGGTTTGACAACGGGGCTGAAGGTCTCACCACAATCAATACCCTCCTGCTGATTTGTGCCATTAGCCACAAGTTGTGCCTTATACCTCTCAACATCTCCATTGTCTCTGAATTTGTGACGAAATAGCCACAAACAACGAATCACATTCACCCCCTCATGTCTAGGTACTAGATCCCATGTGTGCTATTTAGTTAAAGCAATGAATTCCTCAAACATAGCCGCATTTCAATTAAGGTCTTGTTTATCCAATATATGATTCTTGGGAATTGGTGAAATGGTTTGGGCAGACAAGTTAAATTGGACTTTGGGTTTGAGGATTCCATGTTTTGCACGTGTTTCCATTTGGTGAGTGGGGATAGTGGAAGGCTCCAAGGCATAGGGATTTGTTGGATATGGAGAAGGAGGGGCTGACGCGGTAGGAGGCACCGCGGTGCCTAGATCAAGAACTGTGGTGCTGGAAGGAGCCATCGAAGGCGTCCTGGAACCGTGATCAAGGGCCGCGGCGCTGGAGGACTGACAGACCTCTCTGATGTTTTGGCGTGATGCGCGAAAAGATGCACACACTTTAACGCAAGTGCACGTTATCGTGACAAGTAATATAGTCCTGGTAAGACCGAATATCGTCCACAAGGATTAGGGTTCAAGTACCAACTATCTATCTTTTGGTAACTATTTGGTAAATTGATATTTGATTTTGTTGTTTATAGCTAAGAATTATAAAGACTATTTTAACTAATGAGTTTACTTCAGTTGTGATGGGAATAGGGCTTCCATGTCTCCTCAACTATCCGCTTATGTTATTTATTAATACAACGAATTATGGTCTTCTCTCGGAGCTAGCAGGTTTACGAAATCGTTTTATATTCCCGTTAAGGATATATAAACACTCAACCCCAGTATTGCACCTTACCTACCTTTCGGTGATAAGGATAACTCTATAGGAGGATTAAGAACAAAAACCTAGTTAACCGTCACGCACCATGCGCAAAATTAGAGTTTTTAAGCCTCTCATTAACGCTACATAAATAATTGAGGTATTTTCATCCCCAATCCAAGAATGTCTACCCAACTTACAACATATTCACAATCTCTCCTTTCGAAGTAAATTAGAAATCATATAAGGATAATTAGTTGTCAATTAATTACCAAGCATTCAACGCAATTATTGGATAAATCTCTCAAGAAGAATAATAACCATAAACATGTATTAATTCATAACATAAGTTTCTAGTGAATCAACATGGAAAGCCTATAAGAGAATTAGTTCTAGCCATAGATATGACAAGAACTAATTCAAAGTTCATCATGCAAAAAATCAAATAAAAGAAAAGAAAAGGAAAGAAAGTACTAAATTATGTTCTCCAATCTCCAAGCAAGAAATCTTGAGTCAGAAGGGGAACCCTTAAAATCTGCCTAGGGTTCTCCTTTTATAGCCGAAACCGCCTTAACTTTTCCTCGCAGGTCGGTCCAAAAACGTCAAAACTCGATTTTTCGTCGGCCGTGCGAATCTCGTGATACGTGAATTGGCGCGCGCCCGATTCTGGCTGTCGAGAGCCGCGGCTGCAACTTATGTAGCCTCTCTGATGATTAGGCGCCGCGGCCCTGCACCTGTTGACATGAGGCGCCGCGACACTGGGTCTTCTGCAGCCTCTCGACGGGCGCCGCGCTCGCTTCGCTGCAGGAGGCCGCGCTGTCCGGGTTTCACTGCTCGCCAATTTCTATGTTTTTAGCTCTGGAACCTCCTCTTTTGCCCTCTTTTGGCTCCTTTTCCGCCATTTGGTCATTTTAACCACTTTGACTCAAAAGAAAGGAAAACTACCCTAATACGACACTTATTTGTACAAAAAGGGACGAAAGACTAACTAAAAATGACTCGAAAAGTGTATATAAAATACACCGATCAAATACCTCCAAACTTAACCTTTGCTCGCCCTCGAGCAAAGATAGAAAGAAAGGAATAAAAGACTCAACGAAACGAAAAATAAAAGACTCACTGACATTGATCACTTTTGCTGCATTAGTGTTAACTAGAAAAACATGAAGGTTAGCAGAATAATATGCAGGAATATATAACATGAAATTTCAGCACACTAAACACATTAAGCTAGATATTTCGCAAACTCATATTTATCATGCTTAATGGAAGTCAATATACTAAATCATGCATATAAATTCAAAAAAAATCATATGGCATTTTTACTTGCTATTCTCCACTAATCCTGGATATGCATAAAAGAGATCTTCAGGACTTTAAGGGTTGTAATGTAGGCTTAGGTAGGGGTTGGTAAAAATAGGCATTTAGGCTCATTTTTGTGTACCATAAGCTCTTCAGCTTTTCCATTTTTCCCTTTTCTTTTGGTTCTTTTCTTCACTTCAATTCTATCTTTTCCCTTTTTTGTTTTGGGGGAGTGAAGAGTATAATAATAACAAGCACCCCCAAACTTAGGCTTTTGCCTCTTTCTTATTACTTTTTTTTTCGGGGTGCAACAAGCTTGTTCACTCTTTTTGTCTCTTTTTTAACACAATTTATTCCACTATTTCACATTTTTACCTATAGGGTGTCAAAGAAGAAGTTTCAATTTTTAGGCTCAATGGGGCTGACTAGGGGTATATTTAAAGTCCGGGATAGAAAGGAGTGGTAAGAATTGGCTATCAAATAAATGTCTGAGTCATCTCCCTAACATGCATATCCTAACTATTTCGCCTCAAATAGCAAGCAGTCATAACACATAAGTATTCATCATTTAGCATGCACGATTTAAGCAAGAAACTCCAAATAGACAGATTTTTGTGAGTTTTTGGCATATCTAACCTAAGTATTTAGATAGTTGCTTCAATTCCATTACATTATTCCACCTTACTTCACTAGGTGTTTCTAGCAACTACAGCATACATGATCTTTTGACAGACAATTATGACTTAAAAAGAAAGAAATTGTTTTTGGTGACTCAAAATATACATAAAACAAGACTTAAATAAAACATAACAAGACACAAATAAAATAAGACACAAATAAAACACCCCCAAACTTAAATCACACATTGTCCCCAATGTGTGTAGACTCAAATGGTGGTGGTGGCGGTGGATAATGCATCGACCATTGGTTGAACAGGGAACTCATCTCGTCAAGCTGGTAATTTGGTTGGCTGCTCCTCGCCTCATTCTTGTTGCGCCTTGTCGCAACTCACGTTGTCCTGTCTCAACTCATTTTGTCCTTGCATCATTGTGTAAATGTTGCATCATCATTCTTCGTTCTCGAGCACTTGCTCCATCATAGGCCTTGGAGGTTCTACGTGGTTGGTGGTGGCTAGGTCTGCTGCATATTGAGCCCCTATTTCGCTCATCTTCGCTCTGCTGCCACACACTTGGTGGTTGTACTCTTCGTCACTTTGGGGCTTGGGTCTGGGAAAGAGTACACTATCCCATGTGACACAGGTAGTTGGTTTCTCTCCTTAGTATTCGGCAGGATCGGGACCCCATTCACGTGGCATAAATCGGTGATAAGTGAGCCATGTTCCAATCCTCCCGTTGTCACCAACGCTGATTTCTTCAATGCTCGCACTATCTCTTTCCTCACATCAATCGTCAATCCTCATAATTCCATATATCGCCTAATCCGATCTTCCGCACTCTGGTGAAGCGTGGATGGAATCACGCGCATCGACGAAATATAGCCAACCCTGGTCGCTTTGTTGAATGCACCGCCGGTGCTCTTAACCCATTTCTCGCAATATAAAAAGCGACCTGTGGTAGCTCATCGTGTTTCGCGGTATCCCGATTTATGTTGTCGGTGCTCCTAGACCATGTTCTAAAATGACTCCGATCACCAATTCCTCCTTCAACATCAACTGTTTTTAGAGTCATATTTATTGCTTCTGCCGTCACAGGCATATATCTTCCCCTCACAAAACAATTATTGTCCACTCTCTCCGGAAAGTTGGCATAGAATTCACGCACCATTGCTGTGTTCATTAGTGATATCTTCTCTGGATTTACAAATCTCCTCCACCCCATTATCTCAATCATTGCCCGAATGGGCTCATAAACATCCCCTTCCTCAAACGACTCCCTCTGATAGTCCATTCCCCTTTCAGGGATTAAGGGCCTAGTACTAAGCTTTTTGTATCTTTGGAAGGCTTCGTAGCTCACAAACCTAGTATTATCGTATTGCGGGGCTGAGGTGGATGTGGAGGCTCTTCTCTTTCTGGTGGACATGGTTAGAATAGTTTCTGCAGCTTACACTTTATTAGCACAAGTGTTCTCTAACACAATCAACAATCTAGCAGCTGAAACACAAAACACCCCCAAACTTCAATTCTACTACTCAATACCCACACCCTCCTTTTCTACTCTTTCTCCAAACTTCACAATCAATTTTTCAGCACCCAAACTACTTCACAACTACAATACTCCCTCAAACTACTACCTCCTGTGACTTCAGTAAAGATCTCAAGAACAGAAAAAGATTACCTTTTTATGAGAAGATTCAAGTTGTTCTTGTTTCTAATGGTGGTTTGAGGTTATGGAATGGAGCTTTGTTGTTTGAGATAGCTAAGGGTTTTTAGGAATTTAAGAGTTTTGGTTGTGGTTGGGTTGGATTTGTGGAGGATTTGTGGGCAAATTTTTTTTGGATTTTCGTGTGTTTTTGGAGGAGGGTGTTAGGTTTTGGTTTTTTGAATTTGGGGCAAATCTGATTTTTGGATGTTTTTAAGTTTCTGGATTTTTGCTTCGGCCATGCTGCTTTTAGCCATACCAATCTTCAGATTCCTTCAGATTTTCTCACATGGCGCTAAACTTGGCAAATTTTACGATTTCGCCATGAGCTTAAACTTCAGCGCCTTGATTCTTTTCGCGCGACCACGATCCTGGCGGCTACCCGCTTTTTCCGAAATCACGGCTTTTCTTCGATTTTTCGCCTTCGTTTATTGGCTGCACTGCCACAATACAACACAAACACTACCTCCGTGAGACCGTTCTTAATAAAACTACTAAATTAAAATAAAATAAATCAAAATAATTTGGGTTGCCTCCCAAGTATTTGTCTTTAACGTCTTTTAGCGGACGCAAGTTTCTTAGTTTTAATAACCGCGGGTGGATCAAGCCCCAACTAATCCATTTCCTCCACATTTTGCGCTTTCTTTTCTTCTTTTCTTCTTAGCATTATCGATGAAGGGAGTTCGGGAACACATACTGCGTCGGGGGTTTGCAAACCATGCACGCTGCTGGCTCATCTCCTTTGGTTGACTTGTAATGGCTCACAGTGGGCTTGATGGTGCTGATTGCAAAGCACCTGCTCATGGTTGGTGGCTCGATGACATGTTTAAAGACCTTAAACACCATTTCTTCCTTCTCCACCCTTAGTGTTAGCTCTCCTCTTTCTACATCAATCAAAGCTCTCCGTTGCTAGGAATGGTCTCCTAATATGATAGGGATTTCCGCATCTTCTTCCATGTCTAGAATGAGGAAGTCTGCGCAGAAAGAAAAATTTCCTACTTTAACAATCACATCCTCAATCTTCCTCGATGAACCATCGCCCCATCGGCCACCGCAGCTCATCGTGGTCGGTTTGGCCTCACCTAACTCCAATCGTTTAAATACCGATAAGGGAATCAGATTTATACTTCCCCAAATCACACGTAGCTCATTGCAAGTCACCCCGCCATCGTGCAGGTAGTGTAAAGCTCCTCGATCCTTTAATTTTGGTGGCGCCTTCTCGCAAGATAGCACTACATTCTTACAGTGCTACTATCTCATATTCCGCCAGCCTTCTTCTTCTTCCCAATATTTCCTTCATGAACTTGAAATAGGAGGCATCCGCTCTAATGCTTCTATAAAGGGATGTTGATATGCAGTTTTCTGAATACCTCCAAGAATTTGGAGAATTGTTTATCAACCGCCTTCCATTGTAATCTACGAGGAAAGGGATTTTTATGTATACTCCTTCTCCGAGTTTTCTATCACCGGGCTAGGTTCAACCACCTTCTTTTTTCTATCTCTGTATTTCTCTCAATCTGTCAAGAGATCGCCGCTCCAATCGCTTTTCCACTTCTCAACCGCATCGCTCGACATCGCTTCTGATTTACCTCTGTGTTGCTTGACAATGTACCTCGTGGCTCATTGTTTGATTGCTTTTGCTACGCCCACTTGTGTTCCAAATTCTGAACGAGGATCTCGCTTCACGAATCGAGTCGGCGTTGGCAAGTCTTTACCGCTCGGCTCGTCGACTTTTTCTTTGAACCGGCATTGAATCGCTGAGGCCGCTGGGCTTGAATGAAGGGCGGTGCTGATTCTGCTCGCATCGCCTGTATTGATTCTGCTGCCCCTGGTCTCCTCTCCGTGAGAAATTTGGGTGATTCCTCCACCCTGGATTATAAGTGTTGGAGTAGGGGTTGTTCTGTGGTCTCTGATAATTAACCACGGCCTGACACTCTGCATGCTCCATTGGTATATTATTGGGATCAGCTGAAGGACACCTATCGAATGTATGTGGGCCACCACATATTTCACAACTTTTAGGCATCTGGACCGCATTCACTGACACTGTATGTTGCTGCAACTGTTTTGCCAAAAGGGCCACTTGGGCATTCAACGCAGCAATAGCATCTATCTCGTGGACTCCCACTGTTCTCCTCCCACTTGTCTACCTCTCTTCTGTGACATGGTTATTGGTGACCATATCTTCTAATAACCCATGAGCGTCGTGGGCTGTTTTCCTCATGAATGCCCCACCTGCTGCTGCATCTATGATGGTTCTGGTTGTACTGCTCAGCCCGTTATAGAAGATGTGGACCAAGTTCCACAACTCAATGCAATGGTGTGGGCATTTTCTCTGCAAGTCTTTGAACCTTTCCCAAGCTTCATACAAGGACTCTCCATCTGCTTGGTAGAAGTTGTTCAACTCCCCTCTCAATTTTGCTGCTTTGCATGGGGGAAAGAACTTGGCTAGGAATTTATGTGCCACCGTGCCATGTGAAAATCGAATCGTGGCAGGAATTCAACCATACTTTTGCTCTATCCTCGAGTGAGAAGGAAAGAGCCTCAATCTGACAAAGATCATCGATGCGCCGTTATATCTGAAAGTTGCACATAGCTCCAAGAAATTAGCTATGTGCATATGTGGATCCTCCGATGGCAGCCCTCCAAATTGCACTGTGTGTTGTATCATGCTCAGAATCGCCGGTTTTATCTCGAAGTTGTTTGCTCCTATGGCAGGGAGCCTAATACATGCGTGCTCCATTCACTCTAGGCGCATAGTCTCCCAAGCTTCTTCTGCACGGACTTGAACTCTTTCCTCGACATCCATAGGTACTTGCCGAGGTATGGTGGATTGGGTTGATTTTCTCCTAACCCTTCTCATCGTATTTGTTGTTTTGGACACCGTCCATCTCTATCAAGGTTGCAATCCACTGATTCTTTCTGTTTTGTTTACAGGTTTTCTCAATTTCTGGATTGAATGGAACAAGAGTGTCTGCTCCTCTTCTCCTTCGCATAAACTGATTTCCTGAAATAGATCAAAAACAGACAACAAATCACGGCACCCTGATTTTTACCAAAAATAACGAAAACGTGAAAATTAAAAATAAAAATTAAAAACCAAATTAGAAATTAAAAATAGATAAATTTGATATTGAACTATGCCTAATCCCCGGCATCGGCGCCAAAAACTTGATGCGCGAAAAGATGCACACACTTTAACGCAAGTGCACGTTATCGTGACAAGTAATATAATCCTGGTAAGACCGAATATCGTCCACAAGGATTAGGGTTCAAGTGCCAACTATTTATCTTTTGGTATCTATTTGGTAAATTGATATTTGATTTTGTTGTTTATAACTAAGAATTATAAAGACTATTTTAACTAATGAGTTTACTTCAGTTGTGATGGGAATAGGGCTTCCATGTCTCCTCAACTATCCGCTTATGTTATTTATTAATACAACGAATTATGGTCTTCTTCTCTCGGAGCTAGCAGGTTTACGAAATCGTTTTATATTCCCGTTAAGGATATATAAACACTCAACCCCAGTATTGCACCTTACCTATCTTTCGGTGATAAGGATAACTCTATAGGAGAATTAAGAACAAAAACCTAGTTAACCGTCACGCACCATGCGCAAAATTAGGGTTTTTAAGCCTCTCATTAACGCTACATAAATAATTGAGGTATTTTCATCCCCAATCCAAGAATGTCTACCCAACTTACAGCATATTCACAATCTCTCCTTTCGAAGTAAATTAGAAATCATATAAGGATAATTAGTTGTCAATTAATTACCAAGCATTCAACGCAATTATTGGATAAATCTCTCAAAGAATAATAATAATCATAAACATGTATTAATTCATAACATAAGTTTCTAGTGAATCAACATGGAAAGCCCTATAAGAGAATTAGTTCATAGCCATAGATATGACAAGAACTAATTCAAAGTTCATCATGCAAAAAAAATTGAAATAAAAGAAAAGAAAAGGAAAAGAAAGTACTAAATTATGGTCTCCAATCTTCAAGCAAGAAATCTTGAGTTGTGCAAGAAGGGGAACCCTTAAAATCTGCCTAGGGTTCTCCTTTTATAGGCTGAAAACCGCACTTAACTTTTCCCTGCAGGCCTGGCCCAGAAAAATGTCAAAACCCTGATTTTTCCCGCGTCGGCGCCGCGGCGCCGGAACTTCTTTGATACTTCGGGTGAATTGGCGCCGCGGCCCTGATTCTCTGCTGTCTGACGGCGTCGCGGCGCTGCAACTTCTGTAGCCTCTCTGATGATTAGGCGCCGCGGCCCTGCACCTGTTGACATGGCGCGCGCTGGGTCTTCTGCAACCTCTTCGGACATTGGCGCGCGCTTCGCTACATCTGCGAGGCGCCGCGGCGCTGGTCTGGGTTTCAGCCTCGTTCGCCAATTTCTCTGTTTTTAGCTCTGGAACCTCCTCTTTTGCCCTCTTTTGGCTCATTTTCCGTCATTTGGCCATTTTAACCACTTTGACTCAAAAGAAAGGAAAACTACCCTAATACGACACTTATTTGTACAAAAAGGGACGAAAGACTAACTAAAAATGACTCGAAAAGTGTATATAAAATACACCGATCACGGTGCTGTCGACGGTGAGGAAGGAACCTGTTCGCAGGAGTTGGAGCGTCGCGACGCTGACCCTTGTGGCCTCGGCGCTGACGCTGAAGAAGTGCTATGCTCTAGTTGCCTTAGGATGATGGGAGAGATAGCAGACTCGACAAGAAAAGAGTAATCCGATTTTTGGAACTGTTTAAAATTTGAAAACGGGAATGTGGTCTCGTCGAATTGACGTGACGAGAGATGTGGATCTGACGAGTGGACAAGTCATAACATAGATAGCTCCTATGGTTCGGCGGGAAGCCTAGGTAGACACAAGGAGTGGACCGGGGGGATAGTTTGTGAGGGGCAGTAGAGGCAAGGTTAGGATAGCATAGACAATCGAATATTCGTAGATGATCATAAGAGGAGACTGTATGATAGAAAATTTCGGTAGGGGTCATATTGTGAAGGGTGCTAGTTGGGAGGATATTGAGAACGTATTCTAACATTTTAGCAGCATAGACCCAGAATGATGGAGGTAGAGAGGCATGAATCAATACAGTGCGAATCATATTGTTAATGGTGCGGATGATTCTTTCAGCTTAACCATTTTGAGGGGAGGTGTGAGGGCATGAGAACCGAAAAATCATGCCATTATTAGTACAAAAATGGTGAAAAATAGAGTTGTTGAATTCACGACCATTATCGCACTAAAAAGATTTTTTATCTTTTTCAAATTGTGTTTGAATGAATGTTCGAAACTCAAGAAATTTGACAAACACTTTCAATTTAAATTTGAGAGGATACAACCAAACAATGTGAGAAAAGTCATCTAGTAGGATAAGATAGTATTTATGATCGAGAGAACTAACAACATGTGATGTTCATAAATAGGCATGTATAATATCAAAGGGTGAAAAAGTAACACCAGTGGATGACTTAAACAGAAGACGAGTATGTTTGCCTAAAGAACAAGAAACACAGTTTTGGGCAAGCTTTTCATTACAAGTAAGGAAATTACTACCTCTAAAAAAATTAAAAATTGGGGCTCCTGGATGACCAAGCCTATTATGCCATGTGGAAGAAGAAATGGCCGCTAGAGAGACGGGAGAGCTAGATCTGACAGCGGAGGTGGGAGTGAATGGATAGAGATCCCCCGTACTATTGCATCTCGTAAGAGGTGTCTCCGTATGAAGATCCCTCACAGTGAAACCATAAAGGTCAAAATCAACGGAGACAAAGTTATTACGAGTGAATTTGCGGATAGAGATTAGATCATTGATCATATATGGGGCATATAGGGTATTTTGAAGGGGGAATGGATGAGGAGGTGGTGTGTAGGATGTACCATAACCCTTTACTGGATTGCGGTGGCCAATACCAACTGTCACAAATTGAGGATGCTTTAAACCAAACAGTTTGAGAATATTACCTGCAGACCGGGTGAGGTGAGAAGTGTCTCCGGAGTCCATGTACCAATTATTTTCAGGCTGTTGCATGTTGAGACAGCTGAAGGTCTGACCCAACTCAGTGGGTGTCATCTTTGGGCGAGTGCTGGTGTTGATGCTACTTGGCGGCGCGCGACATCAGACGGTATCGTTGGGGCACCGTGGTCTTGGCCGAATCTGTGGGCCCTGTTGTAGCTGCTGTTGATTCTGTTGTCCGCGACCCCTACCACGACCACGACCTTCTCTGTCGCGACCCTTGCCACCGCATCCCTGCTCCGGTTGAGAGTTTTCTGGCAGCGTTGGATCTTGAGGGCGTGTTTCGATAGGTAACGTCTTCTGAGTGTCCTCATTCTGCTTAGCACGGCGAGTCTCTTCGAGCAGAACGAGCTTTATTAAAACTGGGAAGCGGATCTGCCTGTTGAATTATGACGGCTAATGTATCATAGTCGCCTTTGGGAAGGCCTGCAATCAATTGCAACACCATCTTAGTGTCCGAGACAGGCGTGTCGACGTTGGAGAGTTGATCCTTCAGTAGTTTCATCTGTCTGCAGTATTCAGTCATGTTGGAGAAATTTTAAAGGCGTGTATTGTTAAATTGTTCCTCCAAATACACTGTATTAGTGTACTTGTTATCTTAAAATATTTCCTCCAAGCGGTTCCATAAATCACGGGCTGTGCCACCAGATTTGATGATAGTAAGAAGAAGATCCTGAAAAATAATACCATAAATTCACTGTTTGACGCCGGCGTCTAGACGACGCCAAGTAAACTCATTTGTTACACCTCATAAGTTTAAGGCGATAATTAGAGGATTAATAATAATAATTGTATATTCCAAAAGAGGTGATGGACTAATATCATATTATGATATCAAGTATACGAAGTTTTTATGAGTTTTTAGAATTTAAAAGAAGTGGGATCTAGAATTAATTATGTGTGTAATTGATTTAATTGTGGGACAGAGAATTTATTATGGGGGACAACCATTCCATGTGTCACCATGAGGACAAGTTAGCAAATGACTAAGCCTAAGGGTAATCGGTGGCTGCTTGTGTGATTAAAAGTTGGTGGGTTTAGGAATCATCACTTCACTACACTTATTGTAATAGATAGAGTATATAAATTATTAGCCTAACATACTGACTACTAGCATCTCTTTTCTTAATAAACAGTACACTACTTTGGAAAATAAGTCCAACCCCTTTATACGAAATTAAGATAAACCAACCACCTTCAACTTTTACCCATTCCTGTTTCTAGCTTAGTTAGAACAAAATTCCTAATTATTAAGTTTCAAAAATTGGGCAGTGCGCGATTCATTTCTTTAAGGGCAGCAATAGTTAACTCTTTGGAGCAAAACGTCCAACAAGTAATAAGGGGCGGGTTTCGTTATTATCGAGGTATGTTAAGACAAATTCTTCTTTCTTTTGGCATGTTCTACGTATGAATTGTATCCGTGGTAATGTTCCATAAATTATTCTACTCCTAAAAGTTAAGAATACTCATGTCATTGATTCCTATGCTAAAGGCATGTCTAAACATGTTTCCAAGACCTTATTGAGTCATACAGAAAAGATGATGATATTCAATGTGTTAAGCGAAGGTATGTGCACTAACAACGTAAATGGAATGTTGAGATAATTTTGACTACTTGTTGAAATGATAGTAATTATTGGTTGGATTTGAATTATTGGTTTGATTTGGATTATCGGTTGGATTTGAATTGTTGGTTGATTTGGATTATTGATAAAATTGTGGATACACACATAAACAAAAGAAATGCTGTCCAAATTTTTATAGGAATAAGAGAGTCATTATTCATATAACTTACATTAGAAAGCATAGAATTGGCGAGCGTATTATTCCTTATTATAGGTTGAAGTACTAGACAATGCATACCTTAATATTGAGTTGAGTATTTCGCCTAAGAGATATGTAAAACTCTTCCTTCCTTCTTTTTGACATGATTTTAATGAAAGTACGGCGGACGTACGTAATTCCTATAAGTTCAGTTTTAAATGATAATTGTTGATTAGTGTCTATAATTTTCAGTAAAAGAGTTTATTATGATGATATTAGATGATTTTTAATTGCATATGGTTGCTCATAATATCTAATCGTGCTAAGTATTATTGTTTCACTCCACCAAGTCCCGGGTCGGATCATGTTCGTGCGCAGCTTTACAGAATTCATCGAGTCCCTCACTAGAGGGCCGAGACACATTATATACATATATACAGATTTTATCGAGTCCTCCATGTAGGTCGAGACATGATATCTTGCACATACTGAGACTTCTATCGAGTCCCTCACTAGAGGGCCGAGACATGTTATACTGATTGATATACAGACATAGACATAGTGACAGCATGAGCAAGCACTCATGATTTCTGATATGACTCTCGTTTTTGTTAAGCTCGATGACTCTCTATCTTTACTTGACACAGTTGTGATTTCATTTTCAATATTTCATGTTTTTCATACTCAGTACATTATTTTGTACTGACCCCCCTTTCTTCGGGGGGCTGCGTTCATCCCCGCAGGTTCAAGTGTTCAGATAGGTGACCCCCCAGTTTAGGACCTCTATTCAGCAGTTGGACAGCTCCATTGTTCCGGAGCCGGCTATTTGGTACAGAACCTCTTTATTTTGATTGTATATATTTCATGGGCCCGACGGGGTCATGTCCCGTCTTATGTCGTGGTCATACTCTTAGAGGTCTGTAGACAGTTGTGGGCGGTAGATGTGTTTTGGTTTGATGAAGATTGTTATGCGTTTTAGTCAACTGTATTGCTCTACTTTGTTTTGGGATGTTCCCGTATATAGTGGGGCAGCCTTGTCAAGGTGCCTATTATGACTGTTTCTTTGTTTATTTAATGTTATTTGGTGGCAGCCTAGTCGTCTAGCCTGTTGTGATTGTTGGTTAGTTGTGTAAGGCAGCCTTGTCGGCTCGCCTATTTTGGGGATATGTTATAAATGCAGCGTTGTGCTGCCGAAATTTCTATAGATCTCGGTATTAAATGGATTAAGATTGACATGTCAGTAATGACGTCCAATTAGGACGTTTAGTCGCGGCCCGTCGGGTCGGGTCGTGACATCATCAACCTCTGGAGGGCGCGGAATAGTGTCGTTGATGTGGTCAAGCACGTTATAGAGACATGCATGATTACGAAACAGTTCAACCCAAGGAGAATACTGACTTTTTTCTTGATCAAGAAGAATGAGAATATAATTCTTGATATTGGTAACAGTGAGGGTGAGATGAAAAGAGGATAACGACGTGGTGGTGGAATTTGTGGAGGTAGATGCGTCAGAATCAGAAGCGTAATCCTGAGTATCCATTTAGATAAGAGAGAAAAGAAGGAGAAAAACTACGAATTTTGGGAGAAGATGGGGAAAGAACCGCGGCGCAGAATCGAGTGGGGGCTGGCGGCGTGGCGCAGAGGGTGGGGCTGGTCGTGGCGCAGAATCGGCTGTGAGGGGGCTGGTCTGCGACTCACACAAAGAAAAATTCTAGGATTTTGTGTTAGGCTTTTGATACCTTGTAAGATGATATTAATCTCCCTTAGAGAGTTCTCATTAATATCAAAGTATATATAGAGTACAATATTCATCCCTTATACAATAGGATCTCAAGCCTATACAAAAGAGAAATTCTAGTCTTACCATAATTATATTTACACAATATATAGAAATATCTAATTATGGGTAGGGATACAATTGTTTCTATAATATACATGTTTACGGGATGAAAGAGGATGGCGACGTGGTGGTGGGATTTGTGGAGGTAGATGCGTCAGAATCAGAAGCGTAATCATGAGTATCTATTTAGAGAAGAGAGAAAAGAAGAAGAAAAACCAAGAATTTTGGAAGGAAAGGGGGAGGAACCGCGTCGAAACTGCCCGGGGGTGGAGGGGTGGGGGGCTGGTCGGCGGCGGCTCACACAAAGAAAAATTCTAGGGGTTTATGTTAGGCTCTTGATACCATGTAATATGATATTAATCTTTCATAGGGAGTCTTCTCATTAATATCAAAGTATATATAGAGTACAATATTCATCTCTTATACAATAGGAATCTCAAGCCTATACAAAAGAGGAATCCTAGTCTTACCATAATTATATTTACACAATATATGGAAATATTCTAATTATGGGTAGGAATACAATTATTTCTGTAATATACATGTTTACACCATGGTTTGTATTTAGTTTAAAAATTGGTTACTTTGATTCGTATGTGAAATTTTGTCACATCAAAACATAAGCAAGAGAATAAACAATATAAGTCTGCATGGACTGGTTCTCAAGGAGATTGGAAAAATAGCCAAGATCGAATCCCGTCAGCGGCAGAGTGGGGCTTACTTCTTGAAATAAATGAGGGTCCCTTGTGCGCAGCGTGGTAGTGGTCTAATCTTTGAAACTAGTTGAGTTACCATGATTAACTCTTTCACAATCCTGTCGGACCGGGGTGTGGACACTCCGGGGAGATTCACCTTTTAGGAAAAATAAACAATATAAAGTTGTCAATCTCCCTTTATTCCATGAAAGAGAATTCAAATTTTAACTTTCCTACATTTTTTTTACAATTCATTTAACTTGATTGATCAATGATGTCCTTTGCTTTCGGTCAGCCACACAGGTGGAGTTCATTTTAAAATACAAGTTCCGTGAACTCAATAACTTTGATCCAAATTTTATATTTGACTTAAGAATTTAATTTAATATGTCAATACAATTATCATTTTAGATTCCAATAATCTAAAAGAATAAAAAAAATTAACTTATAAACTTTAAATCTTGGCTTCACCTAAATTCCAAATGCCTATAAACTTATAAGGGATTATGTCATACGAATGACTTGGGATAGATAAATTGGGAATACATAGACCCTTACCTTTAGGCCTTTTCATTTAAACTTTCTACATTGACGCGGTTTAGTCATTGGAATTGGGATTCCCTGAAAGTGGAGTGAGGCGAGAATTGAGAAAAAAGGGAACATCCGCCAATTGGCCCTTTTTTTCCTTTTAACTTTTTGTCTCCTCCATTTACCATTCCGACACTAACAGGTTTCTTACGGACAGTTCTACAATTCGTTGGAAATGACAAACCAAAATCTACATATTCACTCTATGTGCCCTCCCAATTCAAAATTATTGGCTTCATATATATATATTTTTTATAATCGAGATTTTCAGACTTGCGTCTGACTACTTCACTGATATTATCCAGACGTTCTCGAGGTGATGACATCGGTCCTTCAACAACATCACCAGTAAATCGCGAGATGGCATCGGTCCTTCAACAACAACACCAGTAAATCGCGAGATAGCATCGGTCCTTCAACAACATCACCAGTAAATCGTGAGATGTACTTCAATGGCTAGTTTCTGAAAGCGTACAACTGATCAATGAGACAATGTCAAATTTTCCAACATGCATAATTTCTTCGCGCCTGCTGAGAATCGAACTCACACTGTCCATGCCAGAGCGTCTTATATCGTCCAGGCTTTACCACTGGACTATGCCCCGGAGGACGTTATTGGCTTCATACTTTTTTTGGTTTCCCATGGTATTTGTATTGGAATTCGACTATATTTGGATTCACACCGCGTATGGCTCATTTTCGAGAAGCTCTCCCTATCAAGGATTTTTCTATACTCAATTCTTAAATCCGAGACTTCTGATTAAGGAAGGAGCAGCCCCGTCCAGAGGTGAATCCAAGATTTCAAAAGAATGGGTGCACCATTTAAAAAAAAGACACAAAAGTGTAGAAAGTTGAGTATCCACTCTGTCAAGTTTGACCATGATTTTCTTCAATTAATTTTAGATATATTTTAAGAATTATACACATAATATACCAAATTTAATCGAATAATCATGAGTTTACGTGACTCATTTTTTATACATAAATTTGCCTCAGGCCCCATCCGTTGCACCATATCTATTAACTTCATACTTAGTCTCTGGAAAAAAAATGTGTGGTTGATGACTTGATGGTGAAACAAAACCAAGAGATTTATAATTCTTTCTTTTTCATGACAAGTTTACGAAGATTCTCTTTAGACCGACAGTGTAATTTGATTGCTAAAACAACTGCTTATGATAATAATTGAGTCATTACGAGAGGTGAACCACAAATGCTAAGAAGGAGATTTAAAACGCTTATAATAGTAATGAGTTATAAAAGAATTTCAACCTTCATGTTGGAAGGAATCTCATTCTCATTATTCAAACTTGTACAATTCTACTCATTGCAATTATAATCATTAACCTCTCATTGTTGACTCAAAATCGAAACAATTAAGATAAGGACCGGAACAATCTAGTTGAGAAGATTCATCTTGATTTACGATATTACAAACTAATTTTCTTACTTGTTATTTCCATTTGCTATTTATTGTTTATTGTTTTTTACTGTAGATCAATCCACTTATCCTTAAATCACTTACAAATTCAACCGTATCTTTTTTTAGGTAAACAATTTCAACTATTTATACATATACAAAAAGATCTATTTATATCCTATTTGCACATTATAATTTTCAAATTAATGAATTTGAATTGAACCCCGTCCTTAATTTTAGCTCCTCTCACTGATCATTACGAGACATTACAGTAACCAAAAGTCTAAACTCGAATCATATGACCTCTTATTTATTGTCGTCCTTGTGATTTCTAGTTAAACAGCTTTAATCTTCAATCAATTGATATGCCTATTTTTTTATATCTCTGGTCGTAAATTTTCATAAATTTAACAAATTAAAAGTGCTTAACTATATAATTATGGATGTGTTATAAATTTGTATTGATATCTCATATTTGAGTGTAAATATATTCCTAGAAATAAGATAAATATCTCATAATTTCTATATAAAGGGATCAATGACATATTTTAGTTAAGTGATAATTAGATGTGCTTAGCCTAATTACAAGGAGAAAATCAAAATTTATTAATAATCTAATTGGACCTGGAACACTAGCAATCCATCTAGTTTTGAGCCCAGAATTGTAACATCAAGTTCTGTAATACTGAGCTTACAGCCCAACCTTTCCTATGGTTGGTCAAGCGCCCCTTCATCAGTTTCTTCAGCTACTCGCAGCCCAACAGAAAAATGTCATACCAATTGATTACCTCTCAGTCTAGCGTTCGGCATAAGAAGATGATACTTCGATGTGCTTCGTAATAGATCAAATCATTAAACTTACAATCTATGTCATCTCAAATAAGGTACTTAGTATAACTTTAAATTCATAATGGTTTAGTAGCCCACTTGTAAAATTATTTTAGTTTTATGTCTTTTTTACAAGATATCTTCATTTTTACACATAAGTGATCTGAAAAGATTATTTTTTCTATTCAAATTGTAAGAAAGCAAGAGATCTCATTGTAACAAATAACTCAAGGCTCGAAGAGCCAATAAACATCATCAACTATATATATATATATATTATACATGTACACACAGAGACGTGATATAAGACAAAGCAAACTCTAAAGACTCCTACAAGTACTGAACTAGGAGTCCTAACTCCTACATGTATTAGACTATGAGTCCTAATGTGGCCTATCAATCTGGATGATATGAAATTACGAACATATTATCACGTAAAAAGCAAAATTGAGATGAGGGTAAACCCTTTATAAAGACGTCAACTAATTGTAAGTGAGATGGCACATATTGGACAATAAAATCCCCTTGATCTACTTTGTCACGAACATAATTGAAATAATCATCAATATGTTTGGAGCGGTCATGAAACACTAGGTTACGATACATGTATGTTGAACTAACATTGTTACATAGAACTCGAACCGGTTTACGAAGCTAAATACCAAGCTCACAAAGAATATGACGAATCCAAGAAGTTTCAGCTATAATATAAGCAATAGTCATGTACTCAGCCTCGGTAGACGATCTTGAGATTGTCGGTTGTTTCTTTGCACGCCTAGAAATAAGATTGGAACCCAAGAACACAACAAATTCAGTAGTAGAACGCCGACTATTAGGACATCCGACCAAATCAACATCAGAGTACGCAACCACCATTGAAATGGATGAAGCGGAACGCAAGAATAATCCACAGGTAATAGTATCTGAAAATGCGCTTCACGCAATGCAAATGAGTAGTACAAGGGGAATGCATGAATTGAGAAACAACATTTACATCATAGGCAATATCTGGATGAGTCAAAGTCAAATATTGAAGAGCACCCAACATGCTCCTATATTCACTAGGATCTGAAATTAATTCACTATCCATGAGAGAAACAAAAGTACGAGAAGCAATAAGGGTACGGACAGACTTACATGTATGCATGTGAAACTTAAGAAGCAGATCAGAAATGTACTTCTATTGAGATAAATGGAGACTATGAGGAGCGAATAACTTGAATGCCAAGAAAATAATAGAGATCATCTAAGTCTTTCATAGCAAATTGGCAAGAAAGTATACCAATGAACTTATCAATGAGAGATAAATGACTATGGATAAGAATGATATCATCAACATAAAGTAATAAAATAAGGATACCTGATGTGGAGCAATGAATAAATATTGAAGCATCAGATTTACTGTAAATAAAACCATGAGAAAGAAGAAATGTACTAAAGCGATGAAACCATGCACGTGGGGCCTGTTTTATACCATAAATAACTTTGATTAATTTGCACACATGTTGAGGAAAGTTTGGATAAATGAAATCAGGAGGTTGTTTCATAAAGACTTCCTTGGTAAGAACACCATGCAAAAAAATATTTTTAACATCTAACTGACGTATCTCCTAGTCCGGTACCTATAGAAGTTAGGACTCATAGTTCATTACTCGTATAGGAGTCTTTAGAGTTTGATTGGTCTTATATCACGTCTCTGTGTTACACTATATATAGTTGATGATGTATATTGGCTCTTTGAGCCATGAGTTATTTGTTACATGATATCAGAACAGAGGCTGCATGTGCAATTATAGATGTAGAAAAAGGCAACGAGACATCTGAAGAAGATGAACTTGCAAGCGGCTGGAAAGCCATATCAACCTGAAAAAGTATTCAAAAGAACAATGAGATATAAAGAGATTTGGATTATTAATAGGTATTATTGGACGTCTGATACCATGTAACAATAACTCACGGCTCAAAGAGTCAATATACATCATCAATTATATATATTGTACATATACACACAAGACGTGATATAAGACAAAGCAAACTCTAAAGACTCCTACAAGTATTGAACTAGCTAGGAGTCCTAACTCCTACATGTATTGGACTAGGAGTCCTAATACTCATTTTCTCTTAAAAAATTCAGGGTCATTATTATCCCGACAAGTCCCCTTATATGACATATAGACGTGATATAAGACAAAGCAAACTCTAAAGACTCTTACTAGTACTGAACTAGGAGTTCTAACTCCTACATGTATTGGACTAGGAGTCCTAATACTCATTTCCTCTTTAAAAAAATCAGGATCATTATTATCCCGACAAGTTCCCTTATATGGTATAGTCTCTTTTTGTACTAATATTTATGAATTGTGTATTTCATACTTCCATATTACAATCAACTCATATTCTAACCTCTTTGTATCTTAATGCTTTTTGTATTATAACACACATATTATTAATTCTCCACATAACAATCCACATATTCTTTGGTATGTGTACCCAATGATCCCTTAATGAAAGTTTATTTTGATTGGTAAGCAATAAATCTAGGACATATGTGGTGTGGGGGTGTTACCGTGTTAGAAGTGTTATCTTAGATCATTTTCTACTATTTTCGTGAAGGCACATACTATAATTGTACTGATTTTAACGACTCACCGACCTGAAGTGTTATCTAATGGTTATATGCACATATAATATGTATAACTAAGGGTGTGTTCGGTACAAAAGAAAATGTTTTTTATGGAAAATATTTTTATTTTTTTGTGGTTAGTCCGTAGATAAAAAATATTATTCTAAAAGCATTTATATATAATCTAGACAAATAAAGAAGCAGACCCACGTGGTGAGGAGGGAGGGCACGTGCTCCACGTTAATTTCTGGAAAATTTATATAAATATAATAATATATTGTACACAGTAATAAAAAAAGTGAACCTGGTGCATTGGCCGAAGCCACGGCTTCCCACATAATTGTCCCAAGATAGAGCTCTAACAGAATGTTTTCCATTAGATATTTTTTGTTAATCATCATTTTCTGCACCGATATTGTGACTTTAACCCAAAAAATGTAAGCACAAATGATATACCCAAAATCAATCCTACAACCGTTCACATGTATTTTGCACAACAATTCACTGACCTATCACTTAACATTGTTTCAACAACGTTTACGTTTATGTATTAGGCTACACCCTATATTTGACCAATATACTTATACTTTTGTTGCTGCTCTTACTGGTACGACACGATCATTTTCCCTCAGTCATTCGTAATTAGCTAGCATCGATGTTAAGATAATTGTTAAAGTATATCGGCCATATTGGCCCAGCCGAGAATGGCCCATTCGAGTGAGTCTCTTTCCTTTGTATATTTGGTAAATATTAGATTTAGGTTTGTACCTTAATTAGTAGTGTAATATTACCATAATTGTAAAGTTAGTATTCTTATAGAATAGAGATTCCTAGGTAAAATAGGAAGAGGATCTTTCTTGTAACTTGTATATATATGTCTTAATGAGAATAATCAAGGGATTATTTCTTACATTCTTTCATGGTATCAAGAGTCTACGTTCTCTTTACCTCGCTTCCGCTCTTCAAAATTTCTTCTCTTTTTCTGATTTGTGGATCCACAAATTCTCGATTTTTGTGTTTTTCCTTTTTAACAAAACTGAGTATCTTCTCTTCCAAAATCCTCTCTCCCAAAATCCCTTCTCCGAATCTTGTTGTTCTATTCCCTATGGCTGATAAGAACAATTTTCATCCTGCCCTCTCAGTTTCTAACATCAAGAGCGTCATCCCTATTGTTCTTGATCTTGAAAACGTCCAATATGAGACGTGACAGAGTTATTCAAGATTCATGTTAAAACACATAAAGTTCTTCACCACATCATCCCTCCTACTCCTTCAAAGGAGGGTGATAAGACGTCTACAACTACTGTGCTCACTAAAGAAGTAGACCCAGAATTATGGGACATGCTTGATTCCAAGGTTCTTCAGTGGTTTTATGCCACTATTTCCTTGGACCTTTTGCAGACGATTATGGAACCCAACTCCACAGCTATGGCAGCGTGGGATCGATTGCGAGATATCTTCCAAGATAACAGTCATTCTCGGATTGTTATCCTTGAACATGAATATTCACAGGTGGCCATGGTGAATTTTCAAAACGTTTCTTCGTATTGCAAACGCCTCAAGGACTTGGCAGACCAACTCAACAACGTGAGTTCTCCTATCTCTAATAGTCGTCTAGTTCTTCAGATGGTTGCAGGCCTGTCAGAGGCCTATAGCGGTGTTGCTTCAGTTATTCGTCAGAGTAACCCCCTGCCATGATTTTATCAAGCTCGTTCTATGCTTACTTTGAAATAAGTCGGATTAGCTAAGAAAGTGGCGATTGGGGCCAGTCCTATCGGTATGATGACTGCTTCCAATTTTTCTTCTTTCAATCCAGTCAACGTGACCCAAAATCACAACAACGGGGATGGTAAGAAAGGCCAAAATCGAAAGAATAATGGCAAGAATCGTGGCGGCAACAACGGGGGCAACCGTCAGCAGCAGCAGCAGCAATCCTGGAACCCACAGGGGCCCTCTGGTCAGTGGCAGTGGGTCCCAGCGCCGCAAGTCGCCGCGGCTCAGCCTTACAGCGCCGCGGCACAACCTTACAGCGCCGCGACGCCTCAATATCAGCCCGTACACGCACCGCGGCGAACTTCTTCCGGTCCGGACTCGAGTGCAGACGGCGTATGGGCGGTCCCAAGATCCAAAGATACTGGGCCTCACTTATCAGCCCGCGCGCGATGGCACACTCAGACCGACATTGAAGCAACGATGCACACACTTGGCTTGACTCAACCGGACCCTAATTGGTACATGGACACCGGCGCCACTACCCACATGACATCCGATCAAGGTACTCTCTCGTCTTATTCCAATTTGAGCACTAATCGTGGTATAACTGTTGGTAATGACAATTCTATTCCAATTAAGGGTTATGGTCATAAAACTTTGTCCCCTCCTCATCCATCACTTGTCCTGAAAAATACCCTTCATGCCTCAAAATTAATTAAAAATTTGGTATATGTCCGTAAATTCACAACTGATAACTGAGTTTCTATTAATTTTGATCCATTTGGATTTTCTATGAAGGATTTCAAAACGGGGAGTCATCTCATGAGGTGTAACAGTGGGGGGCACCTCTATCCAATCACACCAAGTCTCATCATCTCGCGTCAAGCTATGTCATCCACCTCTGCAGCTCTTACTCCTTCCTTGTGGCATGCTCGTCTAGGTCATCCGGGGTCGTCTATTTTATCTTCTTTAGATAGATATAAGTATATTTCTTGTAAGGGTACGCGTAGTACTCCACTTTGTCAATCTTGTGCTTTGAGAAAGATTATAAAATTACCATTTGTAGCTTCAAATTCTAATACTTTTATGCCATTTGAAATTATTCATAGCGATTTATGGACATCTCCGGTTCTCAGTTCTATGGATCATCGTTATTATGTTCTATTCTTATATGCCTATACTAAATATTTATGGACGTTTCCAATTGCGAAAAAATCTCAAGTTTTTTCCATCTTCATAAAATTTAGAGCCTTCATAAGAACGCAATTCGAACGGGAAATAAAAAACATTCAATGTGATAATGGGGAATTTAGGGAGTTTTGTGCTAAAAATGGGATAAATTTTCATTTTTCTTGTCCTCATACGTCTTCACAAAATGGGAAAGCTGAGCGAAAAATTTGTACCATTAATAATATTGTCTGTACTTTATTAGTTCATTATTCCGTTCCTCAATTATTTTGACATCATGCACTACAAATGGCTATCGATCTCCTAAATATTCTTCCCTTTAAAGGTTTGACATATTCCTCCCCTCTCAAAGTGTTATACAATAAGACTCTGTCCTACACTCATGTTAGGGTCTTCGGATGATTATGTTATCCACTGTTTCCATCCACTACAATCAACAAACTTCAGACATGTTCTACTCCTTGTGTATTCTTGGGTTTTCCGTCAAATCACCGTGGTTATATTTATACTCCTTGTGTATTCTTGGGTTTTCCATCCACTACAATCAACAAACTTCAGACATGTTTTGATTTGTCCTCTAAATGAATCATCATTAGTCGTCATGCTCTCTTTGATAAAACCCAATTTCCCTTTTCGAAAGTAGAAAAACCCGTACCTACTTCTTATGATTTTTTGGATGATGCTATCTCCCCCTATATTCTCCGTTATTTTTCAGGTTTGCCAGAAAATACGTTAAACCCGTCCTCAGTGCCGCGGCCCTGCATTGAGGCGCCACGACTCCAAAATTCCTAGGAGGCGCCGCCGCGGCCCTGCATAGAGGCGTTACGGCGCCAAATATCCAGAGAGCCCTGCAGTAGTTCTGGCGCCGCGGCGCCGTAGACAGAAATTTCACAAATTTACCAAAATTCACTCAATCCAACCAAGAGTCTTGGTCCAGTCACTCGTAGTCAACGGGATATTTTTAATCCAAAAACACATTTCAATTTGAATTCTAATGTTCTTAAATTCCCTTACCCCGTAATCTTGTGTCTGCCTTAAATGACCCTAATTGAAAAATTGTCATGACC
The DNA here is from genome assembly GCA_029844215.1 of Przewalskia tangutica. Taxonomy (NCBI): domain Eukaryota; kingdom Viridiplantae; phylum Streptophyta; class Magnoliopsida; order Solanales; family Solanaceae; genus Przewalskia; species Przewalskia tangutica. Next base: position 3,281,630 of record CM056732.1, read on the forward strand.
GAGGAATATAATGCTCTTATTGATAATAAGACGTGGGAGTTGGTACCCCGTCCATCTGGTGTTAATATTATTCGATCTATGTGGATTTTTATTCATAAGGAAAATTTTGATGGTTCATTTGCAAGGCATAAGGCTAGACTTGTAGGTGATGATAAGACTCAACAGGTTGGTGTGGATTGTGGCGAGACATTTAGCCTAGTGGTGGCCAGGCTACCGTTAAATCTTGTGCTCGGCACTGCTCTTTCGAAATCATGTCTCATTCATCAGGTAGATGTGAAGAATGTTTTCCTACATGGTGATCTTCAGGAGACAGTGTATATGCATCAGCCTTTGGGATTTAGGGATACTAGATATCCTAATCATGTCTGTCTATTGAAGAAGTCCTTGTATGGGCTTAGCGATCTCACGAGCTTGGTATAAGAGGTTTGCTGATTTTGTTTCGACTATGGGTTTTTCTCACAGCAGGTCTGATAATTCATTATTCGTATATCGTCGAGGATCTTCCATGGCTTATATTCTGTTATATGTTGATGATATTATCTTGACTTCCTCTTCTGATACTTTGCGCAAGTCTATTGTGACAATGCTCAGTTCTGAGTTTGCCATGAAGGACTTAGACCATTTGAGATACTTTTTGGGGATTGCTGTAACTCGTCATGCAAGTGGACTGTTCTTATCACAGAGAAAGTATGCAGTAGAGATCATTGAGAGGGCTGGGATGTCATCCTGTAAGTCCACTTCTACTCCAGTTGATACTAAACCCAAGTTGGGTCGCGAACAGTTCGCTCTCGTATGAGTATCCGGCCGGTATCGTAGTCTTGCAGACGCCTTCAGATATCGGCGCTCACGCGACGGACATTACATATGTCGTACAACAACAGATGTGTTTGTTTATGCATGATCCCAGAGTTGAACATATGAATGCACTCAAACACATTCTTAGGTACATTCAGGGAACACTTGAGTATGGTTTGCATTTGTATCCTTCATCGACGTCTACATTGGTCTCATATACAGATGTTGATTGGGGTGGTTGTTCTGACACCAGACGGTCTACGTCTGGATATTGTATGTTTTTGGGTAACAACTTGGTCTCATGGTCTTCCAAACGTCAATCTACGCTTTCACGTTCAAGTGAAGAGGCCGAGTATCGAGGGGTAGCTAATGTGGTCTCCGAATCATGTTGGTTACGAAATCTTCTTTTAGAGCTTCATTGTCCCATTGAGAAAGCTACCTTGGTGTAATGTGATAATATAAGTGTCATCTACCTTTCTGGTAATCCAGTTTAGCACCATCGTACTAAACACATAGAGATGATATTCACTTTGTTCGAGAAAAGATAGCAAAAGGACAAGTACGCGTCTGCCATGTTCCTTCGAGATATCAAATTGCACACATCTTTACAAAGGGTCTTCCCTCAGTCCTTTTTGAAGATTTTAGAAACGATCTCGTCAGAAGACCGCCTTGTATGGCATGAGGGTGTGTTAAAGTATATCAGCCATATTGGCCCTGCCGAGAATGGCCCATCCGAGTGGGTCCCTTTCCTTTGTATATTTGGTAAATATTTGACTTAGGTTTGTACCTTAATTAATAGTGTAATATTATCATAATTGTAAAGTTAGTATTCTTATAGAATAGGGATTCCTAGGTAAAATAGGAAGATGATCTTCCTTGTAACTTGTATATATATGTCTTTCATTAATGAGAATAATCAAGGGATTATTTCTTACATTCTTTCAATAATAGTGCCCCGCAATCTTTAAATATTAGGTATGTCTCTGATAGAGGGTGGGGTTAGGTGTGAGGTGCGGTGGGGTGGGGTGAGGGATTGGAGGTGAAAATGAGGTGAGTTCTAGGGTGGGAGGAGACAATCAATGTGGAATGCCATTTTTTCACTTGTTTTCTTGCTTTCGTTTTTAAGAAACTTATTTCCTTTACAAAAAAAAAAATTAGCGTGTCGAGCTTTTAGTTTTGGGTCATTAGTCAAATGGATGTTTTTTTATAAAGTGAGATGAGTGATTTTAGTAACCGTAGAATATTGCACATCAGCTAAGTTGATGGAGGTAAAATATTGCACGTCAGCTAAGTGGCTGGAAATATTACCTGGGTGTAGTGAGTGGCTGGTACGAAATGGTAAAAATAAAATACATAGAGAAATAATCCAAAGATTGCTCCATAAAGGTGGAATCTCTCACCCCAGGAGCCCCACATTCCGGTCCGGCATGTATGTGAAGGAGGTAAATCATGGCGACTCAATTGATTTCAAGGGTTAGACCAGTATCACGCTGCGCACAAGAGATCATACTTTATTTCAAGAAGAATTTTTGGTCATTGCTCTAAATATCCCGTTGAAACCAATTGAGTTGTCCAAGCGAAATAATCCAAAGATGAATTAAGAAAAGACGACACGTTTTGGTAGAACATAAAAGATGTGCCTTTAAGAGTTCAATTGCTGATCCATTAGTACATCAACATTTCAGTATAGCTTGACTATGACGAAGTTGCCCAAATTGGTTTTGCAATTGCGTAAGTTATCCAAATAAACACAACATTCACTCTCCCATTGACATAAAGTACTCATAGTCACCCACTGGACCACTCCTAATTAATATTACAATCTTGCATACGAAACTCGTGCTGCAACATTAAGCAATACCACATGCTAGGGCCTCCGGGTGTTAAAAGAAAACCAAAAATATGTATCAACTGACAATCGAACCAAACGATGAACTTAATAATCCGAAGCCCTAGATCAGTTGGTATTGAAGGCAGAGGGTATCCTCATTGGGTGGTGTGGGAGAGCTTGGTCACAAGTTCGAAACCCCACAGAACGTCTGGCTGTCTTCGCTCTTGGGAGTCACATGCGCGCTGCCAAGTGTGGTTTAACTGGTTGACGTGGTTTGCAGGCTATTGCGTAAGTCCGGGGTTTACCCTGTGCGCACTCGAAAGAGCAGCGGCTACGGGTTCCTTCGTCAACAAAAAAAAAAACGATGAACTTAATAAATCGATTTTTCTTTTAGTTTGAATTGGTTTCATACTAGGTCATAAACAAATTGATAATATTTTATTTGGCTGTGTTCACGATAAATTGGAATATAAATCACGATTGTTATATTATTGAAGGTAAATTTCATAGATGGCCATATAACTATCATTTTTTTCATCCAAATCACTTAACTATATTTTAAAATATAAAAATCACAAAATTTTGAGCTTAGTAATACAAAAATCACACCTACCGAAAAATTTACCTCAATGGGTAATATTATTTCTCTTTTTTTTAATTTAATAAATATAAATTCAATTAAAAAGAATTGAACTAACTCGAACCAACGCAACCCCAAATCTATATGCAAAAATTAAAATATTAAAGAAACAAAACCAACCGTTCCCCTCTCCTCTCTTGGGGCTCTCGAACCAAGATAAAGAGGAATAATACAAAAGTTTTTACACAATTCAATAAAATGATATTTATGCATCCAAAAAAAATAAATTAAAAAGGTCAAACACAGACCTTTTATGATTTTTTACTAGAATAAATTCACAGAGCAAGATAAGTTGGCATACCATAATATTGTTTTAAATCTTAAAATTACGATTTCTTCCTCATTTTTTCTTTGGAAAGAAAAGAATTTAATTAAACTCACTTCTTTGCCTGCCAATTTGCTTAATTTAGGTTGGAAATTTACTAAATGTGAAATAAATTTCTATTAAATTATGACTCGAACAATTGGGGTCCCGCACGTCGGAAACATGGTTTTCACACCCGTGCACATAAAATGTCAAGGATCGTAATTTCCTTAAATGAAAGAGATATTGGTACGTATACGAATTGTTTGAGACATGAGAGAATAGATGGTTATTGATCAAATAACAAAGGTTTCACATGGGTAAACAAAGGGATGATATGTGCAATGTGTTAAAAGATTAAACGAGTCATGAATCGCTGCGGCGGGCCGTGATTCGAGCACCATGGCGCGCTTCATGCGGCGCGGCGCCACTGCGAGCTGCGGCGCTACTCTGGTTCGGCCGCGGCGCCTCCCAAAAAGTGCGGTGCTGTGACCATTTTCAGTCCGTTAGAGAAGAATAAAAACTGACGTTTGAGCTGACTATGGAGAATTAACTCTTCATTATTCTGCTCTTGAATTCAGCCATTACTTGACTGAATTGTAACTTCATACTAATGGCCATTACTTGATCATTCAAAGCCATAAATTGGCTAATTTGAGGGTCTTCTTCTCAACACTATAAAATGAGGCCTTTGGCTTATTTGCAAACACACTTGACATTCACTAAACAATTCTCTGAAATTGGCTTCCTCTCTTGCAATCACAAACACTCAAAGATCTTTCTTCCAAAGCAAACACTTGAGTTCCCTTTGCTCATTTGTTTGATTGATATTTTATCTTGGAAGATAAGTTGTCATTACAACCGTTGAAAGAATATACGGGGCAATATTATCTTAAGGATAGATCAAGAATTTGGTCGACTCAGCAAGCCCTCATATTTGATCATTTCCAGATTTCTAACAAATAGTTGTTGTTGTTATTTTCTCATTCTACACATTACCACTCAAAATTTAGTGGCTCAACTTATATATTTCTTTTAATTTGTTAACAACTAAAACGTAAATAAGGATATTGGTTGATGCTGACTTCTCTTTTTGGCTTGAGAGCCCCAGAGGAAGGATCGCATATTCGAGGGAAGAGTTAGTTTTGTTCTTTTAATATTTTAATTTTTGCATATGAGCTTTGAGTTGGGTCGGTTCGAGTCAGTTTGGCTCTTTTTAATGTATTTATTAAATTAAAAATAAAAAGAGTAAAATGTATTATCCATCGGAATGTGATTTTTGCATTAGTAATTAGTAAGCTTAAAATTTTGTGATTTCTGTGTTAGAAATATAATTAAGTGACTTTGGTGGGGGGGAAAGAGATTGTTACGTGACCATCTATGAAATTTACTCATTATTGAAGTTTGCAGGTAACATAAATTTGATGATTTTTACTTTTAAAAACATGATTTAAATCCGTAACTAAATATATTAAATTAGAATTATTAAAAGACAAATAAAAACTTCAAACAATTTTTATTTTATTTTTCAAAACATTACGAATGAGGATAAATATTTGTATCCGTGCGTTTGATTAAAGAGAATAAATAATATTATGTGAGAATATTAATTTTGTATTTTAGTTTTTGTGTTTATATTTTCTCTCAAAAAATATCTTAAATTTACTTAATTCGATGAAGATTTCTTTAGCTAGAATTTCAATTCTATGGGATTAAATATTTTCCGAAAAATAGATATAACATCATCATATTTGTATATAGAAAATCCTTCACAAATACATGTTTAATTACTTATTCGTGTTTGACTTTGCATACCTCTTAAAATAAATAAAATGATAATTTTACTATATAAGTCATCCACTCATTAGAAAATGAATTGAAAATAATTAGTAATTAATAATGAGAGTAAAATAGGTATAAAAAGTAAATTATCTCTTGATTTTTAATCAGAATAAGTAAAAGTGGAAATCTGTTTTTAGTATAGTGGACAAGTAAAAGTGAACGGAGAAAATATTTAAGAGCGTTTAGTGTAATTAATCCAAAATATCATAAACTGTTAGATTAGGAAACTTAAATGCATTTAATTACACCCATCTTTTCGGATTATTAACCCGATAAGAAGCACATATTTCAAGTTATAAATCTACAAGTTCATTTTAAGTTCGAAATAATGGTCATTTCTTAATCTCGAAAATCGTCTATTTTTTAACGAACAATAAAAACTTGAAAAGGAATTGATTATGTAAGATATATAGTGTATACATGCATTGTTTACAAAAGTTTAGTAAGATGCGAACATAAGTCGCTCCAAGAAAAATGAAAAGTAGGCCGGTGAGTATTATGAATTACCTTCCTCCACTCATTCATGTCGGGTCGGGGGGTGGGATTCTGTGGGCGAGGATTTCGCCTTTTGCTTCCAAGAAAAATGAAAAGTACAAAAGTAATTAGGCAATACCTTTGCTATAATTGAAAATTAAAGTCTAATCATGGCCGTTTAAGACAAATTTGGGTGTCGTTTTCAGGGAGTTGGTACTTGATACAAGGTGCAATGCACCAGCAAAAATTGCTAAGTGGCCATAGTTTTATCGACTCCCACATGCATAAAACTACTAAAAATCACAAAACTCACTTACCGCCCCGGATCATGATAGAATGAATAGAATTCTTAATGAGAGACATTTTAAGTTTGAGTCCTCAAATAGAAAGAATTTTGGTAGGAAGCACTTCCCCTTTTAATAGACACTCAAGCTTGGGAAATTTATCTCACTCTGATCTTAAAGGTTTTTAGAACATTTTCTTGTATAGATTTAACATTATATTCATTGACGGGCTCAGAAAACCTCAGCACATGATAAGTGAAACTAACAACAATATTATGTTCTTTTAGGGGTCAATACAAATAACTCAGAAGTTACTCAAATTAAAAAGTCTAAAAAGAGACATGTGAAGTCCCCACTAGGGCTGTTAGCAGTCCGGATACTTTCGGTAATTACTCGAGAACCGGACCGGTAAATCCAGACCGATACTCGGACCGAAACTTCAACGGTACGGATACGAGTACCAAAAAAATACCCGGACCAATAAGGAGCCGGACCGATAACCCGGTAAAATACCTGGTGTCGCGCCCTTTTCCGGCCGCGACTTTTATTTTCTAAACTCCTGCTGCTAAATAAAAATGTTAGAAAAAATAAATAAAAAGTGTTAAAATGTTTTAAAAGAATGCTAAAAGTTCTAAAAGTGCAAAAAGGATGCTAAAGTTTAAAAGGGTGCTAAAATGCTAAAGGGTTGCTAGAATGCTAAGGGTTCGCGGAGTCGCCACCTAATTAGTTTGGGTGAATTAGGACACCTAAATGTTTAACTAGTTTAAAGTAAAACATTAACTCCATTTTTATGGTCTGCTAGTCTTAATAAGATTCCGGGTAAGGGTTCTTTATTAATCTAGAGGGAAGGGGTTAGGCACCCTCTAAGATCCGCTAACTTGCGGTTGTCCTGCCAAACCTAGGGTAATTATTATATTTTAAAAATGCAAAGCTAAAATGTTAAAATGTTTAAAGGTGCTTAGGTCTAAAAGAGCAAAAGGTGCTATATGCGAAAGAATGCTAAGAGGTGCTAAAATATTAAATGTTAAAGACGCTTAACAAAAGTGCTAGCAATTTAAAAGTGCTAAGTGTAAACAAAGTAGTGCTAGGGTGCCTAAATATTAAGAGGGTGTTAAAAGTGCAAAATGCTAAAAGAGGTGCTAAAAATGCAAGAAGTGTTAAATGTGAAGGGGTGCTTAAAAAGGTGCTAGAAGGATGCTAGGAATGCTAAAGAATGCTAAGAGAATGCTTTATGGACTAATTATGTGTATTTTGATAGCTAAATTAATCTTGCCTAACCTGCGTACAATATTATATAAGAGATGTTTTAAGATGATTTTGGGAGTTTAGGAAGAAATCTGTTGTGGATTTTAATACACAAAATGTTGGTTTTTTATAATGCAAGTTAAATCATTATTCTAAATTATTTTTGCAGATTTTAAACATGCTTAATAGTCCTAAAAGGCAAATAAAGAAGAGTGCGTTTCTGAAATGTAATTACTTCCCGTCTCATATATTTAAAGACCTAATTGCTAGAAGTTCTCCTATTAATTACAAAATTAAATAATAAAATTACAATAAACAAATAAAGGCATAAAAATAAGACAAGAAAGTTAAGAGAGTGAAGGGATTGGAGCGGATGACTCAGTCCTGTTTGTTTTTCTAGGAGTTTCTGAAGCGGGAATGCGAACGCGGATGCGGGTCGCCATTTGAAATGGCTTGCGATGAGTCTCGCCGTGAGACTCTTCATTTTTGCTCCAATGCGTGCCATGTAAAACAAAGGAAGATAAGGATTAGTAAATACCCAATAATATTCGATATAGATAATTAAACGCTAAACCTATATCTATGTCTATAATACATGCTCAATGATAATTTACGCGAATCGCCAAGTCCTATTTACCAAAACAAGCAACACACAGGAAAGGGAGAAAACAGGGAAAGGCAAGCGATGGGCGGGCCGCTACTTAGCTTATGAAGAAACAAAGAAGCAAAAGTTTATCCGGATATGTTAGGCCCATAACGTGACTACCAAATTTTAAGGAGAAACGACGCAACTAGCCACGTGGGAGTCTAGATCATACGTTGCAATTTAACACATGGAGAAGGGTAATCAATGATCTGGACACAATTGTATTTAACAGAGAGGCGGAGAGGCAACATACTAATCCTGCTATTGCTTTGTACTCACCCATCGAAACTTAAGCCATGGTTCATACGACTCTTCCGCATACTTGACAATTAACAGAGGCGTGGTATGTGACTATATAGTTATAGCCTAAGTCTAATCATATTGACGAAATAAGTTCATACAAGGCAATTCATCAAGGACAATCAAATTAAAGCTTAATCTCAAGTCATTTTACAAACATAGTAACATTTAAGATATCATGACATAAAAAAAGATGTAGAATCCTAAAGAACATGGATGGAACTTATCGTAGCAGGGTAAACATGATTTCAAACTTAGACTAAACAAACTAAATGATCATTTTTACTTAGATGCAAACAACCAAATTACCCCCTTTATCTACCTCTTTAGGTCAACATACATAGTTTAGCTTAATTTCCATCCATTGCAGGTATTCAACAAAGCACTTTTAACACTGATTTCAAAAGTAAACATGTCAATCTAAACTAGCAAGTTATTCTAAAAGAAAACATGTGTTAGCCAAACTGGGGATCAAGCGCCATATAACATGTGACCTTTAGATATGCATTAACTAATCAGATTTCAACTATTTAATAAAATACTCCCACATTTGTCTAAACTGAATTAAACAATGCTCGAGACATAATAACAGGCTATAATCAAGCATTTAAAAACATAATCCTATAAAGAGAAAAAAACTGAGAGGAGTTTGGATTTACTTAAAGCGGATCTTATTTCGCGTAGCATTCTTTCGATTATGGAGACAACTAAACTGATTAACAAACTGGAACAACTAAACTGAATCTTAGAACAACATCTATCACAAAGCATTTCGCAAATAAGTATCTGCCATCACAATCAAACAAACAGATATTCACCAAACCGGGACTTCACTATTCGCCGAAATAACCTTGCATTTATCGTAATCCAAGCAGAACTAAACAAATAAATTCTAACATTATACTAGTACGAGACACACGAAAAAATGCAGAAATTCAGCAATGCGACGAAATCAGTAGGGAGTGGAATTTTACCTTCTCCGGCGGCGAACCGAGGCAGCGTATCAAGTGTCGGTCCAATCGACGGGTTTTGGTTTTTGCGATGCGAATAAAAGGGAGAAGGTTTACTCACAGATATTGGCTGGAATTAAGAAGGTTCGACCGTGCCCCGTTCTGTTTCTTAACCGATGTCCTCGTTTCGCCTATCCTCCAGTCGATGCTCTCGAGTTGCTGACTACGACTAGGGGTTCTTAACTGTGCTCGACTGATGCTAAGGGTGTTCCCGTCGATGCTATGGGTCCTGTCTTTCTCGCTCCCGACTTCTCCGAGTGATCGCCTCTAATTGTTCTATTGCATGTGCTTCTTATAGCCCTCCCTTGGATTCTAAGTTTGGTAGGCAATTAGGGCTGAGATTCTAGGCTGAGATTTCGTAAGAGATTTGTGCTGATTGGTAAGTGATTCGAACGGGTTTTGATTCTATGGTAAGAAATCGTTTGGTTATGGAAGGAAGAGCTGGCTAGGGTGCGTGGGTAAGGGAAGGCTCCCGGATTCTCCGGCGAGAATCTCGGGGCTGCTGGTGTTGCGATGGGGAGGGGAAGAGGCGAGGGAGGCTGCTGGTTTTTAGGTTTAGGGTTCGTTCGTTTTGTGGGAGAGACCAAGTGAAAGGGAAATAATAAGAGTGTGATAAGTTTGTGGGAACAAAGTGAATTGAATTTGAGGTTGTTGGGCCGCGCGGGTAAAATAAAGGGCTGGGTAATGGGTAATTCAAGTGGGGAGTGGGCTGGGTAGAATTAGGAGTTAATTAGGTATTTAATTAGTGTTAGTTTTAGCTAATTAATTCTAGGCAAGTGTATTAATAATTAATTAGTGATAACTTAAATTAACACATGTGATTAAACTAATTAGGTGCTTCATTAATCTAATTGTTATAATAAATAAATGCGGGTGTGCTATTTAATTAATGCTCAATACTTTAGAATGCGACGCTATTATTTAAAATCTTATTATTGTGCATTATTGCGAAGTTAAATTAAAATGCATTGAGTTTATATTAAATTACTTAAATGCCGAATGCAAGTACGATATTTAAGAATTGTTTAAAGCCTTATAAATGCGACGCTATTAAATGCATATATCAGATTAAAAAATTGATTTTAAATGATTACTAATTAATGCGGCTATGCTACCTGACACGACGTTATCGCTAAATTATTTATTTTATGCCTTTATTAATTATTTAAGAATTACGACAAAGCTTAAAGTTAATTAATGCGGGCGCGAGACTCTAAGTGCTTAAAACTCTACGTAAGACGCGATGTCATTATTAAATTAATTATTTATGCCTGTATTTAATGTTTTATTATTGCATTTTATTAAAAATCCTAAAAATTATTTTACAAAATTAGTGTAATTTTATAGTTAATGGCCGACGGGAGGTCAAAATTGGGTGTCAACACCGTAACACCTCCAAACCCCACCCTTTGATCCCTCCAACCACCCACGGCCACTCCTCCGACTCTAATTAGTTGTAAATTAATGAAACTTTAAATGGTCATAACTTTGCGCTCGGATGTCCGTTTGATCTAATTTTTTTTTATTTCGCGTATTTTTTCGAGATAGGGCCGGACAAACAGCTAAAGCATTTGGAGCAGCCGATTTCTCAAAAAACATCCGTCTTGCCAATCAATTTCACTTTTGCCCCAAATTGTTACCAATTGTCCATTTTCAAATCTAAATATCTCGCGCTATACAATATATTTCAACGTAAAAATTTTGTGGTAATGTGTCCGAGAATGTCAATTTCAGTATTGGAAATTCAATTTAAAAAAAAAAATCGGCCCGACCCGAAAAATTCTTATCGGTCCGGGACCGGTCCGGACCGGTAAGCTTATCGGACCGGTTCCGGTAAGTGAATACCCGGATCGGTCCAGATCTATAACAGCACTAGTCCCCAATAAAGAAACATGCACATAAACCATAGTAGTGAATTAGTGATGACTTATGAGGTATTCTTTTCTATCTTCCTAACTTATGTTTTTTGTATTTATTTTGTTTCTGTTAAAGCAAAGAATTTATTCATTTCCCATGTACTGATGAAACACTAGTAATATATATTAAGATAACTATAAAATTGTGACCCTTTTAAGTTCATTTCTTCTACTTCAACAATACGTAAAGAATGGATCTTTGATCTAACTCAACCCCAATAGCTAGCTCGTAAAATGAGGATTGTCTAAATCCATATAAGGAATTCATGTTTTCATTACATATCCGATGTGAGACTCGTAACACTCATCCGCACGCTCAGACCTAGTTAACTGAAGTGTGTATAATATAATTTGGGGGGCCCAACATCGGTGAGAAAAGAATTGAAATGGGACTCGCTCTGATACCATGTAAAGAATGAATCTTGGGCCTAACTTAAGACCGGGCTCATTGAGTCTGGTAATTGGAATGAAAATGTCTGGTGCCAGCAGCTGAGACAATTCCATCTCCAATAGCGTATATTTAATTTGTTGCAGTTAAAAAACTCGTAGTAGGACTTTGGAATGGACCGGTCGGTCCATCTCACGGTGTGCACCGATTGTCTCGTCCCTTCTGCCGGTGATGTGCTCATGGCCTTAATTGGTCGGATCGTGCCTCCGGCGCTGTTACTTTGAAGAATTAGAGTGCTCAAAGCAAGCCTACGCTCTTATACCATGTAAAGAATGGATCTTGGACTTAAATCAACCCCAAAAGCTAGCTCGTAAGGTGAGAATTGTCCAAGTCCATATAAGGAGTTCATGTTCTCATTCCATATCCGGCGTAGAACTCTTAACACAATCAACATCTATTACATGAATCATCAAGTTGAAACTAAAAGTGAAATGCAAAGTAGGATATGTATGAAGCGTTGTGAGTACTTACAAATTTCAGTTCTCTCCCTATCAAGAAAATTAGGAATAAGGATGTGTCACCCCGCAGAAATGAAATGCTAACATTTAAGTAAATGTAGCATTCATGAGGAACATTAAATATGTACGACTATATTCCTTAAAATTAATGTCATCCATCTCGTGTTTATCTAAAATAACTCAAATATACTTTTAATATGATGTTATATTGTCTTCTTTATAAAAAACTTACATAATTTTGTTCTAAAGATTTCACATCATTAAGAGTATTGTTACATCTTATATTTCAACTACTAATATGTGATCTTCCCCTTCCGAATTAAGTTTCACATGACTCGTCATCTAATGGGCTTATCTAAAGTAAATTTATGTCACCCACATCATTCCGAGTATCTATGGTCATCAAAGCTCGTTAGCTTTTTTTGTGTGTATACTTCTCCAAATTAATCTACGGATTAAGATAGTAAATTGATCCATAGACGGGCAAAGACAATAAGATTCCCATGTTGTCAGCACTCATCAATTTCATGCTCGTTTCAACGAATCATTGGCTCTGATATCAATATTGTAATATTATTCTTCTAATTTGTGTCAAGCCAACACGATTTTTCTCAAAAGGTCGCACAGTATTACAAATGTTTTTACACTTTATATGTAAGTTTTTTTTGTCTTTCAGCTATCAATGTGAAACTTTATTCGCACGCCCAACACACTCAATCAACCCCTTCTTATCAATCGCGTATTCAATTATTGTTATGTGAGTTTTAACATAATTCAATTATTTTATATTGAACTACACAATTATGTGAAAAAAAGTAAGTATATATATATTCCTTCTCTAAAATCTTCAACTCAGGACACACAACATCTAAATTCTGAATGTGTCATTGCTTTTCACCTCGTCAATACACAACACAAAAATTAATACAAAAATCCATCAAGCACGTTTATAACTATAGTAACTAATAGCAACTTCACATATCACTAAACTGTTAGGATTTGAGTCCCAAATTCGACCTAATCAGAAAAACAGTAAAAATAAGCGAAGAACAAATAACACAGAGATTTATCGTGGTTCACTCTCAATGCGAGAACTACGTCCACTTTGCCGCTGCAGATTTCACTAAAATCAAAATAGGAAGTTTGTATTTACAATTCTCTCTTGCTCACCTTCTCTCTTGCTCGAAAAAGAAAGAAGAGGGCACCCCTAGTCTATATATCGCGAAAATTAAGGCGAACATAATACAAGCCGGAAATTCTCAAAATACCCTCCACTAAATGACCTTACATTATAAAAAATATCAGGGACTACGTTATGACCGTTGTGTTGTGTCAGTAAGTTGTCCCTTTATTTTTAGTCTTTTCACATTGGGGACAATGTGTCGATTAAGTTTGGATGGTGTCTTATTTTGTTTTATTGTTCTGTTTTTTGAGTCTTTTTTATTGTCTTTGTGTTGTTTTGTGTGTTTTTGAGTCATAAGTTTTTTTTATATGGATCATGCATGTTGTAGTTACTAAAGATATTGAGTGGATAAAGTGGGATAATGTAATGAAATTAAAAGCGATAATCGGTGTGCTTAAGTTAGATATGTCAAAAATTCATGACATCTAATTATTGAGATATTTGTGCTTAGCCTATGAGTGTCAGTTATGGATAGAAAGGTTGAAAATGTCTAGAAAATCTGTTGGCTTGTTATTTGAGGCGAAATAGTTAAGATATACATGTTTAGGGAGATGATTCAGACATTTCTTTGATAGCCTTTCTGACCATTCATTACTTATCCTGAGTTCCTGACATAAATTGTAACTAGTTAGCTCCTTTGAGCCTAAAATAAGATCTTTCTTTGACACCCTATGATTCATTTGTTGTGTCATAAGTGATAATTGAAAACTCTTGGAACGAAAAGTGTTGAAAAAGAAATAAGAAGAGAGTAAAAATTTAATGCACCCCAATGAAAAATATGCAAAAATGTAAGTTTGGGGTGCTTGTTATTTATAATGTATCTCATTCTCTCAAAAGAAAAGAGGGGAAAAATAGGTATGATATTAAAAAGAAGTCGAAAAGGAAGGAAAACGAGTTGAATGAAAAATTACTTATGGTATGTAATTTGAGCCTAAATGCATACTTTTATCTATCCCTGCCTAAGCCTACATTACAACTCTTGAAAGTCCTGATGATCTTTAATATGTATATATATGATTAGTGGAGAATAGCAAATAAACAGATCTATAGCATTTTGGGAAAGATGGAATGAAATTGACATGCATAAGTTAGGTGTTTGTATTCCCAGTGATTGTGATGTAAGTGAATTTGCGAAATATCTAACTTGAAATTTTAGATTGTTGAATATTCATGCTATATATATTCTAACATATTATCCCAACTTTCATTCATGATTTTGAAGAAGTATTACCATGACTACTTGATCCATTTGTATTTTACTCTTTTATTGTGCGGTTAGTTTAGTGTAGGTGTGTTTCTTTTATTTGTGTCACAGCGGTTATAAAGGAGAAGATACTACTTTTGAGGATGAAATGAGCTTAATTGAGATGAAATTGCACACTAAAAGGGCCAAAAAATGAAGTCTAAGAAGTCCCGGAAAGTATAGAGGAAATCAGACGAAGTCCGGACGAAAAAAGGACACAGAAATGCAAAAACAGGAACTGGGTCGTCGACGGCGCCGCGGCGCTAATTATCATGCGTACTCTGATTCAACCCCAGTATTTTCGGCACAGTGGCGCCAGTCTGCAGGACCACGACGCCGACGCGGGTTTTTTGATTTTTGGGCCGAATTTGACACGTTTTCAGGGTCCTGATCGGTGTATTTTATATACACTTTTTGAGTCATTTTTAGTTAGTATTTTACTCATTTCATTTATGTTTAGTATAGTATTAGGGTTGTTTTCCTTTCTTTTGTGTCACAGCGGTTAGAAATGGAGAAATGACGAAAAGGAGATGAAATGAACATAAATGAGATGGAATTGCACACCAAAAGGGCCAAGAAATAAAAGTCTGAGAAGTTCCGGGAATTATAGAAGAGAACCGACGAAGTCCGAACGGAAAAAGGACGATGAAACAGAATCCGCCTGAAAAACGTCACCGGAGCCGCGGCGCCTGGCAGCGGCCAGCGGCACAATGTCTTTGGAAGTTCAAAAAGTTGCGAGTTTTTAAACCGCGGCGCCGATCTGCGGTAGCGCCGCTGGATTTATGAAGTTCTGCGCCGAATTTGACATGTTTTCAGAGTACTAAAGGGATAACTTTTCCTACCTAAAGGGATAACTTTTCCTACCTTAAAACCCTTACCTAAAAGGATTCTAATAACTTTTTCTACCTACATAATCCTTAACCCTTCACCTAAAGGATTTTTGGTCTATAAATAGTCTCTACATCATTAGAAGAAATTCATTCTCCATTTCACCATTCACCATTCTACATCCATCCATCCACCAATCCATCTTGTAAATATTCCACAACACAACCCTTGGATGCTAGAAGGCTTGGAGACTCGTTCTTAAGTATTTTCTTTTCTTTCTTTTACTTTATTTTCAGTTTTATGTTGGATATTGAATTAGTTCTTGTCATGTCTATGGCTAGGAACTAATTCTAATATAGGGTTTTCCATGTCAATTCACTTGAACCTTATTTTATGAATTAATGCATGTTTATGGTTTTTCTTCTTATTGTTGAGATTTATCCAATAGATGAATTGATTGCTTGGTAATTACTTGATCATTAATTATCATTATTTATATGATTTCTAATCAAACTCCGAAAGGAGGAGGTTGTGACTATGTTGTAGTTGGGTAGACATATGTCGAATTGGGGATGAAAATACCTCAATTACTTGTGTAGCATTAATAGGGTTTTTGTTCTTAATCCTCCTATAGAGTCATCCTTATCACCGAAAGGTAGAAAGGAACGCTACTGGGGTTGAGTGTTTATATAGCCTTAACGGGAGTATAAAACGAATTAGTAAACCCGCTATCTCCAAAAGAAGAAGAACCATAGTTAATTGCATTAATAAGTAATATAAGTGGATAGTTGAGGAGACTTGGAAGCCCTATTTCTATCATCACTGAAGTAAACACATAGTTAATTAGTCTTTATAATTGTTAATTATAATCAACAACTCAAATATCGGTCACCAAATAGATAATAAAGAATAGAAGTTGGTACTTGAACACTAATCCCTGAGGACGATAACTCGGTCTTCAAGACTATATTACTTGACTCGATAACGTGCACTTGCGTTAAAGTGTGTGCATTAAATCGCGCATCAGGTCCGAAAAGGCAACTTTTCCCAGCTATAAATCCCTAAAACTCTGCTCATTAATCATACCTTATACTAGATACCTAAAATCATACTTCGGGAGGCAAGAAGGAGGCAAGACACAATTGGAGACTCTTGTTCAAGTTCTTTTTCTTTCCTTTGTTTTTATTTCATTTATGTTGGATTTTCTATTAGTTCTTGACATGACAATGTTTAGAAGCTAATTATTTTAGTAGGGTTTCCGTCGAATCTTCTTGAAACTCTTTCATATAGTTAATGCATTGATTATTGATTTCTTCTTCATTATATTAAGATCTATTCAATATTGTTATGATTGCTTGATAATTAACTAGCTATTAATTGTCATCACTTATATGATTTCGAATCAAAAGTCTGAAAGGTGAGATTTGAATATGCTGTAATTGTCTAGTCATAGGTTAAAATCGTGGACGAAAGCACCCCGATACTTGTGTAGTATTTAAAGGTTATTGTTCTTAATCCTCATGTGTGGTAAAATTTATCATAGAAATATAAAAGGTTTCTGCACTAGGTTGAGCTCTTGTATGTCCTAACCGGAATATAATGACAGATTAGTTGACCTGTTATCTTAATAAGAAGAAGAATCATTAGCATTGCATTAACACGTGAAAGAGTGGATAGTTGAGGAGATTGAAACCCTATTCCCTTATAAACCCAAAGTATCATAATCTTTAGTTATTTCCTGCACTTAGTCATAATTCTTAGTATAATTTCAAACTAAAAGAACATCAACCAAATAGATACCATAGAATAAATAATCGGTACTTAATAAATCAGTCTCTGTGGATGATAAACTCGGTCTTTATTACTTGAACGATATTTTCACTTGCGTAAGCACTTAGAAATATCGCAACAAACACTCTGCGTAAGATCTTTATAGTATTGGCGTTAAATTAGGCTCCACAACTCTAACATAAACCGTAGCTTCTTCCTCGCTGAATTAAAAATTCTCAAGCTTATCACAATTATGACAAGATTGCTAAGAACCGCAAATTTTCTAAATTTACGGCTAAAAGAAGATACCATAAAACATATGACACCTGTATATAGTATCGGTGACACTTTTCGTCTAATAACTAATAAGAACAAAGTAGAAACAAGTAACCACATCAAACAAACGACTCAAATGCGGGTGTATAGTTCAAATCAGAAGAAAAAGGAATCTTGTGTAGAAGCTAAAGTCTTGAAATTGGCTGTTTCTTCCTCCTCGTGATTATTAATAATAATAATACAAGAACCAAAAAGCAGTCTGTTTTGTAGCTATTAGGCAACCATTTCTATCCATTATCTTACTGTCTTCATGTACAGCCCATCTACAACATTTTACTTCAAAAACATCTCCCGATATATGTGTAAACTATGAATTTATATTTATATGCTCTATAGAATCAACACAATCAGATGAGCTCTCAAGGCAAAATGGTGTATATATAACCTTTAGTTCTGCCAGAAACATATGAAAAAACTTCTCCTATACTATGAAGCAATACAAAAGTTGTGCACAAGTCATATTTAGACCACACATGTATATGGCTTTAAAAACAGGATCTAAATTGCCCTACTTATTATTTAACATGCAAAAGTCAGAATTGTCACAGTTCTCCATATCCCCTGCCAAGTATTCCTACACTGTTAATATATCATGCTATCATGTACGATTATAACTTAAATACTATGTCGCTTGGACTCTTCAAAATGTTTCTACACCCGTATCGTCGGGTCATTCAAAAATGCATTACTTTTGAAGAATCCGACTGACATCTTTGAAGAGTTCGAGCAAAATATCTGGAATATATTTTTCTTTTTATAAAAAAAAAAAAAGCATGTACATCCACATAGAGAGAAGTCCTCAATCTCAGTACATTTACACAGATTATTCATTATAGTAAGAAGTTGTACTGCACAGATGGAAGGTATCCCTAAATTTAAAAGATATAAAAAATGTCCATAAGAGATAGGTTGGAAAAAGATACACGACATCTTAGACAATTGGCTTGAATCAACCAGCAAACCACAAGTCTCAATCACTTGAAAGCAACCGCATGAGATACTTCTTACATAGGTGACTATATAATAGTTAAAGACACCTATTCAGAAATTTTTAAACACAATTTCCTGTCAATACAATATTCATAAACTTGAAAACAGAACACTTCTCTCTTGACTTGGAACTCAACAGAGAAATGGAACCAGAACTGGAAAAATGTGAGAATTCCAACTTCAAAATACCCTTAAAGAAGAAGAGTGAAATTGGCAAAAGGTTTACTGATGAACAAGTGAAGTTACTTGAGTCCATGTTTAAACTAGGGACAAAGCTAGAGCCAAGAGAGAAGCTGCAATTGGCAAGAGATCTTGGGTTGCAACCACGCCAAGTAGCTATTTGGTTTCAGAACAAAAGAGCCAGATGGAAATCAAAGAAATTGGAACACGAATTTCAGATACTCAAAGCAAATTTTGACAACTTAAACATGCAATTTAAATCCTTGAAGACAGAAAAGGAGAGACTACTCATTGAGGTATCTTTCTTTCTCACCCTTTTATCAGTGCGGAGCAAGGGGTTCATACAAACTCCCTTCGCCACGGAAAATTACACAGTATATACAAGGTCAAACTAATCTTTTGTGTACATATAGTATAGTAGATGCTGAATTTTCTTAGCTTCTTCGTGTATTTGCTCCTTGGTGAAAATCTTGGCTCCACTTTCTCCTTTACTCTTTGCATCCTCTTTGTATCAGTCACTCCCCAACTTATGGAAACTAACAAAATTTATTGTTTTCAAACAGTTGGAGACATTAAATGATCAGCTAGAAAACAACCTTGCTCGAGGAAGCAGAACCCAAGATTCAAAAGACAACGAATTATACACAAGTTCAGAAAATGGATTTACAGACATAGAGTTGAAAGATAGTCCAGGTTGCTCGAATTCAAGATTTGGCGACAAGAGGGTAAATGAAGAGGAAGATGACACACCAGAAGAAACAGATAAATACTTCACACCTAAAAAAGAAGCAGAGTTTTGGAATCTAGAGGAATTAGGAGACAACAATTCCTTAGAACACTGGTGTATTGGCTTAGGTAGCATCTCCAATTCCAAGTTGTGGGACTTCTGAGCCTCACTATTGTACAGAACTTTCTCAAAGTGTTTCCTTTTCTCCATTAATAGAGCCATAGTTGTAGGAGAATTTATAACTCAGCTATCTGTTTTCTTCTTTTCCATTGTGCTCAAGAATCAGAATGTAGCTTTATAATTATGATTCGAGTATTAGAGGAGTTGTAGCACAAATAACAGAGGCGTTGCTTGTGAATCCTTGAACAAGATGCATGATTTAGTTTTCTCACAAACCTTTTGATTGTTCGTAAGAAAACTTAGCAAAAATAATACATGCAATGAGAGTGAGGTAAAAAGGAGGCCCACTGCATGAAACATCTTGCATTTTACACAGGATCCGGAGAAGAATCGCACCTCAGAGGTAGTGAGGTAGATAATCTACCCTAACGCAAGCATCACTGATTGATTCTACAAGTCAAACCTTTGACGTATTGGTCACACGAAGAGACAACTTTATTATTGATCCAAGGTTCCTTCTAACTAGAACAAAAAAACACCCTCTTTTTCTTGTTTTGTTACCATAATCAAATTACCCATTACGAATGATATTTGAAGCTAAGTTATGTTAATGAAATAATAGTTACTTTTCAAGCTTAAGACTACTGCTAACCATTTAACAGTAGGTAACACCACCGGGGTAGAGATACATGTAGGTACCTCTATTAATTTGAAACTGCAGCAAGTGATTTTGTTTGGGTGCATATATAACCAATTCTGGAACAAATGATGGTAAAAAGTACAAGCTCTCCTGACCAAAATGTAAAAGAAAGGAACATCAAAATGTTGGTTTCCTTCATTGACCGTGAGAAGCAATATTCTGCAGATTTATCCAAATTATATATTTTAAACATTAAAAGTAACATATATTTATTAAAATAACTTAAATAATCACTTTATATTAAAACGCTCATAGTAATCAACTTCTTTGTAGTGTTAATAGCTTTAAGATTAGTTTAGTCATTTTGACTTTTTTCAATTTCAGCACTTTTAAACCAAATACATAATGCGAAAGCTCCTTATAATGAGCACTTATTGTCATTCGATTATTGACAAATTTTTATTTCGTTCCTTATAATGTATGTCTAAGTAAATATATAACATTAAGATTATTATTATCCTCAAATATTAAAATAGCAGTATAACCTAACATAAAATATGAGTAATTAAATGATGTAATGGTTAATAGTTCGTTATATTTGTAATAATTCATAAAAATAAGGATCAAAAGGACATATTTCAACTAGTTGAAGCCTAAACATTCTTAGCTAGATATCGGATAAAATTCAGAATTTGTCAATACCAATAAACTAAAAAAGCACAAATTTCCCATAGGAAAGGAGCTGTTCTTGGGTGCAATGCGTAGACCTAGGGTGGAAGACATGCCATACAACATAATGACGGTTTGGCCGAGTGGTCTAAGGCGCCAGATTTAGGCTCTGGTCCGAAAGGGCGTGGGTTCAAATCCCACAGCCGTCAGATTTTTCCAGCTTAAAATTCTCGTTTTATCCAAATGGTCGAACAACCCCTTATATCAGTAATGGCTCCACAACTGATCCTGTTCAAATCCCTCAAAATTCCCCGTTTCTGGCCATGGCAAAAGGTACTTTCTTCATCATCTTTTGCTAACTGGAGGTTAATTGAGTTGCATTTACAGGTAAAGATGGGACCTTTAACTGTATCTCCAATGGGGTTTGGTACTTGGGCATGGGGCAATTATCAAGATTCAATGGACTCTGAACTTCAGCGATTGCTTTGTTCTTGTTTCTCATTAAACGTATATTCATGTCTGGAACTCTGTCACCAGGGAAGTGAACCAGTTCTTGCATTTGGACATTTCACCTGCTAATAGTCTGTAGCTTGTTGAAAGGCCAAAAATGTTTATTTTTTTAAAGTGAGGTGTGTGGCTAAGCTTTTCGGAAAAAATAAGTAATTGACGAGTAGCAAAAGTTATTTTTGAGAAGCTAAAAAATATAGATTTTCCCCAAAACACTTTTGAAAAAATTACACTTTAAAGCACCTTTTAAAAGATTGATCAAACATTAATTACTCTGCTCAAAAGTGCTTTTAAATTAAATGATCAAACATAAACTGTTCTTCGTCAAAAAGTTCTTGTTTGAAAAACACTTTTAGGAAAAACACATTTCAAAATAAGTTAATTTTAGAAACTTGATCAAACAGGCTATAAATCATTATAAAGTTTTGAATAGCTAATCAGATAGTTTTAGCCATTCCCTTTAGGAACTAGAATAGAATTACATTAGCAATTCGCATGATCCAGTACACTTATTTTCATCTTAATTGCTTCACATTTATGGATACGTAGAACTGCAATGGATTTAGTTTAGCTTCCCAACATTTCATGTTTTATTTTTTATGTTGCTTTTTGAAGAATTATTTGCTACTCCCAGCAATTATGTAAATTTGTAAGACTAACATTCTTAAACTTCGAGTTACATAGGAAGAGAAGCAGAATAGGGATAGCAGCAGCTATGCTCAATTGTCAGGTGATCTAATGTCAATGTCGAAGCCAATAATTTCACTAAGGGTATTCAAGGTGTAATATACATATATGTATAAAAAGTAACTTTTGACCAATGTATAATTTTTTTTCTACGCTCGGTATAACTTTTCCGATGAAGAGTGTCAAGAAACCATCCTCACTCTATGTGACTACACCATTGTCTAACGGTTTGGCTATTGTCTGAGCATGTTGTAGTTAGTAAGTGTGTCAAGGCTACCCACATTCTCTTTTGTTTCCTAAGTTTTTGAATATTATGTTTTCAGGGGACAAGCAAGTAAAGAATGACACAGATTGCAACAAAATTTGCAGCATACCCATGGCGCCTAACACCTGGAATATTTGTGAATGCTTGCAAGTATTGCTCATCCTCATTTCTTCTGAATATACTTATAATCAGAATATCAAAACTACAGTTCTATGGGGAAATACCTGTTGTTTGTAAGAAATATTTTCCTTGATTATTTCATTCCAAAGTGGTAGTAAATATATTATAATACAAGCATAATTTTAGGCTATAATTACGATAAATAATGCCTAAATATACACCTACCATATACAAAAAATACATAATTATGACCGAATATATTATCCTATTCTATCACACCCTCGCAGTCGAAGCGGGAAGTCGGCGTATGCTGTCCAGAAAATCTTCAAACAGAACCAGCGAAAGACTTTTGTCCACGAGCAACCTTTTCGCGAACAAAGTGAATATCCAGCTCAATATATTTAGTGTGTTGATGTTGAACCGGATTCCCTGAGAGATAAATCGCACTAACATTATCACAATAAACCAATGTCGTCTTCGGAACCGGACAGTGGATCTCCAAAAGAAGATTTCGTAGCCAACGTGATTCAGACACCACATTGGCAACTCCTCAGTATTCTACTTCGGCACTGCATCTGGACAAGGTAGCTTGCCGTTTAGAGGACCAAGATATCAAATTGTCATTGAGAATACACAATAACCAGACGTAGAGCATCTGGTATCCGGACATCCACCTCAAGTAGTATTTGTGTATGAAAGGTCGAAGACGGATATAAATGCAAGTCATGATCGAGAGTGCCTTGAATATAGCGCACAATGCGTTCGAGAGCATGCATGTGATCCTCTATCGGGTTATGCATGAATAGACAAACCTGTTGCACAACATAAGATACGTCGGGCCTAGTAAAAATAAGATATTACAGGGCACCTGCAAGGCTGTGTTAATGTGATGGTTGGCATATGATTTGCTGGAAGAAGCACTCAACTTTGGTTTAGTATCAACCAGAGTGGAAGACGACTTACACGAGGACATGTCAGCTCGTTCAACGATTTATTCTGCATACTTATTTTAAGACAAAAATAAACCACTTGCGTGACGTGCTACATCTATCCTCAAGAAGTAACTTAGTGGCCCTAGATCTTTCATTACAGATTCTGAGCTAAGAAGAGACATGATAGACTTGCGAAGAGTATCATGAGTCAGTTAATATAATATCATCCACATACAGAAGAATATATGCTATATGATTACCCTGACGTATATGAATAAAGAATGATCAGACCGGTTGTTAGAAAACTCAATATTAGAAACATAATCTGCAAACCTCTTGTACCAGGACCGAGGAGCTTATTTGAGCCCATACAAGGATTTCTTCAGCAGGCACACATGATTAGGATAAGTGGGGTTCATGTACCCCATGAGCTGATACATATACACCGTTTCATTGAGTTTTTCATGCAGGAATGCATTTTTTAAATCAAGCTAATAAAGTGGTCATGCCTTCGAAAGGGCCAGACTTAGTACCGTGCGAATAGTTACTGGTTTGACCACCGGACTGAAAGTCTCACCGCAGTCCACACCAACCTGTTGAGTCTTTTCATCACCTACAAGACGGGTTTTATGTCTCTCAAATGTATCAGTATATTTTCTTTATGACTAAAAATCAACATAGACCGGATCACATTAACATCAGGAGGATGAGGGCATAAAATCTCACATCATATTATTAATAAGAGCATTATATTCATCATCTATAGCCATTTTCCTATTCGGGTCATTAAGGGCAGACACAGGATTCCGAGTCAATGGTGATTTGGCAATATGAGTGTGAATACCGTATTTTTTGTTTCGTTTGAAAATCTCATGTTGACTACGAGTGACTGGCCGTTGGGCCAAAATTGAAGTTTGTTGGATAGGGGACGGGATATTGGGTTGAGTGGGTAATGGACTGCCTTGAAGTGGGTAATGGACTGCCTTGAAGTGGGCTTGTGCCTGCTGGGCCGCCACCCAGAGGGTCGATCGACGGTGGGTTGTCAGCGAGAGGCCCAGCTAGGATGGCAGCCACTGGACTCGGGCAGGCAGGCCCATTAGGCTGGTTTGGTTGAGAAAAATGTTGGGCTGAGTTACCCGAGACAATTGGGCTGACCGAAATGGTTGGGCCCATTTGGGAAGCGAAATGGTGGACTAAATACGAGGGTATGCTATCGTCAAAAAAATCGTAGGTAGGAGGCACGGAACAATGCATTTTGGCAAAAGGGAAATTTATTTCATCAAAAATTACGTCACGACTCACGATGATTTTGTTCGAGGGTAAGTCGTAATATTTGTAACCACGATGATTTGATGGACATCCCAAAAAATACACGGAGTAGACTAGGGTTGAAGTTTATTGATGGTAGTGAAAGGAAAAGAGGATAGCATAAGAACACGAAAACCCGTAAATGAGAGTATGATGGGTCCCTTAGGTATAAAATTTTGAGAGGGGATTGGTAGGAACTGTTTGCTCAAAAGTATGTTCAGAAGATAGGTTGTCATTTGTAATTCATGATGCCAAAATGATGGTGGTAGAGAGGCATGTGAAAGTAAGATTCTAACAATATTGTTAATGGTTCGGATTTTTCTTTCTGCTTTTTCATTTTGTGATGAGGTATGTAGACACGAGAAACGAAAAGACAAACCATTAGTTATTCAAAAATCCCAAAATGGCTCGTTATCATATTCTCTACCATTATCACATTTAATATTTTTAATGTCATGTTCAAATTGAGTGCGGATGAATGCTCTAAAGCAGAGAAATGTGGGAAAAACTTGTGATTTTTTAGATAAACGAAACCTCCACAAGAAATTAGAGTAATCATCTAACAAAAGAAAATAATATATATGGCTCGAACAGTTCAAAACGGGAGATGTTCAAATATTATTGTGGATAATATCAAAAGGCATAACAGTGCAAGAATTAGAAGCAACAAAAAACAACTTAACATATTTTCCAAGAGAACATGAGCGACAAACATGAGAATTACGAGTTCTAGTACACTCAATAAATTTATTTTGTTTAAGAGAGGCAAAAACAGGTGCTTCCGGATGACCCAAACGTTCATGCCATAAAGAAGAAACTAAAGCTGTAAAAGTGGATGGTAACGTGGCTTGATGTGTGATTGTGGTGATTGGATATAGCTCACGCCGACTTATGCACGGTAAGATGCACACACTTTAAACGCAAGTGCACGTTATCGTGACAAGTAATATAGTCTTAGTAAGACCGAATATCGTCCACAAGGATTAGGGTTCAATTACCAACTATCTATTTTCTAGTATCTATTTGGTGAATTGATAACTGATTTGTTGTTTATAACTAAGAATTATGCAAGCTATTTAACTATAAAGATTTACTTCAGTGATGATGAGAATAGGGCTTCCATGTATCCTTACTATCCGCTCATGCTACTTACTAATGCATTAACTTATGGTATTCTTCTTTTGGAGAAAGCAGGTTTACGAAATCGTTTTATACTCCCGTTAGGGTTATATAAACACTCAACCTCAAAGATCGCGACCTTACCTACCTTTGGTGATAAGGATAACTTTATAGGAGGATTAAGAACAAAAACCTAGTTGACCGTCACGCACAATGCGCAAAATTAGGGTTGTTAAGCCTCTCATCAACGCTACATAAATAATTGAGGTATTTTCATCCCCAATCCAAGAATGTCTACCCAACTTACAGCATATTCACAATCCCCCTTTTCAGAATCTGATTAGAAATCATATAGTGATAATTAGTTGTCAATTAATTACCAAAAATTCAACTCAATTATTGGATAGATCTCACAATAAGAAAAATAACCATAAGCATGCATTAATTTATAACATAAGTTTCTAGCAATTCAACATGGAAAGCCCTATAAGAGAATTAGTTCCTAGCCATAAATATGACAAGAACTAATTCAAAGTTCATCATAAAAACTGAAATAAAGTAAAGAAAAGGAAAAGAAATTACTAAACTAATGGTATTCAATCTCCAAGCAAAAGTCTTGAGTTGTGCAAGGAGGGGAACCCTCAAAAACTGCCTAGGGTTCTCCTTTTATAGGCTGCAAACCGCCTCCTTTTTCCTTCAGCCCGCCTGTAATTTCGTCAAAGACTAATTTTTCGACCTAATTTTCGGCGCCGCGCATGACACCCGAAAGTTCGCAATCCGTCTGGTGTTTTGGCGCCGCGCCGATTCGCTGTTCGGTAGCGCGCGCTGGATCTCTGTAGCTTCCGGATGTTTAGCGCGGCCTGCGTCTCGTCGGCTGCGAGCGGCGCTGGATCTTCTGCAGCCTCTCTGAATAGTGGGCGCCGCGCTCGCTGATCGGCGCATGGCGCTGGTCTGGATTTTACCCTCGTTCGCCACTTTCTCTGTTTCCAGCTCTGGCATCTCCTCTTTTGCCCTCTTTTTGCTCCTTTTCCGCCATTTGGCCATTTTAACCACTTTGACTCAAAAGAAAGAAAAACTATCCTAATACGACACTTATATATGCAAAATGAGACAAAAGATTAACTAAAACTGACTCAAAAAGGTGTATATAAAATACACCGATCAAATACCCCCAAATTTAACCTTTGCTCGCCCTCGAGCAAAGATAGAAAGAAATAAAATAAAATACTCAAAGAAACGAAAATAAAAGACTCACTGACATTGATCACTTTTGTTGCATTAGTGTTAACTAGAAAAACATGAAGGTTAGCAAAATAATATTCAGGAACATATAGCATGAAATTTTCAGCATACTAAACACATGAAGCTAAATATTTCGCAAACTCATATTCATCATGCTTAATGGAAGTCAATATACTAAATCATGCATGTAAATTCAAGAATTCCTTTGGCATGCTTACTTGTTATTCTCCACTAATTCTGGATATGCATAAAAGAGATCTTCAGAACTTTAAGGGTTGTAATGTAGGCTTAGGTAGGGGTAGGTAAAAATAGGCAATTTAGGCTCATTTCGTGTACCATAAGCTCTTCAGCTTTTCAGTATTCCCTTTTTTTTTTTTTTTGTTCTTTTCTTCATTTCGATTCTATCTTTCCCCTCTTTTGTTTTTGGGAGAGTGAAGTATATAATGACAAGCACCCCCAAACTTAGGCTTTTGCCTATTTCTTATTACTTTTGTATTGGGGTGCAACAGACTTATTCACTCTTTTTGTCTCTTTTTTAACACAATGTATTCCACTATTTCATATTTTCACTTATGGTACAATTTGTGGGAATATAGGGTGTCAAAGAAGAAGTTTCAAATTTAGGCTCAATGGGGCTGACTAGGGATATTTTTAAAGTACGGGATAGAAAAGAATGGTAAGAATTGGCTATCAAAGAAATGCCTGAGTCATCTCCCTAACATGCATATCCTAACTATTTCGCCTCAAATAGCAAGCAATCATAACACATAAGCATTTATCATTTAGCATGCATAACTCAAGCAAGAAACTCCAATTAGCCAGATTCTGTGAGTTTTTGGCATATCTAACCTAAGTGTTTAGATAGTTGCTTCAATTCTTTTACATTATTCCACCTTACTTCACTAGGTGTTTCTAGCAACTACAACATACATGATCTTTGACAGGCAATTATGACTCAAAAAGAAAGAAAAATTGGTGACTCAAAATAAACATAAAACAATCAAAAAGACTTAACTAAAACATAACATGACACAAAGAAAATAAAACACAAATAAACACCCCCAAACTTAAATCACACATTGTCCCCAATATGTGTAGACTCAAAGAAGAATAAAAGAAATAAGACACTTACAAACTTTGGCTAAAATGGTGGTGGTGGCGGTGGATAATGCATCGACCATTGGTTGAACAAGGAACTCAACTCGTTGATTTGTTGCCTTGTTTCTTGCTGTCCTTGTACCATCGTGTCCAAGGTCCGCATCATCCTCACCGATTTTGATACAATTGCTCCATCGCGGGCGTTGGAGGTTACGCTTTGTGGTTGGCGGTGGCTGGTCTCGCTCATATTGAGCCCCTATTTCAGCTCATCTTCGCCCATGGCGCCTCTGCTGCTGCCGCTTTGGTTGTACTCTCCGTCTGGCCGCGGGGGCTTGGGTGCAGGAAAGAGTGCACTATCCCATAGGACACGGCGGCTGGTTTCTCTCATGAGTGTCGGTGGGTAGTTTTGGGACCGCACTCGTGACATAGCTTGTGATAAGCGAGCCATGTCCTAATCCGCTGTTACCAACTCGCTGATTTCCTCAATGCTCGCACTATTTCTTTCCCACATCAATCGCCAACCTCATAATTCCATATATCGCTTTAATCCTATCCTCCGCACTCTGGTGAAGTGCGTGGATGGAATCATGCGGGCGCTGATGAAATATAGCCAACCTTTGACTACTTTGTTGAATTGGCACCTGTTCAGTGCTCTTGACCCATTTCTTCCAATGTCAAAAACAGCCCCATGGTAGCTCACGGTGTCGCAACGCAAGATTCCAAATCGATGTGGTCAATCTTCAGACCGTGTTCTAAAGTGATTCCAATCACTTCTTTCTTCAACATCAATCGCTTTCAATTGTATATTTATATCCTCTCACACACAGCACATAACATCCCCTTACAAAGCATCCCCTTTCCACCTTCTCCGAAATTGGCGTAAAATTCACGCACTATCATGTTTACTGGTGCTATCTTCTCCGGATTCACAAATTTCCTCCAATCCCTTAACTCAATCATCGCCCGAATGGGCTCATAAACATCTTCTTCCCCATATGACTCCCTCTGATAGTCCATTCCCCTTTCTGGTATTAAGGGTCTGGTATCAAGCTTTTTGTATCTTTGGTAGGCTTGGTAGCTCACAAACCTATTTTCATCGTATTGTGGGGTTGGAGTGGATGTGGAGCCTCTTCTTTTCCTGGTGGCCATGGTTAAAACAGTTTCTGGAGCTTACAATTTAGTGGCACAAATGTTTCCTACACAATCTACAACTAGCAGCGAACACAACACCCCCAAACTTCAACTTTTCCACCCAATACCCACACTCCTTTTCTACTCTTTTCTCCAAACTTCACAATTAACTTTTCAAGACTCTAATTACTTCAACTACAATACTCCTTCAAACTACTACCTCGTGACTTCAAGAAAGGATTCAAGAAACGTAAAAGATTACTTTTTATGAAGCTTTCAAGCTTGTTCTTGTTTCAATTGTGGTCCGAGGCTATGGAATGGAGCTTTGTTGGTTGAGATGGCTAAGGGTTTTGGGAATTTAAGAGTTTAGGTTGTGGTTGGGTTGGATTTTGTGGAGGATTTGTGGGCAAATTCCGAATTTCGTGGGTTTTGGAGAGGCGGTTAGGTTTTGAAATTGGATTTGGGAAAATCGATTAGGCGTTTTAAGTTGGATTCGATTCCCGCGCCGCGCCGGCTTAGCGCCATGGCCCCGCGCTCGCGCTTTTCGGATTTTTCGCGCGTTGTTCTCGAAATACAGGCTAAATTTGGCAAATTTTTCGAATTTGCGCCGCGCCGCTTCTCTGGCGCGCGCTTAAACTGCGCTGTTCGATTCTTTTGGCACCGCTGCTCGCTCTGAAAGGCGCTTCCCGCTTTTCGAAATTGACTTTTCTTGATTTTTCGCCGCTTTATTTCTCAGACTATCAATTACAAAGACAAACACAAGAACCCAAGACCGTGAGATTGTTCTAGACAAAATAAAATAAACTAAAGACGAAATTAAAATAACATAATTGAAAACGTTGGTTCCTCCCAACAAGCCGTCTTTAACGCCTTTTAGCGGACGCAATTAACCTTTCCGAGTGCCCATTGGACCCTTCTGCGAACTACTTGCAATTCGCAGATTTATTGCTATAGGTCTCAATTTCCCTATAACTATTTTCTCAACCAAGAACCTTAAACATACAATTATCCCCCAAGTACACAAGCATGACTTGTCTTTTATGCTTTTATAACGTAGGAATCAGTGAAATTCTCTATATCTCTCAACTCTGCGGTACCCTCACTGTATGGGCTTCCTAATCGAGGCTCACCGTGATAGCTAGTGGTGGTTCTTACAGAATAGATGCAAGAAAAAGATTTCTACAGAGTCGAAGGTAAATAATTGAACTCGCAATCTTTTCCTTTTCTACACCAACTATCTCACCGATTCTCAATAGTTGGATTTGGTTCAGCTCCTCAAATTGTCGTCACGTTAAAAATGATCGTGAGTTCTCCTATTTGCGCTCCAAATTTTCTTTATGGCCAATCTCATTTCGTCCGTGAATGCGCTGATACTTAGTGAGACTGAGTATGACTTCTCGCAATTCCTCTCTCTCTTCCTCTATGGTTGGAGTTCGATCATATTGACAGCAGAAATCCATGTCTTGAGGATCCCTGAGATGCATCAAAACCAACAACGGATCACGGCACCCTTGTTTTCACACAATAAATACATAAAATGAAAAAGAATAAAATAAAATAGAACAAATAAAAACATATAAAAATTAACAACGAGTAAAAACCAAATTAGAAATTAAAAATAGATAAATTTGATATTGAACTAATGCCTAATCCAAGAACGGCGCCAAAAACTTGATGCGGTAGAAGATGCACACACTTTAAACGCAAGTGCACGTTATCGTGACAAGTAATATAGTCTTAGTAAGACCGAATATCGTCCACAAGGATTAGGGTTCAATTACCAACTATCTATTTTCTAGTATCTATTTGGTGAATTGATAACTGATTTGTTGTTTATAACTAAGAATTATGCAAGCTATTTAACTATAAAGATTTACTTCAGTGATGATGAGAATAGGGCTTCCATGTATCCTTATTATCCGCTCATGCTACTTATTAGTGCATTAACTTATGGTATTCTTCTTTTGGAGAAAGCAAGTTTACGAAATCATTTTATACTCCCGTTAGGGTTATATAAACACTCAACCTCAGTATCGCACCTTACCTACCTTTCGGTGATAAGGATAACTTTATAGGAGGATTAAGAACAAAAACTTAGTAGACCGTCACGCACAATGCGCAAAATTAGGGTTGTTAAGCCTCTCATCGCTACATAAATAATTGAGGTATTTTCATCTCCAATCCAAGAATGTTTACCCAACTTACAGCATATTAACAATCCCCCCTTTTCAGAATCTGATTAGAAATCATATAGTGATAATTAGTTGTCAATTAATTACCAAGAATTCAACTCAATTATTGGATAGATCTCACAATAAGAAAAATAACCATAAGCATGCATTAATTTATAACATAAGTTTCTAGCAATTCAACATGGAAAGCTCTATAAGAGAATTAGTTCCTAGCCATAAATATGACAAGAACTAATTCAAAGTTCATCATAAAAACTGAAATAAAGTAAAGAAAAGGAAAAGAAATTACTAAACTAATGGTATCCAATCTCCAAGCAAAAGTCTTGAGTTGTGCGAGGGAACCTCAAAACCGCCTAGGGTTCTCTTTTATAGCCGCAAACCGCCTCCTCTTTCCTTCGTGCCCGCCTGCAATTTCGTCAAAAGACCTAATTTTTCGCGTCGCCGCGCTCGCATGCCAGCGCCGAAAGTTCTGCAATCCGTCGGTGTTTTGGCGCCGCTCGATATTCGCTGTTCGGTAGCCGCGTACTGGATCTCTGTAGCTTCTGATGTTTAGCGTCGCGGCCTGCATTTGCCGTTCGGTAGCCGCGCGGCCGATCTTCGCAGCCTCTCACGAATAGTGGCGCCGCCTCGCTGATCGCAGGAGGCCGCGGCCGGTCTGGATTTTACCCTCGTTCGCCACTTTCTCTGTTTCCAGCTCTGGCATCTCCTCTTTTGCCCTCTTTTTGCTCCTTTTCCGCCATTTGGCCATTTTAATCACTTTGACTCAAAAGAAAGAAAAACTATCTTAATACGACACTTATATATGCAAAATGGGACAAAAGATTAACTAAAACTGACTCAAAAGGTGTATATAAAATACACCGATCACCGACTATCACATCTCATTAGACGCATCTCCGTCTGAAAATCCTTCACGAAAAAAATAAAAGGATCAAATTCAACCGAAACTGAATTGTCAGTGGTAAATTTTCTAACTGAAATCAGGTTTTTTATTAATTAAGGAGCATGAAGGACCTTTTAAAGCTATCGGTGGGTTCTGTGGAGATAAGTTTGTATTATCATAACCATGAATTGGAATTGAATGACTATTTCCGATAATTATACCACGATTATTTCTCAAATTAAAATAGAACGTGAGATTACCTTGTGAGGACGTCATATGAGACGCTGCTTCAGTGTCCAGGTACCAGTTGGATTCTGGAGGGTTGAGCCCAAGAGTGTGCATCGCAGCCTCGATGTCGGTTGGGGAAGCCACTACTGCGTGGGCCTGCTGCCACTGGTTCGGCAATGGCCCAAGTATGTTAGGCCCAAAATTGTTGGTTCTGGCGACGCCAGATCGTGGTCGCGACTGGCTCGCCCGATTTCGGAGGAAGCGGGTCGGGCACGCCCAAGGCCATTATAGGCACATGGTGTCGGTCCACTGCCTCATTGGGCCTCGGCTGCCACTGGTCGGCGTGTTGTTGCTGGTCGCCGCCCCTGTCACCACCTCCATAGCGGTTGTCGCCGCCCTTTCCACCACTGCGGCCACCGCCGCAGTTTTTGCCTCCATTATTGTCATTTCGTCTCTTCTGACCATGGTTTGTCGGTAAATTTTCAAATTGTGAAGAGTTATCATCGGACGGAGCGACAACCATGACGGAATTCGACACGGTGGCTGTCATTTTGGCAAAATCTGCTTCTTTTAGTATGAGCATAGAAACGGGCTTTGGTAAAATGACGGAAGAGGATTTCTTTGGCGGATGAGTGTACCTACTCCATTATATGCATCAGTGAGGCCGACAACCATTTATAATTCGAGTCGATTGTTAGTTATCGGCACCCTGACGTTCTTGATTTGGTCCGACAGAACCTTGAGCCGTTGACAATATGCGGACGCATTGGGAAAATTCGCCATGTCAGTGGTGGAGAATTCTTGCTCAAGTGTGATGGCCCGAAATTTTTTATTGTCTTGGAATATGTCACGTAAGTGTTCCCAAGCCTCCATAGCCGTGGATTCGGGCTCAAGAATAGTATGCAGCAAATCACTTAAAATTGTGGCATAAATCCACTAGAGAACTGTCACATCAAGTGTCAACCATAATTTCATTTCATCATCGGTTTTCGGCACCTTCTTCTTGCCTTTTTCCGGTGGAATGATGTGATGGATAACCCTGTGTGAGCGACAATGAATTTTGAAAAGCTCTACACATATCGCATAACGTACATTTTCCATCTCAATAGTGATGGAGATATGTGATTTAATGTTTGAAACTGACAGGGCTGGATGAAAATTTGATTTCGAGTCGGACATGGCTGACGGAAGAGGGAGGGAGTCGGCGGCACAAAGAGAGGGAGGGGGTCGACCGACGGTGAAGGAAGGGAGAAGGTATTAGGGTTAGGAACTTTTCCTGAGCTCTGATAACATATAAGAAATATTTTTCCTGATTATTTCATTACAAAGTGATAATAAATATACTATAATACAAACATAACCCTAGGCTACAATTACGATAATTAATGACTAAATATACACCTACCATATACAAAAGATACATAATTATGACCGAATATATTATCCTATTCTATCATTGTTGAATCTCATTTGATTAGAATTATATGTTCGTGAGAAGTGCACTAAATGACTAAATTACTTTATCTACTATGCTATCTGATACGAAAAACTTTTAAGAACGACATTAGCCTCATAATTTAGCTGTTTCCTATAATATAAAGCAACCAGATGATTTTCTTAAATAAAACTTTGTGTCAGGTCTTCTCTGGATAGGATGCAAATTGAGCAAATTGGAATAGGACAATTGCACTGGTCAACTGCAAATTATGCACCTCTGCAGGAACGAGCTCTTTGGGATGGTTTAGTTTCCATGTACGAGAAGGTTACTAAGTATTTACTTGGGATCGCGTGCGTTGTTTGACCATTTAGTGTGGGGGGAGATCAACATTTTGGTGTTATTTGCCACTCTTAGAAACAATTATGAATCTACTTTATGCTAAATCTGGTCTTCAATATCTCCGATGGATAAAATACTTGATAGATCCATATTGTTGCACGTAATCATCTTACAATTTTTCTCTCGTGCAGGGTTTAGTTTGTGCAGTTGGTGTGACCAACTATGGACCAAAGCAGCTGCTGAAAATACACAAATATCTTGATGACAGAGGAGTTCCTTTGCACTCAGCCCAGGTGTTGAGTCTTCTTTCCTACTTTACTATGAAGTATGCAGTTACCTTTACTTTCAGAAGCAATTCAATTTTGTCATATGTACAATGCTCAGTTAGATTTACACATAGTGTGGAGTGCTCTGCTGTTTAAAAGAGGTAAAAACCAACAATGTATTAGTTCTGTTAAGTCAAAAAAAATGAAGACGGTAACATCTAATCGACAGACTTACCTGGTACCTGGTACCTGCTAGTCGGAGGTAGCAGGTATCCGGTAAATTCGTCGAGGTCACGCAAGCACAATCACCTCTAATGTTCAAGTATTGTTAGTGGTCGTCAAATTCTTTGTGATCAGATTGTACTTAAATTGCTTGGAATCGTTGTTTTCTTTGGTGCCACAATCCTAACTCCTAAGCCAGTGACCTCTCCAACATCAGGTACAATTTTCATTGCTGAGTGTGGGAAGTGATCAGATGAAGATAAAAAATATCTGTGATTCTCTAGCATACGGGTCATAGCTTACAGTCCACTGGGTCTTGGTATGCTCAAAATATACGCCCTCTAATCTTCCACCTGGGCCAAGGTACACACTCAATTTCTTACCCAAGTTTGAATTTTTCTAACTAGTAAACAAGTACAGCTCAAGTTATTATTTGATATTTGTCTCAATGAAAAACATCACTTGTAGGGGATTACTCTTTAGACAAATTCTCCCTGGATTGGAGCCACTACTTACCTCACTAAGACAAATAGCTCAACGATGTCGGAAAACAATACCACAGGTAAACCGAAATTTTTCTGTTCAGTTCTTTTCATACTAACAAGCAGGCGACTGCATCTCATTGCTGGTTCAGTATTCTTATCTAATAGGTCTTTCATATAGTTTGGTGTTTGCAATAAGGCAAAGCACTATGCTGGAGTTATTTTACATCTCGGTAGCCTCTATTTTCTTGGATTTTAAGCTTGACGTTAGATCTGTTTGAGAGTCCATTCATGACTAACAACATATAGGACACATGAACTTACTGTAAATCCAGTTAGCTCTTTATTTATAAATTCAGATGAAGGACTGAAAAGAAGGTATCAAATCTCAACAGCTTTTATCTATTATAGAAAATGAAAGAAATAATCTCTTGATTATTCTTATTGATGAAAGACATATATATACAAGTTACAATGGGAAAATTCGTTTCCCTTTCTACCTCTAAATCTCTATTCTATAAGGAGACTAACTATACAATTATGGTAACACTACAATACTAATTATGTTGTAAGACTTTATTACCAAATATACAATATACAAGAAGTCCATACGGACTGGGTACTATACACGGCGGGCCAAGGTCCATTGTTTAACACACACCCGCAGTCATAGCGGACGGTCTTCGTACGCTGAGACTGTTTCTAAAATCATCAAAAATGACTGAGGTAAGACCCTTTGTAAATGTAAAGATGTCTGCAATTTGATATCTGGAAGGGACATGGCAGACGCGTACTTGTCTTTTAGCTACCTTCTTTCGAACAAAGTGAATATCCATCTCTATGTGTTTAGTACGCTGGTGCTGAACTGGATTACCAGAAAGGTAGATGACACTTATATTATCACAATACACCAAGGTAGCCTTGTCAATAGGACAATGGAGCTATAACAGTAGATTACGTAACCAACATGACTCGGAAACCACATTGGATACCCCTCTATACTTGGCCTCTGCACTTGAACGTGAGAACGTGGATTGACGCTTGGCAGACCATGAGACCAAGTTATTACCTAAAAACATGCAATAGCCAGACGTAGACTGTCTTGTGTCAGGACAACCACCCCAATCAGGTATAGGAGACTAGTGTAGACGTCGACGATGGATACAAATGCAAACCATACTCAAGTGTTCCCTGAATGTACCTAAGAATGCGTTTGAGTGCATTCATATGTTCAACTCTTGGATCATGCATAAACAAACACACCCGATGTACGGCATATGTAATATCAGGTCGCGTGAACGTCAGATACTGAAGGGCGCCTGCAAGACTACGATAGCGGGTCGGATCCTCATAGGGAGAGCTAGATGCAGCACCCAACTTGGGCTTAGTATCAACTGGAGTAGAAGTGGACTTACAGAAAGACATCCCAGCCCTCTCAATGATCTCTGCTACATACTTCCTCTGTGATAAGAACAATCCACCTGCATGACGAATTACAACAATACCCAAAAAGTAACTCAATGGGCCCAAGTCCTTCATGGCAAACTTAGAACTGAGTAGTGTCATAATGGACTTTCGCAAAGCATCAGAAGAGGCAGTCAAGAAAATATCATCAACATATAAGAGAATGTATGTCATGGAAGAACCCCGACGATATATGAATAATGAATTATAAGACCTGCTGTGAGAAAAACCCATAGTCGAAACAAAATCAGCAACCTCTTATACCA
The DNA here is from genome assembly GCA_029844215.1 of Przewalskia tangutica. NCBI lineage: Eukaryota > Viridiplantae > Streptophyta > Magnoliopsida > Solanales > Solanaceae > Przewalskia > Przewalskia tangutica. Next base: position 3,318,698 of record CM056732.1, read on the forward strand.
AGCCCGTGGAGACTGCTTAAGCCCATACAAGGACTTCTTCAATAGACAGACATGATTCGGATATCTAGTATCCTTAAACCCCAAAGGCTTATGCATATAAACTGTCTCCTAAGATCACCATGTAGGAAAGCATTCTTCACATCTAGCTGATGAATGAATGGGACGTGATTTTGAAAGAGCCAAGCTGAGCACACGGTAGCCGCTTTACCACCGGGCTAAATGTCTCACCACAATCCACACCAACCTGCTATGTCTTACCATCACCTACAAGTCTAGCCTTATGTCTTGCATATGAACCATCAGAATTTTCCTTATGAACAAAAATCCACATAGACCGAATAATATTAGCACCAGATGGACGGAGTTGGTCCACGTCTTATTATCAATAAGAGCATTATATTCTTCGGTCATGACAATTTTTCAATTAGGGTCATTTAAGACAGACACAAGATTACGGGGTAAGAGGAATTTCAGAACATTAGAATTCAAATTGAAATGTCTTTTTGGTTTAAAAATACCCCGTTGACTGTGAGTGACTGGACCAAGACTCTGAGCTGGATTGGGTGAATTTTGGGAATTTCTGGAATTAGTCGAAGCAGCCGCGCTAGGTGCAGTGGTGGCGTTGTCTCGCAGAGTTTTGCCATGCGCCTCGCGGTGTCCGCGACGCTGACGGCGTTTTTTCGAGCAAATCTGAAAAATGACGTAGAACATAGGGGGAGATATCCTCATCCAAAAAATCATAAGAACTCGGCATGGGTTTTTCTACTTTAGAAAAGGAAAATTGTAATTCATCAAAGAGAACATGACGACTAATGATGATTCAGGACAAATCAAAGCATTTATAACCACGGTGATTTGACGGAAAATCCAAAAACACACAAGGAGTAGAACGTGTCTGAAGTTTGTTGATTGTAGTGGATGAAAACAGTGGATAACATAAGCATCCGAAGACCCTAAGATGAGAATATGACGGAGACTTATTATATAAGATTTTGAGAGGGGGTGAATATGTCAAACCTTTAGAAGGAAGAATATTGAGTAGATCGGTAGTCATTTATAGCGCATGAAGCCAAAATAATGGAGGAACGAAAGAATGAACCAATAAAGTGCGGACAATATCATTAATGGTACGAATTTTTCGCTCAGTTTTCCCATTTTGTGAAGACGTGTGAGGACAAGAAAAATGAAAATTTATCCCATTTTTAGCACAAAACTCCCTAAATTCCCCATTATCATACTCTTTGCCATTATCACATTGAATGTTTTTTATTTCCCGTTCGAATTGCGTTCTTATGAAGGCTCTAAATTGTATCAAAGATGAAAAAAACTTGAGATTTTTTCGCAATTAGAAACGTCCATAAATATTTAGTATAGTCATCTAAGAATAGAACATAATAACGATGACCCATAGAACTGAGAACCGGAGATGTCCATAAATCGCTATGAATAATTTCAAATGACATAGAAGTATTAGAATTTGAAGCTACAAATGGTAATTTAATAATCTTTCCCAAAGCACAGGATTGACAAAGTGGAGTACTACGCGTACCCTTACAAGAAATATACTTATGTCTATCTAAAGAAGATAAAATAGACGACCCCGGATGACCTAAACGAGCATGTCACTAGGAAGGAGCAAGAGTTGCAAATGTGGATGACATAGCTTGACGCGAGATGCTGAGACTTGGTGTGATTGGATAGAGGTCCCCCCCCCCCCCCACTGTTACACCTCATGAGATGACTCCCCGTTTTGAAATCCTTCACAGAAAATTCAAATAGATCAAAATTAATAGAAACTCAGTTATCAGTTGTGAATTTACGGACATATACCAAATTTTTAATTAATTTTGGGGCATGAAGGGTATTTTTCAGGACAAGTAGTGGATGAGGAGTGGACAAAGTTTTATGACCATAACCCTTAATTGGAATAGAATTGTCATTACCAACAGTTATACCACGATTAGTGCTCAAATTGGAATAAGACGAGAGAGTACCTTGATCGAATGTCATGTGGGTAGTGGCGCCGGTGTCCATGTACCAATTAGGGTCCGGTTGAGTCAAGCCAAGCGTGTGCATCGCTGCTTCCCATAAGCTGGTCTGTACCCTGGAGGCTGGACTGGGGAGAAGTTGGGCCGCGACTGAGGCGCCGTGGCGCTGTAAGGCTGAGCCACGGCGCTGTAAGGCTGTGTCGCGGCGCTGTAAGGTGGAACCGCGGCGCTGTGAGGCGTTGAGACCCACTGCCACTGTCCAGGGGGTCCCTGTGGGCTCCAGGACTGATGTTGTTGCTGATGGTTGTCTCCGTTGTTGCCGCCACGATTCTTGTCATTATTCTTCCGATTCTGACCCTTCTTACCACCCCAATTGTTGTGATTTTGAGTCATGTTGGCTGGATTGGAACTTGGACGGAGTAAAATTGGAAGCAGTCATCATGACGACAGGGTTGGCCCCAATCGCCACTTTCTTAGCCAATCCGGCTTCCTTCAAAGTAAGCATAGAAGAGGCTTGATAAAACCCTGGTAGGGGGGTACTCTGACGAATCACCGAAGCAACACCGCTATAGGCCTCCGACAGGCCTGCAACCATCTGAAGAACTAGACGACTTTGAGAAACCGGAGAACCCACGTTGCTGAGTTGGTCTGCCAAGTCCTTGAGGCGTTTGCAATAAGAAGAAACGTTGGGAAAACTCGTCATAGCCACCCGGGAGAACTCCTGCTCAAGGATAACAATTCGAGAATGACTGTTATCTTGGAATATGTCGCGCAATCGATCCCACACCGCCATAGGTGTGGAATTTGGTTCCATAATCGTTTGTAAAAGGTCCAAGGAGATGGTGACATAAATCCACTGAAGAACCTTGGCATCAAGCATGACCCATAATTCTGGATCTGCTTCTTTAGTGGGCACAATCGTCGTAGAAGTAGACGCTGTATCACCCCCCTTTGGAGGAGTTGGAGGAATGATATGGTGGAGGACTTTATGTGTCAAAGCATGAATCTTAAATAATTCCGCCCACGTCCCATATTGAATGTTTTCTAGGTCAAGAACGATAGAAAGAACGCTCTTGATATTAGAAACTGTGAGGACAGGGTGAAAAGTGTTCTTATCAGTCATAGGGAATAGAACAACAAGATTCAAAGAATGGAATTTATGAGAAAGGTTTTTGAAAGAGAAGATACTCGGTTTTTGTGAAAGAGGAAGAACACAAAAAATTGAGAATATAGAGCAAAATTTCGAGAAAAAGAAGAAGAAATTTTGAGGAGCGGAAGCAGGGTAAAGAGAACCTAGACTCTTGATACCATGAAAGAAATAATCTCTTGATTATTCTTATTAATGAAAGACATATATATACAAGTTACGATGGAAAAAAATCTTTCTCCCTTTCTACCTCTAAATCCATATTCTATAAGGAGACTAACTATACAATTATGGTAACACTACAATACTAATTATGGTGTAAGACTTTATTACCAAATATACAATATACAAGAAGTCCATACGGACTGGGTACTATACACGGCGGCCAACACTGGGCCCAAGGCCCATTGTTTAACAGAAAAGACAAGCATCTTGCCTATCCAAAAAAAATGGATATTTAAGTTGGTGTGCCTTGGTATCCATGATACTAAATTCTGCTAGCCTTGACCTGTCAAACTAAAAAAGGAAAACAGAAAAACAAAGGAACTATGGCTTTACATGATAATCAAATAACCAGGAATTGATTCATCATAGACGGTACAACTGTGGCTCCGTATAGAATTACCGAAGTATCAGCCATTGCGTCCTCAATATATAACAAGGGCCCGTATAAGATAAACTAATCTCCACATAAAATTCTACATAACTAATACAACATTTGATTTTCGATATAAAATCTCGCATTATTTGAAGAGGTAAAAATGTGGAACAAAGTTACCTGTCTTAGCAAAATCTGGATAAGAACACCTAATACGTAAGAAGTAGGTATAAAGTTAACTATTCACTTTGATATTGCAACCCCTGCATAATGATCATTGTGTTACTGTTAGTCACTGTACGACAATGTTTGCATTGTTATCCCTTATAAGTTATAGCTAGTTTGTAAATCAAACAACCCATAAAAGTGAATACATTACAAGGTTATAGCTTTGGCATTATGAACATTATTTGCTTCTGAGAACCAGTAGATAATCTGCCATTGTTATAAAAACGATTTCCTTCTAGTCATCATCAGAGCTTTCATAAATGATACACATGGTGTTGTGCTAAGTTACCCTGATTTCGTCATATCGGATGCACTTCTCAAAACCTTTGGGAGTTGTCGCTCTACCTTTGCTTTGTTTCTGTATATGAGTGTTGTTTCTTGAAATTTAAGACATTTAGAACTTCCTCTAGCTTGGGTTAGTTGCTTCCTCTAGTTATAAACCTTCATTAACTTCTAGTGTTAACCTTTGCAAAGTGGCTCATCTCTACGTATTGTATTGTATTTGCAAAGACAATCTGCTAATGTGATTGTCACGCAATTAATCTAGTAGGATCTTTCTCAACCTTTTGAAAGTATAGTTTCTCTTCACTAAAATCCCTTTCGCCTGGCGCCTTGACATCGCCGGGTAAGAGATGTATACTTGCTAAAAGCAGTATATGCACTTTAGCTCATTTTTATGGTCACTTTGTTTTTCAGAGCAACAATCCTTAGTCCACAAAGTTATGAAAGAACCTACTACTTTGTGCTTCTCCATGGCATTGATCTTGACAGTTTCAGTCTGTTTCCTCGCTCACAATTTTAAGTTTGAAGATGCATGTTAAAGTATGCTTTCATCAGCTCTTTTTTTATGAACTATTAGTTAACATCATCCTACTCCAAGGGTTCTTCCTTTTATTTAGTTCCGTCAGGCAACTATTTCTATTAATTTAGGACCAAGTCTCTGCTACCGAACTACTGCTTTCTCAAGTACTTTTCTTCATTGGAAAAAGTTTTCATTGAAGGATCAGAAGGATGAAGGGTTGCAAAAATGACTTAACCTTTGCTAGTGATAGATTCAACATAAGTATCCATAACAAACTTTAGTCTTTCTAGAGGTAGATTCATTTAATTTGTGAAGGAAAGAAAAAAATCTAAAACTCCAGGAGAATAGGTTCTCAACAAAGAATTTTAAGCATAAGTTGGCCACCTGACCTCTCAGTTCTTTGAAAGGAACTAGACACACTGTTGTTTATGCTTGGATTAATTCGTTCACATTATTCACAAACTCGGTACTACTACGTATTATCATTGCATTTTTGTATTTATTTCATTTGCGGGCTATTAACATAAAGTCACAATGCAGGTGGCTATCAAAATGGTGTATATGCAAAAGGGTACAATTCATATCCCTGGTGTCAAGTCTGTACAACAAGCTGAAGCGAATCTAGGAGCCCTTGGTTGGCAACTCACTTCTGATGAATTGCTCCAATTAGAATGCGCAGCTCTTGATTCTCCACAGATGATGATCCAAAACGTATTTCAGACAGTGACAACTTCTCTACATAATGGATACATCTACGAAGATACTTGAAGGCAATAATCGAGCTCAAGGATACCAATTTACACATTTGGATCAGTTTCATGGATCATTTTTTTCTATAGAAAAGCATTTTCTCAAATATCAGCAAAGTAGTTTGTATATGGTATAATGTATATCCTGTGCATGGAGATAAAAGGTCTACTACTTATCAAGGCTAAGAGTGTTCGATCAAAATATAGTATCAACATTTCCTCAACTAGTCTAGATGTGTGTACTGCTGGTAAGAACAGAAAACATGACCACCAAAGAACCAACTGCACTTGAACGAATTTTTTTTGAGAAGATAATATATAAAAACACAGCTCATATAATAATACCAAACTCAACATGAACACCATATTCTATTTGTAAATGGAACTGGAGTTGAAACTTGAAACAAGTGTGCCTCAGTTAAACAGACAACAATAGATCCACCAAAATGTAAGCTAAGCAAAAGAACTACAAAAGCATGCAATTGGCCTATGCCAGAAAATGCAACTGTCTTTCTACTTGATCTTCTTCTTTGGCCTCAACTGCAAAGCGAGTAATAAAAGAAACAGTTTAGTGTATGGAGTCAAGTTGAACAACATACATGATGGAAAATCTTGCAGAAAATTCCAAATAAGATACCTGGTTGCTATGGCCACATTTCTTCTTCCTGCAGTTGACTGCACGAGGATGCAGACGGGCATAGCACCTGCAATGAAAACATGATTATACACCGGAGTTTGGATACATGGATGGCATAAGAAACACAACTCCCACGTGCACATTTCTTTTTTCACCGCTGCAAATATAAAAGCAAAGAACTCGACGGGAAGGCTCTGGGCGAGCACTCAAAATTTGTTGCTTGGTGCAATAATCATGTGATGGTCATCAAATGATATAACAATGACAAAAGTGAAAACTAACGTGTTCAACAGTTTCTTGAGCAAATAACAGATTTTGTACACCATATTACCATTAATTTATTTAATAAATCAGTACATCATACTCTATCCACTACCTTCTCATGCTATATCCAAACCATATCTATGGAAATGGTGAAAATATAAAAACAAAAATGTGTAATAAAACAGCTATAGTCGAGGATCTAGAAACAGCTTTCATAGGTCATGGCGAGATAATATTTGGTAGATTTTCACACATCAGACGCCCTCTATGAAAACTTTTCCTTTAGCCAAGCACAGAGCTCCAAAGTTTGCAAAGCTAGAATCAGAGAGAAACAGCTACTAATATTGTTAGTTTCGTGTTCAAGGTGCAGCAATTAGAGGTTGTTTTTTAAGATTAAACCCCACCCATGGCTTCCCCATCCATCATATTTCAAATTTATCTCCATTTCATCCCCGTTATAGAAGTTTTTATTCATCACCATCTAAGCTCGCATTCATACAGGACTGATTTTACCACAAAAACATTCTTGAATGGGCCATCTTAAAGAGTTGATGTTTAAGTAAAATAATTACAACTTTCCACAACAGTTTACTTTTTTCCTAAGCTCTGACAGAACAGGAAAGAACCAACCGCATGATAATTAACAATTGATAGATGTAAGTCAAGGAAAGCGCTAAGTGCTAGAACTTACTTGCGGCAAATCATCTTATCTTGGTTGTATTTCCGAGCCAAGGCCATAAGAGATGGTTCAATGATCCCACCACGGAGCCTCAGAACAAGATGCAGAGTAGACTCTGTTTTTATACAAATAAATCAACTAAATTAGCGAGATAACAATAAAACAATCACTTATGTTGACAACTTTAAATCCAACACAAACCTTTTTGGATATTATAATCAGCCAGTGTACGCCCATCTTCAAGCTGTTTACCAGCAAAGATCAATCGCTGCTGGTCCGGTGGAATACCTAGATAGAGCCCATAAATTCATATAAGAGAACTAATTGAGATCTAATATATGAATCAACTATATTCATTTCGGTCCATTTGAAAATAATTTCAGTTCCACGCTCCCGCTATGCATGGGCCCGGAAAGGCCGGACTACAAGTTCTATAGTATAGAGAACTATACTGCAATTCTGCAACAGACTGTTTCGGCAGCTCGAACCCAAAGGGCCTGGGGAACGGCCGGACTACAAGTTCTATAGTATAGAGCCTTATACTGCAATTCTGCGACACTGTTTCGGCGGCTCGAACCCAAAGGTCAGCACTAAGTTTCCACTATGCGCGATACGGAAAGGACCAAAATATAGGTCCATATTTTTAAAGTCTTACCCCTGCATTTGACCTCCTAATTACATACATCAATTTTACCAGTTACGTCAAGCTCCCGTTCCAGCTCCACATCTCAAATATGAGAGGGAAATTAAACTAAAAAATGATGGAATTTTTAAGAGGTGAATACCTTCCTTGTCCTGAATCTTGGCCTTGACATTGTCGATGGTATCGCTCGACTCAACTTCAAGGGTGATGGTCTTCCCCGTTAGGGTTTTCACGAAGATCTGCATCTTATCTCTCCGGCTCGACACTTGTGCAAATGGGGTTCAAGTTTTTTTACTTGAGGAAGCTTATATTGGTGGGCTACTAGGGTTTAGGATTTCCCCTTGATGAAAACGACGCCGTAGGCATGTGCTAATCTAAGCGTAAATTCCACTTACCACCCATAAAGATCTCCTAATTATATTCACCTCCCTATGCATTTTTGTTGGGTAACGATCAAATATACTCCTCTATTTTTTTTAGGGAAAAGGGTCATATTTGTCGTCATACTTTTAGAAAAGGATCATATTTGTCATCCGTTAAAGTTTGAGTCAAATATGTCCTTTCCGTTATGAAAGTTGTTATATTTGCCTCTTTTTAACAGAAATGTCACGTGGACGCAACGTGGGAGGCACATCATCAGGTGGGACCCACATCACCATCTCCACTGCTTATACTCCCTCTGTTCATCCGACCAATCAGTTGATCCCCCATCGTCGACGCCAGTTCGCCAAAAATCCACAATTAATATCAGAAAATTCAAAATGTCACTGGAGCGACCAAAAATAGTGCAAAATCAGTACATTAGCAAAAGCAGACAACAACCCCCCCCCCCCCCCCCCCACAATAGTAAAGCCGACAAGGTCGTCGGAGTTTTAAAAAAACCTCCGGCCAGATTAAAAAAGTCAGAAATTAAGTCCATTAGCAAAAGTAAACAACATGTCCGAAAATAAAGCCAACAGAGGTCGCCGGAGTTTTTCAGATACCAAAATTGGGAACATCAGTCCGGTTAACCAAACCAAAAATATAGTCGGACAGATGTCGTCGGAGTTTTATAAACTCCAGCCAGATACAAACCCGTAAAATTAGTCCCAACAACCAAAGCAGAATCTGATTCAAAATAGAATCGAACGAAATAGGAGTTTTAAACTTCCGATTCAATAATCGAAACAATCAGTCCAAACAAACAGAATATGCAACGAATCAAAAATAGAACTGAACCAAAGTCGCCGGAGATTCAAACTCCCACTCGTTTCAATAGCACAAAAAGAAGGGCGACAGCATCACTTCCACGAAGAGGTATGTCGGAGTGACGCCGTCGTGATGGTTTGGTGGTGTTCGACTGGGGTGAGGGGTAAAGGGTTGTGTCGACAGGGTTTCACCGAAGCTCGGAGCTCCGGTGGGGATGGGTTACGACGGTCTTTGGAGGTTTGGGTGTTGCAGTGTGATTGTCTATACTTCGGCGGTGTGGGTTTGCCGGAGAAGACGAAGGGATCCAGAGGGTCCGCGGGTGCTCCTCCCAAGTAAATAAGAGGATCTCCAAAATGAGAAATGGATATGTCGATTAACCATTTAATGTGGGGTAGATTTTAGGATGAGATGAGTAAATGAAATGGGAGGGGGTCCGAAAATTTTAGAGGCGGAGGGGTCGGCTGCTCGTTGGCTGCTCCGGTGGTCGAATGAACAGATGGAGTATAAGCAGTGAGGGAGTAGAAACAGAGGGAATAGCCTCGACTAATGATCATCAAAGATGAGATATTGATGATGTGCTATAAGTCGACATATGGTCTGCATCACATTCTTGAAGAATATAATATGTCTCACTTGCTACTAGTGATGGACACATGGATACGTTTGAAAAGTATTTGTAAATCGTGTTGATAAACTATTTGTTATACATGTCGAGAGTGTTAACAGCGTGTGCGAGATAAGGTACTTTGACTTGAGGTCAATACGCACCTTGTTTACAGAGTAATGTACTTTGACTATGTCCTAAGCTTAAATTCCTTATAGGATAAGATAATGTTTGTGTTGGGTGCATTATGATGTAAATTAAGGTGGTAGTTGAGCCAAGAATAGGATTCGTTCCTCGATTGGATATTCGAGAGAGAACTCAACTTCTCAGTGATATTAGGTCAACCAAGTCATTGGCCAATTCAAGAGACATATTTAGAATATGGTATAGTTATCGACTAATATAGATGAGATAAAGTGATCAAGTCATTTAGATAGACACATTGCAAATTCTAAGTTTGATCGGGTGTGTCGCGAATGAAAGGAATTTATCATCTCACATAAAGGTTACGTTTGTTAGATTCATGTAAACATACTTCACATATTGAGTTCGTCATACGACGCAGTCTAGGAGTTTCGTATGGACTTTAATTGGATAGTGTCGATATGTGAAGGCCTATAGGGCCACACTATGTCGATTGTCTTTTCGATCTAAAGGTGTACTGAGAAAGTATTAAATATTCAGCTTGAAATTGAGATATTTAAATTGATAATAACTATGGGATGATTTCTCTTTGATGGAAATTATTTAATTAAGTCATAATTGAATTTTGGATTTAATTAAACGTGTTTAATATATATTAAACATAACGACGCACGAGACGCGCATACGCTTCGACAAATGACCCGATCGCTCATCAGACCTCGCTGGGTACATGCAGGCCCAACCCTAATCCGATTTTGACATAAATGTCAACTATATATATATATATATATATATATATATATATATATATATATATATATATATATATATATATATAGCACTAAACCTTATTATCAATGACTAATGAAATACTAATTAAAATTTATTTCTAGATTTAAAGTTTAGAAAAGAAACTCTCTCAAACCTCTGTCAAGATTTTATGGCTTTCTTGACAGAGGAATACACCATAGCAAGGGATTGCAATCGAAGGGACAACCACGTGTAATCCCTAAGTAAAAGATTCAAGATAAGCAACATGTTTATGTTTTACATTACAGGTTTCAATTGTCATGTAACCTCTACCTCACCCCCCCCCCCTACTCACCTTCACGCCACCCCCACCCCGACGTCTCAAACCCTTCTTCTTCATTTCAAATTCACAAATAAAATTTGAAAAATCTGAAATTAAAAAAAAAATCTATTTGAAGCCCTTCTTGTTTACCCAAGTCCCAAACTCATGAATAAAATGCAATTATTTTGCTATCCATTCACCCCCACCCCCTGTTCTTCTACTTTTTGATATTTTTGTTTCATATTAATTATCTCTGTTTGTTTAGGTAGATTATTGGTTATTTGGGTGAATATTTAAATATATAAACAGTAAAATGCAAGAGAGCATTTTGAAATTCAATTTGTGTAGCTTGATTTTTTTTATGATTGAAGTGATATTTAATGGTGAGTTTACAATTAGGTTGGAGACGGAGGAAGTATCCAGCAAGTGATGAAAAGACAATCTTTGTGCTTTGATTTTTTATAGTGGAAAAATGAATTCGGTGGTAAACAGTGAATTCGATAGTGGTGGTGATGAAATGGATGGAGGCGGCAGTGGCTGGTGGAGGCGACGATGGCTGATGGAGGCGGCGACGGTGGTGATTGTCTGCTGTTGAAGACAATGTGGGTCTCACCCTCCAAGTGGATCCCACGTGACATCCGAGTGGATCACATGTTGTTGCTGACATGAGATTTCTGTTCATGGAGGACAAATGTGACAACTTTGCTAACGAAAAAGACATATTTGAGCTCATACTTTACTGGAGGTCAAATATAACCCTTTTCCAAAAGTTGAATGAGAAATATGACAATTTTCAAATTAATATTCTGGTATTAGAAAAAAATAGTTCGTAAATTCAATAAGATTTTCGTGATTGTCCAAAGAGTTGGCAAATTCACTAGTAAAACACAAAAGTGCAGCAAAAGGTTCACTTGAAAAGTAAAGTGGCGTGGGTTTGGTTAAAATTGTACACGTTTCACTAAAAGGAAGAAATGAAAGTACCAATTTACCCACGAAGCCAGTGACTTTTACAGTAATGCCCTTCGTCGTACTACAACTCTACAAGCTCACTCTTATTATATAGTTAAATAAAAATTATATCTTTGGTTAAATATATTGAGTATTTTTTTTTTCTATTTAACATATTTTCGGAGGAAATGAGAGAATATAACTCTTACAATTTGTATATACGAAAATGATTCCACAAAAAAATTGCGTGTTATGTTCAGCTTTTTAATATGTCAAAACAACTTGTAAACATAAAATTAAAATAAATTTATAAAGAGTTACAAAGTTAGGGCCCTTATTAGTTTACAGTCTTATTCTTTTTCCTAGTAAAAAGATATGGTAAAATACATATTTTTTTTAACCCCTCCCCAAACGAGCTTCTCCTGCAACATTCAAATTGAAAGTGAAGGATGTTTACCATCTGAGTAACTCATTTTATCGGCAACATACATAATTAGCCCCCGATCTTGAGAATAGGTTCTTATGACACGCCCGTTTCAATATGATGATAATACATTACACCCAATATTTCCGGAGTATATATAATACTAATCACTTTTCAATTTAACACTTTAGCATGTTTTTAGTAGTCTATCACATTTTTTCATTTTTCGTTGTGATTTTTTTTTTTTTAATTAAACCTTGTTTAACCTTCAAAAGCGAACAAATGTACGTAATATAATTTTATTTTTTGGTCCAGAAGTGTATAATTTAATGAAAAAGTTGATTCAGATCTAATTTAATTTAAAGAGTTCAATTTTCCTTTTCTATGAAGTAGTTGGTGTTGGTCTGCTTGGACAGCTCAATTGGTTTCAAGGGATATTTGAAGCAATAATCAATGATCGAATCCCGTCATTAGCAGTGTGAGAGTTTCTTTTTGAAATAAAGGAATTTCTTGTGCGCAGCGTGGTACTGATCTAACTTTTGAAATCAATTAAGTCACCATAATCTACCTCATTCACAGACGTCGGACCGGAGTGTTGAGGCTTATGTGGTGGGAGATTCAAGTTTTTGGAGCAATGAAGTAGTGGGCGTTGATTTCAAGAATTGACTCACAATAAAGTTAGGAATGATACGAAAAGCAAAAGGGAACACCATCATATCTTAACAAAATATCAACTTCAAACGTGGCGCTTATCATGCGTCGATTCGAGGTTTATTCTCACATGAAAGAATAACGATCATGTAGCCCAGTAGAAAAAAATATCAACACCGAAAGGGCAGAACAAAAATAAGAAAAAAATAAAAAACAAAAAAGCCATTGTTTAGACTCATCTCGATTTGGACAAATGAAATGATGCAAAATAATCCGCCGCACTATTCCTACCAACACAAAAGGTGGTCCGTAATCAATGTAAAGTAAATTTAAGAGCTTACAAAATTGGATAGTATACTAACAAAAATTCACACATTTCATGTTTATATTACTTTGACAAATACATGATATGTATTTATTTTAATAAATTCATGTTCTGATCAGCTTACACGCATTTTAATTAATTCTTTAAAATATTTATCAGGTATCAAGTAATTCTATCAACTAAGGCTAAAACAAATGAAAAGATATCACCTACTCCCTCCATCTCATATTACTTGACCACATTACTAAAAATATATATCTTAAATTACTTGATCACTTTCTAAAAATAAAATAAAATTAATTAAGTTTTTTTCTAATTTGTCCTTGACATAATTGTTTTTAAAGTAATCAAGTATAGATTAGAGTGCAATTAATTGGATAGAGATAATGATAATATAGTAAAAATACCAATGACGTGTAAAGGAATAGTGGTCAAAATGGGACGAGGGGGGGGGGTATTATTTTTGTCTCTGTTAAGATTTGAATTTGAGACCTCATGATTTTCAACACACTTTATTGATCATTAAACTACACTCTTGGATGCCATGATATGTATTTTATAGTATGTATTATAAATTTGATAAATTACTTATAATTTTATATAAATATTTTAATATTCATAAAATTTCTCGCATAATAGTAACAATAAAATGAAAAGAAAAAGTAATACAAGCAAGATCGATGAGCCTTTTCTTTGCTCCAAAAGGTAGAATCTCCCTCCCCAGGAGCTTTCATATCCCGATCCGACAGGTATGTGAAGGAGGTAAATCATAGTGATTCAATTGATTTCAAAAGTTAGACCAGTATCACGATGCGCACAAGGGACCCTCCTTTATTTCAAGAAAAAAAAACTCACACTGCCGCTGACGAAATTCGATCATTGGTCATTATTTTAAATATTCCCCTTAAAATCAATTAAGCTGCCCAAGCAGACAACCTCTTCTTTTTCTAGACCGGATATATGTACACACAACATACCCCCTAAACTCCATTTTATAGGGTCCCGGTTCCTTTCTTTTAGTTCATCCAAAATAAAGTTTATTTTTCTTTAAATAAAAATTACTACTTTATCTATTAGTTATGGGACTGGTCCCATCGATTCCTCTTTACAAATATGAATTGTTGTCCTTTTAAAATTTCTAGAATTCTGTAAAATAAAATATGTAATGTAGAATAAAGGAATTACGAGTGTATTATCAAATAGTGATCCGTTCACGTTTGCTTGTGATATTTCGCTTTTCGATAATTAATTTAATAAATATTTAAAGTTAAATTGAATTAGATAAATTCAATATTTTAAATTAAAATTTAGATATTCAAAAATCATATAAAAAATACTATGAATTGCAACTAGAGCCGTCAAAATGGACTTGACCCCTAAGGCCAGCACAATCCAGCCCGCTACTGAGATGGGGTTGAATTAAGATTTTTTAAGCCCATTTGAAGCTGAAGTCCCAGTCCGCCCGTAGCCTTTGAGGCATGGCCGAGGTCGGCCCATGGGCCAAAAGGCTATTTGTTTTTTTTAAACATCTAAAAAGAAAATTATGCAAAAAGAAGCAAAAAAAATAGTGATTACAGAATAAGTCTTAGAGGGTGTTTGAATTGTCTTTTTAAAAGTGTCTTATAAGCTAAAAACTAAAAGTCATAAGTTGATTCTATCCAACTTTTGCCTTTTGACTTATTTTTATACCTTTTTAGCCTAAAAGTAAGTACTTAAAAGCGCTTTTTATCTCAATAAAACACATCAAAAGTAGAAAATAGCTTAAATTCCAAAAAATACTTAGGGCCCGTTGGTATATCTTATTAGAAAGAGCTTATAAGAAGTATAACTTTTAGTAGTAGAGCTTTTTCAAGTAGAGCTTTTATCAAAAAGTTGTTAGGTATTTGGATGTCAAAATAAAAAGTGTTTTTGGCTTAAAATGAGAAAAGACAAAGAGATTTTGCCTCTATTGGGCAAAAGCCCAAAATTTGAGTTTATGTCAGTAGATGCCAAAAGTGTTTTTTTCAACAAAAAACACTTTTGGTATTTCCAGCCAAACACTAAAAAAAACAAAAAAAAAAGCCAAAAGTGCTTTTGGCAAAAAAAAAAAACACACCTTTGGCCATTTGAAAAGCCCAACCAAACGGGCACTTAGTGCATGTTTGGATTAGCTTTTGAATACCCAGAATCAATTATGGGTACTTACTTTCGTGAAAATCAGAAAATTGATATGTTTGGCTGGCCAAAATCAATTCTGGTCTCCAGAATTGATTCTGGCAGAATTAATTTTTCCATTAATTTCAATTTGAATTTTACTCTTTCCTTTATTACCCACTTTAATTTTCATCAACAATTATATCCACTTTCATTACTCTCTTTAAATATCTAGAAATAATTAATAAAAAAATCAAATATAAAACTTTCATTATCCTCTTTAAATATCCAGAAATAATTACTAAAAAAACATTCAAATATACAATTTTCATTACCCTCTTTAAATATATAGAAATAATTACTAAAAAAATCAAATATACTACTCATGTTCTGTTTTGAGTATGCTATTGTTAATTTTAGGACATTTCTCGTACTTAGGAATGAGAATACTGCAACTCATTTGGATTATCCTTATCCTTTTTCTATTGTCTTCTTTCAAATACTCAGAATATTATTAATATTTTAAATGCTACAAAATGTGTTCTACAATTTTAACTGAAAATCGATTCCAAGATACTTTTTAAAATAACTATTAAGTATAATATTATTCTTTTTTCTATTTTGTATTATTAATATAAATGAAGCTACTCCAAGAATCGTAAATGAAGTTAGTTCCAAAAAATACGACAAAATGTGCTCTACAATTTTAACTGAAAACCGATTCCAAGGTACTTTTTAAAAATAACTATTAAGTATAATATTATTCCTTTTTCTATTTAATAATACATTATAGAGTACATGCAAAATTAATATTGTAATAATATTTAAATATTATTTGCACTTTAAATTAGTATTGTAATAATATTCTGCTAATATTTAAGTACTATATTGCACTTTAAATTCTATTATCTATTTGTAATTTTTATTTACATACTTCCATCTATTTATATGTATATTTTTATTTATATGTATGTTCATTTTGGTAATTTTACATTCAAAAGCAATTTTGATCAAAACTATCCAAACATAAATCAATTATAAGAATCACTTTTACATTATTGCATCCAAACATAAATCACTTATGTCAGAATCAATTCTGTCATAATCAATTATGTCCACCGTTAATCCAAACACACTCTTAAAATAAGTCAATCCAAACACCCTCTTATTACCTAACACAATACTTTATTCATTTAGCGTTAAATTTTTAATACTAATTTCTAATCACCAAGTGTAAAGTTACATCCATCATGAAAACATTCAAACACTTGTTCCTACTCAGAAATGGGTTGCATGACTTTACCCAAATTCAAAGTGGTAATAGTTCTAAGTGAATTCAACTATTATTAATTTTTGAAGTATAGTTATTTGATGATGTTTATCTAATTAAATTTGCATATGAATGAAGATGAAGATGAAAACGTTAATTAAAACGACTTATCACAAACAAATTCAATAGCGCTTAACAATGTTTGGTATTGAATATGTTATAAATGGTCATAGAATTATGTACTTTCATGTATTCATATATTAGAAATGTTAATAAATGTTCTTACTTTTAGGTTTGAATTTAGGTTGAAAATAATTTTTCTTATAATTTTTTTTTTAGAAAACATGAAGGGCTAGTCCACCCAGCCCGCAGCCCTTCTAGGACTGAGTTGGGCTAGCCATTATAAGGCCTTTCAAATGAAGGACTAGCCCGCCTTAACCTATCAAATTGATTGGTCCGCGAGGCTTGAGCTGACTCATTCTGACAGCTCTAATTGCAACTCTTCTCATATTAATATGTGGAAAAAAATCTGAAAATATTAGTAAAAATTAATATAGTTTGATCCCAAAAAGCAAAATATGATAGATAAAAACTAAAAAGTGAACAGAGAGTATTATTTAAACTTTTCACTCTCAAAAACAACATGCCCAACTTAATGATTTGAGAGGAGATGTTTGACTGATTTGATTCATTGTTCCATGTGGAATAAATTTGGATTTGTTTATATACGTGAATAGCCATATCAATTGGGATCTACACTTAAAAGTTATCGGTTCAAAAGTGTAGAAATTAATAACGCTGACCTAAGTTTTATATTTATAGTAAAAATTTACCTAACATGTATAAATATATTTTTTTATCTAAAACCAGCAAATTTATACTTTTAATTCAAAAATAAATTTAAAATTTTGAATTCATTTCTACGAATCATTAAGCTTTAGAGCATGTTTGGCCAAACGGCTAAAAATTATTTATTTTAAGAAGTATTTTTAGAGTGCTTTTCGAAAGAATATTTTTGGTGAGAAATAATTTGTGTTTAACTAATTCATTTAAAAAATATTGTTGATAAACAGACTGTGTTTAACTAATTTTCTTTAAAAAGTATTTTTGTGTGTCAAGTTAAGAAAAAGAACAAATAGCAATAAACACTTATTATTTTGATTATTTTGTTACGAGAAATTATTTTAAATTTCTATATGAAAGACTTTAATTAAGTTTTTACTTTTATTATTAAAGTACATATTAAATTTTCAATTAACATAATACATAGATAAATCAAAAAAATATTAAATATTGATATAATAGCAACATGGTGATTTGAACATACTAAAAAAACAACAACCAAAACAAATTTAAAATCATTCCACAAATGAAAATTCAACACAAAAATACAACGTAAAATAAAATAAAGGATTATTAATTAGATAATAATGGATTAATAAGTGATATACTTGGTAAATATGTATTTATGATAGAGATGTTTTTGTCTTAAAAATAAAATTCTAATTCTACTTTTGCTTTTTTCAAGAAACAAAACTGCTTCTACTTCTACTTCTACTTAAACGCAGTTTTACTAGTTGACCAAACATCTAAAATAACCAAAAAAATTGCTTTTTCTCATTATCTTTTGTGTTTAATTTGACTACTTGGATCAATCTAATACTAATATTATATTAATGCTATAGAAAATACGAGGAGAGAAAAAAAGGCATAATCTGGAGCTTTCTAATGCAATCAAAATAAGATAATTTATTGAAAAATAGATCAAGTTAATTTCGATATACTCTTAGCAATTTAGTTTATATGTATTAATGCAAGTGAAGTAAAATTGTTTCTTATTAAGTGTCTGTTTGGATTGATTTTTGGATATCCAGCTGGGTACCCACTTTCGTGAAAATAATAAAATTGACATATTTGGGTTGACTTTTCAAAAATGGCAGAAACTAAAATTTGTAGCGTGCTTCTACCATTTATTTCAATTTGAATTTTACAATTTCCTTTATTACCTCTTTAATTTTCATCAACAACTCTATCCACCTTCATTACCATCTTTAAATGTCTAGAAATAATTACTAAAAAAAAATTCAAATATACAACTTTCATTACCCTCTTTAAATATCTAGAAATAATTACTAAAAATATAATCCAAATATACAACTTTCATTACCCTCTTTAAATATCTAGAAATAATTACTAAAAAAATCAAATATACTACTCATGTTATGTTTTAATTAAAAAATCAAATATACTACTAAAGTTGACATTTGTTCATGTGTAATTGCAGATTGGAACTTTAAACTCCTCAAACATCTAACGTTGTCCGATTATACGAAGATTATCCTTCTCTTTTTTCTATTGTCTTCTTTCAAATACTCTGAATATTACTATTATAATACATTATATTTTGAACAAACAAGAAATAAATATACTTAAGTATCGAAAAATAAATATAAATATACCCAAGTTATAGAGTACATGCAAAATTAGTATTGTAATAATATTTAAATACTATTTGCACTTTAAATTATTATTGTAATAATATTCTACTAATATTTAAGTACTATATTGCACTTTAAATTCTATTATCTATTTGTAATTTTTATTTACATACTTCCATTTATTAGTATTTTTTATTTATATGTATTGACTAAATGTATATTTTGGTAATTCTACATTCAAAGACAATTTTGATCAAAACTATCCAAACATCATTTATTGATAACAATCACTTTTACATTATTGCATCCAAACATAAATCACTTATGCCAGAATCACTTTTGATAAAATCACTTATGCCAGAAGTCAATCCAAACAGGCCCTAAGTCATGTTTACAATATCGACAATCTATTTATATCCCTTCTATGGATTACAAAAGATAACAAAAAACATTAAAAAATGTTACACATCAAAATCACTCTAACAGTCATTCGATTTAGATCGACTACACTTAATTGATCAACTATCGTGATCAAATTACTTTCTAATTGATTAAGAATGTCATTATATATTATATATATATATTGATCACTAAATATTATTGAAATAATTTGTTAATCACTAAATATTATTGATTCAAGTAGTTCTCATCAAATCACTCGATTTAGCTCGACTATACTTAGTTTATCATCTATCATGGTAAAATTATTATCCAATTGATTAAGGATGTCATTATATACTAAATATTATTGATTCAAGTAGTGCACATCAAATCACTCCAACAATCACTCGATTTAGCTCGACTATACTTATTTTTTCATCTATCATGGTAAAATTATTATCCAATTGATTAAGGATGTCATTATATACTAAATATTATTGATTCAAGTAGTGCACATCAAATCACTCCAACAATCACTCGATTTAGCTCGACTATACTTATTTTTTCATCTATCATGGTAAAATTATTATCCAATTGATTAAGGATGACATTATATATATATATTGATCACTAAATATCACTGAATCACTTTGTTGACCACTAAATATGATTGATTCAAGTAGTTCACGTTAAATTGCTCAAATAATCACTCGACTTCGCTCGACTACACATAGGATTTCTCGATTTGTCGCAACAATTGCAGTATCTGTTGAAACAAGTAACATAGTTATTGAACAAGTCATATCACTTGTTGAAAAAAACACAACAAGTTACCTAGTTGTTGCAACAAGTCTTTTCACTTGTTTGGAAAAATCAAACAACCAATGTAGTTATTGTAGCAAGTCGTGTCATTTGTTGAAAAAACTCCAACAAGTAACTTAGTTATTGCAACAGGTTTGTTACTTTTTAGAGATTGTTCCACGAATTTTCAACTTGCCATGAGTTATTAGTTGTTGCAACAAGCCGTGACACTTGTTGAAAATATTCAACACGTACATAGTTGTTGCAACAAGTCTGGTCACTTGTTGGAAAAATCCCAACAAATAATTAGTTCTTTGCTAGAAATTTGCGCAAATTTGATCCCAGAAAAATCGGACCGACCGAACACATTGACCGGACGACCGACCAGAAATTGGTCGGTCTTGATCCGTATTTTTAATAATTCGGTTTTCGGTCCGTCCGGTCGAGTTGGTCGATCGGACTAAAATATTTTTATTTTTTATTTTTTTATAATATATATATATATATATATATATATATATATATATATATATATATATATATATATATATATATATAATATATATTGAATTATATAATTCCTAATATATATAATATATATAATTCTAATATATATAATTCCTAATTTTCTAAATTTTTAATATATAATATATATATATATATATAATTTGAATTAGGGTTAGGGCCGTTTTTTAAATTGAATTACCAATACTGAAATTGACATTCTCGGACACGGTACCACGAAATTTTACGTTGAAATCTATTGTACATCGCAAGATATTTAGATTTGAAAATGGGAAAACGTAACGATTTGGGGAAAATAGAAATTGAGGGGCAAGATGGGCGTTTTTGGAGAAATAAATGCGAATCAAACCGCCAATGCGGTTTGGCCACCAAATGTCGAAATAATACGCGAAATCAAAATTTTTTTAGGTAAACGGACGTCCGAGCGCAAAGTTATGGCCAGTATAAAGTTTGATTAATTTACAACCTATATTTCATATGTCAATACGTCCAGGGTGGCGGGTAGCGGAGGATTGGGGCACAGGGTGGCGGGGCTGGGGAATCAAATTCGGTCAATCGGTCAAAAAACCGACCGGACGAAATTGACCGGGCCGGGCCGGGCCGAAATTCGGTCGGTCTTGGTCCGATAATCCGCGATTCGGTCCTCGGTCCGGTCCGGTCCGGTCCTGACCCTTTGTGCACTCCTAGTTGCTGCAACAAATCATGTCACTTGTTGAAAAAATCCCTAACAAGTTACAAAGTTGTTGTAAAAGATTTTTTACTTGTTGGAAATTGTTCATCAATTTCTTACTACGTACATTTGTGATTTGAACAAACCAACATATCATATAAATCAAGTTCAAAAACACCAACAACAAAATTTACCATTACAAGTAAGAATAACATTAAAATGTCATACAACTCAAGTTCGCTAACATCAACAACAATACTTATTATTACAAGACAATGCATCATTAACAACTATAAAACATTTCAGTCTGAGCATGTAATTCTTTTGTAACCAATAGTTTTTCATATGGAGCATTTATTTTTCTCATTAGAAATGATTCCCCGACTCCATGCTTCCTCTTTGTCTGCATTCTTCCGGTTTGCCCAGCTCAACATGTCGTTCACTCTCTCTGGACAATCATCGCTATCGTCTCTACCATGACATCAGCCTTCCAATGTCAAATAAATCAATGGTTCTTCTCGATCAATGCACCATGATAATCAACCCATATTGTTTTGAGCCGCCATTAATGATGTTCGAGATACCTGAAGATATTTTATTTTAAAAAATTGATCATGACAATACATATTAAACTGTAACAAAATAAAATAATTGCAGTGCTTGTTGCAATAGCTTAGTAAGTTATTTATACAACGTAGCAACATCTTCATAAATCGTTGTAATTGTTCAGCAATTACAACAACTGTTACAACTTCTTTATTAGTTGTTGCAATAAATACAGAAGCCATTATACAACATCTTTAACACTGCAACAACTGTAACTACTACTGTAAGTTATTGTAAAATTAGTAGTTATATCCAGATGAATAATTAAAACAAAACAATATTATTGTACTTATTAAATAAGCGAAAATCACATATGAAGTAATGCCCAGTGCTAGACGAACGAAATATAGTTCATAAATTGCGTAAATCGAGTGAATTCAATTTTTCATTTTTGAGGGCTTCCGCCTTACACACGGAAGATTGGATCGTCTGAATCACGAGTCTTATATAATGTGTTACGATCACCTCATATTGATAAAAAGTCCAAAGAACAATTTTTTTATGAAAATCAAGAAAGAATTTTAGTCATAAAAACAGAAAGGCATGAATTGCACAAGAAGTTTTTTTGATTAAAATGTCGTGCGACTCGGAGGACATACGACTTCTTGGTCAAGCCAAAAATCCTCGGATCATCACTTATTTTGTGAATAAATAGAATGACTAAAAGTTCAAAGAAAGGTTTTGGTTTTGGTCAAATATAAATAGGGGTTGAAAGAAAAGAATCTTTCGATTTAGAAATTAGAATTCTTTGTTTGATTTTTTTTGGAGCCCATTCAAATTAAGAACAAAAGCTCGTTGATTTTTCTTTCCCTATAATTTAATTGAAGCCGCATCCCTATCCATTTATTCATTCGACCCAACTTTATTTTATTTCGTTCCAAGAATTCTAATACTTTTTTATACCCATCTAGGAATAATGAAAATTTTCAGAACTTTACGTTGATACGACATGCTATTTTTACCATTCATTCCCTTTCAGGATCAGTCGTGATCTTTCAAACTTTACCGACAGTATGGACGAATAAATCACTTCATCCATATGTGTAAAAGACACTAGCCGCACTTAAAAGTCGAGTACTCTATCGTTGAGTTAGCAACCCGAAGGATTGTTCAATTCCGCAAAGGATTGTTCACGAAATTACTATCGAGATTCTTTGGACTCATTTTTTTTTTCTTTCCTTCGCTTTTTTCGTTTTTGATTTTTGTTAGATTTTATTTTTATCATAAACCCTTTTTAGATAATTTAGAGTTTTATATAAATTGAGTTAAAGTGTAAAAGATAATACTTCAGGGTAAGTTAAAAAATGAGTCAAATCTCATTAATCATTGACCCAAACTTTATCACCCCTACTCAATAAAATAACTTAAGTTGCTCCGTCTCAATTTTTGAAACTTTTTTGTCATTTTTAATTAATTCTCCTGACAAACATGTGTCTTGATAATTTGATGATATGAGTGAATATATATATACTTTAGATCCCAATTTATTTACTATTGAAGTCAACTATTTTATGTATCTGATAAGAACGAGTCTTAACAAGTATGTACGTTTTATGTATATGCACACGCTATGTGTAAAGGATATACAAATTGTGATGTAAGGAAAAGATGTTTTAAAGCAAATTATATCATGAGTACGGATAAAGTTTTTACTCAGTTTGTGGATAAATAAAATTTAAATAGCTAAATGCCCAAGAATATTAGGTAAGTGATTCATAATGCCGATAAATAAAGTATACTTTGTCTTAAACTTAAATTTCATAAGGACAAATCCACGAAACAAAAGTATTTATGTGAGGAATTTAATTAAAAAGCCATCAGGGATTGTGGTTATCCCTCCGCTCTTAAATCTTAATAAGAGATTTCAGATTTATACTATAAAGTATTTCATCTCTAAATAAGTCTTATATAACACAAATTTAAACTAATCGGAACTTCAAATACATATTGGCGGATGAAAACCGAAAAACAATTTAAAAGCGGAAAAAGCCCAAAGGAACACAACAAAACCCACTAGGACGCTCTCCCACTGAGTAGAGAGTAGAGAGAGAGTAGAGAGTAGAGGATCAACAAAACCAAAGTAACAAAAAAGAAAAAAGCAGTTGAGTTGGTTATGGTTGAAAATCTAATCGGCACGGCGCAACTGATCAGGGGCAAAATCGTCATTATTCCAGATACATCTCCATGTTCGTTCTCTTCTTCACCTCCGTGGCTCCTAATGTTGTTGAATCCATCAGCACCAAAATCAGTAAACTCGGTGGAGTATTCATCGGCCTTAGCAGCGCTAACGGTGGTGGTGGTGGTTTCTGGATGGACCGTCAACCTTCCAATGCCGGTATAGCTTTTGCCGTCACGGCCTTGGCCGGTCTCGCCTTGGCCGCCGCCGTTTTCTACACTACTAGGTAAAGAGTGTTTTTTACATTTCCGGACTGATTTGAAACCCTAGAAATTCTGTAGAGTAGATCTTCTTAAGTAGATGAAAGCTCTCAGACGAAGTCAGACCTCGTCGTCTTCAAATTCCTCTTCACCGTCTTCATCATCACCATCGTCGTCGTCGTGGATTCATTTGAGATCAGTTCTATTCGTTGTTGCTTCCTCACCAGCTTCTTCCTCCTCTAATCGGTGAGTCTCTCCCTTCGATCTACTTCTCACATTCTATAACTCTTCCATTCATTCATCTGCAATAGTTGTTCATTTCAGATCCGATCTTAGGTCCTCGTCTTTCGAAATTTAGAAAGTTTCCATTTCGATATCATTATTTGAAGAAAATTTGATAGTTAAAAATCACTTTTCAATCATCTTAGGAAAAAATAGTTAAAAATCACTTTAAACCGTTGCTCAATCTCAGTCCTATTATGTTTTGTTAAATTATTCGCTTTGCTGCTATAATTGAATCTGGATTTGATTTTTATGATAGTTTTGTTGTTTTTTGATAACCATGTTGTAGTTTTGTTAGATTTATTTATTCCTTGAGCGAAGGTTTGAACAAGTCATGGTAATATATTTGATTTATATTAGATAAGGGTGGAGACTGTTATTAGGTGATAACATTTGTTTATTGAATGTATGTGGTTTATATTTTCTATATTTGTCTTGCTTGCTTGATCAAAAATTCTGAAAGCTAGATTTTTTTAAACCCTTGCTGATTTCTCCTCCTCTTCTTTGTCCCAACAAGTAGGTTGACCTCATGTTTTAAGTTTCTTAAAGTCTTACCAACTATGTGTTTATGATGATAAATTAAGTGTACAAAAGAAATGGCAATTTGATATGATATGTGAGTCTCCTCCAACTTCCCCAGGACAGGGATGCTATATATTTTTATTTGGAGGCTTTTGAGGCGTGGATTGGGGTGAGGTTTCACTAGTTGAAAGGGAATTTCTAATGTATGTAGTATCTAGGGTCTCACTCTTAAGTTACTGTCTGTGTAATCTGGATATCGTTTGGATGGGTTGGCTCGTTAACAGTGGGATGGGATGTTTAGCAGTGTTTCTAAGTGATCTTTCTGTATGTTTTTGCTTAAAAAATTAATGTTTCCAATGGTGAGAGTTTTTCCTAATTAAGCTGTGTTGGTAAATGTTTAGCATATGGTGATGATTTAGCATGAGGACGCCACAACCTATAAGATTAAGTAGCAAAACCGTACGACTCTTTACTATGCAGTCTCATCCCTAGAATTCCGCAGGGTTTCTTAGTGAAATATTATTTGGAGGTAAGTAGGAGTGTTTTGTGTTGGGATATTCTGATTTGAACAGTGAAATAGGTCCGTCTATACTGCTGCTAAACCATATCTGTCAGAGATAGTCTCACGGATAGATTATGTTCTGTATTTTGCAGTTAAATAATGTACTACTTCCTTATCGAACCTATGTATCTTGCAACTGCTTCCTTCTTTCAAGTTTTATAAGTTATTACCTTCAACTCATTATTTTGTGGTTGTGAACTTGTGCTCTTGCCTGTTGTTTCTTTTCTTTTATCATCCTCGGTTGCCGTTTCTTATTGTCATGATGGTTAACCTTTGCAAAGCTCTCATTTTCTAGCATGAGTTGGTTTTGAAGTAATGTGAAATTTCTAATCATGCTGAATATCTGTCTTGTCTGATGGTTCTAATTTGAGTTGCTGATGTTGTTTCCTTGATATAGTGTTACCTTTACATGCACATCTTGTTTACCAAAATGCTTAATCATGTTTATGATTTATTTCAGAGGTCATCTCAAATCACCATGGTCTCGTAGAAAAAGAAAGCGTGCTCTTGCACCCCAACAGTGGAAAAGCCTTTTCACACCAGAAGGAAAATTTCGTGATGGTGGAATCAAATTTCTAAAGAAAGTCCGTAGCGGAGTTAGTTTCTGGCCCACCTTAAATTTGTAAAATTGTATCTTTCTTATTTCAATGTACACAAAGATTGTCAGGCCAATCAAACCTCAAAAGGTTTGTTTGGGAAGTTAGGAGTGAAAGGTAGGTTCAAGAGAGGAACATGAAAGATAAAAATGAAGATAAAATGATTTCATTTCCCTTGCTTAGTTAAGGAACGTGAAAGATAAAATGATTTCATTTCCCTTGCTTAGTTTAGGGAACACATAAGATTGGGTTGAGAAAACCCATTCTCTCTTGTTTGAACATAAGAACGCGGAAAGAAGTAGATTGTCCGACCCTCGTTTATTTTTAATTTGGACTTTTCTCAAGAAAATAAAATATTAGTTTATTTCCTTTGTGTGGTTAAGGGATGGTGGAAGATGGAGAAAAATCATTATGTCTTGCTTGGTATTCAAAAAGAAAGTGTGAAAGGAAGTCGTGCATTACCCAACTTTTTTCAAAATTTTCAGATTTCTCTCTTCCAAGTGGAAGATAATCTTTTTTTTGTGCCCTAGTAAAAACCATCCAACTCTTCCCTTTTTACAAATAAAGAAGGCAATGGAAAGTTTTAATATCACTTTCTCTTCCTTGCTTTCCAAACAAGAATAAGTATGTTGACTAATCTATTGGCCCTTTCATGTAGGGTGTTGATCCATGTATCAGGGTTGAGGTTTGGCCATTCCTCCTGGGAGTGTAAGTATTTCTTTATTGGGTAATAATTATCTTGTTAAGATTGATAATCTGAGTTTTGCTTGTTTCTTCTCCTCTTTAGGATAAATTAGATATTTGCTTCTTTTCTCTTGTTCTATTCTACTTTGATTAGCCAATTGTAGTTTCTTAATTTCCACACGACATTGCAGGGGAGTTCTATTTTATTAATAATAATTTATCATCTTGACATTT
Organism: Przewalskia tangutica; assembly: GCA_029844215.1. Lineage (NCBI taxonomy): Eukaryota > Viridiplantae > Streptophyta > Magnoliopsida > Solanales > Solanaceae > Przewalskia > Przewalskia tangutica. The sequence goes on from CM056732.1 coordinate 3,345,869, forward strand.
ACGGGTTCGAGCCCGGGAAGCAGCCACTAATGCTTGCATTATGTTAGGTTGTCTACATCACACCCCTTGTCGTGCGGTCCTTTCCCTGGACCTTGCTAACACAGGATGCTTTGTGCACCGGGCCCCTTTTTTTTCTCGTACATTCATTTATTACAACAACATACCTAGTGAAATCCCACAACATTAGGTCTGGGAAGGGTACAGTGTACACAAACCTTACATCTACCTTGGTAGGTAGAACGACTGTTTTCGGGAGACCCTCGGCTCAAGACAAAGCATAATCACATGCAAAACAAGTAAAGCAAAGCAAGAGAAACGGTCAGACAAAGACAATAAATTAAAACAGTATGAACATGCTGTTAACAAAATCGAATACGTCATGGTAGCGCATTCTAACAAAAGGAAGCAGTAGATAACGCAACTAAATAAGATAAACAAAGTACATTAAAGAACACATAACATCAGAAATCAAACTATAGGATAAAGCAATACTGCGCCTATAAGTGTGATAGACTAATCAAGCCTACAGTAATAACACTACTACTATCATTTTGTAAGGGTAAGTAGGACTACGCTTGATTATCTACTACCTTCTACCCTAATTCATGTCCTCCACAACTCCCTATCTAAGGTCATGTCCTCAGTAAATTTCTCCTGCGCCATATCCCGTCTAATCACCTCTCCCCAATACTTATTCGCCCTACCTCTATCCATCCTGAACCCGTCTATAGCCATTCTCTCACATCTTCGCTCTCACACTTCCGCACTGGGACAGTGTCTGTTCTCTGCACATGCTCGAATCATGTCAACCTCGCTTCCCGCAGCTTATCCTCCACCGAGGCCACTCCCACTTTATCCCGGATATCATCATTTCTAATTCTGTCTCTTCTTGTATGCCCACACCCATCTCAGCATCCTCCAACTTTCATCTTTTGTATGTGCGAAGTCTTGACTGACCAACACTCTGCCCCATACAACATAGTCGGTCTAGCCACCACCCTATAGAACTTGCCTTTAAGTTTTGGTGGCACATTTTTGTTGCACAAAACTCCAGATGCGAGCCTCCGTTTCATTCACCTTGCCCCAATACGATATGTTTGCCCCAATACGATGTGTGTTATCGTCAGCAATCTCTCCATTCCCTTGGATAATATACCCTAGTTACTTGAAGCTTCTTTTCTTTGGAATTACCTGAATACCAAGCCTCATATTCACGTCTGCAGGTTCGCTCCCGTTGTTGAACTTACACTCCAAATATTCTGTCTTGGTCCTACTCTACCTGAACCCTTTAGACTCCAGAGTTTGTCTCCAAACCTCCAGCTTGACATTCACTCTGCTGCGAGTCTCATCAATCAGGACTATGTGGTCTGCGAATAACATACACCATGGTATCTCCCTTTAGATTTGTCGCGTCAGTCCGTCCATCACCAAGGCAAATAGAAATGGACTAAGAGTTAATACCTGGTGCAGCCCCATCATCACTACTAATAAAATCATCTCTGTACGCTTCCCCTTAATTTTACGTAATAACTACCTCCCATGTGCTTCATTCAGATATAGTGTCTACTTCTAAAATGGTGATGCTTGGGACCAGTACTCCTCTCATTCTTTGTCATTCTTGAAACACACCATTTTGCTGGACCGCTAGTTATGCATGTTAGGGCCACTGCCTCTGTCTCAATTATGTAAGGATTATTTTCTGTAGAAGATTGTTTCAAAATTAATCTCTGCTCCTGGAGTGCTAACAGTACTTCATTTCTAAGGGTAATCTAGGTTCTGGATCCTTTTACCCTTACTGTGTCGATCTACACGCTTTTTGAAATGGCAGACGTGTATTGTTTTAGGGGGGTTTAGTCTCCTTTGGGAATGTGGTAGTGTTTACATAAGTATTTCCTGTATAGTACTCACAGCGAAAGTACTTCCTTGACATTTATATTATTTGGATTGAGCGTCTACCGGAAACAACCTCTCACCTCACAAAGGTTGGGGAAATATGTGCGTACATCCTACCCTCCTCCCCAGACCATCCTCCCAGACCCCACCTGTGGGATCACCTTGGGTTTATTGTTGGATTTTTTTTTTATATCAAAACTTCATGTGTTTGTTTGTTGCAGTTATTTTTCAGATTATGTTTAGTACTCCCTCCGGTCCACTTTACTTGTCATCCTTAAAATAGATGGTCCAAAATAGTTCATTTTAGAAAACCAAGATATAATTAATTACTAGTTTCCACCTTTACCCTTAATAAATGTATTGAGTGGTGAAAAAGAATAGTAGTATTAAATTGAGGTAAAAGAAAGGATAATTTACTCAAATTACCCCCTCTTAGTTAATGTTTCTTAAGGAGCGTGTAAAACAAAAACGTGACAAGTGAAGTGGACCGGAGGGAGTATTTAGTTGACCAAGTAAACCTCAAATAGGAACTTAATAGTTTGCTTTGATAGATTTTGAGTGTGTATTAAAAGGCACTTAAATTTTAGGCCCAAATTTAAGCTATTGCCAAAAAGTGTTCATTAGTCAAAATTAATCTATAAATTGCAGAAACTTTTGGAACATATTGGTGAAGAATGTCATATTTTGCCAGCCCATGTCTGTCTATTCCCTAGAAGTTTTACTTTTTTGATGAAGGTATTATCATTAACAAAAGGCAACTGGAAGGTGCCAATTACAAATGCAAAAGCTTGTAAGCTTTTGAAGCAAAAACAAAAGCTTGTAAGCTTTTGGGGCAGAAATAAAAGCTTGTAAGCTTTTGGGGCAGAAACAAAGTTAGACTCCAGCACTAAAGAGACTACACTAGATCCACGGAGCTAACAAAATCCAGAAAGTTGTCAATGCTATTAACAGGGAAGAGAAAGTTCCAACTAAACATCTAGCTTTTAGAGTATCAAGATTCAACAGGAGTTAAAATCCCATCAAAACACCAGTGATTTCTCTCATTCCAAATAACCCAAAAAATGAGTGCAGGAATCATTTCCCAGACCTTTTTGACGACTTTGTCAACTCTCCCAAAAATCCAGCTGATATACGCTTCCTTGATGTACTGTGGCATGGTCCATAATAACCCAAAAAATAGCAAAAAAGAAACTCCAGATAACAGCAGTGACTGGACAATGCAGCAATAAGTGGTTGACAGTCTCCAAGCTTTGTTGGCACAAGAAGCATCTATGATCTATTAGCCAGAACTATGTTTCTTATGTTGAGGTTGTCCTGTGTAAGGATAGCGTCCCTGAAGGCACCATATGAAGCAGGAGAGTTTGAGTGGCATCTTGGTTTGTCCAGACATACTTCCACGGCCATTCCTCTACCAATCCATTCTGAGAGCACAAAAGACTTATCTTTCTTTGACCGTGATTTTCCTTTGCTTAGAATTGCCCCATAAAATCCTGTCTGGTTCTTGATCATCCATTGTAAATTCCCCCAGTAATGCTAGGAGAGCTATCAGGTCATTTACCTCCAATCATTGAGGTTCCTTCTAAGTGTAGGCCCCCAGTTGTTGTTTTCTCTGTACTCTGCAATAGTAGAATTCTGATTGCTAGCAATTAGATACAAACCAGGATAGGAACCCTTTAAGGGTTCATTACCAATCCACCTGTCCTCCCAAAACTTCACATGTAGGCCATTACCCAACTTTATAGGATATGTTCTGGAAGAGAACATGATGGAGGCTGCTGCTGTGTTTCCATGGGCCAACACCATGGGGGCATGAACTCTCCTTTGGACTCCAATGATTCAGGGCTCCATATTTGTCGATGATGATCTTTTTCCAGTAACCTGCTTCTAGCTAACCATACCTCCACAACCATTTCATCAATAGACACTGGTTATGCAGCTTGAGATTTCTGATCCCTAGGCCTCCAACAGATTTTGGCAGAGTTACTACTGACCATTTAAAAGAGAACTTGTGAGATTTTGCCCTCCCAAAGAAATTTCCATAGAAGTTTTACTTTTCTCATCAGCTTTATCTCTACTTTTAAACCCACTTAAACGAGCCCTGGGAATGGCGTCCTCTTTGGTAGGGAGCGCTAAAACCCCCATAATGAGTTTTTTACGGCGTGAACGTGTTCCGAACACCGGACGGTAAACCAAAAAAAAGCGAAGATAAGATCCAAATTGTTTAAAGAAAATCTATCTCTACTGTTAGACCTACTTTATTAAAACATATGTAATAAAGTTGCAACATTTACCTTATTAGTCGTCCTAAAGTCTAAACAAAATGAGATACCTAATTGGCAAGAAATGAGTACCTTTGTATGGTTTATCACTTATTCTTTAATGCATCCCTTTACCCAAAAGCCTTAAAGAGCAGTTTCCCAGGTTAATTATTGTGTCAAAGTTTTTTTTATGAAGGGTATTTCATTAAAAGGCATCAAGAAGATGCATAGCAAAAGTTACAACAAAAAGAGTGTCTTCTCCTATTCAAAAACTTACATAACAACTAAAGAGCAGACAAAATTTAGAAAAGGTTCAGTATTTGTTACAAGGGCCTGATTGAACCAACTAAATAAGTTAAATAAACATTCTCTTTAAGCGTATGTTTAGGAGTTGAAATCCCATCAAAGCATCTACGATTCCTTTCATACTGGATGCACCAAAATATAGCACTAACTCTTGTAGGCTTCCTTGATATTGTTTGGCATGACCCAGGCAATTCCAAAAACTCCAAAAACTGATAAAAACATACTCCAAATGTCAGCTGCTACTATACAATGCAGAAATAGATGCTTCACACTCAGACTCCTTCTGGCACATATAACATCTATTCACAGTTTGAATGCTTTTGCTGAGATTATCCTGAGTAAGACAAGCTTCATACAAGGTTGTCCAGATACATAAAACCAATAACTTTTGTAGATAGTTTGGTTTTCCATATATGTGTCAAAGTTCTGTGACAATGAAAACATCGTGACATTTCTTTGTTTGTCAGAAAATTCTGTGACCACGATTGCCTTTTTCCGTTATGTTATTTCTATAAAGCGAATGCTTTGGTTACGGTAAATTGACTTACTTTATGTCTCTCTGCAGCTATGAGTTCAACAGCTCTACAGAAGAAAGAGATTGTATAAGGAATCAGAAGAGGTATTAAAACCATATAATAGATCCTTCCTAGCCCCCATAAAAGGATTGAGATACAAGAAAGTCCCTTCATTTTTATCTTGTAAAAATGTTCGTTTGCATTCAGTTGACTTGTCATAGTTATCCTTGTGTTAATATTTGTTCCATATTTTCCAATTACCTTTTGATTGCATGATTCATACTCCTTAGTCTTTACTAGTGTAGTTAATCTGTGATTGCAGGAGGGAATATGAGAGCCTTCGTAAAGATTGTCGCCGACTGCTGAAACACAATGGGACTTTTAAAATGAGGGAAACTGGTGGAATGGGAAGTGACGGTGAAGTAAATTTTACTGAAGGGATGGATTCCCCTGACTATGAAGATGTTGTTACTGCCCGGGAATCTCTCTCCAGTGAGGACAGGAGCACATATGTCGAGGATTCTGATAATCCCGGTGGTACAATATCAGATGGTTTTTCCAGTTCCAAACGAGTGACGGAGCCAAATGATGTCTCTGACTCCGAGTCATCAGACTCAGATTCCTCTGCAGATCCTGATATCAGTCAAACTGTCCCCTCCGCAGAAAGCATGGATGAGAATACTGCTGAAGTGACCTCTAAGGACACTTCTCCTTCAAAGACAGAAGTTCAGTCACGGCCCTGCAGTGCAGAAGATTATTCTACATGGCAACGAATAATTCGGCTTGATGCTATTCGTGCTAATGTCGAATGGATAGCATACTCCCCATCTCAAGCTGTTGTATCAGAAAGCAAGGCACACCATTTAGCAGAGGCTGTTAGATTAAAGGACTATGAACACCTAGAGCCCCCTAGGATCCTGCATGCTGCTCGGTTAGTCTCCATTCTTGAAGCCTATGCACTATATGACCCTGAAATTGGCTATTGCCAGGGGATGAGCGATTTGCTTTCACCGATAATTACTGTAATGACAGAGGACCATGAAGCTTTTTGGTGCTTTGTTGGTTTCATGACAAAGGCTCGGCACAACTTCAGGCTTGATGAGGTTGGAATCAGGAGGCAGCTGAACATTATTTCTAAGATCATCAAACAAAAAGATTCACATCTCTATCGACACTTGGAGAAGCTCCAAGCAGAGGATTGTTTTTTTGTATACAGAATGGTGGTAGTTCTTTTCAGGAGAGAATTAGATTTTGAGCAAACACTTTGCTTATGGGAGGTAATGTGGGCAGACCAGGCTGCTATTAGGGCTGGGATTGGAAAGTCTGCCTGGAGTAGGATTAGGCTGCGTGCCCCACCAACAGATGATCTCTTGCTTTATGCAATTGCAGCGTCTGTATTGCAACTGAGGAAACAGATCATAGAGAAGTATTGTAGCATGGATGAAATTTTAAGGGAATGTCAGAGCATGTCTGGTCAACTGGATGTATGGAAGCTTCTAGATGATGCCCATGACTTGGTGGTTACTCTCCATGACAAGATATAGACACATTTGTTATGGCGCTTTCCAATATTTTACACTAATTTATTCTCTTTGCTGGTCGAACGTTATTTTGTGGGATGATGCTACTAAGCACTGCATGCATCTCTGGTACACACGAAGAACTGCTCTACCTGAAGACAGCTTATGGTCAAGGACTGCCGCTGCTTTTCTTTTGCTAAAGAACATGCAAATGTTAAAAGAATCTGCACTTAGGAAATAACTTATGTGACTATCTCCTACATACTGGCTTGCAAATTGCTTGAATTCACTGTAGCAATTTGCTGGAAGCCTTTTAAGTGTACCATGCTTGATATTGAATTTTTAACTTGGTTCTCTTCTTAGTGCTCCTATGGTGGCTTTTATTTGGAGTATTTTGTCTCCTATTGCCCAACCTCCCCCGGGAAAATGGGGTTCTGTTTCAAGTGTTCTCTTTGAACATGGAGATGGGCTTGTGGATGATAGAATAGCATGCCTTTTCCACGTACTGTGGTTGGTTTGTAACTTTGACGAACTGGAAAATTTGGTTTCGTAATCATCAAAGCAATAGGTCATATCATAAGCATTGCAATTTGCAAACCTTAAATGATGTTTTTCTATGACATGCGAAACTCAAAATGCAACCGCAAGGCATGGCTTAAGCCCACTCGGGGACGAGCCAGGCGAAAAGCGCACACGAAGATTCTAAATAATATGTGAAAATCGAATCATCGACAAGATGTTTATTAGAGAGATTTTCTTATGGGATACAACCGAAGGGCTCATAAAATTCAAAACTTGAGAAGTACGGGAATATCGATGGCCTTTGTTGAACAGAGAGCGACTTATAATAAAGCAAGAGATTTTTCAACTACTATTATAGCTAGAATATTTATGCCCTTCCAAGCTATTGCAGCAGCTGTTTGAAAGTACTGTGCCACGAGAGCTCTTAAATCTGCAATATTGCCTTGGGATATATTTCACAAAATGTGTATCAAATGGGGTCCGGAATGAACTTGTTCCTACCAGTTCCTTGGCACATATACAATTACTGAACATTGGTTGATCACGAAGAGCATAAACATCGAAGTTGTTGTTCCTAAAGTGAATAAGTGGGGAACTTTTTAAAGCTGAGGAAATGGAAAAGAGAATTTCCGGAATACAGCTCTTAGGGCTTGTTTGGTACGTCGCACTGAACTGTATAATTTTGCATGGACTGTACTGTATTGTAATGGACTGGACTGTACTATATTGTAATGGACTGGACTGTATTAATATATAATAGATTGTATTGGAGTATTAGTATATAATAGATTGTGTAAAATAGATCAGTCCAGTCCGGCTGAAAACACCCACTAAACGCTGTATTTTTTCCCCCAGTGCAGTCCAGCGTACCAAACGTGCCCTTAGGTTTTTGCTAAATCTCAGTTGATCAGACAACTAACATTAGAGATCACTTAGCATTTGCTCCCGACTTAATAATATCCCCGTACTAGAAATTACAGTTAAAAGTCTATTCAGCAGAACGCACAAGCAGGGCTGTGGATTTTCCCGTTTGATTTTGCATTATATAGTTTCGTTTTCCCGATTTGATAAGGTATCATCCAATTCGAACTGAAATAAAATTGGATTTCTTCGACTTTGCTATTTTCAGCTCGATTCTTTTCCTTTTGGCTTTCCGGTAATTCGATTATATCATATAAGATAATATTAATTTAATATAGTCAAATACTTTTTTTTTGGTAATTAACTGTTGTTTTATTACCAAGTAGCCTATTTACAACACATTTTGTTCTTTCCTTCACTAAGTTGGACATACCCAACCTTAGTGTTTCCTACTATAGTCAAATACTTATTATACTTGATTGACTAAAAAAGAATAGTTACTAATATTGTTTTCTAAATTTATTTGACATGATAATGGGCATTACTGATAATATGGTAATGCAGAGTTGATAAGGTAGCCAAACACTTATAATGCAACAAGCCAACAAGCTGAATTTTTGCTTCTAAAGAAGACCATTCTATATCCAGTATAGTGGTAAAAGCGGGCAGGCAAGACTGTCATCTCCAAGGGAACGAGCAAAAACAATTTTTTCTAACAGTTGCCCCCAAATTCAGTAGGTTGATTGAAACTAAATTAACCAGTACAGACCAGAAGAACACACATAATCAAACATGAAGAATAAATATTCTCAAATTTCTAGTAAACACAAGCCAAGCCAAGTCTAGTGTTTCCAGGAGGCACCGGACATAGCAATTGTGAAGCACAGTACAAAATTGACAACCACATACAGTTGTTGCAGCATCATAATGAACTAAAACAAGATAAACCAAGTGTTCTTTTAACAATTAAGTAAATAAGAATAAAAAGTGGTCTGATGCATACTGGATCCAAATTACTTCTCCTTGGTGTAGTGTTGTACTGTAAAGGCCAAGCCCAAGATCAAGATGGGTACAAGGAACTGTAGAATTTTGATAATGAATTCTGGAGTCTTGTCCGGATTGTATGCGGCTTCTTGTGTTGGAATATAAGCGTGTTTTAGGGGAACGGTTGACATGTCGATATCCCCGATGTAATACTTATCCATATCCTCTCTAGCAGAATCACTGTGGTCAACATGTTCGAAGTCATTTGTTGCATCTTTGCCTTTTAGTAATAGAACAAAGATCAGAATTCATGCCACACAAAAACCATTAACACTTATTACCAAAATAAACAAACTGTACCTGAGGAAAGCCAAGAATTATCATTTGCTGAAAGCAAAACTTCGTCAGCACCCGGATTATCATCCATGAATGGAGTTACATCATACACCTGAGAGCAATTTGATACACAGGCGTAAATTCATAGTATTTCATTATATGGAAGGGAAAACATAAAATTCCTAAAACCTTAGATGAGATATAACTCATATAAGTTGGTCTACGCTGACTTGATCACTGCTTATTGTAATAACGAGAGATCATTTCATAGCAAAGATAAGAGAGACAAGGTGCACATAGCATCCTAAGGCAAATGGCCTTTTGTGGAATCATTGAGGCAGTTCCCCGAATTGAGCAACTTATACCATCACATGAGTAACACGTCCTTTTTGCCATACCATATATCCTTTCAGATTTATCTAAGGTTTTAAGCCATAAGCATATTTCAAATTTTCAACAAAATGCACATGTCAGGACACAGGACATAAAGAGACATGAAAACAAAAGAGATGCATAACCAAAACATGTTTCATACCTCTAGACATTTCCTTCAAACAATACATTAGATACATTTGACCATGCTATCCTTAATATACAAATCATTTAACACTCATGAAGAACAATCAACTTGAGAAGAAAAGAGAGAAAATTCTGTTGAAGAAAATGGAATGACTCACTCACACCAAAGGTTCAAAATACCAATCTCTAAGAGAAAACAGGTCCCTGAGTTGTAGAGGTGTATACACACATAACATGTACTTATATTTTATATACTTTAAGATTGAAGATCAAATTTAGGTAAGTCGTATAAATTTTAAAAAAGCAATCTGATCAGCAATTTGTGTTTCAAATTTTCAACAAATACCTTCTTCGTGGGTTCATGTTGGTACTTGTTTGGACAATGTTTGATTATAAGTAGGAAAAAGTAAAGAGCATTTGAGGTTAAAGATAGTTACTGTTTATACACCACCAACTTTCTAGGTTTGAGTTCAGGACTCTACCACAGTATTTGATTTATTTGGTTCGAAATCTATTATACTTTTTCCAAGTAGATTTTTTCTAACACATATATAGGGTCTAAGCCAGGGGCGAAGCCAGGATTCCGGGCTAGAGGGAGCCCGGGCTAGGGGAGCCTATTTTGGTCTAGGGGGAGCGAAAAATTGAGTACTCTATTTTAATATCATGAATATTACTAGTAGTATACTAAGAAAATTTTAAATTTGAGGGGAAGTCCGGGCTCCCCCTGGCCACCAGTAGCTCCGCCCCTGGTCTAAGCAAAAGTTACCGGTTCCACCCATTCCAAGTTCCTAAGTTGGTCACTTCAACTGAGCACCACCAGGTGCAAAGAAGAGTATGTTAGGAAATAGGCGGGTCAATGTCCAAAACTGAACTTAAAACGGCAATTAGAAAGTTAAAGTGCTGAAATTGCAAACAAAAAATTCATAGAAACTGTAATAAGAACTAATTAGATCAAATCAAAGCAATAATTGGATCAAATCAAAGCTATCACCAAAATTGAGAACCACAACAAACTCCCTCTGGCCCAACTTATACGACACACACTTTCCTTTTTAATCAGTAAAAAAAAATGGCATTTTCTTATTTGACAACAATTCAACTTTAAAAAAAAAATTATAACCACACAAATATCTTTGTCTTATTTTAGACCACAATATTCAAAAGTCTCACTATTTCTTAAACTTCGTGTCAAGTCAAACTACATGTACAAAGTGAGTAATTCCAATGTCACAGCACCTTCTACCACTCATGTATCTAACAAGAACACTTATAAGGAAAACAAATACCAGATAACCAAAAACAGAAACAATTCACTAACAAGATCGCCGAATTGATACAAAGAAGAGAAAAAAAGTGAAATGATAAGCCAGCAATCTTTGGTCTTGTTGTGCTTGGTTGCATTAATTTTCCTATATGATGCCATCTTTTACGGCTACTGCATCACTTTAATTACATAGAAAATAAGCACCATTAATTACACTCTACCTTCCCCAAACCCCACAGTGTGAGATTTAATTGGATATGTTGTTGTATACAGACCTTGCCTCCACCTTGGTAGGTAGAGCGGCTGTTTCCGGGAGACCCTCGGCTCAAGATAAAACATAATCACAAGTAAGACAATCAAAACAAAGCACGAGTAAAGCAAGAGAAACGGTCAGACTCAGATAAAAAATTAAAGCATTATAAAGTGCATTCGAACAAAAGGGAGCAGTAGCTAACACAACTAAATAAGCTAAACAAAATACACTAAAGAACACATAGCAGCAGAAATCAAATACAGTGGGTTATACAACAATAATGTGTCTATAAGTGTAATAGATCAATCGGACCTACAATAATAGCACTACAACTATCAATTTGTAAACATAAGTAGGACTATGCTCGAGTACATACTACTCTTCTACCCTAATCCATGTCCTCCACAACGCCCTATCTAAGGTCATGTCCTTAGTAAGTTTCACCTGTGTCATATCCCGTCTAATCACTTCTCCCCAATACTTATTCGGCCTACCTCTACCCCTCATGAACCCGTCCATAGCCAACCTCTCACACCTCCGCACTGGAGCATCTATGTCTCTCCTCTTCACATGCCCGAACTATCTCAACCTCGCTTTTCGCATCTTACCATCCACCGAGGCCACTTCCACTTTCTCCCGGATATCATCATTTCTAATCCTATCTCTCCTTGTATGCCCACACATCCATCTCAGCATCCCCATCTCAGAAACTTTCATCTTTTGTAGGTGCAAAGTCTTGACTGACCAACACTCCATCCCATACAACATAGTCGGTCTAACCACCACCCTATAAAACTTGCCTTTAAGTTTTAGTGGCACTTTTTTGTCGCACAAGACTCCAGATGCGAGCCTCCATTTCATTCACCCTGCCCCAATATGATGTGTGACATCGTCATCAATCTCTCAATTCACTTGAATAATAGGCCCTAGGTACTTGAAGCTTCATTTCTTTGAAATGACCTGAGTACTAAGCTTTACCTCCACGCATGTCTCAGGGTCACCCCGTTGCTGAACTTGCACTCCAAATATTCTATCTTCGTCCTACTCAACATGAACCCTTTAGACTCCAAAGTCTGTCTCCAAACCTCCAGCTTGACGTTCACTCTGCTGCGAGTCTAATCAATCAGGACTATGTCGTCTGCGAATAACATAGACTATGGTACCTCCTCTTGGATTTATCGTGTCAGACTGTCCATCACCATGACAAATAGAAATGGGCTAAGAGATGATCCACGTGCAAATTTCATTATCACCGGAAGTCTGCGAGTCTCTCTCATCGTCCGCATTTCTAGTTTTGGCTCCATCATACATATCCTTAATCGCCCTAGTGTACACCACATATACACCTCTAACCTTCAAACATCTCCATAATATCTAAATATGTATATTTTAATTTTTTAATAACATCACATTTGAATGTCATCCTAATTTTACATCCTCTAAATATTGTTATATTAAATAATTATGAAAAGATCTTTAAAAAGAACTATAGTCATCATTTCGCCACGTGTTCATCACGTCTCTATCTTAACAGAATGCTTACTTGTATTAGTCATGTTTTGAACATACCTATCTCTTCCAAAAAAATTATCCTACTTTTTTTTTATATTCATATTCCTGGCTTGCACCAGACTAGTCTTAGAGATAATATTACCGGTTTCTCAATAAATAAATCGCGAAATGTGCTCCAATAATTTAAATTATCCTACTTTATTACTTGTAATTATTTTTAAATTATGCTTAGGAATCATTTTTGATATTTTCAGTTTCTCTTTAAAGTTTTCTTGGATAGGGAAAAAAGAACTAGTTGAAAGTTTCGAATAGTATATAATAAAGTAATTATAAAAAGAGAAAATGAGTCCCCCCATTTTGTGTCTCGAACATAGATTGAGACCCCTCAGTCAACACTCAATGATGCCTTCTCCTATCACCATAACTTCATCTTCTTCTTCCTCCATCCGCTTCATGGGTCTCCTTAAACAACCCGACTCCGACCCTAACAACAACATCCTCGAATTTGAATTCGATGAGAACGATGTTTTCTGGTCCGAATCCCCTGACTCCACCACCACCACTCTCACCAATTCCTTCTCTCCCCCTACCCCTACACGCCACCTCCATCAACGCGCCACCACCCTCTACAAACCCCCATCCAATTCCGGCCTCTCCGCTGCTCTCACCGACGATCACCACCCCCTTATCCGTCGCAAATCCACCCTCAACCCTTCCGTTTCCGCCACGTCAGCTGCCAAGATGATTCCTCCGGTATTCCGTTCTGAGAATTCGTTACCTAAATTTCACCAATCGGCTCCGGTTAATGTACCGATTTGGCAGAAGAAGGATGGACCGGTTGGTGGATTAGACCGGTTTGATGAGGTGGACGATGAGCTGGAAAACGAGGAAATGATTCCTCCTCACGTGTTGGTGGCTCAATCGCACGTGACCTTCTCGGTTTTCGAAGGCGTTGGAAGGACACTAAAAGGAAGGGATTTAAGGCGTGTTCGTAATGCTGTGTTTCAGAAAACAGGTTTTATTGATTGACCGTACAATCCCACATTAAAGAAAAATGAAGAGAAGGTTAATTAATTTGTTATTTTTAGTGATTGAATTCTGAAGAATAATTTTATTAAATTTCGAAGGAGTCAGTTGCTCTCTATGTTCATTTCAAGCTCTGTATATTAGAAAAAAAAAAAAGGAGTTTGAATTTGGCCTTGTTGACATTCTCATTTGGATAATGGTTATTTATTTGTAATTATGCATTATGGTTAAGTAAGCGCCCCAAATTGAGTTTTTTGTTATGGTTCAAGATAATATGCTGAGCTAGAATTTTGAGTTTATTGGTTTTGGATTATGCCTTGAATAAATTATATATACATATTATGTTTGACTTTTAAACACATAACTACAAATCAAGGTTTGGGCCAAAGCTGTAAACAGAACTGTAGTGAAGTGTTTGAACCTGATAATGCTCAAATTAACAGTTGGTTGTTATATTTATTCATTCATTCAAGTGAACTTTTTGTTATGTTAGCTCAATATGCAGTGGGGGATTTACTAAGTAGGGCCACCCTATTATGGTGTTTGCTCGTCCGCTCAGTTAGTGTTATTTTTGTTACATATATGCATGATATGAATGCATATACTGAAACTTATAAGCCCTTCTTATCTGGTCAATTTTGGGTGTGAGCTGCTTAAGAAAAATATACAGTAAAGGCTAAAAGTTGATATTATGGTGGGAACTATGTTCAGCTGATACAAAAGGTTAAGCTTTCAGGAAATTTACAAGGTGCATACTTGTGGGGTTTACTGTAGTAAACCGAAACTTGTAGTGGCATTTGAATTAATTAATCCAGCTGAAAATGTTACCTTCCTATGAACCACCGAATCTAGAGTTCATAGTTCTGTTGCTGCTATTAGCATCTTCAGAAATTTGATTTGGCATTGTGGATTATAGTTCATTTAAGCTTGTTTTTACGAATGATTCCAAGGAATTCTGCTAACCCCATAAGCCCAAAAAATAAAATCTTACAGTTCAGTTCTGGGGCTCTAAGCAATGTGGAAAAAATGTTAGTAGTAATTAATTGAGATACCAGCAGAAATGTTACCTGATACGGTTTCTTGGTAAGGCAAGTCTATCCAATTTTCTTTGATGTTCGCTGTCAAAGTTTATTCTATTGTATAAGTTAAGCTTATTTTGTATATTCCTCATTGCTTATAAATTTTCATTACACTAGGCGGTGTTGTTGTGGGATTATACTGGATATGTTTTGTTATAATTTTTCATTAATTGTTCTGTGGATCCGGGTGACGCTTCTGGTAGAGGCTAAAAGCTGACTCGATTAAGTGTGAACTCTATTACACTCTCATGAATGACATTTATCTGTGAGTATCTTTAGTTATTGCCGAGTCTTTAATAAACTCAAGGCATTGGCATTAGCTCCCTGCATGGTTAAAGCTTATTTTTTGCACAAATGTTAAGAATGAGTGAAAGCAGCATGGATAACTGTGCCTGCCTGCATTTTTTGGGTTGTGTGGAAAGAGAGAAATGAGAGATGCCTCAAGGACAGATGTACATCCATCTTTTGTTTCAAATGTAGATGTTTGCAATTGTTAACATCTTGGTGTAATTTTTCGTTTATATCGATGTAAACTCTATTACTGATTCCATGCAATCCCTGCCAATTTAAAGAGAGGGATGATTTATTTTTTGCTAACATAGTATGCACCTTCAATCCTTCATGGCTTCATGCTGCAGTTTTGAATGAAATTTCTTACCTTGATTATCAGAAAAAGGAAAAAGAAGGAAAAATTTGTAGCGGGAATTTAGTGCATGGGGCTGCCATCTATTTGTCCCAATCAATCATTTTGTATGGTTCTCTGATCTACAAAAGTGGCTGAGTGGATTACTTCAGTTTAAGACAAAGATTGATGCCAGAAGTTGGAGACTAAGATACAAATTTCATTGAATGAAATTTCAAATGCATGTACAGTTTATGGAACGTGTTCAATTGCTATCCAAAAGTTGGAAATAAATTATGCAGTTTGTGTTGAACTTTGATTTGTTGTTTGTTCTTGTGAGATTAACGTGCAGAGGGCCATTGTTACAAAATAAGCCAGTTGCTCTCTGATGGATTTCATTGATTAAGACGACTAGACGAGTACTAGAATTTCTTGACTTGCAAATTTCCACTTAGGGTAGAATGTATATGTCAATTTTACCAGAAGACAAGGTGGAGAATTAGCACATCACTCCTCCTTATTAGGTCTCTGTTTATGTAGTGATTCCTTATGCAAGGAATTGTAAATTGTCTTGTGCTTAAAGATGTTTTCTTCGGATGATTCCAGAAGGTAGTTGAAAATGACTAGAGAATAGATTTTTTGGAACGTATGGAAAAGGCACATTTAAAGGCAGTTCCAATAAAAGCACTAGTTTACATGTGGATGTGATCTCAGTAGGACCGGAACACGGATACTTTCTTTGGGTAGTCCCTATCATTGGTCGCAGAGCCATCCCTGGGGGTCGAGGCGGTGCTGACACGCAGGGCGTGCGCCTGCTTTGAATTTTCATTTTTTTATTATAACAACATACCCAAGAAATTCCACCACGCGGCCTATGAGAGCATACTGCACCTTACCTTTATCTTGGTAGGCCGCTCAGGAGACCCTACCAAGACTGCGTAATCACAGTCAAAGCAAACGTTGCATAGCAAGATAAACGGTCACAAACAAGAAATTAAAGCTATAGGAACATGCTGGTAACAAAAATCGAATATGCCATGGTAGCACATTATGTCAAAAAAAAGTAGTAGGTAACGCAAGTAAAATATATGAACAAAGTACACTAGAGAACACATAGCCACAGAAATCAACTACAGAGAATATAAAGCAATACTACTTCTATAATTGTGATGAGCTAATTATAGAACTATCTTTTTGTGGGCGTGAGTGGGACTACGCTCGACTATCTACTACCCTTCAACCCTAATCCGTGTCCTCCATAAACCCTTAGTCATGTCCTCAGTAAGTCGCACATGCGTCATATCCCCTCTAATCACCTCTCCACAATACTTCTTCGGCCTACCTCTACCCCTACTGAACCCGTCCATAACCAACCTCTCACACCTCCGCACTGGGGCATTTGTGTCTCTCCTCTGCACATGCCCGAACCATCTCAACCTCGCTTCCCGCATCTTATCATCCACCGAGGCCACTCCCACTCTGTCCCGGATATCGACATTTCTAATTCTATCCCTCCTTGTATGGCCGCACATCCATCTCAGCATTCTCATCTCCGCAACTTTCATCTTTTGAATGTGCGAAGTCTTGACTGACCAACACTCCGTCTCATGCAACATAGTCGGTCTGACAACCGCCCTATAAAACATGCCTTTGAGCTTTGGTGTCACTTTTTTGTCGCACATGACTCCAGATGCGAGCCTCCATTTCAACCACCCTGCCCCAATACGATGTGTGACATCGTCATCAATCTCTCAATTTCCTTGAATAATAGACCCGAGATTCTTGAAACTTCCTTTCTTTGGGATGACCTGAGTCCCAATCGACACTTCCACTCCTGTCTCAGGGTCGCTCCCATTACTGAACTTGTAATCCAAATACTCTGTCTTGGACCTACTCAACCTGAACCCTTTGGACTCTAGAGTTTGTGTCCAAACCTCCAGCTTGACGTTCACTCCGCTACGAGTCTTATCAATAAGGACTATGTCTTCTGCGAATAACATACACCATGACACCTCCTCTTGAATTTGTCGCGTCAGTCCGTCCATCACCAAGACAAATAGGAAAGGGCTAAGCGCTGATCCCTGGTGCAGCCCCATCGTCACTAGAAAGTGCTCTGAGTCTCCTCCTATTGTTCGTACCCTGGTCTTGGAACCATCATACATATCCTTGATCGCCCTAGTGTTTGCCACAAGTACACCTCTAACCTCCAAACATCTCCATAGAACCTCCCTAGGGACTTTGTCGTATGTCTTCTCTAGGTCGATGAAAACCATATGTAGGTATCTCTTCCTCTCCCTATACTGCTCCACCAACCTCCTAATAATGTGAATGGCTTCAGTAGTCAAACGTCCCAACATGAATTCAAACTAATTCTCGGAAATAGACAAGTTTTTCCTTACCCTCATCTCCACGACTCTTTCCCAAACTTTTATAGTGTGGCTTAAAATCTTGATACCCATATAGTTGTTGCAACTCTTGATATCACCTTTGTTTTTGTACAACGGAATCATTGTACTCCACCTCCATTCATCGGGCATTCTTGTCGTCTTAAAAATGACGTTAAACAATTCATTCAGCCGCTCCAAACCTGTCATGTCTACGTTTTTCCAAAAATCAACTTGGATCTCATCGGGCCCGGTTGCTCTTCCCCCACGCATCCTACGAATAACATCCTTAACCTCCTCAACCTTAATCCTTCTACAATACCCAAAATCTCGATACCTACCAGATTGCTCCAGATCTCCCAACACGATGTCACTATCTCCTTTTTCGTTCAAGAGTTTATAGAAGTAAGTATCGTCTCACTTTAATATGTGTGTCCTCGTGATGCTTTACCGTCCTCATAATTGATGCACCTTACGTGATCCAAATCACGGCCAATCCTCTCCATCCCCTTGGCCAGTTTGTATAACTTCCTATCCCCACCTTTCTCCTCTAATTCCACATACCGGCGTTCAAAAGCTGTTGTTTTCGCTGCCGTAACCGCAAGCTTAGCCTCCTTTCTCGCCATCTTATACAGCTCCATATTCATCCACTTCTCCACCTCATCCCTTCTTTCTACCATTTTCGCATACGCCGTTTTCTTTGCTTCCACCTTCTCTTGAACCACATCATTCCACCACCAATCCCCTCGATGCCTACCACGGGTACCCCTCGAGACCCCAAGCACTTCTCTAGCTACATCTCGAATGCAACTGGCCGTCCTGTCCCACATATCGATTGCATCGCTACTACTCCCCCATGTCCCTTTAGCCAACAACCTCTCCCCCATCACTTTTGCACTAGTCATATTCGGACTCCCCTATTTGATTCTCAACTTGTCATCCACAACCCTCTTCTTCTTCTTCTTCTTCTTCTTCTCTATCCTGATCTCCAAATCCATCACCAAAAGCTTATGTCGGGTTTTGAGATCCTCTCTCGGAATAACCTTGCAATCTTTACAAAGACCTTTGTCAATTTTCCTAAGGAGCAACAAGTCTATCTGAGTCTTAGCCACAGCGCTCGTTCACCCCTTCGGCTTCTTCCATTCAAAAAAAGAACCGAACTACGGAAAGTCACCAAGTGCTCTTCCTTCTTCAGAAACCTCGAATTGGCTATCACCATCTCAGAAGCTCTAGTGAACTCCAAAAGTGAGACGCCACCCCCATTTCTGTCCCCAATGCCAAAGCCTCCATGCACATCATCATAACCCACGGGGAGTGATCCGATATGTCCATTGAAGTCCCCTCCTATAAATACCTTCTCAGTGGGTAGGATACCACCCACCACATCATCCAATTCCTCCCAGAAACGCCTCTTCTCCTCCTCGCTCAAGCCCGCCTGTAGCGTGTAAGCACTAATAATGTTCATAGTGAACCCTCCAACTACCAACTTAATCGTCATCATCCTGTCATTGACCCTCCTAACCTCTACCACCTGATCCCTTAGCTCACTATCTACTAAAATGCCTACACCTCGACCTACCCGAAAGCCATAACTTATACCCATCTACATCTTTAGCCTTAAGTCCTACTCATTTGGTCTCCTGGACACAAGCTATATTGTTCCTCCTCTTCTTAAGAATTTTAGCTAGCTCTATGGACTTTTCCGTTAAAGTTCTAATGTTCCAAGACCCTACTCAGCCTAGCTTCACCCTTACCCCACTTACCGCCCCTACCCCTCGTCCCCGTCCCCGATCGAGAACATGACCCTAGTCTACCATCTGTTACCAAAGCCACTAAAACAAGTATTAAATAATAGACTATCTAAATGTTTACCCTAAAACAAGAAGATATCCAAGTGAAAGCACAAGTTAACAATGATCTAGAGGTAGACAAACCAACTACACCGAATGCTATAACTACAGACAAAAATGCTAAATGCAAGAACGTAAAGTCACGAATCAATACAACAAAGCAGCAAATTTAACAATACAGATAAGGATAAAGAATGAAATACGGGCAACTGAAGGTACCAACTCCAGTATCCGAACCTGAATGCTAGCACTATAAAAGCAAGAAGTCCACAATATAAAGGATGAATTGAGAGCAAATAACAAATTACCATAAAAATATATATCCAAGAAGAATTGACAGCACACAAAATGCACAAACAAGTAACTTACACTCTATATACTTAGAGCAAAGAAGAATAGCCAAAGTATCCCAACAGAAGCATAACAACAACCGGTGGAATTCAATGGATTTAATACTTAAAACAAACTTAAAACGAAGCACACAAAATTGGTAAGCAACATAGTAACTAAAAGATGAAACAAAAGTGTGTTGGTTTAAAAACCAGTAACAAGAAAATGGATTTATAGAAATCAGTAGCAAGAACAATAAATAATGAAAATGAGAGATATAACCTGGTCGGCGGTGTGACACTAGCTCTAGATGAAAGCGAGTTTCTCCCGTCGAACTGGTGGTTCTGGCCTTTGAGACAGGGGCAATCGCAGTGGTGCTTGAGTGATATTCAGTTCGTTGTAGGTTTATGGACGTCAGAATGGGAAAAATCGTCTGAGCAAAAATGAGAGCACCGGAGTTCTGATGCCGAAAGTCTATCGGAAATTACCTAAATCTGTCGGATCTGAAACTGGTCGTAGACCACATATGGCGAAAAAGGAACGAAAAACACAGAAGAGAAAGAGTGGTGGGAAGAAAATAGAAGAATATGAAGAAGATGAGAGAGAAAATCTTACCTACGGTGGATTCCGAGAGGGTCGCCGACAGAAGTTGGTTCAGGGAGTGGTGGGAGAGGGGAAGATGATCGTTAGGCATAAGTAAAGAGAGAGGAGAGAGAAGAGATCTAATCTTATCCTAGTGGTTGAAGGCTTCTTCCAAATGTCATTCCCTAGTGAGAGGTCGCTTGTTCGAATCTATTGAGTAGCAAAAGACTATTTTTTTAAACATAAAATCATTGTACTGAAATTGAAAACATTGAATCGAATATAGTGTTTACTATACATTTATTTGATGTTTTGATCAATAATATTTTTTAATATTGATTAATTAGTTTTACCTAACAAGATGGAGGTAAAGTCGTTTACACTCTACCCTCCTCAGACCCTACGGTGTGAGATTTCACTGGGTATGTTGTTATTGTTATTGATTAATTAGTTAATTTTAATTTTTCATGTAAATAAAAAGGGCATTTTTTGTTTCTCACATTGGCCCTTAAAATTATAGAAACGTCCTGATTGGTCGCATCTTTTAGATCTGTGATCATTCCAATGAGATACATTGTGGTGGCCTAATAATTTTTTCCATCATTTCGATTTGATGCAATCTTCGAAATTCCAAACTTCAGCGTTCACAAAAATTATTCTTGCTTGTCTAAGCCACAAACCTTGCAAGTGAATTTGAACCTTCCCATTAAGGATATCAGTGGGGCGGGTAAATGCGGGTACCGCCCCACACCCGCTCTAGTTGGGGCGGTATGGAGATGGTTTGGTGGATGGTGGGGTGGGTATGGGTATCAAAAGTATTATCCGCCATGAGTAGTGGGGCGATGGTGGATTTCATATAAGACCCGCACCGCAGCTCATTACCGCACCGTCGTGCAGTCCATGCCAATACTGCATGACTATTAATTTAATTAGGCTATTTACTAATTCATTTGTCATATTTCTGTTACCACCTATATTTCTTATGCTTTGGTCATCACATTTTTTCTGATAATAAACTAGCTGTATATTACCAAAGTAAACTGTACAACTCATGTAAAAAAACAGCTCCAAACTTGCCTCGTTAGCCAACAAAACTCGCACCTATACTACTGCTATCTACATCTAAAGATAGAAATTTAAGTTCAACATAGTATATACTAGCCAATTTTGATCTCCTCATAGCTCTGTAGTGCACTTCCTGAATGATTATTCTAATAACCTGCTCAGAGGATCTATGTCTTCCTTGAAAACTTTTGCATTCCTCTCCTTCCGCTCATGGTATAATTTAGTTAATATTGTAATTTGTGGGAGTTGTTTAGGTGAGTACCTGCGGGGTAAGTGGATACCCGCCAGGGGTAAGTGGGGCAAGGACAGGTGAAGGATTTTCTATCCGTGATGGGTGGTGGGGCGGGAATGGGGGTGGATTTTAGGTGGCGGGTACGGGTATGGGGTACCCTTCCCCACCCCATTGACATCCTTACTTCCCATTTTCACATCAGAATAAAAACTAATTATGGTTCCATGCAAACGTCAGCTCCCTTTACGAGTCGTTTTTTTTTCTGGATAAAGTTATGCAGGTTTAATTATGCATGAATTAATTAAGCAAGGTTCATTTTTACTATCTTCTATATCCAGAGCCGTCTCAAACATTTTGGGGGCCCTGTTCTAATTCGTAAAAATTGGCCTTAATTGGGTTAAGACCTGCGAATTATGAACATTTACAGTAAATTCTGACTAATAATACTTAATAAAAATGAAAAAAGGAGCCCTAAAATTTTTCGTTTTTCGGGGGCCCTGTGTTAGCACACCTCGCACGGGTCCAAAGACGACCCTGTCTATACCGCATAAAATAATACATAATTTATTCATAATTTATACCCGTTTTATTTATATTGGATTGTAAAATGATAACCAAGTACTGTATTAAATGTGTTGAATTTCGTACAAAGCAATTAAAAAACTATAGTTATAGACTTATAGTAGTTTTAATACATGAAGAACTTTCTTCCTAACCCGGCGACCAAACGACCCCTTAATGATCCTATTCGCTCTCATTGCTGTTCTTTTCTTGACATCCACTCTCTCTAGGCTTATTAATACCGCGCTTTCACTGTCAACTGGAAAGATATTTCAGACTTTCACTGGCCTATTCCTTCTAATCGTGATTGGTGAAAGTAATAGAGAAATGACAAAAATGGTGTCTTATGTTTGGAGGTAGCTCTAAAATAGTTTTTAAAATATATTCAAGGCAGTTTTCGTCCTTTAAATTTAGATATTGTCCCATATTTAACAAACTTTGGTTGTTATATTTAAAAGGAAGTACGAAAAAAAGCTTTTACGGAAACTTACATTTGAAGCTTTAACAGAGACTCACAATATTGATGGGTTTTGGTGTTTTTTTTTTAATATCTAGGTTCGCGACTTGCGCAAACTAGTCTTGAATGTATTAGTACCGGTCTCTCAGCACTACTACCAGCAAATCACAGGATGTGCTCCAATAACCAGAATTTGAGAACGGACAACTGATAATATATTAGTACCGGTCCCTCAGCACTACTACCAGCAAATCGCAGGATGTGCTCCAATAACCAGGATTTGAGAACGGACAACTGATAGCACCTACAAGGATCAACCCCAGAAGAGAGCAGAATGCTTTCACTGGGAATCGATCCCACGCTGCAAGTGTCCAGAGCGTTTTAAGCCTCCCTCCTTTGCCATTGGACTGTGCCCCGGGGATTTGATAATACTTTTTTGGTATTTCTGATTAAATCTTTTTTGTTCCACAATTCTGTTGAATCTAACATTCAAAGTTTTTGACAATTTTTTTTTTTTTGGCAAACTTAACGGATCAAAACTGCTCAAAAGCCCTTGTAAGAATTATTTTAAACCAACCCCCAATCATAATAGACCATTTTGTCGAGAGTATGAGCCGAAAGAATGACTTTTTGTGCAGTAGGCTATCTGAAGTTTTCTTTATGAGAACAAGATGTATGGCAGCTTGCATTTTGAGAATAATCAACTTTCTTCCGCCACATTATAGGCATTTCAGGCCATCTACAAACGTTGAATATTTCCTAATCCTGCCTTTTTGTAAGCTAAAATCAAACTAGACATTCTTCTAAATTGTACCTATAAATGACAAAACTCTTTGTTAGGTACATCTTAGAAAATATGTTTCTAAGCTATCTCATTTCTTTACCTACTCCTTTCAGGAAATTTCAGGATGTCTGTCCGATTGAAAAAGCCATACATATTGGAGGCCTAACTCTGAGCATAGCAAGTAGTGCTGATGGAAGAATCCATATTCCATCACCACAAATCAATCCCGAAGCTACTGCAGGAACCATCAAATCTGCCTTCTTGCTGTTGATTTTATGCCATGCATATACAACCAAACTGCCCGCAGCCATATCAATCGCAAAAGAAGCCCCAACGAGGAAAGGAACCGCCATAGCCATTGGGAGAGGGACCCATTTCCCGAACCTCTCGGGGGTTACGTCTCTCACCAAGTTGGCCAATATAGCAAAGCCGAAAAAGCCATAACAGAGTTGCAAGCAATGGTGAGGCAGAGCAGAGAATCCTTGAACACCTAAAATCGCCATGTTCCTATAAATGAGTGCATAAGGAGCTTTGTACTCCCCATTGGGGTCTCCAACAGGAAAAGATCTGTAGAATATGAAAAATGTAAGAGGTGCTATGACACAGCCAATGGCAGTCCCGATAGCTTGGCTAAGTAGCATGGAACGTGGTGAAGTGAGGGTGAGGTGGCTCGTCTTAAAATCGTGCATCAGGTCAGAAGATATAGAAACCATGGATTTAATCAGTCCACATCCAATAAGTCCGGCAACAACACCGTTCTCTTTCCCGGATAATGCAGCAAGCACAAAGAGAGCCACTTTCCCATAACTATATGCCATATTCAAGTCAGTTAGACCGGCACCGTAAGCATTGCAAAAGCTCAAAAATGGTGCAAAAATGTAGGCAACGAGCACGTAATACCACTTTAATGCAGGGAACATAATCGGAATGACAATGATGGAGATAACGGAAAAAATCAGGTAGCCAATACAAGCTAGCCAGAAGGGAATGTTCTCTCTGATGAATATTTCATTTCTTTGCAGCTCCTCGAGTGGCAGATCCTTGTTGTCCGAGGCTGCTGCCAGAAAATATTGAGGAGATGGTATCAAAAATAAAATTGCAACAAAAGGAGACGATGCTTGCCCCTCTTCTCATTAGCTAACAGAAAACTCGTTCAATATTCAACAATCTTGGTACTATCTGACTGGAGCAAATAAGTACTTAGTTGGAGCACATATCCTTTAACACATTGGAAAGAAAAGACACTGTATAACAGTTTCAACTTACATGATTCGGACCTTTTTCTTTTCATCGTGACATATATGCTTCTAAGGGTGAAATAAAGTGTCCTGACAAAGTTGTAAAGGCCATCTCCCAGAAGGAGAGCAATGGAGATAAAAACCTGCATACAAATTTTATGGTCTAATGAGAAAAAAGTACAATGCTTATTTGATTCTTGGTCTTCTAATTAAGTGCCTAGCTTATTTGATCTTTTTTTCACAAACCTTGTAACCCGTTAGACTCTTCATACTGGTCTCTGGTAAAGTTGCAGGGAACCAAGCTCCTTTATGTTCAGTAATTAGAGGCCACATAACACCCCAAGAAAGCACAGCTCCAAGAAGTAAAGACAAGTTCACAAGGTGGGAACAAATCATTCCAGCTCCCACATAAGTCATGTCGAAATCGAAGAAAAACCTGGAAATAATCAATGGTATAAATTAGTACTCGTAGTAATATTGGAGAAATCATTCATGAGCCACTTAAGGATATATCAAGTACATACGAATTCTTCCAAGCTTTCAATCCGAAAGTGGGGAATTGTGCAAATCCACATTTTTCTCCACCAGAATAGAACCACTGAAAGAAACTCCATAAGAAGCTGATTGAGAAAACTTTCATGAACCCTTTAACCTGTTTCCTGAAAATTTGAAGAACACATTTTCATTTCTCAAGAAAGGCTAGTCTGCGAAGGCAAGTTCTTCCTAAGTACTATGATCTTGCATACTTGGCCATTTTATCTCCCTTGGGTGTATGAAATCCATTGATTAGAACAGCAGTCGCAGTTCCACTTGGATAAGCTAATTTATAGTCAATTATCATGATCTGCACCACAAACAATAAGTAAATATTCAAGAGTCAGTTGAAGGTGGCAGCTAGCCTTGCAAATCTGCGCCTAGAAGATGTATATGTAAGATTTGATTACGATGAGTCATCACCAATATTTGAAATAACATTTGGAGATTATTTCAAATAAAGCGTTTGTTTATCAAATTGGCCCATTATTTCAACTTCAAACTTGAAATATGAAATTTGAAAAACAGATTCTAAAAGTTTTTCAAGTTCACAAAACTTCAGTTGTATTTTCATGTTCAAACACAACTTCAATTTCCAAATACCCTTTTTCAACTTAACATTTTTTTCCAAATATCGACTAATTCTTGTCTAAACGCCTACCAAGTCTTTTAACAATTGAACAAGAGCAAGATAACTAGGATTGGAAAATACCTTTCTAAGAGGAACTAAGGCTAATAGCCCAACAAAGCTAACAACAAAGAGAAAACCAATCATCCAATCAAGCCTAGGTTCCTTGTGGCTCCCTAGCGTATTGCCATCTGTATCAACCCCAGCTTGCTCATATGTGTTCTTGTTCAGTCCCAAAAGATATGATCCAAAGCCACCTAAATTAACATAAAACAAACAGAACCAGAAAAAATTGAATGAATTCCAATTTTGAAACCCTCAAGCAAGATAATTGAAGAAACACACGGAAGGTATATCTGCTGCTCAACAATAACTACGCCTCAGTCCCAAACAAGTTGGGGTCGATTATATGAACCTCTACTTCTTACTTTAAGCTCATTTTATATCATCATACTAGAGATATATCTGCTACAACAATAATAACTACACCTCAGTCCCAAACAAGTCGAGGTCAGCTATATGAATCCCTACTTCTTCAAAACAAGCCGAGGTCGGCTATATGAATCCTACTTCTTCATTTAAGCTCATTTCATCTTATCATCATAAGTGAAGGATATATCTGCTGCTACAACAACAACTACGCCTCAGTCTCAAATTATTTTGGATCAGCTATATAAATCACAATTTTTTCATTTAAGCTCATTTCATATCATCATTGTACTAAATAAAGGATATAGCTGCTAAAAATAAGAAATAAAAAAAGGGTCTTACCTCCCACAGCAATACTGTAACATGCAACAGCACAAGTCTGAATAATAGTATTCTCCTGTTTAGTAAACGGAGTGGTTGCAAAATTGGCCTTTTTAAGAACCTTGGTCCATGATTGTACGAGTACATAGGCAATAAGAGCAGCAGAGACATTGAGATTTGGAACAAGTCCAGTAGTGAGATTAAGCTTCGTTACTATCACACTATAAATGAAACCAATCAACACACTCGCAACAATTCCTCGAAAAGTTATCTGTTTTGTCCATGGAGGAATTCTCTTCACTTCTTCATTAAGGTCTCTCACTTCTTCTATTTCTTCTCTTTCAATCTCCATTGCTTCTACCCTCTCATCTTCTCCAATTACACCAACTCTACTCATTTCCCTGTCCATGTTGTTTAACCACTAGATTAACTATAAATCATAAAGAAAAAAAGAACACGATGGGCTTTAAAAAGACTAAAAAGGGTACCCAAAAATGTAAAAAAGATTGCTTTGTTTTTCCAGGACAGATAGTTCTTGAGAAGATGATAATGTCTGAACTACACCAACATACCTAGTGTAATCCACAAAGTGGGGTTTACCTCGATTCTCGATTTTTTGTCAGTTCTTTGCCCTGACTATTGTGATCTCATCATCGACCACGACAAACAACGAAAAATGTGAAATTTAACAAGATTTGTAGAGAAAAGAACCCCTTGGATCTAATGTAATAAAACAAGAATGATATATATATATATATATTCAGATTAATTAGAGAATAATTTGAGTATATAGAGAGTGTAAAATTGAAGAAATTTCTTCACCGGACAATGTGGGGGTTGTTGGAATGAAAAATGAAACATATGTAAAGATGGCAAAACCTTAGTTAGTGCACGATGATGTACTGCATGGGTAGTACAGGAACCAAAAATAGGATGGTGCAGTACAAGATTACCAAAATCCAACAACAGAGGACTGAAACAAATGTCGTGATTCTTATGTAACAGGTGGTGGGCTTGGAAGGAAAATCTCATTTTTACTTTTTTTGACTCTTAATTTCTTGGAAATACAAATTGAAAACTTTGTAAGTCAAAAAGATATTACGGTAATCAAATGACGATACAAAAATTATTTATACAACCAAATAAAATGGGATTGTTTGCTTGATGGGATAATAAGGGAGTATAATCTTAATAAATTATGGAATTATTTTATTTCATGTTCGGCATAATTTTTATTTCGGAATTAGCAATTTTGGATTGTTTGTACCCAAAATCTGTCTCAAACATTTTGGGGCCCTATTTTAATTTATAAAAGTGAACCTTTAATTGGTCTAAGACCTGCGAATTATGAGTCTTTAGTAAATTCTGGCTAATAGGAGTACTATTTAATAAAAAATGAAAAAAATGTCTTAAATTTTTTCGTTTTTCGGGGGCCATGTGTGGTAGCATACCTTGCACGGGTCCAAAAACGGTCATGTTTGTACCAAATATTTTGAGATATCACTTTCGGGATTAATAATCGCATAATAACATTTAAAATTTTGATACATGTGTCCTTCAAAAAAATTCTCCCATTTCTTTTAAGGAAATACAAGGTTAAAATTTGTAATTGAGATTTATTTCAATTTATACAAATGAAATCAAATACATATTTTATCTTGTATTACGTATATCTCATTTTTAGTCGACCAACCATCTATCAATAAAAATATATTCACTAAATAATCATATCATTATAGAGAGGGAGTTATTGATAAGATGATAGACCTACTATTGACGTTACACTGTATCCGCAGGAGGTCCATTTCCTCACTGTCTATGCATTGATTCATAGTATATGATATGAATGTGAATTTAAGGTACCTTTACTTTAAAAAGAGTCCACTTGTAACTTTTTTTTCTTCATTGATGATTAGTACAAAATACAGGTATGGATTTTTTCCCCAAAAAAGGTAGATCTCCTATCCCACTAGCCCCCACACCCCGGTCCGACAGGATTGTAAAAGAATTAATCATGGTAACTCAACTGGTTTCAAAAGTTAGACCACTATCACGCTGCCCACAAGGGGTCATCCTTTATTTCAAGAAGTAACCCCATTCTACCGCTGACGGAATTCGATCTTGATCATTTTTTCAATTATCCCCTTGAAAATCAGTTGAGCTGTCAATCCGGACCAAAATAAAGGTATGGATGAGTCAATCAATGAAGGATCTTTTCATATTGTAAACAAATTTTGTAACTTTAAACCCACCCACTCTCCCAAATAAAAAAGGTAAGAAATTAATTAATACTGCCACTCATGCAACAACTAATTAATGATCAATTTTAGGCAAGGAGGTCTTGAACGGCTCTGTTAGTTCCTCACATATATGAGCTATGGCCTCCCTCTTATTTTCATGTGACGTGATTTGCAGGTCGTCTTAATTTCATAAGATTATGTAAAAAATAGTAAAATTTTGTTGGCGCTTCGTGCTATTATGAAAGAAATTAAAACATGGTTAAGAAATTAATCAATTTTTACTGATCAATCAAATGTGCTATTACAGGGAAGAACACCCTTTTTTCCTCTTTACATAAAAGGATCAATAATCATTACTTAAAAGTGGGATACAAATTATAGAATGAGGGTCTTGAAATAAGTCAAATAACTCATGTGCAAGTGCTGAAGAGACATTAGTAAGTATATTTATGCTTTCTCCCTTCCACAAGACCAGGTACGTCTTATATATAAACCCGCACGCCAGAATTAGTTATGGGTGTGAAACAAAGAAAGCGGTCCCAAGCATGCAGCGTGGCAGCATGTGAGTTTATTTCTTCTTTGTGAGGATGACTCGCGCAAGACTCAGACAACGCGCTCCCACTTAGTGGCGAAGACTACGATTTACCTTCCTCCACCAATCTCTGTCGGATCGGAGGGGTGGGAGCCCTGTGGGCGAAAAATTTCGCCTTTTTGCTCCCAAGGTACGTCTTATATAAAGATCATTTTATATGTAAGCTTTTAGTTTCCCCTTTCATAAAATAAATAAATAAAGTGGCTTATACTATTAATATTGGCAATTAAAATAAAAAGACAATTAGGATTATTTCTGTTAAAAGTTTCACCTCGGATATGAAATATGAACTTTTTATATGGACTTGAACAATCCTCACATTACAAGCTAAGCTAGCTTTTGAGGTTGAATTAAACTCAAAATTCATTCTTTACCATTTCTTTACATTCTTAAGTGTCAACACCGTGACCATAAGTATGACACTATCACTATTATAAATTTTGAAAAGACTGATTCAAGATCACCAATCTCTATCTAACATAGATTTAAAATGAATGAAAAATATCGCAACGAATTCTGAAAAAAATCTCATAAGTTTAAATTATTGTAACAACTTTTAAAAATTGATAAAATAACTAAAACATAACAATTGATCAAAGGGAAAATACTACTAAGAATAGTACCTACGACATAACACTTCATGAGAGGAGCAAATGATCAAAATGATTATAATAAGAAGAGGAGCAATAATCCTTAAAAAGGAGAAGAGCAAACGATCAAAATGATTATAATAAGGAGGTAATGTGCTCTTAAAGAGCCTACACCATAACACTTCATAAAACCTCATACGAGGTTCAGGTACCTGAAAAAATAATGAAGTGATAAGATATCAGTAAGTTGTGTCTAATTGTAAACCGATATAAAATGATATCTCGTTGACGATATATTTGGTACAATTTAGTGAGATGAAGGAAGTATTTTGTTAATTGATATTTGTATTTCACCTAATTGTTACAGGGGTGGGTGATTTTTTTTGAGTTCACCCTGCACGACAGCTAGATAACATAGCCAACTTCAGTCTTTCCCAAACTCGGTTCTCACACTTAGAACAACTTAGGGACAGTAAGTAAAGAACGGAACACAATGTTTACGGGCAACCATGCCCAACATTTTTATTATTCGCAATAATATAAAGGACACATTTACAATGAAGGCTACAAAACTTGACCGACACTTGTTCACCGATTAGACCGACACTCGCCGCATCGCCACAAGTTTGACCTCAGGCCGCCACAACACTGCCCCTAGATCGGTCCGACCAACCTCGCACGTCCGCTCCACACATCGATCTCTAGGCTGACCACACTACATTGGCCCCTAAACTGATCGACACTCACACACACTATAGGATCTTTTCAGCCCACAACACTTAGGATCATTTAGACCCACACACTTTGTAAATCCTCTCGACCCTCACTTTTGTGACTGACCTCTCTACCCTCACCTTTGTGTGCCTTAGGGAGCCTTTCGGCCCACAACATTGTTTCCACTCCAATACATAACTCGCATTGGTTCGAATGTCAAGGGACAATGTACTAATCCTTGACATTGTGTCACACGACCAAAATTGTCTTACTCACACATTTTGCTGTTTTCCCCCTGTCCCACAATGATCAAAACCACGGGTGTAACAAACGACCCACACCAATTGAGCTCGACGTCCTCGTCGACTAAATTTGATTATAGATTTGAGATGTCCTCAACTCAGTGTTGAATCTGCCTTTGTTGAAGACACCCGCCATCAAGAAGAAACATCTTCTTGCCATTTGTTCTTCTCTTTGTTCACCCTTGTCAATTTCTAATGTCAAGCCTCCTTTTGATCACCCGTGAATCCTTTGAGTTTGCTTTGATACCACTTGTAACACCACTGTTAGACAAGTAAAAAAAATTGCCTACGATAATGCCCGACAGTTAGCAACTACGCTTGTCAACCCAATACGTCCTTCAAGTTCACTCAACATCAAGTGCACTTAAGCTTTGCGGAAACGTTTAAACACCTTGACACTTAGAATATATACTTTGGGAACATTAGAAATGAAAGAACAACACACAAAACGTTTACGGGCAACAATCGCCCAATCTTTATTTTATTTCTCACTCAAACAAGTACAAAGGACACTTTTATGTTTTTTACACTTTGCTTAGTTGAAGGGACAAAACTCGACTAACACTCTACATTTTTGGAATCCCAACTCGGACTCCCATTGGAAGACTCAACTAGACTCACTCTCTATTGAACCTTACCAATTTTCTATCAAGTTTGGATTGTATCCCCCTTGTGATACAATCCCAGTTTGGGTCCCTAAACCTAGACTAACTCCTAGTCTATTTATAGTAAAGGGGAGGGGTAGCACAATGCTTACAAAGGGGAACACGAAATCAACATATAACCCACTAACAAACTACACACAAATGTGCAAGCCTTTGTCTTCCACATGTTGTTTCTTTGGCCCCAAGGAAGGGGAATACACCTCCACATGTCTTTCTTCATTTCCTCTCATTTGTACACCTCATGATCTTGACTTGGTCATCTTCAGAAGTTCCTAGCCCTTAACTCAGCCCCACTTGCACACAATCAACCATTTACCACACGTTTTGTACATTTCTGTTTTACCTCAATCCGATTTCGGTAAAACTTGTCCACAAGCAACTACAACGGTCATATTAACTTGGTCTTGGTTTGGTAGGGTCCCACAAACATTGCGGAAGACCCTAAACAACCCGCACACACTCCCATACAATGGTTTGACCCGAAATCATCCTTGAACCCGAACCTGCAACAACCTTCAGGAATGTTTTAGACACCTTTTTAGGAATCCTTAAACTCTGATACCACTTGTAACACCACCGTTAAAGGAGTAAATAATTTTGCCTACGATAATGCCTGACAATTAGCAACTACGCTTGCCAACCCAAACCGTCTTTCAAGTTCACTCAACATTAAGTGCACTTAAACTTTACGGAAGCGTTTAAATACCTTGACAATTAGAATATATACTTTGGGGACTTTAAAAATGAAAGAACAACGTTGCTAACCGCCGGACATTATCGTAGGTGATTTTTTTTACTGTTTAATGGTGGTGTTACACTAATGAACCACGGGAAACAACCGGGGGTTGGCGTAACTCCTCGTATTAAGATAACAACATATAAATTGACAGGAAAGTCTATTTACATAAATTAAACTCACTTTGCTTCTTGGAAACGCCAATATATATTTGGGAGAAATCAAACGTTAAGATGAGAGGTCGTTCATCGGAAACGAAGTTGTTGCAAGAACTAATCCTGTATGCGGCGAGCGCCGCTCTGAGCAGCCTGGTTTTGTTTGTGGGGCTCCGACAACTTGACCCGAATCGACAGACATCCAAAAAGGCTCTGGAGCACAAGAAGGAACTTGCTAAGCGCCTTGGTCGACCTATCATTCAAACCAATCCCTATGAGGTTACTCTCCAATCTCCTCTCTGTCTTTCCCCGTTTGAAGTTGTGTTTGGTTATAATTTCCCCACTTTTTACCATTTAATTAGAGTTGCTTAGTTTTGTTGTAAATACTTATTTCTTTGGTATTTTTTTGTTTTTGCTTTAGACTTCCCCATTATTGATCATTATGGTCTATTGTGTTGTATTGTTTAGAAAACAAGCATACTAGGTCGCTGAAATTGTAAAATGCCGATTCTAATT
Source organism: Przewalskia tangutica (assembly GCA_029844215.1). Classification (NCBI taxonomy): domain Eukaryota; kingdom Viridiplantae; phylum Streptophyta; class Magnoliopsida; order Solanales; family Solanaceae; genus Przewalskia; species Przewalskia tangutica. The sequence goes on from CM056732.1 coordinate 3,379,244, forward strand.
GTCGGTGGAATGTAAAGGTGCAAGCTTGCATGCTCAATTTTAAATTAAAATTTTGGTTTTATATCTTAGACCTCCATAAATTTGATTTTTCCCAGCATTTTTACTACAACAACAATATCATACCCAGTGTACGCAAACCTTACTTCTACCTTGGCCAAGGTAGAGCGACTGTTTCCGAAAGACCTTTGACAAGACAAAGCATAAGCACAAGCAAAACAAGAAAAACGATCAGACCGAACAAGAAATTTAAAGCAATATGAAAATGGTGGTAACAAAAGCAAATAAGCCTAGCGCATTCTGAAAAAGGAAGCAGTAACTAACGCAGGTAAATAAGATAAACAAAGTACACTAAAGAACACTAAAGAACATATAGCAGCCGGAATTAAACGACAGGAGACTATGAAGCAATATTGCGCCTACTAGTATTATTATAGGCTAAGCAGACCTACAATAATAACACTACAACTACCAGTTTGTAAGCGTATGTAGGACTACGCTCAACTACCTACTACCCTTCTATCCTAATTTGTGTCCTCCACAACCCCCTATCTAAGGTCGTGTCCTCAATAAGTTGCACCTGCGTCATATCCCGTCTAATCACATCTCCCCAATACTTCTTGGCCCACCTCTACCCCTCATGAACCCGTCCATAACTAACCTCTCACACCTCCGCACTGGGACATTTGTATCTCTGTTCTGCACATGCCCGAATCATCTCAACCTCGCTTCCCGCATCCGGATATCATCATTTCTAATCATATCTCTCCTTGTATGCCCACACATCCATCTTAGCATCTTCATCTCCGCAGCTTTCATTTTTTGGATGTGTGAAGTCTTGACCGACCAACATTCCGCCTCATACAACATAGTCGGTCTAACCAACACCCTATAGAACTTGCCTTTAAGTTTTGGTAGCACTTTTTTATCGCACAAGACTCCAGATGCGAGCCTCCATTTCATCTACCCTACACCAATACGATGTGTCATCGTCCTCATTTCCCGGCATTTTTTACTAGAAGAGCTAATTTTCTTTATTTAAAAATAGTGCTCCCTCAGTCCTAATTTATGTGGCACATTTTTACTTTGCACAAAGTTTAACAATGAGAGTAATTTTTGAAATTTGTGGTCTAAAACAAACCTTTGCCATCTATTGTCTATAAATCGTTTCATTAAGAGTTAAAGGGAAATTATAAAGTTAAATTGTTTCTAATTATAGAACGGTGATATTCTTTTTGGGACGGACTAAAAGAAAAGCATGTCACATAAATTGGGACAGAAGGAATAGTGTTTTTTCTTGTTGTTGAGAGGGGGGGGGGACATGACTTGTAATGGATGCATCTATTAATTATTTTTGTGAAATGGAAGTGAGGAATGACATAGCCTAGTTGTCAATGAAGAGCGTAGAATCATGAGGTCTCAGGTTCAGATCCCAGTGAAAACCAAAAACACGAGGTGATATTTTTCCATCTGCCCAAGTCTTTGCGGGCAGGGTTATCATCTGTACTGGTGGGAGTTTGTAGGTAAGCTGATGGAATTAGTTGAGGTGCAAGCAAGCTCGTACGGGCACTAACGTCATAATTTTTTTTGGAAATGAGAAATGCCACGGCACTCACTGGAGAAAGATTGTAAAAGCGGCACTAGTTCTTCAAGACAAAATGTTAGTAGAAAGTTTGTGTCTGCATAGTAAAATATGCTACTATTAATTACTAGTAATAAGTTGAGTAGACCATCCTCTATTCAGTGAACAGTCTGTTGCTCAAGTAATAATCATGTCATTGTGCTTGTCAAACAGACAGGTTGTGTTTAATATGGATGATAGTGTTTTCAATCATTTTCAAGTATTTGGCTGAAACGAGGGGGACTTCCCTCACCTAAGGGAGGAAGTCGCTTTTCTTTAGAAATATCTCAACTTTTGCTATTTATCACTTATTTCCTTTCAAAAAATCACTTGTTTTAGCCAACAATTAGACACTGTTTTAGAATTTTACTAGAACACTATCCTTATCTTTTAGAAAAATGATTTTTTGATAATTTCCAAACCCTTCGTAGAAAACATTTTCAGACATACCAAATGCACCAGAACCCAAGGTTTCTAGAACTAACACTGTTTACTTCATCCTCTGAAATCATCCTCTCTGTGTCACTCAGTTTGTTTAAAATTATGGTAGTATATTTCATTTTAAATTCATGTGTTGGGTTCAAATTTGTGTGCTTGTTGATTATGACCACTTCCGTACTGGTTTATGAGAGCTTCTTCCTCTTGAAATACTTTGGTTCACAAGGATGTTGATAACTAACTATAACCTACATGCTTTATTAGTTTAGCATGCTATATTTCCTTTTTGGTGTGGATTATTACAGACATATGCTTGTAATGTGCAGTCAAAAACAACATTTTCATATTGAATTAATTGAGCCCCTTTATGCTTTTGTCAACAGGATGTAATAGCCTGTGATGTAATCAACCCTGATCATATAGATGTGGAATTTCATTCCGTTGGTGGATTGGAATCTATCAAGCAAGCTCTATATGAATTGGTAATTCTTCCCTTGAGGAGGCCTGAACTCTTTTCTGGGAAGCTTCTCGGTCCTCAAAAAGGAGTGTTACTCTATGGACCCCCTGGCACTGGAAAGACCATGCTTGCCAAAGCAATTTCTAAAGAGTCAGGTGCTGTTTTTATCAATGTGAGAATCTCAAATTTGATGAGCAAATGGTTTGGCGATGCCCAAAAACTGGGTGAGTTAGATCATGTCTTTACTCTTTCAAGATTCTTTCTCAGCATTATCTTTTCTTCGATATGTTTTTTGTTTATTCAAATTTGCTTAGCCCTTGTTTTACTTGTGAATCTTGTCTCAGTTGTAATCAGGCTCAACAAGCATTATTCCACCGTGAATAAGATCCCAAGAGAACCCAGTGTTTTTAACTTTATTAGAATATAATTTTTGAGGGGACTTTATAGGTTATTTTTAGGGGATTAAAATTCATCATCAGAGAAGTTTCTTAGTTTTGACTAGTCTCTAACAATTGTGTTAGTTATTACTATTCTTTATGGAATTATCTCATTCGAATAAAGTTTTCCAGGGGTAAACAAATTCATGATTTCAAGTCTCTCTTGCTAAGTTTTGATTACATTGTTTCCATATATATGTGCATAATAGGAAGGACAAGTCATGATCTGCATTTTTAGATGCATCTCTCTTCCAGCTGAATTTTTTCTTTTGGCCGTAATATGGTGCTTTTGCTCATTCTGATTTGTTCTTGTTGAGTAGGCTAAAATCTAAAAAGTAGGGCATGCACAGTTCTTTTCTGGGTGATCTTTGCCTAAAATCCAAACGAAGCCGTCATTGGTACTTGGTAGTTCTTGAAATCAAGAAATCAAATTGAACATTTCTACTAGGATTCACTAACTTTTGTGTGGGCAGTTTGAGCTGATTTGGCAGTTTAAAAGTATTTCTTTTCAATGTTACACTTAAAGTGATCCACTGAGTAGACTGTCCAGTTGCTAGCAATTTCAAACAAGTTTCTTGCTACAAAATTCAAGAATCAGCGTGGGAACTCCAAGCTTGCGCAACATGAGAGATATGAAACACGTGTATTTCGATAATAAAAAAAATTCTAGTGCATTCTCCATTTCTGAGTTTTAGGATAGGATAAAGAATCTTAGATTATCAAAATAGGAGTAAAATAAGTGAACGGGAGAAAGGGTCGAAACATCAAAAAAGCAATTATCAGATTTCTTGTCTTACACCTCTGCATACAATAGACCCTTGTGGTCCGGCCCTTCCCCAGACCCCGCGCATAGCGGAAGCTTAGTGCTCTGGGCTGCCCTTGTCCTACACTTCTTATAGGACTGTTTGACAATATGAGCAAAAGACAGGAATCCCTAAATCCCGCAGAAAAGAACTCACTCCGGGGGGGGAGTGAGGGGGTATTCAAAAAGGGGAGCCACGGGTTCTTTCTTTCCTTGTAGGAAAGGTCTTGGTTTGGTTATGGTTATGCGGCTATATAGAAAAGGCGGGTGGGGCTTCAGGCGGCTTTTTTTATGAATAGTTTCAATCAAAATTCCATCGATTGTAGCTAGTGATTGCCCGGGTCGGTGTGTGATCACCAAAGGTGAAGTAACCCTTCAGATGCTCTCTCCGCCCATGCCGAATACCCCCGGCCGGTTCCGCCGGGTAAGGCCAGGAGCTGGTTTGGGGAATCACGGGGCCTTACTTATTCAGGGGGACTTGATTCTGAAATGGAATGATGGATAGAATCGATATAGGGTACTGTCCCATTCATCTTTGGTTCGGAAGAATTATACCACAATGGTTGCGAGAAGTCAATGAAGAATTTCTATCTACCCCTATGACGTGCAACCATAATAGATATACAATCTATTTTTTAGGCTTATTTAAATCTTGAGTGTCCCACCGTCTCATGGCTTTGGTCTAGTGATAAGAGCCCAATGTGTTATGTGTGGGTTAGCCACACGTCACAAGTTCGAACCTTACTACAGTAAAAACATGATATTTAAGTGGAGAGGAGTAGAGGGATGGACCATTATCTACCGAGTTTTCGGACCGTGCGCCATTGCTCTCGAAAATTTCTTGGTTAATTAAAAAAAAGCTCGAGCCTCCACCTTAGTCAAAAAGAGGGAGAGAGTGAGACAGGGGGTTGAGGGAGATGAAAATGAAACATAGAGAGGAGAGTGTGAATTACCTAGCACGAAGTATTATTTGCTAGTGACCTCAACATTGAGACATTTTGGAAAAGAGGGAGGAATGAAGGGAAAATATAGTAGGAGAGGATAGTGACAAACATGATCTCATGATAATTCACGTACAATTCTACAAATTTTGCTCTCCATAATGTCATTTCATGAAAATAGGCGGACTTCCATGCCATAGGCAACCCATTGCAGTATAAGGAGTTTTTTGGCTGTCACGAGGTTTGATCTCGGTTTGAACATTGGTGGTGGATGTTCATTGTCTTAATAACAAAAGTGATTTGATGTTTCTAGGGAGAAGCCTTAATGCAGTTATGCTATAGAAATAAATGCATACACATTTCACCTAGAAATCCTTACGAATAAACAGTTAAACACCCCACCACCGCCCACACCCACACGGTAAGGTTGTATAAAGCATTTGAGTAGTAAAAATCTTATTCTAGTCTTAGATGTTCTTGCTAGAATTATTTTTGTGATTGCTCATGTTACTGATTTGCATTAAGCGGTTCAAAGTTGATTTTTATAGGGTTAGTAATTTAATTTGATGTTAGACTTCTTCATTGATTTGTGTTTTTGAATTTTGTACAGTTGCTGCAGTGTTTAGTTTGGCACATAAACTTCAGCCTGCAATTATATTCATTGACGAAGTGGATAGCTTTTTGGGTGAGCGCAAGACTACTGACAATGAAGCGTTAACAAACATGAAGACTGAATTCATGGCTTTATGGGATGGTTTTACCACAGATCGTAGGGCACTCCTTAATGAGATGATTTTTTTATTAGTAGCTTTTAGCACTGTCTCATGTGTTTTTAGCACAATCATCTCATCTTGTTAATGTGATCTAGCAAGAAAGTTCTGGTGACTTTATTTACTGTGGTTATGCTTATGTAGAAAATGCACGGGTTATGGTACTTGCTGCTACTAATCGGCCATCGGAGCTTGATGAAGCAATTCTTCGACGTCTTCCTCAGGCCTTTGAGATTGGAATGCCTGACCACAAAGAGAGAACTGAGATTTTGAAGGTGATCCTGAGGGGCGAGATGGTAGAAGATAACATTGACTATGACCGCGTTGCTAGTCTGTGTGATGGATACACTGGTTCTGATCTTCTTGAGCTATGCAAAAAAGCTGCCTACTTCCCCATCCGGGACTTGCTTGAGGACGAGAAGAGTGGAAAGCGAATTGCGGTTAGTATTGTATTCCTTTTCTCAAATTCCTAATTTAAAGTTGTACCCTCCTTCAGAAAAGTTGCTTCATGATAGTTACTGAAACAAAAGTAGTTTTATGGATTGTGACTTATCTGATGAATGCACTTAAGAAAAAGGGATAGATAAGATGAAATATAGCTTTTTGGGAGACAAGGAACAGCTAGTCCACTTGAACTGCTTCTACGTCCTCCCAAGATTCTGCATGTCTGTACACCGGTCAAGAATCTTTTCTTTCTTATTTCTTTTTAAAAGAATTCTGCATCTGCAACTGTCATATAATTATTGCTACACATGGTATTAATAGAGCTAAGCTGTTAAGCTGTCGAATTAGAGTAACAAGGTTGCTTAAAGAGATGGGGACATTTGCAATCTATCTGGGTTAGGCTGGGTTTAAGCATCCTTATTTCTCTTTAAGCAGGAGCTGAGGCCGCTGTCAGAATTGGATTTGGAAAGAGTTTTACATACATCGAAAAAGACAAAGGTTGCTGCAAGTGAATACAGCAGATTAAGTTCAAGGCGTGCAGATTCAGATTCTTACCCTGTCCATGCTGCAATTAACGAGCTTTCTAAGCTTGTGGTTTCCCAAATTCTGAATCTCCAGTCGGATAACCGGGATTCTTAGTTGGCTATTGGATTTCCTATAAATCAGTATCAGCCTGTTAAAATTTTGATCTTTTTTGGCTACTGTGGATGGCAAAAAAAAATCCTTTTGACCACTGTAGTTCAGCTATGAACTTGTAAAAGTATTGTGTAGTTTTGAAGTAGTATGGCTTGATTTTCACAGCGTAGAGGTGAATCATGGTGGCTAATCCTATGTCTAAACGATATATTTGCATCCTGGGTGGTTTTAACGTATTTCATTTTATTTAATAGGCTAGGTGTTCAAAACTTGCATGCATATATGGGAATTTGAAATTTGTGTTCTTTATGAAAAGGAGAAGAATATATCTTATCTCCAGGTGAACAAAACTTGTGTAATTTAAAATAGTCTTGACTTCAATTGGAACATTTGTGTAGTTTATTGACAGCTCTGGATACCAACCACTTATCCTTTGCCTTAAGGCCCATAACTGCTTTTTGCCTAGTGTATCATCTAATAAATCAAATGGATGGTAGAGACAATCATTGCTGAATCCTCTGCGGGGTGATGGGCACTGACTTAAGTACTATATATTTTAGCAGGTTACACTTTTTTTTGTAAGGTGACATTTGTGTGCATCTTAATTACTTCATTGAAATGTGAACGCCAGCTTTTCATGATATCCACTTCATTAACACTGGATCGTACCTCATAGAGTACACATGTTCTTCATTTCACTTCATCTTGGCTTATTTTGCGGCAACTTACTATGACTGTAGATGCGTTTGAAAGATTGAAAAATGTGAAGTTTCAAAGGGAAACTAATTAATGAGCAAAGTTTAGTCTGGTATTTTGCAGTGGCAATCAATGTCTGATTGAAAATATCAAAAGAAGTCAGCATGGGAGTAAGTCCCAGTTTTGCCCTTCTGCCTTGTGATGTCCTTTTGCCTCTTTAATACATCGATAATCTCTTAAAACTATCAGTAATATTTACTTAGACACTCGAACTATGACATGTTTCAATTGAGAATATGAACACATGATAAACTGTTCATATAACATATTTTCGGGTCATATTTAAAAAAACTCTCTACTCATGTTATTAAGCGTCTATTTCATATTAATTGGAACATGTCTGAGGTTTTACAACTTATTTAGACTAATGCATATAATTAAATAAAGTGATATATTTTAAGTGATTAACTTATTTAGTAATGAGTGTTTGAGAATACACGCATAATTTTTTCCAAAATTTTGAATTGAAAGTGTGTAATATGAACATTTTATCATGTGTTCAGGTGCTTATGATCGAATGTCTAAATGAAATTCTGGGTGTATTAAGTCATTCCTCAATTGCATATGTTTGGTCGGAATTTCCTAGGATTGGTTAAGCTCCAAGATGCCAACTAACGACTGAGAGTGAACTAGACATGCCACATGTGGCATATAACTAGATGTTATCGAAAAAACAGACCTACCTTTCACAGCCTCGCAATAATTTTCGTCTCCTTGCTTTGCTCTAGAGGAAAATACTTGCTGATAAAAAGATGACAGTGAATTCAACTCTCACTACCTTGAATATTGTAGGATAGTTAGGGATTGAGCTTTAAAAATGAAAAAACTTTATGTTTTCTATTCCATTTAGTGAATTTTGTGAGTGGTAATGTGTAAAATGGGAAAATAACAACAAATTGTAATAAAACTTGGAAATGATCAAATGTTTGCTGAGTCGACCAAATTCTTGATCTATCATTAAGATAATATTGCCCCGTATATCCTTTTAACGGTTGTAATGACAACTTATCTCAAGATAAAATAACAACCAAATAAATGAGCAAAGGGAACTCAAGTGTTTGCTTTGAAAGAAAGATCTTTGAGTGTTTTGTGATTGCAAGAGAGGAAGAAGTATTTTTGATTTCAAGTCTTTTGCAAATGAGTCTAAGACCTCATTTTATAGTGTTGTGAAGATGACTCTCCAATTGCCCATGTAATGGCCTTGAATGACCATGTAATGACCTTGATTATGGAGTGTTAATTCAGTCAAATAATGGATGAATTCATTTGGGATGTAATGGAGGTTTAATGCCTCAAAAACCAGCCCAAGAGTCATGTCTTTTCGTCTTCCGTCGCAGCCTGGACTACCGGCGCCGCGACCCTGCAAGGAGGCGCCGCGGCGCCCAAACTTCAGAGAGTTGGCGTTGTGGCCCTGCTGGGTGGTGCCACGGCGCTCAAACTTCGTGAGAGTTGCGCTGGCCTCGCGATTTAGCCACACGCGCGATTCATGACTCGTTTCATCTTTAAACACATTTATACACTTCTTCCTTTATTTACCAACGTGAAACCTATGTCATTTGGTCAATAACCGTCTATTATCTTACGTCTCAAACAATTCGTATACGTACCAATATCTCTTCTATTTAAGGAAATTATGATCATTGACATTGTATGTACACGTGTGTGGAAACAATGTTTCCGACATATGAGCCCCTAATATTCAATTCGTAATTCAATAGAATTAACTTTATTTCATGTTTAATAAATATTTCCAACAAATTTATCACACACAAAATTAAATTAGTAATTCAGATCCCAAAGTCAAATAGAAAAGGAATTCGAGTCTTGGCATCTAAAGAGCGGGGGAATGCCTACTTTGGTCCAGGTGAGGTGACCACAAAAAACAGATACCCTTTTCACCTTTTTCTGGTATTGAAATAAAACTGGATTTGAGTAATAAAATTATTCGCTTGTACCTCATTATAAAATCAAACCCCCCACCTTTAAAAATTACATAGTTATGTACCTCAAGGTATATAACAGTAAGAATAGTTACATATATATACCCTAAAAATGTATATAACATACATACAAGTTGGATATCATGTAAATATGTTTTCCCTAAATAGGATGGAATGTAACATTTTTTAAAATAAATATTTCCGAGCATTTTTTTACCGCATGGAATCCACGTCAACTTACCAAATAAAAAGCTCACATAACGTGAAAACCCTTTATTCTGGAAACAAATTTTCAAGTAGACTGATCTTTGTTGAACTTAGACCTACTGGACCTAATTTCAAACTATGGTAGTCGTAGACAAAGTACGTGCTGTTGAAAATATATCATGGTTGAAAGTGTCCAAATCATGTTTTTATATATTATCTGGATATCAATTGACAATTCTTCAAAATTCTTTGGTTTCAAAAGTCAAATTTATATCGATAATACCGTCCTCGTCCACTCCCCACCCCCGGGAGAATACTGTTGAAAATTTACCTAGTGGGATTGAGTTTATCCCGTCCTTAATGACTTGAAACATATGGGGCCTCACAGTCGAAAATATTATTTTCATACACATGCATACGTCGTACAACGTCTCGTTAAATTTCAAGTAGTGAAAGAGATGTTGGTACACATGCTAAATGTTCCTAAGGCATGTAAGGATAGACGATTAATTGGTCAAATTGATGAGTCTTCCACGACGGTATGAGAAAAGAAGAAATGTGCAAATTACGAAAATTGGGAAAGAGTCGCGACGACGTAACAGGACCGCGACACCGAGCCACGACGCCTGTGGTCGCGCTACGAGCCACGACGGCCAGGTCGCGCCGTCGTCGATGAACTTCGGTTGTTTCGCTTACTTGGCGCCTTTGTTTTTGTACAAGGGAATTATTGTACTACACCTTCATTCTTCGGACATTCTTATCGTCTTAAAAATAACGTTAAACAACTCAGTCAGTCACTCCAAACATGCTCTGCCTATGCTCTTACAAAATTCAACTGGGATCTCATCAAGCCCGATCGCTCGTCTCTTGCGCATCCTACGAACAACACTCTTAACCTCCTCAACCTTAATGCTTCTACAATACCTAAAATTCCGGTACCTACTAGAATGCTCCAGATCTCCCAACACAATGTCTCCATCTTCTTTTTTGTTCAAGAGTTTATGGAAGTAAGACTACCACCTCCGTCTAATATGCGCTTCCTCCACCAGTACTTTGTCGTTCTCGTCCTTGATGCACCTCACATCCAAGTCATGGGCTCTCATCTCCCTTGGCTAGTATGTACAACTTTTTATCACAACCTTTCTCCTCTAATTTCACATTCATGCGTTCAAAAGCCGCCGTTTTCGCCACCATAACCGCTAGCTTTGCCTAATTCCTCGTCATTTTATACAGTTCTCTATTCGTCCACTTAACCACCTCATCTTTGCTTTCTACCAATTTCACATATGCCGTTTTCTTCGCTTTCAACTTCTCTTGAACTTTACCATTCCACCACCAATCCCATTGATTCCCACCACGGTTACCCCGCGAGGCCCCTAGCACTTCTCTAGCTATCTCCCGAATGCAATTGGCCGTCATGTCCCACATATCGATCACATCCCCACTACTACCCCAAGCCCCCTTGACCATCAACCTCTCCTCCATCTCATTTGCACTAGCCATGGTCAAACTCCCCCCTTCCCCTTCCATAGAAATAAGAAAATGCAGGAACCTGGATATCAAAGGATGAGAACTTAAACTCCAGCTGAAGGCCTGCAGCGTGGGTTCGAACCCTGGTGGGAGCAACTTGTTAAATTTGCTCTCTTCTGGGATAGGACCTTGTAAGTGATATCAGTTGTTCTATTCTTAAACTTTGATCATTCATGCACATCCCGCTATTTATTGATAGTAGTGTTGAAGGCACAATGATCAATTATTTTTATTGGGAAAGGAGAAAAGAAGAATGTCAGTAAAAGACAGGAATTGATACAAGCATATAATAAAGCATATAAAGCAATTTGAATATGGAACGCGACTTTTAATTTGTACATGAATTGCTGCTTAAATGAAAAAAAAAACGCTACTTCACTTTATTTAGACTAGTATGCTTTTCTCATCACTTTATATACTTTCTTTATTACACCCTTCATGATTTCATCCACCCTCTCATCATCATTTGATCATGTTTTTCTATTTGGTTGCAATAGTTGCATCATGTTTCTTTCTAAACCGTGTGTTGAAGACTTCGTTACTGCAAATTGTGAAGAAATGGTTGCGAATTTTGGAGGACAGTTGTTGTGTGTACCAGTTCTACAAGGTCCCGCAGTTCAACCACAACATGCAGGAAAATCAATTATATAGAAAAGTTTCTACTTATCTGAATTCTCTGCCTTGTGTTGAAGATTCTGATTTCACTAACCTGTTTTCCGGCGACAAGTCCAATGAATTAGATTCCACCCAGGTTGTCGTTGACAATTTCCTAAGCGCTAGAGTTTCCTGGATCAATGAAAATACGTCCCATAAATCGCTTGTTATCACCGTCTAGGTAAAGTTTGGAAACGGAGTTATCTACTCTACGGAACATCCGGTACCGGAAAATCAACGTTCATTGCTGGAATAGCGAATTATGACGTGTACGATGTGGATTTATCTAAAGTAACAGATGATTCGGATCTGAAAATGCTTTTGTTACAAACCACGTGCAAGTCGTTGATTGTTATAGAAGATCTCGATAGTTACCTAGGTGAAAAATCAACGGTTCCTAGACCCTAGTGTGTCTGGAATTCTCAACTTTATGGATGGAATATTCTCGTGTTGTGCGGAAGAGCGTATTATGATATTTACAATCAACAATAAAGATCCAATGGTTCTTAGGCCAGGACGTATTGATGTTCACATGTGATTTTAACGCATTCAAAAGCCTAGCCAATAGTCATTTGGAAGAGATTTTTCAATCTGGAGCGGTTCTTAGCCCGGCTGAGATAAGTGAGATTATGATATCGAACCGGAGTTCCCCGACCCGGGCATTGAAAACGGTTATTTCTGCTCTTCAAATTAATACCGAGTCAAGGGTGGCGACTCGGCATACAAGGCAGTTGAGTGAAATTGGGTCGGTTCGAACCGTGGAGGAAACAGGTGGTGATTCGGGTTATTTTTGCAAAGAAAGGGTGAGTGAATTCAAGAAGTTACGAACAAGGAGTAGTAGAAAAGATTCATCCTTTGAGTTTGATACTTCGGACAAGGATAATTCAAGGCATGATAATTAACATATGTTTGTTTGGGGCTTTAATAATTGACCCGTACTTGCATAATCATTTATTTATTTTGATATTTAATTTCTAGTGAGTGAATTTTAGTTCATTTAACATAAAGATTGTACTTAGAATTCATTATCTCATATTGATTAATCAAAGTTATCTCATTGTTTAGGCTACTCATATATATGATAATGTTCTTATTCTTTCTAAATTGCTTCTAACTATCAGTAGCTTTAATATGGCCCTGTGTTCTCACAGGTCCCTAGCTGAATCATTAAGGTCTCGCCCAAGGAGTGGCAAATCATGACCCAAAACTAGAACTTGGTTATTGATATATTTCATGATGAAAAAAGGAGACAGATTGGTAAGAGCTCGGAATAGTGAAAATAGGTTTGTGTTCCGCTTTTAGGATCAATAATCTTTTTGTCAAAATGTCGATAGAAATCCGAACAAGAAATCCCCCCAATCTCATAAAAGGTACGATTAAATTTGTAACTGATTTTAAAAATATATGAATCAATTTAAAATAAAGAATAATAAACAATTAATAATAAGTAAGCAAATAAAAATAATAAGTAATAAATATAGTCTGTCACATCATAACTAAAGTGAATACCTTCAGCTAGATTGGTCCGGGCCTTAGTTTAGCTGCTTCCGTTCCGAACTAACGGTGAGAACTTTTTTATTAAGATTATAAAGAACAAAGAGTAAAAGTATATAATGAAAAAATGAGATGCCCTCGAATTCCTTTTATGATCATGAATACACGACATTAACATCTAAAAATTATTCTCCAATTAAATGACAATAATAGCTACTTAAAGAGTAAGAAGTAACGAGCGTCAAATTAAACTAGGATAATCTTTTTGGGATGAAATTATTATCCTATTGAAATTGATATGGAAAAAATTCCAATCGTCCGTCGTTTAAATGGAGCACAGTGATACTATGAAGTTGAGTACATAACCACCGACAAATATCACACAATCATTTATCGACACGTGTGAGGTTGTCAATAATCAAAAGGCGGAGATTAAATGTAATAAACGTCACAGTAAAAGTAACATGTATATATATATATATATATATATACACACACACACCCATATGATTTGTACGTATATCTGAGAGTGGCAGTATAGAGATCGAGAGCAACAATGGAGTTGTTCTACTATGTTGTGTTTGGGGCGATGGCTGCAGTGGTTGCAGCTCTTGAGCTAGGTGGAAAGAGCAACAAAGATCGCATCTCTACTTCTCAGGCTTTCAATTCGTTTAAAAACAATTACATTCTCGTTTACTCTCTTATGATGGGTACGTTCCTTTAATTCATCTCAGATCTGCCATTTTCACATTAGTGTCTAATTAAATTATTGTACCTACGTACTCGATCTGATTATCTAAACGTTGTTTTTTTTGGATCTGAGACTCCTAATGTGCTTTGAAAGTTAATTGGGGATTAATTACTAGTTAAATGAAATCTAAGTGCTTTGTGGCTTGGGATCCGAATTTATTTGTGTTATCTGAATGCTGAATCAGCTTTTAAGTATTGATATGGAGCTCAATTTGCTTAATTGTGTTTAGATCTGTGCACGTGCATTTCATTCAATGGTTACTTGTTAATCCTACTATGTATGTATATGATCATGGACACAAGTGTCTAGCCTAGGTGATTTTTAGCCTTGGTGGACATAGTTAGTTGGTATGTGGGGGCGGTGTCACATATCACGTGGAATTAGTCGAGGTGTGTGTAAGCTGGCTCGGACACCACGGTTATAAAAAAAGAAGATCATGGACAAAACTAAATAGCAAAAAGAGGCTAAGTATTCATTTCTTGATGAGCTTATGCTGGAATCATTTGATATTTAGTATTTATATATTATTATATATATGGGCAATAGATGGTGATACTTCCAGATTTTATGATGTGATTGCTCTGCCGCTCTCATCATGTCTAATATAAAGAAATTTTTTGCTTTGTTTCAGATGGCAGAGGGGACAAATTTTAAGATACTTTTTGTCTTTTTGAATTTGTGGCCATTGATATTCTTGTTTGTTGGTGTAGTGTACGTAATTTAAGTTGTTTTTATTAATTTGATCATGTGTGAATGGTGGGTGTTTCATTTCTAATGCTTGTGTGTTGTGTGGCAATAGCTGGTGATTGGCTACAGGGTCCATATGTATACTACCTTTACAGCACTTATGGCTTTGGCAAGGGGGATATTGGACAACTATTTATTGCTGGATTTGGATCTTCCATGCTCTTTGGCACGATTGTTGGATCTCTTGCCGACAAACAGTACGCTTTCAGAATTTGTGTGTCGATCATCTTTTAATACTCAAACGTTTCTAGTTGCATGATCTTCCTTGCATTTTATATTTCAGGGGTCGGAAGAGGGCATGTGTAACTTACTGTATCACTTACATACTAAGCTGCATCACCAAGCATTCCCCTCAATACAAGATTCTGATGGTTGGACGTATTTTGGGTGGCATTGCTACATCTCTACTGTTTTCAGCATTTGAGTCATGGCTTGTAGCAGAACACTTTAAGGTGCATACCCTTATTATTAAGCTGACTATCAACTGGAAAAGTAGTATAACAACATACCCTGTGTGATCCCATTAGTGGGGCACACCGGAAAAGTAGTACGAACTGTTAAGTAGAACCCCTTCCTTCCTACCATATAGCAAAGATAAGAGAATGTGGTACCATATTTCGTAACAATTGAACTTTAAAATGCCTATTACTATTCTACCCTTAATGAAATGATTTGTAGTGACACAAATGACTATACTTATTTTAGACCACAAGTTCAAAAGTCTTCATTTCTTTCTTAAACTCCGTGCACAGTCAAACACATTAACATAAATTGGGATAGAGGGAGTACATCTTTATAGAATGTTGATCCTGCTATCATTGTCCTTGAGATACACACTGCAACCCTTTGAAAGAGCATAGCAATTGTCTGCTCTTTGTTTTTGGTGTATTATTAATTTTTTTTATTTTTTATTTAATTTAGTTCATGCTTTCTTCATGCAGAGGGGTTTTGAGTCCCAATGGCTGTCACTTACTTTCTCCAAGGCAATATTAGTAGGAAATGGTCTTGTTGCAATTATTGCTGGATTGTTTGGGAATTTTCTTGTTGATTCATTGAATCTCGGTCCTGTGTCTCCTTTTGATGCTGCTGCCTGTTTTCTTGCCATTGGAATGGCTGTCATATTATCAACATGGTCGGAGAACTATGGGGACCCATCAGAGAGCAAAGACTTGCTCACTCAATTCAAGGGTGCTGCTGTGGCCATTGCTTCAGGTATAGCTGGATATGCTTGCTAAACATTATGTTTTATTTCGTGAGACGATTTTCAATCCATGTGTAGTCAAAGTTGATACAGTGAGTGATTCCATGCTGATGAAATTCAACATAGATATAGATTTCCTATATTCTCCCATTGTATCTGTTAGAATTTAGAGCTTTATAGGATGAGGACTACTAGACTGGGATGAGCATAGGAAAGTGGTTTTCAACAGTTATCAGGTTAATTAATTCTGGTATTTTTAAGTTTTACAACACAACATTTCTACATCCAGGTTATCTGTTAGGATTTATAGATCCAAATCAGACTGGGCTACTAGAAAAGGCGTAGGTTTCAGCTTTTGGGGACTTGTATCTTATTCTGTTGTCCTGATACCGCATTCATTGTGATGTATCTGTTGATATCTCTATTGATGCTTGGTTGAAAAAAGTTTTCCTTATTCAAGCTGTTATTCTTGCACTGTGTCATCATTCATTTTTTGTTTGTTTCATTTACTTATACACTGTCCTTATTTTCTGGATGGTTTTTGTGACAGATGAGAAGATTGCATTACTCGGTGCTATACAATCTCTATTTGAAGGTTCCATGTATACATTTGTGTTTCTTTGGACTCCTGCTCTCAGCCCAAATGATGAAGACATTCCCCATGGTTTTATTTTTGCAACTTTCATGTTGGCTTCAATGTTGGGAAGCTCATTTGCAGCTCGCCTTATGGCCAAGAACTCACCTAAAGTTGAGAGCTACATGCAAATTGTTTTTGTCGTATCTTCTGCATCCCTCTTGCTGCCCATTCTGACAACTGTAAGTAGGAAGTGCCTTTACTCTTAGAATTTTATACCTTGTAAAGGTTTGCCAGTCTTTAAAATCTTTCATTGGACCAGTTCTTAGTACCTCCTTCAAATGTGAAAGGGGGAGGCATCTCCTTCGCTGGAAGTATCCAGCTTCTTGGCTTCTGCACCTTCGAGTCTTGTGTTGGTATCTTCTGGCCTTCCATCATGAAGATGAGGTCTCAATACATTCCCGAGGAAGCAAGGAGCACCATAATGAACTTCTTCAGGATTCCCCTCAACATCTTCGTCTGCATTGTGCTTTACAATGTACGTTAGCGTTCTATCTAATTACCCAAGTAATTGTTGTGCTGCAACATATTATTTCATATTTCATACCAAATTCTGATTATGGGCGATCTTTTATGTCAATTGGTAGGTCAACGCTTTCCCCATTACTGTGATGTTCGGCATGTGCTCAATTTTCCTCTTTGTTGCATCCATTTTGCAAAGACGGCTTGCAGCCATTGCAGACAAACCAAGTAAGCATCGAATTCTCCGGATCACTGCTCTCACATGAGCCAATCTACTTGATTATGACTTACTGTGGCGTTACCTTTTCTTTTGCTCTATGTATCTTGGTGAATTGTACTGACTCAATGTTGCTGATTGCAGAAGCAGAAGATTGGGTAGCAATGAAGGAAAGGGATGCTGAAGCTGATCCATTGAATGCACCTTGATTGAGTTAATCAAGGTGAGCAGTCAAATATCCTCTGGAAATTTGTCTGCCATACATCTATTTATTACCATAATCGGTCATCCGGGTTTAATATTAGTTGAGCTTACAATTGTGGAAGAGCAATGACCATGGGATTCATAATGGAGCTGTTCCTGCCTAGCAGATAAGGGAGAGGCATATGAGCTAGTGGTGTTATTCTCATTCCCTGGTTGTATTAGTAGAAGACAAACAACGGTTTCCACTATTTTCATTTCTCTCAGAATCGTGCTCTGCTGGGATAGTCATTAGTTACTCTGATTTTTCTCCTGTTTTTCTTGGCCTTGGTTCAAGTGTCAACTGAGGCCTATATAGTTTTGTTCTTTTTGACAATTTATCTCCAATGTAATAGTGAAAAGCACAAGTCAATTCTTTTCTAGCAAAGATGCAATTTCTTGGTGATTTTAAGATGTCACGCAATCTTGAAGTGAGTTTGTTTGCGGGTTAATTTAATTTATTTTGTTGCTTTAGCTTTTCTTGGCCAAAAGTAGATATGCTGTTAGGTAACACTTAAGTTGGTCATCTAACAGTCAATGGAGCTGGTGAAAATCATGGGAATAGAGTTAGAATGTTAGCATAGACGCCTATATTAGTTGCTTACGCTTTTGTATGCAAAGTTTAATTTATCATAGTTAAATGATAAATTGATGGGAGACTGGGAGAGTATATATAACTTTAACCACGGTTAAATGTTCTGTGTAAAAGACAAGTTTTGTTATTCTTTTTTGTATAAATACAAAGCGGGGTTAAGTTTTTTTCTGGCTTTTACGTGTTAGAATGCTAGGTATAATGATAGGTAAAAAGGTGTTCTATAAGATAGTAATGCAGTCTTGGAAGTTCAGAGCTACATTTGCTATACTCATTGCTGTAGCATTTAAATGCAGTCCCTGCAAGTTTTTTGTACCTCGTAATCCAACTAGGTTATTACTCATGTCTCTAAACTTTGTCAAAATCTTGCTCTAAAACTAAATCTTGGTTGAAGTACATATTGTGTTTTACACGCAGAAATAACACTTGCAAGTTAAAATCATATTGAACTTCTGCATTAGAATCGAAGGTAATACTCGTGAAGCTCAGAAACTGCCCCATTAAGCAGATCAAACCTGATTACAGTGGTTCATCTCTTGACCATTTAGTTACTGCTTTGGTTAAATTGGACTAGTAGAGTTTAGCAAGATTTTGAGTAGAAAATGAAAAAGAGCAACACAACCCGATCTAGAAAGAATATTTCCTTCAATAACTATAATGTACTTAAAATTACTTTCAAAGATTAATGAATACATCATATTGCATACAAAAATTTAGAAAGATAATGAAATATTACCATTACACAAAACTAAGAATTTGAACAAAGATACAAAAAAATGTTAGCTAATTTCTTCACATTTGGCTACCTTTGATGGGTAAAGTCATCTAGAATAATCGAGGTGCACGTAAACTGATCCAGATACTACCGTTATTGAAAAAGAAAAGTTCTTTACACCAATCGGCTTCGTTTAGCCTGGACTGAAGCAGATTCCAAGTCCCCAATGAAGAAAAGGATCTTATCCAAGATGCTTAAACTTGGTTCCACCCCTCTATCATCTTTATAGTCAGCTGATGAATCAGAAATATCTTCAATTTTCGTCGTTCTTGAACCTAAATGTCTCTGAATTTCACCCTGATGTATAAGGTAACAGTCATCTCCTTCCCTTATAATCTTCAATCCCCTGAAAACACATACATATAAAAACGTTACTCCCTCCGTCCATTTTATATGAGGGTGTTTGACTGGGCACAGAGTTTAAGAAAGAAAGACTTGAAATTTGTTGTCCAAAATAAGAATTGTTTCTAAATATAGAAATGTGTCATTCTTTTTTAGACTTTTTGGGACTGACAGTGTCATATACCATGGGACGGAGGGAGTATGTTTCTAAATTCTAATGCAAAAACTAAAAACAAGTATAATTAGTTGAATTTTGCAAAATTGAGCTTACAATCCATTCCGATCACAACGATCTTGAACCATATAGACATGTTTCCATGACTTAGAATCTGAAGGGGCATAAAAAGTGGCTTGATCTGATCCCCATCTCTCCATGAATAGATCACACCATAAGCTGTTCTCCGAACCAAACATTTTCCACCTTCTGCAAACTTTTAACAAAAAAAATCTCTATTCATTAATCAAAGCAAAATATAATTCCCCAATTCTTGGAAACAATTCACTCATTTGCATGAAAAAGAATAGAACTTTGACAGAGATCCAATCTTTTAATGCCAAACCTAATTAATCTCAGTTAAGTAATGCATAATTCTCAATCAAAGGCCAATTCTTGGAAACCCAATTCAATAATTTGCATGAAAAAAGAATGGAACTTTGACTTTGGTAATGTCAAAGCAGAGATCCAATCTAAAATGCTAACTTCATGTGAAATTTAGATAATTTCAGTCAAGAAATGCATAATTGGAAAGACACCCAAGTGTTAAAAGAACTAAAATCCCTTCATAATATAAATATAACTTGCCAAAATGAATGAGAAGAATAAATAGTAGTAGTAAAACTAACCCAATTGAGCAGCTGCAAGATTACGGTGATCCAAGAGGCAAAAAATTCTGAGAAAAAGTTCAGGTGGCAACTTCTCCATCAGAGTGTATGAGGTAGGGGGTGGGCGGGGGTATATGTACAGGAGAGAGAGAGTTGAGCAAATGGATGAGATTAACAGACTTGGTTGTGCACTTTACTCTTCACCTTTTTGCTGCACGTCAGCCATGTGCTGTGCTGGATTTTTTTAGTTACATATATGGTTGTACTCGCCATCCTGTCCTCTCATTTGTTGGATTAAATGCGTTTTTTCCAACTAAATTCTAAAATTAATACTGATATAATTTGACTAAATACGGAATTTAAGAATGAAATGAATATTTTTAAATTTTGTGATCTAAAACGAGACATAAAAATTTGTGTGATTGTAACTCATTTTATTAAGAGTAAAAGGGAAAGTTTCAAGTTACATTTTTTCAAAATATAAAAATATATCATTCTTTTTTGGACAAGTTAAAAAGAAAAAAGAGAGAAAATAATTTCTATTAGGTTCACATTTTATCTTTTGGCCATTTAATAAGGATAAGAAAACTCTGGTATGATGGATACTGCATAATCTTATGATAAACACTAGTACTAATTTATATGAATCAGTATATAAATTATTTTAGCCGGCTAAAAACTTATAATTATAACGTCGTTTTAATGTTTTTTTATCGACCAGTTCCCAAGAATTGTCCTTCAGCTTTTAAATAAAACATACTCCCTCCCTTCCATATTACTTCACTACTTTCTCTGACTCTTGAAAAATCATAAAAAATTGTATTTTTACTACATTACCTTATCTCTCTTCAATTAACAACACTCTAATCAATATTGATTACTTTAAAAATAATTAATGTTAAAGGCAAAATATAAAAAACTTAATTAATTCTGTCTTATTTTTAGAAAATTGCCAAGTGATTTGGGACGGATATTTTTAATAATGTAGTCAAGTAATATGGAACGAAAGGAGTATATGGTGTATTAACTGTAACAAGACAAGAAACTGATGTATTAAATTTTCAATTGCCTTTAAGAGGCAAAAATAGTTGTATCTGAAATTTGCTTTGTACCTGAAGAAGAAAATGATGGAAACCGACAAGAGAAATCTCTGAGGTCTTATTAAATCTAAAAAGAAACAAAAAAAACAAGCATATAAGAAAAAGTGGAAACACCATAGGCTTTAGTCTTTGATATTATTTTGTCGATTATTAAGCAATTCAACTTTCATCTCAGCTCAGAGTCTCAACTTCTTTGACGACTCAAGACCTGTTTTATTTGTGAGGCGAATATTAAAAATACTTAGTTTGCTACTTACCTGCAAGTTGTGTTTACAGTTAATTTTACGGTCACATTCCAGTCATTGCACGACCAAAAACTAAGCAGAAACGGCAAAATAAAAGCAGCAGTTCGCATCTACATCCTCGGTCCATTTTTTTTTGTACAAAGAGATGCAAGAGCAATTGTTTAAGTTGTTTGAGTCCTGGTATACAAATACCATTCCCCGTTGAACATCACCATTCACGCTCCAGCAAAATTACTAAAATGATCTGGCTACAAAGTTGGTACAAAGATTTCAAAGAACAATGACTGGCCCATGAACAAAAATAAAAGGGAAAACTCAAATGTAATAATCATCTATGATCATGTGAAAGCGAGGATAGTGAGGATTGTATAAGGTTTTCCATCCTGTCCCTCAAACTGGATACACTATTTAACAATGGTTCAGACAATTCCACCCCAACTCTAAAAGGGTTGTTGTCCGGTAGTATTTGGATTTGCCTCTCCAAATACTTTGTGAGACAAGCACCTGCTATGTTAATTAAGCTAAGAGAAGGGTTTGTGTGCATGAGCTTCGTAACAAGAAATCCTGCTAAAATCTGCTGTCCTGACCTCACAAGCTCCGAGACAAAACAAGGAAAGATCAGTCTTGTGAAAAGATCAATGTGATCCTTTGAAATATTCTCAGTTTCTACAGATCCACCACGTCCGGAACTTGATAACTGGGACTCTTGGCATTGTCGAGAAAAGTTTCCCACCATATAGCAAAGATAAGAGAATGTGGTACCATATGAAGGTTTGGTGATGATAGTTGATATAACTCCAGAAGATAAAATGAGAAGTAAAAACTCAAGATCCATGTCGATCTTGTCAGATATGCCTTCTTGTTTCAGCTTCTGCTCGACAGAATCCAAGCACTGCAACTGGACTACTTCGTAGGGCAATAAGAGCATCAACTTAAGTGCTAGAAAGCAATCTATTTCAAGTGCAACCTGGATCAAACCTTGAGCATTCTCTTCATCTAGTAATACTTCGCCTGGCTTTGCCACTGATTTGTCCAACAATTTCAACATTTTGTTGTACTTGGATATCGTTAGTAGTTTTCTGAAGATCTCCATCCAACAGATATGAAGAGGATGAACAGAAAGTTTATCATCTTTCTTTGGTGCTTCTTCAATAGGTTCTTGGAAGCTTTCCCATCCCTCATCCCAATCATCATTACCCCAACTGTTTCCACCATCAGATATCTCACCAGAGTCCTTTTCAATTTCTCCCCTAGTAAAGTACCCCTCCCATTCTCGGAGCATAGTTAATAATGTTTCAACATGGGATTCAGATTCAGCAAATTTAGATACTCCAAGGAAGCAAGAGACAGTAGATTCCACAGTCGAAAGATCTTCCGGTGTAATCTTTATGCTGGGCGAGATAGTGGAGACCAGCTGTGTAGATTTTAGAGCAATCAAAGTACTTGTGAACTTATTAGATGCATCTATCTTGTTTGAAACCCCATCAGCGGCAGCGTTCTCGCAGTCTGTAGTTGCACTATGCAAATTCTCCCAACCTTCCCAAGAATGAACTTCCACCTGTAGCTTAGAAGAAAATCCTTTGCTGTTTTTATCAGTAGCTGCAATAAGTTGCATAAGCTCCAGTATGTAAACTCGAACATGGTTGGGGAGCTGAAAGTTCTCAGAGAACTCTTCCAATCTCTCCCAAACTGCCTGCCTGACACACTGCAAATTTTTCAAATCACCATCTAATTTACTCAAAGATGACAAGTAATAGTGTAGACACTGATGCTCACTGGATTCATCAGTTAACTCCTGCAAAATGGTCTTCAAGATACTAAGATAGAGATCTCGAAGACTCTGGACGCTGACAGCTTCTTTTTTAAAGTCCGCTTCACGCAGGAACTGAGCCATGACTTCATCATATACATATGCAACGGCTCCAAAGCCACAACCAGAGCAAATCATCGCTCTGCAGAAATTGAAGATTTCAGCAGCAACATCACCAACAAGAACATAACCTACATAACCAATAACTGTAGCCCACCCCTGACTAGATGAAACTTCTTCCCTAGAAACTAGACTTGCAAAAACTTTAAGACACGTCATTATACATTCTAAGCAGAATCTTTCTTCTGAATTCTCAAGGAGGGCAACTTCATGCATGTCATTCATCATTCTGAGCCAAGTATCCACAAGCATGGCAAGGCACACCTGCCAACCTGAGCCACAGGGCAGATAATTGAAAGATCCTTCAGCAGGTAGTATGATGGCCAAGAATCGTTTCAGGATGTCCAGACGAGCAGGATTTGGAACAAATTTTAAGTATTTGCAGCAGGTATCGTAAGTCCGCTCGATCTCACTGATTAAGCAATGAAGACTTTCAGAGCTTTGAATATCGACCCCTGGTTTAGCTCTAGCTTCCAACTTTGTCAACAAACTTAAAACATGATGTTTATATACACATTGCCACGACAAGAGACCGTCAGGCACTGGACCATCATGAACAGAAACAAGGTTCTTGACCATCTTTGCTAATGCCTCAACATTGTTTTCATTGATGTGAGCAGAAACTTCACTGTTGAAGCAATCCAAGTTCAAATCTTGAATTCCAGCAACATTTTTGAAGTTCAGATCCTCGATAAAGGATACCCTGCAACATTCTTCTTCAACAATCTTGGAAAACCGAGCAATATGAATAGAATGAGGATGCATTGGATCCTTTTGTTCATCTAGCTGCAAGTAGCAGTCAGAGAGTAGGCCATATATTAGAGAAAGCCTCTTCTTATCATGTCCATCAACTGCAGGGTAGATCGACGAGGAAATAAATTTTATTGTTTCTACAGCACAAGTTAGTAGATCTTCTCTGTAATTCGACACTTCATTTTTAACATCATCAGTGCTCCAAGCGTTAGAAACAAAGATAGACCTCAGATAATGCAGCACCACCTGAATAGTAGAGGAGCAGTGGGAGAAACAGTTAGAGGTCGTTGTTTAGAAAAAAGTTACACAAGGATTATAATACAGGATTAGTAATACAGGAGACTATATGGTTTATAGTATTAAAAGTTGGATATACAATGTATAACTTAAAACTTGTATTTGGTTTAGAACTGTATAGTATATGGTTTCTATTATACCCTTGTACTTCTATAGGACTATTTCTTTCATTTATGGTTGCACCAGGAGTGACAATCAACAACCAGTGGTCTGAATTTCCCATATTCCATATATGCTATTGTATAATGTTGGTAAAACAAATTATTCCATAAAATCAAACTTTTTAATTAATTTCTGGTTCTGAAAAAAATGACTAAAAATAAAAGGGTAATGAATTACGTTTAAGATCTTTATAAAAAATTAGATCAGCAAAAAAGTACGGTGAGTAAGAAAGAAAGTGAAGCGGCAATGCATCTGTGTACGGTGAAACACTGAAACCAACCATGGCATTGGATATCCAAGAATGAGTTTATTTTAATTGTCAAATCAAATAATCCAACTTTAGCTTAATCGACTTTAGCATGTGGGAACTATCGATTAAGCTAAAGTTGAACACAATTTTTTTTCATTCTGGTTATGCTTTACAAGTATGTTTTTCTCTGAAGAAGAACAGTATGGCTGGAGAAAATGAGTACAATAACATCAAGGTATTTGCCTTTTTATATGGTATATCCCAGTATAGTTAATCCAAGTATTAGTTATTCCATCTTAAATTATCGTAAAAATTATTCAAGTATATCTATATAGAAAATGAAAATGGTAACCAAACATTAATTGTTTCTTTACTTCATTATCTTATTATGGGCTAGTAGGTTGCCGCGAGGATTTCTTTCCTGTACTAGGAGTATTATTATCTTTGTACATTTGCTTATTTTTTATTCTCTATTACGACTTGATTGTTTCTTTACTTCATTTATCTTATTATATTGTTGCTATTACTGCCTATTATTATTGTTGTCTTTGCATCTTTTCTTGAGCCGAGGGTCTATCGGAAACAATAGGGGTAAGATTTGTGTACACTCTACCCTACCCAGACCCCACCGGGTGGGATTATACCGAGTATGATGTTGTTGAAACATTAAAGAACGTAAACAGTGACTATTTCTGCTAATACGCCACACCAAACGACCCCTAAGTTTCTAGATCTTAGAACTTGTAATTTCATTATCTCATTTATGGTTCTGGTTCAAGAGCAGTGCATACCTTGTTGCAATCTAAGCTATAAGTATTGGCCAACTTCAATACATCTTTCACACTGTGTTTCTTCTCTGGGGTCATGGACTCGACAAATGAAAAAATGACACTCTCTCTGTAGTACATGTCCCCAGATAAGAAGTGAGCAGTTTCAACACCAGGGAGAATTTGTTCTAAACTCCTTGAACGCTCCGCAATGCGCTTTTGCTCTTCTAGCTTCAGTTTCCATTCTCTCCAAAATGTAGATTGTGCTTGGTCTATTTGTTCTTTTTCATCTGAATTAAAAGAGAGGGTTTGAGTAGCAATAAGAAAAATGAACATGCAAAGAAAAATACAGAAAGTTCTCCACCTACAGTATACAATAATAAGGTAGATCATATAGGTCTTAACAAAATCACCTGAACAAATCAGTTTATGTTTCTGCTGGAACTTCGTTAGAAGCAGGTCCCTCCTTTGTGCAGGGTCCTCACACTTGATTCCACAATTGTGTAACAAACTGTAAATCATCCCAACATTCATTATGCTGGTTATTTCATTGTAATTCTCTCTTGTTCTCAAGTTTCTTTCAATTATCTCCACCCCGGAAAAGGCATCGGCAAGATTTAATAAAAAAGAGCATCCTATGATGTCTTCCTCCTCAGAGACAGGCGACTCCATAATGGACTTAGCAACAGATGCAATCAAACTGTCCTTCGGGGAAAAACCATTCCTTGCCAACCAGGACAAGATGGTCATCACTGCCTGTGCTCTTAGACTGACATATCGATTCCCTGAAAATGAGAATTTCTTATTGCTTTCTGCTTCTTGACTCAGTCCAAGTAACCATGGAAGATACACAGCAGCAAATGACAAAAGTTTTCCATTTTCTCTCAAAATGGACGGAATGGTCCAATCACCATCCACCTGTACATCTTTGGCTACCTGAAGGAGTACATTTTCAATCTGTTTAAGTTGTGCTTCCTGGTCAGAGCAATCCTTCAAGTCTGTTTTATCTTCAGGCTCTGTCCCAGTTAACGCCATCAAAGATTCACATTGATCTTGCGTATCCAGATCCTTCCATGCATGTAGTAACTCGGCAATTGATTCCCCATCACAGTGGCTCAAAGCAAAACCTAACAGCTGTTTTCTGGAAGCAATATCCATGTTCTCAAGTGAAGGACCTCTTGCCAGCGCTGCACATAAGTCCCAGACTGCACCATGCCCCTTTTTGGCCAAAATAAGACATAGATCAAAAGCCTGTTGGAGATCACCAACCACTGCAGCTTCTCTTGCAATAGCTTCTTGTACAGCTGATATGTCGTCATGTGAGCTTAACCCAAGAAGTTTGGCTAGTTCAACAATCTCATCAACATTCAGATAAGCTCCACCTTGACTTGTAACAACCAAATTAACTATTTCCATCGGATCTTTGATTTGCCTGAATTGCATTGGCAACAAGGTGACACCAAGGTTGGGAAGTTTAACAGTTACAGCATCAATAATATCAGCCTCCACCCTCACATTTCTGCTAGCTGGAAAGATATTCAAGCATTCTTTAGCCTTCCAAATCTGCAGAATTTAGCAGCTTAATCAATACATTGTCATTTCAATTTGCATTGGACTGCTTTCGAAGAAAATGTGCAACCAACTAGTTCCGGAACATACTCTGGACACACTTTAACTAAAAGCAAGAATGCATTTTTATTTTTTTATTTATAACAACAGTATTTTGGCCAGCTTGCGCACACCTTGATTATTTTTGTGTACCTGCTACCTCCCATCAACACAGTTACCGGGTAAGTCTGCACACTGGCTTAGTCTAATGGGATGATATCATCTACTGTTTTTGTTTCTGCTAGTCTGCTAGAATTTGAACCTTGGTCTCCAAGGTTAGCATATTGACCACTAAACTATACCCTTGTTTTTTTAATAACCAAAACAGGGTATAATAAAAAGGGAATAAGGTACTACATCAGACCCTTTTTTTTATAAGGTAAAGTTTTATTAATAAGGTACCAAAATGGTACAAAGCAGTACATGACTAAGCAGTAAGCAGCCCCCAACCAGACAAATCTACATATTCCCACCCAACAGATACAAAGTTACTACATCAGACCCTTACATGTTTATTGACTAGTTGTAGGTCTATCCAATAAATATATCAAAAAATCTCTCCCTAGTCTGAACCAGCATACTTAAAGTCAATACAGACTATTGAGGAACCTTTTGAATGCTTTGTGGGGGGAAAGAGTGGGAAATTTGAGGATTGGCAGACCAAATACAACATCCCTTCTTTCATGTAACAAGACAATAACAAGCGAGCATGACCTTAGTCATGATTAAGGAAAAGCAAGTTTCATCAAAGACAAAAAGGCAAAAGGTATCCATCAAAGGTGCCATCACTTCATTCAATCCAAACATCACTTCTTAGGACATAGTGCACCTCCATAACATTTTCAGATTCTAGCCGTAACCAAATCCTTAGAAAATGATTCTAAATAAAAAAAAGGGCAGCCCGATACACTAAGCTCTCACTATGATCGGGTCCGGGGAAGGGTCTATTGTACGAAGTCTTTAGGTTGTTTCCACGGCTACTGCCACATTTTTTTAGCAAAATGTACAATGTTTTTTTTAACAAGGAAAATAAAGAGATCTTTGTTTCAGCAAAATGAACAATTTTAGAAGAGATCTTTTTATTTTGAAGAGGAAACATTAGAAGAGATTTATTTGTTTCACTAATTCACTAGAACATGATACACACAATCAGGGGTAAGAGAAGTCTTGAATCAGGACTTTTTCAATAGCCTTTCGGAGGAGAGAAACATCAGGCAGAATGGATACCGAGTTCGAGGGGCAGGCTATAGCTTTCGAGCAAGACAACTCATCAACTAGTACAGACTTTTACGATCTTCCCAACTTTAACATAGAGATTATGTAACCACTCCTATGCTAGTATTTGATAGATAAAATGAACTTACTTCAGAACTGGAAAGACTTGACGCTGAGAAGAAATATTCTCTGGCAGCTTGAATAACAAGGTTTTCTGCTTTATCATTTGCCAACGACACTGAACCCACACCTTTCAAATAATTCCTCGCAAGTGAAAACTTTCCTGCTTTCAGCAATCCCCGGCAGAACTCCATTAACACATATTCAAGATCTATGAAGCAAAATGCTTTCTCTTGCAAAGACTGCAAGTCAAGCCACATGTTTGTCCAATCATTATCTGATCGTCCAGGCTGTCGGCGAACAAATTTGGATAAGATGAGACGAATTATCTGCTTTACACCCTTTTCATCAGAATATGCCTCCTGGAAAAAGCTAATAGGCTTTGGAACCTGAGCATTCAGGACAATATTTGGAAACTATTATTACCCAGGTTATGTGACAAAAAGCAACAAAAGATCACTACCACAATCAATAGTCAATACTACAAGCTACAACATGATCCTTTTGTATAAAAATTAGTAGTTTCTCACCACGTGCGTTGCATGTGTATGCCGAACAATGTAGGATGAACGGAGGAAGAATATGGATGATTTTGAGTTCAACCTAAAAGATAGTGGACTATTTTGAGCCTTTTCTCCTTTATGGCACCGCAATTTGTTGGAAAGGAAAAAAAACATCAGAATCATCATTGACCATTGTTTTATTTTTTGATAAGGAGAATCATCATTGGCCATTTTTTTTTATTAGGAGAATCATCATTGACCATTGTGATTTAAAATTTGGCAATAGCAGTGGAAGTTAAGACCAAATTAGTATGCTTTAAACAATCCAAGGTGCCTCCAGGCCTGGGGTAATTACGGCTGCTAAACCAGAAAAAGGACTGTCAGCAGCAATTTGTGGAAACGAGGGAGTAGAGATAATCACCCCAGATGAGAGAGTGAGAGGACACGTCTACTATGAATGAATATGATAAAAAGGTTTTCTCAGGTTCCAGGGAGTACTATTGTGATCCAACAGATGCCTGATGACAATTTGGACCACGAAACCGCCAGATTGTGGAACTTAACCTAGACGGAAACAATACTATCCTTTGGGGGTTAAGAGAAAAAAAATCTGGTCTATACATGATTACTACATACAAAGAAAAACCTAACCTGGTAAAGCGTCAATATTCTTCCTGCTTCAATATGACCTTCTGCGAGTTTCACCCTTTCCCTGAGGCTTGCAGCTTCAGAGTCTGTTAAACCACAATTTGGACAATTATTTCTTTTCTTTTTCTGTAAGTAGTAACCTCTAGGGAGAAAAATTAGTAGTGACTTCAGTAAATTTAAATAAGAACAATTCAATTGCTCATCTACCCAATCGATGTCAGTCACAAGCTGTTTGATATTGAAAATACAAAGAAACATATATGTGAAATGAGAAACAAACTAGTATGGGAGCAATTTATATTACATGTATCAAGAACTGATTTCAAAGAAATCTCATGACAAGAATTTAATCAATTTTTTAGCTCGGCGCCAGCAGTGAAGAGAACAGGGAGACAAGAAGAGAAGGTGAAAGATTAGCAAAACTGCCACAGGTTGGCAACATGACAAAGCACAAATTTCTTTGTTCTCAAGGTTTGGTGTGTGTGGGTGGGTGGGGGGTTGATCAATGTTCATATTGATAGACTCTAGAGCCAATATAATGACTTTGGTGATGACAGGATTATAGCATTTTGTTAAAGACTTACCACGTGGAAATGGAATTTTAGACAAAATGGAGACCATCGTACTCCACCTATCTGTATCAGAGCAAGAGTATATGCACTGAAGAGCACAATCTACAACCTCAGCCTCATTCTGGAAAAAGCTATAATTCTGGACCTCTCTGCTACCCTCTTCAATTACAACTGAACACATCTTCAATTTATTTTCAGAGGCGATCTCCTTCAGCCATCTTACCAGGAATGACTCAGCTGAGCAATCTGTTTTCTCATCTCTGGAATACACAGTCAAAGAGTGAAACCTCTTTTTCATGAAGGGAATTGCCTTAGTATGTAATCTTTTAATAACAGTGTCTTCTCTGACCCCAATCAACATCAATTTAAATCTTTCATAATCGGGTAAGCTTTCCCATACAGTAAGAGTCATGGAGAAATTCATTTCTTCATTCTCCTCGGAATAGATAAGCTGGTGTAAGTAAGAAATCTCTTCTAGGAACGGCTGCAATTGAGAAATGCCTTTGCGGCAAGCAAAGTCAATTAAGCACATGGAGTTGTTGAGTTGCCCACTTAAGGTATCAATATCTCTAGCTCTCTTTTTGTACCAAGACGAGAGTTCACTTACTGAAGGCCATTGAGACCCCAAAAATTGTTTGACAATTGGTTCAGTTCTGATCTGAGTATAGCTCTCATGACTCTCAGGGACTCTGCTGATAATAAAAGTTACCATCTCATCACACTCAACCCAATCTTCTTCTCTCAAAGAAATACTTGGAGGAGGGGAACTCCCAGGAAGGAGCTGTCCATAAGTCTGCACCGGAAGAGTCTCAGGGATAGCAGCTAAGACATCCAACAATGAGGAAGTTAAGGAGTAAGGATGGCGTTTAAAGAGAAGGTTTAATGCCCCAATCTTGCCACTTTCTGCAAGTGCAATTGCAGCTTCTTTAATGGGTAAATAACAAAATTTCTTGTACTCCTGTAAAGAAAACCTGCAACAGGCTAAGTCATTAAGTTTCAAGTCAGTAGAAACCATTTGAGTACTACTTCTATTTAAAAGCATGAGGAATTGTCCTAGTATCAAAATCAGTAGGACCATTACAAAAGACAGGATAAGAAGCTATCCTAATTAAATATAGGAAAAGAAACAAAATTAAATATAAGCAAAAAAAGAAAAAATACAATTTCACAGTTGGATCATTGAGAAACATGCCACTTTATTCCCCTAGAAGAACTTTATGCTGCCGTTTGAGGTTATGGGTTAAAATAATTCAAAGATACTTTTAACATTGTGTATAAGCGAAAATTTGTCATCTCAACCACTAAGTCCAGTTAAATATGGAAGTCAAAGACTCAAAGGTGACGTGGTAGTTTTGGAACCTCATTTTAATTTTGAAGTTTTCAGCTTTTGTTGCCACATTCAGAGCATCTAATTAGTTATATAGAAGCTTCATAATAAAGAATAGGATGTGTTCATTGTAATAACAATAAGACTGTTTGTGAGCATTACGACATTCCAATCAGTGTTTCAATATAAACCTTATGAATCTAGAACAAAAAGCATGCACAATTGAAGAAGAAGAAGAAGAAGAAGAAACAGGGAGCAATAATATCATCACCTGCCCATGTTTATCCCAATAAATGTCTCTATCCGGTCTCTAAATTGCAACAATTTAAGTCTTGCCACAAGACAATCCCAAACTTTACTATGCTCATCAACCTCAGGCTCAGAAAATCTGTAACGGTCAGTTATGCGAAGTCCAAGATCAAGCAATGCCCTAACTGCGTCTTCAGTCGGTCCAAATCGACCTACACATTCAGAAAGTACGAAAACTTGGTCCTTGATATTTGAAAGTAGTGTCTTTATCTCATTTACACCCTGGGAGGAGTGCAACCACTGTGACTTTAGAGCTTCGTCTTTATCTAATCCATGCTGATCCGCAAACATGAGAGCAGCCTGATACTCTTGTCTGGAGATTAATATATCATACATTTCAGGAACGGATCGCTCAGAAAATGAAACTAAGCTCCATTGGAGATTGGCCAAGTCAAACTTATTATTCATATCACCGCGATCGCACTCCATAAGATGAAAACTGCTTGCTCTAATTTCTTCAGTTGATTCATTGTTCTGAATGGATGGTTTTGTCTCTAGTAGAAAAAGTTTTCCAGACAAATGTGGCACTCTCTCTAAAAGGGGCAACGAATTCATAGTCTCATCCTTCTTACCTAGTATAGCACCGGTACATATGTTAATCATAGTGATGTTACCATTCCTTTCTGCAATAGCAAGTATGCCATCAGACCACCAGGCAAAATCTACAACCCCATTCACGAGAATGTTCCCCTTATCTGACTCCTTATTTCCCTGATGTAACTCATTTCCCTCTCCATAAGAACATTTTGAGAGAGAACGATGTTCCTCAACAAACTTAAAGGTATTCAAAGATCCTCCCATATCAAGAGTAGCGACAAATCTTCCATGTGGTGATATTGACACCTTCGGAGAAGTTATATGACCCACATAATCTTTAGGCATAGAAAAGAAACCCTCAAACTGAGTAGAAACAAGAACTTCCAGGGCTAAATTTCCACTTTTTCGGCAAAGGGAAAGACTATACAATCCTAGAAAAAGAAGTAATGTCAGTGATAAAGAAAAGTAATAGGTAGCTTGCATCAATTCGAAATGTCTGATAAAACAAAATTAAGAACCAATACATAAATATGTTCAGATATAGTTAAGAGACTTTGAGCTACCATTAGTAGTTAGCTGTAAGCTGCCAGCACTGCTAACTATGGAAAATAAGCTCAGTTCTGGCTGGTAATCCAGGCAGAACATATTCTGTGGAAACTGCTTCAGCATTGTCCCGCTGCTCGAGGCAAGGGGTGAGAAAACCGATGCGCTTGGATCTTGACTGATCTCAATGTCATGAATCAATCCATCTTCTGTAATTATAGTGAAGGTACACCTGAAAAAGAGTTGTCCACCCAAAATAGATGAACAAGATAAGTAAATAAGATGAAAAATCTGAGAGAGAGAGAAACATCTACAAATAATTGAGCTTACAAGCAAGATTTCTTCAAATCAGCATCATCCTGCACCATCAAGCCAACTATCGGTGAAGAACTTTTTATATGACTCTTGGAAATTCTGGTAATTTCCTCACCATTAGCTCTGATGAGATAGATTGTGTCACTATTGTCAGCAACACCAAGAACATCATGAGTTTCAGACCAAGCCCCACAACGGAATGAAGTGATGCTTTTGCCTAGAAGTACAGAGGCAGTAAATAATAGATAAATGCAGCAATACATTTGCATAATCATAAAGAGTAGCACTAGAAACCAATTGTAATTTATGAAGTAGGTAACTTGACAGTCATTCTAATCCTCCTCGCCACCCTCTTGATCTATTACTGGTTGGGTTTAATCTGAATCCTTAAATTCTCAACCAGAGAAGAAAGGGAAGTCAATGAATTGGTGACACAGTTCTGTCTGCGCCACATAAATCAATTGGAATTTTAGAGGGAAAAAACAGCACCAATTGGGTACTAATACATATCAAAGGGCACAATTTGTTGGTTAAACGACTAAATAGGATCAAAAGAGTAGAAAAACACTGACAAGCTGCAAGCAGGAAGCCAGCACTGATACATTAAGAACAAAGAAGCCCTCGACATGTTAAAATAATTGTCCTATTCTACTATAAAGGAGGGTACTGCCACCACGGGTTTTTACTTCTATTTTAGGTTCTTGAAACTTACAGATAAATATTCCACAAGGCGTTTGGTAGTCATCATCCTTCTGCAGGATTGTTATCTGATTCCCAGATGCTACAGCCACAAGTTCACCCCTTGAGGAAACAAATAAGGATGCATATCTCTTTACTTTTGTTGGATGCCCATGCTTTGTCCATCTCTCCTTGAGTTGAGAAATACCTTCATACAAGACAAAACATTGATTAAACTAAAAGGTCTAAACAACAAGCGAAGTAAAACAAATACTCTCTACATGCGAAGTTGCTTGACCTAATTTCTTTTTACGTCTTTATTTTCTTCTAATTTTCCTTTGTCCATTTCCTCAAAAGGCAAACTTCTTATCCTTCAAGAATTTTAAACTGCCAGTATCCATTTAATTGTAATTTAGATACTTTTTTGACGAAGATCATAACTTAGATACCATAGTTTCTCAACCAGTTAATTTACCTCTTTAGACCCTATTATTTCAATCTCTTCTCTATCAAACTCTAATATGATAACCTATTCTTTCTTCTTGTGAATCTCTGGACAAGTAAAACGCAGGTAGTTTAACTTGTGGAACAAATTGCTTGAAAAATCATGTGAATTCAAAAATACACAAATAAATGATTGTTTTTATGCAAACTAATGTGAACCTGCTATACAATGCCTCCAAGCTAATGAGACTGAAACCAAACAAAATGCAAGAAGAAAAAGGAAACAGAAAAAGAAGCTCATCAGTTAAGCATCTCATAGATGATATGCACTATAAGCTTACATATACGGAAATCACATCCAAGTTCCACTACAATCAAATAGGCTCTCTCAAAAATGAAATGCAGCCTCTTGATAATCTCAAAACTGCAACACAATACATCTATGTAGCACTTGTTTGGACATCTAGCTATATCCCTATTAATATTTGATGTTTTCAGATATTTCATGTCAGTTTTTAGTGGAAATGATGAGTGACTCCAATACATAGTTTGAAATAACGAATTTGGAGTAACACCGTATCTTCTTTTCATGTTTCGATAAATAACCCAACGTTTTCATTTTATAATTGCATTTCTGTAATCAAATTTGGAAAGGAAGAATCATTGAAACTTCTCTTCGTCCTCATGATCCATATTAATATTTCTATTTCGAACTAAAACAATCTAACTCACTCTTGGTACCTCATCTTCACACTCGAAAAGCTACAAGACAGACTCACATTTAAACCTATTGTCACTTCCTATATAATAAAACAACATGTTTAAGAGCTTTAACTAGGCCCACTTATTTAAGATTATTTCACCATGTTTTGGGCCACTTTAGTTGAGATTATTTCATCTATCATATTTTTTCAATCAGTTTCTCATATACCCAGGCCAAACAAATATTCAAGGAAATCATAACTAAGCTTACATTTATATAATAACGAAAAAAACAAACACTTAAATCACATCAGGGAAAATCAAACAAAGGAAAGCAGTCATTCCTCATCTATCACGAATTAAATACTTTCAGAGAGAAATTAGTTTAAGCTTAATACCAAAAAAGTGAATGTACCTGATGAAGAAAGCAATCTCCAAAGATAACTGTTTTTCACGCCTTCATTCAACTAAATCAAACACGACAAGGTGTAATCAATTGAGAAAAATCGAAGAGATCATAAAAAATTAAAATCAGTTGAAACCTGTGGAGGATAATTGGAAATATATGGCCTGGAAGCATGATGACGTGTCTCAAATAGGATTTCTCCATTGTTTTCTTCCATCTATGCATGTATGTATGTATAAACAATAAATTTAAACCTCTGAGAATGTGTGATCCAAAACCCTATGATTCTTTGTATACGGTAGGAAATTTGCAGAACAACCGGTTCTTTTGTGGGATTTGGGTCAAAGTTGAGGCGGGTTTAATGAAAAACATCCGGGCCTTGGGCCATTTTCCTTTAATATCTCATTAGAATAAGGCCCGGGTGGCAGGACCACTCGATACGGAATATATATTGATGGTTTGTCAAGTATGGTTAATCGGCTGACGTGGTTTTGCGGTATTGCGTCGTCAACCGGTTTATCGCATGCTTGCACTCGAAAGAGTAAGCGGTGCGATCTTCAAAAAAAAAAAAAATATTATAATTTTCTCATTTATTTTGTAACAACTATTTAAACACACTTATTGTTAACGTAAAATAATCATAGTCTGATCAATTTGCCCTGAATCATTTCTCTGGTAGTAAAAGTTGTGCTAAAAATTAGAACTAAAATCTTGAATGTTTGATACATTAACAACAGTAAACATTCGTAATTGTGAATAGCTAAAGCAAAAAGAGAAAAAGAATTCAATACTGAAGCAATAAATTATTTGATTAATATTTTATGGCATTTGCAATTATTGAATTATTATTTGATTGTTTGTAATTATTCATTAATGTGCATCCTTTGAGCTTACGTTGTCATGAATAGAGTGAGATATTTATGATAGAGCGTAACTCAGAAAATAGTCTCGACTAATGATAATCGAGAATGGGATATCGATGATATATTATAAGTCGACATGTGGTCTGCATCACATTCTTAGATAATATAGTATGTCTCACATGCTACTAGTAATGATTACTATTGATGGACACATGGATACTTGCCCTACTGGTAAACTGTTTGTTATACATGTCTAAAGTATTATTAGTGTGTGGAGATAGAAGTCATTTGACTTGAGGTCAATACGCACCTTGTTTACAGAGTAATGAACTTTGACTCTGTCCTAATCTTAAATTCCTTATAAAATAAGACACGACTTGTTTTGGGTGTATTACAATGTAAACTAAGATGGTAGTTGAGCCAAGAATGTAATTTATTCCTCGATTTGATATTCGAGAGAACACTCAACTTCTCACTGATGTTAGGTCGACCAAGTCATTGGTCCATGCAAGAGATATATTTAGAATATGGTCTAGTTGTCGACTAACATTGATGAGATAAAGTGATCAAGCTATTTGGATAGACACGTGCAAATCATAAGCTTGATCGAGTGTGTCGCGAATGAAAGAAATTTATCATCTCACATAAAGGCTAAGTTTGATGGATTCATGTAAACGTACTTCACGTATTTAGTTCGTCATACGACGCAGTCTAGGAGTTCCGTCTGGGCCTTAATTTGGTTAGTGTCGATATGTGAAGGCCTAAAGGGTCACACTATGTCGATTGTCTTTTCGATCTAAGGGTATATTGAGGGAATATTAAATATTCGATTTGACTATTTAAGTCAAAATTGGAAGAACATGACACTATTTGATGGAAATTATTTAATTAAGTCAAAATTGGATTTTGGATTTAATTAAACGTGCTGAATATTAAATTATGGGACTTGAAGGGTCGGGGCGCCTACCAGGACTGAGACGCGGTGCTGACCATGCATTTGACCCAGTCCGACTGACTCACTGCACCTCAAAATTTAGCTCAGACTTTGAGCCCAATCCTAATTAGATTATTAACATAATCTCTACTAGATAATCAACACTTAACCCCATAATTCATATACACACAATTCATACTTTTTGAACTTAGAGTTTAGAAAAAAAAATCTCGAACCTCTGCCAAGATTTCTTGGCTTTCTTGACAGAGAAATATAACGTAGCAAGGCTTACACCCGAAAGGACAGTCGTGTGCGTTCCCTCTGGTAAAAACTCCAGAAATAACAAAATGTAAGTTTTATGTTATGTCTTTACATGTTTCAATTGTAACGTAATCATACCAGACATGAATTTTTGAGTAAATAAGTTGAATAAAAATTCAAACTTCCGCTGCATCTTACTTATGTGTTTTATAACCAACAAAAACTCTTCGGTACCTCGGTGAACAGATAATAGCTGGGAGGAAGAATGACGTCGTATAAGATAAATAGAACAAACAAATACCATACCGATCTCATGTTCTTTCTTTCTCTATTTTTTTTTTCGCCCCAATTATGGTGCTGAATATGATACAGTGGTCTGCGAAACAGAGAATCGCCTATTGACTGAACTAAATTAAAATAATATTAAATAATTATAGCTAAATTTTTCTAGCTTAAAATATCAATATTGACTTATCAATAAAATTTACCTTTTCTCTATTCTTAAATTATAACATTTTTTCTTAATTATCTACTCTTCTATTTCTTATATGTTTTTTTAATGTTTTTCATTTTAATAATTTTCTTATATAATCCTATCTTTCTTTATACTTATCTTAACATTATTTGTGTCTCCCTTTACCAACTCTCCTTTTCATTTCTTACTTTATTTATTTAATTTCATATGAAAAATAAGTAATTATTGTTATTCTTCTTTACAATAATCAAATTAATTTTCCTTTCTCCTTCTACTAATTCATTACATAAAATATCCGTAATGAATTAAATAGAATTAAAATAAAAACAAGTAACTAGAATGGAAAATCCGTAACACGTAAAGATTTTAAAATAAAATTGAGACGCTATTTGATACTCCATTTAATTAATTAATTTTTCTTAACTTTGCGGAGTAAAATATTAATTAATTTATATCAATTAATTGGATGATTGTCTTCTTTGAATTATGAAAATTGATAAATATTTTCTAAAAATATATAAAATATGTGAGGAATATACAATAATATATTTGATGATAGTTTGCCAAATAAAATCGCAAAATGTCACTGGGATAATTTTGTAAAATTATTTTCGCTTTGTAAAATGAATATTTTACTCCGTTCATGACTTAGAAATTTTAGTGATTAAATGAAATATTGGATGGTAAAAGTTATGTGTGAACATTAACCTCTATTCCCTTGAGAGCATTGCTTCCAAATTAATGACATCATTCTTTCAATAGTATTATTATCTCTTTAATAGGAGAAAAAACTACTAAAGGATAAGGAAATACTACTTCAACTTTAACACCAAATGTAAATCAAAATGAGCTCGGTCGTAGAGTGAGTCTTGTGGATTAAAAAATGTCATAAATCTCACTTCAGGAGAACTAATTAAGCCAACTACAAAAGTATTTTCATAGTTTCTATAGACCTAACTACACACACACAAATTAGAGATCAACGAAATATTTGCTTTCTTAATCCAGTTGTACTGTTTTGTGTATTTTGAGGATTTTTTTTTTTTTTTTTTTTACGAAGGAACCCGCAGCCGCTACTCTTTTGAGGATTATTGCTTATACCTTTGTTTGAACTCTCTACTTTCTTCAAATAAAGGCCGAAGGTATCAGAAAGTTGTTAATGTCTATGTTGCTTCTCTAGTTCGATAATATCAATCTTATCGAACTCCCTAGTTCTCTAGGCACAAGAAAACTCCATGTCACTCATTAACATCGTGGTTCTTTCATGAATAAAGAGAAAAGATTTAATTTTCAAGTTTGTTTCTTCAATAAATTTTCGCAGAGTAATCTGATTGAATAAAATGAGAATAATTTGATTGAATATAACTTTCTTGCTTATTTTCTTTTGTTCTTAACCTTTTAAAGTCTTAGCAAAATATTGAGAACCATCAGTCTTCTCGAATTGATTATGATACTAGATTACCCAGTAGAAAAGATTGAAAAAGCATCACTCTATTACGTGTCTCCTTAAAAATTCAATGCCATGGATCATTGTTTTTGTTCTTTCACACTTGTTAATTGTCATTCTTACAAGTCATGGGCTAATTTTTATTTCTATCACATCCTATTATTTAGTTGTATCTACTACAGGTTTCACAACCATTTAGCAATATAACTAAATATATAACATTTGAACGA
The DNA here is from genome assembly GCA_029844215.1 of Przewalskia tangutica. Taxonomy (NCBI): domain Eukaryota; kingdom Viridiplantae; phylum Streptophyta; class Magnoliopsida; order Solanales; family Solanaceae; genus Przewalskia; species Przewalskia tangutica. Next base: position 3,418,792 of record CM056732.1, read on the forward strand.
AGTGCGAGAGTTAGCTCTTAGAGTCGACACAAGCAGTGCCATTTTCTTCCCACCTTGACCGGCTGCCACTTTCAAAACCTTGTGAAATCATAATTTTGCGATCATCATATTCCAACTAAATGAAGAATAAATTATCCGCATTGTTGCGTATTGAGAAATTTAATGTTCAAGTTCACATATTACATGTACGAATTAGATAAAGAAGATTGAACAATGGAGTAATTGGAAGAGAGGAACGAAGGAGAGAAGCAATAAGTCGGCGAATTTGGGGAGCAAAAGAATAACTGCTTGCTCTTCAGTTTTCATACTATTTATCTACAAACAGATTACAAGTATTGATTATATACATATTGGCCCCTCAATTACAACTTTATCAATAATCAGTCACTCATAACTAATTTAAGCTAGACCAATGCACCTAATCTTATGGCACTTTGGTGCACATGTCTAATACTTCCACACACACCCTCAGGCTAGGAGTGATGGAGATATTCTTCATTCCTAGCTTGGACACCAAACACTCATGATGTCCTCGGCTGACAGCCTTGGTAAATAGATCTGATGGCTGCTCAGCAGAAGGTATGTACTTCATATGAATGAGGCCAATCATGATCTTCTCCTGAGTGAAGTGGCAGATTGCTCCCAAGAAGGCAGGTTCGAGCCCTGACAGCCGTAGTGTGGAGTTCATTTCTTCTTTGTGAGGGATGACTCCTTGTGGGCACCAGGCACTGTGCCTCCCACCTAGTGAGCCGTTGAGTACCATGATTTACCTTCCTCCACCAATCTCTGTCGGGTCGGAGGGATGGGGGCCCTGTGGGCGAGGGATTTCGCCTTTTTGCTCCCAAAGTTGGTTTTTTAATTTATGCCCCTCAAATTAAATTTATGCCTTCTGACACATAAATCTTTTATGAATCCGACACATTTTTTATTGAATTACGTAAATAATTTATTTTTCGGAACACATATTTTTCATTTGAGAGGTAAAAATTAAAGATCAACCCATTTGAAAGGGTGCAAATGACCCAAATATAAGTGGGCTTATAAAATGAGTTTGGTTCGAAGGATATATTAGAGCCCCAAACCTGTTTAGCTATTTTATGAACGGGCAATTCGCACGATTGTCTCTATTTTAGGGTGGTGTTTAATTTTTTCCCTTTAAATTGATAGTCTTTAATTTTTGTCCTTTGCTTAAAAAATGATCGAAAATAATTTTGAGACTGTGGGTTTGAATTTAAACAGAGCAAAAAAAATCGCAAGCCAAGATTTCATTAGAAATATGTTTATTCGATCAAAGTTGTATAAAAATTATGCCTTAAGGGCATAGTTTCCATGTAATTATGCCTCTGAAGATACCCTTGAGGTTGTGGGTTCGAATTTCAGCAGAGTCAAAAAAAAATCGCAAAGCAAGATTTCATTAGAAATTATGCCTATTCGAATGTAATTATGCCTATTCGAATGTAATTATGCCTAAAGAAGCAGAACATTGAATAGTTGCAATCACCTATGCCCTAACAGCAAGATCGAGTGTACCTTTAGAGCGACTTGCCCTTGAGTACAGGCTAACCAAAAGATACAAGCGCACAGTTCGACAAGCAAAGCAAACAAGAAAAATTTCGTTGAAAATCAAAATTGTGCCTTATCCGGCTAGTTACATAAAATCAATATATATAATAAAACTAGGAATAGAAAAAGTGATGTGGCGCCTCTCTTTGGCCAAGAAACACATTTATCTTTGTTCTCCTCCTTTTTGTTTTGTTTTGAATTTTCTCTAATTGTCCATCATTTATGTGCTATGTTAAAAAACCTCAAAATTCATTCACTTAAAACTCTTAATTATTATATTAAATATGCAATGTAAAAAAAAATTAAAAAATCATTTCTTTAAGTCTCTTAATTATGGTGGAAAACTTAAAGTCCCTAAGACTCTAACCGATAGTCCGATACTATTGCATCCCATGATCCATTCATTCAATAAAAAATTAATTGTTGCGCTTAAATAACGCATAAATGGGTACATTAAAGTTATAGTTTTTTAAACCTTACATTACCTTATTTTAAGACCTTCATTATCAATTACCATTAGAATAGTTAAAGATTTATAGCAAATATATATGGCACTCAAAAGTTCTCTTCAATTTTTTTTATCCAGCATGTGATAATTAACATATTTTATGGTTACTCCCCGACAATCGTGTTTGTCATTTCTTTCTATGCCAAGTCATTGTGGGAACAAGTGTGGAAATAAAGGAAATGAGAATATAATAATAATAATAAATTGTAAGAAAGCTGAAAATGATCAAATAAGAGGGTTTGCTGAGTCGACCAAATTCTTGATCTATTCATAAGATAATATTGCCTCGTATATCCTTTCAACTGTTGTAATGACAACTTATCTCCCAAGATAAAATAAGAATCAAACAAATGAGCAAAGGGAACTCAAGTGTTTGCTTAGGAAAAAAGATTTTTAAGTGTTTGTGATTGCAAGAGAGGAAGATAATTTCAGAGAATTGTTGAATGTAAAGTGTGTTCTTGCAAATGTGCCCAAGGCCCATTTTATAGTATGAAGAAGATGGTCTTCCACAAAGCCAAGTAATGGCCAATAAAGGTCATATAATGCCTTGAATGTGGAGTAATAATTCAGCCAAATAATGACTGAATTCATGAGCCCTACAATGGAGAATTAATGCTCCAAAGTCAGCCCAAAAAACAATTTTCGTCTAGCTTCCAACGGTCTAAAACGTCCGCAGCGCCGTGGCCCTGCAGACTGGAGAGGTATCCGGAGCTTTGAACCTTCCATAGTAGAATACCATCAGACATATTTACTGCGCGGTGAACGTGATGTCTTGAACCATCAGTGTTTAGTATATGTCAAGACAATGGTACTAATACAACACCTATCCTACTCAATCTTTCTAGTGTTTTGTCCGTCGTGGGCCGTGGACACCCTTGGATTCTTAAGTGCGTTCATTTGAGGCTGCCTGTCATCGCACTTAAATAGGTGATCTCCTACAAGGTATCCTGTAATACCCCACTACACAAGCGTTAGGAACCATTAAAAATTTCCTCAATCCTAACCTCAACTATTGAGGATCACTAAAGGTTTGAAAATTTATCCTTTACCCCTCTTACAGGTAGCACTTTTTGTCTATCACAGGAACGACCTTGGATTATGTTTCTTAAGAAAGACATATTATCCGAAGTGCTCTTGCTTCCACCGAAGCGTTCACGGAACCTTTACAGTTTAGTTTTCTCATTGAACTTTATTCCTAGGATCTCCAGTCTGTAAGGTTGGGTGTCCACTATATCGTTTCTTATTGTTTGGTTTTTAAACCCATTCCCCTAGACAGACAGAACAACTGATCTTTTGGTATTCCCTTCGTCAAGGGATCTGCGATATTTTTCTTAGACTTTATGTAATCAATGGAAATAATACCCGAGGTGATCAACTGCCTAACAAACTCATGTCTCCGTCGAATATAACGAGACTTATCGTTGTATATTGAATTTTGTGCCATTCCTAGAGCCGACTGACTATCGCAGTGGATCATTACAGAAGACACAGATTTATTCCAACATGGGACATCCTCCAGAAAACCCTGAAGCCACTCAGCTACCTCTCCCGCTTTATCTAAAGCGATAAATTCCGACTCCATCGTGGATCGGGCAACAAAAGTTTGCCTAGAGGATTTCCAAGACACAACTCCACCACCGATTGTAAAAATATATCCGTCGGTGGACTTGATGTCGTCACTATCAGATATCCAGTTTGCATCGTTGTACCCATCTAGTACTGCTGGATACCTCGAATAGTGTAACCAGAAATTTATCGTGAACTTTAGGAACCGTAGTACCCTGTTCAACGCTTTCCAGTGATCCTCACTTGGATTTCGAGTGAACCCAACCAATTTATTGACTGCATGAGCGATATCAGGTCGAGTGCAGTTTGTGATATACATCAGACTACCAATCACCTGCGCATATCGCTCCTCGTGTACGGGCTTACCAAGATGTTTGTCAATCTTTTGACTTATATCCAATGGTGTTGATATCGGTGAACTGTCGAACATCCCAAATTTCTTCAGTACATCCTCGATGTAGTGAGATTGAGACAAGAACAGTCTATTAGATGACTTAGAGATCTTGATCCCTATGATGGCATCTGCAATGCCCATATCCTTCATGTCAAAACACTGTTTTAACATATTCTTAGTCTCTAGGATTGTCCCAGGACTGCTTCCCGTGATAAACAAGTCATCTACATATAGGCATATCATGACGAAGGATTCAATATTTCCTTTCATGTAGACACATTTGTCACCTCCATTAATGGCGAACCCTTTTGATAGTAGAGTACTATCAAACTTTTCGTGCCATTGTTTAGGGGCTTGTTTCAGCCCGTACAATGATTTAACAAGCCGACACACTTTTATATCTTGTCCTGTAACCACATACCCCTCGGGTTGGTCCATATATATTTTTCTTCCAAATCACCATTTAGGAAGACAGTCTTAACATCCATTTGATGTATTTCAAGATCCCGCAAGGCGGCGTTAGCTATGAACATACGTATGGATGTCATTCTTGACACCGGAGCATAGGTGTCGAAGTAATCAAGGTCTTCCTTTTGGTGATAGCCCCTGACTACTAACCTAGTTTTGTACTTATCGATAGATCCATCTGCCTTTAACTTCCATTTAAGGATCCACTTACAACCCAACGGTTTGTGTCCCGGGGGAAGTTCAGCCAACTCCCAGGTGTTGTTATGCAGGATGGATTCAATCTCACTTTCTAAAGCTTCATTCCAGAGCGGTGCTTCTGGAGTTGACAATGCTTCGGCGATTGTCCGTGGTTCATCCTGAACCAAATAAGCTTCAAAATCTGGTCTGAAGGACTTGTCCTTCCGGGCACTTTTTCCTATCCTTGGTTCCATTTCTGAATCTTCCAAGTCCTGAGAATCTGGAATAATGGATTCCGAATAATCAACTACTTTAGAATTCACTAGATCTGAACCGTTTGGATTTAGGTAGTCATCTACCCCTTGATCCTCAGAGATTAGATCATAATTTCATTTTTGAGAGGTTATGTTGATTTCCTTGTATGTAAACGTGTCTTCAAAGAACCATGTGTTCCTTGATTCCATGATCGTACCTTCATAAATATTCGGATGATCCGACCTATGCACTATGAAGCGATAAACACTACTGTTATTGACATATCCGATGAATATGCAATCCACAGTCTTAGATCCAATTTTGAACCGCTTTGGCATATGTACTTTTACATTGGCCAGACAACCCCATACCTTTAAATACTTGTAGGTATGTTTCTTTACTTTCCATAAATCGTATGGAGTCTTGTCCTTACCTTTGTGTGAGACTCTATTAAGAATATTATTTGTGGTAAGGACAGCTTCTCCCCACATGTGTTGGGGAAGGCCTGAATTGACGAGTAAAACATTCATCATTTCCTTTAGTGTTCTGTTCTTGCGTTCAGCCACACCGTTTGATTGAGGTGAGTAAGAAGTCGTTGTTTGATGAACTATACCCGACTGGGTACACAATTCTTCAAAAGGCGCTACATATTCACCCCTCTATCGCTACAGATTGTTTTAATCTGTATGCTTAGTTGGTTCTCAACTTCTGTTTTGTAACGTTTGAACGCTCCAAAGGCTTCATCTTTACTTTTAGTAAGTAAAGGTAACAAAACTTTGTGCCATCATCTATGAATGTCACAAAGTAATTGTTTCCCCCTCTAGTTTGAGCGAACTTCAGATCATATATATCAGTGTGTATAAGTTCTAGAGGAGCAGTTTTCCTTTCGACGGATCTAAAGGGACTCTTGGAAAGTTTTGCCTCTAGGCACACCTCACACTTACGTTGAGGGTTTATGTCGATAGACAATAATAATTTCAGCTTTACCAATCTTTGGATAGAATGATAGTTAACATGTCATAATCTATGGTGCCATAAATTAGATGACTCAATCAAATAAGTAGAAGGTGCAATTTTATTGATAGTTGAAACAGAAGGCATTACATGTGCAACATTGAGTTTAAAGAGGCCGTCACAGACGAAGCCCCTTCCTACAAAGGTTCCACTTTTAGTGATTACAAATTTGTTAGCCTCTAATACTAGCCTAAAACCAGCATTTACTAACAAAGGTCCAGAAATCAGATTGTTCGTATTTCTGGGACGTGCATCACTTCCTTCAGAGTCAACTCATTCCCGGACGTTATCTTTAGGATCACCTTTCCTACCCCAGTACCTCTGAAGAAGAATTGTTACCCATGAACAACTTTTTGTCTGAGACTGGTGTATAAGTGGAGAAGGCTTCTTTATTGGAACATATGTGACGGGTAACACTTGTGTCTAGCCACCATTGCACCAGATTCTCAACGAGGTTAGCTTCAAGAACCACCGCTGAGAACTCCTAGATCATATCGTTGACGAGCGTGTCTTCAACGATGTTAGCCTTGGCTTTGCCTTTTTCCTTCTCTTTATTCTCACGTTTGAGCCTGCGACAGTCTTTGGCCATGTGACCAACTATACCACAATGATTACAGTTTCCCTTGAATTTTTCAGTTGTTTGGGGCTTGCCTTCCTTCTGAAACTTCCGCTTCTTGCTTGATTTTCCTTTGACTTCAGTCAGGTTTGCCTTAGCCTCAGCGGGTTGTTTTCCCTTTGGCATGGCTTTCTTATTGTCCTCATGAATCTGGAGTTTGACAATAAGTTCATCTAAGGTCATCTCCTTTGTTTTGAGTTTTAGATAGTTCATAAACTCAGTCCACGAGGGAGGTAATTTTTCGATCAACGCCCCAACCAAGAATTATTCGTTGGGCTTCAATCCTTCCAAATTCAGGTGATGTAGAATCATTTGAATTCATGGACTTGAGATGACACACTTTTGTTATCCACCATTTGAAATTTCAGGAATTTCCCAACGATGAACTTTTTGCTACCCGCATCTTGGGTGTTATATTTCTTCTGAAGTTTGTCCCATAACTGCTTGACAGTTTCAGCGGTATAATATACCGTGTAGAGAGGATCAAATAAACTGTTTAAAATATAGTTCCTACACATGAAATCACTATGTTTCCATGCTTCGCGAACCATCCTCATATCGTCAGCGACATGGTTACCTTGGCTCCCTCTCGCCAAATTATTTGGCTGAGGGTCCACGTCTTTCCAAACTAGTGGAGGGTCTTCGGTTAGGAAACGTGACATTCCCATAACCGTCAGGAAAAATAGCATCGTTTGCTGCCATCTTTTAAAGTGAGCACCCATGAACTTTTCAGGACGTTCATGGTGAAAACCAGCAGGTGTAGGGGCAGTGCCCCCTGAGCAGTTGCAAAGACGTTGGGAATGCCTCTAACAAGAGCATAGGCGTTGTTGATGCCTTGGGCAGGAGCATAGGCACTGTAAGTGTCCGGAGCAGCAGTGGAGGCATTGGTTGAACCAAAACCAGTGTTGACACTAGTTGTGCCAAAAATAGTGAAGGTACTTGAAGTGCCAAAAACAGTGTTAGCACTAGAAGCGCCAAAAGAAGTGGTTTGAAAGACATTAGGAATGTCATGATCAGTGGTGACACAAGTAGTGCCAAGAACAGTGGAGTTGAAGGCAGTGTTAGTGCCTTGAGTAGTGGGATTGAAGGCAATGGGATTGCCTTGAGCATCAGTGGAATTCTCAGTGTTGAATTGGTTGAATTGATCTTGTCCAGTCATGTTGGTGAAATAACGAATATTATCTTAAGCTTGTGGGAACAAAATGTGGAAATAAAGGAAATGAGAATATAATAACAACAACAAATTGTAAGAAAGCTGGAAATGATCAAATAAGAGGGCTTGTTGAGTCGACCAAATTCTTGATCTATCCTTCAGATAATATTGCCCCGTATATCCTTTCAACGGTTATAATGACGACTTATCCCCAAGATAAAACATCATTCAAACAAATGAGCAAAGGGAACTCAAGTGTTTGCTTAGGAAGAAAGATCTTTGAGTGTTTGTGATTGCAATAGAGGAAGACAATTTCAGAGAATTGTTGAGTGTAAAGTGTGTTCTTGCAAATGTGCCCAAGGCCCTATTTTATAGTATGAAGAAGATGATCTTCCACAATGGAGAATTAATGCTCCAAAGTCACCAAAACAGCGATTTCGTTAAATGCTGTGATGCAGAAGCGTCCGTGTTGTGTCCTCGCAGATGGCGCCATGTCTAAACTTCTGAGAGTTTCGGGCGTCGCCGGCGCCACGACATTTTCAGACCCGTTTCATCTTTTACACATTGTATACGTCTTCCTTTCATTTACCAACGTGAAACCATTGTTATTTGGCCAGTAACCATCTATTATCTTACGTCTCAAACAATTCGTATACGTACCAATATCTCTTCCATTTAAGGAAATTACGATCTTTGACACTTTATGTGCACGCGTGTGGAAACCATGTTTCTGACATGCGGGACCCCAATTATTCGAGTCATAATTAATATGATTAATTTATTTCACATTTAGTAAATTTCCAACAATCAATTCTTCTAAATTTTTTGTTTCTGTTTTTTTTTTAAATTTACATAATATTATATTGTTACTTTTGATATACGTTTGTGATTCTTTGCAAATGGAAAATAGGTGACTAATGATATTATATGTGGATGTAATTATACCGTATTTTTGTTTGGTAAGTTGTCAGTATGTTATTTTTGACGAATTGATATGATTTTCTATTTACGTACTCTCTTCTTCTCCCTACTTTGAAGTTTGATCTCCAACGTGTGTGATCTTTCTTAAATCGAAAGAAGGTTTTTTCAGGTACTAAAACGTGTCATTCGTTTTTTATTTCTACGAAAAATTATTTTCTATTTCCTTTTTAAATTATTTGGTTCGGCGTAATAAAATCAGAGTAAGGGAATAGAATTCCCTGATTTCCTTTGAAGTTATTTGTTTGACCTATTTTTCCATTCCTTTTATACTCTTTTCTTTTCCCATTCCCTTTATACTCTTTTCTTTTCCCATTCCCTTACATTGATTCCCCTCTAGTTATTTTCATTCCATTTTCTCAATTCATTACTCGAACCCCCGACCCCGGACCCCCGAACTCCATTTCCATTCCGTTTCTGAAACAGACCCAAACATGTAGGGACAATCAGAGTAATTTCTTTTCTTTTCATTTCCTTACTGGATTTCATTCTGTTTACCCCAAACGCACCCTAAGGGGTAGGTGGTAGGTGCTAAGGTTAAAAATATGTCAACAATAGTAAGTGAAATATGTTATTTTAGAATAAGCTTTACTAAATAATTGTACATATTTTTAATAAAAAGAAATTAATAAATGATAAATTTCTCAGTTGTCCAAGAAGGATTTTTTATGAAATTAAAATTTAAAAATTCAGCTGTACTTTTAATTCTCTCTACGTCGCATATTAAATACAATAAAAACAATTATGATTGCGCGAAGCGCGAACCAATTCACTAGTTATGCCTTAAGGGACATAGTTTCTATGCAACTTTGGCCGAATAGACATAATTTCTAATCTTGCGAATGTTTTTTTTTACTCTATTGGGGTTCGAACCCAAAATCTCTAATTTAGTAGACCAACAAATAAATGATACTTTGATCCATAAGTTTTCATTAAATAAGAAGTAAGGACAAAAATTAGAGAACAGCCCGCATGAAGGGAAATATACGCAATTTTTTGTTTATGAATCAATGAAGTTCTTAACGACTATAGAAGTATTATACCCCAATATAGTATTACGGAGTATTTATTTTTGAAAGAGTTTAATCGTCATCAAATCACAATTGAAACTTAATTAAATTCCTTTATCCTCTTCATATAGGGAAAAATCAAGTTGAAACACTGTATAATTTATTACTTAATAATAATTAAAAAGATATATCCTTATTTTAATTAATAATTAATTAACACGTGCCGACGCATGCATCAGTTCGAGTAATCGCCAGGCCGGCCCCATTTTGAACTTTCTTCATTGCCGTGTTTTTCCTCCCATTGACGTTTACTTGACTTTGCATATAGTGACAACTGACAAACTAAGAACACCAAAAAGAGAAAATTGAACGAAACAACTGCTTCCTTCGAGCATCAACTGCACATTAATAGACTCTTCCTTACACCTTCAAGAGGTACGTTACTGTTCTTAGTGAATACACATTTCAGTTTCTTTGAAACTTAATTTTCATCCTTTTTATGCACTGATATTAATGATGATATTCATTAGGTTTCCCATTATGTATTGCCTCACAGAGTGCACGATAAGGGGAGGGACACTGCGAATATTAAGAATTCTTTTGAGTAATTAACATTCTTTATCAGCTAAATTAGATGTAGGTCGACATCCCCTTAAACTTGCTAGTAAATATTTAGATACTCGAACTACAGCCTGTTTCGATTAAGCACTTGGAAACATGATAAAAAGTTTCTATTAGACACTTCCGGCTCAAATTTTGGATTTTTTTTTGCACGTGTTCTCAAGCGGCCATTACGTAGATACGCCTTAATTATAACATTAACCTCAAACCTCAGGCTTGTTTCAATTGAGGCTGATGTGTAGTTAAAGGAGGGGACATATTTTATGTAGTTAATTTATCTTAAACGCGCACAAGCTTTTTCAAAATTTGAACTGAATATGAACACTTTATCATTTGTTAAGGTATTCAATTGGAACAGACCGTAGTTTGAATGTTAAATGCAATTTACTGACAAGTTTAAAAGGCTAGCCATGTATTTCACCTTTTAATCATCTTGAAAACCGGGATTTTAAGCTAGGAAGCTGCATAATACAAAAAGGGTTTTGCGTAAGTTAGTGATTCCAGGAATTCTGCATTTTGTTTCTTTGTTATTAGCTTTCATATTCTTTATATATGCATCATGGCACTAAATTTTAGGTGTTTTACTAGGTTGTTTTCAAAAAGAAAATAGTAAACGAAAAGAAAGACTGTTTACCAAAATCATGCTAAAAAAAGAGAGGTGGATATTAAGACTTCAAGGTGAGTTAAAGTTTAAACGTTAAAGAAAGAGACATTAACCAAGAAAGTTTAATTTGCTCTACCAATTGATTTGGGTGCAAGTAGAATTCTGTGTATATACCTTGAGGATAAAATAAATACCAAAAACTGATTACATCTGCAAAAACAGAATCAGATAAGTGAGCATTGATCAAGACAATAATCTTATCTACTAAAGAAATTCTGATTGTCTTTAGTAGGGTGGTTAAAGATTTTAGGAAAGTTGAGGAAAATAGATTGCTACATCTGATGTTTGTACATTTGTGCCTTCAGTAACTAGTTCTCTAATAAGTCAGAAACATTAACTGAGACACTCTTAAAATTTTTGCATTGATGTTGCGAAGACGGAAATTTATGCAGGTATTCTTGTGGGACCTTGACATGGAGATCCAATCTTTACATGTTCCCCGGAGGGGCTAAAGTTTGGCTATCTGGTGAGCTAGCATAAAGGAGGATTAAGGGATTTGGCTTTGATTTTGCCTTCCTAAGTGTGATATCATGTCAGAGGATCCATCCCCTGACGTTTTTCTCGTCCCAGCTTCAGAAGTTGTCACTGAGATAACTCGACTTATATTTGAAACAATAGAGGCTGCGAATTCTGTCGTTGTGCAGAAGGAGAACTTCAATAAATTTTCAAGTTTCTTGGAGAAGATTGCTTCGGTCCTAAAAGAGTTATCTAAGTCTGAAACTAGTAAAGTCAATAACTTAAGTCCTGTTTTTGAGGATCTCAAGTTGGAGATAGAAGTGATTAAGCAACTAGCTTTGGACTGCAGAAATAGGAACAAAATCTATCTCTTATTAAATTGTCGGAGAATCGTCAAGTACTTTGAGAGCAGTACAAGGGATATTAGTCGAACTTTGTTGCTAATGACTTCAGAACCTCTGAATGTTTTATCCGAAATCACTAACCAGCTTAAAGATCTATGCAAGACCATGCTGGATACTGAGTATGAAGTCTCTACAGAGGAGGAAGAAGTTTCAAAGAAAATTGAATCAGGGATACAAGGGAGGAATATTGATAGATCCTATGCAAATGATTTGCTAATTTCTATTGCTAGAGCTGTCGGAATAGAAAATGAGCAATCACAACTGAAAATAGAATTTGATAAATTCAAGACAGAAATTGCAAATTGTGAACAAGGGAAGAACCTGACAGAGATATTACGGATGGAAGAGATCATTTTATTGCTTGGCAAGGCTGACTTGCTTACAACTGCAGAAGAGAAAAAGATGAATTATTTGACGAAAAGAAACTCTTTGGGTAGGCAACCATTAGAACCTCTGCAGTCATTTTATTGCCCAATTACTGGAGATGTAATGGAAGACCCTGTGGAGACTTCTTCTGGGCAGATATTTGAAAGGACAGCGATCGAGAAGTGGTTAGAAGATGGCAATAAGCTGTGTCCCTTGACCAAAAATCTCTTGAAAAAGTCAGATCTTCGATCCAATAAAACACTGCGTCAGTCAATTGAAGAATGGAAAAACAGAAGCATCATGATCACCATTGCTTCCCTAAAATTGAAAATTCAGACAAGCAATGAGGAAGAAGTGCTTCAATCTTTACAGAAGTTGCTGGAGTTTTGTGTAAGGAGCGAGTTGCAGAGAGAATGGATAGTGATGGAGAATTACGTTCCAGTTACTATAGATCTTCTATGTGCAAATAATACTGAAATAAGAAAGTATGCTTTAATGATACTTTACGCTCTCGCAAAGGATAGTGAAGAAGGCAAGGTATTGTTTAGTGTACATTTCACATTTCTCTATTCCAAATTCTACTCCAGCCAATAATGCATATACATCAGTAGCAGTGAACACACAAATGGTCCAGTTATCCATGACATTTTTTCAAATTTCACTTATCTCTCACACAATTCCACATATATATAATGTTATCAAATGGATATGTGTTCTATTAAGTGTTTGACTTTAACAATAGGAAATTTTTTGGGTCTATCCCGAAAGATTTAAATCTATTTTATCTTGGTGTTCTGGCAGGAAAGAATAGGTACAGTAGATAATTCCATTGGGTTGGTGGTGCGATCCCTTGCACGCAAACCTGAAGAGAGCATATTGGCTTTGCAGCTGCTTTTGGAACTATCCAGAAGTAGTAGAGTTCAGAACTTGATTGGCAGTGTCCAGGGCTGTATCCTTCTACTTGTTACTTTCATGAATAGTGAGGACTCTGTAGCTGTGGAGTATGCAAGTGAGATTTTAGAGAATCTCTCGTTCCTTGATCAGAATGTTATCGAGATGGCAAGATTAAATTATTGTGCACCCTTATTACGGCATCTATGTTCAGGTATTTGCTTAACAAACTATCAAACTTTACAGCAGTTGAAAATAATAATATTTTTTGGACCAAAGGTTACAGCAGAATTTAGGCTATGATCACTCTTTTTTGTGCTTTTGGATGTTTTCTTGGATGAGGTGTAAGGTTAAGCAGGAGTTTTGTCAATGTCATCATGATGAACAAGCACAACTTATGTGTGGCAACTGGAACAATTGGTCACATTACATGATATATCTACTGTTATCTTTGATCCACTTTAAGTCAAGCCAGCAAGCCCTAAACATTATTTGAGCATTTATGTGCTATTTTAAATACTAATCACCTCTAAGGAATAAACTATGTCCCTGAACATTAGTTGAGCATTTATGTGCTATTTTCGCTACTACTTCACATATGAAGAATAAACTATGTTATGGACATGGTTTAAGCATCCCTGAAATGTCTTGGAGACCATAGGATGTCTGCAATTCATGGCAATTACAACGTACCTAACTGTTTCAGTTGACTGAATGATAAAGCTTATCCATTTTGGAAATTAGGCCAACATAAAGAACTAATGCAAGAATATTGGCACTTTGATTCCTTTATACATTTAAAACATCTAAAAAGGGTATGTTGTGTGGGACGGCATGACATACAATTCAAGAATGTAGTAGACACATATAGTGACAAATGACTTATGGATGGTGAATTTTGAAGGCAGGTTTTATTGTGATGATCATTCATTTGAATTCGGAACTACTTCCAGAAGCTGTAAACATAATTTAAAGGTCTATCTCATTGGTGCAGGAACTGAAAGTAAGCGTATGATCATGGCCAAAACCTTGTCAGACATCCAGTTGAGCGACCAGATTAAGCTGTGCCTCACAGAAAAAGGGGCACTGAAGCCACTTCTTGAACTTCTCTCTCATAGCAATACAGAGATGAAAAGCATTGCTGTCAAAGCACTTCAAAGCCTTTCAACTGTCCCACAAAATGGTCAGCTGATGATTAAGGAAGGTGTCAGTGACCTGCTATTTGAACTACTTTTTTGTCACACCTTGTCAACAAAAATACGGGAAAATGTTGCAGAAACAATTATGCAACTTGCCATATCAAAAAATTCCCAAGGATCAGAGGATGTGCAGGTTTCATTGTTGGAGTCTCATGATGACATCTTTAAACTCTTTTCTCTTGTATCGTTGACTGGATCTAATGTGCAACAAAGCATTCTTCGTATATTTCAAGCAATGTGCCAATCTCCTGCTGGTTCCGATATCCGGACTAAACTGAGACAGGTGTGTAGATCTGATAAAGTATCTTTGATATTTTTGCACACTATTGTCAGATCTTGAAGTTCATGTGGATAAACACAATTTGATTTCTGACTTCAACTGTCATTTCAATAATTGTTTCATTGTCAGATTTCCGCAATTAAGGTACTAGTCTACCTATGTGAACTTGATGACCGTAATGTACGGGCTGATGCGGTGAAACTCTTCTATTTATTGGCAAAAGATGGTAGTGATGATATTCTCTTAGAGCATGTAAATAATACCTGCATTGGGAACTTGGTACGGATCATCAGAACTTCCAATAACGAAGAAGAGACTGCTGCTGCGTTGGGAATAATCTCTTCTCTTCCTCAAGATTTTTCAATGTCCCAGCACCTTCTCGATGCTGGGGCGCTTGATGTCATCTTAGACTGTTTGCGTGGTAGAAATGACCATGCTTCACTAAGAAATGAAGTTGTAGAGAATGCTGCTGGAGCTCTTCGCCGTTTTACTGTTCCAACAAATCCAGAAATACAAAAACAAGTTGCTGAAGCTGGTATTATTCCTCTTCTAGTATCCCTACTAGCATCAGGCAGTTCTTTAACCAAAAAAAGAGCAGCTACTTCCTTAAAGCAGTTTTCAGAAAGTTCGAGTAAGCTGAGCAAGCAGCCAGCTAGGAATAATTGGATGTTAAGCTGTTGTATTGCCTCACCGACAAGCGGCTGTCCTGTGCACCTAGGATATTGCAGTGTGGAATCCTCATTCTGCCTTTTAGAGGCTAATGCTCTCAGACCCCTCGCGGAAGTGCTAGACGAGCCAGATCCTTCAGCTTCTGAAGCTTCTTTAGATGCGATCTTGACAATAATTGAAGGTGAACAACTGCAGAGTGGTTCTAAGGTACTTGCAGAAGCCAAGGTAATTGCTCCAATCATAAAATTGTTGAGCTCATCATCTATCATTTTACAAGAAAAATCTCTCAAGGCCTTGGAGAGGATGTTTCGATTAATAGAGTTGAAGCAAAAATATGGGACATCAGCCCAGATGCCACTTGTGGAAATCACTCAGAAAGGAAGAAGTGACATGAAATCTTTAGCTGCTAAAGTTCTAGCTCACTTAAATGTGCTTCCGGAACAGTCTTCCTTTTTCTGATGGACGCTCAGAAATTCAAAAGCACTATATTCATGGGATGAATGGATCTTCTACATTGAAGATCGCACATTCATGCCATTGGTTTTTCCTTATCTTTTTTTTTCCCGAACTGTTTAATACTCGCATACTTAGAAGCTAATGTAAGATATGAATAGTCTTTCCTATGTAATTTAGTGTTACCGCTAGGCCTGTGTAGCCTCATGGTGTAAAAGCAAATTTGAAGACCAATGAGCACTGTCATATTCTGTTCCAATGCACTAATTTATTTATTTTTTCAAAAAGTATGATTTGGTACTTCTTAAATTATGACTCAGTACCTTAGTTTTTCTCTCATTATGTTTCTTATTCCTTACTCGGGGAAAAGAAATGGGCAATCACTTGCTTTTGCCCTTACTCATCTCTGCTAGTTTAGTTACTCACGTTGAAAAACTAGAATAAAGTCGAACGAAGTATAGACATAATGAAAGGAGTTTCACGTTCACATTTCCTCAGAAAGATCGGTTTTATGGCCCATCACAAATGTCCTTTTAGTAATATAGCCGTTTTCACAGGAGATCTTTGTAGGGTTTCTTTCCTTATATTATACACATTGTCTGTACATAAGATATCATTTCCTCAAATTAAAAGGCCACCGGGTTATAATGATAAGAGAAGAATCTGCAAACAACAACAACAACATAACCCGTGAAATTCCACACCGTGGGATCTGGAGAGAGTAAAGTGTACACAGACTTTACCTCCACCTTGGTAGGTAGAGCGGCTGAAGAATCAGCAAACAGAACAAAAGAAAGTTATATAGTATGAAAAATGCTACTACTGTAGTATAGCCTAAAAACATTTGGAATCTTAATGAACACTCCTAAACTAACAAGTGCAAGTTCATGGACAGACTGTACAAGATGTTGAAAATACTGATGAGTTCATGAACTAGTATAGAAACTAATGACTTCATAAAAAACTGCTAAAAAAATTATAATATGGCTGGACATCCTTTAGCAATAACCCCTTTAGCCGTAGGACAAGCAGCCAACGGACATCCATCTACATTATTTCCCCACCAGTCGACACTGATATCTTTCGATTGTAAGGCAATGAACAGAAACACCGCAATGAAAGCAGTTCCAGCATCAAGGCCACCGGATAAAACATAGTATGCAACGTTCCCACAAGTGAGGCCACCGTCTATAGACAACATAACCGGAAAGGAATGCCAAAATGAGCCAACTCGTGTACTTCACCGAACTTGCTGGAATTGAGGACGAGAGGTGGATGGGGGGACAAATTTGTGTGACCAATTGAATTACATTATCAATAATTATGCCACGATTTTTACTCAAATTGAAATAAGACGAGAGATTACCTTGCGCAGACGTCATATGAGAAGTGGCTCCGGTGTTCATGTACCAATTTATGTCAGGGGGTTTTAATCCAAGTGTATGCATCACTGATTTTATATATGTGGGTGTCTACCGCACGAGCCCGCACGTGAAGGCTGATAAGGCCCCAAATTGACCGACCGATCACGATCGGTGGGCCTCTGCTGGCTAACCCAATTCGCTGGGTCAACTACTGGAATTAGCTGTGAATTGGGCCTCTGCTGGCTGGCCTAATTCGCTGGGTAGACTGCTGGAACTGGAAAGGGGTAACTGGGCCACTACCAGGCTGCCACCCTGACCACTAATGTCGCCACCATTGCCACCGGGGCTGCTGCCTTTGCCGCGGTCGCCGCCTTTTCCACTGGACTTTCGATTTTGACCCTGTTTTCCACCCCGTTGTTCCAATTTGGAGTGGAATTAACCGAAAATGATGGAGAGTAGGAATTTTGTGGGGAGGCCGCCATCATGGCGGAAGTTGATCCAGTTTCGGCCTTTTTAGCCAACCCTGCCTCTTCAAGGGTGAGCATAGACCGGGCTTGATAAAATGGAGGAAGAGGGTTGCTTTGGCGAAGAAGAGTCCCAACACCATTATATGGCTCAGATAGGCATGCAACCTGAAGAACAAGACGATCATTCATGATGCGCACACCAACGTTCTTAAGTTGATCCGCCAATTCCTTCAACCTTTTACAATAAGCTGAGACATTTGGAAAATTCTCCATAGTGACATGGGAGAATTCCTGCTCAAGAGTGACGACACGAATTTTTTTTGTTATCTTGGAATATATCACGCACCCTATTTCAAGTATCTATCGTCGTGGCGTCGGGTTCAATAATCGTCTGTAAAAGGTCCGTAGATCCATAGAGATAGTGGAATACATCCACTGGAGTACGGTAGCATCAAGAATCGTCCATAACACATGGTCATCATTAGCGGTAGACACCTTCTCCTTGCTTTTATCCGCGGGGATGATGTGGTGAAGGACTTGATGCCAGCGTGCGTGAACCTTAAATAATTATGTCCACGTCGCGTATTGGACGTTTTTCATCTCAAGAACGATAGAGATATGGTTCTTGATGTTGGAGACGATAAGGGCACAATGAAACGTTTTCTTTGAGGTAGACATAATGAAAGAACAAGAGGAAAATTAGGGATTAGGAAGAGAATTTGGGAAGATAGAAAAAAAAAATTAGAAGAAAAAAAAGTGTCGGAATCGCGGATTCCGAGGGTGCTAGGCGGCGGAAGTGTAGTTGGGAAAAGAAAATTTTGTCCTAAACTTCTGATAGCACGAAATTTGACTATTTTTTTATTAATTTAATATTTAAATTAAGATTCAGATATTAAAAAATTATACAATATGATGGAAAATACATTTTAGTCAAAATTTACATAATTTAAATCTCGAGAAATGAAAAATATCACATAAATTGAGACATATATAATAGTTCTTAAGGAAAAGTTATTTAGTAAGAAGGGTTACTTGAGTTGTGATCATGATGAGCAATGCAGGAAAAAAACTATGTGGCCTCTTATAGTAAAGCTTAACAGCACTCAATATATGAGTAGCATAAACAGTTCCAGCACCCGCATTAGCAAAAATCGTAATCAACACGTGCTCTTTGACATTAAACGGCTCCGAATAGAGCATAAACACCCAACACGTGCCCTCGGAAAACACCCTTTTTGTTATGGTTTTCGCCATGAGGTGCCCAATGGACACAAACGCGATCTTAATCGCCGTTGATGAAATCGACGGCGGTTCAATTCGGTATAAAAAAAAATTGGTTCACAAAAGACAATAAAACACAAGAAGTGATCCCCGAGGAACCACATTCTAAATTGATAGAGAATATATTAATATTCTTCATATATTTTGTAATTATTATTCTAGTATAATTATGTAAAGTAGAGATTCTTCTCTAATTAGGTTTTGTAATTATAAATATTCTTCATATATATATATCTCATTAATGAGAAGCCTCCAACCAAGGAGAATTACACTATTCTACATGGTATCAGAAGTCAAACCCTAGCATTCTGTTAGCGATTTTACAAATGCTCATGCAAGTGTACGTATCGTTCACAAGTAATATAGTTTGGTAAGACTGAATATCGTCCTCAGAGACTGGTTATCAAGTACCGATTATCTAAGCTTTAGTTTCTATTTGGTGAACGTTAATTTGTTTGTATTTTTATCAAATAACTAAGGCTAAGTAATTGCAGAAAATATACTAATTATGATAATACTTTGGTTTAAATCAGTTATGAAAGAATTAGGGCTTCAAATATCCTCAACTATCCACTATTTTCATCTTTAATGCAACTAGAATGACTTCTTCTTTTACGTTAAGATATCGGTTAACTAGACTGCCTTATATTCCAGTTAGGATATATAATCACACAACCCCAGTGCAGAACCCTTCTATATTTCTATGATAGGATTTACCACATAGGAGAATTAAGAACAATAACATATAATGCTACACAAGTATCGGAGTACTTTCGTCCGCGATTTTAACCTATGTCTATTCAATTACAGCATATCCAAATCTCTCCTCTCGGTTCTTGATTCGAAATCATATAGATTATGATAATTAATGGTCAGTTAACTATCAAACATTCATACCAAATATTAAATAAATCTTAATCAAGCGAAGAATAAATCAAACTAATGCATTAATTCATGAAATAGAGTTTCAAACGATTCAATAGGAAAGCCCTAATAAAGTGTTTAGCTCCTAGTCATAGTCACGCTAAGAACTAATACAAACCAACATAAACTGAAACAAAAACAAAGAAAAGAAAAGAAACTTGAACCAAATGCTCCAATCCTGTGTTGTAGCCTCCCCAAAGTATGATTTAGAATTATGTACAAGATGCATAATGAGGCTAGGGTTTAGGGATTTTATAGTTGAGAAAATATTGCATTGTGAATCCTGAAAACGTGTCAAATTCGGCTCAGAATTGGAAAAAACCCGCCTCGGCCCTGCAGGCTGGCGCCGCGATGCCTAAAATCTTGAGGAAAATTTGGCTCGCAGCAGTTGGGGCGCCGCGGCGCCGGTGGCTTCTCTTTCCCGGATTTTTTGATTTTTGTCATTTTCTCTTCCGGACTTCGTCTGATTTCTTCTATACTTCCCGGGACTTCATAGGCTTCATTTCTTTACCCTTTTAGTGTGCAATTCCCTCTCAATTAAGCTCATTTCCTCTTCTTTTTACCATTTCTCCATTTATGACCGCTGTGACTCAAAAGAAAGAAAAACTACCATAATACTATACTAAACACAGACAAAATGAGTAAAATACTAACTAAAAATGACTCAAAAAGGTATATAAAATATGCCTAACACATTCTCTCACCAAATTATCCCAACTCATTTGTCTCTCTTTGGTCCTAAAACGGATTCCCTAATACAGGCTAATAAATCTACTCTCTTTGCTAAGCATGCTTAACTCCATCTCAAGCCTTTCTACTTCCTTGCATAGATCATGATGCTCAAGTTTCGATCTTCTACATTGTTCCTCAGTAACTCTCAGACCAAGGCTAAACTTGTTCGACCTCTAGTAATTTCTCTGAGACTTCTTTCCAACAGTACATTATTGTTGTCTTCATAATTAGCCCCATCCGTATAGGTTGAATATTGTGCTGAACTTTTCTAAAATATTCAACTCACAAGAAAAGCGTATCGCTCGCTTTTAGGGTTCTTTAACAACCTCGTCTTTCTTTCTAACCTATCATCCACGAACATGACACGATATTCCTCGTTGAGCCCAACATCCTAGGCCCACCTCCAGGCCCACGGTACATGGGCCACTAGCACCAGGCAAACTTCTCCACGACCCAACAACAAGCCTACGATCCCATGACCCCTGCCGAACTAAGTCATACTTATAGCACTATGAATCTCCAGCAGCCCGACGACGCATGATACATGGATACAAGTGTCACATCCCACCTCACTCGCGACTCTGGTAATCTCCCTCACCTATTTAATTTGAACAATCCTCAATTTATTTTGGTCGGCAATGGTAATCGTATTACAATTCAAGGCTACCACACCACTCAAACACAACCACCTCACCCACCCTTTACCCTAATAAATGTCATGTATGCTCCTATGATTAAAAACTTAATCTCTGTTAGAAAATTTGCTAGTGATAATTATGTATCTATTGAGTTTGACCCTTTTGGTTTTTCTGTGAAAGACCTATGTACGGGGACAACTCTTATGAGATGTAATAGTGTGGAGGACCTATATCGTTTCTCATCCAATTCTGCCGCAAGTGTCAATCCACCTACCTCCCTAGGTGCAATCTCAATCAACTTGGCACAATAGACTTGGACACTCGTGAACACCAGTTTTTAACTTTCTTAGAAGTCACAATTTAATTCAATGTAATAAAGGGAAATTTGCCCAATTTTTTTATTCTTGTCCTCTAGTAAATCATGTTAGACTTCCGTTTACGTCATCCTTAAGTGATATTTTTTCTTCTTTTGACATCATTTATGCGGATTTATGGACATCCCCCATTACTAACAAACTGGGTCATAAATATTATTTGGTTTTATTAGAAAACTTCTGTTAGCGATTTTCCAAATGCTCACGCAAGTGTACGTATCGTTCAAGTAATAAAGATCTGTAAGATCGAGTTTATCGTCCACAGTGACTGGTTTATTAAGTACCGATTATCTATCCTATGGTATCTATTTGGTTGACGTTCTTTGGTTTTAGATTTATGATTAAGAATTATGACTAAATGCAGAAAATAAACTAAAGATTATAATACATTGAGTTTATAACAGTTATGAAGGGAATAGGGCATCCAATCTCCTCAACTATCCACTCTTTCACGCGTTAATGCAAGGCTAATGACTTTTCTTCTTATTAAGATAACATGTTAACTAATCTGTCATTACATTCCGATTAGGACATACAAGAGCTCAACCTTGTGCAGAAACCTTCTATATTTCTATGATAAGTTTTACCACACAGGAGGATTAAGAACAATAACCTTAATTACTACACAAGTATCGGGGTACTTTCGTCCACGATTTTAACCTATGTATAGACAATTATAGCTTATTCAAATCTCACCTTTCAGACTTTTGATTCGTAATCATGTAAGTTATGCCAATTAATATCTAGTTAAATATCAAGCAATCATAACAATATTGAATAGATCTTAATATGCTGAAGAAGAAATCAATAACTAATGCATTAACTATATGAACGAGTTCCAAGAAGATTCGATGGAAAACCCTACTAAAATATTTAGCTCCTAAACATTGTCATGTCAAGAACTAAATTACAATCCAACATAAACTGAATTAATGTAAAGGAAAGAAAATAACTTGAACAATAAGATGTCTCCAATTGTAGCTTGTAGTCGTCGTTCTCCTCTCCAAAAGTCGCATCCTCTAATAATGACAGGGTTTAGGGTATTTATATCTGAGAAAAACCTTGTTTCGGACCCTTTTACCCTTGTCAAAAATCGACTCGGATTCTGATTTTTACTCGTCGGCACCGTGGTGCTAATTGGCTGAAATCACTGGCAGCCTACTGGAAATATGGCACCGCGGTGCCTTCGACGGTGAATCAACTTCGGACTTTCGGCAATTTTTACGCCTCGGTGCTAATTTTCTTGACCGTGATTCCATGGCACCGCGGTGCCTCTCTGATTCGTGTCCGGTTCCGCCTGATTTGTTCTATTCTTCGTGGCACTTTTTAGGTTTCATTCCTTGGGTTGTGCTTGTGCAATTTGCATCTCAATTAACCTCATTTCGTCCTCAAAAGTGGTATTTCTCCTTTATGACCGTTGTGACACAAAATGAAGGGAAAACGCACCTAACACTATACTAAACGCATAATAAAAGGGTAAAATACTAACTAAAAAGAACTCAAAAGTGTATACAAAATACACTTAACAAACACCCCCAAAATTACACTTTACTCGCCCTCGAGTAAAACACTAAACAAAAACAAGAATAAAAAAATAAGAGACTCAATGACCTGGATCAAGTAGCTATAGCAATGCTTCTTTAAAATCATGGATGAAAGTTGAGATAATATGTTAGAACATACATATCATGAATATTTAGCAATCTAGGGTTTCAAGTTAGATATTTCGCAAATTTACTTAGATCATGATCAATGAAAATACAAACACCTAACCTATGCATGTCAATTTCATTCCATCTTTCCCAAAATGCTATAGATTTGTCTACTTGCTATTCTTCACTAATCATAAACATACATATTAGAAATCATCAGGGCTTTCACGGGTTGTAATGTAGGCTTTGGCTGGGGCAGGTAAAAATAGGCATTAAGGCTCAATTATGTACCATAAGCATTTTTCATTCAACTCTTTTTCCTTCTTTTTGACTATCTTTTTAATCTCACACCTATTTTTCTCCCATCTTTTCTTTTGAGAGAATAAGATACATTATAAATAACAAGCACCCCAAACTTAGGCTTTTGCATAATTTACATTGGGGTGCATCAAATTTTCACTCTCTTTTTATCTCTTTTTCAACACTTCTCAATGCAAGAATTTTCAATTATAACTTTTGACACAAACAGTGAATCATATGGTGTCAAAGAAAAATATTATTTAGGCTTAAAGGAGCTGACTAAGGATACAATTTATGTCAGGATATGTAATGAATGGTCAGAAGGGCTATCAACGAAATGCCTGAATCATCTCCCTAAACATGTATATCTTAACCATTTCGCCTCAAATAACAAACAAACATATTTCTGGACATTTTAATATTTCTTTCCATAACTGACACACATATGCTAAGCACAAATATCCCAAATAATTAGATGTTATGAATTTTTGGCATATCCAACTTAAGCACACAGATTTTTGCTTTCAATTCCATTACATTATCCCACTTATCCACTCAATATCTTTAGCAACTACAACATGCATGATCCATAAAAAAAATTATGACTCACAAACACATAAAACAACACAAAGACAAATCAAAAAGACTAAAAAACAATAGGACAAAATAAGACACCCCCCAAACTTAATCGACACATTGTCTCCAATGTGTGAAGACTAAAAATAAAGTGACAACTTACTGACACAACACATCGGTCATACGGAGGTCTGGGGGGAAGGACAAATTATCGCAGACATCGCCAAGGAGGAACCGTCCTTGACCTCAGACCGATGCTAATTTCAGAAAAATTCCAGTGTCCGCATTGTGAAGCCTTCGCCCTTCGGAGAGAGTCTCTGCCTTTATCTGTCATCCAAAAACACTAACATATCAGATCGTGAGACTATTAAAGACAAAATGAAATAAATAAAACAAAAATAAAAATAAAAATATTGGGTTGCCTCCCAAGTAGCGTTTTCTTTAACGTCTTTTAGTCGGACGCAGATTACTTACTAAATCAATGGGGTAGAGTGTCCCCTCCGCATATCCATTTTAGCACCATTCTATTTCTCCTCATTCTCTTCTTTTTCACAGTTCTGATTTCATAGGAGTTCAATTCTTTTTCATCAATAGCTAGTTCAGAAATCTTACCATCAAGTTCTCCATGCTACTTTAGTGGTACCCCACGAGCATCAGTACTTGTGAGACTTTTCTTAGGCACAACCTTATCCACTACCCCAATAGCAAAACATTTGGCATCGACTTGAGGTTCAGTGGGCTGCTTGAAAACTTTCAACACCATTTCCTCACCTTGAACTCTGAGCTTTAACTCCTCATTTTCAAAATCAATGAGGGCTCTCCCTGTGGCTAGGAATGGTCTCCCAAGGATCATGGACATATTTTCATCTTCCTTCATGACTAAAATGAGGAAATCGGCAGGAAGGATGAATTTGTCCACTTGTACCAACACATCTTCAATAATTCCTTGGGGATGCACAACTGAATGATCAGCTAGCTGCAAGGTGACTGTGGTTGGTGATGTGCGATTTATACACACGCCAAACGCAAGTGCACGTATCGGGACAAGTAATATACTCTAGGTAAGACCGAATATCGTCCTCAAGGACTGGTTTTCAAGTACCGATTATCTATGCTTTAGTTTATATTTGATTAACGTTAATTGAGTTGGAATTCTAAACTAATAATGCAGGAAATAAACTAATTATAAAAATACTTTGAATTAAATCAGTTATGATGGAGAATTAGGGCTTCCAAGATCATCAACTATCCACTATATTCAATCATTAATACAATTAGACTGACTTCTTCTTCTACGTTAAGATAGCAGGTTAACTAGACCGTTTTATACTCCTGTTAAGGTAATATAAACACTCAACCCCAATGGAGAACCCTTCTACCTTTCGGTGACAAAATTGACTACAAATGAGGATTAAGAGCAATAACATATTAAGCTACACAAGTATCGGGGTACTTTCGTCCACGATTTAAACCTATGTTTATTCAACTATAGCATATTCACAATCTCCCCTTTCGGCTTTCGATTAGAAATCATATAAGTTATGATAATTAGTGATCAATTAATTATCAAGCAATCAAAACAACTATTGAATAAATCTTAAACAAGTGAAGAAGAAATCATCTAATTTATTAATTCATGAATAAGAGTTTCAAGAGAATCACAAGGAAATCCCTAACAAAGTAATTAGCTCCTAGCCATAGTCACGCTAAGAACTAATATAATCTCCATATATGAACTGAAATAAACAAAGCAAAAGAAAGAAAAGAAAAATACTCAAGAACAAGTCTCCAAGCCTTCTAGCATCCAAGGATTGTGTTGTGGAATATTTACAAGATGAAATGGAATGGAATGGTGGATGGAGAATGAGATGGGTGATGGATTGTAGGATGGTAGGATTTTCGATGATGCTAATGATGTAGAGACTATTTATAACCCAAGAATCCTTTAGGTAAAGGGTTAGGGATTATGTAGGTAGGAAAGGTTATGAAATCCTTTTAGGTAAAGGGTTTAGGAAAAGTTATCCCTTTTGGACTCTGAAAATGTGTCAAATTCGGCCCAAAACTCAGAAATCCCGCGTCGGCGCGCCTGCGTTCAGTCAGCCACGGCGCTGAAAATCGAGAGCTTCAACGGCTTGATGGTCGGCGCCACACGGTCTGCCGCCAGAGCTGGCGCCGGTGACGGAATTCTTCCGGATTTTTCGTTTCTTCGTCCTTTGTTCGTCCGGTCTTCGTCTGATCTCCTCTATAATTCCCTAAACTTCTTAGACTTCATTTCTTGGCCCTTTTTGTGTGTAATTTCATCTCATTTATGCTCATTTCATCTCCTTTTCGCCATTTCTCCATTTCTGACCGTTGTGACACAAAAGAAAGGAAAACGACCCTAATATTATACTAAACATAAATGAAATGAGTAAAATACTAACTAAAAATGACTCAAAAAGTGTATATAAAATACACCGATCAGTTGGCCTTGCCTCCCCCAAACTAAGTCTTCTGAACACAGAGAGGGGCATGAGGTTTACACTTGCCCCCAAGTCACACAAGGCTTGCTTGCATGTCACATTCTCTATGGTGCAAGGTAGGGTGAAACTCCCTGGATCTTTCAACTTAGGGGGAAGTATCTTCTGCAGGATAGCACTATTGTCTCATAGTCCGCCAACTTTCTCTTCTTAAACAGGATGTCTTTCATGAATTTCACATAAGCTGGCATCTGCTCCAAAGCTTCAATGAATGAGAGATTGATATGAATCTTTTTGAAGACCTATAAAAAATTAGAAAATTGCTTGTCTAAGGACATCTTTTGCAGTCTTTGAGGGTAAGGAATTTTGTCAGTATACTCCCTCATCACTGCGGGTGGAGCCTTCTCTAAAATAGGGTGGTCATCAGTAACCCCCTCATTCTCTGCCTCAGCTGCTTTCTCCAACTCTTTTTTTAGCCACTGATTTAGGTGCAACCTGTTCTAACTGTTTTTCGCTCCTCAGGCTTATTTCCTGGCACTGCTCCCTTGGATTCACCACAATATCGCTGGGAAGGTTTCCTTGTTCTCTTTTATTCAGCATGCTCGCCAGCTGTCCAACCTGTGCCTCCAAATTTCGGATAGATGACCTAGTTTCTGTCATGAACTGAGTCTGCGAATTTGTGAGTGTTAGCACTGCTGCTTTTAGTTCATCAGTCTTCTCTTGTGGCTGTTGGTTCTGGTGTTGGCCCTGAAACTGTGCTTGCTACCCTTGTTCATTCCTCCAAGAAAAGTTTGGGTGATTTCTCCACCCCTGATTGTACGTATTGGAGTAAGGTTGTTGTAGGGTCTCTGAAAATTTCCCACTGCTTGAACCTGCTTCATGGACACATTATTCGGATCCACTGATGTACACCTATCAAAAGTATGGGGACCCCCACAGATTTCACATCTTACTGGTGTCTGAACCGCTTTAACTGCCATGGTGCTCTGTTGCATCTGTTTTGTCAAAGTGGCTGCGCAGTCAATGCAGTCATAACATCTAGTTCATGAATCTCATCCACTTTTCTACTGTTCATTGATCTCTCATCGGCCCCCTGATGGTTGTTTGTGGCCATGTCCTCTAGCAAATCATGTGCCTCATTGACACTCTTTTTCATGAACGTACCTCCTGCTGCAGCATCAATGATGGTACGAGTTATACCACACATCCCATTGTAAAATATGTGGACTAGCATCCACTTTCCAATCTCATGATGCGGGCACTTCCTCTGCAAATCTTTAAACCTCTCCCATGCATCATATAATGGTTCTCCCTCCAGTTATTAAGCTCACCTCTAAGTTTTGCTGCTTTGGCTGGAGGAAAGAACTTGACAAGAAAATCTTGAGCCAAGTCTTGCCATGTGGTGATGGAGTTCGCCTGTAGTGAATTCAGCCAACACTTTGCTCTATCCCTGAGTGAGAATGAGAAGAGTCTCAATCGAATGACATCATCATTAACACCATTATATTTAAACGTTGCACACAACTCCAGAAAATTTGCTAGATGCAAATGAGGATCTTCAGACGGTAATCCCCCAAACTGAACTGAGCTTTGAACCATGTGCAATATGGTTGGTTTGATCTCAAAATTGTTGGCTTCAACAGCTGGAAGCCTGATGCAAGTTTGTACCCCCGTAATGGTTGGCATCACATAGTCCCCCAAGCTCCTTTCTGCAGGGACTTGTCTTAAGACAGGTGGTAACTCATCATTCACCAAATTATTGTTTCGTTAATCTCTCATTGCTAAGGAATCAACTGTTTTTTTCTTTTTTCTGTTCTGTCTGCACAATATCTCAATCTCAGGGTTCATAGGGATAGGAATGTCAGCTCCTCTCCTACTTCGCATAAACCAAGTTCCTGAGACTAATCAAAAACAACAAACAGATCACGATAAACAGCACTCAAGCAAAAATAAAAATAAAAAACCAAATTAGAAATAAGAATAGATAAATTGATATTAACAGTACGCCAGTCCCCGGCAACGGCGCCAAAAAGTTGTTAGAGATTTTCCAAATGCCCACGCAAGTGTACGTATCGTTCAAGTAATGAAGATCTGTAAGACCGAGTTTATCGTCCACAGAGACTGGTTTATTAAGTACCGATTATATATCCTATGGTATCTATTTGGTTGACGTTCTTTGGTTTTAGATTTATGACTAAGAATTATGACTAAGTGCAGAAAATAAAATAAAGATTATAATACTTTGAGTTTATAACAGTTATGAAGGGAATAGGACATTCAATCTCCTCAACTATCCACTCTTTCACGCGTTAATGCAAAGCTATTGACTTTTCTTCTTATTAAGATAGCAGGTTAACTAATCTGTCATTAAATTCCGGTTAGGACATACAAGAGTTCAACCTTGTGCAGAAACCTTCTATATTTTTATGTTAAGTTTTACCACACAGGAAGATTAAGAACAGTAACCTTAATTACTACACAAGTATCAGAGTACTTTCGTCCACGATTTTAACCTATGTCTAGACAATTACAGTATATTCAAATCTCATCTTTCAGACTTTTGATTCTAAATCATATAAGTTATGACAATTAATAGCTAGTTAATTATCAATCAATCATAACAATATTGAATAGATCTTAATATACTGAAGAAGAAATCAATAACTAATGCATTAACTATATGAACGAGTTTCAAGAAGATTCGATGGAAAACTCTACTAAAGTATTTAGCTCCTAAACATTGTCATGTCAAGAACTAAATTACAATCCAAACTAAACTGAAATAATATAAAGGAAAGAAAATAACTTGAACAATAAGATGTCTCAATGTGAAATCCGGAAAAAAATAATAATATATAGTTGTGGTTGAGTTAATAAATATATATATATATATATATAAGAAAACAAAGAATAAATTGCATGGGATAGAGTTAGTGTTAAAGTTGGATAAATAGATAGATGAAATGAAAATAAACAAAAAAAAAAATGCAGCATGCACGTACGTCCACCCCTTCCCTTCCCCCCTTTTCATTTCCCCTCTAACTCTTGTCCTTCCACCTCTCATAGGTTATACAAACACTTCAACTTATATAGTGTATTTAGTACAAAATAAAGTACCTAATACAAGGAATATAAATCAGGAAAATAATCAAGTGAACAAGAAGGAAAAAAATCAAGAAAATATCAAGGGAGGAAGGAGAACAAGAAAATTAGGGAATACTAGGGAGCAAGGGTACCTTGTAGCAACCGAATAACAATCTTCACACTTACAAGGTGAGTTTTCTCACTCAGAAATTCTTGGTAACATCCTTTATTTTAAGTTCAATACATGTTAGAATAAGAATTGAGTGTTGAAAAGAAATATTGAACTTTTGATTGTTTAGACAACTAGTTGCGTCATGAACTTTACGAACTGTTCTCACTGAGTTATAATTGTTAAAATTTGATGAAATTCGGAAGAGTGGTACACCCCTCTATTATGATCATATAGAACCAAAAATGAGGTAAAATGGACATACGGTTTGAAAGTTATCATAGTTCAAAGTTCCTGCCTTAGATTTGGCCGAAATTCGGAAAGACATAATTACGAACTGTTTTTATTGAGTTTTACTTACTAGAATTATATGAAAATTTACATGGTTGTAAATATCTCTGTTACGGAAAGATATAGATAAATAGTTATTAAAACGGACTTACGAGTTGAGAGTTATTGTAGTTTGAAGTTGCTGCATCGGATTCATCAGAATCCAGAAGGGCAGGACGTTGAAACGTAAAACTGTACTAATATGTGGGGAATATGAAAATTTGTGCTAAATGAAAGTTCTAGATAGCTCTGTTGTGGACATTTTGAGACCTTACGGAGGTCTATCCGACTTACGGATTGAGAGTTATCTCTGTTTAAAGTTTCTGCCTCGGATCTATCGAGATCCAGAAAGAGCAGCGAATAAAGGTGTAAAACTGTACCAAATGGTACAGAATATGAAAGGATGGTTCACATGGAGACGTGTAGCTCTCTGTTCTCGTCGTTTTGAGATTTTATGGGGCTTGAACGGGTTTACAGATTTGGAGTTATGACTATTCTAAGATTGGGTTCTGTTTAATAAAAATTCTGCCGAAACAAATTTTATGTGGCTGTTTTGAGGATAAATTTGTGTTAGTTACCCAAAGTAGTTTTAAATGAAATTTGGTACTGTGAAAGATCTCCGTCTTACCTTAGTTTCCGCTTGAGAAACACCTTAGTTGGAGTTATGGTTAAAAAGTTATAATCGTTACAAGTATGAATGACAGAATGTTGGGAAAGAGAATATTATTTATTCGATCTTCTGAAAAATATGAAAAGTGAATACGTGTTCACATAAATATATAACTATAAACATAATGGATCGGGTTGCACGCCGCAACAAAACGTAAAGTGAATACGCGTTCACAAATACGTAAATATAATGGGTCGGGTTGCACGCCGCAACAAAACGTAAAGTGAATACGCGTTCACAAATACGTAAACATAATGGATCGGGTTGCACGCCGCAACAAAACGTAAAGTGAATACGTGTTCACAAATACGTAAACATAATGGATCGGGTTGCACGCCGCAACAAAACGTAAAGTGAATACGTGTTCACAAATACGTAAATATAATGGATCGGGTTGCACGCCGCAACAAATATGAAAGATGAATACATGTTCACCTATATATAAATACGAAAAGTGAATACGCGTTCACAAATATATAAATGTAATAAACATGTGGAAATGCAGGGGAATGTCTTAACGTATAATACGAGATAAAATGAAGTGTTAGTTAAACCGAGAATTTCCTATGAGGAGTTGTTGCATATTTAAAAATGTTGTAACCTGATATGTTTTTGCAATATGCTTATTGCGTTATAATGTGATTGCACTTGGAATATTGTGGTGTTACTTTGAATTGCAGGGTAAGGTTCTCACCACCCGGATGGTAGTGACTTTATTTAACATGTTTCGTGAAAGCGTGATAGAGGAAAGGTTCCACGCCAAGGCTAGCGATCGTCCCGACCTCTTGTCATACCAAGTCCATTGTTTCGGCTTGTACTGTCGAGTTCGAATATCGCCCAATGTCTCGGAAAATGCCCGTGTGGAATGGTCTCCCTTCCAACTTAGAATAATATTTGTCAGTATGTCTATGTAGAAACAATATTTGCACGAGCATGGGCTCGCGTTATATTTTCAATAAAGTCATAAACAAATTTCTTTATTGTTATTTTTATTAATATCTCCGTATTTGAATATAAGTTTAAATTTCTAAATAAAGAGAATTAAATGGTGCTCCTGGTGGAAAATAATTGTCCAGGTGCCATCACGCCCTAAGTAAAGACTTAGGAAAAGTCGGGGCGTGACACTCAAATTGTAGCTTGTAGTTGTCGTTCTCCTCTCCAAAAGTAGTATCCTCTAATAATGACAGGGTTTAGGGTATTTATATCTGAGAAAAACCTTGTTTCGGACCCTTTTACCCTTGTCAAAAATCGACTCGGATTCTGATTTTTACGCGTCGGCACCGCTGTTGATTGTCCGCAGCGGTACTAATTGGCTGAAATCATCGGCGACCATCGGAAGTATGGCACCGCGGTGCCTCTTTTCTGGACCGCGGTGCCTTCGACGGTGAATCAACTTCGGACTTTCGGCAATTTTTACGCCTCGGTGTTAATTTTCTTGACGCAGTTCCATGGCACCGCGGTGGTGCTTGGCCAGGCACCGCGGTGCCTCTCTGATTCCTGTCCGGTTCTGCCTGATTGTTTTATTCTTCGTGGCACTTTTTAGGCATCATTCCTTGGACTGTGCTTGTGCATTTGCATCTCAATCAAGCTCATTTCGTCCTCAAAAGTGCTATTTCTCCTTTATGACCGCTGTGACACAAAATGAAGGAAAAACGCACCTAATACTATACTAAACGCAGAATAAAAGGGTAAAATACTAATTAAAAAGGACTCAAAAGTGTATACAAAATACACTTAATAACTTCTCTCACTTTCTTTAGGTCTATCCACTCAATTATAAGTCTCAAGTTTACTCCATGTTTCTTGAATTTTGAACATATGTTAAAATACAGTTTGAAAAGCCATAAAATCGTTTCAATATGACAATGGTCATGAGTTTAACAATTCTCCCTTTTATAAATTTTGTGCGGACAATGGTATGGTGTTTCGATTCTCGTGGCCTCTTACCTCACCTCAAAATGGTAAAGCCGAAAGAATACTCCGCGAGAAGTCTCCAACCAATAAAAATTACACTATTTTACATAAATATTTGTACAGGTGTTGTAGGGTCATCAGTTTTTGGCAATGTCACTCAACTTCCTTAATAGGGCATCATTATAATCACCATCACTCATTCGGCAAATCAAATTTATTCACTGTATTTCTGACATTAAATATTCTACAGGATTTGTAAGAAAGAGTTGGTATTTATATTTATAATTGATGGATTAGTCTTGTATTAGTAAAGAAAATAAGGTAAAAGGTTTGTTTAATATACGTATTAATGAAATTGTTGGCACTTCATGCGATCATTAAAGTAAAATTAAAATATTATTAAATAAGTATTGTTAGATTTTTAAATTAAAAATATCAATATTGACTTATCGATCAAATTTATCTTTTCTATATTTTTTAATTATAACACTATTATTGTTTTAATTATATTTTTCAAGGTGATACCAAATGAAAAAATAAATCTAGTTCAACAAATTTAATATCAAACAAATGACCCTCCTTAGTTTTGATCATATTCACTTTCCCTTCTTAAAATTTTGATCTATTTTTTCTTCTTTTTATTATTTTTCTTGATTATCTACTCTTTTATTTCTTATATGTTTTTTAATATTTTTCATTTTAATAATTTTCTTATGTAATCCTATCCTTCTTTATACTTATCCTAATATTATTTCTGGCTCCCCTTATCAACTTTCTTTTTATTTCTTTACTTTTATTTATCAATTCCTCTGAAAATCAGTAATTATTATTATTCTTCCTTACAATAATCAAATTAATTTTTCTTTCTCCTTCTACTAATTCATTACGGGAAATGCCAAAATTAATTTTTCTCTTAACTAAATTTTACATTTATTTTTCATGATTTATGTATCATATTAAAAATTAAAAAAAATAAATTCATAAATAATTTTGCTTATAATTGATTATCTTCCTCTTCCATCTCCCACTTTTTTATGTTAAATTTTTTCTTAATTAAAAATTTCATGGCTTTATTTTATATATATATATATATATATATATATATTATATATATATATTGATTTGGTTACATATACGGCTTGGTACAGAATCTTAACTTAATATAGAAATTTTACAAGCAAAAAAAAAAAACATTACAAAGTTGTCTGATTAAATGTTGCTTTTTAGTAATTCAAGGTATAATTAGCCATTTTCCTATGAGTACTCAAATTGGATATATGCACTTCTTTTTTAGTATCTCATTTTGATATCTCTATACTCCATTGTTTACATTTTTGACATAATGCCTTTCATCTTTCTTTTTTTTCCTTTCCAATTTTCGTTGAATTATTGCTCAAGTATTGTCATTAAATTTTGACAAAAACCCACACCCAAGTTTTTACATTTTGGTTCATGATTTAGCCCAATGATTTAATCAGGGAAGCACACTTTCACACCATCATGTTGTTAACCTACTGTCCAAAATTTTCAACATTTTTATTGGTTTCTCCGTACTAAGAATTTTTTCATACTCAGAACTTGTACCTGAGACATCTGATTAATGGAGCAGCAGTCCCATCCACTCACAACATACTAGAGTGGAAAAAATTTGAAAAGTTATTTTAAGTGTTTGTTTGCTTGACTAGACTATTATTTAGAATACAAATTTAAAATATGAAATTTGAAGTTTGGCAAATATATTTTACGAGTTTTATCAAGTTTTCAGTCAACATTTCATGTCCAGATACAACTTCGACTTCCAAATATTCTTAATCAACTTAACTTCTTTTTATCTAATATCAACCCATTCATGTCAAAACGCCTCCTTTCCTGGAGAAGTTAAAGAAGAATCCCACAACTTTATGTTCTATTTACTCTGAAAGATAATGGAGAACAACTCTCTACAGGTATCGTTTTTGTAGAACGATATCCCACATTTGCTTACTTGTTTGCATCGTCGAATTGGAAATTTTGAACTCCCTCTTCAGTTGGGTGCAAGTAATTGTTCAAGCCATTAATTTTTTTTGGGCACCCGTTCTGCATGGAGAAATGGTTTTTTGGTCCATTACAAACCTTTTTTAGGTTTAGGTAAGCCATAGATCCTCATTTTTTAGACATAAGAGATCTGAAAAGACTATTTTCATCTATTCAAATTGTAAGAGGACGAGAGGGAGCTCATTTCCTCCGTTCTGCAAGAAATGTTTTATTAGCAGCCAAGCATAGAGCATAATCATTGTTATTGTTACCTCTATTTTTTAAGCATCAATGGTACCTCTATCTGTTGTGGCCTGCATATCCTAACAATGTAAAACTATGTTCTCCAGCGTATTTATTTTTCTTTTGCCAAATATTTCCTTCGCAGCACACGCTCGAGGTTTTAGAGCAAAAATACATGATAGTGTCCACTATTGGAAATAAGTCTTGAGAAAATATAAATGCACTAGCACACATCTGTTGTGTTCAAGTAGTGTAAAATTGGTGATATGATGCTTTAAGATGGAATAAGTAGAGTATGCTGCAGAACCTTCGAGGACCATTGTGTGACAACAAACACACACACACACACACACACACATATATATATATATATATATATATAAATTGACAGTCTCACTTTTTTAACTGTGAACATACTAAGCAAACAGCATGACCAATAAAATTAGACTTTACAAAATTGGCTCTGCAGATATTTTAAAGGCTCTATATGCACCAAATGGTGAAAGCAAACAATTGTTACACGGGGCAGAGATAGTTGTATACTTGTATGGTATACGCAAGTGAGATAACACAAGATTGCACACGTGACTGATCCCTCGCCTTCAGAGTCATAGACCTACTATGAAACGGTACACAAATGCCAGACGATTGTTACACCCTTGAAGTACAATCCTGAGTGCTAAGCTCCAAAAAATGATGATCCGAAAATCCCCGAGGAGCAGTTTTGGACAGTTTGCAAGATAATGCACTCATCCCTCTACCTTCTCCACTTTAATACTAGACTTTTGCCTGCGAAGTTTGAACTCCGGACGTGCCCCTAACTCACAAATCAGTGATGTGCTCTTACCATGAGTTCAAAGCTCTGGGAACATTGCTAAGCTCCACGTTAGACCTCTTGCCCCACACACCCAAAAGCTCAAATAAAAAAAGACACAATAGCCAAAAGGGTGCGCAGCTATTCAAGTTGTCCCAAAAGCTTCAGTTAAAATGTAACGAAAACCATGAACAGATTGTACCAAGGGAAAGCATGGACATGCTAAGACAAAATCATTATAACGAAGGAGATTTCTTTCCTTCCTCCTAATTTCGTCAATAACCTAAATTCCAATATATAAGACATTCAATATCGCCATGGAACACTAAGCATTTCTATCATCAATCCAGAAGAAATCAGTAGCTCATCGAATTTAACCCTGAAACGGCTATCTAATACCAACAAGTTGCTTAGCAAATCTAAAGATGAACTCAAAACAATTTACCGCATGATCAGACAAGCAACTCTAAGAATTAGTACGCAGCATCTCCAACTTATCATTACAAATATATTGATCACATCCTATGCACCAGATAAAACTGAATCTTTCGTCAATCAGGATATGAAACATAACACCCGTGCTCAGCAAAGGACAACGCAGACACTGACACGGAAACAAAAGCTAAATGCTAATATCCAATAACCAGTTTTTCCAGTGCAAAGAGGAAAGGCCGGTCCTAATAAAACCATGCGTTTACAGAGAAATGTTGAACATGAAACCGCAAAGCTGGCAAAACATCTAAATATGTAATCTTCAAGTCAAATTGGTCCTACAGAGAAGGGTCGTTCCAAAATTTAGCTCGATCGATGAATTTTGTAGCATAGCCTTTGGTAGTTAGTAATAAAGGTCAAGCGCACAAATCTATCATATCACCTGTAAAGACGCACAATTCAATGGTTTCCACGATGCCCACCACCTGACCTGGCACCAGGACGGCGAGCAAATTGCAGCCTTAAGTTGGCTGAATCACGGTCATGCTCGTCGAATTTATAACCTGCAAGATTGAGATATACTATCTCACGCCGTGCACACCATTGATGATTTAGGTACAGACACACAAACGTGTAATTTAGTGTTCGTTGTCCGAAAACTGCATGGGATTGCTTAATAGAAAATAATACCCGCAAACACCCCGTGGAATTTGCAACTGAAATTCATCAGGCCAAACAAACTCAAAGCCTGTAAAAGCTATAAACAGTACCTTCTGCAAATCTTTTTTTACCTTGATTCCCTTTCAATTACTAGGGAAAAAATTAACATGCAAGTCACTCAAAGAAACAAAATGAAAAACTACAGAAGATGTGAATAAAATGGACCTCTCTCTCCTTGTTGAGGCAAGAAAGATGAGAAACCTTTTTTTTGGCAAAATCATAGTAATTTTTTTGGGCATGCTTCAATTGGAATGCAGATTTGCTCCCCACTTATCAAGAGGAAAGGGAAGGAATAAGACAAACAATATCCATTAAATT
The DNA here is from genome assembly GCA_029844215.1 of Przewalskia tangutica. Lineage (NCBI taxonomy): Eukaryota > Viridiplantae > Streptophyta > Magnoliopsida > Solanales > Solanaceae > Przewalskia > Przewalskia tangutica. The sequence continues at coordinate 3,455,971 of CM056732.1, forward strand.
AGTTGCTAGGGCTACATATGAAAAAAACATAGTCATTTTTGTCTATGGAACCTTCTGTGTTCCTCACGAATGGTAGGAGAATCTTTCATGCTAGAAACATAGAACCTATAAGTCTGAATGCAGGTAGCCGAATAAAGAGGGCAATCACAAAAGAGTCTACAATCAGATGCATCCAGTTAAATGAAGCATGCAAACACCTAAATGATCGTAAAAGTACCATCAGCATTTAATCTGGATTTCACAGAGCCTAAAGAGTCCTGCTTAAGATAAATAATAGTCATGATTTGCACTCTCGACGGAGAAACTTGCAAGAGGAAGCTATGTTTCCCTACTTAGTAGCTATGGTAACCTTCCACTTCCATTAAAGCCTAACTTAAATGTGAGGAAGTTCTTAATTTTATAGCCATCATTACCCGAAGCTTATCAACCGGACAACCGTCCACTGCATCCCCCACCTCCTCCTTCCCAATTGTCTTCTCCAGTCACTCCGTATTTCAACTTTTAGAATTGCATCCCTCCGAACTCTGGTTGTACTTTTCGTTAAATAAGTTCTCATAGAAGACTAACTATATTACAAGCCTAAAACGAGATACATCAAAAGATTAATTTTACTAATGGTGGGTGTGGAAAGCTCACCTTGTAAAGTATCCATCGCAGTGGCTGCATGGGCTGGACTCACAAAATCAACAAAGCAAAGAACCAATGGATTCCCTCCGGGCTACATAAGTTGATAGAACAACGAATTCCTAATGAAACACCATAACAGAATTATGACTAGAAAGAAATATGCAGACGTGTTCTTACATGTCGTGGTTCTTTGATCACGAGTCTAACTTCTTTGTAACCTACAAATGGTCGAAATACATCTGCAAACTGAAGTCAAGGAAGGAACTAGAATGGTAAGTAAAATAGTGAAATGGAAAATCAATATAGAAGGATACGTGACACCTCTCTTCGGGTGCAATTAGCAGGCAACCCTTCCACAAACAATGTACTGCTAGCGTCAGGTGGAAGACGAGCTTCTGGTCTACCACCTCCAAACCCAATGGTCCTGCTTTTAGCAGCAACTGGTTCTGATCCCACAGTACCCACAACACGTGGACCGTCAATAGAATGATTGATTACTCCATTACTCACGGATCTCGCAGATTCACCACCAGCATAGGAGGAATTTTGCTGATAAAGTTTGAACAATATGTTCAGACTAATACATCATCAAGGAACCAAGCATAAAAGGAAATGAAAATTAACCACGCATAAAGTAACTAAAGATTAAGTACCCCGCTACGCAAGTATCGTTCATATGATGATTCAATAGGATCTGTAGTGTGATGCATTCCTTGTGCATTATTGTGGCTATAATTGCCAGGAATCTCAGGACCACTTGGAACATCTATGAAGTGACAACATAAATCATAGTATTACTTCTCGATACAGAAGAATTAGCAATAACTCAGATAAGTCCACTCACAATTTTGCTAGTAGAACACGCGTACAAAAAACAAGAAAGTAGTAACCTAAACTAGGCAAGACGATGTTCAAACATTGTCAAAATCAACACGAGAGAACAAAATGAAAACCAAGACAGCTACTTGGAGAAGATTTTGTCCACTTCTCCTCTTAATAAAAAATGTTGTCTTGTACTCCTGTTTGGATGAGCTTATGGCGTATAAGCCAAAAGCCACAAGTTAGGAATTCCATATGACTTTTGGCTTATTTCTTTTATACATTTTTTTATCTTACCCAAACACTACAAAAGTGATTCAAAGCTATTTTGGCTTAAAAACACCTAATATAAGCCAATCCAAACAGAATCAACTGCTGAGATTAACCACATTGCACATATATAAAAATTACTAATCTGAAGAAATGAAAAGTTGGAAATTTTCCGGCCATCATCGAATTTATGCCGACCAATGACAAAAGACCGCATCTTTTACTTGCTCCTTTTACTTGTATAAAAGACATCCATAAAAAAAAAAAAACTTTTCAAATTGCTAGCCTAATATATCCTCTCTCAAAGCACAATAAATCATTTTCGACAAAAACAACAACATCATACCCAGTGTAATCCACAAGTGGGGTCTGGAGAGGGTAGAATCCCGAACCTTACCCTACCTTGGAGATAGAGAGAGGTTGTCTCCGAAAAGATCATCAGCTCAAGAGAAAACACAATAAAAGATGTAAGACAAGAATTGATGAAAGTAAAGAAACCCAAGGTAAAATACAATAAATCCTTTTCGACTGACTAAAAAAAACCTAGGTTTTGCCAATTCCAAAGAAAACAAAGAAGTAAAATAAATTAACAAAATTTAATCACTTGAAAGAGCGAATGTAAGTAGATGTAGCTACCATATTCTGTCCGAGGGCGTTTTGAGGCGAGCGGAGGAAGAGATACCGGCTGTATCCGGACGTCAGTGACTCTCCAATAAGCATCCGCCATGTCACTCTAACAAAGATAGTGAATTCAATTTCGATAAACTCTGAGAATAAGAAAGGAATTAATGACCCAACACCTCGCTTTGCTGCTCTAATCCTCTAAGATCGGAGGAATGTCCCGATTTTACAGTAGTTCTATAAATCCGTCAAAGATCTTTTCTCAGTGTTTTTCCTACGTATGTCTGATATAACAAGTACGAAAGATATGTTGTCCAAATTAACCAAATTCTTATTGTTAATTTCGTATTAACCCTTGGGACTTAATCAAGTAAATTTTGTACTTCGAATTATTTGTTATGGTTATCAAAAATAGTGATCACAGATAATCTATAATTTTAAAAGTTTAAGACATAATTAATTATTTATTCTTCATTTTACTCTTAATAGAGTTTTGATTAATGAAAATGACATATAAATAGAGTAAATATTTAATTGAGAGAAATTATAACTTAGATATAAATAACGGTAAAGTATGTTAAATATCCATCCTTATTAATATTTCTTAAGAAAGCTATAAATCTATATAACGATTCATTCAAATTATTGTTTTGATGAATAAATAAAATAAGTAATTCAGAAAAGTTAAGTATAAAACGGAATAGAAAACTGTTATAAACAGGGAAAAAAGAGAATAAATATACAGGATAAAAGAAAACATCAGAACCAAGAAGCTAGGTATATATGCTAAGAAATAAAACTTAACCTAATTTACTCACTCATTTGAACAACTCAAACAAAAATTTAAAAAATAAAATCTTTTATTTATTTTAATTAAAAAATTATATATTGTATGGAGCTAAATATTATTTTCAAGTATTTTTAATAGATTTTTTTTGTATGGTGACACAATAGTGAAATAAATATTCTTTTCATATTATCAAGTTTTTATTTCAAGTTACAATTAAGCTAATTCAATTTTCATATCTAGCAATAAATTTTTTGATAACAATACATATGTATTGTATAGCAACAAATGACTAACATTTTATTAATTTGAAAGAACGTATTCCAAGTTATATAGTAATAAGAAATGTGCATACAAATTTATAAACTAAAACACATACTAATGATTAGTTATATAATAACATCAATTTTTTTGGGATCTTCGACTCTTGGATGTCTAAAACACATGCTTTAGTACCATTACTCTTCAATCACCCATGATCTGTGCAATCTACCTCTTGGTTGAATAAGCTCTCATAGAATATTAAAACATGATGATTCACAAGATTAATTTTACTAATGGTTATAGGGTTAAATCAACTCTTTGATGTGGAAATAGAGAAGGTGAACAAATCAAATTTGCCCCTGACTTCCGGAGATATTTCAATTGAACGAGGCATGACAATAATTATCACCTCCCTGCTCGTGTTACCTTTTACTTAGATGGAAAAGAAATGCAACATTGACTGCAATATGCATCATGGTTGTGAGGGCTATCATTGTTCAATTTTCTTCTTTGCACATATACAGAAGTATGTGCTGGCTAGGCCTATGCTCTATAGAAGATCCCTGATTTTTGCTGTCACTTTTATGTGCATTGTCACCGATGTTATTGCACTGTTTAAGGACATTCCTAATGTCAACGGTGATAAAAAAATTGGTATCCGATCTTTGAGTGTGCGCTTTGGCCAAGAACGAGTTTTTGGCTATGTATTAACATGCTTGTAGCTGCATATAGAGCTGCTATGGTGATTCGGGCTACTACTTTCTCCCTTTCCAAGACTGTCTTGGAGCAATTTTTACTTGCTTGCTTACTATTATTTGAAGCTCAATAGGTCGATATATCAAGTCAAGTATCAATAGCTTCTTTTTATATTTTTATAGGGAAGCTTTGGCCAAGAACGAGTCTCGGTGCTTATTTTGACGATTTTAAAACACAAAAAATGTTCATGAATATATGTAAGAGACTAAATTAAATCTACGTTCAAACATAAGAAATCTATTTTGTCATTTTTTCCTTGTATATGCACATCAACGTAAGGCAAATATTACTTGCACACAACATTTATATCATTTCATTATATTTAAGCAATTTGATAAGATTAACAAAAAAAATCTCTATATGTATAAATATATATACTCCCTCCGTCCCGAGATGTTTCACTGGATATGATCATAATTTTTGTCATTAGAGAGATTTAAAATTAAATATATTCATTAAAAAATAAAAAGTGTCTACGGTTCCGAAGAGCGAAGAAAAAGGTAAGTTAATTGAAACACATGAAGAGAAATGATATATCTATTGTTTAACGTGAAGTTAAAAGTATATTTACTTCATAAGTCAGAGTGGATCGATTGGGATACTCATTAAGGTCTTCGTTCTCCACAATAACAAAAGAGTCTCCATCTCGATTCCCCCTCTGTCCTATCCTCCATCATTGTCAAGAACAGTTGCTAAGAAAATTACTCCTATCTTCCTTGCAAGTGTACTACTTTTCCACAGCACAAAAGCTATGAATTTGGTATCTCCAAATCAATTGTCCCCTTATTTATTCCTCCATTTCCTATATAAATAGTTGCTTCACACATAATCAGATTCAATCCCTTCTCTTTCTTTGTTTAATTTCCATTATATACTCATCATCGCTTTGTTAATTAATGGCGGACACTTCCTATAGCCACCCTTTGTTTAGCTGCAGGATTTGCCAGAATCCGATCGCTCTTCGAGATGATCTTCTCTCTAAACGCTTTGTGGTACGTAATTATTAAAAAAAAATCAGTAATCTTTTTCCCTTTGTTTACGGCGCAGTTTCAGCTTAGCAAGGACATAATCGTAGATAGAAGTTAGGATAGAAGGCTAGTAGATATAGAGTGTTGTTCCCTATCTTTCGATTTCTGTTACTATATGCTACTTCTTGCAGTACTTCAATATTCATATTATTTTGTTGTAGCTATTGTTCCAAATGTTCTGATCATGAATTAATACTTTGTTAGGCAAAATCTGGAGGAGCATACCTTTTCAAGCATGCAATGAACGTAGTTGTGGGGAAAAAAGAAGATAGACAACTAATGACGGGTTATTTCAGTGTTGCTGATATATTCTGTAGCAAGTGTGGGCAAGAGTTGGGTTGGAAGTATGTTAAAGCTTATGATACTGCCCAGAAGTACAAGGAAGGTCGTTTCATTATCGAGATTGCCAAAATTCTCAAAGAATATTGATTGATCACTCATTATATGCACAAGTGATCGAGAATTTTAGTGTAGAACTGTAAATAAATAAAATTTCTGGCCAAGCTATTAATCATGATGTTAAAAATACTACGTTTAGCCTTTGTTTATCATGTTGCTGATCTGTAAAAAAGTACTAATGTTTTTTTAATATATGCAAGAAGCAGTTTGTCTTGGAAATTAACTAGCGTAATCATACAAGAACTTCCTTAATTTCCTTGTGGGTATATGCGTGAATGTTTTCACTGTTAATATGACAAAGTGAGCTGATATACAGATATAGACTCAACCCCAAAAACTAGCTTGTATGGTGAAAATTGTCCAAGTCCATATAAGGAGTTCATGTTAGACTATTTTAACACTCCTCCGCACGCACAGATCTCGTTAACTGGAGCGTGGACAATATAATTTGGGAGTCCAACATCGATAAACAAATAATTAGAATGAGTCTGTCTCTAATACTATTACCGATGTGAGACTCTTAACTGTCATCAAAATGTAGGAGTACAAGATAATAATGATAAGATGATATTTAATTTGTGGTCTAGTCAATTATATGTCATCCCTTAAGACTTTAGATGTTTGGATAACATAACATCTTAAGCAACCTCGGGAGACTTGGAAGTCTGATATTCTGATTAATTATATGTGGACCATGTGGCATAAGATTCGAAATTTAGCTGAAAATGATGGTCTTCCTTTTAGTCAACTAATTTTAGCAGGGATTATGGATCAACACAATTTATTCCATGCTTGTTTCCTTCTTCTTCTTTTTCCGTCGGCCAATAGGATTCGGTAGCACATTGCTATCTTATACTCCGTAACTTTATAAGTTGATTGATGTTGATTTACTACTCTTACAACATTTTAATATTTTACCCAATCCAGTTGATTCAATGAAAGTAAATGTCACATGCTTAACTACTGATAATAAAAAAAAAACAAAGTCGTAATGAATGTATATGAGAACAAGTCAACAAGCTGGAATTAATATTGGATGAACTTTTATTTCTAACCTTAATATTGTCTTTCTTATAAGCTTCATATCAGGAAGGTTCTTGGAATATTCAAGGTAAGATTCATCTCTTCTAACCTAATCCTAAATTGGTACACATATTAAATTGAATTTCGGGGAGAATTCTTGAAGAACTTAACAACTACGGAATTTGAGGTTAAATTTGGTTGTGTGGGTTGTTTTCATTGATTTGAGTTGATGCATAAGTACGGATATCTTGATAGGAAGAAGTAGGAGCAAGGGTAAAGTTTGTAGAACCGGGATATATCAAATTTAACCTGATCGTGCGAAGTATTGCACACAAGTTGTTTAATGATTTGTCTAGATAAAACCTTGATAAGATTTGAGCTTGATATTGACACAAATCCTTTATATGATGTAGATAATCATTCATAACGCATATGAGGCTCCGTGAGGACATAATTAGCTTTCTCAATAAAGTATGTAAGGCTTTTCTCCTTCTTCTTTATGACATGATCTTTTCGACAACAATTGTTATAAATATGTTTTTGTGAAGACTCTAACTTAATCGATTAAGAATGCTTTGAATACAAATCCGTTCTCGTTAAGATTATATTTTGAGGTGGTGTTCTTCCCTTTTTCATCAATACAACATTGATCTTTCATTTTATGATTGAAGAGCTGATGAAAATAAGAGGTCTACTTTCTCATGAATCATAACAAAGTACAAGAGTATTAGTGCCCAGATAAAGATAGTCGGGGGGTGTAACGATCTTACGTCACCCCGACGAGTTGTTGAGTCATTCATAGACCTAGTATGGTCCTTGCATATATATATATGGTACCTATGTTGCCCACAGAGGCCTATAACGTTATATACGCGGCTATACATATATGATACTAATGATATTGCCCACAAAGACCTACGACGTTACATACACGATCTATTATATACAAAATATTACCCACAACGGCCTATGGCGTTATATACGTGATCGAATACTTATACATACCCATAGAGGAGTCTAGTGAGACACTTATGAGATTTGAGGTGGTATATCTGATTTCTTTGATTTAGTGTTGACTATGCCCTACATATTCAGTACATCTTTCGTACTAATGTCCCTTTCTGGGGCACTGAGTTCATGCCCGCAGATACATATAGACAGAGCGATGCTCCCTCTTAGTGGGTGATCTGCTCAGCTATGATTGTCACACTTTCTTTTCTCAGAGTTACAGTACATGAGTCTCTAGTTACTAATATATATGTTACTAGTGTTTTGGATATGGCGGGACCCTGTCCCGACTTATTGATTGTATATGTCACTTTTAGAGGCTTGCAGACTTATGTGTAGTAGGTACATGTGTGTCGTGGACTCGTGGCTTTGTCAGCCATTTTTGTTAACAATGTACTCATCTAGTGGCCTTGACTATTTGTGTGTGTGTGTGTATATATATATACTGCTGAGACTCTTTTGTGTACAAGTTATTATTCAGTCTTGTCTTATCTGGTTATTTTAACGTTTTGTCGGCCCAAGTTTCATAATTACAGGTTTCATATATTACAGTGGTACGCTTAGGTCTTCGGGCGTTGGGTGTCGGCCACACCCCTCAAGATTGGAGTGTGACATCATCCACTCTGGCCCAATACGGTGTGCGACATCATCATCAATATCTCATCTCTCTGAAATATGGATCCAAGATACTTAAAACATTCTCTCTTAAGTATGACTAGTGTCTCGATCCTCACTTCCACGTTTACCTCATACGTCATTGAACTTGCACTTCAGGTACTCTATCTTAATCCTGCTTAACTTAAAACATTTTCACTCTAGGGCCTCTCTCCAGTGTCTTCAAAAGTATTTTTGAAATTATAAAATGTAAAGTATGTAACCAAATAGACTAAAAGTACTTGGCACGTCTTTAACACCATCTCATGCTTCTTCTTTTTTGCGCGATTTTTTTTTTGTTGACGAAGGAACCCGCAGCCGCTATTTGCGCGAATTGACCTTCATATGCGTTGGTTTTTTTGTCCCTCAAATTGCTGCTTTTTATTTTTTGTCCTTGCTTCTCATTTAATGAAAATTTATGGGTCAAAAGATCATTATTCGCTGGTCTACGAAATCAGAGATTCTGAAATAGATCCTCAACTGAGTTAAAAAAAATTAACTGTTGACACCCAATTTTGACCCTCCCGTTCAGTTCTTAACTATAAAATTGCACTAATTTTGTAAAATAATTTTCTATAATAAAATGCATGCACAAATAAGCATTTTAATAATAGCGCCGCATTATAAATATTAAGCACTAATTAAATAGCACGCCCGTATTTATTTTTGTAATAATTTAGATTAATAAAGCACCTAAATAATTTAATCACAATTTGAATTTCTAATTTACCACTAATTAAAACTCTACCCCAAACATTAATAAATAAAAGCCCAAAAACCATCCCCTTCTTTAAATATTTGGACCATTGCTAGCCCACACCTTTGCATGAGCCCGGTCGTCATTCTAAAGCCCTAGCCCAACTCCCTTCTCCCATTAATCTCCCATAACCTAAACCCTAAAACATAACATTACAACACCACAAAACAAAACAAAATCAGCCCCTTCTCTTAGACCCGCGCCCATTTGCCACTACTCGTCGTTGCCCTGCCTTGTCGCCTCAACGATCTCCCATCCGAAATCAATTCAAATCCCTAAAATCGGATGAAAATCGATCTTGTATTCTTTTAAAAAAAAAAATTGGTTTGAGCGTTAGTAAAAGGGAGCGTTGGGGAAAACTCATCTATAAAAACCCGCCCGTTCTTTGGAGGACAACAAAAGTTGGAATTTATCTTGCACATTTTTATTTGTTCTTCATTTTAAAGTCTGATTTGGAAAGTATTAGGTTTAAGATTAAACACTCTTCGTTCTTCATTTAAAGGAGTTCGATTCGTGAGTCAAAAAGGGTTGAAAAATCAGAAAATGAAATGAAAATCGGTCAAACGATGCGAAATTTGACTATTAATCTTGCATGTATCTCTTTGTTACGGACTTTAGTCAAAAATACTCCTTTAGGTTCCCAAACATGTAAAAAAAATCAGAATTTCTAAACTAACTCTCCCAGCGGATTCGACGTTCGAAACGCGCCTCGGTTCGCTGCACGAAAAAGGTCCGAAAACTCGACTTTTCTTTAAATTTCAGCATATTTCTATATTTTGGTAGATGTTCATGCGTTTCTTATTTTGCTTAGTTATGCATTTAATGGTACTCATCCTGAACTACAGTGTTTGTCATATTAAGATGTGATTAGTTTATTTCGATTATTCTAAGTGTTTATTTAACCTCGTGCATCATAGATTAAGTTCAAGGGGAAGTTATTATATTGAATACTTCATTGTCTAGTAGTATTATGTTTGAATATTTAGGAAGGTTGTGATGTTTGTTATTGTCAAGTGTTATTAGGGGATTTTGTTATGTTAAGCTTGTTTTATCTAAATATGTCATGTTAAGCTTGTTTTATCATTATATGTTGTATATATTACTGTTTGACATATGATTTTGTTAGATATGGACTGATAAAAATGTTTGGCCTTGGTTTGTGTTTGCTTGGGATCTGGGTGTACTTCTGTTTTGATTACTTGGTGTGAATAAATTAGGATGGAAATTTTAGTGTATTATTAAGCAATCTGGGAGCAGAAAGTTGTTATCTTGACCTCTATATTGCTATGGTTGGCAAAAGATAGATTTGGTTTGATTTAGGATACCCCTCCTTTCAAAACCAGTGTTTAACAAAGCTGCATTTACTCCTTTTTATTTTAAATAACTCAAAGATTTGCATGCTTATGGTCTAAATAACCCAAACTCAAAGCTGCATTTACTGCTTTTGTCCATTTCTTAAGTATACGTACAGTATACCAGAATATACAAGATTGAAGCTTGTTGACACCCAATTTTGACCCTCCCGTCCAGCCATTAACTATAAAATTACACTAATTTTGTAAAATAATTTTTTATGATTTTTATAATAAAATGCAGCGAATAAAACATAAATAAATAATTTAATAATGGCATCGCGTCTTACGTAGAGTTTTAAGCATTTAGAGTCCCGCGCCCGCATTTATTAACTTTAAGCTTTGTCGTAATTCTTAAATAATTAATAAATGCATAAAATAAATAATTTAGCGATAACGTCGTGTCAGGTAGCATAGCCGCATTTATTAGTAATCATTTGTAATTTAAAAATCAATTTTAAACTGATATATGCATCTAATAGCGTCGCATCTATAAAAGCTTTAAACATCATACTTGCATTTAGCATTTAAGTAATTTAATATAAACTCAATGCAATTTTAATTTAACTTCGCAATAATGCAATAATAAGTTTTGAAATAAATAGCGCCGCATTCTAAAATATTAAGCACTAATTAAATAACACGCCCGCATTTATTATGGTAATTAGACTGATTTAGCACCTAAATAATTTAACTAAATCAAATAATCTAATCCTAATTAATTAAGCACCTAAAATTAATACCTAGAATTAACTAACATTAATTAACTAGCCTAAAACTAACACTTAATTAAACCCCTAATTGATTCTACCTAGCCCAACACCCTTAAAAATTCGCCCATTGAAACCCAATCTAAATTACCCGCCCAACACCTCTTTATTTTCCGCCCGACATGAGCCACGCCCACTATATCCCCTCGGCCTATCACTTCCGCCCATCGCCTATCTCCGCCGGCAGAACCCTAAACCTAAAAACCTCAATCGCCGCCACGCCCGGATTTCTCGCCGGAGAATCCGGGGACCTTCCTTACCCATGCAAACGCAGCCAGCTCACCCTTGCCATAACAAAGGAATCTTCGAAGATCTTCACCACAATCGCAACCAAATCGTCCAGAAATCGCAACAAATCAACCTCAAATCACATACCATAACAAGAATGAGACAAGAATCAATCCTTTAATATCAAGTTACCATAACCGAAATACACCATAAATCGTTCTAAAATCAGTACCGAATCAAGCACGAATCGTACTAAATCAGCATTGAAAGCCTTACCAAATTCAGAACACGATTTGGGGCTATAAATACAGAAGTTTTTTCACCATGCAAAGGGGAGAACATCGAGAGAAGGAGAGCAAGGGTGGCCAGCAATCCAGACATCCTTTCCCTTTCAATTAACGAAGCCGGCCAAGCGATCATGCGAGAGCGGGAGAAGCAGCGTCGACTAACTCCTGGACTCGATCGATAATCCAACAGTGAGGTTTCTTACCAGCAAAATCAGGAATCCGAAATACAAAGCCAAAACCTTTCTGCAATAATAGCCTAGAATCCCCCCCCCCTCTAAACCACATTGCTTTCAATCGCATCGCAATAACTTTGTCGGCGAGCAGAAGCGACTTGATCACGCCTCGGTTATTGCGGAGAAGGTAAATTCAAATCACCTCGATCTTCATTTTTATATACTTGTTTGATTATCCGGTATTGATCTATGGTGGTTTGAATATGTAATTTGGATTTATTACATTCGATTAGACATAAGGTCTGCGAGTATATATGTTTGTTGGGCTCTCAATAAAAACTATATATAAATATGTATATGATGGAGACTTGAATTAGATTAGTTAGGTAGCTAATCTCGACATTTGAATCAGTCTGTTAGCAATTAACTTAAGCAGTCTAGGGTCGCTAAGTTACTGATTGGGATATCAAAATATGGTATATCGCTAACTGATATGTTTAAAAAGGTTTGTGATCAAATCGGGCGCTTTGTGTTTATTTACATTTGGTAGATGACTATGTTTGGTATTTTCTTCTAGTTTTGTATCGCTTAATTTCTTGTCAAGATGTTAAGATGCAGGACGATCCAAGTCGGGTTGTAGACATAGTCTAATCTTTTACATAATTAAGATCGTCTGGTGACAAAGCTCAGATTTCCATGAAGATTCAAATTATGTGGTTATACAACATGTTTACGTGTCCCCTGTGATTTAGGAATAGCTGAAGCTTAAATTCATTTTAAACAAATACCAGCAACTGTGGTTCTATGTGTTCGTCTTGGCCAAAGTGGTCCTGCATAGTCTCTCTGAATAATTGTGTATCATCCTTGTTTGTCTAACATCCTACTGAATTAGTTCTGCCTCTGTCCTACCTGCTCAATTGTTGAAAGTCCCCCATAATCAACTTGTAAATTCTTCTAAGTCATCTTGTAACATGTCTAACTCCCATAATTATGACTAGTATCTGAGAAGAGATTCTATCTTTTAATTAGACACACGTATGAAGAATGATCATGACAAGATATCATGTCTTGAGATTATTTGAAGTATAAATATTAGTTTGAGTTATTGTGTGCATTTCAAAGGTATTGGTTTAATTTCTGTGTTATTTGATTACAATTGTTGAATGAGATTTACGAAAAAAATCTTTCTTTTTTATGCAAATTAGGGACACAAGGAAACTGTCAAATGCTTTTTTTTTTGTAGAGTAAAAACGTGTAGAGTGGCTCTGTAGGATTATTTGTGTTATGTAGTGTGAATCCGTACACTGCATAATATTTTTTATTTGGCACATCAAGTAAGAGCGGTTGATAAGGCTGGAATATATACTAATCCTTTTCCTCTCTTATTTTTTACATGAAATGCATCGGAGCAAAACGAAGAGTCTCACGGCGAGACTCATCTCGAGCTACTTCAAATGAGGGCCCGCATTTATGTGCATCTCTCTATCCGCATCGGAATTCCAAAGCCGCAGGCGAAAGACATCGCCATTCCTCGAGTCCTTTAAATTATTTTCTACCCCGCCCCCCATTCATTTATTTATTGTAAATTAATTGTTTAACATTACTCTAGTCAATAGAACAGTTAGAACAATTAAACCTGGAATTAATTAATTAGCTAGTAGCTTGGCATTAGTTTAGCTCGCCATACATTGTTTAAGTCTTATCATTTAATATTTCCACTCCTATAATTGTTTAGGTAGCTACGATATATATTACTAAACCCTAGCATAAGAAACCTATTTTATACTAACTTTCTTATTAATATTCATATAGGAGAAATAGTAATAAACCCCTTGTATTCTAGGTATACTCCATAACCGTATCTTTTGCCATAATCAATATTTTTGCACTATAATCAGGCTATGCAATATATATACCTTATTAAAGTATTTTATGAATAAATATTCTCATCTGAAACTAACCTTGGCTTTTGCAGATAAATCTTACAGCTTTCTTTTATTAAGAACACATCTTTTTTCTTACAAAGATCTTTTCTTAAATACCCTTCAAAACATGCATTTTCTTAGTATAATCATTAACCCTAGGTTTGGCAGGACAACCGCAAGTTAGCGGATCTTAGAGGGTGCCTAACCCCTTCCCTCTAGATTAATAAAGAACCCTTACCCAGAATCTCATTAAGTTTAGCAGACCATTAAAATGGAGTTAATGTTTTACTTTAAACTAGTTAAACATTTAGGTGTCCTAATTCACCCAATTAATTAGGTGGCGACTCCGCGAACCCTTAGCATTCTAGCAACCCTTTAGCATTTTTTTTAATCTTTTAACACCCATTTTTGCACTTTTAGCACCTTTCTAGCACCTTTTAATATTTAAGCATCCTAACACTACTTTTAGCATTCTAGCATTTTTAACACTTCTTTAACCTTTAGCACCCCTTTAGCATTTTTAAAAACTTTAAGCCTTTTAGCGTTTTTATTTGAGCATATTTATTTTATTTTCTAACTTTTGCATTTTATTAAGCAGGGCTCGCTATTTTAGAAAATGCCGCGGCCAAAAAGGGGCGCGACAGAAATGGCGACTCCGCTGGGGATTTTAGGTTCTTAACCACAACAGACCTAGGATAATTATTTGGCAATTATTTTGCATTTAATTTTTGTGTATTGTATTTTGTTTATTTTTTGCTACTTGCTTTACTGCTTTCCCTAAACTGGCATTCCGCTCATATTTCTTCCATTCTGGAAAATTCACACAAATCACACACTCACGTATTGGTGTGCTCGCGCAAATTTCTTTCAAAAATATCCAAATTTTAGGAGAGTTGGCGCTGCGCGAGTTAGATCGGTTAAATGCGATCGGTAGCGTAGCCTTCGCTCGAGTTGTCGCTCGGGAACGCTGCGTCTAGAAAAGCCAAATCTTAGAAACTTAAGATAGAGCTATACCACCCTTTATTTTAGGGCATGCGTCATTTACCTTAGGTGGGTTGGTCGCGGCATCGACACGCAATTAGGAAGACACGAAACTTGTCGACGGGTTTATGACCAACGATCAACCAGCATATTATGTGTAGCGTGACAATGACAGACAAATCCAAGCCCAATCATGACATGCTGAAATTGGGAAAAGTGCACCGTCATTTGGTCGCCATTTCCAACAAAGGCATTATAGTTGGACGACTTGGACAAACCCGTCATAATCTCGCATAAGTGACGTTTAGGCTTACCTCTGGCATAAAGAGGTCCCCCTGCAGCTTAGGAAACGTTTGAATATGCTATGTGCAATATATCTGCTACATACCTGCAAATTATGTGCTTTATGCTAACACCGTTTGTTGCATTCCCCAGAAGAAAATTTGTCATCCTCCCCAAAGGGTCGGTTCGTATTTGACTCAACAATGTCGGAGCATCCACACTTCACCAGGTCCAAGGCAAGAAATGATGATATGGTAGCTCGGCGTCGAGCCAAATGGTTTGGGAATTATTCTGTCGGTAAAGCAGAACCTTGAAGGGAGGAATATCACGATCGGGAAGAATGTATTGCAGTGCTGCGACAAATTCTTGATATGCGAGTTGAGATGGAGAGGCTACGGAATCGACCAACCTATCCATTAGCTTGAACACCCAATGCGGATCAAAGGGCGCTACTTCACAAACCATCCCGGATCGACCTCGCGCGCATATCTCCCGAGAACTCTCACAAGGCCACGGTCGCGAACAAACCGCGCCCGCCCGGCCCAACCTCAACCCGCGCCTTCAAATGACCCTCACTACTACCCGTATACCTCGGCCCCGCTGCGTACTTCACCGTAATCAGCCCTAATCGCCAGGTCAACCAATACCCACGCACCACACCCATTACGGCCCCAATGAAACAACCAGACGGTGACTTACAGCGAAACCGACGCTTTTACCGTCCGTGCTTCCGCGAAGGGGATCATTATGAAGAGATGGAGAGGAAGTCCGAGCCAAAATGGGCGAGGCGTGGCCAAGAAATTCATAGTCCGAAAGAAGCGGTTCGGGGCATGCGATCGGACAAAGGTCACGAAGGACTGAACTACGAGGATCTTTGCATGCGTCGGGCGATGGAGCGCACATGGGGTACAAGGTGCCGAAGTTTGAACCATTTGATGGAAAAGGGAACCCCCGTGCACACCTGAGGTCATATTGCGACAAGCTAATCGGGGTAGGGAAGAACCCAGCGGTCATTATGAAGTTGTTCATTCGGAGTTTGACCGGCGAGGCACTAGATTGGTATACCGGCCGAGATCCGCGAAATGGCATAGTTGGAATGCATTGGCCCAAGATTTTGTGGAAGCGGTCGGGTTCAACACGAAACCGTTGTGGGCGAGTTCTACTTAATGAAGTTGGAGAAGACTACGAAACATTCGGAGAATACGCCGTGAGGTGGCGTTGAAGCGGCGAAAGTGCAACCACCCGTGGTGGAGAGTGAGATGACCACATTATTCGTCTGATCTTTGAAGGATGCAACCTCATGAGCGGATGATAAGCGTCGTGGGCGGAATTTTGCGGAAGTTATTAGAATGGCGACCGTAGAAGAAGGTATTAAAGCGGTAGGATTACAAATCGGCGGCATTACGTAACTAATAAGGCAATTGATCGAGGACACTTGGGAGTACTTCACAGAGGAAGAAAGAGGCGGTTTCCCGCATGTTTGTCTGAAGCATGAAAGAAGCATTTATGACATACCAAACCCATCATACTACCCCAACTACCACACAGCCTATATATAACACTTCACAAACACCCGTTTATCCTGCCCCGCATAGATCCACCCATCAAGCCCGCCAACAGAATAGAGCACCCAATGCACCCAGAGCAAATAAGAATTTTGAAGGAAAACCACCCAAAGTTGCACCCACTAGATGAACCCATACCTCGAATATATGAAAGGTTGCGAGTTGCGAGCCTAATCGGCCGATTCGGGAAGGATCCCGACCTATCGAGATGGTATGATGAGAACAAGCGCTGCGGCGTATCACTCAATAGCCGGGGCATGACGAAGGTTGCCACTCCGCCGGGGGACGAGAATCGAAACCGATCGGAGAAGGGTAATTCGGCTAAAGGATCTCGCCCCAAATGTGCATGATAACCCGCGCAAACCACGGCCGTCGGTGTGCACGATAACCTTAGATGAGAATACACTCCACGCACATGCCCGTTCCGCCCTCGAATCGGTCGTTTATCGGCATCGCCACGCGAGGCGGAAGAAGGAGATAGCGAGCATGAAGACCCGGCCATCCACGGCGAGCATGAAGGCATATTGATTGGATTTGCACCTGTCTTGGTCCGCAGAGCACGGATAGGAAAAAGCGATTTATTTTAGCGAGAATAATTTATAAACTCATATTTAAGCTTTAATAATGTTTTCTTCGTTTTGCTTGTAATGAACTACGTTTGACACGATTCCCTTAGTGGATACGTGGCGGCGTCTCGGCCGGTCCACACCTAGAATTTTAATTTTCCCAATATTCGCTTGTAATGAACTACGTTCGACTGATTCCCTCGTGGGGATACGTGGCGGCCTAAATCGGCAGTCACGCGTTAGGAAACTTTCCTTTGCTTTGAAAATGACAAGAATACACATAGCCTACTGACTACATTGAGACCCATTTTAGGCGGACACCCTTTTCAAAGCGGGGCGGTGTAGGAAGCAGACGAGGGTTGCAAGTCGAACAAGCGAACGCAGATATCGAGAACAAGGCGGCAAAGTCAAATATGAATCGACCCCCAAAACTCACAAATTTTCTTTGGCGCAGTCTTTTAACGAAGCGAAAGTGCAATGAAAGCGAGAAAATACGGCGAAAGTTTCTTCGCGAGCGGAGCGACCAAAGCGAGAGGATGACAACAATCCAAAGTCCGCAGCAAAGCGGCGGCAGCGAAAGGCATCAACAATCGGCAATCAAAGTTGAGTTCCGCAACAAAACCTAGCGCATCAACTCGGGCATAAAGTCAAATTGGCAACCAGCGATCGCCTGCGGCAATTAAATCGTTCGGCGTTGGCGTCAGTGCAAAGACAACATCGGGGATGACATCTCTACCCATAAAATTGCACTCGCGTATGTATTTATCATTTTGTTTAAGCGGTATACACTAACGTTTTCTCAAGCTTAGTTTGCGGGAGCATTTATTCTGAGGCGAGCGAACACGTCCAGCGGCGTTATCGGCGACAACAAGTCTGCAACGGCGCCCGGCGCAATACGTCGAGCGGCGGCGTTATCGGCCAGGCAAGTCCACGCAACGGCGCCCGGCAACACGTCCGCACAACGGCGTGATCGGAAGTCCACGCAACGGCGCCCGGCGGAACACGTCCGGACAACGGCGTAATCGGCAAGTCTGCGGCGCCGGCGGCGACACGTCCGGACAACGGCGTGATCGGCAAGTCCATGCAACGGCGCCAAAGAACACGCCCGCACGTCCGGACAGCGGCGTGTCGGCAAGTCCATGCAACGGCGCCCGGCGGAACACGTCCGGACAACGGCGTAATCGGCAAGTCTACATGAACGGCGCCCGGAACACGGCTGCGTCGAACAACGGCGTAATCGGCAAGTCCATGCGCGCGGCGGCAAACACGTCCGCATAACGGCGTAATGCAGCGGCGCCCGGCGGCACGTCCGAACAACGGCGTGTCGGCAAGTCGTGCAGCGGCGCCCGGCGGCACGTCGAACAGCGGCGTGTCAACGACGTGCAGCGGCGCCCGGCCCGTCGTCGAACGCGGCGTTATCGGCCGCAACAAGTCGCCAGCGACGCCCGGCGGAACGTCCGCAACGGCGTTATCGGCCTAAGTCCGGCAGCGCCATCATGATATCGCATCTACGCAGGGCGATTTCTATATTCTCAACATTGCATTTTCTCATTCATGCTTTATTATTCTTGCGCGATTATGCGCTAACTCTTTCTTGAGCTTTAGTCTCATGGGGCAATTGCGGCAAGGACAACGTATCGCGTTCAATCGCAACACGTGCGTGCGGGCGAAAATCACGGCAAGATTTGCAACATCGCATCAACACACAGGCATCACATTTTGCGGGATAACCTTTTACTCACGGTTGCATTACTTTTAAATTATACATCATCATTTTTGCCTCAGCGATTATGCACTAACCGTTTGTTAAGTCTTAGCATGCGGAGGCGGGAGCCTGGCGTGGATTTTCTCTTCTGACGGGGCAATGTTGGGGGCGACCTTCCCAACGATTAGCGAAGCGGCCTCAGCGTCGGTCCACTCGCTCCACATCACCGTAGAACCCAAAGCCACAAGCCAAAGATGTCGCTGAGTTCAAGCCGGTTATTTTCTTTTACTTTTGCACATAACCCGGTGTCATCATAACTCGACCGGGACAACTTTAAGTCGCGTTAGCGCGCCGGTGTTTTGACCATGGTACCCGGTGTCGTCATAACTCGACCTTTGGGATGATTTTGATTTTTGCGTCGGCGCCTTGTCTACCGCCCAACATTTTTGCCGTCGAAGATCGAGACAAAATTGGCATGAGTCAACGTCTTTGTCAGAAGATTCTTCCATCATCTCATACAAAGAGGACATCTGTTGACACGATTTTGACCCTCGTCCGATCATTAACTATAAAATTACACTAATTTTGTAAAATAATTTTTAGGATTTTTTTAATAAAATGCAGCGAATAAAACATAAATAAATAATTTAATAATGGCATCGCGTCTTACGTAGAGTTTTAAGCATTTAGAGTCCCGCGCCCGCATTTATTAACTTTAAGCTTTGTCGTAATTCTTAAATAATTAATAAACGCATAAAATAAATAATTTAGCGATAACGTCGTGTCGGTAGCATATAGCGCATTTATTAGTAATCATTTGTAATTTAAAAATCAATTTTAAACTGATATATGCATCTAATAGCGTCGCATCTATAAAAGCTTTAAACATCATACTTGCATTTAGCATTTAAGTAATTTAATATAAACTCAATGCAATTTTAATTTAACTTCGCAATAATGCAATAATAAGTTTTGAAATAAATAGCGCCGCATTCTAAAATATTAAGCACTAATTAAATAACACGCCCGCATTTATTATGGTAATTAGACTGATTTAGCACCTAAATAATTTAACTAAATCAAATAATCTAATCCTAATTAATTAAGCACCTAAAATTAATACCTAGAATTAACTAACATTAATTAACTAGCCTAAAACTAACACTTAATTAAACCCCTAATTGATTCTACCTAGCCCAACACCCCTTAAAAAATTCGACCATTGAACCAATCTAAATTACCCGCTACCAACACCTCTTTATTTTCCCTTCATGACCAGCGCCAGCTATATCCTCACCTATCACTTCCCTTGCCCATCGCCTATCTCCCTCGACGAACCCTAAACCTAAAAACCTCAATCGCCGCCACGCCCGGATTTCTCGCCGGAGAATCCGGGGACCTTCCTTACCCATGCAAACGCAGCCAGCTCACCCTTGCCATAACAAAGGAATCTTCGAAGATCTTCACCACAATCGCAACCAAATCGTCCAGAAATCGCAACAAATCAACCTCAAATCACATACCATAACAAGAATGAGACAAGAATCAATCCTTTAATATCAAGTTACCATAACCGAAATACACCATAAATCGTTCTAAAATCAGTACCGAATCAAGCACGAATCGTACTAAATCAGCATTGAAAGCCTTACCAAATTCAGAACACGATTTGGGGCTATAAATACAGAAGTTTTTTCACCATGCAAAGGGGAGAACATCGAGAGAAGGAGAGCAAGGGTGGCCAGCAATCCAGACATCCTTTCCCTTTCAATTAACGAAAGCCGACCGACAGTCATGCAAGACAGGAGAAGAAGCAGCGTCGACTAACTCCTGGAATCGATCGAGAATCCAACAGTGAGGTTTCTTACCAGCAAAATCAGGAATCCGAAATACAAAGCCAAAACCTTTCTGCAATAATAGCCTAGAATTCCCCCCCCTCTAAACCACATTGCTTTCAATCGCATGATAACTTTGTCGGCGAGAACCGACGACTTGATACGCTGCCTCGGTTCGCTGCCCGGAGAAGGTAAATTCAAATCACCCTCAGTCTTCATTTTTTATGTACGCTTGTTTGATTATCTGGTATTGATCTATGGTGGTTTGAATATGTAATTTGGATTTATTCTGTTCAGTAGACATAAGGTCCTGCGAGTATATATGTTTGTTGGGCTCTCAATAAAAACTATATATAAATATGTATATGATGGAGACTTGAATTAGATTAGTTAGGTAGCTAATCTCGACATTTGAATCGATCTGTGATTAACTTAAGCGATCTAGGTCATTAAGTTACTGATTGGGATATCAAAATATGGTATATCGCTAACTGATATGTTTAAAAAGGTTTGTGATCAAATCAGACGCTTTGTGTTTATTTCTGTTTGGTAGACTGACTATGTTTGGTATTTTCTTCTAGTTTTTGTATCGCTTAATTTCTTGTCAAGATGTTAAGATCTGGGACCAGTCCAAAGTCGGGTTGTAGACATAGTCTAATCTTTTACATAATTAAGATCGTCTGGTGACAAAGCTCAGATTTCCATGAAGATTCAAATTATGTGGTTATACAACATGTTTACGTGTCCCCTGTGATTTAGGAATAGCTGAAGCTTAAATTCATTTTAAACAAATACCAGCAACTGTGGTTCTATGTGTTCGTCTTGGCCAAAGTGGTCCTGCATAGCAAAGCAGTCTCTCTGAATAATTGTGTATCATCCTTGTTTGTCTAACATCCTACTGAATTAGTTCTGCCTCTGTCCTACCTGCTCAATTGTTGAAAGTCCCCCATAATCAACTTGTAAATTCTTCTAAGTCATCTTGTAACATGTCTAACTCCCATAATTATGACTAGTATACAGAAGAGATTCTATCTTTTAATTAGACCTGCACATGTGAAGAATGATCATGACAAGATATCATGTCTTGAGATTATTTGAAGTATAAATATTAGTTTGAGTTATTGTGTGCATTTCAAAGGTATTGGTTTAATTTCTGTGTTATTTGATTACAATTGTTGAATGAGATTTACGAAAAAAATCTTTCTTTTTTATGCAAATTAGGGACACAAGGAAACTGTCAAATGCTTTTTTTTTTTTTGTAGAGTAAAAACGTGTAGAATGGCTCTGTAGGATTATTTGTGTTATGTAGTGTGAATCCGTACACTGCATAATATTTTTTATTTGGCACATCAAGTAAGAGCGGTTGATAAGGCTGGAATATATACTAATCCTTTTCCTCTCTTATTTTTTTACATGAAATGCATCGGAGCAAAACGAAGAGTCTCACGGCGAGACTCATCTCGAGCTACTTCAAATGAGGGCCCGCATTTATGTGCATCTCTCTATCCGCATCGAATTCCAAAGCGCAGCGAAGACATCGCCATTCTTCGAGTCCTTTAAATTATTTTCTACCCCGCCCCCCATTCATTTATTTATTGTAAATTAATTGTTTAACATTACTCTAGTCAATAGAACAGTTAGAACAATTAAACCTGGAATTAATTAATTAGCTAGTAGCTTGGCATTAGTTTAGCTCGCCATACATTGTTTAAGTCTTATCATTTAATATTTCCACTCCTATAATTGTTTAGGTAGCTACGATATATATTACTAAACCCTAGCATAAGAAACCTATTTTATACTAACTTTCTTATTAATATTCATATAGGAGAAATAGTAATAAACCTCTTGTATTCTAGGTATACTCCATAAACGTATCTTTTGCCATAATCAATATTTTTGCACTATAATCAGGCTATGCAATATATATACCTTATTAAAGTATTTTATGAATAAATATTCTCATCTGAAACTAACCTTGGCTTTTGCAGATAAATCTTACAGCTTTCTTTTATTAAGAACACATCTTTTTTCTTACAAAGATCTTTTCTTAAATACCCTTCAAAACATGCATTTTCTTAGTATAATCATTAACCCTAGGTTTGGCAGGACAACCGCAAGTTAGCGGATCTTAGAGGGTGCCTAACCCCTTCCCTCTAGATTAATAAAGAACCCTTACCCAGAATCTCATTAAGTTTAGCAGACCATTAAAATGGAGTTAATGTTTTACTTTAAACTAGTTAAACATTTAGGTGTCCTAATTCACCCAATTAATTAGGTGGCGACTCCGCGAACCCTTAGCATTCTAGCAACCCTTTAGCATTTTTTTTTAATCTTTTAACACCCATTTTTGCACTTTTAGCACCTTTCTAGCACCTTTTAATATTTAAGCATCCTAACACTACTTTTAGCATTCTAGCATTTTTAACACTTCTTTAACCTTTAGCACCCCTTTAGCATTTTTAAAAACTTTAAGCCTTTTAGCGTTTTTATTTGAGCATATTTATTTTATTTTCTAACTTTTGCATTTTATTAAGCAGGGCTCGCTATTTTAGAAAATGCCGCGGCCAAAAAGGGGCGCGACAAAGCTCAGGTATAAACCGGGTATACTTTGGAGTTTGGGTATTCCTGTATATTCCCAAGTATATCACGTACATCTGAAATTTTCTTTTATATCTCCATCGATTTTGCATATTGAGTGTTGGGTTTGCTAACAGTTTTTATTTTATTTTAATGGGCCTGTCTTTTCTTTCTAAAAAAAAAAATCTTAATTATGGTTTGTCATTTTATGAGCTTGGGTGTGTATTCAATTGGACTTCTCCATTTTCCTTAGGATCTGGGTTTAATTATATGGGCCGTTCATCTTTAGACTGCCGATCATTTAAAGGATGGGTGCGCTTGTTTCTTTTCCATAACAAAAATCTAAAACTGTACCTTTGGGCTAACATATTTTCATATTTTGAAAATGCTGGCTTGGGCCCGTTTATCTTGAACTGCCGAAATGAAATGGTTCCAATGTATTAAATTTTTTATGTCAATGTTTATCCATTAAGGCTTGAGATATACTAATCCTTTTCTTTTTCTTTGTTTTACATGAAATACATTGGGGAGCAACAAGAGTCTCGCTACGAGACTCACCACATCCATATCAACATTCCCTGCATTTTTCGGTCCCGGGACTTCCAAACAAATAGGGCGGAATGATATCGTCATCCGTTCTAGAGTCGTTGCTTTTTAATTCTTTAATTACACTTATTTTATACTGTTGTAATTTAGTTTATTGCACTTGTATAATTATTGAAAATGCTTAGAATAGTTAGACTTAGAACTATTAGGGGCGGGTAGTTAAATAAAAAAATGTGTCGCTAGTTTAATCTATCTTTAGGCCGTTATGCATTTTCAAAACCTTTTTTAAAAATAACTTAGCCTTTTCATTGATATTATAGAAATAATATGATTTCAATTTTCATTAACTCCTAAAAACTAATCAATTTTTTGCAATAAAAACCCTCTTTATTATCAATTGCAAAACCCAGTTTTAAATCAAGTTATGCAAATATGTATTTTCATAAAAGGTTGATTTTTACACGCAACATATAAATCCCCAATAAACCATTTTTTGCACATTTTTTATAAACAAACCTCATGCAATTTTATGGAAACTATATATACATACATATATTTTAAATAATTATTTGCAACATCTTTTTATTAAAACCGCATCTATTCAAAACATATGTTTTCTAAAGCATAATAATTAACTCTAAGTTTGAACGGACAACCGCAAGTTAGCGGATCCTTTAGGATGCTTAACCCCTTCCCTTTAGGATAATAAAGAACCTTTACCTAGAATCTCACATAGTTTCACGGACCTTTAAAATGGAGATCATTCGTAGTATTTTATGCTACATTTTCAGTGTCCTAATTCACTATAATAATTAGGTGGCGACTCCTTAAAATGCATTTTAGGAATCCAACCATGCGCAGCAGTAATCCCGTTTCCGACTCCGGTCGAAATGGGGCGTTACAGCATGGCGACTCCACTGGGGACTTAAGGTTCTTAACCACAACAGACCTAGGGTTATTATTTGGCAATTAATTTTTACATTTAATTTTTGTGTTGTATTTTGTTTTATTTATTTTTAATTGCTACTTGCTTTACTGCTTTCATTAAACTGGCATTCCGCTCATATTTCTTCCATTCTGGAAGATTCACACTATCACACACTCACGCGTTGGTGTGCTTCGCGCACCCGCAAATTTCTTTCAAAATATCCAAATTTTAGGAGAGTTGGCGCCTGCGCGGAGTTAGATCGGTTCGTCTGATCAGCCACGTAGCCTTCTCACTCGAGTTGTCCGCTCGGGAACCTTGCGTCTAGAAAAACCAAATCTTAGAAACTTAAGATAGAGCTATACCACCATTATTTAAGGCATGCATGCATTTACCCTAGGTGGATCAATCCTTGGCATTGACATCACAATTAGGAAAACACCAAACTTGTCGACGGGTTCCTCAACCCAACGACCAACCAGCATACTATGTGTAGCGTGACAATGATAGACAAATCCAAGTCTAATCATGACATGCTGAAATTGGAAAAAGTGCACCGTCATTTGGTCGCCATTTCCAACAAAAGCATTACAGTTGGGCGGCTGGGACAAATCTATCATAACCTCGCATATGTGACGTTTAGGCCTACCTCTGGCATAAAGAGGTCCCAAACATGTTAGAACACGCACTTGATTTGCAATTTGCTTATTATTATATATTGCCTGCAACTTTTTGCATATTATACTAACTTGGTTTGCTTCATTTGTTAAAGGGTTATTTTGTCTAGCTTATCCCCAAAAGGTTGATTCGCGTTGACTGGTAGAAGCACAATCATCCAATAAATGACTAATCCAGAGGCACCGGAACGAAACAACTTAGGACTCATCCCCGTTCCCGTAGAGGATGCAGAGGCGTTAGAAAGGAGAAACACCAATGATCAGCACCTCGCCAAACTATTGCAGCAAATGGAAATCATGCAAGCCGAAATAGAAAGGCTCCGAAATATCACAAACCTGTCTATTAGCTTGAATGCACCACTCCCAGAGCAAGGGACAAATGCAATCGTGTCACAGGCCCTTGAGCCTCCACTTCCCCAAAGCTCCCGCAGAGCCGCAACATACCACCACACCAAAATGTCACTCGCGGTCAATTTGCAAGCCGACCTCCAAATGATCCGTTTACTACATACATATCTCAACCTCCACCTACTTATATCTCCCACTCGGTCCAAATTTCCAAGTCACCCAATACGAGCGAGGACACGCATCACTAGTCCTAACAAACAATATGGGGATTAGCACATCTAAAAGCCAACCTTTTATTATGCATGACCTCTCGAGACAGATCAATACAAGGAAGTGGAGCGCGGACTCGAGCGAGTGATGAAAATATGGCAAAAGAAATCCGTAGTCGAAAGAGGCATTGAAGCATTCGGATGAACAAGGGGAGACGGGTTTAGAATATGAAAACTTATGCATGCACCGACGCGTTGAATTACCTATGGGATACAAGGTGCCCAAATTTGACATGTTTGATGGAAAGGGAATCCTCGAGCTCATCTAAGGTCATATTGCGATAAATTGATTGGAGTTGGAAAAAATCAAGCAATCATCATGAAGCTATTCATCGAGAGTCTTACTGGCGAGGCTGACTGGTACACATGCCAAGACCTCGAAAATGGGGCGGTTGGAATGCCATGGCACAAGATTTCATGGATAGTTCGATTCAACATCGACATCGGATAGATTTTATCTTATGAAACTTGAAAAGAAATCCACGAAACTTTGGGAATACGCCGTGAGGTGGCGGTCGAGCGCAAAGGTCCAACCTTGATGGCGGCGAAATGACCACCTTGTTCGTGCGATGCGTTAAAAGACGCGACGTATTATGAAAGGATGATCGGTGTAATTGGCGAAGTTTTGCGTAAGTCGTAAGAATGGCGACCGTGGAAGAAGGCATTAAGACAGCGGGATTACAAACCCGATCCTACAAGCAACTAGCGAGCGATGCGATCAAATTCCATCTGAGGTACCTCCCGGAGGAGAAGAGATCATCACCTCTATCGTGGTCATTCGGGGCATAGGCGAACAACTTCCGATGTCAAAGCCCACCGCCTTCTTACCATCCACAGTCATATTATCAGCACTGCACCACCCCATGTCCTGTTTACCATACCCAACCAGCATACCCAAAATACTCACCACAATCACAAACCCGCACACCAAACGGACCCAAACCCCGCATAGATGCTGAGAGAAAGCCAACCAGAACCTATACACCTTTAGCTGAACCCATAGCCCAAGTGTATGAGAAGCTGAAAGCCGCAGGAATACTCCAGCCAATTCCCAGAAATACCCCCAGGCCTACTTCCCTAGGGCATGATAGAACCAAACATTGTACATACCACTCCGGTGCAGAGGGACACGACATCGAAAATTGCTATACACTCAAGGACAGAATAGAGGAGTTGATCGAGGAGGGAGTCATTCGGCTAAAAGATGCTCCTCTCAATGCAAATAATAACCTTCTTCCGGGTTATGAAAATGCCCATGTGAACATGATAGCTGAAAATGAAGAAGACAGTCTGGAAGGGACTATTACGCCAGCCCGAAAAGGGAAGAAAGTTGAGTCATCGACCAAACGTCAGAGAAAAGGAGGTGCTCCTTGCCGGAGATTGTTTAACCATTGAATAAGTCATTCGTCTAGTTGTGTGCTGCAAGAGATGATCCTGCTGAAGACTCAGTCATTGAAGACACAAAGCAAGAAGAAGTGGGCTCGTGCCCCTGCCTTGGCCCGCCGAGTCCCGAAATAGTTAGTTTAATATATTTTGCCCTTTATATGTATTGGAACTACGTTTGACCTGATTCCCTTGGAGGATACGTAGGCGGCCGTTTCGGCTTCGGTCCCACCTTTAGAAATTTTAATTTCACCCCAATTTCGCTTGTAATGAACTACGTCATGACCTGATTCCCTCATGGGGATACGTAGGCGGCCTAAATCGGCTTCGGTCACACCATTAGGAAACCTTCCCTTATTTTTGAAAATAACGAAAACACACATAATATACAAGCAACCCCATGGAGATCCACTTTAGGTCAAACGCCCTTTGCATATTCAGAACTGGGACAAGGTAGGAAACCAGGCAGGGGTCACGAGTCCCAAACAAGGCAGACGTCCGAGCATCAAGAGTCAAAACTACAAAGTCAATGCGAATCAACCGCCCCCCCTCAAACTCACAAATTTTCTTTGAGCGCAGGTTCTTCATATTAGCAGAAGCGAAAGCGCAGGCATATACATCAACAATCAAAGTTCAAATCCCGCAACAAAGTCTAGCGCATCAGCTCGGGCATATAGTCAAATTGCAATCCATGCAGTGCACAAACGCACAACAAAGACATCATGGCAATCCATATGGTTCACAAATGCATCATAACAACATCTCAGCAGTTGCAACATCTAGCATGTCCGGCCAAGAACAAAATCTCAGCATTCACAACACCCCACATATCATACAGGGATGACATCCCTATTCCCATAAAATTGCACTTCTCATATATATTTATCATTTTGTTTAAACAGGTATACACTAACGCGTTTCTCGAGCAGCTTGCGGGAACATTTATTCTACGAGCAAAGAAGAACACGTCAAGACAACGACGTGATCAGCATTATGTCTACGCAACGACGCCAGCAGCAACACGTCCAGGCAACGACGTTATCAGCGCAGCAAGTCCGAAAACGACGCCATCATCGGCATATCACATCTACGGGGCGATTTTCTGTTCTCAAAATTGCATTTTTTTCATTCATGCTTTATTATTCTGTCTTAGCAGTTACGCACTAACTCTTTCTTGAGCTTTAGTCTACAGGAGAAGCAGCAACAAGTCCAAAAACGACGCCACGTCCGAAAACGACGCCAAGTCCGAAAACGACGCCACGTCCGAAAACGACGCCACGTCCGAAAACGACGCCAAGTCCGAAAACGACGCCAAGTCCGAAAACGACGCCACGTCCGAAAACGACGCCACGTCCGAAAACGACGCCACATCCGAAAACGACGCCACATCCGAAAACGACTCGACGTCCGAAAACGACGCCACGTCCGAAAACGACGACAAGTCCAAAAACGACGCCACGTCCGAAAACGACGCCAAAGTCCAAAAATGACGTCCAGTCCGAAACGACGCCCCGCCCAAAGACGACGTCATCAGCATATCACATCTACGCAAGGACAATTCATCTACTCTCAAAAATTGCATTTCTTATTCATGCTTTATTACTCTGTCTTAGCAGTTATGCACTAACTCTTTCTTGAGCTTTAGTCTACAGGGGCAATTGCAGTAAGGACAACATATTCACATTCACAGTCGCAACGCGTCTGTGCAAGGGCGAAATCACAGCATTTGCAGCATCACATCAACACAGCAGACATCACATTTTCGCAGGATAGCATTTTTATACTCAAACAGTTACATTGCTTATAAATTCATGCGTTAACAGTTATGCACTAACCGTTTGTTTAAGTCTTAGCATACAGGAACAGGAGCACAACGTGGAACTACCTCTTACGGCGAACCGAAACAATTTGTACCTCGAATGTCGATCCGCTCTCCTCCAGCATCCTGCAACTCCAATAACTCAGTGTCATCATAATTCGACACTGGGACAAATTTTAAATCTGCTTCCGCTTTGGTTTTTCTAGCGTCGCAAAACCCAGTGTCATCATAATTCGACACTGGGACAAATTTTGAGTCCGCATCAGCCGCAGTGTTTTACCATGGTAGCCCAGCGTCGTCATAACTCGACACTGGGACAAAATTTTGAATTTTGCGTCAGCCTCGTCTTAATCGCCCAACATTTTTAATTCTGAGGATCGAGACAAAATTGACTTTAAGTCAACGTCTTTGTCTGAAGACTCTTCCATCATCTCCATACAAAGAGGGACAAGTTGTTGACACGATTTTGACCCTCCGTTCGATTCTTAACTATAAAATTGCACTAATTTTGTAAAATAATTTTCTATAATAAAATGCATGCACAAATAAGCATTTTAATAATAGCGCCGCATTATAAATATTAAGCACTAATTAAATAGCACGCCCGTATTTATTTTTGTAATAATTTAGATTAATAAAGCACCTAAATAATTTAATCACAATTTGAATTTCTAATTTACCACTAATTAAAACTCTACCCCAAACATTAATAAATAAAAGCCCAAAAACCATCCCCTTCTTTAAATATTTGGACCAACCCGCTAGACCACACCCGCACAGCCCACCCGCAAGCCCAATTGGCCCAAATTTAAAGCCCTAGCCCAACTCCCTTCTCCCATTAATCTCCCATAACCTAAACCCTAAAACATAACATTACAACACCACAAAACAAAACAAAATCAGCCCCCTTCTCTTAGACCCCGCCCCCCCCCGCCCTACCTCGCCTGCCGCCTAATTGCCTACGCCCCATCACCTCAACCAATCTCCCATCCCCCGAAATCTGAATTCAAATCCCCCAAAATCTGGATGAAAATCAGTCTTGTATTCTTTTTTTTTTAAAAAAAAAAAAAATTGGTTTGAACGTTAGTAAAAGGGAACGTTGGGGGAAAACTCATCTATAAAAACCCCTTCGTTCTTCACTGGAGGGGACAACAAAAAGTTGGAATTTATCTTGCACATTTTTATTTGTTCTTCATTTTAAGGGGGTCTGATTTGGAAAGTATTAGGTTTAAGATTAAACACTCTTCGTTCTTCATTTAAAGGGAGTTCGATTCGTGAGTCCAAAAAGGGTTCGAAAAATCCGAAAGCTGAAATGAAAATCAGTCCAAAATCAGTCTGAAATTTGACTATTAATCTTGCATGTATCTCTTTGTTCTGGGCTTTAGTCCGAAAAATACTCCTTTAGGTTCCCAAACATGTAAACTGAAAAAAATCAGAATTTCTAAACTAACTCTCCCAGCGGATTCGACGTTCGAAACGCGCCTCGGTTCGCTGCACGAAAAAGGTCCGAAAACTCGACTTTTCTTTAAATTTCAGCATATTTCTATGTTTTGGTAGATGTTCATGCGTTTCTTATTTTGCTTAGTTATGCATTTAATGGTACTCATCCTGAACTACACTGTTTGCCATATTAAGATGTGATTAGTTTATTTCGATTATTCTAAGTGTTTATTTAACCTCGTGCATCATAGATTAAGTTGAGGAAGTTATTATATTGAATACTTCATTGTCTAGTAGTATTATGTTTGAATATTTAGGAAGGTTGTGATGTTTGTTATTGTCAAGTGTTGTTAGGGGATTTTGTTATGTTAAGCTTGTTTTATCTAAATATGTCATGTTAAGCTTGTTTTATCATTATATGTTGTATATATTACTGTTTGACATATGATTTTGTTAGAGATGGACTGATAAAAATGTTTGGCCTTGGTTTGTGTTTGCTTGGGATCTGGGTGTACTTCTGTTTTGATTACTTGGTGTGAATAAATTAGGATGGAAATTTTAGTGTATTATTAAGCAATCTGGGAGCAGAAAGTTGTTATCTTGACCTCTATATTGCTATGGTTGGCAAAAGATAGATTTGGTTTGATTTAGGATACCCCTCCTTTCAAAACCAGTGTTTAACAAAGCTGCATTTACTCCTTTTTATTTTAAATAACTCAAAGATTTGCATGCTTATGGTCTAAATAACCCAAACTCAAAGCTGCATTTACTGCTTTTGTCCATTTCTTAAGTATACGTACAGTATACCAGAATATACAAGATTGAAGCTCAGGTATAAACCGGGTATACATTGGAGTTTGGGTATTCCTGTATATTCCCAAGTATATCACGTACATCTGAAATTTTCTTTTATATCTCCATCGATTTTGCATATTGAGTGTTGGGTTTGCTAACAGTTTTTATTTTATTTTAATGGGCCTGTCTTTTCTTTCTAAAAAAAAAAAAGAATCTTAATTATGGTTTGTCATTTTATGAGCTTGGGTGTGTATTCAATTGGACTTCTCCATTTTCCTTAGGATCTGGGTTTAATTATATGGGCCGTTCATCTTTAGACTGCCGATCATTTAAAGGATGGGTCTGCCTTCTTGTTTCTTTTCCATAACAAAAATCTAAAACTGTACCTTTGGGCTAACATATTTTCATATTTTGAAAATCTTTGGCTTGGGCAGTTTATCTTGAGCTAGAAATGAAATGGTTCCAATGTATTAAATTTTTTATGTCAATGTTTATCCATTAAGGCTTGAGATATACTAATCCTTTTCTTTTTCTTTGTTTTACATGAAATACATTGGGGAGCAAAAAGAGTCTCGCTACGAGACTCACCACATCCGTATCAACATTCCCTGCATTTTTCGGTCCCGGGACTTCCAAATAAATAGGGCGGAATGATATCGTCATCCGTTCTAGAGTCGCTGCTTTTTAATTCTTTAATTACACTTATTTTATACTGTTGTAATTTAGTTTATTGCACTTGTATAATTATTGAAAATGCTTAGAATAGTTAGACCTAGAACTATTAGGGGCGGGTAGTTAAATAAAAAAATGTGTCACTAGTTTAATCTATCTTTAGGCCGTTATGCATTTTCAAAACCTTTTTTAAAAATAACTTAGCCTTTTCATTGATATTATAGAAATAATATGATTTCAATTTTCATTAACTCCTAAAAACTAATCAATTTTTTGCAATAAAAACCCTCTTTATTATCAATTGCAAAACCCAGTTTTAAATCAAGTTATGCAAATATGTATTTTCATAAAAGATTGATTTTTACACGCAACATATAAATCCCCAATAAACCATTTTTTGCACATTTTTTATAAACAAACCCCATGCAATTTTATGGAAACTATATATACATACATATATTTTAAATAATTATTTGCAACATCTTTTTATTAAAACCGCATCTATTCAAAACATATGTTTTCTAAAGCATAATAATTAACTCTAAGTTTGAACGGACAACCGCAAGTTAGCGGATCCTTTAGGATGCCTAACCCCTTCCCTTTAGGATAATAAAGAACCCTTACCTAGAATCTCACATAGTTTCACGGACCTTTAAAATGGAGATCATTCGTAGTATTTTATGCTACATTTTCAGTGTCCTAATTCACTATAATAATTAGGTGGCGACTCCTTAAAATGCATTTTAGGAATCCAACCATGCGCAGCAGTAATCCCGTTTTCGACTCCGGTCGAAATGGGGCGTTACATTAACAAGGCAAAGTCCGACATAAATTCTGTAGAAATGAGGTTATTCAATATAAGTTGTATAGTAACTAATTCGCTTGACATAAGTTTATAGAAAATTTATCTTATCCGGAATAAGTTATGTAGAAATAAAGTTATGCAGTATAATTTAATTTTTACATAACTTATGCAGGACAAGTTGCGA
Source organism: Przewalskia tangutica (assembly GCA_029844215.1). Lineage (NCBI taxonomy): Eukaryota > Viridiplantae > Streptophyta > Magnoliopsida > Solanales > Solanaceae > Przewalskia > Przewalskia tangutica. The sequence continues at coordinate 3,489,096 of CM056732.1, forward strand.
AATTAGGTCATAGTTGGATACGCCGAATATCATTTTTGTTTTTTTAATGTCAGAAATATTTTTAACTGTTTTTTTATTATTTAAAGCGCCGAAGCGCAAAAATTAAAGACCAGGAAAATATTAAAGACCATCCCAAGGTAGGGGCATTTGGGGGAATTGCCCCATCTCACGCGGTCCTTTTTTGGGCCTAGTACTTGAAAATTTTATCTGACTATCGAGTGACGGTGAGACATTGAACTCAAAATCTTAATTGTACTAATATCATGAAAAATATGTGACTGACTCGTCCATAAAATTTAAACATTTAAATATGATATTCTTTTACTTATGAATGTACTTTACCTTAAAATTTTGTTGAAAATTGTAGAAAATTTTATTTTTGAAAAAGATGAACATAATTTAAAGCAACTTAAAAAAACGTGATAATCAATAGACACGCAAAATATAAATACAAAGAAAATTTTCAAAGGAAGAAGTATCAAATCAAATAGAGTGGTGGTTGAACGGGCCATATTGGGCTTTACAATTGGCATTGTCCATCAAATACATATTCGGCCCAATAAACATTAGAACCCAAAATCAACAGGCGGCAGCCCGGCCACGATGTGACTGATATGCCTGTACACAACAGTGATCTCTCTTAACCCTGGTAGCCAAGTTGGTGGATTAGAAAAGCGTAGGACCGAAAGGTCACGAGTTTGATTGATTTTCCCCGTCAACAAAATCAACTGACCCCTTAATTATAATTAAGAATGGAAAGTATGAACAGGTTAGTATAATATTCAAATAATTAATTAAAATACTAGCTACGTAATTGGTTTATCTTTATCCATCCCTGATTTTCCATACTGGTAGGTGGTTTATCTTAACAAACATGATTTTGTTCCTTATTGATGATTGTGAATTCATAGCTATCTTCACTTGAGTTAGTAGGAGTAATACTTTATCTTGAATTGTACGTATTGTTAATTGATGAAAAGTAATCCTGTCTTTATCAAAGCATCTTAAATTTCTTTCCAGTTTCGTGATTAGTACTTTCACCAAACCCCATATAAAAATTTATATCGACGCCGTGTAAGTTAAACCTATCCGGGTTTGTTATTATCCTTTAGTGCAGAATTTTAGGTCGTACGTATTTTCTCTTTTTAAGGTAAAGAAATCCGTGATTGGCTTATGCTTTGCTCCCCAAGTGTAAAGTTTTTATCTTTGTTGATTTTTTCTTGCCATACTCTTTTTTCTGTAGGATTTGGTTATTTGGGATTCTGGGGTGAATGGATGAATTGGTTGGACCTCGCTTGTACAGCTGCTATAAATGTCGAAATCATGTCTCTCTTCACGATGATATAATCTCTAAGGCTTTTCAGGTGATTGATTCCATCTCTGCCTCATTAACTTATAGTATCTATTTTAATGTCAAGTACAGTAATTTTCAGTTAGTGTTTAGTATATAGATGATTCTTTGAACATGATGTATGGTGGTTTAAGTCACAGTAATGCTGCCACTAGAACTTCAAAAGCGTATTTGTTATGCATGCAATGGCTTCTGTTTGGAATCGGTATGGGTCAAACTTCGCGTCTATCTCTTAATTATTCAGTACTAATGCCAGTTTTCATTAGTTTGTGATCAGTGTTTTCAGATGAATTTGATTAACTAAAACCTTTGTTTGTCTTGAACTCAAAGTAAAAGGATGGGCTAAACTCATAGTTAAAGAAAACCAAATGAGAATCGAAGAAAATTAAGGTGGAATCAGCTCACTCTTTATTGATGCTTTTTACCACTTCTTGACTTCAGCCTTCATGGGATGTAATGATTGTAGTTCTCCTATTAGTCCAAGAATTAGTCAAAGCATAAACATAGAGCCGACAATGAGCAAGGAAGGACTAATTCTCTTTTGCACTTCAAGAATCAGATGATTCTTAACTAGTTAGTTTTTATTTGCGGTCATCTTGTTTCTCAGCCTCGTCCAAAGAAAAGAAATACTATTACGTTTCAGGGAAGGAATGGCAGAGCTTTTCTATTTACTCATGTGATGAATATTGTCGTTGGGGCTAAAGAAGATAGAACTCTCATGACTGGTCTTCATACTGTTGCTGATGTACACTGTGGGGATTGCAACGAGGTTTTAGGGTGGAAATATGAACGAGCTTATGAGCCAACGCAGAAGTACAAGGAAGGGAAATTCATACTTGAGAAATCTAAAATCGTTAAAGAGAATTGGTAGTCCACCCACCAATTTCATTATTGATTCTTTATCTTAATATTTAATGTAAGTAATGTTTATCCTATCTTATATCAATTCATGTACATAACATGCTGAACTAAAAGAATTGCAAATGCTCAATTGAATATTTCTACTTTCTGTTGTTTCATATAGTCCACTGATATGCAACTCTGTTAGTAAACAATTGCCTGTAATATTATTTGAAAATTTTCTAATTCACAATCATCTTCAAACAGTAGATAGTTCAAAAGAGCCTGTGATACTCTTTGTGGTATAGTTCTGCGATGAATGAGGTTACGATGCCAATCTTAAACCAAAAATTTAGGCTTTTGATTGTCTACATCAGCCAGTTCTCTTGGTGTCACAAAAAACTAAAGGCTAAAAAATGGCAGAGGGTTTAGCTGTGACTAATTAAATTTCCTGTTATCAGAGCTTGTAGAAGCTCTTGTTCCCCAAATGCCAAGGGCATTAAACTTATGGGCAGTGGATTGAGAAATCGCTGCCTTAAGCTGGTAGATCCAATACAGACTAGTTGGCACCAGCTGCAGTGCCCCTAAAACTCGGGTGAACAGGTTAGTTGTAGAGAAAAGAAGAGGACGAGGAGAAGTGACGAATTTAGTGGGGCCAGGGTGTTCACCCGAACACCCTCGGCAAAAACTTATAGTGTATATATAGGATATATTTTCTGTGTTTATGTACATACATTAACTTTTGAACACCTTAAACAAATGCAAAAGGTTAACTCAAGTGATTCAGGGTGTTCAAAATTGTCTCTAGCATCCTAGGTTCGATTCTCAAGGACAACATTATTTTTTATATTTAGCTTTTGTTGTTTTTTTGAACCCCCTGAGTAAGAATCCTGGATTCGCCACTGACGAGGAGAAAGGTGGAGGGTTTATTTGTAGTGCAGAGTGCACCCGTTGTTCACCCTATGTTCACTCTGGGAGCCCTTTAAGAGTGTTCTTTTTTGTGATTGCTGACTTGTCCTTAAATGAAGCATGAGAAATTTAAGACATTTGCTTCATATGTCTTATAAGTAAAGGTGGATGATGAATATCTAATGGCCTTGGTTTCAATAACAGGCAGAGTTTACGTATGGCTCATTACCGCTGAGTTTCTCATTCTTGCTAGTGCAACTTCATGTTTGTTGACCTTCAGTAATCTCTTCATATGCACCAAATAACATAGGTGAACAATGATATGATGGATTTGTCATTCCCTTAAAACGAAAACATGTCCTTTTTTGCAGGGTTGGTTAAGCTTACCTGCTTTTGAGTATTTATTTAATTGATTACTAGGTCCAGTTCTTGGTGCTTCTTGGAACAAAGGAGATACCAGCGATCTTAGAAAATGATAGAGATGCCAAGGGAAAAGCTTAATCACCATTAGAAAATAATAACACTAGAAATACCAAATAGAAGATCATATGTCAGTTCCAACATTGACTAATTCAAGACACAGTATAGTTAGAAACAATGCCAACTGACTTACTACAGCACAAAAAATTTCTCTCTCGCAAAAACTGGCAGTTAGTTGAATAGGAAAGTAGAAGCAGAAGAGGGAAAAGACGGGTCTTCCACAGGTGCAGCAGCATTATGGCTCCCCTGTACCATTGCAATGTGTTGGTTAGGAGGAGGGTGACTGTGTAGGCCTCTGTAAGTCACAATCGCTTTGTTTGAATCTGTTGAACTTTGCTGAACATGTCTCCTTGCCGGACAATCTCCAACTTCGTTACACCTATAGTAGCTCTTGAGAAAAGGCGAACCACCAGTTCGCTTCATCCCATACTTTCGCCATCTCCATTGATCCGCCTCGCTCAACTTCTCAGCCAATATTTCATATATTTCTGTGTTCTTCTTGCGATAGCAAAAACTCTTGCCTTCCTCAATACTCGAACTTTGCATCGAGTATCTTTCCTTCTTGTTCTTCTTCTCCTCATGTTCTACAAGCAGTAGTTGAGTGCTTGGAATAGTTTCAGTTTGGTTTTCTGGGTTGTGGAGTTCAATTCTTGAATTGGTATTCACATTCTTGGAAAGACTGCAAACTTCATCTAACCCAAAATAATGCTTGTTTCCTACGGCAAACGAGTCAGTAAAATCACCAACACGATCACTTTGTTCTGGAAAAAGAGTTGGTGTTTCTGTGTTATTAACAAAGTTACCATGAGTAGGATCCTCATGAACATTGTGATCGACAAGAACGGAGGTATTAACGTTGTAGAAACTTCTCGTATCATCATGAACAGAGTTGTTCATGTTGGAGTAACTTCTCACAACTGCCCACAAATCCCAGTCGTTTTTGTTTTCAGCCATTGACGACTTTCTTGTAGGGGAAGACTTCATTAATGCAGGGTTGTATATTTATGGATTTAGTTTCCATCGAAAATTGTAGTTTAAACAAACTGTTTGGGTCCGTTTTCTATACTCGGCGAAGAGATTTATTTGTTTTACAGTGTGGGGATTTGATTCTTGAACTATGTATGTAAAGAAATCTGAACAAATTTAGAAACTTCTATATATACATTATTTTTTAACTTTTTTGAGAAAGTCTATATTTTTCCTGTCAAGCGGTTAGGAGGCCAATTTTCATGCGGTTAGGAATTAATACTCCGTAATATTGCTCTTATATTTTATGTTACTTAATTCCTAAGTCCTATATATGCCATATTAATTTACCAGATCTCCGGTATAAAATAATACAATGTTTGATTAGCGGCATAAACTCCATTTCATGGTGGTATAAGATAATGCACGGTATTAAGTTATGTGAGAATTAGTAACATTTCTACATACGGGATTTTTTTTGGAGAAGTATGTTTCCCAGTTTGAGAGGGATGAGTTCTCTACATTAGATCATGGAAATAGGTCTGTCACAAATTATGAATCACCATAAGACCTTGTATTTTACCAAGCAATAAATGGTGTCATCCATTCACAAATTTATAATTTAATCAGGGTTAAATGATGGGCGTGACACATTCCATAATAAAGATATTTTTCAAGATATTAATTAAAGGGTAATTTGTCAATATTAACCTTTTGATTTTATCAATGTAAAATTATAATCTAATGTGAAACCATTAATATAATTTTGTTATTAACACGATTCATCTTATAGAAAATATAAAATAGTTGAAAATCCCATAAAACAGAAGGGTAATTCCGGAAAAAATTCATTTGAAAAATTCATTTATTTTGGATCATTAAATAAAGTTTCAAAAGTTCATCTATATTGGAATGAAGGGAGTAAGTATTTTCACTTTAAATTTTCATTTCTAAAATTAAAATGTTCGGTTGTAAATATTGGCGGACTTTAGTATTATTTTATGTCAGTATAGTATTTTTTTACTAAATAAAGTGCATTTTATAGAATAATAAATACGTGTATTGCAATATGGTGATTAGAATGTTTAAAGATAAAAAAATAGAGGGAATAAATTCATATAATAATTTATTTATTAATAATAATTGCATTACAATTCTTTTATTATCAATCATCGCATAAACTATACATGCATTGTACTATTTGCATAACTAGTAAGTGAATGAGACGATCCCTAGTGCTAGAGAAGCAAATAATTTATTGGATATCCAATTTAGTGTTAAGGTGATAATTCTCTTTAAAATTGAAAATATAAATTATATCCTCCTATTTACTTTACTAGGAGTAATAGAGCACTAAGGACAGAGAGAGAAAGGACATTATATAAAAGGATTCTAATACTTAATTTATCATAATCGACTGGTTAAAAAAAATAAAGAGCTAGAATTCATATAATTCATGAATCCTTACAAAACAATAACAAGAGTAAAGTAAAGAGAATAAGAATATTATTGACAGTGAATTGATAAGTAAAAGAAAAATAATTAGATCCCTTTATATAGAGTCTAATAGATAAGACATAATGATGGGTTTTCGATGTGGACATTTTATTACAAAGTTGAACAAATGCTAATATCCCCTCTCAAGCTCGTGATGGTATAGAGAGAAGCATCAAAAGTTTGCCAAGAAAAAATTGGTGACGTTGTAAGGTATGCGCCTTTGTGAAGAAATCTGCAAGTTACATTGAAGATGAGACAAATGACAATGATAGAGTGCCTTGTTGAATATGATATAGAATAATATGACAATCAATCTCAATATACTTGGTATGTTCATGAAAGATTGTGTTGTGCACAATCTGAACAGAACTCTTATTATCGTAGTACATCAGTGTCGGTGAGGAAAGAGAGACACCCATATCAGCCAATAATCAACGTAACCATACAATCTCACATGTAGTAGAAGTCATAGCACGATACTCTGCCTCAGTTGAAGAGCGAGAAACAACATCTTATTTCTTACTTTTCCATGAAATAAGTGAATCTCCTAAAAATACACAATAATCAGTAGTGGATTTTCGATCAGTCGGGTTACTAGCCCAATCTGCATCAGAAAATGCATGAAGCTCTAAGGATGAGGTCGATGGAAACAAGAGACTCTGATAAATTGTTCCTCGAAGATAACGAATAATACGTATAACCGCAACCCAATGTACAAATGTAGGAGAACAAACAAACTGGATGACAATGTGAACAACATATGCAATGTCAGGGCGAGTAATGGTGAGGTACACACTACCCACAACTGAACGATATAAAGTGGGATCAGGAAGACGATCCCCGTTAGTATGGGTATAACGAACATTAACCTCAAGAGGAGAGTCAACAATACGAGTATCTGTGAGAAGAGCCCGCTAAAAAATATATGCAAGGTACTTAGACTGAGAGAGAAGATATCCCTTCTCAGAATGAGCTACCTCGATGCCTAAAAGTACCGTAGATAACCTAAATCTTTCTTCTCAAAGCGATGAGACAAAGTAAATTTTAGGTTTGTGATACCATCAATATCATCACATGTAATGATCATATCATACAACAAAAGCAAAATATGACATGTAGGGGACGATCTAACAAATAACGTCGAATCATGAAAGCTGGAAATAAAATCAAGAGAAGATACTATAGTGGAGAACTTGTCGAACCAAGCTGTTGAGGCTTGTTTGAGACCATACAAGGCTTCTTAAGTCTGCACACCTGTCTTGGACTATGTAAAACACCAGGTGGAGGGACCATGTAGACTTCCTCTTGAAGATCCTCATTCAAAAAGGCATTTTTAACATTCATTTGTGAAATATGCTAATGACAAACAGAGGCTACTGCAATAAGAACCTGGACATATGTCATTTTTGCAACATGTGCAAAAGTATTCTCATAATCCATATCATACTCTTGAGCAAAGCCTTTTGCAATTAAATGAGCTTTATATCGCTCAATAGAACTGTTGAGTTGGATTTATATATATTTTTTGAGTCCTTTTTAGTTAGTATTTTCCTCTTTTCTTTTGCGTTTAGTATAGTGTTAGGGTTGTTTTTCTTTCTTTTGAGTCACAACAGTCCTAAAGGAGAAAATACTGAATTGAGAATTGAATGAGCTGATATAGATGATGAAATTGCACAAGCAAAGCCCAAGCAATCAACCTAAGAAGTCCCGTGAAACATGAAAGAAATCTGACGAAATTCAGACAGAAGAGGTGGAGCACCGCGGCGCTGAAGAGCCGCGGCTGAATAGGAGAAGGCTAAGGCGCTGGAAATTATTCACTGTCGAGAACCTGCAATTTTCTGCCTACTGCCAGGCGGCGCGGCGCCGACGCGGATTTTGGCGAGAAAAGTCGAATTTTAAAGGGTAAAAAGGTCCAGAACAGGGTTGGGAGAGGATATAAGCCCTATGGATTATTCTACTGAATGATATACTTTTGGAGGCGAAGAACGGAGGCTAGGAACAAGATTAGAGACTTCTACATTCAAGTTCTTTTCTTTTATTTAATGAAATTTATGTTGAAGACAATTAGTTTTCTTAGCATGAAAATATCTAGGAGCTAATTTCTTTATTAGGGGTTTCCATCAATCCACTTGAAACTCTTTTCATAAGTTAATGCATTGTTAGTGATTTCTTCTTCATCTATTTAAAATCTATTCAATTTGTATTGATTGTTTGATAATTAACTGGGCATTGATTGTCATAACTTATATGATTTCGAATCGAGATCTGAAAAAGGAGATTTGAATATGCTATAGTTGTTTTGACATAGGTTAAAATCGCGGACGAAAGTACCCCAATACTTATGTAGTGTTTAAGATTATTGTTCTTAATCCTCATGCGGGGTAAAATCTATATATGTAGAATCGGATGGGAAATCAGTAATGAAATGATCAATATCAACAAGGTCTGATTTTGACATGCCATGTGAAGTAGGTGGGATTGAGAAGAAAGGAACATGCTCAATAAAAGAAACATTACGAGAAACATACAATTTTCCAGAAACTGGATCATGACAACGATAATCTTTCTGTCCAACCGCATATCCAAACAAAACACAAATAGCGACACAAGATGATAACTTAGTACGCTCTGTATGTGGATGCAGAACAAAATATGTAGAGCTAAAAACTCTCAAATGAGAATACAGTGGGGTGTGACCAAAAAGTCTAGCATACGGTGAAATCCCATAATTATGAGAGGTAGGGATCTTATTAATAAGATAAACAGATGTAAGGACAACTTCTCTCCAAAATTCGCTAAGGACACTAGCGGACAAAATCATAGATCGAGCGATCTCAAAAATATGTCTATGCTTTCTCTCGGCTATCCCATTTTGTTGTGGGGTATCAGTACAAGAAGATTGATGTATTATACCATCAGCTTTGAAAATATCAGAAAGATCTCCACTGGTATACTCACCACCTAAATCATTCCGAAAATATTTAATAGTGACAGAATGTTGAGTTTTTACATAAGTTTGAAACTCAGCATAAATATGAACAAAATCAGAACGTCGATTCAATAAATAAACCCAACAATAACGAATATAATCATCAATAAAAGAAACATAATATATGGAGTCTCCCTTAGTAGAGATAGGTTATGGCCCCCAAACATCAGAATGAACTAGATCAAATGATGCATAAGAAGTAGAAGTACTCAAATTAAAAGGCAAATCGAATTTTTTTCCAAGTTTACATTCACTACCATCAGAAATATCATCGGATTATAAATCACCAAGAATATCAATAGTACACAAAAAACGTAGGCGAAAGCCTGATACATGACCGAGTCTAGAGTTCCACAAATGAAATTTTGAAGTATGAAGATGCAGCTCATCAAAATATAGAGACCTTTCCCCTTTCTACGTCACGTCTCAATCACTCTCTTGGATTTTAGATCCTGCACATAACAAGAATTGGGGAAAAAGCCAATAAAATAGTCAGAGTCACATATTTGACTAGTAGAAGAAAGATTCATATGTAACATGTAAAAATATAGTGAATGTATAAATGATATCAATGCATGTCAATGGCATAAGTGTGTCATTAGCAGTCAAAATAGAAGTTGATGGAGGGTCACAGGACAGATATAAAAAGAGAAGAATCAAGAGGCATATGATTTCCAGTGTTACACCTCGTAAGTTAAGACAAGGATTAAGAACGTCATTAAGGTTAATATTCGAATAATGGATATAAGATATAATTACACAAGCTACGAGCACGTCGGTGAGAGTTTAAAATAACAAGTTATATGTAGGTTTATTGAGGACTATCATTTATTATAAGAATTACGACATGAAGGATACGAGACCTTATGGAATTTTCGGGAATTTAAGGCAACGAGTGTTAAGATTTATAGAAGTGGGGTTAAGATTTATTTCTTGGGGTCGTTTTTAACTAAGAAGGCATTAAGAGGGCCAAAGTGTAAGTTTCAAGAAGTAATTTCAAATTTTCCCCTAAATAATAAACCTATTTCTATTCTAATTCTAATTTCATTTCTTCACACCAAAATTTTCATCTTTTCTCTCAAATTCTAATCCGAAATTACTCCATCCTTAACCAAGAATTGAAGCCATGTTATCATACTCTTATTGGATTAAACCATTTTACAATTTGAAGCCAAACTTTGAACCCAAAACGATGTGCACCTGGAATTCTTTGAGTAAATTGGGGTCCAAATTCTCAGTTTTTGGATAAATTTTGTGAAGGAAAAACGTGTATAAATGTTGATCTAACATTGTAGAAGGGTTGCATGTTGAATTGGAGTTGAAGAAGTGACAAAGTTGGACAATAATTGAGTGAAATTTGGGGGCAAAAATCTGGACACAATCACGTTTTTTTGGGACTGTTTTGGTAAAATTTTAAGGTATGAAATTCTTCTTCTATTGATGAAAATTTATCCCTTTCACTGATATTTGATAGATTAATTGATATTATAGTTAGGAGAATTATCCATGTCAAAGAAGAAAGGGAAAGAAGACAATGCATGTGAATAATAGAGGTCGAAACCGATTTAGAATCTATTCTTGGCGTACATTGGAATTGATTAATTGTGTTGGTATGTTATTACTAATTGCATGTGAAAATTTAGAGGAAACCTTGATGATTAAAATTATAGCTGTTATAAGAAGTGTTGGAGGCTTAATTGAAAAGTAAGGGATTTTGGAAAAGCTTTGAAATTGAAATAGGTGTTGGCCGAAAAGTTGATGAAAATTGTTGAACGTTATAGTGCCATATTACGGGTTGAATTTGGTGTTTAAAAATAAGCTACAAACATGCATAAGTATTAAGGTAGTTGTCTATACATGCCTTGAAATGATTAAAGTGGGAAAAGTGTTAAATTCACATTCTTGAATTGGCGATGTTGTTAGAAGATTAGATTGCTCCCATGAATAATTCTAACGTAACTAAATGATTGACTACTATGAGAAATAAGTATAGTAGTTGCCTTGGTTATTGAAGTTGTTAAATGGAATACTTACAAAGCGAAGGTATGCGCACTAACGACGTAAATGGAATGTGGAGATAATTTTGACTACATATTGAAATGATAGTAATTATTGGTTGGATTTGAATTGTTGATTGATTTGGATTATTGGTAAAATTGTGGATACGCACATAAACAGAGGAAATGCTGCCCAAATTTCTATAGAAATAGGAAGTTGCTATTCAATATAACTTACGTTAGAAATCTTAGAATTGACGTACGTATTCCCCTTATTATAGGTTGAAATATTAGACGAGACATATTCTAGTAGTGAGTTGGCTAGCGCGACTATAAGGTATGTGAGTCTATCCTTCTTTCTTTTGGCATGATTACATGAATTCTTATTCTTTTCATCTTGACATATGTCTTGATCATAGTGAATGTACGACGTACGTACATGACTTCTTCACAGTCTAATTCTTAGTAATATGAGATATGGGAAGTATATGTGATTGTCTAGTAAGAAGTTTATCTAATAATTTTAATGAGAGCCGAGAAATGATTTAGATTGCATACAGTTGCTTATGATATCTACTCGTGCTAAGAGTCATTTTTCCACTTCACCGTGTCCCGGGCCGGGCAGATTCGTGCACATATTTCAGGATGATTCACCGCGTCCCTCCTTAGAGGGCCGGGTAGTTTATGTATACTTATATGATGATTCCATGTACATGCATCCGTGATGCGAGTACAGATACCCAGGACAATATATTTCACCGCGTCCCTCACCAAAGGGTCGGGCAGTTTATTCACTTACTTATATCTGATGATTTTATGACTAAGCATGCATGAGTACTGGTATGACTCTCATTCTTTATGACACAGTTGACTCTCTACCTTACAGGACACAGTTATGATCTTATTTACAGTATTTCATGCTTTCATACTCAGTACATTATTTCGTACTGACCCCCCTTTCCTCGGGGGCTGCGTTCATGCCCGCAGGTACATGAGATCAATTAGGTGACCCTTCCGTTTAGGACGCCTACCACCTGCTGAGGAGCTTCTTTGTTCCGGAGCCAGCTATTTTGGTACATATCTTTATCTTTCAGACTTATGCATATTTTGGGCACGACGGGGTCCTGTCCCGTCATATGTCAGTATTGTACTCTTAGAGGTCTGTAGACAGTTGTGAGTTGGACGTTTGTACCTTGTTTTGGCTTGCGATGTTGTTATACTATGTGTTGGGATGTTCCCGGTTATTCCTGTTGTTATTTAGTGGCAGCCTTGTCGGCTGATCTATTTTGACTATTCTTTTGTGTATATGATGCTGTCTGGTGGCAGCCTAGTCGGCTAGCCTGTTTTGTTTGTTGATTAGTTTGTGTAAGGCAACCTTGTCGGCTCGCCTATTTGGGGATATGTTGTAAAAGCAGCGTTGTGCTGCCGAAATTTCTATAGATCTCGGTATTAATTGGATTAAGAGTGACATGTCAGTAATGACGTCCAATTAGGACGTTTAGTCACGGCCCGTCGGGTCGGGTCATGACAAAAGTGGTATCAGAGCAGTTAGTCCTTGGAATGTCTACAGACCGTGTCTAGTATAGTCTTGTATATGAGTATGTTGTGCACCATACTTATATACAGGAGGCTGCCGGTCATTTAGGATTGTTTCTATTCTACCATCTCTTAGATCGTGCTATAGAGCTGTGTTATTAGGATGATATTTTTTCTGATAGTTTACTATGTTTACAGCTATGTCTCCGAGAAAGGCGCCAGTGGCCCAGAAGGGCAAATCTACGGTGGGGGATACTAGTCAAGTATGGAAATCTACCAGGTCCCGCACGCGGTCTACGTCTGAGAGTGTACCCCCGACGATGAGTTCTGCCTCGTCACCAGTTCTAGAGGCTCCCTCACAGGGGGCAACATCACCCGTATCCGAGGCTCCAGTACCTGAGCCTTCAGTTCCTCAGCCAGGGACATAAGATGGGGATTTGAGAGAGATAGTTCAGTTATTGGCGAGGATAGTAGCTGGGCAAGACTTACAGGCAGGAGCCGACAGTTAACCCCAGGGCAGACAGTTTGAGGGTTAGAGACTTTCTGAGTTGCAGTCCGCCGGAGTTTTACGGGTCAAGGCCCGAGGATGATCCTCATGAGTTCATCCGCCAGATACAGAGGACGTTGAGGGTGATCAGGGCCTCAGAGACGGAGTCAGTTATATTGGCCTCATACCGGTTGCGCGATATATCGGTCAACTGGTTTGAGTCATGGGAGTTGTCCAGGGGAGAGGGTGCTCCCCCTGCAGTATGGGATGAGTTTTCAGAGGCATTCCTTGGCCACTTTCTTCCTCCAGAGATGAGGCGGGCCAGGGTCGATAGGTTTCTACAGTTACGGTAGAATGAGAGGACGGTTAGAGAGTATAGTCTGGAGTTTGACTCCTTGGCTCGGTACGCACCTACTATGGTAGCAGATAGGGTACACCGTTACGTGATGGGGTTATACCACTATCTTATTGATGGGTGCATGACAGCAACACTTCAGCCGAGCATGGATATTGCTCGTATTCAGGCATTTGCGCAGGGAACCGAGGAGCGACATAGAGGGAGACGACTGGATAGAGACCATGGTAGGAGCCAGCATAAGAGGACCAGGTCAGCTGGGTTTTCGGATGATGTCCGAGGTGGGCGACCTCAGCAGCATACAAGGTATTCCTCCCAGCCAACACAGAGTGCACCTTCACAGTCTACGGGTAGGAGATTTGATCGCATGGGGTATTCGTGAGTCGATCAGATCTCGTGGCCGGGTTCTCGAGAGGAACAGGGTTCCATTCGGCCGCCCACGATTGCCTCAGTGTTCTCGGTGTGGTAGGCACCATTTCGGGTTATGTCGTGTTACCACAGGGGGTTGTTTTTCTTGCGGTCGCCAGGGCCATATGAGGAGAGAGTGTCCCTTTAGAGACGGTTCGGGAGGTATGGCCCAACCTACGGGTTCTGTTGCGGGTTCGTCGTCCACATGCGCCCTATCGGGCGTACTGCACACCACCGCCGCGGTAGGGTCGCGACAGAGGTTCTAGTTCTGGCGGTCCTCCGAACCGCATTTATGCACCGCGATGAGACGCGATCGAGGCGTCGCGGATATTATCACAGTGCATTATCGGTCTTTTTCTATGACGTGTATGCTTTGATTGATCCAGGTTCCACCTTGTCCTATATATCCCCTCTTGTTGCTAGTAGAATAGGGATAGAACCTGAGCCGATAGAACCGTTTGAGGTAGCGACATCGGTAGGAGAGTCGGTTATAGCTAGGCGTATGTATAAGAATTGCTCGGTGGTGATATATAGTCATCGTGCCTTAGCAGATCTGATAGAATTGGATATGACCGACTTCGACGTTATTATGGGTATGGATTGGTTGACTTCTTGTTTTGCCAGTGTTGATTGTCGACAGAAGTTGGTTCGATTCCAGTTTCCAGACGAGCCGGTTATAGAATGGAAGGGGAATACCGCATCGCCGAGGGGTAAGTTTATTTCATACCTCAAGACAAGGAAGATGGTCCGAAAAGGGTGTATTTATCACTTAGTTCGGGTGCATGATACGGAGGCTGTGGTACCAGCTCTTCAGTCAGTTTCGATAGTCAGTGAGTTTCCAGATGTATTCCCAGTTGATCTCCCGGGTCTTCCTCCGGAGCGGAAGATAGATTTCAGTATAGATGTATTGCCAGGTACCCAGTCCATATCCATTCCTCCTTACAGAATGTCACCTGCAAAATTGAAGGAATTGAAGGAGCAGTTGAGGGACCTATTAGAGAAAGGCTTCATTAGGCCTAGTGCATCTCCATGGGGTGCACCGGTATTATTTGTGAAGAAGAAGGATGGGTCGCTGCGAATGTGTATCGACTATAGGCAGCTGAACAAGGTAACCATCAAGAATAGATATCCCCTTCCCATGATTGATGACTTGTTCGATCAGTTGCAGGGTGCTATGTATTTTTCGAAGATAGACATGCGATTCGGTTATCATCATGTACGGATTAGAGAGGCAGATATCCCGAAGACTGCGTTCAGGACCCGATACGGGCATTATGAGTTCAGGGTGATGTCATTTGGGTTGACTAATGCTCCAGCAGTGTTCATGGATCTAATGAACCGGGTGTTCAAGCCATTTTGGATACATTTGTTATAGTATTCATTGATGACATCCTGATGTATTCTCGCTCAGAGCAGGCGCACACAGATCATTTGAGAACCGTACTTGGAGTCCTCCGGCACTTGTATGCCAAGTTTTCAAAATGTGAATTCTGGTTGGCCTCAGTGGCCTTCTTGGGGCATATTGTCGGGGCAGATGGTATTCGAGTTGATACTCAGAAGATTGAGGCAGTGAAGACATGGCCCAGGCCCACTACACCTACTGAGGTGCATAGCTTTCTGAGCTTAGCAGGGTATTACCGGCGGTTTGTGGAGAAATTCGCCTAGATCTCAGTGCCTTTGACTAGATTGACTCAAAAGGCGACTAAGTTTCTGTCACGCCCCGAACCCCGGGCCCGTGACTGGTGCCCTTCCTGGGCACCCTTCTACCTTAACAACTAAGTAAACTGCGGAAATTAAATAACACCTCATTTTTTTTTAAACCAACATACGTACAAGGGCAAGGCCGATGCGTCGCCATAATATATATAAACAAAAGACACTACACTGCATACATGAGTCCAATCCAGCATATGAATACAGGACCTCTAAGAGTTATATCTTGAACTATGGCGGACAAGACCCGCTGTACCCATAATCGTACAAAAGCACATCTTGAAAGAACTTATACCAAAAAGATAAACTCCCGAACAGAGGGAGCTATCCAAAAACTCTGAGCAGGTCCTACACCTGCCGATCACCAAACAGCGTACCTAAACCTGCGGCATGAACGCAGCCCCCCGAAGGAGGTCAGTACGAAGAATGTACCAAGTATGCGAGCGTAAATGCGTAATGAAATCATAATGATCTAAACAAAAGAGAGACATGTATGATAGTCAACCTACAGTACACCATACATAAGCAGTTATATCAAGTCAGGGACGCATGCCCTCAAAGTCACTACTCAAATATAACCATCGGTCTCACGCCCATAACATCAATCATGCCCGTGGAATCCTTTCTCACTGTCGGCAGTCCATGATATAATATAACACCAATAAGCATATCGAGAGTATCCTCGTGGTCGCGTGCCGGAATCCCACATCGTATAAGCATGACCGTGGGGTATACAAACAAATCCGAATCAAACCCGCTCCTAGTCACGTGCCGGAATCCCACATCGTATAAAGATGTCGAGTATCCTCGTGGTCGCGTGCCGAGATCCCACATCGTATAAAGCATGACCATAGGGTATCCTCGCGGTCGCGTGCCGACATCCCACATCGTATAAGCATGACCGTAGGGTAACACAAACAACCGAATCTAACCCGACTCGGTCACGTGCCGGAATCCCACATCGTATAAGCGTGTCGAGTATTCCTCGTGGTCGCGTGCCCAAGATCCCACATCGATAAGCATGACCATAAGGTAACACAAATAATGGAAGCATACCCGGGAATCCCACCTCACCGCTTGACGCCCAAGTAAACTTACACAAGGCGACCCTCCAACCGAGAGTCGCGGCAACGTAATAAAACATAATACTTGCACTCAAAGGCTATCACCAGCACATATAGGCAATTCTCAATTAATCAAGCCAAAGTACTTATCAAGGCACACATAAAATAATTTTCAATTAATCAAGCCAAAGTACTTATCAAGGCACACATAGAATAATTCTCAATTAATCAAGCCAAAATACTTATCAAGGCACACATAGAATAATTCTCAATTAATCAAGCCAAAGTACTTATCAAGGCACACATAGAATAATTCTCAATTAACCAAGCCAAAGTACTTATCAAGGCACACATAGAATAATTCTCGATTAACCAGGCCAAAGTACTACGTACGTACCTTCTTTTCAAAAGACTCTTTTTAATGTAAAACCCCAAGATACTAACACCCGTAGTATCAAGGTGTGTCTATTTTTCAAAGTAAGTTACTACACTTTTAGAAAACTCATTTCAAAGCTTGAAATCAAGTAACTTCAAAATTTCACAATCTAGGCAACTTATGCCCAATAATCAAAATAGACAACTTTCTTAACCTTCCATAAAGCCGTTATAACCAACTTCCCATAAAGCCGTTATAACCCTTTATGGTTTTAGACATATTCATTCCTTTTTATAACCAAGAGACTTATACTTAAAACCAAGTATCACATACTTATAAATCAAGTTCTTAACTTTCCAAAATACTTCAAGTCTCTTAATATTTAGAAAACAAGTTTCTTCTACTTTTAAACCTCAAGTAACTCACACCTTTAAAACAAGTTACTTCTCTTAAATCATGTCATTTCTCCTCTTTTAAAACAATTAAGTAAATCACTCCTTTGACTCCCCTAAAGTCATTAAAACGACCATTAGGTTTTGGAACTAAGGCACTAGCCAAAAGGTTTGGAAACCACTTCCCTTTCAAGACTCTATGTACTTTAAGTAAAATACTTTCACTTTTAAGAATCCAAACTTCACTAAGGAAATGGATCATACAACTTACAATTTGACATCAAAGTACAATCAAGGGAGTACATAGAACGAATTCTATTTTAGGCAAACCAAATACAACCAAGGAATGAATCATTTAAAGAGTAGGACATACTTTCTTTATCTTAAGGAATCATGCTAGAAGAGGAGATAGTTCACATACCTTTTCGGCTAAATCCACAAGCTAAGCCGAATACGCAGTACGTAGAAGTGTCAACCTATAATGGTCACAACAAGACTATCAACTTCTAGTCTCTAACGTAGAATAATACTAAGTATACGGTCTCTAATTCTACGGAAAATCGGGCAGCACTTCCTTTGTTTCTACTCACTTTGCCACTTTTTTCAAGGCCGAATACAATAACTAACACGCCACATTTAAGGCTCAAAACAACAACCAAACCAAGGGGATTACACGCCTTACAATACGTGTAAAATTCCGCCCCACAATTTAATACCTACTAAGTCCATAATCAAGCCATTCTCGACCAACTTACAATCTAACAATTCAAAGTCTTTTCCAATCCTTTTCCAATTCCAAGTTCTAAGGTCTAACATGTTATATAGTCATAAACAACTTCAACAACTACAATTTCCTTCTTTATACAACATGCGACGACTTAAACTAATAATCGACTTGAATTGTAATCTTAAAGCTAAACATGCTAGTTTTCGGATTAGGGTTCCAATAGTCAATACACTTATCAAACTTCATACTATTTAACTTATGCTTGCTAATATCCATAGCTACAACAACAAGTAATCTTAATTACTAAAACGACAAGATTATACCTTTACAAGCCCTTAAAAATTTCCAAGATTCAAAGTCGCGCCTTAGCAATTCTTAGCTCCTTTCCTTAAGTTCCAATCCGCTCCAAGCACTCCTTATAAGCCTATGAAGAACCCATCTTCAAGTTCCAACTTCAAAGTTGAAGAACTCCTCAAGTTTCCGCCTTGCGACTAATACGAAAACGCCGTTTTTCCGAAATCTTTCTATTGAGATATCCTTACAAAACCCTTAGGGACATTGGGTTAAACTCTTGTGAACAAAGAATCAAAACTACAAAAGTTTTGTGTGGATACCATTGTGAACCCGAGAGCACTTAGTGAGGAACAAGAGTTGTCTAGTTTTTTCTAAGTGTTGAAGAGCAAGTCTTGCACTAGTAGCATGCTTATATAACACATTGGATGGCTTAGACTTAAACAAATGGGTGGCTAAGATGAAGATCACATGGATCAAGCCCAAGTGGCAAGTTGACTTGGTCAATTATATCAAGCTTGCAAGACTTATCTTCCAAGATGGTCAATGACCATTTTACCCTCACTAATTTCGACCAAGACCAAGTGTGGGGGTGCCACGTGTCGCCCTCTCATTCGTCCATAAAATTTCGTAACCCTCGTGGGCCCCACAAAAATGTAAAATTCCTCGGGTGGGCCCCACGTGACCAAATCCGTAAAAAAATAAATTCCATAATGTTAATAAGTTCCATACTCTTCAAATAATGCATTTTGAGAATTCAATTCTCAATAACGAACATTTTTTCTTTCCGACGTTCGGAAGATTTTTCCGCCGGAAAAACAATTCTTCCTTTCATACCAATTTCCAAGTCTTGTTTCCTTACGTACATTCTCTTTTACATGTACTGGACTTACGGGGTGTAACCGTTTCAATGGACGGATGCCTGTGAGAAGAGCTTTCAGTTATTGAAAGAGAAGTTGACGACAGCTCCAGTTCTTACTTTTCCAGAAGGTCCTGGGGGTTATATTATTTATTGTGACGCTTCAGGTGTTGGACTTGGTTGTGTATTGATGCAGCACGGTAAGGTTATAGCCTATGCTTCCCGACAGCTCAGAAAACATGAAAAGAATTATCTCACTCATGATTTAGAACTAGCGGCCGTGATACATGCCTTGAAGATATGGTGACATTACTTGTATGGTGTCCATGTGGATATTTACACGGATCATAAAAGTCTCCAGTACATCTTTAAGCAGAAGGAACGGAATCTGAGATAGAGGCGGTGGCTTGAGTTGCTGAAGGACTATGACGTTGATATTTTGTACCACTCAGGGAAGGCCAATGTTGTGGCAGATGCTCTTAGTCGTAGATCTATGGGTAGCTTGTTGGATGTACAGCAGGACAAAAAAGAGATGGTTCGAGAGATTCACAGGCTAGCCAGTCTTGGAGTCCGGGTGGTGGATTATGGAAATAGTGGTATTCTTGTTCGAGGAGTTGCTGAGTCCTCTATCATAGAAGAGGTGAAGAGATGCCAGTATGAGGATCCTGTTCTGACACGGTATAGAGATGCAGTTCTCCGAAAGGAGAAGACTTTATTTGAGGTAACCTCCGATGGTGTGCTACGGTATGAGAGTAGGATATGTGTACCGGATGTTGCCGAACTGCGGCAGAAGGTTATGGGTGAGGCACACAATGCCCGTTATTCTATTCATCCAGGGTCGATGAAAATGTATCATGACCTTAGAGGCTTGTATTGGTGGGATGACATGAAAAGAGACGTAGCAGGATTTGTTGCACAGTGCCCGAATTGTCAGCAGGTTAAGGTCCAGCATCAGAAGCCTGGTGGGTTACTGCAGGCGATAGAGATCCCGACTTGGAAGTGGGAAGTGATTAATATGGATTTTATTACAGGTTTGCCTCGTACTCATCGGAAGTGTGATTCCATCTGGGTCATCGTAGATAGGCTGACAAAATCAACCCATTTTCTTCCAGTCCGGACTACTTATTCAGCTGAGGACTATGCTAGACTATACATCAGGGAGATAGTGAGACTACATGGGGTTCCCATATCTATCATATCTGACCGAGGAGCCCAGTTCACGGCTAACTTCTGGAGGTCATTTCAGAAGGGATTGGGAACGCATGTGAGTCTCAGCACAACATTTCATCCTCAGACAGATGGGAAGGCAGAGCGTACCATATAGACACTGGAGGATATGTTGAGGGCTTGTATTATTGATTTTAGAGGTAGTTGGGATGATCACTTTCCACTTATTGAGTTTGCTTACAATAACAGCTACCACTCTAGCATTTAGATAGCCCCGTATGAGGCTTTGTATGGGAGGAAGTACATGTTGCGCATTGGTTGGTTTGATGTAGGTGAGACTCAGTTGATTGGTCCAGACATGGTTCAGCAAGCGGTCGACAAGGTGAAACACATACAGGAGAGATTACTAGCGGCTCAGAGTCGACAGAAGTCATATGCTGATAATCGGCGTCGGCACTTAGAGTTTCTGTTACACCCCGTAGTTCAGGTCATGCGCATGAGGGCGTACGAAAGGGGGTAAGACTTAAAATTTTCAGAAGATAGGTTGACGGATTGTTCCGGACGGGTTTTAGTCAACTTTGAGGCGGGTTATGACCCGGTACATTGAGAGTTCCTAAGTGTTTTAAAGGCCTAGGACGTAGTTCGTTGAGTCTGGATTCCAACGCAACCAACCGTTAAATCGATAGGGCGTCGGAGTAGAAAGTTATGAGAGTTACAAGTTCGGTCGTGATCGGACAGAAATGCGTTTGGACCAAGCGCGGCGGCAGCGGCCGGATGCGAGGGCGGCGCCTAAAGTTCGAAGGTTCGCTGAAGTTGCAGCGCTTGGCGGAATAACGAGGCAGCGCGCGAAAGATCGAAACTGCGGAGGTTTATTGCCTTGGCCGTGTGGCGAGACATGGCTTTTGGCGCCTGGCGGAAAAACTTAGAAAAGTCGATTTTTGTTTTAAAAGAGACCATGGGAGGGTGACAAGTGTCCCCATCTGATTTCTGTTGCATGCAATATATTGACCAAGACTTGGACATTTTCTATCTTTCATCTTCTCTCTCTCTCTCTCTCCTTCTCTCTAAAACCCTTAGAAAAATCTGAATAGTTAAGAACCAAAAGGAAGCTTGTAGCTAGCTTGTGGGCATTATTGTGGTGGTGTTCTTGGCAAGGAAGCTAGCAATATTTGGAATAAGTTTGGGCTAAAACTTTAAGGTAATGATTCTTTCTTTAGATTTAGTTTTGCATGTTAAGAAGAAAGAACTTGTGGTAGTAAATAATGCTCTTAGAGTCATTGCATGCTAGAAATGTGTTTTGAATATGAAAAATGGGTTAAGAAGAGTTTATGAGCATGTTGAAGCCTAAAAACTACCTTAGGATTGTTAAGTGAATTGTTGTAAACTTATGGGCGATTGGTATTTGGGTGTGTAATCCCCTTTAAAATGTTGGATTGATTGAGCCTTACTGATGTGGTGTTTTGATGGTAAATTCGGCCTTGAGAAAGGTGGCAAAGTGAGTAGAAACAAAGAAATCTGCCCAATTTTCTATAGAATTTTAGTGGCTTTGAGTTAGATTATTCTACATTGGAATTAGAGGTTAATGAACATATCATGGTTATTATAGGTTGAAATATTACTTGCGGTAGTTGAGCTTAGCAAGTGGATTGACCAAAGAGGTATGTGGAGCTTTCTTATCTCTTGAGCATGAGTAGTTTGAACTATATAGTACGGTAGGCGTCGTGTTTTAAATGAAGTAAATCTATTTGTTGTACTTGACTTGTTTTACGAAAATGTCTAAGTTGGTTGGGTTAGAGAGCTAACCCACTTATTCCTAAGTAATGGTTTAACCTAAATAAGGTAGATAAGGATTTCGTGACATGAAGAAGTATTACGGAAATTGTGTGAGTTTGATTTGAAGTATAAGTCTCTTGGTTAATAAAAAGAACGAAATCTTTTGAAACATAAGGAGTTATAACGACTTATGGGAGGTTAGTTATGTGACCTTATGAAAGAGTATGAGCGTCTAAAGCTTTAAAGCATAAAGTTAGAATAACGGCTTTATGGGGAGTTGGTTATAATAAATTTATGAAAGGTTAAAGAGTTGGGTTTTCTTGAATAAGGTCATGAAAATGAGATTCATTTTGTATGTTAATGAAAGCCTAAAGAAGTTATGAGTTACTTGGGCGCATCGCGGTGATGAAGGATTCCACGGGTATGCTTCCATTGTTGATTATGAGTTACTTGGGCGTCCGCGATGATGAAGGATTCCGGGTATCTTCCATTGTTGATTATGAGTTACTTGGGCGTCCGCTTGATGATGAAGGATTCCACGGGTATGCACCTTGGACATGCTTACGATGAAGGATTCGAGGCATGCGATATGAAGGTAAGAGTATAAATGAGGCAAGCCCGAATCGTTATACCACCTTCTTGGGGTAAGAGTATGAATGAGGGCAAGCCCCAGATCGTCATACCACTGTTGAGTTTGTTGGGCGTGCGCCCGATGATGAAGGATTCCACGGGTATGCTTCCATTGTTTTAGTATGAGTTTATTGGGCGTGCGTCGGTGATGAAGGATTCCACGGGTATGCTTCCATTGTTTTAGTATGAGCTTATTGGGCGTACCGCTTGATGTGAAGGATTCCGCGGGTATGCTTCCATTGTCTTAGTATGAGTTTATTGGACGTGCCGTCAGTGATGAAGGATTCCAGGTATGCTTCCATGGTCTCTATATGAGTTTACTTGGGCGTGTTGATTATGAGCTTCTATTTTCATGCGGTATAGTATATGGCTGATTTTCTCATTGTTGGTAAGGTGCGGTGTTACGTAAACGATTTTATACATGTCCCAGTTATTTTAGACTTATGAGGTATTTTGGTATTTTCTCGTTCACATACTTGGTACTGTTATCGACCTCGCCGGGAAGTGCGTTCAATGCCGCAGTCGAGATCGTAACTTTTGGTCCGCACTATTAGGATCATTCGTTTTTAAAGCTCCGTCCTCCGGAGGCTTTGTCTTTTGGTATGATTCACGAGGTTATTTACTTTTGTACAATCGGGGTATGGCGGGCCACGTCCGCCACGTTGTTATTCCTAAGTGCGTAGTCACGTTTGTGGTTTGGGCGTAATGATAAGATGTCTTGTTTCACTTTCGGTTAAGTTATTTTATGAAAGCGGCCTTATCGGCTTGCTAGTGATGTTCACCTTATCTGATTTTGTTTCATGTATGTTCATTGCTATTCTACGATGCATACGATAGGGTACCCGGTGAGTACGATCGCGGCCGGGGTCGGTCGTGACAAAAGTGGTATCGAGCGATTAGTCCTCGGAAAGTGTCTAGGCAGTGTCTAGTAGAGTCTTGATTATCGGTGTGTTGTGCGCCACATCTATAATCGGAGGCTGCGAGGATATTTAGGATTGGTTTCCATTCTTCTCACTCTAAGATCGTGCGATAGAGTGTGTGGTTAGGGTCGTCTCTCCAACGAGTTATGTTGTTGGCATTCACGAAAGCGTGATGACGAGAAAGATTATGTGGATTGCGTATCCGGGTTAGTTATGATGGTAGTATAGTGGGTATAGTGACGTTCATTATCTGATTTATGTATAAAGTCGGACACGTGTTGCCTAGAATGATATTGGAATACGAGTTGATAAGGACTAATTAGATCACAGGGAAGGTAGGGAGTGGTTTGATGAACTCTCATCAAGGTTATGCGATACTAATTTGAGATAATTAGGAGATCTTTGAGTTGTCGAGAAATAAATGGACCCTTAAGAAGTTTAATTAAGAGACCTAATGAAACTATGTTTGTAAATTAAGCTACGTGGTATGCTTAAGAGTATAGTCTGAGATGAGATTCGGGCGGAGTAAGTGATGGGATTGTTGTAAGATTTAGTATCATGAGCAGGGATATTGAGACTATGTACATGTGTTAGAATAAGTTGGTAGATCTGAGCGGGCAATTACATTTAGGCCGTGGCGAGGTAAGTAGTAATGGTTCATACTTTGGGTTCATTTTCTGTTTGACTTACGGTGAATGGGTATGCGTGTGCGATATCTTATGGTCATAGGTGGCATAATGAAGTTCCATTAGTATATAATGCGAGGATGTACCGAGGAATAGTAGATTGGCTCTAAAAAAACATTCGGGGCGAATGTTTCTAAGGGGAGAATGTTACACCCGTAGTTCAGGTCATGCGTGAGGCGTCTGAAAGGGGGTAAGACTTAAAATTTTCGGAAGATAGGTTGTGATTATTCGGACGGGTTTTAGTCAACTTTGAGGCGGGTTATGACCCGGTACATTGAGAGTTCTAAGTGTTTTAAAGGCCTAGGGCGTAGTTCGTTGAGTCTGGATTCCAACGCAACCAACCGTTAAATCGATAGGGCGTCGGAGTAGAAAGTTATGAGAGTTACAAGTTCGGTCTGTGATCGGACAGAAATGCGTTTGGACCAAGCGGCGAACGCGGCGCGGATGCGGGCATGGCGCCTAAAGTTCTGAAGGTTCGCTGAAGTTGCAGCGCCTGGCGCCGGAATAAGCGCATGGCGCGAAGATCGAGAAACTGCGGAGGTTTAGCCATGGCGGCGTGCAAGCGCCGAGGCGGGATTTTGGGCGGAAAAACTTAGAAAAGTCTGATTTTTGTTTTAAAAGAGACCATGGGAGGGTGACAAGTGTCCCCCCCATCTGATTTTCTGTTGCATGCAATATATTGACCAAGACTTGGACATTTTCTATCTTTCATCTTCTCTCTCTCTCTCTCAAATTGCTCCAAAAACCCTTAGAAAAATCTGAATAGTTAAGAACCAAAAAGGAAGCTTGTAGCTAGCTTGTGGGCATTATTGTGGTGGTGTTCTTGGCAAGGAAGCTAGCAATATTTGGAATAAGTTTGGGCTAAAACTTTAAGGTAATGATTCTTTCTTTAGATTTAGTTTTGCATGTTAAGAAGAAAGAACTTGTGGTAGTAAATAATGCTCTTAGAGTCATTGCATGCTAGAAATGTGTTTTGAATATGAAAAATGGGTTAAGAAGAGTTTATGAGCATGTTGAAGCCTAAAAACTACCTTAGGATTGTTAAGTGAATTGTTGTAAACTTATGGGGCAGAATTGGTATTTGGGTGTGTAATCCTTTAAAATGTTGGATTGATTGAGCCTTCTGATGTGGTGTTTTGATGGTAAATTCGGCCTTGAGAAAGGTGGCAAAGTGAGTAGAAACAAAGGAAATCTTGCCAATTTTCTATAGAATTTTAGTGGCTTTGAGTTAGATTATTCTACATTGGAATTAGAGGTTAATGAACATATCATGGTTATTATAGGTTGAAATATTACTTGCGGTAGTTGAGCTTAGCAAGTGGATTGACCAAAGAGGTATGTGGAGCTTTCTTATCTCTTGAGCATGAGTAGTTTGAACTATATAGTACGGTAGGCGTCGTGTTTTAAATGAAGTAAATCTATTTGTTGTACTTGACTTGTTTTACGAAAATGTCTAAGTTGGTTGGGTTAGAGAGCTAACCCACTTATTCTAAGTAATGGTTTAACCTAAATAAGGTAGATAAGGATTTCGTGACATGAAGAAGTATTACGGAAATTGTGTGAGTTTGATTTGAAGTATAAGTCTCTTGGTTAATAAAAAGAACGAAATCTTTTGAAACATAAGGAGTTATAACGGCCTTATGGGAGGTTAGTTATGTGACCTTATGAAAGAGTATGAACGTCTAAAGCTTTAAAGCATAAAGTTAGAATAACGGCTTTATGGGAGTTGGTTATAATAACTTTATGAAAGGTTAAAGAGTTGGGTTTTCTTGAATAAGGTCATGAAAATGAGATTCATTTGTATGTTAATGAAAGCCTAAAGAAGTTATGAGTTACTTGGGCGTCGCTTGATGATGAAGGATTCCACGGGTATGCTTCCATTGTTCGATTATGAGTTACTTGGGCGTACCGCTTGATGATGAAGGATTCCAGGTATGCTTCCATTGTTCGATTATGAGTTACTTGGGCGTCCGCTTGATGATGAAGGATTCCACGGGTATGCACCTTGGACATGCTTTACGATGAAGGATTCCGAGGCATGCGATATGAAGGGTAAGAGTATAAATGAGGGCAAGCCCGAAGATCGTTATACCACCTTCTTGAGGGTAAGAGTATGAATGAGGGCAAGCCCCAGATCGTCATACCACTGTTGAGTTTGTTGGGCGTGCGCGATGATGAAGGATTCCACGGGTATGCTTCCATTGTTTTAGTATGAGTTTATTGGGCGTGCGTCGGTGATGAAGGATTCCACGGGTATGCTTCCATTGTTTTAGTATGAGCTTATTGGGCGTACCGCTTGATGTGAAGGATTCCACGGTATGCTTCCATTGTCTTAGTATGAGTTTATTGGGCGTGCCGTCGATGATGAAGGATTCCACGGGTATGCTTCCATGGTCTCTATATGAGTTTACTTGGGCGTGTTGATTATGAGCTTCCTATTTTCATGCGGTATAGTATATGGTGATTTTCTCATTGTTGGTAAGATGCATGTTACGTAAAGCGATTTTATACATGTCCCCGATTATTTTAGACTTATGAGGTATTTTCGGTATTTTCTCGATTTCACATACTTGGTACTGTTATCTTGACCTCGCTTGGTGCGTTCATCATGCGCAGTCGAGATCGTAACTATTTGGTCCGCACTATTAGGATCACTTTGTTCATTTTGGAAAGCTCCGTCCCGGAGCTTTGTCTTTTGGTATGATTCCACGAGGTTATTTACTTTTGTACAATCGGGGTATGGCGGGGCCACTGTCCGCCACGATTGTTATTCTGAGTGCTGTAGTCACGTTTGTGGTTTGGTGTAATGATAAGATGTCTTGTTTCACTTTCGGTTAAGTTATTTTATGAAAGCGGCCTTATCGGCTTGCTAGTGATGTTCACCTTATCTGATTTTGTTTCATGTATGTTCATTGCTATTCTCGATGCATACGATAGGGTACCGGTAGGTACGATCGCGGCCGGGTCGGGTCGTGACAAAGATCGACGACTGTGTATTCTTGAAGGTATCACCCATGAAGGGTGTGATGAGATTTGGGAAGAGGGGGAAGCTTAGCCCGAGGTATATTAGGCCTTACTGGATCATTCGCGGGGTAGGCCAGGTCGCCTATGAGTTGGACTTACCCTCAGACTTGGAAGCAGTACATCCAGTTTTTCATGTGTCTATGCTACGGAAGTGTATTGGTGATCCTTCCAGGGTCTTCCCAGTGGACGATGTCCAGGTGACTGAGGGGTTGTCCTATGAAGAGAGTCCTGTGGCTATATTGGATCGCCAAGTCAGGAGACTACGGACTAAGGATGTTGCATCCGTCAAGGTGTTATGGCGGAACAACAATAAAGAGGAAATGACTTGGGAGGCAGATGACGAGATGAAGAAGAATTATCCTCACTTATTCCCTATGCCCCCAGGTAATTCAATCTAACTCTCTTATTTGATTATGGTGTTAGTGAACTGTATATATGTGTTTATTTATGGCCCTATGTGGCATTTGTTGGGTTGCTGGATATAGATGGATAGACACTATTATAAAGGAGGCTCTGCCGAAATTTCTAGAACCTGAGACATGATATGAACATTCGAGGATGAATGTTTCTAAGGGGGGAAGAATGTTACACCTCGTAAGTTAAGACAAGGATTAAGAACGTCATTAAGGTTAATATTCGGATAATGAATATAAGATATAATTACACAAGATACAAGCACGTCGGTGAGAGTTTAAAATAACAAGTTATATGTAGGTTTATTGAGGACTATCATTTATTATAAGAATTACGACATGAAGGATACGAGACCTTATGGAATTTCCGAGAATTTAAGGCAACGAGTGTTAAGATTTATAGAAGTGGGGTTAAGATTTATTTCTTGGGGTCATTTTTAACTAAGAAGGCATTAAGAGGGCCAAAGTGTAAGTTTCAAGAAGTAATTTCAGATTTTCCCCTAAATACTAAAAACACTTTCTATTCTAATTTTAATTTCATTTCTTCACACCAAAATTTTCATCTTTTATCTCAAATTCTAATCCGAAATTACCCCATCCTTAACCAAGAATTGAAGCCATGTTATCATCCTCTTATTGGATTAATCCATTTAACAATTTGAAGCCAAATTTTGAACCCAAACGATGTCTGTCCGGGATCTTTGGGGGCGAAATTGGGGTCCAAATTCTCAGTTTTTGGACAAATTTTGTGAAGGAAAAACATGTATAAATGTTGGTCTAACATTGTAGAAGGGTTGCATGTTGAATTGGAGTTGAAGAAGTGACAAAATTGGACAAGAATTTGGTGAAATTTGGGGGCACAAATCTGGACACAATCACGTTTTTTGGGACTGTTTTGGTAAAATTTTAAGGTATGAAATTCTTCTTCTATTGGTGAAAATTTATCCCTTTCACTTGATATTTGATAGATTAATTGATATTATAGTTAGGAGAATTATGCATGTCAAAGAAGAAAAGGAAAGAAGACAATGCATGCGAATAATAGAGGTCGAAACCGATTTAGAAACTATTCTTGGCGTACATTGGAATTGATTAATTGTGTTGGTATGTTATTACTAATTGCATGTGAAAATTTAGAGGAAACCTTGATGATTAAAATTATAGTTGTTATAAGAAGTGTTGGAGGCTTAATTGAAAAGTAAGGGATTTTGGAAAAGCTTTGAAATTGAAATAGGTGTTGGCCGCAAAGTTGATGAAAATTGTTGAACGTTATAGTGACGTATTACGGGCTGAATTTGGTGTTTAAAATAAGCTACAAACATGCATAAGTATTAAGGTAGTTGTCTATACATGCCTTGAAAGGATTAAAGTGGGAAAAGTGTTAAATTCACATTCTTGAATTGGCGATGTTGTTAGAAGATTAGATTGCTCCCATGAATAATTTTAATGTAACTAAATGATTGACTACTATGAGAAATAAGTATAGTAGTTACCTTGGTTATTGAAGTTGTTAAATGGAATACTTACAAAGCGAAGGTATGCGCACTAACGACGTAAATGGAATGTGGAGATAATTTTGACTACATATTGAAATGATAGTAATTATTGGTTTGATTTAGATTATTGGTTGGATTTGAATTGTTGATTGATTTGAATTATTGGTAAAATTGTGGATACACACATAAACAGAGGAAATGCTGCCCAAATTTCTATAGAAATAGGAAGTCGCTATTCAATATAACTTACGTTAGAAATCATAGAATTGACGTACGTATTCCCCTTATTATAGGTTGAAATATTAGACGAGACATATTCTAGTAGTGAGTTGGCTTGCGCGACTATAAGGTATGTGAGTCTATCCTTCTTTCTTTTGGCATGATTACATGAATTCTTATTCTTTTCATCTTGACATATGTCTTGAACATAGTGAATGTACGGCGGACGTGCATGACTTCTTCACAGTCTAATTCTTAGTAATATGAGATATGGGAAGTACATGTGATTGTCTAGTACGAAATTTATCTAATGATTTTAATGAGAGCCGAGAAATGATTTAGATTGCATACAGTTGCTCATGATATCTACTCGTGCTAAGAGTCATTTTTCTACTTCACCGCGTCGGTAAGGCGTCGTGCGATTTGAGATGATTCACGCGTCCCTCGCAGAGGGCCGGGTAGTTTATGTATACTTATATGATGATTCCATGGACATGTATCCGTGATGCGGGTACAGATACCCAGGACAGTATATTTCACCGCGTCCCTCACCAAAGGGCCGGACAGTTTATTCACTTACTTATATCTGATGATTTTATGACTAAGCATGCATGAGTACTGGTATGACTCTCATTCTTTATGACACAGTTGACTCTCTACCTTACAGGACATAGTTATGATCTTATTTACAATATTTCATGCTTTCATACTCAGTACATTATTTCGTCGCGACCCTCTTTCCTCGAAGCTGCGTTCATTCCGCAATCTGAGAGATCGGTTAGGTGACCGCCAGTTTAGGGCGTCTACCCGGCGAGAGCTCCTTTGTTCGAGCGGCTATTTTGGTACAGATCTTTATCTTTCAGACTTATGCATATTTTGGGCACGACGGGGTCCTTTCCCGTCATATGTCAGTATTGTACTCTTAGAGGTCTGTAGACAGTTGTGAGTTGGACGTTTGTACCTTGTTTTGGCTTGCGATGTTTTTATACTCTGTGTTTGGATGTTCCCGGTTATTCCTGTTGTTATTTAGTGGCAGCCTTGCCGACTGGCCTATTTTGACTATTCCTTTGTGTATATGATGTTATGCGGTGGCGGCTAGTCATTCTTTGTTTTGTTTGTTGATTAGTTGTGTAAAGCAGCCTTGTCGGCTCGCCTATTTGGGGATATATTGTAAAAGCAGTGTTGTGCTGCTAAAATTTCTATAGATCTCGATATTAATTGGATTAAGAGTGATAGGTCAGTAATGACGTCCAATTAGGACGTTTAGTCGCGGCCCGTCGGGTCGGGTCGTGACATCCAGCTCCTGAGGTTCAAAATCCAAGATGACGAATTGATACCTGAACCAATAGATGGTGATGAACCGGAAGGAGTAGAAAGAGCATAAGACCGAAGATTACTTTGAAATTGCTGGAAAGTGAGAAACTTTTGAAATTGATCAGTTACAAAATCAATAATCGGACTCACAAAAGTTATTGAAGACGAGTGATCAATAGAGGGCACAAAGACAGCTGAGTGGGTTGATACGAGTTCTGGGATTGACCCCCAGAGTATGACTTCTGTTGTCCGCTATGATATTATTGCGGATGCTTCCGTCTTTGTGTCCTTGACTGCGGGGGCTTTCAACATTGTCATGTATGCTTCTAATCTTGTCATGAATGTGGAGGCTTTCAACCTGACACCTTTTATAGCTTAGGACATTGATCCTTCTAGTGTCCTAGTTCCTTGCAATAATTATAATTACCTATGTCAGATGTTTTATACTAGTGTGTAGGGGCTGCAAATACTGGTGCATAGTCTACAGACGTAGAAGCTGCCAAGACGGAAGTATAAGCAGTATGTGTCCCCTTTAGAGTCTACAAACAAATTTCTTCTGCTGTGAGTTCATTAACCAGATATTCAACATATGGTAAGGGTTTGCAGTGCAAAAGGCATGAACAACAATTTTTAAATTCTGGGCGAAGACCCATCAATAGCTAAACAAGACGGTCTTCATCTCTACATTTAATATAAGCATCACATGATTGCAATTCAACATATTCCGTCAAAGCTAACTGATCCCAAAGAGTAGTCATTTCACAGAAAAAATCTTGAATACCTAAATTATTCTGTACTAGTGCACTCAGATTGTAATTGATATTTTACAGCAAACTAATTCTGCACAAACAGTCTTGACAAATAATTTCAAATCTCTTTAGCATTTTTGAACTTAGTAAACTGGACACCAATTCTTTGTTCAGCAGAGTTATTGATTCAAGTAATAATCTTTGAATTATTGGTCTCCCAAATACGAAATAATTCATCAAAATTTTCATATTTAGTTTTATGGCATTTGACTTTTCCAGAAATATAGTCTCAAATTCCCTTACCCTTCAAAAAAATTATCATCACATAGCTCCAATATGAATAATTTTTTCCATCAAAACGAACACCAATAGACGGTAATGAATCGTCACCTCCAGCCCTCGAAAACAACTTAAATAGAAAAATCTCAAATAACAAGTAACAATCCCAATTTCCAAATAACAGACGAGAGTGTCCGATAAAAAAAAACTAATTATGCAACATCAATAAAGAAAACCAAAGTTATGGCAGATCTCACCAATCAAAATGCGGAAGTGGTGGAACCGATCAGAATAAGAACCCGGATTAATAAGAACGAACACGAATAGCGAAACCAGAAAAGCGAAGCCAATAAGATAGGCGGTAAAACCGACCAATATCATAATGCAATAATTTGTGTAATAGGCGGTAGAATCAACCAATTTCATAATGCAAGAATTTATGTAATAGGTGGTAGAACCGACCAATAATTTAAAATTAATATTATTTTATTTTCTCTGATACCATGTTAGAATTCATATAATTCATGAATCCTTACAAAGTAATAACAAGAGTAAAGAAAAGAGAATAAGAATATTATTGATAGTGAATTGATAAGTAAAAAAAAAGCAATTAGATTCCTTTATATAGAATCTAATATATAAGACATAAGGATGATTTTCCGACGTAAGACATTTTATTAAAAAGTTGAACAAATGCTAACAATTACGATTGACTGAATTATGCACAAGTGTAAACTGTAAAGTGTATTATTTTGATTAATTTATCCCACACAAAAAGTTAATTCTTTTTACATCAGTGTTGTTTATAGTTGATTTTCAACTATGCTAAATTAATCATATAAAAAATATTTTCATAATTGCATAATTCTGAAGTATGTAGTGTAATGGATGAGACTGTTCGATCTTAATCATATGTTTCGAGTTCGAACTTTGAGTGTGAAAAAATCTTTGACCGGAGTTCTAAAAAAGGGCTATAATATAATCATAGAGTAGAAAGAAAAAAAATTAACCCCACAGTATTACGAGGAAAAAATGCAACTACGTTTTTTTTGTTTTCCGCTAAATGAAAAGGGGAAAGAGACGGCGAAATTCAATTTTCCCCTTTAACGCAGAGCTGGAAAGATGTATTTGAAAGCACCGTTTTGGAGTAAAGATTCGAACTCTGAATCTCCGTCAGCTGTGACGGAGCTAATAAGCTCTCTTGAAAGGCAGAGACTATACAGTGAGGTCACACTCGCACTCCGCGCCGGACTCAGTGATGCACGTGCCGAGTTCTCCTTTCTCCTTATACGCGGCCTCCACGTCATCCTCAAGTTTCTCCGATCCGTTGCCGAGTCCGATACTGTAGGGATTTGTTCGGTGTAAAACACACAAGTAAGGCACATCGAAAGTTTAAAATTTTTGAGTAAACTTACTTGCCCCAACAAACGTTTCTGGTATGATTATGCGATAATTCAAATCTGCAAAGACAGGAAGAAAACTTACAGTTTAAGCTTTTGTTAGTCTTTACTAAAGGGAGCGCACGCGATTGTCAATTCGGGTGCAAGCCTTGCTTCGGTATATTCCTTTGAGAAAGCTAGAAAATCTTGGCAGAGGTTTGAGAGAATTTTATTTCCTGAACTCTGAGTTCAGAAAGTGGAAAGTGAGTTGTTATGAAATTATGGGTTAAGTGCCTTTTTGATCCCCGATCTGAGTCTCGTCTTTCGAAAGGGTGGAGGAAACCCTAAACCAAATCAGATTTGGATCAGGCTTCAAGACCTGACCCAAATCCAAACTATGATGGGCGGTCGAACCGCCCATTATCTTGACTCCTCTATTTATTTTCTGCACTTTTTAGTTCTAATTAAATCCAAGATTTAATTTTAACTTATTTAATTAATTTTCATCAAATGAAAATTATCTCATAATTTATTATAAAATAAAATATCTTGATTCAAAATCCGATATTTTACATTCTCTCAATATACCCTTAGACCGAAAAGACAATCGACTTAGTGTAACCCTTTAGGCCTTCACACATTGACACTTGATCAAATCAAGGTTCACACGGAACTCCTAGACGGCGCCGGTGACGGACCCAATATGTGAAATACGTTTACATGACTCAAGTAAACAGACCTCTATGTGAGATGATAAATTCCTTTCATTCGCGACACACTCGATCAAGCTTAAGATTCGCCAAGTGTCTATCCAAATGGCTTGATCACTTTATCTCATCTATATTAGTCGACAACTAGACCTTATCTTAGATATTTTGCATTGGCCAATGACTTGGTCGACCTAACATCTCTGAGAAGCTGAGTGTTCTCTCGAAATTCCAATCGAGGAATGAATCCTATTTTTGGCTCAACTACCACCTTCAATCTACTTCGTAATGCACCCAATACAAGTCGCGTCTCAACCTATAAGACATTTGAGCTTAGGACAGGATCAAAGTGCATTGCTCCGTAAACAAGGTGATATTGACCTCAAGTCTAAGGACCTCTATCTCCCACATGCTGATAATACTCTAGACATGTATAACAAATAGTTTATCAGCAGGTATGTCAATACTCCTCTAAGAGTATTCATGTGTCCATCACTAGCAACTATTGCTAGCAGTAAGTGAGATATACTACATTCTCTAAGAATGTGATGTAGACCACATGTCGACTTATAACATATCATTGATATCTCATTCTCAATGATCATTAGTCTAGGCTATTTTAAGAACTACACTCTATCATTAATATCTCACATTATTAACGACAATGTAAGTTCAAGGGATGCACATTAATGAATAATATAAACAATCAAATAATAATTCAATAATTGCAAATGCCAAGTATATATTAATCTTATTAATAATATGAATGTGTTCAAGTACATCTGCTCCTAAAATGATTGTTTCTGGGACATGCTTTCAGATACTACTATCAATCTCTTCTGTCATAGCCAATCCATTCCCGATCTTCAAGGTAGACTCCATTCTCTGTACCCCAAGGTTTCGATGTTCAATGATTTTTGTTCAGTCGAAAGCAATTTAATGAAAATATAACTGAATGTTACTCCCTTCTGTTTAAATTTGTTTGTTGTACTTTTCTTTTTAGTCTCTTTAAAACAGAATACATGCTCTTAGTTTTAACTTTTCACCTGACATGTTTAAGGCCACATTTTGGTACATTCTCGTCAAGATTTAAAAATTTCTTTACTTTTTTATACTTTGTGCAAAGTCAAAACCAGACAAACAAATTAAAACATAGGTAAATGTGTCTCAAATGTTATCTCCTATTGGTTAACCGAATTTTGGGTTTGAAAGTTGGTTATATTTGTCGACATCAGGGGAGTTGTGAATGTGGAAATTCTGATTATGACATTAGTGGAAAGTAGGGGAAATGTCATTGAGGTTCATCTTCTGACAAATGTGCTGCAAGGAGTTTAGGAAAATAAAAGTTTTACTTGTTTAGAAACCATTTATACCTTAGACGTACTCTTTTGGAATTGGATTTGGATTTGTCTTGGGACTCTGTTAGGTGTTATGTCAGCTTATTAGGTCATCAAAATGCATAAACTTTAGGCTGAATTTCATTTTCTTACTACATTGTTTTGTATCCACTCTGAAGCTTTTGAAAGTTATTATTGTGATAAGTCACTCGTTTAAGCTTCAATTTTTTTGTATGATTGTATGGACAACTGTATTTTCTGGTTACAAACAAATGTTTGATATCTTATCGAGTGGGATTTCCAGTTCAGCGTTGATGAAGATTTAGGTATCAAAATGATAACTTGGTGTACTGTGGTCATCGCTTTCCGATGTGCTCCTGGTTTTTTGGTTTTTTTCTGAAGCATAATTGGAGCTAAAAGGACTTGTAGTTTATTATTATGAAGTTCTTGTTTCTCTTGTATGTTATCATTGGTATTTGCATGTAAGGGTAGCCTGTTCAATTACTGTTTCATTTCAGTTTAAAAAAGTCAAACGATGTTGTCTTTTCTGACTTGTTCACATTTTAAAAAGTCTGAAACTTCAGAGTAATAGAGAATTAGAGATGAAGCCATAATAGCTGTGAAATGCCGTTACAGTTTATTGATCTTGGAATTTTAGGGGCAGTGATACCTCTGCCTCTTATATGATCTTATATTCTCCATTTATTCTGTGATTTTTTGGGGGTAAGATCTTCCAGTTTCTGTTATATGGTTGGACCTTACAGTAGTATAGTTCGTAATATCAGATTCTGATACTGGTATGTATGGGGATAATGAGAATATGTACTTCCATATTACTTTGCTTAATTTAGAAAATGTACCAAACTATTAACTATGAGCTATGCAACAGTGGTTCCAGTTCTTTTCATACATTCCTTGAGAGATACAGAGGACCAGAGCATTACCAGTCTAGCCCACATATTTACTGTGGAACCTATGGAAATAACCAGCCCGTCAACTGATTCTGAAGTTGCTCTAGCACTTAGAGTTCTGGAAGGTTGTTGTCTGATTCATTGCGAGAGTAATGTTCTGGCCCATCAGTACAAGGCAATCCCGGTAAAGTTCCCCTATTCATCATATCTTGTCACCAGAATTTGATCTGATGACTTTCTTCTTCTGATCATGGCTCAGTAAGCTGGAAACTATAAGTGTCTTTAAATGATTCTGAAATTTTCTGTTCCATGGCATTTGTGCAGCTACTTTTGCAAATTGGAAAAGAGGCTTAGCTTCTCTTTTTTTGATCAATTACCTTTGGAGATTATTTATGCCCTCAGAATTTACGCTTTCATGAAAATAAGCACTTCAAAATGATGATATGTTCAACTTGGTTGGAAATAAGCAGGTGTTGATGAACATATTGTCGACTCGAGGGGTACTGGGACAAGGAGCATGCTTGGATGCTTTAATTGCTCTAATGCTGGATTCATCTGCCAATCAGGCGGTAGATATCTATTCTTTTGATTTATTATTGACAAAAGTGATCTAGAACCAGTTTTTTTCTTATCAGTAATACTCATTTGATAAGAGTTGGTATGAGATATTTTCTATATTCAGTATTGAGGAAATCACCCAAAAAGTGTTTAAGAAAAAAGTGGATATGAAAGTGGCCGCATCTGGATATGTTTCCTCATTTAACTGATGGATACAATATAAAAAATACTTGTGGTTTAAAGTAGTAGGTTCAGTTCAAGAGTTATGCAGTTTCATATCTATTTCATCCTTAGATGATCTGTACTTTCTTTATTTTATTGGTTCCTTCCTATAGAAATTAAGCCCATAATTTGATCCAATGGCTGGTTATGAACTAGGATTTCGAGGCTTGTAATGGCATTGAGGAAGTTGCCATACTGATTAGAGACAAACAAGTAGATGAAAAATTGAGGTATTTCATCTCTTCAAGCTTGTTTTTCTTAATTACGGCATAAAGTCTTTGCAATATACATGACATTCTAGCTAAATTGATGTTCTTTTTCCTTCAAGATCATCCTGCATACTAGTTTTAGTGTTTCCATCCTTTCCTCCTCTCTCTCTCTCTCTCTCTCTCTCTCTCTCGTGTGGTTTAGAGAATGTTTTGGTGGTGTGTATGCCTGACACCTAGGAAAGTGTGATAGTAACATTTCAGTCGGAAAAAAGAAAAAAAGAAAAAGCAAAACCGTGACATGAAGGCAAGAATTCTCTTAGCCACTCTGTTTGAATTGTTCTGAGAATTATTGATTTCTCCAGGCTCAAGTGTGGAGAATATCTACTTCTTCTCATTGGACATGTAAACGGCAGGGAAAGGCCTCCCATGGCAACAATTCATCAAGACATACGGCGATTCTAGGTGACAAAATCTGCATCATTGATATGGGCAGCTAGTCAATTTGGTTCAACCCTTGATCCAGAACAGAGATTGACAGCTTTGCAAATTCAAGCTCGTAGAGTAATGGAGTCAATAGACCTTTATTGACTGTAAGGTTTCAGCATTTCTTGTCCTTATGTGATGTCCGGCAATTTCACTGACAGGTGTATCCTTGCAACAAGGATCGACTAATAGGCTATCCAGAAGCTACAAGAGGAAGATAGTTAATTTCTATTGACATTACAATATCACAATGTGAATTCTTGTAAATTGTTTGTTCTATACAAAAGTACAATGCTCTCTAATTTTCTACTCTTATTTGTGGTGTCAATATATTTAGTATTTCATAAATCTCATCTGTTCTTTGATGGGATGTATCGCATGCTACAAATACGTGCATTTCACCTTTATCTTCAATCCAACTACATTCAGAGTTTTTGTGCATTTTCTTCTCATTGGTGAGTTGTCTTATTTTGGCAAGATCACCCCATTTGCCTACAGAAGCATATAAATTTGCTACCATGACATGGTTCCCAGTGGTTCTAGCCCGATTAGCTTGTTTGCCGCAATTTCACCTACTTCAAGATTCCCATGGATAACACAGCCTCCAAGCAAGGCACCCCAGATCACTGTATCAGGATCCAAAGGCATCTCTTTAATTATCTTCAATGCTTCATTTTTCTTACCTGTTCGACTTAAAAGGTCAACCATGCATGTGTAGTGTTTTAACGTTGGTTTCACATTATAAGATAGATTGAAGAATTCAAGCCGTCTCTACAAGTCCTGCATGGACACACGAAGAAAGAGCTGACAAGAAGGTTATGTCGTCTGGTATGAATCCATTGTCTAGTATTCTGCGGAAGAATGCAATTCCTTCCTCCCCATATCCGTACATGGCATATGCAGTAAGCATTGCATTCTCCGTGACCAAGTTATACTTTTTAATGTTATCATAAGCCAGTCTAGCATGCTTGACAGATCCACATTTTGCATACATGTCCACAACAGCCGATCCTATGTGGGTGTTTGAGTCATATCCAAACCTAATTGCATAAGTATGAATCTGTTTTCCACGGTCAAGAGTCGCTAACCTTGAGCAGGTGGGTAATACTGTTCCAATCGTGTAAATATCAGGTCTCAAACCTGAGGATTGGATGTCCAAAAACAACTGCAATGCTGACTGACTCATTATGGGCATTCTCAACATGGCCAGCAATAATACTGTTCCAAGTGTAGATATTTGGATCAAATCTGTCTGCCTTCATCTTCTCGAGAGTGCATTCAACACTAACCATGTCTTCAGAGTGAGCATAGCCAGATATCAAAGCATTCCATGTTGATATATCCCTATAATTTACCTCATCAAAGGCTTTCTGAGCAGCAGCAACATCCACACACTTGCTATACAATTCTACAAGTGCCCCACCAACAAAAGGATCTGTTTGCAGACTCCTAGCAATTGCATAAGAATGTATCTCCTTACCACGCCGTAACAAACCCGTATCAGCACAGGCAGCAAGGGCACTGCCAAGGGTGAAGGAATCTGCTTCAATTTCTTCCTTCCACATTACCTGGTGAAACATACTCAAAGCTTCACTGAACATAAAGTTGTTTACATAACCTGAAATCATTGAATTCCATGAAATTATATCTTCACACTTTCCTTCATGTTCCATTTGATAAAACAGCTCTAGAGCCTTAGAAACTTCTCCATTCTCAAAGTATCCCACTAACATGGTGTTGTAAGAGACATCATTTTTCATCGAATACATTGAAAATACTAGGAGGGCATTCTCAATACCCAGGAGGGCATTCTCAATATCCCCGCACCTCCTATAAACATCAATTAATCCATTAACAATGAAAGAGTTAGACATCAATCCATGTCTAGTGAGATATCCATGAATTTCTTTCCCCAAATATAGCATTTGCAATCTACCACAAGCAGAAAGTACACTCGCCAAAATTTGGGCATTTAGTTGGAATCCAGCAGCTTTCATTTTATGGAGATGTTCAATTGCCTCTTCGTCGTATCCATTCTGTGAAAATCCACCTACTAAAGCACTCCAAGAAATAAAATTCGGAGTAGGATTGTCCTCAACAGACATTTTATTAAAAACTTCAAGTGCTTCACTTAACATTCCATTGGCAGCAAAAGCAGTAATAACTGAATTCCAAGAAACACAATCCCTCTTTGACATGTCGCTCAAAAACTTTTCTGCATAATCCAAACTCCCACATTTTCCATACATATCAATCAAAGCTGTTAAATATACACGTGGTATACACTTACCATAAGTGTATATCACGGTTTGGGCACACGGTTTTGTGTAAATATTTTAGTGTAAATAGTATTGTACACTTACCTAATTATTGGATTCTTGTACTACTAGAATAAGGTTTTGGGAGTAGAATAGGAATATGATTTCTATTATGGAAAATTGTAAATTATATATAGACTCTTTCATTAATGACCGAGGGTCTCCCGGAAACAACCACTCTACAGACCAAGGTGGCGGTGAAGTCTGTGTACATTCTACTCTCTCCAGACCCCACATTGTGGGATTTCACTGGGTATGTTGTTGTTGTTACTATTTCATTAATGAAAATAATCAATAGATTATTTAGGTATCATGGTATCAGAAGTCTAGGACTAAATTACTTCCACTCTTCTCCAAAATTGTCCTTGGTTTCCGTGACCCTTCTCAGCCGAAAACTGCATCGGTATCCGTGTCCACTTTCTCGGATTTCGTGACTAAATTTACCTCTTCTCTTCCCAAATTTTCTTCCAAATCCCTTTGTTCTTTCGTTATGTCTACGTCAAAGAACACGTTTCACCCTGCCCTTGTTGTTTCTAACATCAAGAATCACATCCCTCTTATTCTTGAGATAGAAAACGTCAAATACACGACGTTGGTCGAACTGTTCAAAATTCATACATGCTTGCATCAAGTCATCCATCACATACTACCCGATGCTCCTGAGGATACGGAGCTGCCTAAACGCGAGGATGATCCTAAGTTATGGACGACTCTTAATGTCACCGTCCTTCAGTGGATTTACTTCACTATCTCTACTGACCTGTTGCAGACAATTAATGAGTTGGACGCTACGACAATGGATGTTTGGGATAGGCTGTGTGGCATATTCCAAGATGATCAAAATTCCAGAGTTGTTACCCTTGAGCATGAATTCTCCCACGTCAACATGGGAGATTTTTCGAACGTTTCAGCTTACTGCAAAAGGTTGAAAGAATTGACGGACCAATTCTGCAACGTTGGTGCCCCGTTAGTGAAGATCGTCTTTTTTTACAGATGATCGCTGGCCTATCTGAGGCCTATAGTGGCATTGGAACTATCCTTCGTCAAAGTAATCCCCTCCCAAGTTCTATCAAGTCCGCTCCATGCTTACTTTGGAAGAAGTCGATTTGGCTAAAAAGGAGGCTACTAGTGCTAGTCCCGTGGTCATGATGACGTCCTCCCCTACTTTTCAAGGGTTCGTTGATCATTCGGGCCAAAAACGTTTTCACGAGGGCAACAAAAATAGTCAAAAAATAATGGAAATATCACGGGGGCAAACGCGATGGTCCAGCGGTGGGGCAGTGGGCCCCATCCCAACGACAATGGGTCACTGTCAAACTGGGCCTAGTCTTGGGCTCCCTAGCAGCGGGCTTGGGCCAGTAGGTAGTGGCCCAACGACCCATTTTCTTCATCAGTTCCCGCGTCTGGTCAGTGGGCTGCCCAGAATGTTTTTCAGCCCAATAACAATTGGGCCCCTAATTTCAGAAGCAGTTCTGAGCCGGGGCAGCAAGTAGATGTTCTTGGGCCTCGGCCTACGCAAGCCCACCATATTATATCTTTCAAAAGCATTACCAACGTAAATATTAGATGCAAATCCATATTTTATCACTGTACAATGCAATTGCTGGCCCAATTGAATGCCACCATAACCGCAACAAATCTTCAACACAACCGGAAACAAGAAAAACTCCAATTCAAACTCCTCAAATCTCACCTGCCCAAAACACTCAAAAGCATCATTGTAAAGCCCATTACTTAAATACACATTAAGAATAGCGGTCCATGAATGCAAGTTTTTTTGACGCATTTTGTCGAACAGTTGAACCAAAAATATACCGTGATACACGGTATTCACGACATATACAATGCCTTGTGTATACTGTGTATATCACGGAAACACAAAGCAATAAAAGGAAAGTTTGCCTCACGATTTTAGGCCTTATTTGTAGTGTTGTATTTGTAATTAATTAGCATTGTACACTTGACCATAATTATAAGATTCTTGTACAAATAGAATAGACTTTTGGGAGTAGAGTAGGAATATGATTTTCCATAATATGAAAAT
Source organism: Przewalskia tangutica (assembly GCA_029844215.1). Taxonomy (NCBI): domain Eukaryota; kingdom Viridiplantae; phylum Streptophyta; class Magnoliopsida; order Solanales; family Solanaceae; genus Przewalskia; species Przewalskia tangutica. The sequence continues at coordinate 3,531,171 of CM056732.1, forward strand.
TGTAAATTGTAAATTGTATATATACTCATTTATTAATGAAAATTATTTAATTAAACAGATGATTTCAACCATTGATATACACATCCTTCACCCAATCTGCTCGAAGTATTTGATTGCCTTTGAAACATAACAAATTCCCTCCTTTTTCTAATCTGGGGTCCCGTCCCTAGAAGACTTGAGTAAAGGGGGAATCTAATCGCTTAGAAATCAATTGAAAAAGGAAATCAAGAGTGCAGAATGCTTACCGCCTTCGATTCGGTCTATTCTAAGTGGTCCATTGGGTAAGCAGCGGAGGGAAGAGGTCTATACCTCAAGAGATTATTTCTTTCATGGTATCAGAAGTCTAAATGCTTCTATCGATTTTTTTCTCTTCCGCTGCCTCGGTTCTCGTGTTCAATTCTCAAAAATTGTGCCCTCTCTTCCTAAATTTTCTTTTGAATCCCTCGATTGTTCTTTCATTATGTCTAAGAACATGTTTCATCCCGCCCTTACTATTTCCAACATCAAGAACCACATCCTTATTGTTCTTGTGATAGAGAACATCCAATATGCGACGTGGGAGAACTGTTCAAAATTCACGCAATCTCATATCAAGTACTCCATCACATAATTCCTCCCGCTATCCCTCCACCCGCATAGGATCCTCAGTTATGGATCACCCTTGATGCTACCGTTCTTCAGTGAATTTACTCCACTATTTCTACCAACCTTTTACGGACGATCATTGAATCAGACACTACAACTATGACTACCCAGAATAGATTGCGTGATATATTTTAGGATAACCAACATTTCTGAGTTGTCATCCTTGACCAAGAATTTTCATAAGTCAACGTGGAAGGTTTTCTGAATGTTTCAGTTTATTGTAAATGGCTCAAGGAATTAACGGACCAATTCTGTAACGTTGGAGCGTCTGTTACCAATAATCGTCTTGTTCTACAAATGGTTGCAGGCCTATCTGAGACCTATAATGCGTTTTTGGGACTCTACTCCATACAAGTAATCCACTTCCACCTTTTTATCAAGCTCGTTCTATGCTCATGTTAGAAGAAGCCGATTTGGCAAGGAAGGTGGCTACCGGCGAAGCTTCTGTGACAATGATGACTACGTCTGATAATTCTAACGGTTTGTTGACAATTTCGGCCAAAACCGCAATAACGGTGGCAGCAAGAAAGATAAAAACGGTAAGAATAATGGCAAAAATCGTAGTGACAACAACAACGGTGGACGAAATAGTTCTAATGCAAACAATGGGCCTTGGCATCGCTCCACTGCTCGTCTCGATAATGGGCTCGGCAGCTGGCCTAGACCAGCGACCATTGACCACCCCATCGCCGCCCGCCATTACTTCGAGAAGTTAAACCCTAGTCCAGCCCAATCACAAGCCCACTGTTCCAGGTTTTCCAGGTTACATCCAGCAGAGATCCGGGTCGGGTCAGCAAGCGGGTGAGCTTGGGCCTCGGCCCTCGCAGGCCCATCATGCAGTGGGCCTCACTCTGACAAATATTGAAGCCGCTATGCACACACTTGGATTAAATCTCCTGAATGTAAATTGGTACATGGACACCGGCGTCACTTCCCATATGACATTTGACTCAGGTACCCTCTCGTCTTATTACAATAGCAAAAATCGTTGTATTATTGTTGGTAATGGTCATTCAATTTCAATTCATGGACACAGTAGTGCAACGTTGCCCCCCTCATCCGCCTCTTGTCTTGAAAAATACCCTTCATACCCCTAACTTAATTAAAAATTTGGTGTATGTTCGCAAATTCACCATAATTGAGTTTCTGTTAATTTTGATACTTTTGAATTTTCTGTGAAGGATTTCAAAACAGATATGCCTCTTATGAGATGCAACAATAGGAGCGATCTTTATCCAATCACTACTGCCAATTCTGTGAGTCCAGTCATGCCATCCACATTTATTGTTCTTGCTCCTTCCTTGTGGCATGCACGTTTGGGTCATCCAGGGTCGTCAATTATGTCTTCTTTAAATAAAAAGCTATTTGATTGATTGTAAGGTTACGAATTTGTCTTTCTTGTTCGTTATGAAAAATTGTTAGATTACCTTTTGTAGCCTCTACTTCTCGCACTTTGATGTCTTTTGATATTATTCATAGAGATTTATAGATATCTCCAGTTTTAAGTTCTTTGGGTCATCATTATTATGTTCTCTTGGATGATTATTCTAATTTTTATGGAATTTTTCGTTAGCGAAAAAATCTCAAGTATTTTTCACTTTCATATTTTGTAGAAAATTCATCTTACCCATTTCGAACGTGATATCAAAAATATTCAATGTAATAATGACAAAGAATATGATAATGGGGTGTTTCGGAATTTTTGTGTTGTTAATGTCATAGTTTTTCGTTTCTCTTGTCCTTATACGTCCTCACAAAATGGAAAAGTCAAACGAAAAATACGTACTATTAATAATATTGTCTGTACTTTATTAGCCCATTCTTCTGTACCTACTTCTTTTTGACATCATGTTCTACAAATGGTTACTTATCTACTTAACATACTTTTTAACAGATGATTGTCATTTAAATCTCCCCTCCAAATTCTCTATAATAAATGTCACGCCCCTTTTCGACCGCGACATTTTTATAAAAAGCGAAAACTCCTGCTTAAAATGCATGTTAGAAAATAAAATAAAATGCTAAATAGTTAAAAAGGCTTAAAGGTGTTAAAATGCTAAAAGTGCAAAAAGTACAAAAAGTGCAAAAAGTGCTAAAAAACGCTAAAGTAAAATGCTAAAGTGCTACAAGGGTGCTTAAAAAGTGCTAAGTGTTTTAACAAGGTGCAAAATGCTAAGAAGGGTGCTAAAATATTAAAAGGGGCTAGAAATGCTAAAAGGTGCTAAATGCTAAAGGGTTCGCGGAGTCGTCACCTAATTAGTTTGGGTGAATTAGGACACCTAAATGTCAACTTAGGTTAAAGTCAACACTAACTCCATTCTTTATGGTCTGCTAAACTTAGTGAGATTCTGGGTAAGGGTTCTTTATTAATCTAGAGGGAAGGGGTTAGGCACCCTCTAAGATCCGCTAACTTGCGGTTGTCCTGCCAAATTTAGGGTAATTATTATGTTTAAAAATGCAAAATAAAAGCTCCTACTGCTTAATAAAATGTTAGGAAATAAAATAAATGCTATGGCTCCTGCTCAATAAAAGTGTTAGACGATAAAATGCTAAAAAATGCTTAAAATGTTAAAAAAGATGTTAAAATATTTAAAAGGTGCTTAAAGTATAAAAAGGGCAAAAGGTGCTATATGCTAAAGTACAAAAGAATGCTAGGAGGTGCTAAAATGTTAAGGACAAAATGTGCTAAAGGTGCTAAATGCCAAGGGGTGATTAAAAGTGCTAAAAGGGCTAGAAATGCTAAAGAATGCTAAAAGGGTGCTTTATGGACTAATTATGTGTTCATGCAAAGGTTATTTACGGACTAGTTATGTATACTTCTAGCTAAATTAATCTTGCTTAACCTGCGTATAATATTATATGAAAAATGCTTAAGATGATTTTTTGAGAGTTTAGGAGGAAATTTGTTATGGGTTTAATGAGAAACAAATTATTGATTTTATGATGCAAGTTAAATCATTTAGATTACTTTGGTAAAATTTAGACATGCATAACAATCGTAAAAGACGCGTAAAGTAGAAATGTGTTTCCAATTATAAATTACCTTCCCTTTATGCGTTCAAAATGCTAATTGCTCTTGGTTTCCTATTAATTACAAAGTTATAAATTACAATAACAAATAAAGTAAGATAAGGATGAGTTAAGAGAGTAAGGGATTGAAGCGGATGACCCCGTCCTATTTGTTTTTCTAGGAATTGCCGAAGAGGGAACTCGATGGATGTATATGCATGCCTTTACGTTTGCCACGACGAGTGTCATTATGAGACTCTTTGTTGCTCCGGTGCGTGCCATGTAAAAAAAGAAAGATAAGGATTAGGAGAAACTTATCAAAGAGCAAACAAAGCATTAATAATAAAATTCATGCACATATAGTTCACTGTTCGAAGGGCTAGCAGACCCGGCATGTTAATTTTTTTTAAAAAAAGTTGGGCACTTGGGCAGTAGATAAGCAGCAGCAGACCCACGAAACAGCCCCAAACAAAGATATTTTCAGGTTTTAAGAGAAAGGAACAAAGGCAGCTCCCAAGATATAGTTTTAATATAAAAATAACAAAGGACGCACTAAAATAAACAGTTCATACAACATGCTGATTATACGTATCAGGCTTAAACACATTATACATATCCGCAGAAACAGACGATACAGGTAGATAGCAAGCTCGTGCGAATTTAACGTAGTTATGATTCAGCTTTAATAGTAGCACGACGGGAAGCAAATCAGGGCACTTATATTTCTAAGCACATTTCTTATTCGAGTCACTTGCTAGATTTCTCCATTTTCTATTAGCCAATCTCCATACTAAGGTATGTCCTGTACATGTCTTATTATATGCAGCTATTTATTATTATCTGAAAGTTGGACGCAACAAGAAAACTAATAACTCAACACGGCATAGATCAATCAAGGGGTTAACAGGCTAATTGATGCGCGTTAAGATGCACACACTTTAAACGCAAGTGCACGTTATCGTGAAAAGTAATATAGTCTTTGATAAGACTGAATATCGTCCACAAGGATTAGGGTCCAATTACCAACTATCTATTTTCTAGTATCTATTTGGTGAATTTATGATTGATTGGTTGTTTATAACTAAGAATTATAAAAGCTATGTTAACTATAAAGGGTTTACTTCAGTGATGATGAGAATAGGGCTTCCATGTATCCTTACTATCCGCTTATGCTACTTACTAATGCATTAACTCATGGTATTCTTCTTTAGGAGAAAGCAGGTTTACGAAATCGTTTTATACTCCCGTTAGGGTTATATAAACACTCAACCCCAGTATCGCACCTTACCTAACTTTCGGTGATAAGGATAACTTTATAGGAGGATTAAGAACAAAAACCTAGTTGACAGTTACGCACAATGCGCAAAATTAGGGTTGTTAAGCCTCTCATCAACGCTACATAAATAATTGAGGTATTTTCATCCCCAATCCAAGAATGTCTACCCAACTTACAGTATATTCACAATCCCCCCTTTTCAGAATCTGATTAGAAATCATATAGTGATAATTAGTTGTCAATTAATAACCAAGAATTCAACTCAATTATTGGATAGATCTCTCAATAAGAAAAATAACCATAAGCATGCATTAATTTATAACATAAGTTTCTAGTAATTCAACATGGAAAGCCCTATAAGAGAATTAGTTCCTAGCCATAAAGATGACAAGAACTAATTCAAAGTTCATCATGCAAAAACTGAAATAAAGTAAAGAAAAGGAAAAGAAAGTACTAAGTTAATGGTATCCAATCTCCAAGCCAAAAGTCTTGTGTTGTGCAAGAAGGGGAACCCTCAAAAACTGCCTAGGGTTCTCCTTTTATAGGCTGCAAACCGCCTCCCTCTTTTCCTTCAGGCCTGGCCCAGAAATTCGTCCAAAAACCTAATTTTTCCGCGTCGGCGCCGCGGCCCTGCAGACAGGCGCGTCGGTGCCGCGGCTCGCAGACAAAGGCTGGCGCGCGCGTTCGCATAGCCGCGCGCCGGAAGTTCTGCACTCGTCGGTGTTTTGCGCGCGCGCCGCGCTATCTGGCTCGAGGCGCCTGCGCGCCAGATCTTCAGAGCTTCCGGATGTTTAGCGCCGCGCCTGCATTCGCTGTTCGAGGAGCGCGCCGAGTCTTCGCCTCGAATAGTGGCGTCGCCCTCGCTGGCGCAGGAGGCGCCGCGACGCCGGTCCGATTTCACCCTCGCCACTTTCTCTGCTGCTCGCATCTCCTCTTTGCCCTCTTTTTGCTCCTTTTCCGCCATTTGGCCATTTTAACCACTTTGACTCAAAAGAAAGAAAAACTATCCTAATACGACATTTATATGTGCAAACGGACAAAAGACTAACTAAATCGACTAAAAGGTGTATATAAAATACACCGATCAAATACCCAAACTTAACCTTTGCTCGCCTCGAGCAAAGATAGAAAGAAATAAAATAAAAGACTCAAAGAAACGAAAAATAAAAGACTCCTCATTAATCACTTTTCTTTGCATAAATGTTAACTAGAAAAACATGGAGGTTAGCAGAATAATATGCAGGAACATATAGCATGAAATTTTCAGCACACTAAACACATGAAGCTAAATATTTCGCAAACTCATATTCATCATGCTTAATGGAAGTCAATGTACTAAATCATGCATATAAATTCAAGAATTCCTATGACATGCTTACTTGCTATTCTCCACTAATTCTGGATATGCATAAAAGAGATCTTCAGGACTTTAAGGGTTGTAATGTAGGCTTAGGTAGGGGTTGGTAAAGATAGGCATTTAGGCTCATTTTTCTGTACCATAAGCTCTTTGGCTTTTCAATTTTTCCCTTTTTCTTTTGATTCTTTCCCTCACTTCAATTCTATCATTCCCCTCTTTGTTTTGGGAGAGTGAAGTGTATTATACTAATAGGCACCCCCAAACTTAGGCTTTTGCCTCTTTCTTATTACTTTTCCATTGGGGTGCATCAACTTGTTCACTCTTTTTGTTTCTTCTTTTTAACACAATATACTCCACTATTTCATATTTTCACTTATGACACAATTTGTGGGAATATAGGGTGTCAAATAAGAAGTTTCAAATTTAGGCTCAATGGGGCTGACTAGGGATATATTTAAAGTACAGGATAGAAAAAAATGGTAAGAATTGACTATCAAAGAAATGTCTGAGTCATCTCCCTAACATGCATATCCTAACTATTTCGCCTCAAATAGCAAGCAATCATAACACATAAGCATTTATCATTTAGCATGCATAACTCAAGCAAGAAACTCCAAATAGACAGATTCTGTGAGTTTTTGGCATATCTAACCTAAGTGTTTAGATAGTTGCTTCAATTCCTTTACATTATTCCATCTTACTTCACTAGGTGTTTCTAGCAACTACAACATACATGATCTTTGACATGCAATTATGACTCAAAAAAAAAAAAATTTGGTGACTCAAAATAACATAAAACAAATAAAAAGACTTAAATAAAACCTAACATGACACACAAATAAAACACCCCCAAACTTAAATCACACATTGTCCCCAATGTGTGCAAGACTCAAAGAAAATAAAAGAAATAAGATACTTACAAATTTCGGCTAAAATGGTGGTGGTGGCGGTGGATAATGCATCGACCATTGGTTGAACAAGGCACTCAGTTCGTCGATTTGTTGTCTCGTTTCTTGCTGTCCTTGTACTCTCGTTTGCGCGTCTGCATCATCTCCTCCGATGTTGGTACAATTGCCCCATCAGGCTCTGAAGGTTCTGCTCTGTGTGGTTGGCGGTGGCCGGGTCTCGCCTCATGTGAGCCCCTATTTCGTGCTCATCTTCATCCATGGCGGCCTCTGCTGCTGCCGGCAGTGGTTGTACTCCGCCTAGCCACGGGGCTAGTGGTGCAGGAAAGAGTGCACTATCCCATAGGACACCGGCGGTTGGTTTCTTTCACGAGTATCCGTGGTAGTTGTGGGACTGCATTCATGTGGCATAGACTGGTAATAAGCGAGCCGTGTCCCAATCCATCTGTTGTCACCAACCTGCTGATTTCTTCAATGCTCTGCACTATTTCTTTCCCCACATCACTTGGCAGCCCCCTCATAATTCCATAAATCAACTTAATCCTATCTTACGCACTCGGTGAAGTGCGTGGATGGAATCATGCGCGCACTGACAAAATACAGCCAAGCCTTGGCTGCTTTGTTGAATTGGCACCTGCTCAGTGCTCTCGATCCATTTCTTCCAATCTCAAAAGCAGCTCCAGGGTAGCTGACGGTGTTTGCAACGGTATCCCAGTTGATGTTGTCGGTGCTCCTAGACCATGTTCTAAAATGGCTCCGATCACCAATTCCTCCTTCAACATCAACCGTCTCCACTTGTGCATTTACAGCTTCTGCTGTCACAGGCACATAAACTCCCCTTACAAAGCACCCCCTTCCACTCTGCGAAAGTTCGCATAAAATTCACGCACCATTGTTGTGTTTACTGGTGCTATCTTCGCCGGATTGACAAATCTCTTACACCCCCTTAGCTCAATCATAGCCCGGATGGGCTCATAAACGTCTTCCTCCCCATATGACCCCCTCTGGTAGTCCATTCCCCTTTCTGGTATTAGGGGTCTGGTATCAAGCTTTTTGTATCTTTGGTGGGCTTGGTAGCTCACAAACCTATTTTCATCGTATTGGTGGGTTGGGGTGGATGTGGAGCCTCTTCTCTTCCTGGTGGCCATTTTCAAAACAAAATCTGCAGCTTATACTTTAGTGGCACAACTTTCTCCTACACACTCAACACTAGCAGTGAATACAACACCTCCGAACTTCAACCTTTCTACGCAATACCCACAATCTCCGTTTCTACTCTTTTCTCCAAACTTCACAATCACTTTTCAGCACCCCAAACTACTCCAACTACAATACTCCTCCAAATTACTACCTCCTATGACTTCAGTAAAAGGTTTCAAGAACAAAGATAGGGCTTACCTTTTTATGAGAATTTCACGATGTTCTTGTTTCAATTGGTGCGTTGAGGTTTATGGAATGGAGCTTCGTTGTTTGAGATAGTTGGGGGTTTTTAGGAATTTAAGAGTTTAGGTTGTGGTTGTGTTGGATTTGTGGAGGATTTGTGGGCCAATTTCTGGAATTTCGTGGGTTTTTGGAGAGGGAAAGTTAGGTTTTTGATTTTGGAATTGGGGAAAATCTGATTTTTTTTTGGGCGTTTTAAGTTTCGATTCTGCCGGCACCGCGTTCGCTTTTAGCCGCGGCTGATCTCCCGCGCCTTCGATTTTCTGCGCGCACTGTTCTGAAAGGCGCGCTAAACTCGCACATTTTTTCTGGATTTCGCAGCGCGCCGCTTCCTGGCGCCGCATTTAAACTCGGCAAAATTTCTGGAATTCTACCGCCGCGGCCCTGCTTTTGGCGCCGCGGCGCCCAATCATCTGTGCCTGTTCAGTTCTTTTGGCGCCGCGGCGCTTACCCGCTTTTCTGGAAATCCTTGCTTTTCTTCAGTTTATTTCCCTGTACCTGTCAATCACAGCACAAACACAAGACCCCAAGACCGTGAGACTGTTCTTAGACAAAAATAAAATAAACTAAAGACAGAAATTAAAATAACATAATTGAAAACGTTGGGTTGTCTCCCAAGTAGCGCTGTCTTTAACGTCTTTTAGCCGGACGCAAGTTCCTTAGCCTTAATAACCTTGGGGTGGATTAAGCCCCCAACCTATCCATTTCCTCCACATTTGGCGTTTTCTTTTTCGTCTTTTCTTCTTGGCATTATCGCGACTGAGGAGTTCAGGAAAACTTACCTCCTTTAATGGCATTTCAGCAAACCATGCCTGCTTTCTTGGGCTCATCGCTCTTTGGTTGACTTGTATCGGTTCGCATGGTTTGATGGTGCTGATTACAAAGCACCCACTCATTGTTGGTGGCTCAATGACGTGTTTAAAAACTTTAAACACCATTTCTTCAGACTCCACCCTTAGTGTTAATTCTCCTCTTTCAACATCAATCAAAGTTCTCCCTGTTGCTAGGAATGGCCTACCCAATATGATAGGGATTTCTGCGTCTTCTTCCATGTCAAGAATGAGGAAGTCTGCAGGAAAGAAGAATTTTCCTACTTTCACAATCACGTCCTCGATCTTGCCTCTTGGATGAACCACTGTCCTGTCGGCCAGCTGTAGGCTTACTGTGGTTGGTTTGGCCTCACCCAACTCTAACCTTTTAAAAACTGATAAGGGCATCAGATTTATACTTGCCTCTAAATCACACAAGGCTCTGTTGCAAGTCACCCCGCCCATCTGTAAAGGTAGTGTAAAGCTTCCAGATCCTTTAGCTTTGGTGGCAACTTTTACGTAGAATAGCACTACACTCTTTCTCGTTAGTGCTACTATTTCATATTCTCACCTTTTCTTCTTCCCAAAATCTCCTTCATAAACTTGAAATAGGAGGGCATCCGCTCTAATGCTTCATGAAAGGTATGTTGATATCGCACCGAATGTCTCCAAAAATTTGGAGAATTGTTTATCAACCGCCTTTCTCTGTAGTCTCGGGAAAAGGGATCTTCTCAGATACTCTTTCTCCGGAGTTTTCTACTACTGGCCGGGCTCAATCACCTTTTCTTTTCTAACTCGCTTCTTCTCAACCATCGCCGCGGATCGCCGCTCCAACTGCTTGCCGCTTCAATTACCGCTCGCATCGCTTCCTCGGATTTACCTCGTGTTACTTGGCAATGCCTCGTGGTCCGATGTTTGCTCGCTTTGCTATGACCCACTGAGTTTCCAAGTTCTGAATGAGGATCTAGCTTCGCATGCGGAGTGCAGGCATTGGCGTCTTTGCCATAATCGTTTCGGCTCGTCGCTTTTCTTCTGACGGTGCATTGAGCTGATCTTGTGGGGCTTGAATGAAGGGTCGCTGATTCTGTTCTGCTGTTCTCGCATCGCCCCTGTATTGGTTCTCGCTGCACGATATTGGTTCTGCCCGTTATCAGCGATTCTCACGCTCGTATTGATTCTGCCGCGCAGTCTCCTTTCCATGAGAAATTTGGGTGATTCCTCCATCCCGGATTATAAGTGTTAGAGTAGGGTTGTTCATTGCCTTTGATAGTTACTATGGCACGACACTCCGCTGCTCCATTGGTATATTGTTGGGATCATTGAAGGACACCTATCAAAAGTATGTGGCCACCACATATCTCATGACTTTTAGGCATCTGCATCGCATTCACCGACATTTGTATGTTGCTGAATCGCTTTCGCTAGAAGGGCCACTTGGGCATTCAAGGCAGCAATAGCATCTATTTCGTGGACTCCCACTGTTCTTCTCCCATTTGTCGACCTCTCTTCCGTGACATGGTTGTTAGTGGTCATGTCTTCTAATAACTCATGAGCGTCGTGGGCTGTTTTCCTCATGAATGCTCCACCCTCTGCTGCATCTATGATAGTTACGGTCTTTGCTCGCCACGTTGTAGAAGATGTGGACCAAGTTCCACAACTCAATGCAATAGTGTGGGCACTTTCTCTGTAGATCCTTGAACCTTTCCCAAGCTTCATATTGGGACTCTTCATCTTCTTGGTAGAAGTTGTTCAACTCCCCTCTTAGTTTTGCTGCTTTACACGGAGGAAAGAACTTGGCTAAGAATTTACGTGCTACTGCGCCATGTGAAAATCGAATCGGCCGGCAGGGAATTCAACCATACTTTTGCTCTATCCCTGAGTGAGAAGGGAAAGAGCCTCAATCTGACGGCATCATCAGTAACGCCGTTATATCTGAACGTTGCACATAGCTCCAAGAAATTAGCTATGTGCATATGTGGATCCTCCGAATTGCACTGTGTGATGTACCATGCTCAGAATTTCCGATTTTATCTCGAAGTTGTTGGCTCCTATTGCAGGGAGCCTAATGCATGTCTGCGCTCCATTTACTCTTGGCAGCACATAGTCTTCCAAACTTCGTTCTGGCTGGACTTGGACTCTCTCTTCCACGTCTATTGGCGCTTGCCTAGGCATTCCTGGATGGGGTTGATTCTCTCCTAACCCTTCTCCCATCCCGTTGTTGTTCTGAACGTCGTTCATCTCTAACAAGGTTGCAATCCGCTGATTCTTTCTGTTCTGTTTGCAGGTTTTCTCAATTTCTGGATTGAAGGGAACAAGAGTGTCTGCTCCTCTTCTCCTTCGCATAAACTGACTTCCTGAAATAGATCAAAAGCAGACAACAAATCACGGCACCTCGAAATTTCAAAAGAAAACGTAAAATTAAAAATTAAAATAAAAACCAAATTAGAAATTAAAAATAGACAAATTTGATATTGAACTATTGCCTAATCCTTAACTAACGCGCTAAAACTTGATGCGGCGTTAAGATGCACACACTTTAAACGCAAGTGCACGTTATCGTGACAAGTAATATAGTCTTTGATAAGACCGAATATCGTCCACAAGGATTAGGTCCAATTACCAACTATCTATTTTCTAGTATCTATTTGGTGAATTTATGATTGATTGGTTGTTTATAACTAAGAATTATAAAAGCTATGTTAACTATAAAGGGTTTACTTGGTGATGATGAGAATAGGGCTTCCATGTATCCTTACTATCCGCATGCTACTTACTAATGCATTAACTCATGGTATTCTTCTTTAGGAGAAAGCGGTTTCTGAAATCGTTTTATACTCCCGTTAGGGTTATATAAACACTCAACCTCAGATCGCACCTTACCTAACTTTCGTGATAAGGACAACTTTATAGGAGGATTAAGAACAAAACCTAGTTGGCCGTCACGCACAATGCGCAAAATTAGGGTTGTTAAGCCTCTCATCAACGCTTACATAAATAATTGAGGTATTTTCATCCCCAATCCAAGAATGTCTACCCAACTTACAAAGATATTCACAATCCCCTTTTAACTGATTAGAAATCATATAGTGATAATTAGTTGTCAATTAATTACCAAGAATTCAACTCAATTATTGGATAGATCTCTCAATAAGAAAAATAACCATAAGCACGCATTAATTTATAACATAAGTTTCTAGTAATTCAACATGGAAAGTTATAAGAGAATTAGTTCCTAGTCATAAAGATGACAAGAACTAATTCAAAGTTCATCATGCAAAATCAAATAAAGTAAAGAAAAGGAAAAGAAAGTACTAAGTTAATGGTATCCAATCTCCAAGCCAAAAGTCTTGTGTTGTGCAAAGAAGGAACCTCAAGCGCCTAGGGTTCTCCTTTTATAGCCGCAAACCGCCTCCTCTTTTCCTTCAGCTGGCCAGTAAATTCGTCCAAAACTTAATTTTTCCGGCCGCGCTTCGCATGCGCCATGGCGCGGAAGTTCTGCACTCGTCGGGTGTTTTGCGCCGCGCCTCGCTATTCGCTGGTTCGAGGCGCCACGGCGCTGTATCTTCAGTAGCTCTCGGATGTTTAGGCGCCGCGACCTCGCATTCGCTGCTCGAGCCGCGGCTGACAGCCTTCGCTTCGAATAGTGGCGCGCCCTCGCTGTCGCAGGCGCGCGCTGTCCGGATTTCGCCTGCTCGCCACTTTCTCTGCTTCGGCTCGCATCTCTCTTTGCCCTCTTTTTGCTCCTTTTCCGCCATTTGGCCATTTTAACCACTTTGACTCAAAAGAAAGAAAAATTATCCTAATACGACACTTATATGTGCAAAACGGGACAAAAGACTAACTAAAACTGACTCAAAAGGTGTATATAAAATACACCGATCACTAATGCATAGGCCAATTCAACATTTAGTAGACCATACCATTATGAGGGCTAGTTCTAACAGTAACAAGCAAGTAGATACTTAAAGAAGCATTCGAATGTGCAGGGTCACTTTCGTACCACACACATAAAAATCATCTCCTATCATTTATCAGACAGAGTGAAGATTAATACCTCCAACAAAGTACGACATACTCAGGGTGAGCTCTACATCAATAGATTATACATTGAATTTATGATAAGTTGGCTAGTTTAACGTGTCACATCTAACAGATAACTAATATCCTATTATGGGTGACACTGGTCTGTAACTTGTCAAAATAAGGCATGATCCAATATTGTCTAAGCTTTAGTATGAGCAACAAACATCCAAAACCCCTTACACAAACACAATATCTCCTCTTATCTCTCACATTTCACTGTTCCACCATCCCTATACATATAGAATGTAATCTTGAGCGATCAAATTCAGCATATGTATAACTAGAAGCAGAGATATATTCCTTCTTATTTAGATGGTTTCGACACTGGATTATTCCCCATACATCATCTTAAGCATCTAACAAACACAACCACACGAATGAACTAACACATGTTTAACACACGAAACAAAAAATGCAAAACACAAAGATGCAACGAAATCGATAGGAAGCTGATTTTACCTTCTCCGGACAGCGACCCGGGGCAGCGTATCAAGTCGTCGGTCCACTCGACGGGTTTTGGGTTTGCGATGCGAATAGAAGGGCAAGGTTTGTTTGCTGATTTTTGACTGGAATTGAAGTAAGGGGATTCGAACTACCTATTCGTGCTATGCTAGTGGTCTGGGTGCTGAGCCCTTGCTCCTTCCCCGATTCTGCTGCCTATGCTCTGTCGTATTGCGCTCTCCCCTGCTCTACTGTGCTCCCTTGTCTGTGATATCGTTTGTGCACCACGATATGACGCCTTTCTTCTCCCCGAGCTCTCTCGTATTGTCCTGCCATCGATCTGTCTTTGCATGTGCTTATATAGCCATGGTTTGGGTTCCCTATTAGGTAAACCTTAGGGCTGATTTTAGACGAGATTTCGTGCTTGATTCGTGAGTGATTCAGTAAGAAAATCCCTCCTGATTTAGTGCGATTTGTGCAGGTTATGGTAAGGTAAAGGATTTCTGATTTGGTTTGGTTATGGTAAGAAATCGTTGGCTGGGTGTACGTGGGTAAAGGGAAGGAAAGTCGCCGGATTTTCCACCCTGAAAATCCGGCGAGATTCGCGGCTAAAAGGCAGAGGAGTGTGCGGCGGTTCTTTTTAGGGTTTGAGGGAGTGGGGACGATGGGTAAGGGCTGGGCGCTGGCATATAAGGGTTGTGGGGTTGGGCTGCGGTCGCGTATTGAGGCGACGGGTAATGTGGGCTGATAAGGGGTAGTGTTATAATTTAGGTAGGGAGTGGGCTGGGTTGGTTAATTAGGTATTTAATTAAGTGTTAGTTTTAGGTACTATTTAATTAGTGTTTAATTAAGGGTAAATTAAATTAATAAATTGTGATTAAATTATCTAGGTGCTTTATTAATCTAATTGTTATAAAAATAAATGCGGGCGTGCTGCTTAATATTTTAACGCGATGCCGTTATTAAAACTTATTTATTACGCGTATTTTATTGTTATTTAAGCTAAGATTAAACTATCTTAATATGACTTTAAGTGCTTTATTAATTATGAAACTGCTTTACGTATTAATAAATGCGACTATGTTATCTAACACGACGTCATTGTCAAATTATTTATTTATGTATTTATTTATTTTATTATCATTTAAGAACTATGACAGGGCTTAAAATTAATAAAGGCGGGTGTGGGACTCTAAGTGTTTAATACTCTATGTAAGACGCGGTGCCATTATTAAGTTGCTTATTTATGTCTGTATTTAATATTTTATCGCTGCATTTTGTTATAAAAAATCATAAAAAATATTTTACAAAATTAGTCTAATTTTATATCTAATGACTGTACGGGAGGGTCAAAATTGGGTGTCAACAGCTGTCCCTCTTTGTATGGAGATGATGGAAGAATCTTCGGACAAAGACGTTGACTCATAGCCAATTTTGTCTCGATCTTCAGAATTGCAAACAAATTGGGCAGGTAGACAAGGCTGACGAAAAATCAAAATCTGTCCCAGTGTCGAGTTATGACGACACTGGGCTGCCAGGGTCAAATGCCAAGGCGGGCTAACAAGGACTCAAAATTTGTCCCAGTGTCGAGTTATGACGACACTGGGTTACCATGGTCGAAACACTGCGCGCTAACGCGACTCAAAATTTGTCCTTGTCGAGTTATGACGACACTGGGTTACCATGGTCGAAACACCAGGGCGGGCTAACGCGGACTCAAAATTTGTCCCAGTGTCGAGTTATGATGACACTGGGTTATGGTGCAAAAAGTAAGAAAATAAAAATAACTGGCTTGAACACAGGGTGTCGCGTATGGCTTATGGTCTTTGGGTTCTATGGTGATGCGAGCGAGTGGACCGACGCTGAGGCCGCTTCGCCATTAGTTGGGAAGGTTGGCCCCAACAAATTGCCCCGTCAGAAGAAAAAATCCACGTTGTGCTCCTGCTCCTGCATGCTAAGACTTAAACAAACGGTTAGTGCATAACTGTTAAGGCAAAATGATGATGCATAATTTTAAAAGTAAAGTGACTGTGAGTAGAGAATGTTATCCTGCAAAAATGCGATGCCTGTTGTGTTGATGCGATGCTGCAAACGTTGTGGCTTTCGTCCTTGCACAAACGTGTTGCGATAGTGAATGCGGATATGTCCGCCTTGCCGCAAATCGCCCTCAGACTAAAGCTCAAGAAAGAGTTAGTGCATAACTGCTAAGACAGAATAATAAAGCATGAGTAAGAAATGCAATTTCGAGAGTATAGAAATCGTCTCTGCGTGGACGTGATATGATGATGATGGCGTCGTTTTTGGGCTTGTTGTGCTGATAGCGTCGCTGTTTGGACGTGTTGCTGCTGGCGTCGTTGCGTGGACTTGCTGTGCTGATAACGTCATTGCCTGGACGTATTGCTGCTGGCGTCGTTGCGTGGACTTGCTGTGCTGATAACGTCATTGCCTGGACGTGTTGCTGCTGGCGTCATTGCGTGGACTTGCTGTGCTGATAACGTCATTGCCTGGACGTATTGCTGCTGGCGTCGTTGCGTGGACTTGCTGATCACGTCGTTGTCTGGACGCGGTTCTTCTTGGCGTCGCGCGTGGACTTCTTTGGCCGATAACGTCATTATGCGGGCGTATTCCGTTGGCGTCGTTGAGTGGACTTGCTGATCACGTCGTTGTCTGGACGTATTGCTGCTGGCGTCGTTGCGTGGACATAATGATGATCACGTCGTTGCCGGGACGTATTGCTGCTGGCGTCGTTGCGTGGACTTGCTGTGCTGATAACGTCATTGCACGGGCGTATTCTTCTTTGGCGTCGTTGCGTGGACTTCGCGATCACGCCGTTATGCGGACGATATCGCCGGGCGTCGTTGCGTGGACTTGCTGTGCTGATAACGTCGTTGTCTGGACGTATTGCTGCTGGCGTCGTTGCGTGGACATAATGCTGATCACGTCGTTGTATGGACGTATTGCTGCTGGCGTCGTTGCGTGGACATAATGCTGATCACGTCGTTGCCGGGACGTATTCGCCGTGGCGTCGTTGCGTGGACTTCTTTGGCCGATAACGTCATTATGCGGGCGTATTCTTTGTTGGCGTCGTTGCGTGGACTTTGCGGCTTATAACGCCACCGCACGACGTATTGCCGCCGCTCGCGTAGAATAAATGCTCCCGCAAGCTAAGCCGAGAAAGCGTTAGTGTATACCGTTTAAACGAAATGATAAATACATATGAAGTGCAATTTTATGGGTAGAGATGTCATCCCCGATACGCGATGAATACCGAGATGTTGTCCTTGCACGACATGTTAAATGTCGCGAATTGCCATGATGCCTTTGTTGGTGCGATGCGCGTTGGTTGCAATTTGACTTTATGCCCACGTTGATGCGCTAGGTTTTGTTGCGAACTCGAACTTTGATGCGATTGTTGATGCCTTTCTGCTGCTTTTGTCTGCGGACTTTGATTATTGTCATCCTCTCGCTTTGCCGCTTTTGTCGCTTACGCTATCTGAAGAAACTTTTGCCGTATTTTCGCCCGGCTATTGCACTTTCTGCTTCTGTTAATATGAAAAGACCTGCGCTCAAAGAAAAGTTGTGAGTTTTGGGGGGGGGGGGGGAGTCGATTAATATTTGAATTCGCCGCCTTGTTCCTTGAAATCTGCGTGTCCGCCCGCTTGGACTCGCAACCTCATGCAGTTTCCTACCTTGTACCAGTTTTGAATATGCAAGGGCGTTTGACCTAAAGTGGGTCTCAATAAAGTTGCTTGTATTTAGTGATGTTTCTGGGCCTTCTGATTTTGGCCTGCAGGGTTGCCATTTGCTGTGGTAACTGGGCGAGCTGCTCGATCGGATCTATGCTACTTTTCTCTTCTGAGACCCCTGCTTTGTATATAGGAACCAAGACAGTTCACTGCTCGCTTCAAATGCGCCTTGAATCACCGTGTTCTTTGGCCGACCGCCTTTGATCTCGTGAGATATCGATGCTCTGCCATTGCTTAGTCAAATACAAATCGACCTTTGGGGAAGATGATAAATCTTTCTAGACAAAATGCAGCAAACTGCGTTAGTGTAAAGCACGTGATTTTGCAAAAAATATTTAGCAAGTACATGTTGCACATAAATTGTCATATTGCAAGCGAGTCCTAACATGCATGGGACCCCTTTATGCCAGAGATAGGCCTAAACGCCACATATGCGAGGCTGTGATAGATTTGTCCAAGCCGTCCAACTGTAATGCTTTTGTTGGAAATGGCGACCAAATGACGGTGCACTTTTTCCAATTTTAGCATGACATGATTAGGTTTGGATTTGTCTATCACTGCCACGCTACACATAATATGCTGGTTGGTCGTTGGGTTGAGAAACCCGTCGACAAGTTTGGTGTCTTCCTAATTGTGGTGTCGATGCCAAGGACCGACCCACCTAAGGTAAATGCATGCATGCCCTAAAATAAAGGGTGGTATAGCTATATCTTAAGTTTCTAAGATTTGACTTTTCTAGACGCAAGGTTCCCGAGCGGACAACTCGAGTGAGAAGGCTACGCGACCACCGGTTGGACCGGATTCTCCGCGCAAAACACCAACTCTCTTAATTTTGGGTGTTTGAAAGAAATTTGCAGGTGCGCGAAGCACACCCGCGTGTTGTGTGTGATAGTGTGAATTTTCCAGAGTGGAAGAAATATGAGCGGAATGCCAGTTTAAGGAAAGCAGTAAAGCAGGTAGCAATTAAAATGAACAAAAATATAGCACACAAAATTAAATGCAAAAAATAATGTCAGATAATAACCCTAGGTCTGTTATGGTTAAGAACCTTAAATCCCCAGCGGAGTCGCCATTTCTGTCGCGCCCATTTTCGACCGCGACATTTTTTAAATAAAAATGGCTATCCTGCTTAAAATGCATGTTAGAAAATAAAATAAAATGCTAAATAGTTAAAAAGGCTTAAAGGTGTTAAAATGCTAAAAGTGCAAAAAGTGCTAAAAAACGCTAAAGTAAAATGTTAAAGTGCTACAAGGGTGCTTAAAAAGTGCTAAGTGTTTTAACAAGGTGCAAAATGCTAAGAAGGGTGCTAAAATATTAAAAGGGGTTAGAAATGCTAAAAGGTGCTAAATGCTAAAAGGTTCGCGGAGTCGCCACCTAATTAGTTTGGGTGAATTAGGACACCTAAATGTCAACTTAGGTTAAAGTCAACACTAACTCCATTCTTTATGGTCTGCTAAACTTAGTGAGATTCTGGATAAGGGTTCTTTATTAATCTAGAGGGAAGGGGTTAGGCACCCTCTAAGATCCGCTAACTTGCGGTTGTCCTGCCAAACTTAGGGTAATTATTATGTTTAAAAATGCAAAATAAAAGCTCCTCCTGCTTAATAAAATGTTAGGAAATAAAATAAATGCTATGGCTCCTGCTCAATAAAAGTGTTAGACGATAAAATGCTAAAAAATGCTTAAAATGTTAAAAAAGATGTTAAAATATTTAAAAGGTGCTTAAAGTATAAAAAGGGCAAAAGGTGCTATATGCTAAAGTACAAAAGAATGCTAGGAGGTGCTAAAATGTTAAGGACAAAATGTGCTAAAGGTGCTAAATGTCAAGGGGTGATTAAAAGTGCTAAAAGGGCTAGAAATGCTAAAGAATGCTAAAAGGGTGTTTTATGGACTAATTATGTGTTCATGCAAAGGTTATTTACGGACTAGTTATGTATACTGCTAGCTAAATTAATCTTGCTTAACCTGCGTATAATATTATATGAAAAATGCTTAAGATGATTTTTTGAGAGTTTAGGAGGAAATTTGTTATGGGTTTAATGAGAAACAAATTATTGATTTTATGATGCAAGTTAAATCATTTAGATTACTTTGGTAAAATTTAGACATGCATAACAATCGTAAAAGACGCGTAAAGTAGAAATGCGTTTCCAATTATAAATTACCTTCCCTTTATGCATTCAAAATGCTAATTGCTCTTGGTTTCCTATTAATTACAAAGTTATAAATTACAATAACAAATAAAGTAAGATAAGGATGAGATAAGAGAGTAAGGGATTGAAGCGGATGACCCCGTCCTATTTATTTTTCTAGAAATTGCCGAAGAGGGAACTCGATGGATGTATATGCATGCCTTTACGTTTGCCACGACGAGTGTCATTATGAGACTCTTTGTTGCTCCGGTGCGTGCCATGTAAAAAAAGAAAGATAAGGATTAGGAGAAACTTATCAAAGAGCAAACAAAGCATTAATAATAAAATTCATGCACATATAGTTCATTGTTCGAAGGGCTAGCAGACCCGGCATGTTATTTTTTTTTTTTTAAAGTTGGGCACTTGGGCAGTAGATAAGCAGCAGCAGACCCACGAAACAGCCCCAAACAAAGAGATTTTCAGGTTTTAAGAGAAAGGAACAAAGGCAGCTCCCAAGATATAGTTTTAATATAAAAATAACAAAGGACGCACTAAAAGAAATAGTTCATACATGATACAACATGCTGATTATACGTATCAGGCTTAAACACATTATACATATCCGCAGAAACAGACGATACAGGTAGATAGCAAGCTCGTGCGAATTTAACGTAGTTATGATTCAGCTTTAATAGTAGCACGACGGGAAGCAAATCAGGGCACTTATATTTCTAAGCACATTTCTTATTCGAGTCACTTGCTAGATTTCTCCATTTTCTATTAGCCAATCTCCATACTAAGGTATGTCCTGTACATGTCTTATTATATGCAGCTATTTATTATTATCTGAAAGTTGGACGCAACAAGAAAACTAATAACTCAACACGGCATAGATCAATCAAGGGGTTAACAGGCTAATGCATAGGCCAATTCAACATTTAGTAGACCATACCATTATGAGGGCTAGTTCTAACAGTAACAAGCAAGTAGATACTTAAAGAAGCATTCGAATGTGCAGGGTCACTTTCGTACCACACGCATAAAAATCATCTCCTATCATTTATCAGACAGAGTGAAGATTAATACCTCCAACAAAGTACGACATACTCAGGGTGAGCTCTACATCAATAGATTATACATTGAATTTATGATAAGTTGGCTAGTTTAACGTGTCACATCTAACAGATAACTAATATCCTATTATGGGTGACACTGGTCTGTAACTTGTCAAAATAAGGCATGATACAATATTGTCTAAGCTTTAGTATGAGCAACAAACATCCAAAACCCCTTACACAAACACAATATCTCCTCTTATCTCTCACATTTCACTGTTCCACCATCCCTATACATATAGAATGTAATCTTGAGCGATCAAATTCAGCATATGTATAACTAGAAGCAGAGATATATTCCTTCTTATTTAGATGGTTTCGACACTGGATTATTCCCCATACATCATCTTAAGCATCTAACAAACACAACCACACGAATGAACTAACACATGTTTAACACACGAAACAAAAAATGCAAAACACAAAGATCTGTGAAATCGATAGGAAGGCGATTTTACCTTAGGACGACGACGGCGTATCAAGTCGTCGGTCCACTCGACGGGTTTTGGGTTTGCGATGCGAATAGAAGGGCAAGGTTTGTTTGCTGATTTTTTACTGGAATTGAAGTAAGGGGATTCGAACTACCTATTCGTGCTATGCTAGTGGTCTGGGTGTTGATCCCTTGCTCCTTCCCCGATTCTGATGCCTATGATCTGTCGTATTGCGCTCTCGCCTTTCTCTTGTGCTCCGCATGCGTGATATCGTTTGTGCACCACGATATGACGCCTTTTTTCTCCCCGAGCTCTCTCGTATTGTCCTGCCATCGATCTGCCTTTGCATGTGCTTATATAGCCATGGTTTGGGTTCCCTATTAGGTAAACCTTAGGGCTGATTTTAGACGAGATTTCGTGCTTGATTCGTGAGTGATTCAGTAAGAAAATCCCTCCTGATTTAGTGCGATTTGTGCAGGTTATGGTAAGGTAAAGGATTTCTGATTTGGTTTGGTTATGGTAAGAAATCGTTGGCTGGGTGTACGTGGGTAAAGGGAAGGAAAGTCGCCGGATTTTCCACCCTGAAAATCCGGCGAGATTCGCGGCTAAAGGCAGAGGAGTGTCTGGCGGTTCTTTTAGGGTTTGAGGAGTGGGGCGATGGGTAAGAGCTAAAGGCGTATAAGGGTTGTGGAGGTTGGGCCTGCGGGTCGCGGGTATTGGGCTGGGGCGACGGGTAATGTGGGCTGATAAGGGGTAGTGTTATAATTTAGGTAGGGAGTGGGCTGGGTTGGTTAATTAGGTATTTAATTAAGTGTTAGTTTTAGGTGCTATTTAATTAGTGTTTAATTAAGGGTAAATTAAATTAATAAATTGTGATTAAATTATCTAGGTGCTTTATTAATCTAATTGTTATAAAAATAAATGCGGGCGTGCTGCTTAATATTTTAACGCGATGCCGTTATTAAAACTTATTTATTACGCGTATTTTATTGTTATTTAAGCTAAGATTAAACTATCTTAATATGACTTTAAGTGCTTTATTAATTATGAAACTGCTTTACGTATTAATAAACGCGACTATGTTATCTAACACGACGTCATTGTCAAATTATTTATTTATGTATTTATTTATTTTATTATCATTTAAGAACTATGACAGGGCTTAAAATTAATAAAGGCGGGCGTGTGACTCTAAGTGCTTAATACTCTATGTAAGACGCGGTGCCATTATTAAGTTGCTTATTTATGTCTGTATTTAATGTTTTATCGCTGCATTTTGTTATAAAAAATCATAAAAAATATTTTACAAAATTAGTCTAATTTTATATCTAATGACTGTACGGGAGGGTCAAAATTGGGTGTCAACAATAAAGTTTTTTCATATTCTCATCTTAGAGTCTTTGAGTGTTTATGATATCTACTCTTTCAGCCAACAACGTTAAACAAGCTTCAAACTCATTCTACCGCTTGCGTGTTTTTGGGGTATCCGTCAAATCATCGTAGTTACAAGTATTTTGATTTATCCTCTAATAAAATCATAATCAGTCGTCATGTTATATTTGATGAAATCCAATTTCTGTTTACCAAAATGTGTAGTCTCGTGCCTGACTTGTATCATTTTTTAGATGATGGGATCCCACCATATATTATACATCATTTGTTGGACCAAACCGTATCCACTGCCCCACCAGTAGGCCCACTGCCTGTTTGCCCAATTTTCTCTCAGCCCACCCCTCCGCACACGAATCCGTCATTACCTTCTGGATCTAATCGGTCCAGTGGTCCTATCGTCTAGCCCATTGCCGATACAACCTCTAAGCCAGTGCACCCTTCCAGATCCTGTCCCCGTGTTGGGCCTGTTGGCAGTCCGTCACCCTTTCCAAATTTTATAAAATAACAATTGAAACTTACATTTTTAGAAAAGACCATGTCGACTTAGCTATTGAATAATAAAAAAAAAGAAAAACTCTGACCCATAGAACAGATGCAACAAGACGGAATGAAAATTCAAATCAATCACAAATTAAAAGATAGCACGTGTTCATACGGTGTTATGAATAAAGAATTTACCCATTAAAGTAAAATCTTGATTTGTGAAAAATAAATGAATATAGCACATACTTAAGACTTAACTTTGGTAAAGAGATAGTGGCCCAGTGGCCATTAGTCAAATTTGTGGCTTTAGGGTCACAAGTTCGATTGTCGGCGAATACGTTTTCCGGGCATATGCCTCGTATTAAAGTCTGGTAGCTTAATCGCGCGGGCATGTTGCAGTGTGGGTTTGATACTCCCTCAGACAATCCCTGTTGAGGGGTCGGACCTTGTAGCATTGATCCGTTGATTGCGATCAGACACTGAATGCGGGGCGCACATCCCGCGATTTACCTGACGGTGGCGGCTAAGAACGGATTTCATTCGCCTCCAGGAGCATAGTATCAGTACTAGCGATATGGGGTACTAAAGTCACCCCGAGACTAGGTAAAAAAAAAAAAACTTTGGTGAAGAGATAATATTTTATTAGTAGTAAATTGTCTTTCTATTTTGGGTATCTATTTTCTCTACGGATTGACGGAATGAAGGCTATTTATAAGCCTTAGTACTTGGAGAAGTGATATTGCTACAGTTATGTGCGGGTCCACATGACATCCATCATCAATATTTTTTTTACCCCCACACTATTCTTAGAGATAGTAATATTGATCCATTCAATACTATTATCAGTAAATCGCGAGATATGACTAAATAATCAGTGTTAATATATCATTTTTATTAATACATATTTTATGAGAGATAACAATTCCCCGAATAAACCTTACCTCTTCTACCTAGGGCTGTTAGATACTCCCGATAATTATTCGAGAATCGGACCGATACTCGAACCGAAAAATTAACAATCTAGATACGAGTATCAAAAAATTACCCGGATCGATAAGGAGCCGGACCGATAACCCTGTAAAATACCCGGTAACACCCCCAACCAACCCCCACCCCCAGCAAGCCCTAATTACATTTAATTGCAATATTCTCTAATGTCTCAAAAAACGTTCGTCTTGCCAATCAATTTTACTTTTCCTCAAATTGTTACGTTTTTTTCCTTTTCAAAACTAAATATCTCGCGATATATAATAGATTTCAACGTCCAAATTTTGTGGTAATATGTCCGAGAATGTCAATTTCAATTTCAATATTGGAAATTCAATTTTTTAAAAAAACCGGACCCGAATCCGATCTAGAAAAATCTTATCAGTCCGGACCGATAAGGTTTCGATCCGGTCCCGAATCTCGTCCCAAAACAAAAACCTTATCAGTCTGATCCAAATCTGTCGATACCCGAACCGGACCGATAACTGCCCTACTTCTACCACTACTGTTGGCCAGACCTTTTTTATTCTGCCTTTTTGTGTACTCCTCGAAATTGTCTTCTGCTTATTCAATATTGTGGAGATTAATGACTCGACAAGCTTCACGATATATATTGCTAATCTTAACACAGATCTCCTGGCATTGGAACATGAAATCCAGTCTAAATAATGTGCATAAATCCTCTTTCATAATATCATTGCACGAAATCCTGATGCCTTCTTTTTGCACCTCACGATCCACCTTTCATAGGCCTGCATAAATTGACCTGACGACTGCCCCCCAAATGAAATGCTGTCATTGTCATTGAAATTTTTAGACCAACATGTTGGGCTAAATAAATATATATAATCGTTGAATATGACTTAGCTTGAAGCCGCTTATCCAGTAGATTCTTTCTTGGGACTTTATCACTTCATATATTAGTATGAAGTATGAACTGAAAGTAGTGTAAATATTCTGTTGAAGATCCAATTAATTAATTTATTATAAGGAGACCTATTAAGTCAAGATTTAATGCCTATAAAATATGATTAGGTCTCCTTTTCTCTCCTTAATTCTAGGCAAGTGCCCCAGAGGGTGTTTAGATTTACTTTTTACTAACTAAAAATTAAAAGCTAAAAGTCATAAATTGATAATACCCAATTTTTTACTTTTGGCTAATTTTTTTATTTTTTTAAGCTAAAAGTAATTGCTTAAAAACACTTATTATCTTTATCAAACACCACAAATTTTTTAAGAGAGCATAAAAGTCAATAAACACTTAAAATAAGTCGATCCAAACACCCTCTTAGTCAATTTTGTTGGATCGAAATAATTATTACGTCATGCGGAAGCTAATAATTATAAACCTCGAACGACGATAAATCAGACGACGAATAAAAATATATTAAAAGGACATAATATTCTAATGTTGTTTGATCAATTGATTTACATATGAAAAATTAATATAAAAGCATAAAAAATATTTAGAGAAATTTTTTCCACTAAATGAAACTCTTTAAAAGACTACATTATGGATGTTATTGTGTTATGTATGAGAAGAAATGATCATCTATTTATAGAAGTCAAAAACTTTTCCTTCAAGAAATAGGATATATATGGAACGATCCTTTTCTATAAAGAAAATTTTTTCCACCAAAAAATCTTTTTTGAAGTAAACACAATTATGGTAAAATTCAAATAAGATAGAAAATTCAGGACAAACCCTAACAAATCTCCCCTTGGCCTGAATTTTCTGGCAAAATAATCTTGATTCGTCTTTTTCACATAATCTTCATCACCTATGCTTGGCATGATTAAAATAAGATTAAAAATATTATGGGTTTAAAATTGGTTTAAAAATATTTTGCTTTATTTTTAAAGATGCAGCAACAGGAATATTTTTGAAAATTCATCTCCATAGTACATTGGCTCTGATACCACTTATTGAGATCGAAATAATCATGACGTCATGCGAAAGCTAATAATTGCAAACCTCGAACAACGATAAATCAGACGACAAATAAAAACATACTAAAAAGATATAATATTCTAATGTGGTTTGATCAATTGATCAATGAAAGAATGTAAGAAATAATTTCTTGATTATTCTCATTAATGAAAGACATATATATACAAGTTACAAGGAAGATCATCTTCCTATTCTACCTAGAAATCCCTATTCTATAAGAATATTAACTTTACAATTATGATAATATTACACTACTAATTAAGGTACAAACCTAAGTCTAATATTTACCAAATATACAAAGGAAAGGGACCCACTTGATGTGCATGCGGTTGCGTGAGCGCCGGATCGGGCGGCGCCTGCAAGACTACGATAGCTGGTCGGATCCTCATACGGAGATCCAATTGCAACACCCAACTTGGGTTTAGTATCAACCGGAGTAGAAGTAGACTTACAGGATGACATCTCAGCCCTCTCAATGATCTCTGCTGCATACTTTCTCTGTGATAAGAACAGTCCACTTGCATGACGAGTTACAACAATCCCCAAAAACTAACTCAAATGTCCTAAGTCCTTCATGACAAACTCAGAACTGATCATTGTCATAATAGACTTGCGCAAAGTATCAGAAGAGGCAGTCAAGATAATATCATCAACATATAACAGAATATAAGTCATGGAAGATCCTCGACGATATACGAATAATGAATTACCAGACCTGCTGTGAGAAAAACTCATAGTCGAAACAAAATCAGCAAATGCCATTTAAAGCATCTTGCCGCTCGGCTCCTTCTCGCCGGTCTTCCACCTTTAAATGAATCCTACCACCCAAAAACTAAAAGTCAAGTTTGACTCAATCAGGATACTCTGAGATGGTGGAGCATATACAAGTCTATCTCGAGTACGTAAGTTGATCTCATCCTTGACCTTTCTCTGCTAGCTCTTATACCAAGCTCGTGGAGACTGCTTAAGTTCATACAAAGACTTCTTCAATAGACAGACATGATTAGGATATCTAGTATTCCTAATTCCCAAAGGCTGATGCATATACATTGTCTCCTGAAGATCAACATGTAGGAAAGCATTCTTCACATCTAGCTGATGAATGTGCCATGATTTCGAAAGAGCGGTCGAGCACGATTTAATGGTAGTCAGCTTGACCACTGGGCTAAATGTCTCACCACAATCCACACCAACCTACTGAGTCTTACCATCACCTACAAGTCTAGCCTTATGCTTTGCAAATGAACCATCAGAATTTTCCTTATGAACAAAAATCCACATAGATCGAATAATATTAACACCAGATGGACGGGGTACCAACTCCCACGTCTTATTATCAATAAGAGCATTATATTCCTCGGTCATGGCAATTTTCCAATTAGGGTCATTTAAGGCAGACATAGGATTACGGGGTAAAGAGGATTTAAGAACATTAGAATTCAAATAAAAATATGTTTTTGGCTTAAAAATACTCTGTTGACTACGAGTGACTGGACCAAGACTCTGGGCTGGATTGAGTGAATTTTGAAAAGTTTGTGAAATGTCAGAAATTCACGACGGCCATGGTATGGGAATCAGCCGCGGCTGAACTCTGGCAGGCTCTTCGACATTTGGCGCCGTGGTGCCTGCGTGCGCCAGCGAGGATGGGTTTAAAGTATTTTTTGGAAAACCTGAAAAATGACGGAGAATATAGGGGGAGATAGCATCATCCAAAAAAACATAAGAAGTAGGTACAAGTTTTTCTACTTTAGAAAAGGAAATTGGGTTTCATCAAAGAGAACATGACGACTAATGATGATTCGTTTAGAGGACAAATCAAAATATTTATAACCACGGTGATTTGACGGAAAACCCAAGAATACACAAGGAGTAGAACGTGCCTGAAGTTTGTTGATTGTAGTGGATGGAAACTGTGGATAACATAAGCATCCGAAGACCCTAAGATGAGTGTAGGACGGAGTCTTATTGTATAACACTTTGAGAGGGGAGGAATATGTCAAACCTTTAGAGGGAAGAATATTTAGGAGATCGGTAGCCATTTGTAGTGCATGATGCCAAAATAATGGAGGAACGGAAGAATGAACTAATAAAGTGCGGACAATATTATTAATGGTATGAATTTTTCGCTCAACTTTCCCATTTTGTGAAGACGTATGAGGACAAGAAAAACGAAAATTTATCCCATTTTTAGCACAAAACTCCCTAAATTCCCCATTATCATACTTTTTGCCATTATCACATTGAATGTTTTTTATTTTCCGTTCGAATTGCGTTCTTATGAAGGCTCTAAATTTTATGAAGATGAAAAAAACTTGATATTTTTTCGCAATTGGAAACGTCCATAAATATTTAGTATAGTCATCTAAGAATAGAACATAATAACGATGACCCATAGATTTGAGAATCGGAGATGTCCATAAATCGCTATGAATAATTTCAAATGGCATAGAAGTATTAGAATTTGAAGCTACAAATGGTAATTTAATAATCTTTCCCAAAGCACAGGATTGACAAAGTAGAGTACTACGCGTACCCTTACAAGAAATATACTTATGTCTATCTAAAGAAGATAAAATAGACGACCCCAGATGACACAAACGTACCTGATGAAGGAGCAAGAGTCGCAGGTGGATGACATAGCTGACGCGAGATCTTTGAGCCTTGGTGTGTTTGGATAGAGCCCCCACCTGTTACACCTCATGAGATGACTCCCCATTTTGAAATCCTTCACAGAAAATTCAAATGGATTAAAATTAATAAAAACCAAGTTATCAGTTGTGAATTTACGGACATATACCAAATTTTTAATTAATTTTGGAGCATGAAGGGTATTTTTCAGGACAAGTGGTGGATGAGGAGGGGACAAAGTTTTATGACCATAACCCTTAATTGAATAGAATTGTCATTACCAGCGGTTATACCACGATCGTGCTCAAATTGGAATAAGGCGAGAGAGTATCTTGATCGGATGTCGTGCTGGTAGTGGCGACGGTGTCCATGTACGATTAGGGTCCGGTTGAGTCAAGCTGCGTGTGCATCGCTTCAATGTCGATGAGTGTGCATCGCTGCGTGGTGGGCTCGATAGGGGGTGAGGCCCGATATCTTGGATCTTTGGAAGCTCGACCGCCATACGTCCTGCACTTCGAGTGCGGATTGGGAGAAGTTCGGGCCACGATGCGTGTACGGGCTGATATTCAGGCGCCGCGGCGCTGTAAGGTTGTGCCGCGGCACTGTAAGGCTGAGGCGCGGCGACTTGCGACATCGGGACCCATCGCCATCGACGGAGGGCCTCGTGGTTCCGTGGATCGCCGATTCTGCCACGACGGTTGCCCCAATTGTTGCCGCCACGATTCTTGCCATTATTCTTTCGATTTTGGCCTTTCTTACCACCCCCGTTGTTGTGATTTTGGGTCACGTTGGCTGGATTGAAAGAAGAAAAATTGGAAGCAGTCATCATACCGATAGGACTGGCCCCAATCACCACTTTCTTAGCTAATCCGGCTTTTTCCAAAGTAAGTATAGAACGGGCTTGATAAAATCCTGACAGAGGGTTACTCTGACGAATAACTGAAGCAACACCGCTATAGGCCTCTGACAGGTCTGCAACCATCTGAAGAACTAGACGACTATTAGAGATAGGAGAACCCACGTTGCTGAGTTGGTCTGCCAAGTCCTTGAGGCGTTTGCAATAAGAAGAAACGTTTTGAAAATTCACCATTTCCACCTGTGTTCAAGGATAACAATCTGAGAATGACTGTTATCTTGGAAGATATCTCGCAATCGATCTCACGCTGCCATAGCTGTGGAGTTGGGTTCCATAATCGTCTGCAAAATGTCCAAGGAAATAGTGGCATAAATTCACTGAAGAACCTTGGAATCAAGCATGTCCCGTAATTTTGGGTCTGCTTCTTTAGTGAGCACAGTAGATGTAGACGCCTTATCACCCTCCTTTGAAGGAGTAGGAGAGATGATGTGGTGAAGAACTTTATGTGCTTTAACATGAATCTTGAATAACTCCGCCCACGTCCCATATTGGACGTTTTCAAGATCAAGAACAATAGGGATGACGCTCTTGATGTTAGAAACTGAGAGGGCAGGATGAAAATTGTTCTTATCAACCTAGGAATCCTTATTCTATAAGAATACTAACTTTACAATTATGATAATATTACACTACTAATTAAGGTACAAACCTAAGTCTAATATTTACCAAATATACAAAGGAAAGGGACCCACTCGGATGGGTCATTCTCGGCTGGGCCAATATGGCCGATATACTTTAACAATCAACATATGAAAAATTAATATAAAAGCATAAAAAAACTATTTAGAGAAAAATCTCCCATAAACGAAACTTTCAAAATGACTACATTGTGAATATTATTGTGTTATGTATGAGAAGAAATGATCTTTTATTTATAGAAATACAAAACTTTCCCTCCTAGAAATATGATATATATGGAAGAATCCTTTTCTACAAAAAAAAAAAAAAAAAAAATCCACCAGGAAATATTATTTAAAGTAAAATACAATTATAGTATAATTCAAATAAGATAAAAATTCCAGGACAAAGTAACCGGAGATTAGCATATCTTAATGAGAAATTGTATATAAGGAACGTACTGATGAAAGCCAAAAGTAAAATTGAAGTCGTGACTAGTATTCCCTCTGTCCCATTTACCATTCTAACATGGGAATTCAAAAATTGCTAGAATTCAACATTTATCAGGTACGAATTATATTTATAGGTACACGTACAAATTATTTTAATTTTATTTATAAAGTATAATTTTTTCTTTTTGAAAAAAGAGAGACTTAATTGAACCTCTTTGTAATAGGTAGCTTCGCACAACATAACATTTTTCTATTTTTAGGCTTTTGAAAAAAGAATAACAATTTTATATATATTAAGAAATTAACTTTAAACTTTTCATTTTCTTTTTTAATATAATTATTTATAAAATATTTTAGACCACAAATTTAAAAGTCTATATTTTCTTTATTTCGTGAGTAGTCAAAATTGGGACATGAGTGACTCTTCGGATTAAATGATCCCCTGAATTCGACAATTTAACCTAAGACACTAAGTGAAAGAGTCTTGGAGCATCTTTGTAATGTTTGCATAAGTGTAGACTGATCTACCTAATACTCCTTAAAGTGGCTCATTTCCGACCTATATGTGATTATTTCGTACATTGAAGTGCATGTGGATACATAATTGCGATCTCAATTATCTTCATTTTCATGTGATTCGACAGTACTTCAACTGACAGACAGAAATGCAGATCAAAAACTGTTTTCACTTTGATTTATCTGTTACACATAAATATGCAACAACTTTTTGATCCTTATCTTTTGTGTATGTACAAACAAAAACATTGATAATTCTGTCAACAAATGAAACACAAATATCATACTTTATATGGTATTCATTCATTGTGATACGTAGCAAAAATGACTGGATAACCGTAATCTAATTTTGACTTGCTTTTCTGTTAAATACTCTGTGATTACTCCTGCCTTCACGCAGCCATGAGAACAGGAAACTCACAGTGAAGAAGAAGAGGGAGAAAAACGTGATAGAGAGGAAGAGAATTGGAGAGAGAGAGTTTTGGCTCTAATCGAGCTTCTGTGAAATATTTCAATATAACTCTCTAACTAAAACATTACAAGATAATCCCCTATTTATAGGTGATTACAAAATATCTAATTAATCAACAAATCACAAAATATCTAATCTAATCAAAATATCTAATGATATCATTTAATCAAACTAATATCCAACTAACTAATCACATATATATACAATGTATATATGTGGTATATCTCAACCCCCCCCCCCCCCTCAAGCTAGGCACGAAAAACAGAGTTTTCAGTCCTAGCTTGGAAGCAAGAACAAACAAGCAGCAGTAGCTGCACTCGACATTTATATCTGGTGCAACGCATCAACATTAACTTCAGCAGCAACATTGACAACATCTGCTCCAGAAAATGCTTGACAACAACAAGCAACAATACATTTCAGTGTATTTTTCCTGATCCCGTAAACAACATCAACTTGTTTTTTTTTTTATCAACCAAGGCCTTCTCCAATAACAAAACAGTAGTTGTAATAGCAGCAACTGCATCATATTCCAGTTTTCCAGCAGCAACATGTCACCAGCAGGAACCAGAGTGAGAGCCTCTTCATCTCGCTCGGTAATCTCCTCAGCTAGCACTTTATTATTCTTCAGTGAGCCAAAAATCAAGGACTCCTTTCTCCACTGCATCTTTATCCACTTGCTAGTCTGTTGCTGTAGCCTCAGTTGTTGCACCATCGACTTTAATAACCCCATCCACAATTTCATATCTCTTTGTGTAAAATGGTTGATATAACTTCTGATATTTGGCTTCAAGTGCAGTAACAACTACCACAGAAGCAGTAACTAAGCATGCCCAGCAGCCACACACTAGCAGCATTGAGCAACCACAACAACAGATTCTTCCATATCTCAAGAATGCAAACACAGAGTTCCAACAAAGACGCAGTGAAACCATGTCACGCAGTAAAAATCGGTCATTTCTCGGAATAACAACAACTATGCTAATGGCAAAGAACAATGTAACCAACAATACGCTCGCTGCTCGGCTTTGAAGATCGCAGGCTCGAGGAGAAATAACGCAGGATATCAAACCGGCGATAACAACAAGTCGACTTGCGGTGGTTTTATTTCTGCGTTGATTAACAACACCACTATCACGAAACGCAATAGCAACAAACCAAAGAAATGACACACCGCGTAAGTCCCACAACAATAATGAAGATCCTCTCGTTCTCTAGTCTCACTCGGACTAGAAAATCCCTCGATTCTCCTTATGTAAAACCGACGACAAGAACCCCTCGTTCTCTAGTCTCATTCGGACTAGAGAATCCCTCGATTTCCATCACGCCAACTATTTTAATAAGCGGAAAGAATCCCTCGTTCTATAGTCTCGCTTGGACTAGAGAATCCTTCGATTATCATCACGCAATCTCACACAATCCATATTGTCTTAGACGAAGTATCCCTCAATTCTTAGTCTATTGTCGCTAAGAACTCCTCGATCCTTCTATCGATAGACATTTCCTATTCTATGATCTTCTTAACCATAAAAAATCATTAATATCCCTAACATGAGCTGCAATAGCGACATCTACACCACAACAACAATATCTCTGCTACACCTAAGCATTAACAGTAATAGCAACACCAGTAATGAACCACAGCTGGTGCAGCAGCATCAACTTCAGCAGAGCAATACTCTGCCCTGCAGCATCAGCCCCAACATAAAACGATCAGTGTTCCCCTGCAGCTGCTATTGCCAGCAGTGAAGGTTAGGATAATTGAGGAGCCTACACCTTCACCTCCTCTGGACAACTTCAGTAACAACACCAACAAGAAATCAACACTGAACTTAAGCAATACTAACACACCAACACGACAACGACGAACTCGACAATTATCCTCCAATTTGTCAAGTCACAAACACACATACAATTCTAACAACACGGAATCATTACTGAACAGAAAACAACATCAACAATAACACAACAGCTACGAAAATGATTTTCAGAAATATTTTCGGCGAACTTCGATTTTCTGTCGATCCTGTGTCACTCGCAACAGAATCGGTCTATATCCTCTATATCCTACAGAGATTACCTCAATACTCTGTTGATTTCGATTGCTTCGCGATTCTGATCCTCAGTCCCTTCGCGATCGCCAATTTCTCCTCAATATGTTTCAGAAATCGATCGATCCAGAGAGAATCACTCTGTGTTGTCACTCTAATCTGGAAAACAACCTCTTCGATCTCTCAATCAATCTTCAATTCTGATTTTCAGTCGAAAATTGCGATTTCGACTTTCAGATTTCGCATTGCGATTTCGAATTTCATTTCCAATTGCTTCTGAATTTCACCTCAATATGTTAAAAGATCAACTCCTCAATGTTCAGTTCCTTCGCAATTTTGATTTTCATAAAGGAAATCTTCAATCGCGATTTCATTTTTTTCTTTTGTTCTTCGATTCTCTGTTCCTTCATTGGCGATCACCTTGATTCGATCACCATAGCTCTGATACCATGTTAAATACTCTGTGATTACCCCTGCCTTCACGCAGCCATATGAACAGGAAACTCACAGTGAAGAAGAAGAGGGAGGAAAACGTGATAGAGAGGAAGAGAACTGGAGAGAGAGAGAGTTTTGGCTCTAATCGAGCTTCTGTGAAATATTTCAATATAATTCTCTAACTAAAACATTACAAGATAATCCCCTATTTATAGGTGATTACAAAATATCTAATTAATCAACAAATTACAAAATATCTAATGGTATCATTTAATCAAACTAATATCCAACTAACTAACCACATATATATATAATGTATATATGTGGTATATCTCAACATTTTCGTCTGATTAATTTCCGACCTAAGACACCAAAACTATTGATTTCTTGCACGTATATATGTAACTGACTGACAAAGATATCTAAGTATCTAACGTTGGATTTTAAGAAAACGACACTTTTGTCCTCCTCCACGAACTAAAACTGGCTACACATGACGAAAATTTACTAGTGTCATTTGGGTCCAATCACACTAATTTGTATCTATAGATGCTTTCTTGTAGGTCAAATATAACTTCTTTTCCTATATGTAATTAGTATTGGAAAAAGTAGTCACATGCAAAGATTTACAATGACAAGGACATTAAGCATCACATAACTCAAAATAATTCGTTTATTTTTGAAAACGTACTTCAAGATTTCAAAAGGAGATTAATAATAGTATTAAGTGGAATTTTTTTTTGCAATCTTGTAATTTGAAATTAATGAGTTATTAAATATAAAATAGTAACATTACTTTTTAAACACGTTGAGAAAGAAGTAGGACACAAATAAATTTAAACAGAGAATAATATCTGTGACTTGTGTATCCTTGCTAAAACCGTTCAGTACCGGAGGGGGGGAAATATTTAAGGCGCACTTGCTACCAATGGTGGAAACGCCATACACCAGACATTACAAATAAATAATGAAGAAATGTGCATCCAATGACACCCCACTAAACGAGAAAGAAGGCTTTTTGCTGAACATAATTGACTACTACTAGTATAATTTTCATCAAGGAGAATGTTTGTAAGTAGGACCGATTCAGAAATTAATTTTAAAATGCAATTAATGCATTGCACTCAACCCGTTTATTTTATTTTACTACTATACAAACATTATTCTTCTAGGTGCATGGTGTATATAATATAGTGGCAGGATAATTGAGTAAAGAATGTGACACAAAAGTAAAGGTAACAGCTCAAAACGCATCATTCAAGGAGACATGCCATCATTCAACTAAATGCTTCCATTAATGGATTTTGCATATTTTCTATGCCAAACTAGTCCATCTTTTATTTTTCTTTTAAGGTAATCTTATCTTATTATTTAACTATACAAAGTATGTTAGCATGTGATAAAAATATGTTCTCATGTTACCTAGTTGGTTAAGGTATAGCTGGTTGTTATCCTTAGAAACAATATCCTACTTTCAATCAAAACATCAGTCAAGGGGATTGGAGTAGTAGATCGAGATACAAAATTAAGATTATAGAGTTGGAAAGAGCTGACAGTCCTCAGCAATGACCTGTCGAAAACCTCAAAAGTAAGGGAACTAACCTAGTGTTGGGATGAGGACACTTGATTGAATTAACTAACCATGATAAGTTTGATAACATGACATAATATCAATTGAGAGAAGTGATACCAATTTGTCGTAGGCTCAAACGAGATGTAATTATTAATTTTGATGTCCATACACCTCATTTTATACAAAACAACAACAAAGCCAATGTAATTTTATTTATTCAAATATTTATTTTACATCATCTTTTAGTATGTGACATGACATACGTGAAGCACACGATGCGGTAAAACTAATTAAGTAGCTAAAAATGTACTTTCTATCACAAGTTAACCAATTAAACCTTTAGAAGAGATGATCGGATACTTCAACGTGATATTAAAATTGACAATATGTTTCGAGTTTAAATCTTATCATCACCTAAAAAATTTTAAAAAATATTGAAGTAACTAAATTTATATATATGGTGGTACAATGGAAGTGTAGTTTTTTGTGTCTACGGAATTAA
Source organism: Przewalskia tangutica (assembly GCA_029844215.1). NCBI lineage: Eukaryota > Viridiplantae > Streptophyta > Magnoliopsida > Solanales > Solanaceae > Przewalskia > Przewalskia tangutica. The sequence goes on from CM056732.1 coordinate 3,567,536, forward strand.
GACAATCCTAGCGTGTATACTCTCAAGAAACCAAAAGGAAATATCCAGATTTACAAACATGACACACATTCAAAGTTGTGCAAACTAAAGAGAAGTAAAGCTTCATAGCACAAACAAATGGAGGGTTAAAAAAAGAAAGAACACATACATATATATAGCCTATCTGTTAGCGGTAATACTAGTAGAAGTTCTGATAATACTGGAAATTAAAACAACTAAATATGTCACTCAGCCTGTGAAAATTACTTTGATAACACAATTTTTTTTTTTTTAAAACAGCACCTTCTATAATTTCCTTCATTCTTGATTTACCAGGATGATCCTCCTCCGCCCAACATTCCATTCCAAAATCCATTAGATTGATCAGCTGCTTGCCCTCTATTTTCTTCAAACTGATCATTAGTCGTTGAAACACTAATCTTCAAATCATCCATAGGGAAAAACAATTTTTCCCCATGAGCACTCTCTTGATGATCACCTCCTTGTAAACTCCCATATCCATTTTCAAACCCATCCAAAGAAAAATTAAGTGTATTGGGCTTCAAATCATGCAAATTAGGAAGCCCAGTTGATGACGAGTACAAATTATTCGGCATAAATGAAGATGTCGAATTAGGGTGGATCAAGGGTAAGGCCATAAACTCAGAAAAGTTGCTAAAATTACTAGCAGCAGCAGTAGTAGTAGTTGGTATCGGGTTATAAGTTAAATTGAGGTCATGTGGGTTGTTAATTATTTTAGGGTTTGCGAGATCTGAAAGAAGTATTTTGGATGATGTGGAGGAACTATTTGATGATGAAGAATTGTTGTTGTTATTGTTAGATCTTTTGTTTTTTCTGGAACCACCACCAACAGGGACATTCCTTAAAGAACCCCCTTCAGTCCAGTACCTTCTACAAGTCTTGCAAAAATACCTTGGCTGAGACAGACTATAATTGTTGTAATAACAGAATTTTGTGTTTGTTGAATTGCACCTTGGACAATTTATTTCTTGCTCCCTTTGTGGCCTTGGCTTCCTTTGATCTGGCACTGCCTTTGAGGGTTCCACACCTTTCACTACTCCTATGCCCTGTACATTTATTTAAAGAGGAACAAGAAAGAACCATAGACTATAAGATCAGAAGGAAAAAGCAAGCAATATCAAACAAATGGAAGCAACAAAACAAATTAAAGTGATAACGAGTGCTGTACACTTTGAGGCAGAAACAAATGAAACTGGCTTTTGAGGAACGAACAACTTTATTGGAAGGTGGAAAAGAAAAGGATGATATGAAAGATCAACATCAAAAAGGGTGCATGGCACCTAATTAATACCACAGCATGAAATTGAAAGACTAATCAGAGATGAATAGAAAAATTATCCTAGAAAATCTAAACCCTAGAAAGATGATGTAGTGGAAGAGTTTGAAAGAAAACATGGTAACTTTACCTGTGGCCACTGAGAAGTATCCATATGAACAAAGAAAAAAGTGGAGACGAAAAAGAGTCGCCAGGCAGATGATGAAAACAACCCACTTTGTAACACATGAAGCTAGTCATAAAGCTAGAAAAAGAGCCACTTAAACAAGTTTCTTTGGCGGTTCCATATATCGGTTAGCTACATAGAATAACACCCATAAGTATTTCTTTATTCTTATTTAAAACTGTTAGAATAAAAATAAAAATATCTAAATATATTTTTAAAATATTTAAAACTAAACTGATATCTCGTTTAGTTCTATATATTATCACATTTCAATAGTTGATTTAAGTAATCCGAAGCCCTGCACCAGTGTCTTGGGCGCAGTATGATTTTCGATGGGTGGTGAGAGAGGCATTACAAAGTTCAAACCCTGGATAACGTCTACCGCCTTCGCCTCTTGGGAGTGCATTACACCAACTGGCCAAAGTGTGGTTTAAGCGGGGCGTGGTTTGCGCTATTGCGTATCCGGTTTACCCTGCGCACTCGAAAGAAAGAATGTACTGCAGTTCCTTCACAACAAAAAAATAGTTGATTTAAATATATTTTTAATTTAAGTGGAGCCTTCAGTTGATCTAATTACCTGATCAATAACCGAAAAAAGATAAAATACATCTTTAAACTTAAAGTACTCTCCGTTTTTAAACCACTTGTATTACTAGTACATAACTACAAATTTAAGAGATTATGAGTATATTATTTTCTAAAATGCGATAGCGTAATAATAATTTTTTGTATTGTGAATTATGATTCATTATCGTAATTCCAAGTGTAGTTCATGATTAGGCCATTAAATAATGACCGCAAACTTTAAGATCGTTCACTTTTATTTTTTAAGTAAGATCGTCCGCTTGTCTATGTTTTCTTAGCTCCATATCTAAAAGGGTGAGGCAGTGAATCAGGTTAGTTCCTATATTTTTAAGGGTTCGGTGTGAGAAATAAAAAATATATTTTTTATTCACATAAAAAATTAAAATTAACTAATTAATCAATATTAAAAAAATTATTAATTAAAATATCAAATAAATATATTGTAAACACTATTTCTATTAAATATTTTCAATTTCATTACAATAAATTATAATGCTACGAAAGAGATACCTTAATGTCATTACATGAAAGATTTATAAGTAAAACTATCATTACATTAAGTATAAAAAATTGATCTTCTTGCATTTTTATATGCAAAGTCATAAAACAATCTTTCATAATCAAGAATGTCTCAACAAATCTATCTAATGCCACTCTTTGAGACTTGATGAACTCTTCTTCGTGTCTTTTTTTTTTTTACGTTTTTCATGTCCAACCGGATATTTTCGGGTAGGAGGTATTTGTAATTCTCCTAGTGAAATAAAAAGACAAACCAAATTTAATGTAATCATGTAAAATACAAGTCCCCCATTACATACATTACCAGTAAAAGTAATGTAAAATCTAAAGCTAAACACAATTAATTTAATGTAATATTGAGAACCCAAAATTAAATATAGTATTGTGATTTGAGAAATTTGAAAGCCTAAGCAAAATGGAATAAACATTGATGCAACCAATCCATGTTAATGGTGAATTAGAGCAAAATAATTCTCAAAACAATAACTTACCAACAAGATCTTTACTTGGAAGTTGAGATTTCTACAATAATTAATGGAGAATATTTTTTAGATTGTATTTGTTGTGTTTTTAAAGAGGAGGGACCTGTTTTTTTTTGTTTAAATATGGAGAGGGGTGTCGGGCCCACTAGTTGTGTTGGGAACTGGAAAACCCAATGGATATTTGTTTTTTTGTTTAAAGAGTGAGGTTGACCTATTTTTTTGTTTAAAGAGGGAGGGGGACAGTCGTGCCGAAGACTTGTAACTTGAGCCTAAATTTGTTTAAAGAGGGAGGGGGTCTGTTTTTTGTGTTTTTAAAAACAGTTTTTGCTGCTCATTGAATTCGAACACCACGACCTCTCATGAGGAAATGACTTTTGAGAGGAGCTCTCAACTGTCAAACTACAAATCTCACTGATAAGATTAGAGACATTTTAAATACATATCTTAATATTTGAAACATATAAAATAAAAATAAAAATTCTGGGGCGGAGGCCCGCCGGTCGGGGGCCTTGTGCGGCGGCGCCACCTTGACCGCCCCAGGGACGGTCCTGTACTGAATTGATATCTTCTAAAAAAATGCTACTCTTCCTCAGACTCCGTTTTCTTTGTTTCGTTCGTTAAATGTTTCATGGCTATTTTTAGAAGTAAAATATATGAGAAAAATAGATTATTTTTAAAAAAGATATTGTTGAATTCTTCATCATTAGATAGATGAATTTAACATAATATGCAAACGGAAGTTGCAGAAGCAGTAAGAAGAAGAAAGTAAAGGGAGAACAATGTAGTGAATTGTGGAGATATTTTATTATTCATTGAAGAAATGAGTTATACAATGTGTAGACGATTGTATTTATAAATTATTTAGTTAGTTAGGCATTCATTATGTTAACTATTTCTTTAACTATGTCTTTAACTAAATAACTAACTGACTTTAACTCTTGTTAATTCTCTCAATAATCCCCCTCAAGTTGGATGTTGTGAAGATGTTCAGTAATCCAAGCTTGAAACACATATATTGGTGTTGAAGTCTGTTCAGTCCTTTGGTAAATAAATCAGTTGGTTGATGTATTCTGGTTTCACAGTTCCTTTCTAAAAAAAAAATCTTATGATATGTATGTCTATTTCTGTGTGTTTAATTCTCTCATGAAACACAAGATTTGCATCTATTTGGATGGCTGATTTGTTGTCAGTGAATATTGTTACTGGTAAGTTTATTATGATCTTAATTTCTTCTAACATGTCAAGTATCCATGTTAATTCAACAATTGTTCCTGCTAGACTTCTGTATTCTGATTCAGCTGAGCTTCTAGATATTGTAGATTGTTTCTTCAATTTTCATGAAATAAGTGAGTCTCCAAACTTGACAATATATCCAGCAATTGATGTATAATACATAATTTTAAGACTAAGCTATTGCATATATCATTAACAAATTTTGTTTCATTATCAGTTATTATTTTCACTATTTTATTGAATTGTGTAAGCACAAAGGTTAAGAACTGTTTAACTACAACACAAACATCTGTTTTAAATTTGAGCAAGTATATTCAAGTCGTTCTGGTAAAATCATCTAATATAGTAAGAAAATATTTGTGATCATTGTGAGTTTGTACCTTATAGGGTCCCCAAACATCCATATGAACAAGATCAAAGCTATAAGTATTTTTATTATTACTAACTGGAAAAGAAAGTCTACACTGTTTAGCACATGGTCACACATTACAATTCTTTATAGTACTATATATAACATCATATTGTGCTCTAATTACTTTGCTTAAAACAATACTAGATGTATGTCCAAGTATTTGTGCCAAAATCTTATTTCTTCCGTATACATTGTAGCATGTTTCTTAATTTTCCTCACATTTAGTCCTAGCTTCAAATGATCACTTGGATTTTTTTCCATTGGTTGATTCACTAATATGTATAAACCATCTTGCAGTCTAGCAATATCCTTCACCCTATCATTGTAAAGATTCTAAAATAAGCAAAAATCAGGGTAGAAGGAACCGCACACTGTAATTCTCTGCTAAGTTGTGACACGTACATTAAGTTGAATTTAAACTGTGATAAATAGAACACATCGTTAAGTGTAATTGTGTTAGAAATAGTACTAGAACTTGTATGTGTTACACTTACTTTCTCTCCATTAGGTAAATGTACTTCTTGGATTCAGTAGAGTTTACAATTCTAATAGCTTTATCTAGCATTTGTATATCAGAAACCATGTGATTTGTAGCTTCAGTATCCACAATTCATTGTTTAAGTATATTGGCTATCAAAAAAGATTTATGAATATTCATACCTGTTGCATTTGCATATGACTAAGTAGTATTTGAACCTTGTGACTGAGTAGTTGTAGATTGACTTATGTTGGATTGTGCATTCACATTGTTATTCAATAATTGTACAATCTGCTCATACTGATCTTTAAAAAAATTAGGTGATCCTATAACTTCCCACTGTTCTGAATTTGTTCCTACAGTAGACTTATCATTCATGCCACTGACTTTACATATTTTTTCAGTCTTATCCTCATAACCATATTATCCTCATAACCATATGAATACACATTGTGAGCAGCATGTTTTTTTATTTTTTGTCCTGAAACATGGAGGATACCCAACCACTTTATCACATGACTCCTTGGTATGACCCTTCATATTACAGACTACACAATACAGATTATAGTTTTTCTGAAACTTCTGTTAGTTTGTATCAGTTCTAGAATACATTGCAATAGGGTCATGTCTAGCATTATATCCAAATCCACTAGGACCAATACCTAACAAGCCAGCAGATTTAGCAGTAATAGATTCCTGATTCTCATCGCTAGTAATCATAAAGTATGCCTTATTAACAATAGGCAATGAAGACATTAACATGATTTGACTTTTTGTTTGCATGTAGTTCTCATTTAACCCCATTAGAAACTGATACATTTTTTGTCTTTGGAGATATTCTACAAACTCTTTAGACTTAGGACATCCACAACTAGGGGGCTGTACTAGAGACTGAAACTCTAACCACAATGTCTTAAATTTGGAGAAATATTGAGCCACACTTGAACTTCCTTGAGTTAAAGTGGATATTTCTCTGTGTAGATCATAGTTCTTGACTCATCTACTTTGTCAATTTTTTCTCTTAAGTCTTCCTATACATCATAAATTATGTCTGCATACATTAGCCCACAGTTCATCAATCAAGCCTGAACTACTGCATTAACACTATCTCACTGATCCCACCACTCTTCTTCATAATTTTTTTCTTGCATTTTCCATTTACAAAACCCAGTTTATTCCTACCAAGCAGTGCATTCTTCATAGATTTGCTCCATAGTGCAATCTTCAATTAAATTCATACTTGGCCAATATAATAAAGTAAAAAAGTGATAAATCTTTATTGCGTTAACATATATATGTGCATTTATTAACTTAATATAAATACCGTATACAAATAAATATTTATCCTATGTCTTTAAATTCCATTGCTACTATAACTAGCATCGTACTTGTTTATGACTTATGAGGGAGACGAGTCACGGAATACATCTAGTCAGCGGTTTCCAAATCGGTAGTAACTTGGACATGTTCATTAAGTAAATGTACAAATCGGATAAATTCTGCAGCAAAAGATTGAAAGTCAAGTACACTGAAATTAAATGTATTTATATGTCGTTTAACAATAAAGTTAAAAATACGCATAAAGGTCATGGATATAATTGATGGAAAAAAGGTTTGCCAAAATGATAAAATTTACTAGTAAAAGTCTTACTTCGTCGTTTCAACGCGTGTCTTACCTCTTCTTTTTTTAGATCCGTTGAGACTACACTTAATATATTATCATCGTTGTAAATTTAATAACTCTTTACGTCCAAAATTCTATATTGCGTATTTAAAATCACGAATTCAGAAATCTCTTTTACTTTAAAAAAATTATATCGAGTTAAACCAAAAGACAGGAGGGAACATTATTTTACGGACAGAGCTGTCAAAGTCTTATCAATTGCTAGACAAATGTTAAAACTGGAAATTATGCAGAAGAAATGACGGGAAAATTCCTGTTATTGTTCTACTACACTATTTATGTTTTTTAGAGGAATATATAATTAGGTGAGTGGACAAGAAGAAGACAAACTCATATGCTATGAATGGGGGGTCACTGCTTGCCATATGGATAACAAATTAAAGCAAAAGTACCTTGTCGACTTTATATTACTTTACTGTGTACAATTTGACAGCAGCTTCAGTTCACAATTGTCAAATTTTACTTTAATACTACCACGCTTTCAACTGCTTTCTCATAACTCTGGGTTATGTTATCTTTATTTATACAACAGAAAACAAACTCAATAATTCAACTCAAGCAAGTTTGTATGCTATATAAATCCGTGTGTCCATGTTGTTTCAGCCTTTTTTCTATTGAAATGATCCATTATAAATTAATTAACTAACTTGGTGAGTTGACTGTGAATTTACCGTAACACTCTTCTTTTATCCTAGTTGGATGTGATAATATGAGTTACTCCAATTTTTTGTTATTCACGGGGTGTTCGGTTTTCGCATTAAACTCGATTAAATTTATATTTACCCGAAAAGTCCAACATTAGGAGAATAAGTGAAGCGCTCCCTAATAAAAATAACTTCATACTCTAAATTCGAATCTGAAACATTTGGGTCAAGAATGAAGGAATACTTTGTAGAAGCATGAAATAGCTGCTTTCATCTGGAATGTTAATAAAATACATTCAATCCAAGATGGATTTTTTTCTCCTGTTGGGTCTAAAACACACAAGTAAAGCACAGCGAAAGTTTAAATTTTTGTAAACTTACTTGCCCAAACAAAGTCGTCCGGTATGATTACGTTACAATTGAAACCTGTAAAGACATGAAATATAAATTTACAGTTGATAATTGAATCTCTACTAAAGGGTGCGCACGCGATTGTCTCCTCGGGTGCAAGCCTTCGCTACGGTAGATAATGTCTCAAAATCTTCAAGGCATGAATCACCGCTGCTAGCTCCAAATCATGAGTGAGATAATTCTTCTCATGTTTTCTGAGCTGTCGGGAGGCATAAGCTATAACCCAGTCATGTTGCATCAACACACAACCTAATCCAACACATGAAGCATCACAATAAATAACATACCCATCTAGTCCTCAGGAAGAGTTCTGTAGTCAGCTTGTCTTTCAACAACTGAAAGCTGTGATCACAAGCATCGGTCCACTGGAACTTAGCTGCCTTCTGAGTTAGTCGAGTTAAATGCGCTGAGATCGAGGCAAACTTCTCCACAGACCTCCTGTAATACCCTGCTAGCCCCAAAAAACTGCATACATCAGTAGGCGTAGTAGGTCAGGGCCAAGTCTTCACTGCCTCAATCTTCTGTGTATCCACCCGATACCATCAGCTCCGATAATATGCCCCAAGAATGCCATTGAAGTCAACCAGAATTCACACTTAGAAAACTTGACATACAACTGTTGCGCGGAGGACCACGAGTACCGCCTCAAACGGTGCGTGCTCTCGCTCAACGAATAAACCAGGATGTCATCAATGAATACAATGACGAACATATCCAGGAATGGCTTGAACACCCAGTTCATCAAATCCATAAACACTGCTGGAGCATTGGTCAGCCCAAAGGACATCACTCTGAACTCATAATGTCTGTATCGGGTCCTGAATATTGTCTTCGAAATATCTGTCTCTCTTACCCGCACCTGATGATAACCTGACCGCAAGTCTATCTTCGAGAAACACTTAGCACCCTGCAACTAGTCAAATAAATCATCAATCCTGGGGAGGGGATACCTGTTCTTGATGGTTACCTTATTCAACTGCCTATAATCAATACACATCCGCATCGATCCATCCTTCTTCCTCACAAATAATATCGGTGCTCCCCAAGGAGATCTACTAGGCCTAATGAAGCCTTTTTCTAACAAGTCTCTCAGTTGTTCCTTCAATTCCTTCAACTCTGCAGGTGTCATTCTATAAGGAGGAATATATATGGGTTGGGTACCTGGCATCACATCTATACTGAACTCTATCTCCCGCTCTGTAGGAATACCTGGAAGATCATCTGGGAATACATTCAGAAATTCACTAACTACCGGAACTGACTGAAAATTCGATATCTCTGCTTTTGTTTCATGCACCCGAATCAAATGATAGATATACCCATTTCTAACCATCTTCATTTCCTTGAGGTAAGAAATAAATTTACCCCTCGGCGATGTTGTATTCCCCTTCCATTCTATAACTGGATCACCTGGAAACTGGAATCGAACCAACTTCTCTCTACAATCAACCATGGCAAAACAAGAAGCCAACCAGTCCATTCTCATAATAACATCAAAGTCAGTCATATCTAACACTATCAAATCTGCTATGGTATGACGACTATATATAATCACCAAACAATTTTTGTATACACGTTTAGCTATGACCGAATCTCCTACCGGTGTAGTTACCTCGAATGGTTCTATCGACTCAGCTTTTATCCCAATTCTACTAACAAAAGGGGAGATATGTATGACAAGGTGGAACCTGGATCTATCAAAGCATATACGTCACAGAAAAAGACCGATAATATACCTGTAACAACATCTGGTGACGCCTCCTGATCACGTCTATTGGCTAAGGCATATATGTGGTTCGAAGGACAGCCAGAACTAGAAACTCCGCCACGACCTCTACCCCTACTGTGGCGTCAATACCTCACTTGGCGCATAGCTATAGATGATGATGAACCAGCAATCGACCCCGTAGGCTGAGCCATACCACTTGTACTGCTCCTATAAGGACACTCCATCCTCATATGGCCTTGAAGGCCACAAGCAAAACAAACACCCATAGTAAGACGACATTCCCCAAGATGGGACCTACCACACTGAGAACACCGAGGCAAAGGTGGCCTCGCCTAACTAGAACCTCTGTTCCTCTGAGAATCCAAAGCCCTGGAGCTCTGACTGGCTCCTGAATACCCTGGACGGTCTAATCTCCTTCTGTGGACTGTAGGGGAGCACTATGTGCTGGCTGGGATGAATATCTAACCTGCTGTTGAGGCTGCCTTCCTCGAGACTCACCCGAATAACCTGCCGACCTAGCCCTCTTATGCTGGTCCTTGTCATGATCTCTGTCTGGCTGTCGCCCTCTGTGTCGATCCTCAACCCCCTGCGCATACGCCTGGATCAGAGCAATATTCATACCCGGCTGAAGAACCACTGCCATACACCCATCGATCAAGTATAGATCTAACCCCATCACATAGTGATGCACCCTGTCTGACATATCTGCTACAATAGTGGGCGCATATCTGGCCAATGAATCAAACTTAAGGTTGTACTCTCTAATGCTCCTACCGATCTGCCTCAAGTTTAAGAACCTATCAACTTTGGCTCTCCTCATCTCTGGGGGTAGGAGGTGGTCAATGAAGGCCTCCGCAAACTCATCCCACACGCCTGGAGAAGCACTCTCGCCCATATAACTCCCCCGACTCATACTAGTTAATAGCTACATCACACAACTGATATGAAGCTAACACGACAGACTCATACTCTGAAGCCTTTATCACTCTCAATGTACGTCAGATTCGCTTGATGAACTCTTGTGGATCATCCTGCCTTGACCAAAAATTACAGTGGACTCATACTCATGAAATCACGGACCCTCAAACTATCAGATCTGGGGTCAACTCCTGGTCCCTGCCTATAAGTCTGTCCTGCCACTAATCTAGTCAAGATTCAACTGCATCTCATGACTGCATCCTCGCCTTTGGTGAGTTGAGGCGCAAAGCCTTTGGCGCCTTAGAAAATGGTGATGCTGCCCTCTGAACTGGGGCCTCGGGAGGTGGCGATGTAGCAGAGCTCGTTGACTGGGGTACAGTCTCCGGCATAGACTGAGTACGGTACATGGTAACTCTCTGAATCCGACTAGTATCCCCGTTGTAGATTTGCCTTTCTGGGCTGCTGTCGCCTTCTTCGAAGGCATAGCTGTAACATATCAAGTCGTGAGAGAGGAATCATTCTAATAACATAACTCTATTGCACGATCTATGAGATGAAAGAATATAAACCAATCCTAAATGTCCGAGCCTCCTGCGTATAAATATGGTGCACAACATACCCATACACAAGACTCTACTAGACACGGTCTGAAGACATTCTGAGGACTAACTGTTTTGATACCACTTTTGTCACGACCCGACCCGATAGGCCGCGACTAAGCGCCCTAATTGAACGTCATTATACTAACATGTCACGTATAATCAGACTGACACTAAAAACCATATGAAATTCGGCAACATAACATTACAATAATACCACTTGTCAGAATGGGCAAGCCGGCAAGACTGCTTTTGCATGCGACTACACCTGTCTCCCGAGGGAGTCACAACTAGTCAATATATCAAATAGGCGAGCCTACAAGGCTGCCACTATATACGGGAGCATCCCCACAAAAAGAAAATGAAGTACAACAATACAGCTGCCAAAAACATGATACAATCCACCCACGTACAATCCACAACTGTCTACAAACCTCTATGAGAAGGATAATGAAATATGACGGGACAGGGCCCCGTCGTGCCCCTAAATATACATAAGTCTAAAATGATGTTCTGTACCAAAATGACTAGCTCCGAGTCAATTGAGCTCTCCCAATAGCTGAACAGGAATCCTAGCCTAAATATTCCTTGTCTTTTACGTTTTTGCAATACGACAACTACAACGACCAAGGTGATTACTCCACCTATTTCTCATGTTAATTCCGTCCTTAATCCATATTAAAACAATCCATCAACTATAGCGACAACAACAATAACCAAGTAGTGCATGTCCTACAATCTTCAACCTAATACCCCTTTTACTCTTTAATTCTTTAAGACAAGTATTAGTAATTGCCACAACATATATATACATGCTTATAATCAAATATCCAACATTTAAACTTTACCAAATCAGCCCCTAACTCGACGCGACAAAGGTCCAACAATTTCAAGCCAGTTTTCGGCTAACATCCACCAAACCAATTCTTTTCTTAATTCCTTAGAGTCCAATTCATGTTTCAACAATTCGTTATGAACAACTATAATCTAAATATCAAGATTTCTTCCAATTTCAACATGCAAAGTAGCGACGAACTTAACAACACAATAATTGAATACGACAATTTCAAGATTAGTAAAATTACTCCCAATATCGGCTACAACATCCAAAATATTCACATGCAACGTCTAAATTCCAATTTTTTCATAGCACAAATTCATTTCCTTAATTCTAACAACATGCACACCAATTAAATCATAGAAAGAAGAATTTTATACCTCAAATTCGTCCAAAACAGCCCCCACGATTTGCCCACTGCCCAGTCCGAATTACCCACTGTTTTCATATCTCTTTTCCCTTTTTTGTTCACCTCTTCAACTCCAATTGACATGCAGGTGTTCTACAATGTTAACCCATCATCCTTACACATTTTTCTTCCACAAATTTGTCCAAAAATCTGAAATCCCTGGCTCCTAAAATCGGCCAGTAGTGGACCGATTTAGCCACTATTTGGGTGTTGTTTTGGCTTCTAATTTTTTGTGGATAATGTAGTCTAAGAAGAGGAGATAAAAACCTTAAATTTTGCTATGGTAATGGGGGTCTCGGCTGGGTATATGGGAGAGATAAGAGAGGAGAAGAATATGAAGTTTGAGATGGAATAGGGAATGAGAAATTGTAAAGTCTTTCTTATGGTTAAAGACTAAAATCTAAAAATTTAATATAACACTTTGGCCCCTTAAATATTACACTTTGGTCCCGAATTGTCTTCTTAATTTTATCTCTCAAGCACTAATTAAATCTTGGACCCCACCTTTTTACTTCCCAAAAATTCTATAAGACCACGTATTCTCAATGTCATAACTCTTACTTCTTAATGACGTTCTTAATTATCGCCTTTAACTTACGAGGTGTAATATCCTTCCCCCCTTAGAAACACTCGTCCTCGAATGTTCATAGAAGGTCACATGCTATTAAATTTTTGGCAGAGTCTCCTTTATAACTATGCATATCCACCTATATTCAGCAACCAACAGATGCCTCACAGGGCCACAATATAACATATATATGACTCACCAATTACTATAATCACATAAGGAGTTGAATTGAATCACATGTAGGCCCAGGGAACAATTGAGGATACTCCATCTGAGTACGAGGTAAGCCTGTAATGAAGTCCATATTAATCACTTCTCATTTAACTATCTTACTTACTAGTCTTGGCCTGTAACCTTCAAATATCGGCATTATCTGAGGAAGGTCCTTTAGAATATTTTGTTGCCATGAAAATATGAGTCTGCACATCTTATAGATAGTCATATTGGTCTCATATATCACCCTGTGGATAGTAATATATCCTTCATACCACACAATATTCCCCCTTCCCCCCCTTCCATATCTACCGCATAATGATAAGTGATACAGCTCTGAGTACTACTTTGAACTTGGAGGGGCAATAAGCATTCACCCCACTCGCAATACTTGTGTCTCCTACAGAAACTGAGTTGTAATATCTACATCAGCGTTATCGTATCTCCAAAAACAAGCAAATGATCCACTGTCTCATATTGTCTATTATCACAACAATAGCATCTAGCCCCAGTCTCTTTTCCAACTCTTCTTAGGACATCCCCACTTGTATTTTAAACTCCCATGCACTGTCTACCATAAATTTACCTGAAGCTGTCATTATCTACCATGACATTTCTCTCATCCATCGTGTATTTTGCAGGAACAATATAATACTGCTCTTAGTTTTCACTTGTCAACCCAGAAATTAGCAGTTCTACTGCTTGGCTCCTACCATATCTCCTGCTTTATGCCATCTCTAGCTTCCAACATCATTTTCCATACACGAGAGCGTTATTTCTATGATACATTTATAGGATAACGTCTTTTGCAATATTTGATCCACATAAAATTATCTCACAGTCGGCTAGATGTTCGGAACTTCACTTAAAGTTTAGCACATAAGGCTTTATAGCTAATAATAGATGGATTAGCATACTTAAAAGAACACCGGTTATCAAAGTAGATTTTTCTTCAAATGATAGTAATCTTCATTCCCAGACTTGTAATTTATTCCTCACATTCTTTATCAAATTATTGTAATCATCTTTCTTTTTCCTTGCCTGAGGTATGAAATAAACTTACTCCTCGGCGTTGCTGCATTTCCTTCCCACTCTATAATTGGCTCACTTGAAAACTAAAATCGAACATCTTTTCTCTACAATCGACATCAGCATACCAAGAAGTCAATCCATCCATACCCATAATAACATCAAATTCAGTCATGTCTAATCCTATCAAAATCTGCTGCGGTATGCCGATTATGTGCAACCACCGAACATTTTCAATATACTTGCTTAGCTATGACAGAATCTCCCACCGATGTAGCAACCTCTTTGAGCTTGTTCGTTTTGCCCATTTGTTCATATATCTTGTACCTCTCTTATCCGTTTTCCACCCTTCCGTTACTGTCTGTAAAAGTTCATGATCCAATTTTCACATATTAAAGTGTCTAAACCTGTACTGATTTTCTATGTCTCCTTCCCACCTAATTATTCCAAGATAATGATCATATAGGCCTGATTTCTTGAAAGGCACTTTAGGAGCGTGTGTATTATCAACCCATTCTTGATTAGTAAGTACTTCTATACACCCTTTTTAATACACCACTTATTTCACCATAATCTGCTATATACTGCTTAAAATCCCTTATGTGTTACCCCACAGTGTATCAATTATTCCGTACAGTTTTTAATATTTACCTCATAGAGATGAGACTTCCACAATAAACATATTTTTCCAATTTATGTACGCTGAACACTATTCTTTACGATATTCTAAACGCTTGACACAACTATACACTAATTGGAGGTTCATTATTTCCAAGTTCTAAGTCATTTGCGAAAGAAACTCAATTAATCCCTATGTCCAATACTCCCCAGTACTCGGTTCAAAGTAAGAAAAATGCTTTCATTCTCTTATATCAATCTTATTATTCCAGAAGTAATAGCCCCTTCTTATTCTTACATGGGAACAATATTCTAGTATTCATACGTAACCTCAGACATTGCACCTGGTTCCAATCCCTAATGATATCATCCCTTAAGTGATGAATTATTAACTTATTCTCTTATTTCGTACGTAAAAGATTCTGAAGAGTTACATTACCTGACGTTGACCTAGCATTTCCAAACCTGGTCATTATACCTTTATTCAATTTCTTCCACTTCCCTTATGGCTTGATGCACTACGTCAAGTCCAAATAACTCTGATTTGCCCTTCCGGGCCACTGTCGCTTTCTTTGGAGACATAACTGCAACCACAATAATTCGTTAGGGGGGGATTATCCTAATAACATAGATCTATCGCACGATCTTAGAGTAAGAAGAATAGAAACCAATCATAAATGTCCGGTAGCCTCCTGCGTATAAGTATGGTGCACAACATACTCATACACAAAACTCTACTAGACACGGTCTGTAGACATTCCGAGGACTAACTGCTCTGATACCACTTTTGTCACGACCCGAACCGACGGGCCGCGACTAATCACGCTAATGATGTCATTATACTAACCTGTCACACATAACCCAACTAACACTTAAGGAATACGAAATACGGTAGCATAACACTGCAATAATAATATATGCCCGAATAGGCAAGCAAACAAGGCTGCCTTTACACAAGAATGTATCTGTCTCCTGGGGAGTCACAAATAGCCAACACAATATAACAGACAAGCCGACAAAGCTGCCACCAGATAGTATCACATATACACGGGAATATCCCAACACAGTATACAACAACATGACTGACCAAAACAGATTTATAACTCTACATAAGTACAACCCACAACTGTCTATAGACCTCTATGAGAAGGATAACAAAATATGACGGGACAGGGCCCGTCTTGCCCCTAAATATATATAAGTCTAAAATAGTGAATTTGTACCAAAATGGCTAGCTCCGGAACAGTGGAGCTCCCAAGAAAACAGCTGAGCAGGAATCCTAAGCCGGAGGATCGCCGAACTAAATATATGTACCTGCGGGCATGAACGCAGCCCCTCGAGGAAAGGGGTTAGTACGAAATAATGTACCGAGTATGTAAAACATGAAGTACTGTAAATGAGATCATATCTGGCCAAAGGATGTCAGGAAGCAAGTATAATAATCAATTATCAAAACAAATGTGCCTTATGAAATGAGAGTCAACTGTGCCTTATAAAAATGATGAGAGTCATATCAAAATCAGGGACGCCTGCCCATAGAATCCTCTTGTCTATATACATTGTCGACCCTCTAGTGAGGGACTCGGTGGAATCATCATATCTATATACATTGTCGGTCCTTTACTGAGGGACTCGGTGGAATTATCATATCTATATACATTGCCGACCCTTTACTGAGAGACTCGGTGGAATTCATATAATCACCATATCTATATACATTGTCGGCCTTTAGTAAGGGACTCGGTGAATTCATATAATCATATCCAGCACGAATAGAATATCATGAGTAACTTTATACATAGTAAATCATCACTTGACTCTCAGTGGAATAAATGAAAGGCACTATCATATCATATATCGTTTTAAATCGTCATTTGGAAAATCAAGACACTTATCATATATCTTTTTAAAACATCTTTTGGAAAATCAAGGCGCGTATCATATCATATATCCTTTTAAAACATCTTTTGGAATATTATAGGCATTTCTAATAACTAACATCTTTAGGAAACAGACTGTGTAGAAATAATGTACGTCCGCCGTACTTTCAATAAATCATGCCAAAAGAAAGAAGGGAGAAATAATGTATCCTTTTTCTAACAAGTCTCTCAGTATTCCTTCAACTCCTTCAACTCTGCAGGTGCCATTCTATAAGGAGAATAGATATGGGTTGGGTACCTGGCAGCATATCTATACTGAACTCTATCTTCCGCTCTGGAGGAATACCTGAAAGATCATCTGGGAATACATCCGGAAATTCACTAACTACCGAAACTGACTGAATAGCCGGTACCTCTGCTTCTGTATCATGCACGCGAACCAAATGATAGATATACCCCTTTCTAACCATCTTCCTTGCCTTGAGCTATGAAATAAACTTACCCCTCGGCGATGCTGTATTCCCCTTCCATTCTATAACTAGCTCGCCTGAAAACTGGAATCGAACCAACTTCTCTCTACAATCAACGTTGGCAAAACAAGAAACCAACCAGTCCATTCCCATAATAACATCAAAGTCAGTCATATCTAACTCTATCAAATCTGCTATGGTATGACGACTATATATAATCACCGAACAATTTTTGTATACACGCTTAGTATGACCGAATCTCCTACCGGTGTAGTTACCTTGAATGGTTCTATCGACTCAGGTTCTATCCCGATTCTACTAGCAACAAGGGGAGATATGTATGATAAGGTGGAACCTGGATCTATCAAAGCATATACGCCACAGAAAAAGATCGATAATATACCTGTAATAACATCTGGTGACGCCTCCTGATCACGTCTACTGGCCAAGGCATATATACGGTTCGAAGGACCGCCAGAACTAGAAACTCCGCCACGACCTCTACCCCGGCCTGCTGGCGTCTGAATACCCTACCCGATGGGGCGCATAGCTATGAATGATAATGAACCAGCAACCGACCCCGTAGGCTGAGCCATACCACATGTACTGCTCCTATAAGAACACTCATTCCTCATATGGCCTTGACGGCCACAAGCAAAACAAGCACCAGTAGTAAGATGGCATTCCCCAAATGGGACCTACCATACTGAGAACACCGAGCCAAATGTGGCCTCGCCTGTCTAGAACCCCTATTCCTATGAGAACCTAAAGCCCTGGAGCTCTGACTGGCTCCTGAATACCCTGGACGGTCGAATCTCCTGCCTGTGGACTGTAGGGGAGCACTCTGTACTGGCTGGGATAAATATCTAAACTGCTGCTAAGGGTGCCTGCCTCGAGACTCACCCAAATAACCTGCTGACCTAGCCCTCTTATGCTGGTCCGTGTCATGATCTATGTCTGTCTGTCGCCCTCTGTGTCGGTCCTCAACCCCCTGCGTATACGCTTGGATCCGAACAATATCCATACCCGGCTGAAGAGCCACTGCCATACACTCATCGATCAAGTAGTGATCCAGCCCCATCACATATCGATGCACCATCTCTGACATATCTGCTACAATAGTGGGCGGATATCTGGCCAATGAATCAAACTCAAGGTTGTACTCTCTAATGCTTCTACCGCTCTGCCTCAAGTTTAAGAACCTATCAACTCTGGCTCTCTTCATATCTGAGGGGAAGGAAGTGGTGAAGGAAGGTCTCTGCAAACTCATTCCACACGGCTGGAGTAGCACCCTCGCCCCTAGATAACTCCCACGACTCATACCAGTAAATAGCTATATCACACAACCGATATGAAGCCAACACGACAGACTCAGTCTCTGAAGCCTTTATCACCCTCAACGTACGCTGTATCTGTCGGATGAACTCCTGTGGATCATCCCTGGCCTTGACACAAAAAACTCTGGTGCACTACAACTCAAGAAATCACGGACCCTCAAACTATCAGATCTGGGGTCAACTCCTGGTCCCTGCCTATAATTTTACCTTGCCACTAATCTAGTCATCAGCTGAACCGCATCTCTCATGTATCCATCATCTACCGCCCGGTGAGGCTGGAGGCGCAGTCTTTGGGGCCTCGGAAGGCTGGTGATGTTGCCGAACCTGGGGCCTCAGAGTGGTGGCGTTGCGAGCTCGTCGGTGAGTCTGATCTCGGCATAGGTAGTCTGGACGCTGTAACTCTCTGAATCTGACTAGTATCCCCCGCTGTAGATTTGCCCTTCTGGACCGCTGTTGCCTTCTTTAGAGGCATAGCTGTAAATATATCAAGTCGTCAGAGAGGGATCATCCTAATAACATAGCTCTATTGCACGATCTATGAGATGAAAGAATAGAAACCAATCTTAAATGTCTGGCAGCCTCCTGCATATAAGTATGGTGCACAACATACCCATACACAAGACTCTAATTCTGTAGACATTCCGAGGACTAACTGCTTTGATACCACTTTTGTCACGACCCGACACGATGGGCCGCGACTAAGCGCCCTAATTGGACGTCATTATACTAACCTGTCATGTATAATCAGACTGACACTAAGAACCATATGAAATTCGACAGCATAACGCTGCAATAATAACACTTGTCAGAATGAGCAAGCCGGCAAGGCTGCTTTTGCATGCGACTGAACCTGTCTCCCGAGGGAGTCACAACTAGTCAATATATCAAATAGGCGAGACGACAAGGCAGCCACTATATACTGGAACA
This sequence comes from Przewalskia tangutica, assembly GCA_029844215.1. Taxonomy (NCBI): domain Eukaryota; kingdom Viridiplantae; phylum Streptophyta; class Magnoliopsida; order Solanales; family Solanaceae; genus Przewalskia; species Przewalskia tangutica. The sequence continues at coordinate 3,586,982 of CM056732.1, forward strand.
TCCCCACAAAAAGAAAATGAAGTACAACAATATAGCTGACTAAAACATGATACAATCCACCCACGTACAACCCACAACTGTCTACAGACCTCTAAGAGAAGGATAACGAAATATGACGGGACAGCGCCCGTCGTGCCCCTAAATATACATAAGTCTAAAATGAGGTTCAGTACCAAAATGACTAGCTTCGAGTCAATGGAGCTCTCCCAACAGCTGAACAGGAATCCTAGACTGGAGGATCACCAAACTGAGCACCTGTACCTGCGGGCATGAACGCAGCCCCCGAGGAAAGGGGGTCAGTACGAAAGAATGTACCGAGTATATGAAATATAAAGTACCAAACTGATAATCATATCTGGCCAATAGATAACAGGAGACAAATATGATAATCAAATACCAAATTTAACAGTGCAATGTATAAAAAGGAGAATCAATTGTGCCTTATAAAAATATGAGAGCCATATCAAAATCATGAATGTATGTCCGTATAATCATATAAATATTTATACTATCATGGGTACTTGTACCCGCATCATGGTTACATGTCCATGAAATCATCATATACTATCATGGGTATATGTACCTGCATCATGGATACCTGTCCATAAAATCATCATATATATAAACATTGTCGGCCCTCTAGTGAGGGACTCGGTGAACAATGCAAGGATCTGCGCACGAACATTGCTTGCCCGGAACTCGGTGAGGTGGAATAATAACACTTTGCATGAATAGCTATCATGAGCAACCATATGCAACTTAAATCATCCTTTGACTCTCAATGGAATAAAAAAGGCACTATTATGTCATGTATCATTTCAAATCATCATTAGGAATTAGAATTCATTAGAACTATGTACGTCTACCGTACACTCATTTATGAAAATCATGCCAAAAGAAGAAATGATAGTTTCACATACCTTTTAGTCGAACTGGCCAACTCAATATTAGAATACGTCTCGTCTAATACTTCAACCTATAATAATGGTAATATGTCCGTCAATTTTATGATTACTAGCATACTTTATATCGAATAACGACTCTTTTCTATAAAAATTCGTGCAGCACTTCCCCCATTTATTTGCACATCCACAACTTCCAAATAAAGTCAACAATACCAAATACTTCATATACGTCATCATAATATATTTCTTCTCTTTTACATTTATGTAATACAACAACTATAACAACTAAGGTGATGTATACACTTATTTCCCATGTTAATCCATCCTCTTAATCCACATCATCAGCCCCCAAGACAATCCATATACCAACAATAATAAGAATATAAAGTAACACATTTTTATACCTTAATTCTTTTAGGGCATAGAGTAGCAACTACCACAATGTATATGCATGTTCATATCTAATTTCCAGCCTTATAATTCAGCAAAACACCTTTAACCGAGGCAACAATGTTCAATAATTCCCGGCATGTCACGGGAAACAAGAATGCAATACCATAACTTATTTCATAATTCCTTAACCTTCAATTCGTACTCCAATAATTCCATATGAACAACTACAACTTAAACATCACGATTTTCTTCAATTCCAACATGCAATTAGTGACGATAATAGCATTAACACAATCGAATTCAATGAATACAAAAACAGTCCCCAAAATCGGCTATAGCACCCAAAATATTCATATGCATTGTCTCTTTTCCATTTCTTCTTTAACATGAGTTTATCCCTTAACTACAACATCATTTAATCTTTCAAATACTCTATGAAAAAAAGAATTTTTACCTTAATTTAAGCCAAAACAGTCCCTACAAGTCTCGGTCCAATTGCTTCAAATTTTACACCATTTTCACCATTTCTTCCACACCAAAAGACATGCATGCATTCTATGAGTTTAATCCATCTTCCTAGCATGTTTTTCTTTCATAAATTTCCTCTTAAAATCTGGAATTTCTTGGCTCAGTTTTCGGCCAGCAGTGGCGTTTTTGCCACTGATTTGGTGCTTAACTTGGCTTACAATTTGTAGAAAAAATCTAGGCTAGGGAGAAGAACAAAAAGCTTCAATTTTTGGTTAAGGGATTGGGGTGTGTCTCGGCTGGAAGAGAGAAAGAGGGAAGGTGAGAGAGTGTATTTTTTTAAAATGAAATGGGAAGATGGAAGGTTAAGTATAGGCTAAAAATTCTAAATTGCAAATGGGTCCAATTCCCATGATTTCCTACTAAAACTAATCCCTCAATTAATAGATTTACCTTAGATCCCACTTCTTTTTAAATCTTGAAAATCTCATAAGACCTCGTCTCCTCGTTGTCGTAACTTATATAATACGTTACTAATCCATATCGGAAATATATATAACTATCATTTTCAATTTTCATTGTCACGCTCGTTGTAACAAAAAAAAATTCGAAATCACATCCTTTTGCATACTAATTTCCGTATTAACATATGTAAGTATACTTTATATCCAATATTCGAATCTCACTTCCTTAATAACGTTCTTAATTATTGCCTTAAACTTACGAGGTGTAACGCAATATTTCAGCACGTTTTAATTTTGATTAAATCCAAAATCTAATTTTGACTTAATTAAATAATTTCCATCAAATAAAAATTATCCCATAATTTATTATCTTTTAAAATATCTCGATTCTAAATCGAATATTTTATACTCTCTCAATATACTCTTAGACCGAAAAGACAATCGACTTAGTGTGACCCTTTAGGCCTTCATACATCGACACTTAATCAAATTAAGGTTCACACGAAACTCCTACACTGCATGATGCGCGATTTATGCACACACTAAACGCAAGTGCACGTGTCGTGACAAGTAATATAGTCTAGAAGACCGAGTTATCGCCCTCAGAGATTAGTGTCCAATTATAACTCTATTCTATGGTATCTATTTGGTAACCGATGATTGATGAATTGTTTATAACTATAATTATATATGCTAACTAAATTACTTTATTTTACTTCAGATATGGTGGAAATAGGGCTTCCAAATCTCCTCAACTATCCGCTCATCTTACTTGTTAATGCAATTAATTGTGGTTCTTCTTCTATTTTGAGACAACACGTTAACTAAGCCGTTTTATACTCCTGTTAAGGTAATATAAACACTCAACCCCAATATAGAACTCTTCTACCTTTCGGTGACAAGATTGACTATAAAGGAGGATTAAGAGCAATAACCTATTAAGCTACAAAAGTATCGGAGTACTTTCGTCCACGATTTAACCTATGTTTATTCAACTATAGCGTATTCACAATCTCCCCTTTCGTCTTTCGATTAGAAATCATATAGATTATGATAATTAGTAATCAATTAATTACCAAGCAATCAAGACAAATATTGAATAAATCTCAACAATGATAAGAAGAAACCAAAACATGCATTAATTCATAAGAATGAGTTTCAAGTGATTCGATATGGAAAGCCCTAAATTAAGTTAGTTCCTAGCCATAGACATGTCAAGAACTAAACTAATATCCAACATAAACTACAAAGAAATAAAACATAGAACAAAGAAATTACACAAAAGTAGTCTCCAATCTTGATCTCCAAGTTTGTGATGAATTGGCAAAAGTGGGAACCCCTATTCTGACCTAGGAAGGTCCTTTTTATAGCCTCAAAAACTGTTATACCCCGTATTTCCAGAGTATGTACGTAAGGACGTACGTAGAAAAGTTTGGACTTTAAAGTGGCTTGGCCGATTTATTTTTGTTCACAACACCCGATTAGAGTCGTTTTTCGACGAAACGTTTTACACAACTCGCGTAGGGTAAATTACGGCTATGTCATTTCTAATTTTTGCGGATTTTTCCGAGAGACGAAACCTTTTGGACCAACAAGAGGGCGACACTTGTCACCCTCTAGTTGGTAAGAGTGGGCGGTAATGGCTTGGACGAAAGGGTTGGGGTTTTGTCAAGTAGTAGGTAGGATATTTTTGTGGTAGATGGATAAGGTGCACTTGGAATGATCTTGGCCCTACACTTGCCTTGCACTTGGCATGATCTTGGCCCTACACTTGCCTTGCACTTGGCATGATCTTGGCCATTGGTTGGCCTTGGCTTGTCCTATAAATACCCCCCCTTTGGAAGACTTCTTCATCCATTCCTAAAATTTCCTAAGTGTTAAAATCCTCCCTCCCTTGTTGTGTGGTTCTCGTCCTAGCCTCCCCCTCCCCCTTTGAGAAGGCCCTTTGGCCGAGAGTTCCCTTCCCCTCGGCGAGAATACCCCACAGTGGGGTAGGCGAGGGTATACACCCCCCCTTGTGGTGTTGTCTCGTATAAATACCCCCCCTCTTGGTAGAAATACTCTCAAAAGTATTGTTACTATACCCAAATTACCTTAGCCTTATACCTTGTAGTATTCCAAGGTTACACTTATACGAAAAGCCCAGAAATACTATTATACTTCCCGTCAGTCACAAAAATGAAACCCTAAGGAAAATCTCCATAGATAGTTGGAGTATTAAGTAGAAGTTGGTTAGAACTTCTAAGGGTGGTTTGGAACGGGTTGGAGCGCACGGAGTTGGAGCTAAACGTTGCTCAGGAGCGACATTAAACTAGGATAATTTTGGGCTTATCGAGGTAATATCTTGTCCCCTTATTGTAATTGGAAATTACATGTTGTAAGATTATATAGTTGAAGTATACTATATATAGAATGAACCTAGCTTTGCGCAATGTCTTTTGACTTAAGCATGAATATAAAGAAAGAGAATCAATCGTAATTACATAGGTGTATTAGACATGAACTTGTGTAGCATTCTTGTGAAGTAGAATTGTACACGTCCGGTTAGATGTATAAACCCCGTGGTTGACTTGATAGCGGCCTCGATAGAGGAGGAGATTTCTGTGATTTGCGGGAGAGTCTGCGAATTTTACGTAGAATGTTCTACGATTAGACCTAGATGTTAATAAGCGCCTTGTGGCCTTATAGGTTGAAGTACCACGCGTGGCGCGATCTAATTGGCTTAAGGAGTAGCCAAGCGATTTGAGGTACTTGAGCGTTTTGCTATTAGTCGATAATCGTCGCGAGGTATGTGAACCTCTTCCTACATTTTCTAGCATGATATGTGTATAACTATGTAGTGCGGTGAGCGATACGTGTGTAAAATGCTTTGTGGTTTTAAAGGTAAGCGACTTGATGTGTGATAATAAAGAAGAGTTATACTAGCTTTATGAGAAGTTAGGTATAACGTTTTAAGAGGTAAAGAGAATGGTTTCTTGATTTTAAAAGTTAAGAGGCTTAATCTTAAAGATAAGAGACTTAACTTGTTTTACTTGGTAATTAACATTTTGTTAAAAATGTTGTAAAACCTCATTCGCGAGTAATGAGTACTTGATTTTAAAAGCAATAATGTTTCTTGATTTGAAATCGAATAAGTATCGAACAAACCACGTAGCTAATAAAGTGGAAATGTTTTGACTAATAATGTATTAGTAAAACGGTAGAAACTTCCATCTGCATAGAAACTAAGATGAGACAAAATGATGTTACATTTCCTAGATCATGGCTGCTTAAATAAGATTGTTATAAACAAGAATAACCTACTCACGTATCAGACATATGTTTCTCAAATTGCTTTTAAAGGAGAATTATATCATTAAGTGATTAAAATTATGAACTACGAAACCTTTCGAAAATGAGAAACTTGAGTAATTGAAATTAGGCAAACTTGAAACATTTGGAAAAGAATGTTGTTACTTGATTTTACGAAGAGAAGTGTTTTGATTTACTTCAAAAGATAATCACTCTATTTTCATATACTACGGGTATTGTGTGACTTTTGTAAACGTAACGTTTCTTTTAAAGATAATGTATGAAGTACTTTGGGAATAGATACCCGATCTTGTTAATCATATATTAGAATGTACCTTGTGTGTATAACTTGATTGTGTTGGTTTGTGATAGCCTTGTAATACTTTCTTGTTGATTTGATAAGTAAACATGTTAGGATGCTACGTGTGTTAGTATCTTGTGATGTTTTGTGTAAAGGGGGTTTTCCCTCGATTGCGCTTAAAGTTGTTTGACTCTCGGTAGTTATGTTGGTATTGTACCACTCACCTTGACTTGTTTCCGGAGGTTGGCGCCTCCGACGCGGGGTAGACTTCGGTGATGCAGGACCGTGATTCGAGAATACCTCATGCGGGTCGGGGATCCATGCGGAACTACGGGAGTTCGAGTTAGTTTGCGGCCGCGTGGTCATGCGGTCTTTGTGGCGTGCGGATCGCGAGTCGGGGCGATGCCGGGAGTAGCTACCCTCGCGAGGAATACCTCACGCGGGCCTATGAGGTTGGCTACGCGAGCTACGAGAAGTTGCGAGGCTAGACGCGCATTTGATCTGCGAGCGAGTGACCGGCTTTGATCATGTAATGATCTGCAAGCAGATATCATGATACTGATTTATGACCACTGTTAATCTTGTAGGTGTTAGTAGTCGGTTATGCCTTCGTACTTACGATGCATTTTATTAGGACACAGGTGGGACACGGTGTTCATGTGTATTTCTTGGTGCTTTTATATCATAAATCGCCGGTGAGGAAGGTATTCCACGGGCATGATTGATGTTATGGCGTGAGACCCATAGTTACATTTGAGTGATGACTTTGAGGCGTGAGTCACGACTTGACATATCGCTATTTATTGTGAATCGTAGTTTGGTTATCATACATGTCTCTGCTTTATAGACTATTATGATTTCATTCTGATATTTTGATTTCACATACTTGGTACTGTTGTCTTGACCTCGCCCGAGGGCTGCGTTCATGCGCGAGTAAAGGTACACCGATGTTGATCCTCGCTCTTAGGGTCACGATTCGGCGTATGGAAGCTCCGTTTCTCGGAGGCTTATCGGTGGTATAGTCCCTCGTTGTAGGTATTTACATTCGTGGTATGGCGGGCCATCCGCCATTGTTGTCGTATCATTCTTAGAAGTGCAGTAAATCTTGTTGTGGCGAGTTGTAATGGGATGTAGCTATTCGGTTTTAAATTGATTTATATATATATGCCGTAAGGCAAGTTTTCTCGAACTATTGTTTCATACTTGTTATTTCATGTTATCGTCTTATGTTCCGTGATTACTCGATGTTGTATCACTAGGGTGCCCGGTAAGGCACGATCACGGGCAGGTTGGGTTGTGACAAAAGTGGTATCGAGCGATTAATCCTCGGAAAGTGTCTGACCGTATCCGATGAAAGTCTTGATTATCGGTGTGTTGTGCACACACCAATAATCGGAGGCTATAGGATATTTAGGATTGGTTTCTATTCTTCTCACTCTGAGATCGTGCCTTAGAAATGTTGTAAGTTGGACCTCTCACGTATTTCTTTCCTTCTGCTATGCCTCGCGTGGGGCAACCCGGGCCCGAGGAGGCAAGCGCAGGAGGCTGAGTAAATCTGAGAGGGTTACGAGGCACGAACCCAACCATCACTGAGTTAGGTGCTTCGTTCGGGAGTTATGCTCGTCGCCACCCAGTGAGTTTAGCACGGCGGCGATTCCTCTGCGGCCATGACATTTGAACCTTCCACGGCCGGAAAGCAGAGAATATAGATTGCGAAGAGACAACCACATTACTAGCTATGGATTTGGCTACGGAGAGTATACCGATGTCTGCGAGTCTTGATGAATATCTTAGAAAGGGTTGTGCGAGAGTAATTCTTGATTAGGCTTGAGAGCATGGCACGTATGCGGGCTTGTGCGGCGAGCCAAAACGTGAAGATCGACGGGTTAACGAATGGCGAGAGAGGCGGGGCGAAAGGTCCTTTGGCAACTTTCGAGTCGAGTCACCTCGCCAGATTAGATTATGCACATCCACGATGCGAAAGGTCCTCGCGAGTTTCGGGGCGTTCGGGGTATGCGAGAGTTGGTGAGCTCGAGCTTAGGTTCCACGGCTCTGCGTAGGTTCCGGCCACCGGATTGATTTTCCCGGTGTTCGGTGTGTGACGTCATCGAGAACGTCGTCTTTTATTGGTGCTCGTATTCTGGCGCCGTCGGGGCCGTGTGTCGAATGGGTGTCCTAGTAGGAGGACTCACCTTTAGGATCGGTGGGTAGTTCGTCACCTCCTTAGCTATCGCCCTACAGGCATGTTTGATTAGAACGACTAAGGGAGTGAAGCGATAAATACAGATAGATCTTTAACCTCTGGGATTAGTATGTGTGATAGGGTGAGTATACCTTAAGTGTTATATTCGATAGCATTGTGTAAATTGTAATTAGAAATCTTGGTTAGTTAACCAAGTAAGATTTGGGGATAGAGAAGGTGTGAGCCTTAGAGCTTTATACGTAGAGACCTTGAGGAAAGGCCATCTCGAGTAAAGAAGTATTTTATGTTTGACCTTGTCGGTGCATAGTGCACGTAAGCTATTTTTGTGGGATAAGTCCCCGAGTAGTGTGGAATGAAGAGGGTAGTTGAGCTAAGAAGGCGCCAGGTTTTCGTAACGTGATTAGTGAGAGTTTTCGGTTCGGGAGCTAGTGTCTTGGCGTTGCGGGTCGGGTTGAGGCCACGTTGCGGGTCAACCCGCGGCTGTATGGTGGTGGGGTCGGTTGTGGTGGTCGCTTTGTGTTAGGGTTATGAGGGTGTTAGGCCCAAGTTTAGTTAACCAGTGCGAGTTCGTGGATGCGTTGATCGATGGTCGGGCGATGAGGTCGGCCGTCTTATCTTTTAGTCCAAACGTGTACTCGGTGGTATGTTGCGGCGTTATATCGAGAAAGGTTGTAAGGCTGCAGGGTGCCTACCTTTACCTTATGTGACAGTGGAGCCAGTTCTGTTGTTTCTTTTTCGGAAGTTTTACCAGCGGGATTAGGAACTTCGGGTGAGTCTCGTATCGTATTCGCCTCGGGCGGTGTGTGGATTTCGGGGTAGTTGTAAGGATTGTTGTCTCTGTTGAGGAGTGTTTTAGTAGCTACCATTTCGGTATTCGGATGTCGCTTTATGGCGCCTTGCGGGCGGAAGTGTAAGTTGCGGTCGGTTGGTTTGATGTTGGCAAGGTTCGGATAGTTGGTTCGAGCTTGTTCCAATGCGGTGTGGATAGGGTGAGGCTTATCTAGAAGAGGTTTTTGGCGGCTCGGAGAAATCGTGCGGATTATCGGCGGACGCTTAGAGTTCAGTTGTGGTCGGTCTTCTTGAAGGTACCACCGGATAAGTGCGATGAGCTTTGGAAAGCGAGAAACTTAGCGAGTTACTTTGGGCCTTTTGAGTTCATGTGAGGATAGGCGGGTTGCCTATATGATAGCATTGCCGTCCGACTTAGGAGGCAAGACGTCCGGTCTTCGTATTGTTATGTTGGGAAAGTATCGGAGATCCATCCAGTGTTCGATTAATGATGACCACGTTAGAGATAATAACCCCGAGTTTTGGAAACTGAAGCAGTAACAGAAATGTGGTAAGAGTTCGAGTGTACAAGCAAGGTACAATACGTAAGGGAAGAAGCGAGCATGTATGGCGAGCATAGATGTGATCATTTCTTTTGTAAAGAGAAGGTGCGAAAGAAGTATATTTTAGAACCCCGAGAGAGGTATTGGTGGTGATGTTAGAGGTGTTTCCTCGTGGACTTGGATGGAGGTATTTGCGCGGGTGTTTCTGTGGCCATGTGGGCAGGTTTGTTCTCGTAAGTATAGTAGTGAAGACTATACTGGCGCGCGTTTGTTTTGAGACTTAGAAGGAACATTCGGGACGAATGTTTCTAAGGAGGGGAGAATGTTATACCGTATTTCCGGTATATGCGTGGGGCGTGCGTAGAAAAGTTTGGACTTTAAAGTGGCTTGGCCGATTTATTTTTGTTCACAACACCCGATTAGAGTCATTTTTCGACGAAACGTTTTACACAACTCGCGTAGGGTAAATTACGGCTATGTCATTTCTAATTTTTGCGGATTTTTCCGAGAGACGAAACCTTTTGGACCAACAAGAGGCGACACTTGTCACCTACAGTTGGTAAAGTGGCTGTAATGGCTTGGACGAAAGGGTTGGGTTTTGTCAAGTAGTAGGTAGGATATTTTTGTGGTAGATGGATAAGGTGCACTGGGCATGATCTTGGCCCTACACTTGCCTTGCACTTGGCATGATCTTGGCCATTGGTTGGCTTGGCTTGTCTATAAATACCCCTTTGGAAGACTTCTTCGTCCATTCCTAAAATTTCCTAAGTGTTAAAATCCTCCCTCCTTGTAGTGTGGTTCTCGCCCTAGCCTCCCTCCCCTTTGAGAAGGCCCTTTGGTAGAGTTCCCTTCCCCAGCCGAGAATACCCCACAGTGGGGTAGTAGAGGTATACACCCTTGTGGTGTTGTCTCGTATAAATATCCCCTCTTGGTAGAAATACTCTCAAAAGTATTGTTCTTATACCCAAATTACCTTAGCCTTATACCTTGTAGTATTCGAGTTACACTTATCTGAAAAGCCCGTAAATACTATTATACTTCCGTCGATCACAAAACGAAACCACAAGGAAAATCTCCATAGATAGTTGGAGTATTAAGTAGAAGTTGGTTAGAACTTCAAGGGTGGTTTGGAGCGGGTTGGAGCGCACGGAGTTGGAGCTAAACGTTGCTCAGGAGCGACATTAAACTAGGATAATTTTGGGCTTATCGAGGTAATATCTTGTCCCCTTATTGTAATAGGAAATTACATGTTGTAAGATTATATAGTTGAAGTATACTATATATAGAATGAACCTAGCTTTGCGGCAATGTCTTTTGACTTAAGCTGAATATAAAGAAAGAGAATCTGACTGTAATTACATAGGGTGTATTCTGAGACTTGTGTAGCATTACTGTGAAGTAGAATTGTACACGTCCGACTAGATGGATAAACCCCCCCCCCGGTTGACGTGCTAGCCGGCCTCGATAGAGGAGGCGATTTCTGTGATGTGCGGGAGAGTCTGCGAATTTTACGTAGAATGTTCTACGATTAGACCTAGATGTTAATAAGCGCCTTGTGGCCTTATAGGTTGAAGTACCACGCGTGGCGCGATCTAATTGGCTTAAGGAGTAGCCAGCGGTTTGAGGTACTTGAGCGTTTTGCTATTAGTCGATAATCGTCGCGAGGTATGTGAACCTCTTCCTACCTTTTCTAGCATGATATGTGTATAACTATGTAGTATGGTAGACGTACATGTGTAAAATGCTTTGTGGTTTTAAAAGGTAACTGACTTGATGTGTGATAATAAAGAAGAGTTATACTAGCTTTATGGGAAGTTAGGTATAACGTTTTAAGAGAGGTAAAGAGAATGGTTTATCGATTTTAAAAGTTAAGAGACTTAATCTTAAAGATAAGAGACTTAACTTGTTTTACTTAGTAATTAACATTTTGTTAAAAATGTTGTAAAACCTCATTCGCGAGTAATTAGTACTTGATTTTAAAAGCAATAATGTTTCTTGATTTGAAATCGAGAATAAGTATCGAACAAACCACGAAGCGCTAATAAAGGAAATGTTTTGACTAATAATGTATTAGTAAAACCAGTAGAAACTTCCATCTGCATAGAAACTAAGATGAGACAAAATGATGTTACATTTCCTAGATCATGGCTGCTTAAATAAGATTGTTATAAACAAGAATAACCTACTCACGTATCAGACATATGTTTCTCAAATTGCTTTTAAAGGAGAATTATATCATTAAGTGATTAAAATTATGAACTCTGAAACCTTTGAAAATGAGAAACTTGAGTAATTGAAATTAGGCAAACTTGAAACATTTGGAAAAGAATGTTGTTACTTGATTTCTGAAGAGAAGTGTTTTGATTTACTTCAAAAGATAATCACTCTATTTTCATATACTACGGGTATTGTGTGACTTTTGTAAACGTAACGTATCTTTTAAAAGATAATGTATGAAGTACTTTGGGAATAGATACCCGATCTTGTTAATCATATATTAGAATGTACCTTGTGTGTATAACTTGATTGTGTTGGTTTGTGATAGCCTTGTAATACTTTCTTGTTGATTTGATAAGTAAACATGCTAGGATGCTACGTGTGTTAGTATCTTGTGATGTTTTGTGTAAAGGGGTTTTCTCTCGACTGCGCTTGAAGTTGTTTGACTCTCAGCCGTTATGTTGGTATTGTACCACTCACCTTGACTTGTTTAGGAGGTTGCCCTCCGACGCGGGGTAGACTTCGGTGATGCAGGACCGTGATTCGAGAATACCTCGTGCGGGTCCAGGATCAATGCTGAACTACGTGAGTTCCAGGTTAGTTTGCGGCCCTTGTGGTCATGCTGTATTTGTGGCCTACGCGATGCGAGTCGGGGCGATGCGGGAGTAGCTACCCTCGATGCGAGAATACCTCATGCGGGCACATGAGGTTGGCCTACGCGAGCTACGGAGAGTTCCAGGGCTAGACGCGCATTTGATCTGCGGGCGAGTGACCAACTTTGATCATGTGATGATGCAGACAGATATCATGATACGCTTTATGACCACGTTAAATGCGTAGGTGTTAGTAGTCGGTTATGCCTTCGTACTTACAGTCTTGTTTTATTAGGACACGGTGGGACACGTGTTCATGTGTATTTCTTGGTGCTTTTATATCATAAAGCTGGCGGTGAGGAAGGTATTCCACGGGCATGATTGATGTTATGGGCGTGAGACCCATAGTTACATTTGAGTGATGACTTTGAGGCGTGAGTCACGACTTGACATATTCGCTATTTATTGTGAATCGTAGTTTGGTTATCATACATGTCTCTGCTTTATAGACTATTATGATTTCATTTCTGATATTTTGATTTCACATACTTGGTACTGTTGTCTTGACCTCGCCCGGTGCGTTCATGCCGCAGTAAAGGTACACCATGTTGATCCTCGCTCTTAGGTCACGATTCAGCGTATGGGAAGCTCCGTTTCTCGGAGGCTTATCGATGGTATAGTCCCCGTCGTTGTAGGTATTTACATTCGGGGTATGGCGGGCCTGTCGCCCATTGTTGTCGTATCATTCTTAGAAGTGCATGTAATCTTGTTGTGGCGAGTTGTAATGGGATGTAGCGTTTCGGTTTAAATTGATTTATATATATATGCCGTAAGGCAAGTTTCTCAGACTATTGTTTCATACTTGTTATTTCATGTTATCGCCTTATGTTGTGATTACTGCGATGTTGTATCACTAGGGTGCCCGGTAAGGCACCACCACGGGCGGGTTGGTCGTGACAAAAATATTCCCAAACTTTTCCTTCGCCTCGCCCATTCCCATTCGGTTGGCAGAATTCTCACCGGCGCGCGGCCCCAGCGGCGTCGCGTGCCGAAACTCCTGCGGCTCTCAGACTTTGGCGCTCGATCTGCTGGTTGGAGGCCATGGCCGCCTGTTCTCGTCCGGATCGCCAACTTTCTGGCTTTTTGAGCTCTGGAACCACTGTTTCTGCCCTCTTTTCGCTCCTTTTTGCCAATGTCCCACTTTAAACCATTATGACTCAAAAGAAAGAAAATCTATCCTAAGACGACACATATTTGTACAAAAATGGGCAAAAGACTAACTAAAAATGACTCAAATAGTGTAAATAAAATACACCGATCACTGCATCGATGACGAACTCAATGTGTGAAGTACGTTTACAAGACTCTTAGTAAACACAACCTCTATGTGGGATGATAAATTTCTTTCATTCACAACACACTTGATCAAGCTTAGGATTTGCCAAATGTCTATCCAAATGGCTTGATCACTTTATCTCATCTATATTAGTCGACAACTAGAAATCATATCTTAAATATGTCTCTTGCATTGGTCAATGATTTGGTCAACCTAATATCACTGAGAAGCTGAGTGTTCTCTTGAATATCTAATCGAGGAATGAATCCTATTTTTGGCTCAACTACCACCTTAGTCTGTATCGCAATGTACCAAATTCAAGTCATGTCTTATCCTATAAGGAATTTAAGCTTAGGACATGATCAAAGTATATTACTCTACAAACCAGGTGTATTGATCTCAAGTCAAAGGACCTCTATCTCTCACATGCTGATAATACTCTAGACATGTATAACAAATAGTTTATCAGCAGGGCATGTCAATACCCTCTAAGAATATTCATGTGTCCATCACTAGCAACCATTACTAGTAATAAGTGAGACATACTACATTCTCTAAGAATGTGATGCAGACCACATGTCGACTTATAATATATCATTGATATCTCATTCTCAATGATCATCAGTCGATGCTGCTTTAAGAACTACGCTCTATCATTAATATTTCACACTATCAATGACGACGTTTTAGTTCAAGGGATGCACATTAATAATTAATACAAACAATCAAATAATAATTCAGTAATTATAAATGTCATAAATATATTAATTTTATTAATAATACGAATGTGTTCAAGTATACGTGTTCCTAAAATAATTGTCTTTATTCCCTAAAATAATTGTAGCTGGAATATATATACTTTCGTACCTATCATTTGTAGTACACTTCCCATCATAATTTTCTTGTGAAACTTTAGTTATTGTTGACACCGGAGTGAAGTAAAAGAATCAAAATTTCTAGACAAAACAAATGGTGTAATACAAAAACGCAGTGACGAGACGTGATGGGACGAAGACAGTTCTCCTAAACTATTCTGAAAATAAATATGAGTGGTCATTCCCTGGGAAATGAAAATGGTGTTGTGCAGACATATATAGTCCATCAGCAGACTGACTAAAATCTCTAGATGCAGATAAGAGGTTATTGCTCGGCTGAATGGACAAATGGTGTTTGTCCTTACTAAATTTTGACACTAAACTTTGAAATATTACAATTATTTAATTATGAATGAGACTAATCTTGGTACTTAAACAACGCGAGAGTGAACAAATCCATACGTTAAGCAACTCTTTTAGAAGAATATATTTTGCAAATTTTCTTTAGTGATTTTATCTGGTTCTATTTTATTGTGTAGATTTATAGACTGCTTCTTGCATAGATATCTAAGGGTTTGTTTGGCCAAATTTAAAAAATAGTTTTTGTTTCTTAAAAGTAATTTTACAGAAACTGTTTCTAAAGAATTTGTTAGGTTGTTTGACCTTAATTAGAGAAACTTCTGAGAAACAGAAACAATTTTTTGTTTGGTCCACATTTATACAAAGAAACTAGAATGTTCTTTTTAATAGATTTAAAACTATTTAAAATATTCTTTTCTATCATATTTTCTAAAAATTAGTATATCTTTACAATTTAATAAAAAAAAATTATTTAATTGCAACATTTAATTAAAAAATAATATTATATCGTACATAATAAATGTAACGACAATATGATAGTCAATGACTTAATATGTTCAAAAGTTGAATATATTACATCATTACACAACTAATAAACTAGAATATATAAATATTATTATGACCCGCGACTCATTAAGGAAATGACAATGTTGTGGTGAAATAAACTCATATAAACTACATCTATGGTTTGTATATATGGCAAAGAGAAAATCTGTTTTTTAATACTGCTACAATCTGTTTTTAACAATTACGTCTCAGTCTCAAATAATTTTTTTTAGAAAAAAAAAGAACAAAAACATATCGAGTAGTTATCAAACCCTCCCCTCCCCATAAAGAATTTGTGAGTGGTAATGTGTAGAACGGGAAAATAACAACAACAACTATTTGTTAGAAATCTGGAAATGATCAAATATGAGGGCTTGCTGAGTCAACCAAATTCTTGATCTATCCTTAAGATAATATTGCCCCGTATATCCTTTCAACGGTTGTAATGACAACTTATCTCTCAAGATAAAACAGCAATCAAACAAATGAGTAAAGGGAACTCAAGTGTTTGCTTTGGAAGAAAGATTTTTGAGTGTTTGTGATTGCAAGAGAGGAAGACAATTTCAGAGAATTGTTTAGTGAATGTCAAGTGTTTGCAAATGAGCCAAAGGCCTCATTTTATAGTGTTGAGAAGAAGACCCTCCAACTAGCCAATTTATGGCTTTGAATGATCAAGTAATGGCCATTAGTATGGAGTTACAATTCAGCCAAGTAATGGCCATTAGTATGGAGTTACAATTCAGCCAAGTAATGACCATTAGTATGGAGTTACAATTCAGCCAAGTAATGGCTGAATTCAAGAGCAGAATAATGAAGAGTTAATCCTCCAAAGTCAGCTCAAACGTCAGTTTTTATTCTTCTCCAACGGACTGAAAACGGTCACGCCGACGCAGCCCTGTAGGGAGGCGTCGCGGCGTCAGAACTTCAGAGGCGCAGCGCCGCAGCCCTGTAGAGTGGCGCCGTGGCGCTAAATCTTCAGGGCGGTCCTTGCCGCCGCGACGATTCATGACTCGTTTCATCTTTTAACACATTGCACATGTCTTCCCTTTGTTTACCAATGTGAAACCATTGTTATTTGGTCAATAACTGTCCATTCTCTTATGTCTCAAACAATTCGTATACGTACCAATATCTCTTCTATTTAAGGAAATTACGATCCTTGGCACTTTATGTGCACGTGTGTGGAAACAATATTTCCGACGTGCGGGGCCCCAATTGTTCGAGTCATAATTAATAGGATTAATTTATTTCACATTTAGTAAATTTCCAACAGAATTAAACCCAATTGAATTAAACATTTTAAAACAGATAACATATCAACTACTTATTGAAAATCCAGTGAATAATAAAACCTAGTTGAATTAAGTCTATAAATAAAATTATGAAAAAAAATAGATAACACATCAACTAATTATCAAAAATCCAGTAAATAATTAAACCCAATTGAATTTAAAAAAATGAATAATTAAACTCAATTGAAATAAGTCTATAAAAAATTAACATATCAACTAGTTATCAAAAACAAAGTAATAATTAAACCAAATTGAATTTTTAAAAAATGAATAATTAAACTAAATTGAAAAAAGTCGATCAACAAATTTATTCAAAAAAAATTTAAAAAAATGTTTGGAGAAACACTTATTGGAGAAGCACCACCAAATTGGTGTTTCTCCTTCTCTTCCGTTTTAGAAATATTTTTTGGCTTTTTTTAAAAAAATGTTTCTACTTTTTTATAAGTATGTGTTTGACCCAAAAAATATTTTTCAAGTTGAGAAACGCTCGTAAAAGTTTGTCCAAACACATACTAAATTCTATTCTTGAGTATTTTAAAATAGTTAGAAATGAACAAGTCAATATTTAATAGCTCAACTCCTAGTATAATATTGTTTGGCCTTGCATTTAGCAAGATTACATAAACTGATCAAAAAGTGCCGGTGGATATCGTCGGAATAGAGTGATTGAACTCCTAAGGATAAACAAAGCATTTCAAAATCACTTAAATGTGTTCTCATGTTGAAGTGTTTCTTGAAGAAAAAGAAGATGTTAGTATGTGGTAATAACCTCAGTTTTAAAATGCGGGCGATTTTTTTTATATATAAGTATTCTTATAAAAAGGGGGAATCAAATATGTTGATGTTGTGTGAGTGTTGTGGTAATATCAGGTTTTATGTCTGGACAACATTTTGCAGTACTATGCAGATGTTGCCCGCAGTGTTGAGTAATGAAAGAGATATTGGTACACAAAGTAAGATGTTTTAGACATGAAAATATTGAGTGTTTTAGGCCAAAATGACAAATTTCCCTCATTGGTGAAAGGAGAATTTATACAATATATAAACTCTAAGTTTGAGTAAAGGTTTGGGACCCCAAAGGGTAACTCATATGTTCGAAGTAGGGAGGACCTAGGTGAGCTTGAGTTCGGGGCTAAGCCCCACACATGCGCCACCGCCAATTCGAGCTCGGCTGTGGGTCCGTCTGTTGTTGTTGCTTTCTTCCGAAACTTTCTTTTTGGTCCTGAAATGGTTAACTATTTATATTCTGATCCCTGAAGGTTTCGGAACGTTACAACAGTTCCAAAACCAACAGACATGTTTAATTGCTTAAAACGTTACAAACGTAAAGGTAATAAAGACATAACAGTTACAAGACGTAACTGTTGGCCTTTCAACTTGTACGAACGTTGTAAACACCTGGTCAACTACCTCCCTTTCTACTTCTATAAATTGAACATCTTTGTTCAATTGAAAGAAACAGAGAAGACACTACACAGAGAAAGGCATAACAGAAAGCAAAAATTCTCTCTGTTAGTCAGAACACAACTCAAACTAGTTTATCTTTCCGTTCTGTTCTTCGTCAAAACATACACACAGAAAATGAAAATACAGAAAGCATGCAGAAAACATTTTCCGCTCTCTTTCTTCAGCAATCTGTTCTTATTCATCTTCTTCGCTAGAATCAATAGTATTTGTTTTGTACTGTTGATTAGTTGTTTTATCTTATGAGATTATTATCCAATACCGTAACAGCATCTATACGAGGCAATTTTGTCTTAAAGATAGAGAGTCATATTTCGACTCAGCGTTACTTTGTTTATTCTTTCGAATACACTTTAACTCCGTTTCTTTACCTACAATCCGGTTCCTAAAACCAACAAGAACTGCCATATTGCTTCCTGTAATTGGTCTAAAGTTGCTTGAACTATATGTCATATTGCTTCCTGGAATTGGCCTAACGTTTCTTGAACTATATGCCATATTGCTTCCTGTAAGTTTATAGGTCTTTTGAATTGCGTCCTTTTCTATGCATGAAGGCATCAAGAAAATGACTTTGGCATCACTTTTGGGCCGGTTTAGTGAAAGTCATGTAGGTTTGTCTTATTCTTCTTATTATGAAGTTAAAGGTACCACAAAGGAATGGAAAATGAAATTGCTACAAAATCTTTTGTCCCACCATAAAAAAACAATATTTGACTTGGGCAAAAAATTGTAAAAGAGAATAAGTTTTGTGCTAAATGACCGTAATGTACGGACTTAAATCACTCCATTAAGAACAGTAGAGTGGAGAAGTTAAGTCATCTATGATTGACTGAAAGGCACAAATAATTGGACATAAAAGATTTAAGCATCTTTAAGCATGAGTTTTATTTATATTTTCGTTGCTACATCGTCTAAGCACTAGAAACATAAAGTGACTATGAATTGATGGGTTATTATAATAACGAGATGGAAAGCACTATCAACAGCAAGGAAGAAAGTGGGAAACTTCAAGTAACCAACTTGTCGTTAATAAATAAACGTAATTCAAATCAACCAACTAACGTCGTTCTTCTAATTTTTAAAAGCGAGCAAACAGTAAAGTACAAAACTTTCTTCATTAAGCTCATAATGTGCAATTCGATGTTTGTTATATTTCTTGCAAGTCAACTTTCTCTTTAAGATTTAAACCTGCTAACCTTCAAAAAGATCAAATTTTTCATAATATAGAACTGAAAGTAAGTTAACTACTTTAGGTTTCTTAGGGCGGAGGCTCATATAATATTTTAAACCTGTGTAAATGGATGCAAACTTAGTACTACATATAACCTTGCGAATATTTCTGATAGAATATATTACCATTTCTGATAAATTTATATTAGGTAACCCTTGAGATGAAAAAGTTCAGTATTCCGCTTGGACGGAACTGTTTAAGATCCATTGTCGTGTATACAAAGTCATCGATCACACCTCCAAAATCAAAGCCCTCTGTCGAACCCCTCGAGAAACACGAAGACGAACTTTGGTCACATCTAGATGTTGTTGTTCTACAATGGATCTACGACACAATCTCGAACGACACATTGCATACAATCATTGAAACTGACGCTTCTGCACAACAAACTTAGGAGCAATTGGAAAGCATCTTTCACGATAACAAGACACAACGTACCTTGTATCTGGAAATCAATTCAAGAACATTCAGCAGGACAATTTTTCGAATGCGTTGGCCTATTGTTAAGAGCTTAAGATGATTGTCGATCAACTCTCCAACGTCGGCGTACCGGTCACCAATCAACGATTGGTGATGCAACTCATTGCGGGTTTAAATGAATCTTATGATGGTGTCGCTACTATCCTTCAGTAAAACATGTCATTGCCTCCATGCTATGAGGCCCGTTCTAAAATCATCCTTGAAGAAACACGAAAAACTAAGCGGGCCGCGGCCAATTCAATCACCGTTGATGCCGCCTTCGTGACCACAAGCGGCACAATTGCCAACTCGAGGGGCTCGACCTCTACCCCGCAACACCGACAAGCCAACGATCCAAAATGTGGCTCACAATCCCGGACCAATAACAAAGGGCGAAATTCCGACCAAAACTGCGGTGGCCGAATTGGAAACAATAGCGGTGAGGGCAACCCCACGCCGGGCCCGAGCAGAAGCGGCGGTGAAGCGGACGTCGTGGGTTTCCTACTCACCATGGGCTGCGTGGCCCCCACCGACTTGGGATGCTCCACTGTGTCCCTTCCCAATGTCATCATGGGGCCCATCTTCGACCCGATAGCCCTAACTATAGGTGGCTACCAGTCCGGTTTAACCGGTAATCGGACTGGTAGACCCGGTAAGGGATCCGATCCCGACCGGTAAGCTTTAACGGGTTAGGGGTTGGTTTGGTCTCCAACCCGCACGGGTCATTTAAAAATCGATAAGTCAATTCGTCCGATCAATAACGAACGTAATGTTATCGGCAACCGGCCTCGACCTGACCGATAACGTTAAAAAAAATTATAAAAATTAAAGGGTTATTGTCCCAACGGTAATATTACCGTTGGGGGGGCTGGGGTGGGGTGGGGCAACGGTCATTTGACCGTTTTTGCCCCATTTTTTATTTTTTTTATTTTTATTAATTACATTTTTATCTTTTAAAAATCTATATATACTCTATATTCTTCTCATTTTTATCACACAATTATTTCTACAATTCTCATACTCTCTTAATTTTCTCTACTATCAATTCTCAAGTTATTATTATTATTACTATTAATTTTTAAAGTAGCAAGACGCAAGACTTCGAGTTTTGAATTGAATCTGAATCCCGAAGTTTGGTACACTCGTTTCATTCTCTAATTATTTTATTAAATTGTCATATTTATTTGTTGATTATTTAAATTAATTTTTAAATTAAATATTTTACAATGAATTTGCTAGGGGAATGCGTAATAAATCTAGTTCAAGGGTTCTAAAGGTTCTACATTATCGAATCAAAATATAGATTATGATCAAATGCAAGAAGATTTTGGAATAGAAGATAATGAATATGATAATGTTCATATAGATAATATTGTTGAAACTGAAAATAAAAATTCCTACACTTACTAGTGTGTCTTCTGTCAATGTTCGTGTTGCTTCTCCTGCTAGTGGTAGTCGTAGTCGTAGACCTCCTTTACCAGTAGTAGCGACTAGGAAAAAAAGAGTAAAGTGTGGAACTTTTATGATAGAGTTTCGGACACTGATAGAGTTAGATGTAATATTTCTGGAAAAACTTATAAACATAAGAGAGGGGGTGGTAATGGAGGACAGCCACTATATGTCACGACCCAACTCACGAGTCGCGATGACACCTACCCTATTCCCCCGAGTAGGCGAACCACGTTCTCGTTAACAAGTTAAATCAGTGTAAAATAAATAAAGAAAAAAAAGTTATAAATTCTTAAATTCTTCTCATCACTAGATTTGTCACGACTTTCCCCAAAATCTGGTCAAAGGGTACAAGAGCGCTAAACATGGTCTGAAACAGAAATCTGAAAATGCCAGAAGGCTACATAATGTATGTCAAATACAAAAGGAAATAGAAATAACTAGGAAGGCCTTCAGGGGCCACAGATGACCAAGTAGCTCACCCTGAATGATTGAAAGATGTCACTCTCGCGAATCAGTCACGGGGTGTAGAACTGGAACCTGGATCGTACTCTGCACTCGACAAAAGTGCAACAAGAGTAGTATTAGTACACCACTTCTACCGGTAAGCATCATAGGCCGATAATGATTAGATAACGCATGAAGAAGTTGAAACCAACAAGTAGCACATAGAGCAAACAGGTATGGTCACATATCATATACAAGTAAGGTGTAAAAAAATTATGAAATCAACCAAGACAGATATAATTCGCCAAATGATCATTCAAATATACTAGTGAATGGACACAATGCAATACAATAGTCACATCTCTCTCACTCCACTCTCGTACACATATGCTAAGGGCAGTGCCTCAAAGTCATGACCCATGGGGGACCCGCGAAGTCCATGTACCACTCGTGCTCTCCGGCATAAACCTCGGAGGCTATCAATCACTCTCATTCTCCGACAAAGACCTCGGAGGCTATCAATCACTCTCAATCTCCGACAAAGACCTCGGAGTCACTCAATCACTCTCAATCTCCGGCAAAGACCTCAGAATCCCTCAATCACTCCTCTCACCATCATCACAAAATACAATATGGAAAGTATGCCAGGCATGATATCTGTCAACACATATCACCAATATACAATCGACAAGTACAAGTCATATCACTGTCCTATGTTCAATTATCAATAATACAATTCCTTTATTTTCACGTGACAAGTGAGCTAGTATGCGACGGAGATACAATCAGGTGATAATTACAAAAAACAACATATATAGCGACAAACCCCTTCGGCATCGTGGTCCTGCAGAACGACACCGCGTGGTTCAATTCTCGTAGCCCTCGTAACATTCGGCACCGTGATCTCGCAGACCGCATCGCGGTCGACCTTTTCCCCGATCGTTCTAGCATGCTATCCCTGTCAATTTGTCACGACCCGACCCCGGGCCCGTGACTGGTGCCTTACCCCGGGCACCCTAGTGATACAACATCAGAGAAAATCAGCGGAAATAAAAACTTACACATGAAACAAGATATATAATAAGAAAATATGCTAACCAAAATGGTCACCTTTCTGCATATATATAAAAATGATTAAACCTGAACAGTTACATCCCTTTTACAAACCCCGCCACAACAAGATTACTGCACTTAAGAATGTAACCACAACTACGACGGGACAGGGCCCCGCCATACCCCTGAATGTAAGTACCTACAACGACAGGGG
Source organism: Przewalskia tangutica (assembly GCA_029844215.1). Taxonomy (NCBI): domain Eukaryota; kingdom Viridiplantae; phylum Streptophyta; class Magnoliopsida; order Solanales; family Solanaceae; genus Przewalskia; species Przewalskia tangutica. Next base: position 3,609,811 of record CM056732.1, read on the forward strand.
ACTATACCAAAGATAAGCATCCGGAGAAACGGAGTTTCTCAAAACGCTGAACTGTGATCCTATGAGCGAGGATCGACAACCGGTGTACCTCTACCTGCGGCATGAACGCAGCCCCCCGAAGGAGGTCAGTACAACAGGTACCAAGTATGTGAAACTGAAAATATTATAAATGAAATCATAATAGTCTATATAAAGCAGGAGACATGTATGATAACCAAACTACAGTACACAACATATAAGAAGTCATGTCAAGTCAGGGACTCACGCCCTCAAAGTCATCACTCAAATATAACAATGGGTCTCACGCCCACAACATCAATCATGCCCGTGGAATACCTTCCTCACTGCCGGCAGTCTATGATATAATAACACGCGAGTACACATGAACATCAGTCCCACGTGTCATAAAATCAGACGGGCAAGTACGAAGGCATAGCTACCAGATCCAACCTGCATCATCAACTGACCGGGGCAAGTACGAAAGCCAGCTACCAGAATCTACCATACCAACAATACTAAATAACTACATCACGAAGCTGACCGGGGCAAGTACGATAGCCTCTACCAGATCCTCCCTGCGCCACGTAGCTGACGGGGGCAAGTAACCAGGCTAACCACCAGATCCTCCCTGCATCACGAAACTTCGTCCAAACACTGACTCGCGAAGCTGACACGTGGAAAGTGTGATAGCCTCTACCAGATCCTCCCTGCGCCACGTAGGCCGACGGGGCAAGTAACTGTGCTAACCACCGATCACAACCGTAAGTCACGAGACTTCGCCGCGGGCGACACGTGGCAAGTGCGATAGCCTCTACCAGATCCTCCCTGCGCCACGAGGCGACGGGGCAAGTAACGAGCTAACCACTAGATCACAACCGTAGTCACGAGACTTCGCCACAAACCTGACCGGGGCAAGTACGAAAGCCAACTACCGTAACCAACTCGCATCAAGAACGATCGGCAAGTACGGGGCTAGCTACCGTAACCTAGGCCGACCAAGAAACCTCGTGGAGAGCTAGTCCATGAAACAACAATCCTAATGGAACCATACCCGTAGCCACCCAACGTGTCGAGGTCGAAGGATATAACAAGATAACACTAGTGGAAGCATACCCGTGGGCGCCATGTCGGTATGTCCAATCAACGGATAGCGGCCCTCGAGAGACTCGGTAGCACAGAATCAAAACACTTGCACAACAAAGGCTATCACAATAAGCATAGGCAAGTTCAACGTACTCATAGACTTTCATTTTATTACAACAAATCCGGATTTTAACCCCAAGGTACTACGTACTTTAACTCTTTAAAAGATCCATTTCTTTCACAAAAAGTCACACGATACCCGTAGTGTCAAAATAGAGTAACTATCTTTTTAAGTAAACCAAAACAATTTCCATACCTTCTTTTTAAACCATCTTAAGACAAAACCATGCCTTTCTTTTAAACCAAAACACTTTAAATTTCTCAAGTCTCTTTTCTTTTAGAAAACAAGTTCCTTACTTTGGAATTTAAGAAAAATCAATACTTGTTATTAATGATCTTATTAAAGCAGCCATGATCTAGAAAATGTAATACAATTTTGTCTTATCTTAGCTTCTATGCAGATGGAGGTTTCTACTGGTTTTAATAATAATTGATTAGTCAATACATTTTCCTTTGTTAACGCTGCAGTGGTTTGTTCGATACTTATTCTCATTTCCGAAATCAGTATAACTTATTCCTTTTAAAACTCAATTACCCATTTCTCATAAATGCGATTTCACAACTTTTTAACACAAACCAAGTCCTTAATATTTCACATCAAGTCATTTATAAGTCAAGTCTCTTATCTTTTAAAAACCACAAACCATTTCTTTACCTACATAAAGTTGTTATAACAAACTTCCCATAAAGCCGTTATAACACTTTATGTTTTAAACCAACCAAATTCGTTTATCACACGTACGTCTACCGTACTACATAGTTCACAACAATCATGCTAGAAAAGATAGGAAGAGGTTCACATACCTCGCGACGATTATCGACAATTAGCAAAACGCTCCAAAGTATTATAACCCTGCTAGCCTTTTCCGCCCTTCAAGTAGAATACGCTACTCGTAGAACTTCAACCTATAAAGTTCACAAAACGTCTATCAACTTCTAGATCCATTCGTAGAACACTTCTAAATACAAGGTTCCATATTCTACGGAAAATTCGGCAGCACCTCCCCCCCCCCCCCCCCGAAACTACATAAATCTCCTCCTCTATCAAGGCCCGCTACCAAGCCAACAACTCCAAGGGGGGGTTACACGTCTAACCGGACGTGTACAATTCTGCTCCACAATAATACTACAAGTCTACTGTAAATACAGTCCAATGTAAATACAATTCAATTCTTTTTAATCATCCTTCCATATATCTTATACTCGATTAAACATTACTACAACATGTAATCTCCAATTACAATAGGGGGATAAATATCATTACCTCGACAAGCCCAAAATTATCCAAGATTTATAAGTCGATCCTGAGCAACGTTTAGCTCCAATTCCTTACGCTCCAACCCGCTCCAAGCAACCCTTAGAAGTTTCTAAACAACTTCTCTTAACACTTCAACCAAACTATGAAGATTTTTCTAGGGTTTCACTTTGTGACTATTGAATAAAGTAGTATTTTCGGGCTCTTAGTATAAAGATAACTTTGGAATACTACAAGGGATTTCAAGTCTAAGGTATTTGGGACTATACCAACACTTGAAGAATTTTTCTACACAAATGGGGGGGTGTTGGACGAGAACAACACTAAGGATGGAGTATATTTTTGCCTTGGAAACTCTTAAGTGGATGAATAAAGTCTTGAAATCAAGGGGGTATTTATAGAGAAATCAAGGGCCAAGATCTAGGCAAGTGTGTGGTGTAGATTGGGGACATGTGGGTGTGGGTTCTACCAACCACATATCCACCACAACTTTGGGACAAGTGGCACTTCCAACGCCCATGGACACTTGTCCTTCACCAATTCGGCCAACATGGCCACATGGGGGTGACACGTGTCGCCCCCTACTCGTCTAAAATATTTCATCTTCCGAAAATATCCGTAATGCCAAAAATCTCTAAAACAAAGTGGGCCCCACAAACCGTAAATTTTCCCCGTGGGCCCCACGTGACCAATTTCCGGAAATAAAATTCCATAATTCTAATATAATCCAGGAAGTCCAAATACCAAATCTGGGAATCCAATTCCCATTAACGAACCTTTTTCCTTCACAAAATCCGGAAACTTTTCCGTCGAAAAAAATAACATCTTTCTTCCTTTCCAATTTTTATGTCGTATTCTCGTACGTATGTCCTCACATACATACCCTGGAACTACGGGGTGTAACATTCTTCCCCCCTTAGAAACATTCGTCCCGAATGTTCCTTCTAAGTCTCCAAACGTACATGCGCCGGTATAGTCTTCACTACTATACTTACGAAACCAACTATGCCCCACATTGCCATAATAAAACATACGCGTGAAACCCAAATCCAAGCCAACGAGGAATCACCTCGAAGATGTAAAACAACACTAACTCTCGCTCCTGGTCCAAAGGATACTCTCTTCGCACCTTCACTTCACAAAAATGATCACTTCCATTTCTTAGCACATGTTCACTTCCTTCCTTACTCGTCGTACACTTACCATACACGAACTCTTTCTAGTATAATGCACCATACTTTAGTCATCACTTCGGTTCCAAAACCCGAGTCACTCCTCCAAACTTGGTCCTCTTACTAGCCTCAAATTCCTTCAAGGCCATTCCGGCCTTCATCCGATTCTAGTCGAACACATCCGCGAACTGCGATGGTTACCTAAACTTGGGCCTAGCACCATCGTGACCCTACCACCGGAGGACTACCTCGAATCGACCCACCTCATTCGGGTTGCGGGTTGACCCGCGATCGGCCTCAACCCGACCATTATCGCGCTAAACTCTCTCGTTCCCGATCCGAACAACCTTAATTCACGTCATGAAAGCTACCACTTTCATCTTACACAACCCATGGAAATATCACACTAATACACCATGCATATAATGCACTCGACAAGGATCATCTGCAAAATCCTTTACTCAAGACGGCCTTACATCTAAGGTCTCAACGTGTAATATTCTAAGTTTCACACCTTCCATGTCTCCATACTTACCTTTTCAACTACCCATGTTTTCTAACTTTCTATAAGCACAATGCTATACGTACATAGCACTCATCACAAAAAAAAATCATCATATCACGCATACAAATCTCTAGAGGGTTAAGGATATACCTGTAACTACTGCTTCACTTTCCCTTTGCCGCGCTACCTCTGGTCAGACACTCCTTCGCAAAATGGCCCTGCCGGCCGCAAATATAGCAATCTCCCAAACTAGTACGACACTCCCCCCTATGGGTTTTACCACAACGGCCACACTGAGATACGGGTGGCCTCGTCGCGAGTACTTACTCCCGGAAAATCGAAACACAGGAGCTCGACCGCTCACGAATACCTGGATGCCACGAAGGCGCGGAGGACCACTCTGTACTGGCGGAGGTGTATAACCACCGCTTTGGCGATCTGTCTCTGAGTTCTTGAAGGACCTCGCTATCTGGCCTCTTATCGTCTTGGTCCCTACGTCGGTCTCTACGTTCCTCCATCCCCTGTGCATAAGCCTGTATACGGGCAATGTCCATGCCCGGCTGAAGAGTTACTCCTGTGCAACCCTCCGCTAAATAATCATCAAGTCCTGTGACATATCGGTGCACCCTATCCTCCATGTCTGCCATTAATGCGGGGACATACCGAGCTAATGAGTCAAACTCCACGATGTACTCCCGAACCGTACGCCCGTTCTGCCTCAACATCAAAAATATGTCGGCCCGAGCCCTCCTCATCTGGGGAGGCAAGAAATGTGCAAGAAATGCCCCTGAGAACTCGTCCCAACCACTGAAGGCGCATGCTCCCCGGGGCCGTTCCGTAGATCAAACCCGATCATTGCAGATCACGCGATCGATGCGAACTCAATACCACCACTCGCCTCGAGGCCTCGATCACTCGTGATCCGTCAGAATCGTCGAATAAACTCCTGAGGGTCATCCTCAGCTCTCGATCCATAGAACATCGGTGGTGCGACTTAAGAAGTCGAAGTCTCAACCATCGGCCTCTATCAAGGCCCGCTACGAGCCAACAACTCGAGGGGTTACACGTCTAACCGGACGTGTACAATTCTGCTCCACAATAATACTACAAGTCTACTGTAAATACAGTCCAATGTAAATACAATTCAATTCTTTTTAATCATCCTTCCATATATCTTATACTCGATTAAACATTACTACAACATGTAATCTCCAATTACAATAGGGGGATAAATATCATTACCTAGACAAGCCCAAAATTATCCAAGATTTATAAGTCGATCCTGAGCAACGTTTAGCTCCAATTCCTTACGCTCCAACCCGCTCCAAGCAACCCTTAGAAGTTTCTAAACAACTTCTCTTAACACTTTAACCAAGCTATGAAGATTTTTCTAGGGTTTCACTTTGTGACTATTGAATAAAGTAGTATTTTCGGGCTCTTAGTATAAAGATAACTTTGGAATACTACAAGGGATTTCAAGGCTAAGGTATTTGGGACTATACCAACACTTGAAGAATTTTTCTACACAAATGGGGGGGGGGGGGGGTGTTGGACGAGAACAACACTAAGGATGGAGTATATTTTTGCCTTGGAAACTCTTAAGTGGATGAATAAAGTCTTGAAATCAAGGGGGTATTTATAGAGAAATCAAGGGCCAAGATCTAGGCAAGTGTGTGGTGTAGATTGGGGACATGTGGGTGTGGGTTCTACCAACCACATGTCCACCACAATTTTGGGACAAGTGGCTAGCCACTTGTCCACTTCCAACGCCCATGGACACTTGTCCTTCACGGTAATACGGCCATGGGGGTGACACGTGTCGCCCCCCTACTCGTCCAAAATATTTCATCTTCCGAAAATATTCGTAATGCCAAAAATCTCTAAAACAAAGTGGGCCCCACAAACCGTAAATTTTCCCCGTGGGCCCCACGTGACCAATTTCTGGAAATAAAATTCCATAATTCTAATATAATCCAGGAAGTCCAAATACCAAATCTGGGAATCCAATTCCCATTAACGAACCTTTTTCCTTCACAAAATCCGGAAACTTTTCCGTCGAAAAAAATCACATCTTTCTTCCTTTCCAATTTTTATGTCGTATTCTCGTACGTATGTCCTCACATACATACCCTGGAACTACGGGGTGTAACACAATTCCTACATCTACATACGATTTTTTAATCAAATTCTAACTAAAGTAAACCATAACCTACCTCAATGTCGAGCGGGTGCCACGAACAATGAATCTAATGTCTTCCCTTTGCGTAGAACCTCTGAATTTGACTCTAAATATGTGTAGTGTGGTGATCTTAAGGGCTGCTCTTCTATGGTGGATTAAACGACGAAGAACAGGGACTACGCATCCATGAAGGTATTTTCTTTTCTTCTAACCTAGTTGCTAGGGTTTTTTTTCTTTTTCTTTCTTTCTTTCTCCTCTCTTCTGCGTGATGCGTCCCCCTCCCTTTCTTTTTTCTTTCTTTTCTCTCCTGGCTGCAGCGCCCGTTCCCCCTCCTCTCTTTTTCTTTTGCTGCGCCGTGCCCTACCAAAAATTGTAGTGGGCTTGGCCCACTTACTTTCTTAATTAAAATCATGCACAATTCCATATATTAAAATCATATAATTAAATACCCTATAATCCCATACCCTTTTTCATAGTTTTAACGTGCTAAACGACCAAACGGGTCGTTACATTAGATATCAATCAAACAATCGCTCGTCCTCGAGCGACAAGGTAGGGGTGGAGGAAAAGAGGTACATGAACTGTCGAACAACTGAGGATATCTACTCCGCATATCCACCTCGGTCTCCCAAGTGGCCTCCTCCTCCTTGACTGAAGCAATTTCCTTGGACCTCAACTTTCTCACTTGCCAATTCAAGATTGCTACCGGCTCTTCCTCGAAGGACAGATTCTGATCAAATAATGTTGAATCCCACCTAATGATATAAGATCCATCTGAATGGTACTTATTCAGCATGGAAACATGGAATACCGGGTGGACACCTGTCAAACCTGGTGGCAAAGCTAACTCGTATGCCACCTCGCCAACCCGACGAAGAATCTCAAAAGGGCCAATGAACCTAGGGCTCAATTTGCCCTTCTTCTCGAACCGCATTACCCCTTTCATGGGTGAAACCTTCAATAAGACCTGCTCATCAACCATGAACTATGTATCACGAACCTTCCGGTCCGCATACTCCTTTTGCCTACTCTGAGCTGCCAGAAGCTTTTCCTGAATAAGCTTCACCTTGTCCAAAGACTCCCTCAGCAAACCCGTACCCCAAGGTCGAACTTCAAAAGCATCAAACCACCCAATAGGAGAACGACACCTCCTACCATATAAAGTCTCGAATGGCGCCATGTCAATACTGGAATAATAGCTATTGTTGTACGGGAACTCTGCCAAGGGTATGAAAATGTCCCAATGCCCACCAAAATCAATAACACAAGCCCTCAACATATTCTCAAGCACCTGAATAGTCCTATCGGACTGACCATCTGTCTGCGGGTGGAACGCGGTGCTAAGATCTAACTGGGTCCCTAATTCCTTCTGCAAAGTCCTCCAGAAATGGGAAGTAAACTGAGTGCCTCTGTCGGAAATGATGGAAATAGGAACCCCGTGCAATCGCACTATCTCTCGGATGTAGATTCTGGCCAACTTCTCCGCGTTATAAGTAGTCTGAACCGGAATGAAGTGTGCGGACTTAGACAACCTATCCATGATAACCCAAATCGAATCAAACTTGCCCAGAGTCTTCGGAAGACCCACCACGAAATCCATAGCGATCCTTTCCCATTTCTATTCGGGATTGGGCATCCTCTGCAGCACACCACCTGGTATCTGGTGCTCATACTTAACCTTCTGGCAATTCGAACACTGAGCAACAAACTCTACAATGTATCTCTTCATTCTACCCCACCAATAGTGTTGCCTCAAGTCACGATACATCTTTGTTGCTCTTGGATGAATGGAATATCTGGAACTATGAGCCTCTTTCAATATCAACGGAATTAAATCATCAACTCTAGGAACGCAAATGCACCCCTTAATCCTCAAAACACCATCATCATCAAGAATAGCCTCTTTGGATTCTCCACTTAGCACTTTATCCCGAATCTTGCACAATTTCACATCCTCAAACTGTTGGGCCCTAATCCGCTCTAGAAGAGACGACCTCGCCTCCACACAGGCTAGAACCTTACCAGGTTTCGAAATATCGAATCTCACCATACTATTAGCCAAACTGAACCTCCATAGCTAAAAGACGCTCTCCCATAATCAAACGCGCTAAGCTGCCCATGCTTACTGCCCTTCGGCTCAACGCATCAGCTACCACATTCGCTTTTCTCGGATGATAAAGGATAGTGATATCATAATCTTTAAGCAACTTCATCCATCTACGCTGCCTCGAGTTCAAATCTCTCTGACCAAACACATGCTGAAGGCTACGATGATCTGTGAAGACCTCACAATGAACTCTATACAAGTAATGACTCCAGATTTTCAAAGTGAAGACTACTGCAACCAACTCTAAGTCATGAGTGGGGTAGTTCTTCTCGGGAACCTTCAACTATCTCGAAGCGTACGCGATCACCTTACCCTCTTGCATCAACACATACCCAAGCCAATGCGTGAAGCATCACAATAAACAGTAAAGTCCTTCCCCTCCACTGGTAAAGCCAAAATCGGGGCTAAGGTCAATAAAGCCTTAAGCTTCTAAAAGCTCTCCTCACACTCATCGGACCAATGGAAAGGCACACTCTTTTGAGTCAACCTAGTCTAATGGGAAGCAATAGATGAAAATCCCTTCACAAATCGGCGATAATAACTCGTAAGGCCTACGAAGCTCCGGATCTCAGTCACCGAAGTAGGCCTGACCCAATCTCTGACTGCCTCGATCTTTTTGGGATCAACCATAATCCCATCCTTGGACACGACATGTCCCAAAAATGCTACGGAACTGAGCCAGAACTCACACTTGGAAAACTTGGCATACAATTCATTCTCCTTCAACAGGCCAAACACGATCCTCAGATGCCTCTCATGATCTTCCTTACTCCGAGAGTACACCAGGATGTCATCAATAAACACGATCACAAATAAATCCAAGTAAGGCTTGAAGATCCCATTCATCAAATTCATGAAGGTTGCAGGGGCATTAGTAAGCCCGAAGGACATCACCAAGAACTCATAATGACCATAACGGGTCCTGAAAGCGGTCTTCGGAACATCCTCCGCTCGAATCTTCAACTGATGGTAGCCTGACCTTAAACCAATATTAGAAAAGATCGACGCACCCTGAAGCTGATCAAATAAGTCATCAATGCGGGGTATTGGATACTTATTTCTGAGTGTAACCTTGTTTAATTTTCGGTAATCGATACACATTCGCAAGGTACCATCTTTCTTCTTCACGAACAGAATGGGAGCACCCCAAGGATAAATATTGGGTCTAATAAATCCTTTACTCAACAAGCCTTGCAACTGCTCCTTCAATTCTCTCAACTCTTCCTGAGCTATCCGATAGGATGGAATAGAAATAGGTCGGGTGCCTGGCTCCAAGTCAATGCAAAAGTCAATAACTCGATCAGGCGGCATACCAGGACAATCTATAGGAAAAACCTCTGAGAACTCACAAACAACTGGCACTGACTCTACGGAAGGAGTATCCACACTAGTATCCCGAATATGAGTCAAATATGCTAAACATCCCTTATCCACCAACCTCTTCGCTCGAAGAGCTGATATGTTTTCTTGGGTGCTGGACTAGGAGTATCCCTCCACTCTAACCGTGGAATACCCGACATGGCCAACGTGACTGTCTTGGCATGACATCTAAAATAGCTTGATAAAGAGATAACCAGTCCATGCCCAAAATAATATCAAAGTCCACCATATTCAAAATAACCAAGTCTACCCAAGTATCATACCTCATAAACATGACCACAAAATACCTATAGGCCCTATCTACTATCACAGAATCTCCGACAGGAGTAGAGACACGAATAAGTACATCAAGCATATCACAAAGTATATCCAAACTAGTAGAGAAGTAGGTGGACACATGTGAGAAAGTAGAACCTGGATTAAATAGGACAGAAGATGATCGGTGACAAACCAAAATAATACCTATGATAATCGTATCAGAGGCCTCGGCTTCTGGTCTACCCAAAAAAGCATAGAAATTGACATGTCCACCCTCGGATTGTGTGCCTCCACGACCAGGAGCTAGTTACGAATAGGTTCTTATTGACATCAACTGGGACAAGGTTCGAGTGACGTGGGACGCACCATGAGTTGCCGCCCCAGGTACGAAAGTATGATGATGATTCGAAGCTGGACATGGGACATCGTCATTGTCGTCCTAAAACGGCCGTCAAATCAGCACCGCCTGCCGGGACAAGCTTTATTTTCGGCTCTCGCAAATCTAAATATTCTTCGTCCACGTTTTTGTCTACACGTTTCGTGCTGCCATTGCCTGTCCCCACTTTTCTCATGCTTATTCCTGTTGCCGCGTGTTTGCCTTTGGCTATAATCTCCAAGTTTTTTGGTTATGTTTGTGAAGAATAGTTTTAAAATTTATTTTTCATAAAAAGAAACAGTCACAATTTGGCTTTAATCCCTTCTCGATTTCTCAACCTCTTATTAACAATTAGTATCGTTGTTCATTTTTTATTAATAAGAATATCAGTCTTGTTCTAATTCGTAAAAGTGAACTCTTAACATAGGTAAATGTATAATTTCAATAATTAAAAAAAATATTATAAATAACAACTCAATACAACTTCAAGTCAATCAACCACTACTTTGATTGGGCTAAAACCTGTGAATTATGAATTTTTAAAGTAAATTTTAATTAATAATACTTAATAAAAAATAAAAAAAAGAATCCCCTAAACCCTGTGCGGTAGCACAACTTATACTGATTGAAAGACGACCCCGAATAATACGTAATTTCAATATCATAGATAAAACCAAGTTGTTCCACACCTTTTTAGCATCATAGATCTTCATATTAAATCAATCATGTTACATGTTCTAGTAGAAGAAAAAGGAGGAGAATAGAGATTTTCAGAAAATAAATAAATGATAATAATGTAAACATGTATCATATATAATAGATACACACAGACAGAGTAATAATGGTGCACCAAAAATTATGCATATTTGAATTTGAATACCCAAATACAAACACCCAAGATCCATTATATAATATCTCCATTATGTTGTTGTGAAGTGCCGTTCTTCTTATTGCTGATATCATTAATTATTAGTATTAATTGGTGAGTGCTTGTTTATTATGGGTAAATGAATGGAACCTTTTAATATTTTATTTTGTTTAGTAAAATAGATAAATGAGAAAAATGTCAAAATTTTGAGGAAAAAAATAAATATCAATGAAGGTCATAGAGAGGTGCTACGTCATCTTGTCTATGCCTAACTTTATATTATATATAGATATATTTGTATACTTTGATAAAAAATATTGACTTTACTAAATTCGGTTACACAGTAGAAAAAATATTCTACTAGTATTAAAATGACTAATAATTTCTTATTGAGGATTGATAATAATATACTAATTTTTTTATTTTTAATAATTGTGGTGATCGGATCGACTAATTTCACAGAATATTCATCACCTCCCACCAAGTAAATGTTGGATAATATGAATAATAAAGTAATAAACACATGATTGGAGACTTGGAACACATACAAAATACTTTCCTAAAAACGAAATCTACTCCCTCTTCTCAGCGCGATTGCTATGAAATTGCATGCAAATAATTTTAGTGAATATGACAAATATATAAATTATGACGAAATTCTATTGGATGCAAGAACTTGAACTCGATCTTTTGAAATTAGAGAAGAAAGAGTATCTGCAAGAGAAAAGAAAGTACTCTTTTTTAGAGAAGAAAAATTAAATTAGAAATCAGAATAAGTAAACTTTAAATAGAATAGGTAGTAACTAAATAATGAAAGACACCCTTTTATTTAAAAAGTACATTTTCCTTTAAAAGTTATTTAATTTAATTTAAATAAATTTCTAACAATCGCCCACTTATTTAAATATAAATTAACACTCAAATATCAAGTTATGTTCACGCATAAAGTAATATATCTTTCTATTTGAATATTACATTAGTATAATATCACAAAATGTAATTGAAATTTCATGTAGCATAATAATTTTGAACATGTCATTCCTTGTGACAACATTGGCAATATTATATCGGCAAAAAAACCCTAATGACATTTTTTTATCATTTATGTATCAAACTATCACTATTTTCTATTTATGTACCAAAATATCACTCTTTGAGTCTTTTTTTTTTCTTCTTTTTAATAAAGACTTTTTTGTTTTTTTTATTTGTTCAACATATTTTATAAAGAATATTTTGGTTTAAATTAATTTTCATGTTTGTATTAGATAGTCAACTAAAATTTTAATTAAATAATTAGCTTGATAAAGAAATGATGGCATCTGGTATGATCTACTCCGACAAAGTAATGGAATACCTTGATAAAGAACGAGCAATATCGAACTCCCATGAAGTCCACATTCACAACCGAGCACAAACTATTTTCAGAGTCAAAGAGTTGGTTCGCCCACCAAGCGGATGACCACCTAAAATATTCACGGTAGACCTCGAAAGGCGAAGGTGTGATTGTGGCGAATTTCAAGCATTACATTATCCGTGTTCACATGTCATCGCTGTTTATTCATTTATCCACCATGACTACATGATTTATGTGCCTCCCGAGTACACATTACAGTATGTTTTCAATACTTACTTGGAAGAGTTCCCAGCAGTGCCTCATGATTCATACTGGCCAGAATACACTGGAACTGAATTGTGCCACAATCCAACGATGAGGAGAGATCCAAAAGGTCGTCCCCAATCTACTCGGATCCGTACTGAAATGGATCAATGAGAGAAAAGTAGGCACCGAAACAGATGTGGTATGTGCCGAACTGAGGGACATAGCCAGAGAAATTGCCCTAACCGAACTGAGGGACAACCAATCAAATTGTTTGGTTGATATGGATTTAATTGTCATAATGGGACAGTAATTTTCGTTCCACGTGGCGTCAATATTATCAAGTAAAAGTAGTAAATAGAATTACATTCCGCAAAAATTTCTTCATTCAACTTTTTTCCTCATCTATTTTGCTTATTAAGTTATTTTTTTGTTTCTTCTTAAGTTATGATAATCTTTCTGCTAGTGTATACTATATGATAGAATTTGGTTATTCGGCAAATTTGATATTAAGTGTAAAAGTGTTGTTGAAATATTAAATATTCATTTATATCTTCGTAATATTATTTTAAATAAAAAATAATTTAATTTTCTGAATTGAGATTTTGTATAATATTTTATTGATATAATTTTTAATTTCTTATTTTATTTGAGTTTTATATTGATTATGTCTAAAAAGATTATTTATATATGCACATTCAGATATTGAAAAAAACAGTCTTAATCATTCAGTATTCAGATCTATACTTAACAATTCAGATGTGTGTTCAGATTCAGACGTCTTAATCTTAATGCACCGTGTATTCATATTCATACGTCTTAATTTTAATGAAAACAAATGATACCTAAGAATATAAGAACTCAACCCTCTATTATGTGACAATCACTACTAATGTATCTCTTAATTTAGTATTGAAACATCCAAGTATCAATAACTTATTGTTATCCTTTGAACCCATAACTATGGATTTAATAGTGTCGGGTAGGATTATCATTATTGGTGGATGAAATCTTAACCCAATTGAACTCGAAGTTATTTTCACCAACTCCCTTGCAAGAGGTTTAGTAAATGAATCAACCAAATTACTTTTTGACTTCACAAATGTGAGAGATGATTTCATCTTCAATAAATTTTCTCACATAATCATGTAAAGACTTATGTGTCTTGACTTTCCATTGTATATATTGTTATATGCTCGAGCTAGAATATCTTGACTATCACCGTAAATTGAAAGTGAACTCACTCTTTTTTAGATCAATGGAATTTCCAAAAGAAAGTCCCTCAGTCACTCAGTTTATTTTCTGCTTCTGCTAATGCAACAAATTCCGATTTCATGGTTGAATGTGTTATGCAAGTTTGTTTTTAGATTTTCAAGAAATTGCACCTCCCAAGGTAAATACCCAACCACGGATGGAATTATTTTCCTAGAAAATTCTGAAGTGTGGAGCTAGCAACCTCTATGGAATGGCTTGCTGACACACTACAAGGTAATTTCTTGAATATTTCTGAAAAGAAAATGGTAATGTAACTTATTCTTTCAATTTTTTCTGCTTATACTGTTTTTAAATGCTTATACCTAATAGGCCGCAATTCATGATCTAAACTGAGATGAACTGGAAAATTTTGACATTTTGCTCGTGTGTTATTTTTGGGCCAATCCTCTTTGGAAGAGGATGTTGTATTGAGTTTGTTTGACGACATTATTATTGTTTTAAACTTTGGGAATCATTTCAATTTTTTTTAGCTTATTACGCCTTGAGATGCTGAAACTTTAACATGTTTGTCTATCAGGAGCATGAATGCTTGGTAAAATGTCCTTTAAATAACTCAAAGCAAAGCATGACTCAGTTTCAGAAGCCAAAAAGGTACTTATAGGTGCATATATGTTCTTTCTAAGTTTGATGTTTGCTTGTGCCTCAGCAGAATGTATGTGGTCTTGATTTTTTGTATCTTCATTTTGCAGATCTACAATGACCGAAGGCTTTTCTTTGGTGGTGGGCCTGGGATAGTTCCTGGCGATAATTATGGACACTGCCTCGCCAAATCCCAATGCTGACAGGCGAAATAGTCGCTCTAGGGGTATGTTGGATTTAATTTTCTCCTATTGGCTTATGTTACATTCATCATTCAGTAGCTTTGATGTGTATATTTGGATACGTTATGATATGGATGTGACTATTTCCATAAGGATCCTTCAAGACACACGAAGAGTATGGTAAAAGTTAAGGGGACCTGTTATCCATATCTATGGTCTATACTCATTACTTATGCATGTTTCCTGTAAAATCGTTATTTGCTGGAATTTCTTTGGAAATGATGATTTTCCCCCAATGAGGTGCCATATTGATGTGATTAGGGATAACCCTGTGTACAAGCCTCTACAAAGTAGAGGATTTAGATAAGAATGTGATTATCTACAAAAGGCACCCAGTCAACAAAAAAAACCAATGTAATCCCATAAATAGGGTCTGGGAGGTACCCGAGTAATTTTATAAATGGGTTGGGAATGGTAGTGTGTACGCAGACCTTACCCTACTTTTGAGAAGGTCGAAAAAACACCTAGGAATTCGGTAGGTGCTGCAATAATTACACAGTAGTATAAATGTTCCTCGTAACATAGAATGTAGTTGTGTGGCGTTGATAATTCCAAGTTGAACAGGTTTCATCTAGGGTGGCCAGTGGGTCGGGTTCGGGGCGGGTCCCGGCGGGACGGGACCCAACATGACTGGGAGGGCGGGACCGATCCTTTGGCGGGATTGGCGTGATCCGCCGACGTCCCGTCCCGTTCCCGTTCCCGGTCCCGGTCCCGTCGGAAAAGGGGACCGGTCTTGGCAGGCCGTGGTCGGGTCGAGATCGGGTATTTCATTTTTTTTACAGTTAATTTTAAAAAATAACATATATAAACACTTCAATAATTGAACAAGATAGTGTAATAAAAATATTACAAGACTGTTTTTGTTCCTCTTATATTATTTAATAGATTTTTTTTTTGTAATACAATTTCAAAATTGCAACTTTGTGGTGTTGAAAGTTGCAAATAACATAGTAAAATTGCAATTAAAAAAATTACATTTAAAAAAAAACTTTTCTAGTTTCTTCACAATGTCTTGTGGTTCTTCGGTTGAAATTAGAATTTGTTAAGTCAAATTGGTCGATGTCGCTTCCAGTTCCGTCGGACAAGATTTCGTTGTAGTTTAAATCGTCTTCTTCGTTGATCTTTAATTGACCGCACCTTCTACGCTCCGCTCGTATCCAATCTCTGAATAAAACTGTAATCTCCAATGTGTTTCCCGCTAATGAGTGTCTGTGCTCTCCTATTTGAAATCTTCCGACTGAAAAGCGCTTTCAGACGTTGTTGATTACGCTTGAATGTTCAACACATATCGGACCATATTTGTTAGTGTTGGAAATGTCTTCTCATTTTCCCTTCAGTATTTAAGCAAGTCTTCACGTCCTTCTTCATTGAGAACTGCTTGGTACGGTACAACACCCCGTAAAACAAAAAACATCAAACTCGCTAACTTGATTTGTAGTGGTACCACTAAACATTTTATTTCTAAGACTTTCAATACTAGCAGCAGAAACAACATGTCTTTTATAAGGTTGTACTGAAGAAGATGGTATAGAAGTCGGTTGGTTGCTAGCACTTTCTTGTTGGTAATGCATATATACTTTTTTGCATTCATCGTGTATGCTAGATAAAACTTCTTCTTTAGTTGGTTCTTTAGGTGGCTGTTTATTTGGATTTTTTTGAGTTGGAGGTGGAAGTACTGCTATACAATCATAAATAGTTTCAATAAATGCTTTACAACTGTCTATTTTAATAGTCGAATTTAATACAACACCAATAGTACTGTTTGCTCTCCCTGACCAGGCACGGAAGTAGGAACAGGCCTAGCGTCAATGTTACCTTTATATCTCCCTCGTCACGAATCGAATACTCGACACCCCCTCCATCCCTAGTCCGAAATAACATTTTTTTTAATTTGATAAATATTTTTTTAATAGGTGCCCTATAAGATGGGTTTTCCATATATTCATTAAGTAACAAAAATATTAGAGCTATATAAAATAACATAGTTGAAATAGTATGATAATATATACGAGAAAATTTTTTAGTTGTTTGAAAAAAAAATCTCTAAAAATATAATAAGTTCTGAAATTTTATCCAATCGTTATCTACAAGAATATCAGTTGGATTTCGATTATGGGCGTTACAAAATAATGTTATAGGTCTTCTATAATCATAATCAACAAGTAGTTGTTTATATAGAGAATTTCATCTAGTCGCTACTTCTTCGGAAATTTTTCTATAAGGTAGTCCACAGTAACAATTTTTTTATATTCTATTTTTCTTTGTATTCTATTACTTCTAAAAATAAAGTTTATAGCAAACTGTACACTATTAAGAATGTCTTCAAAAAGTGATAGACTATCCTTTACAACTAAGTTATAAATATGACACACACATTTTATATGAAAATGATTAGGAAAAGATGGAGTTAAAAGATCTTTTAAAAGTCTAATAGCATAATTATTAGAAGATGCATTATCTAACGTAACAGTCATTATTTTGTCAGTTATACCATAATAATTAGAAACTTGATGAATATTTTCTGCAATAAAACTTTCAGTGTGTCTATCATCAATATATCTATATGCTAAAATATGTTTTTGCATAGACCATTTATAATTTATCTAATGACATATTACAGTTAAATAATCATGGTCGTTAGTACTACGACCTATATCAGACGTGATAGATACTTTGCCAAGAAAATGATATAATGAATAACGTAAATATTGTTGATATTAATGTGCAAATTTAAAAATGTCTCTCGTAATAGTTGATCTAGGAAAATCGTTAAAATCAGGATTATACATTTCTCTAATGTATGAGTAAAATCAGGAGAGGAAGGAAATGAAAAAGACAAACCCTCTACCGTAACTAATTTCGCTATTGCTTCTCTATCTATATGTTTATCGTATTTAGGGCCTACAATTTTCCCCATCATCGGGTTAATTTGACTCTGTACTTTGTCCGGGACACTATGTGAACCTTGTCCCGACTGAGAGCGCATTGACGCACCCGACTTTGTAGCCTCATATTCATCCCGCCTAGCTTTGTGAAAGTTTTGTACATGTCTAAATAAGTCTCCCGTCCCACCTTGGCCTTTTCTCATTTTAAATTTATAAATATTTTTACAAATTTTGATTCTCTTGGTCCCTATCAAAAAAATCTCATGCAGCTGATTTTAATTTTCGTTGTGTTGGGCCTCGTCTCATACTAGGGGCGTTCCAGTTTCAGTTTGAGGTGCACTAATAGGCGTGTCATCTAGATTATATTCTAAATTAAAGTCTGGTTCAGTTGCAGAATATATCTCATCCTCTAATGGGCGACATGTCACATGTAATTGATTTTGTTTATCGATTGTTGTTTTCTTCGCAGAACATCACATGTACCCTTAATGTTTTTGTCAGGACTTCTTGGGAAATGATTTCAAGAGCCATGGATTCCATGTTCCATATCATGTTGTTGAATTCTCTCGCCACAGGTCGTCCTACACATTCTCTAGCAGACAGTTCATGTAAAACTGCTCTTTACTACCTAAATTTGTATAACATCTTGATGTTCCCACCTCTCCCCAACTAATTTGTACGTACAGCGTATTTCTTCTATTTAATTAGTGTTTGGTTTTGATATTGATAAATAGGAAATGATGGGATGAAAATTAAAGGAGGTATAAGGCTTTTTTGTCCCACATCGAAAAAAGAGAAGGAAAGAGAGGTGTATATATTACATTACACCTTCTCTAGCTGATAAAAGGGTTGAGAGGGCAAGGACCCCTCGCGCCGTCGTCGTCGCTCGCTCGGCTTCGGCTTCGGATTTCCACTCGATAACCGGTTTACTGGAAAACTGGAATCGGACAATTCTCTCTCTGCAGTCAACGTTGGCATAACGAGAGGCCAACTAGCTCGTACTCATAATGACCTTAAGGTCGGTCACATCAGCTCTACTAGGTCTGCTAGGGTCCGACGACTGTATTGTCACCGGGCAATTATTATACACCCGCTCAGCTACCACCCATCACTCACGGGTGTAGTTACCTCTTAAAGGTTCTCATGGATTCAGACTCTATCTTTTACACTTGGTTGCTCACTTTCTTACCGGTCTTACTCTTTTCCGTGCTTCCAAACTTATACTAGCATAAGTACATAACTTCCATAAGATCGATTGATTGATAATCTTTTTGGACAAACGTTTCTTTAATTAAATTAATCAATTAATTATTTAATTAAAAACAAATCCAAACGGATCGACCATGACGACCGTCAATTCGGCTCTCCTCTCTTTTTTCGAATTTCCCTCCAAATATTAGGTGACTATTCTGAATGGTTGCAAACATTCAGAATCAGTACCTCCAACCCTATAAATTCTTGATTATTCCAAGAATTATTAATTCATTTTAATTGATTCATTTTTATTCTGAATCAAAGTCTTCAAGTCGGAAATATTTTTGTCTTCATTCTGTGTGATATACTGCCGTTGAGTGGTTCGCTGCTACCGGAATTTGGAGTACTATTATTCTGGTAAGATAATCGTTCTATCCTGGAAGGCGATATTTCGTTAACCTCGAGTACTGTGAGGGGAATAATTTCCTTAAGGACACACTTTGAACTAAGTGGGCTCGATTACATTCTGAAATTATTTTCCAAAAAGCAGATTCTGTTTTTCGTTTATTGTTTCATGCATAATTTACTGTTAAGTAATGTTTATATCATGTAATCTGTTTCACTAAGTGATTAACAGATTGTGTTCAAACATTATTTAGTCATATACAGATTATTATACCAACAATCTTAAGTAAATTATGTTTATTTTATTTTAATCTGTATCCTGGTTTGGAGATTAAAACCTGTGTGATTTTCTACTCCGTATGAAATTTCATATTCTAACTTGAAGATATAAAAACTTCGTTGGAATATTCAAATCCAGGAAAAAGTGTTTTCCTAAAGGGAAAAAAAAGGTGTTTTCTAGGAAGAAAAAAAAAGTATTTTTCTTGTATGTTGTTTGGAGACTAAAATCTTCGGATTTTCTACTCCGGTTGAGATTAAAGTTTTCATAACTTTCTACTAATTTGGGTACTTGATTTGAAGATAAAAAAACTTCATCAAGTATACAACATACAATCTACTGCACTTCGTTTCAAGCAATTTTGATTCGGTTTGAAGAAATAAAATCTTCACCGTTGTGTATTATATTTGTTGCTATCAAAATTGATTCGGTTTGAAGAAATAAAATTTTCACCGTTGTGTATGATGTTTGTTGCAACGATTTGAAGAATATAAAAACTTCATCGTTCTGTTTAAGGAGATTAAAACTTGTGTAGTTTTCTACTCCATATGAATATTAGTATTCTGACTCGAAGATATAAAAAATTCGTTGAAATACTAAAGTTTCATAATTATACTACGATTTGAAGAAATAAAATCTTCATCGTTTAAGTTTATAATTCGACTGCGATTTGAAGAAATAAAATCTCCATCGTTGAAGTCTGTGAATTAATTGCTATTTTGGTTTTATTAATTAAAACAGTTTGTCGATTTGACTGTGACAAACAATGGCAATTGAAACTGGAACTACCTCTACAAATACTGCGTCGTGGTTACTACTACAACCTGCCGCATGCAGCCAATGAGAAACTGCGAAGTTCACGGTGCCAACTTTAAAGGATGGCGACAAAGAATGTTCTTTTGGCTTACCACCCTTGGTTTGCAAAAGTTCACGGTGAGGACCTCCCGTGCTCGCCGACATGTCTGACAACCAGCAGTTCATGGTTACTGAGGCTTGGAAACAGGCTGATTTTTTGTGCAAAGGCTATATTTTAAGTGTCTTAGAAGATGACTTGTACAATGTCTACAGTGCAGTAGAAACTTCCAAAGAACTATGGAGTGCACTTGAAAAGAATTACAAGACAGAAGATGCTTGCTTGAAGAAGTTTGTGGATGCCAAATTCCTAGACTATAAAATGGTTGATGGGAAAACCGTTGGAACCCAAGTTCAAGAGCTTCAACTTATCTTCCATGACCTTATTCTTTGAAGGTATGGTAGTGAATGAAGCATTCAGTGGGCTGCAATGATTGAGAAATTGTCGTCTTCGTGGAAAGATTTCAAGAATTATCTTAAGCACAAAAGAAAGGAAATGAAGTTGGAGGATCTTGTGATTCGTCTCAAGATCGAGGAAGATAACAAAACCGTTCAAAAGAGGTATCGTAAGAGTTCACCAATTGAAGGGGCCAACATCGTTGAAGATGCTGCTCCAAAAATGAACAAGAAAAGAAAGGGACCTTCTGGAAAAGAGAAGGGTTCTAACAAGAAAAAGTTCAAGGGCAACTGCTTTAATTGTGGGAAAGCTGGCCACAAAAGCCCAGATTGTCGTCTCCCGAAAAAGGACAAGGGAAAAGGACAAGCCAATATGGTGGAAATGAATGATGATCTGAATGGTCTGTGTGCAATGCTGTCAGAGTGCAATTTGGTTGGAAACCCAAAGGAGTGGTGGCTGGATTCTGGTGTCACTCGACATGTTTGCGCTGCAAAAGAAGCATTTGCAACATATGCTCCCGCTGGACCCGAAGAGGTACTGTTTATGGGAAATACTGCAACAGCCAAGGTTGAAGGATATGGGAGATACTTCTGAAGATGACTTCCGACAAGGTCCTGACTCTCAACAATGTTCTGCACGTTCCAACAATTCGGAAGAATTTAGTTTCAGCCGGACTACTCGTAAAAAATGGGTTTAAGTGCGTGTTGGTTAGTGAGAAAATTGTAATAAGTAAGAATGATATGTTCATAGGAAAGGGCTACCTCACCGAGGGCCTTTTCAAACTCAATGTAATGGTTGTTGACAGTATTAATAAAAATTCACCGCCTTACTTATTGAGTCAAATGATTTATGGCATGTTCGTTTAGGACATGTCAATTATAAAACTCATAAAATTGGTCAATTTAGAAGTATTGCCTAAATTCGAGTGTAACAAATCAAAATGTGAAATTTGTGTTGAATCTAAGTTTGTTAAACATCCATATAAGTCTATTGATAGGAATTCAAATCCTTTAGACTTAATTCACACAGATATATGTGATATGAAGTCAATACCATCTCGTGGTGGGAAAAAGTATTTTATAACTTTCATTGACGATTGCACTCGATAATGTTACGTGTATTTGCTTAATAGTAACGATGAAGCAATTAATGCATTTAAGCAATACAAGAACGAAGTGGAAAATCAATTGAATAAAAAGATCAAAATGATTAGAAGTGATAGGGGTGGAGAGTACGAATCTCCCTTTGCAGAGACATGTTTGGAATATGGAATTATTCATCAAACTACTGTCCCTTACACACCACAATCAAATGGAATTGCGGAAAGGAAAAACCGAACATTAACGGAAATGATGAAAGCCTTACTAATCAGTTCCGGTTTACCGCAGAGCTTATGGGGGGAAGCTATCCTTACAGCTAATCGAATACTCAACAGATTACCCCACATCAAAACACAATCTATTCCATATGATCTATGAAAAGGAAGAAAACCCAACTTGAAATATTTCAAAGTATGAGGGTGTTTAGCGAAGGTCCAAGTTCCTTTGCCCAAAAGGGTAAAAATCGGATCAAAAACTATGGATTGTGTTTTTATTGGCTATGCTACAAACATCAAAGCTTATCGATTTTTGGTTCATAAATCGGACAATCCCGAAATTCATGTTAATACGATAATTGAATCAGATAATGTTGAATTCTTTGAAAACAACTATCCGTATAAAACTGAATGTGAGTCGTCAAGTGAAAGATCTAAACGACCACGGGAAGAACCAAAGGAAAGTATACCAATGAAAGAGGATCTAAGGCGTAGCAAACGTCAAAAGACATCTACTTTCTTTGGACCAGACTTTGTAACATTCTTGCTTGAAAATGAGCCTCAAACATTTAAAGCAGCAATGTCATCTTCTGATTCAACATTTTGGAAAGAAGCAGTCAATAGTGAGATTGAATCAATTTTAAACAACCATACATGGGAATTAGTTGATCTTTCTCCTGAAAATAAGCCTTTAGGATCAAAATGGATCTTTAAAAGGAAAATGAAAGCTGATGACACTATTGACAAATATAAGGCAAGACTTGTGGTCAAAGGTTATAGACAAAAAGAAGGTTTTGATTACTTTGACACATACTCGCCGGTAACAAGAATAACATCTATTCGGGTGTTAGTGGCACTGGCGGCCGTATATGGTCTTGAAATCCATCAAATGGATGTCAAGACAGCTTTCTTAAATGGAGAATTGGAGGAAGAAATTTACATGGAACAACCTGAGGGTTTTGTGGTTCCTGGTAAAGAAAGGAAAGTGTGCAGACTTGTTAAGTCATTTTATGGACTTAAACAAGCACTCAAACAATGACATGCGAAATTTGACCAAACAATGTTAGCAAATGGATTTAAGATTAATGAGTGTGACAAATGTGTTTACATTAAAAATACTCCAAATCATGAAGTCATTGTTTGTTTGTATGTTGATGACATGTTGATAATGAGTAAAAATATTGCCGATATAAATGCTACGAAGCATATGCTCGCTAGCAAATTTGACATGAAAGACTTAGGGGTTGCAGATTTGATCTTAGGAATTAGGATCCATAAAACTCCACAAGGTCTAGCATTATCACAGTCACATTATATTGAAAAAGTACTTGACAAGTTCAAGTATTTAAATTTCAATGTTGCAAAGACTCCAATTGATGTAAGTTTTGCACTTCAAAAGAATGAAGGTAAAAGTGACTCACAATTGGACTTTGCACGAGTTTTGGGAAGTTTGATGTATATTATGAATTGTACACGACCAGATACAACATGTGCTATAAGCAAGCTGAGTCGATTCACGAGTAATCTCAATCAAACTCATTGGATGACAATGAAACGAGTCTTGAGATATTTACAACACACCTAAAACTATGTTTTGCATTATAATAAATATCCCGCAGTACTTGAGGGATATAGTGATGCAAATTGGATCACCGGATCGTTTGAAGTTAAATCCACGAGTGGATATGTTTTCACCGTTGGCGGAGGAGCAGTGTCTTGGAAATCATCAAAACAGACATGCATCGCCCGCTTTACAATGGAATCATAATTTATAGCTTTAGACAAGGTCGGTGAAGAAGCAGAATGGCTCCGGAATTTCTTAGAAGATATTCCATTCTCAAATCTTTGGCTCCTATATGTATACATTGTGACAGTCAAGCAGCAATAGGTAGGGTAGAGAGCGTAATGTATGTAACACCCTATTTTAAATCGGAGTCGAAAACGGGATTCTAGCGAACCCTGCTTAATAAGAAATGTTAGGAAATAAATAAAAGAGCTAAATGTTTAAAAAAAAGAATGCTAATGTTTAAAAAAAAAAAAGGGTGCTAGGGTTCACGAAGTCGCCACCTAATTATTTTGGGTGAATTAGGACACCTAAATGTTAACTAGTTTAAAGTAAACATTAACTCCATTTAATGGTCTGCTAAGCTTAATGAGATTCTGGGCAAGGGTTCTTTATTATCCTAAAGGGAAGGGATTAGGCACCCTAAAGGATCCGCTAACTTGCGGTTGTCCGTTCAAACCTAGGGTTAATTATCATGTATGTTTAAAATAAAATATTATAAGGATTTCATAAAAGGATGCATTTCGACAAAGATTTATAAGACTATTTTTTCATAAAAATACATGTAAGCTATGCGAAGATGACTTATCGGCTAAATGCATTTATTTACTAAAATAAATCTTAATTGGTAAAGCATAATATGCAAAATGCTTAGGGTGATTTTCAGTAAAAGAAATAAAGTTGTTTAAAATATAAAGTTGGTTTCAAATAGGAGAAAAATATGCATAACTTGAGATGTACATATGTTTCTGTCTTTTCCTTTTTTTTTTTTTTTCTCCTTTTAAACAAAATAGCAATGCAAAATTAGTTATGGAAAAATATGTATTTGTAACTAAACTTAGCATGATAATGAAAACACAAAATGGTTTATTCCTTAAGAGTTTAGGAAACTGGGTTAGGAATATCGTCGCGAATAATATCCTGGCTATGTGAATAATTATGTGAATTAAATGGTTTAGCAATAACTACTAAATAACGTGAGGCGGGTCTAAAGCGATTACCTTAAGCAAATTTCTAACGTCAAACCATTTCTAATGGGGGTCAAAGTTTAACTAAGTATACTAATGTTAGTGTAAAGTTAGATAATTAATTACACAAATAAACAGGGGCGGGGTAGAAAATTTAAAGAGAATTTGAAGACACGATGGTATATCGTTCCGCCTGTGATTTGGAATTCCTGATGCAGATAGAGAATGCACATAGATGCGGATGAATGCAGATCTTTAGTTGATCAAAGCGCGACGAGTCTCGCGATGAAACTCTTCGTTTGGCTTCGGTGCATTTCATGCAAAACAAATAAAAGATAAGGATTAGCAACCAAACTTTGACAATATATGCATAGGAAAAGAGGTAAATAACCAATCCAACACAGTTCATCTTTTCAAGCCTTTTAAAAGTAAATATTTCCAACAATCTTAATCTGAGCCCACTTTTAAACGTCCCCAAAACAATTTAGTACCAATTTAATATGTTTTAGGCTTCTATGAAGCGATCTATTCACAACAATAACACGAGACCCCATTTTAATTTTAAACAGACCAGAATCTGATCTTGAACAAACTAAACATGAAGAACCTAGTGATAACAACCTACACCCAGCAGATTTCAATAAATGGTCTCACACTGGCACATGCTTTTAATCATGGCAGCTAACAGTCACACAAAGAAAATGGGCAAGGGTAAACATGTATGACAAACCATGGTAAGCAAAATACTGGAGCCAACAGCTCTTGACAAATAATTGGTTTGGTAAGACACACATAAACTGGATAGCAGTGAGGCAGAGATAGATAGGCATACAATCGATTTAGGACAAGTCAAGTATATATATGTCCAGACCATTCAATGGACTGACATGGCAAGCCAAATGACTAAAGAGGTATTGCATATCATCAGGGGTGTATTTCAGCACTTAGACAGACAAATACAGTTGAACGGTTAATTCAGGATGTGAAGATGAGCAGCTGATCATTTAGAGTAACATTTTAAAAGGTGCAGAGCTATCTGGCCTAACTAAATGCACATTCAATCATTATGTTGTATACTAAACATGCAATTCTGACATCACCTTTAGGCATACCAGAGATTAGTACATTCATATAGTTTCAAGCAGTGCAGAAATCACGACCATATGATTCATGCGAAGTAAAATAGTGTATCTTTCATTTCTTCAAAGCAGACATACAATAGGATATACACAAGAGGGCAGAACACATTCAAAGGTATGCAGACCGGTCGGCAAGATAAAACATGGCTCAACCTTGATCGTTTCTGTCTGAATAAGTCAATTAGCCCAGATTCTAACATATCTTGCCATTCTAATCTAGACAAGGTTTCGGTAACTCAATAAGTCATCTACCGCATAGTCAAACAATATGGGATCTCAGGAATTAATACACAACTCATGCAAGCTTTGGCATATCCTCAACAACTCATTTTATTTAGACATTCGAACCGATACGATGTCACAAACCGATGGAACAGAGTATAAGGATCGAACGATGGTCTATTACAAAATACTGATTTATAACCCCTCACCCCCCAATGGATCTGGAAAATCAGGAACACACATGGGTAACTTAAACAGCAAAATAAACCCTCAACATTCAGACGAACCACATAACAAACAAAATCTTTAGTTTATCAACCTCACAGTCCTCAAACATCATCTTCAACGTCTAACACATTTTCAACACCACTCACACAGAAATACATAACTGAACCGAAACTAAGAGGGAGTTGATTTTACCTTCTCCGGGCAGCGAATCGGGGCAGCGTGTCAAGTCGTCGATTCACTCGGAAATGGCTATGCGAATGAAAAATGATGGCTTGGGTCTTTCGACTGTTCAAGGGTGTTCTTGGTCAGTGTTTTACTGCCAAAATGTCACTTTTTGAAGGAAGAGGTTTCAGACTGTGTAAGGGTTTTTGCCTGCCAGGATCCGATGCCATTGCATGTATGGACTAGCTCCTTTTATAGCCCTTCCCTGGGTTCTAATTTTGGTCCAGCTTAAAGGCTGATTTTTGTGGACGATTTTAGGAAAGATTTGGTATGCTTTGTTATTATGGTAATCTTGAAAAACGATTTGGGAGATTTTGAGGGAATCTGGAAGATTCGTGACTGATTTCGAAGTTCTTAAGGTAAGTTATTCTTATGGGAAGATTGTAGCTGTCTTTGTTGGCTATTTCTTCGCGATTCGCGGCGGGATTGACGGGCTGAGGGAGATGAAGGCAGCGACGGCTTTTATCTTAGGAAGGTGAAGTGAAGGGCTAGGGTTTCGTCTCGTTTCTAGAAGATGGAGTGAAGGTGAGGCGATGGAGAGATGAGTGGGCTGAAGGTAATATGGCTGGGGCGTTGGGCTTGTGGGTGATAAGGGAAAATAAAAGGGTGTGTGGGCTGATCGGGCGTGGGCCGGGGCGTGGGCTGGTGAGGCCTGGGCTGCGTTTTAAAGGTGGGTTGTGGTGTTATTTAATTAGGGGTAGAGTTTAAGTGTATTAGTTTTAATTAGGTATTTATTTAGTTTAGGGTAGTTAGTTTTAGGCTTTTAATTAGTTTTAGGCTTTTAATTAGTGGTAAATTAATTAATTAATTGTGATTAAATTATCTAAAATAAATGCGGGCGTGCTATTTAATTAGTATTTAATGTTTATAAAGTGATGTCATTATTAAGACTTATTAAATAAAATTAGGACTTCTTAATTCTTTTATGACTGCTACTATTAAAACGCGTGTGTTAGATTATTATTAAATTGTTTATTTATGTCTGTATTAATGTTTTATTGTTGTATTTTATTATAAAAAATCATAAGAATTATTTTACAAAATTAGTCTAATTTTATAGTTAATGACTGGACGGGAGGGTCAAAATTGGGTGTCAACAGTTGTCCCTCTTTGTATGGAGATGATGGAAGAATCTTCGGACAAAGACGTTGACTCATAGCCAATTTTGTCTCGATCTTCAGAATTGCAAAAAAAATGTTGGGCAGGTAGACAAGGCTGATGCGGACTTAAAAATTGTCTCAGTGTCGAGTTATGACGACACTGGGGCTACCATGGTCAAACACCGAGGCGGGCTAATGCGGACTTAAAAATTGTCCCAGTGTCGAGTTATGACGACACTGGGGCTACCATGGTCAAACACCAAGGCGGGCTAACGCGGACTCAAAAATTGTCCCAGTGTCGAGTTATGATGACACTGGGCTATGGTGCAAAAAGTAAAGAAATAAAAATAACTGGCTTGAACCTGGGGTGTACCGCTATGGCTTATGGTGCTGGGTTTTATGGTGATGTGGAACGAGTGGACGGCGCTTGGCGCCATTCATTGGGAAGGTTGGCCCCCCAACAAATTGCCCCGGTTCGCTGTAAGAGAAAATCCACGTTATGCTCCATCTTGTGCAGTTCCTGTAGATTGAAGCTAAGATAGAAGCATTAGTGCATAACTGTCAAAACAAAATAATGTAAGAATGTAAATTTTGTGTTGTGGTTGTAGTCAAATCGTATATGGAATGATGTGATGATACGTCGTCTTGTATAGACGAGATGCAGATGACGCCTTGTGTGGGCGTTATCGTCTTGTATGGACGAAATGCAAATGTCGTCTTGTATGGGCGGAATCGTCTTGTATGGACGAAATGCAGATGACGCCTTGTATGGGCGGAATCGTCTTGTATGGACGAAATGCAAATGACGCCTCCTAGGGCATAGATAAAAATCGTGTTATGCATAATCAAAGCTAGATAAAATAATTAAAGTGTAAATGATGTAGCATGAGTAACGAAGATGTGGTTTTTGCGAGATGTATTTGATGTAGCCTTGTTGCAGATGGATTTCGTGAGCGGATCTGTTGTATTGGAATGTTGTTATTGGCGTCGTTTTCGGACTTGGCGTCGTTTTTGGACTTGTCGTTGTTTTTGGACTTCTTGTGTTGATGACGTCGTTGCCTGGACGTGTTGCTGCTGCCCCTGTAGACTAAAGCTCAAGAAAGAGTTAGTGCATAACTGCTAAGACAGAATAATAATAAAGCATGAAATGAGAAAAATGCAATTTTGAGAATAGAGAAAATCGTCCCTGCGTAGATGTGATATGTTGATGATGGCGTCGTTTTCGGACTTGCCGTCGTTTTCGGATTTGGCGTCGTGTTGGCGTCGTTTTCGGACTTGGCGTCGTTTTCGGACTCGGCGTCGTTTTCGGACTCGGAGTCATTTTCGGATTCGACGTCGTTTTCGGACGTGGCGTCATTTTCGGACTTAGCGTCGTTTTCGGACGTGGGCGTCGTTTTCGGGCGTGGCGTTGTTTTCGGACGTGGAGTCGTTTCGGACTGAAGTCGTTTGACCGGCGTCGTTTTTGGACGTGGCGTCGTTTGGACTTAGCGTCGTTTCGGGCGCGAGTCGTTTGGACTGAGTCGTTTGAACTCGGCGTCGTTTTTGGACGTGGCGCCGTTTTGGACTTAGCGTCGTTTTGGGCGTGGCGTCGTTTTGAGCGTGGCGTCGTTTTGGGCGTGGCGTCGTTTGGACCGAGTCGTTTTGGGACTCGACGTCGTTTTCGGGCGTGGCGTCGTTTTGGGCGTGGTAAATCGTTTTGGGCGTGGCGTCGTTTTGGGCGTCGTCGTTTGAACTGAGTCGTTTTGGACTCGGCGTCGTTTTGGGCGTGGCGTCGTTTGGACTTAGCGTCGTTTTGGGCGTGGCGTCGTTTGGGCGTGGCGTCGTTTTGGGCGTGAGTCGTTTGGACTCGGTCATTTTGAACTTCGGCGTCATTTTCGGACGTGGCGTCGTTTTGGACTTAGCGTCGTTTTGGGCGTGGCGTCGTTTTGGGCGTGGCGTCGTTTTGGGCGTGGAAGTCGTTTCGGACTCGAGTCGTTTGGACTCGGCGTCGTTTGGGCGTGGCGTCGTTTTGGACTTAGCGTCGTTTTGGACGTGGCGTCGTTTTGGGCGGAGTCGTTTGAACTTCGAGTCATTTGGACTCGGCGTCGTTTTGGTGGCGTCGTTTTCGGACGTGGCGTCGTTTTTGGACGTGTTGCTGAGGCTCCTGTATAATAAATGTTCCTACAAGCTAAGCTTGAGAAAATTTAGTGTATAACTGGTAAAACAAGATGATAAATGTATGAGAAATGCAATTATGTGAATAAGGATGTTTTCCCTGTATGATATGTGGGGTGTTGTGAATGCTGAGATGTTGTCCTTTGGCGGACATCTTTGGATCTTTGCCAAGCCAATTGTCATGATGCCTTTGTTGTGATCGTTTGTGAACCATGTGGATTGCCATGATGTCTTTGTTGTGCGTTTGTGCCTGCGTGAGTTCTAATTTGACTCTAGGCAGAGCGATCTCTATAATTTGTTGCGGGATTTGAACTCTGATTGTTGATGTCTGTCTGCTTCTGCTGCTTCTGAAGAATTTTGTGGTATTTTCTGCTTCTACTAGCATAGAACTTTGTTGTACCTTCTGCTAATATGAAGGACCTGTGCTCAAAGAAAATTTTGTGAATTTGAGGGGGGGCGGTTGATTCGCGTTGACTTTGTAGTTTTGACTCTTGATGTCGGACGTCTGCCTTGTTTGGGACTCATAACCCCTGCCTGGTTTCCTACCTTGTCCCAGTTTTGAAAAGGGTGTTTGGCCTAAGGGGGTCTCAATGGAGTTGCTTGTATGTTATGTGTATTCTTGTTATTTTCAGAACGAAGGGAAAGTTTTCTAATGGTGTGACCGAAGCCGATTTAGGCCGCCTACGTATCCCCATGAGAGAATCAGGTCATGACGTAGTTCATTACAAGCGAATTTTTGGGTGAAATTAAAAAGGTGGGACCGAGGCCGATGTGGCCGCCTACGTATCCGCCAAGGGAATCAGGTCGAACGTAGTTCCAATTACAAGCAAAGGAGAAATTGGGATTTTCTAAAAGGTGGGACCGAAGCCGATGTGGCCGCCTACGTATCCGCCAAGGGAATCAGGTCACACGTAGTTCCAATTTATTACATATGAAGGGCAAAATATATTAAACTAACTATTTTAGGACTCGGCGGGCCAAAGCAGGGGCATGAGTCCACTTCTTCTTGCTTTTTGTCTTGGAGGCGGGTCTTGGCGGGATCATACGGATCACATTGTATTTATGTTTCCTTTTCAAAGAACGAAGACTTTAGAGCTCTTCCACGCGCGATTTTTGTATCTTCTTTTGATTTCTGCGAAGTGCATGTTTTGATGAATGTGATTCAGCGTATGATGTGCTCTAGCCGAGCATTCTCTTCCTTTGGAGATTGATTGATGATTCAACGATCCCTTCCAATTTTGTTCAACGATCATGTTCACATGCATCATCGAGTGCAGTAAGTGGTTGTTGTTTATATTGGGGGGAACTTCTTTAAGTTGGATGACTCCATCTTTGATCAATTCCTCGATTTTGTCTTTGAGGGTATAACAATTTTCGGTGTCGTGTCCTCTCGCCCGGAGTGGTATGCCTGATGTTTAGTTTTATCGTGCCTCGGGAGGTAGGCACAGGGGTATTTCCGGGAATTGGGTGGAGTATTCTGCGGCTTTGACTTCTCATACACTTGGGCTATGGGTTCGCTAAAGGTGTATAGGTTTTGTTGGTTTTCTTTCGGCATCTACGCGGGGTTTGGGTCCGTTTGGTGTGCGGGTTCGTGATTGTGGTGAGTATTTTGGATATCTTTGGTTGGGTATGGTAAGCGAGGATATGGGGCGTAGTCTTGATAATGTGGATTTTGAGTGTTTTGGTTATAGTAAGGAGGCGGTGGGTGTGATCTGTTTGGATGTTGTTCGCCTATGCTCACGAATGACCGTGATAGAGGTGATGCATCTCTTCTCCTCTGCGAGGTACCTCACATGGAATCATTGCATTGCCACGCTAGTTGCTTGTAGATTGTCGCAAGTTTGTAATTACATGCGTCTTAATGCCTTCTTCCACGAAGTCGCCCGTTCTACGACTTCCGCAAAACTTCGCCCAATTACACCGATCATCCTTTCATAATATGTCGCGTCTTTCAACGATGCCGCGAACAAAGTGGTCATTTCGCTCTGCCGTTGGAGGTTTGGACCTTGCCGCTTCGACCGCCACCAGGCGTATTCACGAAAGTTTCGTGGATTTCTTTTCAAGCTTCATAAGATAAAATGCATCAGGGCGATGTCGGTGTTGAATCTAAATCTATCCATGAAATCTTGTGCCATGGCATTCGGTATCCCATTTTCGAGGGTCTTGGCATGTGTACGATCCAGTAGCCTCGCGGTTAGACTCACGATGAATAGCCATGATGATTGCTTGATTTTTACCAACTCCAATCAATTTATCGCAATATGACCTTAGATGAGCTCGAGATTCCCTTTCCATCGAACATGTCAAATTTGGGCACCTTGTACCCGGGTAATTCAACGTCGAGTGCGTGCATAAGTTTTCATATTCTAAACCTTCCTCCCTTTGTTCGTTTGAATGCTTTTGAATGCCTCTTTCAAACTACGGATTTCTTTTCCCATATTTTCATCAGCTCTGGCTCGAGTCTGCCGCTCCACTTCCCTGTACTGATTTGTCTCTTGAGAGGATGCATGCATAATAAATGGTTGGCTTCGGTTGGATGTGCTAATCCTCATATTGTTTGTGTGTCATCCGCTCGTATTGGGTGGCTTGGCAATTTGGGTTGAGTGGGGAGATATAAGTAGGTGGAGGTTGAGATGTGTATGTAGTGAGCGGATCATTGTGGAGTCGGTTTGCAAATTGACCAGGGCAAGTGGCGTTTTGGTGTGGCTGGTATGTTGCGGCCTTTGCGAGAGTTTTGCGGAAGTGGAGGCTCGAGGGCTTGTGACACGATTGCATTTGTCCTTGCTCTGCGGGAGTGGTGCATTCAAGCTAATAGACGAGTTTGTGATATTTGGAGCCTTTCTATTTGGCTTGCATGATTTCCATTTCTTTGCAATAGTGTGGCGAGGTTTTGATCATTGGTGTTTCTCCTTTCCAGCCTCTGCATCCTGCGGGAGCGGGGGCGAGTCCTAAGTTGTTTCGCTCGGTGCCTCTGGATTAGTCATTTATTGGATGATTGTGTACGCGATCAGCGAATCAACCTTTTGGGGATAAGCTAGACAAAAATAACCCTTTAACAAATGAAGCAAACCAAGTTAGTATAATATGCAAAAAGTTGCAGCCAATATATACTAATAAGCAAATTGCAAATCAAGTGCGTGTTCTAACATGTTTGGGACCTCTTTATGCCAGAGGTAGGCCTAAACGTCACATATGCGAGGTTGTGATAGATTTGTCCAAGCCGCCCAACTGTAATGCTTTCGTTGGAAATGGCGACCAAATGACGGTGCACTTTTCCCAATTTTGGCATGTCATGATTAGTTTTGGATTTGTTTATCATTGTCACGCTACACATAGTATGCTGGTTGGTCGTTGGGTTGAGAAACCCGTCGACAAGTTTGGTGTCTTCCTAATTGTGTTGTCGATGCCAATGACCGACCCACCTAAGGTAAATGCATGCATGCCCTAAAATAAGGGTGGTATAGCTCTATCTTAAGTTTCTAAGATTTGGCTTTTACGGGCCATGAGTTCAGGCGGACAACTCGAGTGAGAAGGCTACGCGGCCACCGGTTAGACCGGACACTCCACGTATGTTACCAACTCTCCTAAATTTGGGTTTTGAAGAAAGAATTTTGCTGATGCACCCAGCGCACCTCGCATGTAGTGTGTGAGTGTGTGAATTTTCCAGAGTGGAAGAAATATGAGCGGAATGCCAGTTTAGGGAAAGCAGTAAAGCAGGTAGCAATTAAAATAAACAAAATATAGCACACAAAATTAAATGCGAAAAATAATGCCAAATAATAACCCTAGGTCTGTTATGGTTAAGAACCTTAATTCCCCAGTGGAGTCGCCATTCTGTAACACCCCATTTTAAACCGGAGTCGAAAACGGGATTCTAGCGAACCCTGCTTAATAAGAAATGTTAGGAAATAAATAAAGGAGCTAAATGTTTAAAAAAAAGAATGCTAATGTTTAAAAATAAAAATAAAAAGGGTGCTAGGGTTCACGGAGTCGCCACCTAATTATTTTGGTGAATTAGGACACCTAAATGTTAACTAGTTTAAAGTAAACATTAACTCCATTTAATGGTCTGCTAAGCTTAATGAGATTCTGGGCAAGGGTTCTTTATTATCCTAAAGGGAAGGGATTAGGCACCCTAAAGGATCCGCTAACTTGCGGTTGTCCGTTCAAACCTAGGGTTAATTATCATGTATGTTTAAAATAAAATATTATAAGGATTTCATAAAAGGATGCATTTCGACAAAGATTTATAAGACTATTTTTTCATAAAAATACATGTAAGCTATGCGAAGATGACTTATCGGCTAAATGCATTTATTTACTAAAATAAATCTTAATTGGTATAGCATAATATGCAAAATGCTTAGGGTGATTTTCAGTAAAAGAAATAAAGTTGTTTAAAATATAAAGTTGGTTTCAAATAGGAGAAAAATATGCATAACTTGAGATGTACATATGTTTCTGTCTTTTCCCTTTTTTTTTTTTTTTTTTTCCTTTTAAACAAAATAGCAATGCAAAATTAGTTATGGAAAAATATGTATTTGTAACTAAACTTAGCATGATAATGAAAACACAAAATGGTTTATTCCTTAAGAGTTTAGAAAACTGGGTTAGGAATATCGTCGCGAATAATATCCTGGCTATGTGAATAATTATGTGAATTAAATGGTTTAGCAATAACTACTAAATAACGTGAGGCGGGTCTAAAGCGATTACCTTAAGCAAATTTCTAACGTCAAACCATTTTTAATGGGGGTCAAAGTTTAACTAAGTATACTAATGTTAGTGTAAAGTTAGATAATTAATTACACAAATAAACATGGGCGGGGTAGAAAATTTAAAGAGAATTTGAAGACACGATGGTATATCGTTCCGCCTGTGATTTGGAATTCCTGATGCAGATAGAGAATGCACATAGATGCGGATGAATGCAGATCTTTAGTTGATCAAAGCGCGACGAGTCTCGCGATGAAACTCTTCGTTTGGCTCCGGTGCATTTCATGTAAAACAAATAAAAGATAAGGATTAGCAACCAAACCTTGACAATATATGCATAGGAAAAGAGGTAAATAACCAATCCAACACAGTTCATCTTTTCAAGCCTTTTAAAAGTAAATATTTCCAACAATCTTAATCTGAGCCCACTTTTAAACGTCCCCAAAACAATTTAGTACCAATTTAATATGTTTTAGGCTTCTATGAAGCGATCTATTCACAACAATATAACGAGACCCCATTTTAATTTTAAACAGACCAGAATCTGATCTTGAACAAACTAAACATGAAGAACCTAGTGATAACAACCTACACCCAGCAGATTTTAATAAATGGTCTCACACTGGCACATGCTTTTAATCATGGCGACTATGATACACAAAGAAAATGGGCAAGGGTAAACATGTATGACAAACCATGGTAAGCAAAATCTGGAGCAATGACTCTTGACAAATAATTGGTTTGGTAAGACACACATAAAGCGGATAGCGATGAGGCGAGAGATAGATAGGCATACAATCGATTTAGGACAAGTCAAGTATATATATGTCCAGACCATTCAATGGACTGACATGACAAGCCAAATGACTAAAGAGGTATTGCATATCATCAGGGGTGTATTTCAGCACTTAGACAGACAAATACAGTTGAACGGTTAATTCAGGATGTGAAGATGAGCAACTGATCATTTAGAGTAACATTTTAAAAGGTGCAGAGCTATCTGGCCTAACTAAATGCACATTCAATCATTATGTTGTATACTAAACATGCAATTCTGACATCACCTTTAGGCATACCAGAGATTAGTACATTCATATAGTTTGGCGATGCGAAATCACGACCATATGATTAATGCAGTAAAATAGTGTATCTTTCATTTCTTCAAAGCAGACATACAATAGGATATACACAAGAGGGCAGAACACATTCAAAGGTATGCAGGCCGGTCGGCAGGATAAAACATGGCTCAACCTTGATCGTTTCTGTCTGAATAAGTCAATTAGCCCAGATTCTAACATATCTTGCCATTCTAATCTAGACAAGGTTTCGGTAACTCAATAAGTCATCTACCGCATAGTCAAACAATATGGGATCTCAGAAATTAATACACAACTCATGCAAGCTTTGGCACATCCTCAACAACTCATTTTATTTAGACATTCGAACCGATACCAGTAATACACAAAACTGACTGGAACAGAGTATAAGGATCGAACGATGGTCTATTAGAAAATACTAATTTATAACCCCTCACCCCCCCAATGGATCTGGAGAATCAGGAACATACATGGGTAACTTAAACAGCAAAATAAACCCTCAACATTCAGACGAACCACATAACAAACAAAATCTTTAGTTTATCAACCTCACAGTCCTCAAACATCATCTTCAACGTCTAACACATTTTCAACACCACTCACACAGAAATACATAACTGAACCGAAACTAAGAGGGAGTTGATTTTACCTTCTCCGGACAGTGAATCGGGGCAGCGTGTCAAGTCGTCGATTCACTCGAAAATGGCTATGCGAATGAAAAATGATGGCTTGGGTCTTTCGACTGTTCAAGGGTGTTCTTGGTCAGTGTTTTACTGCCAAAATGTCACTTTTTGAAGGAAGAGGTTTCAGACTGTGTAAGGGTTTTTGCCTGCCAGGATCCGATGCCATTGCATGTATGGACTAGCTCCTTTTATAGCCCTTCCCTGGGTTCTAATTTTGGTCCAGCTTAAAGGCTGATTTTTGTGGACGATTTTAGGAAAGGTTTGGTATGCTTTGTTATTATGGTAAACTTGAAAAACGATTTGGGAGATTTTGAGGGAATCTGGAAGATTCGTGACTGATTTCGAAGTTCTTAAGGTAAGTTATTCTTATGGGAAGATTGTAGCTGTCTTTGTTGGCTATTTCTTCGCGATTCGCGGCGGGATTGACGGACTGAGGGAGATG
Organism: Przewalskia tangutica; assembly: GCA_029844215.1. Classification (NCBI taxonomy): domain Eukaryota; kingdom Viridiplantae; phylum Streptophyta; class Magnoliopsida; order Solanales; family Solanaceae; genus Przewalskia; species Przewalskia tangutica. The sequence continues at coordinate 3,646,886 of CM056732.1, forward strand.
AAGGCAGCGGCGGCTTTTATCTTAGGAAGGTGAAGTGAAGGGCTAGGGTTTCGTCTCGTTTCTAGAAGATGGAGTGAAGGTGAGGCGATGGAGAGATGAGTGGGCTGAAGGTAATATGGCTGGGGCGTTGGGCTTGTGGGTGATAAGGGAAAATAAAAGGGTGTGTGGGCTGATCGGGCGTGGTAGGGCGTGGTAGTGAGGCACAGGCTGCGTTTTAAAGGTGGGTTGTGGTGTTATTTAATTAGGGGTAGAGTTTAAGTGTATTAGTTTTAATTAGGTATTTATTTAGTTTAGGGTAGTTAGTTTTAGGCTTTTAATTAGTTTTAGGCTTTTAATTAGTGGTAAATTAATTAATTAATTGTGATTAAATTATCTAAAATAAATGCGGGCGTGCTATTTAATTAGTATTTAATGTTTATAAAGTGATGTCATTATTAAGACTTATTAAATAAAATTAGGACTTCTTAATTCTTTTATGACTGCTACTATTAAAACGCGTGTGTTAGATTATTATTAAATTGTTTATTTATGTCTGTATTAATGTTTTATTGTTGTATTTTATTATAAAAAAAATCATAAGAATTATTTTACAAAATTAGTCTAATTTTATAGTTAATGACTGGACGGGAGGGTCAAAATTGGGTGTCAACAATGTATAACGGAAAATCTCGTCACATACGACGGAGACATACCGTTAGACAACTCCTCTCTAGTGGCGTTATCACAATTGATTATGTAAAGTCAAGAGATAACGTGGCGGATCCGCTTACAAAAGGCTTATCTAGAGAAGGAGTTGGTAGATCATCAATGAGAATAGGGTTAAGGCGAGGACAAGTCATCACGGCGGTAACTACCTAGCGGTGGAGATCCCAAGAGCTAGGTTGAGGAGCTCAAACAAAGTTGTGGTAGCGGTTCAACATTGTCAAATAACTCAACCCATTCTCGGATGAAGACAATGTTCAGAAATAAGGATAAGACTTTATGGCTTGTTAATGAGTTAATAAAACATTAAGGTTTTTTAATGGTTATCTAAATCTGGCGATGTATGACCAAATAATGTGGCTATAGGACCACATGTTTAGAAATCACTTATGTGAGTGTTAAGTGTAAGCCGCTTTAAAGGGGAATGACAGTAAAGACTCATTCTCATGCCTTCATGAGACCGAGCGGTGTTCATGGTGAAAACGAACACAACCGTGAGAACCATGCGGTTGAGGTTGATTGTGTGTCTTATGTTGTCTAGGTATACAACAAAGTTCGACGGTTCAAAGATATCAAATCTAGATTGATCGAGTATATCAGATATAAGTTCATTCTGAAAAATTCAAAGGAAACCTACTTATCGGACGATCAATTCTCGCTTGTATATCACACTCGTCCGTACATTCTTTTATCTTATAACCATTCCCCATTCATGTGGGGGATTGTTGGGTTTTGATATTGGTAAATGGGAAATGATGGAATGAAAATTAAAGGGGGTATAAGGCTCTTTTGTCCCACATCGAAAAAAGAGAAGGAAAGAGATGTGTATATATTACATTACACCTTCTCTAGCTGATAAAAGGGTTGAGAGGGCAAGGACCCCTCGCGTCGTCGTCGTCGCTCGCTCGGCTCGGCTTCGGCTTTGGCATCTTTTTGGACAAACGTTTCTTTAATTAAATTAATTAATTAATTATTTAATCAAAAACAAATCCAAACGGATCGACCATGACCGAGGCGACGTCGGCTCTCCTCTTTTTTGAATTTCCTCCAAATATTAGGTGACTATTCGAATGGTTGCAAACATTCGTAATCGATTACCTCGACCTATAAATTCTTGATTATTCCAAGAATTATTAATTCATTTTAATTGATTCATTTTATTACGAATCAAAGTCTTGAAGTCGGAAATATTTTTGTCTTCATTCGGTTGTGATATCTTTGGTTGAGTGGTTATTGCTACGGAATTTGGAGTACTACTATTACGGTAAGATAATCGTTCTATCACGGGAGGCGATATTAGTTAACCTCGAAATCTTGTGAGGAATAATTTCCTTAAGGACACACTTTGAACTAAGTGGGCTCGATTACATTCTGAAATTATTTTCCAAAAAACAGATTCTGTTTTTCGTTTATTGTTTTATGCATAATTTACTGTTAAGTAATGTTTATATCATGTAATCTGTTTTACTAAGTGATTAACAGATTGTGTTGAAATATTATTTAGCCATATACAGATTATTATACCAACAATTAGGTACTAACTCAACTTTGTTTTTCTTCTGTTCAAGCTTATCAAATTGGATATTTGATTATGTAAATCAAGGAGCACATATTGGTTTTCCAGGAAATTTTGTGAACTAGAATTCACAAGCTGGATACTCACGTTTTGGTTCGAGAAATGAATTTATGTAGCAAGTAAGTTGTCCACTCCTTTGGCTCCTTCACTTCCCCTCTTTAAGGGTTGTTTTGTGGGAAATGGAAGGTGTCACCAGTCTCTTCATATGTGGTGGGTGTTGTTTTTGTTCTTCCCGTTTACTTGGGTCTTTTGCTTCTCTCATCATGTTTGTTGTTGTGTAGGATTACATGACTCGTGGATCCCAAGGTCTCTTCACACAAGTTGGATACACTGATCCATCACAAGAGGACAGTTCACAGAACCATTTTGCCATGTCCAATGCAAATCCACTTCAGTCTCAAGTACTGCATTCATTAATTCTGCTTGGTAGTTAACAAAACCATCGAAAGATCTCCAGAGATGAAGTATGCATCACGTGAAGTCTCCAGCGACTGGGAAGTTCATTCTTCTCCAGTATCAAGATTTCGGGGACTTTACGTGTTGTAAAATGTTGCTTTTTATTGGTTAGTTCACAAGTCTAATTAATGTCGAATCAAAAACTCCAATACCACGGTTGAAGACCATCGGCTTGTTATGTAATGGGTTATGGTTTTGCATCCAACAACTTGGTTTGCTCTGTCATGTGTGATTGTATTATCTCCGTAAGATGGAGTAAAAGAGTGCTGAAATTCAGATCAGTTTGTGGCAACCTGATGATTTTTGACGGTTTGATTCCAGGGATGAAGTGGAGGAAGACTGTCTGATAAAGAAATGCACGGGCAGCACATCCGGTGGTGAGAAAGGTAAAAGAAAGGTAATCTGTTTGACTTTGTGTGCCGTGCAAGAAAAGGGATGAACTGTATATTCAGGAGAGAACTTTACATGGCATGGAATTATTGGAAAAGTGTCAGTTGTAACACCCCATTTTAACCGGAATCGAAACGGGAGTACTACGTATGGTATGATTTCTAAATTTATTTTAAGGAGTCGCCACCTAATTATTATAGTGAATTAGGACACTTATTAAATAGCATAAAAATGCTATAAATGATCTCCATTTAAAGGTCTGCGAAAGCTATGTGAGATTCTGGATCAGGGTTCTTTATTATCCTAAAGGGAAGGGGTTAGGCATCCTTTAAGATCCGCTAACTTGCGGTTATCCGTTCAAACCTAGATTAATTATGTATTGACTTTTATTCTACATATTCTAAGCATTTTTACATAATTTACAATTAAAATAAAATGCAACACAGAATAATAAAATTAAAATTAAAGGTGACATAAGATAAAACTCCGGGACATCTTTTAGCCCTTTTTAGGCTTTCTGCACAAGATGATCTTCGGGTATCTGCATAAACACTTAGTAAAATTGTTAGTAATAGAATAAACAATTTTAAAAGCAATAACAAGAATTAATAAGTAATGCCAAAATAAATCCGTCTTTGTACAGGAAAGGCCTTGGAAATCAGACGGAGATTCCTTCATCGGCCAGTGTGCTAATGATGTTTCTGTCTTTTTAGACAGAAAAAGGAGTGGAGGAGGGTGCACCGAACAGTGTGTCATTAATTTTTATGAATTTTTAATTCATTAAATAATCAATTAGCAATAGTAAAAAAAAATAATCACTTTGATTATTTAATTAAAATAATTAGTAAACTTACAATTAAATTTAAATTATTTTAATTAATTCAATTTTTGATTTTTTTAAACAAAAAAAAAAAAAGTTAACAAATAAAAAAATAAAAACTTACTAAAAATGAAAAAAAACGTCCATTCTCACCCCATTCTCACCCCATTCTCACCTTTTATACAAAAAAAGTGCTACTTTTGCATTTAATTATAAGAGAGTGATAGACTGGTAAATAAAAAAAAAGTGCTAACAGCATTTTTTGCCACGCAATGTAATTTAAAATACATTGAAAAAAAAAACACATCTAGTAGGAAAGAGATACCAACTTAAAGATCTAATCGTAGAGATTAAAAAAAAACAAAGAACAGTCACATGAAGATGAACACATATGAACTTTGAAGAACATGAATTCAGGTTCAATCATGTATTTAGGCACAATGTGGGAGAGAATATGCATACAATAGTCATAGCATTAAAGAACAGGGATATCAATAGATATGCAAAGCGATATACCTGATCTTGAAAGTTGTTGGCGTTATAATAAGCAATACAACAACTTGAACCTCAAGAACGCCAATAATATGAGTAAAACACCTAGCAGATAACTGTAGTAGAAAAAAAAACAGAGTAACCCAGATATAAGCCTTGGCAATTAAAAGAACAATGTGAACTAAGAATAGAGCAGCTAAAAATCATAGGGACTAACAACTTAATAGCATAATCTATCACTGGTAATTAAGAGAAAATGAACATCAACCCAAGAACATATAAGCGTCAGACATAATTTATGCCTGCATATTACGGATAAGCCTGATAAGCTCGATTACAACCAACAATCAAATAGCCAACAATCGATAGAACATAAATCCCAAAACCCAGCAGTTAACAACACTCAACACAGTAAACCCAGTCCAACAGCAAGTAAGATTTGGGAGTAAAGCAAATTAAAACACACAAATAATAAAACAAAGAATAAGAAGAGGAGTTAGATAAATGGATACACCTGGTGTTTGCTGAAATTACTGTGAATATTGGGAGTGAAGCTGGTGTCGAAGGTTTGAGTCCTCCAAACTTCTTTTCCATCTTTCCCAACGTCGACAGAGAGCTTCAACCACAAAGAGAGGGGATTCTGGATTGGGTGACGGCGTGTGGTCGGCGATGTGGGCCACTGGTGGGACAGTGACGAAGGGTAACGGTGGTGGTGAGGTGTGTGGCAGTGAGGTGTGAAGAGGAGTTCGTGGCTGAGGGGGTGATGTTGCGGCTGAGAGGGAAAGGAGAGAGGTGCGGCTGCCCAGGGGTGTTCGCCGGTGACGAGGTGAGGGGGATAAGGTGGTCGACGGGAAGGGGCTGAGGGAGAAAGGGTTGCTGAGTGTTTGAAAGGGGAGCAATAGGTTAGACGGGAATGGTGAGGGGGAGATCGATTGAAGTAAGTTAGAGAGATGGTCGACGGCTAGGTAAAGGGAGAAAGTGAGGGCTGGTCAAATAGAAGAGGGCGGCTGAGGGTATGTGTGAGAGATAGAGACGACTGGGGTTAGGGGGATGAGAGTAATAGAGATAGGGATCCACGGATGGGGTGATAATAGGGTTGAAGGGTTTTTGAAGAAGAAAAGGGGGACGGCTGGGTAGATATTAGGGTAGGGATTCGCCGATGATGGCGTGTGGGTGGTCGACGGCGACGGGAGAGGGGTAATGAGGGTGGAGGCTAAGTAGAGAGAGGGTGAGGGCTGAGGGGTAATAAGGGTAGGTTTAAAAGGGAGTGTTGCTGCTGATGGCTGCGTGAATTAGGGTAATGTAGGCTTTTAAGAGGGAGGGGTGGACGGTTGAGTAATAATAGGGTTGAAGAAGAGTGTTTATTTTATAGGGTGAGATTAGGTTTAGGGTTTTGGGTATTGGGTATTGGGTATTGGGTATTGGAGGAAAAAGATGAAAGGTGTGATGGGCCTCAGTTTGAGCTTCGGTTTTTGACGGATTGGACTGGTTTGGCAAAAATGCAAAATGGGTTAATTATTTAACAGAAAAATTATTTAAAAGATGCAAAATTATTAAAATGCAAATGTCGATGTAATAGTAATAAAAATACAATATTTGAAAAAATGTTTAATACCTAATTAAAAGTAAAAAACATGATACAAATTTACAAAAATAAAATAACATAAAATGTTAGGTAAAAAAAAATATACAAAAATGTCAAGAATTGTGATAAAATGCGGTGTCCTAAAATGCTTAAAATTGCAAGAAATAACTAAAAGATGGGTCAAAATTGGGTGTCAACACCAGTTATTATAGCCGCCCATGGAAGCTGCTAGCACTATCGTTCGGTACAGGTGTTCTGACAAAAGTCAGCCTAATCCTTTCAGTTATTCGTAACATATAATTTATACTCACTATTATGTAGACGACGATGGTTTGATTGTCAATAATGCAGCAGTACCACTGCCGTTAGACTTTTAGGTACCTAAGCCTGGGGTGTCAGCTTTTCAGTCAACTTCGTTTGAATTTGAATCAGTAATATAGTTAGTCATTATTTTTGGGTGGTTGTTATTCAAAGCACTTGCTGGTATAGTCGATAAAGTCTTTAACGTGTTCACCTTGCGTTTATCACCGTTTCTCTGGCTGTAGCCATTGTAGATATGCAATGCTGTGTGAATTTGTAATCTCTTTAAAGTAGCGTGTATGTTGATACTTTTTATATAGATTGTCTTGAAATCTTGGATCCACCTTTGACCATTTCCTTCAACTTTTGCCTTCCCCCGTGCGTTGTTTGTGGTTATGGGGTTCAGTGTCTTATGCTTTTCCTATTTAGTAATAGAAATATGTTGTACAATTTTTCAAATATATCATTAATTTGATTACAAAAAGGTATCCTAAATATATTTAGGGAAAAAAGAACACGACCAATAGATTACTTTGTAGAATGGTTAACATCCAACATCAATCAGAAGTACAAGGATAAAGTATTTTGCAATGTAACCACAACTAGATTGTTATTTCAAAGAAAACTGAAAGCTAGAATGAGTATAAAATTTGAGACCCGAACATGGTGTTCAGGTGTAGTGCAGTGGTTACTCTTAGGATCTACGATCTAAAGCAAATTGAACTTGCATGCACGATCTGCTCTGTGCACCATAGAAGTGATCGAAGCAGTGAAGAAAGGAAGAGAAACAGTGAAGAAAGGAAGAGAGAGTTTTGTTGTAGCTTTCCTTATGATTTCATATGCAATCTATCACCTATTACGTGCATTTATACCAACAGCCTTTCACTTACTAACCAATACTACAGTATGTTGCACTACTAACCACTACTACAGTATGTAACCACTTATTACAAATGTAACCAATAAAGCAACTTATACAAGGTAAAGTATATCGACGTATAACTGATGTATATTAGCATATATCTAATGTATATCTTTAACACGCCCCCTCAAGCTAGGAACTACAAACAAGTTTTTTGAGTCCTAGCTTGGACAAGAGGTAATCATGTCGTCCCTGACTTAATCCCTTCGTGAGGAAATCTGCAGGCTGCTCCTCAGTGGAAAGATGAATGATAGAGATCAATCCTTGTTGCAATTTCTCCGGGGACAAAATGACAACAATGTCGATGTGTTTCGTCCTCTCATGAAAGACAGGATTGACAGCTATCTGTATAGCAGATTTACTGTCACAGTGTAGAGGGACATGAAGATGAATAGGAATATGCAGCTCAGAAAAATAAATCAGAGAGACAAACTACCTCCGCAACTGTAGAGGCCAAACTTCTATACTCAGCTTCAGCTGAGCTCCTCGAGACAATATTGCTTCTTCGACTTCCAGGATATGAGAGAAGAACCAAAGAATACCAAATAACCAGTAATGGATCTTCTTGTGTCAAGGCAAGAAGCCCAATCAACATCACAATAGACATTAAGTCTGGCAGTGTCTTCTGCTGGCAGAAAAATACCTAATTTCGGTGCTTGTTTAATATACATTACCGCTCGATATGCAGCTACAAGGTGAGATGCTTTAGGGGTTTGCATAAACTGACTTAAACATTGGACAACAAATGAAATATCATGCCTGGTATTAGTCAAGTACAACAATCTCCCTATTAATCTCTGATAACATGCTGGATCACGCAGCAAAGGATCACCAGTCTTTGTTTCCTTAGTATGCTCGTCATACACAATGGATGTCAACTTGGCATTGAGTTCCATTGGTGATCTCACTGTCTTCCCAGCTGACAGTCCAAGATCAGATATTAGCTCCACAACATACTTTCTCTGATGCATTACTATCCCACTGCTTTTTCTAGCAAATTCAAATCCCAAAAAATACCTCTAGGTTCCCAAGTCTTTGATCTTAAAATTCTGCTGTAGGGCCAAATTAGTGTCCTGAATGATTTCCTCATCATTGCCAGTGATGAGAAGATCATCTACATAAATGAGAACCACCACAATCTTGTCTTCAACTCTTTTAGTGAAAAGAGAATAATCCAGATGACTTTGGATAAAAACCTAGGCCTTCAGAGCATTAGTCAGTTTTATGTTACACTGCCTAGAGGCTTGTGTTATACCCCGTAGTTCTGGCCATGCGTTTAAGAGCGTACGAAAGGAGTAAGACTTAAAATTTTCGAAAGATAAGTTGACGGATTATTTCGGACGGGTTTTAGTCAACTTTGGGGCGGGTTATGACCCGGTACATTGAGAGTTCCTAGGTGTTTCAAAGGCCTAGTGCGTAGTTCGTTGAGTCTAGTTTCCAACGCAACCAACCGTTCATCGATAGGACACCGGAGTAGGAAGTTATGGGAGTTACAAGTTCAGTGTACAGACGGACAGATTGGTGTTTCGGGCATGAGCAGCCCTGGCCGGCCTGCGAGGCGCATGGCGCGAAAGATCTGAGGCTCGCTGAAGTTGCGAGCAGCGCCGAGCGAGAAGCGGCGCGGAAAAGTCTGAGTCGCCGAAGTTTCAGTGGCCTGGCCTGCAGGTCGCGGCCAGGCGGGTTCTCTGAGTTGAGTGGGAAATTCTGCACTGTTTTGTTCTAAAAGAGGTCATGGGTCGGTGACCAGTGTCCCCCCATCTGATTTTGCATGCACTACCTATTGACCAAGTCTTGAAGACTTGGTCATTCTTCAAACTCTCACCTCTCTAAAAGCTAAAGCTCCTCTCTAGAATTCCAAGAGGAATTCAAAGCTTAAGGAAAATCTGAAAAGTTATGACAAGAAGGAAGCTTGTGGCTAGCTTGTAAGGGTTGTTGTGGTGGTGTTCTTGGAAAAGAGGCTAGCAAAATTGTTGGAATAATTTTGGCTAAAGCTCTAAGGTAACAATTCTTCTCTTATAGTTAGTTATTGATGTTGCATGTGAAGAAGAAGGAACTTGTAGTAGTAAATAATGCTCTTAGATTCATTGCATGTAAGAAATATGGTTGGGATGTGAAAGAATTGGTTAAGAAGATTATGTGAGCATGTTGTAGCCTAAAAACTACCTTAGACTTGTTAAGTTAATTATTGTACCTTTGGGGCAGAATTTTACACACCCAAGTTTAGGTGTGTAATCCCCTTTGAAATGTTTGGATTGTTGGGCCTTAAATGTGGCGTTTGGATGTTGAATTCGGCCTTGAAAAAGGTGGCAAGTATATAGAAACAAAGGAAATGCTGCCCAATTTTCCTTAGGAATCAGTAACTTTGAACTTGGAAATGTCTACATTGAAACTAGAGGTTAATAAACGTATTATGGTCATTATAGGTTGACATATTACGTGCGGTATTTTGGACTTAGCAAGTGGATTGACCGAAGAGGTATGTAGAGCTTTCTTATCTCTTGAGCATGAGTAGTTGTACCTATGTAGTACGGTAGACGTACAAAGATTTGACATTCTTCACTTGTTTTAAGTATATGATACTTGTTTCGTTTTAAAGTATAAGTCCCTTGGTTAAAGGGAGATGTGTTTGACTAGTGTATAATGATAATATAACAACTTTATGGGAAGTTGATTGTATTGGCTTTATGAAAGGTTGACAAGAAAATGTTTACTCCAAGTAAAATAAGTACGGGTAAAGGATTTGAATTTGTGGAAGGCAAACTGTTTCTAAGGCATTAATTGCCTAAGGTTTTAAAAGAGATGAAGTCACTTGATTTTAGAAGCCTATTGTATTTTTAAAGGTAAACGTGACTTGTTTTGAAAAGTTGTCGTGGCTTGATACTACGGTTATTAGTATCTTGGGAGTTTTACATAAAAAGAAGTCATTTTCTTAAAAGGTTTAAGGAACGTGGTACTTGGGTTAAATTCCCGGATTTTCTTTTAAAATGACATGTAGTGCCTTAAGTAACTAAAATGAGAGGATGTACTAGAAATGTTATTAAGGAGTTAGGAGATATTCTTAACTTGCTTACGTTTACGTTATGATAAGCCGGTAACGCTTATGTTATGTATGACAGTCGGTTGTGCTGATTTATGTATTATTATAATTATTATTATTACTATTTATGCCATGGATTTGATATCCATGATGCGAGTGCGGCGCTTGTACTCATGCGGGCCCACAGGGTCCATGCGGGTGAAATAGTCTCATGCGGGTGAAATAGTCTCATGCGAGGCGGATGACCTCATGCGGGTGAAATAGTCTCATGCGGGTGAAATAGTCTCATGCGAGGTGATGACCTTATGCGGGTCCACGCGGGACCCGTGCGAGGTAACGATCCGGAGTAGGATTGCTTAATGATACTACGGGCGGGAGATCCTGTTTTGATCATGAGCCTCCTATTTTATGCAGTAAAATTTATACTTGTTACTCTCATTGTTAGTAAGGCACAGTGTACGGTATTTTTGACTATCTTCCATGACTCCAATTTATTTTAAACTTATGATATTATTACTGTATTTTCCAGTTTTACATACTTGGTACATATTGTGTACTGACCCCCTTCCAGAGGCTGCGTTCATGTCGCGAGTAAGGAAGCGGTGGTGGATCCTCATTCTTAGGATCCTTACTCAGTGTCGAGAGCTCCATTTCTCGGAGGCTCGACTTTAGTGCAGTTCTCTCCGGTGTTGTAGATATTTGTACATTCAGGGGCATGACGGGGCCCTGTCCCGTCATAGTGTTTACTCTTTCTTAGAGGTCTGTAGTCCTGTTATAGCTTGGGTGGTTAAGGATGTAACTGTTCAGTCTTGTTGTATTAGAGGTATCCATTTTGGGTTAGCCTGCTTATTTTATATATGGGTTCTTGTTGTGAGTTTATTTTCCGCTGGTTTTCTCTGATGTTGTATCACAAGGGTGCCCAGGATAAGGCACCAGTCACGGGTTCGTGGTCGGGTCGTGACAGCTTGCTTCAACCCATACAATGATTTCACTAGCTTACATACATTCTCTTGCTTGTGATCAAATCCTTGTGGCATCTTCATGTAAACCTCATCATTGAGATCACAATGCAAGAATGCATTATATACGTCCATTTGATATATGGACCATCCCTTTGAAGCAACAACTAATATGACTGTCCTGACTGTTACCATCTTGGCAACTAGTGAAAATGTGTCCTGATAGTCCACCCATTCCTTTTGGTTGTAACCTTTGGCTACTAGTCTTGCTTTGAACCTTTACACCTCACCATTTGCCTTATACTTGATCTTATAGACCCACTTGCATTCAATTGTTTTTTTATGGTCGGGTAAGTCAGTCACTTCTCATGTATGATTGTCTTCTAGAGCTTGCATTTCAATCTTCATAGCATCTAACCACCTATTATCCTTCACTGCCTCAGAGTAGGAAGTGGGCTCTTGTTCAGCTTCAATCCTGGAAATAAAGCATTGGTAACTTGTTATCAAACCAGTGTAATTGAGATTATCTGATAGAGGATATAAGCAAGTCTGAGTCTGTCTGCTCCCTGCAGCAGTTGGTCTGCTTACTACACCATCTGGAGATATGAAATCCTTCATATACACCTCACTAGTTTCTGTCCCTCCACTTTCCATAGGAGTTTGTTGAACCTGCTGGAAAATATCTTCTTCTGCACCAACTGGACCCTCATTGTTATCTGGGCTGTGTCTGATGTTATGATCAGTGTAACGCCCCTTTTTCAACCGGAGTCGGAAACGGGATTACCGCTACGCATGGTTTGATTCCTGAAATTGCATTTTTAGGAGTCGCCACCTAATTATTATAGTGAATTAGGACACTGAAAATGTAGCATAAAATACTACGAATGATCTCCATTTTTTAAGGTCTGCGAAACTATGTGAGATTCTAGGTAAGGGTTCTTTATTATCCTAAAGGGAAGGGGTTAGGCACCCTAAAGGATCCGCTAACTTGCGGTTATCCGTTCAAACTTAGGGTTAATTACTATATGTAAAAATACATGTTTTGGAAAGCATAAAATTTAAGAAAAGATGTTGCAGACATTTATTTGAAAGATGTATGCATATATTTGATAAAATTGCATGAGGTTTATTAAAAATGCACAAAAAATGGTTTATTGGGAATTTATATATTGCATGTAAAAATCAATCTTTTATGAAAATACATATTTGCATAACTTGATTTAAAACTGGGTTTTGCAATTGATAATAAAGAGGGCTTTTATTGCAAAAATTGGTTAGTCTTTAGGAGTTTAATGAAAATTGAAATCATATTATTTCTATAATATCAATGAAAAGGCTAAGTTATTTTTTTTAAAAGTTTTGAAAATGCATAACGGCCTAAAGATAGATTAAACTAGCGACACATTTTATTATTTAACTACCCGCCCCTAATAGTTCTAGGTCTAACTATTCTAAGCGTTGAATAATTATGCAAGTACAAATAATTAAATTATAATAAAGTAGAGTGGAGAATTAAGAGGCGATGACTAGGGCGGATGGCGATATCATTCACTATTTATTTTAAGGTTAGAGGCCGATGAATGCGAGAAGTGTGGTGTAAATCCTTTGCTTGACAAAGTCATGATGAGTCTCATGCGAGACTCTTGCCGCGCTCCGTCTGAAGTCATGTAAAAGAAAGAAAAAGAAAGGATTAGTATATGTTATGAACTTCGCCAAATAATAGATAAATAGTCAAAAACTTAGTGACAAAGTAGCGGAAAACCGATCGAAAAATAGCGAAACCCGATGGTGCGAAGTGAAATTGATCGAAAATGACCAAAAATCGATGCAAGCGATCAAGCGATAAATAACGGCTGAAATTCAGTCGAAAATGACCAAAATCGATCGTAAGCGATCAAAAACCGGCCTAACGGGGCTAAAATTCGATCGAAAATGACCAAAATCGATCGCGAAAGCGATCAAAAACCGACTAACGGGCTGAAATTGATCGAAATGACCAAAATCGGTCGCGAAAGCGATCAAAACCGAACTAACGGGCTGAAATTGATCCGTAGCGATCAAAAACCGGCAAATAACGGGGCTGAAATTCAGTCGAAAATGACCAAAATCGATCGCGAAATAGTCAAAACGATAAATAACGGGGCTGAAAATCAGTCGAAAATGACCAAAATCGATCCGAAACGATCGAAAACCAGACTTCGCGGGGCTGAAATTGATCGAAAATGACCAAAATCGATCCGTAAACGATAAAAAACCGACAAATAACGGGGCTGAAATTGATCGAAAATGACCAAAATCGGTCGCGAAGCGATAAAAAAACCCGACAAATAACGGGCTGAAATTCGATGCGAGAATGACCAACAACGATCATAAGCGGTCAAAGCGAGTGCAAATCGGTAACTTTGGCCTCATATCAACTAACACGCTTCCGTGGCGGTAACATACTCCATTAATGCAAAGATCATCACATAAAGATTATTCACCCATACATAAAAGACTTAAACTATCGTTTAGATATTATAGACATTAATTGAAACAAATGCATAGATTCCACAAGTTCAACTAGCACGGACATCGACATGGGATATGAACCTGATATTAAGCGTGTGAAGAGCGAGACCAGCGTTGAGATATCATTATTCTAATTATTTGGATCCGTGTTGATCATAGATCACATAAGAGAAACATGTAGCCTATATTACACGTGCGGTTAGGCTCATTTACCATATTCAAACCTAGATGTATTGTCAGAATATGTTGCGTATAAGCGATGGCGGCGACTTGGTAGATCGCGTAAAGATTCAAGAAACGATCATAATACTACCAATGAACTTAATAGACTCGGTGACCACATTCCTTTAGATATGTTTAAAGCAGTCCCAGCAGATCTAAATGATAAGCGATTAGGATAAAAGCAACAACGGTATATAATGAGATCGTCGGCTATATAATGCACGTTACACGACTCATTTTTTCATGTTCAAATATAGATACTTCACACATAGATAAACAAGCCATGGCCAGTTAAAATAACTCAAAACAAATTGGCATACTAATCGGTCATTCTATAGTCCTATTTCACTTACACCTCATATCAATCGTATCATGAATCATGGGAAAAACAAGCCCAACATTATAGAACATCCGCTTTATCGCGATATAATTTTCTGAACATGATGAAAACTTCGAGATTAATCGGGCTCGATAACGACTTAGAAAAATCAATAATGGCACGGACATATCAATATGCAACTGGTAAACTCAAGCGGCAAGCGACAACGACAAACACACAAGGATTCAAGAATAGTCGTAGTATAACGACAGCATAAAGCCCGAGCTAATAAGCTCAATGAACAAACAATGATCAAAGATGATGAATAAATTTGAAAAGTAATCAACATAATGTCAAAATTAACACTGACCAACAGTCATAAATTATGAACAAATTAAAAGAAAAACAGTAATTAATATAACTCGAATCACATAGACCATATAATACATATTAATCAAGCGGCGAATCATATTTTTAGAATCATATCGGCTAATCAGAATTATACAATGTATACTTCTATTTATTTATCTAACAGAAACCAAACATGCTTGAAACCATAACAACAAATCAAACACACCTGATTCATGGAATGCTTAAAAGAGATGAGAGAAAATCGAGCTTCTTGACCTTGGGCGTGAACCGAAGCGTTTGACGTCGATTCTACTCGAAGAATGTGTATGTGAGTGCGAATGAAGAAAACAAAGCTTAAGCGCAAGAATTCTAAAGCGAAGAAGCGAATAGAAGATATGCAAGATAGATTCCAATTTTGGTGTCCCTTCGATGAAGAGCGAAGAGTCTTTTATAGGTGAAAAATGGGGTTTGAATTCGAAAAAGAGGCATTAAAGGTCTGATTTTTGGATGATTCTTTGGTTGAATCATTTGGATTTAAGGGAATACAGGGCATGGGCGTGTCGGGTGACAGATAGGAGTAGTTGGACAGAGGTATGGGGAGGTTTTGTGGCGACAGGGGTGAAGTGAAAGGAATGAGACGTTGGAGGAGATGATGAGCGGGGGGTAGTCATTTGGTTTCTTGTCATCGATTTTGGTTGTTTTGTGTTAGGGATAGAAGAGGATGGGCTTTATGGGTGTGTTGAGGGAATGGTTTTGAAATTTGGCGAAAATAGGGTGGAGTCGGTTGGTGTGAAAGCGGTAATGGTATAGGGGTTATGGGCTGGGTAGTTATTTAGGTTGTGGGTTGTGGGCTGGTAAATTATGTAATTAGGTATTAGTTTTAGGAGTTTGTTTTAGGCAAAGATTAGTTAGTGGTAAATTAGGAATTAAAAATGTGATTAAATTAATTAGGTGATTTATTAATCTAAATTATTACAAAAATAAAGACGGGCGTGCTAATTAATTAGGGCTTAATATTTATAAGCGATCGTTATTAAAACTTATTTATTATGCGTATTTGAAGTTAAATTAAAAGCGAGCAGGGTTTAGACTATTATTAAATTATTTAAATGCTAAATGCAAATATGATATTAAGAATCGCCTAATGCTTTTATAAATGCGCTATTAAAAATGCATGTATTAGATTGAAATTAATTAAATTACAATTACGAAATTGCCTTGCTTTTAGTAAAAATGTGAATATTCTTTTAATCTGACGTCATTGCTAAATTATTATTTTATGTAGTTATTTATTTATTATCATTTAAGAATTATGTCGGGGCTTAAAATTAATAAATGCGGTGCGAGACCTAAAGTGTTTAGTCTTCACGTGAATCACGGTGCTTGTTAGTAATGTCGCTTATTTATGCATGTATTAATGTTTTATCATTGCATTTTGTTATAAGAATCATAAAAATTATTTTTACCAAATTAGTGTAATTTTATAGTTAAGAAGCGAGCAGGAGGGTCAAAATTGGGTGTCAACAACTTGTCCTCTTTGTATGGAGATGATGGAAGAGTCTTGAGACAAAGGCGTTGACTTAAAGCCAATTTTGTCTCGATCCTTAGAATTAAAATGTTGGGCGTTTAAGGCGGTGTATGAAATTCAAAATTTTGTCGGTGTCGAGTTATGGCGATGACTGGGCTACCGTGGTAAAACACCTAGGCGGTGATGCGGACTCAAAATTTGTCGGTGTCGAATTATGATGACAGGTTTTGTAACGCTAGAAAAACCAAAGCGGGAAGCGATTTAAAATTTGTCGATGTCGAATTATGATGACACTGGGGTCGTTAGCGTTGCGAGGATCTTTGGAGGAGAAGCGAATCGGCGTTCGGTACAAATTGCTTGGTTCGTAGTAAGAGGTAGTTCGCGTTGTGTTCTGTTAGGTATGCTAAGACTTAAACAAGCGATTAGTGCATGCTTATTAAGGCAAATGATAACGCGTGAATTTATAAGCCGTATAGCGTTTGAGTATAAAAATGCTATCTGCGAAAATGTGATGCGTCGCCAAATCTTTGTGATTTCGCCGCTTGCGCAGCGTTGCGGTTGTGAATGCGGATATGTTGTCCTTGTTGCAATTGCCGCTTGTAGACTAAAGCTCGAAAGAGTTAGTGCATGCGCTAAAACGAGTAATAAAGCATGAATAAGAAATGCAATTTTTGAGAGTAGATGAATTGTCCTTGCGTAGATGTGATATCGATGACGTCGTTTTGGGCATGGCATCGTCTTTGGACTTGTTGTGTTGATAACGTCGTTGCACTGGGCGTCTTCTTTCTTTGGCGTCGTTGCGTGAAGCGCAATCTTGATGGTGTCGTTGCTGAACAATCGCGATCGCGTCGTTGCACGGGCGTTCTTCTTTGGCGTCGTTGCGTAGGCCAATCTTGATGGTGTCGTTGCTGGACACAATCGCGATAACGTCGTTACTGGGCGTATTCTTTGTTGGCGTCGTTGCGTAAACGCATGATGTTGATGGTGTCGTTACTGGACCTGATGTTGATAACGTCGTTACTGGGCGTATTGTTGATGGCGTCGTTGCGTAAACGCAATGTTGATGATGTCGTTACTGAACCGCAATCGCGATAACGTCGTTACTGGGCGTATTATTCTTTGGCGTCGTTGCGTAAACCTTAATGATGGTGTCGTTACTGAACCTGATGTTGATCTTGTCGTTACTGGGCGTATTATTCTTTGGCGTCGTTGCGTAAACGCAATCTTGATGGTGTCGTTACTGGACCTGATATTGATAACGTCGTTACTGGGCGTATTCTTCTTTGGCGTCGTTGCGTAAACGCAATCTTGATGGTGTCGTTACTGGACCGCAATCGCGTCGCGTCGTTACTGGGCGTATTCTTCTTTGGCGTCGTTGCGTAGGCCAATCTTGATGGTGTCGTTGCACTGAACCTGATGTTGATAACGTCGTTACTGGGCGTATTCTGCTGGCGTCGTTGCGTGAAGCGTAATCTTGATGGTGTCGTTGCACTGGACACAATCGCGATGCGTCGTTGCACTGGGCGTATTCTTCTTTGGCGTTATTGCGTAAAGCGCAATCTTGATGGTGTCGTTGCACGGACCTGATGTTGATAACGTCGTTGCACGGGCGTATTCTTTCGGCGTCGTTGCGTAGGCGCAATCTTGATGGTGTCGTTGCACGGACGCAATCTTGATAACGTCGTTGCACTGGGCGTATTCTTCTTGGCGTCGTTGCGTAGACATAATGTTGATCGCGTCGTTGCGTAAGCGTTATATGGATGTCGTTGTGCGGATGTAATAAAGTGATTTCGACACGGTGGGCGGTCTTATGATGAAGTTACATGCCTAATATAAGCGAAAAATGATTAGAGTTGTAAAATGATTGAGAAATGCGGATGAGTGGCCCATGAGCCAAATGGCGTCTTGATAGGCAGCGTGCGATTATGGCTTTGGTGGCATTGCTATGTGAAACTTCACAAAATAAAAGATAGATGTAATAAGTAGTGTTATAGATATGCAAAAATGAATGAATGAGAATAAGAATGTGGCCTGTGGTAGAAATTGCTATCTGAAAATCTCCTCAGCGTCGTCAAATTTTCAGCCCGCATTATGTTACCATTATGCGGCTTTAAGTATTTGGCTACGAGGCGTAGTTGATCGTTAATGTCGCTACGCCTGCTGCGTTCCTTCCGCCTCATTAATATGAAGAAACACGCTCGAAAGAAAATTTGTGAGTTACGGGGATCGGTTCGTATTGACTTTCTTTGTCTTGATCCTTTACGTCAGTGCACCGATTTGTTCGGACTGTAACCCTGTCGACCTCTTTGAGATGTTTAGTAGTGTTCAAGCATTTTCCAAAGCGAAATATTTTCATGAAGTATGCTGAAAACATCTTTTAGAAATAAACATTTATATGATATGCGTTAAAAATGTAAAAGTTTAAATCGAATTTGCGAATATGACACGTATTTTGACCAAGCGAACATCTTTTGGAGTCCTTGTTATGGTCTTCATGGTGCGCAAAATTGCCTCGGTTCGTTATGTAGTGCGTGGGCGGAACTTAACTTCGCGAGAATTGCTCATATCGCCTTTGGAATAACCAAACACCTTTTGTTGCGTGAGACGAATGGGAAGATTCTAACGGTGTGGCCAAAGCGGATTTAGGCGCTACGTATCCCGAGAATCGGTCATGGCGTAGTTCATTACAAGCGGAATTGGGTAAAATTCTAAAAGTGGGACGAAGCCGATATGGCGCCTACGTATCACTTGAGGAATCGGTCATGCGTAGTTGATTACAAGTAAAGTGCTTACAATTTGCGTGGCGAGACCATATGGGCTCTGTCGTATCAGCAGGAATGCGGCTTTTCTGATGTAAAGGGGATTACATGGAAAACAACTACTCTGAGCGTAATATCTCTTGCTGCATCTGCGTTGATAGCTTTAGGCCGTACGCCATCCGTCTCGGCTAAGATTAGAGCCACTCGGCAATATTCGATGAACCGTATAGGCCGCGCGATTAGGTGCGAACTTTCCTTTAGCTTCACTTTGATTCGGAAATATCGTTTCAAAACCAATTGTCGGCGAATAACCTTGGCCTTACTCTCTTGTTAAAAGCTCTAGCCGTTACGTTACGATAAAGTGCCCGGTGATTGCATTGACCTTTTCGTCAATCAGCGTCATTTGCTCATGGCGATCTGTATCCGTTCGGCCGCTCGGCTTCGGCTTCTCGGATGATTCTCAGCGATGGTATTTCCACCTCTGCTGGTATACGACTACATTCCATACACGGAAGATCTGGCGTTGCCGGTGAAGTCGGATTGTGGTGCGATAACGAAAGTGCAAAAGGCAAATTCTCACGCGATGTTTGTAGTTCTTGATCATCTTGCGCAATATCCTCTTGATGTTCTTGTTGGCTGCCTCTCTTGCTCCGTTCGTCGAGGCCGATGGGAGTGGAATTACGGTGAGTGATCTTAAAATTTCCACATATCCGCGCGTCGAGTTGTTGTTGAGGTTGGTTAGTTGTCGGTCCTGTCGATTCGGGAATCCCAAATCGGCAAATGATGTTGTTGCGACGAAGTCGACCACCACCTTTGTCAGCGATGCGTGTGATGATCTTACCCGTTTAGTGAAATAGTCAATTGCTACGAGGATGAATCGTGCCCGTTTGAAGCGGCGGGTTCGATAGGGCGATGGCATCCGTGCCCCAATGCGAATGGCGGGAGAACTTCGTTACATTAAGTTCATTTGGAGGTACTCGAATCAAATCTCAGTGAATCGGCATTGCAGCATTTACGCCAAAGCGGATCTGATCTGTTTCCATCGTCATCAAAAATAACACCTTTCGCGAATCTTTCGCCAAAGTGAAGCGTTCGTATGAGGCCAGCGTGTCCTCAGTGTATCTCTTCTACTAGCTTGCTCGCCTCTTGAGCATCGACACGTCTCGATAAGCCCGGATCTGGAGTCCCCGGTACCTGATTTCCCGTTCAAAAGAAATGGTTTGCTAGTCTTGAAGTGTTTTCTTACGGATGTTGGTTATGCATACGGATATTCTCGCTTTGAGGTACCTTTTGATGTCGTGGTACCGTGGATTGCGTCTGTTTCTTCGTCTATATGGGAGCGATAAGCGGCTGCTCGGCCACGCTCATGTGATTGGATCGATGTAATTCTTGTCAGGATCTTTGAATCATGGAGGATAAGGTTGCCAATCGTCGGCCAATTCGTTACGGATCCTCGGAACATGCCTAAATTCTATGTGGTGAACCTCTTACGTAATTCCTTCCGCCAAAGCGGTAGGGAAGTATCTTACGTATTCTTGGTTGCCCGTTACTTTGTACACGATGGATCGGTGAGTGCGAATCACCTATGACGGCCACTCTTGTATGTCGTATCTACGGCCGTTCGAGCCACAATATGCAAGCCGTAATACGCCATATTGTTGGTGCATGGAAATCGAGCTTAGCGGAGATCGGATAATCTTGACTGTTTACGAAATCAAAGCGCTCCAATCTGACTCGCTTTTGAAATTTGCGCTCCGTGAAAAACATTCTCGGCGGGTAAACCTGCGAGATATCTTCTCGACAAGCAATACCTCTTCATCGGAAAATAGGTTGAAGGGCTCGTACTCTCATCGGCCAGGGTTCGGCAAGATGATCGGCTAATGCACTGTCCTTTTATGGCTTCTGCGTGGCGTGAAGCGATGTCAAACTCGCTCGGCATAATTTGCCATTTCGCTAGTTTTCCGGTGGGCATGGGCTTACGAAGGATATACTTAAGCGGATCCGTCCTCGAAATAAGATAAGTAGTGTATCTTTGACGGATAATGTGCGAACTTTTGGCGACCAGTTAATGCGCGACAAATGCGTTCAGTGAGTGTAGCGGGCCGTATATTGTGAACTTCTTACCGAATAGTATATGGCACGCTCCTTTTCCACTGTTTCATCGCGTTGCCCCACGCGTCAAAGCATTTTCTAATCTGAGACAAATAGAGTAGCAAAGGTCTCCGGTTACGGCGGTACTAGAAGCGGCGGATTAGAAAGGTATTCTTTGATTACGTCAAAGCTTTGTTGACAATCGGTTGTCCGTTTGGTATTGCATCCTTTTCAACAATTTGAATATCGGCTCGCGTATCACGGTGGCGGGCTATGAACCTGTGATGTAGTTGAGGCGACGAGAAGCTCATCGCGTCCTTTTTGCTTTTTGGAGGGTAACTCTTGGATGGCTTTTATTTCGAGGTCGGCTCAATCCTCTTCTACTCACTATAAAACCCAATGACTTCCGGTAGCGCGAAATGCACACTGCGGGATTGATTTGAGTTATCTTGTCTTGTAGCTCGAAGAACCTCTTGAGTTTGCGAATGGCCTCGCTTCGTGATTTGATGATGGCGTCGTCGCATAGACCTCGATTTCCTTATGGATCATGTCATGGAAGATGGTAGTCATGGCTCTCATGTAGGTAGCGCTGCGTTCTTGAGGCGAGCGGCGTTACTCGATAATAGTACACCACGCGGGGTAGTGAATCTTGTCTTTCTGCGTCCTCTTACGCGTAAGGATCGATGATAACGTAAGCGATCGACGAGCGGCGTAGTTCATGCTTCGCACAATTGTCGATGAGTATATGAATGTTTGGAAGAGGAAAGTCATCGCCGGGCTAGCTCTGTTGAGGTCCACGTAATCGCGCGACTCGGACTTTCCCATCTTTCTTCTTCTTTCTGCACGATATTTGCTAACCAAGTAGGATCTTTGCAACTCGAATTACCTTAGCGTCGAGCTGTTTAGACACCTCCTCTTTGACTTTCAAACTCGTATACGGTTTGATCTTTCTCGGCCTTTGTTTCACGGGGATAGGATGGCTCGATAGGCAGCTTTGTGTGCGGCGATGTCAGTACTCAAACTGGCGTATCCTCGTATGACCGGACAAACACGTCGGTGTATTGTTTGAGAGCTCAATCAACTCTTTCTTACGTGTGGCGTTTAGGTGGCGGCGACTCTAGTCTCTTTCACAATTCCCTCATCGCTAGGTTTATTAACTCTGTTTCTTCCAAATTTGGTTTAGGCACATTCTCGAAGTTTTCGACTCTCGGCTAAGTTACGATTGCGGACGTTCCTCTTGTTCCCGGGGTTATGCTCGCCATTTGAACTTTGTTCGTTAGTCTCATTACATGTCATATTCGCATTATCAGCGGGTTTATTAATATGATGTTTGAAAGAAAAATGCTTAAAGAATTTAATTTAACACAAGCAAAATCTTTTAAAGCGCAAAAATATCACGGAATTTATGATGAAAGTAAAATTTGAGATTAAAAACATATTAAGAAACATAAATGCATGTCTGTTTTCTTTCTAGATAAAGAGTCACATTGCTAGAACTAATCATAAATTCTACCAAGCACCGGGCGGTCGGGCGAGTGCAAGTCGATTATTCGGTGTATCCATGCTCTGCGTCCCAAATGGTGAGCTCCGCCTAAGTGATCTCTGCGATCATACAACGATCGCCTCATCTTCACTATGAGCAGTTACGGAACCTGCTGCAAGATCATGCGGGTCATCTTCTCGGATCCCGGATGGTGTAGGCTTTGACGAATGGTGACTCGGGCGGAATAGGCGCGGCGAGGAATGTATCCCTTTTAGGAGGTTGCGTCGCCAAATCCCGAGTGGTGGTACCCCAAACCAAAAGTGTCGCTTCCCAAACAATGGATAGGCTCTGTGATTCCTTCATCTGGATCGAGACATAGGGCTCGTACCCGTTTCTTAGCATTTCTTGGCCACCGTTGTGAGAGAAGCGTGGCAGCGCCACGACCTACTTGGCGCTCGATCTCATTAACATGAAAAATCGAGCCATCCAGCTGTTTCACGTCCTCTACATGGCGAGGCTGCATGTCGGTGGTGCTTCCTTTTATCTCGAAATACTACGGCTACGGTGATTCCATATAAACTTTGAAGCGATGCAGGTGGGCGGATTGCACGACCTCGTGGATCCATGGCCTTCCTATCAGCGGTTGTAACATGTAGCAATATTCAACGCGAAACTCCACGGCGAGTGCGGGCCGTCAGCGGCGTGAGGTCGATTTCGCCCGACTCCTATGGACTCGTCGAAACCCTTGACCCTGATATTACTTTTACGAATCTTCTGGCAATCTTTCCCCAATTTCAGTAGCGTCGTCATGGGACAAATGTTGACAACCGAGCCTCCATCAATCAGCACTGTTGAAACAATCTTGTCTGCGACTTGGATAGTGATATTGATGCGAGTTGTGTGCACGCCACCAGCAGTAACTCATCATCGTGAAAGGCGATTCTGCGGGCCTCTAGTACTTGTCAGGCTAAAGGCGCTAAGTTCTCGTCATTGTACCCTGGGCGTATCGTCCTTGAATACCTCCGTTAATGCGATCTGTGTGAGGCGTAATTCGTTAACGGTGAAAATAGAGATATCTGTTGCGTTTTCTTTAAGCGCTCTGACGAATACTCTTTGGTGGGCATCTTCCTCCAAAACTCCTCGACTTGACCTGCATCACGGGTTTCTTTGCGGTACCTCTT
Source organism: Przewalskia tangutica (assembly GCA_029844215.1). Lineage (NCBI taxonomy): Eukaryota > Viridiplantae > Streptophyta > Magnoliopsida > Solanales > Solanaceae > Przewalskia > Przewalskia tangutica. The sequence goes on from CM056732.1 coordinate 3,670,570, forward strand.
TGTTTGTCTCAGTGTGTAATACCTCACGATCTGGTTATACTGCGGTGACTCATGACTCGCTTCCATTTTCTCCGTGATCCACTTTGATTTGTGGCCCTTCTGGCGTCGAGCAAGCGTGATTGAACCACTTATGTCTGGCGGTGCCCTTACAACTCAAATCTCGCTTTTCGAGGATCGGTGGCGAGCGAAAGCGAAGGTTCGCTCTTCCTTCACTTGAATGGCCGGGATGGTTCCTCGAAGTTATATTCTCATCTAGGGTTATCAAGTGCACATTGGCATTGCCGTGGTTTGGCAGGATTATCAATGCGTTTGGGGCGAGATCCTTCACCAATTACTCCTGCTTTGATCAACGCCGATTTTGTCCACGAGGTGTAGCAACTTCGGTGTCATGCCAGGCTATCAGTAATCGCACAACACTTATTCTCATCATACCATCTTGGGATAGGGCTAGAATCCTCCACGAATTGGTTGGATCGAGCACTGACTCGCGACCTTCGTATATCCGGGTATGGGTTGACCCGGTGGGAGTGCGGGTTTTGGATGGTCTCCTTCAAAATTCGTGTTTGGTCTGGGCGCATTGGGTGCTCTATGTTGTTGGCGGGCTTGATGGGCGGGTTGATGCGGGGTCGGATAAATGGGTGCTTGGGAAGCGTTATATATAGGTTGTGTGTGGTAGTTGGGGTGTGGGGCAGGTGTATAGTGAGGTGTGAAGTTTTGCCGCTTGGGTGGTAGCATGGGGTTTGATAGGATGAGTTTTGGTATGTTATGAATGCTTGAGTTTACGTTCTTGTATGAACATGGAAGGGAGATCTCTCTTTCTTCGCTGCGAAGTACCGATCGTCCACTGGTGAATCGCCTTGTTGGTACTGCAATCTTTGTCGATTCGTAATCTGCTGTCTTAATACCTTCTTCTACGAAGTCGCCCATTCTGACAACCACGCAAAATTCCGCCCGATGGCGCTTATCATCCGCTCATAGTAGGTTGCGTCCTTCAGAGATTATGCGAATAGTGTGGTCGTCTCACTCACCACGCGGTGGTGCACTTTGCCGCTGAACGCCACCTCATGGCGTACTCGAAAGTCTCGTAGACTTTTTCTCTAACTTCATTAGATAAAATCTATCCACACGGTTCAAGTGTTGAACGAATCGCTCCACAAAGTCTTGGGCAGCGCATTCCGGTATGCCATTTTCGCGGATCTGGTGGTGTACGATCTAGTCTCGCGGTCAAACTTGAATGAACAATTTCATAATGGCTGCCGTTCTTCCTACTCGATTAGCTTGTCGCAATATGACCTCAAGTGTGCGCGGATTCCTTTCCCGTCAAATAGATCGAACTTGAGACTTTGTATCCCAGCGGACTCGGCATCGGGATGCAAAGATCTTCGTAGTCTAGTCCTTCGTGACCTTTATCCGATCGCGTACCACGACGCTTCTTCATTGTGAATCTCTCGCTACGTCCTCGTCCATTTGGCTCGGACTTCCTTTCCATTTCTTCGTAATGATCCGCTGGTGAAGTGCGAGGGCGGTAAAAGGCGGGTTTCTGTTGTGTAAGTTAGGTATGCAGGTTGTTTCTTTGAAGTGGTAATGGGTATGGTGTGCGGTATTGGTCGGCTTGGCGATTAGGGTGATTGTGGGAAGTAAGTAGGTGGGAGGTACATGGGTAGTAGGAGGATCATTTTGAAGGTGGGGTTGATGATTGGTAGGGCGAGGCGGTTTGGTAATGGCGGTCTTTGTGGGAGTTTGGGAGATATGTGGTGGTGGAGTCGCTCTGGATGGTTTGAGGTAGTGGCCCTTTGCTCGCATGGGGTATTCAAACTAATGGATAGGTTGGTCGATTCAGTAGCCTCTCCATCTCAACTGCATATCGACAATTTGTCAGCGTATGCAATACATTCTTCGTGGTGTCATTCCTCTCTCACGAAGTTTGTTTTACCGAGAATAATTCCCAAACCATTTGGCTCGACGCCCGAGCGGTCATATCATCATTTCTTGCCTTGGACTGGTAAAGTGTGGATGCTCAGACATTGTTGAGTCAAATCTGAACCGACCTTTGGGGAAGATGATAAATCTTTCTAAAAATGCAACAAGCGGTGTTAGCGTAATTTGCGGTGCGTAGCGGATATATTGCACATAGCACGTTCAAGCGTTTTCTAACATGCGGGACCTCTTTATGCGGTAAGCCTAAGCGTCACATATGCAAGATCATGATAATAAAAATCCAAGCCTTTAGATTGATATGCTTTAGTCGGAAAAAGTTGCAATTTATAACAATAATACATCAAAAGCCTATAACTAAATTGCCGACGCGCGGTGAAGCTCGAGGTTTTCTTTGGTATAACCTGCTGTTCCAAGTATCGCATCGCATTGTGCATTAGGGCCCACATGCGGGGTGATGACCTTCTCCTCGAGTTGATTATCCTCATTCTGTTCTTGCAAAGAATGTCCTCAGCGCCTTGCTCCTTCCGAACTATATTCCATGCGATCTAGAAACCATGCTTGATACTGCAGGAGACCTCGCTGTCCTTCCCAACTTCCACTTGGTCAATATGATGCCATTCATAAAGGATCTGCTTGGCCGAGCGATGAATTCTGGTCGAATTGAATTTGAGGCTCTCGTATCGGCTATGAGAGGATTACTTGCGTATGGCCAAGCCGAGTACGGCGTAGTGGGCATATGGTTGTAGTCCCTTTAGACCTATAAGTGCGATATAATACAATCCCTTATGTCTCAAGTAGACCTTTGACCATGTGAAGCAATGGATACTTCCATTGAACCCGATCACTGCGGGATGCTAAGTACTTGTACCCGATCCTGCGGCCGATGGTGACACATAACGCTTTGTTCTTTCGTAAAAGTGGAGATCTTGTTGTCATGTGTGACATACATCAGTCATGTTTGAGCGATAAAAATGTTCTATTGCCCACATCGCAAAATGAGATTCACGCTTCGAAGAAGCTTGATTCACCTCTTCGCATCTATTCAAAGCTCTAAATAGTTACGCGAGATCATGGGCGTCAGTGAGTCGTTTGCCACCAACGTCATCGAACAACGCTCTAACCATCGAACATATGCATGTCTTGATCCTTCCATGCTCGGCGAAATAAAAGAATCCTAGGAAAGCCATAGCAAATGCAATAGGGCGTCTAACTCTCGATGGTGCGGTGCGAAAATTCATTTTAAACAACTTGTATCCGTCTCGCAACCATATCTCTCGTACAAGTAGTCTAAAAACCCAATTATTTTCAAAGCAACGCGATTCTGCAGTGTTCTTTAAACCCGAATAACGGAGGAGCTTTTTCCGGTGGCCATGCGGAATAAGCGGTTTTCTGCCGTGACATGCTAAAGCGATAAAGTAAGTGACTTCTTCTAAGGTGGGGTTATCTGAAATCCACGAATTTGAAGGTAACTCGTCCGGTCCCAAAATGGATTAATGCTCGACGAATCTTGATCGGAGAGATGTCGATTAATGAGGTGAGGCATCGACCTCCTACGATTTCCATCGACTACCTAAGTCGAATTTTGACCACCGTGTCCTCGATTTGCTCGAATCCCATTCACCATTCGATCGAGGATAGGTTCCATCTAAAAGAAATAATACAAAATGAGTATGCATTTTCCCACTTTAGGCATTTCAACTTGGCTTGGTTTTGTTTATCATGACTATGCAACACATAATATGCTTTTGGGCGCAGGTTATAATAACCGTTGACGATTTGTGTCTTCCTAATTGTGGTGTCAATGCCAAGGATTGATCCACCTAGGTAAATGCATGCCTTAAAAAGGTGGTATAGCTCTATCTTAAGTTTCTAAGATTTGGTTTTTCTAGACGCTTGAGTTCCGGCGCGACAACTCGAGTGAGAAAGGCTACGGTGATCGACGAACCGATCTAACTCGCGCGGCGCCAACTCTCCTAAAATTTGGATATTTTGAAAGAAATTTGCGGGTGCGAAAGCACACCAACGCGAGTGTGTGATTGTGTGAATTTTCAGTGGAAGAAATATGGCGGAATGTCGGTTTAAGGAAAGCGGTAACAAATAGCGATTAATACAATATGCAAATATTTATATGTAAAGTAGAATAATTTAGACAAAACATAAAAGCAAATGAATGTAAAACACAGAAGAAGCATTTTTAAGCGGATAAGAAAAATAAAGCACGAATTAACCTATGTTTGTTATGGTTAAGAACCTAAATATCCCGATGGAGTCGCAAATACATGCGCCTTTTTCAGCGGAGTCGGAGCGGGATTACCGCTACGCATGGTTTGATTCTGAAATTGCATTTTTAGGAGTCGCCACCTAATTATTATAGTGAATTAGGACCTGAAAAATGTAGCATAAAATACTACGAATGATCTCCATTTTTTAAGGTCTGCGAAACTATGTGAGATTCTAGGTAAGGGTTCTTTATTATCCTAAAGGGAAGGGGTTAGGCACCCTAAAGGATCCGCTAACTTGCGGTTATCCGTTCAAACTTAGGGTTAATTACTATATGTAAAAATACATGTTTTGGAAAGCATAAAATTTAAGAAAAGATGTTGCAGACATTTATTTGAAAGATGTATGCATATATTTGATAAAATTGCATGAGGTTTATTAAAAATGCACAAAAAATGGTTTATTGGGAATTTATATATTGCATGTAAAAATCAATCTTTTATGGAAATACATATTTGCATAACTTGATTTAAAACTGGGTTTTGCAATTGATAATAAAGAGGGCTTTTATTGCAAAAATTGGTTAGTCTTTAGGAGTTTAATGAAAATTGAAATCATATTATTTCTATAATATCAATGAAAAGGCTAAGTTATTTTTAAAAAAGTTTTGAAAATGCATAACGGCCTAAAGATAGATTAAACTAGCGACACATTTTATTATTTAACTACCCGCTAATAGTTCTAGTCTAACTATTCTAAGCGTTCAATAATTATGCAAGTACAAATAATTAAATTATAATAAAGTAGTGGCGAATTAAGCGAATGATGACTAGGACGGATGGCGATATCATTCCGCCTATTTATTTTAAGGTTAGACCAGATGAATGCGAGAAGTGTGGTAAATCCTTTGCTTGACAAAGTCGTGATGAGTCTCATGCGAGACTCTTGTCGCTCCGTCTGCAAGTCATGTAAAAGAAAGAAAAAGAAAAGGATTAGTATATGTTATGAACTTAGCCAAATAATAGATAAATAGTCAAAAACTTAGTGACAAAGTAGCGAAAAGATCGAAAAATAGCGAAACGAAGTGAAATTCGAAATTGATCGAAAATGACCAAAAATCGATGCAAAAGCGATAAATAAGAATAATGTGGCTGAAATTCGGTCGAAAATGACCAAAATCGATCACAAACGATCAAAACCAAGAACTAACGGGCTAAAATTGATCGAAAATGACCAAAATCGATCGAAATGATAAAAACAAGAACTAATCTGGGCTGAAATTCGATCGAAATGACCAAAATCGATCATGAAATACTCAAAAAAAGCAACTAACTGGCTGAAATTCGATCTAAATACTAAAACGAAGAAATAACGGGCTGAAATTCGATCAAAATGACCAAAATCATCCACGAAATAGTCAAAAACGATAAATAACGGGGCTGAAAATCAGTCGAAAATGACCAAAATCGATCCATGAAACAAAGAAAACCAGCAACTAACTGGGGCTGAAATTCCGAAAATGACCAAAATCGATCCGAAAACTTGAAAAAAAAGAAATAACGGGCTGAAATTCAGTCAAAATGACCAAAATCAGCGAAACGATAAAAAAAACCAGAAATAACTGGTGAAATTCGATCGAGAATGACCAACATCGGTCATAAACGATCAAAAGCGGGTGCAAATCAGTAACTTTGGTCTCATATCAACTAACAACCTTCTCATGACAGGTAACATACTCCCGCTAATGCACAAAGATCATCACATAAAGATTATTCACCCATACATAAAAGACTTAAACTATCATTTAGATATTATAGACATTAATTGAAACAAATGCATAGATTCCACAAGTTCAACTAGCACACCAGACATCTGACATGGGATATGAACACAATATTAAGCATGTGAAGAGCCAAGACCAACGTTGAGATACGTTATTCTAATTATTTGGATCGTGTTGATCATAGATCACATAAGAGAAACATGTAGCCTATATTACGTGCGGTTAGGCTCGTTTACCATATTCAAACCTAGATGTATTGTCCGAATATGTCATGACTATAAGCGATGGCGGCGACTTGGTAGACACGCGTAAAGATTCAAGAACGATCATAATACTACCAATGAACTTAATAGACTCATGACCCACATTCCTTTAGATATGTTTAAAACAGTCCCAGCAGATCTAAATGATAAGCGATTAGGATAAAAGCAACAACCAGTATATAATGAGATCGTACAGCCTATATAATGCACATTACACGACTCATTTTTTTCATGTTCAAATATAGATACTTCCAACACATAGATAAACAAGCCATGACCGTTAAAATAACTCAAAACAAATTGGCATACTAATCAGTCATTCTATAGTCCTATTTCAACTTACACCTCATATCAATCTGTATCATGAATCATGGGAAAAACAAGCCCAACATTATAGAACATCCCTTTATCGCGATATAATTTTTACTGAACATGATGAAAACTCGAGATTAATCAGGCTCGATAACGACTTAGAAAAATCAATAATGGCACGACATATCAATATGCAACTGGTAAACTCAAGCGACAAGCGACAACTTGACAAACACACTTAAGGATTCAAGAATAGTCGTAGTATAACGATACACATAAAGCGAGCTAATAAGCTCCAAAGACAAACCAAGAATAAAGATGATGAATAAATTTGAAAAGTAATCAACATAATGTCAAAATTAACACTGACCAACAGTCATAAATTATGAACAAATTAAAAGAAAAACAGTAATTAATATAACTCGAATCACATAGACCATATAATACATATTAATCAAGCGACGAATCATATTTTTAGAATCATATCGGCTAATCAGAATTATACAATGTATACTTCTATTTATTTATCTAACAGAAACCAAACATGCTTGAAACCCTTAACAACAAATCAAACACACACAGATTCATGGAATGCTTAAAAGAGATGAGAGAAAATCGAGCTTACTGACCTTCTTCGGGCAGCGAACCGAGGCGCGTTTCGACCCGTCGATTCTACTCGAAGAATGTGTATGTGGGTGCGAATGAAGAAAACAAAGCTTAAACGCAAGAATTCTAAAGCGAAGAACGAATAGAAGATATGCAAGATAGATTCCAATTTTCGGGTGTCCCCTTCCAATGAAGAACGAAGGGGTCTTTTATAGGTGAAAAATGGGGTTTGAATTCGAAAAAGAGCTGTTAAAGGTCTGATTTTTTGGATGATTTGCTGGTTCGAATCGCTGGATTTAAGGGAATGCAGGGCATGGGCGTGTCGGGTGACAGAGAGGAGTAGTTGGACAGAGGTATGGGGAGGTTTTGTGGCGACAGGGGTGAAGTGAAAGGAATGAGACGTTGGAGGAGATGATAGACAGGGGTAGGTCGCTGGTTTCTTGTCATCTGATTTTGGTTGTTTTGTGTTAGGGATAGAAGAGGGGATGGGCTTTATGGGTGTGTTGAGGGAATGGTTTTGAAATTTTGGCGAAAATAGGTGGAGTCGGTTGGTGTGAATTTGCGGTAATGGTATAGGGGTTATGGGCTGGGTAGTTATTTAGGTTGTGGGTTGTGGGCTGGTAAATTATGTAATTAGGTATTAGTTTTAGGAGTTTGTTTTAGGCAAAGATTAGTTAGTGGTAAATTAGGAATTAAAAATGTGATTAAATTAATTAGGTGATTTATTAATCTAAATTATTACAAAAATAAAGACGGGCGTGCTAATTAATTAGGGCTTAATATTTATAAAGCGATGTCGTTATTAAAACTTATTTATTATGCGTATTTCGCGAAGTTAAATTAAAACTGAACGGGGTTTAGACTATTATTAAATTATTTAAATGCTAAATGCAAATATGATATTAAGGACTGCCTAATGCTTTTATAAATGCGACGCTATTAAAAATGCATGTATTAGATTGAAATTAATTAAATTACGAATTACGAAATTGCCTTGCTTTTAGTAAAAAATGTGAATATTCTTTTTAATACGACGTCATTGCTAAATTATTATTTTATGTAGTTATTTATTTATTATCATTTAAGAATTATGTCAGGGCTTAAAATTAATAAATGCGGGCGCGAGACCTAAAGTGTTTAGTCTTCTACGTAAGATGCGGTGCTTGTTAGTAATCGTTTATTTATGCATGTATTAATGTTTTATCGCTGCATTTTGTTATAAGAATCATAAAAAAATATTTTTACCAAATTAGTGTAATTTTATAGTTAAGAACTGAACGGGAGGGTCAAAATTGGGTGTCAACAATCAGATTTCTTCTCCTGTTGGAATGGAATGATATCTTCATAGAATGTGACATCTCTGCTCACAAATAAAACATTAGTAGTTAGATTTAGTAATTTGTATCCCTTTTGCTTGGCTGAATATCCAAGCATCAGTGACTTGACAACTCTAGTATCAAACTTATCAGGCTTCACTAAATTTGTTGCATAGCAAAGACATCTAATAACTCTCAGGTGAGACAGAGTTGGGGCAGTCTTGTATAATTTCTCATATGGTGAAATGTTTCCTAGTACCACAGAAGGTATCATGTTTATGATATATATATAACTGCTTCTACCTCTATCCTCTCTCTTTCTATCATCAAAGAATCAATCTCGTAGCCTAGCTACGTAGCAAGCTCGTGTTCGTTTTGGCTCCCGAGTGAGAACGATAAATAGGCGATGCACCGGATTTCAGGTTCGATAGTCATTGAACTGCCGAAACCACGAGCCACTATGCTCCAGGCTTTTTTGAAGAAACCTGCACTGAAGCCTTATTTCCTTAGAATCTTATGTTATATATGTCGAACCAACCGAACGAGACTTTAGATTCTCCCCAGAACCTAGCTGGTAATTTACTTTGGAACTTGAATGACCCTTGCAATTTCTAGGATGTGTCTATGCCTTCTCTTCACAACTTCATTCTGTTGAGGTCTATAAGGACAAAAACACTAATGTATGATCCCTAGTTGTGTAAACAACTCCTTACAGGAGCTATTAATAAACTCTGAGCCATTATCAGACCTTACACTTTTAACAGAAGCATTAAACTATGTCTTAACTAGCAAACATAGCTCTTTAAGCAGAGTTGCAACATCAGATTTAATATGCATAAGAAACATCCATGTCCATCGAGTACAATCATCTACCACAGTTAGAAAATACCTCATACCACTATAGGTAGGAACTTTGTATGGTCCCCAAAACTAGATTTATTTTTTAAAGCACTTATTTTCCTAAGCACACTCATTGGCACATGTCCTAATCTCATATGCAAAAGATCTTTCTTCAACTCCACTGCAGTGATTGTTGACAGACGTGCTTGTGCTCCCATCCAACTGTTGTTCTGCCCTCATGTGGATTTCAGTATATAGAGACCATCCACCTCTCTACCAATCTCCTTCATCTTCCCAGTTAAGAGATCCTGTAGTACAAAGAAATCAGGAAAGAACCTTGCACTACAATTTAATTCCTTGGTCAATTTTGATACTGAAAGCAAGTTAAACTTAAAATTTGGCACACAAAGGACATGTTTTATGAGTTCACCTCCTGTCAACCTGCAATCTCCAATTTGTGTGATTGAAACAATGCCTCCATTAGGCAATTGAACGTCCTGGATTCTTTGCTACATCAAGTGTCTCAATCATGTTTTTATCTTTAACCATATGATCAGTGGCTCGTGAATCCACTATCCAAGGATCAGTGTTATTCTTACCAGTACATTTACCTGCCATATGTACTTTAGCTGCCACAACATTATCTGGTCCTTACCCATTGTTCTGATTCAAGACTCGTAATGACCATCACATTCTCTAGCTTGTCTGGAGTGCATGATTTTAGTATGTACTGAAGCTGCTCTTGTTGATATGGAGAAAGTTGAGAACCTCCTCATCCATAACATCCCTGATTGAAACCTGTATCAGTATATCCTCCATTTTGCTGCTGAATCATATCATGCCCCTACACCTGTTGTTGAACTGTCCCTTCTGAACATAAATTCATGACTGCATTGGCCTTTTTCTTCCCTTTGAAGTCTGCAGGATACCCGATAAACCTGTAGCATGTGTCTCTGATGTGTCCATTATTTTGCAATAGTCACAATACATTAGTTTATAACAGCCTTCTCGATTGTGCCCCTTCATGTGACAGTGATCACAGAAGGCATATGCATTGTATTTCTTAGTTTTGTTAAATGATGCCTTGCTCGCAAATACTACATTATCAGTAGCATGTCCTCCTGAGATGTATTTTTGACTTTCATCATGTGTTATCATAGCATAAACCTGATTCACAATGGGTGTGGGTGACATTAACAAAATATGACTCCTCACTTGGTTGTATCCATCATTCAATTCCATGAGAAACTCTAGCAATCTTTGATTTCCTACATGTGTTATATATTGTCTTGTATTTGTACATTCACAAGTAGGTGGAGGTATGATCGAATCTATTTCGTCTCATAGATCCTTCATTCTGGAGTAATAATGAGATACTGGCGAAACTCCCTGATTCAACATTGTTAACTCCTTCAGCTGATAAACTCGAGAGAGGTTGATTTTATCAAACCTCTCCTTCAAGTCTTTCCAGACAGCGGATGCAGTCGATCTGTATAAGATACCACTCAACAGATTCTTATCAACATTCCTCATTATCCAAGACATAACCAATGCATTACATCTATCCCATTGTCTTGTGTGGTTAGGTCCATAGGTATCACGATTTATAGATCCATCGATGAATCCGATATTATTTTTCGTCAATAGAGTCAATTGCATGGCTCTACTCCATAATGTATAGTTCTCCATTCCTATTAGTTGAATATCAACTTGAATTGCTCCTACAATATCTGATGCACTAAGGAACAACATGTGATTATGATCGATTACTTCCGAATCATAATTTGAATTCTCCTCCAGTATTATCGAAGTTATCGTTGTTGTATTCTCCATAGATTCTCCAATTTATACAGAAATATCCACTGGATTGAGATCACAAATATGATGTAAATCAAACGATTTCTAAATCGATTAAAAAGAGCAACTGAGATCTGAATTATCACATGACGATCAAGAAAAAAACAGAAGTATGAATGCATAATATAAATGCAGCAGAGACAGATCGATCGCGATCTGAACTAAATCAATTTTAATCAGATACAAAAATAATCTCCAAACCGATACAAGCTGAATTCCTCAGCTCCTGCTATTAGCTCAGCAGTTTGCTCCTCAATTCATCTTGTAAAGCTTTGATATCATGTTAGGATCTACGATCTAAAGCAAATTTAACTTGCATGCACGATCTGCTCTGTGCACCATAGAAGTGATCGAAGCAGTGAAGAAATGAAGATAAGTAGTGAAGAAAGGAAGAGCGAGTTTTGTTGTAGATTTCCTTATGATTTCATATGCAATCTATCACCTATTACATGTATTTATACCAACAGTGTATCATCTAGTAATTTTGGACAATAATTTGAGCATTTTAACGCAGGCAAGTAGGCCCGAACCCCGAGGAGTGTATGTTATATTTAAGTATGTTAATAAGAAGATTAATATACAAAAGGATGTGATCATGAGATAGTTTTGGACGTAAGAAATGTGACGACGGGGATCGAAAATAATATTTGGTGCTTGGAGAAAAATATTATGGACTAGTGTTATACCACATGATTATAATAAATAGAGTAATTATTGAACAAGTGTCTATTTGGATAATGATCTAGTATTAATTTTATTTTATTAAAAAAAAGAATATATATATATATATATATATTTTATATAATATTTTAGTATTATATGTTGGATAAGTTTAAAGTATGGGATTGCTTTATTCCAAATCATAGGTGTCATTAAGATGACACTCCCACCGTATGCATTCACATGGGGGGACCCATTTTTCTTTATTTTTCTACAAGATATGCTTTCTCTAGTTAATTACTTAAAGGAGCATTATAGTGGATATATATAACCACTTCATCGTCATTATTTGTTACATTTTGAGAGAATCACTTCCAAAGGAGAGTTTAAGTGTTCAACTATGTTAGATTATCCAGATTTCGTGTTCACCTTTGACCCTTAGTACGGAAGGCATTATGTATAGTAAAAACACACATTTTCGCTTGAAATTGTTGTTCCAAAGACGATGAAGTCAAGTTCTAATCCAAGTGTTCTAGAGCAAGTCAGGGATTATTTCATAGTAAAGTATCGGGAAGTTGTGAAGAAGGTGATTCAAGCTCGATTCATAATCTACAACGTTCCATGAGCTCGTATAAGTGATTAAGATGAGCCTGTAATGAGGTCGAATTGAGGTATGTGAAGGCAAATTAATTCTTTCTTTTGACATGTTCTACGTATGAAATATAACTGTAGTATTGCTTCATAATTTATTCTACTCCTAGAAGTTAAGAATAATCATGTTATTGATTCTTATGCTGAAAGCATGTCTAAGGTGTTTCTAAATCCTTAATGAGGCATATGAAAACGAATAATGACATTCACAGTGTCGTCAAAGGTACAAAGGTAATATGTCACCTGTTGAAATTGGAATATGGTGTTGTCATTCATGCATTTCATTTGCATTTATCAATTGCACATTACTATATGGTAAATATGGTATATATATGTAGGGGATATGGAAAAAAATGGAAAGACGTTATATACGCACATCATCTGCAGCTGATAATGACTATCACAAAAGAGCCCTAATAGGCCACATATCGTGCCTGTGTAGCCTAAATGGGTGTCTGTGTGGCCAAGACAATATGATATGAATTGCGTGTATGGTCAATATAATCAAATTTCCCATCGAGACGGTTATGGGTAAGATGCATGTGTGGTCGTAGTATGTATGTGCATCATGCATGGCATTTATGTATATTATGCCCACAGAGGTTGTTATGAAAAGAAAGATGCATGTGTGGTCATCAGTATACTGCATTAGTATTGCATAACATTTAGACATATGTATTAGGGCCCTCAGAGGTATGTATTGTTGGTCAGTATTTCTGTTTCAGATTATGATACATCTCTGTTGTGTTATTTTATGCATGACATATTCAGTACATCATGATCGTCTTGGCGTTCCTTTTGGGACTGCGATTCATGTCCGCAGTTCACGAGCGAGTAACGACGGTCCACATGAATAGGTTGCAGATTTCAGCGGACTTTTGGAAGCACTCTTCTCTCTCCGTAGTGTCGGTGTAACTTTGGTATTTTACATTTGTGTGTGTCTATATGGGTATGGCGGGATCTTGCCCCGACCTGTTGTTGTACACTCTTTAGAGGCTTGTAGACATGTGCCCTGTGTATAGTAGTTTTGTATGACCTGTCGGCCATGGCATGAGTATGTATATATGTATAAGTCCAGTTTCTGGTTAAAAGCTTTCATAACCTTTTCTGCTTAGTCCATGCTTATTTGTGGTTAGGTGTTGATTGCATGATTAGAGGTACCAGGCGGGTGGGATCCGAGTGCCGTTGCGACCCTCCGGTTTGAGTCGTGACAAACAACCTTGCACTTACTAACCACTACTACAATATGTTGCACTACTAACCACTACTACAATATGTAGCCACTTATTACAAATGTAACCAATAAAGCAACTTATACAAAGTAAAGTATATCGACGTATAACTGATGTATATTAGCAAATATCTAATGTATATCTTTAACAGTTACAAATAGAACCTCAGGGTCTCCTAAGTGCAACACCACAAAAGTTTTTCCTTCTTTCACGCAATGTGATTTTTGCCAAGTGTTATGAATGTCAAAATGAAGAAATTCAACATAGCGTTATAAAAGGAGGGAGCATTATGTCTCTCTCAAGGTATCCAAATGATTCGTCATCTAATTAGTGAGACACATGAATGCATTAAAGAGATTCATATTGTTCCTCACTACAACAAAACGCCTCAAAGAGGGCGATTTTTTTAAATCAAAATATGATAGATAAATTTAAACATCGAAACATTTATGGGTAGTGGAATAAAAATTTAGAAATAAATTAAAATTTCAAAAGTAAGAAAAATGCATAATTATTTATACAACATAGATGAAATTCGACCTCTTTTGTTAAATAAACTTAAATAGAAATACAAAATCGATCGTCACTATTTTATAAGACATTAATGAAATTCTTATAACGTTGATATGAGTCAAAGAATGTGATAGTTAAGAAAGACATTTGAAGAATTTGTAGGACTCGTTTGGTGTGAGAGATAAAAAATAATTAATTCCGGATTAGTCTCTAAATAAATTTATCTCAAATTTGGTCTATAATATTTATCACTTTGGAAAATAAAAAAACATTAATTTCATATTTCAATTCAACTTTTACTACTCTAAGAAAATATGTAATTATTAATCAATAATTGAAGTAACAAATAAAGGTTATTTAATCACATTTTTTGTTGTACTCAAAGAGGGCGAATGTAGTAGCCCTTTTTTATCGATATCCAAAAAGGGTGATTGTAGTCGCCCTTTTTTATCGATATCCAACAAGGGCGACTGTAGTCGCCCTTTTTGATGTGGTTAAAAATAGAGTGAAATGTTTTCACTAAAGTATATATATATATATATATATATATATATATATATATATATATATATATATATATATATATATATATATATGTTTTGAGAATTATACCAATGATAAATGTCCTTTATTATGTGTTATTTAAGCTTTAACTGAGTGGAGAATATTCAACTTTTGTAGTAATTTAATTTTTTTAATAAAATATGATAGATAAATTTAAACATCGAAACATTTATGGGCTGTTGAATAAAAATTTAAAAATAAATTAAAATTTCAAAAGTAAGAAAAATGCATAATTATTTATACAATATAGATGAAATTCAACCTCTTTTGTTAAATAAACTTAAATAGAAATACAAAATCGATCGTCACTATTTTATAAGACATTAATGAAATTCTTATAACGTTGGTATGAGTCAAAGAATGTGATAAGTTAAGAAAGACATTTAAAGAATTTGTAGGACTCGTTTGTTGTGAGAGATAAGAAATAATTAATTCCGGATTAATCTCTAAATAAATTTATCTCAAATTTGATCTATAACATTTGCCACTTTGGAAAATAAAAAACCATTAATTTCATATTTCAATTCAACTTTTACTACTCTAAGAAGACATGTAATTATTAATCACTAATTGAAGTAACAAATAAAAGTTATTTAATACCATTTTTTGTTGTACTCAAAGAGGGCGATTGTAGTCGCCCTTTTTGATCGATATCCAACAAGGGCGACTGTAGTCGCCCTTTTTGTTGAGGACAAAAAAGGGCGACTTTTTAAAATCGTCCCGTTTGATTCGTACCAAAAGGGGCGACTTCTAGTTGTCTCATTTGGTGTAGCAAAAAATGGCGACTTCAAAAAGTCGCCCCTTTTGGTTAAATTAAAAAGGGCGACTTTTAGTAATAACTAATAGGGCATTAAAAAGTCATTAAAAAAATTAAATTACTACAAAAATTGAATATTCTCCACTCAGTTAAAGCTTAAATAACACAAAATAAAGGACATTTACATCGGTATAATTCTCAAAACACATATATATATACTTTAGTGAAAAAATTTCACTCTATTTTTAACCACATAAAAAAGGGCGACTACAGTCGCCCTTGTTGGATATCGATCAAAAAGAGCGACTACAATCACCCTTTTGGATATCGATAAAAAAGGGCTACTACATTCGCCCTCTTTGAGTACAACAAAAAATGAGATTAAATAACTTTTATTTGTTACTTCAATTATTGATTAATAATTACATATTTTCTTAGAGTAGTAAAAGTTGAATTGAAATATGAAATTAATGTTTTTTTATTTTCCAAAGTGACAAATATTATAGACCAAATTTGAGATAAATTTATTTAGAGATTAATCCGAAATTAATTATTTCTTATCTCTCACACCAAACGAGTCCTACAAATTCTTTAAATGTCTTTCTTAACTATCACATTCTTTGACTCATATCAACGTTATAAGAATTTCATTAATGTCTTATAAAATAGTGTTTGTATTTCTATTTAAGTTTATTTAATAAAAGAGGTCAAATTTCATCTATGTTGTATAAATAAATATGCATTTTTCTTACTTTTGAAATTTTAATTTATTTCTAAACTTTTATTCCACTGCCCATAAATGTTTCGATGTTTAAATTTATCTATCATATTTTATTAAAAAAAACAAATTACTATAAAAGTTGAATATTCTCCACTCAGTTAAAGCTTAAATAACACAAAATAAAGGACATTTATCATTGGTATAATTCTCAAAACACACATATATATATATACTTTAGTGAAAACATTTCACTCTATTTTTAACCACATCAAAAAGAGCGACTACGGTCGCCCTTGTTGGATATCGATAAAAAAGGCGACTAGGTCGGCCTTGTTGGATGTCGATAAAAAAGGGCGACTACGATCGTCCTTGTTAGATATCGATCAAAAAGGGCACTACGGTCGCCTTGTTGGATATCGATAAAAAAGGGCGACTACAGTCGCCCTTGTTGGATATCGATCAAAAAGGGCGACTACAATCGCCCTTGTTAGATATCGATCAAAAAGGGCGACTACAGTCGCCCTTTTTGAATATCGATAAAAAAATGGGTTTAAATAATTTGTATTTGTTACTTCAATTATTGATTAATAATTAAATATCTTCTTAGAGTAGTAAAAGTTGAATTGAAATATGAAATAATGTTTTTTTATTTTCCAAAGCGACAAATATTATAGATCAAATTTGAGATAAATTTATTTAGAGATTAATCCGAAATTAATTATTTCTTATCTCTCACACCAAACGAGTCCTACAAATTTTTTAAATGTCTTTCTTAACTATCACATTCTTTGACTCATATCAACGTTATAAGAATTTCATTAATGTCTTATAAAATAGTGACGATCGATTTTGTATTTCTATTTAAGTTTATTTAACAAAAGAGGTCGAATTTCATCTATGTTGTATAAATAAATATGTATTTTTCTTACTTTTGAAATTTTAATTTATTTCTAAATTTTTATTCCACTGCCCATAAATATTTCGATGTTTAAATTTAGCTATCATATTTTATTAAAAAAATCAAATTACTACAAAAGTTGAATATTCTCAACTCACTTAAAGTTTAAATAACACAAAATAAAGGACATTTATCATTGGTATAATTCTCAAAACACACACACACACACACACATATATATACTTAGTGAAAAAATTCCACTCTATTTTTTACCACATCAAAAAGGGCGACTACGGTCGCCCTTGTTGGATATCGATCAAAAAGGGCGACTACATATCGATAAAAAAATGTGTTTAAATAACTTTTATTTGTTACTTCAATTATTGATTAATAATTACATATCTTCTTAGAGTAGTAAAAGTTGAATTGAAATATGAAATTAATGTTTTTTTATTTTCCAAAGTGACAAATGTTATAGACCAAATTTGAGATAAATTTATTTAGAGATTAATCCGAAATTAATTATTACTTATCTCTCACACCAAACGGGTCCTACAAATTCTTTAAATGTCTTTCTTAACTATCACATTCTTTGACTCATATCAACGTTATAAAAATTTCATTAATGTCTTATAAAATAGTGACGATCGATTTTGTATTTCTATTTAAGTTTATTTAACAAAAGAGGTCGAATTTCATCTATGTTGTATAAATAAATATGTATTTTTCTTACTTTTGAAATTTTAATTTATTTCTAAACTTTTATTCCAATGCCCATAAATGTGTTGTATATATTATTTGACAAACTATTAATATTAATTGATATTTTTAATCTTTATAAGTAGATTTCAAATTGAACAAAAAATATAATTCTTAGATCAAGAAGGACGATTTTATCAAGTCGCCCCTTTTGTAAGGCCAAATAGGGCGACCAAACTCGCCCTTTTTGATATATCTCAAAAAACTCGCCCTATTTGACCTTAACAAATGAGGCGACTTGAGAAAATCACCATTCTTGATATAAGAATTATAATTTTTGTTCAATTTGAAATCTAATTTTAAAAATTAAAAATTTCAAACGTAATTAATTCTCCTTTTAACTCAAAAGTCTCGGAATTCGATCATAAAATTTGGATAGACGATTTTTTGGATATCCAAAATATTCGGATCCGAATGCGATCCGAAATTATCCAAAAATTACGAATATCCGATTTTTTGGATATCCGAACTATTCGGATCCAAACCTAAATTATCCAAAAATTAGGAATATCCGAAATATTCGGATCCGAATCTGAAATTATCCAAAATATTCGAATACGATCCAAAAATATCCAAAAATTACGAATATCCAATTTTTTGGATATCTAAAATATTCGAATTCAAACCCGATCCAAAATTATCCGAAAATTACCAATATCCGTTTTTTTGGTTATCCGAACTATTCGAATCCGAATCCGATCCGATTTATGAATATCCAATTTTTTGGATATCCGAAATATTCGGATCCGAATCCGATCCTAAATTATCCAAAAATTACGAATATCCGATTTTTTGGATATCCGAAATATTCGGATCCGAATCCGATCCGAAATTATCCAAAAATTACGAATATCCTAAATATTCGAATTCGATCCGAAAATATTCGAAAATATCCGAAAATCACGAATATCTGATTTTTTGGATATCCGAAATATTTGGATCCGAATCCGATCCTAAATTATCCAAAAATTACGAATATCCGATTTTTTGGATATCCGAAATATTCGGATTCGAATACGATCCGAAATTATCCAAATTAAGAATATCCGATTTTTTGGATATCCGAAATATTCGGATCCGAATCCGATCCTAAATTATCCAAAAAATACGAATATCCGATTTTTTGGATACCCGAAATTATCGGATCCGAATCCGATTCGAAATTATCCAAAAATTACGATTATCCGATTTTTTGGATATCCAAAATAGTCGGATCCGATCCTAAATCATCCAAAAATTACGAATATTCAATTTTTTCGGATCCGAATTCGATCCAAATTATCCGAAAATTACGAATATCCGATTTTTTGGATATCTGAAATATTCGGATCCGAATCCGATCCGAAATTATCCGAAAAATTATGAATATCCGATTTTTTGGATATCCGAAATATTCGGATCCGAATCCGATTCGAAATTATCCGAAAAATTACGAATATCCGATTTTTTGGATATCCGAAATATTCGGATCCGATTCCGATCCGAAATTATCCGAAAATTACGAATATCCGAATTTTTGGATATCCAAAATATTCGGATCCGAATCCAAGAGATTTATGATTATGAGGAGTATAAATTTAACAAGTATTGATGACTAGTTTAGTGGTAGAATGACACAATTTTACAGAGGATGCTCGAGTTCAGTTCTTGGCAGGAAGTTGTATTTTTGGTGATTAATGTTACATAACTAGTGATCTAGTGGTAGAATAGTACAGTGTCACAGTTCAGACTCGGGTTCGAATCTCAGTTGGTGCATTTAGTTTTTTTTTTTTTTGAACCATCCCAAATAGGGCGACTAGAATCGCCTTTTTTATGAATCTCAAAAAGGGCGACTCTAGTTGCCCTCTTTGGTCCTTACCAAAGGGGGCGACTTGAAAAATCGTCATTTTTTATTTATGACAATGGACGTAATAAGACGAGTTGAAGGGCGACTAAAAATCACCTCATTTGATTTAAGGGGACAATTTTTAGACTAAAGAGAACGACTACAATCACCTTCTTTGAACCGATTTGTTGTAGTGGCTGTCTACTATATGCAAAAGCACAACCAAGGGTCCGACCGTGGCCTAACGTTTTTTACATAAGTTTCATTTTTGAATTAAGTAGTTACTTTTGTAAAAATGTGGCCCTGCTGAATTTTTCTTTTGCAATCTTTTTACGTATGTGAAAACATTTGCATATATTTTTGTTCATCTTTGCAGCCTGTGCCTTTATTATGCGTGGTTAAATAAATAGATCTCCAAAAAAGGAAAATTAAGAGTTCATTATCCTTTTTAAATGTCAATTTACCACGATTGTTGTGACAATAGAAATTAAAGTAAACTTGCAAATATTAACTAAAACATTTAAAAATCACACACTCGTTTTTTTTTTTTGTCAAACTGGAAAATTTTATTTAACCAAGTAAGCATTATGTACAACCAACTCATTTTGACTCTAGAGCTAGATCTCAAACTATAATCACTCAAAGAACATCTACTTGCTTATTCACAGTCTACTTCAGCCTTCAGTAACTCATGCCCTTGGCACCTCCCAGAGAGGGTCCAATGCTCAAGTTTCTTCATGTGGCAGCATACTATGAGGCAGTTAACCTAGCTAGACAAGCTCCCCATTTTGGTTTATATTGTCCAGCAATATGCAACTGCCGGACTATATGCTTCAGTAAGGATTGTTAGTCTGCTGATTCTGCTGGAATTTCCTGCAGTTCTTCTCATACCAAACATGGTATACAGTTGCAGCAAATAAAAATCCCATTATCAGAGTTTTAGGTTCTGTTGGCCTGATCATTGAAGCTAACCAGTACACCTCTTCAGAATTTTAGTTTTATTTATTTTTAGATCGTCGCCCATATTTTCAAAACCGCTAGTTTGTTTTAGGTTCTGTTGGCCTGATCATTGAAGCTAACCAGTACACCTTTATTTCTACACTTTGTTCCCACATAATATCATACAAATACATATTTTACTAAAATTCAGTTTTTATACAATGCCATACAAATGTATACTTTTTTTCAACTATACCTTATATTTTATAAATCATGCTATGTGAATACATATTTTTTTTTTTCAAAAACATCGATTGTACATGTGTTTTATAGATTATACTTTGTAAATATATATTTTATCAAACCAAACAATTTTATATATATTTAAAATGTTATGCAAAATGTATATTTCTCGTATCTAAATGCCTCTTTTAAATTAACTCTTCGCAAACACCCTTTTAATTAACTGTATATTTTCAAAACGCATATTTTTCTAAAGCGTGATTTAATAAACCTAGGTTTGACCGGATAACCGCAAGTTAGCGGATCTTAAAGGATGTATAACCCTTCCCTTTAGGATAATAAAAATCCATGATCCAGAATCTCATGATTTCGCAGATCAATCATATGGAGATCATTTGCATCATTTTTATGTTACATTCAAGTGTCCTAATTTACTCTAATAATTAGGTGGCGACTACTCAACTTTAGCATTTCACATGATGCAAGAATCACCAGTAATATTGCAGTTCCGTTCGGACCCTCGGTCGAAAACGGGCGCGACAGTAATAATGCATTAGATAATATCAAATAATATATATAATTAATGTAAATTCAAAAAATATATTAAATAATATATTAGTAATACACAAAGTTAATGAAACCGGGTAGCAGAGGGAACTAAAAAATAAAGGCAAGGGATGGAAACTGCAATTTAGAAAGTTGTATGTACCTATGCTATCTTCTACTTCTCCGCCCACCTGCACCTCCCTATCCTTTTCTTCCAAACTCTCTACAACACAACATCTTCTTGTCTCTCAATTCCACTCGTAATACCAGGAGAAGAGATAGATATGAACCCATCACTTCTCCTCCTCCCTACCAACCAACCCCCCACCACTACTTTACTCAATCCTACCCCTAAAATCCACCCAAAACGACGTCGTAATTACCGTCTTCTATCTACTACTATCCGTTCATCATCTACCTCTGTACCGGAGCCAGATGTATTTGGAGGTAAAAAAGAGCTTACTACTATTCAATCCCTAGTGGATGCCATGTCACCACCCGTAAGAATAGCCACATCAGCTTTAGTATTTGCTGGTGCTATTGTTGCTGGATATGGACTTGGGGTTCGTTTTGGTGGTGGGTCCCGTAATGCTGGGTTAGGTGGTGCTATTGCTTTTGGTGCTGCTGGTGCCGGTGCTGCTTATGCATTGGATTCTTGTGTTCCTGAAGTCGCTGCTATTAATTTGCATAACTATGTGGCTGATTTTGAGAATCCTGATACCTTGAACAAGCAAGATATTGAAGCAATTGCCAATAAGTATGGTGTCAGCAAACAGAATGAGGCATTCAATGCGGAGCTACGTGATATATATTGCCGGTGGGTTATCAAATGATCACTATTATTTCCGTCTTTTTATTTTAGTATTCATATAAGTATTTCTTATCCTTAGTTTTCTATTACTACTTGTTGTCTATTTTCTTGCTACCCTGATGTTGTATGTTGTTTCTGCTTTACTTGAGTCTGAGTTTCTATCGGAAATAACCTCCCAGATATGTTGTTGTTGTTGGTCATCAAATATATGCATTCAGGTACTAATTTGTTAACAACTCGCTGGCTGACAGCATTATATAAACTAAGACAAAACTTCTTCAATGTATCATATTATATGAAAATCTCTCTTTTTTCATAATCGGTTTCTTATGTGTTCATTTTTTGTTTCCAATTCTCGAATGACAATATTTCTGCTTGCTTATTTTCGGATAGATTTGAAAAGTATCCTTCATAATCAGGGAGAGAAACTTGAATTCTTGCTTCCCCCAGATTTTGCAAATCAAAAGAAAAAAAGAAAAGATTGTCACCTTTCTGGAATTACCACTTCTTGCACCTACTTTTCTATAAAATTTTAGTTCCTTATGACCCACAAAGTGTCAGAGTTTTGCTAACTCATATTGACCCAGTTACATTTGAATGCTAAACTGTCCAACTTTGTTGTGATACTTGTCTTGGACACCTTAAGGGAATCAAGAGAGTATTTTGCTGATTCATTTCAAGTGTTTATCTTGAATTTTAACGTTTTTATTTACCAATGACAAGGAATGTCCAACTTATCAGTTTAAACATTGTTAGCTCATCTCCCCTTGCTTATTTTGTGTCTCAGATATGTATCTGCTGTCCTTCCTACTGGGACTGAAGAACTTAGAGGCAACGAGGTTGATACAATAATCAAATTTAAAAACGCATTGGGAATTGATGATCCAGATGCAGCAGATATGCATATGGAGGTAACTTGAAATATTCATCTGATTCTGTACCTCAGAAAGTCAGAATTATAAGACCTTCTAAGTTAGAATGTTATGCTAGTAATAATTTGTCAAGTGTTAAGAAACTCTTACATGCTCATCTCTCAGATTGGTAGGCGAATCTTCAGGCAAAGACTTGAAACAGGAGATCGTGATGGAGATATGGAGCAGCGTCGGGTGGGTCATCTATTCAATAGCTTCAGTTTCCATTTTATGTATACTATACTGCCTTTAGTTATCAAACAACAAGAAATGGAACTTGACCATTTTTTACTTCTCCAGTGCAGGCATTTCAGAAGTTGATATATGTCTCAACTCTTGTGTTTGGAGAAGCATCTGTATTCCTATTACCTTGGAAACGTGTTTTCAAGGTTACTGATTCCCAGGTAGCGGATAATTTGATGCATCTCCTTTGGCCCCTTTCCTCTCTCTGCTTGTGTGGTTTTAACATTTCTGTCTTTTGATTGAGGCTGCTATCATTCCTCCCTTCTCTGTCCCCTTCATTATGATTTCTAGATAGTGTGACTCCCTACTTCCTTTTACCTGTTTTAACATTTTTGTCATTAGGTTGAGGTTGCTATCAGGGATAATGCGCAACGGTTGTATGCCTCCAAGCTTAAGTCTGTTGGGCGAGGTAAATTTGTGCTATTGATGCCTTAGAAGACATTTTTTGCTTTCTTCTAATGTATGAGATATTCATAGGAAGTCTTTTTACATGCTTTCTTTTGCATCCCTGAAATAAAGCTAATGTTTTTATGCAAACTTTCAAACTACTTGCCAATATCTTGGGTTTTATTTTCTAAAGTTTTCATTCTCTATTGTGGTAATTTTAATAAACCAGTTTATGTGCTTAAGTTTGGCTCTTTTGTGGTATACGGTGCTTAATCCTGAATAAAGATGAATCGTCTCGTGAGGCTCCTTATGTGGCATGGGTTGGTGCAGGTTACACTTGTGCCCTGAGTAGAGATTTTTCTGAAGTCTTTCTGTCACATCAAAATTTCCATACGTCTAGTGATATCCTGTTGGTTTATGGGTTTTGAGGGCCTTCTGATGATAGCTATTGAATCTGGACATCTCGTTGTTCCTTAGAGTAGACTGGGTCTTTGTATGAATTCCACCAATCTTATGTGGAAAATGCCAACCCTTTCATTATTTTCATGAATTCCACTCTTGGTAACTGCTAATGTACCTTGAAATTCTACGTTATGGTGCTGTCGGGGTGAAGGTCTTTCACTTGTTTTTTCATGATTTAACTCCACTGCACTTCAGAAGTTATGCTTGGTTGATTAACTACTTGATATGTTCTCCAGATATTGATGTGAATCAGCTGGTCAGTTTGAGAGAAGCACAGCTTGCATATCGACTCTCGGATGAGGTAGTGCCTAAAAATGATTATATTTCTACTTCATTTCTTTGTACAAATATTTTTTCCTCCTCGAAAAAGGAGATAAGATTGCTGTGAATTTGTTGCACAATATTCATGATTGAATTTACTTTGTCCATGTATTCTGTTATCAAATATATGCACAATCATGACCATTTCTTTCTGTTTGCAGCTTGCAGATGAGATGTTTAAGGAGCATGTTAGAAAGCTTGTTGAGGAAAACATATCAATTGCTGTTGGCATTTTGAAGTCAAGGACAAGAGCAACGTAAGATCTTAAGTATATTTAACCTCTTAAAAAGGGAACTTTGAGGCATAGCTGCAACTTTAATTTTACTGGAGACATTTTTACTAAGCAATTCTAGGTAATAGAAATGGGATAACTCTTAAAATTTAGCGACACAATTTTCGATATTCTTTGCTCGTGACATTTGTTTAATTCAAACTGATTGGGGGCCGTTCAGCAGGGAAACCACACGTGTCATCGAGGAACTTCATAAGATATTGTCATTTAATAATTTGCTAATCTCACTGAAGAACCGTGCTGATTCTAGTCGCTTCGCTCCTGGCATTGGGCCAATTTCCTTAGTAGGTATGTATGTCGATGATCTTGTTTGACTCTTCTTATAGAACCTGTTTTAGAAGTCGGGGGTTTCTATCAAGTCTTAAGTGAAATTCTTTCACAGAGTTTTTTTCTTTCAGCTGTTTGTTGTGTGTATCTCAGTTTGTTAGCTGGAGTTAATTTTCCCTTTTCCTTATTCTTTTTGTTCCTGCGCCTTCAGGAGGGGAGTATGACGGTGATAGGAAGATGGATGACCTAAAACTTCTCTACAGAGCATATGTTACAGATTCTTTGTCAAGTGGTCGGATGGAAGAAGACAAGGTAGGTGGTTAAATTTCTCTCTCCTTCATTCCTTCTGCTTTGTAGGGCTTTTGGAATTATCATTTTCTACTTGTCTGCCATTTTGGCAGGAAAACTTGAATTTCTCTCTGCTTTCTCTTATGCATTTGTCGGACTAAGTTATGTTAAACATAATGTACAGGCAGTTAAAGGCACATACTCCTTTTCTTTTATCCAGCTTCAATATGTTAGTTTTTTTTTTGAGTCAAAGGTAACCAGCTTCAATATGTTGGCTTCTGGTATGGGTAGAAAAATAATAGGGATACTTGTTGATTTGTTTTTCCAATGGAAAATGGCTTGTCCCCACCTTCTTCTGTATATAACTGGACAGGAGCAGACACATTCTTTTCTCTTTTCCAGCTTTCTTGTAGTTGAAAATGCTGACATGGAAAGATAGAATGTCCCTCCATGTTTACTCCCTTATCTTGTATCTCTTGTCCTCCTCTGATGATCCCTCTTTGTTCTAGTTAAACTTAGGATAAGGTAATGAACTAGAAGCAAAAAATGGAAGATGTGGAGAACATATACACAAAATTGTGGTGGTGGGTCCGAGATTATAAGTTGTTGAATCAAGAGGATTAATATGACCTTTATGTTTGGACACTAGAAAGAAAAGTGGATGCCCTAGTACACTGTGCAAGCTGGATATAAAGTAAGTCTTGACGTTGTCAATTGGGGTTCTTTTATTAATCTGCTCAATGAAATGGGTCTTAGGGGAACATGGACCAGATGGATTCATTTTTGCATAAGAACATTTAGGTACTCAGTTATAATTAGCGGTTCTCCAAAGGCTTCTTTCCTTCTCAATGAGGGAAAGGTCCTTTATCTCCCTTTTTCTTTGTCATGGTCATGGAGGGTTTCAGTAGAATGCTTAGAAAGTCAAATCTCAATGGACGGGACAGTAGGTTCAAGGTGGAATACAACAAACAGAACTTGGAAGTATCTCATTTTCTTTATGCAGACGATATTCTCGTGTTTCGCAACTTGATAAAAAAAAAATTATCGTCTTACACGAAGCTGAGACACAACATTTCAGATATTTGAGGTTGATCTTGATTAAAATTTTGAAGCCATCTCTGGGTTAGATGTGAATTGGAGGAAAAGAAAAGAAGTTGGACAACATCAACTGTCTAGCAATCCATCCTAGGGTGTGAAGTTGAGTCCCTGCGCACCACCTATGTTGGTCTCTCTGCTAAAAGCAAAGAAGAAAGCTCATGGAGCTTGGTGGTCCTATAAAGATTCAACCTTGTGGAATCTTGTTTGTGGGTGTAGGCTGATATCACTACAATATCTAGTAATGCGGTAATAGAGTTTGTTAATAGCTGCAAGCAGATCAGTTTATGTTCTTCTAAGGCTTTTTGCATGCAAATCAGTTATGTTCCTCATTATCAGGTTAAGGATTACCCTTAGCTTGTTTCATTGAGTAGACTTCTTATTGATGAGATGGTTTGTGGACCGTTTGGTCTTTAGACCGATATGCTCATAAGATTGGAGTATAT
Organism: Przewalskia tangutica; assembly: GCA_029844215.1. Taxonomy (NCBI): domain Eukaryota; kingdom Viridiplantae; phylum Streptophyta; class Magnoliopsida; order Solanales; family Solanaceae; genus Przewalskia; species Przewalskia tangutica. The sequence goes on from CM056732.1 coordinate 3,697,536, forward strand.
TGAATCATTCCTTGCTTAATTAATGTGCTCAGGTGTTTTGGTTATGTTACATGCCACGGGATCTCCCAGATGTCTTAGGCGTTTCCTTGCATCTTCTCTATGCCATTAGATTTGTTGTTCTATTTGTCATTTAGTTATATGCCTCTAAAACCTCACAACTTCTCTTCCTCTTGTAGCTTGCTGCTTTGAACCAATTGAGAAATATATTTGGTTTGGGGAGACGAGAAGCAGAGAGAATGACATTGGATGTCACCTCAAAAGTATACCGTAAACGACTTGCTCAAGCTGTTACCAGTGGTGAATTAGAAGCTGCCGAGAGCAAAGCAGCATATCTTCAAAATCTTTGTGAAGAATTAAATTTTGATTCGCAAAAGGCTCTTGAGATTCATGAAGGTAACACGTGACTTTGATGTAACTCATCTTCTAATGTATATTGAGTGGCATTTTCATGTTTAATGGTCTTTCTGAGAGGGATGGCATTTGGAAGTACTCAAGATTTTAGTTGCACCTGAGGAGTGCTAGCAAGAACTTGTCGAGGTTATCCTTTCGAGTTTTAGTTGGTTCCTCAGTGAGGGACAAATATAAGTGAGCTTCTTAAGTGCAAGATAAAGACTCGAAATTTTTGTTTTCTACTGTATTACTAAAACCTCATCCCAAGTCCTTGAAATTTGAGGTGTTTCCTTTTCAGCATAGTTGCATAGAATTGTTAGTTGCCCTCCTTTTGATAAAACCAGTGATTAGCTTTTCCATGAAGCTGGAGTTGAGAATAGGGGAGTTGTTTATACTTTATAGCACCTTTAGTGTCATCAGTTTGCTTATCGGGTATCAATAATTTAATATTATCATTGAACATCCTAAAGCCGGTTCTGTTGTTAGTGTTTTTCTTTTTTTGGAGTCTTGCAAGTGAGGATGCAAAACGTCAAGAGTGAGGCTAAAGTTAGACAACATTTAAAGGCATCAATCAAACAGGTAGATCTGGGAGGAATTGTTGATGTCAGTCCTATTGGCACGTGAACAACATTGACCACTTTTATGTAGTATCTTGGATTCTGTGCTCCAGTTTAGTTGAGGTATTTTTATACTGAAAATGCCTTGTGCCATCTAGGTAATGCCTTGATGTTTCGTGTTATGAACTGATTTTCTTTTTCTTTTTACGGATCGGATAAATATGCAACATGAACTTTGCTATGTGCCCGATGCATTCGTCCAGAACTTTCTAAAGATATAAAATTGTGATCTACCGTATTGTACTGAAAAAGCTCGTCTTCGCTTTTCATTTTCAGAAATTTACAGGCAAAAGCTTCAGCAGCTTGTCGCTGATGGAGAACTTGGTGATGAGGACATGAAGGCATTGGAGCGCCTGCAGGTAATGCTTTGCGTTCCCAAGCAAACAGTTGAAGCAGCTCATGCAGATATCTGTGGCAGTTTATTTGAAAAGGTAACTTTCACTCCCTTCTCTATAGATGTTGCGTCATTTAGCTCAATATTATGCTATGCAGCTGATTGGCTGTAAAAAATGAGGCAAATGTTGCTGTGGATTAATATTTTTTTTTGTATACAGAGTCTTTTCTCTTCTATTTATAGCTAAGTGGAGTTTGATATTTTGAGTGCTTGCAATTGCCTTTATGAATTTACTGCCAACTCCACTTTAGCTGCTATAGGTACCTCTCATCTAGATTGTGGTAAATTACAAAAACTTCCAGTTCTGTTTAGAATGTCATTAAAGGGACCTGCTTTATGCTAGCTTTTACTTGAGGAGATACTTGTAAGTGCTTCTGTCATCCACAAAGTTACATTTTATCCACCCGATATCCTTATCACATGTGCTTCATGGCGTGTGTGAATTGAATAAGTGGGTCATAAATGTTGGGAAAAGCAGTTAGGACCAAAGACTACTGCTTGATTGCTTGTACCTTGCGTTCCCTCTGCCTCATAATTTTTGTCCACGTTGACATTCAAATGTGAAACTGCCGTCTGTCAAATGAATTTCTTGTATTCATCTGTTTTGCTTCTGAAAATCCTTTGACCTTTTAATCTGGAATTACTTTTCATGTAGATTATTATTATTTTAGTTTTTTTTGTAAAACATTGTGATACTTAATCCTAAATAGGGCTTGACCAAAGTGCTGTTTGACCGCTGAAAGTCTAATATGCAAAATGATTACTGGACATTTTTCTCCAATTAATATCAGCACGTAAGAAGCAGTCTGTCAATTGCATGATACGAACTACTTACTCCTGATCTCTTCCTCTTCTCTTGTTCCTCTGTTTTTCTGTCAACTCCTTGCTCTCCCCCCTTCTAAAAGCAGTGGCAACAGCATCAATTTGGTCAACATGTCTCTTTCCCCTCTTTGCAGCAGCTCTTGCAACTTTTCCTACTGTTGTAGAAGCAGTTGCGCCATCTCTCTTCCAGTACAATAGCAGTGATAGCAAGTACTTTGGAGTGTAACCAAGTCATGTCCCCTGTCCTAAAGAACAAAACCAATATGAAAATGTTCTGTCTTTAATGCCTAAAAAGGACCGCCCAGGCAAAGCATACCAGGTTAGCATGTTCCGAGGAAGGGACGCACCCCAAGGGGTGAATTGAAGAGTCAGGGTCATGAACGAAAATCAAACTAGTTTATTCTAAAACCAAGAACGTTGTTTGTAACTCCCAAAATCGGAAGCCCCGTTCCATAATTAACTTGCACTGCAGAAAAGTAGAGGTATAAATTACTTTTCATCTTCCGTTTTTTTCTCTATTCCTTAGAAGTTAGAATGATTGGGAATTGGTTGTCAAATGGGTCCTCTACATTCTGTATTCAGCATTCACGTTCTATCTTGTGAGAACCAATTTTATAGATGGTTATTACAACAACAACAAGAACATACCCTGTATAATCTCACATGGTGGGGTCTGGAGAGGGCGGGGTGTACGCAGATCTTACCCCTACCCTGTGGGGTAGAGAGACTATTTCCGATAGACTTTTGGCTCAAGAAAAGCAGCAACAACAACAAACCAATGTAATTTCACAAGTGGTGTCTAGGGAGGTGGCCCCTATCTTGTGAAGGTAGAGAGGTGGTTTCCAATAGACCCTCGGCTCAAGCTCAAGTACAACATATCAAAATCAGTATGAAGAGGAATACAATAATGAAGAAGCCATGATGAAAATAAAGGAGAAAAGAACACTAGCCAGAACAAATAATACGAATACCAAAGCAAAGAAAACAACAATACGAATACCAAAGCAAAGAAAACAACAATACTTAATACAATCGAAGACTAAGATGGTGAGAGAGTAATACTAATAATACTGGTAAGGGAAAACTAGTCAATGCTCGACTATCTACTAACTGTCAACTCTAATTCTCGACCTCCATATCCGCCTATCTTGGGTCATGTCCTCAGTAAGCTGTTCGTGTGTCATGTCCAGTCTAATCACCTCTCCCCAATACTTCTTCAGCCTACCTCTACCTCTCCTCATACCTGCCATAGCCAACCTCTCACACTTCTTCACTGGGACATCTGTGCATCTTCTCTTCTCAAGCCCTAATCACCTCAGCCTCGCCTCCCTCATCCTATCCACCACGGAGGCCACTCCCACCTTGTCCCGAATATCTTCGTTCCTTATCCTATCTCTCCTAGTGTGCCCACACATCTATCTCAACATCCTCATTTCCGCTACTGTCATCTTCTCGACGTGGGAGTTCTTGACCGGCCAACTCCATGCAATAATCTTGATTTTCCAAATATGCTTCCATGGCCAGTTAATGAACTGCTGATTAGAGTGGTTTAAAATATTGTAGGCTGCATTCACCTTATAAATGTCGCTGTTATGTCCCAGCCGCCACAATGTGTCCACCCCACTCTTCAATCACTTAAATTGTTCCAGCAGCTTGTAGCTTTCAGTCAACCTATCCGCCTCCCAATCATTCAAATTTCACTTGAATATAAATTCCCATCATTGGGGAGTCCACACTTCAACTACTGTCTTTAGCTGATGTTGACCAATCCATAAATGTCTCTGAAAAGTCCCGTAAACAACCACCAACTCCCAATTAGTTATCTTTCCAACATGAAGTTTTGCTACCATCTTGCACGGTTGATGGATGAGAGACTCTTCATACCAGGCCAAATTGTCCAACGGATCTCCATTGACTTACCCGATATGCTATATTAACCTCCTTTGACATCCACTTCTCTTCCTCATCATATTTTGTTTTGATCACACTACCACATAAGGTCTGAGGTTGTTCTTGAGAGTACCTCCATAACCATTTCATCTTAAGGGCCTTGTTTTGGTTTTTCAGATTCCTGATGCCCATACCACCTTGAGCTTTGCCAACAGTAAGCTTAGGCATTGCGTTGTTATGAATAGCAGTGATGTTAAAAGTCATCGCTTCGTCGCTTAAAGCGGCGAATTGATGTGAAGCAAGGTTTATTGCTTTTTATGTGAAGCCATGCACTTTTGAGATGTTTTCGCTTCAAACAATGGTGCACAAAGTGATTCCAACAAGAATCAATTGCCTCTTTGAATCTCAAATTTTAGGAGTTGGATTAAATATCGGGATTATTGTAATATTGGGTGTTAAAATTGGTTATTTTAATTGCAATTTAGTTCTTATGGCACTATATTTATAGATGGTTGACACTTTCTAATTACCCGTAAATTGTTCGCTTCAATTCAAAGAAGTGTGAGCTTCACTTCTCCCTTTTCGCTTCAAGCCCCCATTGACCTTGTCACATTTTGCTTTTAAAAACACTGTTGAATTGTAATTATATTCTAACAAGCCACTTGAGAGGTTTTGTATTTTAGATTGCGACTAATAGTTTTCAATATTAAAGTGGAATGATCTTTTTCAACTCCTTATGGTGCAAAAGGTATTGAGCTATTCTGACCCCCTGCCCCCTCAACCAATATAAATATTATTGCCAGGTGGTTAAGGAAGCAATTGCTACTGGGATAGATGGTTATGATGCTGAAATCCAGAAATCTGTGAGGAAGGCAGCATATGGTTTACGGTTAACTAGGGAGGTTGCCATGACTATTGCTAGTAAAGCAGTAAGTGTCAGGATGAAAATTCTGGTTTATCGGTTGTAAAAATTCTTTGATTCCACTACGAGAAATATACCTCCATATCTTTCTAATTACATTCAATGGCTTCACAAACACAGGTCAGAAAGATTTTCATCAGTTACATTCAAAGGGCCAGAGGAGCTGGAAGCCGCACTGAATCAGCCAAAGAACTGAAAAAGATGATAGCCTTTAATAGTTTGGTTGTGTCTCAACTAGTTGCGGACATCAAGGGTGAATCGTCTTATACACCACCTGAAGAGACTCGAAAGGAGCAGGTTGAACAAACCGATGAGGAGGATGAGGAGTGGGAGTCCATGCAATCACTCAGGAAAGTAAAACCCAGCAAGGACAATTTGAGAAAGGAAATCCAGACCGAGATTACTCTCAAGGATGATCTTCCGGAAAGAGATAGAACAGACCTTTACAAGACATATTTGCTCTTTTGTCTAACTGGGCAAGTTACTAGAATTCCTTTTGGGGCCCAGATCACCACAAAGAAGGATGACTCTGAATATGTTTTATTAAGTCAACTTGGTAGCATCCTTGGGTTGACCGGTAAGGAGATTGTTGAAGTGCACCGAAGTTTAGCTGAGCAGGCTTTTAGGCAACAAGCAGAGGTGATCTTAGCTGATGGACAGCTAACGAAGGTCAGAATGGAACAGCTCAATGAGTTGCAGAAGAATGTTGGCTTGCCACCACAGTATGCTCAGAATATAATAAAGAGCATCACAACAACAAAACTGGCAGCAGCCCTTGAAACTGCTGTTGGTCAGGGAAGGCTGAGCATTAAGGAGATTAGAGAATTGAAAGAGTCTTCAGTAGACATAAACACCATGATATCCGAAAGTTTACGTGAGAATCTTTTCAAAAAGACTGTGGATAATATCTTCTCATCTGGTACTGGAGAGTTTGACGAAGCAGAGGTATATGAGAATATCCCAAAAGATCTCAATATAAATGCTGACAAGGCCAAAAAAATTGTTCATGAACTAGCTCGTAGCAGATTATCAAACTCACTTATTCAGGCTGTGTCACTTTTGAGGCAGAGAAATCATAAAGCATTGGTATGAATATGATATTAAGATGGCTGTTGGTTTTGCTTGAATCATGCCGTATACGTTTGTTGCAGTTTTAATGCTTGTGTGTTTTTTGTAGGTTTCTTCTCTCAATGATTTGTTAGCTTGTGACAAGGCCGTTCCTTCAACCCCATTATCTTGGGAGGTACCAGAAGAGCTGGCTGATCTTTTCATCATATATGTGAAGAGTGACCCCCCATCAGAAAAGTTATCCAGGTTACAGTATCTGTTAGATATAAGTGATTCAACAGCAGAAACTTTGAGAGCTATGAAGGATAAAGCACTGCCAAATGGGGCAGCAGGGGAAGAGGAGTTTGTATTTTGATTCTCTTATAGCATCTGATAAATGTTCGAATTTCAGGGTAGAGAGAGAGAGAGAGAGAGAGAGAGAGAGACGGCTGCAGGTATTTTTTGTTATTTGATGCAAGTGAGGTTGTATCTTTTTGCAGTGCTTTAAGATGTGAGCTAGAAACATTGGTCTCATTTTCTGGTAGTTAGTAAGAGTGGTGTTGAATAGTTACAAGCTGGATTCTTCTCGGAAAGGAAATTAAAGTGTACCGCTGAAGAGACTCAATGGTGTTTGTGTCCTTATAGAGAGAATGAAACCTTGAGAAAACGAGACAGAATTTCTAATCACGAGAGAAAATGATCAAAATGGTCCCTAATGTGTTGTAAGGGTTGGGAGTATTATTAGTCCTCAAATTATATATTCCTTAACAGATATAGTATTTAATGAATATAAACAGTTTCGGTCTCGAGTCGTAAAACTTCACTCGAACATTCCTTGTCCCATTTGCTTTCACACAGAGACTTTTTACTAGGACTGGCCAGTGGGCCGGGCCCACCGTGGTCGGGTTAAGCGGGGTCGAGCTGGGGCGGGCCTGGCGGGGTCGGGTCGGGCGGGACCATAACGTGTCCCGGTCCCGTCGGGTAGGGGGTCGGGACGGGACGGGTCTGGCGGGTTTTGATTTTTTTTTTAAAATTTTTCACTAAATTACTAACAAAGTAACATTAACATATACTTGTCATATAGTCATATACATATACTATAATATTATAGACTTATAGTATTATAATTATAGTATTATACTCATATATATAATATATTTATAAAGTATAAACTATAACAGTATAATAAACTATAAACTATAAAGTATAAACTAAATAATTAAACAAAGACAAGAAGAGTGTAAAAAAAAACATCCCAAGACTGTTTTTGTGCCTATTATATTATTAATTATTTCATTGAAATATACAAGATTCAAAATTACAACATCAGAAGTGTAATCGTTGTTGAAAAAAATTGCAAAAGACATAGAAAAATTAAAAAATTGCAATGAAATAAATTACCAATTTGAAAATATTTTTTTTAGTTTCTTTATAATTTCTTGTGGTTCTTCGGTTGGAATTGGTATATCTTGGTCAAATTGTTCCACGTCGCTACTCATGCCTTCAGATAAAATGTCGTTGTAGTTGTCGCCGTCTTCTTCGTTAATCTCTAGTTGACCGCACCTCCTTCGCTCCGCTCGTATCCAATCTCTGAATAGTACCGCCATCTCCAAGCTGTCTCCGGCTAATGAGTGTTGATCGGTGGATTTTATATACACCTTTTGAGTCTGTTTTAGTTAGTCTTTTGTCCCATTTTGCACATATAAGTGTCGTATTAGGATAGTTTTTCTTTCTATTGAGTCAAAGTGGTTGAAATGGCCAAATGGCGGAAAAGGAGCAAAAAGAGGGCAAAAGAGGAGATGCCAGAGCTGAAACAGAAAGTGGCGAACGAGTGAAATCAGACTGCGCCATGCCTCGCGATGAAGCGGCCGCGCGCTATTATTCAGAGCTGCAGAAGATCCATGCGCTACCGAGACTGAAACAGGCCGCGGCTAAACATCCGAAGCCACAGAGCTGCAGTACGCATGGCTTCTACAGCAGATATCGAGCGCGCAAAACACCAAGTATCAGAACTTTAGGCCATGGCGCCGACAGCAGGCGCGCGCCGACGCGAAAAATTAGTCTTTTTGACGGATTTTGGGCCAGCCCGGAAGGAAAAGAATGAGGCGTTTTAAAACTATATAAGGAGAACCCTAGCTTTTGGGGTTCCTTTCTCGCACAACTCAAGATTCTTGACTTGGAGATTGGACACCATTAGCTTAGTAATTTCTTTTCCCTTTCCTTTATTTATTTCGCCAGCATGATGAACTTTGAATTAGTTCTTGTCATATTCATGGCTAGAACTAATTCTCTTATAAGGCTTTCATGTTGAATTTCTTGAACCTTATGTTATAACTTAATGACGCTTATGGTTATTATTCTTATTGAGAGATCTATCCAATAATCGAGTTGAATTCTTGGTAGCTAATTGACAACTAGTTATCACTATATGATTTCTAATCGATTCAAAAGGAGGATTGTGAATACTTTGTAAGTTGGGTACGGTCTCGAGTTGGGGATGAAAATACCTCAATTAGATTTGTAGCGTTGATGAGAGGCTTAACAACCCTAATTTTGCGCATTGCGCGACTCACAACTAGGTTTTGTGCTTAATCCTCCTATGAGTTACCCTTATCACAAAGTTGTAAGGAACAATATCGGGTTGAGTGTTTATATAACCCTAACGGAGTATAAAACGATTTCAGAAACCCGCTTTCTCCAAAAGAAGAACACCATAAGTAATGCATTAACAAGTAATATAAGCGATAGTAAGGATGCATGTAAGCCCTATTCTCATCACATCCAAGTAATTCTTTATATTTACTTATCTTTTATAATTCTTAGTCATAAACAACCAATCAAATATTAATTCACCAAATAGATACTATAAAATAGATAACTGATACTTGAACCCTAATCTCGTAGGACGATATTCTGGCCTTATCTAAGACTATACTACTTGATACGATAACGTGCTTTGCGTTAAAGTGTGTGCATAAATCGCGCATCAAGTTTTTGGCGCCGTTAGGGATTAGGCAATAGTTCAATATCAAATTATCTATTTTTAATTTCTAATTTGGATTTAATTTTCATTTTTATTATTTATTTTTAGTTTCTACGAAAAATCGTGGTGCCGTGATTCTTTGTTTGTTTTTGATCTTTCTCGTGATATCGGTTTATGCGAAGGAGAAGAGGAGTCGACACTCTTGTTCCTTCAATCCGGAAATTGAGAAAGCCCGCAAACGTAATGAAAGAATCGGTAATTGCAACGCTGATAGAAATGGGCTGCTCCCAACAATAACAGGATGAGAGAAGGGTTAGGTGAAAATCAACTTAACCTGTGAGATCCTCAAAGTGCCAATAGATATGGAGGATGTGGTTCGAATCCAAAAGAAGTCCGGGAGATTATGTGCTACCAAGAGTGAATGGAGCACAGATTTGCATTAGGCTCCTACACAGAGCCAACAATTTCAAATAAAACCGATTCTCGAGTACGGGCGAAAGACACTGCAGCTTCGAGGATCGCCATCGGAGGATCCACATATACGCACATAGCAAATTTCTTGGAGCTATGTGCCACTTTCAGATATAACGGCATCGATGATGCCGTCAGATTGAGGCTCTTTCCTTCACTCGGATAGAGCAAAAGTATGGTTGAATTCCCGCCACCGATTCGATATTTACATGGCGAAATGGGCACGTAAATTCCTAGCCAAGTTCTTTCCACCTCAGAAAGCAAAGAAAATTAAGAGGAGTTGAACAACTTCTATCGTCGATGGAGTCCTTATACGGCGTGGGAGAGATTCAAGGATCTACAGAGGAAGTGTCCACACCATTGCATTGAGTTGTGGAACTTGGTTCATATTTTCTACAACGAAAGCAAAGCATCACCGTAACCATCATGACGCACCGCAGCGGGCATTCATGAGGAAAATGTTCACGACGCCCACGAGTTATTAGAAGATATGGCCACTAACAACCATGTCATCAAGAGAGGCAACCAGCTGGAGAAGAATCGCGGGTCCATGAAAGATGCTATCACGCTTTGAACGCATGTTGGCTCTTTCTAGCGAAACAATTGCAAAGAACATACCGTGGTCGAATGCCGCAGAATCGCTAAAAATCGTGAGATATGTGGCGCCCACACACATTTGATAGGTGTCCTTCAATGGATCCCAACAACATCCCAATGGAGCGTGCAGAGTGTCAAGCAAGAGGTAACTACCAGAGGCAACAGTAACAACCCCTACTCAAACACTTATAATCCAGGTGGAGGAATCACCCAAACTTCGTGGAGAGGAGATCGGGGCCAAGAAAATCGCACTGTGGCCAAGAAACCAATATCGTGCGGCAGCAGACCAGATAGGCCGATCGTGAACCAAAGAAGCACAGAATCAACACTCTTCACTCAAGCCCCCCAAATTTCAATGTACCAACGCACTGTGTCAAGAAGAAAACCAGATGAGCTTAAAGCAATGCATGACAAAGACTGCCAACGCCTGACGCAATTTATAACAGAATCTAGATCCTCGCTCGTAAACTTGGAAACACAGTAGATACTAGCAAAGAGGTAAACATCGTGCCATGCGGACATTGCCAAGCAATACCGAGGTAAATCCGAGGAGCAAATGTAAGGCAAACAGTTGAGAAGTGGAAAACAATCGAGCAACAGCGCCTACCAATAGTTGAGAGAGGAAGCAGAGTTAGAAAAGATAAGGCTACAACCTAGCCCAATGATAGAGAAAACTCCGAGAAGGAGTATACGAAAAGATTCCTTTCCCAGAGATTACAAAGGAAGGCGGTCGATAAACAATTTTCCAAATTCTCGAGGTATTCGTGAAGTTGCACATCAACATACCGCTTATAGAGGCTTGGAGCAGATGCCATCTTACTTCAAGTTCATGAAAGAAATCTTGGGAAAAGAGGAATCGGCCGAATATGAGATAGTAGCACTAATGTAAGAGTGTAGTGCTATCTTACAAAAGAAATTGCCACCAAAGCTAAAGGACTCGAAGCTTTACACTACCATGCACAGGGTGGTGACTGCAACAGAGCTCGTGTGATCTGGTGGCGAGTATAAATTTGACGCCTCTATCGCTTTTCAAAAGATTGGAGTTAGAGAGCAAACCCACCACCGTGAGTCCGCAACTACCGACAGATGCTGGTTCATCCACGGCGGAAGATCGAGGATGTGATTGTGGCGTAGGAAAATTTTTCTTCCCGCAGATTTCCTCATTCGGATATGGAAGAAGATGCAGAAATCCCGATCATATCGTGGAGGCCATTCCTAGCAACTGCAGAGCCTTGATTGACGCTGAAAGATGAGAGCTAACGCTAAGAGCGAGAACGAAGAGATGGTGTTTAAAGTCTTTAAACACGCCATCGAGCCAAGAACTGTAGTGGTGTTTTGCAATCAACACCACCAAACCCCACGCGAGCCATTGCAATGCAACCAAAGAGTGATGAGCCCAAGAAAGCAAGCACGGTTTGGCCGAGATGACACTAAATGAGGTAATTGTCTTAACTCCCTACTACCGATAATGCTAAAAAGAAAAGGAGAAAGGAAACGCCAAATGTGGCGAAATGGATCGTTGGGGACTTAATCCACCCTGGCTAGTAAGTCTAAGAACTGCGTCCGCTAAAAGACGTTAAAGACAACATTGGGAGGCAACCCAATGTTTTCAATTATGTTAGTTGAATTTCGTCGTTATTTTATTTTAGTTTGCTAAGAACAGCCTCACCAGATTGGATCTATTGTTGTGTGATTGATGTGTACAAGAAATTAAACCGGGGACGAAATAAATCAAGAAAAGCAAGGATTTGCAGAGCGTAGTAGCCGCGGCGCCAGAGCGCGCCAAATCTAAAAAGATCTCGGAAGTTTGAAAGGCAGCCGCGCGCTGCGAGTGTGGCCGCGCAGAGAATTAAAGCAGCCGAAGCTTAGAGCCGCGCCCTGTGAGCAGGGCATGCGCAGAAAGTCCCGGGCGAGCGCAGATGTTCAGCCGCATGGCTAAAAGCATGGCACAAGCTGAATCCGTAAATTTAAAACGCCCAAAAATCAGATTTTCCCAATTCCAACTTCCAAAACCTAACCTTCCCTCTCCAAAACCCACGAAATTCCAGTAAATTTGCCCACAAAACCTCCACAAATCCAACCCAACCACAACCTAAACTCTTAAATTCCCAAAAACCTCAACTATCTCAAACAACAAAGCTCCATTCCATAGCCTCAACCCACCAATCAAAACAACAAGCTCAGTCTTCTCATCAAAAGCGTAATCCCTATCTTTGTTCTTGAATCTTTTCATCAAGTCATAGGAGGTAGTAGTTGGGAAGAGTATTGTAGAGTCGAGTAGCTTGAAAAGTTGGTTGTGAAGTTGAGAAAGGAGTAGAAAAGGTTGTGGGTATCGAGTAGAAAGATCAAGTTTGGGGTTGTTTTTTTTTTTTTTTCGCTGCTAGTTGTTGAGTGTGTAGGAGACGTTGTGCCACTAAGTTGCCACTAAGTTAAAAGCTCCAGAAACTGTTTTAACCATGGCCACCAGGAAGAGAAGAGGCTCCACATCCACCCCAACACCCCAATACGATGAAAATAGGTTTGTGAGTTACCAGGCCTACCAAAGATACAAAAGACTTGATACTAGACCCGTAATTCCAGAAAGGGGAATGGATTACCAAAGGGGATCCTATGGGGAGGAAGACGTTTATGAGCCCATCCGGGCTATGATAGAGCTAAGGGGGTGGAAGAGATTTGTCAATCCGGAGAAGATAAAACCAGTGAATACAACAATGGTGCGGGAATTTTATGCAAACTTTCCGGAGAGGACAGAAAGGGGGTGCTTTGTAAGGGGAAATTATATGCCTGTGACTGCAGAAGCAATAAATACAACGCTAAAAACAGTTGATGTTGAAGAAAGTAGCGATTGGAACCATTTTAGAACATGGTTCAGAGCAAGAACAAAGATTGATCGAATAATATCGCATACGATGAGCTACCCCGGGCCGCTGAGATCGGAAGGAATGGATCTAGAGCACCGAGCAAAGCACTAACAAGCGCACCAAGGCTTGGTCAGATTTCGCCGCTCGTGACGATTCCATCTACGCACTTCACCAGAGTGCCGTAAGACAGATTAAGTTGATTTATGGAATTATGGGCCGATAATTGATGTGGGAAAAGAGATAGTGCAGAGCATCAAGAAATCAAGAGTTGGTGACAACAGTGGATCGGGACACGGCTCACTTATTACCGCCTATGCCACACGAGTGCAATCCCACAACTACCCACGATACTCATGAAAGAAACCAACCGCGGTGTCCCATGGGATAGTGCACTCTTTTCCGCACTTAGCCCTCAAAGAAATGACGAGAGCACCACCAAGAGCAGCAGCAGAAAGAACAGAGGCCATGGATGAAAATGAGTCTCAAATAGGGCTCAATACGAGGCAGGACCCGGCCACCGCCAACCACAAGAAGAGCAGAACCTTCAGAGCCCACAACGGGCAATTGTACCAACACCGTAAGAGATGACGCAGACCTTGCAAACAAAGAGTACAAGGACAGCAAGAAACAAGGCAACAAATCGACGAAATGAGTGCCTTGTTCAACCAACGGTCGACGATTATCCACCGCCACCACCACCATTTTAGCCAAAGTTTGTAAGTGTCGCTTTCTTTATCGCTTTGAGTCTACACACATTGGGGACAATGTGTGATTTAAGTTCGGGTGTGTTTTTGTGTTTTAGTTTTTATTTGTGTGTCATGTTATGTTTTATTTAAATTTTTCTATTTGTTTTATGTTTATTTTGAGTCACAAAATTTTTTCTTTTCGAGTCATAATTGCTGTCACAAAGATCATGTATCAGTAGTCTAGAAACACCTAATGAAGTAAGGTGGAATAATGTAAAGGAATTGAAGCAACTATCTAAACACTTAGGTTAGATATGCCAAAAGCTCACATAACTGCTCATTTGGAGTTTCTTGCTTAAGTTATGCATGCTAAATGATAAATGTTTATGTGTTATGAGTGCTTGCTATTTGAGGCTAAATAGTTAGGATATGATGTTAGGGAGATGACTGTGCATTTCTTTGATAGCCAATTCTTACCATTCTTCTCATCCCGCACTTTAAAAATATCCCTAGTCACCCATTGAGCCTAAATTTGAAACTTCTTTGACACCCCATATTCCCACAAAATTGTGCCATAAGTGAAAATATGAAATCAGGAGTACATTGTGTTAAAAAGAAGAAACAAAAAGAGTGAACAAGTTTGAGGCACCCTAATGGAAAAGTAATAAGAAAGAGGCAAAAGCCTAAGTTGGTGCCTATTTGTATAATACACTTCACTCTCCCAAAACAAAAGAGGAATGATAGAATTGAAGTGAAGGAAAGAATCAAAAGAAAAAGGGAAAAATTGAAAAGCCAAAGAGCTTATGGTACGTAAAAATGAGTCTAAATGCATATCTTTACCAACTCCTACCTAAGCCTACATTACAACCTCAAAGTCCTCAAGATCTCTTTATGTATATCCGTAATTAGTGGAGAATAGCAAGTAAGCATGCCATAGGAATTTTTGAATTTATATGCATACTGAGTACACCGACTTCCATTTAAGCATGATAAGTATGAGTTTCATAAATATCTAGCTCAATGTGTTGAAATTCCATGCTATATGTTCCTGCATATTATTCTCGCTAACCTTCATGTTTTTCTAGTTAACATCTATGCAAAGAAAAGTGATTAATGACAGGAGTCCTTTATTTTTCATTCTTTTGAGTCTTTTATTGTCTTTCTTTCTATCTTTGCTCGAGGGCGAGCAAAGGTTAAGTTTGGGGGTATTTGATCGGTGGATTTTATATACACCTTTTCAGTCTGTTTTAGTTAGTCTTGTGTCCCATTTTGCACAGATAAGTGTCGTATTAGGATAGTTTTTCTTTCTATTGAGTCAAAGTGGTTGAAATGGCCAAATGGCGGAAAAGGAGCAAAAAGAGCAAAAGAGAGACGCCAGAGTAAAACAGAAAGTGGCGAACGAGGCCGAAATTCAGACTGCGCTGGCGCCTCCTGCAATGAAGCTAGGTCGCGGCGCTATTATTCGTAGAAGCTGCAGAAGATCCAGCGCCGCGCTCTCGAGAGAAACAGTGCCGCGGCGCTAAACATCCGAGAAGCCACAGAGCTGCAGTGGCCGCGCCGCCTCGCATGCCAGATATCGGGCGCGCGCCAAAACACCCAAGTATTGCAGAACTTTAGCCGCGCGCCGACAGCAGGGCCGGCGCCGACGCGAAAAATTAGTCTTTTGACGGATTTTTGGGCCAGCCCGGAAGGAAAAGAATGAGGCGTTTAAACTATATAAGGAGAACCCTAGGCGCTTTTGGGGTTCCTCTTTCTTGCACAACTCAAGATTCTTGACTTGGAGATTGGACACCATTAGCTTAGTAATTTCTTTTCCCTTTCCTTTATTTATTTCGCCAGATGATGAACTTTGAATTAGTTCTTGTCATATTCATGGCTAGGAACTAATTCTCTTATAGGCTTTCTATGTTGAATTTCTTGAACCTTATGTTATAACTTAATGCACGCTTATGGTTATTATTCTTATTGAGAGATCTATCCAATAATTGAGTTGAATTCTTGGTAGCTAATTGACAACTAGTTATCACTATATGATTTCTAATCGATTCGAAAAGGAGGATTGTGAATACGCCGTAAGTTGGGTAGACGGTCTCGAGTTGGGGATGAAAATACCTCAATTAGATTTGTAGCGTTGATGAGAGGCTTAACAACCCTAATTTTGCGCATCAGGCGCGATTGGCCAACTAGGTTTTGTGCTTAATCCTCCTATGTAGTTACCCTTATCAAAGTTAGGTAAGGAACAATACTGGGTTGAGTGTTTATATAACCCTAACGGAGTATAAAACGATTTCAGAACTCGCTTTCTCCAAAAGAAGAACACCATAAGTAATGCATTAACAAGTAATATAAGCGGATAGTAAGGATGCATGAAGCCCTATTCTCATCACATCCAAGTAATTCTTTATATTTACTTATCTTTTATAATTCTTAGTCATAAACAACCAATCAAATATTAATTCACCAAATAGATACTATAAAATAGATAATCGATACTTGAACCCTAATCTCGAGGACGATATTCGGTCTTATCTAAGACTATACTACTTGATACGATAACGCACTTGCGCTTAAAAGTGTGTGCATAAATCGCGCATCAAGTGTCTGCGGTTTCCTATTTGAAATCGCTCGCAGAAAACGCTTTCGAAGCGATTGACGACGCCAATGTTCAAAATATCTCGCCATCATTGAAAGTGTCGGAAATGTCTTCTCATTCTCGCTTCAATATTTCAAAAAGTCTTCATTTCCTTCTTCATTGATAATCGCTGTAAGGTAAATTACCCCGCAAAACAAAAACATCGAACTCGCTTAATTTGGTTAGTATCGTACCACCGCACATTCTATTTCCGAGGCTTTCAATAGAACTAATACTACTAGCCCTAAACATCATGCTTTTTTAGCCTGTGGTTGAAGAAGAAGATGGTACAAAAGTCGGTTGGTTACTAGCACTTTCTTGCTGGTAATGCCGATATACTTTTTTGCATTCATCTTCTATGCTATTCAACACTTCTTCTAGCGTTAGTTCAATAGGTGGCTCAACATTTAAATTTTTGGGAGTTGGAGGTGGTAGTACGTCCATATAGTTATAAATATTTTCAATAAGACTTTTACAACCCTCTACTTTAATAGTTGGGTTTAATACAGCACCAATAATATAAATAGGGGGAATAGGAATAAAATATTTCTTTAATTTCATAAACATTTTTTAATAGTTGCAGTATAGGCAGGTTTTTCCATATATTCTTTAAGAAGTAAAAATATTATAGCTATATAAAACAACATAGTTGAAATAGTAGGATAATATAAAGTAGAAAATTCTTTTGTTGCTCGTTGAATTTTTTTTTTAAATACAATAAGTTCTCTAATTTTCTCCCAATCATTATCCACAATCATATCATTTGGATTTTGATTATGGGCGTTAAAAAATAAAGTAATAGGTTTTCTATAGTCATAAGCAACAACTAGTTGGTCATATAAAGAATTCCACCTAGTTGATACTTCTTCGGGAATTTTTCTGTAAGATAGTCCACAATCGTGGCAAGTTTTTTTATATTCTTTTCTCTGTTGAATTCTATTATTTTTAAAAATAAAGTGTATAGCAAATTGTATTTTTTCAAGAATATCTTGAAAAAGTGAAAGACCATCCTTTACAACTAAGTTATAAATATGGCACGCACATTTGATATGAAAATGTTTTGGAAAAGACGGAGTTAAAACATCTCTTAAAATACTAATAATGTAATTGTTAAGATGCATTATCTAATGTAATACTCATAACTTTATCGCTTATTCCGTAATAATCGCAGATCAATAAATATTTTCTCAAATAAACTCACCAAAGGTGCCTACTATCTATATATCTATATGCTAAAATACGTTTTTGCATAGACCATTTATAATCTATCCAATGACAGGTTACCGTTAAATAATCATGGCCGTTAGTACTACGACCTATATCAGAAGTTAGAGCGACTTTGCAATTTAAATGATATAATGCATAACGTAAATACTGTTGATATTCATATGCAAATTTAAATATATCTCTTTTAACAGTTGATCTAGGAAAACTTTTATAAGCAGGATTATACATATCTCTAATATAATGAATAAAACCAGGAGATTCAGGAAATGAAAAAGGCAAACCCTTCACAACAACTAATTTTGCTAGTGATTCTCTATCTTTATGTTTATCGTATTTAGGGCCTACAACTCCCCCCGTCATAGGGTTAATTTGACTCTGTACTTTTTCCGAAACAGTATGTGAACCTTGTTCCGATTGAGAGGACACTTTCTCACCATTTTTTTCAATCATGTGTTGGGCATGCAAGGCTTTGTGTTTTTGCAATAGGTGTCTTCCTAAACCCCCCCGTCCCATCATGACCTTGTCCAGTTTTAAAAGAATAAACATTTTTACAAGTTTTACATACAGCTACTTGATTAGCTACGTCTCTGTCAAAATATTTCCATACAACTGATTTTAATGGTCGTTTTGCTTGACTCGCCTCATAAGAGTGGATAGGAGACATTTCACTAGTGGGTGTATCATCTTCATTAGTAGGTGTATCATCATCTAGTGGTGTCATCTAAATTAAAATCTTCTTCAATTTGAGGATAATCATTTGTGTCAAGATCATATGGTATTTCAGAAACATTTCAGATCTATAAAATCATCTTGTCTAGGAATACCGAACAGAATACTAGAAGAACTACTTGCCCTTGTTACCACCCCTACTAGAAGAAGCCCGACCTTTACCCTTACCCAACACGCCTCTTAGTCCTTTCATTTTAATTATGCTAATAAATAGTTAAAGATAATGAAATTAAATGTGCTAAATGAAATAAAGACAAAATAATAATTTAATGAGAGAACGATCAGACCAAACGCCGACGTAGAGTCGACGTAATCGAGAGGTTGAAAATTGAAACTTTGCTCGATAGATAATCCTCAAGCTAGTTGCCAACTTCACTCCCAATTCTCAAATTAATAAATAGATTGAATATGTAGAAAATGTTGTATAGAGATTGATTGATAATTGATTGAGAGATTAGAGTAGAAAGATTTGTGAAAATAATAAGAAGAGGAATGAGGTATTTATAGTTGAAAAATTGGGTTAAAGTGTAAATATAATAACTTAGGGGTTAAAAATAAATATAAAGGGGTAGGGGTTGGGAGTAGGGGTTGGGGAGGGAGGTTAAAATGGCCGTTGTCCACGGCCAAAATGTAAAACGGCCGTTGGACAGCCTATTTTCTCGCAAAGGAGGAGGGGCTGGCGGGGCGGGGCGGGGTCGGGGCGGGAGTGGTCGGGGCGGGACCAGGACCTGTCGCCTTGCTCGAGCCCCGATCCGCTTTTTTTTTATAGCGGAGTCATGTCGAGTCGGGTTGGGGCCGGGCGGGAGTCGGTCGGCGACCAAGCCACTTCTACTTTTTACTAGTGTGTGTCAACCTAGTGGGAAAAAAATTGATGTCAATAAGAATCTATTTGTAACTAACTACTAAAGGGGTGGTTTGGAGATAAGTTAGGGTAGAGGTTATTTTAAAAAAATATGTAATTTGATATATCATATAAATATTTAATTTAAAATTCCAACCAAATATACTTCATTTGTCTCAATTTATAGACTTTATACTGACATTTTTTTTACCTGGCCCAAAGAATAACACTTTCAACAACATACCTAGTAAAATTTCACCATGGGGTCTGGGGTAGGGTAGAGTGTACACAGACCTTACCTCTACCTTGGTAGGTAGAGCGAATGCTTCTGGGAGACCCTCGGCTCAAGACCTGCGTAATCACAATCAAAGCAAATGTTGCATAGCAAGATAAACGGTCACAGACAAGAAATTAAAGCTATAGGAACATGCCGGTAACAAAAATCAAATACGCCATGGTAGTACATTCTGTCAAAAGAAAGCAGTAGGTAACGCAAATAAATAATATGAACAAAGTACACTAGAGAACATATAGCCGCAAATTATCTACTACCCTTCAACCCTAATCTGTGTCCTCCTTCAACACTTTCATATTTGACAATAATTTAATTTTAGAATTTACTTTTTACGTTTAACGAGATGATTTATAACCACACAAATATCTTTAATTTGTTTTAGATCACATAAGTTGTAAGTTGGAATGGAGGTAGTATAAACTTATGATTTTTTTGTGGAGTTTATATCTCCTCAAACTCGTTAACTACACTAAACACCTATGTACTATGATTCAGTTACAGATGGTCCCTTTATATTTTAAAACACAAACTAAAATTATAAATAAAAAGTTTCTTGGAGTTACTTTTATGAAATTTTAAAATGAAGATAAAATTTAAAAGATAATTTTATTCATACCTTTGATTAAAAGTAATAAATATTTATCGAAACATTTATCGGAAACTCATAAATAGGAAAATAAACACAAATTATTTAATAAGACATACCTCAGATCCCTCTGTTGTTTCCTTTTCCTTCCGCATCTTTTCCTCGAAATGAAAAAGAAGATGACACACTTGAATTGTATTAGTTAAGTGTTTATTGCTTGTCAAAAATCTACTTACTACACTACTTAACAACAAATTCAAAATGAAATGAAAATTCAAATTGATCGAGAAAAAGAACCACGCTAGTCGAAATTTGGGATAATAATATTGCACTTTAAATAGGAGAGTTATTTATAGTTTCATTTAATTAAAATATTTATTATATAAATACTTCTCTCTTCTTCTTTTTTTTTAAATTCTTTTGCTTCAAAATTATATAATATATACCTAGTTATATGACTTTTTATCTATGCAACATTTTCATTATATAAAAAGTTTAAACTTTTTTAGAAAAGAAATAACATCGTAGCGGGAGTAGGTGTAGCAGGATCATAATACAGGTGGTGGTTGATTTTAAAATACAGAATCATGGGCGTAGTTGAACCTGTCTACTTGATGACAATCTACCACCCTAGAATCTACCTTTCCTTTAGCATACTTATTACATTTGCCCTTACATTGATGGAAGTCTGACTTAAATTTCACAACACACAAAAAAAAATGTCACGTCAGATCCACATAGACGCCATGTAGGCTCCCACCCAATTATTTTTAACCTGTAACCCTATCGATATCAAAAAATTAAAGCAGTAAGAAAATGAGATAAACCAACGCAAATACGCCATGATATCGCATCCCGAAAGAGAAGTAGTAACTAACGCAAATAAATGAGATAACCCAAATACATTTAAAAAAACACACGCATAGCAGAGGAAATAAAATTAGAGAAGACTATAAAACAATACTAAATTTAGTTAGAGAGTGGAATTTTTTTTGTAGTATTAAAATAAAAAGTGATTTTTTTAATTGAAGATCGATAATAATGATAATAATATAAGTATAATTAGAGTAATAATATTTGTTATTAGGTGAAATAGTTGTTAAAGAAGTAAACTTATGTCTAGAAAAAGAAATTGCAAGATATTTTATGTCACAACACATAAAATGGATGCTCATTTTCAACCGATCTTTACTTTTTCATTTGGAAAAATTTCAAAAATATATAATTTGCTCACTTACATTGCAAAAAAAAAAGAAGAGAACTTACATTGTAAAGTTTTGATCCTAAAATACTTTTATACAGTGTTATACACATATGTACAAAAGATAAGTACATTGTGTATATATGTATTTGAAGGTGTATACACAAAAAAATTATATAATATTATACACGAAAATATGCACGTATACACAATTATACAATTTATATAAGTATGTATAAAACATAGATCTAGATTGGTTTTAAATAAGAATTCACTTTTATACAAGACATATACATTATGTATATTATTGGTATATAAAAATATATACATATAAAAAGTATAATAGTGTATAAGAGGTGTGTATACACCCATATACACAATTATACACTATTGTGCGAGGGAGATTGCGACAGAGAGAGAGAGCGAGTGAGTGAGAGAGAGGAGTTTGGGTAATTTTTTGTAAGATTTTAAAAAAATTGATCAATTTTAATAGTATTATTACCTTAATTAACATACAACGTAAGTAATGTAGCAGAGCATTTGTTTCCCTTTAAATGAAAGAAAAATAAGTGTCGTCACAAGATACAAGTACATTTGGGCTACCTTTAGCAACAGGCCGTGGCATGGGCCAAAAAGCCCGCCACTCTAATCTATCAGCAACGTTCTGCACAGGTGACCCGCGTAACATTTTTGGCGCTAATCTCCCTTTCCCGCGAACAGTACAGAGCGCGGGAAAAAATCCCTCCTAGGTTATTTCAATCGTCGAGGCTACTAATCCCTTCACTCACATCCACCTCGATAGTAACTCAGATTTTCATTAACAACAATGGTTTCTTCAACAACAGTGGTGTCTCGAAGAAGAACCCAAGCTCCAAAACCACACTCTTCATCGAGGATTAAGTCCAAACCAAGGAAAATTGTTGAAGACGATTTTAATGATACGTTATGTGAGAAATGTGGATCTGGAGATTACCCACCTGAGCTTCTGCTTTGTGACAAATGTGACCGTGGATTTCACCTTTTTTGTTTAAGACCTATACTTGCATCTGTGCCTAAAGGATCTTGGTTCTGCCCCTCTTGCAATCATAACAAAAATCTGATCAGTATGTTCACAACTTATTAGTACTAATTTTTATGTTTTTTTTTTCTTTTCACGTTTTCAAACATTTTTATATTAGAATAGTTATTTGGTTGTTTTCTACATTGCTAAATTGAAGTTTGATGTTGGTTGCCTAATCTTTCATTGTGAAAATGACACTATATATATAAAGTTAAAATTAGTCTTTTTATGTATATATATAGTAGATGTTGAACCACTTGACTTCTTTGTATATTTATTTCCTCATATTATTGACCCCCTAGATGAAAATTCTTGCTCCATCACATTGATATGGTGTTATAGTCTAATATTGCTTAGATCCAACTCGAGCCCATTTTGTCAATTTGATTTTTGGGTATCTAAGATTACTGTATATGAGTGATATTAATTTCACCTATCGTGGTCAGCAAACCAACTCCAGTTTCTTTGACTTATTTTACTTGTAAATAAGAAAAATTTCAAGAACCTTTAGTGTTGGAACATCTGAAATTGACTATTGGAATGGAAGGGTCCAAATGAAGTGAAATGGATTTCGATGATTCATATAGCTTATCCCAACTACTTTGAAATTAAGGTGTAGTAGTAGTACTAGTTGTTTCTTAAGAATAACTAGTAGTGATGAACAAAAATTAAGTTTGACAGATGTGATCATTACTGTTTTACAATTCCCTGGTCATGACTATAAAGATTAAATTTTGTACATGTGACATAATGCAATGTCTTGGCTATTTCATCCTTTAAGGAAATAAGGGGTGATCCAATGCTTGCTCATACATAATTTATTAGTTATTGATAAGGTGATCTTTATCTAATGTGCAGAATTTCCTCTTGTACAAACAAAGATAGTTGATTTTTTCCGGATTCAGAGACCATCAAGCTCAATTAACGAGCTTAGTCCAGGAAAAGGTAAATTCTTTTACTCCCTCCATCCCAATTTATATGATGTAGTTTGTTTGGTCCCGTAGTTTAAAAAATAAAGGAATACTTTTGAATCTTGTGGTCTAAAACAAGTCAAAAATATTTGTGTTGTTATAGATCATCTCGTTAAACTTAAAAGCTAAAGTTTAAAGTTAAATTGTTGTCAAATAAGAAAATGTGTCATTCTTTTTGGACTGACTAAAAAGGAAAATGTCATATAAATTGGGATAGAGGGAGTATTTTTTTATGAAACTATCTTATTTATTTGCTCTTATTACTTGAGATCTGATGTCTGCTGCTTTTGTTTTTTTGGTGTTTTTTGTTAGATTGCCAGAAAAAAAGAAAACGTAGTAGTATCTTGGGAAGAACAAAGAAGCGAAGAAGATTATTGCCCTTCAATCCTACTAAGGATCTTACCAGGAGAATGGAACAAATGGCATCTCTTGCTACTGCCTTGTTAGCAGCTGGAGCAGATTTCAGTAATGAGCTTACTTATATGCCAGGCATGGCCACACGATCAGCTAATCATGCAGCGCTTGAGCGAGAGGGGATGCAGGTAAAATAGAACACACAATCTTCAACATTTTGACTGATCAAATGTGTCACATTTAATCAAACTGGCATGATAATGCTGAATATAATTCTTAGAGGGATCCAAACTTTCAATCAGATGAAAAAGGAAAAGGATGCATTGGCACCTTGTAGTGGTTAAAGATGTCATTTCCCTATCATATTGTCTGATAAAAATGGTCAAATCTTGGAAAATCCTCTGAATATCATGTGATTCATTTAGCTGACCTCAATTAACTAGACCGAGTATGTTTGATTGACTGAGGGGACAACCAGAATGGTGTTTGCTATAAAAACAGCTTTTCTATGATTTTTTTGAAGGTGGTTTACGTGGACACGTGCTTTTTGTGCGATGCTCAAAATTTCCGAAAGATAATATTTAGCAACTTAGTATGCCCATCGCGCAAATGATAAAACTACGAAAAGAGAAATTGTGGAAAGATTTTTAATTTCCTTGTATTTAGAGAAACGATCAAGTTCTTTAGCATGATTTTTGAATTGCCCTTCTTTTCAAATCTTAAGGCTTCTGTTATTCAACTCCAGGTATTATGTAAAGAAGATACAGAAACTTTACAATTGTGCAAGAACATGATGAAACAGGGCGAATGGCCGCCACTCATGGTTGTTTTTGATCCCAAAGAGGGGTATATATTTTAACACTGCTGTCTTCTCTATTCACAATTTATCATTTTGTGTCATTTCAATATGGGATGCTTCATTTATCTATTTGTTTTTGTTGTCAGATTTACTGTTGAAGCAGATATGTTCATTAGAGACTGGACAATAATTACAGAGTATGTTGGAGATGTTGATTACTTGAAGAATCGTGAAGATGATGATGGAGATAGCATGATGACTCTTTTAAGTACTAATGATCCTTCAAAAAACCTCGTCATTTGTCCGGATAAGCGCAGTAACATTGCTCGTTTCATCAATGGGATAAACAATTATACTCCGTATGTTCCTGTCTATGAAACACTTGTGCTTTTTGAGCTTACTATGATATCTCATGCTTATCATATTGTTGTTTATGTATGACATACTTGATCATATCAATCTTACGCATCATCGATTAGTCCAGCATCCATGTGTGCTTTCTCGTGGAACGAAACTGAGCTTTTCGTTGCAAAATTATACAAAGTACTGGTCTTTGAATATATGAATAACTGACATTTACAACAATACTTAATGTTGCAAGCAGCTTAATTAAAACTGGATGCACAAGTTAAATATAAGCATGCTAGTGTTAAATTCAAGTATGCCTTATAATGCAATTCTTCTTAATGATACAACTTCTTCTAATGCAGAGATGGGAAGAAGAAGCAAAATGTGAAGTGTGTGAGATTTGATGTTAATGGTGAAAGCCGAGTTTTATTGATTGCAAGCAGAGACATTCGAAAGGGGGAGAGGCTATATTATGATTATAATGGTTATGAAAATGAATATCCAACAGAGCACTTTGTTTGACCTTTATGATTATAATGGTTATGAAAATGATTATCCAACAGAGCACTTTGTTTGACCTCATAGGATTTAAAATATGTTAACTGATTTGTTCAGCTCTGGTTTCTAACCTTTTTAATCTATTGACACATAGCGCAATGCCTGTGTAAACACAAGGGCAAGGTGGAGGGGTATATGGGAATGATCTTGTCTTGGGTGCACCAAATGTAAAGGATTCCTAGTTTTTGGTCTAATTATCCATTCTCACATTTCATATCTTCAAGATGTTTTGTGGCCTCATTAACTTGACAACTTGAGAAGCTTCGTGTACGAATATTGGCTATAATTTGATTCATTATGTAAATGCATTGAGTTAATCTACTGCTGTCTTGGTCCTGGAGAAAAATTGTGTTTCTCAGAAAATGTTGATCGCTTTGTAACTCATGTGTCCCCAAATGGAAGTTCCTTATGCTCTCCAAGCAGAACTAAAATAGTTGAACTATAACACTTTGATTGATATCAGCCTTGTTGAATCTACCACATAAATTGAATAGAATTGGACAAGTTTCATCTCTACTTAGTATTGTTTCATCTGAATAACTGAACAATCATTGCAACCATCTTTTTGTAAGCTTAAAGTTAGACATGACAAACATATGCATAGACGTGCTTCTGGTTAATGCCATGTAATTGGTTTTGTGGCGTAGTTCTTTATTGTTTTTTCATCCTTGTGATATCAAAGAGACTCCAGCGATTACGTGACGTAGATCTGTAAAAGAATTCATTCCATGTTGTGAAGAGGAAGTTCTTTTTTCTTGAGAGTTCCTTTCCCTGTAACATTTCTTTGGTAGATGCTGAGTTTTCCATAGCATTACTTGCACTTTATATTAATTTTAAGACTCTTTTATGTCAAGACTATAGATTAGTATTTTGAAATATGTTATAAACGGCAATATAATGTTGGTATAAATCTTCTGATGCCCGCTTTTATGTCCGACTAATGGTACTATGCTTTTAGCAGATGGAGACTGAGGTCAATTGTGACATCTGAATTCTGATCCACTACCCATTTTGAGGTCTGACTAATTCAAGCCCTGCAATTGTGGCATCTGATACAGTCTCCCAACTTAAAACTTGAATGGACTTCAAGCCCAGTATGACTCTAATACTCAAAATGCATGGAGCCCAATTCATAGCAAAACAACTTCATTCTTTGAAAATTAAAAAGCATCAGATCCAAGACAAGTACTGGGCAAAATGTACCGGGATAAGAAGAAGTTGGGGGATTGTCAGTAGTCCATAAAAACACTTTAAAGTTTAAACCTATGATTATAAATTATAATGATCTACATATATAAACTGCAGAAAGGACCACCCTATAGCTGTGAATGTTTTAAAACCAAACCAAACAGAAACATAGAATAGAGTGGTCCTTTATTAATTAATAGCTTACCATAATCAGTTACCACTGTAGCTGGACTTCACTTACACAGAGACAAAGGAGAAGACAACCATTACAGTTGTCTCATTTACTTCTTTTTATAGTTTAAGTAACTTGTAATCTCTATCCGTTTCAATTTATATGACACACTTTTCATTTTCGTTTATTTTAAAGAGAACGACACTCCTAAATTTGACCATTAATTAAACTTAGTGGAAACTTTTATAACCACACAAATGTTATAGTAATATGTTTAAGACCATACATTTCAAAAGTTTTTACTATTCAAACTATGTCAGGTAA
This sequence comes from Przewalskia tangutica, assembly GCA_029844215.1. NCBI lineage: Eukaryota > Viridiplantae > Streptophyta > Magnoliopsida > Solanales > Solanaceae > Przewalskia > Przewalskia tangutica. The sequence goes on from CM056732.1 coordinate 3,724,501, forward strand.
ATAATTTTAATCTGTTGTTTTTTATCAGCATTTGTGTTATTGTCCCCACAATAATTTTTAGTGCGTGGTCCAAAGAGTGTAATTTTTGTGTACTTCAATTTTCATGTTCTCTTATTCTTTCTTTATCGTATTATAAAGAACTCTTTTTATTGATTTTGACGATTGAATCTCTGTGTGAATGGAAAAGGGCATTGCCAGTGAAAAACAAATCCCAGAGAATTTGTAATGAGAAAAAAGCTCAGATCCCCAGGAAGAAAGAGGAGTTTGTCAACTAATACATAATGCTCAAACCGCCCCCCTCTATGTTTTTTTTTTTATAATCCAGTGCAAGGGTGGTGCTTAGACTATATCGCTAAGTATCTGCACAAATCTTGTCTTATCTTCCGGAGGCGAATGGAACCGTTCTTAGCCACCGCCAGTAAATCGCGGGATGCGCGCGCATTCGATGTCGATCGCTACCAACGGATCAATCTACTGGTCCGACTTCAACATGAGGATTGTGAGGGAGTATCAAACCCACACTGCAATATGCCCGCGCGGTTAGGCTACTGCGCTTAATACGGCGATACGCCTTGAGACGATTCGCGAGAATCGAACTTCATGACTAAAGCGCAAATTTGGTAATGGACACCGCCACTATCTTTGGATTCCATGTTTTTCTTCATCCACTGCAGTTGTGTTGTGTCCCTCATCATTTAATTTGTTTGTTTCCCCTCTATTAGAAACTCCCTCTTTACATTGTTGTTTTCTTAAATTTTCTGAACATAAATCATGAGATTGTAATTCTCTGCTCCTTTTCACTTTTTCAGTTTAGTTCTTGATTAATTGCATTCAAGTTATATAAACGTTAGAGGATAAAGACTATATACACTAGGGGGTTGTTTGGTTTATTACAACTTAAAGTAATTAAGCTCGGATTGTTTATGAAGTCGATAATGATGCAAAGGTTGTTATGCGGCAAATAATATTATAGAAATGAAGAACAATACATGGATTGTTAGTTAAGGATATTATTATCTTTAAATACTCTTATTCACGTATTGCTAATACACATCTTCTTATTTAGTAGTAATAAAGCATTTGACTTTTTATATTAAGCTCCTCGAACTTATGCGAAGTTTAATACCGAAAACAAAACATGTATTAATTATAGACGTTTTATAAGTAATACAATATTTACACAATACTTCAAACCAAACGGTCCCTTGACTGTGTTAGTTTAACTCGTAATATATAGCATGTTAGATACCATTTTAACCGAATTACTAATCAATATTTATCTACTTGTAATTACCTTAATGTTAAGTGGCTTAATTAATTTAAAATATATTTACATAGTCCGTTCTTGTAATCTAATCATCACTCTTATAGTGCATGTACATCTGATTGATTAGCTTACTTCAGTTCTAAAAGGCAAGATAATGCAAAATGATATAGTAGCTTATCTAGAAGTAGAACCCTCTTTTTACCTCTTTCCTTTTCAGAAACAGAGAACTACAATGCAACTGATTAACAAAAGAGTTTATTTAATTAGTCTTCCTGTTGAACCTAAAAATGAACAGACACCAAACACTTCAGTTACATGGCAACAAAAAAAAAAACAGATAGATTTAGTTGCCTCTTTATTATACATAGAAGTGAAGCAAAAATTAAAATTCAGGTAAAAAGAAAAGGATATTTACTCTATAGCCGTCAATCAAAATAATAATCGACAAATATATATTGACATATATATATACATATAACATATATATATTTTATACATAACTAATGTATATATTTTATATATATGCAGCCAAATATGCAACTCTTTCAAACAAAAAAAGGTCAGGCCCATGCAAAAGCTTAAAGACAAGTGGTAAGTGGGTACCCATCCTAATTAACACCTTCTCAGACAAATGCAGCCATCAAAGGCCCACCCCAAAATCACCCACCACCCATATCCCTTTGTTTGGTGGAAAATGCGTACGTTTCCACCTTTATTTCCACCACCTTTTTATAACATTCCTGCTGCTATTTGTATATCCAACTACAATACACCAGCAAATATGATAAGCTTAAAAATATGATAAGCTTATTACCCCTCCATCTCACATTATATGAGACGATTAATACAAGAGTTAAACTATCTAATATTAGTGAATTCGAATATTAGTATCCTTTGATTTTTTGAGGATACTCATTTAACTCTAAATTTATATAAAAATATTATAAATCACAATTACTACCACCTTCCTTATCCGATTTTACCCCCGTCTCAGACACCACTTCGTCACCCACTGTCCCTACTCATCCAATGGAAACTCGTTCAAAGCATGGAATCTTCAAACCCAAAGTCCATTTCAACTTGTCTGTCCAAACCATCTCTCCACTTCCAAAGAACCCAAAATTGGCCAAACAAGACCCTAATTGGAATGCGACTATATATGAGGAATTCAATGCTTTGACTAAAAAACACACGTGAGATCTAGTACCTAGACCTGAGGGGGGTGAATGTAACTCGTTGTATGTGACTTTTTCGTCACAAGTTCAGAGACAATGGGGATCTTGAGAGGTATAAGACCCGTCTTGTGGCTAATGGCACAAATCAGCAGGAGGGCATTGATTGTGGAGAGACCTTCAGCCCAGTTGTCAAACCGACTACTATTCACACAGTTTTGAGCATTGCCATGGGCAAACACTGGCCGATCCATCAACTTGATGTGAAGAATGCATTCTTACATGGGGACCTGAGAGAAACAGTGTACTTGCATCAGTCGTCTGGGTTCACCCATCCAGCAGTCCCTCACTATGTGTGCCGTCTCCGTAAGTCACTATATGGCCTGAAACAGGCCCCCTGTGCATGGTATGATCGCTTTGCCAGGTATATCTTGCAGATTGGGTTTGCATGCAGCAAGAGTGATACATCACTCTTTATTTTTTATCGAGGTAGTAGACCGCTACTTATTCTTGTGACGTGGATGATATTGTTCGATCGCCTCGCCGGATAGATTAAAAATGAGATTATTGCCTTGCTTAAGTCCGAATTTGCAATGACTAATTTGGGAAAGCTAAGTTATTTCTTGGGGATATCAGTGACCAGGTCTGTCAATCACATGTTTTTGTGTCAGCGTAAGTATGTAGATGAGATAGTGTACATGACTAAGATGGAGAATTGCAAAGTTATGTCTACTCCAGTCGATTCGAAATCTAAGCTCGACTTATGGATGGTGCTCGGTCTCGATCCTACTCAGATAGGAGACTTGCAGTGCACTTCAGATTTCACATTTATCGGGCGATATAGCTTATGTTGTTCATGAGTGTTCTTATTCACGACGCATGCCGCGAGTCTCATTTCACTACTCTCAGCGTATCATTCGATACATTGGCGGCACTCTTGATTATGGTTTGCACTATACCCTCTGCGCACCAAACAGGTTGCTTTCATATACGGATGCAGATCGCGAGTGTCCGCACGCGACGCCTACCTCCCGCTTTGTGTTTTTAGGGGATAATCGATTTCTTGTCCGCTAAGACAAAGCTAACCTATCTCACTTCAAAGGTCGAAGTCTGAGGCGTTGCAAATGTAGTAGCTACGATTTGTTGGCTCAGAAATTTACTGTTAGAACTTCAGTGTCTTTTGCGTCAGGCATCTATTGTGTACTGTGATAACATCTCTGTCATCTATCTGTCTCATAATCCGGTTCAACATCTGCGAATCAAGCACATTGAGATAGACCTACACTTTGTTCGTGAGAAAGTTGCACTAGGCCATGTCAGAGTGTTACATGTTCCATCATCCTATCAGTATGCAGATATATTTACCAAAGGACTTTTCAGACAGTTATTTCTTGACTTATTCAGTCTCAGCGTCCGGCCTCCTCCCGCTCCGACTGAGGGGGTGTGTAAACATGTATATCATAGAAACAATTGTATCCCTACCCATAATTAGAATATTTTTATATATTGTGTAAATATAATTATGGTAAGACTATGATTCCTCTTTTGTATATGTTTAGGATTCCTATTGTATAAGAGATGCACATTATACTCTATATATATTTTAATATTAATGAAAGACTCCCCAAAGAAGATTAATATCATCTTACATAAAAAAAAATCCATTTAACTCTCCAAATAGTAACTATATCACATAAAATTGTGGGGGTAATGTAAGAATTTCAATATTCTATGCATTATGTATATCTGTTTATGGGTTGGCATTATTTTTGTTTTTGTCTACCTACTCAATACAATTTTCTATTGACAACACACGGATTGCTTCATTCAATGTTGTAGTTGGTTCTTTTGTTTGCTCATTTCTAGGCTCATTTTGACCCTTTCTCCCAAGTCGATCTCGGGGGATTCCCCCCTCCCCCTACTATAGAGTATATACCAATTATATCCCAAAGTCAACTAATAATTGTACTTGGATTTTTGTAGTAATGTTCATTGCATAAGGCTCTCATGCATGGTTAAGTTTCTTATTCAGTTCATCACTTCATCTTAGCATTTAGAGTTGAAAATTGAAATTATCAGAACAAAGAATGTCTTGGGATCCACTTATACACAAAGGTAGTTAAGTCAGCTGGCCTTGTTAAATGTCACTAGAATCTTGCACCGTAGATGCCGGCGGTAATAAGGACATTAATTATTATTCGTCAATATTCTTCCAATATTCACAATATATATTATATTTATTAGTATCATGTATTTAAGGTAATTTATAATTCTTGCTGTAAAAATCACATTTGTACAACTATATATATTGTGATTAATGAAAGAAATCCCTAAGGGAAATTATTCCAATATCTTACATGGTATCAGTGGTCTAAAATCCCTAACCCTAAAAATTCTTCCCTACCTGCCGACCCCCATTTCCCGTCACCACATGTTCTATCCCTATTAGGGTTACCATGTCTCCTCCTACCTCCCTAAATCTACTGGTTCTACCTCTGGCTTAATTGACACCCCTCATTCCTCAAAGTCTTCTTTTCATCCGGCGTTTGATGTTACAAACATCAAGAACTTTGTCCTTATTATTCTTGATCAAGAAGACTATCAATATTCTATGTGGGTAGAACTATTTTATATCCATGCTTGCGCGTATAACGTGCTCGACCACATTGATGAGTCAATCCCTCGCCCCTCTGACATTGACTACTCAACATGGCGCCGTCTTGACGCCATTTTCAAACAATGGATATATGGTACAATCTCAAAGGACTTGTTGTGTACTATCCTGAAAACAGGTGCTTCGGCACGCGAACTTTGGGTACGCTTTGAGGAAATATTTGAGGATAATAAAAATACTCGGGCGGTGTATTTAGAGGAGCAGTTCAACAACACACGTCTTGAGAATTTTAACAACATGACCGAATATTGCAAATAACTGAAACTTGTCGCTAATCAATTTTCTCACGTTGGGACAGCTGTTTCTGAGACTAAAATGGTACTACAACTTGTTGCAGAATTACCGAAAGGGGAATATGATACTCTTGCAACAATGATTCAACATGATGATCCACTTCAAACTTTCAAACAAGCCGCATTCACAATTATTGTTGGAAGAAACACGACGTGCTAAATAGGATGCGCATAATAAAACAACACTTGTCCTTGAAAACCTGCAGTCGCCAACCATCACCACAGCTCCACCACCGCCGGACAACCAGCAGCAGCAAAGCCGGGACGGAGGTCGTGGCGGCAGAGGTCGCGGGCAAGGCAACAAAGGGAAGGGTTGCGGCAAAGGCAAGGCCCAGCAGGCCGCATCTCCAGCGCCTCAGTATATTTTGTGGGTTGGCTCATAGCCTTGGCCCAACTCAGCGCTGTGGGCTTCCTCTGCCTGCCCTCCCGACTACAGGGGCCCAAGCCCAGCAAAATTGGAGGCCAAGTGTTCTAGGCCCAACACCCTTCAGTCTGAGATCAACCCAGCAGACGCCTCAGCAGGCCCATTTGATGGCGGGCCAGCAGTTCCCGCAAGCCACTGATTTGGGCCAAGATTTCAACACTCTCAGCCTGCAACAGCCTGACAATAATTGGTATATGCACTCCGGAGCCACATCACACCTGACCAACTCTTCAGGTAACTTTTCCCAACTGCTTCGGTTAAAGTATCCTCAATACATTACTGTTGGTCAGGGACTCCGGCGCTACCGCTGCCTGTGGCCAGGCCACACTGGCAGGGCCGCGACGCCGAGGCGGAAAAATCAAATTTCTGGTCCGAATTGGACACGGTTTTTAGGGTCCGAAACGTGATTTTTCTCAACAATAAAATCCCTAAACCCTGACCTTATTATTCATTCTATACCACATTACAAATCCTACTTTGGGGAGGCAAGAATTGGAGGCATCTTTGTTCAAGTTCTTTTCTTTTCCGTTTTATTTATTTCAGTTTATGTTGGATTGTAATTTAGTTCTTGACATGACAATGTTTAGGAGCTAATTACTTTGTTTAGGGTTTTCCAATTGAATCTTCTTGAAACTCTTTCATATAGTTAATGCATAGTTGTTGATTTATTCTTCAGCAGATTAAAATCTATTCAATATTGTTTTGATTGCTTGATAATTAACTGACCATTAATTGTCATCACTTATATGATTTCGAATCGAGAACCGAGAGGAGAGATTTGAATATGTTGTAGTTGTTTAGACATATGTTAAAATAGTGGACGAAAGTACCCCGATACTTGTGTAGTATTTAAGGTTATTGTTCTTAATCCTCATGTGTGGTAAAATCTATCATAGAAATATAGAAGGTTTCTGCACAAGGTTGAGCTCTCGTATGTCCTAACCGGAATATGATGACAGATTAGTTAACCTTCTAGCTTAATAAGAAGAAGAATCATTAGCATTGCATTAACACGTGAAATAGTGGATAGTTGGGGAGATTGGAAGCCCTATTTCCTTCATAACTGCTTTAAATCCCAAAGTATATTCATCTTTAGTTTATTTTCTGCACTTAGTTTTAATTCTTAGTCATAAATCTCAAACTAAAGAACGTTAGCCAAATAGAAGCCATAGAATAGATAATCGGTACTTGATAACCAGTCTCTGTGGACGATATTCGATCTTACAGACTATATTACTTGTAACGATACGTACACTTGCGTTAAGCACTTGAAAAATCGGCTAACATAATACACACATCAAAAATCTACATCCACCCTTCTCACTTAACCATGTCCTCTACGCACCTCAAATCATTAAAAAGTTGATATCTGTTAGAAAATTCAGTCGTAATAATTAGGTGACTGTCGATTTTGACCCTTTTGGTTTCTATGTGAAGGATATCAATACGGGGAGAATTCTTACGCGCTGTAATAATGTGGGAGACCTCTACCCTTTCACTCAATCTTCCGCTATCAGAACTCAACCACCAGTCTCCCTTGCTGCATTGTCTCCATCCACCTGACACAATAGGCTCGGACATCCAGGAGACTATGTTTTTTCTTTTCTTAGAAACAATTTGCGTATTCAATGTAATAATGGGAAACTTGCCCAAAACTATTTTTATGCCCGCTTGGCAAGCATACCCGTCTTCCATTTATGTCTTCATTGAGTACTACAGTTTCACCATTTGATATTGTTCATGCTGACTTGTGGACATCTCATGTTATTAGCTCCATGGATCACAAATTCTATCTTATTTTATTAGATGATTTTTCACACTTTTTTATGAATTTATCCACTCAAATTCAAATATGAGGTTTTTGCTAAATTTCTTAAGTTTCACAAGTTTATTAAAACCCAATTTGAAAAATCCATCAAATCATTTCAGTGTGATAACTGGCGTGAATTTAATAATTCAGCAATCCCCAACAGGGCATGATGTTCCTCTTTTCTTGTCCCCACACCTCCCCTCAAAATGGTCCAATATCTTACAATTATTATTTTCTAACTGCTTCATGAACACTTCAATTATTATAGACTTGTTAAAAAGTGGAGTAATATAACAAAGTTGTTACTCACTCCATTTCAAAATAAGTGATATCTTTGATGAATAGTTTTACATAATCAGGAAACTACTCTCTTCATTTTAAAATAAGTGATGTTTTTAGCTTAGTCATATTCCTTTAAAAAAACTACTCATTGTGAAAAGTAAGATGTATTTTTATTAACTTATTCTTAATAAATACATTGAAAAAGATGTAGCTCTTGTTACAAAAAATGAATACAACAAATAGGAAATAGTAAATAGTAAAACACCTATTACAACTAGAAAACGAAGAACAAAAATTACAACAAAATAACCTTAACGAACAACTGAAAACAAGAACGAATACTTGATTTGAATATTTGCTGAGTCGAGTGATGACACTCTATCTTTGACAAGATTGCCCCGCATATATCCTTTTACGTTTCTAGGTAATAGTCTCCCAAGATAAAACAACTACTAACACTTGAGCAAAGGAAACTCAGGTATTTCTCTTGAAGAACTTTGAGAATGAAGTATGCTCGAGAGGAAGAAGTACTTCAGAATTTCTGATTGCAAGTGATTTTCAATTGAGTCAACTGCCTCAATTTATAGTGTAAGAATTTGTCTCTTCAAGTGCCAAGTAATGACATTGAATCACTCATATAATGGCAATGAATTACTCAAGTAATGACACCCATTTATCAGCCAAATAATGGCTGAAAACTGATGGAATGAATGACATTGAGGCAGCCTAAACGTCACAAAAATTAGATTTTTTGTTTCAGACTTTATGCCTGAGTAGCGCCGCGGCTCGGCCTTGGAGACGCTGCGACTCCAGTGACTCGGGACCGAATTAGAGTCGCGGCGCCACGGCCCTTAAGGGGGTGGCTTCGCGGTGCTCCCGGCTTCGAGGTGGCGCCGCGATCCTTCTCAGCTCCGCAACCCTTTCCGACCCATTCCAATCTTTACACTATGTACACTTCATTTACCAACGTGGAACACTCGTCATTTGGCCAACAATCGTCCATTATTCTATGTCTAAAATATTTTACTTACGCACCAATATCTCATTTACTAAGGAAATTTACGATCATTGGTACAACGTGTACACATGTGTGAAAACTACGTTTTCGACGTGCGGGACCCCAATTGTTCGAGTCATAAATGATGGGATAAACTTTATTCTACATTGATACATTTCAAACAACTCTTTAGTACTCTTAGTTTCTTGGTTATGTAAAACTATCTTTATTTAAATAAGGGTAAAATTGGAAGAACAACATTAATGCCTTCTTGATTTTGTGAAAACTACTTATTTTGAAGTAAAATGAAAAGGTAAACGACACTTATTTTGAAATAAAATGAAAAGGTAAACACCACTTATTTTGAATAGGAGTACTAAGGAGTTATTTACATCTTTTTAAGGTATTTATTTAGGGTAAATTAGTAAAGATACGTCTTATTTTTAGGAATAAGTAGTTTTCTTAAGGATTATGTCCAAACTAAAAACACAACTTATTTTGATACGAGGAATAACTGGGAGTAAATAATTGACCTTTGTTACGGAGTAGTTCTCCCTGTGGGAACAAAGTGTAGAAACAAGGAAATGAGAATGTAACAACAACAACAAGTATATAAAAATATGGAAAAAACAACAAAACAATTGGCTTGTTGAGTCGACCAAATTCGCAATCTATCCTTAAGATAATATTGCCCGTATATCCTTTCAACGGTGTAATGACAACTTATCTCCCAAGATAAAATAGTAATCAAACAAATGAGCAAAGAGAAATCAAGTGTTTGCTTAGGAAAAAAGATCTTTGAGTGTTTTGTGATTGCAAGAAAAGAAGACAATTTCAGAGAATTGTTAAGTGTCAATGTCAATTGCAATTGTGCCAAAGACATCAATTTATAGGTAGATAATTATGTCCCCTCAATTAACCAAATGAATGACCATCAATGTCAAGTAATGACCATTGATATTGAGGTTAATTCAGCCTAGTAATGACTGAAATCAATAGCCAAGTAATAGATATTAAATGCTCCAAAGTCAGCCCAAGAATCGGTTTTAATTCGCCTCTAATGGAGTGAAAAACAGTCGAAGCGTCGTGGCCCTTAGGGAGGGAACCGCGGCGCTGTATGTCCAGTAACCCACTGGAAGTGAAACGCCAATTAGAGTCGCGGCCCTTCGGGAAGGCGCCGCGATGCTTCAATTCTAGTGAGCTACTGGAATTGAAACGATATTTAGAGCCGGGGCTCTAGGAGGAGGCACCGCGGTGCTCCAAGCACCGCGACCCTGACTTTGTTGCGTCGCGGTCCTTTTCGTCTCCGTGACGATTTCTGATTCGTTTCATCTTTTACACATTTCTTCCTTTCATTTACCAACGTGAAACCATTTGTCATTTGACCAATAACCGTCTATTATCTTATGTCTCAAACAATTCATATACGTACCGATATCTCTTCCATTTAAGGAAATTACGATCCTTGACACTTTATGTGCACATGTGTGGAAATCATGTTTCCAACGTGCGGGGCCCCAATTGTTCGAATCATAATTGATATGATTAATTTTATTTCACGTTTAGTAAACTTCCAACACTCCCTTCCGTGTCTTAGCTTGATTGAACATAAAATTTATAAATATAAAAATATTTTAAATATTATGATCTTAAATTAGAGGAGCATATAAAAATATCATTTAAAATTTATCATTTTAAACATATCATGTCATTAATGTTGCTAGAGGTACATATAATTTATCAAAATATAATTTTCTCATGTTTGGTTTCAAAATATTTCTCAAAAGTATTTTCTTTAGGAAAATAATTCCTTAAAAATAAGAAAAGTGACTTCCCTGAGAAAGTAGATTTTTTTTTCATATGTGACATTTCAAACTCATTATCTCCTCCAGACCCTAACGCCCCAAAACCCTACCCCCACTATCCTTTGACTACCCACTCCCTGCAATTACCACATAGTGTTTTTCTATATTACATACAAATATTTTTGTGATAATATTAATTTTCTTACCTACCAAACACTAAAACTAATAAGAAACCTACATATTATAGGTAAATATTTTTCATGAAAACACTTTCTTTTTAATACAAACACATCTTAAGAATAAATGAGAATGTTAAAATTAAAAGAACTTATTGTACTAAATATAAAAATTTGGTATTCTTTTTAATTAAACTAAAAACGAAGTAAGATATTCTCAAGTGTGAGTGACTAAGCTTATATGCATCATCAGTATTTACACGATTACATCACTTATAAACACACGTTATTTGTAGGTGTAATAAAATTGTTAGTATACTTGATAATATAAAAATTATAAGTACATTATTTGTGGTATAATAAATTTAAATCGATATATTAATTGTAGTAGTACGGTGAAAGTAGACATGGTCCTTGAGCCGTTGAGCGTGTGACATGTGGCCGAATTTAGTAGTACTTGTTAGTTGTTAGAACTTAGAAGCGTGGGCTAGCATTCAGAACAGAACAAAAGGAATGCGTCACATCATGTGCCCTTTTCCCCTTTTCTCTCCCCACTTCACATCTGTATTCTATACACCATAGCATCATTCTATACTATTAAAACGATATAATTGAATTTGTATACGTGAATTTCAAGTGACATATTAGATAAAAATAATATTTAAGATAAATAATAATAATAATAATAATAATAATAAGTAATAATTAGCTTGAGTTTTGAAATTGCTTCTGAACAAAAGTGACAGTAACTTGTATGTAAACACATAAATTAAGAAAATTATATTGTGAAAAGCAAGAATATGATAGGGTTATAATGTAGTGAAATGCCCTATTTATATATGAACTACATGAGTACACATTCAATGAAATATTCCCTCATATATGTAGGAGAACGAATTTTGTAATAATTGGACAATTAATCTTTCAATAAATGCTATTAAAAGGCAGTTTGCAGTCCTGTGCCTGAATTGAGTAACAGTCGTCCGTTATGACGCGAAATGGCTCTCAACCTTCTTTAATATCGATATTGACTCTGCTCATGTTGCACTCGGTACCACACATATCAAACCGATAGTGCTGCAAACTGACGTGAATTTGACTCAACATCGTACTCCACGTGTCAGGCCATGATTCGTACATCTGTCTTATACGAATTTTACTCTATACATCATCAATTATGGAAAATCCTTGTTTTTTTTCCTATCATCATAATCCCATAAACATTGCTACCTCCGTCCCAAAAAGATTATCTTAGTTTAATTTGACATAAAAAAAAAACTTTGAAATGTGCGGTTCAAAATAAGTCTTAGATATTTGTGTGGCTGTAAATTATCTGATAAAGTTAAATTATTTTTAAATATAAAAATGTGTCAATCTTTTTGGAACAAACTAAGAAGGAAAGTAAGATAATTTTTTTGGATGGAGGGAGTACTACAAAGAAAAAATATGAAATTTTATGAACTTCATCACTAAATTATTTCTGGCGAAGAAGGTCGACTCAGTGTACATATGGCGAGATTTTCTTTTCTAGAGTAGTCTGCGAAAGAGAATCTCCTCTCCTTACTTATAATAAAGTCGAGTGGCTTCCACGTCTCTCTTTCCTTATATTCAAGAGAGTTGCCTTCCGCTCTCTGAACCTAGTAGCTAATGAGCTACTTCTGATCCGATTTGTAGTTTCCCTTCGTATCGATCATCAGAAGAAGAATTAGGCCAAAAATTAGGATACATTCTGGGTTAGGTCCATAATATACCACAACTTTTGTTGTTCTATGATTCACCTCCTCCTCCCCCGTCGCCTTCCGACCCGCGGGAGTATACAATGACAATGTCGGGGCATGAGTGCCAGAAACTTTTTTAATAATTTATCGCTACATAAAATAACTAATAAATTTTGTCATTTAACTACAAAGTTTATCCTATTGCGAATTCTTATTTTTTGAGTAGTGAAAAGTGAACAATAACAACAATGACATATTCAGTGTAGTTTCACAAGTTATGTATGAAAATGATAGAGTGTAAGCAGATCTTACATCTAACCCATGATGTTAGAGAGACAGTTTCCAAAAGACATTCGACTCAAATAGTGCATATCAAAACAATTTGAAAGAAAATACCAAAATAAAGAAGACATAACAACTAATAGGAAAAATAGTAGGATTCAGCAAAATAAGACTAATAACAATAGTAAAATAATCTGATAACAGAAGCATAAGAAATAACAGATACGTAATAACAAAAATAGAAAGACTAAAAACTACGGAAATAATGCTAATACTACTGATATAAAAGAGAACAGATAAATATCACAAGGAACAAAATACGCCAATTCTTCAAAAGCCAACGTGTTGGGGAAATTTATGTAACATAATCTAAGGCGTCTTCCCAACTTCCAAATCCTCATTCAACACATTTACTTAAGTGAAGATAGCTACTGCTCATTAAAATGATGACCACTAAATCGGTACTACATGCAAAGATAAAGATAATTGGGGACCCTTCGATAAAAGAAAACGAATACTTTGGCCCCGTCTATGATGGAGGAGGATGTTGTAGAATTTTCTTCACTCCCATGCAATGTTTAGAATTGACATTTGATAACTATTTCTTATGTTTTAGTCTTCTATGATGTAATGCAAAATGTTTAGTTCTTTTAGGACACGTTTGTTACGCTATATTACGTTGAACTGCACTGAACAAAAAAATAATACAGCGTTAGATGAGCGTTTTCAGTCGGATTGAACTGTACTATTTTTAAAAATAGTATACTACAACTGCCATTTTTGAGATGAGTCTCCCTGGACTGTACTAAAAGAAAATAAAAAATATATATAGTTCATTATATATTAATACTCTAATACCGTCCATTATATATTAATACAGTCCAGTCCATTACAATACAATACAGTTCAATATAAAAATATACAGTCCAGTGCGACGTACCAAACGAGCCCTTAATGTTCAACTTTAAAAATAAAAAGAAAATTAAGAGTTTAAATTTTATACATTAGCAATGTAAACATACTTTTATATTTAGTGCAAGCGATAATGGAGTAATAGATTATTATTTTATTTTCACATAATCATATTAGAATGGGTAAAAATTATTCACACCTTTAATTTTATTTTAATATTGCAAAAAAATTATTCACATCATGATCAATCCTCCACTATGTAATACACTTTAATATTGCAAAAAAATAAAACATTTTTTTAACTAGGTATTATACTTGTAGTTTAAACATTATATCATACTATAGATTTTTATTTATGATCATTACCATTATAGGTAGAATAATCTGTTTTATGAATTACATTTGTTATAAAATTTAAATCTATTTTTATGATTGTTATTTTAATATTACATACATTAAATATGTACATTACACACATATGTATGTATGTGTATATTTAAGTTCCACGTCTCTCTCTTATTGTCTATCTTCTATATCAGGGGCGGATCCAAGATTCAAAACAGGGGATTCATTCAATCATTCAATATTAATACTACTATATTAAAAAAAATGTTCAATACTAACAATAATGATAAACGTCTATTAAAGACGCGTATTATATAATCAAAATATAAATCACTCAAATAACTTCAAATCTATTTGCATTATTCTGGCTCCCATTCCTTGAAACCGACTGATAATATCTCGATCAACAATTATACTAAATACATCTTTCTCAACAAAAATAACCAAGCAATCATTAAGCCACTGGTTCGCCATTTTGTTTCTTAGTTCATCCTTCACATATTTCATCCCTGAAAAAGTCCTCTCAACAGTTGCAGTTGCTACTAGTAAAGTCAAAGTCAACTTCACAAGCTTGTACACAAATTTGAAAGTCTTGTGCTTCTTTGTTCGCACAAGAGTCTTACAAAGATCCGAGAGTCCTTTCAAATTGAAAAAGTTATCATCTATACGTACACAATTAATATAGAATTCTAGTTGGGCAGACAACTCTTCATCTTCAACATTCAAAAAATCCTTTGGATACAATCTCAACATCCTCACAAGTGTTTTAGTGTCAAAAGATTCAAATTAATTATTATTTAAAAAAAACAAAGAGAAAGTACTTTTGGAGATATTTTTACCTGAAGGGCTCGTCGTAGTGGCCTAACTGGCCCTTTTACGGTATGTGCACCAAGCCAAAGGTGTTTTCTTCTTTTTCATTTTTTGGATTTTTCTTTTTAATGTATAGATCTATTTATTTGGGACTTGGGAGTTTGCATTGGTTTTAATGGACTCAGTCAATTATTTTTTAAATTTTGGATTGAGTTTTTTCGGTATGGGCTTGTACATCCATCTTTCATAGCCCAATAGTAATTTTTTTTAAAAGCAAAAAATATAATAAATGAAGAAAATAATATCTTTGCTGAGAATCGAACCGGACTTCATTGGGGTAAAAATTCAAATTTCTACCATCTCAACTACACATTTATTATGTTGTGGGGTCTTCACATGAATATCTTGAAGCCTCACTGGGTCCGCCCCTTGTCTATATAGATAAACGAGTTTTCATTGTTTTTAATATAACTTTTCTAAATTGCAACTTAAAGTTTATTTAAATGTAAATAGATAATATTTTAAGATTTCCTTTATAAAGTCTACATCTATTTTTATTAATTAATTTTTAGATTACTTGTGCTGAAATATTTTTAATTAATTTACTCATTTATTTCATTATAGGCTGTCATTAACTTATTTACTTAATTAATACTCATTACTAGAAATAAAAGGGTTTTTCATCGAGATTCAGTGGAAAATTTGTGCTATAAAATATGATTTTTTCACTTCATTTTCACCGAACCAGATCACTGGAAAAACACCCTACAGGAAACAGAATCACATTAAAATGATGAAAAACTTCATAATTTTTACGTGTGAAAACAATACTATTAGAATTTATATATGAAGAGCTTGATTTTTCTTGTCCGGCTCCACAAGCAACTTTACCAAGTGTTTGTAGTTTCTTTTCTATCAATCTCTCTTTGTGGACGGTAGAGGAGGATCACAAAGACACCAAATTCGCCTGTAGATACTTTATTGTTGTAAGTTTTTATATAAATAAATGTCACATTAGAAATTGCACAAAATACAAACTCGATATGATTAGAAAATGTTGGTGTGTAAAAGTTGCAACACATTGATAACGATTGAAAGTTGGTCGGTATGATAATCAAAGCAGTAAATTAAGGCGCCATTTATTCACATCCCCATGCATACGTAGTCCGTGAGCTCATTAATTAACACACTTTCTAACTTCCAACCCCACCTAAGAAATACCCGCAAGAGTAGCCAAGTTGGTGTAGCAGTAGAGCGTGGGACCGCAAGGTCATGAGTTCGATCCCCTGCATAAACCTTTTTGGTTGAGCCTGTCACACATGACTTGTCAAGTGTGATTAATCGGCTGACGTGGTTTATGGATATTGCGTCATTCGGGGTTTACCACATCTTGTACTCGAAGAGTAAGAATGCGGGTTCCTTCGTCAACAAAAAAAAAACCAACCTAAGAAATTCTTTCAAAAACTTTCTTTTCTCACTTTCAGGAGGTGACAAAATTATTATTTTTAATTTATAACAGTGATGGCATAAGAAATTTTAGTAAGAAGAGTAAAAAATAAAATACAAAAATGTTATATTTAGAAATTTCTCTAATGTTAAGAAAATTTAACGACTTATATATATATATATACATATATACTATTGAACTCTTCGCTCAAATGGTCACGCTTAACCATATTTGAAAATTATGAACTCCTCATTCTCAATTTGTTTGACATTTTTTCGCTTTTCGAGAGTCAAATAACTTATTCTATGACCGTAAATTTTATATGTCTTTTAAATATTTTAAATTAATAATTATGGTGACTTATAGTACTTTTTATGTAGTTTTCAAGTATGTTAATTTTATTTCAAAAAAAAATAGAGATTCTATGTTCAAATATACAGTCAAAATTAAAAAAAATTGACTCTCTAAAAATAAAAAGTGTCAAACAAATTGGGAGAGACGGAGAGAGTAGTAAACTTAACTTTATCTATTTTGTCACTTTTTTTATAATCACTTCACACCAGATATCATTCTCGATGATTTTGTAATTCTTTTGGCACCCGTAATTTGGTAATATTAACACTAGTCAACCTGAAGTTAAATAATCCAAAAACCAAAACGAAAAGCTGACCGTTCCAAACCTGTTTGACTCTAATATAATACTCGTAAGCGTTTATGGAAATGAGGATGTATTCATATGTAAAATCCATGACAAAATTAGTTCAAACTCATTCGATTCGTCTAATTCATCCAAACTTTAATGAATTTGGACTAGATTGATTTTGAAGATGGCTTTATTTGGGCTCGTTTAAGTTGATCAATCACAAATCATCAACCCAAACTGACCCATCAAAATCTACAAAATATGATTAACTTTTCTTAATTACTTTTTAGTTTTTATATTTTAAAATATTTAAAAAAATCATTTTAAATTTAAATTTTATAATTATTTTTTATTTTTTAATATTTTTTATTTCTCCAAATGTTTGAAAAGTGGATTAAATTAAACTAGTTGAGTTATGACTCATCATTTAGTCCATCTTGATCCAACCCATCTTAGCCTAAACAACCTTTGGATAGGGTTGAGTATTAACTCATCTATTGGTTCAACACATCTTGACCCGCTCAATTTCAACTCAAACGGTTCATTTTTCACCCCTAATCATATGACAAAAACTGAGTAATTGTTTTTTATCCTGACACGTAATAAGAATGTAATATAATACTTTCTCCGTTTCAAAAAGATTTATCTATTTTCCTTATTAGTTTGTCCCAGAAAGATTGACTCTTTTATATATTTAGATATAATTTAACTTTATGAAATCATTTACAACCACATAAATATCTAAGATTTGTTTTAGATCACACATTTAAAAGTTTTTTTTAATTTTTTTTGTGTCAAGTTAAATTAGATCAATGTTTTTAGGACGAATGGAGTCTATGTTTTTGGGGTAGGGCTGGGGATCAACTGTTATGAAAAACTGTGATAGAACTATGATATTATCCAGTATGTCAACACAAGTAGATAAAATTTAAAATGAAAAACAGGAGAAACGAAAATATGGGTAAAACAGTTGGGAGAATCTGGTGGTGTTTCAGTATAACAAAGCAAGCAACTCCTTGAATAAAGAGAAAAAAAGAAAATAGACATGATTAAGCATAGAATCTTTGGAGCGTGGGTTTTGTCATACACTCGCAACAAAAACGATTTGTTGCTTAAGAAACAGGCAACCCTATTTAATTCAAAAATGTACCTCTATACTAGGACTGGCCAGTGGGCCGGGCCGGAGTGGGCGGGGTCGGGTGGGGCGGGACCATACCGTGTCCCGTTCCGCCCCGGCAGGTCGGGACGGACGGACGGTTTTTTTTTTTTTAAAAATTTTTCACTAAATTAAAAATACTAAATTACTAACAAAGTAACATACTAACATTAACATATACTTGTCATATAGTCATATACATATACTATAATATTATAGACTTATAGTATTATAATTATAGTATTATACTCATATATATAATATATTTATAAAGTACAAACTATAAACTATAAAGTATAAACTATAAAGTATAAACTAAATAATTAAACAAAGACAAGAAGAGTGTAAAAAAAACATCCCAAGGTTATTTTTGTGGCTCTTATATTATTAATTATTTCATTGAAATATACAAGATTCAAAATTACAACATTGTAGTGTACTGTTGTTGAAAAAAATTGCAAAAGACATAGAAAAATTAAAAAATTGCAATGAAATAAATTACCAATTTGAAAATATTTTTTCTAGTTTCTTTATAATTTCTTGTGGTTCTTCGGTTGAAATTGGTATATCTTGGTCAAATTGTTCCACGTCGCTATTCATGCCTTCAGATAAAATGTCGTTGTAGTTGTCGTCTTCTTCTTCGTTAATCACTGGTTGACCGCACCTCCTTCGCTCCGCTCGTATCCAATCTCTGAATAGTACCGCCATCTCCAAGCTGTCTCCGGCTAATGAGTGTCTGTGTCTCCTATTTGAAATCTGTCTGCAGAAAAAGCGCTTTGGCGATTGACACGACGCCAATGTTCAAAATATCTCGGGGCATCATTGAAAGTGTCGGAAATGTCTTCTCATTCTGCATCCAATATTTCAGCAAGTCTTCCTTTCCTTCTTCATGATAACTGCTTGGTAAGGTAAATTACCCTGCAAAACAAAAACATCGAACTCGCTAATTTGGTTAGCACTGCTACCACCACACATTCTATTTCTGAGGCTTTCAATATAATTAATACTAGCCCCAGAAACAACATGTCTTTTTTTTAGGCTGTGTTGAAGAAGAAGATGGTACAAAAGTCGGTTGGTTACTAGCACTTTCTTGCTGGTAATGCCGATATACTTTTTTGCATTCATCTTCTACGTTATTCAACACTTCTTCTAGCGTTTGTTCAATAGGTGGCTCAACATAAATTTTTGAGAGTTGGAGGTGGTAGTACGTCCATACAGGTATAAATATTTTCAATAAGACTTTTACAATCCTCTACTTTAATAGTCGGGTTTAATACAACACCAATAATATAAATAGGGGGAATAGAAATAAAATATTTATTTAATTTCATAAACATTTTTTTAATAGCTGTCTTATAAGCAGGTTTTTCCATATATTCTTTAAGAAGTAAAAATATTATAGCTATATAAAACAACATAGTTGAAATAGTAGGATAATAAAAAGTAGAAAATTCTTTTGTTGCTCGTTGAAAATTTTCTAGAAATACAATAAGTTCTCTAATTTTGTCCCAATCATTATCCACAATCATATCATTTGGATTTTGATTATGGGCGTTAAAAAATAAAGTGATAGATTTTCTATAGTCATAAGCAACAACTAGTTGGTCATATAAAGAATTCCACCTAGTTGGTACTTCTTCGGGAATTTTTCGGTAAGATAATCCACAATCGTGACAAGTTTTTTTATATTCTTTTCTCTGTTGAATTCTATTATTTTTAAAAATAAAGTGTATAGCAAATTGTATTTTTTCAAGAATATCTTGAAAAAGTGAAAGACCATCCTTTACAACTAAGTTATAAATATGACACGCACATTTGATATGAAAATGTTTTGGAAAAAACGGAGTTAAAACATCTCTTAAAATACAAATAGCAGAATTGTTAGAAGATGCATTATCTAATGTAATACTCATAACTTTATCAGTTATTCCGTAATAATCGCAGACTGAATAAATATTTTCTGAAATAAACTCACCAGTGTGCCTACTATCTATATATCTATATGCTAAAATACGTTTTTGCATAGACTATTTATAATCTATCCAATCAGTCTATACATCACATTATTATTATTAGTCCCCGCTTTTAAAATATTTATTTTACTTTCATTTTTAATTCATTTCAAAATAATTTTTTTTTACATTACATTCTACATATCTTTAATTAACAATCGATTCAAAGTTTTTTTTTCTTTCTTAAATTTTATATAAAGTTAAAATCAGACATGAAGGAGTATTACTTTTACCATCATTTTGTATTTACAATAAGCTCAACCAATTACGCAACCTCCCAAGGTCCCCCACGTTAGATAATTCCATAGATTGTGTCTACTTTGTGCTTCTTCATCTTACTTTTAGTTTTCTTTTTCTCTTTTCAACTATTCAGTGTCACATATCAGTTTGGGTGAATTGGAGTATATATTGCCTAGCTATGCGAACGAAGCCTCATATTTGTAACTTTTTGAAGAAAAAAAACAAGTTGCACATAAGGCGTAAGAGAATATTTTTAATGATGTATGACTTTTGGGGGAAATCGTGCGGACTGGTCTTAAAATAAATAATATCAAATCATGTTAAAAATATCTTTAAACTATTTTCGTGCAAGGAATATCTTTGAACTATTTTAAGTCAAGACAAAGGTGATATGATTTGAGTTATATGCCAACAGAATAATTGGAAAAGAAGACAGCTCTTGAACCCTATTTTTTTACAGCGAATCCGCACCGCTACTTTCGAGTGTCTTTCAGGTAAACTCGGCCGACGCAATAACTCGCAAACCACGCCACCGCTTAACCACACTGATGTTTATGTGTGACAGACTAACCAAGAAGGTTTATGCAGGATCGAACTCGCGACCATGCGCCTCGCGCTTCATCAAGCACCAACTCGCTACCTTTGCAGGTCTCTTAAACCCTATTTGAACGAGGTAACAATTGGTATGTTAATTTATTAAAAATAGGGTTGCAGACATAAAATTCTAAAGCTTTTCAGCATATGGCCCACCTACTTTTTTCCTGTTCATTAATCCTTCCAATTACAACCCAATAATTAAAGGAAATTAATGTCGTAATTGATGTGTAGCTACTATTGAAAATTTGTCTTTGGTGAGGGTTGTGTCCGTCCATCTTTAATGACTTAAATATCATGGTTTCGCAGGTTGGAGACTTTGTCAAGTTTGGATAACCCATGTGTTTGAAGATGGGCGACACTTGGCATCAACCTGTTTGGCAAGCGCCGCGACACCTCATGTCCAGTGAACTGGCCAGCAATGGAAAAGCCAACAAGTTGATGACATTAACCTGTAGAAACATTTTGGAATCCAAAACGTTTATGGCCTTTATCGTGCCTCTTAACAACCCTCTTAACACCTTTCCTCTTCCTAAACAATATATATTGAGACCTTATTCTGATTTGAGCAAGAGGAAGAACACAACATAATACACAAGACACAAGTCTTGATAAATATCAATTCATGAAAGTTCTTATTTTCCATTCTTCAGCAATCGTTTCGTGTTTGTTTTCTTCGCTAGAATCTCTTATGTTTGTTTTACACAAGTGATAGTTTGCTGTTTTATCTTGGGAGACAATTCCCGCTAACGTAAAAGTATCTATACTGGACAACCTTGTCTTAAGGATAGCGTGCTAACACTCGACTCATCACATTTATAATAAGTAGAAATTTAGTGTTTCTTTATTTCAGGTTATCAAGATTCACAAAGAGCGCTCGACAATTGGAACAAAGACAAATACTCAAAACGCATTCAAGAACGAAGATCAAGACCACAGAAGATTATTGTTGCCACAATTCTTGTTGGCATCAATATTATTACTATTGTAATTCATAGTTGTTTATCCTTTTGAAACACTTGTAATAGTTAGTTACTACTCCCCGTACATCCATTGTTATACTCACAACTACTCGTATAGATGTAGAGTTTGCCTGTGTCTTTATGTTTGTCGACTTCCTGTATATGTTGACTTGCATAAATCAATTTTGCTATCAATATATAATCGACGGCAAGTCAATTTAAATTACTGATAATTGTTGAGATAATACACAAATGTACACAAGTGCCATAGAGAAGTACACTTATGGTGATTACTTGTGGTGATTATTGTAATTAAGCATTAGTAAGGTAGTTATATATTTTGTACATTTTAGATGCTGCTACTGTCATCTTAGAATGTGTCATGTGCCTATGAATGTGTTGAAGAAAATACCATATTTCAGTACTACTGATTCTTTTACATTGAACAATTGTGAGGTATGTCTCTTGGCTAGACAGATTAGATTACCTTTTTCTGTTAGCACAAGTAGAAAGTTAGAACAATTTCCCCTATTGCGCATGGATGTATGGGGTTCTTATAAGGTTGAAACTTACAATGGAATGAAATATTTTTTGACTATTATGGATGATTGTTCAAGATGGACTTGGGTATTTCTATTGAGACTAAAGTCAGATGTCAGAATCAGGTCTTGAAGATTTTTAGTGAGGTTAAAACTCGCTTTGTCGTGATCAATAAGAGGTGTGAGATCAAATAATGGCTCGGAGTTCTTTAACTCCAATTGTAGACAATTATTTCAGTCTTATGGTGTGGTGCATGAAAGTTCTTGTCCATATACACCTCAACAAAATAGTGTAGTGGAAAGGAAACATATGCACCTACTAGAAACAACTAGAGCTGTTAAGATCCAAGCCAATCTACCAGATAGATTTTGGGGTTTCTGCATTGAGAATCTTGCATACATTATCAACAGAGTACCTTCTACTACTTTGAAGAATAAGTCTCCTTATGAGATGTTGTATAAGAAGACACCCTCACTTACACATTTGAGAGTGATAGGATGTTTGTGCTTTGCAACTTTGTTGCCTAAGTTTGATTAACTTGGTCCCAGGGCAGTGAGAGCTGTTTTGTTGGGATATGGATCTTTCCAGAAGGGTTATAAGTTGTATGACATGGAGAATAGAGTGGTATTCATGAGTAGAGATGTAATATTTATGGAATCAATTTTTCCTTTAAAAAATTATGTGGACAGTAAGAGTGAATTTAAGACATCTCAGGAACACTTCTATTTTGAAGACCTCATTACACCACAGAGTCCAAGGAGTCAGGAGGATGCATCAGTACAGATCCCAGCTCATGATCCTCAAATGGAGGATGCCCAACATGGTGTGGATCCAGTTGACCTCATTATATCACAAGGTCCATGGAGTCAGGAGGATGCATCAGTACAAATTCCAGCTCTTGAACCTCATATAGAGGATGCCCCTAACAAATATGGTGTGGATTCAGTTGCAAAATCTGTGGACACAGTCAGGAAGTCCAACAGAACTGTCACGACCCGACGGGCCGCGACTAAACGTCATAATTGGACGTCATTACTGACATGTCACACTTAATCCATTTAATACCGGGATCTATAGGAATTTCGGCAGCATAACGTTGCAATGGTACCCTCTGTCCACTTAGGCAAGCTGACAAGGCGGCCTTACACGTGGATGAACCTGTCTCCCGATGAAGTCGCAATTAACCAACACAATATATACAAGCAAGCCGACAAGGTCGCCACTAGATAACAACAAGTATACCCGGGAACATCCCCACACAGCGTAGAGCAACATCGCAAACCAAAACAGAAGTACACACGACCACCCCCACAACTGTCTACAGACCTCTAGGAGTACAATACTAACATATAACGGGACAGGACCCCGTCGTGCCCAAAATATACATAAATCTGAAATGTAAAGGTCTGTACCAAAATAACGGGCTCCGGAACAAGGGAGATCTTCAGCAGCTGGTAGATGTCCTAAACTGGAGGGTCACCTAACCGATCACCTGTACCTGCGGGCATTTAACGCTTTCCGAGAAAGTGGTCAGTACAAAATAATGTACTGAGTATATAAAACATGAAATACTGAAAATGAAATCACAATTGTGCCAGGTAAGAATAGAGAGTCATCAAGTTCATAAAAATGTGAGTCATGTCAGAAATCATGAATGCTTACTCATAAAGTCACTATGTCCATACCTGTGTATCAATCTGTATAACGTGTCTCGGCCCTCTAGGGAGGGACTCAATGGAATCTGTATATGTGCACATAACATGTCTCGACCCTCTATGGAGGGACTCGATAAAATCTGTATATATATATATATAACGTGTCTCGGCCCTCTAGCGATGGACTAGATGAATTCTGTAAGGCTGCGCACGAACGTGATCCGGCCCCGGACTCGGTGGAGTGAAACAATAATACTTAGCACGAGTAGATATCATGAGCAACCATGTGAAATTAAAAATCATCTTTTGACTCTCGATAATATCATCATAATAAACTCTTTTACTGAAAATTATGGACACTTATCAACAATTATCTTTTAAAACTGAACTTATAGGAATCACGTACGGCCGCCGTACTTTCATTAAAATCATGCCAAAAGAAAGAAGAAAGAGTTTCACATACCTTTTAGTCGCTCAACCAATGTAAAACTAGGATGCGCCTCGTCTAGTACGTCAGCCTATAATAATAATAATAATAATAATAAGACCATTAATTCTAGGACTCCTAACGTAAGTTATTTGAATAACGACTTCCTTATTTCTATAAACATTTGGGCAGCATTTCCTCTGTTTATGTGTGTATCCACAATTAACCAACAATCCAAATCAAACCAACAATCACAACCATTTCAATATGTAATCTAATTAGGCTCTATATACTACATATACGCCATCATACAACCTCCCTTCTCCTTACTTATGAAAGACAACAATTTTAACCATCAACATGTAACAATTCTAACTCTTTTCTTAACTCTTAATCCAACTTACCTTTCCAACAATTCCATATAACGATTACATCTTTAATCCTCACAATTTCTTCCATTTTTAACACGCAATTAATAATGAAGTTAACAACACAACACACGAAACCAACGTATTGCCGAAACAGTCCACTCTCGATCCAACACCCACAATTATCACATGCATTGCCTAAATTTAATATTTCTTTCTAACACAAGCCCATTACTTCAACTACAACAACATGCAAATTTCAACTATATCTTAAGGAGAAGAATTATTACCTTAATTAACACCAAAACAGTCCGTAACCCGAGCCTACTGTCCACGTGAGTTGCTCGCTTTTTCGTTGACTTTTCTTCGTCAATTGGTCATCGTTTCAACTCCAAATTGACATGTATATATTCTATGATGTTAGTCCAACATCCTTACACGTTTTCTTCTCAAAAACTTGTCCGAAACTTGACGAAAATCCCAATTACTCTCGGTCCAGTAAATCAGCGGTACCATCAAGCTGGTGGGGATTTCTTGCCCAATTCTTCACTTCTTCAATTCCAACTCAACATGCAAGTGTTCTATATTGTTAATCCATCATTATAACACATTTCTCTTCCAAAAAAATTCACCAAAAACTTGAAATTTCTAGGCTTGAATTCGGTCCAGTGGGTACCGATTTAACCCACTGTTTGGGTGTTTTAAAATCCTCTAATTCTAGGCTTAGTTGTGTAGGGTAATTTAATCCAAGAAGATAAAGTAAAAAGCTTGAATTTTCTTGCTAAAGAAGGGGAGAAAAATCGGCCAAATGAGGAGGAATAGGGAGATAAGAATTGATTTTGTGTTTTCCCGCACTGCTCAAGTAAGTGTGCGACTTCGTATGAGGACCTCCTTATCTTCTGCCCACTCTCCGTTCACACGGTTGTCAAAGCAGATGAGGAATAAGTTTGAAGAATGAAGATGTTAGGGCTAATTTAAATATTTTTCCAGATTTTTAATATAAACACTTTGGTCCCCCTTGCAATTACACTATGATCCTCCAATTGTTAACTTAACTAAATTAATCTCCCAAGTAATAAATCTTAATCCCACTTCTTTTAATCTTGATTCCCGTCCCCTTTAGTTCCCAAGAATTTCATAAGGTATCGCATTTTCCATGTCGTAATTCTTATAATATGTAATAATTCTTAATGGAAATACATATAACTTATCATATTAAATTCTCATTGACGTGCTCGTAGCTTATGTAAATGTATCTTATATCCATTATCCGAATCTTAATCTTAATGACGTCCTTAACCTTTGTCTTAACCTACGAGGTGTAACAAAGACTTGGTACAAGGACTATGTCACTGCTCAGGGATCTTCTAGATGCCTATACTCTATTTCTACTGCAGTGAATTACTCAGGGTTGTCACATACATATCAAAACTTTGTGGGACAGGTTTCTAAGGAAGTTGAACCACACAGTTATAAAGATGCAGTGAATGATAATGTCATGACCCGACCCGGCGGGCCGTGACCCGGCGCCCTAATGACGCCATTATACTAACCTGTCACACATAATCCAATTAACACTAAGGAAAATATGAAATTCGACAGCATAACGCTGCAATCATAACATATATCCGAATAGGCAAGCCGGCAAGGCTGCCTTTACACATGAATAAACCTGCCTCTTGAGGAGTCACATCTAAGCAAATATAACAAAGGACGCAAGACGACAAGGCTGCCACTATATAAAGGAACATCCCAAAACAGAGTACAACAGTAGTACATCTGACCAAAACATATCTACAATTCTCATATAACCAACCCACAGATATACAATCCACAACTGTCTACAGACCTCTATGAGAAGGATAACGACATATGACGGGACAGGGCCCCGTCGTGCCCCTAGATATACATAAGTAAAAAAATAGGGTTCTGTACCAAAAATACAAGCTCTGAATCAAAGGAGATTTCCAACCAGCTGAGTAGGAGTCCTAAGCCTGAGGATCACCAAACTGAGAACATGTACCTGCGGGCATGAACGCAGCCCCACGAGGAAAGGGGGTCAGTACGAAATAATGTACTGAGTATGTAAAATATGTAATATTGTAAGGAAGATCATAAGTGGTCAATAGATAACTGGAGACAAGTATAATAATCAGAATCCAAATCCAACTGTGCCATATACAAATGAGAGTCAACTGTGCCTTATAAAAATGAGAGTCATGTACATATATATACTGCATCTACTTCCCAATGCAGGTCTGTGAATGAAACTATATACATATATATATATACCATACCCGGCCCATTATGGGACTCGGTGTGAAATCATATACATATAGTACCCGGTCCATTATGGGACTCGGTGTGAAATCATATACATACCGTACCCGACCCATTATAGGACTCGGTGTGAAATCATATACATACCGTACCCGACCCATTATGGAACTCGGTGTGAAATCATATACATATCGTACCCGGCTCATTATGGGACTCGGTGTGAAATCATC
The DNA here is from genome assembly GCA_029844215.1 of Przewalskia tangutica. Lineage (NCBI taxonomy): Eukaryota > Viridiplantae > Streptophyta > Magnoliopsida > Solanales > Solanaceae > Przewalskia > Przewalskia tangutica. The sequence continues at coordinate 3,752,022 of CM056732.1, forward strand.
ATTCGACTCTCAATAAAATCAATAAAATGAATTCTTTTCTGGAAAACCAAAGGCACGTCTCATAACAAATATCATTAGGAGTTAGACTGTGTAGAAATCATGTACGTCCGTCGTACGCTCATATTAAACAAATCATGCCAAAAGAAAAGGAAGGATAGCTTCACATACTTTATCGTCTAAGCCAACTCGATAAATAGGACTCGTCTCAACTAATACTTCAACCTATAATAAAGGGTAATACGTCCGTTAATTCTATGATTTCTAACGTAAGTTATATTGAATGACGACTCTCTTATTCTATAAAAATTCGGGCAGCACTTCCCCTATTTATGTGCATAACCATAACTTACAAATCAAGCCATCAATACAAATAACAAGTCATAACTTAAGAATATAGCCAAAACAGTCCACATACTTGACATATACCACCATTATACATCCTTTCTCCTTACCTTCATGGAATATAATCAAAACAACAATTAAGGTAATTAATACACCTATTTATCATATTCCTCCAACCCTTTAATCATATTAAAAATAGTCCATTAAAACAGCCCCTAAAGTGCAACACAACGTGTCAAATAATTTCATACAAGTCTCGGCCAACACCCACAATACCTACTCTTTTCATAATTCCTTAAAATCCAATTGAAGTCTTAAAATCTAATTCATGTTTCAATACTTTCATATAAACAATTATAACTCTAAATATCAAGATTATTTCCAATTTCAACATGCAAGGCATCGACGAACTTAACGGCACAATAATCGAATACGACAACTCCAAGATTAGTAAAATTAGTCCCAAAATTAATTCCAATTTTCCCTTAACACAAATTCATTTCCTTAATTATAACAACATGAACTCCAATTATATCATAGGAAGAAGAATTTTATACCTTAAATTGAAGCCAAAACAGTCCCTAATCGGAATTCACTGTTTCATCGATTTTCTTCACAAATTTTCACACTTCTTCAACTCCAAATTTATATGCATACATTCTACAATGTTAACCCATTATTCTTACACGTTTTTCTTCCCAAAAACTTCACCAAAATCCGAAATTTTCTTGGCCTATTTCGGCCCAAGCAGTCCGCGAAATGACCATATAAGGAATTCATGTTCTCATTCCATATTCGATGTGAGACTCTTAACACTCCCCCGAACGCCCAGACCTTGTTAACTGGAGGTCTGGAGCGTGAATAATATAATTTGGGAACCCAACAATCGGTGAGCAAAGAATTGGAATGAGTCTGAATCTGATACCATGCAAAGAATGGGTCTTGGGTCTAACTCAACCCCAAAATTTAGCTTGTAGGGTGAGAATTGTCCAAGTTCATATAAGAAATTCATGTTCTCATTCCATATTCAATGTCCAAGTCCATATTGTGAGTCGTTTGAATACTTTAACTCAATATCCATACTAAACAATTTTAACCATTTATCTTTATAAAATCAAATTAGGCTAACTCTTTACATTAATTAACAAGTTACTACTACTACCACTACTATAGGAATTAAAACACACGTAACCCTACCTTTTGAAAACTTGATATAATTGTTACCTTGTCGGGTTGTTGTCTTGTCTGTACTCAAGGCTTCAAATTGAAATGATGTGGTCGGTAATCACTCTGATTAGAACTGTAAAAGAGAATGAGTTAGTGGTAAGCTAAGTGTACTTAGACAATGTAATCAAAGGCATTGATATAAGCTGTATGGTGAAATGGATACAAGACAGACGAACTTTTTGACTTTGTAATTAACCGTCCTTTTGCTTTTACATCAGAGTTCAGATATAGCCAAATTAGGCTTTAGCTCAGGATTAGTGCATTTGATTAGTAATTATACACCCCACTACATTTTAATCCTATAGATTATCTTTTCGATAAGAGTGTCGCTTTCCTGGTTCCCCATATAAACTCAGAAAGCAATCAAATATGATTAAAAACAAAAATAGTTACTCGATAATACTTATGAGAAAAAAAGTGTGACATGGTGAATGCTAAATATTAATAAAATGTATCGAAAACAATTCTATTATAGAGAAAACTCTATCAAATTTTGGCCAAGAGATAAGACGTGTTAGGTTGGTTTTACTTCACTAAACTTTAGTAATTAATTGCCGCAAAGTGAGTCGTGACATTATATGAGACTTAAAGATGATTATGATTTACAAAAATGATGTAAGATGAGTTAGAGGGTGTTTGGATTGACCAGAGTATTAAGTCCTTTTTAATTGATTGGAATATTTGGTAAATTAGAAAACTGTTTAAAATAAGTTTAAAATACTTAAAATAAGTTAATATGAAGAAGTTGGTTAACTTCATCTTATTTTTTTTTGGCTTAAAAGGTTATTTTGGTTTGACCAATTATTTTACTCTTTTATCTCTTATATTTCTTCTAATTCCAACATTACCATCATATCTAAAAAGCCCTAAATATTTTTCACGTTTTTAAAATAAAAAATAGATTTTTTTTAGAATCTTGAAATCTTATTTTTTTAAATCTAGAAAAAATATTTTTTTCAAACCCTCTTTTGTAAGAACAAATCTGGAAAATTATAGTATTTTTATTTTAAAAATCTGGAAAAATGTTTTTTTTTTAATCTGGATAACTGAATTTAAAGTGTCCTAAAAAGTACAGATTTCTCAAAAAAAAATATTTTTAATAAAAAAAATCTGGAAAATAAGATTTTTTAAAAAAATCTAGAAAATAATAATATGTTTTCCTGATTTTAAAAAAAGTTCACCTTTTCCATATTTATTTTTAAAAAATGGAATTTCCACATTTTTATTTAAATAAATAAGTTTTTCCTGATTTAAGAAAAAATCAGTCCTTTAGTGTTAAACATTTTAAAGGGTATTTCAGTCATTTTGACATTAAAAAGTGCTTAACAACACTTATATACCAAACACATTAACAATTTTTTTTTTTTTGATGACCTGTATCGGAACCTCATTCCCTATCGCTAGCACTGTCTTTGGACTCGAGGCGATGGACCGCTTCAAAGACCCCACCACTGTGTAAATCGCGAATGTGCACTGTAATCGATTCGCCATGGCCCAACGGATCATCGATACAAGGTCCCAATTCAACAGACTGCTCAGAGGAATCAAACCCACATCGCAAAGACGCTCAGCGACTTTTAGCGCCCAGGCTTAATCACAAGTATATGCCCCGGAGAGCGATGTCCTAGTGAGAATCGAACCCGGGACCCTAGGGCCACGAATTCGACCTTCGCCCAGCAAGCTGAACGATTCGGACCATTAACAACTTATTTTCAACTTAAGCACTTGTATCCAAACACATACTGCTTATCTATTATATATATAATCGAAGGACAGACCCGGTGATGTGGCATGCTTTAAAATCCAGCATTTGTATTTATCTATTTTCTTAGAATTTTGCTATAATTATCTTATTTAATTGCTAAATAAACTCCTAAGCCAAACAGTCGCATCACTTACAAGCGGTGAGGTCCCGTTTGGCATCAGTTACAAGCCCTACGATTCGTTTCTTTTCCCCCACTAAAATCCCTCTGTTGCATGCAAAAAGCAAAATACTATCTGATCTTTATGGTTTGAAATCACATGCATCAAATGTTGAGTTGCAATATTCATATCAAGAAAATTCTTAAGCAAATGTTTCCTACAACATGCATGGTCAGTGCTGAGTGCTTAATTGATGAATTCATCATACCCTATATTTAGATTTTACAATGCAAAGGCCTGGGAAAAACAAACCACCCTACAAGACCCCTTTGTTTTCGATGCCGCTTTAAACGTCGAAACCTACTTTACAAGCAGTGACAGCATTAGATGTGAGAGTGGAGTTATGGAAACTTGTTAGAATCTGAATTGGAGGTGAAATCGAAGAAGAGAAGACGAAGACAGTAGGGAAAAACGAAGGAGAAGCTGAGGAAATCGTGGAAGAAAAGAGAGAAAAGTTTTGGGCTCACTAAAAGGAGCTTCTGTGATACTTTTAGATTTATTTCTCTCAAGCAACATATTACAAATATAGTCCCTATTTATAGGTGACTAATTAACTAATTAACCTCTAATGACAAAATATCTAACTAATCCAAAATATCTAATTAACAACTAACTAACCACATATATATACAATGTATATATGTGGTATATCTTAACACCCCCCTCAAGCTAGACACTGAAAACCGAGGTTTCAGTCCTAGCTTGGAGACAATGTCCTTACACACCAGAAGTATCATGCATCGCTGGAGAATCCCCTGAACCAGAATCTTCCCTCTCTATCAACCAGAGAGTATAAGATCTTTTCAATAGTGTAATAACACTCTGGACAGCATAGGACATGCCATTCTATTAGAAACATTCCCAGCCTTCTCTGACACCTACCAGCAGTCCCAACAGTCTGGAAGCACAACACATGTGGCAATCTGAGTGAAACTCCCATAGGTGCCTCTAACAAAAACTGGTGAAACCTCTACAACATAAAGAGCAACAACGCTCAGCTGCAGCAAGCATCTGCTACATCTACAAAGAAACCAAAGAATATCAACACGTAATCGCCCTCATAAGGACCCATCCTATCTGATCATTAATATTTTCCAAGCAATCGCAAGTGTTTCCTCGCACTGTCCGGCAAGACTCAAATTTTCTTCCATTTTCGTAATCCATCAAGAAGAAGACACCAAAGAAGATCAAACATGCAACAAGCCAACAACATCAAGAATAAGCAAAGAACACATACCGCAATACCAACATCGCCAGCTTCGCAATTCATCAAGTAGCCAGATTTCGCATGAGCTACAACTCCCACAACATTGAGTAACTTATGAACCAAGACGCGCGCAGTAACTACAATTTCGAACCAAAGACCAAGACTAACGTAACTATAATTTCGAACCAAGACCACGATCTTCTTAACCAAAGACCAAAGAGAATTTAATAAGCGGCAAGAACCTCTCATTCTCTAGTCTCGCTTGGACTAGAAAATCTCTCGATTCTCATCACGCAAGCTATTTTGATAAGCGGCAAGAACCCCTCATTCTCTAGTCTCGCTTGGACTAGAGAATCTCTCGATTCTAATCACGCAAGCTACACATATAAAAACAGGCAATCTACAACCTGTGAATAACTCTTTGAATCTTTGAATTGATCTTCAACTCAATCCATATTGTCGTCGACGAAGTATCCCTCGGTTCTTAGTTTGTTTGTCGCTAAGAACTTTTCGATCCTTCAATCGATCTATTGAATATGCAACAAAACCACAATTTCTTTGAACTGGAATTCCACTGATCCACGGTTTCTTTGAACTGGAGTTCCATTGATCTAGCAACAATATCTTTTCTTTTATTTTCAAAATTGCATATTAGTTCCAGCACAACAGGTTTTAACAATAACAACAGCTACACCAATAAGAATTTCAGCCCCTGTAGTTGCAAGATACTTTCCTATTGCCAATCCATAACCATTATCATCTGTTGTGCCAGTAATAAATCCCAGCAGCAAGCACTAACACCAGTATATAACCAACACAACAACGACGAACTCGACAATTTTCTCCAATTCGTCATTATGCAACTCTCAACAATATCAACACACCAACACGACAACACAAAATCAATAGTAGTTGTTGCTTTATGAACATCACTAATAGACACAGTGAAACAGTAGCAACAATCCAATATTCACCAACACAAAACAATACGAAAATGACTTTTAGAAATATTTTCGGCGATCTTCAACGTCGCAAAGATAGCCAAAGGCTGAACGTATCCGCAGAAAATGATAACATCTCCATAGCGGAACAAATAAGATGAATCGATCTTCGATTCTCTGATTTTCAGAAGAAAATAGCGATTTCGATTTTCAATCGCGATTTTGAATTTCAGTTCTTCGATTCTCCATTTTGATTTTTCAGAAGAAAAATATATTCTACAAAGATTACCTCAATATTGCAGTTCCTCGATTTCAATTCTGATTTTTCAGAAGAAAATTCCTTCGATTCTCTGATTTTTCGAAGGAAATCGCGATTTCAATTGCTTCTGATTTCCACCTCAATACTCTATCAACTCCTTCGATATCGATCAAAACACACTCTGAGTCGAATCGATTGCTTCGCGATTCTGATTTTCAGAAAATCGCAATTCTCGATTCTGCAATGTCTCGATCTCGGTTTTATCGATGTTCAGTTCCTTCGCTCTCGATCTCAGCTCCTTCACAATTTTGATTTTCAGTTCTTCAATTTCGACTCCTTCAATTCTCGATCGCGCAAACTGAGAAGAAAACAGAATACGTTTCAGCGATTTTAATTTTTCAGCGATTTTGGATTTTTGAACTCCTCGATCGATTTGATACCATGTTAGAATATGAATTGGAGGTGAAATCGAAGAAGAGAAGACGAAGACAGTAGGGAAAAACGAAGGAGAAGCTGAGGAAATTGTGGAAGAAATGAGAGAAAAGTTTTGGGCTCACTAAAAGGAGCTTCTGTGATATTTTTAGATTTATTTCTCTCAAGCAACATATTACAAATATACTCCCTATTTATAGGTGACTAATTAAGCCCTAATGACAAAATATTTAACTAATCCAAAATATCTAATTTCCAAAATATCTAATTAACAACTAACTAACCACATTCCACAAAACTAAGGTTAAAATGTGAGTAACTTTATAACCCTATTATTTTTATTGGTTTTCCACCCGCCACCCGGTGTACGATATCCGTATTAAAGTCCGATTATATTCAAATTCGCGTCGTGTAGGACTATTTATGGGGAATCACACCCTACCAATGATTAATGGTAGAGTTATGGGAACTAAGGTTCTCTTACAATGGTAAGTTTGATGAATATTTGACTAGGTATAAAAACTATTATTATCATATAATGCATGGCTATAATGAGGGTGATGTAATAAGAGCTATTTAGAAGGGTACCCAGTTAGGTTGTAGTTTGTTTGACAATTTAAAATAATAGAGATTCAGATTACTGTGTGTGCTATATATGATTGAAAACTCAGATCATCGGCTATTTAGAGGATTCAAATATACTGATAATAATTTAGAAGATTAAGCAGTCTAATCTTAGCATGAGGAAAAAAGAACATAAAATTGTAGATTAGTTGGTAATTATTTTTATTTTTAGGATTTAAGTGAAATTAGTTTTGGTTCCTTCTCTTCTTTAAAATTTGATCTGTTAACGAATATTTATATTTCAATTAGTGAAGTGCATAATCAAATGCCAGACAATTATCATTTTTCTATTTATAGAATTTAACAAAACTAGTTTTGGTATCTATTTAGGACAATTTATTAAAGTATGTTAATAACTGGCATTTTTCAATCTAAAATACTATTTGGCTACTTAGTGATTATTATCTCTAATATAACGTTGTAGTTACTGAATTAAATGTATATCACAAAAGCATGCTTTAAATGATAAGATAATACTTACACTGATAAAATTGTAGCTTAGTGTGCTAAGGATGTAAACTAAATATATTTTATTTATAAGCTTTGCCTTTCTGATAAAAAAAGAGGAATAATATGTGAATGCATTATTAGCTCTATGATTATTTTATGAATTTACTGATCCTTTACAAGACCGCGCAAAGCACATATAAATTTACTATTTTATAAAATAAGTTTTAACACTTAAATATTCTAAAAACACTTATACGTAAAACTGTAAAAGTCATTTTCCAGGTAATCCAAGCGGGCTCTTACTATTTTGCTAAAACATATACAATACATAAAATTTATTAGCCTTATTGTTAAAGGTTGTATGGTGGAATGTGTGTGATCTTTCTTAGGGACAAAAGGCGAAATCTCTCGTCCATAGAGCCTCTATCCCCCCGGTTCGACAGAGATTGGTGGAAGAAGTAAATCATGGTGACTCAGTGGTTTACTAGGTGAGAGACATAGTGTCTGGTGCTCACAAGAAATCATCCCCACAAAAGAGGAATAAAACTCCCACACCGCCTGATCTTTCTTTCATAATTAGAAGTCTCATTTTTAAGTCTGAAAATGATTTTTTTTATTATGGATAGTTTCTTTTTTAAATGAGCCTTATGCAAATTTGAATTAATTCAAACATCAAATTGAGTATCAAATACCATGTATAAAAATAATACTCCCTCTATCCACTCTTATGTGTCCAGTATTCTGAAAATAGATATTTATTTTTACATGTTTAGTTTGAAAATATAAGAGATAATTATTATTTTATATCTATTTTATTCTTGTTAAATACTTTTCATTTTTCAATATCTAGATGACTTATAATAATTAAAGACGATATAATAAAATTATTATTTTATTTATTATTACTACTTCTTAAAGATGTGTCAAATAAAAAATAGATAAGTAAACATAAACAAATGAAGTAATAGAAAGAATTATGAGATGGGAAAAAGAGGAGTGAAATGTTCAAAGAAAAGAGGCAATAGGAAAACCGAAAACCCCATACCAATACAGAGAGGAGAAATGTCGGAAAGGTTAAAAGATAATATAGGATTATAAGACCAAATGTTGGGACTATGGCCGGATTTGACTGAAAGTTGTCGGTCTATCCCACAACCCATGACTCGTGGCTGCTCATTTCTTTTGCAGCAAGTAGACACATCTCACCCCAATCCCAATGTGTGCCATCTGATTCTTCACCACTCTACATTGAAAATGAAACCCAAAAACAAAAGAGTTGATATTATATCTGTAATAAAAAAAAATATAATAGTGTTGAAATTTATTTCTATAAGAATTATTATATGTCTGAATTTCATTTAATTGGTTTAATGAGCATTTTCATGAATTAGTAAATATTGAATAAAATAGTAATACGTTCAAATTACACCTCCGGAAATGATGTAAAGCGGTCGTAACAAATATAGAACTCAACAAAGGTTAGGGTCGAATTCCATAGGAAATACGATAAGAAAAAGTGCAATTCAAATGTAAACCTCGATACTTCTATATTTCAAAGGTGTTGAGAAATTGTTCTAATAATTTAATTGGAGTCAAACATTTGTCTTGAATTACTTAAATTGGATCAAAATGGACCTCAACAATACTTAATCAATTGATTCAAATAATCATTAGTGGTTCAATTGGATCAAGTTGGATCTCAACATTGAAGTTGTTCAAATTAGAGATGGCAACGGATCCTGGACCCGGTCCGGATCCGTTTTATAAGATATGGATCTTCAAAATTTGGACATGACGGATCTGAATCGGACACGGATCCATTTATGACGGATCAAATATGAATATGGATATTGTCTTTGAGATCTGTATCCGGTCCAGATCCGACCCGTGAATCCGTTTTTTATTAAATACATTATACATCCATAAAACCGGTCCATAACCTAGAACTTCCTTTAATTTATTCGGTCATGCCCAATTCCATAAAGGACCGAAGCCCACCCCATCTGTGTGTCTTTAAGCCAACTAAAGGGGCAAAGACCTCATTCATTTCGTTTCATTCTGTAAGACAAAACCCTAACCGTCTTCTCTACTTGTCATCCCTACTCATACGACGTCAGTCCATTTCGAACTCTTATCCACCCCTTTCGATTCTGAGGTAGTAAGACAAATCAGATTCAATACTTTCTGTCATATATTAAACGGTGAGTTCGATTTTTGTTTTTTTGTCCTTTTAACTTATGTTATTTTCATAATCTACACACACGCACACCAAAAAAAGTATATAAAAACACATACATGCAAATAAAAAAGTTAGTTCTTTTTGTTGTTTCTTTTTTTTCATTTATATAATATTTGATGTTTTGAGATTTTGAAAGATATATTAACAGTCAAACACAATTATACAAACATAAAAAGAAAATACGTGTACGGTTTTATCAATCCAACAATAAGAGAAAATGCGTGAATTGTGTCATTCTTGTGATTGTTGTAGAATGATGTAGAAAAAGAACTTTCCAGTATCTCAATTTTGAAACTGGAAACTGAATGCATTGAATATGAATGTTGTTGTGTTTTGTTGATTCAGTATCTGAATGCACTAGAAACTGAATGCATTGGAACTTTCCAGCTTGGTAGTTACTGGAAACTGAATGCATTGGCTTTAATATTGAATATGAATGTTGTTGTGGTTTGTTGATTCAGTATCCTGGAATGGTTGTATGTTGAATGTTGGGATATTATTCAAGACAAATATTTTTACATGTAGATTCAGATTCGATCCGTGGACGCGGTGGATTCGATGGATCTGATTTTTATAGACCTGATGGATTTGGATACATGTATAAAAACGGATTTGGATCTGGATCTGGATCTAGTAGAATCCGGTCCAGATCCTATTCATTGCCATCCCTAGTTCTAATGATTCAATTGGAGTCAAATATTTGTGTTGACTTCCTTAAATTGGATCAAATTGGACCTCAACAACACTTCACCTTAATGGTTCAATTGACACATTTTGTGTTAGACGGTTAGCTTAATCAAATTTATTTTTTTATTTTAACATACTATCTCAAAGTCAAGTTAATAAAAAGAGTAATCAAGTTGAGTACTAACAAATTTTAAGTTTGATTCATGACGTCCTCTTCATTCCCGTTTCACAATCACTTTAACAAGATCTTACTTTACAGTAGATGATGTGGTAAATATATTTATCATTATTTTCATTTATTTTTTTTTATAAATCAAGGTTAATTTTTTTTCTTTTCTTATACAGTGGGTTGCCAACGAATATTTGTGACAACATTCCTCCTTAACCAACCTTGATTTGGATTAGTCATGTAGATACAATATGGACAACACAAGTAACACTTCGTGAAAGAAAGAAGAAGAATACAATTATGATGAATGAGATTTATTGACGAGTCTGGTTATCAAGACGAAACTGTTCTTGATATGATTTTGTATAAGAGCTCTGAGAACATAGTAAAATTTGTGATGGTCAATGACAATCCAATTATGTTGAATGTTATTTAAGTGTGTATTTTATTACAGTTAAGAATTTTACTATTATTAATTTTTTCAGGGTTTGTAATCGAAATCAAGAAAAATAAAAGTAGTTCAATCGTCCATCACAAGATAAATTTATGACTTACGTACACTGCTATGAATTTTATTTGATTAATTAGACAAACCTATATAGTATACCATATGATTTTGTACGACTGAAAATAAGTTGTATTCACTCGTAAATTATCATTGAAAATTTACTTGATATGCCATAATTGACAGATTTTTCAAGAAATTAAAGATGTTGATAACACGGCAAAGAAGATGCACACTTGTTTTATTTCAATGTTTACTTTTAAATTTGGCCAATGAGTACTTATCTAAGTAAACGGATCACCAAATATAATTGGTGAATAGTTTAGGTGTGGGTGAATCTGACTGCTCAATGTATGAATGTAATTATTTTAACATGGATGATCCACTATATAATCCCTAGAGGCCTTTCTAATATTGCATGCAAAACTTACCCTAAATTAGTAACAAATTACTATCACTCTATCAGTAAAGAACACTAAGAGAAGACTCAGTTTAGTTCTACGTGCTTCTTCAGATGTGATAGAGAGGCTATACCACACAAAGAAAAAAAACTATGACTCAATGGAGGATGAGCTAACCGAGCTCATTCATAAGTTAATCAAGATGAGAGGCCGTGATTCTATAGAAATGATATTGTTGATGGACCCCCTTCCTCTCACAAAATCATATGAAATACTACGACAACAACAATAATAACATATTCAGTGTAATCCACACTGTGGGTATGAAGAGGGTAGAGTGTACACAGACTTTACCTCCACTTTGGTAGGTAGAACGGTTGTTTCAAGAAGATCCTCGGCTCAAAACAAAACATAATCACAAGCGGGACAATCAAAACAAAACAAGAATAAAAAGTAATGAATAGAGTAACAGCCAGATAAAGAATTAACAAAATCATATGAAATACACGAGAAAATATTGAAGAACAACCCCCATCACGTCTATGACACTGATGGTAACAATGAGTCATCAAAGGATAGCCGATTACTTGAGAATGGGAACGTTGCTTTTGGGAATGAATGCACCGGGGTTCCTTATATTTGAGATGATTCTTGTTAGTGGTAGGAATGCGTGCATGTTTTTGACTTTGATCAATGGAGATGGCTATGTCATCTAAATGTTTTATTTTTGTCGTTTTGTTTTAGGTTGTCCGTTGTTTGTTTGGAAAGGTTTATTTTGGAATGGAACAATGTGTCTCTTTTGATATGTGTATGGTTAGTCAAATGTTCCAATGGAATAATCAGATGTGAAGAAACTAACTGTTGGGTTCCGTGGATTATGTTATGGAACAATAAAAATAAACTGAAAATAAATAAATTCGAATGCTGGAACAGTTTGCGAATGGCGGCGATAATGTCGTCCGACGTCAGTGACAACACATCAGTAAAAAAACCTTTGAAAAATAAAATGCAGCGGAAATAATAAAGACACAAAGGTTTAAATTTACATATGTTATATATTAATATAACCTATGATGGTCAATGACCAAAAGTATTGTATGTATATATATTCCTTCTTTTACAATATTAAAAGATAATACAAAAGGAATAAAAAAAAAGGTTAAGTCGCAGATGACTTATGCCTGAAAAATCTATCTAAATAGAAATAGACAACATCTCAATATAATTGCTTCAATAAAGAATAAATCTAGAATCTAGGCAGCAACTATAATGTTGGACAGAATGTCGTCAAAAACTCAGGCAACATTTGTGATCCAGATTTCTGAGATGAAATCCCGAGATCTTTCTTGGTATTTTTACATTTTGATTATGGACATCGATTCACCGATCTTCCCTCTCTATTTATAATACAGAGTCTTCCTTGAAAAGCTCATTGATTGGTTGTAGAGGTTGAGGGAAAGGTGGTCAGCCGATAAGGTTGTTGGAGAAGATCATGGAGCAAAATCCTCTAACTTCTTGGACTTGTTCCCCAAGCTTAGCAACAACTTTGACTTGGTCTTTCCAGGTTTTTAATCAGCTCCTAATCACATTGCCAAGGCACTTTACCATCATGGTAAAAATCCCACGAAATCTTCAGTTTCGTGAAGTAAGGCAAAACTGTTTCACAAAATGTTGGTCCGAATGTCGTGACATTTGTTCCAACATTTCTGATTTTAACTTAGAGCTGAAAATGATATGTTGGGCAAAATGTCACAACACAAAATCCAACATTAACATTCTCCCCCTTTTTGTCTTTCTTCACAAAACATAATATATTCAGTGCAAGTGACTTACGGCAATGTCATAGGTGTTGTCCTAACATCTATGATTACAATAATGCTCTTCCTTAACCTGTAATGACATATAAACACAACATATACAAGACAATATATATATATATATATATATATATATATATATATATATATATATATATATATATATATATATATATAAATATACACATCATATCTCCATACAAAGCTAATCTAGAATCTGAAACAGCGACTGTAATGTTGGACAGAATGTCGTCAAAAACTCAGGCAACATTTGTGATCCAGATTTCTGAGATAAAATCCCAAGAGCTCTCTTGGTATTTTTATATTTTGATTCTGGATATCGATTCATTCTTATGTCCTCTCTATTTATAGTAGAGAGTTCCCTTGAAAGACTCATCGATTTGTTGTGGAGGTTGAGCTAAACATGGGCACGTGAGGAAGTAGCTTGAGGAGCGAAATTCTCAATTGCTTTAACTTGTTCTTCACTCGTCTTGATCTCCAAGCTTTGACTCTTTCTCCCACGTTTTTATTCTGCTCCAAAGTTCCTTGCCAAGTCAAAATTACCGTCATGGTAAAACTCCATAATTTTAGATTCTGTCCCGTGAAGTAAGACAAAACTGTTTCACAGAATGTTGGTCCGAATGTCGTGACATTTGTTCCAACATTTCTGATTTTAACTTAGAGCTGAAAATGATATGTTGGGCAAAATGTCACAACACCAAACCCAACATTAACACTAACTAAGAAGATGGAATAATTTTATGTGAAAACACTAACACTTCAAAAAATATTTAATTTTGATTACACGGATTCTTATATTTTTTATTTATCCACATTAAATAATTTAATTAAAAATTGGCCAAACGCACCTAATATACATGTTATTTGGACAAAGTGATGTACAAAAGTTTAATCAACTTAAAAATAGAAAAGGAAAAGAAATAAAATAAGGGAATAAAAACAACACATAGGTTACAACAATTCATTTTTACACTCCAAATTAGGGCTACACAAAAAAAGGAATGGATAAAAAAAAAGATCGGACCGGATCGATAAATTCGGTCTGGTCTTCGATCCTTTTAATTTGTATTTTTGGGTTTTGATCCGGTCTGATCCGGTCCTCAATTCTTTTAATGTATATTTTCGAGTTTCGGATCGGACTTGGACCCGACCGATAAATTCGATCCAATTTTTCTGAAAATTCGATCCTCGATCCGGTTCGGGTCGATCCGATCCGATTCAATTTTAGAATTTTGTCCAGCCCTACTCCAAACGGCGCATCGGTTAACTAACCGGTGTAAAAAAAATTGAAATTGTGATGGTTGAAATTGATACATAAATATATTTAAATCATGACTACTCATTAAACATCTCTACACAATCTGAAAATCACTTCAAATTCATCTACCTAATGACCACATCTCGAAGTGTTACATATCCTAACGCTAGACCACATGACCCACCCCCCGTATTGCTTATCATAACAATGTTGTTAACGCAAATCACCGACTATCTCAAGAGATTGATGGTTTGTTTACGTTTTGGTGTTTTTTTGTGTGTCATGTTTGATGGTATTTTGACTCTGTTTATGTTATTTTATTTTTTAAATTTTGTGATATTGTGGTGGTGTATCGACATGAGTATTTAACCCTAATGAAATATCCAAATTATTGTTATATATTTCCAAAATTTTCCCATCTTAATCATTCCTTAAAATTTTATTTTATTTAATCATTTTCTTGCTATGAATTTTAGGGATGTACATTTAATCTAGAAATTTATTTTGTAACAATTTAAAATATCATACCAACATAAAATAATTTGTAAGACCAAATAGAATATAATATTATTGCAAATTAAACAGTATTACGAGCAAAATTTCCTGAAATCTTCAATTCAACTACAATTCCAGTAAAAATATAAGTTAGCCTAGAGGTATTTTCATCCTGATCTTCGATATTTTTCAGTTCTCCAGATGTTTCCCTAGATGATTCCTCAACTGCTACTTTAATATTATATTTTCTTAATATATCCATGGCTTCTTCATGTGTTGCAAATTATTTGACGATGTTTTCTCAAAAATCATTTTCAAGTGGTGTACGCTCTCACCAATCATCAAAGATATCTTTCTTTATCCCCTTAAAAACAACATAAAAACCACTCTTTTTGGACATTTGATCTTAACCCTAGACTGATAAGAAGAAAGAGAGAGAAAAGAGCTAGTTGAATATTGATCGACTAAACACAAATATAAAGTGTAATCTTTCTATGGACGTTATACACATCTATTTGATTATCAATAAAAAATAAGGAGTATATAAATAACATATGAAAAGTATTGTATATAAATAGCGGATATGAAAAGGATTAATATTTGAAAGAATGTATATAAAAATATAGTTTCTAAATATTGACAGACATTTCTAGTCCAAACAAGCTTAGTACTCATGAATATTTAAAAACATGGAGTAAGAATAAATGTTGGCATTCATTTATGAGACAGATCACGTTTAAGACCAAACAAATAAACCATTTAAACGTCGTTATTATCTATTAAGCACACTAACAGTAAATAAGAATAACTGTTAGCATGGAGCCAAATTAAGCACGCATAATTAAATTAGAATAACTGTTAGCATGGAACCAATTTAAGGACACATAATTAATCGTTAATTAACTGCTAGAGCATGTAACCAAACCTAAGCCCATGAGTGGTACAACAATACAATGCCTCGAGATAAAAACTTATTAGAACGGAATATTTTATATCAAACTAATGAATGCAAGACATGTGTCTTCTATACAAGTAAGTTTTTGACAAGCCCAACTTCAAGCAAGTTGAGAACAATTTTATCAGTAGACATTTGAATTTTTTTTTTTGTTGACGAAGGAACCCGCACTGCTCTTTCGAGTGCGCACAGATAAACGGGTGTGATAGCGCAACCACGTCGGTCGATTCGCCACACTTGGCCAGCGGTGTGAGCTCTCCAAGCGGCGGCGCAGGGCGTTATCAGGATTTGAACTTGTGATCAATCTCTCCCACACCACCCAATGAGGATACCCTCTGCCTTCAAGATCAACTGATCTAGGGCTTCGGATGACATTTGAATATGATTTGATTGAGATTTGAAAGTTCTTTTTTAGTTGTCATAGTTAATAAAAATAATTGATTCAAAATTCTAGTCACTTTATAAAATCAAGAATGAATTACTTTTTTCCACCTTTAATAACCTTTCTTTAATAAATGTGAGAGATATTAATGTGGTGAAAAGAATAATAGTATTAAATTAAGATTAAAATAAACAAATAAATAAAAGTAATTTAATCAAAATATCCATTTACTTATTTTTTTAGACTCATGCAAAGGACAAACATGACAACTAAAAAGGATTGAAGTTGTGTGTTTAACGTGAAAACAAAGATGAAGATTAGTGAGTAATCCGTGAGCAAAAACTTAATAAGGAGAAAAAGAAACTCCATACAGGGAAAAAACTGAAAATAATAAAAATAGAAATCAATATAATTGTTATGGGATGATTGGTATCCGACCTTTATGATCTCGAGTTACACTTTTGAGAATAGAGCGAATACCACCTACAGGCATATAGGGTTGTTATCGGTCCGGTTCGAATATCGACATATCGGAATTGGACCAATAAAGTTACCGGTCCGGATCGAGACCGGATCGATAAAAATTCGGTCTTGAAAAGAGATTTGGGACCGAACCAATACCTTATCGGGCGGGTACCCGATCCGGTTCTGAATACTGTTTTCGATCCAAAAACGGTCCGAAATATTAAAATTCTTGCTTTACTTAAAAAATTCCTCCTTTACTTAAAAAATTCTGCTTTACTTATAATTTTTTTATAAAAATATATGTTTTACTACCTTTACTGCTTTATATAATACATATTAATAAACTTAAAGTAATATATAATAGCAATATTCCAAGAATTGATCATTGTCGCGCCCTTTTTCGGCCGCGGCATTTTTTCTAAAATAGCGAACCCTGCTCAAAATGCAAATGTTAGAAAATAAATAAAGTGCTAAAAAGTGCAAAAGGAATGCTAAAATGTTAAAGATGTTGCTAAATATTAAAAGGTGCTAAAAGGTGTAAAAAGATGCTAAAGTTTAAAAGGGTGCTAAAATGCTAAAGGGTTGCTAGAATGCCAAGGGTTCGCGGAGTCGCCACCTAATTAATTTGGGTGAATTAGGACACCTAAATGTTTAACTAGTTTGAAGTAAAACATTAACTCCATTTTAATGGTCTGCTAAACTTAGTGAGATTCTGGGTAAGAGTTCTTTATTAATCTAGAGGGAAGGGGTTAGGCACCTCTAAGATCCGCTAACTGCGGTTGTCTGCCAAACCTAGGGTAATTATTATATTTAAAAAATGCAAAATAAAGCTCCTCTTGCTTAATAAAATGTTAGGAGATAAAATAAATGCTAAAAATGTTAAAATGTTTAAAGGTGCTTAAGTCTAAAAGATGCTAAAATATTAAAGGTTAAGGACGCTTAACAAAAGTGCTAGCAATTTAAAAGTGCTAAGTGTAAACAAAGTGGTGCTAGGGTGCTAAAATATTAATAGTGCTAAAAGGTTAAAAATGCTAAAAAATGCTAAAGTTTTAAAACATGCTTAGAAAGCTTAAAAAGAAAAGCGTCAAAAGGTGCAAAAGGAGTGCTAGCATATTTAAGGTGCTAAAAGTGCTAAGAGGGGCTAAAGGCTAAAGGTGCTTAAGAGTGCTAAAGATTAATTTTGAAAGTAAAAGGTGCTAAAAATAAAGGTGCTAAAAGTGCAAAATGCTAAAAGAGGTGCTTAAAGTGCTGAAAGTAGTGCTAATATACTAAAGTACAAAAGAATGCTAGGAGGTGCTAAAATATTAAGGACGGAATGTGCTAAAGGTGTTAAATGCTAAAGGGCGATTAAAAGTGCTAAAAAGGGCTAGAAATGCTAAAGAATGCTAGGAAGGTGCTTTACGGATTAATTATGTATTTATGCAAAGGTTATTTAGTTAGGTATGCTACTAGCTAAATTAATCTTGCTTAACCTGCGCGTAATATTATATAAAATGCTTTAAGACGATTTTTGAGAGTTTAGGAGAGATCTGTATTTTAATAAGAAACAAAATGTTGGTTTTATGATGCAAGTTAAATCATTTAAATCGTTTCTGAAATTTAGGCATGCTCAACAGTCCTAAAGGACAAATAAAGTAGAAGTGCATTTCTGATTATGAATTACTTCCCCACCTTATATGTTTGAAACTTAATTGTTCTAGATATCCTAAATATTACAGAAATAGAGTAATTAAATTACAATAATCAGATAAATGAATGAATAGTGAGTAAAGAGGATGGGATTTAAGAGTGCTCTTTACGCGGATGACGACGTCCTATTTGTTTTTCTAGGAATTTCTGAAGCGGGGGCCTTGACGCGGATGCGTAGGTAAACGCGGGTTGCCATTTGAAGTAGCTTGTGATGAGTCTTGCGGGAGACTCTTCATTTTTGCTCCGTGCATTTCATGTAAAAAAAGAAAGTGATAAGGATTAGTATATGTCCAAATTTTCATACGAATAATAAATGAATATCAACATAGAATTTTAACACATTTTTTTAGTAATCTCGTTCGGCGATTCAAGAAAAAGCGAGCACGGAATAAACGTATGCCGACCCAAACATGCAATTTCAGATTTAAAGTAAGGACAAATCAACATGCGGGGAGGCGGTTAATTACTTATAGACCAAAGCGAAAGCAGTACGATTATCGTGATTTAAAGCGATCACGAACACGAAAAAGCCACTACAAGGGTAACATACATGGAGTATATTTGGATATACTCTTGCTTGTATGTACAGTATACCCTTTTAGAATGAATTCCTTTAAACACACGGGTGGGGCGAGGTTCGGGCTAGATATTTAGGTGAGCAGTTACAAAAGCAGGTTCGTTTATTTGGGGATGCTCTGAGATCGCAAATTCCAGTGATTCGACCCAACAAGCGATGTGATCAATCAAATTGAGTCTAGCATGGTTTCTTGTTTAAGACCATTGGTTTAGGGACTATCTAACATCGATTGGTTTTGCGTATAAGGCATGACAGAGAGAGGGAAGATATATTGACTATTTCTTTTATCCTATTGTCACAGTCGTAGGAACAAGCGATGGACCAAAGGAATAACAATCCAAATATTTCATAAGTATCGAATTACATATCTTTGTGGATAATCAACTTAAGGAATTTTAGCAATTAATAATTTAGACATACATTTAGCAAACTGATCCTAGATTAACTAAGCACATACTTTCTCATAATCAAACATTAGGAAAGTGCCATTGACCTTGACAAAGTTTTAAGTAATTCATGATCGGACCATCGTCGCCACAACTAATAGACATCCCGTGCTGACTAAAGGCGAAGTCGTTAAGTATTATCCATTCAATTGGAAAAGACTAAACATGCTTGGTTGCACATAGAGTAATTCTGCATAAGCTACATATTTTACTAGGATGGATTCATACCAATGAGACCTAGGGTCATGATATATTCAGATGTACAGTAGTGTGTTTCAACATTTGTATATATCTCATATTTAAATATTAGCTAGTAAAGCAATGTGCAAGCCATAAACATCAATGAGAGTATTTTACTATCCATTATCTTACCCGATAAGTAAATAATTACTGATAACAT
Source organism: Przewalskia tangutica (assembly GCA_029844215.1). Taxonomy (NCBI): domain Eukaryota; kingdom Viridiplantae; phylum Streptophyta; class Magnoliopsida; order Solanales; family Solanaceae; genus Przewalskia; species Przewalskia tangutica. The sequence continues at coordinate 3,771,933 of CM056732.1, forward strand.
CAGTGCGGTTTTAGACATGAAGATCAAATTTGAATACATCTGAAAATAAGCCGGGAATTACATCGCCAGCGGGATGAGAATACATTCATATATTGTGTTTTGGTGACGAAGTTATAATCTAAAGGAAACCATATCAAAACAGGACCATTACTTAGCAACCATTTTCAACATGAACAATTTTAGCTTTGCACGATGGCGTATCTTCTAGCGACGACTAATAACTAAACCAAGCATACACATACATTCGCGTCTCTTACGTTAGTTATTTAACATACCATATTTGGACGCCCGTTCGGCGAATGCTTAGAAGCGAGAATACCCACATATTGAGACAACAAATACGAATATACACGATACAACGGCAATCGAGGATAAAACAAGCTTCACATGGTGAATACGAAATCGAATTTCATAAAGAGGCGATTTACCTTCTAGGACAGCGACCGGCAGCGTATCAAGTCGTCGGTCCACTCGACGACTTTGGGTTTGCGATGCGAATAGAAGGGCGAAGTTTATGGTGCTGGGTTCTTTGCTGGAACTAAGAAAGGGACTCGAACTTCCTGTTCTTATGAAAACTAAAGTGCAGGTCTTTGTGTTACCTGTGTTCTTCGACTAGACTCTCGTGCCCTCCGTTTACGCTCGTGTTCTTGCTATCCCCTCATTTTGCATGCCTAATCGTTCTTGATTTTATAGCTCATCGTCGGGGTCTAAGTTCGGTAAGTAATAAAGGCTAATTTGTGATGAGATTTCGTGCTTAATTCGTGTGATTTCTTGACGAGATTTCGTATCGATTTGTTATGGTAAGTTGCGATTTAGGAAGATTTGGGTTCTATTCGCCGGATTCTCAGGCGAGAATCACGGCGAGGAAGGTGCGGTGATGGGAGTGCGAGTTTGAGAGGTCTGGTTTACATTTTAGGGTTCTTTGTTCGTGGGTTTTGTTTTTGTTGAGACGATCGGGGGAATGTAAAGGGCTGAGGCGAAATTGGATTGGGCTGAGCTTGCTGGTATTAAAGACGTGGGTCGGGCGACTGGTTTGGGCTTATGTGTGTAGTGAACTAGAAGGGCTTGAGGGTTGATGGGCTAGAGATTTCTTTGAAATTGCGGGTTGTTCGGGAAGAAGTGGGTCAATTAATTAAGGGTAGTTAGTTATTAATTAGTCTTTTAATTAGGTATTTAATTCTAGGAGTTAATTAATTAGTTAGCTAGTTAATTCTAGGTAAGTGTATTATTAATTAATTAACAAATGTGATTAAATTAATTAGGTGCTTTATTATAATTATCTAGGTGCTACATTAGTCTAATTATTTAGGTGCTAAATGTGGGCGTGCTATTTAATTAATGCTTAATACTTTAGAATGTGACGCTATTATTTAAAATTTTATTGTTATGCATTATTGCGAAGTTAAATTAAAATTGTATTGAGTTTATATTAAATTACTTACATGCTGAATGCAAGTACGATATTTAAGAATCGTTTAAAGCTTTATAAATGCGGTGCTATTAAATGCATATATCAGATTAAAATTGATTTTAAATTACAAATGATTACTAATAAATGCGGCTATGCTACCTGACACGACGTTATCGCTAAATTATTTATTTTATGCATTTATTAATTATTTAAGAATTACGACAAAGCTTAAAGTTAATGCGGGCGCGGGACTCTAAGTGTTTAAAACTCTACGTAAGACGCGATGTCATTATTAAATTGTTTATTTATGCCGGCATTTATGTTTTATTGTTGTATTTTATTATAAAAATCCTAAAAAATTATTTTACAAAATTAGTGTAATTTTATGGTTAATGGCTGGACGGGAGGGTCAAAATTGGGTGTCAACAGATGTCCCTCTTTGTATGGAGATGATGGAAGAATCTTCGGACAAAGACGTTGACTCATAGCCAATTTTGTCTCGATCTTCAGAATTGCAGAAATGTTGGGCAGGTAGACAAGGCTGACGCAAAAATCAAAAACTGTCCCAGTGTCGAGTTATGACGACACTGGGTTACCATGGTCTAAACACCAAGGCGGGCTAATGCGGACTCAAAGCTGTCCCAGTGTCGAGTTATGGCGACCTTTGGGTTACCATGGTCAAAACACCAAGGCGGGCTAACGCGGACTTAAAGTTGTCCCAGTGTCGAGTTATGATGACACTGGGCTATGGTGTAAAAAGTAAAAGAATATAAGCGGCTCACGGAGTGTCTTGCTATGGCTTGTGGTCTGGGTTCTACGGTGGTGTGGAAGCGAGTGTCTGCAAGCGGCTTGAGGCGCTACGCGATCGTTGGGAAGGTTGGCCCCGAATTGCCGGTTATTGTAAGAGAAAATCCACGTTGTGCTCCTGCTCCTGCATGCTAAGACTTGAACAAACGGTTAGTGCATAACTGTTAAGGCAAAATTATGACGCATAATTTTAAAGTAATGCAACTGTGAGTAGAAAAGGTTATCCTGCAAAAATATGATGCTGCTTTGTGTTGATGCGATCTTGCCAAATGTTGTGATTTCGCCGCACTTGCGGGCGTGTTGCGATTGTGAATGCGGATCGTTGTCGCTGCTGCGATTGCCTGTAGACTAAAGCTCGAAAGAGTTAGTGCATAAGCGCTAAGGCAAAATGATGGCGCGTCATTTTAAAAACAATGTATTTGTGAGTAGAAAAGGTTATCTGCAAAATGTGATGCTCTTTGTGTTGATGCGATCTGCAAATCTTTGTGATTTTTCGACCTTACGCAGGCGTGTTGCGATTGTGAGCAGCGGATATGTCGTCCTTCTGCAAATGTACACTGTAGACTAAAGCTCGAAAGAGTTAGTGCATAGCGCTAAGACGAATAAAGCATGAATGAGGAAATGCAATTTTGAAGCAGAGAAAATCGTCCCATGCGGATGTGATATCGATGATGGCGTCGTTTCGGACTTCTTTGTCTTGATAACGTCGTTGCACGGGCGTCTTCTTGCTTGCGTCGTTGCGTGAAGCGCAATCTTGATGCGTCGTTACTGGGCGATGTTCTTCTTTGGCGTCGTTGCGTAAAGCCTTGATCTTGATGATGTCGTTGCCTTGACATAATCGCGATAACGTCGTTACTGGGCGTGTTCTTCTTTGGCGTCGTTGCGTAGACGCAATCGCGATGATGTCGTTACTGGACATAATCGCGATAACGTCGTTGCACGGGCGTGTTGTTGTTGGCGTCGTTGCGTAGGCAATCGCGATGATGTCGTTGCTGGACATAATCGCGATGGCGTCGTTGCACTGGGCGTGTTCTTTGCGGCGTCGTTGCGTGACGCAATCGCGATGATGTCGTTGCCTTGACATAATCGCGATAACGTCGTTGCACTGGTATTTGGACTTGCGATTCTATGCAGTTTCCTACATTGTCCCGGTTGAGAAGGTGTAACGCCGCTCTTCTTTTACGAGACCCTGCTTTGCTATAGGAACGAGCGAGTTAGGCTCGTTCGCTCGGATGCCAGAATCGGTCGTATCATTTGGACCGTGCCTTTGATCTTGCGAAATATTCTTGCTCTGTCATTGCTTAGTCGATACAAATCGACCGCGGGGAGATGATAAATCTTTCTAAAAATGCAACAAGCGGTGTTAGCATAAAGCACGTAATTTGTAGGTATGTAGCGGATATATCGCACATAGCACATTCAAACGTTCCTAACATGCGGGGACCTCTTTATGCGAGGTAAGCCTAGCGTCACTTATGCGAGATTATGACGGATTTTTCCAAGTCGTCCAACTATAATGCCTTTGTTGGAAATGGCGACCAAATGACGGTGCACTTTTCCCAATTTCGGCATGTCATGATTGGGTTTGGATTTGTCTGTCATTGCCACGCTACACATAATATGCTGGTTGGTCGTTGGGTTGAGAAAACCGTCGACAAGTTTGGTGTCTTCCTAATTGTGGTGCCGATGCGAGGGCCAGGCCACCTAAGGTAAATGCGTCGTGCCACTAAAATAAGGGTGGTATAGCTCTATCTTAAGTTTCTAAGAATTGGTTTTTCTAGGCCTTGAGGTTCGAGTGGACAACTCGAGTGAGAAGGCTCTGTGACCCAGGTTAGGCAGACACTCCACGTATATTACCGACTCTCCTAAATTTGGATTTTGAAGAAAGAATTTTCTTTGATGCACCCAAAGCCTCGCGTGTAGTGTGTGATTGTGTGAATTTTTTCAGTGGAAGAAGTATGGCGGAATGCGGTTTAAGGAAGCGATAAAGCGGTAGCAAATTAAAATAAATAAGACAAAATCTGACACAAAATGCAAAAGTAATGCCAAATAATAACCCTAGGTGCATTGTGGTTAAGAACCTAAAATCCCGATGGAGTCGATGCGCGATATATGCACACACTTTAAGCGCAAGTGCGTTATCGTATCAAGTAGTATAGTCTTAGATAAGACCGAATATCGTCCTCAGGATTAGGGTTCAAGTACCAACTATCTATTTTATAGTATCTATTTGGCGAATTAATACTTGATTGGTTGTTTATAACTAAGAATTTCAAAAGCTATTTAAATGTAAAGAATTACTTGGATGTGATGAGAATAGGGCTTCTATGTATCCTTACTATCCGCTTATGTTACTTGTTAATGCATTACTTATGGTGTTCTTCTTTTGGAGAAAGCGGGTTCTGAAATCGTTTTATACTCCGTTAGGGTTATATAAACACTCAACCCAGTATTGTTCCTTACACAACTTTCACGATAAGGGTAACTCTATGGGAGGATTAAGCACAAAAACCTAGTTGGCCGTCGCGCGATGCGCAAAATTAGGGTTGTTAAGCCTCTCATCAACGCTGAAATCTAATTGAGGTATTTTCATCCCCAACTCGAGACCGTCTACCCACTTACAGCGTATTCACAATCCTCCTTTCGGAATCGATTAGAAATCATATAGTGATAACTAGTTGTCGATTAGCTACCAAGAATTCAACTCGATTATTGGATAGATCTCTCAATAAGAATAATAACCATAAGCGTCGTTAAGTTATAACATAAGGTTCGAAATTCAACATAGAAAGCCTATAAGAGAATTAGTTCCTAGCCATGAATATGTGAGAACTAATTCAAAGTTCATCATCAAAAACCGAAATAAATAAAGGAAAGGAAAAGAAATTACTAAGCTAATGGTGTCGATCTCCAAGTCAAGAATCTTGAGTTGTGCAAGAAAGGAACCTTGAAAGCGCCTAGGGTTCTCCTTTTATAGGTTTAAAACGTCTCCTTCTTTTCCTTCCGGGCTGGCCCAAAAATCAGTCAAAGACCTAATTTTTCAGCGTCGGCCGCGGCCCTGCTGTCGGCGCGCGGCTAAAGTTCTGCAATACCGGGTGTTTTGGCGCGCGGCCGATATCTGGCATGCAGCGCGCGCCGCTGCTCTCTGTAAGCTTCGGATGTTTAGCGCGCGGCCCATTTACAGTCTCACGAGGCGCGCGTACTGGATCTTCTGCGACTTCTCTGCGAATAATAGCGCGCAGTCTGATTTCGGCCTCGTTTGCCACTTTCTCCGTTTGGCTCTAGTACTCTCTTTTGCCCTTTTTGCTCCTTTTCGCCATTTGGCCATTTCAACCACTTTGACTCAATAGAAAGAAAAACTATCCTAATCGACACTTATATGTGCAAAATGGGACAAAAGACTAACTAAAAGCAGACTCGAAAGGTGTATATAAAATACAGATCAAATACCCAACTTAACCTTTGCTGCCTCGAGCAAAGATAGAAAAATCTGATAAAAGACTCAAAAGAATGAAAAATAAAGGACTCTGTCATTAATCACTTTTCTTTGCATAGATGTTAACTAGAAAAACATAGAGGTTAGCGAGAATAATATGCAGGAACATATAGCATGGAATTTCAACACGTTGAAATTTAGATATTTCGCAAACTCATACTTATCATGCTTAAATGGAAGTCAATATACTCAAGTATGCATATAAATTCAAAAATTCTTATGGCATGCTTACTTGCTATTCTCCACTAATTACGGATATACATAGAAGAGATCTTGAGGACTTTGGGGTTGTAATGTAGGCTTAGGTAGGGATTGGTAAAGATAGGCATTTAGGCTCATTTTTACATGCAGGAAGCTCTTTGGCTTTTCTATTTTCCCTTTTTCTTTTGATTCTTTACTTCACTTGATTCTATCCTTCCCTTTTGTTTTGGGAGAATGAAGTATATAATAATAATGGCCTTGAACTTAGGCTTTTGCCTATTTCTTATTACTTTTGTATTGGGGTGCAGGACTTTATTCATTCTTTTTGTTTTCTTTTTAACACAATGTACTCCTCTTGTTTCATAATTTCACTTATGGTACACTTTGTGGGAATATAGGGTGTCAAGAAGAAGTTTCAAATTTTAGGCTCGATGGGGCTAACTAGTGATATTTTTAAAGTGCGGGATAGAAAAGAATGGTAAGAATTGGCTATCAAAGAAATGCTGAGTCATCTCCTAACATGCATATCCTAACTATTTCGCCTCAAATAGCAAGCGATCATAACACATAAGCATTTATCATTTAGCATACATAACTCAAGCGAGACTCGAATAGGCAGATTCTGTGAGTTTTTGGCATCTCTAACCTAAGTGTTTAGATAGTGCTTCCATTCCTTTACATTATTCCACCTTACTTCACTAGGTGTTTCTAGCAACTACTGAGATACATGATCTTTGTGAGCAATTATGACTCAAAAAGAAAAATTTGGTGACTCAAAATAAACATGAAACAAATAAAAGACTTAAATAAAACATAACGACACACAAATAAAACTAAAACACAAAACACACCCGAACTTAAATTACACATTGTCCCCGATGTGTGTAGACTCAAAGCGAAAAGAAAAGCGACACTTACAAACTTTGGCTAAAATGGTGGTGGTGGCGGTGGATAATCATCGACCGTTGGTTGAACAAGGCTCATTTCGTCGATTTGTTGCCTTGTTTCTTGCTGTCCTTGTACTCTTGTTTGCAAGGTCTGCATCATCTCCTACGGTGTTGGTACAATTGCCTGTGTGGGCTCTGAAGGTTCTGCTCTTGTGGTTGGTAGGTGTTTGGGTCTGCCTCATGTGAGCCCTATTTGTGCTCATCTTCATCCATGGTTGCCTCTGCTTTGCTTTATTTGTTCTTTGCTGAGTTGTACTCTTCGTCATTCTTTGGGGGCTAAGTGCAGGAAAGAGTGCACTATCCCATAGGACACCGTGATTGGTTTCTTTCATGAGTATCGTGGGTAGTTGTGGGATTTGCACTCGTGTGGCATAGGCGGTAATAAGTGAACCGTGTCCCAATCCACTGTTGTCACCAACTGCTGATTTCTTGATGCTCTGTACTATCTCTTTTCCACATCAATTATCGGCCCTCATAATTCCATAAATCAACTTAATCACGTCTTACGGCACTCTGGTGAAGTGCGTAGATGGAATCACGCGAACGACGAAATCTGACAAGCCTTGTTGCGCATTGAATTGGCGCTTTGCTCGATTACTCTAGATCCATTCCTTAGATCTCAGCGGCCCAGGGGTAGCTCGGCGTATGCGATATTATTCCGATCAATGTTGTTCTGCTCTGAGACCATGTTCTAAAATGGTTCCAATCGCTACTTTCTTCAACATCATTGTTTTTAGCGTTGTATTTATTATACTGTGATCGCAGCATATAATTTCCCCTACAAGCACCGCTTCGTCTTCTCGGAAAGTTTGCATAAAATTCCCGCACCATTGTTGTATTCCTGGTTTTATCTTCTCGGATTGACAAATCTCTTCCACCCCAGCTCTATCATAGCGGATGGGCTCATAAACGCGTCTCATCCCCATAGATCCCTTTGGTAATCCATTCCCTTTCGAATTACTGGGTCTAGTATCAGTCTTTTGTATCTTTGGTAGGCACAGTAACTCACGAACCTATTTTCATCGTATTGGGGTGTTGGGGTGGATGTGGAGCCTCTTCTCTTCACGGTGGCCATGGTTAAAGCAGTTTGGAGCTTTTAACTTAGTGGCACAACGTCTCCTACACACTCAACAACTAGCGCGAAAAAACAACAGCTTCAACAATGCCACAACCTCTTTTTCTACTCTTTTCTCCAACTTCACAACCAACTTTTCAATATCCAAACTACTCCACTACAATACTCTTCCCAACTACTACCTCCTATGACTTGGTGAAAGGATTCAAGAACAAAGATAGGGATTACCTTTAGATGAGAAGACTGAGCATTCTTGTTTGTTTGATTGGTGGGTTGAGGCTATGGAATGGAGCTTTGTTGTTTGAGATAGTTGAGGGTTTTGGGAATTTAAGAGTTTAGGTTGTGGTTGGGTTGGATTTGTGGAGGTTTTGTGGGTTTTGGAGAGGAAGGTTAGGTTTTGGAAGTTGGAATTGGGAAAATCGATTTTAGGCGTTTTAAATTTACGGATTCCCGCCAGTGCGGCCGATTTTAGCGCGGCTGAACATCTGCGCTCGCCCGGGACTTTCTGCGCAGCCTGCTCTGGCGCGCGGCTAAACTCGCCAACTTTCCGAATTCTCAGAACTGTTCGAATCTTTTAGCGCCGCCTGCTCTGGCGCGTATGGCCTACATTTACGGAAATCGACTTTCTTTGATTTTTCGCCTTGATTCCTTCCAGTACCTATCAATCACGGCTCAAACACAAGACCCCAGCGTGAGATTGTTCTAGACAAAATAAAATAAACTAAAGATGAAATTAAAATAACATAATTGAAAGCGTTGGGTTGCCTCCAACAATGGCCATCTTTTACGTCTTTTAGCGGGACGCAATTAACGCTACGAGTGCCCATTGGATACTTCGCGAATCGCTTGCAATCCGCAGAGTTATTGTTGCATGTCTCACTTCAACTATAACAATTGCTTCAAACAAGGGCCTCAAATATACGATTATCCCCCAAGTATACAAGACATGCTTGTCTTTTAGGTTCTCTCTAATGTAGGGATCAGTGAGATTCCCTACATCTTTCAACTCTAGGGGGTGCCCTTGATGGTATTGACTTCCTGTTTGGGAGTCAATTTTGACAGCTAGTGGTGTTTCTTCTGTGATAGGTGCATGAAAAAGAATTTCCACAGAATCCAAGAAGGTGAATAATTGGATTTCTGCAATCTTTTCCTTCTCTACACCAGCTATCTCACCAAATTCCTCAATAGTTGGGTGTGATTCAGGCTCCTCAACTTGCTGTTCGCTGTTGAATATGATCGCGAGTTCTGCTATTTGCGTTTCCAACCTCTTTATACCCAACCTCATTTCGTCCATGAACCGAGTTTGGCGCCTCGTGAGACTAAGTAGGGTTTCTCGTAATTCCTCCCTCTGTTCCTCTATAGTTGGCTCTCTATCATATGGACAGTAGTAATCCATATCTTCAGGATCCCTGAGATGCATCAAAACCAACAAAGAATCACGGCACCCTTGTTTTCACACAATAAATACATAAAATAAATAAAATAAAAAAACTATACATAAAACCAAATTAGAAATTAAAAATAGATAAATTTGATATTGAACTATTCCTAATCCCCGGCAGCGGCGCCAAAAACTTGATGCGCGATATATGCACACACTTTAAACGCAAGTGCACGTTATCGTATCAAGTAGTATAGTCTTAGATAAGACCGAATATCGTCCTCTAGGATTAGGGTTCAAGTACCAACTATCTATTTTATAGTATCTATTTGGCGAATTAATACTTGATTGGTTGTTTATAACTAAGAATTTCAAAAGCTATTTAAATGTAAAGAATTACTTCAGATGTGATGAGAATAGGCTTATGTATCCTTACTATCAAACTTATGTTACTTGTTAATGCATTACTTATGGTGTTCTTCTTTTGGAGAAAGCGGGTTTCTGAAATCGTTTTATACTCCGTTAGGTTATATAAACACTCAACCCAGATTGTTCCTTACCTAACTTTCGATAAGGGTAACTACATAGGAGGATTAAGCACAAAAACCTAGTTGGTCGTCACGATGCGCAAAATTAGGGTTGTTAAGCCTCTCATCAACGCTACAAATCTAATTGAGGTATTTTCAATCCCAACTCGAGACCGTCTACCCAACTTACGGCGTATTCACAATCCTCCTTTTCGAATCGATTAGAAATCATATAGTGATAACTAGTTGTCAATTAGCTACCAAGAATTCAACTCAATTATTGGATAGATCTCTCAATAAGAATAATAACCATAAGCATGCATTAAGTTATAACATAAGGTTCAAGAAATTCAACATAGAAAGCCACATAAGAGAATTAGTTCCTAGCCATGAATATGACAGAACTAATTCAAAGTTCATCATGCAAAAGAAATAAATAAAGGAAAGGAAAAGAAATTACTAAGCTAATGGTGTCGATCTCCAAGTCAAGAATCTTGAGTTGTGCGAAAGGAACCCTTGAAAGCGCCTGGGTTCTCCTTTTATAGGTTTAAACGTCTCCCTTCTTTTCCTTCCAGCTCGCCCAAAATCGTCAAAGACCTAATTTTTCAGCGTCGGCCGCGCCTGTGTCGGCGCGCGGCTAAAGTTCTGCAATACCGGGTGTTTTGGCGCGGCCGATATCTGCTGTCAGCGCGCGCGTACTGCAGCTGGCTTCTCCGGATGTTTAGCGCGGCCACTACGGTCTCACGAGGCGCGCGGCCACTGGATCTTCTGCGACTTCTGCGAATAATAGGCGCGCAGCCTCGCTGCGAGGCGTAGCGCAGTGTGGTCTGATTTCGGCCTCGTTTGCCACTTTCTCGTTTGACTCTAGTACTCCTCTTTTGCCCTCTTTTTGCTCCTTTTCCGCCATTTGGCCATTTCAACCACTTTGACTCAATAGAAAGAAAAACTATCGTAATCGACACTTATATGTGCAAAATGGGACAAAAGACTAACTAAAGCAGACTCAAAGGTGTATATAAAATACACCGTCGATCATTCTGTCGCGCATACTTTTTCTGCGGCATTTTTCTAAAATAGCGAACCACCTTTCAAAATGCAAATGTTAGAAAATAAATAAAGTGCTAAAAAGTGCAAAGGAATGCTAAAATGTTAAAGATGTTGCTAAATATTAAAAGGTGCTAAAAGGTGTAAAAAGATGCTAAAGTTTAAAAGGGTGCTAAAATGCTAAAGGGTTGCTAGAATGCCAAGGGTTCGCGGAGTCGCCACCTAATTAATTTGGGTGAATTAGGACACCTAAATGTTTAACTAGTTTGAAGTAAAACATTAACTCCATTTTAATGGTCTGCTAAACTTAGTGAGATTCTGGGTAAGAGTTCTTTATTAATCTAGAGGGAAGGGGTTAGGCACCCTCTAAGATCCGCTAACTTGCGGTTGTCCTGCCAAACCTAGGGTAATTATTATATTTAAAAAATGCAAAATAAAGCTCCTCTTGCTTAATAAAATGTTAGGAGATAAAATAAATGCTAAAAATGTTAAAATGTTTAAAGGTGCTTAAGTCTAAAAGATGCTAAAATATTAAAGGTTAAGGACGCTTAACAAAAGTGCTAGCAATTTAAAAGTGCTAAGTGTAAACAAAGTGGTGCTAGGGTGCTAAAATATTAATAGTGCTAAAAGGTTAAAAATGCTAAAAAATGCTAAAGTTTTAAAACATGCTTAGAAAGCTTAAAAGAAAAGCGTCAAAGGTGCAAAAGGAGTGCTAGCATATTTAAGGTGCTAAAAGTGCTAAGAGGGGCTAAAGGCTAAAGGTGCTTAAGAGTGCTAAAGATTAATTTTGAAAGTAAAAGGTGCTAAAAATAAAGGTGCTAAAAGTGCAAAATGATAAAAGAGGTGCTTAAAGTGCTGAAAGTAGTGCTAATATACTAAAGTACAAAAGAATGCTAGGAGGTGCTAAAATATTAAGGGCGGAATGTGCTAAAGGTGTTAAATTCTAAAGGGCGCTTAAAAGTGCTAAAAAGGTCTAGAAATGCTAAAGAATGCTAGGAAGGTGCTTTACGGATTAATTCTGTATTTATGCAAAGGTTATTTAGTTAGGTATGCTACTAGCTAAATTAATCTTGCTTAACTCAGCGTAATATTATATAAAATGCTTTAAGACGATTTTTGAGAGTTTAGGAGAGATCTGTATTTTAATAAGAAACAAAATGTTGGTTTTATGATGCAAGTTAAATCATTTAAATCGTTTTTCTGAGAATTTAGGCATGCTCAGTGATCCTAAGGACAAATAAAGTAGAAGTGCATTTACGATTATGAATTACTTCCCACCTTATATGTTTGAAACTTAATTGTTCTAGATATCCTAAATATTACGAAATAGAGTAATTAAATTACAATAATCGGATAAATGAATGAATAGTGAGTAAAGAGGATGGGATTTAAGAGTGCTCTTTCTGCGGATGACGACGTCTATTTGTTTTTCTAGGAATTTACGAAGCGGGGGCCTTGACGGATGCGCGTAAACGGGTTGCCATTTGAAGTAGCTTGTGATGAGTCTTGGGAGACTCTTCATTTTTTGCTCCGTCATTTCATGTAAAAAAAGAAAGTGATAAGGATTAGTATATGTCCAAATTTTCATACGAATAATAAATGAATATCAACATAGAATTTTAACACATTTTTTTAGTAATCTCGTTCGGATTCAAGAAAACGAGCACGGAATAAACGTATGACCCAAACATGCAATTTCAGTTAAAGTAAGGACAAATCAACATGCGGGAGGCGGTTAATTACTTATAGACCAAAGCGAAGCAGTACGATTATCGAGATTTAAAGCGATCACGAACACCAAGAAAAGCCAACTACTGAGGGTACATACATGGAGTATATTTGGATATACTCTTGCTTGTATGTACACGTATACCCCTTTTAGAATGAATTCCTTTAAACACGGGGGTGGGGCGGGTTCAGGGCTAGATATTTAGGTGAGCAGTTACAAAGCAGTTCGTTTATTTGGGGATGCTCAGAATCGCAAATTCCAGTGATTCGACCCAACAAGCGATGTGATCAATCAAATTGAGTCTAGCATGGTTTCTTGTTTAAGACCATTGGTTTAGGGACTATCTAACATCGATTGGTTTTGCGTATAAGGCATGACAGAGAGAGGGAAGATATATTGACTATTTATTTTATCCTATTGTCACAGGTCATGGGAACAAGCGATGGACGAAGGAATAACAATCCAAATATTTCATAAGTATCGAATTACATATCTTTGTGGATAATCAACTTAAGGGAATTTTAGCAATTAATAATTTAGACATACATTTAGCAACTGATCCTAGATTAACTAAGCACATACTTTCTCATAATCAAACATTAGGAAAGTGCCCGTTGACCTTGACAAAGTTTTAAGTAATTCATGATCGGACATTTGTCGCGCCACAACTAATAGACATCGATTTCTGACTAAAGCGAAGTCGTTAAGTATTATCCATTCAATTGGAAAAGACTAAACATACTTGGTTGCACATGAGTAATTCTGCATAAGCTACGTATTTTACTAGGATGGATTCATACAAATGAGACTGGTCATGATATATTCGGATGTGCGATGGTGTGTTTCAACATTTGTATATATCTCATATTTAAATATTAGCTAGTAAAGCAGTCGTGAGCCATAAACATCAATGAGTATTTTACTATCCATTATCTTACCCGATAAGTAAATAATTCTGATAACATCAGTGATTTTAGACATGAAGATCAAATTTGAATACATACTGAGAAAATAAGCCGAATTGCATCGCCAGCGGGATGCGAGAATACATTCATATATTGTGTTTTGGTGACGAAGTTATAATCTAAAGGAAACCATATCAAAACAGGACCATTACTTAGCAACCATTTTCAACGTGAACAATTTTAGCTTTGCACGATGGCGTATCTTAGCGAACGGCTAATAACTAAACCAAGCATACACATACATTCGCGTCTCTTACGTTAGTTATTTAACATACCATATTTGGACGCCCGTTCGGCGAATGCTTAGAAGCGAGAATACCGCATATTGAGACAACAAATACGAATATACACGTCTACAACAAGAATCGTGGATAAAACAAGCTTCACATAATTGAATACGAAATCGAATTTCATAAAGAGGGCGATTTACCTTCCGGACTGACCGGCGGCGTATCAAGTCGTCGGTCACTCGGCGGGCTTTGGGTTTGCGATGCGAATAGAAGGCGAAGTTTATGGTGTTGGGTTCTTTCTTTGGAACTAAGAAAGGGACTCGAACTTCGCATTCTTATGAAAACTAAAGGTGCAGGTCTTTGTGTTACCCTGTGTTCTTCGACTAGACTCTACTGTGCCCTCCCCGTTTCTGCTCTGTGTTCTTTCTATCCCCCCCTTTTGCATGCCTAATCGTTCTTGATTTTATAGCTCATCGTCTGGGTCTAAGTTCGGTAAGTAATAAAGGCTAATTTGTGCTGAGATTTCGTGCTTAATTCGTGTGATTTCTTGATGAGATTTCGTATCGATTTGTTATGGTAAGTTGCGATTTAGGAAGATTTGGGTTCGATTCGCCGGATTCTCAGGCGAGAATCACGGCGAGGAAGGTGCGGTGATGAAGTGCGAGGTTTGAGAGGTGCGGTTTACATTTAGGGTTCTTTGTTCGTGGGTTTTGTTTTTGTTGAGGACGATCGGGGGAATGTAAAGGGCTGAGGCGAAAATGGATTGGGCTGAGCTTGCGGGTAATAAAGACGTGGGTCGGGCGACGGGTTTGGGCTTCTGTGGGTAGTGAAAGAGAAGGGCTTGCGGGTAGATGGGCTAGAGATTTCTTTGAAATGCGGGTTGTTCGGGAAGAAATTTGGGTCAATTAATTAAGGGTAGTTAGTTATTAATTAGTCTTTTAATTAGGTATTTAATTCTAGGAGTTAATTAATTAGTTAGCTAGTTAATTCTAGGTAAGTGTATTATTAATTAATTAACAAATGTGATTAACTTAATTAGGTGCTTTATTATAATTATCTAGGTGCTACATTAGTCTAATTATTTAGGTGCTAAATGCGGGCGCGTTATTTAATTAATGCTTAATACTTTAGAATCACGGCTATTATTTAAAATCTTATTGTTATGCATTATTGCGAAGTTAAATTAAAATTGCATTGAGTTTATATTAAATTACTTAAATCTTTGAATGCAAGTACGATATTTAAGAATCGTTTAAAGCTTTATAAATGCGGTGCTATTAAATGCATATATCAGATTAAAATTGATTTTAAATTACAAATATTTACTAATAAATGCGGCTATGCTACCTGACACGACGTTATCGCTAAATTATTTATTTTATGCATTTATTAATTATTTAAGAATTACGACAAAGCTTAAAGTTAGTTAATGCGGGCGCGGGACTCTAAGTGTTTAAAACTCTACGTAAGACGCGATGCCATTATTAAATTATTTATTTATGCCTGTATTTAATGTTTTATTGTTGTATTTTATTATAAAAATCCTAAAAAATTATTTTACAAAATTAGTGTAATTTTATGGTTAATGGCTGGACGGGAGGGTCAAAATTGGGTGTCAACAATCATCAATTCATCATCTCAATTCCCAAACTATTCTAAGGATTTCGGACTGGGTATCAGACCGGGACTGATAACATATAAGTTATCGGGTAATTAGTCTGGGTTGACGGACCAGATCCTTATCGGTCCGGATCCTTATGTCTGTTATTCGTATCCGGACCGTTAACTTTTCAGTAAGATTATCGATCCGGATATTTCGGTTCGATTCTCGGGTGTATCCAGATCGATAAAAGCCCTACCGGTAGGGTGAAGTTAGGTTGGACAAAGTTCCCTTAGGCAAAAATTACACCAAATATATAAGGTTGAAATTATATATATATATATATATATATATATATAGTATATGTTGAACTTTCTCACATTTTTATTTGTTTATTTTTTTATATTTTAAAATTCTTTAATAAAAATTCTGGCTACACCACGAGGGGAGAAAAAAAAAGGACTCTGTAATGAGACAGTTGTGGGCAAAAATAAGGGGGCGCACAATAGAGAAAAGTAAACACTACCAAACAGACCACAGAATAAGAGGACCAGACCCTAACATACTTACTACTCTCCAAATCTCGTTTCTCGTTCCATCCGTAATCACGAATATCAAGGACAATATTTCCTTTCCAAATTAGTTTTTTTCCTTTTGCAAAAAAAAAAAAAAACTTCTAATTATACATCCTTCTTCTTCCATTAATTACACCTTCCTATCTCAGTATTTTATTTTTAATTAATGGTATGTCCTTTCTTTCTTCTTTGCTTATAGAGAAGAAAGAAAGAGATAGGAGTGTGTGTTGTGTTACATGTCTTTTCTTTTCCCATCCATTCAATTTCATTGAAACAGGCTTAACCCATGTGAGCAAACCTTCTTGACCCTTCATTTTTTATATTTTCTTGATTTTTTTCCATGTTAATGATCATAAAAGTTTGATCTTTTTTGTTCTTGGGTATGTGATAAATGATAATCCTTTGAATGTGATGATGGGTTTTCAATTCTTGGTTTTAAATTGTTGTGTATGGTGTTTATTCATATTGGGTGGAAATTTAGGGTTCATATTTCTATGTAGATATATAGAATAAGGGATACCCTTTATTGAATGTTATGTTATGTGGGGGAGACTAGGTTCAATGGGAATGGATCGGGATCCATGCTGGATCTATTGTTTTATTTTTGTTGTTGTTGTAATGTTGGAGATATTATAATTGTTTTTTTCTTGTTACTTAGAATAATGTGGAGTTTTTATTATTTTAATGAGTTTTAGTCATCTTGGTAGTCGTGTTTGTTGTTTGTTTACTAAATGCAATTTCCTTTTATTTATTTTATTTAGGTTTAATGAAGGATGGATTATTTAACACATTTCCTAGGACTTTAAAAAGATGATTTCTTGATGTGGGGTTTCATGGGGTGAACTTAAGGTATCAATGGGTAGCTTTGGTGATGATGATGAAGGCGAATGCCGGTTTTTTGATGCCCCGGATACCATTTCCCCGATTCCTGAATCGGGCCAGGGAATTGACAATGGTATCAGTTATGATGAGTGGATTAGAACTCCTAGAAGTGTTGTTGAACGGCGTAGGCAATTCCGTTGTTGGATGGGGTTAAGTGTAGATGGAATGTCTGGAGAAGAAGATCCTGTAGATGAATGTGGAAGCTCTGATTTATCTACTGGAGAGATTGAAAGAATTACGAAAAGTAGTGGAGCCGTATTACGGACTTCAATTTTTAAGGATGAATTTTCTTCTTACCAGTCTTCTATGCCTGGTTCGAATGAGAATTTCTTATGTAGAAGTGGCAATGTTGATAGTGGAATTGGGCGCAATGTACATTTTCAGGCAGAGAACGGCCAACAAAGTAATAACAGAGCTGTCATATTGGAACGACTGCTAATGTCTCGTGCTCCTGAGAACTCGAACTCTCCGTGTGTGTCCCCTGTGATTGGGAAACTTCGACATGGAGAAACGGATAAAAGTGGAGAGACTCCGAAGAAAGTGAATGGAGTTAGGAGTCGGTTATTAAGTAGGTTACGGTCATTTACGTGCGTAGCAAATGGCGAAGGGGGTTGTCATGATTCGACGGAAAACAGTTCAAACCATGTTCAGAGGTCTAGAATTAAGAGGGTTAAAGTTCACCATTGTCAGAAGTGGTTAAAGGAACTCTCTGCTCTTTTCACGGGGCAGGATATCCAGGCTCATGAGGGTTCAATTTTATCAATGAAATTCAGTTTTGACGGGCAGTACCTAGCTAGTGCTGGTGAAGATAAGATTGTGCGGGTGTGGCAAGTAGTTGAAGATGAGAGATCCAATGAAGTTGATATTCCAGAATTGGATCCTTCATGTATGTATTTCACGGTGAATCATCTTTCTCAACTGGCTCCTCTGGTGACAGAGAAAGATAGTAGTAAGCTGAAAGGTCTTAAGAAAACAAGAGACTCTGCCTGTGTTGTTCTCCCCCCAAAGGTCTTTCGAATTCTGGAAAAACCGCTGCATGTGTTCGAAGGGCATACCGGGGAGATATTGGATCTCTCGTGGTCAAAGAATAATGTAAGCTTTTATTAGATTATCTTTGATTAACAATTTTGTGAATAGTTCTGAAAGTAATCTCCTTTCTTGTTATGTATTATTTCAGCAGTGTTTGCTCTCATCATCAACTGACAAAACTGTTCGTCTGTGGCAAGTTGGAAATGATCTGTGCCTCAGAGTTTTTTCACATAGTAATTATGGTATGTGCAGACCTTTTTAAACTCCACTCTAGCATACTTTTGTGACTCAGTATAGGTTAATTTTTCGTGATAAGCCAGTTCATTTCATGTTTGTAGTGTTCACGTTTCATGTTACATTACTCACTTTGGTTTTGCAGTGACTTGCATACAGTTTAACCCAGTGAACGACGAATACTTTATCAGTGGATCAATAGATGGGAAAGTTCGAATTTGGGCCGTTAACAGCTGTCAAGTAATGGATTGGACGGACATCAGAGACATAGTGACTGCTGTTTCCTACCGTCCTGACGGAAAGGTTTGCTAATTTTCATCTTCTTAATCATGATACCTTTTTTACAGATTCAGAAACTTGAGCAACTTATTGAACAAATTATCTGCTTCATATAGGGTGGGATTATTGGCTCTATGGCAGGCAGTTGCCGTTTTTTCAGTTTAGAAGGTAATGTTCACTCTTTGCTTTGTGGTACTGTTAGTCGCTGTCATTGGTATTTCACAGTGTCAATTTTTAATTATGGCATTGCAACACTTTATGTCAAATTGTTACTCGTTTAAATGGAATGTGGATTGATTGACCTTCAGATTTGATTTTGAAAATGATAACATTTTGCTAGCTTATTTGGTATTGCTCATTATCATTTTTTGTTTTTAGTCCCTTTTTCCTGTGCGGTGACAGTGGTTACGCTTACCATCAGCACTTCTTGGTCTACTGATTTTCTGCATATGTTCCAGCTTTTTGTTTGGTTGATCCTACTTAAGCCATCTTTTATTAGTAATTCTTTATAAATCATAATAAATGTAAAGAGGCATATTTTCATGATTTGTGTAACTTAGTGATGTGCTTATTTCTTGATTACAAGGAACGCTTGGGAATATTACTCAGTATTTTTGTACATTCTTTTACAGCTAAAATGTACAATATTTTATTAAGTTGGAGTTAAGACAAAGTTGTATCGTGACAGGTCATGAGATTCAATTAGAGGAGCAGATGTGCTTGGCCACTAAAAAGAAGTCAATTTGCAAAAGGATTACTGGCTTTCAGGTAATATTACATCACCAAACTACAGTTTATGGTTCTGCTCATATTAATTTTCTGATGTACCTTATGATTAGATGTGTATTCGTTGCTTCTTGAATGCAGTTTTTCCCACAAGACCCTTCTAAAGTTATGGTTACTTGTTCTGACTCTCATGTCAGAATCCTAGATGGCATCAATGTGATCGGCAAGTACAAAGGTCTGTTCCCTTCTCCTATTTTAGAAGTATCCCATTTGATGTCTGTTGTCGTTTGAGTGCCTTAGACTTGCTGCAAATTGATATTGTGATTTTGTATGATCGTGGGACGTACAGTAGACTTATTTCATTTTTCACTTGAGTACTTGTTTGGGACTCCATTTTAGTTTCTAGGTTTAACTTCTTGCAGCTCCCTATTGTCTACTGTTTTTTAATTTACTGCTGCTCTGCTCTCTAGGCCAGCGAACTGCAGGAAACCATCTCTCTGCCACTTTCACCTCAGATGGGAAGCATATTATCTCCGCGTCTGAAGATTCTAATGTATATGTATGGAACTGCAACATTCCCAAAGATTATGTATCTCAACCTAAAGTGGTGAGGTCATCTGAGTTCTTCTCCAGTGATTCCTCCATTGCAATACCTTGGTCCGGCTTGAACACTGTAAATTCAGATAATGGACGGCATTCTGGAGGAGGACTAAGTCACATTTCAAATAGTATATTACCCTTCATTGCCTCTCCTTATCTTTCCTTGTGCAGTGAGTTGTTCCTTGAGGCAATTCCAAAGGGATCAGCAACCTGGCCTGAAGAGAAGCTTCCCGTGGCAAGTCCTCGGTCTGTGTCTTCTTCTGGGATGTGCAAATCTGAATACGAGTTTCTGAAAAGTTCTTGCCAGAGTTCATCCAATTCTCATGCCTGGGGTTTAGTTATTGTTACTGCAGGCTACGATGGGCGAATAAGATCATTTCACAATTATGGTTTGCCTTTGCTTCTTTGAGTAGTAGTACTATACAGGGTTTCAGGAACTGGAAGTTATCTCCTCTGTGAACCTCCTGTTGGATAATTTATGTTGTAGAGGCCCTGCTTGAGAAAACTATTTTTTTCATCCGGGCCTGCAGGGAAGGATTTAACAGTTCATGTGCTGTCGTCACTTACCAATATCCTCAGGTTTATCTTGGCTTGGTTCTGGAGATGGATATCTGCTGCTAATGGAGAGATATATATTTTCACAAGTAGAGATCGTTTTATATAGATGTATCCTGTGTTACTGCGGGACCTTATAGAGCTGCTTTCTTTTGTTCTACTGGGAAAAGCTGGCAGATGAAATTTTCGCCGAGGGGAAATTGTGGAGAACTTCGTCTTTTATGGTGTGTTGGCTGGTCAGAATGATTGAACTATTTCATCTGCCATTTCGTTCATTGAAGACGGGATTAACCACATGACTCTTGTGAGAAGGCTACGGTGGGCAGCTTCTTGGTGACCACATGACTCTTGTGAGAAGGCTAGGGTAGGGTGGGCAGCTTTTTGGTGCATTGGTTTTTAGCTGCGGAATTGTACATGAATCAGAGTTGCTACAAATGTGATTATGAAAATGCTTCCAGGCAAGTGCTCTATCTCCTTTTCGGAATAGCAGGCTCTTTTTCAGGTAAAAGTGGGAATTAGAGGGGATTCTTACACAACATATAGATGTCATTTCCATTTTATTTCTTTAAAAGATAGATTTAGTAGTTTTCAATCTAAAAAAAGATAGATTTAGTAGTGTCACTATGTTGATGATGATTCAATGTGTATGAAACGTGACACATCACGTCAATTGTTAGTTTTGTACAGTAGTAGTTAGGTAGTTGTATATGCATTGAACTCTAAGGGCTCTCCTACAAAGTAAAAATAACATCAAATGAACCTTGTGTTGAGGTTCATCAATTTTTGTATCCCACTGTTGTCATTGAATTTGTTGAAATTTAATTTTGCTTATTGTTTTGTTTAAGTATTTTCGTGAATATGAACCGGCTCGAGAGTGTATCATGGAAATAATAATTGAGATTGAAAATCATCCAAACTGCTGTATATTCCGAAAACAGGCTATTATTTGTCAAGTTGGTGAGAATGCACTTGGCTTAACTGGATATTCCATCAACTGTAACCTTTTTGACAGGGAAGTCCAACTCATCAGAAGTAGGGCTGCACAAAAATCGGTCCGGACCGAAAAATTGGACCGGACCGAGAAATTCGGTCCGGTATTCGGTCCTAGAGATTTGAGATTTCGGTTTTCGGTTTTCGGTCCGGTCCGGACCGATTTTTTTTTTAAAATAATATATATAATATATATAATTTATAATATATATTGAATTATATAATTCCTAATATATAAAATTTCTAATATATATTGAATATATATAATTCTTAATATATATAATTCTAATTTTCTAAATTCCTAATATATAATATATATAATTTCGGGTAGGGTTCCGTGGCCCTTTTTTTTTTTTACAATTGTATTTCCAATACTGAAATTGACATTCTTGGACGCGGTGCCACGGAATTTTTACGTTGAAATCTATTGTACATCGCGAGATATTTAGATTTGAAAAGGGGGAAAACGTAACGATTTGGGGGGAAAGTGAAATTGACGGGCAAGATGGACGTTTTTGGAGAAATTGGCGGAATCAAACCGCTTCAGCAGTTTGGCCACTCCCGTATCGAAAAAATACGCGAAATCAATTTTTTTTATAGGTAAAACGGACGTCCGAGCGCAAAGTTATGACCATATAAAGTTTGATCAATTTACAACCTATATTTGATATGTCAATACGTCCGGGCTGGTGGGGGGCTGGCTGGGGGGAAATTCGGTCCATTCAATCCAATAGACCGGACCGAAAATGACCTGGACCGGACCGAGAAATTCGGTCTGGTCTTCGGTCCTAGTAATCTCGATTTTCGGTCTTCGGTCCGGTCCGGTTTTAACCTTTTGTGCACCCCTAATCAGAAGTAGTAACGGTAGCGTTTTGAGCTCATGATACCACATGCCCGTTTGGTTGAGCTTATTTTAAGCTCAAGTGTTTAAAATTTTGAGAGGTGTTTGGTTGAGCTTATTTTAAAATAAGCGCTTATTCCAAAAGCTTAAAATTTGGGCTTTTTGGAATAGAGCTTCTTTTAGCTTTAAATTTTTTTGTTTTTTGTACAAAAGTGTTTTTTTATTTGCAACCAAACACATAAAAGCTCTACTTGAAAAAACTCTACTCCTATAAACTCTTTTTAATAAGCGGCCTACATTTTAAATAGTAGCCTTTGATGGCTGAACACTTTAGCTGCAATTTAGTTCATGTTATGCTGCCTTTCACCTCCATAATCCCATGTATCTGTCAGATATTTCTTTTATTCTTGCTTTTGTGGGACTAAATATTATATATATCAAGTTACAAAAGAATATAAAATAAAATACAAAAGAAAAAGATTACACCTACTCGGTCGTTGATTTCATCGGGAAAAATGTAGGAATTCACGTACAATCGTCTTCTTTGGAAGTGAAAAAAACACAATATTTATTCTTGCAATTTACAATAATTTTAAAGTAAATCATATAAATACATCATTTATCAAAGTTAAAAAATCTTTAAATAAAACATAAATGGTGATCTTTTATATAAAAAATTTAAAATTTCCTTATTCTCCCTTCATATTTATTAAATTTTCACGCCATGCATATTTTTTGGCAGTTCTAAAAACATAAACATAACAGACAGACACCAAATGAAAGATGTATTTCAATCATTAAATTTATTCCTTTTAAGCAATCAACTATAAATTTTGAATCTTGGTTAGTTAGCATTCTTCCAACAATAATTACTAATTTGAACCCAGAAAAATTACAGACTTACAACAATAAAAAAAGTTAAACGTAAAAGGCATCATAGAGTACATAGGAAAAAAAGTAAATATAGAAGAAAATAATATAATACAAATATCATTACGATCTTAATCATTAAAAATAAAAGTTACGAAATTAAGGCATAAGTTTTCAAGCTCACCATTCAAGAGTCTTCTTCTGTTCAAGTCAAACAAAAGTATGAATATAATATTGAGGATAACCTCGAGTAGAGAGGCTCGTGAAACAAAAATATGAATTTATATAGATAAAAATTAAGAATACCATAAGGTATTTTAACTTTTTAAATTAAATATTTGGAGGTTATGAATTTGAAACTTGATTTTTTTCCAAAAAAAAGGTGGATCTCCCACCCCAGGAGCCCCTACACCCCGGTCCGACAGGATTGTGAATGATTTAATCATGGTAACCAACTGGTTTCAAAGGTTAGACCACTACCACGTTGCGCACAAGGGCCCTCCTTTATTTCAAGAAGTAACCTTCATTCTGCCGCTGACGAGATTCGATCTTGGCCATTTTTTCAATTATTCCCTTTGAGAATCAGTTGAGCTGCCCATGCAGACAATTTGAAAACTTGATAACATTATTAGCATGGGAGTTATAAATATTATTATTAAGAGTAGGAATTAAATAGGTGAGTTATGAAGGTAATTTTTTTAAAGCAAATAAAGGGTGAAAAAAACAAATAAATAAGAGAGATTAACAAAACAGATACGTGTTATAGTATACTACGTGGCATTAAATGCTAATATACTAAGTGGGCTCTAAGAAAACGGATACCAGACTCCTTTATTGGATGGGCTAATGGATCAATCTCCCTTTTCCTTTATTATTTCATTCATTGTTGTATTAAATAAATTGGAGAAAAATATCAAAAAATTGAGAAAATAAATAAATATCATTGCTAGGTAGAGTACCACGTCATCTTGTCTATACCTAGCTTTAGTATCATATATCGATTTGGAACAACTTATGCAGTTGATAGTCTGATGTAGCCAATATGTCAATAATAAACAAAAACAAATGATCTCACTATTTCTAAGGTTATTCCTCACACTGTCCATGGCCTAACGCATTGAACAGTATTTCTGCTTCTTGATTATCAACGCATTCCCTTGCACATACACTGCGGCTGTGCTTTCACTCTCCCATTAAAAGCCACTCCGTAGCTATTTTATTGCTTCTTGTTTTTTTTAATCTAATTTGTAAAGATAAGCAACTAGACGTTAAAGTAACCTCACAATTCCACAACTAGGTCTGTGGAATTTTGAAATTCAAGTAGCCCAAATGCTATGCATGCCAATTCTATGTCACCGTAGCTTTCAATATGACTGAGGTGAAGGAAAAGTCGAATGCATATACCAGTGATTTTAATGTTCGAGCTTGGAACAAGACTCTCAACAGACAACAGCCACTTTATACATACAACCCTATCACAGAAAAATCAATGTCTACTAAAATGTTACAGCTTATACCAGAGTAAAACCACTCTGTTGGCGGAGAAGAAAAAAGAAAATTCCACTCTGTAGGAGCCAAAGGACCGCTACGACAAAGTTGCTGCATGATCCCAATTCTGAGAAAAGAAAGAAGAAACACAAAGCATCATCATAAGCTGTCTGGGTCAAATACTGCTGCAAAAGCACCATCAACATGAGTAAAGAAGCAAATCATGGATTCCAATCAAAATTTCGTCATGTAGCAAGAAAACTTATCATAAAGAATAAAAGAAAAAGGAAAAGGTATCGTTTAAGTAGGCGTCATTATCTAAAGAAATTGGCAGCTTTATATAATAATCATATTCCATCTCCAAAGATGTTAGTCTGAAACAGCACCAAAAATTTAACATCAAGAATGTTACAAGTCTCGTATTAACCAACCCTTTTATTCAGATAAACTCTTATAGAACCAAAGCACTAGTAAGCTCGCTCTTCTATTAGCAGTCTAAGCAAACAGTCAGCAGCAGTTCATCAACTGAATTGTGATTTGGCCAAGATGACATTGGTTTGAGATATACCGAGATCTTCAAAGTCTTTTATCTAAGCAGCAATACACAATCCTCATTTCAGTACAATCTTTACTATTTACATATTCCAAAAGGAAGCGTTCTACACATTGCAGTGCTTTATAATTGACCAATACTTCTCCAAGACAGGCATACTCTAACCAAGTATAGCGACACAATTGAGACTTAATCCCACAGGCAGATCCGCTAAGAGCTTCTTTCTGAGAGTAAGTACAATTATAGTCAACCATAGTTTCTCCAGTGTCATAACACTAAGGCAACTATAATCATACTAATCAAGAGCACTTGTGGCCATGCAACAGCACAGTTTTTGAGGTGAGAGTAGTAACAAAGATGTGTTTCACCCAAAATAGATTCACACATCATCTCATATCTAAACTAAGGAATTAAATAGATCGCTACAGACCATGTGTAGTAACCGCTTTTATGATCCACTTGACGAATCACACACACTACAATGTTATAATCCTATTTGACAATGTTAAAGGAGTAGCTCTTAAAGCAAAACCTGAAAGTAAATGTATTGCCCTATATTTTCTACAGACAGGAAATTGAAACTGAGCGGACTGTCTAACAGCCCAAGTTAGTACCTCCAGAAGAAGTCCTCATTTCATTTAACAACTCTGGCATCTAACTAAGAAGCAATAAAGAATACCACAACATTGATGAGACAATATCAACACATTGCTAAAGCTAGGTGTAGCGGCTATTGAGTTTAATTCCATCAATGAAGTTATAATTTTAGGAGGATAAAACCATCAAACACACCTCCTTTAATCCTTTTTTCACTTCCAACATTTCCTTTTTCAAGAAAACCTACCATTCCTGAAGAGATACTGAACTTGATGAGCACTTTAATTCTCTTCTGTCTCCTACACTCTATAAACCCATCTGGCAGAACGAACAAACTCGCATTGCAAACTTAAAACTGATGTTAGCTTAAACAGAACTATACCCTTCCGTAGAGGGTGGGCCTTCAAGAGTACAAAGTGTTAAGAAAGATAGGATGTTGCTTAGCCGTTGCTCATACACGGAGCTCGCCACTAACGCATTAATGTGCTTCTGTTTAGCAATATAGAGTGACTGACATAAAGCAGTCTCAATCAATCAAGAATGCATGTTTCAACTGGACAAATTCACTTATTTCACTCAATTCCTCTGGTCATGGGGTTTCCCCTTTACTATATTCCTATATGCAATGAAGGAGGCAGAGTACTTGGGATCAGCAGAATGCTACACCATCAAGATTTCGAAACTTCAAGAAACATGCAATAAACAACCAATATAAATGTTTAACTTACCTAAACTAACATAAACCAAAAAAAACACCAATACTATATGCAATAGTCTTAAATGAAATTAGTAACATTGCATATACATTTTCATATATTGACACACATACACAGGCACTGAGTTGTCTTTCGACAAAAAAGCCCAGAAATTGATTGTCAATTCCAAAATACAACAATGCTTATACAATAAACAGCTTACTCTTTTTCATAGTTCAAGCAAATTCAAGTAAAATACATTACATTGTCAAACCAAAACCATCGCAAATCAATCACTACATAACAATATTGATTCTCACTGTTCTTCCTTGTTATCCACAACAAATGTTACACTCCCTCCGTCCCAATTTAAGTGTCTTAGTTTGACTAGACACGGAGTTTAAAAAATAAAGGAAGACTTTTGAATCTTGTAGTTTTTAATTAAACATTTGTGGGGACCTTTAAATCTTGCGGTTTTAAACTTTCAAAACTTATTAAATATAGAAAGAAACACTCTTTTTGGGACAAACCAAAAAGGAAAGTAAGACACTTAAATTGGGACGGAGGGAGTAACACTAAATCCAATAGTCTTAAATGCAAATTAATAACATTGCATGCACATATTCAAATATTGGCACATAGACACGCTGAGTTGTATTCCGACCAGAAAGGCCAGAGATTGACGGTTAACACCAAAATACAACAGTACTTGTACAATTGATAGATTACTCTAGTTTAAGCTAATCCAAGTAAAATACAATACATCGTCAAAGCAATCACTACATAATAAGTTCGACTCTCATAGTTTCGTCTAGGGGTGACAAATTAGCCCATGAAAAACCTGTTCAAGTTTGGGCGGGTCATTTATTAGCTTAGTCCATATCAGCCCAGCCCATTTCAGCCCATCTAAAAATGGGCTAATATGCAACCCAAATTGGGTTGACATGTAAACCTTGCCAAAATACTTTTAAAAAGATACTTTTTTTATTTGATACTCCATCCGTCACAGAAAGATTGACTTACTTTCTTTATTAGTTTGTTCCAAAAGGATTGTCACATTTTATATTTAGAAATAATTTAAGATGATTTACAACTACATAAATATCTAAGGCTTGATTTGGACACCACACTTCAAAAGTCTTTTTTATTACTTAAACTACATGTCAAATCAAACTGAGACAATTTTTTGGGAAGGAGGGAGTATGTTATATATAGTCATAATAACGGAAAAAATAGTTTTATTAGATATTTAAAAAATTATAAAAGAACAAATAAAAAATTAAAACATAGTATGAAATATGAATTGAGCAGGTTACGTTATGACCCGCATTTCAGCCGAACCCGCCCATTTGACACCTCTATAATTTCTTCCTTTTATTCCTCAACAAAAGTTAATAACACTAGCAAACGAACAATCTAAATTCACAATTGAAACAGGTAAATCGAACAATAAAAACAAGGAATTTTACCGAGTAATAGAATTAAACAGGGAGGTTATCAACGGAGTTAGGATTGGTGGTGGTGGCGGCATAAGAAGGGAGAGTGGAGACCATAAGAGGTCGATCTTTGGCTTCTTCTTGGTCTTCATCGTCCGATTCGGATGTGTTGAGATTCACACACGAGCATCGTTCTAACGATGCGAAAAACGCCGACGCAACGCTTGTTCCGAACCACCTCGCCAAGCCGTCGAGCTTTTCGTATGACATTATTGATAAGATTCTGCACAGTTCGTTGAAGATTTGATGGACCAAAGAGAAAAGAAACCCTAGTTCAGATTTTGGGAGAAGATAGCGAGGCGAAAATGGTCAATGTAGACAGGTGGAGAATTCTGTCTGAATATCTATATGGATCAGATCAGCTGACTGAGCTTAGTATTATACGTAGCAATTATTTTTAGAAAAATACTTTTTTTAGTACAACTAGTATTTAGTTGATGAAGGCTGAAAATTACTACTTATATACGTCACTTTGGCACACATGCGAATAGCCGCCGCGCGGCTAAAAGTCAACCAAAAAAAGAGCTCAAACTCTTTTTTTTTTTTGAGTTCCACTGAGAAAGTCTTTTCTTATAAAAGACGCCACTCTACGAGGGAAGATGCAGATAAAAGGCCAATAGCCTGATGTCAGTTTCTATGACATAAGCTTTAGATCCTCTCCTCTCCAATCCTCGATCAAACTTGCGTTCCCCAGGCGCTATGAAATAGGGGTCTTTCCTTCGCCTATCGTATGTATCGGCTTGGCTTTTCCCGAACCAAGGAGGCATTCTGGCGGACGCATGCGTGCGACTTCCCTCGGTTGGTTTGGGTGGCATAGCCCGTTGCATAAGTCCCCCCCCCCCTTTTTATCCATTTCTTTAGTCTTTAGAGAGCCAAAGCTAGAAAAGAGGAAGAGTCACTAAGACAAGAGAGCTATAGGTAAGCAAGCAAGAAGGATATATGCAAAAAGGAGAGGTGCCCGCTTGGGGTCTGAGTAAGGAAAGAGCTCGTAGCCACGTTATTGGGCTTGTCTTGTTAACAAGAAGGTTAGCCTGAACCAGCTACTTCGGCTTACACACTCTATTGATACGCACTTACCTAGAAAGCATATTCCTTTCCTTAGAGGGGAAGACAACACAGAGAGGGGTATTATCGAAGACTCCCATAATCTCGGTTCCATTCTCTGAAACCTACATTTCATGGCTTAGTCCTTTTTTCGACCGTTTGGCCACTACATTTTATTCAAAAGGTAGAGATGAATCCCCAAGAGCAGAGAGATCAGAAGGAAGTAGGCTCTTAGATAACATCATGGAAATGCCCATACAACGAGGAAGAAGACATATGTATCACTTTTGTTCTCGGTGGGCTTGCGCGAAAGCCGTAGACGAAGGAAATACCGCCGATTCGTCGAGAATCTACATCCAGGACTAGTAGACAAGAAGCTAGCAACTCGATCTAGAGATCGAAGAATGGGATAATGACATCTCTTGAGATATGGGAGTAAGGGTATATCCTAGCGTAAGCAGTTATTGCAGCCTCTTTGGCAGTAGCTAATCTGAATTCGTAACCCGCCATTTTTTTCTCATCGTGTAGCCAGAGAATTCGAATACCACTACATCCTTCCATTCCTCAGGAAAGATGATCTACTAGTTCGCTGCCTCGATGGAGGTGAATTGGATCGGGGAAGAAGCGGTGAATGACCTATCTTTATTGAAAGACATCTATTGTGATCTAGCAAATTTATATCTCAATTACATATGTAATTTGACTGAGCACGAAAATTAAGAAATAAAGAAAGAATTTTGAATCTTGTAATATTTTAACAAGTCAAATATATTTATGTAATTATACATTATCTCGTTAATTATAAAACGTAAAGTTTAAAGTTAAATTATTATCAAATTAAAAATATGTCATTTTTTTAACTGATTAAAAAAAATGTGTCATATAAATTGAAACAGAGGGAATATTCAATATTTTGTTTAATTATTAATGTTAGCAAATAAAATAAAACTTGGATGAAATTGTTAAGTACTACTCTCTCTTGTGTTGGTTAGAGCAAAAACATTAAACTAAAAATTGAGATAACTAAGAAAAAATGACTTCAACAACTTAACATCGCTATTTAAAATATATTTTTCCTCAAATAATATGTACTTGATAGAAAAATTGAATTTTGAGAAATAGTTTAAAATTGTTTATTTATTCATGTTTGTCAATTTTGAATTTCATCATTATTACTAATTTATACTAAGTAGGATATTTGTATTATAGTCACCTAATTTATAGGTAAATAAAATATTTTTTTTTTTTGACGAAAGAATCCGCAGTCGGTTCACAAGCAGCTGAATACTTATTCCAGAGCACACAGGATAAACTCGGACTGACGCAATATTTTATTTCTTGAATTTTATTTAGAGGTGCATCTAAAGTTACGGGGCTATGAATGGATAAGTCCATGATGATATGAGACCAAGGCTGACAATAATAATCACAGAGAAAAACAATGTCGTCCATATCTATTCCTCTCGCGTATAAATCTCATTCTCTCCGTCGTTCCCCAATTTATCCTCCACAGCTTCACTCTCCCATCCAAATCAAATGTTCAGGTACCGTACAATATAATTCTATGGATTCTTTTTTCTCAAAATTCACAATTATGATTCTCGTTATCTCATACTACTACTGTTCAAGCTAAAATGGCTACTTAATTTCATTATGCACCTTGGGCAGCTATCAAGGAGAGTTCGAACAGTGAGGAAAGCTCAAATCAGTTGAAGCAACTTAGGAATGTTGCTTGTGGTTTCCTTGCTGCTTGGGCACTGACTTCTGTTTCTCCTGTAATTGCTGCTGGTCAGGTGGGGGAAACAAATGCCTTTGAATATACACTTTATTCTTATTATATGGTCACACTATTGTTTACTCCCTAAACATTCCAATTTGTTTGAGGCTATTTTCTTATTAGTCCGTTCCGAAAAGAATAACACACAATAAAGTTTAAACTTTTCTTTTTTACCAAATGAGAGGCTTTTATGTCATTCCACAAGTTCTAAAAGTATTTATTTCTTTTTAAAACTTTATGTTGAATCAAGTATGTCAAACAAATGTTGGAAATTTTACTAATGTGGGATTGAGTTTATCCCATCTTGAATGACTTAAACACGTGGGCGCCGCATGTCGGAAACATTGTTTCTTCGCACATGTCTAATCTACTAAGTAAGTAGATGATGTTAGTGTCAAGTATCTCGTTAAGAAATGAAAGAGATATTGGTACACAAAGTAAGGTGTTTAAGACATAAAAAAATGGAGCGTCTTTGGCAAAAAATGACAAATCTCTCTCATTGGTAAAAGATGAAGAGTTTATGCAATATATAAACTCTAAGTTTGAGTTAGGGTTTGGGGCCCCAAGGGTAACCCATGTGTTTGAAAGAGGGAGGATCTAGGTGGGCTTGGGTTCGAGGCTAAGCTCCCGTACAGTCCGGGCTCGGGCTCAGGTGCCGGGCCGTGGGCGTTGGGTTGTTGATGTCTTCCGAAACTTTCCTTCTGGTCCATGAAGGTTTCGAAACGTTACAACAGTTATGAAACCAACAAACGTAACGGTTGGCAGCAACTTAATTGCTCAAAACGTTTCAAAGGCAATAAAGGCCAACAATTACAAGACTTAAAGGCCAAATGTTCATTGTCAAGAACACACATACAGAAAGCAGGCAGAAATCCTTTTTCACTCTCTTTCTTCAGCAATTTGTTCTTATTCATGTTCTTCGTTAGGATCAGTTGTATTTGCTTTGTACAATTGATTAGTTGTTGTTTTATCTTGGGAGACTATTGACCAATACCGTAAAAGCATTTATACGGGGCAATTTTGTCTTAAAGACGGAGAGTCATCTCTCGACTCAGTGTTCCGTTTGTTTAACCTTTCGAATACTCTTTAAACCCGTTTTTTTACCTATAATCCGGTTCCAAAAAACCAACAATTTTAAGACAAAATTTGTATTCTTCTAAGTGTTCGAAAGATGACTATTTCAAACATTGCTTCCGGCTCTGGTTCTGCTGCTATTGCTCAAGGGAATGTTGTTGTCCCTGGTCCTGCCAATTTTCAAGGAGAACACCCAAAAAAGTTTCCGGGTACCAATTTCAAAAGATGGCAACAAAAAAAAGATGTTTTATCTAACTACGTTAAACCTGTCACGTTTTCTGACAGAAGATCCTCCTGCTGGGGATGCAATCGACACTCAGTCTAACTTAACGATTGGAGTGTGCGACGATATCCATGTCACAAATGCCCCGAAGTTAACATTGGATGCCTGAAATTATAGTGATTTCATGTGCAAAAACTGCATTCTGAACGGTCTGTCAGATACACTCTATATTATGTATTGCACCGTGAAGACAACAAAGGAGTTATGGAAAAAACTCAAGAAAAAGTACAGCGCACAGGATGCGGGTACTAAGAAATTCATTGTTGGGAAATTTCTGAAATTCCTAATAGTGGATGGTAAATCAGTGAGTTCCCGAATTCAAGAGTTTCAAATGATTATTCATCATCTGGATTTGGAAGGAATGAAGCCAAACGAACAATTCCTGGTTGCGTCTTTAATTGAGAAACTGCATCCCTCATGGAATGAGTTCATGAGTTATCTCA
Source organism: Przewalskia tangutica (assembly GCA_029844215.1). Classification (NCBI taxonomy): domain Eukaryota; kingdom Viridiplantae; phylum Streptophyta; class Magnoliopsida; order Solanales; family Solanaceae; genus Przewalskia; species Przewalskia tangutica. The sequence continues at coordinate 3,804,377 of CM056732.1, forward strand.
AACTGAAGACAAAGAGGCTTGAAGATCTTATTGTCAAACTACAAATACAAGAGGACAATAAAAGGGCTATATCTAAGCTAAAACAACCAATGGAGGCAAGGTGAATCTGGTTGATTCGGGGGGAAACGCCAACAAAAAGCGCAAATACCAAGGAGACGGCAAAATCCAAAAGATAGAGAAATTCAAAGGAAACTGACATCACTGTGGCAAGCCTGGTCATATGATCAAAGACTGCCGCAAGCTAAAGCAAGAGCAGAAAGAAAAAGCCAGGAATAAAGGCAAGGCCAAGGTTAACGTCGTGCAAGACAAGGATGATCCTTCGAATCTTGACGACATGATTGAGGATTTCTCGGCTGTAGTGTTGGAGGCTAATCTGGTGGAGAATCCAAAGCAATGGTGGATAGACACGGGTGCAACCCGTCACATCTGCCTAGATAAGAGTGCATTCTCCTCTTACGCCCCAGTCACGGGAATAAAGTTGTTCATGGGCAACAACGCTACCTCTGAAGTACAAGGGGTTGGAAAGGTCGTCCTAAAATTAACTTCTGGTAAAGATCTTACTCTGAAAGAAATGATGCATGTCCCTGACATCCGCAAAAACTTGGTTTCAGGGCCACAGTTGGTCCAGGCTGGTTTTAGACTAGTTTTTGAGTCCAACAAGTTTGTAATAACTAAGAATGGTATATTTGTAGGAAGAGAGTTCGCGTGTGATAGCCTCTTCAAAATGAATGCTTGTCTATAATCCGTTCATCTAATGAAACGAAGCCTTCTACGTACTTGCTAGAGTCTTCTAATCTATGACATCATAGATTAAGATACATAAAGTTGGAATTGTTGTCTTCCTTCGACATAAACCCTCAAAATAATGTGAGGTGTGCGTAGAGGCAAAATTAACCAATTCATCTTTCCATTTCGACAAGCACCACTCCTCTAGAACTTATTCACACAGACATATATGTGATTTAAAGTTTGTACAAACTAGAGAGGGAACAAGTACTTTGTGACTTTCATTGATGATAGTACAAGGTATTGTTACTTTTACTTGTTGAAAAGTAAAGATGAAGCGTTTAAACGTTACAAAGTAGAAGTTGAAAATCAACTAAACCTACGAATTCAGGAAATTCATAGTGATAGAGGGGGAGAATACGTAGCACCGTTTGAAGAATACTGTGTTCCATTCGGCATTGTTCATCAAACGACCGCTCCTTACTCACCTCAGTCTAACGGTGTTGCCGAGCGCAAAAACCGCACGTTAAAGGAAATGATGAATGTCTTACTCATCAATTCCAGTTCGGCCCAAAACATGTGGGGCGAAGCGATTCTTACCGCTAATGCAATTCCGCATAAGCGTAAGGGTAAAACTCCATATGAATTATGGAAAGGAAAGAAACCCACTTACAAATATTTGAAAGTGTGGGGTTGTCTGGCAAAGGTCGAAGTACCTAAACCAAAGCAGGTCAAAATTGGACCTAAGACTGTAGATTGCATATTCATCGGATATGCAAATAACAGTAGTGTTTATCGCTTCTTAGTGTATAAGTCGGAGATACATGATATCCACGAAGGTACGATCATGAAATCAAGGAATGCCGAATTCTTTGAAGAGATCTTTCCGAGAAAGGGAAAAGAAATAATTGTTAGGATTTGAATCCCAAATCCGACCTTTGTAAGAAGGTTCCCAGGAAAGATTGGAGGGTCACAATGGACCACTTAAATACCAACCTCCTTAGCCAGAACCTACTTACGCCGTGATGTAAGCGAAGAATAAATAACACACACAATTGATAACGGAGTTCGGCCAATTTTGCCTACGTCTCCGGACTTCTGCAGATCTTTTATATAGGGAAGAATATTACAACAGTGTTTACAACACTCAGACTCACAACCCGATCCTAATTAGACCGGAGAATTTTCTCACCAAAAATTCTCTCTCAAAAGCTTCTCTTTCTTAAGCTTTTACTAAGAATATTTCTCTTAGTGTTTCTCTCTAATTTTAGGATGATTTGAATGAGAATGAAGAGGCCTCTATTTATAGGTAAAAAATTTCTGTTTTTTTCCAAGATGAACAGTGAATTTACTGTTCATTTTGCGGCTGATGAACAGTAAATTTACTGTTCATTTTGCTGCTTGCTTTTAACCCAACAATTCTCCCACTTGAAGACTAATTTCAATTTGTCTTCACACTTTAATCGATGCAACAACTTTTTCCTAGTTTCATACTTCGTGCAAGCCAACTGAAGCTGAACATAACTTCAGTTTGTCTATCGTCACTGCCTTTGTCAGCATGTCTGCTGGATTCTGACTCCCTGCGATCTTCTCAAGCACTAACGCTCCATCTTCCAAAGTCGATCTGATGAAATGGTGCCGGAGTTGTATGTGCTTCGTTCGAGCATGGTAGACCGGATTCTTTGCCGAATGAATGGCACTTTGGCTATCACAATATATCACACTTTCTCATGGTCCTGATCCAATTCCCGCATAAAAGATTGTAGCCACATCATCTCTTTTGTGGCCTCCGTCACGGCGTACTCACCTCGCGGTAGAGAGCTACTATCTTCTGCAACTTGGAAACCCAGCAAATTGCAGTACCTCCGTAGGTGTAAACATACCCGGATGTGCTCTTTCTGCTATCAACATCACCACAGTTGTCAGCATCAACATACCCCTGCAATCTTGTTTCTGATTTTCGGAAACACAAAGCTGAACTCGAGCTGCCCTTCAGATATCTGAATATCCACTTCACAACCTCCCAGTGTTGCTTTCCCAGATTGCTCATAAATCGACTGACAACTCCCACTGCATGTGCAATGTCTGACCTCGTCATACCATTGCATACATAAGACTGCCGATAGCAGATGCATAAGGTACCTTGTCCATCTGCTTCTTCTCATCCTCGGTTGTTGGCGACTGATCCTTTGACAACCGAAAGTGTCGGCTGAGTGTTGGCGGCTTGGCATCATGCATGTTGAACCTTTTGATAACCTTCCTTACATATTCTTCTTGTGAGAGTTTGATGCCCTCCTTGCTTCGGCTGATTCTCATCCCAAGGAGATGTTTTGCGGCTCCCAAATCCTTCATTGCAAACTCTTCCGACAACTTCATTTTAAGCCGATTTATCTCCTGTAGGTATGCTCCTACGATCAGCATGTCGTCAACATAGAGTAGCAGTATCATGTACGAGTCTTCAATTTTTTTGAAGTAACAACAGTGATCTGCCTCGTACCTTGAAAATTCAACTTTCTTCATAAAGTTGTTAAACTTTAAATACCACTGTCTTGGAGCCTGTTTTAGTCCGTACAGACTCTTTTGAAGTTTGCACACTAGATTCTCCTTTCCTTTAACCTTGAATCCCTCCGGCTGTTGCATGTAGATTTCCTCGTCTAGATCACCGTGAAGAAAGGCAGTTTTCACGTCCATCTGTTGCAGATGTAGATTTTCCTTTGCTACCAGTCCAAGAACAGTTCTGATAGTCACCATCTTGACTACGGGAGAGAAGATCTCCATATAGTCGATGCCTTCTTTCTGTTGAAATCCCTCTACAACCAGCCTTGCTTTATAACGCTTGCTTCCATTGGGTTCTTCCTTTATCCGATAAACTCATTTGTTCTGCAATGCCCTCTTCTCTTTTGGCAACTCGGCTAACTCCCATGTATGATTTGCCGATAGTGAATCCATCTCATCTTTCATTGCCAGCTCTCACTTAGTCGATTCATCGACTTGCATTACTTCTTCATAACATTCCGGCTCCCCTCTATCAGTGAGCAGAATGTAGTTGAGGGATGGAGAGAACCTGTGAATCGGCTTCCTGATCCTGGATGATCTACGCAGTTCTGTGATTGACGTCTGCTGATTTGTTTCAGAATCAGCACTTTCATCAGCACCTTATCGGATTGATTGTTCCTCTGCCTCGGTTGCACCTGGCTGCGACTCAGGTGTCGGGAAGTCCCTCAGACTATTTCCGATTCCTTGTCCTGACATTCTGAATTTTTCTGCAACTTGTCTTTGTACAACACCTCTTCATTGAAGACAACATTTCTGCTACGGATGATCTTCCGATTTTGTTCATCCCAAAATCGGTAACCAAGCTCGGTGTCACCATAGCCGATAAAGTAACACTTCTTTGATTTTGGATCAAGCTTGCTTCTAGTCGTATCATCAATATGAACATATGATAAGCAGCCGAACATTTTCAGAAATGAAAGATTTACCTTCTTGCCACTCCAGAATTCTTCTGGAATTCTGAAATCCAAAGGAACTGACGGTCCTCGGTTAATTAAGAAGGCCACGGTATTGACTGCATTTGTCCAGAATGTCTTGGGCAGCCCAGAGTGTATTCTCATACTCCGAGTACGCTCGTTCAACGTTCGGTTCATTCTTTCGGCTATTCCATTTTGTTGCGGCGTTCCAGGAATAGTCTTCATCATCTTGATCCCATTATCGGCACAATACCGTTTGAAATCACCATCAGTGTATTCTCCGCCGTTGTCGGACCTCAAACACTTCAACTTGAGGTTTGTTTCATTCTCGACCATGACTTTCCATCTTTTGAATACACTAAAGACATTGGATTTACTTTTCATAAAATAAACCCATACCTTCCTGGTTGAATCATCAATGAAGGTCACGTAGTAGTGTGATCCTCCAAGAGAGGGGACAATGGTAGGCCTCCACACGTCTGTGTGCACCATTCGGCTTCTCGACCTTACACTCGCTGCGTTTGAGAAGCTTACTCGCATTTTTCGAGAACGCGGCTCACACGTATGAAGGTCCACCGTCTTGACTCGAATTAAGTCATTTGTCACAACAACTTCGTCCCTTCGGATGATATGCGGTAAACAATGCCACAAATATGTCTTCTTTGTGTTGTCAACCACGGCAACAGTATCACGACAGCTAGTCGTCATGTATAGAGTACCAATCTTCTTTCCTCGGCCAACTACCATAGCACCTTTCGCCACCTTCCAAGATCCATTACCAAAGTTGAGATCATGTCCCTCATCATCAGTGACCACCGAGATCGTGTTTCGCGTCGCCTTTGGAACATGTCTAACTTTTGTAATCTTCCACGAGGATCCATTTGACATCTTCAAATTAATGTCTCCCGTGCCAACAACGTCTAGCGGCTCTCCATCGGCTAAATAAACTTTGCCGAGATTCCCAGCCACGTAGTTCGTCATTATATCATGATGTGGGGTGGTATGAAAGGACGCTCCTGAGTCAAGCACCCAAGAGTTTATCGGTGTCAGCAGCGACAACAACGCATCGCCAATGTCTTCCAGTAGCGGCGTTGATTCCGGCCCCTTGTTGTCCTCCTTTTGGCGCCTGCGATTCTTGAGGTGACCTGGTTTTCCACAGTTCCAACACTCAAGTGTTCGTCCTAGTCTGTATTGACCCCTGCCATTCCTTGGCTTCGATCTGCCCCTATTTCGGTTGTAGTTTCTGTCATAGTTCTGTTTTCAACATTAAAAGCAGAACTTGTCGATGCCTCTCTAGAATCTATCATGCGCACCTCCTCAGCAAGGATACGATCCTGAACTTTAGTTTGTCACTGCCGACAGAATTACTAACCGCTGCTCTCATTGGCTCCCAGCTATTTGGTAGGGATGCCAACAAAATTAGAGCTTGCACTTCATCATCGAAATCAATTTTAGAATGGTTTTCCCTTCCTACGGGGAAACCTCATGAGCCCATTTCCTGAACCGTGGGGTAGTTAGGAAGATGGCAGGTCGCCCTATCGATTGGTTGTTTCGCCTAAAGAAAGGAATGAAAGCGATGGCAACTCTCCAGCCACTTGCTTGACTATAAGGAAGGAGTGGAGAGACCATTTTCGATCTGCCGTAGACACCCGAGAGATCTTCACAAGGCAGGCTAAAATAAAAGTCTACGAGTGAAAGGCGTACCGATGGGAGAAGGCTTGGACGTATAGCAAAAGCGGATGGACCTTCCTCAAGAAAAAAGCCAATCTGATTTCGGGGGGCATGTAGGCGGAGACCCCTGCCGACGAAGACGAAGGAAGAAATGGAGTTTTACCGATGACAATTGATTTACAATGGTATTGAATTCATTTACGTGTGCAGCAACAAAAGCATTTTTCATCATCTTTAGATGAAATAGTTTCTTCTTGAGAAATACCTTATTATTTGCCGAAGGTTTCTCATACATGTCAGACAACACCTTCATCATGTTTGCGGTGGTCTTCTCCTTCGCCACGTTGTGAGCAACGTGACGGCGTCGGTAGAATGACTCCCGAACTTGTGCATCGAGGAAATTCCAATCGCTTCGCCATCTCCTCCGGTTTGGACTCGAGAGGTTAAGTGAACTTTACGCCATATAAATAATCTTCAATTTGCATTCTCCAGAACGCAAAATCTGTACCATCGAATTTACCGATGTCGTGCGTCGAACCATCTTCGCCTCCCATCGTTTCTGAATCACAACACAACCTGTTGCTCTGATACCAGTTGTTAGGATTTGAATCCCAAATTCGACTTTTGTAAGAAGGTTCCCAGGAAAGATTGGAGGGTCACAATGGACCACTTAAATATCAATCTCCTTAGACAGAACCTACTTACGCGTGATGTAAGCGAAGAATAAATAACACACATAATTGATAACGGAGTTCGGCCAATTTTGCCTACGTCTCCGGACTGCTGCAGATCTTTTATATAGGGAGGAATATTACAACATTGTTTACAACACTCATACTCACAACCCGATCCTAATTAGACCGGAGAATTTTCTCACCAAAAATTCTCTCTCAAAAGCTTCTCTTTCTTAAGCTTTTACTAAGAATATTTCTCTTAGTGTTTCTCTCTAATTTTAGGATGATTTGAATGAGAATGAAGAGGTCTCTATTTATAGGCAAAACATTTCTGATTTTTCCCAGGATGAACAGTGAATTTGCTGTTCATTTTGCGGCTGATGAACAGTAAATTTACTGTTCATTTTTTGGCATCACTGTTCATTTTGCTGTTTGCTGCTTTTAACCCAACAATAATTTCACGCAAACGAAGTTATGAACAAAATGCTCAAAGTCAACAAGATCCGAGAGTTTCTGATTATCCGAAACTAGACATTCTAGATCTACAGAACTCAGGAGTTACTGACTATTCGGAACTTAATGTTCCAGACTTACAAAATGTACCAGAGGAGGAACCAAGACGGAGCAAGAGGGCCAAAAAGGATAAAGCCTTTGGTCCAGACTTTCTAACCTATATGGTTGAAAATGAATCGAGGACAACCAAAGAAGCATTGTCAACTCCAGAAGTATCGCTTTGGAAAGAAGCTATAGAAAGCGAAATAGATTCCATCATGCAAAACCATACTTGGGAAATGGTTGATCTTCCTCCGGGAAGCAAACCTTTGGGTTGTAAGTGGATACTCAAAAGAAAGTACAAAGCAAATGAAACTATTGATAAGTATAAGACTAGATTGGTAGTCAAAGGCTACAATAAAAAAGAAGGCCTCGAGTACTTCGACACATACTCACCTGTGTCTAGATTAACGTCCATAAGGGTATTCATAGCCATAGCAGCTTTGCGTGACCTTGAGATACACCAAATGGATGTTAAGACAACCTTCCTAAACGAAGATTTGGAAGAGAAAATATACATGGAACAACCCGAGGGGTATGTGGTTCCAGGACAAGAAAAGAAACTATGTCGACTTGTTAAGTCTCTGTACGGACTCAAACAAGCTCCGAAACAATGGCATGAAAAAATTGATAATACTCTATTATCAAAGGTTTCTCCATAAATGATTCAAAGGGAACTCTAACTCCTTTGTTATGATTTCTTTTACGTAGATGACATGCTCATCACCGCAAGTAGTCTAACCTTGGTCCTGGAAACCAAGAAGATGTTGAAACAATGCTTCGACATGAAATATATGGGTATGTTTTTACATGCATCGCCTGATCCACGATGGAATCAGAGTTTATCGCTTTGAACAAAGCAGGAGAAGAAGTAGAATGACTTCATAACTTCTTAGAGGATATCCCTTGTTGGGATAAACTCGTGCCTTCGGTGATGATTCACCGTGACAGTCAGTCGGCTTTAGGAAAGGCACGAAGTAATATGTACAACGGCAATTCTAGACATATTCGTCGGAGAAATAAGACAGTTAGACAGTTGATCACTACGGGTGTTATTTCCATTGATTACGTCAAATCAAATGATAACTTAGCGAATCCTTTAACTAAATGGTTACTCAAATATTCTGCTTGTCTAGGGGAATGAGCTTAAAACCCATACAATAAGAATCTTTATGGTGGTAACCCAACCTTACTGACTGACTGGAGATCCCAGAAATTTGGTTCAATGGGAAAACTAAGTTATAGAGGTTCAATTTAGCGCTTCACTTGAAGCAAGAGCACTTCAGATTATCATTCTTTAAAGAAAGATAACTCCAAAGTCGTTCCCGCGATAGACATTAAGTGTTGTCTGCATTATGGGTAAAGGATAAGTTTCTGAAGCTTTTAATGATTCCTAACACTTGCGAGTGGGGTAGAGCATATACCTTATAGGAGATCACCTATTTAAGTGCGTACGCACTTAAGAATCCAAGCGTTGTCCAAGGCCACAACGGACAAGACAATAAGAAGAAGATGAATAAGGAGAGTTATTGTGTTGATATCATTGTCTTGGTTTACACTAAACATTGACGGTTCAAGACATCACGTTCACCGTGCAGTAAGTAAATCCGATGGTAATTAACTAAGGAAGTTTTAAAGCCGAAAGTTACCTATCCTGATGCAATATCTTTCCCTTGAAAGATTGCTGAACTTTGGCACCCTGTGTGCACCTTTCAAGTGGGGATTGTTGGAAATTTTACTAATGTGGGATTGAGTTTATCCCATCTTGAATGACTTAGTGCTCGTCTGGTTGGGCTTCTCAAAAGGCCAAAAGTGCTAAAAAACACTTTTGGCCTCTACTGGGAGAAGCCAAAATTTTGGGCTTTTGCCCAGTAGAGGCAAAATAGCTTTTGGATTTGCCCATTTTTAATCCAAAAACACTTTTTTTATTGACAACCAAACACCTAACAACTTTTTGATAAAAAGCTCTACTTGAAAAGTTCTACTCCTAAAAGCTCTACTCTTAAAAGCTCTTTTTAATAAGTTGTACCAAACGGGCCCTTAAACACGTGGGCCCCGTATGTCGGAAACATCATTTCTTCTCACATGCCTAATCTACTAAATAAGCAGATGATGTTAGTGTCAAGTATCGTCAAATTTCGTTAAGAAATGAAAGAGATATTGGTACACAAAGTAAGGTGTTTGAGACATAAAAAGATGGAGGGTCTTTGGTCAAAAATGACAAATCTCCCTCATTGGTAAAAGATGAAGAGTTTATGCAATATATAAACTCTTAAGTTTGAGTAAGGGTTTGGGGCCCAAGGGGTAACCCATGTGTTTGAAAGAGGGAGGACCTAGGTGAGCTTGGGTTCGGGGCTAAGCCCCGCGCGCCGCCTTCGCCCGTCCGGTCCGGTCTGGGCTCGGGTCGTTGGTGTTTTTTGAAACTTTCCTTTTGGTCCCTGTAATGTTAACTATTTATATTCTGGTCCCTGAAGGTTTCGGAACGTTACAACAGTTATGAAACCAACAGACATAACGGTTGACAGCTTAAATGAAACCAACAGACGTAACGATTGGCAGCTAAACGTTACAAACGTTTCAAAGGCAATAAAGGCCAACAATTATAAGACTTAAATTGCCTCCTTATGACTTCTAGCCTCCCTTTTCTAATCCTATATATTGAACACTTCAGTTCAAACAAAATAGAAACAACGGAACAGAAAGGCACATGCAGAACACACAAATGCAACTAGTTTATCTTTCTGTCTTGTGCATCGTCAAGAACATACACACAGAAAACGATAATACAGAAAGCAGACAGAAATCCTTTTCCGCTCTCTTTCTTCAGCAATCTGTTCTTATTCATCTTCATCGCTAGGATCAGTTGTATTTGCTTTGTACAATTGATTAGTTGATGTTTTATCTTGAAAGACTATTGCCCAATACTGTAAAAGCATTTATACGGGACAATTTTGTCTTAAAGACAGAGAGTCATCTCTCGACTCAATGTTCCATTTGTTTAACCTTTCGAATACTCTGTAAACCCGTTTCTTTACCTACAACCCGGTTCCAAAAAACCAACAATAAATTGGAAAGGGAATATTATATGTAAGTCTTCTACATGACACCTCATATGTGGACAGTTTTTCTATTAATTAGTACTCCCTCCGTCCCAATTTATACGATGTAGTTTGATTGGGCACGTAGTTTAAGAAATAAAGAATGACTTCTGAATCTTATGGTCTAAAACAAGCCAAAGATAAATGTGTGGTTATAAATTATCTCGTTAAACGTAAAAGATAAAGTTTAAAGTTAAATTGTTGCCAAATAAGGAAATGTGTCATTCTTTTTGGGACCGCCTAAAATGGAAAATGTATCATATAAATGGGACGGGGGAGTATGCAGAAAGAATTTGATGATCGATGGCCGCATGACTTAAACAAAGACCTTTGATACCAAGTTTAATTGTCTAAGATATAAAAGCTTATTGCTATTAAAGCTTTTAGTTTGTCATAAGTTGCCTAATCCAGGTAGCATGAGAAATTCAAAATCTAATTTATCAATCCACGAGAGAATTAACTCCTTAACTAGCACCCAAGGGTGTCAATGAAGTAGGTTGATTCCGTGAGGTGGCAAAAAAGAAAAGGTGATTTCTTTCTATGTTGGTGGGAGGTAACAGGTGCATAAGCAGCCACGGACACCACGGTTATAAAAAAATGAACTCCTTAGTTGTACCTTTGGATTTTACCATTCTTTGCCGTGGTGGGTCCAGGATTTTTAAGTCGTGGGTGCTAACTGCCTTAATCTGGAATTGCTACTGTGTGAAATTGGGTGCTCGGTCAATATCTTTGTATGTTGTTAGTAGTTTTTAATATAAAATAATGTCTCGGTAAAAAAACAATGGGTGCTCAGGCACCCAATAGCCTCAATATAGGTCTCTTTTGGCGGGCCAGGGATTAGGATCAATATCAAAGTTTGACTAGTTTATGTTAAAAGAACATGTTACCAAAATTTGCATCTTCATTAACTGTATAGTTCAGTTGAATGTGAGCAGGGGCGTATTTACTGTACAAAATAAGGTGCATGTGAATCCATGGTCTCTCTGCAAAATTAGCTATTTTATATACATTTCTTATAGAATTGATATAATGTTATCTTTTGACACCCATGCTCCAAAAAGGTTTAATGGTGCACTTGGTTGAATGTTGAGTTATTTACTTAAAGGAATAGGGATCAATTCCCACTTAATACCTTTTTTTCTTTTTTTAGTGGTCCACCCATGTTCTAGAAATCCGCCTCTGAAAGTAAGGTAATCTAGGTATGAGTTGGACGACATTTTGAATCTATTATGTTTTATGAAGTGAAGGTGTTTTATTAAAGGAAAGAAAACATCTTGAAGCTCATGTTCTAATGATAAGAATAAGCCTATGTAGATTGACACAGTAATTTATCAGTTGTCATTGATTCATGCAATATTGTCTTTGTTTACATTGTGGGTTGATTTTGCAGAGATTGCCTCCATTGTCAACAGATCCAGATAGGTGTGAACGGGCCTTTGTTGGTAACACAATAGGTCAAGCCAATGGTGTTTATGATAAGCCACTTGATCTGCGCTATTGTGATTACACAAATGAGAAAAATAACCTCAAGGGGAAGTCACTAGCAGCAGCACTCATGTCTGATGCAAAATTTGATGGTGCAGACATGACCGAAGTGATCATGTCTAAGGCTTATGCTGTTGGAGCTAGTTTTAAGGGTAAGTTTACATCACTTCTGTTGAAAAAAGATTATTTCCTTGTGTTTTTAAGGCGTCTCAAGAAGCAAAAGACTACAAAATAAAAAGAAATAAGGAGAAATTATGGAGTGCAGCTGATTGAATTATTATAAGTCAAATACGTGTAAACATTCCTGTACATGGTAATGGAAACTTAGTATTTCATGATAATTATTAAGAGGGTCTTTTAACCAGCTTATGATAACACATGCAACTGTTAACTTGTAATTTGCCTCTAGTTTCCAGGCCGGTTGGAACAGTAGGAATTATGAAGCAACTTGCACATTGATAGAGTACTTTAAATTTAACTATTCAGTGTTCGAGAAAGATAAAATGGAAAATGAGAATTGACCCTCTGTGATCTTATTATTGCCACACCAACTGACTAATAAGAATAACTCTCTTCACGTCAAAACGGCTTGCAAATAGATAAAAAATGCTGTAGATGAGAAGGATAATCATCGGATGGATGTTGTGTGTGTGGATTAAAGTTAAAAGTGAAGCAGATCATTAAAGTCAGCTTCAAACTTCCAGTAACCGCTTCTCCCAAGGTAAGTGGGCTTAGATAAGAAATATAGGTATTTTTTCTCTATATCAATCCTTCGATAAAGCACTCAAACCAACAAGTAAGGAAAGGAGGCCTTGAGTTGATATTTAAAAGAAGGAGTTCGTCCTGGTGTGCTGCTTCCTTTCCTGCCACTACTTTTTGAGTCAAAAACTCCTCTTTGGTTTAATTCATATTCAACTTTCTCTAGCGGAATTAGACTTTCATTTCTATTTTTTCAAATCCAGCATGACATGTGTCAAGAAGCGAACCCATCAAAGAAAAGTCGAAAATCCTGTTTTGGCGAATTCAATGTTTCCATATAGATGACCTGCCCGGAGAGTACACATGATTTGGTAGAATTGTACCACATCTATTATTCTTTTTCCAGCTTTCTTGTTTCTGCTCTTCGCTGAAGTAAAACCAATTGAAACTGCAGTGTTTATATTTGTTTATTGGGAGTATATATGATTTGGCAAATCATAGTAGTATTTCCATTCAAGGCTTTCTCTGATTTTCAACAGTACCCATGGGCAAAGGTTAGCAACTCCTGAAGGACCTGAACTATTATGTCTCACTGTAAAGGGCTAATGAACACCTGAGGCTTCTGTACTTGTATGACTTATTTGAATACTTTCGCCTTTTCCAATGTTGGAAATCTGACTCTTCACTACATACAGGGACAGACTTTTCGAATGCTGTTCTAGATCGAGTGAACTTTGAGAAAGCCAATCTCCAGGGAGCTTCATTTAAGAACACTGTACTATCTGGGTCTACCTTTAATGATGCACAACTTGACGGTGCAGATTTTGAGGACACAATCATTGGCTACGTCGATCTTCAGAAAATATGCTTGAATAAAACTATTAACGAAGAAGGGAGAGTTAACTTGGGATGTCGATAACCTTATGCTATTGTCCAGTTTTCTCATACTTGATTCATCTTCCATGCTCCGTGGAATAGTTGAATGTAAGCTACTACTTGTATATTTGTCATTTTGGTATAGCGAAGTGAGTTATCCTGGTAATGGCAACTAAGATTCAACTCTCCTTGTAACTTGCATCATTTATACCTTATAGTCTAATGAGGCATCATTTTTCAACCTGATTGACATATGTTTGGTCTTCTTGAAGCAAATCATAATGTAATTTGCTCCATTTATGATTTGTTGTTGCGGAAAGAAATATGTATCAGGCAAATGGGGGACTGGCCCAGTGGGATATTATGGGATATCATGTCTAATGGCAAAATGCTAAGGTATACTGTTTAGATGGGCGTTATTGTTCTTTGTTAGAGACTGCTACCCCTCCTAAATTGGAATCCTAATCAATTGGAGATGGTGAAGTTACCCAGTTAGCATTTCTTTTTCAAAATCTCGCTTTCGATTTCTTTAGTGAAGTTTATCAGAATGGTGGATCTGCATATGACATGTCCAAACTCAAAATCCTTTTCCCCCCTTACTGTCCAGTATAGTGGAGAGAGAGAAGAGAAAAGAATTTTGAATACAAATGGCTTCAATCAAGACTGGTAAATTCAGGAAGTTGAACTACTAGATGGGATCTGGACCCTAAATTTCACATTTCCCGTGTTTTCTGATTTGATATAATAAGGGGGGAAAACATTTGATAGGTAAGTTCAATGTTCAAAATGTCCTGTCAAAAGCTTTAAACAAGCAAGTAATTATAATTTCCCTTTGTTTTCTAATTTTATTTCCTTTCTCCAACAACTTCCTTCTTGATGTGACAAAAAAAAAGGGAACATTTCATCGGATAAATATGGGAAGGTTCCAAAATCCAAACAAGTAGTGGTATATTCTGATGGTAAGATGCATTAGGTATATCTCAATCCCACATTGACAAAGGCATAAAAGAAAGGATTCCTATCCAATAGGAGGCAGCCCATGAATATTCCTTGCCTAATTTGACACTCCAGAACTTCAGCTGGAACACCCATTTTCGAAGGAAAGCATCCCAAACAGGTGCCTTTCTTCAGCCAAGCTGCTGACATGCAGACATAAAAAAAAGCTACAGCAACCTGTGACGACCAAGCCGAGTAATGGAGAAGGTCTTCAACACACCCCTTGCTAATCTGCTCGGCGCATTGCTTGTCCTTCTTGCACTAATTTTCCTTCAAGGTAAGCAAGTGACGCGTTATTTCAACATGTGTTTTATATGCACTGTCAGTGTACATGATTTAAACTTATATTGTTGTAATAGGAGTTGAAGGAACAATTGGTGTCAATTATGGTACAGTGGCTGATGACCTCCCTCCGCCAGTCCAAGTTGCGCGCTTCCTCCTTAAATCCACCTTTATCCGTTGTGTGAGACTCTTTGATGCTAACCCAGAAGTCTTGAAAGCCTTTGCTCGAACTGGCATTGCTGTGACTATAAATGTCCCCAATGATCTAATTCCGCAACTTACCAAGTTGACTTTTGCCCAACAATGGGTGGAAATCAACGTCCTGCCTTTCGTCCCCCTGACCAACATAGTGAGAATACTTGTTGGCAATGAAGTAATTTCAACTGCCAACAAGTTACTAATTGTGAGCCTAGTCCCTGCTATGGAAACGCTCCATGCTGCCCTTGTTGAAAAGTCCTTGGACCGTCACATACAAATTTCTACGCCACATTCCCTAGGTATACTATCAAATTCAAGCCCACCTTCTACTGGGAAATTTAGACCAGGATATGACACCCATGTTCTCAAGCCATTACTTGAGTTCCTTAGAGCTACTCATTCACCATTCATGATAAACCCATATCCACTTTTTGGTTCTTCTGATGACACACTTGATTATGCACTCTTTAGGCCTAATCCAGGGGTCTTCGATGAGACCACAAGACTCACCTACACGAACATGTTGGATGCGCAACTAGACGCAGTTTTTTCAGCCCTGAAGCTCCTGGATTTCGAAGACATGGAAATTGTCATAGCCGAAACTGGATGGCCATCGAAAGGAGATTCAGGGCAAGCAGGAGTAGATGCTGGAAGCGCAGCGGAGTACAACAGAAAGCTCATACAACATGTGATGTCTGGAATTGGGACACCTCTAATGCCCAACAGGACATTCGAAACCTACATTTTCGCGCTCTTCAACGAGGACTTAAAGCCTGGGCCAACATTTGAAAGAAATTTTGGGTTGTTCAAACCTGATATGACGCCAGTGTATGACATAGGAATCCTACGTCCAATGGTAGCTAATGCCGCTGATGCTGCTGCTGAGACTGATCATAGTCACACTAATAGTTGTATAAATTTGCTAATGCTTATGTTCGTGTGCTTGATGTGTTTGTGAAATTGCATCTGGCTTGCAGGCAAAAGCAAAATTTACATGATACACGACACCAAAGGCTGCACCGATGAATCCAACAACACCAGCACCTGCTAAGGGAAAGACATGGTGTCCTCCGAAATCAGGGTCAAGTAAGGAAGCATTACAGAGGAACATCGATTATGTCTGTGGATTGGGTTTCGGCTGCAAAGAAATCCAATTTGGGGGTCCATGATCTCTTGCCAACACTGTTCGAGCTCATGCTGCGTATACCATGAATGCGTAATAGTGCTAAAGAAATGGACCCTGAACTTAACTCAACCCCGAAAATATGATGTGGGACTCAACTTGGAATTTCTAATTTGCGAGACAAGAACTATACTGACGTGAAAAATATCAGAAAATACTCGAAACATGTTTTGCATGTAAGAGAAAGAAATTCAATGTTAAATCTTTGTCCACTTTAATACTAGGATAAGCCACTTTATAAGAATGTTGCTTCATGCACTCAATGCAACGTGTGATGATGTAAATCTAACTTAGCTATCTTGCAGATTTTCAATCTCCTGCACCAGCTCGGGCAACTTATCAGGTGGCAACACTGCCAATGAATGCAAGGATTGAAGTGAAGTGCATAGCTAGCAACATTATGATTTCCCCTTGACGCGTTCAACTTCTGATAGGGAGAAAGTCTTTTGACTTCCTAGCTATATTTGTTAGATTTAATAAGTGGAAAGTTAGCTATTAGCTCAGCAGCTCTGTTGATCTTATTTTAGCTCCAACTTCCCGGAGCCGAGAATAAACGCTATTTAATGTACTGTAACTCAGCAGCCATGAATATTACATGTGATTGTGCTACACTATTGTGAAGAAAGAAACTTAGTGATATTTTGGTCCTACTATATCCTGTTTAGTCCTTGCAGAGAGCCTGGCTATACATTAGGGACAGTGTTAAAGAAGGAAAGAACCTTGATGGAGGCTATTATGATTTGACTCAAAACTGGGGTCGTCAACAAGTTCTACTCCTTGCTGGTCTTCAAATCTTGGTTTAGAAAGTAAAACAAAAAGGGTGTTCAACAAGTATGATATATATAACCAATAGGTAAAACTGTATCGACACTGGTGTTTGTATCAAACCAAATGATGCATATGTGTTTTGTGCAGAAATTTCTCACTCAATCATGGCTAAAAGGGAATTGACTCAGGAGTCGTGTATGAAAGATGTCCTATTCAGCTTGGAATTAACAAGCTTGTGAACCCTTTGTTGGTCGTCCATGTATACAACTCTCTAATCATATAGCCAGACGGAAATCTAAGGGAGCTTGTCTTCTAGGCGTTAGACTTTGGTCACACTTTTTTATTTCTTTAACTTAATTACTTCCAAAATTAGATTTTCTTCTTCGATACCTATCCGATTGCCTCGGGAATCGTGCCGATCATTCTTGCAAGTCAAAAACACCCTTTTAAAGCTATTGAAAGGGCCGTTTAGAAAAAAACTGTTCTAATGCTCAAAATGACCGAGCGGGTCGTTACAACTTTCAAATTCGTAAGAAACTTTTTAATATGTTTATGGTTTGCTCTTTGTAGTTTTGATAAATAAAGTATATGGCCACACAATACCCCATGTTGATGTAGATACCGCAACATACTTTCTCACATGACAATTTCACGTTGCATTATCAAGAGGTATATCAATATCAATGGCAAGAGTTTTGATTATAATAGAGCAATCGAAAATCGAAATGACTAGAAAACATACTCCTATAACATATTATTATATGCTTTAGTACATATTTGTACCTTATAAAATCAAAATTAATGTACTTACGAATCATATACAACTAAATAACAACAACAATATACCTAGTGTAATCCACAAGTGGGGTCGGTGGAGGGTAAGATGTATGCAGACTTTACCTCTACCTTTGCAAGATAGAAAAGTTATTTTCGATAGACCCGCGGCTCAAGAGAAACGTAGTCAAAGCATGAAAAATAAGATAGCAAAAAATCAAGAGACAAAATAAATGGCGCAACATGATAATAACCACATAAAGATAATGATCTACACGATACCAAATTAGTACAACTAAGAAAATGAGACGAGTAGATGGGAAGGCTAGCCCCCACCTCTCATGCACACAATGCGACAAACTCAAATACCAACTAACCTTCTATCATAATCTTCGACTTCTAGGTCTTCCTATCTAGGGTCATGTCCTCAGTCAGTTGGAGCTGAGCTATATCCTGTCTAATCAGCTCCCCAGACTCTTTTTTGGCCTACCTCTACCTCTCCTACCTCATGTAATTGTCAATCTCTCACACCTCCTAACTTGCGCATCTTCACCCCTGCTCTTCACATGCCCGAACCATCTTAGTCTCGCTTCCCTCATATTGTCTTCCATGGAGGACACTCCGACCTTGTTACATATATCTTCATTCCTAATCATATACTTCTAGTATGACCACACATCCATCTCAACATCCGCATCTCCGCTACCTTCATATTTTGAATGTGAACGCTCTTGACTGGCCAACACTCAGCCTCGTACAACAATGTTGGTCTAACCACCACTCTGTAGAACTTACCTTTCTTTCTGCCTAGGTTCCACCTTCTTATCGCAAAGCACCCCAGATATGAGCCTTTATTTCAACCACCTTGCTCAAATACGGTGAGCGACATCATTATCAATCTCCCCATTTTCTTGGATAATAGACCCAAGATACTTGAAACTCTCTTTTCGGGTATAACTTTAGCCTTAATCTTCACTTCCACGTTTGTCTCCTGCGTCATGTCACTGAACTTGCACTCCATGTACTCCGTCTTAGTCCTACTCAACCTGAAATCCTTGGACTTTAATGTCATCCTCAAAACTTCTAGTCTATCATTAACACCACTACGCATCTCGTCAATCAAAACTATGTCGTCCGCAAATAACATACACCACAACACCTCCTCTTGAATATGTTGTGTCAATACATCCATCACTAAGACAAATAGAAACGAGCTAAGTAATCTCTCGTCTAACTCCATCATAATTGGAAAGTGTTCTGAATCACCTCTCACTGTCTTCACTCGGGTCTTACACACCCTAATACATGTCCTTGATTGCCCTGATGTAGGCCAAGGCACACCTTTAGACTCCAATCATCTCCAAAAGGCCTCCCGAGAGACTTTATTATATGTCTTCTCCAGGTCGATAAACACCATATGTAAGTCTCTCTTCTTATCTTTATACTGCTCCACCAATCTCCTGACAAGATGAATAGATTTTGTAGTCGATCAGCTCGATATGAATCCGAATTGGTTTTCGGATATCGACACGTCCCTTCTCATCCTCAACTCGGCCACCCTCTCCTAGACTTTCATAGTGTGTCTTAGCAACTTAATACTCATGTAGTTATTATAACTCTGAATATCGCCCTTATTTTTGTACAATGGGACCATTGTACTCCACCTCTACTCCTTTGGCATCCTAGCCGTCCGAAATATGATATTAAACAACCTAGTCAACCACTCTATACCTGCATCCCCTACGCTCTTTCAAAAATCTATCGGGATCTCATCAGGCCCGGTCACTCTTCCCTTTCTCATCTTATGAATATCCTCATTAACCTCTGCAACCTTGATACAGCTACAATACCTAAGATCTCTACGACTCTCAAAATTCTCCAACTCCCACAGAACGATAGTTATGTCTCCTTCTTCATTCAAGAGCTTATGGAAGTACGTCGGCCATCTCCGCCTAATGCGTGTGTCATCTACCAACACTTCACCATTCTTGTCTTTGATGCACCTCATCTGGTCCAGGTCATGAGACTTTCTCTCCTTCATCTTGGCAAGCCTATACAACTTTCTATCCCCGCCTTTGCATTCGAGGTCCTTATACAAGTGCTCAAAGGCTATTGTTTTAGCCACTGCAACAGCTAGTTTCGCTTCATTCTTCACTGTCTTATACCTCTCCTTATTCCCCATTTTGTCTTCCTCGTCTATGCTCTCCAATAATGCCGCATCCACAACTTTCTTAGCTTCTACTTTTCCTTGTACCTCTCCATTCTACCACTAATCCCCTTTACGTCCACCTAGATTGCCCCTCGAGACCCTTAATACCTCTCTAGTTGCTTCCCTGATGCATCCAGCAGTCCTAGCCCATGCTATCAACATCCCCGCCACTCCTCCAAACCCATATTGCCCCAACTTCTCCCTCAACTCTAGAGCTTTAACCTTCCTCCCTATCTAATCATTGGTCGTCCCTGAGCAACCATCTTCTTCTTTATCTTGATATTTAAGTCCATAATTACGAGCTTATGCTAGGGTTGTAAGATTCTCGCTCCGAATAATCTTGTAGTCCTTGCAAACACCTCTGTCACCCTTTCTAAGGAGCAAGTAATCTATCTGTATCTTAGCCACCGCACTACAATAAGTCACTAGGTGCTCCTCCCTCCTCTGAAAACTCGAGTTAGCTATGACGAAAAGCATTCGCGAAGTCTAAGAGCAAAATTCCTCCCCCATCATAAACAACTAAATACATTTGAATATTCGTCTATGTATGTTTGGATGGTATTAAATCATCTTAAGATCAATTAACAAGTTACTACTCAATGGTTACATTTTTATTTTCTAGGACGGATACTTTAGTCTCCAATTATTACTCTCTCTATTTTAATTTATACTTCCTCCGTTTCACAATAAGTGGTGTTTTAAGCTTTTCATTTTGTTTCAAAATAAGCGTTGCTTTAAGATTTCAAGAAGAAATTGATCATATTCTTCTAAAATTACCCTTATTTACATAATCAAGAATCATTAAGTAGATTATCTTTTTCTAGTCATTAATTAGAGATAAATTAGTAAAAATACTCATAATTTTTTAGGAGTGATTTTTTTTTAAGGGGTGTGTGTTGACACCCAATTTTGACACTCTCGTCCAATCATTAACTATAAAACTAAACTAATTTTTTAAAATAATCTTTATTTTTTTATAATAATAATACACAATAATAAAACATAATAAATGCACAAATAAGCATTCTCATAACGACATCGCATTTATAAAGCATTAAATACTAATTAAATAACACGTCTGCACTTAATATTTTAACACCACAAATAATTTTTAAAGGAATTTTAACAATAATAACACATGCACAAACACATAAATAAATAAATAAATAAGTAATTCCATAATGGCATCGCAAGCATTAAGCACTCCATAAATATTATGTCCGCATCTAGCATTTTAATAAATACATAGTCTAATAATGGCGTCACATCAAGCATCTCTTAAAATCACATCCACATTTATTAATACCCAAAGTAATTTTAAAATAATTATTTGCAATTTAAACCCCTCATTAATTTAATTTTAATTTAACATCGCAAAGTATGCACAATAAATAAGATTTTAAATAATAGTGTCGCATTTATAAAAGCATTAATCAATCCTTAAATGTCATATCTGCATTTGTCATTTTTAATAATATATAAAGCAATTTTATAAATAATTTAAATCTCATTTTATTTCTCACTAATTAAAACTCTACCCAAATTAAAATAAATCCCCAAGCCCAAAGCCTTTTTTGTTTTTCCCCTCTTGCAAGCCCAATACCAGTCTCCCCAAACCCGAGTCCAACGCATATACCCAGGCCAATTCATTTTATTCATACATCTTCTTCATCCATATACACCACCTACACAAAAATTAATCTAAACCTAATTCTAAACAAAGTCATCGCCGCCCCACCCCAAAAACTTACCAAAATCTTTCCATTTCCTAAAATCTCGCCCAAGATCACAGAATTATCATACCCAAATCGTGTACCTCTAATTTTCCATATCAAAACTTACCATATATCTCTCCATTAGGTAACAATCAACTAATTTCGAACCAAAATCCCTCAAAGCGAATTACCACTCCATAATATTAATTTTCCTTAACCAAATCATACACCCAAAAAATCATTCTTACACCATAATGGAACCTTACCAATAAAATCATACAAAATCAGCCCGAATCATCACCCAAATATCACCAAAATCGCACCATAAATACTTACTCGAATTTGGAGTTGAATGGAAACTATATAAGACAACCAACTACACATGCAAAGGGGATCCCTCCTTCAATCAGAAAACCCAGTAGTAAACACAGTATATACACCCAATAGAAACCCCAGAAAATCTTAGTAGGGAGAAGAGGGCAGCGAAGACCCCTTCATAAGAAAAAGTCATAAAACAATTCGAAAATTAGCATTCTAGGGGGTGGTAACCAGAATCCTTCAACCTCGATAAGAATCCCTTAGCATCAATTAAAAACCCAATCTGCAGGCATCAACATCCAGAGAAAACGAGTAAAAACCCAATAGGCATCCAGAAGAACAACTTTCGTGTCCAAAACCGAAGTTTTCAAACATTAATCGCATAGCAACCAAACTCCGAGTGAATCGACGACTTGATATGATGCCTTGGTTCGCTGTCCGGAGAAGGTAAACCAATTCCTCTCCCTTTCTTCTTATTCTCTCGCTGGTTTTGTTTAAACTGGTCATTGCTGTTTTCGTGAGTTTATTTTACCTGGAGTGTTGTTGTAGTCTCTGTATATTTGTATGATGATTTTGTTTGTAAATAGTTGTCTAATTCGGTTATAGTGTGTTCGCATTCGCATCTCATCAAATATGTGACCCGTTGCTAACAATAGATCATTATTTAAGCTTTTTCTGTGTTTGAATGTAAGAATGACTTAATATAAAATATAGATTATTGGTATTACGCGCACCGGAGGCTTAGTGTTGTGTGTCGTTTTCGTCGTTGTTGGTCCGTCTTTAAGTAGTATCAAATGCCTTCTAGTTATTTTAGGAACTGTTAAAGATTAGGCAAAGCTGGTATGATGTGTGTGTCAATTCCTGAAGTCCCATCTCGTTTGACTATTTTGCATAAGGCTTCACTGTATCATTGAGCATCTGTTTAGGTAGAAATGGTCAAGGTTGTGTCACGTTTTGCCTGCATACCCTTTAAATGTCTCTTGTGGTTTTATACCTGGTCACATAATTGGGATACAATTTCATATAGGGTTTCTATTCCTAGATTTGCCTTCTAATTTTCCTTTGGTTGATGACTAACCGCTTATATGCGTCTGTGTCTAGCATTAGAAACTAAATTAATACCAAGTGGGCCTGTTATATATTAGGGCCGAAAGCTAAATTTGAAAATGATTGTGGGGATTTGCTCCATTGGGTCTGTACCGTTACAGTTGAACGAAACTATGCATCTGTTTAAATGTACATAGCTATATCGTTTTTTATTTGCATTATTGATACAATTTGGGTGTATACTAATCCTTATCTTTTCTTTATTTTACATGAAATGCATTGGAGTAAAAACGAAGAGTTTCATGGCGAGACTCATCATGAGTTACTTCGAATGAAGACCCGCATCTCAACAAATCTTTACTTAACTATGACTCCCCATCCTCCTTTTTTCAGTCTTCCTCTAATCCCGTCTTGCGAAAAAAAGGCTTTAGTTGGTCCGATAAGCGTGCATATGATTTTCCTGTTCATTGCCACATCTTACATCAAAATTCCAGAACCGCAGGCGAAATGACATCGCCACTCCTTCGAGTCGTCTTTATTCCTTAATTCTGCTCATTATTTATTGTAAATTATTTATCTGACGATACACTAATCAGTAGAATACATGTAATAGTTAAACCTTGAATCAATATATTAGAAAGTAATTTAGTGCTAGAAATTTGATTCCCCTCTAAGTTAATCATTTAGCTTATTATACATTGTTTAAGCCATACTAAACCAATTAGTAGTCTTCACTTGCATAACCATTCACATAGCTAGGGCATTATTTGCTTCATAACATAAGAAATAAATTTTCTTGCAAAACTCCTTTATTAGCATTCATACAAGAAAATCATTTTAGACACTTTACATGCTAGGCCTATTTTAAAACATGCATTGATCTTTAACATAATAATAACCTAGATTTAAACGGACAACCGTAAGTTAGCGGATCTTAGATGGTGTCTAACCCCTTCCCTCTAGATTAATAAAGAACTCTTGCCCAGAATCTCACATAGTTTAGCAGACCATTTAAATGGAGTTAGTGTTGACTTGACGTAGTTAACATTTAGGTGTCCTAATTCACCCAAACTAATTAGGTGGCGACTCCGCGAACCCTTTAGCATTTTAGCATCCCTTTTAGCATTTTTATTTTAGTTTTTATTTTTAACTTTTTAAGCAGGAATGTCGCGGTCGAAAAAGAGCGTGACAGTGTGCATATGCTAAAAACACCACTTATTATGAAACGAGAGAGTATGTCTTACTTTTCATTTTTAGTGTTTTTAAAAAAATATAACTTTTTATATTTAGTATTAATTCTTTAACTCCAACAACCCATATTGATATGTTAATGACTACAAAGATTCAAGGATATTTAATACATTACACATATTTTTAATTTAAGATGACGAGATTCATAAGTTTTTTCTTAAATTTTGTGTCTAATATTTAAAATAAGACACATAAAATGAAATAAAGTATTATATTCCTAAAAATATGTTTCACTAATAGTAATATAACATTTACATAAATTAAAATATATCCTAATTTATATTCAATCAAATATCGAATTAGTCGAAATGAGAAAATAATTTATATAACTTGTTTTGGTGGTGTACATAAAAGAAGTGTATATGGATTCGAGTTCATCTATCACTAAAGGATGTGGTGTAGCGGACGAAATTGTCCCTTCTTTGATTATCAAGTCACTACTCAATGGTCACATTTTTTTATTTTCTGGGACCGGTACTTTAGTCTGCAATTATTACTCTCTATGTTTTAATTTACATGTCTTACTTTTATTTTTAGTCTATTTAAAAAATATCACTTTTTATATTTAGTATTAACTCTTTAACTAACAACCCACGTGACATATTTATGATCACAAAGATTAAAGATATTTGATACATTACACACATTTTTAATACGACATTATAAAATTCAAAAGTATTTTCTTATTCAAAGATTCCGGGTTCATCTCATGCTGCTGTAATAGTACATACTACATATGTTAAATGTATAACGATCCCGATAACAACTGCCCTCCTTTTTTCTCCTGTTATTAGTAATATCACAGACCTCGAGATATAGAGTTTTGGTCCTATTTATACTTGCCTACGATCTAGGGTTTTGAATTCTTCAATAGTCATGGCCGATTGGCAACAATACCTACAATCGGTCATCTTCGGTGTTATTTTCTCTTTCCTTCTCGCTAAACTCTTCTCTATTATCTTCGCTTTCCGTGACGAAAATCTTCGTATTACTCGCGTCGATGATGAACCGAAAACATCACTGGAGGATACTACTACTACCGAGCCGTTAATTCAGAGAAACGACGACGTCGTTTTGAATGAAAGTGATGACATCAGCGATGATGATGATGATGATTGGGAAGGTGTAGAGAGTACTGAGTTGGATGAAGCGTTTAGTGCTGCGACAGCGTTTGTGGCTGCTACGGCAGCTGATCGATCGCGAAAGGTGTCGAATGAGGTGCAATTGCAGCTATATGGACTTTATAAGATTGCTACTGAAGGACCTTGTACTGCTCCACAGCCATCGGCTCTCAAAATGACTGCTCGTGCCAAGTGGTATAATGCTCTCGAAAATACGCCTTTAATTGATATTAGGTTTAGCTTGTCATTTGCTTACTTTATGACTGTTGTATCTGAGTAAATAGTTTGATGAATCTGATACTCTGGATCTATTTATAAGATATCATGTTACATGTCCTTGTTAGCTTAATGAAGGGAAAGTAACTCAAATAGTGAACTTTTATGATACATGTGATTAGCAAATTAAGTAGTTTGAGTATGATATTAGTTTAGCTTAATGAACGTTTAGTATGATCTTAGTTTAGCTTGTCATTTGCTTACTTTATGACTGCTACATCTGCATATAGATAGTTTGACACATTTGTTGATGAATCTGATACTCTGGTTTTGAGAAAGAGAGCAAGCACTATTATAGTGAACTTTTATGATAAATGAGATTAGCAAATTAAGTAGTTAGAGTTTAATTAAACAGAATAACATCTGCATAGATAGTTTGGCACATTTGTTGATGAATCTGATACTTTGCTTTAGCGACAGAGAAGAAGCACTATTGGATCTGTTATAAGATATCATGTTACATGTCCTTGTTAGCTTAATGAAGGAAAAGTAACTCAGATAGTGAACTTTTATGATAGATGAGATTGGTAAATTAAGTAGGTTGAGTTTTGTTAAATCAAATTACATCTTGCTAGGAGTACTAAGAGTAGATACTGATGCAAAATTACCAGTGATAGAGGATACAGTTGAACGTTTAGTATGATCTTAGTTTCGTTTGCTTACTTTTATGACTTCTACATCTGCGTAGATAGTTTGACAGGTTTTGTTGATGAATCTGATACTTTTCTTTAGGGACAGAGAACAAGCGCTATTGGATTTATATAGGATATCATGTTACATGTCCTAGTTAGCTTAATGAAGGAAATATATCTCAAATAGTGAACTTTTATAATGCATTTGATTAGTAAATTATGTAGTTTGAGTTTCGTTAAACAGAGTTACGCCTTGATAGGAGTACTAAGACTAGATACTGATGCAAAATTACCAATGCAAGAGGATACCCTTAGTAGTTGCCAAAGTAAGTTAAGAGATAGTGAACCATATTGTGCTAAGACTTATTAGGGTGAGAAACTAAGGCTATTGTTTCCTTAGCGGAATGGTGAATGATAGTGAAGCTTATGAAATTGATTTACTAAAATTTACTGCTAGCTATTGATAAACAATAGGATGATAATAAGGGATGAGGTAAGTGGAAGTTCTCAAGGACTCCTCTGAAACCTTACTTGGGAAAACCAATTGTTCTGGTTTCTAGGTTGTTTCGAATAAAGTTGCCTGTGGCATATTTCATGACATGATTCCGCTATAGTAATCATCTAAAAAAGTGAAATCTTCCAATGCATGAGAGAGATATTTTCTCAGATCTCAATGGCGTGATCTGCCTTCATGGATCTGGCTTGAGAAAGAGTTTTTTTTTAAACGTACTGGCAGTAATTTTCTATATAGTTCATCACTTCAAAATGAACGTTTTATATCATCTTAACTTATTTGGGTGTCGGGGATCTCGGTTCTCCTTGAAACCCCGTTTGAAAAATAACATATACTAGGCTGGCGCCTTTCTCAAAGCTTTAACATTGGGAAAAGTAAGGTCATCAAAAAAGTCATCTTAACTTGTTTTCTAAGTTCTTTTGATAGATCAAATGTTTTCTAAGTCATTAGTAGTATATTTGATTGGTCTCTCTTGCCCGACTGATGCTAAGATTTACGTTGATCATGTATTAGGCAAGCATGGCAGAAATTGGGTGCTATGCCTCCTGAAGAAGCCATGGAGAAGTATCTTGATATCGTGACTGAGTTGTATCCTTCCTGGCTTGATGGATCTGCAAATGTAAGAGACACATCTTTGTTGTTAATAGCAATCTGTCATGTCTTTGTTTTCCTCTTCTAGATAATTTTTTATACTTCTTTTTCTTCTCCCTGTTGTCTTCTTATTTCTGTTTTGCCTCTTCAACATGCTCGGATAGAAAAAGAAGGACGAAGAAAGTAGCAGTGCAGGTAATGCAGGTTCTAGAGGGCCGATGGGACCGGTTTTCAGTACCTTCATTAGTGAGGAGGAATCCGAAAATGAGTTGTAAGGTTCTTTAACTTTTGCAGTCTGGTTTTTGTTTAAAAATGTGGCTTGTATAAAAAAATTAAATGTGCCCCTCTCTGGGGAAATCATGCACTCCCTCTGTCCTGAGAAATATCCTTCCTTGCTATTTCAAACCACCCAAATAAGTGTTGCACTTTCTTTAAAGGAAGGTAAAATATGTTTTATGTAACTCAACTGTTGTAGGACCCAATTTTACTTTTTAAATACAATGGACTCACATTTTCTCCTAACAAAGACTAAGCAACTCATCTTCTTCAAGCGTATGGAGTACCATCAAACTGGGAAAGGAGGAGAACAATATTAGAAATTAAATGCGTGTATAAGTATGCCATGGTTCTGTTCCTTTTTTATGTCCTACCCCTCCCCAGTAATAGTTGAATTTTCTACCTAAAATTACTCTACTGTCGAAGGAAAATCTTCCAGCTTCGGTTGAATCGTTCAAACTTTATTGTGAGTTCTAATCCTGCAGACCTTTCACTAATTGGCTTGGCAGTTTAAGGCATTGTTCTTTTGGCCTTCTGTGAAATGGGTGATGGGTATGACACAACTCTTTTATTTGTTGTCGCCTTTTCTTCTTTTCTTCTATTTGAGGACGGACTTTGGAACAAACTGCTATGTAGTCTAGAACTAGTTTGTCTTGGCATCAGAAAGCAGAAACATTCTTTGGAGTTTCACTCTGATATTCTGGTCTGTTTATAGAGTTTATTGTGTCTTCCAATCTTAATTTATTTTTCGTGCACTAGGACTCTAGGAGGCAAATGGTGCAACAAAGTAACATCATCTAGACTCTGTCTTAACAAGTAACATCATCTAGTCTTTGTTTAAATCCTTATTTAACTACTTCTATCTCGTTTATCTGGGGGATGAACTTTTTAACGAGCTCTACTTTGTTGGTGATTTTCAAGTTGTGTAACTTTCTCTGTTTATTTTGTCTTTTAGCTACATGTGTCTATTTTATAGTATTTATAATACTTCACGAAGAAGAAATAATACATCATATGCTCACTATTTCTTTGCAGAAAATTGGATGAAATACATGCCTTTGCACGAGAAGGTGATGAGGAGAACTTGCTTAAGTGCATTGAGAGTGGTGTTCCTGTGAATGTGAAAGGTTGGTTCTCAATTTGATACATAAATTCTTTTGAAGTATTTATGGTATTTTTATGTTGATACGTTTGATTCACTATTATTTGCGTTGGTTATGGGTTTTAATTATTAACCAACTCTGAGGATGGGCCAATATTCTTTGAAAGAAGATGATTCTCTTGCATTATTACCAAGAAAATTTTAATAGGGAGAACTGAGAGAATGTTTAGGGAGGGCGAGTGTGAATCAAAGACCCCGGAGCTTGAATGATGTCTACCAGGAACTTGTAGTCCAGCTTTTGCTCTCTTGCTGTTTGTTTGATGTTCCTCCTGATTAAAAATTGTTTCTTGAAATGATTCCAGACAGTGAGGGTCGTGCCCCCTTGCACTGGGCTGTAGATCGTGGTCATCTCAGCATCGCAAAATTGCTTTTAAGCAGGAATGCCGATGTTAATGCCAAGGTACATAATTTTCAATATAGCCAAGGTGACTTGATGTAGCTGTAATTGTCTTGTATATTCGTCCTCCCCTCTCTCTCTCTCTCTCTCTCTCTCGTGTTTATGATAATTTGTATTATTATGGAACTAAAGAGAGGCAAAGAACAACATAGATGCAAGATTTGCAGAGAGAGAGAGAGAAAGAGAGTTTTAAAATTGCATTATCTGACCATGTAATCACACAGTAAGATGAGGCCAATAGTGTGCCAAAATGCACTCAAATACATGTGAGGCAGATGGTTTAATGAACCCCCTAACATCAAGCAAACTCAAGTGTGACTGTTTCAAAGGAAACCTAATGCACAAAATGCAAATGGCACATAAGAATCATTAATTTTACCTGAAAACCGTAATGACACTCAAAATGCAAGTGCAGTATAAGAAACAGTCATGTTTTATCTGAAACCCTAATATCACTCAAAACATAATTAAAACGGGTGTACGAGTTGTGATTCTTGGCTAGTGGAATTGTCATAGACAGCTAAATCAAAGTGGTCTTCATCCAAAGTTTGTTTCCGCAAAGGCCCCTTGGGAAATATTAGGCTAGAGCCTATGAGGCTGCAAATTATTTAGTTGAAGGTTAGAGTTTGAAGAACTTGGTTATAAGCATTGGAGCTCTTAATTCTTCAATTTGTTTCCCATGTCTGTGGGTGCTTCTAGTTTTCCTGCTTGTGTGATACACTGAATAATGAATTCTTGGTATTTTGATCATTGAAGGACCTTGAGGGCCAGACGGCACTGCATTATGCTGCTGTTTGTGAAAGGGGAGATATTGCTGAGTTTCTCGTAAAGCATGGTGCTGACGTAGAGATCAAGGATAATGAAGGTGATTGCCCTCGTGATGTCTGCGAGTTGCACTGGCCTTGGTTGCAGCAGGCTGCTGCTCACAACTAACGTACATCATATTTTGTTCTTTTTCCTCCTTTTCTACTGAT
Source organism: Przewalskia tangutica (assembly GCA_029844215.1). Lineage (NCBI taxonomy): Eukaryota > Viridiplantae > Streptophyta > Magnoliopsida > Solanales > Solanaceae > Przewalskia > Przewalskia tangutica. Next base: position 3,834,312 of record CM056732.1, read on the forward strand.
CGATCATGTTACTGATGTACATGACTTATTTCTCATCTTCCATGAAGGGATTTTCTCTTCTAGATTTTAGTAAAGTAAAGCATGCTATCTTTTATAGCTTCTGTGCTGTCATTTATAAATGGGGCATGGAGCAATAAGATTGCCACTTCAAGAAAGGAGTCACCGGGGGTTAAAGTGATTGATTGTTTTGCTTTTGAGGTTTACAGTTTACTACATTGGTTGCTTACCCTTGTGAATGTCAGGGTAACATTGTTTCTAATTGGAAACTAAAATATTATCAATTACATTATCTGGTTGTGTTTTAAATTATTTGTTAAGACATGTACGATGTCATGATTACAACCTCCAGCGCATTGCCAATCCATCATGTGCAGATGATTAAATCTCTAATGCGAAGTTACAAAAAAGCATTTTCTCCAATAGCCATCCTCAGTTGTTCTGACTTGACCACTTTATTCTTTGAAGCATTGGCTTCTGACGCTTACTTTGGTAGTTAAAACTACTCCCGTTTTAAATTATGAGTTTATTTGATTGATCACGAAATTGAGAGGGAAAAAAATGAATAGTTTTGAAACTTTTGGTCCTAAACTTCCAATCCTTTAGCATTGCGCGATCAATGTTGAGCAAGGTGTTTGGTGAGAAGAGTGTGCTTTTCCTCGGTCGTAGTATAAATTAAGTTAAATTAATTTTAAGTTTAGAAAGGGATAATTTTTTTAATACACTTAAAAGTAACCAGGATAACATAAACTGGAATGAAAAGATCATCTACATAGATTGCAACAGAGATAACACACCTTGCTTCTTGTGAAATAATGAGTAATCATTCAAGGAGTGGGTGTATACCTTAGAGTACAAAGCCTCAGTCAATTCTACGTACCATTGCCTACTTGTTGTTTCAAAGTTCAAACTATACAATGACTTATCCGTTTCAAACTATACAATGACTTATTCAACTTTTAAACCAGATTAGGACTGTCAACAACATGTAAACTTCTTCATGCAAATCTCCATTTCGAAAAACATTATTTATATCTAACTAATGAATCTCCCAACCATTTTTTACTGCAATAGCAATCAGAGATCTCGATGTAGTCATTTTAAAAATTAGAGAGTATAATCTATCCCAAACTGTTGAGTGTACTCTTTTACCACAAGTCTTTTAAACCTCTCTATACTACCATCTGCCATGTGTTTTAACTTTAAACACCCAATAGCTTTCTTGTTTTCTGGTAAGGGGACTAGGTCCCATGTATGATTGGCATAAAGAGCCTCAAATTCCTGTGTCATGGTCTTTTGCCAAGCAGGATGAGAGCAGCTTATGAAAAGCACCATCTTAGGACGAAGTTGAACATTGATCACAAAATTCTGGGGTTTGAGGGTTGCTTCGGATTACCCTTCACCCCTCGGAATTAGGGGTGCACAAAAGGTTAAAATCGGATCGGACCGGATCGAAGACCGAAGACCGAAAACTCAGATTACTAGGACGGAAGACCGGATCGAATTTCTCGGTCCGGTCCAGGTCATTTTCGGTCCGGTCCGGTTTTTCGGACCGAATGCATTTGCCCCCAGAACCCCCGACCCACTCCATGATCGGACGTATTGACATATCAAATATAGATTGTAAATTGATCAAACTTTATATGGTCATAACTTTGCGCTCCGACGTCCGTTTTACCTTTTTTTATTTTTTATTTCGCGTATTTTTTCGATACGGGGGTGGGCAAACTGCTGAAGCGGTTTGATTCGGCCGATTTTTCCAAAAACGTGCATCTTGCCCCTCAATTTCACTTTTCTCCCAAATCGTTACGTTTTTCCCCTTTTCAAATCTAAATATCTCGTGATATACAATAGATTTCAACGTGCAAATTTCGTGGTAATGTGTCCGAGAATGTCAATTTCAGTATTGAAAATTCAATTAAAAAAAAAACAGGCCCCGGAACGACCCGAAATTATATATATTATATATTAGGAATTTAGAAAATTAGGAATTATATAATTCAATATATATTATAAATTTTATATATTATATATATTAGGAATTATATAATTCAATATATATTAGGAACTATATATATTATATATATTATAAAAAATAAAAAATAAAAAATCGATCCGGACCGGACCGAACCGAAAACCGAAATCTCACATCACTAGGACCGAAAACCGGACCGAATTTCTCGATCCGATTGGGTCCGGTCCAATTTTTCGGTCCGGGGTCCGACTTTTGTGCAGCCCTACTTGGAATCCCGTTTGAGAAATGGCATATACTAGGAGGCTGGTAGCCTCTATCAAAGAGCTCAGTGAAGCAAAGTAATTCTTGGCATGTCGTCGCACACTAACTCAAAAAAAGTTATCCTTATCCTTTAAAGCCTGATAGGCTGGTCACCTTATTCTTCCTTAAACTCAATGCTTCGCAGCAAATCTACAAAGATAAATCAAGCAATCTCACAGCGGGAATAAATATGAGAAATCTTAACTCTGGATTGAATTACGTCTATACAGGTGTACGAAAAAACGAACACGAGGAAAGAGACCAGAGCAACATTAAGTCTTTTACTCTGGGTTTCTTTTCTTCCAAGTTGTTCTACGTTCCACCCTCCATAGAAATTATATTTTTTTAAAACATAAAAAGTGTATTTATATCTATTTGCGAAAAGAAAACTATTAACCTACAAATTCCATTACAGCTCGTCATGTGAATCATCATCCTCGTTGGAATCCTCACTGGCACCTCCTGGGGCTCCACCAGACCTCTGATACACAGCCGTGATAATTGGGTTGCACACAGCCTCTACTTCTTTCAGCTTCTCATCGTAATCCTCCTTCTCAGCGTTCTGGTTGTCGTCCATCCATTCAAGTGCTTCTTTTGTGGAGGTTTCAATTTTCTGCTTCTCGTCAGACTCTAACTTGTCTGCAAGCTTGTCCTTGTCATTGATTTGGTTCCTCATGTTGTATACGTATGTCTCCAAGCTGTTTCGGGCATCAATTCTTTCTTTCACCTTCTTGTCCTCCTCAGCGAACTCCTCGGCCTCCTTGACCATACGTTCAATTTCTTCTTGACTCAAGCGACCTTTGTCATTGGTGATGGTAATCTTCTCTGACTTTCCAGAGGCTTTATCCTCAGCTTTCACATTGAGGATACCGTTGGCATCAACCTCGAAAGTAACTTCTATTTGAGGTGTTCCTCTGTCGAAAATAGCAAGAAAATAAATTATAGTCGAGCAGGCAAATGCAACTCCTGAAATACTCACAATATCAAAAGCAGGTGGGCAAGTACCTTGGAGCTGGAGGAATTCCTGTTAAGTCGAATTTCCCGAGCAGTCTACAGTCCTTAACCATACTGCGTTCACCTTCGAAGACCTGGAGGTGAGAATTTCACGTCAGAAGAGCTATAAATTTCAAAGATAATCTTCACGAGTCATGCACATCGCATTCAGCAAATTAGGAAAACAGACTCAAGTATTATATACCGAAATTGTGACTGTTGTCTGCTGGTCCTGGTAAGTGGTGAAGACTTGAGACTTCTTAGTAGGAATGACAGTGTTTCTTGGAATCAACTTTGTCATCACTCCTCCAACAGTTTCAATACCAAGAGTCAGTGGAGCAACATCCAAGAGAAGAATATCTGGTCAAGATTCAGAAGAAAATGTTAGTATTTTGCCTTAGAAAACTCTCCAGTATCAAATTGCTGAAATAAGTCTGGAAGAAGCATTACCTTTGGTTTCATCACCTCCTTCTCCACTCAAGATTCCTCCTTGTACAGCTGCACCATAAGCAACTGCTTCATCAGGGTTGACACCCTTGCTAGGCTCCTTGCCATCAAAATAATCTTTCAAAAGCTGTTGAACTTTTGGAATCCTGGTACTTCCACCAACCAAGACAATTTCATCAATCTGGTTCTTTTGTAGCCCAGCATCCTCCATAGCCTTCTTAACAGGACTCATTGTCTTCCGGAACAGATCATTGTTCAGCTCCTCAAAACGAGCCCGAGTAAGTGGTTCAGAGAAATCCACACCGTCGAAGAGAGACTCAATCTCTACTCTGACTTGATGCTGACTGCTCAGGGCTCTCTTGGCACGCTCAGCTTCTCTCCTGAGCTTTCCCAAAGCCTTGTTATCCTTGCTAATGTCCTTTCCATGCTTCTTCTTTATCAATTTAATGAAGTACTCCATAATCCTCTGGTCAAAATCCTCTCCTGCAAGAAACAATAGATACATGATGAGCTTGTGAACAACACTGATCGGAAGATGAAAGTTATTTAACTCTTTTTTAGACTTGAAATTCATTATAATTACCTCCTAGATGAGTGTCTCCATTTGTGGCAAGGACCTCAAAAACACCATTGTCAATAGTAAGGATACTAACATCAAATGTGCCACCACCAAGGTCAAAGACAAGGATGTTCTTTTCACCACCTTTCTTATCTAATCCATAGGCAATGGCAGCTGCAGTTGGTTCATTAATGATTCTTGCCACGTTCAAACCAGCGATGACACCCGCATCCTTAGTGGCCTGCCTCTGGGCATCATTGAAGTATGCTGCATATTCAAAAGAAATGGACTATATGCTCAGCAATTGTATGAGACCAAATTTTGGAACCAGATATTATCAATCTGAAACAGGAAATGTTTGACGATACCTGGAACAGTGACAACTGCATCCTTGATTTTCTTTCCAAGGTAAGCTTCCGCTGTTTCTTTCATCTTGATCAGAATCATAGCACTGACCTCTTCAGGACTAAAGACCTTGGTCTCCCCATCTTTGACCTTAACTTGGATATATGGTTTCCCATCCTTGTTAACAATCTTATAGGGAACAAGTTTCATGTCCTTTTGTACCTCTTTGTCATCAAACCTATCACAGAGACAAGTTAGAGTCATTATCATCATAATTATATCAGAGACTTACACACAAATTAAAATAAAGAACAATGCCTTACTTTCTCCCGATAAGTCTTTTGACATCAAAGACAGTCCTCTCTGGATTAACAGCTGCTTGATTTTTAGCTGCTTCACCAATCAGTCTCTCACCATCAGTGAAGGCTACCCATGAAGGGGTGATACGATTACCTTGGTCATTTGCTATGATTTCAACATGTCCATTCTTGTAAACCCCAACACATGAGTAAGTTGTTCCAAGATCTATACCAATAACTGTTCCTAACTTGGTGGCTTCTTCTTTAGCTATAGAAAATGCAAACAAGCTCCCTGTTGACAAACCCAAAAACCCAATTAGTGCATTGTATATGACTTTGTCGATATACAATTATTACTTGTTTTAGTGGCAAAAATTTCTGGAAAGGAAAAGAATTTGCTGAAGATCAAACAACTTCATGGACATTATTGGGACCACACATATAGATGTACAATTATTACTTGTTTACCTAGTTCAATAAATGTTATTATTCACGTAGTTACTACATCCTCTATTCTCTGTTTCTCTAACATAGCATTGTTAGTATTAGTTATCGAAGCACATGTTGACATAAAAATAAAGGTAGAGAACTCAGAATAATCAAATATATTATTGATTCAGGATTTACCATTACTTGACAGACACAAATTGAATAATAAACTTAGGTCAAACAAAATTGAAGTTACCCCTTATTGTCGTTTGGTAGCTGGTTAGAGTTATGCCTATTAGTAGTGCATGAATTAGTTATGAAGGAATTTTTGTATTATTTTATACAGAGACAAGTTGTTGACGGAGTATTAGTTATTCCATCTTGTATCGTGCATAAAATAATACATGAATTCTCTCATATGTTATACATATATTAATTATGTGGGTTTTTAAATTGCAAACAAAATACTCTATTAGGTGTGTTGAATTTTATACAGCACATAAAAATAACACCAAACATGGCATTATTACTTTTGCAAAAATTTAGTATATGAATAACTTAGCTCCTAACCAGCTACCAAACACGTTATTAGACGTGTCAAATTTTATACATAGCAGAATGCTACCAAACATGATATTAATTTAGTACATGAATAACTCAGCTCCTGACCGACGGAATAAGCCTATGGCAATGCACTACTATAAGCGTTTGTCATAATTGCCACAAAAGTGGAAAATAACCCAAATTAAAATCAAAACTGATAAATCTGGATGGTTTAATCGAAACAAATACACATAAATGATCAAACTGGTAACAGATCTGAGAACAAACACATCCAAAAGTAATACACATCAACTAATCTCTCAAATAACATACATATTACACACATCAATTATTATTATTATTTATAAAGACTAATTAGCTCAAATTAAAAAGAAAAAAGAAAAGGAATAGAAATGCTTACCAAAGAGGACGATTGCGAAAACGCTCAAGGAAGCGCGTCTCTTCCACGCACCAGCCATAGCTCGTATTGTTAGATCCAATGAACAATGTCTTCTTTGATTCTCTTAGATCACAGATACAGTTATGGATTTTTTTATTTTGGATTAACAATGGAAGGACCACTATAATATATATAGGTGCGGTATTCCTTTTTGAATTTGGACGAACGTGTCACGAGTGATGACGTGGACCAATCAGAGAGATGTGGATGTGTTAACCAATGAGGGACTGACATTTCATTCTGCACGTAGTTGGAGCTGATGGTTTTTGTGCATGTAATATATAATGACGTGGACCAATTAGAATTGAGGAGCACAATGTAGGAACCAATCAGCTTTGTTTTAGAGCTGGATAGATCTGAACCGTTCGGCTTATGTATCGAACGGGTGATGAAGGTGCATTCGGTAGACCACTAACCGCTTTGCACAAAAACTCTAAAAGCTTCCACGTACTAAGGAGGTTTGCTAGAAGGTCCGTGAAATGTTCCATGAAATCCACCAAGTTTTCTGTTGGTTATGTGAAGTGAAAGGATACCACAAAATCAATTTTTGACGAACTTATTTCCTTTGATTCGTTTAGCCCTGAAACCTTATGATATACACTTAACACTTGTTTAACACCTTTCTTAACTTTATAGGAGTTTCATGACTTCCCCGAACCTACATTAGTTTACTTACGAGACGTTGACGTACAAAGTACGGGATGTAACAATATCAAAAAGGCCCACTTTAGAAATAAAGCATTTTCGACCAATGCATCTTCATTTTAAGGGCTAGAACCCAAAACTTTTGATTAAGGATAAAGAGATACTTAGTTAACATTTGTTTGTATTAAGATTATGACTTATGAATTTGATTACTCTAAATATTAAGATGCTTCTTGTGATTAAAATGTTTGAATTTAAATATATTTGAATATTTAAATGTTGTATTAAGATCCTACTAAATAATAAAGAATGTTCTAAAACATGAATGCCTAAACTTCATCTTCATTTAAAAGTCAATACTATATAATTTATACAAAATAATACTAATTCATATAATATCATATAAAAGAATCAGCTTTAACAAATATATAAAAGTTGATGATGGTGATTACTGACGGTGGTGATTGTGAATGTTGATTGGAGTGGAGGTAGGCACTTAGTAGCTAGTGATTTTGGTTCTTGATAATATTATTTAACGCCAATGGTAAATGATGATATTAGTGGTGAATAATAATAATAATAATAATAATAATAATAATAATAGTTAATATGATGGTAATAACTAATAACCATGGTCAATGATATATAGTGTGGCTAATTGTGGTGTTTGTCGGTAATGATTAATGAATGTTATGGTAATGGTGGTTGACTGATGATGGTATATGATGGCTAATGGTGTTGACGTTTGACTATGGTGATTGACAACAATGATGGTTGGGTTAAGAATGATAGTGATAGTTGATAATGATGAACCACGTTGATTAGCATTAAAATGGATGGAATATGAGAAAATACATAAAATTTCCCCCTTAACTTGTCGCTAAAACCCACCTTAGTAATTTAATTTTACATACGTTTCTTTGCCCCCTATTCTAGTACGAAGTGAAATTAACACCTCCTTAACGAATGACATGCCAAGAAAATGCTATCACTTTATATAAAAACGCGTGAAGAGAAAAAAGTTACATTAATAATGGTCCAAAGTGTACACATGTCATTTTTTAATTGAACATGCAATTAGTTATACTTAAGCTATTGGCTTTTAGGTATCCAGAATCACTTCTGATACCTGATCTCTTTATTACTCTCTTTATTTTCATCAATAACTATATCCACATTCATTATCCTCTTTAAATATCTAAAAATAATTAATAAAAAAAAATATACAACTTTCATTACCCTCTTTGAATATCTAAAAATAATTACTAAAACAAAAATCTAAATATACAACTTTCATTATCCTCTTTAAATAACTAGAAATAATTACTAAAAAAAATCAAATATACTACTCATGTTCTGTTTAATTAAAAAATCAAATATACTACTAAAGTTGACATTTGTTCATGTGTATGCAGATTGGAACTTTAAACTCTTCAAACATCCAAACGTTGTCTGATTATACAAGTATTATCATTCTCCTTTTTCTATTGTCTTCTTTCAAATATTCTGAATATTATTACTATAATATATTATATTTTGAACAAACAAGAAATAAATATACTCAAGTTGAACTATCGAAAAGTTTTATTATTTTTGAAGAATTATCTGAATAACCGCGACGCCTGTGACGTGAAAAATTACTGGAACTTAGGCGATGCGGCTCTTTCCCGAAGGGCCGCGGCGCCTAGGCTCTAGTAGCTACTGGAAATTAAGCATCGAGGCGCCCTACATCACATGTTTTTAATGTAGCTTCTTCATCAGAGATGGATCACGTTCGAGACTTAGTCCGCAATCAAATTATAGAGTGCATGCAAAATTAGTATTGTAATAATATTTAAAGATCATTTGGACTTTAAATTAATATTGTAATAATATTCTACTAATATTTAAGTATCATATTACACTTTAAATTCTATTATCTATTTGTAATTTTTATTTATATACTTCAATTTATTAGTAATTTTTATTTATATGTATTGACTAAATGTCCATTTGTTAATTTTATATTCAAAATTATACAAACATCATTTATTGATATCAATCACTTTTACATTATTGTATCTAAACATAAATCAATTCTGATAGAATCAATTGATAATCAGTTTTGTCCACCCCAATTCAAACAGGCACTTAATTATGTTATCATTTTATTTTTTATCTTGAGGTCCTTTTCTCAAATCCATAGCCGCCGCCCATCACCACCCTGTTCCATTTTCTTAACAGCGGTTTCACCGTCAACGGCACCGAAGCCCACAAAACTTCTAGCTACTCTTTCATCATCGCTGCTATTGCCGATCTGTTGAGTTTTTAGAAATGGATCTCGTTTTTTTCCTTAAACATGTCCTTCTCCATCTCTTCTTAAAACTCATTTTCATGACTATAATTTTCTTGAAATTAATCCGTTCTTGAGCTAAATTGTCATTTTAAGAATTTTTGAAACTTTGAAGTTCTAAAACCCCCTTATGTACATTTAATTTCTTCACTCCTTCCTTCAATATTTGAAGAAAGGAAAACTTGTTGGGGATGCATTTCACCGAAAAAACAAACTCCGGCGACCTTACTTTTGTCTATATAAATGTCTATCTCATCAATAAATTATCAGGTTGAAAAGCTCCTATGAGTGGAGGTGTTGTGAATCTTTAATTTTTCTTCTTGCCATGAAAGTGGAACTCTACAAGTTGCCACGGACATGGGAAATAATAGAAAATAGGGAAAGAAGGGAGAAGAAAGAAAAAATTAAAAGAAAAACAATAAAATAAATTATTTAATTATTTTTTAGTTACTTTCGACAAATTTATAAAAGAAAATTCATTAATGACATGGACCTATCACAAAGCGAGTGATGAAACAACACTCAACCGTCAATTGATCTGGTCATCTGGGTAAATATAAGTTATTTAGGAGGATAAAGAATTATCGGTAACATTTAATTACTAAAGTGAATTTTCGGTCCAAATTTAGGAATAATTTGATATATTTTCTTTATGGAATATTGGTGACATGCATCTTTACACAAATCCTTGAATATTAGAGCAAATTGTCAAAATAATACTGTTTTAAAAAGTAATTTTCAAAATACTCTTCTTCAAAATTAATTCTCATTTTATTATTATATTGCCACGTAGATTGCCACGTGGATTTACTATCAAAATTAATTCTCAGAATCTTATTTGTTTTTTTTATTTTTATTTTTTAAAATCATAAATCCCCAACAACTAAATAAACCCTTCTACCTTCTCAACTCTATTCAACTTTATTCATATCACCAATTCATGACGGCAAAAGAAAGTTAAAGTTTGGATTTATCTACGCCGTAATTGTGAAGTTATAATATAAGCATTCTTTATTTTTGTATTTTCTTGCACTTCCTGTTTATATGCATCAATATATTTTAATTTTTATTGTGCAGCTTTTCAATTTTTTTCTGCATATATTTCAATTTTATTGTGCAGCTTTCCAATCTTTTTCATATGCAGCCAGTGATTTTTTAACAATGCATCGATTTTAATTTTTTTCAATTTGAAATCATGAATTGGTGATGTATAGCCAGCGATTTTTCTGCATATGCAGCCAACGACTTTTATTGTGCAATGATTTCTATATTTTTTCTGCAGCCAGCGATTTTTATTGTGCAGCGATTTCAAATTTTTTTCTGCATATATTTCAATTTTTATTGTGGAGCTTTTCAATTTTTTCCTGCATATATTTTGATGTTTGCATTTTTTATTTTTCTCAGTGAATTACATGACTTGCAGGTATCCAAATAATATACAAGAATATGTTAACAATGCTCGCACGTGTGTCATAGAAGAAATTGTTGCAAATGAAACTCATCGATTTGTCGCTCATGGAACTCATATCAATAATGATCTACTGGATGATTGTTTAGATGATGTAGAGGAAGGAATGAACGAGGTAGATGAAATGATTTATGAAAACGTTCCAACTCCTGAATTCACTAATATTGAACGAATTAATGATGTTGTTGTGGATGTTTTGGTGTCTGGACAAGAATGTACTCAACAAAAGTATGGAGAAGAATTATTTGTTGGTCAGAGATTTACCACAAAAGATGAGTTGCAAAGAGTTGTGAAACTATACTCAATAAATATACACCAACAGTATCAAGTTGCAAGTTTAACACCTAGTCTTTGGGTTGTCAAATGTAAGAAAGCACCAACTTGTCCTTGGAGACTACGAGCTACTATACCTTGCGGAACATCCTTTTTTGAAATTAAAAAATACAGTGGGCCTCATACACGTGTTAACCCAATTATTAATAGAGATCACGTGCAATTGGATTCGAGATTTGTTGCTGGTGAAATAAAGTTAGTAGTGAAGGCCCAACTGTCCATCACACTCACAACTATTCAAGCGTTGATTTCAGAGAAATTCAGCTATGATATTTCTAAAAAGAAAGCTTGGAAAGCAAAGCAAAAGGTAATAGTATAACTTTTTGGTGATTGAGTTGAATCATATAACTTACTGTCAAGATATATGGATGTGTTAAAGCGAGAAATCTGGGTACTATTGTACAATGGGATAAAGAACTTACAGAACGGAACCCGGGGAATAAAATATTTAATCGTGTGTTTTGGTCATTTTCCGTTTCAATTGAAGGGTTCAAACATTGTCGTCCTATAATTAGTATTGATGGAACACATCTTTACGGAAAGTATAAAGGAACCATGCTTATCGTTATGTCTTGTGATGTGAATAATCAATTATTTTCGCTAACATTTGCAATTGTGGAAGGCGAGAATAATGATAATTGGGGTTGGTTTATGGCTAGCATGAAGAGTTATGTGACCCAAAGAAATGACATTTGTGTAATATCTGATCGGCATAATGGTATTCTAAATACAATGAACACATACAGATTAGGATGAACCGAGCCACGTGCTTATCATCGTTTTTGTATCCGTCATTTAGCGAGCAACTTCAACAACAAATTTTATGACAAAACACTGAAGAATCTTGTGTGGTTGGCTGCTAATGAGAATCAAGTTCGCAAATTCAATACAAGGATGAAAACAATTCAAAGAATCAATCCTGGAGCTCGAAAGTGGTTAGAAGAAATACCTTTGAAGAAGTGGGCATTAGCACATGATGGTGGTCGTCGATATGACATAATGACGACAAACTTATCTGAAGTTTTAAATAGTATGCTAAAAGGTGTCCGTTGCTTACATTTCACAGCTCTTATCCAACTAACTTTTTATAGAGTAAATAGTTATTTTGCTATTAAGCGTCAACTAGGAGCAAACAAAGTTGCTAGTGGGCAAAATTTCGTTCATTTTGTCGATGCGAAAGTCAGCTCTAACGGAGTAAAGACAGTTAGACATGAAGTTGAATTGTTTAACAGGTTAACTGGTATTTTTAGCATAAAGACGGGCATATCCAGCACAAGTAGAGAAAGATGTGGTAATGTACAGGTTGTGAAACTTAATGAGAAGCTATGTTCTTGTCAAAAGTGACAAATATTTGGATTTCCTTGTTCTCATGTTATGACTGCATGCCAAAATGTAGCTTGGATTATACAACTTACATTCAGAATTGGTATTCAATTAAGACGTATACAATGACGTGGGCACCTTCGCTGCATCCTATTCATGACCAAGCATATTGGCCTCCCGTGAGAGACATGATACTTTTATCGTCTGATTCCATGAGAAGGGCTACTAAAGGCCGTCCCAAATCCACGCGTTTGCATAATGAGATGGATGTTAAAGAATGACGAACAACGGCGCGGTGCAGTATTTATAAGAACGAGGGTCACAACAAAAAAACATGTCCTAACAATGGAGCTTCATAGGTAACATACTTTATTTCACTTTTTTGTCCATTTCATTAAATCTTACTTTTTTATGTTGATTACGTGTCTCCAAATTTAGGACTCATATGTCATATACTAAGAAGGAGAAAGAAGAAGAACAGAACAGAGAAGTGAGAAAAAATATTTTTTTTTGTGTGTTTTTAGTTACTGGATGAATGAATGTACTGTTTATTCAAGTTTGTGTCACAATATCTTTTGTTGAAATCGTATTATGATTTTTCATAAATGAAACTATATTGATTTGATCATTTTGTGATAATGAAATTATATTGACTAGTTGTAAATTGGTTCAACTTCATATGGTCATAACTTTGCGCCCGGATGTCCGATTTACCCAATTTTTTTTTGATTTCACGTATTTTTTCGAGACGAGGCTGGACAAACTGTCAAAGGCGGTTTGGAGCAGTCGATTTCTCAAAAAACGTCAATATTGCTAATCAATTTCACTTTCTCCCAAATCGTTATTAATTTTTCCTTTTCAAAGCTAAACATCTCGCGATATAAAAAAAACGACTCGACCCGACCCGACCCAAAAAAAAAAGAAGATTATGGGAATTAATTTTGAAAAATAAGATTCCGGGAATTAATTTTGATAGTAAATCCACGTGGCAATCTATGTGGCAATCTACGTGGTAATATAATAGTAAAATGAGAATTAGTTTTGAAAGAAGAGTATTTTGGAAATTACTTTTTAAAACAATAGTATTTTGGCAATTTGCTCTGAATATTATCATCGAAACTCCTTTAAGTTGTTATAAAATAAATAACTAAATTAAATGCACTTAATAATTAAAGTTTTATATATTTATAATTATTTAGATAATCAAGATTAAACCTTTATTAAGCGCAGTAGCACAAGTAAATCAAGTCTTTGTGCATGTTTGGATTGACTTTTGGGTACCCAAAATCGATTTTGGGTACCTACTTTCGTGAAAATAAGAAATTAAAGATATTTGGCTGGCCAGAATTGATTCTGGCAGAATCAATTTTGCCATTTATTTCAATTTGAATTTTATCCTTTCCTTTATTACCCTCTTTAATTTTCATCAATAACTATATCCACTTTCATTAATCTCTTTAAATATCTAGAAATAATTAATAAAAAAAATCAAATATACAACTTTCATTACCCTCTTTAAATAACTAGAAATAATTACTAAAAAAATCAAATATATTATTCATGTTTTGTTTTGAATATGCTATTGTTAATTTTATGACATTTCTCGTACTTAGGAATGGGACTAGTGCAACTCATTTGACTTCAACTATTTTTTTAATTGATATTGTTATAAAAAAATTATTCAAACTCCTCAAACATCCTAACGTTGTCCGATTATACAAGGATTATCCTTCTCATTTTTCTACTGTCTTCTTTCAAATACTCTGAATATTATTAATAATATATATTATATTTTGAACAAACAAGAAATAACTATATCCACTTTCATTACTCTCTTTAAATATCTAGAAATAATTAATAAAAAAAAATCAAATATACAACTTTCATTACCCTCTTTAAATATCTAGAAATAATTACTAAAAAAATCAAATATATTATTCATGTTTTGTTTTGAGTATGCTATTGTTAATTTTATGACATTTCTCGTACTTAGGAATGAGACTAGTGCAACTCATTTGACTTTAACTATTTTTTTAATTGATATTGTTATAAAAAAATTATTCAAACTCCTCAAACATCCTAACGTTGTCCGATTATACGAGGATTATCCTTCTCATTTTTCTACTGTCTTCTTTCAAATACTCTGAATATTATTAATAATATATATTATATTTTGAACAAACAAGAAATAAATATACCCAAGTTGAAGTATCAACAAGTTATTTATTTATGAAGAATTACTTGAAGAGCCACGTTATTGTAATAATATACCCAAATATTAAATAGTATTTTTGTAATAATATTTAAATATTATTTGCACTTTAAATTAGTATTGTAATAATATTCTACTAATATTTAAGTATTATATTGCACTTTAAATTCTATTAACTATTTGTAATTTTTATTTACATATTTCCATATTTCCATCTATTTATATGTATAGTAATTTTTATTTATCTGTATGTCCATTTTGATAATTCTACATTCAAAAGTCATTTTGATCAAAACTATCCAAACATAAATTAATTATAAGAATCACTTTTACATTATTGCATCCAAATATAAATCAATTCTGTCAGAATCAATTCTGCTCACCGCTAATCCAAACATATTGCTCAATGTTGCTCAATGCTGCGCGCTTATGCTGGTGGGGTCCAGAAAAACTAGGCTGGCTGGTCGGTTGCACTAGCCGATCACAAACCCAATTAAACACAACAAGCAGAAAATAATAATAACAATCGAAGAGATATTATTAGATTTTGCATAATTGAATTCCAGCTTTTACATCCGCGCGCTCTCTCTCTCTCTCTCTCTCTCTCCTCTCTCTCTTAGGGTTTCAGGGTAGCGCCGCTTTTGCTCTCTTCTATCTTCACTAGTTTCAGGTAATTCATTATCTTCTTTGTTTATTTTTCGAATATTATCTAATTTGAATTTGTATTTACGGTAATTTGATGCTTGATCTATAAGTTTCAAAGATGTTTAATTTACTTACGATTATCGTTCTTCAATGAATGTTCAATATTTGAACTGCGATCTATGCGTTTCTGGTTCAATTTAATACTTTTTGATCTATTTGTTTGCTTGTACTATCATTGTAACTGCTAATTTTGTTCTTCTTTTGGTTTGCTCGTAAATCTAGTTAGATTGGCGGTGTGCGCGATTTTAAACTGTCTTAATTTCCTGGAGGATTTACTTATGCTAATTTATTGAGTTTTAAAGCTCTTTATTAATGTAGTGGAAAATGCTGGTATAATACAGGTAATTGGGATCTGAGGGTTCTATGATGGTTATACTTGTTTTTGGTTAATGTTTAATGATTTTCATTGTTTCGAGTTGATAGTTGAAGAGCTTGGTTTTGTACTTTATTGTCGCTCTTAACAGAACAAAAAAAGTTGCCTTTTGTCGCATTGGCAATAGGCATGCCTTAAGTTTTTCTTGCTGGATCGGTAATTATGTTGGTCCATTACGCTACGTATTGGCTGGTACATACTTATCCCGAAAATAAAAACTATTGGCTGGTAAATTATGTAATGTGCAAATCTGATCTGTTTATCTTTTCTATATGTAGTTAATTATTCTAGATTCGATTTGGTTAAATTTTCCATTTGCTTGTCGTTAACTGGATTTTCCTGGTTGTACGAATGAACTCTCTCCCTATATACATGTGCTATTGGTAATAGTTGGCTCCATCGAATTTCTAGTTGCGGCTAGATTGCATTTCTTTCCGCTTAAGAAAGACTTCTTTAATCTAGCAGCATGGTCTCCCAATGGTACTGTGTTTGTTTATTTCCGTTTTTCTTGCTTTTGCTGAAATTTATCTGCTTTCGTTCTGTCTAATAACATTTTTAGTAGCATTACTTCTGGTGCTTTCATTTGGATGATCCTTGGAATCTAACTTGGATCTAAACATGTTTTTGCAGATATAATATGGCAATGGAAGTCACCCAGATCCTTCTTAATGCACAGTCAGTTGATTCAACAGTGCGGAAACATGCCGAGGAAACACTAAAACAGTTTCAGGAGCAAAATCTTCCTGGTTTCTTGTTGTCTCTATCTGGAGAGCTTGCTGGTGAAGAGAAGCCAGTTGACAGTCGTAAGTTGGCTGGTTTAATACTTAAAAATGCTTTGGATGCCAAGGAACAACATAGGAAATTTGAGCTTGTGCAAAGATGGCTATCACTTGATATGGCTGTGAAGGCCCAGATAAAGACATGTTTATTACAGACGCTCTCTTCTCCTGTGCCTGACGCTCATTCAACTGCATCACAAGTCATTGCTAAAGTTGCTGGCATTGAGCTGCCTCAGAAGCAGTGGCCCGAGTTGATTGGTTTGCTTCTATCAAATATTCACCAGGTCCCTGCTCATGTCAAGCAAGCTACTTTAGAGACACTGGGTTATTTATGTGAAGAAGTTTCTCCCGATGTTGTGGACCAGGATCAAGTAAATAAAATCCTTACAGCTGTAGTTCAGGGTATGAATGCTGAAGAAGGGAACAATGATGTGAGGCTTGCTGCTACCCGAGCATTGTATAATGCTCTTAGTTTTGCTGAAGCAAATTTCAACAATGACATGGAGCGCGACTTTATTATGAGAGTTGTATGTGAGGCTACTCTGTCTCCAGAAGTCAAAATCCGACAGGCTGCTTTTGAATGTTTAGTCTCCATTTCATCAACATACTATGAGAAATTGGCTCCATACATCCAAGATATCTTTAACATTACAGCAAAGGCTGTTAAAGAGGATGTAGAGCCTGTTGCTCTTCAATCTATTGAATTTTGGAGTTCAATCTGTGACGAGGAGATTGATATTTTAGAAGATTATGGGGGTGATTTCACTGCAGATTCTGATGTTCCTTGCTATTATTTCATCAAGCAGGCTCTCCCTGCTCTTGTGCCTATGCTATTGGAGACACTTCTTAAGCAAGAAGAAGATCAGGACCAGGATGAAGGTGCTTGGAATCTTGCAATGGCTGGAGGCACTTGCCTTGGTCTGGTGGCCCGAACTGTAGGGGATGATATTGTTCCACTTGTTATGCCATTCATCCAAGAGAACATTTCTAAGCCTGACTGGAGGCAAAGAGAGGCTGCAACATATGCCTTTGGTTCCATTTTGGAAGGTCCTTCTCCTGACAAGTTAACACCTCTTGTTAATGTTGCTTTGAACTTCATGCTTTCTGCATTGACAAAGGATCCTAATAGCCATGTGAAGGATACGACTGCATGGACCCTGGGAAGGATATTTGAGTTTCTTCACGGTTCTACAGTGGAGACACCCATTATTACTCCTGCAAACTGTCAGCTGATAGTCACAGTTCTACTTCAGGGCATGAAGGATGCTCCAAATGTTGCTGAAAAATCATGTGGTGCTCTCTATTTCCTTGCTCAAGGCTATGAGGATATGGGTGCATCATCTCCCTTGACACCTTATTTCCAGGAAATCGTGCAATCACTTCTTACAGTTACCCACAGAGAAGATGCTGGTGAGTCGCGGCTTAGGACTGCTGCATATGAGACGTTGAATGAAGTAGTTAGGTGTTCAACGGATGAAACAGCTCCAATGGTTTTGCAGCTTGCTCCTATTATTATGACAGAGCTGCACCAGACTCTCGAGGGTCAGAAGGTTTCATCTGACGAGAGAGAGAAGCAGAGTGAGTTGCAAGGTCTTCTGTGCGGTTGTTTACAGGTCATTATTCAGAAATTAGGGGCTTCAGAGACAACAAAGTTTGTTTTCATGCAGTACGCAGATCAGATCATGAACCTTTTTCTTAGGGTTTTTGCATGTAGAAATGCTACGGTGCATGAGGAAGCCATGCTTGCCATTGGAGCCCTAGCCTATGCAACTGGTCCGGACTTTGCCAAGTACATGCCTGATTTTTACAAGTACCTGGAAATGGGCCTTCAGAATTTCGAGGAGTACCAAGTGTGTGCTGTTACGGTTGGTGTTGTGGGTGATGTATGTAGAGCTTTGGAAGATAAGATCCTACCTTACTGTGATGGTATAATGACTCAGCTTCTCAAGGACCTGTCAAGTAACCAGCTGCATCGATCTGTAAAGCCTCCAATATTTTCATGCCTTGGTGACATAGCTTTGGCAATAGGAGAGAATTTTGAAAAGTACTTGATGTATGCCATGCCAATGCTCCAGAGTGCTGCAGAGCTGTCTGCCCACACATCTGGTGCAGATGATGAGATGATAGAATACACAAATCTTCTGAGAAATGGAATCTTGGAGGCTTATTCAGGGATATTTCAAGGCTTCAAGAATTCCCCTAAAACCCAGCTTCTGATTCCGTATGCACCTCATATCCTGCAATTCCTGGATAGCATTTACATGGAGAAAGACATGTAAGTATTACGTGATTCCTTCTGCATTGTGCATTTTCTTTATTTCATAATGTCATCTTTGTTCTGTTTTCCCGGATCTATCATCTTTTTCTTCCGAATTTTAGGGATGATGTGGTGATGAAAACAGCTATTGGAGTTCTAGGAGATCTAGCAGATACTCTGGGCAGTAATGCTGGTTCATTGATTCAACAATCATTATCAAGCAAAGACTTTTTGAATGAATGCTTGTCATCAGATGACCATTTGATTAAGGAATCTGCAGAGTGGGCAAAGTTGGCCATCACTCGTGCCATTTCAGTTTGAGGTTGTGGCTGCTTTGGTACATACTTTTTTTCCTTGTAAGTCCATGCATGCATATGGTTGTGTCCAGTCGGGGTCCGGGATTGCATTCACGAGTCTTGTCATTGATTTCATCTGACAATGGACGAAATCTTCTACCGTCTTATTGTCGTTAACTCATGTGCCAGTACCGTGGGGTCGAGGTTTTGGGGGGGGGGGGGTTACTGCTCAAGAGTTGGAAGTCCTTCCATTCAGCATGTGATTTTACTGGTGCTGTTTATTGGGGTTGAAAGAGGTCTGCAGTAACTTACTGAACAAACAAGTCAGGCTGCTGGTTTGTTGGGTTTTCCTTGGGATCTGGTAAGAGGAGGTGCCCCAAGCATCCTCGTGCTGCCGTTTTCTCCAAGGGCTCTAAGGGTCAGAATGTATAAGGTCAAAGTTTTGGTAGTCATGATACTTTTAAGCCAAAGCTTCTTTGATATTGTCCCATCATATTTTTTTCTTTGGGTCTGTCAGTCGTCATTGGTCAAAGCAGCTGCATTTTCTTTACTTTCAAATTGCATACATCTCATTCATTTCTTTTGCATATACTGGTGGTGGGGTAACCCACTTTTTTTTTATTTAGGGAATTGTGTCTGCATTTTCAGTTTTTTACTCTTTCTGGGTTGTTTTCCGGCAGTAGGTATTTTTGCACGGTAGTAGTAGATCGTGCATCCATGAAAGCATGTAAGCTTCCTTTTTCATGCTGTTACAGTACAGTTTTTCCCCTCTTAAAAGGATCATTTTCGTGATCGTAGTATTATAGTATATTTGGTTATTTTTTGGAGGGCATGATGTGGAAATGTCTCTAACTCAAGTGGCATCACAGCAATGGGAAATATATTTATCTTTTTTTTAATAGATTCACTTGTTGCTGTATCTGCCATATCCCCTGGTTTTCCAGTTTAGAACTGGTAAAATCGTTTGCACAGTATCCTTAATACTAGAGGCAACTGAAAACTACTGCTTCCTCAACTTTATTAATCATATCAAAATTCAAAAGAAAGAAAAATGGCAACGGGGAAACTCTGTACAAAAATTTTTTTGAGGAAGAAAACGTGAAAAAATGTACACTATCCATGTAGTAAATGAACTACATATTTTTCTCATTAGAACGTGCGACTTTTGTGCACAAGTCGGCAATTCTTACAAACAAAACCAAGCAAAAAAAAAAAAACTTGAATTAGTCTACAAGAACATCTTGAAAAAAGGCATGTGGTCGTATTTTAATTGCCAAGGAAATATTTTGTCTGGTGTTGCATAAATTGAGATGAAGGGTGTAATGTTTTTTAAAAGGAATTTGACGGACAATTGACATGTTAAGTATATGAACCTTGAGTTCTTAATCAAACTCCGTTGAATAACTTTTCTGCGTGTGTGGACTGCTTCTGTGAGTGACTAAACTTTTGTTGGTAACATATCGTACCAATAGCTTTGAGACTAACTTTTTTACACAAGTAGAGAAAATGCAAGACATAAGGGAAAGAAGAAGGGGTAGAACTCTAAAAAATAAAATTCTACTTTCATTTCATCATTTTTATCTGTTCTACTTATAAACTATTTGTAAGCTGATCCCAGAGGTGGCCAAACGATGTAAATGGAAAAAAAGAAACTTTCAGGAGAGAAACAAAAAAGGAAAAGAAGTTGTACGCATGCTAGTGGAACAGCAAGTGCCATATTCAGCAGTGTCGTAGTGCTTTAACTGCTCTAATAGTGCGTTACACTGATCCCATCCCCCCCTCAGTCTCTTGAAATCTTGAATATAGCTCGGACTATGTGCAATTTGACTTACAGAATTTTACGCAAGCGTTGTTGACCTGTTCCAATGTTAACCTTGTACACGAGTCGGAGCGATAAAAGGTGGAACCTCAATAAATTTTGGCGACTATGTCATTTTGCCACATGCAATACTCCCTCACATACTCTGCCATTTGCAAAAGATTCTACTCTCGATGGAAATTATACTGACAGTACCCGAATTTGGATTTGATATTGTGGAGTTTAACAATGTTTTGATTTTTATCCCAAATTAATGTTCACTTTATATTATTTTTAAACCATTTTTATATGTATACAATTTTAGAAAATACTACGTATATGTACTTTTAATAAAGAATTTCAGCGTAACGGGTATCGAATGACACCGGTTGAAGCAACGTGTTTCCTCAACCGGCATTGTCTTCAAAGCATAGAACATTAATGCCTAGTTTCCTACGTTGTATGCTTTTACTGTCTGTCATGAAGATTACTATGATTGATTAGTGTGATTACTATGTTGAAGTTAATTGGCAATCCAACATTAATTAGTAGTACTCATGTTGTTTTGGGTTCCCCGGCAACCTAAGAACCATTGTGGAGAACAGACTTTCCCCCCCTAATAATTGTACTCAATCCTCCCAATTAGAGTTACACCATTTTAACCCTTGTCTAATGAATGATTTGTAGGGATTTGTTGGGGGTAAAACACACAAGTAAGACACAGCGGAAGTTTAAAATTTTGTTTACTTACTTGCTCCAACAAACGTTTCTGGTATGATTATGCGATAATTATAATCTGCAAAGACAGGAAAAAAACTTACAGTTTAAGCTTTGTTAGTCTTTACTAAAGGGAGCGCACGCGATTGTCAATCCGGGTGCAAGCCTTGCTTAAGTATATTCCTTTGCCCAAGAAAGCTAGGAAAACTTGGCAGAAGTTTGAGAGAATTTTATTTCCTGAACTCTGAGTTCAGAAAGTGAAAAGTGAGTTCATCTGAAATTATGGGTTAAGTGCCAAATATATAGTGGAGGAAACCCTAAACCAAATCAGATTTGGATCAGGCTTCAAGACCTGACCCAAATCCAAATTGCGATGGGCGGTCACCGAGCCCATCACATGTTATCGACTCTCTATTTATTTTCTGCACGTTTTAGTTCTAATTAAATCCAAGATTTAATTTTGACTTAATCATATAATTTTTATCAAATGAAAATTATCCCATAATTTATTATTAAATAAAATATCTTGATTCTAAATCCGATATTTTACATTATCTCAATATACCCTTAGACCGAAAAGACAATCGACTTAGTGTGACCCTTGCACAGACGCCCACGTGGTACTTGATCAAATCGAGGTTCACACGGAACTCTAGAGCGGTAGCGGGTGGCGGACGATATGTGAAAGACGTTTACAAGACTCAAGTAAATGCACCTACATGTGAGATGATAAATTCCTTTCATTCGCGACACACTCGATCAAGCTTAAGATTTGTCGTGTACATCCAAATGACTTGATCACTTTATCTCATCTATATTAGTCGACAACTGACCATATCCTAGATATGTCTCTTGATCGCCATGACTCGTCGACCTAACATCTCCGAGAAGTGAGTGTTCTCGAAATTCCAATCGAGGAATGAATCCTATTCTCGGCTCAACTACCACCTTCAATCTACTTCGTGTGCACCCAACAAGCCGCATCTCAACCTATAAGGCATTTGAGCTAGGGCATGATCAAAGTGCATTGCTCGTAAACAAGCGATATTGACCTCAAGTCTAAGGACCTCTATCTCGCGTCGATAATACTCTAGACATGTATAACAAATAGTTTATCGGCAGGTATGTCAATACTCATCAAGAGTATTCATGTGTCCATCACTAGCAACTATTGCTAGTAGTAAGTGAGATATACTACATTCTCAGAATGTGATGCACTCACATGTCGACTTACAACATATCATTGATATCCCATTCTCAATGATCATCAGTCTAGGCTATTTTAAGAACTACATTCTATCATTAATATCTCACACTATCAATGACAATGTAAGTTCAAGGGATGCACATTAATGAATAATATAAACAATCAAATAATAATTCAATAATTGCAAAAGCCAAATATATTAATCTCATTAATAATATGAATGTGTTCAAGTACATTTGCTCCTAAAATGATTGTTTCTAGGACATATATACTTTCAATCTCCCACTTGGCCTAGAGCGATCACGATGTATCTAATGCCAATATTTTCGAAATGACCATTATGCTTGACTAAGCTTAATGGTTTAGTAAATGGGTCTGCTAGATTATTATCGGTGGGAATGTAGTCTATCTTTATTTCTTCTGTCTCTACCACCACTCTAAGTATGTAGTATTCCCTTGATACATGTTTGTTTCTGTTTGTTGATCTTGGTTCTTTAGCTTGCGCAATCGCACCAGTGTTGTCACAATAAATCGTTATTGCACATCTGACACTTGGAACAACCCTTAGTTCCTTTAAGAACTCAGATATCGTAACAACTTCTTTATAAGCTTTCGATTAAGCAATGTACTCGGTTTAAGTTGTCGAATTAACAGTGTTGTCATACTAAGTGCACAGGCCTCATCTGGCCTTATACAGGCCATGACATACATGATTTATCCTATAGCTGAGGCATATGTGATTCTTTTCATGCGTTCAAGTTCTGCAACTGCAGAAAAACTATCTTTCTTTGATAACTTGATGCCTTGATCTATAGGAAGATCTCTGTTATACACCGTGGTTCGGGTCTGGACCGCGGTCAAGGGTCTCAGCGCCGCGGAGCCAAGGCGGGTGATTGTAGGGCATGGCCGGAAGTCGTGGCCGCGCCGAAATCTTGAGGGTCGAAGTTTCAGCCGCGCAGCCGAAGCGAGGCGCGGCGCGGAAGATCGAGTCCGCGGAGTTGCGGCACCATGGCCGGAAGCGAGTGCGGCGCCAGGCGGATTCAGGCGGAAAAACTTAGGAAAAGTCAGATTTTTCTTTTAAAAGGGCCTGGGTGGGGACAAGTGTCCCCCCAACTTGTCCCCCCCCCCATCTGATTTTTTGCATGCATTATATTGACCAAGTCTTAAAGACTTGGTCATCTTTCATCTCTCTCTTAGAAAAGCTCCTCCTTCTCTCTTAAATTATTTCAAGCTCCTCCTTCTCTCTAAAACTCCAAGAGGTATTCTAGCCTTAGGAAAAATCTGGAAAAAAAGTAAAAGGCAAGAAGAAAGCTTGTGGCTAGCTTGTGAAGGTTGTTGTGGTGGTGTTCTTGGAATAGAAGCTAGCAAATTGTTGGATAAATTTGGCTAAAGCTCTAAGGTAATGATTCTTCCTCTATTATTAGTTTTTAGTGTTGCATGATAAGAAGAAAGTACTTGTGGTAGTAAATAATGCTATTAGAGTCATTGCATGCGAGAAATGTGGGTTGGGTATGAAGGAGTTGGCTAAAGAGATATTATGAGCATGTTGTAGCCTACAAACTACTTTAGAATTGTTAAGTTTATTATTAGAACTTGTGGGGCAGAATTTTACACACCCAAGATTAGATGTGTAATCCCCTTTGTGTTGGTTTGGATGTTGGGCCTTAAGGAGGCGTTTGAGTGTTGAAAAATCGGCCTTTGAAAAAGGTGGCAAGTGAGTAGAAACAAAGGAAATGCTGCCCAATTTTCCTTAGGAATTGATAACTTAAATTTGGAATTTCTACATTGAAATTGGAGGTTAATAAACACACTATGGTTATTATAGGTTGACATATTACTTGCGGTAGTTGGACTTAGCAAGTGGATTTTGACCAAAAAGGTATGTAGAGCTTTCCTATCTCTTGAGCATGAATAGTTGTATCTATGTAGTACGGTATACGTACAAGATTTGATAATCTACACTTGTTTTAAAGTATATGATACTTGTTTCATTTCAAAAGTATAAGTCCCTTGGGTTGAGGCAAAATGTATTTGACAAAGGGATAACGCTAATATAAGGACTTTATGGGAAGTTGGTTATATTAGTTTTCTTGAAAGGTTCACAAAGAAAGGTTTACTCCAATCAAAACAAGTACGGGTAAAGGATTTGAAAATAAGAAAGGTGAATTGATTTTTAGGCATTGGTTGCCTAAGGTTTTAAAGGAAATGAAGTCACTTGATTTAGAAGCTTATTATAATTCTAAAAGGGAATGTGACTTGTTTTGAAAAGAAATTGTAACTTGATACTATGGTGATTAGTATCTTGGAATTTTTGTATAAAAAAGAGCTATTTCTTAAAAGGTTAGAAGTACATGGTACTTGGGTTAAATTCCCGGATTTCTATTAAAAGACATGTTAGTGCCTTAGGTATACTAAAATGAGAGGATATATATTAATAATGTTAATAAGAAGTTAGGGGATTTCTTAACTTGCTTATGTTATGATATGATAGGCCGGTAGTGCTTATGTTATGATATGATATGCCGGTAGTACTTATGTTATGTATGATAGCCGGATGAGCTATGTTATATATATTATTACGGGTAAATCCCGGGTTATTCTTGTTATTTACTTTGGACATACTGACACGATGGGTTGCCCACTGGTATGCTCCAATAGGATGGTTTACTACTTATGCCATGGATTTGCTACCCATGATGCAAGTGCGGCGTTTGTACTCATGCGGATCCGGTCCACAGGGTCCATGCGGGTGAAATAGTCCCATGCGAGTACGGCGATGATACTCATGCGGGTCCACATGATCCATGCGGGTGAAATAGTCTCATGCGGGTGAAATAGTCTCATGACGAGGCGGATGACCTCATGCGGGTCCACAGGACCTATGCGGGTGAAATAGTCCCAGGAGTAGGATTGCTTAATGATACTACGGGCGAGGTACCCTGTTTTGATCATGAGCTTCCTATTTTTATGCAGTATATATATATACATTTGTTGCTCTCATTGTTAGTAAGACACAGTGCAAAGTAAACTGATTTTCGTTTATGACTCCAGCTTATTTTTGACTTATGATATTACTACAGTATTTTTCAGTTTTACATACTTGGTACGTTGTGTACTGACCCCCTTCCTCGGGGGCTGCGTTCATCGCGGTAAGGGTAGCGGTGTGGATCCTCGTTCTTAGGATCACTATTCCTGTCGAAGCTCCATTCCTCGGAAGCTTGTTTATCGGTACGGACATTCCCGACGCTATAGGTATTTTGTACATTCGGGGTATGACGGCCCCGTCCCGCCACGATTATTATCTTTAGAAGTGCGTGGTCACATTTATGTTTTGGGCTCTAAGAACCAGGTTGTACTACTATACTTTGTTTAAGTATGTTTATGGAAAGCTACCGGTGGCGGTGACGTTACTCCTTTTATAAGTTATGTGTTATGTATGTTACCGCTATTCTCTCGACATATACTTGACGGTACCGCAGGTACCGCCGCGCCCCGGTTGGGTCGTGACAAAAGTGGTATCGAGCGATTAGTCCTCGGAAAGTGTCCACGCACCGTGTTCAGTAGAGTCTTGATTATCGCGTGTCGTGCACCACATCTATAATCGTGAGGCTGCGGATATTTAGGATTGGTTTCATTCTTTCACTCTAAGATCGTGCAATAGAGCCGAGTTATAGGTTGAACCTCCTCCGATGTTTCCTTTATGTATCGATTATGCCTCCACGCAAGGCAACCGCGCCCGTGGCGGCAAGGCGCGAGGGAACTACTAGTAGGGCACCGAGGTTACGAGGCACGTGCCCGATCCCAACGGATGAGGTGTTTGGACGGCGAGTTCTACAACGTCGCCAACCCCGCAGAGTCTAAGGCGGCAGCTGCCATCGAGACCGCGGTACACGAGCCTCCACCCAAAGCCTGCGGCGCAGGATATGGGCTACAAGAGATGGCCCGATTAGCCGAGATCGTGGCGCATACGAGGATAGCCGAGACATTAGCCTACCAGACCGTAGTTCACATGCAGCCGCTAGCTTGAGGCGAGGACTTTTGAGCCGCAGCCACCAAAGTTTTATGGGTCGAGGCACGAGGATGATCCTCGTGAGTTTATCCGGCGATTCTGGATCGCGAGGGTGATCGGGGCTTGGAGACCGAGTCGGTGGTACTAGGTTCGCATCGGCCGCGGACACCGCAGATTGATGGTATGATTCATGGAAGCGTCCCGGGGAGCATGCGCTCACTGCTTGGGGACGAGTTCTCGGAGGCGCATTTGCCCATTTCTTGCCTCCGCAGATGAGGAGGGCTCGCCGATAGATTTTTGACACCGAGACAGAGTGGGCGGTTCGGGAGTACAATGTGGAGTTTGACTCATCGTTTCGGTATGCGCCCGCTTGCAGCGTATATGGAGGACGTGGTGCACCGCTATGTCACAGACTCGATGATCACTTGGCCGAGAGTTGCGCGAGTGTGGCTCTTCACCGGCATGGACATTGCCCGCACGCAGCATACGACTGCGCGAGGAACGCAGGGCCGACGATCGGCAGTGTATCGCAGAAGAGGCTGTGACAGCAGGATCCTCCGTAGTTTTAGGGTAGACAACCCCAACAGCAGACTGAGTTTGCACCACGCGGCCCGAGCGCCTCCACCATCTTCGGACGCATAAAGTATTCGGGAGCGGGACAGGTTCCGTGGCTTCGGTTTCGGAGGATCATAGTTCCGATGATGAGGCCACCTATGCCTCGGTGTGGTCGATGTGGTGATTACCATTATGAAGTGTCGTGTTCCTCCGTGAGCTTGTTACTCTTGTGGCGGGGGCCATTTGAAGAAGATTGTCAGGCAGGCGGCGGAAATATTATGGCTCGGCCGACGATTCGATTCTTTGGTCTTCATCTTGATTGTTATGCGCCCGGGCGGGTGTTCACGGGCGGCGAGCGCGGCGAGGGTCGTGGCGGGGTTCTAGTTCAGCGGTCCTCGAACGCATCTATGCTATGTCGATCGTCGAGGACCGGAGGCGTCACGATGTCGTCACTGTACATTATTGGTTTCTTCTTTGTGATGTATATGCTTTGATAGATCCAGTTCTACCTTGTCCTATATATCTCCTCATATTCTTTGGTAGAATAGGGATAGAGCCAGTCCATAGAATCTTTTGAGGTGGCTACGCGGTAGGTGCTTGATGGTAGTGGCGGGTATATAAGGCTTGCGGTGACTATAGATGGTCGTCAAACTCTAGTGACTTGATAGA
This sequence comes from Przewalskia tangutica, assembly GCA_029844215.1. Taxonomy (NCBI): domain Eukaryota; kingdom Viridiplantae; phylum Streptophyta; class Magnoliopsida; order Solanales; family Solanaceae; genus Przewalskia; species Przewalskia tangutica. The sequence continues at coordinate 3,862,337 of CM056732.1, forward strand.
GTTGGATATGAACCGATGTGATTATGGGTATGGATTAGCTAGCGTCTTGCTATGCCAATGTGGATGAGAGAGAGGTTAGTTCGGTTCCGGTTTCTGGTGGCCGGTTATCGAGTGGAAGGGAATCTTTGCGCCGAGGGTAGGTTTATCTCTTACCTCAAGGCTAGGAAGATGGTGCGGAAGGGTATATTTACCATTTGGTTGGGTATTAAATCTGGTGAGATCGGACCTTGATCGATTCCGGTTGTTAGAGAGTTTCGGACGTATTCCCGGATGAGCTTGGGTATCCTCACGAGAGGAGATTGAGTTTTGCATCGATTTGGCGCGGACACTCGACCGATATCTATTCCGCCATGAGGATGGCACTGCCGAGTTGAAGGAATTGAAGGACCGGTGAAAGATTTCTTTGGAGAAAGGCTTTATTAGGCCAAGTGTTTCTCCTTGGGGCGCCAGTGTTATTTGTAAAGAAGAAGGATGGGGCCAGCTGCGTATGTGTATTGATTACGAGCGGTGAACAAGGTAACTATCAAAGCAGGTATCCACTCCCGGGATTGACGATTTGTTTGACCGGTTGCGAGGTGCAAAGTGTTTTTCAAGATAGACTGCGATGCAGTTATCATCAGTGCGAGTTAGAGATAGATATCCCAAAGATGCATTCGGGACCGGTATGGGCCTTATGAGTTCAGGTGATGTCTTTCGGGTTGACAGCGCCATCGGTATTCATGGATTTGATGAATAGGGTGTTCGAGCCATTCTTGGATATGTTCGTTATAGTGTTTATTGATGATATCTTGGTGTATTCGCGCCTGAGCGGAGCATCTGAGATCATTTGAGGGCGGTATTGGGGTCGCCGGGGGGCCGTGATTGTATGCCAAGTTCTCGAAGTCACGAGTTACGGTTGGCGTCGATGGCTTTCTTAGGACATGTTATCGGGGCGATGGTATTGGGTTGATCTGGCAAGATTGAAGCGATCAGACTTGGCGGACCAGCTACTGGCGGAGGTGCGACTTTGGGCCTTGCAGGTTATTATCGGAGGTTTGTAGAGGTTTGTAGAAAAGTCTGCTTCTATTTCAGCACCTTTGACTAAGCTGACTCAGAAGGAAGCCATGTTCCGGTGGACGGATACTTGTGAGGAAAGTTTCCAGTTGCTAAAAGAGAAATTGACGACCGCCCCAGTTCTTACTCTTCCAGAGGGCTTAGATGGATATGTGGTTTATTGTGACGCATCAAGTGTCGGGCTTGGGTGCGTCTTTGATGCGACGCGACAAGGTTATAGCTTATCGTCGGCGGCTTAGGAAGCATGAAAAACTATCCCACACATGACTTGGAGTTAGCGTGATGATTCGTGCCTTGAAGATGCGGAGACATTATTTATATGGAGTTCGTGTGGACATTTACACGACCACAAGAGTCTCGGTACATCTTGACGAGAGGAGTGAACTTGCGGCGAGGCGGTAGTTGGAGCTACTTAAAGATTACGATGTTGATATTACGTACCACCGGGGAAGGCGATGTAGTTGCAGATTCCCAGTCACAGATCGATGGGCGATCTATCCGATGTACTAGGGGAAAAAGGATATGGTCAGAGATTCATCACCAGCAAGCCTTGGGGTTCGTTTGGTTGATTAGATAGTGATGGAGTTCGGGTTCGAGAGGTTGTCGAGTCTTCCATCGAGGAGGTGAAGAGGCGACAATATGAGGATCGGTTATAGTACGGTATTGAGATCACGCCGAGAAGAAAGAGTCTATTTGAGTAGCGCTGATGGGGTGCTAAGGTTTGAGGCCGATTGTGTGTTCCGATGTAGCGGGACTTCGTCGCCAGATTTTGGGGAGGCACGCGGTGCTCGTTATTCTATTCACCCGGTCGACTAAGATGTACCGTGACCTCGGTGTGTGTATTGGTGGGATGGCACGAAGAGGGGCGTGGCGAGGTTTTGTTGCCTGATGTCCTAATTGTCGCCAGTCAAGATTGAGCACCAAAAGCCGGTGGGCTATTGCAGGATATTGATATTCGACTTGGAAGTGGGAGGTGATAAATATGGATTTTATTACGGGGCTACCTACCACTCGGAGAGCGTGATTCCATTTGGGTGATTGTCGACGGTGTGAAATCAGCCCATTTCTTCTTGTTAGAACGACGTTCTCGGTGAGACTATGCGGATTATATATTAGAGATTGTGAGATCGCGCGAGTCGGTGTCGATTATATCGAGATAGAGAGCCGGTTCTCGGCTAACTACGGAGGTCTTTCGAGAAGGGATTAGGGACACAGTGAGTCTCAAGACTACATTTCACCTCGGTATCGGACGGGCCGAGCGACTATCGAGACGCGAGGATATCTTTGCGGGCTTGTGTTATTGATTTGAGGGTAGGCGGAGGATCATTTGCCTCTTGTGGAGTTTGCTTACAACAACAGCTACCATTCCAGTATTCAGATGGCGCCTTATGAGGCCTTATACTCGAGGAAGTGCAGGTCACCGATAGGCTGGTTCGAGGTGGGAGAAGTTCAGTTAGTCGGGCTAGACTTAGTTCAGCAGGCAGTGAATAAGGTGAAGCTTATCCAGGAGCGGTTGTTGGCAGCTCAGAGTCGGCAGAAGTCGTATGCAGATCATCGGCGTCGACACTTGGAATTTGAGATAGGTGATTGGATTTTTCTAAAGGTATCGCCCATGAAGGGCGTGATGAGATTTGGAAAGAAGGGGAAGCTTAGCCCAAGGTACATTGGGCCGTATCAGATTGTCCGTAGGGTAGGCAGGGTTGCCTATGAGTTAGATCTGCCGTCCGATTTGGAGGCGGTACATCCTTAGGAATTGGTAACTTAAATTTGGAATTTCTACATTGAAATTGGAGGTTAATAAACACACTATGGTTATTATAGGTTGACATATTACTTGCGGTAGTTGGACTTAGCAAGTGGATTTTGACCAAAAAGGTATGTAGAGCTTTCCTATCTCTTGAGCATGAATAGTTGTATCTATGTAGTACGGTATACGTACAAGATTTGATAATCTACACTTGTTTTAAAGTATATGATACTTGTTTCATTTTAAAAGTATAAGTCCCTTGGGTTGAGGGAAAATGTATTTGACAAAGGGATAACGCTAATATAAGGACTTTATGGGAAGTTGGTTATATTAGTTTTCTTGAAAGGTTCACAAAGAAAGGTTTACTCTAATCAAAACAAGTACGGGTAAAGGATTTGAAAATAAGAAAGGTGAATTAATTTTTAGGCATTGGTTGTCTAAGGTTTTAAAGGAAATGAAGTCACTTGATTTAGAAGCTTATTATAATTCTAAAAGGGAATGTGACTTGTTTTGAAAAGAAATTGTAACTTGATACTATGGTGATTAGTATCTTGGAATTTTTGTATAAAAAGAGCTATTTCTTAAAAGGTTAGAAGTACATGGTACTTGGGTTAAATTCAGTTTATTAAAAGACATGTTAGTGCCTTAGGTATACTAAAATGAGAGGATATATATTAATAATGTTAATAAGAAGTTAGGGGATTTCTTAACTTGCTTATGTTATGATATGATAGGCCGGTAGTGCTTATGTTATGATATGATAGGCCGGTAGTACTTATGTTATGTATGATAGCCGGATGAGCTATGTTACATATATTATTACGGGTAAATCGGGTTATTCTTGTTATTTCCTTTGGACATCGTGCGATGGGTGGCCGGGTATGCTCGATAGGATGGTTTACTACTTATGTCATGGATTTGCTACCCGTGATGCAAGTGCGGCGTTTGTACTCACGCGGATCCGGTCCGCGGGGTCGTGCGGGTGAAATAGTCTCACGCGAGTACGGCGATGGTACTCATGCGGGTCCACGGGATCCATGCGGGTGAAATAGTCTCACGCGGGTGAAATAGTCCCATGACGAGGCGGATGACCTCATGCGGGTCCACAGGACCTATGCGGGTGAAATAGTCCCAGGAGTAGGATTGCTTAATGATACTACGGGCGAGGTACTCTGTTTTGATCATGAGCTTCCTATTTTTATGTGGTATATATATATATACATTTGTTACTCTCATTGTTAGTAAGGCACAGTGCAAAGTAAAGCGATTTTCGTTTATGACTCCGGCTTATTTTTGACTTATGATATTACTACGGTATTTTCGATTTACATACTTGGTACGTTGTGTCGACCCCTTCGCCAATTTGCGTTATCTGCCGCGGTAAGTAGCGGTGTGGATCCTCGTTCTTAGGATCACTATTCGGTGTCGAAGCTCATTCCTCGGAAGCTTATTTATTGATACGGACATTCCACGATGCTATAGGTATTTTGTACATTCGGGGTATGGCGGGCCTGTCACGATTGTTATCTTTAAGTGCGTGGTCACATTTATGTTTTGGGCTCTAAGAACCAGTTGTACTACTATACTTTGTTTAAGTATGTTTTATGGAAGGCAGCCTTATCGGCTGGCCAGTGACGTTTACCCTTTTCATAAGTTATGTGTTATGTATGTTCATTGCTATTCTCGACATATACTGACGGGTACCGGTAGGAGTACGATCGTGACCCGAGGTTGGGTCGTGACAATCTCCCTTCTTGGATTTCTCCATAGAGAGATGTCTTAGCACATTGTCTATGTATATAGATTGTGACATCCTCAACAATCTACTAAGTCTATCTCTTGTAGATCCTAATTCCAAGAATTTAGCAGGCTTCACTTAAGTCCTTCATCATGAAGGTACTGGATAACAATTCCTTGACTGATTGCATGAGAGTATTATTATCTCTCATTATCAATATGTCATCTGCATATATGACAATGAAGACAATACTCTCATCTATGCGTTTACTATAAACACATGGATCATCTTCGCTTCTAACAGTGTCAAACGATTTGACTACTTTGTCAAAGCAAATATTCCAACTCCTTGAGGCTTGCTTAAGTCCATAAATGGACTTTTGTAGTTTGCATACTCCTTGAGGCTTGCTTAAGTACTCACCTCCTCGATCTGATCGAAGAGTTTTAATACTTGTTTCAAGTTGCTTCTCTACTTCTGATTTGTACTCCATGAATTTCTCAAAAGCTTCAGACTTATGTTTCATAAGATACACATGCCCAAACCTTGAGAAATCGTCTGTAAAAGTGATGAAATAAAGAAAGCCTCCCTTAGCTTGAGTTTGAAAAGGCCCACATACATCGGTATGGACTAACTCAAGCACCTCTTTGGCACGTACTCCTTTCCCAGAAAGTGATTTGGTTGTCATCTTTCCTCTTAAGCAAGATTCGCAATCACCATATGACTCTAAGTCAAATGGTTCTAAGTAATCTAATTTCCTCAATCTTGCTATCCTTGATTCATTGATGTGACCAAGTCTGTAATGCCATAAGTAGGTGGGATTTCTTTGATTACTTATTTTAGCTCTTTTATTTTGTATATTGAAAATTTCATGGCTACAGTTTAGAACATACAATCCATCCACAAGCGGAGCATTTCCACAAATAAAACCACCATAAGATAAAACATAATTTCTCTTGGTAATATGTGAGGAAAACCCCTCAATGTCTAACATAGGGATAGAAATAATATTTCTCGTCAAAGAAGGAACAAAATAACAATTATTAAGTTCTAAACAAAAGCCTGAAGGTAAATCTAGTCTATAAGTCCCCACGCGTTCCGCATCAACTCTAGCTCCATTGCCAACGCGTTGATCTACTTCCCAAGGTCCAACCTTTCTTCTTTCAATTAGCCCCTGCACATTATTACAAATGTGTGAGCCACAAGCGGTATCCAATACCCAAAAGTGAGAATTAGTTATAGACATATTTATTTCAATAACAAACATACCTTGTCCAGCAGGGCCAGCACCTTGTGCCTTGTCTCCCCCTGGGGCTGTACAGTCCTTCTTCCAATGTCCCTTTCTCTTACAATTGAGGCAAACATCGCGACTATCTTGGCCTTCTTTCAACAACTCCTTTAGGTTTCATAGTGTAGGTTTGGCGCCTTACCCTTCTTCTTCTACATATTCTTACCCTTAGGTTTGAACTTGCTAGATGAGCCCACCATGAGCACAACTTTACCTTTGGAGGTGGACGACTCGAAGGTCATCAACATATTATGAAGTTCTGGGAGACTTGCTTTCGTTCCATTCATGTTGTAATTCACAATGAAGTTCTCAAAGAAACCAGGAAGCGAGTTCAAGATTAGATTAACAGAAACATTTGCAGGCAGCTTCGTTCCAATCGAAGCCAACCTCTCAATTAATCCAATCATCTTGAAAACATGTTGTGACACCTGACCCCCTTCATTCAGCTTACACTTAAAGAGATCTCTCAACAGTTCATACTCCATTGTCTGAGATTGTGAGTCATAGAGACTCTTCAAGTGTTCTAGCATCTCGTTGGGGCCCATATTTTCATGTTGTCTTTGTAACTCTGGAGTCATAGAAGATAGCATTACACATTGTGCTGCAACAACATCATCAAGATATTTCTGATAGGTTGCTTTGTCAAACAGAGCATACTCTTCAGAATCTTCAGCAGAGACTGTAGGGAGTGATTTATCCAATACATACTCAATCTTTTCTAATCGCAGTACCAAACGCAGATTTCTTAACCAGTCAGGAAAATTGGCTCCATTCAACTTATTTGTTTCAACCAACATTTTAAGTGACAGATTCAACATTGTAACTGAATAAAGATAGACTTGAAATTAATACTTTAATATAATTTCTATTGAACACATTCATTAACTAACTAACATGGTCTTTAGTTTAATTAACTCTCACTATTTTAACATACTCTTTTACCCCATAAAGAATACGAACTCATATCAAATATGGTCATAATGGGCCAAGATCCAAACTCATGTTGTCTCCGCGTTTGCTGAGGCTGATAACTTCAACAACACGATCTGGTAGGTCTCCAAACCAATTGCAAATAATTTGCAACTCTTGGTTGACCGAATGTTCTAAAAAATTCGATCTGAGTCCCCATTTGTCCGACATGGGCGCCAAGACGACTAGCAAGTCAACCCCGTTATGCGACTGCAATTATGCATCTAAGCGGGCTTAGCCTTCATCAAGCAAACACTGGGGTGTAAATACTTACGAAGGTTTATCACCTACTACAACATTTATATGCATCTATGAAAGGGTCTGAGTTCTCGTAGACTTAGAGCAAATGCTGGGGCATAAATACTCATCTCGCCGAAAAGGATTTTGCACCACAATCAATTATAACGGACGACACGTTCATTTTAAATGAGACTTGTATTAAATTTGGGGAATATTTTAATTCAGGGTTATGACCAAGATCAACTATTATATCATACATCATATGACATTCTATCATGCAATTTTTAAACACATTTAGATGGAAAACCATCAAACCCAATAGGCATGATATAAGATAGTTTTAATCACATACTGGGCGCCGTCTACGCAGACAATTATAGCGGTCATTGAAAGTAAACAATTACTGGGCGCCGCCTACCCAGACAATAATTGCGAACTAACAAATACTGGGCGCTGCCTACCCAGACATATATTTGCGGACTCTATTCTAATTATTTACATGACAATCAATTAAACAATTAAGAGAAATAATTAATTTGTGCACACATTATCAAATAATATGCCAAATAAAATTAATAGTGGGTTAATTAATTTGTTTCAATTTAGAAAATATTTAAATTCAAAATTTAAACTCAATTTTCAATTTTCGGAATTTTCTGCTCATCCAAACAGTCCCTTAATAATTCAGAAATTAAAATTTAATTTTCAAGGGTATTTCTGCAATTTTCAGAACCTTAAAATATTTACAGATTGACCCAGGGACCAAATCTGCTTTTCTGAAATTTAGAGATTGACCCAGGGACTGAATCTGCTGATTTTAAAAACTTTTAAATTTCCAGAAAATATCTGAGGGACTAATTTGTAATTTTCAGAACTTAAAATATTTTCAGATTTGTTTAAGGACCAATCATCAATTTTAAAACACTAATTTTAATTGCAAAAAGGTCCTCAAACTATTTTAAATTTTTAAAACCAATTCCAACCCCAAATCAAATTTGGGATTCAGATTTCGGGGTGAAATTGACGGAATTAAAACCCACCAAACGATGACACACATCGGGACGAACTCACCGGTGGTTTTCACCACCGTTGGTGGCCCACGGTGGCCGGAATTGGTGTCGCCGCCGGCGGTTTCTAAAACCGTCGGTGGTGCTTCCTTTCCGGTCATCGTTGCCGAGCAACACTACCATCATTAGATTCCTCTCTTCGAGACGAACACAATGATATTATTACTTAATTATTTCGTCGCCCGTGGTGGCCGAAAACAGTCCTGCCGTTGGCGGTTTCCGGTGACTTTTTTCGGCGTCTTCATCGCGTTCCGCCACCTCTCAACACCTTTATCGACCATCTTAAGAAGTGGATTTTTCGATAATAGTGGAGACGGTGTTAAAACACATTGAATCACTGGGAAAAAAAATCCTGAAATTTACTGTTCACGTCGTGAGCGATAGCATGATCATTTGTTCGTAGTGAGCGATCTGATTCTTGTTCGCTTCGCCCCAAAAAAGAAAAAATCCCGAAAATCAGTTTTCAAAAATTAAAACATTAATTATCCCACGTATCGTTATTAAGGATTATCATATAATCATTAAACCAGCCTTTGCTCTGATACCACTGTAGGGATTTGTTGGGTGTAAAACACACAAGTAAGGCACATCGGAAGTTTAAAATTTTGTTTACTTACTTGCTCCAACAAACGTTTCTGGTATGATTATGCGATAATTATAATCTGCAAAGACAGGAAGAAAACTTACAGTTTAAACTTTGTTAGTTTTTACTAAAGGGAGCGCACACGATTGTCAATCCGGGTGCAAGTCTTTCTTCGGTATATTCCTTTTGCCCAAGAAAGCTAGGAAAACTTGGCAGAGGTTTGAGAGAATTTTATTTCCTGAACTCTGAGTTCAGAAAGTGGAAAGTGAGTTCATCTGAAATTATGGGTTAAGTGTCAAATATATAGTGGAGGAAACCCTAAACCAAATCAGATTTGGATCAGGCTTCAAGACCTGACCCAAATCCAAATGCTGATGGGCGATCGAACGGGCTCATCATTTGTTATCTTGACTCTATTTATTTTCTGCACGTTTTAGTTCTAATTAAATCCAAGATTTAATTTTGACTTAATCATATAATTTTCATCAAATGAAAATTATCCCATAATTTATTATTAAATAAAATATCTTGATTCTAAATCCGATATTTTACATTATCTCAATATAACCTTAGACCGAAAAGACAATCGACTTAGTGTGACCGCTCAGGCGCCGCACATCCAGATGATCAAATCGAGGTTCACACGGAACTCACCAGGCGGCGTGTGGACCCGATATGTGAAATGCGTTTACAAGACTCAAGCGGACCTACATGTGAGATGATAAATTCCTTTCATTCGCGACACACTCGATCGAGCTTAAGATTTGTCAGTGTCTACATCCAATGACTTGATCACTTTATCTCATCTATATTAGTCGACAACCAGACCGTATCCTAGATATGTCTCTTTGCGTTAGTCAATGACTTGGTCGACCTAACATCTACGAGAAGTGAGTGTTCTCGAAATTCCAATCGAAGAATGAATCCTATTCTCGCTCAACTACCACCTTCAATCTACTGCCGTAATGCACCAACACAAGTGCGTCTCAACCTATAAGGCATTTGAGCTTAGGGCGTGATCAAAATGCATTGCTCGTAAACAAGCGATATTGACCTCAAGTCTGGGGACATCTATCTTCGTCGCGATAATACTCTAGACATGTATAACAAATAGTTTATCGTGGGGTATGCCAATACTCCCAAGAGTATCCATGTGTCCATCACTAGCAACTATTGCTAGTAGTAAGTGAGATATATTACATTCTCTAAGAATGTGATCACGACCATGTCGACTTACAACATATCATTGATATCCCATTCTCAATGATCATCAGTCTAGGCTATTTTAAGAACTACATTCTATCATTAATATCTCACACTATCAATGACAATGTAAGTTCAAGGGATGCACATTAATGAATAATATAAACAATCAATTAATAATTCAATAATTGCAAAAGCCAAATATATTAATCTCATTAATAATATGAATGTGTTCAAGTACATTTGCTCCTAAAATGATCGTTTCTAGGACATATATACTTTCATGATTAACAAACTTAAGTGAAAAATTAGTTTAAATACTCCCCCTTTGTTCTGTGTTTCTTTGTGTTGTCTACCTTTTGGGTAGTGCCTCCACTTCCACTTTATGGCTTGTACCAAGATTAACTTTGATTTGGGAAAAGTTGTCCTGGAGGAAAGTACCTTTTTGGCCATTAGGAAAGGAAAAAAAATCAAATAGGATTGATGATGCTGTAAAAAGTTGACTTTTCCCTTGTGTGCAAGGGCCGAGCTACATGATCCGAAAACCATATATATATATAATTGTTGAATTTCCTAAACATGATGAGAGCTTTAGTATATTGGCAAAGATGGTCCAAAACTTACTTTACATCATAATTTTAAACTCTAGATATAATATTTAAATCATCACGACTGGTGTGCAAGGGCGTATCTAAGGGGAAGGGTGTGAGTTCATGTGCACGCATGATCCCTTCCCTAGTTATTGGGTGCACCTCTACCATTGAGGCCGAGATTCAATTTTCATGTTAATTTTGTGTTTTAATTATTTTTCTTCTCGTCTTTTTTTCTTTCTTTACTTAGTTTATTCTTTAAAAGTCAAAGAGAGCAATATATTAAATCTCTAAATTCTCCTTTTGTCATCATATATTTTTATATAATTAAACTAGATGTCTATTAACATCGAACTTTATTCGCACACCCAATAATTTTTCATTCTAACTTGTTTCACTTGGCCATCACCATGAGAGTCACGACTCTTCTCGAACTAAGTTTCACGCGTGTCAATTTATGAGATAAACTATGTTCCACCCAGGTGACTTAGTATTTTATATTACCACAAAGCCAAGATCTAACTTCTTGTGCACCTTCCATCTTCCAACTACCTTTGGCATAGTAAGGGTAGTAAATCGAGCACCACACCATCATTTCACCTCTTCATACTCATCTCGTCGAATCATTACCAGTTATTGACTTATTGGTACTATATCAACCCAAATATACTCTTAACATAGTGTGATATTGTTCATTTGGGCAAAGGTCACACATTTCCCCCCAAAGTCGCACACTATTAAAAATTTCTCTACACCTTATATATAGTTGTCCAACCTTTTCAGCTATCAATGGCAAGACTTTGTTTTTACACCCAACATAAATCTTTGAGATAAATCATGAGTCCTTTCCACAGAAAACAACTGTTGAAGCTCTCTGCCTGTAATGAATAGTGGAAGAAGCAACATCCAAACAGCAATTTGGAGGGTTTGATGGTGAATTTGTAGTATAAGGGGATATTGGGAAAAGGTGGAAAAGCATTATGTGAAGATGGATTGGATATTGATACACAGCATGAGCTATTGGGGCACAGACGCATTATAGAAAAGCACATCGACTTCTCTCATAAAGGTGATGTATACAGAGAGCAAAAAAATATTAGCTCAAAATGGCAAAACTTGAGCCATGCAACACAAAGGCAAAAGGTGTCCACGTGCATATAGCTAGTGTTGGTTCTATGGGTTTTTTCCTTTTATAACGGTGGTGTTGAGTCAATTAACGTGCACTTTAATTATTTTATCAGATACTTATTATTTTTCACGAGCACATGCAATGAATAATTATGTCATGGCGAAGACACCCTTTAGTGAGGGTGTTATCCGACAAAGCTTCGCAAAGAATTTTCGTTATAGTTTCGTTATATGCCACTGGCTATACCCACTAAGAGTAATGGTCAGGTACGGAGTTAGAGTTTAGTTTATCGGCAGAACTCAATAACTTTGATTTAAATTTAATATTTGTGTTAAAAAATTCACTAAATATACATAAAATTTATTCAGAACTTAGTAGGTTAGCTACATGTACTATAATTTAAAACTCATAAACTCAAAAAATCCTAGATCTGCCTCTGATCACTTAAGCTTATATTTTCACTCACTTCATCGATCATTAGGCCACCTGAGTTCACTAATGTTGGCTCTATGTTAGATGTAACGTGCTAGATATGTAGTAAATTAGGTTTCACATTAGTGCAACTTTGACTTGCTGTTTGTGGCGTATAGGTATTACAACTCATCATCATTGTATACCCCTAATGGGTGGGATGCACCATCACCACACCCCTCCCCTCTTCAACTCACAATAAAAGGCCTTCACTTCCCCCCTCCAATATTCCCCTTACAAATCACAGCTCAAGTTCTATTCTACCACTAATAATTTAGCAAACTCAGCTGATAGTAAAAATTGAATAAACACTACTCAGCCATGAGACCTACTTCCAAAGCTTTTGCTTTTCTTCTAGTACTACTTTTATTTCTCATCTTTGTGTCATCAGGTAATTATAAATATAAGCTGCTTTTTTAATAAAAATGACAATCACCTTTTCCACTAACATATATATAGTTTAAAATGTATATAATGTTGATTAAACTTGTTTTTCTTTTGCGTTATTTAGGTACTGTTGAAGGCTTGGGCAATGGCGCAAACCGCATCTACAAACTTCAAAAGGTACTAAGAGCTATTGAACTCGGTTGGATGGTATTTGAAACGACGAAAGTCATTTTTCAGGAAAAAAAAATATTATTCAAACCCGCAAGGGTAGCCAAGTTGGTGGAGTAGGAGAGCGCCAGACCGAAAGATCACGAGTTCGATTCCCCTGTCAACACTTTCTTGGTTGAGTGCATGCGCGTGGCTGCAAGTGTGGTTTCTTGATTGGCGTGGTTTGCGGTATTGCGTCGATCGGATTTACCTGAGTCGTAGGGACTGCAGGTTCCCCGTCATTAAAAAAAAAAAATTATTCAATCTTGATGCTAAAAAATATTAATCAAAACACTTTTCAATTTGGTAATATTATTATTAATCTTTTGAATTTAGTCATTTTTTCGGGAGACATTTTCCACACACCAACCAAACACTGAGAAATATAGGATAGTACTTTCCATAGAAAATGACTTCCATCGTATCAAATCTCACTTTTATGTTTTTTTAACTCTCACATCTTATGTTTATTTCTTTGTATGCTTTTCTTATTTATTTTAATGCATGTCAATATAACAAGAAAATATAGCACTACTTAAATTCATATCCCTCTTTAACCTATACTATATTGTTGGTGCATAGCATATTCAGGAACAATCATTTACAACTCATAAAAAGGTGAAAAAGCCATTTTGCTAATGAATTTGCAAATTAAAATTAGAAGAATGGTGTGAGAGAAATACCAAGAAAGTTGATGGTGCTGGATGCAGTGTTAGCTTATGACTATGCAAGACCTCATCCCAGGCATGATCCTAGTAGAAAGAGAGGTCACCCTTGAAGACTATTATTATATGCCAGATGCTATATTAATATTGATACTCTAGTTTATGGAGATTTTGAACGATATATCAAATTGCAATAGTAGAATATATTGTAATGCCTTTGTTGCCCCTGGGCATAATAAGAATTGCAATAATCCCTTTGAGATGTTGCTGAGTTTTGGCTTGTGCCTCTCTGTTATGTAAGCTAGATAGTACTAAATGTTATGTTGTTTAAATTTTGAAATAGTGAAATAAAGAAGTTGATTAGAAAGTTGTACATCTTCTACATTTTTGAAGACTCCGTGTGATCTATAGGACACATATTCGAGCCGTGAATTTTGTCACTAATGCTTGTATCAGAATGAGATGCCTATGTCATACCCCTTGAGATGTGGCCCTTTTCGAACCATGTGTATCGAGCTGCTTTTAAAAAAAAATACGTTTTTGAATCAATGAGATAACTATGTATTACAAAATACATCTAAAGGAATTATGTGTGGATCTTTTCATAGGTGTAACTCAACTACTGTTAGAGTAATCAGTCGATGATTGTTAGTTCACTTATAAACCATAATATGTTGATGTACACGATAAATCCAGGTGATTGATAAAATAAACACTAAACTAACCATATATATATATATATATATATATGTAATAAACACATAAAAAGAACTGCCGGGGCGGAGTTATGTAGCTTCAAGGGAATTGTTGGATCTACTTCGTCGAAAAATTATACTTATAATTTAAATAGGCCAAACACAGTTTTTGTTTCTGTTACATATAAATTGTTCAATCCCCCTGGCAGAAGAGAAAGTTTTAGTGTAATGGTAAAGAAGGTTCAGAGATTGTTTTACATCATAGATTCAGGTTACATGGTGAAGTTTTGCATCCTCGAGCCTAAGCAGTGTTGCCAATCCTAACATATTGATTTTCTGGTGGTTAAGATTATTTGAATTATGTACTTGCTCTGTGTCGATTTATCTGTTGTATCAGTACGAAGTTTAAAAAAATAATGAAAACTTTCGAAACTTGTTGTCTTAAATATCACATAGCATTTGTGTGGTAACACTGAAACTTGCGGCTTAAACATGTCATAATATTTGTAACTATAAAAACTTCTTATTAAGAATAAAATGACAAGTGTAAAGTTAATTGTTTCCAAATATAAAAAGTGTACGATCATTTTTCTTGGAACGAACTAATAAAGAAATAGGAGTAGTATCACATAAACTGGACGGAGGGAGTACTGAAGTTCCCAAAGGCCCTAGTCAGCTCACTATTCACTCCTCCAGGCTCCACTCCAGTACCTACACAGTAAAATTGGATTTTCCAAATTCTAAATATCTCCACAATTTAATTACCTTGACTAGCAAATGTACAAGGTATAGTTGAAGCTTTTGTTCCTTTCATATAAAAATATATACAATTAACAAATAATATCAAACTTCTAAGGGGAAAACATAGTTGTTGATAGCCATATTCCAATTGACACAAAACAGATAGTGACTAAAGCTTGTCCCAGTTCAAAGTTCAAACACAAAATTCTGTTTCTGCACAGGTAAATTTCGCCAATCCGTCCTCCTGTCGACATGTCAAAACAAATATAAAGTAAGAATATAATCACTGTGATAGTGCTAAATTATTAGAAAAAAAGAAAGTATAATAGCAAAATCTTGTGGATATGTAGAGCACTAAGTAAAAGACTGGAAAAGTCAAATCTTTACAATTCTGCCCAACACAAAATGAAAAAGAAGCTCAGCACTACAACTTGAGTATAGCTTATGACCTTTCTTAATGGTGTGTAATCACATCAGTTGATGTCTTCATCACAACCTTTTTTGTATTTCCCCTGTAACTTATATTGACTTTCTAGCAGTTGATAATTATGGTTCAAAGGAATTTTACTAAATAAGTTTGACCATCACAAGGGGCAGAGCTAGGGGGTTCATCCAAACCCCGTTCACCGAAAAATTATACTGTATATACAAGGACAAAATTGTCTTTTATGTATATATAGTAGATATTGAATCTTCTTGGCTTCTTCATGTGTGTATTTCTTTATACTTTATATACCCTTAGTGAAAATCCTGGCTCCGTCATTGGGCTTGCAGGTGATGTCCTTTCCTAAGGGGTAGATAGATGATAGGTACAAACAACTATCAATCCTAAAAGAAAATATTGTGACTTTCTCCATTAGCCAATTTTAGAAACTATTAATTTTACTCTCGAGTCACCTGCCGACACCTTAAGTTTCTCAAATTAGCAGTAAAACTACATTGGTTTCAAAGGTCAAGTGATACCCCAAATCAGCAATGACAATGCTGACATTATCTTGTGTCCGTCGGTCCTGAAATACAAAATCAAAGTGCTAAGGATTTATACTTGTGCGTGCGTTCGGAGATCGTTAAGTACAGAATGTAGAAAATTTTCTTACCAAGGCCGTTCGTGCAAGAGCTTCACAAGCTACCTGTTAGGGAAAAAGGAGGCAGGTTATAGATGATGCCAACATTGCACCAAGCTAATTAGCCAGATGATATTTCTTACCTGAACATCTCCATGCTCTCGAAGCTGGTTCCTAACAATATCTACTATTTCATCACTGAAAGTAAGAAAAACTCTAATGAGATAATGATCTTTGATCTTCAACTACAACAGCAAGAGTGAAATAGCCCGGTCTTTCAAAGCTTTCTACGCTATTTTCGGACTGGGGGAGACTAGGTGGGGGGTGAACCTTTTGTCTGATTGAATCTCATCTATTGATGCGAGAGAATCGGCTGATCAATTCTAACACAAGGTACTTATTAGATCGAATGTACTTATTCAGTCTAATAGAATGATTTTGCCGTATTCAGACTAAGACCAATCCAAGCCATTTCATGAATAAAATGTGACCAATTAACCAACCAAAAAAACCACTTGTTACAAATAACGTAGATATTTGTTGCTAAGCTGTTCCCCTTTCTCCTATTCTCATTTCACTATGGAACAAGGAGCTAAAAGCAAAAAGAAGAACAGCTCAACGAGATTCCAGTAGGCCTTTCTCCTGCTGAAATTGCCCAATTGCATCGGGAGACTGAAGAGAATACTCGCCCGCATAAGAGTCTTGATAGATATCATATTTCCTCAACACAACTGCTTCCGGGGATTGTCGGCAAAGAGAGCATCTTTGCTAGATTCAGACAAACAAAGATAGATGTGACTTTTGGCTGCAGTATCTATTAAGTAATCTTTTTCCTGACCTTTTCATGTAATCCCATAATCCATCAGATGCTAATAGTATGAATTCGCATCGGATGCAAGAGTCACCTGTAAAACATCTGGAGATGCTGTAACCAAGTATCCCTTGAACTGAATCCTAGCAAAGTAAAAAAAATAGCTTTTACTTTCAAGAAATCATAATGATGTACTCTGCTGTTTACTTAGTTGAGTTCCCTAATTCAAACTTTCCAGGCAAATCTGCTTTAGAAAATTCACAATTATAATCTCATAATCGACTACTCTAACATACAGGATCAAACAATCGAATGAGCTGAGAAATTTTCAATTTAGTTACCAGCACTGCTGTAGCTAATACATAAAACTGTCTGTCACCTAATTTTCGGATCTTTTATAGGTGCACAAATCATAGTATGAGGACAGCCACGGATTTCTGATTCTGATTACATAGGTGACAGTCTCGGTCACTAATATTTATGCGCTAATTGTCCATCAAATTTTTATAAAATAAGCAAAGGTATAATCCAGTTTGTTAAACCAATCGCTATAAAATCACTGAATTCTTGCAGACCAAATTTCTTAAAATTTGATTATACAACATCGAGAATAGACAGCCCCTACTTCTTGGAGATGCATGTACTAATGTATCTTATCATCAGCAGGATTTGCAGCGCAAGCAAGAAATGGAAATTACCGAGAAGCGAACTTTTCAGGCCATCTGCCTTCTTTAACACCTTTCTCCAGCATCCTAGTCAAGAAAGTGCAAAATGATAGCATTATTTTAATTTTCCAAGGCAACCAAGAAATGCAAATGAATAGAGCATATGCTTCCTATCAATTAAACAGAAAATCAGAAAGAACATACCCATTCCTCTTCGTCTTAAATCTCATATCACCAAAAGCACGGGATACTGAGAAATATCCACAAATTCTTCCATTGACAATCTGCATGCAGACATAATACAGATTTAATGTCAACATGCACGCTGACTAATGTTTATCCTGAAAGAAGCAGTGGACTCCTAATTTGCTCTTTCTCATATAATTTTTTGGCAAGCCATTTGCTTGTTGCATTTGTAGCTATTGAGTTTTTTACCAGTATTTCAAGAAAGGATGCTGAATAGAAACAGAGGAATAAAACAATTGACTATTCTTGGGAACGCTTGGGAGGGGTCAAGTGTAGGAAACACACCCATCCACCTGCTTCATTGATCCTTCTGATTTCTTGGAGAGAAGCCTTGTTGCTTCCATAAGGCCTGTGTGAATTGGTTAATATCTCCGCTTTTACAGACCGTGACAACACCTGCATAAACATTCAGGGGTTCCGATGGTTAAACAAAACTATCACTCTCGAAGAACATATCAACCAATAAGCACTTCACTGTCAGAAGGAATGGATGGTCATGTACCACAGATGAATCTCCAACATGTGAGATGATCAATGTATCATTCCCAACAAATAAAACGGTAGCTGTTGAACCGGATTCATCTTCTTTCCCGCTACTCTCAAGCCTTTTCCAGAATGAAACAGCATCTAAACCCTCTATACAATCATATAGAATATGAAAACACATGGATTCTATTTGTTCTATTCTATTTAGAGGCTGCAGTAGCTTACCCGTTCAAGAGTTTCCTATCTGCATTTTCAAAAGCTTCTTGTAGTGCCTTCCTGATTGCATTTATGTCCTTTCTGTTCAGTAGCAACCCGCCTTGTAATGCTGTAATACATTCTTTATACAGCTCTTCCCTATTATTGGAATATGCATTATCCAACTATGAACAACTTCCAAAGTAAATCATTGTTTAAGAAGTGAAGCACATACAGATGGGGAGCCACGATTTGAAGTTTATGAGTTCTGAACTTGCCACTAAACTCACAACTCGTCTTAGTTACTGGGGTCACAACTAAATACATATTTAATGAATCTCTAATAAAAATACAGGACCTAAGCAAAAGCTACTGGGTTCTAAGGAAACTACTAGCTCATGTTGAATTGGGTAACCACCTCATGTAAAAGCTTGTGCAATTAGATAAGGTAAGACCTCATATGCGGGCTTGATTCTCCTATTTTTAGGCTAAGCATGTGGAGTCTTTTTAAAAAATAAGGTCCAATCAAGGATTTTTGTCAGCTCAATGGAGAAGTATTGAATTGTGTGATCATCGCGTTTAAAAGGGCCTAAAGCTTAGAACTTTTAGATGAGATGGACAGGCGATTTACAAGAATAGCTTTGGATGTGATTGGTCTTGAACTTTTGACCCCCTTACCCTATACGCAAAATTTCTAAGTTCAACAAGTTTTGACTTTTTATCTTGAAGTTTGCCATAGGGCACACGGGGGACAAAAGTACATTTCCAAGGCGTACTGCATATGCCACAACTTTGTTTTTTGACATACCTAAGGAACTTGACAGAGGAGAAGCCAGCATGTCCATCAAAAACAGCAGAATAAGTGAAGCCATCAAGATCATCCGATTGAACGATCACAGCATCATCTTCTATCTCTTCTCGTGGGCCTTGGATCAGTGTTGAACCCCATCTGATGCCAGAAACACTTGTCAAAAGGAGCTGGTGCATCAATAGCAATTGCTGAGCAGCATATTCCTCTGCCCTCTCCACCTCCACCTCCTCCAACAGCCTTCTGTATATTATTCTTTTTGGCAGTAATTGTGTAGCCATAGTTGCAGCAAAGTCTGTTTAAAAGAACTTTTTGCAAGTGGGGACTAGATAAGGCCATTGATGAAATATGGGGAGTCTTGGTTCTCACCAGACTGAAGTTAGTGTAAGATCTTCCCCAGTCAACACAAATGGGCAGATATTTGCTTGGTTAAGGTTAACAAAGGATAAGAACTCAAAAGGCAGAATCCATAACTGATTTTAACGAATTATTGACCACTAGTTGGGTGCTTTTGTTGATTCTGGGCCAGAAATTTTGGGCTCGAAACTTTCTTAAAGAGAAAGCCCATGGAACTTTAATGGTTAAGGATGTTTATCAGGATCAAAAGTTTTATTTATTTTTCTCAACTTTTGTGCAACGAAAAGAAGACCGGACTCCAGAATTGATATCGCAATCAGAAGCTATAATATGCATCAAGTAGTGGTCCTATCACCTATGATTGAGTAATTGTCCCACGACATTATTTGAAAGTTTAAGTAATTAAAAAAGTGGCACTTTTGTTTGTGTATATATTATGCTTTACACAATGCTTAAAAAGGGAAATTAGCTAGTACGGAAATGAAAATGGATCTCATTAGAATGAAATGGGAGTAAAATAAGCCTTGATGGTGCATTTCTAATAGTACGTTTTTGTGACAAACAATTAAACATTATTAAATACAGAAATCGTCTTCTAGGGCTATGATTTTTTTACCTCTCCTCATTTGACATTAAAACCCAGATGCAAGTGTATATTGTGCCTACCAAGTACCAACTAGAGAAGCGCTACGTGAATACAGAAAGTATAGCTACTACTAACTAATGATCTATAGTAGTTCGTCTTTCAAATATCCAGGGCCTGGCTTGAAAGGGTCAGATTCCATGTATGCCTCTGCACGATAAACTCCAGCATCATTCATACGATTACTAAGCACATGAAGGATAGCCTTCTTTGCCCCATATTCATCTCGGTTGTTCTCAACATACTGTTTGGCCTCTGCTGCAATCTCATTGACAAAATCAAACCGGTTGTCCTCGTTCAGTAATAGTCTATGAATGTCCATTGTCAATAGCTTACCCCCATCCCTTATCTTCCTCACCTGTTCCTCAAGGAAAGGAATCCTTTCCATTTTGGCGTCTAATGTATCATCCTTTTTTGTCTGAAACAAAAATTAGAATAAGTAAATAAATTATCAAGCCCAACAAGCAGGCCATAAATATAATGAGTAATGAGTTAAGAGCATGATTCAAAACAAACATTGGAAATAAAGACCAGATTTTTTTCTCCTTTGCTCAGGTTTTGCTGCCTTCCACAACCAACATCACATATGGGATAGAAATAAAGAACGGCCAGAAGTTTTTAAATCCTAAATCAGTAAAAGCACCAAGTTTTACAATTGACAAATCAACCACTACAGAATCATTTTTCCAACAGAATAATTAGTATACCCCTCTCCGTAAGTATGCAATCTGGTTGCAATTGTTTTAACCATTATCATGGAATATTTGTTGATTTTATGGGGGCTTGGAAGAAGTTAAGATTTTGCCTAAAGAGAACCAGCTGAGAAAAGCTACACAACACACTTGCACATAAAGCTTAAAGATGTTGGAGCTAAAGACTCCATCCTGACAAAGATTGAAGTAACCAACCAACAGGGGACACAAAGATAAAGCCCTGAATGACGGGTCCAACATGAGTCATTGACAGGAAAAATAGACCATACTAATTGGAAGCCATTGACACATAACAAATCTCAGGATCATATAATTCTGACTTGCTGAAAGTTCATCTATTACTTAAAGATACTTCAAAAACCATAACTTACAGATTATCTTGAGTTTCATAATTTTGATTATACTGATTAAAGGGGTTAGCTATTGTTGAAGTAAAAAATAGTCAAAGTGCTTATTTGTAGTTAACTTAATTTGATAGATATAGTTATCAAGCTGTTAGCTTTAACTTAGAGGTTAGTTTCTTGGATTAGTAAGTCGGTTAGATACACGTATGTTACTTCGGTTTTCAGAAATAGAAATATAGCTTCTCCAGAACTTTCTCTGAGCTACTTTCCCCTTCATCAATTCAAATCCTCCATTTAACATCTATAATGATGTCTGATTAGGCAACTAACCCAGCTATTCGCCTTCAATGAATGCCTTCCAGGTAAAATACACCCAATTCCTAGTGATGACCATTGCAGATCACCACATGTTAGTGGATGCACTACAGACAATTCACCACATGAAGTGATTTTCTCCAAGAGGGAGACGAAAAACCAAGAGATGATTAATAAGGAAGGAATTTGTACACAGTGTTTTTTAGTGAAAAGATTGTGATATATGAATTACTTATTCTAAAAGGGCATTCAAGTATTCTTATCCACATCCTATCACGCATAAAATAATACATAAATTTTCGCATAACTTAATATTGAAAATTGTTTAATACCGCCAACCAGACGCAATATTAGTTATGAGGAGATTATTTTTCGTATACCGCCAACCAAACACTATCCTATGTGGGATTTATGCTGAGATTACTTATTCGTGTACCATCAACCAAATGACCCCTTAAAATATCATTAGAGGGGGCCTCATATGAAAACCTAATAGCAGGTCAAAATGCAAGGCAGAACCATCCACCAAGGCATGGCTTCTGCTAAATTCAGAATACTGCTAAAAAATAATTTGCAGATGGCAAAATATTTTGCATCGGTAGCAACCACAAAACCAGAATATCTGTGTATAGACATGATCTACTGGTAAAAGAATCCATCCAGGGTTTAGCCACATACATACGAAGACCATTGTCTGATCAGATGCCTTAACCTTGACCTCTCGAGCCACAGTTACTCTGGATATAGTGTTCAGTCTTAATCATTTAGCATATAACTCAGCCAGGATAGCAGTATACTCTTCAAAGTTAGTATTATCTACTAACAGGGTCCAAAACAAGATTAGCATGTAATCCAAATTTCCAATACAGTCAGATTATCATTCGTTCGCCATCAATTTCTAGCGGGTCAGGTTTTATGTCAGCATCAGGAGAGAAGTGATGTCCTGACACAAAACTTGGAACCCTGATGTGGGAGACCTAATAGGTTTTCAGTATCTATCACTTTGCCTACAATGGTTTGTGGTTTAAATTAAAAAGAAAAGAGCAGCTCGGTGCACTAAGCTCCCGCTATGTGCGGGGTCCGGGGAAGGGCCGGACCACAAGGGTCTATTGTAGGCAGCCTTACCTTGCATTTATGTAAGAGGATGTTTCCACGGCTCGAACCCGTGACCTGCTGGTCACATGACAACAACTTTACCAGTTACTCCAAGGTTCCCTTCAAATGGTTTGTGGTTAATGAATATTTTTTTTTTTGATAAATGGTTAATGAATACATAAGGCACGTTCTATAGAGTGATGGTTAGACCGACTATGTTGTATGAGGCAGAGTGTTGGTCAGTCAAGAATTCAAAGTTGCGGAAATGAGGATATTGTGGTGGA
The DNA here is from genome assembly GCA_029844215.1 of Przewalskia tangutica. Lineage (NCBI taxonomy): Eukaryota > Viridiplantae > Streptophyta > Magnoliopsida > Solanales > Solanaceae > Przewalskia > Przewalskia tangutica. The sequence continues at coordinate 3,885,133 of CM056732.1, forward strand.
TGTGTGGGCATACAAGGAGGAATAAGATTAGAAATGAAGATATCCGGGACAAGGTGGAAGTGGCCTCGGTGGAGGATAAAATGCGGGAAGCGAGACTGAGATGGTTCGGACATGTGCAGAGAAAATGCACGGATGCCCCAATGCGGTGCGGTGGGGTGAGAGGTTGGCTATGGATGGTTTAAGGAAATGTAGAGGTAAGCCAAAGAAGTATTGGGGAGAGGTGATCAGACATGACATAGCGCAGACCTAGCTTACCGAGGACATGACCTTGGATAGAAAGTTGTGGAGGACACGAATTAGTTTAGCGTTGTCCGACTTATCCTTTCATACTAGTCGTAGTATTACTCTTGTAGTTTTTTGTCCTTTTTCTACTTGATATCCGTTGTTCTTATACTTTGATCATCGTATTCATTTGTGTTTTTTTCCATACTGCTTTATTATGCTTTTTATAATATATTTTTGTCATGAATTTTTATATTGCTTTGGACTGCATGTGCCGAGGGTCTATCGGAAACCTCTCTGCCGTACATTCTACCCTCCCAAGACCCTACTTTGTGTAATTTCACTGGATATGTTGTTGTGGGTTAATGTATACATAAAGCCCAGGTGAAAAAGGGAAATGCCTAGCTTGATACGCCAAATAAAGAGGGTTAACGGATCCGACTCAGATCAAGTGTAGATATGGTCTCTCTTCTAAAGACAATATAATCAAGCTCAAATAGCAATTCTAAGAATTTTACTAACCGTTAGCCCAGAAACGTCTCTTGCAAATCAAGGCACCAAAAAATGAAAAAAAAATATAATAAACACCAACCAAAAATGAAGAAACTTATTTAGCAGCCTGTAAGAATAGATCAAGCATAGTCTAACATATCCACCACAAATATGGTTTACACCGACGGTGTAAAAAATATTTATGCAATTTAATAGCTTAAAAGTCAACTACAAACAATTGTCTATGTCTATGACTCTATAGTAAGCATGCATTCATGTTAACTAACCTGCCAAAATTAGTCAAACTGAGTAAAAAATCCATGGTGCATATGACTTAAATTATCTCTGCCTATACAAGCACAACACTCTGCAATATCTCAAAACAAGCTTACTCTTATATCTAATTTCCGGCAATTTAAATGGTGTACAGGGAAAGACATAGAGATAATGGTCAAAAACACGTCTAAACTATCACTTTTTTGTGAGTTTCGCACCCCAACTTTCAGCCTTTATTTACCTGAACTATCATCATCTATGTATTAAAACACATCTAATTAATAGAAAAAGTGAACAACTAATAGTTGGCCCAGTCAGCTTCGATGTGTGTTTTAATAGTATACATATGGTAATAGTTCAGGTAGAAAAAGAGAATAACTGATAGTTGTGTGTGAAAAAGTGATAGTTGAGATGTGTTTTTGACAAAGATATATTAATCAGTAAGAAACGAGCAGGAATTTAGGATTCCTTTGCTTTACCAATTTTCTTCGCCTCCATATTCGCCTTCCTCCACGGCCTTCATTTTTATAATTCGAAACGCTCTGTACATCAAATTAAAATAAAATTTCAAACACATGTGTAAAAAATATACAAATGAAAGATAGAATCGCGACCGCAACAAATAACTGTTACCTGCGACCGAACGGAGAAGTTCACGCGCTTTGCATTTATGGGGAGAGTTTGTAGGGTTGAAAAGCTACTATTGAATGTGAGGGTTGATGCTGCCATTGTTTGATGAAAGGGGATAACGAAAATGATACTATTACCCTGCAACTTTGTAAGTTCAATTTATTGGCAGTTGGACCCCTGACATTTCTAAAATGTTCCAATTATGCCTCTGTGTTTCATCTAGTGGTCTATTCATTTCTATTTACATCCTATTATTTGTAGGCTTGTGTACAATCTATTAAGTTGAAGTTAAAGGTCTTGTGTACGATCTACTCTTTCCAGACCTATCTAACTCTTTTCAATTCCCAACGTTTTCTTTCTTCCCCACACTTCTGGATTTTTTTAAAGAAGGTAGTATTTGAAATGAGATCTTTGTCGTTGAAGATTTTTAGTAGACCAATGGAAGCTGTAAACACGTGGGACAAAAATTAAAAGGCCATGGTACTCTTTGGGATACTTGTAGTACAATATGGTAGAGCATATGGACGAACAAGCCTTGTTGGCGTATAATATATAGAAATACAACAACATATCCAGTGAAATTACACACTGTGTGGTCTGGAAAGAGTAGAGTGTACACAGACAGGGCGTTCTTAATTATGGTTTGTATTTATATCCATCTTCCGTCTCCACTCTTGTGTCTTATACAAATGATGATTAGGGTGGATATCCAGATAACAGACGTTCGAGATTTGGCTATTATATGTTTCTTGGTGATAACTTGGTCTCTTGGTCGGTAAAACGTCAGGCTACTTTATCGCGATTCAGTGTGGAGGCCGAGTATCGAGGGGTAGCCAATGTGGTGTCTGAGTCCTGCTGCCTGTGTAATCTTTTATTAGAGCTTCACTTTTTTATTCAGAAAACTACTTTGGTCTACTGTGATAATGTTAGTGCAGTCTATCTCTCTGAGAATCCGCTCCAACATCAACGCACTAAACATATCGAGATGGATATTCACTTTGTTCGCGAAAAGGTAGCTCGTGGACAAGTACGTGTCTTGCATGTCCCTTCATGGTACCAAATTGCTGACATCTTTACTAAGGGTCTCTCTTTAGTTCTGTTTGAAGATTTTAGGGACAATCTCAACATACGACAACCGTCTGCTATGACTGCGGGAGTGTGAAAGACATGATATACACGGTGTTGACCATGTATATCAATTAGGAGGATTTTGTATATAATTTACCATATTTATAAAATTCTTGTACAAGTGTAATTATGGTAGTAGTATTGCATTAAGAAAATGTATTAGTCTTGTATTAGGAAAAGATATATTTATTTTCCATAATTAGATATTGTATATCATGTATATATACCTATTCATTAATGAAAATAATCAAGGGATTATTCTCTTTCACTAAGCATGTATTGCAGTAATATTGTTAATGTTGGAACTCTTCTTAGTACAAGTACATTGAAATGTTAGAATTGTTCTTAGCATTTGAACTTGCTTGGAGTGAGTTGTAGTGCTAGTAGTAGTAGTAGTAGTAGTTGATATTTGAACATGGCATAAGAGAACATTTTTCCGGTTAGTATATTGTTGTATCTTCTCAAGAAAGAACACGAGAGATTTAACGTGCATTTACGACTCTTTATAGTTTAGTACCAGCTGCAAGAATGACTTATCACAAAAATTAACAATAATGACATGTAAAATAAAGTTTTCTTTGTTAATAGAGATGCTACCTTTAGGGAAACTGAGTTTCCCTTCAAGACAAATACACCAGAAAGACCAATCTTTCAGGATGATCAAAATGGTAAGTATAATGACTATCATATGGCAGATACATATATGTTTATACATATCTGTAATTACCAGGTTACTTCACAAGAAGGTGCAGATCAAGAAACCCATACCAATACACCAGAAAACACTTAAAACCTCATAACAGAAGATACAAATCAAAATGAACCAATACAATACTTATACCTCGTGTGTCTCAGATTCAAAACCAACCAACTAATGCAATACCTGTCAGGAAGTCTACCATATCAAAACAACCTCCAATTTGGCCTAAAGACTTCATCACAAAGAAACCTGATACTATAAATGTCCCAAATCTCATAGCTAATTATATATCTTTTGAAAACATCTCACCAAAATATAAAGCCTTCCCCACTTCCTTCTAAAACATAATTGAACCAAAAAACTACAATGAGACATCTAAAGATCCTAGATGGGTGGAAGCAATGAAAGCAGAAATAAAAGCTTTACAAGACAATCACACATGAGATACTATCTCTTTATCATAAGGAAATTCTCCAATAGGATGTAAATGGATTTACAAGATCAAGTACAAGGAAACATGAGAAATTGAAAGACTCAAAGCTAGACTTATGGCAAAAGGATACAATCAAAGAGTAGGAATAGACTATCAGAAAACCTTCTTTCCAGTTGTTAAAATGGTCATTGTGAGATCCATCCTATCAATAGCAGCATCTAGACACTGGCACATACACCAAATGGATATGTATAATGCCTTTCTACAAGAAGATCTATATGATGAGATATATATGGAACTACCATAAATATTCATCAGTCAGGGGACAAACATGTATGTATACTGATCAATTCCTTGTATGGACTCAAACATGCACCAAGAGAATGGAATTTTAAACTTACAGAGGTACTGGTGCAAATGGAGTTCGGACAATCATAATATGATCACTCACGGTTTATAAGGAAAACTGAAAAATGAATAACTACTATATTAGTTTATGTGGATGACATGTTAATTACAGGGGATAATATAGAACTGATAGAAAGAACAAAACAGGCTCTACAACAAGCATTCAAGATGAAGGATCTGGGAGAATTGAAGTATTTTCTGGGGATATAATTTGCAAGATCAGAAAGAGGAATTTTGATGCACCAAAGAAAATATGCATTAAAACTCATTTTGAACTTAGTCTGGCTGCAGCTAAACCTATTAATACACCTATAGACTGCAGTATGGAATTAACTACAAAGGAGTGTGATGATCATGTGCGGAAGCTTCATGAAACAGAAAAAGGAAGATCAACACCATAAGATGAATTACTGAGTGACATAAACTCATATCAAATGATGATAGGAAAATTACTATATCTCATAACCACAAGACCAAATATAGTTTATAGTGTGCATACACTTAGCCAATTTCTACAACAGCCAAATGTTAGCGATATTTCGAATGCTCACGCAAGTGTACGCATCATTCACATGTAATATAGTCTGTAAGACCGAATATCGTCCACATAGATTGGTTTCTAAGTATCGTTCATCTATTTTATGTTATCTATTTGACAATCGATATTTGATTGGTTTTTTTTGTTTAACTACTAGAATATTTGCAAGATTTAAACTAATAAGTTGTAATCAGTTATGAATGAATTAGGGCTTTCAAAATCCTCGACTATCCACTTTATTCAATCCTTAATGCAACTAGAATGATTCTTCTTCTTTGTTAAGATAGCGGTTAACTAGACTGTCTTATATTCCGGTTAGGGAAATATAATCAATCAACCCCAGTGCAGAACCCTTCTATATTTTTATGATAGAATTTACCACATATGAGGATTAAGAGCAATAACCTATACTGCTACACAAGTATCCGGGTACTTTCGTCCGCGATTTTAACATATGTCTATTCAATTACGAGAATATCCAAATCTTTCCTTTCGGTTTTTTATTCGAAATCATATAGATTATGATAATTAATGGTCAGTTAACTATCAAACATTCATACCAGATATTGAATAGATCTTAATCAAGCGAAGAAGAAATCAAACTACTGCATTAATTCATGAATAAAAGCTTCAAGTGATTCATAAGAAAAACCCTAATAAAGTGTTTAGAACCTAGCCATAGTCACGCTAAGAACTAACACAATATCCATACATAAGTTGAATTAAAGACGAAAGAAAGAAAATTACGTAGAACAAAGTCTCCAATTTTTCGCTCCAAATCTGTCTTGTGTTTTCTTGTGTTGTAGAATGAACAACTCCCTTCATTAAACTAATCCCCACGGCTTAAATATGTTGCAAATTCGTGTCCTATGGACCATACGCCGCCAGCCAATTCTAACTCGGATCGTGATTCCGTCTCGCGCGCGATCTGCGCAGTCGGCGCGATCTTTGAAAAGTCTCTGACTCTCAGTACAAATGGCACCGCGGTGCTTCTTTTCCTTTTTCTGAGTCATCAATTTTCAATATTTTCTGCCTTGGGACCTCCTTTTATGCCAATTTCTCGTTCCTTTTTGCCTTTTTGCGCCGCTGTGACTCAAAAGAAAGAAAAATAAACCTACTACTATACTAAATACAACGAAAACGAGTAAAATGCCAATTAAAAATTACTCAAAAGGCATATACACAATACGCCTAACACCCCCAAACTTAACTTTTGCTCGCCCTCGAGCAAAGATCAAAATAAAAAACAAAGACACAAACATAAAAGACTCAAATCAAGCAGCTGCACAAAGACTTAGAAACACATGAACGTCAATTGGGATAATATGTAGGAATAGATATAACATGAATTTAGTAATCTAGAATTTCAAGTCAGATATTTCACAAATTTATTTCAATCATAAGTAATGGAAGCATGAATATCTAACACAAGACTCGCAAAAATAAAATGAAATGAAGCCCCCCCCCCCTCAAACTTAAACTACACATTGTCCCAAATGTGTAAAAGACTCTAAAATTAACACGGGACGACTTACAGACATACAACAGCTCAAAATGGTGGTGGTGACGGCGGATACTGCATTGTCCATTGGGTGAACATGGAACTTAAATTATCAACGTGTTGGGCCTGGTTTTGATGGTCCTGCATCATCTATCTCAGGCTCTTCCTCCTCCATGGTTGCCGCGTCTTCTGCTGCTGGACCCCTTCTTGCTGTTGGTCCTAGATGTGGGTCAAGGATATAGTGCATTAAACTGTAGGTCACAGAAGACTGACTCTTCTCTAGTATATCAGTGGCGAATGTTGGGACTCCATGCCTATCACATAAGGCAGTAATGAGTGAACCATGTCCCAATCCGCCAGTAGTAGTCAGCCTACTAATCTCCCTTATGCTCTGCACTATTTATTTCCCTACATCAATTATCATGCCCTTCATGATTCCATAAATGAGCTTGATTCTGTCTGAGGGCACATTTGTGAAATAAGTTGACGGAATCAAGCGTGCACTTATGAAATATAGTCATCCTTTGGCTGTTCTATTAAATTGGCATCGGGCAAGTCTCCTGGATCCGTTGCGGGCAAAACTAAACTCAGTGTCTGGGTAGCACAATGTCTGTGCAATTTTATCCCACATGATGTGGTTGACGTTTCGTGACCAACATCTGAAATGGTTTGGATTATCGCCTCGGTCCTCCACATCATAGGTCCTTAGTGTAGCATTCACTGTTTCAGAACTGACAGATACATATTTTCCTTCTAACAAAGCACCACCCATCCTCTCGCTCAGGGTAATTCGCATAGAACTCCCTCACAAGGCTAGAATTTTGAAGTGGGATCCATTATGGATTGGTGAATCTTCTCCACCCATTTGCCTCAATCATGGCCTTAATAGGCTTGTAGTCATCATTATCATCAAATGGCATGGCCTGGTAATCCATGCCTCTTTCTGGTATCAATGCCCTAGTACTAATCTTATTGTATCGATCTTCCGCCTGTTTGTTGGTGAATCGAGTCACATCGTACTCTGGGGTTGATGAAGACGGAGAAGCTCTTGAAGTTCGTTTCCTAGAGGCCATAGTGAAGGTTGTTGGAAAATTTTCGACAGCGTTTCCTTTGTTTCCTCGAGGTTTCCCAACAACTAACACTTCACACAATCAATAATAACCAACCAAAAAAAATCGGTCCACAGTAGCAATATACAACAACACTACCACCACAGTACGTACAACCCCCAAACTTGCAAGTTAGTTTCCTTACTAGCCTTGAAATTGCAAGAACAATGATGAAGATTACCTTTTTCAAGAGTTGTTCTTCACCAAATTCTTGACCCAAATGGAAGGAATGATGATGGTGTAAGCTGTGAGGGTTTTCAATGGGGTGGTGTGTATGGATTTTTAAAGAATTTGGGGAAGTTTGTGGGAGATATTTATGGGTAGAGAAATGGATTTTCGGATTTTTTAGAGAGATGAAGGATTTGTGTTTGTGTGGGAAAGGATTTGGGGATTAGGGCTTTAATTTAAAAATCCCGTCCCGGCATCGCGGTACTGCCAAACGACATCGCGATGTCAAAAGTAATGTGGCCCTCTGATCTTTCAGCACCGCAGTATTGCATACTGGCACCGCGGTGTATAAGCTCATGTGACCTCACTGAAAATTAGGCACCGCGGTCCTGCATAACGGCACTGTGGTGCTTCCCCGATTTCGTGTATTTCATTCTCTTCTTCGTGCTTAGACTCTGACTTCTTCACCTGACATCACAACACAAGAAATAAAGAAAAAATTATCAAAAAGTGAGACTGTTTTAATAAAACTACATTGCGTAATTTAAAAATTGGTTTGCCTCCCAAGTAGTGATGTCTTTAACGTCTTGTAGCCGGACGCAAGTTCCTTATCAAAACTCATTGGGGTAATTTAACCCCACAACCTATCCACTTCATAATCATCCTCATCTTTCTCATTCTATTTTTCTTTTTCACAAGAGGGGATTCAGTATGACTTACCTATTCGATAGCTTTCATCTCATCAATTTTCGTTTTAGCTTTTAAACTAGCCTGTGGTTTACAGCTGTCGAAATGATCTTCCTGGCTTTGGCATGTGCTGGCTGAATTGTTGTGTCAGCCGTGCTTACTGCGAAGAACTTGTTGCTGGCTTGAGATTCGATGGTGGATTTAAACATCTTGAAGACCATTTCCTCCTCCTGGACCCTCAATCTCAGTTCTCCCTTCTCTACATCAATTAAAGCTCTCCCCGTTGCAATGAAGGGTCTCCCTAAAATGATGATGTGTATCTCATCATCTTCCTCCATGTCCAGAATGAGGAAGTCCGTTGGGAAGAAGAACTTCCCCACCTTGACAATCACATCTTCTATTATGCCTCTGGGGTGTACTACAGTTCGGTCAGCCAACTGCAAATTGACTGTGGTTGGCTTGCATTCTCCCAAACCCAACCTCTTGAATACAGACAGAGGCATGAGATTGATACCATCCCCTAAGTCACACAGGGCCCTGTTGCATGTTACCTTGTCAATAGTGCAGGGCAAGGTGAAGCTTCCTGGATCCTTCAGCTTATGAGGCATTTTCTTTTGCAGGATGACATTGCACTCCTCTGTCAATGACACTGTCTCATAATCCGCTAGCCTCCTCTTTTTTCCAAGTATCTCCTTCATGAATTTGAAGTATGTGGGCATCTGTTCCAGCGCCTCAATGAAGGGGATATTTATGTGCAACTTCTTAAACACCTCCAAGAATTTGGAGAACTGTTTGTCAATTGCCTTCTTTTGTAACCTCTGAGAGTAGGGGATTCTATCAACGTATTTCCTCAAAGGTGTTGATGGAGCTTTCTCAACTGTAGGGCAATCCTCAGTGACCCCCTCTTTCTCTACCTCAACTGCTTTCTCAACCTATTTCTCACTAACCACTGCGGGTTGGGGAGCAACCTGCTCCAACTGCTTTCCACTCCTCAATAACACTGCCTGATATTGCTCTCTAGGATTTACCTCTGTATTGCTGGGAAGAGTGCCCTGCGGTCTGTTGGTTGCCATGTTTGCCAGTTGTCCAACTGGCGTTTCCAGGTTCCTGAGAGCGGACATGGTTTCAGATATGAACTGATTCTTCGAATTGGTGAGTTGAAGCAATTCAACTTTCAGTTCATCAGGCTTCTCCTGTTGTGTAAGTGGTCTATACTGCTGGGATGAGGTAGCCTGATTTTGTGCCTGCTGGTTCTGGTAACCACCTTGATATGTTTGCTATTGGGGTTGGTCATTCCTTCACGAAAAGTTAGGGTGATTTCTCCACCCTGGATTGTACGTGTTGGAATTATAAGGCCTCTAAAAGTTCTCAACTGTCTGCACCTGCTCCATTGGCACATTATTAGAGTCCACCGCTGTGCATCTGTCAAAGGAATGCGGTCCACCACAAATCTCACAATTCACAGGCATCTGGACTACATTCATGAACATGGTGTTCTGCTGCAGTTGCTTCGTCAGAAGGGCCACCTATGCTTTCAAGGCAGTGATGACATCTATTTCATGTATGCCCATAGTCTTCCTGCTGTTTACTGACCTGTCATCCGCCCCTTGATGATTGTTGGCATTCATATCTTCCAGTAACTCATGTGCCTCATTGGCACTCTTACTCATGAAAGCACCCCCTGCTGCAACATCAATAATGGTACGAGTAGTATCACTCAACCCATTATAAAAAATGTGGACTAGCATCCACTTATCAATGCCATGATGTGGGCATTTCCTTTGCAAGTCCTTAAATCGTTCCCATGCATCATAGAACAACTAACCATCCACCTGATAAAAGTTGTTCAACTCTCCCCTTAACTTTGCTGCTTTGGAAGGAGGGAAGAACTTTGCTAGATACTTTTGGGCCAGGTCCTGCTAGGTAGTGACGGAGTTGGCAGGCAGAGATTTCAACCAGCTTTTGTCTCTATCCCTCAGTGAGAACGGGAAGAGCCTCAGTGTAATGACATCGTCAGTAACAACATTGTATTTGAAAGTGGCATACAACTCCAGAAAGTTTGCAATGTGCATGTGGGGATCTTCAGATGGCAGTCCCCCAAATTATTATGTGTTCTGGACCATGCTCAGGATGACTGACTTGATCTCAAAGTTATTGACCCCTATAGCTGGGAGCCTGATGCATGTCTGTGCACCAGTAACCATGGGTAGAACATAATCTCCAAAGCTCATTTCTGTAGGTGGTGGGACTTGTCCCATGCCAGGTGGTACCTCATTATTCAACACCTCCTCGGGTACCCCGTTGTTATTATTCTGCTGATTTTCCATGGCTAGTAAATCAGCAATTTTTTTCTCACGCCTGTTTTTCTTGCACAGTTTTTCGATCTCAGGGTTGAAGGGAACAAGTGTATCTGCTCCTCTCTTTCTTCGCATACATTAGATTCCTGAAACATATCAAAATCAACAAACAAATCAAGGCGCACGGTTCTCACAGTAAAAATTAAAATTAAAATAAAGCCAAAGTAGAAATAAAAACAGATGATTCGATATTAGATGTACGCCAGTCCCCGACAACGGCGCCAAAAACTTGTTACCGATATTTTGAATGCTCACGCAAGCGTATGCATCGTTCACAAGTAATATAGTCTGTAAGACCGAATATCGTCCACAGAGACTGGTTTCTAAGTACCGTTCATCTGTTTTATGTTATCTATTTGGCAATCGATAGTTGATTGGGGTTTTTGTTTAACTACTAGAATATTTGCAAGATTTAAACTAATAAAATTGTAATCAGTTATGAATGAATTAGGGCTTCCAAAATCCTCGACTATCCACTTTATTCAATCCTTAATGCAACTAGAATGATTCTTCTTCTTTGTTAAGATAACGGTTAACTAGACTGTCTTATATTCCGGTTAGGGCAATTTAATCACTCAACCCCAGTGCAGAACCCTTCTATATTTCTATGATAGGATTTACCACATAAGAGGATTAGGAGCAATAACCTATAATGCTACACAAGTATCAGGGTACTTTCGTCCGCGATTTTAATGTATGTCTATTCAATTACAGCATATCCAAATCTATCCTTTCGGCTTTTGATTCGAAATCATATAGATTATGATAATTAATGGTCAGTTAACTATCAAACATTAATACCAAATATTGAATAGATCTTAATCAAGCGAAGAAGAAATCAAACTACTGCATTAATTCATGAATAAAAGCTTCAAGTGATTCATAAGGAAAACCCTAATAAAGTGTTTAGCTCCTAGCCATAGTCACGCTAAGAACTAACACAATATTCATACATAAACTGAATTAAAGACAAAAGAAAGAAAATTACGTAGAACAAAGTCTCCAATTTTTCGCTCCAAATTTGTCTTGTGTTTTCTTGTGTTGTAGAATGAACAACTCCCTTCATTAAACTAATCTCTATGGCTTAAATATATTGCAAATTCGTGTCCTATGGACCCTTCTGCCCTTGGCCAATTCTAACTCGGATCTGATAATTCGCGTCTCGGAACCGCGGTCCTACAGGTCGGCACCGCGGTGCTGAAAGTCCTACAGCTCTCAGTACAAATGGCACCGCGATGCTTCTTTTCTTTTTTCTGAGTCATCAATTTTCAATATTTTTCTGTCTTGGGACCTCCTTTTATGCCAATTTCTCGTTCCTTTTTGTCTTTTTGCGCCGCTGTGACTCAAAAGAAAGAAAAATAAACCTACTACTATACTAAATACAACGAAAACGAGTAAAATACCAACTAAAAATGACTCAAAAGGCGTATACACAATACGCCTAACACCAAATAAGTCTCACCTTAATGATGCCCTAAGGATAATTAGACATATAAAGAACCAGCCTGGACAAGGTATACTTATGTCCAATAGTACATAGGAGACAGTAACTGCCTATTGTGATGCAAATTGTGTTGCTTGTCCTCATACAATAAAGTCAGTTACTGGTTATATTGTGATGTTTGGTGATTCACTTATATCATGAAAACCAAAGAAACATACTACAATTTCCAGGAGCTCAGCTGAATCAGAATACATGAGTCGAGCAAGAACAATTGTTGAACTAACATGAATACTTGGTTTACTAGCCAGTAACCGTTTGTTCAGACAACAAGTCAGCAATACAAATTGCTGCAAACTATGTCTTCCATGAAAGGACTTAAACATATAGAAATTGATCTACACTGCATAAAAGGGAAAAAATTCAGAAATTAGTGGTGAAAACATAATATATCAACACTACAAATCAACCTGCAAATTTACTCACCAAAGGACTGAATTTAATTCAACATCATCATCTATGTTCCAAGTTTGGCTTGCTGAACATCTTTGTTGAACATCTTTGTTGAACATCTTTATATCATTCAGCTTGAGGGGGACTATTGAGAAGACAACACACACGATTAAAGTTAGCTAGAAAAGTTAGTGTGTTAGTCAACAAAGTAGTTCGGAAGTCAACAAGTTAGTTATGAAGTTAAGAGAGTTGTTAGGAAGTTATAAAGTTAGTTATAACTAATCTTCATATCTTTAACTCTAAATAAGAAATCATACATGTATAAATAGAGATGTATAGACATATATACAAGTAGGGATGACAATAGGGCGAGTTAGGGCGGGACAAGTCTTGACCTATTTAGATTTTGACATGCCCTTCCCGTTTAGCAATGTCCAAAAAAATGTTATGCCCTACCCCGTTAAACCTTGCCCTGCCCCGTCCCGTTTGCGTAATAAAACTGTCCCATTTGCGTAATAAATTTCTTGAGGAAAGAAGACGTAATAAAATTCAGAAACAAGGTTCTTGAGGAAATAAGGCAAAAGCAAGCATGAAAGAAGGCAAAATCAAAGTCGATAACTGAACAAAATCTCAACTCAGAAATACATTCAGATTCGTGTAATCTATTCTAACAAGATTCTTAAGGAAATATAATTGAACAGAATCTCAACTCAAGCATACGAAATTACAAATCATAGAACTCACGACTTCAACAAGCAGAAATTGAATTCAGTGTTTGAGAAATATCTATTTAACCTAAATTTTATTCAAAACCCACTACCTGCCCTGCCCTATTTCAATTTTTAACAAAACTAATTTTGCCCTGCCAAAAGTCCTACCCCGCCCTGCCCTTCCCCAATTGACATCCCTATGTACAAGTAATTTGAATGAATAAAATTCTGCATACTATTCTTACTCCTCCTCCTCCTCCCCCTTCTTCTTCTTCTCCTCATCCTCCTCATCTCTTGAGTATATCTTGTGAATATCTCAACATCTTGCATACTTGAGATGAGTATTTCAACAATTATATATTTTAAAATATTTTTATCCTTTTTAAGTTTTCTGTTACAATTAAAAATCCTCATATATATACAAATTAGAACAAAAGGAATAGTGCCTAACAAATTGAAATAGAGGGAGCAAATATTTGAGAGAAAGCTAGTACTTCCCCGTCTCGATTTATGTGTCAATGTCATCTTTTTATAAATTAAAAATCATTTGATTTAATTTTTTTTACTCTTAATAAAATAATTATATCCAGAAAAATGTCTAAAGTTTATTTTAGATCACAAATTTCAAAAGTTTTTATTTTATTTTGTGTTTAGTCAAACAATATCATATAAATTAAAACAGATAGAGTAGTACATGTAAGATGATATTAATCTCCCTTGAGGAGTCTTCTCATTAATATCAAAGTATATATAGAGTACAATATTCATTCCTTATACAATAGGAATCCTAAGCCTATACAAAAGAGGAATCCTAGTCATACCATAATTATATTTACACAATATATGGAAATATTCCAATTATGGGTAGAGATACAATTGTTTCTATAATATACATGTTTACACACCCCCTCAGTCAGAGCGGGAGGAGGCCGGACGCTGAGACTGGATCTGAAGTCAAGAAATAACTGTCTAAGAAGTCCTTTGGTAAATATGTCTGCATACTGATAGGATGATGAAACATGTAACACTCTGACATGAACTAGCGCAACTTTCTCACGAACGAAGTGTAGGTCTATCTCAATATGCTTGGTTCGCTGATGTTGAACCTGATTATGAGAAAGATAGATGTAAGAGATGTTATCACAATACACAATAGATGCCTGACGTAAAGAACACTGAAGTTCTAACAGTAAATTTCTAAGCCAATAAATCTCAGCTACACATTTGCAACGCCTCTGTACTCGGCCTCGACACTGGATCGAGATAGGGTAGCCTATCGCTTGGCAGACCAAGAAATCAGATTATCTCCTAAAAATATACAAAAGTCGGAAGTGGAGCGTCGCGTGTCCGGACACCCTGCCCAATCTGCATCCGTATAAGAGAGCAACATGTTTGGTGCAGAGGGGTATAAGTGCAAACCATAATCAAGTGTGCCCTTAATGTATCGAATGATACGCTTAAGAGCAGTGAAATGAGACTCCCTGGGGGCATGCATGAATAGGCATACATACTGAACAACATAAGCAATGTTTGGCCTTGTGAATGTGAGATACTGAAGTGCACCTGCAAGGCTCCTATACAGATTAGGATCGGATACTGGAGCACCATCCATAACACTGAGCTTAGATTTCGAATCAACTGGAGTAGGTGAAACTTTGCAATTCGTCATATTAGCCCTGTACACAATCTCCTCTGCATACTTACACTGACATAAGAACATGTGGTTGACAGACCTGATCACTGATATCCCCAAAAAGTAACTCAGTTTTCCCAAATCAGTCATTGCAAATTCGGACTTAAGCAAGACAATAATCTTATTTTTCAATCCATCGGAGGAGGCAGTAAGAACGATATCATCCACGTAAAGTAATAAGTATCACTTTTGCTGCATACAAACCCAATCTGCAAGATATACCTGACAAAGCGATCATACCACGCACGGGGGGCCTGTTTCAGGCCATATAGTGACTTACGGAGACGACACACATAGTAAGGAACTGCTGGATGGGTGAACCCTGGCGCCTGATGCATGTAGACTGTCTATCTCAGATCCTCATGTAAGAATGCATTTTTCACATCAAGCTGATGGGTCGGCCAGTGTTTGCCCATGATAATGCTCAAAACTGTGCGGATGGTAGCCGGTTTGACAACCGGGCTGAAGGTTTCACCACAATCAATGCCCTCATGCTGATTTGTGTCATTAGCCACAAGTCGTGCCTTATACCTCTCAAGAACTCCACTGTCTCTGAATTTGTGACGAAATAACCACAGACAACGAATCACATTCACCCCCTCAGGTCTAGGTACTAGATCTCATATGTGTTGTTTAGTTAAAGCATTGAATTCCTCAGACATAGCCGCATTCCAATTAAGGTCTTGTTTGGCCAATATAGGGTTCTTGGGGATTGGTGAAATGATTTGGGCAGACAAGTTAAATTGGACTTTGTGTTTGAAGATTCCATGCTTTGCACGAGTTTCCATTTGGTGAGTGGGGATAGTGGGAGAATCCAAGGCGGAGGGATTTGTTGGATATGGAGAAAGGGGGGCTGACGCTGTAGGAGGCACCACGGTGCTATGATCAAGGACCGCGGTACTGGAAGGAGCCGTCGGCGGCGCTATGGCACCGTGATCAAGGGCCGCGGCGCTGGAGGACTGACAGACCTCTCTGTGCAACAAATCCTGCTATGTCTCTCTTCATGCCATCCCACCAATACAAGCTTCTAAGGTCATGATACATTTTCGTCGACCCTGGATGAATAGAATAACGGACATTGTGTGCCTCACCCATAACCTGCTGCCGTAGTCTGACAACATCCGGTACACATATCCTACCCTCATACCGTAGCACACCATCGGAGGTTACCTCAAATAAAGCCTTCTCCTTTTGGAGAGATGCATCTCTATACCGTGTCAGAACAGGATCCTCATACTGTTATCTTTTTACCTCTTCTATGATAGAGGACTCAACAACTCCTCGAACAAGAATACCACCATCTCTAGAATCCGCCAACCGGACTCCAAGACTGGCTAGCCTGTGAATCTCTCGCACCATCTCTTTTTTGTCCGACTGTACATTCGACAAACTACCCATAGATCTACGGCTAAGAGCATCTATCACAACATTGGCCTTCCCTGGGTGGTACAAAATGTCAACATCATAGTCCTTCAACAACTCAAGCCACCGCCTCTGTCTCAGATTCATATCCTTCTGCTTAAATATGTATTGAAGACTCTTATGATCCATGTAAATATCAACATGGACACCATACAAGTAATGTCTCCATATCTTCAAAGCATGAATCACTGCTGCTAGCTCTAAATCATGGGTGGGATAATTCTTTGCATGTTTTCTGAGCTGTCGGAAGGCATAAGCTATAACTCTGCCATTCTGCATCAACACACAACCTAACCCGACACCTGAGCATCACAATAAATCACATACCCATCTAGCCCCTCCGAAAGAGTCAAAACTGGAGCCGTAGTCAACTTATCCTTCAATAATTGAAAACTGTGCTCACAAGCATCGGTCCACTGAAACTTAGCTGCCTTCTGGGTTAGCCTAGTCAAAGACGCTGAGATCGAAGCAAACTTCTCCACAAACCTCTTGTAATACCTAGCTAGTCCCGCAAAACTTCGTACCTCAGTAGGTATAGTGGGTCTGGGCCATGTCTTCACCGGCTTAATCTTCTGAGTATCCACCTGAATATCATCTGCCCCGACAATATGCCCCAAGAATGCCACTGAGGCCAACCAGAACTCATATTTCGAAAATTTGGCATACAACTGCCGTCTTGGGAGGACTCAATCTTGTCGCCGAATGATCTGTGTGCTCCTGCTCTGAGCGAGAATACACCAGGATATCATCGATGAATACTATAACAAATGTATCCAAAAATGATTTGAACAGTCGGTTCATTAGGTCCATGAACACTGCTGGAGCATTAGTCAACCCAAACGACATCACCCTGAACTCATAATGCCCGTACCGGGTCCTGAACATAGTCTTCGGGATATCTGCCTCTATAACCCGTACCTGATGATACCCGGATCGCAGATGTATCTTCGAGAAATACTTAGCACCCTGCAACTGATCGAACAAATCATCAATCCGGGGAAGGGGGTACCTATTCTTGATGGTCACCTTATTCAGCTGCCTATAGTCAATGCACATCCGCAGCGAACCATCCTTTTTCTTTACAAATAGCACCGGTGCACCGCAGGGAGAAGTACTAGGCCTAATAAAGCCTTTCTCTAATAGGTTTCTCAACTGTTCCTTCAACTCCTTCAATTCTGCAGGAGCCATTCTATAAAGGGGAATGGATATAGGTTGGGCACCTGGCAATACATCTATACTGAAATCTATCTCCCGCTCCGGAGGAAGACCTGGGAGATCATTTGGGAATACATCCGGAAATTTACTAACTATCGAAATGGACTGAAGGGTCGGTACCTCGGCCTCCGTATCATGCACCCGAACTAAGTGATAAATACACCCATTTCGAACCATCTTTCTTGCCTTAAGGTATGAAATAAACTTACCTCTCGGCGATGCGGTATTCCCTCTATGCCGCTCCTCGATTCCCTGCGCAAATGCCTGAATACGAGCAATGTTCATGCTCGGCTGAAGCGCTGTTGTAATGCACCCATCAACAAGATAGTGGTCTAATCCCATCACGTAATGATGTACCATATCTGCCATGTCTGCTAACATAGTAGGTGCGTCGCAGGCGAGTCAAACTCGGACTATACTCTCTAACCGCCCTCCCATTCTGCCAGAATCAGAAACATGTCGACTCGCCCGCCTCATCTCTCGAGGCGTAGTGGACAAGAAATGCCTCAAAACTCATCCCATAATGCAGAGGAGCACCGCCCGGACAACTTCCCATTACTCAAACCGGGCTGATCGCTATATCGCGCAACCCAGATGAGGCCAATATAACGACTCAGCCTCGAGGCCCCGATCACCTCAACGTCCTCAGATTCGGCGGATGAACTCATGAGGATCATTCTCGGGCCTTGACCCATAAAACTCCGTGATCGCAACTCGTAAAGTCTTTAACCTCAAACCGCTCGCTCGTTAATCGGCGCTCGCTCGTAGCCGCCCGCTACTATCCTAGTCAATAGCTGGACTGACTCTCTAAAGTCTCCATCATGTTCCCCTGGCTGGGGAACTGAAGGCTGGTGTACTGGAGTCTCGGATACGTGTGATGTTTCCCTCTGAGAGGGAACTTCTGGAGGTGGTGACGAGGCAGAACTCGTCGTCGGGGCACACTCTCAAACGTATCGCGCGTGGGACACGCAACTCTGCATCGACCGTATTCCCATCGTAGATTTGCCCTTCTGGGCCACTGACACCTTCCTCGCAGGCATAGTTGTAAACATTGTAAACTATCAGAAAAATAATCATCCTAATAACACAGCGCTATAGCACGATCTAAGAGATGGAAGAATAAAAACAATCCAAAATGCCCTGCAGCCTCCTGTGTATAAGTTTGGTGCACAACATACCCATACACAAGACTCTACTAGACACGGTCTGTAGACATTCCGAGGACTAACCGTTCTGATACCACTTTTGTCACGACCCGACCCGACGGGCCGCGACTAAACGTCCTAATTGGACTTCATTACTGATTTGTCACTCTTAATCTATTTAATATCGTGATCTATAGAATTTTCGGCAGCACAACGCTGTTTTTACAACATATCCCCAAATAGGCAAGACGACAAGGCTGCCTTACACAACTAATCAACAAACAAAACAGGCTAGCCGACTAGGCTGCCACCAACAACATCATATACACAAAGGAATAGTCAAAATAGGCAAGCCGGTAAGGCTTCCACTACATAACAACAGGAATAATCGGGAACATCCCAACACAGAGTATAGCAACATCGCAACCCAAAACCAGGTGCAAACGTCCAACCCACAACTGTCTATAGACCTCTAAGAGTACAATACTGACATATGACGGGACATGACCCCGTCGTGCCCAAAATATGCATAAGTCTAAAAGATAAAGATCTGTACCAAAATAGCTGGCTCCGGAACAAAGGAGTTTTTCAACTGCTGTATAGAAGTCCTAAACTGGAGGGTCACTTATCTGAACACCTGAACCTGCGGGCATGAACGCAGCCCCCCGGGGAAAAGGGGTCAATACGATAGATGTACCAAACATGTGAAACTGAAAAATATTGTAACTGAAATCATAACAGTTCAACGTATAACAGTAGGCAAGTAAGAAATCAACTTAACTGTATAAATGTGCTTCATCAAATGAGAGTAATGAAAATCAGTTCTTACTTTTTCAAAATATGCAAGTCATGCCAAAATCATGATCTCCTTTCCTCAGGATGTACTAGCACGGGACTCGAACCTGTCTAGGTACATGTATATCATGTGACTCGAACCCGCATCATGGAGAGCTAATCCATGGAATAATTATAATCCGGGAATTTAACCCGCTTGGGACTCGAACCCAAGTAATATAATAGTAATAGCCGGGACTCAAACCCGTAACATACAATATAGTGTCGGCCCTCTATGTGAGAGACTCAGTGAATATGTAATAGGGCTTGTCACGAGTAGATATCATGAGCAACTATATGCAATTAGAAATCATCTTTGACTTTGATAATATCATCATAATAAGCTCTTTACTGAAAATCATAGGCACTTGTCATAACAATTTTCCTTCAAAACTAACTTGTAGAAAATCATGTACGTCCGCCGTACTTTTACTAAAATCATGTCAAATGGAAATTGTTTCACAAAATCATGCCAAAAGAAAGAAGAATAGTCTTACATACCTCTTATGCGCTCTAATCAACTAAATACTAAGATGTGCCTCGTCTAGTGCGTCAACCTATAATTATGATAGTATGTTTGGCAATTCTATGATGTCTAAAGTAAGTTATATTGAACATTGACTTCCAATTTCTATATAAATTTGGGCAACATTTCCTTTGTTTATGTGCGTATCCACAATTTACCAATAATCCAAATAAAACAACAATTCAAATCCAACCAATAATCTAATCAATAAGTCATTACTTAAGAGTATGACCACAATAGCCCATATCTTGGCACATACCAATATTATACAATCTTTCTTCTTACCTTTATGAGATTTAATCTCAACCACAATTAAGGTGATTAAACCACTTATTTATCATATCCCACCAACTCTTAATTCATAATAAAAATAGTCTATTTAAGGCAATCCATCAAGTCTAACAATTAGTAACAAGAGCTTAAGTCTTCTAGTTGCAACATATTACTTTACTATACTTTTAACCTCTTTTAAGATATGTATTGACGATTATCACAACGTATTTACAATTTCATAACTTATATTATAATCTAACAAGAACAACCTTTAAAGCGGGACAATCATGCCCAATAATTTCATAAAAGTTGGCCCTAACATGTTACAATTCTCTAATTCTTTTTCTTATTTCTTAATCCAACTTCTCTATCAACAATTCCATACCACAAATGCATCCTTAAACATTAAGCTTTCCTCCCAATTTCCAACATGCAATTATCGACCATAACCCAATACTTCAACTACAACAACATGCACTTCAATTGTAACTTAAGGGAAGAATTTTACCTCAATTAAATTACTAAAACAGTCCCGAAAATCTACTCACTGCTCCAGCGAAAAATGCCATTGTTTTGGTCATTTCTTGCCCAATTTCACCCTTTTTAATTCCAAATCAACATGCAACAATCTATGATGTTACTCCATCATTCCTACACGATTTTCATCCACAAATTTGTTCAAAAACCTAGCCAAAACCGAGACTAAGGGCTGTTGGCAGTGGCCCAATTTGGGCACTGTTTTACTTAAGGTTTTTTGCTTCAATTATATAGAATATTTAATCTAAGAGGAGGGAATAAAAGCTCAAATTTTTTTTGCTAAGAGGGAGGGGAGATTTCGACTAAGTGAGGGTGAAAGAGGAGATGAGAAAACTGATTTTTTTTTTTTGCTAAGTTGAAGAATGAAGGTGTTAGGGTGTTAGGGCTATTTTACACATTTCCAGATTTTTAAAATGCATTTTGGTCCCCCTTGTAATTACCATATGGTCCTCCAATTGTTAATTTAACTAATTTAAATCCCCCAAGTAATAAATCTTAAACCCACTTCTTTAAATCTTGATTCCGGTTTCCTTTTAATTCCCGGGAATTCCATAAAGTCTCGTAATATGTAATAATCTTCAACGAAAAATATAAATAACTTATCATATTAAATACTTATTGACGTGCTCGTAGCTTGTATAATTATATTTCATACCCCTCATCCGAATCTTAATCTTAATGACGTTCTTAATCCTTGTCTTGACTTACGAGGTGTAACATTCTTCCCCCTTAGAAACATTCATCCTCGAATGTTCATAACCAGTCTTATGTTCTAGTAATTTCGACAGAGCCTCCTTTATAATAGTGTCTATCCATCTATATCCAACAACTCAATAGATGCCACACGGGGCTACGAATAAACACATATATACGGTTCCCCAACATAATAATCAAATAAGGGAGTTAGATTGAATTACCTGGAGGTATAGAGAATAAGTGAGGATACTTCTTCTTCATTTCGTCCTCTGCCTCCCAAGTCATTTCCTCTCTATTGTTATTCCGCCATAACACCTTGACGGATACAACATTCTTAGTCCGTAGTCTCCTGACTTGGCGATCTAATATGGCCACGGGACTCTCCTCATAGGACAACCCCTCAGTCACCTGGACATCGTCCACTGGGAAGACTCTGGAAGGATCACCAATACACTTCCGTAGCATAGACACATGAAAAACGGGATGTATTGCTTCCAAGTCTGAGGGTAAGTCCAACTCATAGACGATCTGGCCTACCTTGCGAATGATCCGGTAAGGCCCAATATACCTCGGACTAAACTTTCCCCTCTTTTCAAATCTCATCACACCCTTCATGGGTGATACCTTCAAGAATACCCAGTCATCGGTTTGAAACTCTAAGCGCCGACACCGATTATCAGCATATGACTTTTGTCGACTCTGTGCCGCTAGTAATCTCTCCTGTATGAGTTTCACCTTGTCGACCGCTTGCTGAACTATTTCTGGACCAATCATCTGAGTCTCACCTACATCAAACCAACCAATGGGCGACCTGCACTTCCTCCCATACAAAGCCTCATACGGGGTCATCTGAATGCTAGAGTGGTAGCTGTTATTGTAAGCAGACTCAATGAGTGGCAAGTGATCCTCCTAACTACCTCTAAAATCAATAATACAAGCCCTCAACATATCCTCCCGTGTCTGTATGGTACGTTATGCCTGCCCATCCGTCTGAGGATGAAATGTTGTGCTGAGACTCACCTGCGTTCCCAACCCTTTCTGAAATGATCTCCAAAAGTTAGTCGTGAACTGGGCTCCTCGGTCAGATATGATAGATACGGGAACCCCATGTAGTCTCACTATCTCCATGATGTATAATCTAGCATAGTCCTCAACTGAATAAGTAATTTCGGACCGGAAGAAAATGGGATAATTTTGTCAGCCTGTCTACAATAACCCAGATGGAATCACACTTTCGCTGAGTACGAGGCAAACCTATAATAAAATCCATATTAATCACCTACTACTTCCAAGTCGGGATCTCTATCGCCTGCAGTAACCCACCAGGCTTCTGATGTTCGACCTTAACCTGCTGACAATTCGGAAACTGTGCAACAAATTCTGCTATGTCTCTCTTCATGCCATCCCACCAATACAAGCTTCTAAGGTCATGATACATTTTTGTCGACCCTGGATGAATAGAATAACAGACATTGTGTGCCTCACTCATAACCTGCTGCCGCAGTCCGACAACATCCGGTACACATATCCTACCCTCATACCGTAGCACACCATCGGAGGTTACCTCAAATAAAGTCTTCTCCTTTCGGAGAGTTGCATCTCTATACCGTATCAGAACAGGATCCTCATACTGGTATCTCTTCACCTCTTCTATGATAGAGGACTCAACAACTCCTCGAACAAGAATACCACCATCTCTAGAATCCGCCAACCGGACTCCAAGACTGGCTAGCCTGTGAATCTCTCGCACCATCTCTTTTTTGTCCGGCTGTACATCCGACAAACTACCCATAGATCTACGGCTAAGAGCATCTGTCACAACATTGGCCTTCCCTGGGTGGTACAAAATATCAACATCATAGTCCTTCAGCAACTCAAGCCACCGCCTCTGTCTCAGATTCAGCTCATTCTGCTTAAAGATGTATTGAAGACTCTTATAATCCGTGTAAATATCAACATGGACACCATACAAGTAATGTCTCCATATCTTCAAAGCATGAATCACTGCTGCTAGCTCTAAATCATGGGTGGGATAATTCTTTGCATGTTTTCTGAGCTGTCGGGAGGCATAAGCTATAACTCTGCCATGCTGCATCAACACACAACCTAACCCGACACCTGAAGCATCACAATAAATCACATACCCATCTTGCCCCTCCGGAAGAGTCAGAACTGGAGCCGTAGTCAACTTATCCTTTAATAATTGAAAATTGTGCTCACAAGCATCGGTCCACTGAAACTTAGATGCCTTCTAGGTTAGCCTAGTCAAAGGCGCTGAGACCGAAGCAAACTTCTCCACAAACCTCCTGTAATACCCTGCTAGTCCCAGAAAGCTGCGTACCTCAGTAGGTATAGTGGGTATGGGCCATGTCTTCACCGCCTCAATCTTCTTAGTATCCACCTGAATACCATCTGCCCCGATAATATGCCCCAAGAATGCCACTGAGGCCAACCAGAACTCACATTTCGAAAATTTGGCATACAACTGTCGATGCCGGAGGACTCCAAGTACTGTCTTCAAATGATCTGTGTGCTCTTGCTCTGAGCGAGAATACACCAGGATATCATCGATGAATACTATAACAAATGTATCCAAAAATGGTTTGAACACTCGGTTCATTAGGTCCATGAACACTGCTGGAGCATTAGTCAACCCAAATGACATCACCCTGAACTAATAATGCCCGTACCGGGTCCTGAACGCAGTCTTAGGAATATCTGCCTATCTAACCCGTACCTGATGATACCCGGATCGCAAATCTATCTTTGAGAAATACTTAGCACCGTGCAACTGATCGAACAAATCATCAATCCGGGGAATGGTGTACCTATTCTTGATGGTCACCATATTCAGTTGTCTATAGTCAATGCAAATCTGCAACGAACCATCCTTCTTCTTTACAAATAGCACCGGTGCACCCCAGAGAGATGTACTAGGCCTAATAAAGCCTTTCTCTAATCGGTATCTCAATTGTTCCTTCAACTCCTTCAATTCTGCAGGAGCCATTCTATAAGGGGGAATTGATATAGGTTGGGTACCTGGCAATACATCTATACTGAAATCTATCTCCCGCTCCGGACGAAGACCTGGGAGATCATTTGGGAATACATCCGGAAATTCACTAACTATCGGAACGGACAGAAGGGCCGGTACATCGGCCTCCATATCATGCACCCGAACTAAGTGATAAATACACCCCTTTCGAACCATCTTTCTTGCCTTGAGGTATGAAATAAACTTACCCCTCAGCGATGCGGTATTCCCTCTATGCCGCTTCTCGATTCCCAGCGCAAATGCCTGAATATGAGCAATATCCATGCTCGGCTGAAGCGCTGCTATCATGCACCCATCAACAAGATAGTGGTCTAATCCCATCACGTAACGATGTACCATATCTGCCATGTCTGCTACCATAGTAGGTGCGTACCGAGCCAAAGAGTCAAACTCTAGACTATACTCTCTAACCGTTCTCCCATTTTGTCGTAACTGCAGAAACATATCGACCCTGGCCCGTCTCATCTCCGGAGGCAGAAAGTGGCCAAGAAATGCCTCTGAAAACTCATCCCATAATGCAGGAGGAGCACCCTCGCACCTGGACAACTCCCATGACTCAAACCAGTTGACTGCTATATCGCGCAACCGGTATGAGGCCAATATAACTGACTCAGTCTCTGAGACCCTGATCACCCTAAACTTCCTCTGTATCTGGCGGATGAACTCATGAGGATCATCCTCGGGCCTTGACCCATAAAACTTCGGCGGACTTCAACTAAGAAAGTCTCTAACCCTCAAATTGTCTGCCCTGGGGTTAACTATTGGCTCCTGCATGTAAGTCTGTCCCGCTACTATCCTAGTCAATAGCTGGACTGTCTCTTTCAAGTCTCAATCCCGTGCCCCTGGCTGGGGAACTGAAGGCTCACGTACTGGAGTCTCGGATACGGGTGATGTTTCCCCCTGAGAGGGAACCTCTGGAGGTGGTGACGAGGCAGAACTCGTCGTCGGGGGCACACTCTCAGGCGTAGACCGCATGTCATGACCCGACTCGATGGGCCGCAACCCGACGCCCTAATTGGACGTCATGGTTAGTCACGTAATCAACTGACACTTAAGGGTAATAGAAAATTCGGCAGCACAACGCTGCATCTATAACATATACCCAAAATAAGCTAGCCGACAAGGCTTCCTTACACAACTAATCAACAATCACAACAGGCTAGCCGACTAGGTTGCCACCAAATAGCATCACATAAACAAAGGAACAATCAAAATAGGCAAGCCGGCAAGGCTGCCACTATATACGGGAACATCCCAAAATAAATGCAACAATACAGCTAGCTCAACCGCATAAACGTTCTACACAAGTTCAAAACACATCTATCACCCACAACTGTCTACAAACCTCTAAGAGAAGAATAACATAATATGACGAGACAGGGCCCCGTCGTGCCCCTAAATATACATAAGTCTAGAATAGCGAATCTGTACCAAAATGGATAACTCCGGACAGTGGAGCTCCCAAGAAAACAGCTGAGCAGGAATCCTAAGCCGGAGGATCGCCGAACTGAATATATGTACCAGCAGGCATGAACGCAGCCCCCTCGAGAAAAGGGGGATCAGTACGAAATAATGTACCGAGTATGAAAACATGAAATACTGAAAATGAAATCATAAATGTGTCATGTGAAATAAAGAGTCACATCAGAAATCCTGAATGCATACCCATAGAGTAATCATGTCCATATGTATGTATATAACATGTCTCGGCCCTCTAGTGATGGAATCGATGCAATTATCGATATAACATGTCTCAGCCCTGTAGTGAGGGACTCGATGGAATTATCAATATAACATGTCCCGGCCTAGTCTGAGACTCGGTGAAATCATATATGTATAACATGTCTCGGCCCTCTAGTAATGGACTCGATGGAATCATCATCATCATCTTATATGTACATATAACGTGTCCTGACCCTCTAGTGAGGGACTCAGTGAAATGAGTAATAACACTTGGCACGAGCAGAATATCATGAGCAACCATATATAAATTAAATTATCATTTGACTCTCAACGGAATAAGAAAAGGCATTATCATATTGTATATCATTTAAATCATCTTTTGGCAAATCAAGGCGCTTACCATATCATATATCATTTTAAAATATCTTTTGGAAAGCCGAGGCACTTATCGTATCATGAATCATTATTTTATTAAAACTAAACTTTGAACGAATCACGTACGTCCGCTGTACCTTCATTAAAATCATGCCAAGAGAAAAAAGAAAGATTTTCACAAAATCATGCTAAAGAAGGAAAAGATAGTCTCACATACCTCTTAGTCACGCAATCAATGCAATACTAGGATATGTCTTGTCTAGTATGTCAGTCTATAATAATAATAATACGACCATTAATTCTAGGGCTTCTAACGTAAGTTATATTGAATAACGGCTTCCTATTTCTATAAAAAAATTGGACAACATTTTCTTTGTTTATGTGCGTATCCACAATTAACCAACAGTTCAAATCAAACCAACCATCACAACCATTTCAATATGTAATCTAATTAGGCCTCATATACTGCATATACGCCATCATACAGTCTCTTTTCCCTTATTTATGAAAGGCAACAATTTCAACCATCAAAGTGACTATCACACATATTTACCATGTTCATTCAATCCTTAAAATGTTACAACAATGTCTGAGATTCCAAAACTCTTTTCTTAGTTCCTTAAATTCCAATTCATCTCGCGTCACCTTATATAACTAATTACAATACAAAGTACCAATGTTTCTTTCAATCTTAACATACAATTAACGACGATAATAATAATAACAATTAATCTTGCACCAAAACAGCCCGTAAAGGTCACACAATGTCCGAGAATTATCCATGAATTTTAGGCCATTAACATGCAACCATTTTAACTATTTTCTTAACTATTAAACCAACTTATCTTTCCAACAATCCCATATAACGAATCCATCTTTAATCTTCACAATTTCATCCATTTTTAATACGCAATTAGTGATGAAATTTACAACACAACACACGAATCCAACATATGCCCGAAATAACTCAATTCGGCTCACACCCAAAATTGACACATACATTGTCTAAATTCAAGATTTCTTCCTAACACAAGTCCATTACTTCAACTACAACAATATGCAACTTCAATTATAACATATAAAGAAGAATTTTCATGCCTTAATTTAATCCCCAAAACAGTCCCGATTTTTAGCCACTGTTTTGTCAGCTGAACTTGTAAAGTCCATAACTATCTGCTCCGGTGTCCTATCGACGAGCGGTATGTTACGTGGAAACTAGACTCGACGAACTTCATTTTAGGCTTTTGAAACACCCAAAAACTCCTAATATACTAGGAGATATACCCCTCCAAAGTTGACTAAAAATCTGTCAGCAACCAGCGATTTTCTGCCCATTTTTTTTGCCCCTCTTTTTGCCCAATTTTCACTTCTTCCACTCCAATTCAACATGAAATCATTCCATAATGTCAACCCATCACTTATACATGTTTTCCTTCCAAAAATCTTGTCCAAAACTTGAAGGAAAAATCCCTACAATTCTCGGCCAGAGAAGCCGAGAATACCCACTGTTTGGGTGATTAAAATTGCTCTAATTCTTGGCTGAAATGTGTTGGATAATTAGTCTAATAGGATGGAGTAAAAACTAAATTTTCTTGCTAGGGAAGGGGGGAGAAATCGTCCAAGGGGGGAGGAGAGGAGGAGAAAATAGGTTTTTGATTTAAGTGGAAGAATGAAATGTTTTAGGACTAAATTAAATATTTTCAGATTTTTAATAATACACCTTGGTCCCCCTTGCAATTACACTATGATCCTCCAATTATTAACTTAACTAAATTAATCCCCCAAGTAATAAATCCTTAAACCCACTTCTTTTATTTCTTAACTCTCGCGTCCTTTAATTTCCTAGAATTCCAATACGCCTCGTATTCTCGTCGTCGTAACTTATATACATTACTAATCTATAACGGAATATGTATATACATATACTACTATTATTAAAGAAATTTCCGACGTCACACTCGTCGTTGCCAAAATTATTCCGTATTAACATGTAAGAATATACTTAATTTCCAAAATTCGAATATTTATTCTTAATGACGTTCTTAATTATCGGCTTAAACTTACGAGATGTAACATTTTCCCCCCCTAGAAACATTCGTCCTCGAATGTTCATAACAAGTATTATGCTAGAAAAATTTCGGCTGAGCCTCCTTTATAATTATGTCTATCCACCCATATCCAGCAAACCAACAGATGTCTCACAGGGCCACAATATAACACACATGCAATCCACCAATTCAAAATAGTTAAGTAAGGAACCAAATTACATGTGAATATTCAACTGAATCTTATGTAATACCTTGAACAAAGTTAAATAGTCTCCATGCGGTGCTATATTCCTCTATTTTCGAATTTGCCACAACCTTTCAGCTGGTACTACCGCTTCAATTTGTAATGACATATAGTGTCCCAGCATATTTGTACTGCATGCTTAATATGACGACACTTCATGTGTATACCTGTTGTATTGTTAAAATAGCTCCATATAGATTTGACAACCCCCTTGTACGAAACAAGTGATCAATCATTCCTTGATGTAAGACATTATATCAGCAGCATCTTGATACTATATTAATTCCAATATTATGCAACACTTTATCCACTGGAATTTTAAATTTCCACATCGTCCATAGAAAGAAATATACCTTGAATGACACTCTTTTAACCCGCATTTACCTATATGCATCATAAGGATAGGATCTTTATCTCAACAAATCTCATGCACTTGACACAGTAAATATACTAGAACTTGTCATTATCCACCAAGAATTATCCACAGGATATATACCAAGTATGTAGTGACATGTGAGACAATGTCATCTGGCAGATACTGCCCTAGCCTTGACAAACCTCATCAATCCCCACGTAGCAGTTCTTTGACCTCTTCCACTCTTCCTTGAAAACTCTGATAGTATTACGTCGTGTAATGTTACCAATTTGGTACGATTATCAATTCAACCACTCTTTGTTTTCCCACCAAATTCCTTTTTTAATGTTATCCCTTACCTCAAGAATCATTTTCAAGACCTGAGAACCATCTTTCCATTGCACATATTGAGGGTAATGCTTCTTAGAGTACATGTTCCCTAAAACGTTAGCCCATAGAGAGTTGGTGGTTCTAAATCTCCATCATAGCTTTTCGCACAATGCCTTGATATATCAAAATAAAATCTGAACCACAATCCACTATTATCCTTAGGCAAGTACATTTTTAACCATGTAAATCAATGTTTAGCCTTAACATCATCCTTACTATACACCAGAAGAACATCACCAACATTTGACGTATCTCCCTGATCACACATTTGCAATTCACCAGTTTATAACCAAATAAAGAATTGAATTGAATTATCTGGAGGTACAGGGAACAAGTGAGTATAACACAGGCCCTCAACATATCCTGTAGTGTCTGAATAGTACGTTTAGGATGGAATGTTGTGCTAGGACTCACCTGCGTCCCTAATTCCTCCTGGAACGATCTCTAAAAGTTTTCTTACTCCATAATAATAGGGCAGTCTTGACATTCTTCAGTTTCGATCTAAAAGAAACGAAATCATCGTAATCAACATCAGTGTGCCAATTTTGATTTAGCGCCTAAAAGAATGCTTCATATTCTGTCCAAAACTTGAGGAATCTAAATGATTTACTCACATGCATAGATTGATCACCATAAGTTAACAACTAAGGGGCATGGTATAAACTGGTTCTTATTACTTATTCCACTTCTAGTTGTCCAAGCCAATCTAAAATAAATGTTTGTCATCATTCTATCGATCCTCTTAAAAATGCAGTCATTATTAGCTCTTTCATTCCACCATTTAACAAGACTCTCTTTAAATCCAATTTCAAACATTTCACATGAATTAGTACAAAATGCAAAAATCCCCACGCTCTGCAGGATATATATGAATATCGCCTATTGTCTCCCTTCCATTTATAATAACATTGAAATCCCCACTAACTAGCCAAGTATCCCTCATATCGTCGATAATATAGTATAAACTATCCTAGAGACAACCTTCTCAATGCATCACTCTTTGCATATACCATAGTATATCTACCTAGTTCATGTAACTCCTTCACCCTTGAGTCCTTAAGTTTTCCATGTTGATTACCCCTTATATTATCTTTGGTTAAGTTTTTCTGCTGATCAATATTTAGGATAGACATATCCGCTCCTCATTAACTTTTGCTGTTACAAAAGCTCCTTCAACCTGTTCTTTAGTAGTAAGAGTTACTTTTGATTCTTCCATCAATTGTGGGTCCTTGATGAGTTGTTTTACTTCTACCACCTTACCATTGGCGTCTTCCTTATTCTATTTTATTACCATTTTCTTCCCAGTATCTCTTTGTTCCTCCTTATTCTCATTATTACCGTTTGTCTCCTCAAGTGGCATTTGTTCTATCCTCTTGTTGGACTTACTGACTCAGTTGTATCTTTGGCTGCGTCAACATTTGTCACTTTGGCTACATCACACTGAATATCTATTACCACTTCGTTGAATTCATCTATATCTTTGTACATCTCTTATCTGTTTTCCATCCTTCTATTATGGTATGTAGAAATTCAGGATTCAACCTTCACCTATTAAAGTATCTGAATTTATACTGAGCCTTTATGCATACTTCTCACCTAATTAACCCAAGAGAATGTTCATATAGGCCTGGTTTCATGAAAGACACCTTAGAAGCATGTAGGTTATCATCTCATTCTTGATTAGTAAGTGTTGCTATACACCCTGCATGCCACTCATTTCACCATAATCTGCTACATACTGCTTAAAATCCCTTATCTCAGTCTTAGCGACATGACACTTCACTCTTTCAATATCTAACCACAATTTTCTTTTAAGAGCCACATCATTAACCGCATACACCAAGGTCACATGAAAACTTCTCTTTGTACCCTTATGTGTTACCCCACAGTTTATCAATTATTCTGTACAACTTAATATCTACTTCATAGAGATAAGGCTTCCACAATAACCATATCCCTCCATTTGGATGCTCGGTAAGATTAGTACTTAGAAGATCACTCACTACACAAATTAAGCGATGTATTATGAGCTTCTTCCCTTTTTAACCTTTGGTTCCAAGAGACCAAATAGCCTCATCTTAGCATTCTGCGTGAACTAATGCATTGAAACTGTGCACAAATACATACCTCGGTTACTAATCCTTCAAATAACTAACTAAAAATATGAACTCCAGAGGTTACAACATTTAAAATGCTTGATACAACTATACACTAATAAGATGCTCATCATTCCTAAGTTCTAAGTCATTCGCGAAAGAAACTCAATTAATCCCTATGTCCAATACTTCCCAACATTCAGTCCAAAGTAAGAAAAATGCTTTCATTTTTTTTATATCAATCTTATTATTCCAGAAGTAATACCCCTATATTATTCTTACATGGGAACAATGTTCTTTTATAGTTTCCTACCTGCACATAGTCCAGCAACATGGTATACCATAAAATCGTCTCAGATCTTAACAATTAGAGCTCAACATTTAATTAAAGGTATGAAGGAGAAAATAGTAGGTAATCTTCATTTTCTATCTTTGAAAGGAAAAGTTCAATCTCTGTAACTATAGAGCAGATAACATAGCATAATGGAGTACCAATTCGTAAGATAGAGGCTACTGCAATTTATTTCACAAGTCAACACCTCATTCATGGTCTGAAAGGGATCTCTTCACTATTCGTAATTATAAACAACTTCATTTCTTATGTGTCGTACTTTTCATAATTCCAACATATTCTAGTATACATACGTAACCTCGGGCATTGCGCCTGGTTCCAATCCCTGATGATACCATCCCCTTAAGTGATGAATTGTTAACTTATTCTCTTATTTGGTACGTAAGAGATTCTGAAGAGTTACCTTACTTGACGTTGACCTAGTATCTCCAAACCTGGTCATCATACTTCTATTCAAATTCTTTCACTTCCCTTATGGCTTGACACACCAAGTCAAGTCCAAATAACTCTGATTTTCCCTTCCGAGCCACTGTCGCTGTCTTTCGATACATAGCTGCAACCATAATAATTATTAGGAAGGGGGGAATTATCCTAACGACATAGCTCTATTGCACGATCTACGAGATGAAAGAGTAGAAATCAATCATAAATGTCCCGCAGTCTCCTGCGTATAAGTATGGTGCACAACATACACATACACAAGACTCTACTAGACACGGTCTGTAGACATTCCGAGGACTAACGACTCTGATACCACTTTTGTCATGAGAAACCATATATAACTTAAATTATCATTTGACTCTCAATGGAATAAGAAAAGACATTATCATATCGTATATCATTTAAATCATCTTTTGGCAAATCAAGGCGCTTACCATATCATATATCATTTTAAAACATCTTTTGGAAAGCCGAGACACTTATCGTATCATGAATCATTATTTTATTAAAACTAGACTTTGAAGGAATCACGTACGTCCGCCGTACCTTCATTAAAATCATGCCAAGAGAAAAAAGAAAGATTTTCACAAAATCATGTCAAAGAAGGAAAAGATAGTCTCACATACCTCTTAGTCACGCAATCAATGCAATACTAGAATACGTCTTGTCTAATA
Organism: Przewalskia tangutica; assembly: GCA_029844215.1. Taxonomy (NCBI): domain Eukaryota; kingdom Viridiplantae; phylum Streptophyta; class Magnoliopsida; order Solanales; family Solanaceae; genus Przewalskia; species Przewalskia tangutica. The sequence goes on from CM056732.1 coordinate 3,918,440, forward strand.
TGTCAGCCTATAATAATAATAATACGACCATTAATTCTAGGGCTTCTAACGTAAGTTATATTGAATAACGACTTCCTATTTCTATAAAAAAATTGGACATCATTTTCTTTGTTTATGTGCGTATCCACAATTAACTAACAGTTCAAATCAAACCAACCATCACAACCATTTCAATATGTAATCTAATTAGGCCTCATATACTGCATATACGTCATCATACAGTCTCTTTTCCCTTATTTATGAAATGAAGCAATTTCAACCATCAAAGTGACTATCACACCTATTTACCATGTTCATTCAATCCTTAAAATGTTACAACAATGTCTGAGATTCCAAAACTCTTTTCTTAGTACCTTAAATTCCAATTCATCTCGCGTCACCTCATATAACTAATTACAATACAAAGTACCAATGTTTCTTTCAATCTTAACATACAATTAACGACGATAATAATAATAATAACAATTAATCTTGCACCAAAACATCCCGTAAAGGTCACACAATGTCCGAGCATTATCCATGAATTTTAGGCCATTAACATGCAACCATTTTAACTCTTTTCTTAACTATTAAACCAACTTATCTTTTCAACAATCCCATATAACGAATCCATCTTTAATCTTCACAATTTCATCCATTTTTAATACACAATTAGTGATGAAATTTACAACACAACACACGAATCCAACATATGCCCGAAACAGCTCAATTCGGCTCACACCCAAAGTTGACACATACATTGTCTAAATTCAAGATTTCTTCCTAATACAAGTCCATTACTTCAACTACAACAATATGCAACTTCAATTATAACATAGAAAGAAGAATTTTCATACCTTAATTTAATCCCCAAAACAGTCCCGATTTTTAGCCACTGCTTTGTCAGCTGAACTTGTAACGTCCATAACTATCTGCTCCGGTGTCCTATCGACGAGCGGTTTGTTGCGTGGAAACTAGACTCGACGAACTTCATTTTAGGCTTTTGAAACACCCAAAAACTCGTAATATACTAGGAGATATACCCCTCCAAAGTTGACTAAAAATCTGTCAGCAACCAGCGATTTTCTGCCCATCCGAATCTTAATCTTAATGACATTCTTAATCCTTGTATTGACTTACGAGGTGTAACAGCAGGCTCGTTAAGAAAAGAGTAATCTGGTTTTTGAAACTGTTTAAGATTCGAAAACGGGAATGTGGTCTCGTCGAATGTGACGTGACGATAGATGTGGATCTGACGAGTGGACAAGTCATAATATAGATAGCCCCTATGGTTCGGCGGGAAGCCTATGTAGAAACACGGAGTGGACCGGGGGGTTAGTTTGTGCGGGGTAGTAGAGGCAAGGTTAGGATAGCATAGACAACCGAATATCCGGAGATGATCATAAGAAGAGACTCTATGATAAAGGATTTCAGTAGGGGTCATATTGTGAAGGGTGCTAGTTGGGAGAATATTGAGAACGTATTCTGACATTTTAGCAGCATAGACCCAGAAGAACGGAAGTAGGGAGACATGAATCAATAGAGTGCGAATCATATTGTTAATGGTACGAACGATTCTTTTAGCTTTACCATTTTGTGGGGAGGTGTGGGGGCAGGAGAAGCGAAATACCATGCCATTATTGGTACAAAAATGGTGAAACATAGAGTTATTGAATTCACGACCATTATCACACTGAAAAGATTTTATACCTTTTTCAAACTGTGTTTGAATGAATGTTCGAAACTCAAGAAATTTGGCAAACACTTCTGATTTAAATTTGAGAGGATACAACCAAACAAAGTGAGAAAAATCATCTAGTAAGATAAAATAGTATTTATGACCGAGAGAACTAGCAACAGGTGATGTCCATAGATCGATATGTATAATATCAAAAGGTGCAAAAGTGACGCTAGTAGATGATTTAAATGGAAGACGAGTATGTTTGCCTAAAGAACAAGAAACACAGTTTTGGGCAAGCTTTCCATTACAAGTAATGAAATTATTACCTCTAAGAAAATGGAAAACTGGGGCTCCTGGATGACCAAGCCTATTATTCCATGTTGAAGAAGAAATGGCCGCTAAAGAGACGAGAGAGCTAGATCTGGCAGCGGAGGAGGGAGTGAATGGATATAGATCCCCCGTGCTATTGCATCTCGTAAGAGGTGTCCCCGTATGAAGATCCTTCACAGTGAAACCAAAAGGGTCAAAATCAACATAGACAGAGTTATTACGAGTGAATTTGCGGATAGAGATTAGATTCTTAATCATATGTGGGGCATATCGGGTATTTTGAAGGGGGAATGTATTATAAAGTGGTGTATATGATGTATCATATCCCTTTACTGAAATGCGGTGACCACTACCAACTGTCATAAATTGAGGATGCTTTAGACCAAACAGTTTGAGAATATTACCTGCATCGCGAAAGTGAGAAGTGACTCGAGTCCATGTACGCATTATCGCTATCGAACTGGTCGTGCATGAAGTGGGATTGACGCGGTATCGAATACGCAGCGGCTGAGCAGGCCCAACCCGTGCGGAGTATCGTTGGGCGGGTCACGGTGCCGAATCGCGCGCGCCGCGACGCCGTAGGATACCGCCGGGCGCCACGGCTCGAGCCGATTCAATGGACCATTGTTGTTGTTGCTGATTTTGCTGCCCGCGACCCCTGCCATGACCACGACCTCTCGCGCGCTCGCCACCTCGCCATCGCGCCCTCGTCCTGCTGCGGTTGAGAGTTTTCTGGCGGCATTGGATTGTGAGGGTGCGTTTCGACAGCTAACATCTTCTGATTGTGCTCATCCTGCTTAGCACGTCGAGTCTCTTCGAGCAACAACTGCGAGCGAGCTCTGTTAAAACTGGGAAACGAATCTGCCTGTTGAATTATGACGGCTAACGTATCATAGTCTCCTTTAGAAAGACATGCAATCAATTGCAACACCATCTTAGTGTCCGAGACATGCGTGTCGATGTTGGAGAGTTGATCCGCTAAGAGTTTCAACTGTCTGTAGTACTCAGTCATGTTGGAGAAATTTTTAAGGCGTGTATTGTTAAACTGTTCCTCCAAATACACCACACGAGTGTGCTTGTTATCTTGAAAGATTTCCTCCAAGCGGTTCCATAAATCGCGGTTGGCGCGATTTCATGATAGTAAGAAGATCCCGAGAAATACTACCATAAATCCATTGTCGCGCCTGTGACGCCGCCAAGCAGACTCATCAACCTCCGGCGGCGCGAATAGTGTCATCAATATGATCAAGCACGTTATAGACACGCGTGATTACGAAACAGCTTCAACCTGGGGAATATCGATCGCTTTTCTTGATCGTTAAGAATGAATAGAGTTCTTGATGTTTGTAACGATTAGTGCGGATGAAAGAGGATGACAACGTGGTGGTGAGATTTGTGAGCGGAAGTGTCGGTATTGAAAGAATCTCGCGTATCCATTTAGAGAAAAGAAAAAGAAGAAGCACAAAAACCGGAAATTTGACGGCGGTCACAGTGAGGCCGACGGCGAGAAGAGAGGAGATTTATAGGGTTTTGTGTGGTAGGCTCTTGATACCATGTAAGATGATATTAATCTTCCTTTAGGAGTCTTCTCATTAATATCAAAGTATATATATAGTACAATATTCATCTCTTATACAATAGGAATCCTAAGCCTATACAAAAGAAGAATCATAGTCTTACCATAATTATATTTACACAATATATGGAAATATTCTAATTATGAGTAAAAATACAATTGTTTCTATAATATACATGTTTACAATACATAGTCGCGGTGACAAAATTAGACCATAAAAACATGACTTGTCTAATCCATTCAAATTTGCACGGATCATTGATTCACTAATTTATTAACTCAACACATTTTAATCTGCTCATATTTAGATTAACCCGCTCATTTAACACTAGTGATACATATAACAATGAATTTCACATCTCGGCAGAAGCATCTCAACTAGTAGTAGTTAATTCCCAATAAACCCAAAAACATACTATATGACTAATAAGTCAACGAAGGAAGCTTCAGTCTTTCCTCAAACTTACAATAGTCTATAAAAGTACCCTCAAAACTCAAATTACACAAAACGTTGTCGTTTAAAGTGGCCGAACGTGAGTTACACGGCCACCACTAGGGTCCACTCCGCCCAAAGTCCTTCAATCAAAGCAGTAATAAAAAGGGATTGGGAATACCACCATTATAAAATGCAGCACAGATAGAGAGAAACAAGTAAAGCAGAAGAAAAAAATAAAAATAAAGTAAATGATGAACACATTGAAGAAGCTTGGTTATGGAATTTTCTAGGGTTTTGAAGTTTCAGCAAAACCCTAATTTTAGTCTAATAGCTTAATTTAGTAATTTGGGGGGTCCAAGATTCACTGAGATAGACTACACTTGAAGATTTGAACCTCAATAGACATGGATAGATCAAGATCTAAGAGATACTATTACGACCAAGATTACGATTCCGACAACTTACCTAGGACTAAACAGAGATACAACAACAACCCTCATGGTAATTACCATTACGCCCCTACCCATAACCGCCGACCAGTTTCTGGTGGTGGTGGTGGTGGCGGCCGGAAAATGCAAGACCCTTCACTCATGGTTACTACTACTTATCGGATTTTATGTCATGATGTTAAGGCGGGTGGTGTTATTGGGAAATCAGGGAGTATTATTAAGGCGATTAGGCAACATACCGGGGCATGGGTGAATGTACATGAATTGATTCCAGGTGATGATGAAAGGATCATTGAGATTTCGGATACGAGGAGGCGGGATCCGGATGGTAGAATGCCTGTGTTTTCGCCAGCTCAGGAGGCGTTGTTGTTGATACATGAGAGGATTTTGGATAGTGATGCTGGTGGAGGAGGGTATAATGGGAGTGGTGGGGTTGAAGTAGAAGAGGAGTTTAGGATGAGGGGTGTTAGTGGGAATAATCGCGCTGTGACGAGGTTGGTGGTGACGAGAATGCATGTGGGATGTTTGTTAGGGAAAGGAGGGAAAATTATTGAGCAAATGAAGATGGAGACTAAGACACATATTAGGATTTTGCCTAGAGATCAAACTTTGCCGCGTTGCGTTTCAATGTCGGAGGAGATTGTTCAGGTTAACATCTTATTCTCTTTGTTAACGTTGCAAGCTAAAAGATTGCAATAATTTGAATTGGACTTCAAGCCAGTGAAAACCGTGACCTTATACCGTGACTTTATACATCCTTGTTGATAAAGTGACCCGAAACCATACCATTAGTTGAAGCACATATATCATTGCTGAAAGAAAGAAACTAATGACAAAGACAACTTTAAACAATTTCTCTACCATTAGGAACTAAGAGTCATATGATAATGCATAAGAAGTTGAAGAGGAACATGTATCTTAAGTAGAAAAGAACACTTTTTTATTTGACAATTAGACTGATGATACCTGAGTTCATATGAGATACAAGAACGAAGGGTATCTGAATTGAAATGGCTTAAATAATAAATGCCTAATTTTTAAAGCTGCTATTTTTAGCACCGATAACTGTTTTCCTGAGTTTGCTAAATATCGGGGCGAGGTATATTACATGTGATAACCCAAATTGTTTTCTGCTATATGCTGAGTAGTGCATGATGCATCTACATATAGCAACGACTACTACTATGCTTCAATTCCAAGCAAGTTGGTCTCGGCCATATGAATCCTCATTGTCCATGTCACTCCATTTAAGCTCATCCAAGTCAAATGTTGCTTTGTAGTGTATCTCCCTTCTCTATGTTCAGTTTCTCTGTCAAGAAATGTGAATAACATTTCATTATCCCCTTTTGGTAAAAAGTTAGTCTCGTACATGATAGTTATGGACCAGTTGATTCGTGGGAAGCTTAATAATTTGTGGTTCTTTTTTTATCAGTAATTTAGATGGCAATATTTCCGCTGTGTGATTAATGATTTGTGATTTTTAGGTAGGCACATTTAGTCCTCCAGAAATCCAAACTTCGCTCCTCCTTTTTTCTGTCGCTGATTCTCTTGCGACTGATTGTGCTTCTTTTGAAGATCCAGTCTTCTTTCTCTCTCTCTCTTTGTCTCTCTCTTTCCTTGTCTCCGGTCTTTCTCTGGTTTGTTCTTTTGTTTCGGAGGGGAGTGGAGGGATGGAGATACTTATTTTTAAGATACATTAAAGCAGCATCTGTAGCATATGTAGCATTATATAACACATGATAATTTCTGAGACTTTGGCCTTGGTTATGTCATTACTGGAACCTGCATCCAGAAAGCGGCTCTCTTTTTCTGAGATGATAAGTTGATTTCTTCTTTATAAAACGTGATGATGACATAGGGATAGCAACACGCTGATGATAGAATCAGCAGGGGCGCATATACTCAATTCGGAAGCAGACATTGCCGTAGCGTTAGTTGCATTTTACTTCTCTTGTTTATTACACACACAGGGATCCTATAGTTGGTGACTGCCGTATATTAACATACCATATATCATAGTTGACACAATTCAACATACTATCAAGATGCCTGATTTCTCTTTTCCCTACTCCTGTATGCGTATGGGCTTTGCCCTTTGAGAGTGCCTTGAATGGGTATTTCAAATGAAGTATTTGATCTCCGGATTTACCTGTTGGTCGGAGGTCAATATGCATGTCAAAATGAGCTTTCATTTTAATGGTTCAGCTGAGAGATTCACAAGAAGTCATTTAAATTTGAATCATCATTAACAAATTTCGCTCTAAAAGCAATTAGAGAAAATTAACTGTTGATTTCCTTAAGGAACTTGTATGTCCTGGTGATCATGCAGATATCTGCTGAAACTCTTGGGCCATCTTTTAAGCACAGCACTTTCTGTTTTGATGTCTAAACATCTCTATGTTGGACCATATACTACTCAATTTTCCTTCTGTATCCAAAAAAATATTTGCATATTGCACCATATTATTTTCCCCTTGAAGTCCAGGTGATGATTTTGAAAAAAATTCAAAGAAACATGGAAATTGCTACAGCCATCTCTATGTTGGACCATATACTGCTCAATTTTCATTCTGTATCTATCAAAATATTTGTATATTGCACCATATTGTTTTTCCTCTTGACGTCCAGGTGATGATTTTGAAAAACATTCAAAGAAACATGGAAATTGATACATTTATGCAGTTTGTTGCCTTCATTTGAATGTCTAAAAAGGATATTGGACTTGCGATTATTTCGCTTTTCCTTATAGTTGCTCTGATATATTGCTGACATTAAGGTAGTTCCCAGACAATGCTCTTAATTTTTTTTGTGATGTATTACACAGGAGATTTCTAATTAAAGAATGTTAAAATACTGCTGCTATTGATTTATAAGCTAATTTTCTTGTGTCTGATAATTCTGAGCTTTTCTGAATCATATAAATCATGATATTTAGGTGTAAGGTTTTCCGGACTTGCCTGTGGTGGATTGTATTGGATAATTAATTCCTGCTTGAAAAGCGATCATTAGTAGCTCAGCGTTATGTGTTATGTCTGAGACTTGTTTGCTTGCAGGTTGTTGGGGAAATGAATGCTGTGAAAAAGGCCGTAGAAATTATTTCCTCACGCTTGAGGGAGAGCCAGCATCGTGATCGTGGTCAGTTTCCTGGTCGGCTACATTCTCCTGAGCAGTTTCCCGCTCCAGATGACGAATTTATTCCCCACATGAACAGTACAAATCGCAGGACGTCTGAAAATGGGTCTACTTTTGGATCAAGGATGCCTGCTGGTATGAGCAGTGGTAGAAGCAACAATTATTCCCCATCCTCGTCTGGATATGCCAATGAATCTGGAATCGCTCCCGGCAATGATAATGGGCAGGTCATGTACGTTGAAGATCTTGTGTTCCGAATTCTATGTCCAGTTGACAAGGTTGATACTGTTGCCGGGGAATCAGATGGAATTATAGAGTTGCTTCAGAATGAGATTGGTGTGGATGTCAAGATTTTGAATCCCGTTGCCAGCTCAGACGAACAGGTCATAATCATTTCATCTGATGAGGTACTCCCTCTCCTCTTTCTTGTTTGGGTCTCAGTAAGTTATTGTCATTTTTTACTATATGAAAGTTTTAATTTTAGTTTGATGTTTGCTAGAGTATGATTCCATTAGTTTTGTTCTCCTTAGCTTAATTTCTGAAATTTGTTAAACTGTATCAAGCATAGACATCATAAAATGATCTTTCTAGAAAGGTGGTTAGAAGTTTTCTGAAAGATATTTGGTTTACATTTGTCTTTTAGGGTCCAGATGATGATCTGTTTCCTGCTCAGGAAGCTCTTTTGCATATTCAAACCCGGATTGTTGATCTTGTTCCGGAGAAGGAAAATGTTATTACAACTCGTTTAGTTGTGCAAACAGATGACATTGAATGTTTGGGAGGAAGAGATGGACCATTATCTGACATGCAGAAAATAACTGGTGCTACTGTCAAGATTCTACCAAAGGAAGAACTTCCACCATGTGTGTCAGGGACTGATGAAATTATACAGGTCTGTCAATTTTCTGTTAAGCTTCTAATATGATGATACCAATGTAGCTAATTGATTCTCATGTTCTTTAGTTGATATGTGCACCAGAGGTGGTGCATATTTGAGCAGTGCATTGCTTTTGCAAGATACACAGATTGTGCAACAAAGGGAATCTTGTATCTGCAATTTTATCAGCTGCTACTAATTTTCCAAAATATCTCTGTCTTAGTATAAATTCCTGGTTGCGTAGAAGAGTGTTTAAGAGAATTCAAATTATTGGTTAGAGCAGTACTGGGACCCAGTTGTTGGGCTCATTGTTTTTTTCTGAACATGCTATGTAATTCTTCAAATCTCCAGATTGTTGGAGAGATCAAAGCAGCTAGAGAAGCTCTTGTTGAAGTGACGTCGAGGCTCCGGAGTTATACTTACCGGGAGTTCTTTCAAAAGGATATACCTTCACCAGCAATACCTGCCTCAAGCCTAGCTATGAGTACTATTGAAGCAGACAAAAATTCTTCCAAGAACACGTCTCCATCTCAACAAAACTACAGTGGGAATGATGTTCCAACTTTAATCTATCAAAATGCACCAGCTAAATCAATTGCACAGCCAGTAAAAGTGAGTTAATCTCTATTCCTGCTTGTTTCCAGATGAATCTAATTTTTTCTTATTCCCAGCCTTTGCTGTTATATCCTAATAAGCTGGATAATTAGCTTGCCAAATAACCATATTTGTCTCAAAGAAATTTCAAGTAGCAGGATAGCCTGGATTCATACCCCCCCTGCTGTATTCCCTAAAATCTTGTTTCTTTTGTAGGAAACTGGGGCATCTGCCAGTGAAACAGCCAAGCAAAACGAAAGTGAGCGTCGTGAAGATATTCCAAGCGGATTGAATAGGTAACAGTTCTCTTTTTTACGTTAAACCATGGTAGTTTGCTGTCTTTGAACCTAAATTTGTCTTTTGCAGAATGCATGTAACATTGGTCACTAGAAGTATATTGGAAGTTGTCATACCTCCACATGCAGCGCCCAAACTAATAACAAAATCAAGAAATAAGCTTGCTCAGATTAGTGAGGTCAGTTTGGCTTGTTTAGCGCATATTTCAGAATCAAATTTGGCTAAAGCAAGTATCACACTTATATTATTTTATTGCTGACAGTTGTCAGGAGCAAATGTTAAATTGATTGAGGATAGACCCGAGTTAACAGAGAAGATCATACAAATATCAGGCACTCCGGAACAAGCAGAGAGAGCTCAAAGCCTGCTTCAAGGGTTTATTTTAAGCAGTAAGTATCTTTATTTTTTATTCAGCTCGACCCTGAAATTGGGAATTAGAGAGAGAACAAAAAAGAGTGTGCTAGTACAAACCAACAATTAAAAAAAAGTGAATAGCATGGCAATGCCTTACGTAATCTAGTACTTTGCTTTATTATTCAGCCCTAGAAGATGAAATGCCCTGACAAGTTTGTGTGGCAAGAAATGCTCTAAGCCTGGAGGTGCCGTGCAATTTTTCCTCTGTAGGCTTTCTTCCCTGAAATTGTCCGTTATAGTAGGGTATCCTTGGCTAGCGCAAGGCACTGGCAAGTAAGAATGTACAATACAAAAGCTCGGTGCTAATGTAATTTGTAATGATTAATCCCTCAAATTGTTGTGTTGTATTTTGGAATGTACTATCAACACTCCTGCACTGTACAGGAATGTAGTTAAGCGTTTTGTGCAAACTCAGGCTGGTGCTTATTTTTCCGCAAGAAGGGAATGCCTTTTTTTGGTTCCTCTTTTCTCTTTATTTTGTACCTGTAGATGAGTATATGATGCGCAGGAGGCGGGGGATAAAAAACAACCTTTACGGTGACATCCCTGTTCTATGTATAGTCGATACAATGATTTATGAGCTTCAAACTTGCAAAATTTGTTCTGTGGGAGTGGCTGTTTTGGTCAGAATTGCTAAACTCTGCCTCCCTATCTGACCAGTCTTATGCCACTTGACACTATCTTCTCGATCCGTCCCACCTAAGAATTTCTGCATCTGTAGTATGCCACTATGCCAGTCTGTAATGACTGAATAATGCATTCGTTTTGAATGTGCAAAATAACATGTCATGTTTGAGTTGATGGCTGAGGTACATGGAACTTAGCAGCTGGGGGAAAATGCGTGTTTGGTATGACGTGAGTTATCTTTCATTGAAAAAATGTTTTCATTGGCTTCTGTCATACCGAACATTTTCGTCTAGAAGAGGCTGCGCGCAAGTCAAGTGAATCGGACAGATTTTATTTGACATGATACTTCTCTCTCTCTCTCTTAAGATATATTGAAGATTTCTTAGCACATTTATCCGTTTGATACAACTTATTAAAAAGAGCTTATAGGAGTAGAACTTTTATCAAAAAGTTATTAGGTGTTTGGTTTGCCAATAAAAAAACACTTCTGTACAAAAAACCAAAATTTTAAGTCATTTTACCTCTACTTCAAAAAGCCAAAATTTTGGACTTTTGAAATAAGTGTTTATTTTAAAATAAGTTTTACTCCTATTTTAAAATAAGCTCAACCAAACACCTCTCAATATTTTAATAAGTGCTTATTTTTAAAAATAATCACTTATGAACTTAAAATAAGCTTAACCAAACACACTTAGCAGAGTGCTCTGAATCTCTATTCATAGAATACCTTATACAGAAGCAAATTTTGATATGCTTCATTATGCAAAGGAGTAAGTATCAATTTATTTCTTTAATACATATTCCCTCCGTTCGCGAATAAGTTGTTGTTTAGGTTTTTTAATTTTTTTCAAAATAAATGATTCTTTAGAGTTTCAAGAATATTTTGGACATGTTCTTCCAAAATTGTACTTGTTTAAATAATCAACATTTATTAACTACATTTTCTTTTTCTAGGCATTGATTAGGGGTAAATTAGTAAAAACACTCCTAATTTTCTGGGAGTAGACATTTTCTTAGGGATGTGCACAAGATCTTGTAGAAGTTACTAAGTGTTTATTATGCTTCTTTATTGTAGCCTAACGATTACAATTGAATATACGCAATTACGTAGCAGCTCGGTGCCTGAAGCTGAATCAATTATGGGCTATAATGTGATATGCCTAAAATGTGAGCCTTAATTATATATGGGGACTCATTTTGATTGGCATAAAGGAGGATGTCAAATGGGCGGGTTGGCTGAAATTGGACAAGTTAAAATGGGTTGAAATTGGGCAAGTCAAGGTTCTCGTCATATCCTAATTAGATTTTTGAATCAACTAAAAAGAAAGTTTATATCTCAAACGATTTTCAATTTAATGGATTTTTTTTGGATCAACTTCAAATTTTTAGTCCAAACATTCTTGCCTCTTCTCTCGTATGGAATGAGGTCGAACTTTTAGTTTCTTCTAGGTGTTGCTTCAATCTGTTAAAATTTCATAATTAATAAGGGGACTCCTTGACCACTTAAAGAGAGTTCAAAGTGCATGAAAATACTTATGAAAAACTTAAGGTTTTATAACCCAACCTAAAAGAAATTCAAGTGCACTAAGGTTTCCAAATGTGAAAATTTTAGTGTATTCTTCTTTATAAATATGCCAAATTATATAGTTTGGAAAAGATTTAAAACACAAAATTTAGAATAATTAAGTATTTCGTTCAGTATAACGTTGGATAATGGAAAGAAGATAGAATTGATCGGGTAAAATATTTTTAAATAACTCACCAGATAAATCCCACAAGAGAAAGAGCATCATTTTTTAAAAGTAATATAGAGAATCATATATCCAAAAAAAATTCTTCTTAGAATTTGCATCTTATTTAAAACTAAAATAGTAGTCAATGCAATTTAATGTTACAATTTCTTTCTCGAATTTTGTTACGGTGTGCATAGTAATTGAGAATAAACGGGAAGACAACACAAACTACCAGAAAGATGATATAGTCTAGATATTATTTCAATTTATACAAGGTAAATTTTAGTTGATAATAAAGTCCAAAATAATAGGATTGATAAGAATCTTTTATTAGATGCATAGTGTAGAATAAATCAGATCAAAGAGTAGGGGCAAAATTGTAATTTCCTACTTATTCAGATTTATGGTTAAGTTAGTTAATTAACCACTTAGTTAGTAGGTTGATAGAATAAGTCATCTAAGTTGTGATCTAAATTCTAACTATATATATCACCTTGTAAATGTATTTGTACATTGAAATACACAGATTAATGTGAATGACCATTGTTAAGAGTTCTTCTTCTTTCACCTTTACACTTTGATATCACAGTACAAACCTCTCATGTTTTACTTCTTTATCCAGTGTTTAATCCACTGCACTGTTAAGTTCATGGTATCAAAGCTTAGATTACCAGTTGCATCAATTTCATTTCGATCTTAAATTTTACAGTTAGTTCTTGATATTAGTGCAAAGATTCCCAATTTTTGAAAGTTTTTCTTTCACAAACGATAAATTTATCCAATTTAATTTACTACCAGAAAGCCTAATTAACAAAAATTTAAAATCTAGGGTAGAAAAATATCATGCAGAAAATGGGAATATATTGAAGAAAGTTTAAGTATGTGTTTGTCAAACTTTTACAAGTGTTTCTCAATTTGAGAAATACTTTTGGTCCAAACACATACTTATCAAGAAATAAAAATATTTTTTTTAAAAAGCCAAAAAATATTTCTACAATTTTTTTGTTGTGAAGGAATCGGCCGCTACTCTTTCGAAAGCGCACAGTGGTAAACCCTGACCGACGCAGAGTCGCAAACCACGTCAGCCATGTAAACCACACTTGGCAAGCCATGTGTGACAGGCTCAACCAAGAAGGTTTATGCAGGGGATCGAACTCGTGACCTTGCGGTCCCGCGCTCTACTGCTACACCAACTTGGCTACCCTTGCGGGTAAATATTTCTACAATTGAAGAGAAGGAGAAACACCAATTTGGCGCTTCTCCAAAAAGTGCTTCTCCAAATATTGTTTTTAAAAATTGTTGATCGACTTTTTTCAATTTGGTTTAATTATTCACTTTTTTAAAAATAATAATAATTGGGTTTAATTATTTACTGTGTTTTTGATAACTAGTTGATATATCAATTTTTTATAGACTTATTTCAATTGAGTTTAATTATTCACTCTTTTTTTTCAATTGAGTTTAATTATTTACTGGGTTTTTGATAATTAGTTGATATGTTATTTGCTTTTTTTTCTTCAAAATTTTGTTTATAGACTTAATTCAATTGAGTTTAATTATTCATTGAATTTTCAATAAGTAATTGATATGTTATCTGTTTTAAAATGCTTAATTCAATTGAGTTTAAATCTTTATGGGGTTTTTGATAACTACTCGATATGTTTTCTGTTTTTTCCAAAAAACATTATTTGGGACTGAGGCGTAATTATTAAAAAACAAACAGATTTTCTCTTTGTCATATATACAAATCATAGATGTAGTTTATATGAGTTAATTTTTCACGTATTTTAAGTATTAGTTTATTATGTCCATTTCTCATTGAAAAACGTAATTGAGTGAACATTTGGTGTGTGGAAAAAAAGATGAAAGGTATTATCAATAATTCCAAATTTCTCATTAGACAAAAAAAATTTTTGTTGCGGCAACTATGACTATGCATAATTACATTAGAAGGCATGCACTTGAAGATTTTGAAATTTGATAAATGTGATGCAGACCCTAATTATATTCCTGAAGTTGAAGGAGATGTAGATATTGGAGGAACATCAAGGACTTTGAGAGATGATCATGATGGATCGATGAATGATGTCAGTATGGAATATGTTCTCCACAACATTGTCACTTCCTTAATTAATTGCGGGTCGTAATAATATTTTTATATTGTACTTTATTAGTCGTGTAATGATGTAATATATTCAACTTTTGGACATATTGAGTCATTGACTATAATATTGTCGTTACATTTCTTATGTACAATATAATATATTTTTGATTAAATGTTGCAATTAAATATATATTTTTTAAAATTATTAAATTGTAAAGATATACTAATTTTTAGAAAAATATGATAGAAAATAATATTTTAAATAGTTTGAGGAAGACCATCATCTCTATCCGGGTATGATCATAGCTTCATTCATTCGTTGGTAGAGCGATCGGCTGTTAACCGATTGGTCGTAGGTTCAAATCCTACTTGGGGATATTTGATTGATTATGAATTAAAGAATTCAAAATCTATTAAAAAGAATATTATAGTTTCTGTGCATAAATGCGGGCCAAACAGAGAATTGTTTCTGTTTCTCATAAATACTTCTATAATTATAGGTCAAACACCCAAACAGATTCTCTAGAAACAGTTTCTGCAAAACTACTTTCTAAGAAACATAAACTGTTTTAAAAAAGTTTGGCCAAACAGACCCTAAGTAGGGAACAAAGCAGATCTAAGCTAGTAGTAGGGATATTGGAGAAATTTTGGCGTATATGCATTGACCAGAAAATGAAGGAGTTGGTGCTGATTAATACTATCCCATTTCAAAAAATTGTCTTAATTTGACTTGACACAACGTTTAAAAAATAAATGAATACTTTTGAAATATGTGATTCAAAACAAACGTTATATATTTATGTGATTGTAAATCATCTTATAAAGTTAAATTATTTTTAAATATAAAATGTGCTAATTTTTTTGGGACAAACTAATAAAGAAAGTAAGACAATTTTTTTTGAACGGGGGAGTAATAAAGACTATAATCGGACCCAAAAAAAACAGAGACTAGAATTGTTCCACCCTCTATACATTACACATATTGAGTTTTGTCAGGTATATCTTGCAGATTGAGTTTGTATGCAGCAAGAGTGATACATCACTCTTCATTTTTCGTCGAGGTACTTATTACTTTACGTGGATGATATTGTTCTTAATGCCTCGTCCGAGGGGTTGAAAAATGAGATTATTGCTTTGCTTAAGACCGAATTTGCAATGACTAATTTGGGAAAACTGAGTTATTTCTTGGGGATATCAGTGACCAGGTCTCCCAACCACATGTTCTTGTGTCAGCGTAAGTATGCAGAGAAAATTGTGTACATGGTTAAGATGGTGTGCCTACTCCAGTTGATTCAAAATCTAAGCTCAGTGATATGGATGGTGGTCCAGTCTCCGAATCTCCGATCCTACTCTGTATAGGAGACTTTGCAAGCGCAATTCAGTATCTCACATTTACAAGGCCAGATATTGCTTATGTTGTTCAGCAGATATGCTTATTTATGCATGCCTCCAGAGATTCTCATTTCACTGCCCTTAAGCGTGTCATCCGATACATTAAGGGCACACTTGATTATGGTTTTCACCTATACCCCTCTGCACCGAAAAAGTTGCTCTCATATACAGATGCAGATTGGGCAGGGTGTCCGGACACGCGACGCTCCACCTCCGGCTTTTGTATTTTTTAAGGGATAATCTGATTTCATGGTCTGCCAAGAGACAGAACACCCCATCCCGTTCCAGTGCCAAGGTTGAGTACAGAGGCGTTGCAAATGTAGTAGCTGATATTTGTTGGCTCAGAAATTTACTGTTAGAACTTCAGTGTCCTTTGCGTCAGGCATATATTGTGTACTGTGATAACATCTCTGTAATCTACCTTTCTCACAATCCGGTTCAACATCAGCGAACCAAGCACGTTGAGATGGACATACATTTCATTCATGAGAAAGTTGTGCTAGGCCATGTCAGAGTGTTACATGTTCCCTCATCATATCAGTATGCAGATATATTTATCAAAGTACTTCCCAGACAATTGTTTCTTGACTTCAGATCCAGTCTCAGCATCCGGTCTCCTCCCGCTCCGACTGAGGGGGTGTGTAAACGTGTATAGTAGTATAATAATATCCGTACTCATAATTAAAATATTGTGTAAATATAATTATGGTAAGACTAGGATTCCTCTTATATATGGGATTAGGATTTCTCTTGTATATGGGATGAACATTGGACACTATATATATTGATATTAATGAAAAAGACTCCTCAAGGGAGATTAATATCATCTTACGTTAAGTCCTATACAATACAATGTAACGATTTTTTTATATCACTAGTAAAATTTATCATGGTACTTATTTGTTTGTTACAGAGTATAATTTATCAATAAATGCTTATTAAATAAAAATAATTATAATTATTTTTTAAATGACTTGATTGAGGTATTTTTTACTACATAAAAGTTAAAACTCTAGAAGTATTTTGAAGTAATTTTTTTTATATAATAATGGAATAAGAGTAGTGAAAAATTTAGCATGTGCTGTAAAGATATTTTTACATAGGTTTAACTTATTATAACACATTTAATTATTATTTTTATTAAATTATCAATTAATACTTATTACAAAACTTTAAGATAAAAGTTTGCTTTGATTGTGATTACGCAAGTCTTGAGCCGAGGGTCTCCCGGAAGTAGCCGCTCTACCTACCAAGGTAGAGGTAAAGTCTGTGTACACTCTACCCTCTCCAGACCCCACGTGGTGAGATTTTACTGGATATGTTGTTGTTGTACTTATTACAAAACTTTACATGCAATTATCTTATAATGACTTAATTTTATAAATATTTTTAGTTAGTATATACTCCATCCGTTCACTTTTACTTGTCCACTATTAATTTTGCACATCCCTTGAAAAATAATAAATGAAGTGCATAATTTATCATAATAATAATATAAATTGGTGCATGATTTTGATGGGTTTGAAAATTGAATTGAAATGAGTAATTAATACTATGAGTAAAACAGAAAAAAAAAAATTGTCTTCTCTTAATATGTTAAAAATGATAAATAAAAATGAATAAATATTTTTAGTATAGTTGTACAAGTAAAATAAAAAAAATGAGTAAAACTAACTCTAGAAATTAATATGAAAGGACAAAGGAGTTATGCAAAAGGATCAAAGTTATTTACTCCAAGGAAATGTGGTTGCACAAAATGTCTGGTACACTAATCTCCTATTATGCGTGGAATATGAAAAAAGATTTAACCACAAATATCTGTTATAATTTGTTGAGATTGATCAATAATCAGCACATTTTATTTGTATAAGGACATTTTAGTCTTTTACTTGTGCAATTAGTCATTACTTGTGTAGTATAGATATTTTGTAATTCTTTGTGTAATCTGACACAATTGATTTTTCTTCTCAATTCTATTGTCACGTCTTCTCTGCACATTCTCTCTCTCTCTTCCTTAACCGTCTTTCTTCTTTCTTCCTTCCTCACTCGACTACATCGTCGATAATGGCGATGTAGTGCCCAACATATGTACAGTAATCTGAGTTTCTTCATGGTATCAAAGCTATCTATAGCAGTATGAAGCTTGACAGTCGATCGGTTGTGAGCCGACAATAAAATGGGGAAGGAGAATCCGAAATTGCATGCAAGAGTTTCTTTTAGAAATTAGAGATTAGAGATTATCGAGAAGATAGAAGGAGGATTCTGCAATTGTGACCAAACAATTGATTGAAGGAGATCGATTGAAAGAGATCTACAATCGCAAAGAATCCGCCGAGTGTTGTTCGAGATATCGATTGAAGAAGATCTACAATCGCAGGAGTTTGTTCGAGATATCGATTAATTGCTGGAAGAAGAGTTAGTGGGTTAATTGAAGAATTCTAACCTAATAATCATGGGAACTGGAGAGTCGATGTCGACCATAATCACCCACTTTACCTCTTCCCTTCAGATGCTCCAGGGTCTCTGACCATTGGAGTGACTCTCACAGGTATGGATAATTACACTTTATGGAGTAGAGCCATGAGATTAGCTCTATTAGAAAGAACAAAATTGATTTCATTGATGGAAGTGTGAGGAGAGAATTGTATCATGGATCACGACGGTTTCATGAGAGGTGCAATGCAATTGTAGTATCATGGTTAATGGGAAATGTGAGTAAGAACCTACTCACAGGGATGCTATACAATGCGGATTCGCATGCTATTTGGAGAGATCTGAAAGAGAGGTTTGATAAGATTAATAGTTCGAGAGCTTTTCAGATACATAAGGAGATAGTTTCTCAACGACAAGGAACCATGTCAGTTTCGATGTACTACTCGAGGCTAAATGACTTATGGGATGAGTATGATTCAATAATACCATTGCCATCTTGTTGTGAGAGATCAAGGGAATTCGTAGATCATCTACAGTATCAAAGAATCTTTGCTTTTGGATCGAATGATAGTTTTAATCAAGCAAAGAGCCAAGTACTTATGATGCAACAAGTACCCAACCTAAACCAAGTCTATGCCATGATTAACCAAGAGGAAAGTCAGAAGTTAATGCAAGATTCAATGGAACACACAGTCATGTTCACAGCAAAGAACAAGGGAGGATTTCGAAAAACCAGAAAGCCATTTAACCCTAAAGCAGTGTGTGATTTCTGCCATGTCAAAGGACATTTGAAGGTGGACTGTTTTAAACTAATGAAGTGTGACTATTGTCACAAGACAGGACATGTTCGAGATGACTGTTACGAGTTGAATGGGTATCCTGAGGACTTCAGGAACAAGCCAAGGAAAGCAAATATGGCACTAGGAGAGGGTGCATATTATGATGACACTGAGCAGAGCAATGGTCCTGCTGTGTCAAGCTACACTGCATGCCAGTGAATCGAAAGCACCAGACATCGAAATCTTACACGAAGCAACAGAGGCTACTTAAGATACTTGATGGTGATGAAGAAGCAGGGGGTGTGTTTGACATCACTGCTAATATGGCAGGTATGTCTGTCATAGATAATAAAAAATTGACAAAATGGATTGTGGATACAGGGGCCACAAACCATATGGTCAATAATGAAGGACTACTAAAGAATAGGCATTGGTTAGGAAATGCAGGAAAGGTGCAAATGCCCACAGGAGATTCGGCAAATATTGAACATGTTGGAGATTTGCATCTAGGTGGAGGTGATGTGCTTAAACATGTTCTATGCATACCCACATTCAAGTTTAACTTGATGTCTGTTTCTAAAGTAACCAAAGATCTACACTGCAGTGTTACATTTTTCCCTAAATGTTGTGTGTTTGTGATCTCTCATGCAGGAAGGTGAGAGCGATCGTAATGAAGAAGGAGGGTTATACATACTCAATATGGAAGCAGTAAGGAATAAAGGAGGAAGGACTAGAGCTTTGGCTGTTTCAGAACAGAATGATGCTGCTGTTACTTGGCATCTTAGAATGGGGCATGTCCCTATGAAAGTGTTAAATAAGATACCTGCTTGCAGAAATAGTGATTCTTTTGTCTTGAAGAGTTGTGAAATATGTCCTTTGGCTAGGCAGGTTAGGTTACCCTTCCCTGTTAGCATCAATAGGAAATTAGAACCATTTAAGCTTTTACATATGGATGTATGGGGTCCTTATAAGGTCGAAACTTACAATGGAATGAAATATTTTTTGACCATTGTTGATGACTTTTCTAGATGGACTTGGGTATTTTTGTTAAGGCTGAAATCAGATGTGGTTGCTGTGTTGAAAAATTTCTTCACAGAAGTCAAAAATCAGTTTGGTGTGTCCATCCAGTGTGTAAGGTCAGACAATGGGTCAGAATTCTTTAACTCTAATTGTAGACAATTGTTCCAAACTCATGGTGTGACTCATGAGAGTTCTTGTCCATATACACCTCAACAAAATGGTGTAGTGGAGAGGAAGCATAGGCATATTCTTGAGACAGCCAGGGCCATCAAAATACAAGCATCTCTGCCTGACAGGTTTTGGGGTTTTTGTATTGAAAATGCAGCATACATTATTAACAGAATACCTTCTGTCACCCTAAGGAATAAATCCCCATGAGCCATCAGATATGGCGGTACCCTCACTCACACATCTGAGAGTGATTGGCTGTTTGTGTTTTGCAACCAAGTTGTCAAAATTAGATAAACTTGGACCCAGGGCTGTGAGAGCAGTGTTGCTGGGGTATGGTATTTCACAAAAGGGCTACAAGTTATATGACATGGAGAATAGAGTGATCTTCATGAGTAGAGATGTGGTATTCATGGAATCTATCTTCCCTTTCCAAAATGAGACAGAAGACAAAACCATTTTCAAGACAGCACAGGAGCAATTTTGTTTTGAGGATCTCATCATAGTTGAGAGAGTGGCATCTCAGAATCAAGAGAGTCATAAAGATACAACAACACCACAGGATTCAAATCTTGATCTTCCCACAGAAAATGAGGCTGAACAGAATATGAATACAGTGCCTGCAGGCCCTGTTGATACTGTTATTGTTAGGAAGTCCATCAGGACATCCAAACCCCCCATATGGCATAAAGATTATGTGACTACACAGGGATCTTCCAGATGTTTATACTCCATTTCAGACACAGTGGACTACACTGGGCTATCACATACTTATCAAGATTTTGTGGGACATGTTTCTAAAGAAGTTGAACCTCATGATTACACAGATGCAGTGACTGATCCAAGGTGGATAGAGGCAATGAAGGCTGAAATTCAGGCGTTGGAAGATAACAAGACATGGGAAATGATGGATTTGCCATCTGGGAAGAAGGCAATAGGGTGTCGATGGGTGTCTGGTGAAGTATACGACTTCCGAGACATTGAAAGGTTTAAGGCCGATTAGTTGCAGGGGTATAACCAAAGGAAGGTCTTGACTCTGATGAGACATTTTCTCCTGTAGTCAAGATGACCACCGTTAGAGTTATTCTGAATAGCCTGCGCCAAGCAATGGACCATCTACCAAATGGATGTGTACAATGCATTCCTACTGAGGATCTATATGAAGAGGTTTACACGACATGTCCGAAGGTTTCCAACAGCTACCAAAGGCAAGAGATGTATGTCGATTGAAGAAATCTCTATATGGATCAAGCGGGCTTCCGACGGTGGAATATCAAGCTTACTACGACTTTGTTAGCGGTGGTTTTCGACAAAGTCATAGAGATTACTCTCTGTTTATTAAGAATGTGGAGGAGAAAATAGTGGTCATACTTGTATATGTTGATGATCTTCTTATCACGAAGTGATTTAGAAATGATTCATCACACCAAGATGACATTGCATGCGGCATTCAAAATCAAGGATCTAGGAACTCAAATATTTCCTTGGAATTGAATTTGCAAGTACAAGAGGTATTGTGACGCACTGCAGGAAGTATGCTTTGGAATTGATATCCGATACGGGATTAGCAGGATCAAGGTCTGCTGCCTCACCAATGGAAACAAATCTGAAGTTAACATCAGCAACCTATGATCAACATATGACATCCAAAGACACTGGGCATTTATCGAGATCGCTCGGGCACGGATGACATCGAAGGATCGAGGACATATAGAGATCGATTGGCGATCGTTATACCTTACTAATACAAGACACGATATACGCTATGCTTTATGCAAGATTGAGCCAATTCACGCAAATACCTAAGGCATCACATTTGGAGGCAGGATGAGGCTAGTGAGATACGAAGAAGGCACTGGATCGTGCATTTTATCGCCAAGAATACCGCTCCACTCTACAAGTGTTCTGTGATGCAGATTGGGGAGCATGTATTAATACCAGAAGATCTATCACTGGTTTTTTGGTGTTGTTTGGGGAATCACCTATATCCTGGAAGTCAAAGAAAGCGATCAGAAATTTGAGTCACAAGCAGAGAGTATGAGCCATGGCGGCTTCCGCTGCGTAAATTATGCAGGTTCTTTGGTTTGTATGAAGAATCGGGAGTTACTGTGAAGAAACCAATCTCTGTTTTTACAGACAGCAAGTCAGCACTCCAAATAGCTGCCAATCCTGTATTCCACGAGAGAACTAAACATATAGACATCGATTGTCATTTCGTGAGAGAATGGATACTACAAGGATTAGTACAAGTCCTTTATATGCCTTCCAACGAGCAGCCGGCTGATGTGTTTACTAAAGCACTTGGAAGCTCACATCATGATCGAATCGTTTCCAAGCTAGGACTGAAAAACATTTTCATGACACCTAGCTTGAGGGAGGGTGTTGAGATTGATCAATAATCAGCACATTTTATTTGTATAAGGACATTTTAGTCTTTTACTTGTGCAATTAGTCATTACTTGTGTAGTATAGATATTTTGTAATTCTTTGTGTAATCTGACACAATTGATTTTTCTTCTCAATTCTATTGTCACGTCTTCTCTGCACATTCTCTCTCTCTCTTCCTTAACCGTCTTTCTTCTTTCTTCCTTCCTCACTCGACTACATGTCGATAATGGCGATGTAGTTCCCAACATATGTACAGTAATCTGAGTTTCTTCATAATTGTCGGAGACTGTTTTAACGGCTTTAACTATAAAAAGCGGTTGCATCTATTACAAATGTACAAGGGCTAAATGGATAAACTCTAATCTGTATTTAATGCAGAAATATTAATTGTTAGTTAATAGTGACACTGAATTACATAACCCCCTTGTAAGAAGTTGAATAAAAAAATGGACCTTTTAGAAGACCATAGAAGTAGGAAGACTGTAATTCTTTCTTTAGAAGCATCTCCATGATTGTCCAAACAGGTACTTCGTCTTCACCATTTCTTTAACTGTCCATCTTACTATGTTTCACTAGCTTTCTTTTTTATTGTTCTTGGAATTTTAAAACTGTTTATATTGTCCTTTTTTTTTCTGATCCAAACAAGACTTAAGAGTTATTTATGCAAATGGTGATCTGAAAAATTGAATCTTTTTTGGTTATTGTGTGATGAAAAGGTTTTTCTTGGTGGGGTTTTGATAATTGGAAGGTGTAAAGTAAAGATGATATGATTGTGTGACTGAATTAAAGTTAGTTTGATTATAGGTGTATGAATCCTTCAAGATTTAATTGACATGTTTATTAGAAACTTTCAAAGGGTAAAGAAATGGAACAAAATCATAGTTTGTTATGCGTTGACTGGGTAATTAAGCTGTGTGGAGTCCATTTGTCTTGTCGTATTTCTTGATATTTAAGTTATTTCCTTAGCTGGCTAGATTTGATTTCATGTCTAGATACTTCAATCAATCTGTGACAAAAAGGAAAGATCTTGGTCCTGTTGGGAGAAAAATGTAATATGGGAGTAGGATGTCAGTGGGGCGGGTAAATGCGGGTACCGCCCCGCACCCGCTCCAATTGAGGCGGGTATGGGGGATAGTTTGGTGGGTGGTGGGGCGGGTATGGGTATCAAAAGTGCTACCCGCCATGGGTAGTGGGGCGGGGGTGGATTTCATATAAGACCCGCCCCGCACCCGCCCCGCCCCGTTACCCGCACCGTACCCACACCGACCGTATCCGCACCGCCCATATCCGTATCATCTATTAGTTTAATTAGGCTATTTACAAATTTATTTGGCCCTTTCTTGATTCAAAATGTGACTTGAGCTAACCCGCACCGTAATGCACCACATTTCTTATTCTCTTTGTTCTCCTTTTTTTTGTTAAATATTTTCATCTTTACTGTTTTTTAATATTCATAATATTTTGGCAAGGTTTTAGACTTGATATTCGATACACCATAGTGGAAAGGTTCCTTTTTTTTCCTTTTTCTTATATAAATTTCATTTTGGTGACTAAAACAATTGCTAGACATTATTTGAGCATTTTATTAATGGGTATCCGCCGGGTAAGTGGGTATCCGCGTGAAGTAAGTGGGGCGGGGGCGGGTGGAAGAATTACTACCCGTGATGGGTGGTGGGGCGGGGGTGGAGATGTGTTTTAGGTGGTGGGTACGGATATGGGATACCCTTCCCCCGCCCCCACCCCGCCCCATTGACATCCCTATATGGGAGAATTCATTGCCCTCATTTGGTAAAAAATGGTTTTAACTTAAATTTCCTGTAACTATATTTCCTTAATGGACTGAATAAAAAGATGAGTCAAATGGATTTTGGGAAGTACAAGTCCATTTTCTTTGTAGAGTTAATGGTTTGCGGAGTGAAAATAAATCCATTATACAATTTAGAAATACTCCCTCCTTCGGGTTTTACTTATCCACTATACTAAAAATAGTTGTGCAATTTTACTTGTCCACTTTAGAAAATCAAGATATAATTTACCACTTCATACTTATTTTACCCTTATTATTTATTATTGGGTAAATTTTTTTTAGTGGTTGCACAACTTTTAAAGTATGTTTTATTTATTTCAATCATTAGGCTACTTAGCAATAATTAAGGGTGATATAGTAAAATTATCATTCTATTTTTGACTCTTTAATAGGCCTGTCAAGTCAAAATGTGACAAGTAAAAATGGACGGATGGAGTAATAGTTACTGCAGTTGCAAAAAGTTTCAGTTGATAAGTCAAGCTTCTTCTGATGCTTAATTCAGATTTTGGTTTTATAACCAAACTATATCATTTATTTCTTCTTGATGCTTGGCTTTAACCCGTGTGTGTTTTCTTGCTGCCACAATTATATCCTTCTGTTGCTTATTCAGGATTAGAAGAAATGGACGATAAGGTAAAAATCTGCTAAATTTGGGATCATATGAGGGTCAACTGGACTGTTCCTTCTCTAGAAATTAAAAGACAGCGACAACGTTCTTTCTGTTCCTGATGTCTTCTGCAGAATTAAGGTCCGGCCTCAATTCTAGAAATGCAAAAAGAGAGTCACATGATCCTTCAGGCCGCAAGGACTGTGAACTTCATGATTGCGAGAAAGATAATTCATTTGAACATTTAAGCATGTTAGAGTCAGAGCTCAAAGTTTTTAGCTCAGAGAGTGTTGATATTCTGAAATTATGCGGGGAAAACCAATTGATCGAGGAGTTCTATTCTCAAACATATTGTGATGATGTTGCAAAGCTAGACCACCAGCTCAAATATAGTTACAAAGATAGACAATTGCACATGCTCCAAAATGTTGTAGGTGATGGTTCGCAGAAAACACCAGTCAATATGGATTCCCGAGGATTAATGGAATTTGATTATTACAGTGACCTAGATCCTGGAAACACCAAGAAGGCTTGTTCCGAACTGGATTCTGAATGGATTGGAGTTCAGAAGGCTGAACCATGGTGGCGTACAGCTGATAAGGAGTTAGCTGCCTCGGGTTCTCCCAAATCATCTGGATGTATACATTCTGATCATTCTTGGCGTCAGTGTTTAAGAAGTGAGTCATATAATAGTTCTAGGTGTTATCCAGGACACCATCCTTCACAAAGCGAACATAAGAGATTGTGTGTTGGCAAATGGTGCTCAACACGTGGTTTAGGACAGCTAGTAAGGTATTTATCTGACTATAGCTAGCTACTATCTTTTCTGGTTAAAGAGCTAGACTAGCTTTCTCCACCACTATGTTCTTTTTAACCTTGTCCAACTTGGTATCACTTGGGAAGACTTCCACAGAGGTTGAAGAAAAAATGGTTGAAGGAGTTATTATGTGTGTGTTATAATAGTTGAAAGATGTGAAAAGTACTAGTGTATCACATCGAATTCAAAATAATATGAAGCAATGCATTAGATACTAATGTGACTTCTTGGACTTGGTGGTCTTTGCCATTTAAGCAAAGAGATCATAGTTTTAGGATGGATCGAAGTAAAAAGTGAATCAAACAAACGAATGAGGGGGTATATGGTAGAGTAAACTTAGTTCGTCGAATTTGTAACAAGATGCAGCACATGAAAAAAGAAGTGGAAGAAAGTATGGGGGGGGGGGGGGGGAGAAAAGAAAATTTTTTTCTCCTTTTACAAAAAAAATACTAATAATTTATAGACCTGAAATATGGAGATTCAAGGTTAAAGGATATTTAGGTCTTAACATAGACCTGTAACCTTGATTAGTAAATTAAAGTCTCAATTAGTTGAAATTTCATCGACAAAGTGCAGGTGAGTCGAATCCTCAACTCTTTTTCTCCTAGGAGTTTCTCTCAATTCAATTAATTTTCTGTACCTTAGCTTTTTGATTTTTTCTCTTAGTGTCATTCTGCTCGCAGCAAGTTTTATCTTATTGAAGACCTAATAAGAAATTATCAATTTTCTTTTCTTTTCTCTTTTCTGTACAAAGGAGACAAAGGAAAAGTAATTAGACTGTCATTTCCCTTCATTTCCGTAATTTCCACCCACTTTGATAAGCTGGTTGGGGCTTATGTTGACAGTGTGGTGAACAATGAATTCTGGAGAGTGATATAATACATCTATTATAGTTACTCAGTATTTTGCTTTCAAGCACCTAACTTTGCAGAATCTCTTCATTCAAGTAAAGAATAAAGGATGGCCCGGGGCTTATGAAATTTGTCGTAGTTCTGAGTTTTCTGCAATATTGTGAAATTCCATATTCTTCTAGTGTTTTTATGACATCTTTCTTATACAATGTTGTTCACAAATTTTAGCATTTTAATTAAAATCATAACTCCAACTCTACCATTTGAATGGTTGAAAATGTTCGTAGTCATACCTGAAGCAACAGTATTGTCAGGGAACTCCAAATTGTATTGTGATCGACTGACCTTCCTTCTCATCTCATTCTCTACTTATTAAGAACACTAACGTGTATCGTTCTGATTCCAGTGGTGATTACAATTTAAGTACTGCTGAGGTCCTCTCAGCAGAAACCCAATCAGGTTCAAGCGATCTCAGCAAAGGACAGCTGTTAGAGGCACTATGTCATTCTCAAACCCGTGCAAGAGAGGCTGAACAATTGGCACAGCAAGCGTACAATGAGAAGGAGCACGTGATCAAGCTATTCTTCAGACAGGCTTCTCACCTCTTTGCTTACCGGCAGTGGCTTCAAATTTTGCAGCTTGAAGCTCTGGTTCTCCAGCTCAGGAACAAAGACGAGCAAAATTCCATCAACTATTCGCCTTTCTTTCCCGTTATCCTAAGCAAAGGCAGGAAACTGAAGCAGTGTAGATATAATAAGCCTATTAAGCGGAAGCCAGGAAAGGGAAAAGGAAAGATAAACAAGTCTGCTGTAGCTTTTGCCTTTGGTTTGAGTCTTGCTGGTGCTGGTTTGCTACTTGGTTGGACCATGGGATGGCTATTTCCTGCATTCTGAACCATCAGTGGTTTACTATATAACATTCATCACATCTTCTCTCTATTCCACTGGCTAGTTAAATTCAGATATGTATGCTCCATGTGTTTTCCTATCAGATTATTCTAGTAGGTAGGATTGTGCATTCTGTAAATATACGACTATTACGCCTCAATCCCAAAGTCATTCTGTAAATATAGTTGGGCCAAGTTCTTGTATGTATGTCCTGTGTGTTATCATATCAGAATGCTTTGGAGATTATTCCAGTGGGTTGGATTTTGCACTCTGTTAATATATTGTGCTAGCTGTATACACTTCTGTGCTGATGATTAAGAAGTTTGTGAAATCTTCATACCTATATAATAAGAGTATATCCCTTTCGTTCCAATTTGTGTGACACAATTTGAATCGAGATGTAGTTTGAAAAAAAATCGTCTTAAACCTATCATGACATTTAGGTCACTATAAAAGCATGCTATTGAGGGTTAATAAAATTTTATAGTTAAAATTATTTTGAAAACAATATTCTCTTTCAAATGGACTTATAGAGAATTGCGTCACATAAAATGGACCAGAGTAAATATTCATCTTCCATTCCCATAAGTTGTTTTATTCGATATATTAACAATAACAACATACTCAGTGTGATCCCACAAGTGAGATCTGAAGAAGGTAGCATGTACGCAGATCTTGCCTTTATTTTTGTGGGGTAGAGAGGCTATTTTATTCGATATGTTATATGGTGAAATTCATAACTTTCATGCCTTTTGTACTGAGTAGATAAAAGGTTCTTATGTTGTCCAGATGAAATCGTGTGTTTGCTGAATCAGCTATTAACATCAAAACACCCTCAAATTTCTTCTCTGCCACAACTTGTCAGTTGTGTTGGAACAAATATGTCCTCTAAACTTTAAATATCTTAACGACCACTTTTATCCTTTTGAACTCTTGTGAAAAAAAGAAAAAACTTTTAAATCTGTGTTGCACGTGAGAGAAAAGAATGAAAATTATAATTTGTTAACGCATCTAGGGGTCGTTAAGAATTGCAACGTGCATTCTCAAACATTTAAAAAGAAACAGATTATCAAAGATTAGCAATTACGTTCAAAAGGAAATGCCCCCATAATATAATTGTTGCTCAACTACTCCTGATCAATTCTTCAAAAAAGCCAACAACTCTGTAGATGTACGCAGATGTTACTGTTAGTACGCATGTGTTCAAAATCAGAAAACGCAAAAACAAAAAATTGGAAAAAAAAGAATAATGCAGAAAGTAAGAAAAATATCTGAGACCACAGAATTCACTGTGTGTTCTTAAGTAATTTAATCCCCTCACTGTACCCGATGTTATGAATTACTTCCTCCCAGGATAAAACGGATATATCTGTCGCAGGAGTAGCGGTACTTCAAACGCCGACGACTTCGACGAACTCAAAGTTGGCAACGAACCACAGTAAGACTCGATAGTTTTATTTGTGAAAGAGAATGCAGAATTTCAATGAAGGAAATTATTTTCAGTGTATTAAAAAAGAGACATTGCTCAGTTTATATAGCCTCGAAGGTGTCTGTTCGGAAAGGTTGGTGACTGTTCGGAAATGTCACTTTGCCTTTTCGAAAAATGAAAAAAAACGTTTGGGAAATTTAATTTTTATTCCACGAAAATTAATTACCAATTAATTTTCAACAAATCCACTGAATCCAAATCCGAAGCCAAGTGACAACGACGACGCGAGGGGAGTCCCTCCTTTAAGAGCTAGAAGAAGTGTTTTCTAATATAAACACATAACTTTCCATTTCTACCACCGATGTGGTACAAAACTCCTTTGAAAAGGAACTTTGCTTTGAACTTCATTTTCCTTTCATTTCATTTTTCCCTCCATTTCTCATTCACACCAACTTAGCTAGCTTTAACCATTAACTAGCTATAACAACCCCCCACATGAATGGGGAATGGCTATATGATGAAAAACATCCATGACAAAAAACTGTGTGATTCGTAAGCAAGGATTAATCGCATCTGGATAAGGATAAGTAGATTTCTCTTTGAACTTTCCGTAGTGAACATATGTCAGATATACTCGGTCAATCGGTAGATTTGATATCTTTGAACCGTCGAGCTTAGGTGTATACCTACACAACCACATGTCACACAATTAACCCTTTAACCGTTTTTGGTTCTCATTGTTTTGTTCGTTTCAGCCATGAACACTGCATGGTTCATAAGTACGTAGAGAATTGGCCTTACAGAATTCTCCTTGAAGCGTCTTGCACTTCACACTTACATAGGTGATTCCTAAATGTGTCATCCCGTAGATACACTATTTGATATACCCCGTACCAAATTTAGGAACCATTAAAAAGTCGTAATGATTTATCCTGGTACTGAACATTGTCTTATCACGAGAATAGACCAAAAAATTATTGTGACAACGTTGAACCGTCATCAATGACTTTGTTTGATCTCTTTGAACCTAGATCTTGGGATCTCCAGTCATCTAGGTAGATTTACCGTCACGATGACTTGTCCTCGGCCATAGTCCTATTCCCCTCGATGATCTTTCAATTACCTCTCTAGTTAGGCCTTTAGTTAGTGGATCCAACACATTATCTCTTGACTTAACATAGTCAATTGTGATAATTCCACTAGAGAGTAGTTGTCTAACGGTATTATGTCTTCGTCGTATGTGACGAGACTTTCCGTTGTACATAACGCTCCCGGCTGTTTCTATTGCCGTTTGGCTATCGCAATGTATGCATACAAGAGCCAACAGTTTGGGCCAAAATAGAATATCTTCTAAGAAATTCCGGAGCCATTCAGCTTTTTCACCGGCTTTGTCTAAAGCTATGAACTCAGATTCCATTGTAGAGCGGGCGATACATGTCTGTTTGGATGACTTCCAAGACACTGCTCCTCCACCTATGGTAAAAACATATCCACTTGTGGATTTAGTTTTAGTTGAACTGGTGATCCAATTTGCATCACCGTATCCTTCAATAACTGCAAGATACCTGTTATAATGCAAAGCAAAGTTTTGAGTATGTTTCAAATACCCCAAAACTCGTTTCATTGTCAGCCAATGATTTTGATCGGAATTACTAGTGTAGCGACTTAGTTTACTTATAGCACACGCAATATCAGGTCGCGTACAGTTCATGATATACATCAAACTTCTCAACACTCTGGCATAATCCAATTGAGAATGACTTTCACCTTTATTCTTTGCAAGAGCAAGGTTCATATCAATTGGCGTATTTGCAACTTTAAAGTCAAAATACTTGAACTTTTCAAATACCTTTTCAATATAATGAGATTGAGACAATGCTAGACCTTGAGGAGTCTTATGGATTTTAATTCCCAGAATTAAATCGGCAACTCTTAAGTCTTTCATATCAAACTTACTAGTAAGCATGCACTTAGTAGCATTTATGTTAGCAATGTCGTTACTCATTATCAACATATCATCCACGTACAAACAAACAATGACGACGTGGTTCAGAGTGTTCTTAATGTATACACATTTATCACACTCATTTATCTTGAATCCATTTGACAGCATTGTATGGTCAAATTTTGCATGCCACTGTTTGAGTGCTTGTTTTAGTCCGTAAAGAGACTTAACAAGTCGACACACCTTCTTCTATTTCCCTGGAACTACAAACCCCTCAGGTTGTTCCATATAAATTTCTTCCTCTAACTCTCCATTTAAGAAGACTGTTTTCACATCCATTTGATGGATTTCAAGACCGTACACGGCGGCTAACGCTACTAACACCCGAATAGATGTAATCCTCGTTACCGGCGAGTATGTGTAAAAGTAATCAAGACCTTCTCATTGTCTAAAATCTTTAACAACTATTCTTGCCTTATATTTATCAATAGTACCATCAGCTTTCATTTTCTGCTTGAAAATCCATTTGGAACCTAAAGGTTTATTGTTATACCCCGTGGTTAGGGCCGGGACCTCGGTCAGGGGTCCCAGCGCCTTGGCGTAAGCGGGTAATTGTAGAGTCTTGGCCGGAAGTCGGGCAGCGCCGGAAGCGAGTCATGGCCGGAAGATCCGGGTTCGCGGGAGTTGCGGCCGCGGCAGGGAAGCGAGGCATGGCCGAGGCGGAAATCAGCGGAAAAACTTAGGAAAAGTCGATTTTTATTTTGAAAGGGCACGAGTGGGGACAAGTGTCCCCATCTGATTTTTACATGCAATATATTGACCAAGTCTTAAAGACTTGGTCATTTGTCATCTCTCTCTTTGAAAAACCTCTTCCTTCTCTCTAGATATTTCAAGCTCCTCCTTCTCTCTAAAAATCCAAGAGGATTCTAGCTTTAAGAAAAATCTGAAAAAAATTAAAAGACAAGAAGGAAGCTTGTGGCTAGCTTGTGAAGGTGGTGGTGGTGGTATTCTTGGTAGAAAGGCTAGCAAATTGTTAGATAAAATTTGGCTAAAGCTCTAAGGTAATGATTCTTCCTCTATTATTAGTTTATAGAGTTGCATGTTAAGAAGAAGATACTTATGATGGTAAATAATGCTCTTAGAGTCATTGCATGCTAGAAATGTGGGTTGCATATGAAGGATTTGGCTAAAGAAATATTATGAGCATGTTGTAGCCTAAAAACCACCTTAGAATTGTTAAGTGTACTATTATAACTTATGGGGCAGAATTTTACACACCCAAGATTAGGTGTGTAATCCCCTTTGTGTTGGTTTGATTGTTGGGCCTTAGTAAGGCGTTTGAAAGTTGAAAAATCGGCCTTTGAAAAGGTGGCAAAGTGAGTAGAAACAAAGGAAATGCTGCCCAATTTTCCTTAGGAATTGATAACTTGAATTTGGAATTTCTACATTGAAATTAGAGGTTAATAAACACACTATGGTTATTATAGGTTGACTTATTACTTGCGGTAGTTGGACTTAGCAAGTGGATTGACCAAGGAGGTATGTAGAGCTTTCCTATCTCTTGAGCATGAATAGTTGTATCTATGTAGTACGGTATACGTACAAAATTTGATAATCTACACTTGTTTTAAAGTATATGATGCTTGTTTCATTTCAAAAGTATAAGTCCTTTGGATTTAAGGAAAATGTATTTGACAAAGGTATAACGCTAATATAATGACTTTATGGGAAGTTGGTTATATTAGTTTTTGGAAAGGCTCACAAAGAATGGTTTACTCTAACTAAAACAAGTACGGGTAAAGGATTTGAAACTATGGAAGGTGGATTGATTTTTTTAGGCATTGGTTGCCTAAGGTTTTAAAGGAAATGAAGTAACTTGATTTAGAAACCTATTATATTTCAAAAAGGAAATGTGACTTGTTTTGAAAAGAAATTGTAACTTGATACTATGGTGATTAGTATCTTGGAATCTTTGTATAAAAAGAGTTTTTCTTAAAAAGTTAGAAGTACATGGTACTTGGGTTGAATTCCCGGATTTTCTATTAAAAGACATGTTAGTGCCTTAGGATACTAAAGTGAGAGGATATATTAATAATGTTAATAAGAAGTTAGGGGATTTCTTAACTTGCTTATGTTATGATAAGCCGGTAGTGCTTGTGTATGATATGATAGGCCGGTAGTGCTTATGTTGTGATATGATAGTAGGTAGTGCTTATGTATGATATGATAGGCGGTAGTGCTTATGTTATGTATGATAGCGGGATGAGCTATGTTATATATTTGTATTATTACGGGGTAAACCCGGGTTATTATCTATGCCATGGATTTGCTACCCGTGATGCGAGTGCGTGACTTGCGCTCACGCGGATCGGACCACGGGATCCACGCGGGTGAAATAGTCTCATGCGAGTACGACGATGGTACTCATGCGGATCCACGGGATCCATGCGGGTGAAATAGTCCCGTGCGGGTGAAATAGTCCCACGACGAGGCGGATGACCTCATGCGGGTCCACGGGACCCGTGCGGGTGAAATAGTCCCGAGAGTAGGGCTTACGCGATCTTCAGGCGAGTACCTGTTTTGATCGTGAGCCTCCTATTTTTATGCTATAAGTTTTATACTCGTTATTCTCATTGTTAGTAAGGCACAAGGTCTGAAAATTGATTTTTATCTATGACTCACTTATCTTTGACTTGTGATATTACTACGGTATTTTCGCTTTTACATACTTGCAGTGCGTTGTGTCGACCCCCTTCGCCGGGCTGCGTTAAATCTGTGGTAAGGGAAGCGGTGGTAGAACCTCATTCCTAGGATCTCTTACTCAGGTGTCAGGAGCTCCATTTCTTCGGAAGCTCGACTTTTGGTATGGTTCTCCCCGGTGTTGTGACATTTTGTACATTCAGGGGCATGACGGGGCCCTGTCCCGTCATAGTGTTACTTATTCTTAGAGGCCTGTAGTCTTGTCATAACTTGGGTTGTTTAAGGATATAGCTGTTCAATTTGATGTACTTTTGGGATAGCCATTTTGGGCTAGACTATTTATATCATTATGGTTGTTTTATTTTGAGTTTATATTCCGCTGGTTTTCTCTGATGTTGTGTCACAAGGGTGCCCGGGTCAAGGCACCGGTCACGGATCCGGGGTCGGGTCGTGACATTTATTCCCTGGAGGAAGATCAACCAATTCCCAAGTATGGTTGTTCAATATGGATTCTATCTTAGTAGTGATTGCCTCTTTCCAACATTGAGCTTCCGATGAAGAAATAGCTTCGTTGAAAGTTCGAGGCTCATCTTCCAACAAAATGTTAGAAATTCTAGTCCAAAGGAAGTAAACGTCCTTTGACGTTTGTTGCGTCTTGGATTTTCCTCATCAGAAACATTTTCCTTTGTTTCTTTCCGAGATCATTTAGATTCTTTGCTAGACGACTCACATTTCTTTTTATACGGATATATAGTTTCAAAGAAGTCAGCATTATCTGATTCAATTATCGTATTTACTTGAATGTTGGGATTTTCTGATTTGTGAACCAGAAATCAATATGCCTTACTATTTGTGGCATATCTTATGAAAACACAATCAATGATTTTAGGTCCTATTTTTACCCTTTTGGGTTTAGTGATGCGCGGTAAGATGCACACACTTTAAACGCAAGTGCACGTTATCGTGACAAGTAGTATAGTCTTTAATAAGACCGAATATCGTCCACAAGAATTAGGGTCCAATTACCAACTATCTATTTTCTAGTATCTATTTGGTGAATTTATGATTGATTGGTTGTTTATAACTACGAATTATAAAAGCTATTTAACTATAAAGGTTTACTTCAGTTGTGATGAGAATAGGGCTTCCATGTATCCTTACTATCCGCTTATGCTACTTACTAATGCATTAACTCATGGTATTCTTCTTTAGGAGAAAACAGGTTTACGAAATTGTTTTATACTCCCGTTAGGGTTATATAAACACTCAACCCCAGTATCGCACCTTACCTAACTTTCGGTGATAAGGATAACTTTATAGGAGGATTAAGAACAAAAACCTAGTTGACCGTCACGCACAATGCGCAAAATTAGGGTTGTTAAGCCTCTCATCAACGCTACATAAATAATTGAGGTATTTTCATCCCCAATCCAAGAATGTCTACCCAACTTACATCATATTCACAATCCCCCCTTTTCAGAATCTGATTAGAAATCATATAGTGATAATTCGTTGTCAATTAATTACCAAGAATTCAACTCAATTATTGGATAGATCTCTCAATAAGAAAAATAACCATAAGCATGCATTAATTTATAACATAAGTTTCTAGTAATTCAACATGGAAAGCCCTATAAGAGAATTAGTTCCTAGCCATAAAGATGACAAGAACTAATTCAAAGTTCATCATGCAAAAACTGAAATAAAGAAAAGAAAAAGAAAAGAAATTGCTTAAGAATGAGTCTCCAAGCCTAGCATCCAAGGGTTGTGTTGTGGAATATTTACAAGATGGAATGGTGGATGGATGGATGTAGAATGGTGGATGGATAGATGTAGAATGGTGAATGGTAGAATGGAGAATGAATAATTCTTCTAATGATGTAGAGTATTTATAGCCAAAGAATCCTTTTGGTGAAGGGTTAGGGATTTGTAGGAAAGGAAAAGTTATTAGAATCCTTTTAGGTAAGGGTTTTAAGGTAGGAAAAGTTATCCCTTTAGGTAGGAAAAGTAATCCCTTTAGGTAGGAAAAGTTATCCCTTTAGGTAGGAAAAGTAATCCCTTTAGGATTCTGAAAACATGTCAAATTCGGCCCAGACTTCATAAATCCCGCGTCGGCGCCTGAAATTCAGCAACTCTCGGGACTTTCAGCACTTTGGGCGCCGCGGCGCTGCTGCCAGGCGCCGCGGCTCCGGTGACGTTTTTCAGGCGGATTCTGTTTCGTCGTCATTTTTCCGTCCGGACTTCGTCGGATCTCCTCTATAATTCCCGGAACTTCTTAGACTTCATTTCTTGGCCCATTTTGTGTGCAATTCCATCTCATTTATGTTCATTTCATCTCCTTTTCGTCATTTCTCCATTTCTGACCGCTGTGACACAAAAGAAAGGAAAACGACCCTAATACTATACTAAACATAAATAAAATGAGTAAAATACTAATTAAAAATGACTCAAAAAGTGTATATAAAATACACCGATCAAATACCCCCAACTTAACCTTTGCTCGCCCTCGAGCAAAGATTAAAAGAAAGAAATACAGACTCAAGGAAAACGAAAAAAAGACTCAATGACATTGATCACTTTTGCTGCATTAGTGTTATCTAGAAAAACATGAAGGTTAGCAGAATAATATGCAGGAACATATAGCATGAAATTTTCAGCACACTAAACACATGAAGCTAAATATTTCGCAAACTCATATTCATCATGCTTAATGGAAGTCAATATACTAAATCATGCATATAAATTCAAGAATTCCTATGACATGCTTACTTGCTATTCTCCACTAATTCTGGATATGCATAAAAGAGATCTTTAGGACTTTAAGGGTTGTAATGTAGGCTTAGATATAGGTAGGTAAAAATAGGCAATTTAGGCTCATTTCGTGTACCATAAGCTCTTTAGCTTTTCAATATTTCCCTTTTTCTTTTTGTTCTTTCCTTCACTTCGATTCTATCTTTTCCCTCTTTTGTTTTGGGAGAGTGAAGTATATAATAATGACAAGCACCCCCAAACTTAGGCTTTTGCCTATTTCTTATTACTTTTGTATTGGGGTGCACATACTTATTCACTCTTTTTGTCTCTTTTTTTAACACAGTGTATTCCACTATTTCATATTTTCACTTATGGTACAATTTGTGGGAATATAGGGTGTCAAAGAAGAAGTTTCAAATTTAGGCTCAATGGGGCTGACTATGGATATTTTTTAAAGTACGTGATAGAAAAGAATGGTAAGAATTGGCTATCAAAGAAATGCCTGAGTCATCTCCCTAACATGCATATCCTAACTATTTCGCCTCAAATAGCAAGCAATCATAACACATAAGTATTTATCATTTAGCATGCATAATTTAAGCAAGAAACTCCAAATAGACAAATTTTGTGAGTTTTTGGCATATCTAACCTAAGTGTTTAGATATTTGCTTCATTTCCGTTACATTATTCTACCTTCCTTCACTAGGTGTTTCTAGCAACTACAGCATTCATGATCTTTGACAGGCAATTATGACTTAAAAAGAAGAAAAAAAAATTGTGACTCAAAAATAAACACAAAAAAAATAAAAAAAAGACTTAATTGAAACATAACAAGACACAAATAAAACACCCCCAAACTTAAATCACACATTGTCCCCAATGTGTGCAAGACTCAAAGAAAATAAAAGAAAAAGGACAACTTACTGACACAACACAATGCCATAACGGAGTGCAGGAGGAAAAATTACGGAATTTGCGGAAATATGGCTCTCTGAAGTTCGGGCGCCACGGCCCTGAGATTCGCGTTGCTAATCTTGTAGCTCTTACGAAATTACTACGCGCGATCTCGATTACAGCGCGTACGACGATCGCTTTTCCTTTTTTCGTTTTTGCTCATTTTCCTCGGTTTTAGCTTTGATCCACTGCCATCCAACAACATAAAACAAAAACCCTAGACCGTGAGACTGTTCAAGACAAAATAAAATAAAATAAAATAAAGACAGAAATTAAAATAACATAATTGAAAACGTTGGGTTGCCTCCCAACAAGCGCTCTCTTTAACGTCTTTTAGCCAGACGCAATTAACCTTTCCGAGTGCCCATTGGATCCTTCTGCGAACTACTTGCAATTCGCAGATTTATTGCTATAGGTCTCAATTTCCCTATAACTATTTGTTCAACCAAGAACCTTAAACATACAATTATCCCCCAAGTACACAAGACAGGCTTGTCTTTTATGCTTTTTATAACGTAGGAATCCGTGAAATTCTCTACATCTCTCAACTCTAGGGGGTACCCTTGCTGGTATGGGCTTCCTAATTGGGGATCAGCCGTGATAGCTAGTGGTGGTTCTTCTGTAATAGGTGCGAAAAAGGATTTCTCTGAGTCGAAGGTAAATAATTGGATCTCTGCAATCTTTTCCTTTTCTACACCAACTATCTCACCGCATTCCTCAATAGTTGGGTTTGGTTAGTGCTCCTCAAATTCTTTGTCATTGTTAAAAATGACTGCGAGTTCTCCTATTTGCAGTTCCAGCTTCTTTATGGCCAATCTCATTTCGTCCATGAACTGCGCTTGATACTTAGTGAGACTGAGTATGACTTCTCGCAATTCCTCTCTCTCTTCTTCTATGGTTGGAGCTCGATCATATTGACAGTAGAAATCCATGTCTTGAGGATCCCTGAGATGAATCAAAACCAACACGAATCACGACACACTTTTTTTTTTTTTTATTTATTTATTATTTTTATATTTTTTTTTTCAACAGAAAATAAAATGAATAATTTAAAGAAACAAAAATAAAAACCAAATTAGAAATTAAAAATAGATAAATTTGATATTGAACTATGCCTAATCCCCGGCAACGGCGCCAAAAACTTGATGCGCGGTAAGATGCACACACTTTAAACGCAAGTGCACGTTATCGTGACAAGTAGTATAGTCTTTGATAAGACCGAATATCGTCCACAAGGATTAGGGTCCAATTACCAACTATCTATTTTCTAGTATCTATTTGGTGAATTTATGATTGATTGGTTGTTTATAACTACGAATTATAAAAGCTATTTAACTATAAAGGTTTACTTCAGTTGTGATGAGAATAGGGCTTCCATGTATCCTTACTATCCGCTTATGCTACTTACTAATGCATTAACTCATGGTATTCTTCTTTAGGAGAAAGCAGGTTTACGAAATCGTTTTATACTCCCGTTAGGGTTATATAAACACTCAACCCCAGTATCGCACCTTACCTAACTTTCGGTGATAAGGATAACTTTATAGGAGGATTAAGAACAAAAACCTAGTTGACCGTCACGCACAATGCGCAAAATTAGGGTTGTTAAGCCTCTCATCAACGCTACATAAATAATTGAGGTATTTTCATCCCCAATCCAAGAATGTCTACCCAACTTACAGCATATTCACAATCCCCCCTTTTCAGAATCTGATTAGAAATCATATAGTGATAATTCGTTGTCAATTAATTACCAAGAATTCAACTCAATTATTGGATAGATCTCTCAATAAGAAAAATAACCATAAGCATGCATTAATTTATAACATAAGTTTCTAGTAATTCAACATGGAAAGCCCTATAAGAGAATTAGTTCCTAGCCATAAAGATGACAAGAACTAATTCAAAGTTCATCATGCAAAAACTGAAATAAAGAAAAGAAAAAGAAAAGAAATTGCTTAAGAATGAGTCTCCAAGCCTAGCATCCAAGGGTTGTGTTGTGGAATATTTACAAGATGGAATGGTGGATGGATGGATGTAGAATGGTGAATGGTAGAATGGAGAATGAATAATTCTTCTAATGATGTAGAGTATTTATAGCCAAAGAATCCTTTTGGTGAAGGGTTAAGGATTTGTAGGAAAGGAAAAGTTATTAGAATCCTTTTAGGTAAGGGTTTTAAGGTAGGAAAAGTAATCCCTTTAGGTAGGAAAAGTAATCCCTTTAGGATTCTGAAAATATGTCAAATTCCGCCTGCACTTCATAAATCCGCGTCGCCGTACGGCCTGATGGCGCATGGCTACCAAATTCAGCAACTCTCGGGACTTTCAGCACTTTGGGCGCTGCTGCCAGGCGCCGCGGCTCCGGTGACGTTTTTCAGGCGGATTCTGTTTCGTCGTCATTTTTCCGTCCGGACTTCGTCGGATCTCCTCTATAATTCCCGGAACTTCTTAGACTTCATTTCTTGGCCCATTTTGTGTGCAATTCCATCTCATTTATGTTCATTTCATCTCCTTTTCGTCATTTCTCCATTTCTGACCGCTGTGACACAAAAGAAAGGAAAACGACCCTAATACTATACTAAACATAAATAAAATGAGTAAAATACTAATTAAAAATGACTCAAAAAGTGTATATAAAATACACCGATCATTTAGGAAGTTGCACCTTGGCTAAACACCCTCACACTTTGAAGTATCCCAAATTGGGCTTCCTTCCTTTCCACTTTTCGTATGGAATAAATTTTGTTTTGCTATGGGACACTCGATTGAGTATTCGGCTAGCTGTTAGAATGACTTCCCCCCACAAGTTCTGGGGTAAACCAAAACTTATTAACAGGACATTCATCATTTCTTTCAGTGTTCTATTTTTCCTTTCCGCAATTCCGTTTGATTGTGGCGAGTAAGGGGCAGTTGTTTGATGAATAATGCCATATATCAAACATATTTGTTCAAAATGAGATTCATATTCACCGCCCGTATCACTCCTTATCATTTTAATCTTTTTGTTAAGTTGAGTCTCAACTTCAGTTTTGTATTGCATGAATGCTTCAATTGCTTCATCTTTACTATTAAGTAAATAAACGTAGCAATACCGCATACTATTGTCAATAAAAGTTATGAAATACTTCTTTTCACCGCGATATGGGATTAACATCATGTCACAAATATCTGTATGGATTAAGTCTAAAGGACTTGAATTCCTTTCAACTGACTTATAAAGATGTTTAACATACTTAGATTCAACACCGATTTGACAATTTGATTGAATGTATTCAAACTTAGGCAATACTTCCAAACTAATCATTTTTCGCAAGGTTCTATAATTGACATGTCCTAAACGTGAATGTCATAAATTATTTGACTCAAGCAAGTAAGACGAAGCAGAAAATTTATTATTATTGGCAATGACCATTACATTCAGTTTGAAAAGGCCCTCTGTGAGGTAACCTTTTCCTATGTACATCTCGTTCTTACTTATTACAACCTTGTCAGAAACAAAAACACACTTAAAACCGTTCTTCACTAGAAGTCCTGTAGTATACTAGATTTTTCCTAATTTCAGGAACATGACAGACGTTGTTGAGAGTCATCACCTTGTCAGAGGTCATCTTCAGCAGTATCTTTCCATAACCTTCAATTTTGGTCATTGCAGAATTTTCCATATATATGGTCTCGTCGGGCCCGGCGGGAGCATATGAAGCAAAGGCTTCTCTAACAACACAAATGTGGCGAGTGGCGCCAGAGTCAATCCACCACTCTTTCGGATTTCCCACTAGATTGCACTCAGACAACATAACACACAAATCATCAACCTCTTCGTTTGTTTCAACCATATTAGCTTGACCCTTCTTCTTTTCTTTTTTCGGAGCACGACAGTCTGTAACTTTGTGTCTGATTTTTTCACAATTGTGATAGTTTTCCTGGATTTTTTTCTTGTTGGGATAGTTCCTTGGTCTCGATGCCTTTTTCCTCTTTTTCAGATTAGTTGGGGCAGTTTCAACAATATGTGCTCCCCCTATGGTTGATCTCCCATTTGCCTTTTTCTCAGCTGCCTTGTTATCTCCCTCGATTCTCAACCGGACGATGAGATCTTCCAGTGTCATCTCCTTTCGCTTGTGTTTCAAGTAATTTTGAAGTCCTTCCATGAAGGAGACAACTTTTCTATCACTGCCACT
Source organism: Przewalskia tangutica (assembly GCA_029844215.1). Taxonomy (NCBI): domain Eukaryota; kingdom Viridiplantae; phylum Streptophyta; class Magnoliopsida; order Solanales; family Solanaceae; genus Przewalskia; species Przewalskia tangutica. The sequence goes on from CM056732.1 coordinate 3,959,772, forward strand.
GCCGCAACTTGAAACGCCCCACTAATCACCAAACCTTCGACGAGGAGATCGTGGATGATAACATGCAACTCTTGAACTTGAGTAACAACAGACTTGCCATCTACCATTTTATAGTCCAGAAATTTGGCAGCAATGAATTTCTTTAATCCAGTATCTTCTGTTTTATATTTCTTTTCCAACGCATCCCATAGTTCTTTTGATGTTCCCACATTACTATAGACGTTGTAAATATCATCCTCCATTCCGCTAAGAATATAATTCTTGCACAAAAAATATGAGTGCTTCCATGCCTCAGTTACAACAAAACGTTCATTCTCAGGTGTTGATTTCGGTAAAACTGGAACGACCTCCTTAATAAACTTTTGGAGGCTTAAAGTAGTTAAATAGCAGAACATATTTTGTTGCCATCTTTTGAAATCAATTCCGGTGAATTTTCCAGGCTTCTCTGCCGGAGCCAGTGCTGGTGCAGTACGACTGGAGGATGCAGCATTGCTCGTGGAACCAACCACGGGTGTGTAAGATGGCATTCATATCCGAGTCATGTCTCCCATTTACATAAGCGAAACAACAGAAAAATTTAATAAACGGTGAAGATTTTTTTTCTTCAAACCGAATCAATTTTTATTGCAACAAATATAATACACAATGGTGAAGATTTTATTTCTTCAAACCGAATCAAAATACTTGAAACGAAATGCAGTAAATTGTATGTTGTATACTTGATGAAGTTTTTATATCTTCAAATCAAGTACCCAAATGAGTAGAAAGTTATGAAAACTTTAATCTCAACCGGAGTAGAAAATCCGAAGATTTTAGTCTCCAAACAACATACAAGTTCGTTACACCGAAACAACAAACATACACATTTCCTTTCCTTTTATTTTTACTTTCTGGAAAAACACCTTTTTTATTTTCTGGGAAAACACCTTTTTTCCTTTTCTTTCCTGACAATGTTCTGTAATCGTTAAACAAGAACAAGTGAACACATAAATAATTATAAATTTCTTAAGCTTGTTAGTACGCATGTGTTCAAAATCAGAAAACGGAAAACCAGAAACTGGAAATAAAAAAAATAATGCAGAAAGTAAGAAAAATATTCGAGACCACAGAATTCACTGTGTGTCCTTAAGGAATTTAATCCCCTCATTGTACCCGAGGTTATGGATTACTTCCTACCAAGATAAAACGGATATACCTGTCGCAGGAGTAGCGGTACCTCAAACGCCGACGACTTCGACGAACTCAAAGTTGGCAACGAACCACAGTAAGACTCGATAGTTTTATTTGTGAAAGAGAATGCCGAATCTCAATGAAGGAAATTATTTTCAGTGTATTAAAAATGAGACATTGTTTCAGTTTATATAGCCTCGAAGGTGTCCGTTCGGAAAGGTTGGTGACTGTTCGGAAATGTCACTTTGCCTTTTCGAAAAATGAAAAAAACGTTTGGGAAATTTAATTTTTATTCCGCGAAAATTAATTACCAATTAATCTTTTTCCGGCGGAAATAAATAAAAATATTTTCAGAAAATGAAGATTTGAAATTAAATAAATTTAGTCCAAAAAAATTATCAATCAGATCCGAAGATGAGCCAAGCGACGACGACGGCGCGAGGGGAGTCCCTCTTCTCAACTCTTTAAGACCTAGATGAAGTGTTTTCTAATATAAGCACATAACTTTTCCTTTCTACCACCGATGTGGTACAAAGCTCATTTGAAAATGAACTTTGCTTTGAACTTCATTTTCCTTTCATTTCATTTTTCCCTCCATTTTTTATTCACACAAACTTAGCTAGCTTTAACCATTAACTAGCTATAACAGTTACTTTTATTTTTGTGGGTAAAAAAAACTATTTTTGACTCAAAACATACGTGATCAGTGGCGGACACACACTTTTCAAATTGGGTGCAAGTGCACCCACTTTCATTTTTTTTATCACCTTATAAAACGACGTCCGTTTTACAAGGTGATTGTCACGACCCGACCTCGGGCCCGCGACTGGTGCCTTACCCCGGACACCCTAGTGATACAACATCAGAGAAAATCAGCGGAAATAAAAACTAAAACATGAGACAAGACATAAAGTAAGAAACATGCTAACCAAAACGGTTACCTTCCTGTATATATATATCAAACAGAACATTTAAATCCTTTTACAAACCCTGCCCACAACAGTACTACATACCTCTAAGAATGTAACCATAACTATGACGGGACAGGGCCCCGCCATACCCCTGAATGTACAAGTACTTACAATGACAGGGGACTATACCAAAGATAAGCCTCCGGAGAAACGGAGCTTCCCAAACCGCTGAACTGTGATCCTATGAGAGAGGATCCACAATCGATGTACCTCTACCTGCGGCATGAACGCAGCCCCCCGAAGGAGGTCAGTACAACAGGTACCAAGTATGTGGCGAAAATCAGTAAATGAAATCATGATCTATAAAAACAGAGACATGTATGATAACCAAACTACGTTCACTACAAAAAGCGATGCGTGTCAAGTCAGGGACTCACGCCCTCAAAGTCATCCCTCATGCCCGTGGAACTCCTTCCTCACTGCCGGCAGTCTAGGTATAAATCGTATGATACGTATAACATGTCTCGGCTCATCCCATGAGACTCGAGGTGGAATCGTCATGTCTCGGCCCATCTCATGGGACTCGATGTAAAATCGTCATATCTCGGCCCATCTCATGGGACTCGATGTAAAATCGTCATATCTCGGCCCATCTCATGGGACTCGATGTAAAATCGTCATATCTCGGCCCATCTCATGGGACTCGAGGTAGAATCAGTCATAACATTTAAACCCCCTTTTAAGACAGATTAAGATAATACCATGCTTTCCTTTTAAATCAAACTAAGACAATATCATGCCCTCATTTTTAAACCAAAACACTTTCTTTTTTAAAATCAAGTAACAACATTCTTTTCCAAAAGTTCAAGTTGCATAATTTCAAATACTCAAGTCTCTTATTTTCGAAAGATTTCATAGTTCATAGTCTTAATCACTTAATAACGTAATCTCTTTTAAAACAATTTGAGTAACATATGCCTTATGTGTGAGTAGTTTATTCTTGTTTATAACAATCTTATTAAAGCAGCCATGATCTAGAAAATGTAATACAATTTTGTCTTATCTTAGCTTCTATGCAGATGGAGGATTCTACTTGTTTTAATATAATTTATTTGTCAATACATTTTCCTTTATTAACGCTGCAGTGGTTTGTTCGATACTTATTCTCATTTCCGAAATCAATATAACATTATCCTTTTTAAGATCAAGTATCCATTACTCATGAATGCGGTTTCACAACTTATTAACACCCTTTAAGTCCTTAACACTTCATAAAAAGTCATTTATAAGTTAAGTCTCTTATCTTTTAAGATCAAGTCTCTCAACTTCTAAAATCAACAAACCATTCTTTTACCAACATAAAGTCGTTATAACTAACTTCCCATAAAGCTAATATAACACTTTATGTTTTAAACCAACCAAATTCGTTTAGCACACGTACGTCTACCGTACTACATAGTTCACAAAAATCATGCTAGAAAGGATAGGAAGAGGTTCACATACCTCGCGACGATTATCGACAATTAGCAAAACGCTCCAAAGTATAATAACCCTGCTAGCCTTTTCCACCCTTCAAGTAGAATACGCTACTCGTAGAACTTCAACCTATAAAGGTCACAAAACGTCTATCAACCTCTAGATCTCTTCGTAGAACAATTCTAAGTACAAGGTTCCTTATTCTACGGAAAATTGGGCAGCACCTCCCCCCCGTAACCACATAAATCTCCTCATCTATCAAGGCCCGCTACCAAGCCAACAACTCCAAGGGGATTACACGTCTAATCGGACGTGTACAACACTGCCCCACAATAATACTACAAGTCTACTGTAAATACAGTCCAATGTAAATACAGTTCAATTATTTTATAATCATCCTTCCAATATATCTTATACTCAATTCTAAACTACTACAATATGTAATATCCAATTTCAATAGGGGGACAAAGATAATTACCTCGATAAGCCCAAAATTATCCAAGATTAATAAGTCGATCATGAGCAACGCTTAGCTCCAATTCATACGTTCCAACCCGGCTCAAGCAACCCTTAGAAGCTCCTAACCAACTCCTCTTCAAGATCCAACTCCAAAAAGTGAAGAACACTTAGGCTCAAACTATGGCAAGTTTCGGCCAAGGCAAGGTTTCTAGGCTAGGGGTGTGAAATCTTTTCCAACTCTTGGTACACAATCTTCCTAACACCCTAAGGAAGAACACTTAAAAGTTTAAGAATTTTTGGACAACATTTGCTCCCAAAAATAGTCCATGGCCGAGAGCACTACAACAAGGGAGGGAGAATTTTTGCCTTGGAAATAAACTAAGTGTGGGATGAATAAGTCTTGCACTCAATGGGGGGTATTTATAGAGAAAACAATGGCCAAGATCAAGGCACGTGTGTGGTGAGATTGGGGGACAAGTGTGTGTGGTCCCACCCTCCAAGTATCTTCACAAAGAAGAAGACAAGTGGCTTGCCACTTGTAAGGCCATTTCGGCTAGCCACTTGTCCCACCATTTCGGCCCACATGGCCACCTAAGGGGGTGACACGTGTCGCCCCCTACTCGTCCAAAATATTTCATCTTCCGAAAATATCCGAAATGCCAAAAATCTCTAAAACAAAGTGAGCCCTACAAAACCGTAAATTTCTCCCGTGGGCCCCACGTGACCAATTCCGGAAATAAAATTCCATAATTCTAATATAATTCAGGAAGTCCAAATATCAAATCTGGGAATCCAATTCCCATTAACGAACCTTTTTCCTTCACAAAATCCGGAAACTTTTCCGTCGAAAAATCACATCTTTCTTCCTTTCCAATTTTTATGTCGTATTCTCGTACGTATGTCCTCACATACATACCCTGGAACTACGGGGTGTAACAGTGATCCACCTATCATTTTCAACGTGATCCACCTATAGTGTTGAATTGACTGAAATGCAGGGCAAAAATAATGTTAGAGAGCATTAGATAGATGAATCCGCCTTTGCCTCGATACGACAAGTGTAGGAGGAGGCACGTTGGGGGGAACATGGTATGAAACTGTATAATGTTTGGTCGTGAGAACAATGGCAATTTAGGCAGGATCGTTCCTGTACTTTTAAGGACCCTGTGCGAGAAAAAAAAAGAGGTCATTTTTTATTCACATGAAAAATTAAAATTAACTAATTAATCAATATTAAAAAAATTATTGATCAAAACATCAACTTGGGACATGGAATTTGGGCCCAAATTTGTTTTGAGCGGGGGCTGAACTTTAGCCCAATTAATTCTTGTGTTTAAAAAAACAACTTTTGGTGCTCAATGAATTTAAACACAAGACCTCTCGCTTGTTAATGAGAATTGAAGTAAGCCTTACCCCGCTAGACTACAACTCCCACTGATAAGACTAGAGACATGTTTAATACATATCTTAATATTTGAAATCAATAAAAAAATAAAAATTCTGGGGCGGAGTCGCGGAGGCCCCGCCGGCCAGGGGGCCTATGCGGTGGCGCCGCCTTTACCGCCCCAGGGACGGCCCTAAATTTAGGGTAGCCTATGAGTTCAACATCATCATTTCAACATGGCAGGGGTAGGAGAAGAGTGTCGAGCTCGAGAGGGAACCAAAATCAGATGTATGTATTGGGAGATCAGTAGGACTTGGAGTACCCATCTGAGTGGCATTTAGGTATGCTATCTATTTTAGCATAAGAGCGTGTATATTGGAAAACCTTATTATGTATTGTATATGTCTAGCGTAGTACTAAATGATGTAACTAGAAAATAAGGATTTCGGATGTTAATAAGTTTAGAATGTCGTGTCTAAGATGAATTATATCAAAGCACTGATGAAGAGTATATGTGAATCTATAAGGTAATGAATTTGGCAGTAGTAGAGATGGCAATGGATCCCGGACCCGATCCGGATTTGGTGGATCCAGATCCGTTTTATAGGATATGGATATTCAAAGTTTGGACCCGACGGATCCGGATCGGACCCGGATCCGTTTATGATGGATCGGATCTGGATATGGATCTTGTCTTTGGGATCCGTATCCGGTCCAGATCCGACCCGCGAATCCGTTTTTTATTAAATTAATTATACATTTATTATTTATACATCATGGCACCGAATCCTTTGTAATCTTAATTTTATTTTATATTCAAAGGGCCGAAGGCCATTATTTTTTTTAATTGAGACACGTTTTGCGTGTTATTCTTTAATCATTATATTAATCATTTATGTGGTACTTATGTAGTAGCTTAGGTATTGAGAGGATTGTTTCTCACCACACCAATAACCAATAGACATAACAATTGTCAACAATGTCATTTAGTCCTAATTTACGGATGCATTCCCATGATTCCGTTAAATTAAATTGACTCTTTTTCTAGAAAATTTGGACTGATTAGAAGGTATAACTTAATAATCAGTCACTTTGATTTGGATCTAGATCCGATCCGTGGATCCGGTGGATCTGAATTTGGATATGATTTTATGGACCCTATGGATCTGAATCTGGATATGAATACATGTATGTAAAACGGATCTGGATCTGGATCTAGTAGGATCCGGTCCAGATCCTACCCGTTGCCATCCCTAGGCAGTACGCAGTAGCCTAAAAATCCTAGGAATTCCTTAGATAGGATACAATTTATGTTACCTAGATGTGATAAGATTGCCAAGTTTTGATAAATTGCATGTTTGACAAGTGTGAGATATTAGTATAAGATGGTATGTTAGATCCAAGAAAATGTCCTGAGTGCAAGTACCAAGCGAGACTAGAATAGGAGATGAATTAGGTATGTATGATAACCATATATTCGACAGTGTTCCCAAGTAGAAAACTTTAGTACATAAAAATACTTAAAAGGATATGGGATATGAATGATGAATATGTTAATCGTTACCGTCCTCGGCGTAAGACAAATATTATTAACGATTTTCATTATCGTGTGAAATATTTTAATGCCTGGATCAGCAAATTTTATAAATTAATGTTCGGTTCAATGAGGTCAATTCTGAGTTGCTTCTTTCTGTTGCTTGTTTGAATCAAAGTAATGATTTTGTTGATTTCAATATAGCAAAATTGGTAAGAATGACTCAGTTTTATCCGGATGACTTCTCTCTAGTTGATTGTATTGTGCTTGAAAATCAATTAGAGACGTATATTATGGATTTGCGATCAGATGACAGATTCAGTCTATTGGAGGGGCTTGTTGATCTATCTACATTGCTTGTGCAAACACGAAAATACTTGTCGTACCCATTGGTGTGTCAGCTTTTGAAGTTCGCAATGATTTTGCCGGTAGCAACAACAAACGTGGAAATATGCTTCTCTGCAATGAATATTGTCAAGACGGATCTACGAAACTGAATTTGTGATCAATTTTTAAATGATTGTCTTGTATGTTTTATTGATTTTTTTTTGCTTAAGAGTGTTACAAATGATGATGTAATCAAACGTTTTCAAAATATGAAAACGTGTAGGGGACAATTATGATTTGTAAACTTTATTAAATTTGGGCACCCAGATGATTTGTAAACTTTATTAAATGTGTGCACCCAGTTTGAAAATTCTCTGCGTCCGCCACTGTACGTGATTGTACACCTGTCCAAAGCTCGGGTCGGTGACTTTTTTTTCTACTTGCTCGACTATTTTTTTAGATTTCCGACTCGCCCCGACCTTTGGGGACCTGTGGCCTCGGGTCACGACTCACCCTACAAAATAAAAAAAGGGGAATTTTGGAAGGGTCGGGGGTCGGACAATTTTTTTTTAAAATTGAATTTCCAATACTGAAATTGGCATTCTCAAAAATATTACCACGAAATTTGGACGTTGAAATTTATTGTATATCGTGAGATCTCAGCTAAAGAAAAGGGAAAATTAGAAACCAATTTGGGGGAAACGTCAAATCGATTGGGAAGACAAACGTTTTTCCTTAAATTGGTTGCGCCAAACCACCTTGTTGCAGGTTCATCAATTTACAACTACTTTCTCTTCTCTCATCCCTACATTTTATGTCATTGCTTTACGTTAAAACATAAAGTCTTCGTCATATATATTCTTAAAACATGTAAAATTAATAAAGGAAAAACAATATAAATTATATTAAAAGATTATGTCACGACCCGATTCCGGGCCCGTGACTGGTGTCTTACCCCGGGCACCCTAGTGATACAACATCAGAGAAAATCAGCGGAAATAAAAAAACTAAAACATGAGACAAGACATAAAGTATGAAACAGGCTAACCAAAACGGTCACCTTCCTGAATATATACATATATATCAACCTGAACAGTTAAATCCTTTTACAAACCCTGCCCACAACAGTACTACAGACCTCTAAGAATGTAACCATAACTATGACGGGACAGGGCCCCGCCATACCCCTGAATGTACAAGTAACTACACTGACAGGGAACTATACCAAAGATAAGCCTCCGGAGAAACGGAGCTTCCCAAAACGCTGACGTGGTCACATGAGCGAGGATCCACAATGTACCCTACCGCGCGATGAACGCACCCGGGCGAGGTCGATATAACGGTACCAAGTATGTGAAACTGAAAATACTGTAAATGAAATCATAGTAGTCTATAAAAAAAATAGAAGACATATATGATAACCAAATTACAGTACATAATATGTAGATCCGCGTCAAGTCGTGACTCACGCCCTCAAAGTCATCACTCAAATATAACTATGGGTCTCACGCCCACAACATCAATCATGCCCGTGGAATACCTTCCTCACTGCCGGCAGTCTATGATATAGCAACACCAAGGAATACACATGAACACGGGTCCCACTGTCATAACAACCGACGGCAAGTACGGCGGCTAACTACGGATACCAAAGCCGCATCATCGATCGACCGGTAAGTACGAAGCCAACTACTAGATACCAAGGCGTACTAACAATACTATGCAACCAAACCACGGGCGACACGGGGCAAGTACGAAGCCGACTACGGTACCAAGGCCGTGTCACGTGACCGGCAAGCACGAAGGCTAACTACCAGTACCAGGCGTGTCACGAGACTTCGCCACTAAACCGAGCGGGCAAGTGCGAAGGCTAACTACTGTACTAAGGCCGAATCAGCCACGAGGCGGGGCAAGCACGAAAGCCAACCACCGGATACCAAGCCGAATCGGTAAAACCTCGTGGAGAGCTAGCCCGTGGAATAACGCTATCAACGCGAGCGCACTGGAATCCTCACATCGCTTGCACGCCCAAGTAAGATCATAACAAATCAACCTACCCATTGAGACGCGGTGGTATAAAAATACAATACTGGCACAACAAGGCTATCACACGCAAACATAGGCAAGTTACACACAACTCAAGGTACTTTCATTTTATGTCAAGAATACGGGTTTCAAACCCAAAAATAATACCCACTTTCATTCTTTCAAAAAGACATCTTTTTACGTAAAAGATACTAATACTCGTAGTATCAAAAACACATTTCCTTTTCAAACCAAATTACTTTACTTTCGTAAAAACCTTTACAAGACTTTTAAAATCAAGTACTCTATACTTTTTAAACCAAGTGCCTTTCTTTTAAAACAACATCAAGTTACTCTTTAAAACTCAAATACTTACTCTTTTCAAAACAAGTAACCTATACTTAAATCAAGTTACCATTTTAAAACCAATGATAAAATCATTCTTTTGCTTTCATAAAGTCGTTATAACTAACTTCCCATAAAGCTGTTATAACACTTTATGTTTTAAACCAATTTAAGACAAAACCATGTCTCTCTTTTAAACCAAAAACTCTTCAATTCCTCAAGTCTCTTTTCTTTTAGAAATCAAGTTCCTTTTAAAGACCAAATACTCATTTCTCGCGAATGAGGTTTCACAACTTTCTACACAATTTGAGTTCTTCATATATCATATCAAGTCAAATATAAGTCAAGTCCTTTATCTTTTAAAATCAGTAAACCAACCAAATTCACTTAGAACATGTACGTCTATCGTACTACATAGTTCACAACAATCATGCAGAAAAGATAGGAAGAGGTTCACATACCTCGCGACGATTATCGACAATTAGCAAAATGCTCCAAGTACTATAACCTTGCTAGCCTTTTCCACCCTTCAAGTAGAATACGCTACTCGTAGTACTTCCACCTATACTGGACATAAAACGTCTATCAACTTCTAGATCTCTTCGTAGAATATTCTAAATACAAGATTCCTTTATTCTACAGAAAATTCGGCAGCACCTCCCCCCCCCCGCAACCACATAAATCTCATCCGCTACTCAGGCCCGCTACCAGGCCAACAACTCCCAGGGGGGAGGGTTGCACGTCTAACCGGACGTGTACAATTCTACTTCACAATAATACTACACAAGTCTACTGTAAATACAATCCAATGTAAATACAGTTCAATCCTTTATAATCATCCTTCCAATAAATCTTATACTCAATTCTAAATTACTACAATATGTAATATCCAATTACAATAGGGGGACATAGATCATTACCTCGATAAGCCCAAAATTATCCAAGATATATGTCGATCCTGAGCAACGTTTAGCTCCAACTCCTTACGCTCCAACCCGCTCCAAGCGACCCTTAGAAGTTTCTAAACAACTTCTCTTAACACTTCAACCAAGCTAGGAAGATTTTTCTAGGGTTTCACTTTGCGACTATTGGAATAAAGTAGTATTTCCGGGCTCCTAGTATTGAAACAACTTTGGAATACTACTAGGGATACTAGGCCAAGGTATTTGGGATTATACAACAATACACAAAGTATTTTCTACACAAGAGGGGGAGGGGGACGAAACAAGACTAAAGGGGAGTATTTGCCTTGGAAGACTTAAGTGTGGAATGAGTATTATGTCTTGCACTACGAGGTATTTATAGAAGAATCAAGGGCCAAGATCAAGGTAAGTGTATGGTCAAGATTGGGCCATGTGTGTGTGGGTCCCACCACACCACATGGCCAACAAAATTTAGTGCCAAGTGTTAGGGCCATTCGGCCAACTAGCCACTTGTCCCACCAATTTCGGCCCACATGGCCACTCAAGGGGGTGACACGTGTCGCTCCCTTACTCGCCTAAAATATTTCGTCTTCCGAAAATATCCAAAATACCGAAAATCTCAAAAACAAAGTGGGCCCCACAAAACCGTAAATTTCTCCCGTGGGCCCACGTGACCATTTCCGAAAATAAAATCTCATAATTCTAATATAATCCAAGAAGTCCAAATACCAAATACCAAATCTGGGAATCCAATTCCCACTAACGAACCTTTTTCCTTCACAAAACCCGGAAACTTTTCCGTCGAAAAATCACACCTTTTTTTCTTTCCAAAATTTATGTCGTATTCTCGTACGTACGTCCCCACATACATACCACGAACTACGGGTATAACATTTTTCCTCTTAGAAACATTCGTCCGAATGTTCCTTCTAAGTCTCCAAACATAAGCTGCAAGATAGTCTTCACTACTATACTTACCAAACCAAACCTGCCACCAATGGCCATAGTATAACATACACGCAACTCTCAATCCAAGCCAACGAGGAATCACCTCTAACGTGCATATAACAACACAAAACCTCCACCCATGGACCAAAGGATACTTTCTTCCCCTCATCACTTATAAAAAGGACACTTCCATCATCTTAACACATCTTAGCCTCTTTTCTTACTCGTCGCATCTTCCTCGTACACTCGAAATCTTCCTACAATACGTACCATATTTCTGTCATTGCTTCAGTTTCCAAAATCTCGGGGTCACTATCTCTAACTTGGTCATCATACTAGCCTCAAATTTCCTTAAGGCCATTCCCGGCCTTCACGATCCGATTCTGGTCGAACATATCCACGAACTCGTACGATGGTTACCCAAACCTGGGCTTAGCACCCTCGTGACCCTACCACCTGGCGGGACCACCCCGAACATACCCCACCTCAAACCAGGCTGCGGGTTGACCCGCGAATGGTCCTCAACCCGACCCATAATCGTACCAGACTCTTGTTCCCCGATCCGGAGCAACCTTACCTATACAAGTCCTGAAAGCTACCACTTTCATCTTACGCAACCCAAGGAATTATCCCACTAATACACCCCATGCATATAATGCTCTCCGATAAGGATCACCCGCAAAGTCTTTTACTCGAGACGAACTTACATCTAAGGTCTCAACGTGTAATATCCTAAGGTTCGCAATTTTCTCATCCCCAGACTTACCCTTTTCACTAACCAGACTTCTAAATCACCTTTTAACTCAAAGCTATCCGATCATAACACTTAACACATCATCATAACATCAATATATACTAGTCTCTAGAGGGTTAAGGATATACCTGTAAATAGGCGGTTCAAAGGACCGCTAAAACTGGGAACTTCCACCGCGACCTCTACCGTGGTCTGCCGGTGCATGAACATCCTGCCTAGCTATGGAAGGTGAAGAACCATGGCCCGATCTCGTGATGCTGTGCTAATCCACCATGCTACCTCAGTGGACGATCTCGCCAAATGGCCCTGTTGGCCGCAAGAATAACAATCTCCCAAATTAGTATGACACTCTCCCTTATGAAGTTTTCCACAACGGCCACACTGAGACAAGGGTGACCTTATCCGGCGAGCACTCCTACTCCCCTGAAAGTCTGAAACCTGGGAGCCCTGACCTGCTCCTGAATATCCCGAACGTCTCGAAGACGGTGGAGGGCCACTCGGTACTGGCGGAGGCGCATAACTAGTCTGCTGCTGAGGCGGTCCGCCTCGAAAGTCGCCAAAAGACCCTGCTGCTCGCCTCTTCGCGATCGGCCATTCCGTCGACCTATCCGTGACTCACATCCAAGTGCATAAGCTGCGTGCGGGCAATGTCCATGCCCGGTGAACAAGAGCTACACCCGAGCAAGCCTGCGCAAGTAGTCATCGAGCCGTGGCGTGGCGGTGCACTCGTCCCTCCATATTTGCCACTAACACCGGGACATAACGGGCCAACGAGTCGAACTCCACGTTGTACTCCCGAACCGTACGCCCGTCCTGCCTCAACATCAAAAATCTGTCGGCCCGAGCCCTCCTCATCTGTGGGGGCAAGAAGTGTGCAAGAAATGCCCCTGAGAACTCGTCCCATACAGCTGGAAGTGCATGCTCACCGACGCTTCATGAATCAACCTGGCCGATCGCAGATCACGCAGCCGATGCGAACCCAATATCACCGACTCTGCCTCTGAGGCCTTGATCACTCTCATGATCCGCTGTAACTGTCGGATAAACTCCTGAGGGTCATCCTCAGCTCTCGATCCATAGAACACTGGTGGACTGCAACTTAAGAAGTCCCGAAGTCTCCAACTATCGGCCCTGGGGTGCACTACTGGTACCACCGGCTCCCGTCTGTCCTCAAGTCTCGCCATAAACCTAACTAGTAATTGGGCCATCTCCTTGCAACCCATATCCTTCGTTCCTGGCCGTGGGACTGGAGGTTCAGATATCGTGGCCTCAGTAGCTACTGCTGCTGCACTAAACTCTGCTGGGGTTGGCGGCATCGTAGAATCCGCCCTCTGTAGCACCACCCTGGGTAAAAATTGGGCCTCTTCCCTGGTAACCCTCCGTGCTCTACTCGCGACTCCTTCGCCGCTTTGCCTTCTCGGGCTCACGGTTGCCTTGCGTGGAGGCATAGCGGTACAAAGAGTACGTTAGAGGGAGTCCAACTGACAACACAACTCTAAGGCACGATCTCAGAGTGAGAAGAATGGAAACCAATCCTAAATGTCCTGCAGCCTCCTGATTATAGATGTGGTGCACAACACACCGATAATCAAGACTCTACTAGACACGGTCTGTAGACACTTTCCGAGGACTAACTGCTCTGATACCACTTTTGTCACGACCCGATCCCGGGCCCGTGACTGTTGCCTTACCCGGGCACCCTAGTGATACAACATCAGAGAAAATCAGCGGAAATAAAAAAACTAAAACATGAGACAAGACATAAAGTATGAAACAGGCTAACCAAAACGGTCACCTTCCTGAATATATACATATATATCAACCTGAACAGTTAAATCCTTTTACAAACCCTGTGTTATACCCCGTATTTTCAGAGTATGTACGTGAGGACGTACGTAGAAAATTTGAGCCTTAAGTTAGGCAAGTTTCGAAATTTGTACACAACACCCGATTAGAGTCGTTTTTCGACGAAACGTTTCCACAGCTTTTGTTGGGAAAAATACGGCTATGTCATTTATAATTTTTGCGGATTTTTCCGAGAGACGAAACATTTTGGACCAACGGGAGGGTGACATGTGTCACCCTCACATTGGAAGCAAAGGGACGGCGAAATGGCCATTCTTGGCACGTTTTTGTTGCCCAATTTTGGTCAAGGGTTAGGTAGGATATTTTTGTGTAGTTGATGAGCAAGTGGGACCCACAAACACATGGCTTGATCTTGACCTTACACTTGCTATACACTTGGAAGAATCTTGGCCATTGGTTGGCCATTTCTTCACCTATAAATACCCCTCCATGTTGATGAACTTCTTCATCCAAAATTGTTCTAAGTGTTAAAAATCTCTCCTCCCCTCAACCTTGAAATCGTCCAACACCCCCCTCCTGGTTAAGGCCTTTGGCCGAGCGCCTCCCTCCCTGTGGTGTCTGCAGGGTACCCACTAGCCTAGTTGTTTCGTATAATACCCTTGTTGTGGTATAGAAATACTCTCCTAGTATTGTTGTTATGTCCAAATACCTTGGCCCAAATACCTTGTAGTATTCCCAAGGTTACACTTATACAAAAGCCCGAAAATACGATTATACTTCCTTTAGCCACAAAACGAAACCCTAAGGAAATCTTTACCGTTGTTGAAGTTGTAAGTAGAAGTTGGTTAGAACTTAAGGGTTGTTTGAGCGCTCGGAGTAGGAGCTAAGCGTTGCTCGGGATCGACTTTATACTTGGATAATTTTGGGCTTATCGAGGTAAACACTACTGTCCTTCTATTGTAATTGGAAATTACATAAGTGTTGAATATATAGTTGTTGTATACTATATATAGAACTGAACTTAGTATTGTGGCAATGTCTTTTGACTTAAGCATGAAGAATAAAGAATTGAACAGTAATCACATAGAAGGATAATAAAGAGAAGAATCGTAATTACCAGGCTGTATTCTGATGAGACTTATGTAGCATTCCGGTGTAGGAGAATTGTACGCGTCCGGTTAGCCGTGTTAACCCCCCCTGGTTGGCTTGGTAGCCGACCTCGATAAAGGAGGAGATTTACGCTGTTGCGGGAGAGTCTGCCAATTTTACGTAGAAAGATAGAAACTTGTGTTTTGGGGTTAATAGGCGTTTGTGACCTTTATAGGTGAAAGTACTAAGAGTAGCGTATTCTACTCGGCGAGTGGAAAGGGCTAGTGAGTTGTAGTACTTGGAGCTTTTTGCTTATTGTCGATAATCGCCGCGAGGTATGTGAACCTCTTCCTATCTTTTCTAGCATGATTGTGTGAACTATGTAGTACGGTAGACGTACGTGTGTTAACTGTGTTTGATTGTTCTTAAAACATAAAGTGTTATAACGGCTTTATGGGAAGTTGGTTATAACAGCTTTATGTAGGTAAGAAAATACTTTGTGGTTTTAAAAGGTAACTGATGTGAATTATAGCGGCTAGTTATAATAAAGAACTTGATGTATTTCAAAAGATTTATAAATCGTTTTGAAGGAGAGTAACACTTGTTTTAAAGGTTTTAAAAAGAGTTATACTAGCTTTATGAGTTAGGTATAATGTCTTAAGAGAGGTAAAGAAAATGGTTTACTGATGTTAGAAGTTAAGAGACTTGATCTTATAAGATAAGAGACTTAACTTATTTGTTTTAATGTGAATGTTTGTGTGAAACCTCATTCGTGAGTAATGAGTACTTGGTTTTATTTAAAGGGATAATGTTTCACGATTTGAAATCAGAATGTGTATCGACAGCACCACCGCAGCGTTAATAAAGGAAAATGTATTGAATAATGATGAATTGTATTAAACCAAGAGAAACCTCCATCTGCATAGAAACTAAGATGAGACAAAATGATATACATTTTCTAGATCACGGTCTTTGTAATAAGAATGTTGTAAACAAGAATAACCTACTCACGTGAGACATATATTACTCAATTGTTCTAAAAAGGAATCCGGTGATTAAGTTTGGAAACTATGAAACCATTTGAAAATGAGAAGCTTGAGTAATCAAACTAGGCAAACCGGAACTTAGGAAAAGAATGTTGTTACTTGATTTTGAAAAGGGAATGTGGGTTGGTCATTCTAATACTACTGTATCGGGTGACTTTTATAAAAGTAATGGATCTCTTTAAAAGAACTTAACATATGTAGTACTTTGGGGTTAAAAACCCGGACTTTGGCATAAAATGAAAGTACTTTGAGTTGTTGTGAAACTTGCCTATGCTTGTTGTTGTGAAACTTGTCTATGCTTGTTGTTGTGAAACTTGCCTATGCTTGTTGTTGTGAAACTTGCCTATGCTTGTTGTTGTGAAACTTGCCTACGCTGTGATGATAGCCTTTGTTGTGCAAGTGTGGTATTTACGTTACCGCGTCTCGATAGGCGGTTGACTTATTGAGAACTTACTTGACGTCGGGTGATGGAGAATTCCACGTATGTTTCCATTTTGATTCTTGTCTTGTTGATGTCACATGGACATGTCTACACCACGCAAAGATTCCGGCACGCGGCCACGCGTTGATTACCCGATATATGGTTATTACTGCAATATGGACATGTCTACACCGATGCAGTATTCCGGGGGCATGTGGCCATGCGGCAGGGTTGACCACCCAGTATATTGTTATTGAGGTTACATGGGCATGTCTACACCGTCGCAAGATTCGGGGTACGTGGCCACGCGCCTTGTTATTATTGTTGCATCACGGACATGCTACACCGTCGCAGATTCCGGCACGCGCCACGATGCGAACATGATGGATGTTGTGGGCGTGAGACCCATAGTTATATTTGAGTGGTGACTTTGAGGCGTGAGTCCCCGACTTGATCGCTTATGTTGCGTCTTGTATTTTGGTTATCATACATGTCTCTGTTTTTAAGCTATTATGATTTCATTTACTGATTTGTGATTTCACATACTTGGTACTGTTGCTTCGACCTCCTTCGTGGCTGCGCTCATGCCGCAGTAGAGGTACATCGGTCGTGGATCCCCGCCTTAGGATCTCATTTCAGCGTGTTGAAAGCTCTTCCTTGAGGCTTATCTTTGTATGTTTCCACGAGTCAGAGGTTCTTGTACATTCGTGGGTATGTGGCCCCGTCCGTCATAGTTGTTGTAAATCTTAGAGTGCAGAGTACGAGGCGTGTGGTTTGTAAAAAGGATAACTGTTCGGGTTTTTATGTTTATACTGAAGGCAACTGTTTTGGTTGGCCTGTTTATTTATTATATCTCTTGTTTCATGACTCGTGTTTTATTTTCCGCTGGTTTTCTCTGATGTTGTATCACTAGGGTGCGGGTAGGCACGACCACGCCCGAATTCGGGCGTGACAAAGTGGTATCGAGCGATTAGTCCTCGGAAAGTGTCTACGACCGTGTCAGTAAGTCTTGATTATCGGTGTGTTGTGCACCACATCTATAATCAGGAGGCTATAGGACATTTAGGATTGGTTTCCATTCTTCTCATTCTGAGATCGTGCCTTAGAGCTGTGTTGTAAGTTGGACCCCTCTGACGTGTTTCGTTTTTACCAGTTATGCCTCTGCGAAAGGCAACCAGGGCCCAGAAGGGCAAGGCCGAGGAGCCGCTAGTGGGATTCGAGGAGTACGAGGGCGCAGCGGCCAAGACCGAGTAGTGCTTGACGGCGAGTTTTTGCGACGCCGCCGCACCAAGAGTTTAGAGCCGCAGCGATGGCTGCCGAGACTACAAGCACTGAGCCTCCAGCCCCACCGAGCGGGAGATGGGTCACGAGAGATGGCGATTATCGCCGTGGTCAGGCCGATATGAGATAGGCCGGACGCAGCAGCCTCAGCCAAAGAAGACTGTAAGGCACCCGAGGCGCATTTTGAGGCTACGGATTTCTTAGTTGTAGCCCGCTTTGAGTTTTACTGGTCGAGGCCGGAGGATGATCCGCAGGAGTTCATCCGTCGGCTGCAGAGGATCACGCGGTGATCAAGGCTTCAGAGACCGAGTCCGTGACATTTAGTTCGCGTCGGCGCGTGATACCGCAGCCGATTGGTTTGACTTCGTGAGCTTTCCGGGAGAACATGCACTTCACCGTTTGGGACGAGTTTTCGGGGCCTTCTCGCACATTTCTTGCCTCGCAAATGAGGAGGGCTCGCCGGCGATTTTTGATGTTGAGGCAGAATGGGCGATTCGAGTACAATGTGGAGTTCGACTCATTTGACCTGTCTGTTACCGCATTAGTAGCTAGTATGTAGCAACTAGTGCAACGATATGTTACAGGCCTCGATGATTAACTAGCAGAGTTGTTGGTGTTTCTTCACCGCATGACATTGCCGCATTCGAGCTCATGCACGGAGTGCGAGGCGAGCGCAGAGATCGACGGGTGGACCGCTTAGCGAAGGCGCCAAGACGGCGGATATTTTGGCGACTTTCGAGGCGGACCGCCTGCCAGCAGACTAGTTATGTACCTCCGCCATTGCAGAGTGGTCCTCCGCAGCGCCGGGACCGAGGATATTCGAGAGCGGTCGTGGCTCCCGTGTTTGAATGTTCAGGAGTAGGGTGTTGGCGATGCGATACCCCTACCTCGGTGTGGTCGATGTGGTAGACCGCATTTCGGGAGTGTCGTAGTACGAGGGAGCTTGTTATTCTTGCGCCAACAGGGCCATATGACGAGAGACCGTCCCTGTGGTAGCGCTGTAGGATAGCACACTACTAGAGCAGTTGCGGGCCACGGTAGAGGTCGCGGTGGAAGTTCCCAGTTTAGCGGTCCTTGAACCGCCTAGTTTCAGGTATATCCTTAACCCTGTAGATACTTGTATGTATTGATGTTAATGATGTGTTAAGTGTTATGTTCGGATAGCTTTGTGCTATAGTGTGATTAAAAAAATCTGGTTAGTGTGAGATGGAAGTGGTAGCTTCCATGATGTGTTCCGTGTCGAGGAGCGGAAGTTGGCGCTACAGTGGGTCGGGTTGGGGCCATGTTGCGCCAACCCGCCCCGTTCGGCGAAGGGTCAGCTCCGTGGTCCCGCCGTGGCGTGGTCACGAGGTGCTAGCCCAAGTTTAGATGACCATCGTATGAGTTCGTGGATACGTTCGACCATAATCAGTTCGTGAAGGCCGAGAATGGCCTTAGAGGAAATCGAGGTTAGTAAGATGACCAAGTTTGGAGGTAGTGACTCCAAGGGTTGGAAACAGAAGCGTTGACTGAAGTGTGGTGCGTGTACTGGGAAGAGTTCGAGTGTTGAACAGGTGCGACGAGGTAGGGAGAAGTGAGCGAGTGTGATCGCTTTTGTGAAATGAAGGTGCAGAGGAGTATATTTTAGACCTTGGTGGGAACTTTTGTGATAACAGAGGTGATTCCTCGTGGACTTGGGATTTCGTATTTTGTGCATTTGTTATTTCATGGCGGTGTGGCATGATTGTTTTCGTGACGATAAGCGGTGAAGACTATCTCGCGCATGTTTGTGTTGAGACTTGAGAAGGAACATTCGGACGAATGTTTCTAAGGAAGAATGTTATACCGTATTTTCAGAGTATGTACGTGAGGACGTACGTAGAAAATTTGAGCCTTAAGTTAGGCAAGTTTCGAAATTTGTACACAACACCCGATTAGAGTCGTTTTTCGACGAAACGTTTCCACAGCTTTTGTTGGGAAAATTCCGGCTATGTCATTTATAATTTTTGCGGATTTTTACGAGAGACGAAACATTTTGGACCAACGGGAGGGTGACATGTCACCTCACATTGGAAGCAAAGGGGCGGCGAAATGGCCATTCTTGGCACGTTTTTGTTGCCCGATTTTGGTCAAGGGTTAGGTAGGATATTTTTGTGTAGTTGATGAGCAAGTGGGACCCACAAACACATGGCTTGATCTTGACCTTACACTTGCTATACACTTGGAAGAATCTTGGCCATTGGTTGGCCATTTCTTCACCTATAAATACCCCTCCATGTTGATGAACTTCTTCATCCAAAATTGTTCTAAGTGTTAAAAATCTCTCCCTCCCCCTCAACCTTGAAATCGTCCAACACCCTCCTCGGTTAAGGCCTGTGGCCGAGCGCCTCCCTCACTGTGGTGTCTAGTGGGTACCACTAGCCAAGTTGTTTTCGTATAATACCCCTTGTTGTGGTATAGAAATACTCTCCTAGTATTGTTGTTATGTCCAAATACCTTGGCCCAAATACCTTGTAGTATTCCCAAGGTTACACTTATACAAAAGCCCAGAAAATACGATTATACTTCCTTTAGCCACAAAAACGAAACCCTAAGGAAATCTTCACCCGTTGTTGAAGTTGTAAGTAGAAGTTGTTAGAACTTCAAGGGTTGTTGGAGCGCCGAGTAGGAGCTAAGCGTTGCTCGGGATCGACTTTATACTTGGATAATTTTGGGCTTATCGAGGTAAACACTACTGTCCTTCTATTGTAATTGGAAATTACATAAGTGTTGAATATATAGTTGTTGTATACTATATATAGAACTGAACTTAGTATTGTGGCAATGTCTTTTGACTTAAGCCTGAAGAATAAAGAATTGAGCAAAGAATCACATGAAGGATAATAAAGAGAAGAATCGAACTGTAATTACCTAGAACGTATTACGAGACTTATGTAGCATTCTTGTAGTAGAGAATTGTACGCGTCCGGTTAGACGTGTTAACCCCCCCCCCCCTGGTTGGGGTGGGAGCCGACCTCGGTAAAGGAGGAGAGTTACGCCATGGGGAGGTCTTTCCGAATTTTCGTAGAAAGATAGAAACTTGTGTTTTGGGGTTAATAGACGCGTTTGTGACCTTTCTCGGTGAAAGTACTCAGAGGAGCGTCGTCTACTCGAGGAGTGGCAAGGGCTAGCAAGGTTGTAGTACTTGGAGCTTTTTGCTTATTGTCGATAATCGTCGCGGTATGTGAACCTCTTCCTATCTCTTCTAGCGTGATATGTGTGAACTATGTAGTACGGTGAGCGATACGTGTTAATCGTGGTTTGATTGTTCTTAAAACATAAAGTGTTATAACGGCTTTATGGGAAGTTGTTATAACGACTTTATGTAGGTAAGAAAATACTTTGTGGTTTTAAAAGGTAATCGATGTGAATTATAATCGGCTAGTTATAATAAAGAACTTGATGTATTTCAAAAGATTTATAAATCGTTTTGAAGGGAGAGTAACACTTGGTTTTAAAGGTTTTAAAAAGAGTTATACTAGCTTTATGGGAGTTAGGTATAATGTCTTAAGAGAGGTAAAGAAAATGGTTTCTTGATGTTAGAAGTTAAGAGACTTGATCTTATAAGATAAGAGACTTAACTTATTTGTTTTAATGTGAATGTTTGTGTGAAACCTCATTCGTGAGTAATGAGTACTTGGTTTTATTTAAAGGGATAATGTTTCATCGATTTGAAATCAGAATGTGTATCGACTGCACTAACGCATCGTTAATAAAGGAAAATGTATTGAATAATGATGAATTGTATTAAAACCAGTAGAAACCTCCATCCGCATAGAAACTAAGATGAGACAAAATGATATACATTTTCTAGATCACGTCATTTGTAATAAGAATGTTGTAAACAAGAATAACCTACTCTCACGTGAGACATATATTACTCAATTGTTCTAAAAAGGAATCCGTGATTAAGTTTGGAAACTATGAAACCATTTGAAAATGAGAAGCTTGAGTAATTGAAACTAGGCAAACCGGAACTTAGGAAAAGAATGTTGTTACTTGATTTTGAAAAGGGAATGTGGGTTGGTCATTCTAATACTACGTATCGGGTGACTTTTATAAAAGTAATGGATCTCTTTTAAAAGAACTTAACGTATGTAGTACTTTGGGGTTAAAACCCGGACTTTGGCATAAAATGAAAGTACTTTGAGTTGTTGTGAAACTTACTATGCTTGTTGTTGTGAAACTTGCCTATGCTTGTTGTTGTGAAACTTGCCTATGCTTGTTGTTGTGAAACTTGCCTATGCTTGTGATGATAGCCTTTGTTGTGCAAGTGTGGTATTTACGTGTTACCGCGTCTCGATAGAGTAGGGTTGACTTGTTGAGAACTTACTTGGGCGTCTTGGCGGTGATGGAGAATTCCACGGTATGTTTCCATTTTGATTCTTGTCTTGTTGTTGATGTCACGTGGGCGTACACCGTCACGAGATTCGGGGCACGCGGCCACGTGCGGCGGGTTGATTACCCGATATATGGTTATTACGCAACATGGACATGTCTACACCGGCGCAGATTCGGGGCGTGTGGCTACGCGGCGGTTGACCACCCAAGATATTGTTATTGAGGTTACATGGACATGCCTACACCGATGCGATTCCGGGCGTGGCCACGCGGCCTTGTTATTATTGTTGCATCATGGACATGTCTACACCGATGCGATTCCGGGGCACGCGCCATGATGCGAACATGATGGATGTTGTGGGCGTGAGACCCATAGTTATATTTGAGTGGTGACTTTGGCGCGTGAGTCACGACTTGACCGCTTTTATGTTGTGTCTTGTATTTTGGTTATCATACATGTCTCCGCTTTTTAAGCTATTATGATTTCATTTACTGATGTTGTGATTTCACATACTTGGTACTGTTATCGACCTCCTTCGGGGCTGCGTTCATGCCGCAGTGAGGTACATCGGCCGTGGATCCCCGCTCTTAGGATCTCATTTCGGCGTGTTGAAAGCTCCGTTTCCTTGGAGGCTTATCTTTGGTATGTTTCCGAGTTGTAGGTTCTTGTACATTCGGGGTATGGCGGGCCTGTCCGTCATAGTTGTTGTAAATCTTAGAGTGCAGAGTTGTTGTGGCGGGGTTTGTAAAAGGATAACTGTCGGGTTTTATGTTTATACCGAAGCGCAATGCTTTGGTTGGCTGTTTATTTATTATATCTCTTGTTTCATGACTCGTGTTTTATTTTCCATTGGTTTTCTCGATGTTGTATCACTAGGGTGCAGGGGTAAGGCACGATCACGGGCCGGAATTCGGGCGTGACACCTGCCACAACAGATTACTGCACCTCTAAGAATGTAACCATAACTATGACGGGGCTCCGCCATACCACGAATGCAAGTAACTACTGACAGGACTATACCAAAGATGAGCCTCCGAGAAACGGAGCTTCCCAAAACGCTGAACCGTGGTCCTATGGCGAGGATCCACAACCAATGTACCTCTACTGCGCAGATGAACGCACTTCGGCGAGGTCAAGACACTGTGTACCAAGTATGTGAATCAAAATATAAATGAAATCATAGAGTCTATAAAAAAGCAAGACATATATGATAACCAAATTACGACATAATATGTAAAATACGTCAAGTCGTGGACTCACTGGGAAGACTTCGAGCGTAAAACACACATATGCTCGTTTCTATGATGTACCAAGTGTGTTAATCCGTTGATGATATAAGGTTGAACCTTGGTTCTTAATAATATTAATAGCCATTATGGTGGGATAGTACGGACTATTCTTGATTAATATTATCTATGTGAGATTGATGTGGGGTCGCATCTAGGAGAACAAAGATAGCTAAGTTCTCTAGAAATTCTCATGAATATAGGAGTTGTTCATGACCGAAACGAACACAATCGTAATAATTGAAATATGTTGATATGATATGTGTGATGCTTGTTGTCTCGGTTTACTACAAAATGTGAATAGTTCAAGGCACTACGTTCACTTCTTCACAAGTAGACCCGATAGGTATTCACTACAAGTGGTTCAAGTCCAAAAGACACCGTCTCCGATGCATGTCATATCGCGTTTGACAGAATACTGATAAATTCTTTTATCTTATTTTCTATCCATATGTGGGGTATTGTTGGATGTGTGAATACAAAATGTGGGGTATTGTTGAAACTTGTTTGGAATAAGAAGGAAAAGTGATCGATAAAAATCTGGAAAAATTTGGCTAAGCGTCGCGGCGCGAGGAGAGAGGTCGCGCGCCACAGGGAGAGCGGCGCGGACAGCTCAGAGCACCGAACACAACCAGAATAGCGCGAAACATCAAAGAGGTCTGATAGATTTCGAGCGTCGCGGCGCCCAGAGGCAGCGCCGGCCTGGCAAAACGTTACTGGAATTTAAAATTGAATTAGCACCGCGGCGCCGAGGGCTTAGAGTTGCGGCGCTGCATAACAGGAATTTCCAGTTTGAACTGAAAAGTTGCATCTCTTCTTCTAAGATCACAACCTTTGAATGAAAGGATGCATATGGTCGATTTTGGTGCTATATAAAGTATATTGATCACTTGTTAGAAAACACACAACATCAAAATACTTGGCAATCAAATCATTTAGAAAAGAAATGATCTAAGATTGCAAAGTTCATCTTCTTCTTCCAAAATTTCTGAAGAACACATAAAGTAGATTCGCCAGAAGTGAATTTCTTGTGCTAGAACTTCACTTAGATAGTTGTATCCTCAAGACAAACGTCCAGAAAACTGCAGCACAAGCGGGGACGAATTTTCGTCGTAGGTCACTGCATTTGTAGGCCTCTATCTACAACCAAGTTAGTAAATGTTCTTCATTTGTTGTTTTCTATTATTGTTGATTTCAATACCTCTTAAATTAAATTATTGTTAAGTTCAATATATGTGAATTATATTTCTATATTGTTGTGGTTAAACATTGAGGTCTAGATTGACGCAAACATAGATGATGTGATTTTATAGATGTACAAAAAAAAATCGGGTAATACAACTGGACGAATTATGTTGTAACACGTGGCAGATGGTGTTGAGTCATGTCCATATCATCTTATGGTGCTACCGGTAAAGTTTAAGCAGAACCGGAGACATCATGCGTACATGAAGTACTGGTAATTCCAAAGATCAGGGGAACCGTTTCAATCTCAACAGGCAGTCGTTATCAACCTGACCTCACATCTTTCAACGTAGCATTAATGATATCTATGGAGACACTAATTGTCTAATTATAACATCATTCATTCTCTTGTATTAATAAGGTCATATATCGTGGGATGTGTACCCGTGAGCTCATGTATAAATAAGATTCATTATTCCAATATAAAGGACCAGATACAAGTTATTACAATAATCTCTTAAGATTACTCTTGGTTTTTAGGCTTTAATACTAGTCACGAAAGCTTTGTCAAGAAGCTAACATAAGGCTCAGACTAATTATCGCTTTGCTTTGTTTCAATATTATTTACTAGCACTATATTTTGTCTACTATTATTGCCAAATCAGGTCCATGTGTTCTTGATCACGTATACAAATTCAACTGTATCATTTTACGAGTATTTTGAGGTTATTGACATTTTTCATTTAATATGTTTGGCTTGCTTGAAAACGAAGGCTATAAAATAGTTATGTAGGTTAATTAAAAATTGAGTTACTTTGTGGGTTTGGATTTTTTATTTTTAGAATGGATGGTCGGGTTTTGGGGTTGGGTCAAAACTATAGGTGGACCAATAAGTTTAAATGACAATTGTTTAAGTAAATGATTGGAGAATGTCATGCCATGGTTCTGTTAATAACAGGGTATTTCTAACCTTAAAAATAATATTAAGGGAATTTTTGAAATAATAGGCGGAAGAGGACATTTTTGAGTTATTTCTGATACGTTAATGATATTTTTGACCCTTTTATGTTTAATTAATAACCATTAAAAATCAATAAAATTGACTTAAACTTAGAATTAGTTGTTCCCATGGTAAAGAGTAAGTTAACTCTTCTTTATAGACATTTTATAGTTGTGATAGATACTCCTATTAAACCCAATTTCCTGGGTTGGGTTCTGAAACTTGTACTACTGCCTTTTGCCCTACAAATCTGTATTCCAATCCATGGATGGTGTGGCGGCTGAATGGGACTTCAACTGGTAGTTTGTTTATCTTCTCTCTTTATACTTATATAGTTCCCCTTACCACCAACAAAGAAATCTTAGTATATCTTAGTATACTTATATACTTATATAGTTCACTTTATGAGGTTTACTTTCTGCAGCAACTTGGAAGTAGATCTGGGATCTGAAGAAAACGCTATTATTGTCTATACTGCGTTGGCTGTTGATAAGGAGGTGAAGTGATACTGAGATTTTTTATTCATTGTTGCATTTGTTTCAATCCAACTAGTGCTTCAACTCTTGTACAATTAAAAATTGCAGTTGCAGCCAGATAAAGTGAAGAGACATATGTCTGTATCTAACGGGAAGCTTTCAGTGTGAGCAGTTGATTTTCTTACCTTTGCATTTTGTTGATTCAACTGCAGTTGTCAATATTTTCTTATATGTTCCAGGGAAATATCTGATGGTAATTTGTAGATATCTTCATATTGTGTACAAGTTCTTAAGAACGTAATTGTGATGTGGTAGTTGCTTAATTTTATATTCTTCTGCTCACAAGTATCATTTACAGAAATCAAGCGCTGCATATTGCATTAGAGTTTTCTTTTGGATGATATAAAGTTATAAACAATGTCTTGGTTGCGTGCCTATAGCTATAAATTGGCACCAGATGTAATTGTTCTTTGTAAACTCTCTTATTTGCTGAAATATGCTTACCAGCAGTACGTTATCTTTATAACAAATTGCCTAGACTAAGGAAACCTTGTTCGGAATGACACCTCTTCCTTCCCCCCTGATTATGAATGAGGAATGCCACTCAAATTTTCTGAATGCTGAGTTTTCAAGTTAATATACTTGCTATTTCTTCCTAACATTCTGCGTCATTCAGCTTTTTGTACTCTCTTTGATTCTTTACAGGAATTTCGAGGCTGTTGAAGCAAGATTTCTTCGTGCATCATTTAGTGCATTTGTAGATGTCCTCACACTCGCAACAAAGACTATTGAAGAATTTGGTCCAAAGAAGGAATAGAGACCTCCACTGGATATTGCTAGACATTGTTCATTTATTCATGTGCCATATAGAGAAAGCCAATTGCTGTTGTAATTGACTTTGTGATATTATTGCCAGCTGATAATTTAGTATCAGATATTAAATTCATCTTTATAATTGATGTCATGTAATTCTCTGGAACTACAAGCAGCACTAAATGGATTGCTTGCTTTGGCCTTGACAAAGATGCTAAGCAGCCTGTTGCAGTAATAAAAAGCTAAAAACTGATATATAACCTTTGGCCTACAGCAAAGTTCAGATGATATTCTCATTCCTTATGCTTCAAACATTCCACTGGAATTTCATCTTTCAAAAGGCAAGGGTAAAAGAAAACAGGATTTATTTGACTTATCAAAAATTTGCAGATGCTTTATTTGTATAAATTGGAGAACCATGCAACGAAGTTGGTTTACTGTCAAATGAGGAAATCATGTCTTAATCCACAAATATTTTTTCAGCTTTAACTTCAAACAACTCTCTTCAATTTCAAGACAAATTTTGTCCAAACGGACCCTTAAAATCCTTGCTATATTACTTTATAATCTGTCAAGACCATGTCCAGCAGTCCAGGACAACTATTCAATTCTTTATAATTGAGTTTACAAACTGCCAATACACTGCCAAAATTTAACATACAATTGAGGAAAGGTAAGCAGTAGTGCACTAATAACAAAGCCTGTCCCTGGTTTTCCGTATACAACTGGAGAATGGTAAGCACTAATGTAATATAGTACTCCACATTCCACAATAAAGCATGTTCCTGGTTTCCAGCTGCAAGTGCTACCACATCCATCCCTCCTTTAGTCACATTTTTCTTTGAACTTGTTACTGTTAATATTCATCTATGTATGTATATAACATTTCATCTTTCTTTGATTTGCGTCGACTGAGCAATGATTTAAGCAGGCGTTTACTTTTGCTGGGATGTTGCTCAGGATCTTTGGTGTTTATACTGTCCACATGAAGCCGCATTGAAGCTGATTTACGTGGCTCTGCAGCGTACTGCTGACACAGAATTTAATAGTTAAAAGAAAAAAAACTAAAAATCCACATGAACGAGACAATTTGCGGAATTTCAGGGTAGAGGAGCATGATCTTATCAGCAGTAGTAAAAAACAAATGAAAAATATATAGAATCCAGTAATTACCCGTCTCCCACTGGAAGGGTTTGGAGTAGTAGGCCGACTCTTATTTGGGGTGGTTGGCCTAGAACTTTTGGGGGTGGTTGACCGACTAGCAAGAGATGCAGTTCGTAAAAGAGGAAACCGATGTGGTGAAACTGTTCGCTTGTCTCAATTACGCCAAAGTACAAAAAGATGAGAAAGAGAGTGCAAAATTATAATGCAAGAAAATGATAGGAAGATATTACACTGCAAGAAAATGATGGGAAGAGACCTAATTCCTTTTTTGGTGTGGTTGTTCCAGAGAATGAAAATTTTCCATACTGCTGAAGAAGTCGTGGAGAAGGTGATGGGGAGAATCCTTTCCTGCAATATATGAATCTTTACACAGTCACGCATGGTAAAACATAAAAGGTATCAGGTAGCGAGATACAACAAGCAGCAAAAAAATTTACCCAGCAGTATGTGGTGGAGTCTCTCTAATTGTTGCTCGTACAGCTGCATTAAAAGAAACCAGCTCCAGTCATATCATTTTTAACAAAGTATCTTAATGTAAACTCAAAATATTGAAGGCAATGCATAATATGCTACCATTTCTAAATTGATTCCAATCATCTTGATCGTCAAGACTACACCCTTGGTACTTTAACTTGGTGATATTAGCACCGTGCGCTGTCTCGCCAACTGGAAGATAACTTTCAAAAAATTAGTTGAATGTTCTAAGTTCTGACTTGATAGTGACAAATACTGCTAAAGTAACAGAATTGAAAGATATATTCATGCGATAAAATCATAATAACCGGGTAATATATATTGCTTGTGATACTTAGGAGTATGAATAACCAATGACTGCTGTGATAGGCCCTCGTTATCAATGTACTCTTGGCATGTCTTTAGTCTCTACAAGAAAACCAGGTAAAATGAATAAGAGCCAAAATATCACAAATTACACTCACAAAGATAGTAAAGCAAGTGTGGATCAACAAAACTGCAGTGCTGTTATTTTCAAGCGAGAATATCTGGGCATTCTGTAATCGTTTGTCACAGCATCAGAAATCTAATTTACGGCAATGGGTTAGGGGGTTGGGGATTCCCCAGACATTGTGTATTCAGATCTTAATACAACATCTTAATATTCAGATTCAAACATCTAAATCTTAATAAAAACAAATGAGGCCAAAGTCCAGAATATATTGCTCTAATTCTTGATCCATTTAGTAGAGCAACATGATCTAGGCATATATCTACACAAATATGCTGGGTCTAAGTTGTTCAAAAGTTGAGTTCCAGCTCTATATATCCATATTAGTCCACGCAAGCCAAACAAGAAATAAGATAAATAGATTAACTAAATCCTGATCACCTGTAAAAAAATTGAACTCCCAAAGAAGCCTAATGAATTAGGATCACAGCATTTCCTTTCGATGAAGAAAATTAGGATCACGCCGTAACAATATAAAACAGCAGAAAACACTCATAACTAGCTTCAGTATTTGTGTGTGTATAATCTTGTTGAAGAAAGAGTGTGTGCGCGTCTGTGCATTCACTTCACCTATAAAACATACTAGAACAGAATTCTTCGGACACAAAATATAAGCAAAAATTGCACACTGCCAAGCATTGGATCTGCAGAAGGTGTTAGCATGTTGCAGTCAGTATGGATACTACCTTTACACTAATACTTAATAAAACCTGTAAAAGTTCATTTGCAAAGATTATCAATGAATTATATTTCTTCAACCACATGGACCTTGATAGGCATCTTGATTTCAATTATGGAGTTCATTTGACTAACCTAAAGAAGTATTATTGTCATAAGATCTTCATATGTTTGTGTGGTGAGGAGGGAAGAGCAAACAATTACATATTTATAGGCACAAAGGTATGTTTCAATAAAATGGAATATATGACACTAAAAAGAGTATTAGTCACACATATGCTATTACATAGTGGTCACTTTTTTGTGCAAAATGCCATGGTTTATCCTATCAGAATTCTTTAAATGATGGTGTTCATAAAGTTCGGATATCCGGAAAAAAAAAAGAAGCAGGTTATTACCTGCTCAATGCAAGATATACGCAGCTCTGTTCCAGAAACTTCATCGACTTTTTCATCCAAGAGATCACTGACCTTATATGTCACAGAGCCTAAATGATCCACGGTGTTCACAAGTGCTTTAATAGCATACTCTTTCAACGTATCTACCACACTGTAAGAAGACGAAATATGTCAAGAAGCCATAACAAAAAGACATGGAAAATGGAATTGAACTTTCCCGCAAGTCAACATATAACTCACACATCTTTTTGGTCATCGTTAGAATAAGATAATTCAAAATACTCAGCTGCTGAGTAAAGCTGTTTCCTCAGATTCTTCAAATCCTGAAGCAACAAATGCAAGTCGGAAACATATAAGACCCAGATACATAGCAAAAAATTACATACCAAGTCAACAATGAAAATATTTAATAATCCAGAATCTTTACCACTCTTTAGTTTCTGTTTTCAAAATAAAAAATGACTTACTAGCAAGTTTCAAATCAGATATTTCTAGAAATTCAGTAAAACAGGGAGAAAAAACTTTGGATATGCAGCTTCCAAGTTTTTAAACATTGGAATCTAATGTTTGGGATGAACATTAAGGGTGTGTTCAGTAGGTTTCAATCTTTCCATGTTCGGTTGGTCAAACTTTTTGGAAAGTATTTTCTCAAGGAAAACACCTTGAAATGAGGAAAATGATTTCCTAGTAGAATTAAGGAAAACAAGTTTCACAAGTGGCATTCCACATTGATTGCGTCCTCCCCACTGTCGAACAATACCTCATCTTCACCCCACCCCCGTAGCCCCCATCTCCATCCCCACCACCCTACACCCTTGTCCTCACCCCCATAGTATTTGTTTAGATTATATACAAATGCTTTTCGGATAACACTTTTTGCTTACATACATAACACAAGAAAATAAGTAAAAGAACCCACTTATTTTTCTGGAAAACATTTTCCATGGACATTTTCCTTCATACCGAACACACCACCCTAAAGGTAGTCATTTCTACAATTATCTCGAACCAAGAGACGCAACTTTTCATGTTTCCAAGATCCTATTTTGAAGAAATATACCAATTCTCAGCTCAGAAGAAAGAGGAGGTACCTTAAGACTATCGGAAAAGAGCATGCTTTGATGCATAGAAACCTCATCAAAGTTGGCCAGCTCTCTAGGAAAGGTCATTGTAGCTGGTGAATTTAGTGTCTCCATTCAGTAACTGGTAACCAGTTCTTATCCTGCAACAACCATGATGCCAACACTAAAATAAATGAATAAGGAAAAAGCCATAAAAAAGCAAGTAATCATTAGCCAATACATCCTTTAAATTCATTTCTGCAGCGACTATTAGTTAAACGCTAGTATCCAATCTCACATTGTTCGTTTCATTTCATTCCAGAAAAAACAATACTACAGTCAACAGTTCACACCAGACAGAGACAATCAAGATAATGCTTTACATTATCTCTGCAACTATTTCCAGAATAATTAAATCATTAAATTTGAGCACTGGAACTTCAAAAAGTTAGTCTTGTCTGAAACTTAACAATTACGCTCTCATTGTTCAAAACAAACTTACACATATCAGCACCCACTATACAAAAAAACATATCAAAAAGTAACAAGAAACATGAAAAAGCTGCAAACTTTGAGTTAAAAAGGAGAACCCCATTTAGGAAAAAGTGTTATTCTATCCAAAATCAACAACATTAAAAAAAAGCCTTGTACACTTATGCGCGGTACCTGCATTTGTGCAAGAAACTGTTTCCACGACTTGACCCGTGCATGACAACAACTTTAGTAGTTATCCCAAAATCAACGACATTGCAGCGAATTAATTAAAGAACTCATCACATGTACAAATTTGAAATCTTAAATTTCACTATCTAAGCAACCAATATAGCAAACCCCACAAGCAGAACTTAAGAAAGTAGTAGTAACAAAGAACCTAACCTGGATTTTTTTTTATCCAAGTAGAGCAATGAAACCGACACCCACTTCAACATTTAAGTTATATAACACCAAATGAGTTTGTTGAAAAATAAATAGGTCCCCATTCAATTATAGGTTGGTACCAAGAAAATTTGACTAAACCAAAGGAAAAAAACAAATAAGCTTTTTTGTGGGTTATTGAGAGAATTGATAATGGCAAAGCATTGAGTAATAGGAAGAAGATGGGGACAGCCGTGCATCAAGGAGAGCACGTCTGAAGAATTCAAAAGGTTGGGGGAATTGAGAGAATATTATTAGAATGTGTACTGATTTGGGAAGCAGAGAAAAGAAATGGGGGTCATTCTTGCAAAACACTAAAAACTAAATCCTCTTTCTAATCATTGCTACAACGTTTGCTTTGTTTAGTGGACCATGTGGACCATTAGAAATGTCGGTGGGGCGGATAAATGCGAGTAACGCTCTGCACCTACTCAGTTGTTGCGGTATGGGGATGGTGGGACGGGTATTGAGTATCAAAAGTGCTACCCGCCATGGGTAGTGGGGCGGGTGTGAGTTTCATACAAGACTCGCCCGACAATCGCTACCCGCATCGTCTGTACCTGCACCGCCTATTAGTTTAATTAGGCTATTTATGAATTTATTTAGTCATTTCTTGATTTAAAATGTGATTTGGGTCAATTCGCACCGTGTCCTGCTTGTTAAACACAAAGGCATCACAATTTTTTTCCCATTCTCTTTGTTTTCCTTTTTTTTGTTAAATATTTTCATCTTACTGTTTTTTAATATTCCAAATATTTTGGCAAGGTTTCAAACTGTAAGATGATATTAATCTTTCTTGGGGAGTCTTCTCATTAATATCAAAGTATATATAGAGTACAATATTCATCCCTTATACAATAGGAATCCTAAGCCTATACAAAAGAGGAATTCCAGTCTTACCATAATTATATTTACACAATATATGGAATATATTCTAATTATGGGATAGGAATGGAATAATGTCTATATACACGTTTACACACACCCTCAGTCGGAGCGGGAGGAGACCGAACGCTGAGACTGGATATGAAGTCAAGAAATAACTGTCTGGGAAGTCCTTTGATAAATATGTCTACATACTGATAGGATGACGGAACATGTAACACTCTGACATGACCTAGCGCAACTTCTCACGAACGAAGTGTAGATCTATATCAATGTGCTTGGTTCGCTGATGTTGAACCGGATTATGAGAAAGATAGATGGCAGAGATGTTATCACAGTACACAATAGATGCCTGGCACAAAGGACATCAAGTTCTAACGAGAAATTTCGAGCCAACAAATCTCACTTACATTTTCAATGCCTCAGATCAAATTTCTGACCGAACGAGATAGGGTAGTGTGTCGCTTGACAGACCAAGAAATCAGATTATCTCCTAAAAATACACAAAAACCGGAGGTGGAGCGTCGCATGTCCGGACACCCTGCCCAATATGCATCCGTATAAGAGAGCAAACTGTTTGGTGCAGAGAGATATATGTGTAAATCATAATCAAGTCTGCCCTTAATGTATCAGATGATACGCTTAAGAGCAGTGAAATGAGACTCCGTGGGGGCATGCATGAATAGGCATACCTGCTGAACAACATAAGCAATGTTTGGCCTTGTAAATGTGAGATACTGAAGTGCACCTGCAACTATGCAAGGTTCCTATACAAAGTAGGGTCAGAGACTGGAGCAACATCTATAACAATGGGCTTAGATTTCGAATCAACTGGAGTATGTGAAACTTTGCAATTCGCCATCTTAGCTATGTACACGATCCCCTCTGCATACTTAAGCTGACACAAGAACATGTGGTTGACAGACCTGTTCACTGATATCCCAAAAAAATAACTCAGTTTCCCCAAATCAGTCATTGCAAATTCGAACTTAAGCAAGACAATAATCTCATTTTTCAACCCGTCGGAGGAGGCAGTAAGAACAATATCATCCATGTAAAGTAATAAGTAAGCAATGCTACTACCTCGATGAAAAATGAATAGTGATGTATCACTCTTGCTGCATACAAACCCAATATGCAAGATATACCTGACAAAACGATCATACCACGCATGGGGGGCCTGTTTCAGGCCATATAGTGACTTACGGAGACGACACATATAGTGAGAAACTGCTGGATGAGTGAACCCTGGCGGTTGATGTGTTATACCCCGTATTTCCAGAGTATGTACGTAAGGACGTACGTAGAAAATTTGAAACTTGTACTAAGGCTTGGCCGAATTAATTTTGTTCACAACACCCGTTTTGAGTCGTTTTTCGACTAAACGCTTTTCACTTTCGTAGGGGAATTTCCGCTATGCCATTTTTAATTTTGCGGATTTTTCCGAGACGAAACATTTTTGACAACGGGAGGGTGGCATGTGTCACCTCACATCGAAGCGGGCGCAACCGCTTGGCGAAATGGACCACTTTATGGCCTTGAATTGTGCCTTGTTTCAGGCCTTGTTTTGTGGAGTGTTTTGTGGAGTAGGGTTAGGTGCGCACATGGCTTGATTCGCCTTACACTTGCCTTGCACATGGCTTGATCTTGGCCATCGTTGGTTGCCTTTGGTTTTGCTATAAATACCCCTAAGCTCAAGACTTCATCCATTCCAAAATCACCAAGTCTTGAAAGCCTTCCTCCTTTTCTTGTGCTCCAGCCGTGAGCTTTCCTCCCCTTTCGTGAGGCCTAGTGGCCGAGAGGTACTTTCCCCTCCAGTGGTCTTGGCCGAGAGCACACCCCTACTGGGTGTTCTCAGGTACCCTGGTGGTGTAGAAATACTCTCAAAAGTATTGTTATAATGCCCAAATTACCTTAGCCATATACCTTGTTGTATTCTAAGGTTATACCTATCTGAAAAGCCCAGAATACTATTATACTTACCGTCACCACCAAACCGAAACCCTAGGAAAATCTCCATAGTCCGTTGGAGTATTGTGTAGAAGTTGGTTAGAACTTCTAAGGATGGTTTAGAGCGGGTTGAGCGCTGAGTCGAGCTAAACGATTGCCCAGATCGACTTTATACTTGGATAATTATGGGCTTATTGAGGTAAATATCTTGTCCTTTATTGTAATTGGAAATTACATATTGTAGAATATATAGTTGAAGTATACTATATATAATCGAACGTAGTTATCGCAATGTCTTTTGACTTAAGCCCGAATAATACTTACGGAATGTCTTGCGACTTAAGCCCGAATTTAAAGAAGAATCGAATGTAATTACATAGGGTTGTATTACAGAGACTTGTGTAGTAGAGTGGAGTAGAATTGTACCGTTAGGTTGTCAGATAACCCCTGGTTGGCTTAGCCGGCCTCGATAGAGAGGAGATTTACTGTTGCGGGGAGTCGCCGAATTTTTACGTAGAATGTGCTACGGCGGATCTAGACACTAATAAGCGCGCTTGTGGCCTTATAGGTTGAAGTACTACGTGTGGCGCGATCTACGTGGCTTAAGGAGTAGCCGCCGGTTGGAAGTACTTGGAGCGTTTTGCTATTAGTCGATACTCGTCGCGAGGTATGTGAACCTCTTCCTATCTCTTCTAGCATGATATGTGTGAACTATGTAGTACGGTAGACGTACATGTGCTAAATGTGTTTGAGTGGTTTAAAACATAAAGTGTTATAACGGCTTTATGGGAAGTTGTTATAACGACTTTATGTCGGTAAGAAAATACACGTGGTTTTTAAAAAGGTAATCGATTTGAACTATAAGCGGCTTGTTATGTGTTAATAAAGAACTTGAAGTATTTCAAAAGATTTTTGAATCATTTTGAAAGAAGTAATATACTTGGTTTTGAAAAACTTAAGAGTTATACTAGCTTTATGGGAAGTTAGGTATAACGCTTAAGAATGTTTTATGATTTGAAATCGAATGTGTATCGACAAACCATCTGAGCGTTAATAAAAGGAAATGTTTTGACTAATTAAGTATTATTAAAACCAAGAGAAACTTCCATCTGCATGTAAGCTAAGATGAGACAAAATGATATTTCCTAGATCATGGTCATTGTAATAAGATTGTTATAAACAAGAATATCCTACTCACATATAAGACTTATGTTTCTCGAGATAGTTTTAAGGAGAATTATATTCTCAAATGAATAAGACTATGAACTACTAAACCTTTCTAAAATGAGAAACTTGAACATTGGAAATTAGGCAAACTTGATCATTGGAAAAGAATGTTGCTACTTGATTTTACAAAGAGAAGTAATTGATTTACTTTAAAAGGATAGTCACTCTATTTTATACTACGGGTATTGTGTGACATTGTGAAGTAACGATATCTTTTAAAGAGTTGATGTATGAAGTACTTTGGGGATAAAACCCGATTTTGTTAATCATATAGTAGAAGGTACCTTGTGTGAACAACTTGATTGTATTGGTTTGTGATAGCCTTGTAATACTTTCTTGATTGCGTTGATAAGTAAGCGTGTTGGGATCTACGTGTGTTAGTATCTTGTGATGTTTGTGTGAAGGGTTTCTTGATTGTGCTTATTAACTATCGGTCGTTATGATAGTATTGTGGCATTCATCTCTTGAGATGATTCCGGGTTAAGCCGCCTCCGACGCGGTAGACTCAGCGGTCGATGGACACATGATTCGAGAATACCTCATGCAGTCCCGGCCTACGCGAACTACGAGTTCGAGTTAGTGACGTCCTTTATGGGCATGCGGTCGCTTGTGGCTACGCGGATCGAAGTCGGGGCGACGCCGGAGAGCTACCCTCGACGCGGAATGCCTCACGCGGCCGATGAGATTGGCCTACGCGAGTCGCGGAGTTCGAGGTTAGACGCGACATTGACATCTGCGCAAGTGGCGGCCTTTGATCATGTGACGGATGCAGACAGATCTTATAATCTGATTCGCGACTTGTTGAGTGCGTGGGTTTTTAGTAGTCGGCTATGCCTTCGTACTTACCCCGTCTGATTTATTATGACACGTGGGACACGGTGTTCAGTGTGTTCCTTGGTGCTTTTATATCATAGGATCGCGGATGAGGAAGGTATCCCACGCATGATTGATGTTGTGGGCCGAGACCCATTGTTATACTTGAGTGATGACTTGAGGCGTGAGTCACGACTTGACACGATCGCTTTGTTGTAAATCGTAGTTTGGTTATCATACATGTCTCGCTTTATATGATCGCTATGATTTCATTTACGATGTATTTGGCCACATACTCTGCACTGTTATCGACCTCTCGGCCGCGTCACGCCGCAGTTGAGGTACACCGCCGATCGTTGATCCTAGCTCGTGGTCACGCCAGCGTTGGGAAGCTCCGTTTCTCCGAGGCTTATCGGTGGTATAGTCCTGCCGTCGTAAGTGTTTACATTCGTGGGGTTTGGCGGGCCCGTCCCGCCATTGTTATCGTATCATTCTTAGAAGTCCGTAATCGCTGTGGGCGGGGTTTGTAAAAGGATTAAACTGTTCATTTGTAAAGTTGTTATTTATATACGCCGAAAGGCAAGTTTTCCTCAGACATCGTTTTGTATACATTTCATGTATGTGTTTTATGTTCATTGATTACACGATGTTGTGTCACTAGGGTGCGGGGTAAGGCACCGATCCACGCCCGATTGGTCGTGACAAAAGTGGTATCGAGCGATTAATCCTCGGAAAGTGTCTACTGCATCGTATCCAGTAGAGTCTTGATTATCGGTGTGTTGTGCACCACACCAATAATCAGGAGGCTATATGATATTTAGGATTGGTTTCTATTCTTCTCACTCTGAGATCGTGCCTTAGAGCTGTGTTGTAAGTTGGATCCTCTGAACGTATTTCTTTCCTTATCGTTATGCCTCCGCGTAGGCAACCCGCCCAGTGAGGCGCGCACGGCGGAGGCTGCGAGTTGAGCAGGGTCACGAGGCACGCCCAATCTTCACCTCGGTGGTGCTTCATTCGGGAGTTCTGCGACGCCACTAGCCCCGCAGTTTAGCAAGTTTACGGCGGCAGCAGCTTCATCTGCGACCATGATATTTGAACCTTCGCCCACGACCGAACGTGAATATAGATTGCAAAGGTAACCCTGTTACTAGCTATAGATTTGGCTACCAGAGAGTATACCGATGTACCGCGAGTCTTGAGGACTATCTATAAGAGGGTTGTGCAAGAATAATTCTTCAGTTAGGCTTGAGCATGACCTGTGTACGGGCTTATGCGCGTGGCCGAGCGATGTAGAGATCGACGTTAACGGGGCGGTAGAAGAGGCCGTGAGCAGAAGGTCCTTTGGTAACTTTCGAGGCGAGTCGCCTCCCAAAGAGTTAGATATGCACTCCGCCAGCGCAGTGGTCTTCACAAATTTCGGGGCGTTCGGGTGCGCAGGAGTCGTCAACTCTGTGGCTTCCGGTTCAGCGATGTGACGCCATCCCGGGAATGTCATCTTTTAGGTTGGTACTTGTTGTACATGGCCGTCGTGGTCCGTGTCGGCGAGTGTCTTGTAGGAGGACTTAGCCCGTGATCGGTGGGTAGTTTGTCATCTCCTCACTATGCGCCACTGCAGGCGAGTTTGATTAGAACGACTAAGGAGTGAAGCGATGAGATATAGATCTATCCTTAACCTCTAGAGTTTTGTATAGGTGATAAGGTGAGTATACCTTAGGTGCTATGTTCGATAGCAGTGTGTTAGTTGTGATTTGAATCATGGTTGTTTAACCGAGTAAGATTTTGGGGATAGAGAAAGTGTGAGCCTTAGAGCTTTATACGTAGAGACCTTAGAGTGAGGCCATCTCGAGGAAAAAGGTGTAGTGTTATGTTTGACCCTTATCGGAGTGCATAGTGCACGTGAGTTATGTTGGGACAGTCCACAGTAGTGTGGAATGAAAGAGGGTAGTTGAGCTAAGAAGACCGCCAGGTTTTCGTAACGTGATTAGTGAGATTGTTAGGTTCGGGAGCTAGTATGACGCGTTGCGGGGTCGGGTTGAGGCCACGCGTTGCGGGTCAACCCGCCGGCAGTTCAGTGGTGGTCGGTTTGTGGTGGTCCCGCGTGGTAGGGTCACGAGGTGTTAGGCCCATGTTCGATTAACCACGTCTGAGTTCGTGGACGTTCGACCGAGTCGGACCGGCGAGGTCACCGCCTTGTCTTCTAGCAAAGATCGTTTACTCGGCGGATTGTTTTATCGTAAAGGTTGTAAGACGGGGGTGCCTACCTTCACCTTATGTCGCATGTGAAGCCCGTGTTGTGGCTATTTTTCGCCTTCTAAAAGTTTACCAGCAGGTTAAGAACTGGTGAGTCTCGACCGCATTCGCCGCCGGGCGGTCGTGGATTTGAGGTAGTCGTTGGGGATTGTTGTCTCTGTGGAGGTAGTGTTTGATCTACCATTTCGGTGTTGGATATCGCCTTATGAAGCCTTGTAGGCGGAAGTGTAAGTTGTCGGTCGATTGGTTCGATGTTGGCAAGGTTCGATTAGTTGGTTGAGCTTGTTCCAACAGATCGTGGATAGTCGAAGCTTGTCAGAAGAAGTTCGCGTTCGGAGGAATTGTGCGGATAATCGCGACGACGCCAGAGTTCAGTTGACGGTCGGTCTTCGAAGGTACCACCCGTCAGCGACGAGTTTGGAATACAGAGGACTTAGCCCGAGTTACTTGGGCCGCACGAGTT
The DNA here is from genome assembly GCA_029844215.1 of Przewalskia tangutica. NCBI lineage: Eukaryota > Viridiplantae > Streptophyta > Magnoliopsida > Solanales > Solanaceae > Przewalskia > Przewalskia tangutica. The sequence continues at coordinate 3,999,559 of CM056732.1, forward strand.
CATGAAGAATAGGCCAGGTTGCCTATATGTTAGCATTTGCCGTCCGACTTAGGAGGCAGTGCGTCCAGTCGTTCGTGTTATGTTCGGGAAAGTATCGGAGATCCATCCAGAGTGTTCCCAGTTAATAATGACCACGTTAGAGATAGTAACCCAGAGTTTTGAAACCAAGCGATGCTCGAAATGTGGAAAGAGTTCGAGTATACGACATCCTCAGGGATCGCATGCAGTGGTACCATTTGTTGGGTCGCCTGAGAAGGTTAATGCCTCAGGCAAAGTGACAAAGTGGTATCTACGACGAGTAAAAAAGAGAAGCGAGCATGTATGGCGAGCATAGGTGTGATCATTTCTTTTGTAAAGAGAAGGTGCGAAGGAGGTATATTTTAAACCCCGGTGAGAAGTGTTTGTGGTTATGATAGAGGTGTTTCCTCGTGGACTTGGATGGAGGTATTTTGCTTGGGTGTTTCCGTGGCCAGATGTGGCAGGTTTGTTTTCGTAAGTATAGTAGTGAAGACTATACTGGCGCACGTTTGTTTTGAGACTTAGAAGGAACATTCGGGACGAATGTTTCTAAGGAGGGGAGAATGTTATACCCCGTATTTCCAGAGTATGTACGTAAGGACGTACGTAGAAAATTTGAAACTTGTACTAAGGCTTGGCCGAATTAATTTTGTTCACAACACCCGTTTTGAGTCGTTTTTCGACGAAACGTTTTCACAGCTTTCGTAGGGGAATTTCCGGCTATGCCATTTTTAATTTTTGCGGATTTTTCCGAGAGACGAAACATTTTTGACCAACGGGAGGGTGACATGTGTCACCCTCACATTGGAAGCAAGGGGCGGCAACCCTTGGCCGAAATGGACCACTTTATGGCCTTGAATTGTGCCTTGTTTTGTGCCTTGTTTTGTGGAGTGTTTTGTGGAGTAGGGTTAGGGTGCACATGGCTTGATCTTGGCCTTACACTTGCCTTGCACATGGCTTGATCTTGGCCATTGGTTGGCCTTTGGTTTTGCTATAAATACCCCCCTAAGCTTGAAGACTTCATCCATTCCAAAAATCACCAAGTCTTGAAAGCCTTCCTCCGTTTCTTGTGCTCTGGCCGTGAGCTTTCCTCCCCTTTCGTGAGGCCTAGTGGCGAGAGGTACTTTCCCCTCCCAGTGGTCTTCCGAGAGCACACCCCTACCTTGGGGTGTTCTCGTGAGGTACCCCCCCCCCTTGGTGGTGTAGAAATACTCTCAAAAGTATTGTTATAATGCCCAAATTACCTTAGCCATATACCTTGTTGTATTCTAAGGTTATACCTATACGAAAAGCCCAGAAATACTATTATACTTACCGTCAGTCACCAAACCGAAACCCTAGGAAAATCTCCATAGTCCGTTGGAGTATTGTGTAGAAGTTGGTTAGAACTTCTAAGGATGGTTTAGAGCGGGTTGAGCGCCTGAGTTGGAGCTAAGCGATTGCCCGGATCGACTTTATACTTGGATAATTATGGGCTTATTGAGGTAAATATCTTGTCCTCTATTGTAATTGGAAATTACATATTGTAGAATATATAGTTGAAGTATACTATATATAGAATCGAACGTAGTTATCGGCAATGTCTTTTGACTTAAGCACGAATAATACTTACGAATGTCTTGCGACTTAAGCCCGAATTTAAAGAAGAATCTTGAGCTGTAATTACATAGGGTTGTATTACAGAGACTTGTGTAGTAGCAGTGGAGTAGAATTGTACGTTAGGGTTAGTCAGATAACCCCTCGGTTGGCAGCTGCAGGCCTCGATAGAGAGGAGATTTACGCTGTTGCGGGAGGAGTCTTAAATTTTTACGTAGAATGTGCTACGGCGGATCTAGACACTAATAAGCGCGTGGCCTTATAGGTTGAAGTACTACGTGTGGCGCGATCTACGTGGCTTAGGAGTAGCCGGCGGTTGGAAGTACTTGAGCGTTTTGCTATTAGTCGATACTCGTCGCGAGGTATGTGAACCTCTTCCTATCTCTTCTAGCATGATATGTGTGAACTATGTAGACGGTGAGACGCATACGTGCTAAATGTGTTTGAGTGGTTTAAAACATAAAGTGTTATAACGGCTTTATGGGAAGTTGGTTATAACGACTTTATGTCGGTAAGAAAATACATGTGGTTTTTAAAAAGGTAATCGATTTGAACTATAAGCGCTTGTTATGTGTTAATAAAGAACTTGAAGTATTTCAAAAGATTTTTGAATCATTTTGAAAGAAGTAATATACTTGGTTTTGAAAAACTTAAGAGTTATACTAGCTTTATGGGAAGTTAGGTATAACGGCTTAAGAATGTTTCTTGATTTGAAATCGAATGTGTATCGACAAACCACCGCGTTAATAAAAGGAAATGTTTTGACTAATTAAGTATTATTAAAACCAGAGAAACTTCCATCCGCATAGAAGCTAAGATGAGACAAAATGATATTTCTAGATCACGGTCATTGTAATAAGATTGTTATAAACAAGAATATCCTACTCACATATAAGACTTATGTTTCTCAGATAGTTTTAAGGAGAATTATATTCTCAAATGAATAAGACTATGAACTACGAAACCTTTCTAAAATGAGAAACTTGAACATTGGAAATTAGGCAAACTTGATCATTGGAAAAGAATGTTGCTACTTGATTTTACAAAGAGAAGTAATTGATTTACTTTAAAAGGATAGTCACTATATAATATAATAAGTCTATTGTGTGACATTGTGAAAGTAACGTATCTTTTAAAGAGTTGATGTATGAAGTACTTTGGGGATAAAAACCCGATTTTGTTAATCATATAGTAGAAGGTACCTTGTGTGAACAACTTGATTGTATTGGTTTGTGATAGCCTTGTAATACTTTCTTGATTGCGTTGATAAGTAAGCGTGTTGGGACGCTACGTGTGTTAGTATCTTGTGATGTTTGTGTGAAGGGTTTCTTGATTGTGCTTATTAACTATCATCGTTATGATAGTATTGTGGAATTCATCTCTTGAGATGATTCCGGTTAAGCCGCCTCCGACGCGGGTAGACTCAGCGGGTCGATGGACCTATGATTCGAGAATACCTCACGCAGTCCCGGCCTACGCGAACTACGAGAGTTCCGAGTTAGTGACGCCTTTATGGGCACGCGGTCGCGTGGCTACGCGATCGCGAAGTCGGGGCGACGCCGGAGTAGCTACCCTCGACGCGGAATGCCTCATGCGGGCCGATGAGATTGGCCTACGCGGAGTCGCGGAGTTCGAGTGGTTAGACGCGCACATCGATATCGCGCAAGGCCGCCTTTGATCATGTGACGGCCAGACAGATCTTATAATCTGATTCACGACCTTGTTGATGCGTGGTTTTTAGTAGTCGGCTATGCCTTCGTACTTACCCCGCATTTTATTATGACACGTGGGACACGTGTTCAGTGTGTTCCTCGTGCTTTATATCATGCATCGCCGTGGCGGCGAAGGTATCCCACGCATGATTGATGTTGTGGGCCGAGACCCATTGTTATACTTGAGTGATGACTTGAGGCGTGAGTCACGACTCGACATGATCGCTTTGTTGTAAATCGTAGTTTGTTATCATACATGTCTCCCGCTATATGATCGCTATGATTTCATTTACGTATGTATTTGATTTCACATACTCTGCATCGTTATGCTTGACCTCGGGCCGCGTCACGCCGCAGTTGAGGTACACGATCGTTGATCCTAGCTCTCGTGGTCACGATTTAGCGTTGGAAGCTCCGTTTCTCCGAGGCTTATCGGTGGTATAGTCCTCGCTGCCGTAAGTGTTTACATTCGTGGGTTTGTGGCCCTGTCCCGCCATTGTTGTCGTATCATTCTTAGAAGTCCGTAATCGTTGTCAAGGTGGTTTGTAAAAGGATTAAACTGCTCATTTGTAAAGTTGTTATTTATATATGCCGAAGGCAAGTTTTCTCGACATCGTTTTGTATACCGCCATTTCATGTATGTGTTTTATGTTCACGACACTCGATGTTGTGTCACTAGGGTGCTCGGTAAGGCACCATCCACGCCCGCTGGTCGTGACATGATGCATGTAGACTGTCTCTCTCAGATCCCCATGTAAGAATGCATTATTCACATCAAGCTGAAGGACGGAGGTAAGGAGGCATGAATCAATAGAGTGCGAATCATATTGTTAATGGTGCGGATGATTCTTTCAGCTTTACCGTTTTGAGGGGAGGTGTGGGGGAAGGAGAAGAGAAAAAGCATGCCATTATTAGTACAGAAATGGTGAAACATAGAGTTATTGAATCCACGACCATTATCGCACTGAAAATATTTTATACCTTTTTCAAACTGTGTTTGAACGAATGTTCGAAACTGAAGAAATTTAGTAAATACTTACGATTTAAATTTGAGCGGATACAACCAAACAAAGTGAGAAAAATCATCTAGTAGGATAAGATAATATTTATGATCGACAGAACTAGCAACATGTGATGTCCATAAATCGGCATGTATAATATCAAATTATGCAAAAGCAACATTAGTAGATGAGTTAAACGGAAGACGAGTATGTTTGTCTAAAGAACAAGAAACACAGTTTTGGGCAATCTTCCTATTACAAGTAATGAAATTATTGCCTCTAAGAAAATTAAAAACTGGGGCTCCTGGATGACCAAGTCTATTATGTCATGTTGAAGAAGAAATTGCCGCTAGAGAGACGGGAGAGCTAGATCTGGCAGCGGAGGTGGGAGTGAATGGATAAATATCCCTCGTGCTATTGCATCTCGTAAGAGGTGTCCCCGTATGAATATCCTTCACAGTGAAACCAAAAGGGTCAAAATCAACAGAGACAAAATTATTACGAGTGAAATTGCGGATAAAGATTAGATTCTTAATCATATGTGGGGCATATAGGATATTTTGAAGGGGGAATGGATTAGAAGGTGGTGCGTAGGATGTACCATAACCATTTACTGGAATGCAGTGGCCACTACCAACTGTCATAAATTAAGGATGCTTTAAACCAAACAGTTTGAGAATATTACATGTAGACCAGGTGAGGTGAGAAGTGGCTCCGGAGTCCATGTACCAGTTGTTGTCAGACTGTTGCATGTTGAGCCGCTTGAAGGTCGACCAACCGACTGGGGTGTCGCTGGATGATGACGGCTGCTGCGGCAAAGTGGGCTTGCTGCGGGTGTTGAACTTGCCGAGGGGCTGGAGCAGGGCCCAACAAACTGTGGTGGGAGAACTGGTTGTAGGGTTGCTTGTGCTGGAACTGCGGCGGCGCCGCGGCGCTGTACGGGTACTATTGGGGCACGACGCTGAACTAATTATGCGGGCCCTGTTGTTGGGGCACGACGACCTCCTCTGCCGCGGCCCTTGCTGCCCTTTCCACCGCATCCCTAATGCGGTTGAGAGTTTTCTGGTGGCGTTGGATCTTGAGGTCGCATTTCGACATCTAACGTCTTCTGATTGTGCTCAACCTGCTTAGTACGTCGAGTCTCTTCGAGCAACAACTGCGAGCTTTGTTAAAGCTAACGGATCTGCCTGTTGAATCATGGTGGTCAATGTATCATATTCGCCTTTAGGGAGACCAGCAATCAACTGTAATACCAGTTTGGTGTCAGTAACAGGAGAGTCGACAACAGTAAGTTGATCCGTCAAGAGCTTTAACTGTTTGCAGTACTCAGTCACATTAAAAAAGTTTTCAAGACGAGTATCGTTAAATTGCTCCTCTAAATACACAACACGGGTGTGCTTATTGCCCTGAAAAGTTTCCTCCAAACGATTCCACAAGTCACGGGCTGTGGAGTCAGATTTCATGATAGTAAGAAGTAGATCCTCAGAAATAATACCATATATTCATTGTTTGACGCCGGCGTCGAGACGACGCCGAGTAGAATCATCAACCTCCGAATGACGCGAAATGGTGTCATCAATATGATCAAGCACGTTGTAGAGACATGCATGATTGCGAAACAGTTCAACCCAAGGAGAATACTGACTATTTTTCTGATCAAGAATGATGGGGATATGGTTCTTGATGTTTGTAACAGTTAGGGCGGGATGAAAAGAGGGTGACGACTTGGTGGTGGGATTTGTGGAGGTAGAAGCGTCAGAATTATTGGAAGAATCCTGAGTGTCCATTTAGAGAAGAGAGGAAGGAAGAAGAAAAACCAAGAATTTTGGGAGGAGGGCGCGTGAGATGGTATGGGGCGACAATCATGAGAAGAAAAAAATTCTAGGGTTTTTGTTTTAGGCTCTCGATACCATGTAAAATGATATTAATCTCCCTTGGGGAGTCTTCTCATTAATATATCAAAGTATATATAGAGTACAATATTCATCCCTTATACCATAGGAATTCTAAGCCTATACAAAAGAAGAATCATAGTCTTACCATAATTATATTTACACAATATATAGAATATATTCTAATTATGGAATAGGGATGGAATAATGTCTATATACACGTTTACACAAACTTTGATATTCGATACACCATAGTGAAAAATGTTATGCTTTTTCCCTTTTTCTTGGACCTCTTTTTTTTTCTTATAGAACTTTCATTTGGTGACTAAAAAAATTGCTAGACATTATTTGAACATTTTATTATTAATGGGTACCCGCCAGGTAAGTGGATACCCTCCAGTTTAAGTGGGCGGGGGCAAGTGGAGAAATTACTACATGTGATGGGTGGTGGGGCGGAGGTGGGCTTTAGGTGGCGGGTACGAGTATGGGGTACCCTTCCCCCGCCTCATTGACATATAATTGTTCCCAAATTATTTTATTTTAGGTTAAATATCATTTGACCCTCTTCTCTACTTTTGTTGTTTGAGCAGGTGAAGAGGAAGTGCAATGTGTTTAAGTGCGGAAGGGTGAGAGGTTGGTTATGAATGATTTCAAGAAAGGTAGAGTTAAGCGAAGAACTATTGAAAAAATGTGATTAGACAAGACATGGTGTCACGACCCGAACCCCGGGCCCGCGACTGATGTCCTACCTGGGCACCCTTCTACCCATACAACACAAGTAACCCGCGAAAGCTAAATAACACTCATCATTCATTTTTTTTCACGCAAAGGCAAAGCCGGCAAGGCTGTCATAATATATAACACCCGAATGGAACTACAATTGTACAACAATGTAAACACAACTCACGCTAGTCCAACCCACATTGAATACAGACCTCTAAGAGTTTTGACAACAACTATGACGGGACAAGGCCCCACCGTATCCTGAAATACACAACAGTCTAAACCAACCATACCAATGGTAAGCTCCGGAACAAGGAAGCTACCTCAACATCTGAACAGGATCCCACACACGCGGATCACCCAACTGCGAACCTAAACCTGCGGGCATGAACGCAGCCCCCCGAAGGGGGTCAGTACAACAAATACTAAGTATGTAAACATAAAGTACAATAAATAAATCATAACTGACCAAAAAATGATAGGGACAAGTAAAAACATTACCAGCTCCAACCATGCCATATAAAATAAAACCAACGTACCTTGTATCACTGTACCAATGTACTACTGTACTTTATATAAAGAAATGAGAGTCAACTGAGCCTTTTAAAATATATCATTTTTAAAAGTAAGATCCACCGTGTCATTTCAAGTTATGAAATAAATACCATTTCAAATATGAAATCAACTGTATCCCTTTCAAATATGAAATCATTACCATTTCAAATATGAAATCAACTGTATCCCTTTCAAATATGAAATCATTACCATTTCAAATATGAAATCATTACCATTTCAAATATGAAAGTCATGTCAGGGTCATCCGCCCTCAGAATCATGATGCAATCCTATTCATGGGAATTGAACCCGCATGGGAATTGAACCCGCAATAAATATCTGTACACGATACCCGCATCACGGAGAGCTAATCCATGGAATGTGTCTTAGGAATTGAACCCGCATGAGTCCTTCAGACCCGCAGTGAGTGTGTACCATCTCACGTCATGGGAGCTACTCCATGAAATATATATACAATGTTGTCGGCCCTCTAGTGAGGGACGCGGAGATGTGGAAATATAACACTCACACGAATGGCTATATGAGATAACATATGCAAGTTAAAATGATCTTTGACTCTCATTAGAACAAATAGAATGAATTATCAATTTAGAAAACTCAAGGCATTTATCATGTCATGTAATATCAGGGAATTGAACCCAAAGTACTATGTACATCCATTCTTATAAAAAAAAGAATCACATCATGCAATATTAGGGAATTGAAACCCAAAAAGTACTATGTACGTCTGTCCCTTTCATTTTAAAACAACCAAGGCAATACCATGCCTTCCTTTTAAAATGACCAAGACAATACCATGTCTTCCTTTTTAAAATATCCATGTATGTCCGCCGCACATCCTTTCCTTTATAAACCCCAAGACACTAGCACTTGTAACATCAAGACACTTTCACTATTAAAATCAAGTTACTTACACTTTTAAACTCAAGTAACTTATTCCTTTCAAATCAAGTAACCTATACCCTTAAATCAAGTTACTTCTTCTTTTCCAAAATCAAGTCATTTATACTTCATATAAATCAAGTCTCTTATACTTCATCTAATCAAATCTCATATACTTTCAAGTAAGGTCTCATATATCTTCAAGTAAAGTCTCATATACTTTCAACTAAGTCTCATAACTTTCAAATAAATCTAGTCGTATGACTTTCAAATAAATCAAGTCTCATAACTTTCAAATAAATCAAGTCTGATAACTTTCAAATAAATCTAGTCTCGTGACTTTCAAATAAATCAGGTCTCATAACTTTCAAATAAATCTAGTCTCATGACTTTCAAATAAATCCAGTCTCATTAGTGTTGTAACCTAGCAAGATCAACTCGACTCAAATGCTTACTAACACTCTTACCAACATCTCTCATAAGACTTGGTAAAGACTTAGGAATAACTTAGACATGCCTTTAGCATAGAATCAATAACATGAATACTCTAATAACGAGACAAGTATACTTTAAGAAACAAGTCATGTATACTCCAATAATCAATCATGCCGATAGAAGGAAGAAGTTCACATACCTTTTAAGCTATTTCACACGCTAAGTAGAATACGCCACTCGTAGAATGTCAACCTATAATGACAATAATACTTCTATCAATTCTAAGCTATCAAGTGTAAGACTTATATCAAATAATGGTCCTCTTATTCTACGAAAATTTGGGCAACACTTATTTTGTTTCTACGTAATTTTCCACCTTTTTCAAGGCCCGATTTCAACACCAATCAAGCCATACTTAAGGGCACAATCAACAGTTAACCAAAGGGGATTACATGCCTAACTTGACGTGTAAAATTTTTCCCCTTAACCTACCAAACAGCCCCCTAAAATCAGCTCATAGTCCAATGTAAAAACAGTCCTTTAGTCCGCAAAAACAGTCCACTAGTACAGTCCATTAGTACAGTCTACTAATACAGTCCATTAGTACGGTCATTTAGTTGGTGTTCTCGGCCAACAACTACAACCAAAACTGTTTCCATAACTTCTTATAATCCAACTTATATTCCAACACTTTATATAAGTTATATTAACTTGTTAACAACAAGATTCCTTCATGTCAACATGTAATAGGTAATGTTTAACAACAATAATATCCAATGAATCCGACAACGCCAAAACTGTCCACAATCGGCTAACATGCCAAGATTGTGACATGTACTTCTTATTCTTCATTTTTTTAATCACAAATTCATTCATTAATTACTACAACATGTAATATCCAATTACTTTAAGAGGACAATGATCCTTACCTCAAATATGCCCAAAATAATCCAAGTTTAAAAGTCGATCCTTAGCATATCCTAGCTCCTATTCTTCAAGTTCCAATCCACAATATGTAACTCTTAGAAGCTTATAACCAACTTCTCTTCAAGTTCAACACCTAAAAAGTTGAAGAACACCCTATGGTTTCAACCCTTCAAGTCACGACCAAGAGGCTTTTTAGGGGTTAGGAGTGCTTAATCTTGTTAATCACTTGATTAGGTACCTTAATCTTGTATCAATGAACAAAGTTTGGAAGTTTAAGAATTTTTTTGGTCTCCAAAATAGGCCTTGGCCGAGAGCACCATAAGAGGAGGAGCTAGGATTCTTGAAATAATTATAAGTGTTGGCTAAGTGTAGAATGAAGTCTTGCACTCCCTCTATGTAATATAATGTATCCCAAGTAGTGAGATCAAGACAAGTGTAGGGACAAGATTGTGTACAAGTGTGTGTGGGACCCATGTCCACTTCAATAAATATCTTCAAGACTTGCCACCTTGCAAGACAAGTGGGAGGGGGTGTGCCACGTGTCACCCTCCAATTTGTCAAAATTATTTCTTCCTCCTAAATATCTATATTTGGGCAAAATATCTCGAAATATTATGGGCCCCACAAAACCGTAAAATTTTCCCGTGGGCCCCACATGATCAAATTCGGAACTTAAAAATCTAAAATTTTAATATAATCTATAAGTCCCAAATACCAAATTTGAGAACTAAATTCCAATTAATAACCATTTTCCTTCACAAATTCTCGATATTTTTCCATAAGAAAAAGTAATCTTTCTTTCTTTCCACAATTCAAATCTTATTTCCATACGTACGTTCTCATATCATTCCCTTGAAATTACGGGGTGTAACACATGGACAGTGACAACTTACTGAGGACATGACTTTATATATAAGGTTATGAAGCATACGGATTAGGATATTATGTGTTTGTAGTATTACTCTTGTAGTTTTTTGTTATTCAATTTCAATTATATTTATTGTTTACCTCGGTTATTATATTCTATTGTAGTTTCTTCCTTTTTCAATATGCTTTGCAATGCTTATTTTTAGTTGAGGGTTTATAAGAAAAAAAATCAAAGGTAAATGTAAGGTCTAGATACACTATTATTTTCAGACTTCACTTATGTGATTACACTGAATATGTTATTGTTGTATATTAAAGAATCATTTAAGAGATATTTATAAGGTATATATTTTAACAAAAAAAGAGATGGCCTTTTAAACTTGTAATTTTAAATGTGGATGGATATTATGTGGTTATAAAAGAGGAGAATTGATGAACATATCTCTTACAATTTGTATAAAAGAAAATAATTTTGCAAAGATCTCATATGTGTTGTTTTTAGTTGTTAAAAATAAATTTAAAAGAACACAAAATTGTGTTGTTTTTAGTTGTTAAAAATAAATTTAAAAGAATTACAAAAAATCTATTGACAAGTTTCCATTCATGCGGTGAAGTTTACTCTTTGAATAGTTTCTTCCCCCATAGGAGATTTCATTAATAAACTTCTTTTTGACAAGATTAATAAACTTAGATACAATGCACCATCATTAATTAATTGTTTATTTATTTTCTTTTCTTAGTTAACGAAAAAAATTAATTGTTTCATTTGAGAAATATAATGTACAAAATAAATATTATTTTATAAATTAATAAATATTATGTTGAAAATTTACTAAATGTGAAATAAATTCCTATTAAATTATGACTCGAACAATTAGGGCCCCGCACGTCGGAAACATGGTTTTCACACACGTGCACATAAAGTGTCAAGGATCGTAATTTCCTTAAATGGAAGAGATATTAGTACGTATACGGATTGTTTGAGACGTGAGAGAATAAATGGTTATTGACCAAATAACAAAGGTTTCACATTGGTAAACAAAGGGAAGACATGTGCAATGTGTTAAAAGATGAAACGAGTCATGAATATCGGGCGCGACAGCGAGGCGTAGTGATGCTGGAGCACCGCAACGCCTTGCGGCGGCGTCGCCAGTCACGAAGTTTGGCGCCACGACGCCACTCTGCAGGGTTGCGACACTGCGCCTCACGAGTCGGCGCGCGGCGCCTCCTACTGGTGCGCGGCCTGTGACCGTTCGATCCGTTGTAGAAGAATAAAGCGGCGTTTGGTGACTTTGGAGAATTAACTCTTCATTATTCTGCTCTTGAATTCAGCCATTACTTGGCTGAATTGTAACTCCATACTAATGGCCATTACTTGGTCATTCAAAGTCATAAATTGGCTAGTTGGAGGGTCTTCTTCTCAACACTATAAAATGAGGCCTTTGGCTCATTTGCAAAACGCACTTGACATTCACTAAACAATTCTCTGAAATTGTCTTCCTCTCTTGCAATCACAAACACTCAAAAATATTTTTTCTAAAGCAAACACTTGAGTTCCCTTTGCTCATTTTCTTGATTGCTGTTTTATCTTGGGAGATAAGTTGTCATTACAACCGTTGAAAGGATATACGGAGTAATATTATCTTAAGGATAGATCAAGAATTTGGTCGACTCAGCAAGCCCTCATATTTGATCATTTCTAGATTTCTAACAAATAGTTGTTGTTATTTTTCCGTTCTACACATTACCACTCACATATTAATTTATCGATAAAAACACTTATTATTTTTTAATAGAAGACAACGTGAAAAGCCGTTTTTCAAACACCTGCAAACAGTTTTTTCATACATTTAAGTCCTAAACTAAGCAGATAAGCTATTGCAAACACCCCACAAGATTTACTAGGACTGTGGGATCCACTGTCCCACCCTATTTATTCTACTTTTTGGTCATTTGAATTGAAACAATCCAACTTTTTTTGGGTATATAACTAGTTGTCAATAATTTAATTTATGTGTTTTGATATGAGAATCCCGATGAAATTGAATAACGATATTTTATTTTGTCTAAAGTATCTTCTATCTTGATCCAAAATAATTAGAAAGATATCCTTTAACTAGTTAAAATTTAACTCACATTTTAGTGTTATTGTCTATAGTTTTCTCAAAAAAATTAAAAACATAAGGAGCACTATCCGGAAATGTATAGCAGTGGAGCACGTTTGGTACGCTGGATTGCACTGAATAAAAAAATAATACAATATTTGGTGGACGTTTTCAGTCGGACTGGACTGTATTATTTCTCCGACTGCCATTTTTGAGAGTAAATGAGTCTCTCCTTGACTATACTAAAAATAAAAAAAATAAAAATACAGTTCATTATATATTAATAATCTAATATCGTTCATTATATATTAATACAGTTCAATTCATTACAATACAGTTTAATATAAAAATATATAGTCTAGTGTGACGTACAAAACGAGCCCTGAGTGAACTAAAATATCATACTTCCGACTATATAGTGCTACACAAACTTGATTAATAGTTAATAAAGTGATTAAGCCAAAGTGTGTATAAATAATGTGAATCGAGTGTAATGATCTCAGTTAATCCGTGAATGGTGGAGGACCCACAAGAAAGACTAATAATTAGCTCATTTTAAACCAAAAGTCAAATGTCAAAGCCAAACCTTATCGACGTGACTAAGCATTAATCTCAGTTAATTCGTAAATCTTCTGCTCGATGTGTTTTGTATTTTGCTAAATTTGGATGTAGGTACTCTAAAATAATACAAATATTTCAAGTTTGCTTCTTTATGGAATCGCCGCTTATGCCTTCTTATCCCCCTCACCCGGGGGAGCTCAGTCTAGTCCAATCGAAGATCTTCACTTCCCTAAGTCAAGATTTTTAGGTTTACCTCATCCTTCTTTTAATATCAGGGACGAAATCAGTCAATTTTTTCCGAGGGTGCTAATACTATATTATACAAATTTGTGGGGAGTTTTTTGATAATTATTAATATAATAGTATTAGAAAAAAAATTTGTTAGGGTCTATAATTTCGGTGGGGTGAAGGAGACTTCGTCCCTCTTTAATACATTCAATTATTATAATTTCACGTCCGAATCATTTAGCTTGCTGGGCGAAGGTCGAATTCGTGGCCCTAGGGTTACGGGTTCGATTCTCACTAGGACATCGCTCTCCGGGGCATATACTTGTGATTAAGCCTGGGCGCTAAAAGTCGCGTGGCATCTTTGCGATGTGGGTTTGATTCCCTCGGCCGGTCTGTTGAAGTCGGACCTTGTAGCATTGATCCGTTGGACGCAAGCAGACACTGATTACGGGTGCACATCCCGCGATTTACAGTGGTGGGAGTCTTTGGCCGGTCCATCGCCTCAGAGTCCGGCCACAGTGCTTGTGTGCAGTCTTAGCGATAGGGGGGAATGAGGGTTCCCCGATACCTGGGTCATCAAAAAAAAAAAAATTATTATAATTTCACACTTGTAGGCCTATGCATCTAGAATTCTAGAGTACATAGGAGATGACGAGCTTTATCAAAAATATTTATTCTATCTGTATTTCGATTGACTTTCTCGTGTCATACAATATTCATATTTTGGATCACACTTAACATTGAGGGTCTTACAACCATTCTTTGTAGAATTTAGATCGCGATGGCCGCCGATCCGACATCGTCCCGGTCGACCCGTGTTAAAAACGGATCGGGGCTCGAACCGAGCGGGGCAGTATGATCCCGCCGACCGGCCCCGCCAGACCCGATCCGTCGATCCGCCATTTGCCAAAAATAGCAGTTGTCTAACGACCATTTTACATTTTGGCCGTTCGGGTTTTTCTGGTAAAAAAGAAGATAGGATTCCTGATTATTCAGATCGATTGATTGGATCGAAGTACGAAGGGGTTGATTGAAGTCTGAGATCAGCCCCGGTCGGCCAACATTCAATTCAACCAAAGATCATAAATAAACATCAAGTCGGAAACCTCATGTCAGGGCCACGCTTCAGACGGATATTCCTTGCTCATTATCAGACAATCACTTATTCACAAACTTCGTCTCTCCCACTCCCCCAACCCCCCTACCCCCTTTATATTTATTTTTAACCCCTAAGTTATTATATTTTACACTTTAACCCAATTTTCCAACTATAAATACCTCATTTTCTCTTCTTATTTCTCACAAATCTTCCTACATTTTCTCTAATTTCTATATACAACATTGTCTACTACATATTCACTCTATTTATTAATTTGAGAATTGAGAGTGAAGTTGGCAACTAGCTTGAGGATTAATCTATCGAGCAAAGTTTCAATTTTCAACCTCTCTCGATTACACATCGACTCTACGTCGGCGTTTGGTACATTCGTTCCCTCATTAAATTATTATTTTGTTTTTATTTCATTTAGCACATTTAATTTCATTATCTTTAAGTCTTTAACTATTTATTATCATAATTAAAATGAAAAGAACAAAAAGTCTTTTTGGCAAGGGTACTTCTTCTAGTAGTAGGCGGAGTATGAGGCAAGTACTTCTCTAGTATTCCTAGACAAGATGATTTTATAGATCTCGTTGTTTCTGAAATACCATATGATCTTGACACAAATGTTTATCCTCAAATGAAGAAGATTTTAATTTAGATGACACTCTAGATGATGATACACCTACTAATGAAGATGATGATACACCCACTAGTGAAATGCCTCCTATCCCCTAGTATGAGGCAGTCGGCAAAATGACCATTAAAATCGGTTGTATGGAAATATTTTGTGAGGACGCACGAATCAAGTAGCTATATGTAAAACTTGTAAAAATGTTTATTATTTTAAATCGACAAGGTCGTGGTGGGACGGTGGGTTTAGGAAGACATATTGCAAAAACACAAAGTCTTGTACGCCAATACATTATTGAAAAGATGGTGAGCAGACGTCCTCTCAATCGGGACAAGGTTCACATACTTGTCCGGACAAAGTCTGGTCAAAGTAACCCTATGACGGGGGTGGGGAGTTGTAGGCCCTAAATACGATAAACATAAAGATAGGGAAGCACTAGCAAAATTAGTTGTTGTGGAGAGTTTGGCTTTTTCATTTCCTGAATCGCCTGATTTTATTCATTATATTAGAGATATGTATAATCCTGCTTATAAAGGTTTCCTAGATCAACGGTTAAGAGAGACGTGTTTAAAATTGCACACGAATATCAACCATATTTGCGTTATTCATTATATCATTTAAATTGCAAAGTCGCTCTAACTTCTGATATAGGTCGTAGTACTAACGGTCATGATTATTTAACGGTAACATGTCATTGGATAAATTATAAATTGTCTATGCAAAAACGTATTTTAGCATATAGATATATAGATAGTAGGCACACTGGTGAGTTTATTTCAGAAAATATTTATTCAGTCTGCGATTATTACTGAATAACTGATAAAGTTATGAGTATTACATTAGATAATGCATCTTCTAACAATTCTGCTATTTATATGTTAAAAGAAGTTTTAACTCCATCTTTTCCAAAACATTTTCATATCAAATGTGCGTGCCATATTTATAACTTAGTTGTAAAGGATGGTCTTTCACTTTTTCAAGATATTCTTGAAAAAATACAATTTGCTATACACTTTATTTTTAAAAATAATAGAATTCAACAGAGAAAAGAATATAAAAAAACTTGTCACGATTGTGGACTATCTTACAGAAAAATTCCCGAAGAAGTACCTACTAGGTGGAATTCTTTATATGACCAACTAGTTGTTGCTTATGACTATAGAAAATCTATCACTTTATTTTTTAACGCCCATAATCAAAATCCAAATGATATGATCGTGGATAATGATTGGGACAAAATTAAAGAACTTATTGTATTTCTAGAGAATTTTCAACGAGCAACAAAATAATTTTCTACTTTATATTATCCTACTATTTCAACTATGTTGTTTTATATAGCTATAATATTTTTACTTCTTAAAGAATATATGGAAAACCTCGCTTATAAGGCAATTATTAAAAATGTTTATGAAATTAAAGAAATATTTTATTCCTATTCCCTATTTATATTATTGGTCTTTGTATTAAAACCCGACTATTAAAGTAGAGGGTTGTAAAAGTCTTATTGAAAATATTTATAACTGTATGGACGTACTACCACCTCCAACTCCCAAAAATTTAAATGTTGAGCCACCTATTGAACAAACGCTAGAAGAAGTGTTGAATAGCGTAGAAGATGAATGCAAAAAAGTATATCGGCATTATCAGCAAGAAAGTGCTAGTAACCAACCGGCTTTCGTACCATCTTCTTCTTCAACACAGCCTAAAAAAAGACATGTTGTTTCTGCGGCTAGTATTGATTCTATTGAAAGCCTCAGAAATAGAATGTGCGGTGGTAGCAGTGCTAACCAAATTAGCGAGTTCGATGTTTTTGTTTTGCAGGGTAATTTACCTTACCAAGCAGTTATCAATGAAGACGGAAATGAAGACTTGCTAAAATATTGGATGCAGAATGAGAAGACATTTCCGACACTTTCAATGATGACCCGAGATATTTTGAACATTCAAGCGTCATCAATCGCTTCTGAAAGCGCTTTTTCTGCAGACAGATTTCAAATAGGAGAGCACAGACACTCATTAGCCGGAGACAGCTTGGAGATGACGGTACTATTCAGAGATTGGATACGAGCGGAGCTAAGGAGGTGCGGTCAACCAGAGATTAACGAAGAAGCAGACGAAAACTACAACGACATTTTATCTGAAGGCATGAGTAGCGACGTGGAACAATTTGACCAAGATATACTAATTCCAACCGAAGAACCACACGAAATTATAAAGAAACTAGAAAAAGTATTTTCAAATTGGTAATTTATTTCATTGCAATTTTTTAATTTTTTTATGTCTTTTGCAATTTTTTTCAACAACAGTACACTACAATGTTGTAATTTTGAATCTTGTATATTTCAATGAAATAATTAATAATATAAGAGGCACAAAAACGGCCTTGGGATGTTTTTTTACACTCTTCTTATCTTTGTTTAATTATTTAGTTTATACTTTATAAATATATTATATATATGAGTATAATTATAATACTATAATATTATAATAGTATAATATGAGTCTATGACTATCACTATATGACTATATGTTAATGTTACTTTGTTAGTAATTTAGTATTTTTAATTTAGTGAAAAAATTAAAAAAAAAACGCCCGTCCCGAACCCTGCCCACCGGGACGGGACACGGTATCGTCCCGCTAGTCCCGGTCCCGCCGGTCCCGCCCCAGCCCGACCCCGCCCCTCCTCTTCACCCCGACCCCGTCCCGATCCCGCCGGTCCCGATCCCGGTGGGCCCGGCCCGACCCACTGGCCAACCCTCATTTTACCTTTCATTTGGTGCATATCTTCATGTCATATGACACTGTAGTACTCCTTTATTTTAACCATCATATTTTAATATATATTGTTTTTTTTAAATACAGGTCTCGGGGTGACCTTAGTACCCCCATATCGCTAGTACCTGCACAAGTACTGGTACTATGCTCCTGGAGGCGAATGGAATCCGTTCTTAGCCGCCACCGTCAGGTAAATCGCGGGATGTGCGCCCCGCATTCAGTGTCTGATCGCCACCAACGGATCAATGCTACAAGGTCCGACCCCCAACAGGGATTGTCTGAGATAGTATCAAACCCACACTGCAACATGCCTGCACGGTTAAGCTACCAGGCTTTAATACGAGACATATGCCTCGGAGAACGTATCCGCCGAGAATTAAACTTGTGACCCTAAGGCCATAAATTTGACTAATGACCACTGGGCTACTATCTTTGGATATGTAACTCCAAAGTGTGCATTCATATTGAGTCTCATAGTCAAATATAAGAGGAGGGTTATGTTAGGTTGACAACCAATCCCTAACCTAAAAGCTCATCAATTCATGATAATTCTTACAATTAAATGCATTTGATCAGTTTTTAAAATACAACAACAATATATTTAGTAAAATTTCACTGATACTATAAAGGTGGTTATAAAAGCTATGTGTGAATATTGGTTCGATTATCAAAATTGGTTTTGATGAATAAAACTCACTGTAAAAAACTTGTTAACCTTCTCCTATAAATAAAATTTTATCCATCACACTTTATGTGACATTATCTAATGAGATCGGCTAATTAGAATGTTTATTTGATTTATAAAATAATAGTATGAAATAAAATGGTAAAATGTTTGTCAAATGATTACTTTGATATAAAAAAACATTGCATGAAACTATATACCCGACAATATTTTGTTTTTAATTCTTGAACTGTATGAAAGTTATAAAGAAAAATATAGTTAATAAAATGTCTCCCAAACATCTCTCTACTTGTCAAATTATGATTTATTAATTTTAAAAGTTGGAATATACTTCCTCCGGATAAAAAAAAAATGTCCACTTAGCCATTTTCACACCCCTTAAGAAAATAATAACTTCTAGGCAAAAGTAGATAATTTTACTAAAATGTCCCTACTTAAATAGGTATTGAGATTTGATCACTTAACAATTAATAAGGACAAATATGAAAAAGTAAAATTAATCATTTTTTAGTTTGACAAGTGGACATTTTTTTTTATTAAAAAAAATAAAAACTAAGTGGACACTCTTTTTAATTGTTTAGTATTAATAAAATGTGGTTTGTTCACCAAAAAAAGATAAAAAGAACAAGAAAAAGAAGAAAAATCAAAGAGAAGACTTACAAAATCCCGGGTTTGGGCCTAAACTCCTAAATTTGGGCTTATTAGTGACCAAGAATTCATTGGATCGCACTTGAATAGATAAAGGCCATCACAAAACCCTAAAACCAGGGGTGTGCGCATCATAAACGTAAATGTTTTGTGAACGCATTCGAGTTCATTCATTATTCCTAATAATACTCTCCTCACACTTGTTAATTGTTTTTGTAACTCCCAATAGTTTGACTTCACGCACTCATATTCATGAAGTCTAATTTTTAGAAACATAAAAAAGAATTTAGTAGAAACAATTAATTTAATTTAACTTTTATAATGACAAAGTAAAAATTGTATTAATTTTAACTTGAAAGGTAACTTACTTTTTGTTTACTTCATATTCATTTTTTCTCTATCAAAAAGAAAATAGTGATAAATAACTTCTGTCGTTAAATAATAAATATCGATCAGTAATTTTTATCTTCAATTCTTCTTTTTTTCCGGGTAAAAAAGAATTGTGAATCTCATTGGATAACCATGCATGCATGGATAATTGCTAGTGTAAACACACATCGAAAGCAGACGCACGCGTACATACGTATGTAGATGAAATTAAGGATGAATAATACATTAATTCGTGTCCCACAATTAATCATATCATCAACAACATTAAATAGCGCATTTTCTTTTTCTACGCTCTAATCCATAATTTCTATACATTGTAACTCCCATAATCCTCACGCACGAACTCCAATTTATTAATCACTCATTTACTCCCCCCCTCCAAATCCCAATTTATAAACCCACTGGCCTATTCAATTTCTCAACTCTCTAATTATTTTCCAAGTATGAATTCTCAAGCACTAAAGATGGAAAATCAAAATGATCAATTCGATTGGTTGTATCAAGAAGATGAACACCCTCCTTCTCCTTTCGGGTTAGATGTTATATATGTCCCTAACCTTTTCTTATGTTTTTTTTTTCTATCTTAGATATAATACGTCATATTTTCTGATATGAAGGTCATGATGAAAGAATCTAAAAGCATCAATATGCACATGTGTAGAGCTACAATACTTCTTTAAGGATTTGGCAGAATGCAGTAGTTTTGACCATATTTATGTATAAAAATTTACTTAAATGATTTATTCAGAACTAGATAAGTTGTCTTTTCGGAATTCAGAATTCGTAAATTCAAAATTCTAATTTTGTCTCTGAATATGCATGTACGCAAATTAATACTATATGACTTTATTCTTGTATATTCATTCTTTACTAAAAAAATGTATATTTCTGTTTGTTTTGAATTAGAGCATGGCAACAAGATTCAAGAATGTTGTCCAATGGAGGCTTATTCAACTTTGACGTTGATCCCTTTCAATTTCCCAATGATGTTCAAAACAACCATTTGCCATTGTTTAGGCTTGAAGAGTTAGAAGAAATATGCCAAGATTTGGACTCCTTTGACTTCAAATTACCACCATCTCCATTTCAAGCAGACAACAATATCCTCATTGATGAGAATGCCAATGACAATGACATGCCACCGAACGTGACATATAGTCCTATAGACGAATGTCAGGTTACTAATCCCACCTTTTATGGAACAGAAATTTGCAGTGGCACTAATAAGGAGTTTATTAGGAAGCGAAAAAATAACATTGGAAGGCATAAGAAGAGTGATACACTAGAATTGGATGAGATACAAAGGTATTTTAATGTACCAATAACAGAAGCAGCCAAGGAGTTGAGAGTTGGGTTGACTGTGTTGAAGAAAAGATGTAGGGAACTGAATATTATGCGATGGCCTCATCGCAAGCTTAAGAGCTTGCAGACTCTCATTCATAGCGTTAAGGTACGTACTAACAGGATTCAAGTTAAATGTACTAATAATGTCTTTAATTTATATAGTATGTGCAATTTGATTGGATGGTAAATTAATTAATGCAGGAAATGGGACTGACAAGCGAAGTGGAGATGCTGGAAGAACACCAAAGAATGCTAGAGAAGATACCTGAAATGGAACTAACTGAAAGAACAAAGAAGCTAAGACAAGCCTGCTTCAAGGCTAATTACAAGAAAAGAAGGGCCATGGCTGCTGCTTTCTTTTGATTTGGTTTCTTAATTTCCCTTGTCTAGATCTCTTAATTTCCCGAAGAGTAGATTTTTCAATTTCCTTTAGACTAGATTTCTTAATTACAATTAGTACTAATGTCTGATCAATGTCAAATTAAGTCTAGCAAGTAGCCATGTGGCATTGATATCTCTCTACATCTCTTCCCCTCTCGGTTGTCTTATTAATACAAATCTAGCTAGCCATATCGTTTCTATATAATATCCCCCCAAGTTTGCAACATTATTACTTTTCATTTTAATTTATTTATGTGGCAAAGTAATTCTTTGAACTCCAGGTTTAAAACATGTTCTAACATTTGTGTTGTAAAGAAAATTAATTAAGGTAATTAATTGTTTACAAATATAAAAAAAACCTCAGAATCAATAAAAAAAAAATAGTATCACGTAAATTGAAAATTGAGAGAGTAATACCTTTTTCCTCATTTAAAACGTAACAATTAGCAAAGCGATATGTGACAACAACGACAACACTCTTAAAATATTCATAATCAAAACTACTGGTGTTCCTTTCTTTCGGTCTCTGGTCTTAATTTTGTTTAGACATATATGGTTTATTTCGTGTCATCATTGTATTAGGTGGAAAAGCACTCGGAGTGTCATGCATAAGCAGGACGTTTTGTGGCTCCGGACACTAATGGATCCTTACATCTTTCTCCTCCCAACAACTCCCGTCACATCAACCAACCTAGATTAGAACGTCGCGACGCGCATGGGAGTAATGACATCAGGATGTGTACATCACCACAGCCCCCTAGGGCTACAATAGTATAAGTTTTGACTTATATATGCAAGACTTATAAGAGAAAGAGGACACGTTGTATTATCTCTAAGCACACATTTTTATAACTCATATCCTCTCAAGCTAATACACGATTCTCATCTTTGGTTCATATTCGATCCATAGTTTATTTTCAAATCTTATTCATTACTTTCTAGTTATTTGCTTATTCATATTATTATCTTCAAACATCATATATCCGTAACCTAAATCTCAAGCCCGGACTCAATCAAGAGGGTCTCCGGATTTGATACGATCTATTTGTCTTTAAACCCTTGAAATACAAATTTTTAACTTCATTTTTGGTAGATATCATTTTTGGAATCGTTGCTCGTGGACAAGCGCTCGTTGCACTTGACTTCCCTATCATAGCGGGTCCTCAGACCCTCGTGCATCTCTTCTAGTATCGGTAAGTCTCTTTCAGCAGAAGCTTTGTCCCTCTAGCAGGCCTCGAGCTCAATCCACATAACTCGAAGATGCTTTGTCATTTCCATCTCTCTCCTGACTATGCTGATGAAATATTCCTAGTGCTCAGTCCACTTTTCCTGAAGATTTAGGAGCTCCTTATGAAATCTCGCAGCCTCCTCACTGTAAACTTTCCTGTATTGCTCTGACTAAGTCAGCTTGGCTTCTAAATCCTCAACGGATATCAGCTGGATCTCAAAATCGAGACCCTCTTCTGCAGCGCCTCCTGATACTCTAGTATCCTCTCTCTTTCTTTGGCAAGTTTCCGTTGAAAGCCCTCTTTAGTGAGAAGGCTCGCATGGGAAAATAGTAAATTCAGGGAACAGAGTGTTGCAATACAAAGACATAGGGAGCTGGACAGAAAGTAAGAAGAAACTACACATGCGCGGCCGCGTGAGCCCCAACATTCAGCAAACAGTCACCAGAGACTTTGTCAATCTTCTCCTTATCCGTCTTGCTCACCAAAGGCCGCAAATAGTTGTCCACCCCTGCTGGTCTTGAAAGAAGATTGCATTCCCAGGGCACGGTCAAAGTGACTTGCCGACGCGACGGGGTAGGATAGGTATCTACTAGCCCGAATTCATGAGAGCCCTGTGAGCCCTCATTACCTGAACTCACATTTTGACCCTCAGAATAACCCCTAGATAATGTATCTTCAGAAATGCAGACTCGCCCCTAAAAGTCGATGTGGGAGAGCCTGTGATGATGACGGAATACAAAGGGCAGAGGTCAGGCCCAAAGCCACACTGTCAATCCGGGAAGGAGTAGGGAGAAAGGAGCACATGAGTTCAGTTGGTCTGACATATTCATTTTATTGAAAAGTCTGGCAACAGCAGCATCAGACATATCAGCCCCTCGAAGGGCAGGCTCTAAAGTAAACTCATCTTCTCTGCTGGCGTCAGACGCTAGATCAATATCCACCGAAGGAGAAGTATAATTAGTTAGGGGAGGTTCCTGAGCATCTCGTTCCCCAACATTATACCTAACCTTTTTTACGGGGGAAGAGAAAAAGAAGACAAAGGTCTTTTGGCTATGATGGAATCCTCGGCCTCTGAGCCCCAACCCAACCGAGAAACAACATTTTAGATTTACTGAAATGCCGCATTCTGGATCCATAGGAACATCCGCATGCGCTCGAATAGATGCCCCTTCAGGATGCCATGGGTTTCCCTTTCTAAATGTATTTCAATGCAATCTCCTGCCACGTCCATAGGAAAGATACATTATAAACCAAGATTTTTTGGACCTAATAGGTCAAACCTGGCACCGGTTCCGAAGTCCACACCACGACTGACAGAGAAAGAAGAAAGATAGATACACTGACCAAGAAAGATGGAATAATAAAGGCAAGCTTAATTAGAATACTTATGATCAAAGTTCTATTACTCTGGAATATGAGCAGGCCGTCCATCGCAATAATAAAGTATCTCTCTGTCCATCCCCGATCGGAGTCATTATCAATATAGTCAATCAACGCATTTTGACCTCGACGGAATAGCTGGATGACTACCGCTATAAAAACCTTGAGGGAGTATATGTGAATTAGCTGAGCGAGAGTGAAATCCTTATCCGCTTGACAAGAAAGGTATCAGAGGCACACAACCGTCCTTTAAATATCCAAACCAATTTGGGCTAGGCAAACGTCGTATCTCCAACAGAATCTAAAATAACAGGGTCGATGTGCTTGCCCAGTCGCAAGGAAAATGGATACATATAGAAAAAAGAATACCCCTATCAGTGAGAAGTAATGTTCCCCCTTACCGTAGGGAGAGCACTTCTGTATGGGTCTAGCCCCACTCCACATGTACCTTACTCATATAACGGGCAGTCATAGTGGATTTATATTAACGCATCGACCGAGATCGTTCTGATTTCATAGAGACCGGGCGCTTCTTGAGATCCTTAAGAAAAGACTAACTGCTAGGGATGTAAGCATCGATCTGACTAGCGGAAGAAAAGGCCTTTGATATTTTTCTTGATGCACCAACGACCACCGAAAAAGAGTCCAAGATAGGAACTTTATGAATAGGGATGTTTGAATCACCTCCTTCTAGGCTCTGAGCCCGTGTGGTAGAACCTCCGTCGACCGAAGAATCATAATACATGGTAACAAAGATTAGGGCAAAAAAGAGAAGGAAACAATGGTCGGTTAATTTTAAAGAGTAAAGCGTCAAGAGATCAAAAGGAATATGTGAAATCTTTATAGGAGAGGCGAAGTTAAAGAAGGGGTTTGAAAAATCAAACCATCATTACGACGCTCTTTCCCTAGAAAAACTAACGAAGATGTGTGACACGTGTAAGGTGGGAGACACATGAGTAGTAGAGCATTAAATGTTGTGAGATAGCGTGGGAAAGGGATAAGAACAACTGAATTGGTGCACTATTCCCTAAGGTCATCATGTCACGAGATTGACGGTTGGCAGGCTCTTCCACTCCCCTGTTTCTCAAAGCTCAAAGAACCTGAAAAGTGAGGGACTATCTGTATTGGTTGGAAAAGCACTCGGGAGCGTCATGCGTAAGCAGTAAGCTTTATGGCTCCAGAGACTAACATATCCTCACATCTTTCTCTCACTCTCAACAACTCCCGTCATATCAACCAACCTAGATCAGAGCACCGCAGCGTGCATGAGAGTAATGAATGACATCAGGATGCGTACGTCACCACAGCCCCCTAGGGTCACAATAGTCTAAGTTTTGACTTATATATACAAGACTTAGAAGAGAAGGAGGATACATTGTATTCTCTCTGAGCACACCTTTTTGTAACTTAGATCTCTCTCAAGCTAATACACGATTCTCAGTTTTGGTTCATATTCGATCCATAGTTTATTTTCAAATCTTATTCATTACTTTCTAGTTATTTGGTTATTCATATTATTATCTTCAAATATCATATATCCCTAACCTAAATCTCAATCCCGAATTCAATCAATAGGGTCTTCGGATCGGATACGATCTACTTATCTTTAAATTACTGGTATTTTGGTAGATATCATTTTTCCGTAAAACAATCATCTTGACACATTAGAACACAGTAGAAAAAGTAAAGCGAAAAAACAAAGAACTTTTAGAAGTTAATTACACGGTGCATGTATGGTAATTTCATTGCGTACATCAGTAAATAAATAAGTTCACAGGTAAACGTGGTGTATAGAACGTATATATACATAATTTAAGTTGAAGTACTTTGCACCTAGATAACAGATTCGTAATTCCATAAACTAACCCAGTACATAATCCAAGTCCACATGTCTTTAACTTATAATTATCCATGTTAAAACCAGCTAGCGTCCACACGAGGAAATAATAAGATAGAAATTTCTTTGTTCGTCTAAGTGAAGCTGGCCTTGTTATGAATATTTAGAGAGCTCTTTTGGTTTTCGCCCGTCTCCATCTCCATGGAGGTCTCATAAATTCCTCCCTGTAATTTACAATTAAAATGCAATAATGCGTTATAAACAGAATATTAGCCACTTAATAAATAAAATAAATTCAGTGTCAGTCTTTGCTTCTCTGTGATGAATCAATCAAAGGGTTGTTTAATTTTTATTGCGTGTGTTACTAAAAACTTTGTTCTTCTGTTCTTCTGTGCGCCGGAAAAGTCAAATTTCTCCTTGACAACAACTCCTCTATTAGCTTTCCCATCTCCATGATCTCATCATCATGTCCTTATTATTACCACCACTCATCTCTTTCTTCTCAAGCGATGCTTAATGAATCGACGAAAAAGACCGGACTACATAAGGCCCGTCTAGCACCGTCGTTGGCGAGGGTGTATTAGTAATTTTAATAGCTTCACTCAACAACAACCTTGGTGGCAAGTCTAGGCACCTTGCTACCTTGGACTTGATGGGTGATTTTGGTTTTCCAGGTGCTTCTTTCCATTGAAATGTAATTGAAACTGATGGATGAAGTGGTGGAGTAGTGTATGCACCTAGTAGAGGATGATTATTATTATTTCTAATTGGCTTGTTTGGGAGTTTAGATAAAGAAAGCTTTGGGGTAGAATTTGTACCTGTCTCTAAATCTTCATGATTATGAGTGGTCATTTGACTACTTCTTCACAATTTTCCAATCCTCTCACTCACTTCATATATATTTGTAGAAGATAAATGGGTCAACATGAAAAGTGCGGCAGCTGTAACAACGCTCCTCTGATCTGGCGCTTCTTATTCACGAGTTACGTTGTACTGGAGTAACGTATATATATGTTCGTTGGAGAGTCTTTTAGCTCAATAACACTACTAATATAAGAAGGGTGTGGGGGGACCAATATTAAGATGTTGAATTAGTCATAAGCATAAGAACAAGGATAGCGATCTGTTAGTGCTCGCGTCCCAACATTTTCCGTAAATACGCCTCTTTTGGTGTTAAGTAAAACAGGAAAATGTCATCCCAAATGTCGTGACATCCGGGAGGACATTTCGCATAAGTGTCGCTTATCTTCACGAGAGCAGATTCTCGTCGGAGAAGATTTTATCACGTGAATGTTTGGCTTGGTTAGGAGCTAAGGGAAACACGATAGTACTTGACAAGACCAAGTCCAAGGAGAGTGCATAACGGAAGGAGCATTCTCGTGAAGACAAAGTCAAATCCGTGAGAGTTTTAAAGAATAGCTCCAACCAACCCTATTCTCGCTTCAACCTCCACCGAGAATCAAGGAGCCTCTCGTGGACTCTCCACTATAAATAGAGTGTTCACTCCAAGGTTTTTACATCCAGCTTTTGCGTAACAAAATTCGATCCGAGACGCCTCAAATATTGCCTCAAACATACCGGATCGAGCACTGCTTTTTGTGATTACACTTGTTCAAAATCGCGAATTGCCTTCTTAGATTTATCCTGTTCTTTCAATTCAAGCAATCGTAATAGGTGTTTTTCACTTCTATTTTAGATAGATTTTTCGTGCTTAGAAGTTAGGATTTAACTTCTTTTAATCCCTTTTTGTTTTACTTGATTACTGTTCATTCTCAAGGGATTTGTAAGATTGTATAATTTTTATACAATAAATTTTTGGTCATGAGACCACTATAAGTTATATACAATTATATAACTTATGAAAAACAATCTTAGGTGTCCTTGATTTATTTCCACGCATCTTAAACTCGCTTTTAGTTCTGCTTTTGTTAATGTTCGATCACGCTACGTAACATTTTTGGGAACATTACTTATCGCCTTTTTAAGTTTACCTCTCTTCTTTTTCATTGCTTTTATTTATTCCATAGTTTAAGCGCGACAACCCTTTCAATTGGTATCGAGCCGACACTTGACATAATAAGCTACGGCCCTTTTACTTAACTATGGATCCGTAATCCAAATATTGGTAGACTTCCTATTTTAGATGGATCAAACTATCCTTATTGGAAGATTCGCCACGTTCTCACATCAAATCCATTGATGTTAGAGCACGGAGATCTATTACAAATGGATACATTGTTCTATGCTTCCACCGACGGCGAAGGCGACATTTTGGTCAAGCTCGAGGCCGAATGGACTTTCAAGAAACTAATAGTGCAGCTTCAACGAAAGGCACTAAATGCTATTTTCGGATGGGTTGATCTTTATATGTTCAAACTCATCCAAAATTGCTCTATCGCCACGATCTTGGGATACTTTACAAACTCATTGTGGGCGCACTCGTTGTTCGACGAACGAAGCTTCAGACGCCACGAGTAAGTATGAACGTTTAAGATGGAGGAATCGGAGGATATTAAAACCTATTTTGAAAAGTTGATTGATATCTCTAATGAATGTCAAGTTCTTGTTCTCCATTGACCAACAATCAACTTGTTGAAAAGCCCTTCGATCTCTTCCGAAAAGTTCAACATTAAGATTTGTGCGATCAAGAAGACACAACCTTGCCACAATGGACCTACATACCTTAATGAGCATTCTCAAAACATATGAGATGAACATGGAAAATCAAAGGTCTTTATACAAAGGCAAGGATGTTGCCCTTCAAGCAAAATCCTTTGAGACTAAGTCAATGAAGAGGATGGAACACTCAAGAAATTGGGGATGGTGTCAACGTTGCTCTTCTTACTCGTAGGTTCAATACGATGTTAAGAAGATTCAACGAAGATAAGAATAAAACTAAGTCTAAAGAGCACCAAAACCAAGGATTCAATCCACGAATTACCAAGAATTTTCCCACAAAGACAAAAAGGCAATCATCTTAGGAGAATAAATTCGACCAACCAGATTCGATTCAGCGACTCGACAAAGATTCAATGTCACGCTCGCCGGATGGGGCCATTATGCCAACGAGTGTGCAAACACTCTAAGAAAGGTTGGCAAAAGTCTATGGATTTCCTAAGTGATGATGGGTGAAGGGAAGAGAATACGTAAATAGTCACAAGCAACGCCGCCATCGCTTTTTGAACATTCTCCGGATGATGAAGGTTTAGCCGATTGTGATACACTAAATGTCATGACATTTCCGAACATCACCGTGAACATCTGCAGATACAAAGAATGCAGATGTGTATGAGTTTTTAAATTCTTGGATGCCAATCGCTTCTATGACTTTATTTCAAAAAATGATTCTAAACCTGAGACTCAAGAAGACTCTAAGGATGATATGATTAAGGAATTGCAAGCCCTTTGCAAGGACTTAATCATTGAATCTAATCAACTTGAATCAAAGGTGAAAACTCTAACTCATGAGAATGCAAATTTGATAAGTACCATTACCCGACTGGAAGTGACTCTTACCAAAAAAGATCTTGAATTCGGAAAGATAAGTGCAAAGTCGATCCGCCAAGCAACCTTCAAAAAGCTTAACACAGCACCTCCAAATTAGATGAAATCCTTAGTATTAGTCAACCTCAATGTACTGGTTTGGGCTACAAGAATCCTATCAATACATTACGCTCCAACTTGTTTGTTAAAAATGGGAAATGAACCGTAGTAAGGGTAGCAACTATGTGCAATTATTGTAATAAATCTGACATTTAAAACCTTTTTGCTTTAAGTTACTAAAACTCGAAAGAAAAGGTCTTCCGAATCGTCGCAAGAACTTCGCACAAAGACTTCAAGAGACTCTCTATCTACAAAAACGTAAGGTAACAAAAAGGTTTGGGTTCCCATCAAGAAAACAAGTTGTAATGTAGCCATAACCGCACTAAGGACCAATATCTCTCGAGCGTGGTACTTTGATGCTGTTCCCGCCATATGACAGAACAAAAGATCGTCTAAAGAACTACGGCTCTAAATGGAGGAAATGTTACATATGGAGGAGGTGAAAAGAGTAAGATAATAGGAAGAGAATCATAATGTCCCCGGAATTCCAAAGATCAATAATGTCTCAGACGTTGATGGTCCGATGGCTAACCTAATTAGTATAAGCCAACCGTGTGATGACAACTTAGAGGTAAGATTCAATAAACACGCATGTACGATGATCACTTAAAACTAACAAATGATAATGACAGTACAAGAACAAGTGATAATTGTTATCTTGTCGAGAACATAAGGTATGTAATAGTGTTAGGATGATGACACAACATTGTGGCATCAAAAACTAGACATGTCAATTACCGCAACCTTAGAAAATTGATATCTTATGAGGCAGAAAAGGCATTCCTAAACTAAGTCCTATGAGTGAAACCGTGGTGTGTGAAGATTGTCTCAAAGGTAAGCAAACCCGTGTCCTCACAAAGTTGCTCGATTGATGGACATTTCTCGTGCACGCCTCATTGCTTTCAACTTTTACATATGGATCTTATGGGTCCAATCGAGGTAGATAGCCTAGAGGCATGAGGTACTTTCGTGATTGTAGATGACTTTTCAAGATACTCGATATTCTTTTTGAAAGAAAAGTCTCAAACGCTTGACATGTTTAGAATATTGTACTCTAGAATTAGAAATCTATATCATTCCTCTATTTTTCTGGATAAGATCCGATCATGGAAAGGAGTTTGAAAATAATCAATTTTCTACATTTTGTGAGAAAAAGTATTTTCCATGAATTTTCTGCTCCCAAAACCCCAACAAAATGGTGTAGAGAGGAAGAATAGAACCTTACAAGAAATGGCTAGAGTCATGCTAAGTTCTAAAATCATTAAAACGTTTTTGGGCGTAAGCTCTAAACACCGCAAGTCACATCTCTAATGTAGTCTATCTTAGATCAGAACAAAATGACACCCTATGAGATCTTGAATGGAAAGAAACCAAATCACAAGTATTTCATGTTTTTGAGTGTATGCTATGTTCTAAATGATAGAGATAATCGAGCAAAATTTGACTCTAAGAGTGATAAGGAATTTTCATAGGCTATTCTCAAAATAGTCATGCTTACCGAGTGTACAATCTTCGAACCAAACTGCATAAGAATCATAACATTGTTTTTGATGATAGTGCAGATCATGCAGAAATACACCAAGAATGTATGCCGCCGTCAGAATAATACAGAGGGGCAGAGCACGTAAAATGCAGATGTTACACCAAATGTCACAACATCCGCAGCAACACTGTGAATCAAGATGAGAACATCACGAGGATTTCAAATCAACTTCGTGATTCAAGACGCAGGATCCTCATCCGTAATCAAGAAACCATCCCACCAATGTAATGGAGAAGTATTCAAGGAATAAAAACAAGGAGAAAAGAGCCAAAAATTACCGAGACATGGTAAGATGCTGTATGTCCACCATACATCACAAGGTAAGTCAATCGTGCTATGTTTCTACTTTGGAACCTAAAAACATTAATGAAGCACTAAAAGACAGTTGGTGGATACAAGCTACGCAAGAAGAACTAGAACAGTTCACCAAAATGAGGTTTGAGATCTAGTTCCTCGCACGAGACTAATGTAATAGGAACTAAATGGATCTTTAAGAATAAATCGATTTAACTGAATTATTAGAAATAAAGCTAGACTAGTGGCTCAAGGATACTCTCAAGTCGAAGGTATCGACTATGATGAAACCTTTGCTCCAAAGAGCTGTAATTGAATCAATTAGATTATTACTTGCCATACTTGTTGTTTAAAGATAACTCTTCACCAAATGGATGTGAAAGGTGCCTTTTTGAGCAGATATATTGATAAGGAGATATATGTTGAACAACCCAAAGGATTTGAAGATCCTCACCATCCACAACATGTATACAAGTTAAAAAGGCCTCAGATGGACTAAAACAAGCTCCACGTGCATGGTATGCTCGTTTAACTCAATTCCTTCTTGAATTTGGTTTCCAACGTGGTGTAGCAGATTGTACTTTATTTATAAAACACCATGGATCAGATATGGTTATTGCTCAAATCTATGTAGATGACATAGTTTTTGGTTCGACTTCAATGTCTCATCTTAAGACTTTTGTCGTCTATGTCCTCAACATTCAAATGAGCATGATAGGAACTAACCTTTTCTTAGGCTTGCAGATAAAACAAAATGAGGAGGGTATCTTCATTTCACAAAGCAAATATGCCAAGAACACGGTTAAAAGTTTGGATTGAGAATGCCAAACATATGAAGACTCAGATGGATCAACCTGCACTATATCCAAGATGATGTTGGGAGAATGTTGACCCAACTTTATACGGATCTATGATAGTAGTCTTTTGTATCTCACCGCGAGTCGCCCAGATCTTATGTTTAGTGTTTGTGTGTGCACGATTCCAAGCATGCCCTAAAATTTCCCACTTAAACTTTGTCAAACGTGTCATAAGATATGTCACTTGACACGCGAGTTGGAATTTGGTATTCCAAAGACACTAATCCTAATCTAATAGGATATAGTGACTCGGATTGAAATTGGGGATGTGGAAAGATAGAAAAGTACTAGTGGAGGATGTTTTTACCTTGGCAATAACTTAGTTTCGGCATACGACAGAACAAATTGTGTCTCACTCTCAACCGAATCAATATGTAGCAATGGGAGTTGGTGCTCTCAATTAATATGGCTAAGACACATGTTAGACGATTATGGTGTTTCAAAAAATATCTTAGTTTTGTACTGTGATAATATGAGTGCCATCAATATTTCTAAAAATCCGGTTCAGCACTCTCGTACAAAACATATAGATATAAGACATCACTTTCTTCGAGACTTGGTTGAAAAACAGCTAGTTAGAATCGATTATGTTGACACTTCTCATCAACTAGCTGATATTTTTACAAAAGCTTTAGATCATGAGAGGTTTTCAAACTTGAAAACTCTCTCTGCCTCTCGCTCAATATAAAAATCAACATCACAAGGTGTTATCCGAAATGTCCCTGACATTTGTGGTAACATTCATCCAGTGTAAAATCTGGAACTGCTTCTTTTCAGTAAATGTTAAAGTTGTTTTGTGTTTCTAACGGGTCATGACTTCTCAAAGGAACATCTTTCTTAAAATGATACCGTTCTCTGCGATGATATAAAAATCATAAAAAGGGAGTATCAAAAAATAAGGCAAAGCCTTAAATTCCTCAAGAATTGTAAAATGTTGGGCAAAGCCTCAAAATTGATACTGCTCCTATTCTATAGAGTATCAACATACTTTATATCATGATAGACACAAGATCTTATCTATTTGGACTCAATATACATGTTCCACTAATTTAGAGACAAAACTCTATAAAGTGTCTTATTTAGTCAAAACCGATGTTCCTATGAGAAATGACTCAGTGTTACACAAAATGTGCTAAACATTTCTGATAACACTCAGATTTCCAGATTTTTCAAAAGACGTGTGTCGATTAATGTTGAGTTGGTTTTTGTTGAAAAATTTCTCTTGGTTTTGATGTCTATTTTGAAACAACCTCTAAACCTTAGGAACTAGTCTTTGTATAGAATTTAAACACTTATGTAGATAGTTTTTGCCAAGTGTATAAATACCCATTCACTAAAATACTAATTCTCACTTCCAAAAGAAAATTCCTTCAAGAAACAACAACAAAAAAAAGAAAAAAAAAAGGGGCGGGAACGAAATTTTTCGTACATTACCCACGATGAATCTCTCTTTCAAGTCACCGACCTCACAAACTACTCCCATTTCCATAAACCCCGAAAACCCTAAATTCTCCTTCTCTTCTTCACCCTTCTCTCCAATGGATATCTCACCCATGTCACCGAAAATGTCACCACGGTCCTGAACACTCTCCAACGAGCACAAGTCCACCATCAGTGCACAAATTTGTGATAAGTGCTTTCAAGAACCTCTAGAAATCGCCTATCCAGGGAAACAAATAATCCTATCAACTTGAGGAAACCCTGATGTTTCCGTCCCTACCAAAGAGGACAAATCAAGCAACTTTTCCCACTCGCAGATCGGTCCGAAACTTTGGTATGCCTTTGGCGATGGTGAATCCTCCACCAAAAGGAAGAAGTCGCAATTCCGCCTCTTCAAGCTCGATTCGCTCACGATTCGTAAAAGACCCTTTGGGTGAGTCCCAACCGGAATCACCGCTTCACCTTCCTTCACAAATCTGCGAGAATCCGGTGAGGAAGATGAGATTCGACGACACCCCTCTCAATAAGTTTTATTTCAAGAAATCGTCATACTTCGCGGAAACAAAATCATCATCAACCCTCAAGATGTCACGAGAAAATGTTATGACATCTTACGAATCATCTTGATTCCAGTGTCCGAGGTCTAACAAGCAAGAGCTTCGAATCTGCGCCCGAGGTAACCCTTTCTCTCCGAATTTTTAATGACCAATCACTCAAAACATTGGTCTTGGTTCAACGGTCGAGCCATTCGAACCGAGAAGGTATCGGACATCGCGTCTTGTAAGAGCTACTCTGGTGGATTTCTTCACTTCAAGAAATCTACTAGATTCGTAAATAACAAATGTCCTTATGTAGACAAGGTAGTGAAGTTATTTTATGCAAATCTAACAAGCAAAACAGAGAAACCCAAGTCGAAAAACTTTGGGAAAGTGTTTCATACCAAATTTTATGACTTCACACCGACTACAATTAACCAATGTTTGAATAGAGTGAATGATGATAAGAGGGCCGAACGGGAAGTGATAAATGATAGGGATGAAGTGATTTCATACCTCACCGGTGGAGTTGTGAAGAAATGGATTTCAAGGTGTCCAACATCCGCACTTTCATCGCTTATTTCTTTGCTTTGCACAAGTTAATGATACACAATTGGTCAGGTTCTTTGAACAAATCAATTGTAACAATTGAACAAGCATTGTTCCTATACAAAATAGGAAAAGGTTTAAGTGTTGATATAGGAAAAACAATCTTTCAACAGATTGTAAATATGGCGTAAAAGGACACGTGTATCATCCTTCCTTTCCTCATTGATCTTTAAGGTACTAACCTCACAGGATTTCAAGCCCTGCCAGGATCCGCTCGAAAGAACTCAAGTATACGCCGTTAATCGACGATCCCAAGAGCAAGAGCGAGTCATTGATCTTCCATGGACGAATACGGTGAAAGTGCTAGTGTTACGAGAAATGTCCTGCATCTCCTGAATATCTCACGATCGCCTTTACAACTGCTTGGCTGGTGCAAGAGATTGCAAAGCTCAATGCCCAGATCGCAGGAGTGGACCAGGTACGAAAAGCCCTGGTGGAAGCTAGGGAACGTTACCTATTTTTGCTTTCTTCCCAAAAAATGGGAGATGGGTGGTCCGGGTGAGCAACCGATGTGAATGTTCAAACTGCAGAGGATCTCGATACAGGAGATGAAACCAGAAGACATCTGGAGATGAAATAGCTCTGAGGTTGTGTTGCTGTGTTTAGGCTGCTAAGTAGCAGTTGTTGAATACTTTTAGTTATGGACTGTAGTTATTTGACTTGACAGTTTGAGACATTTTAATTCTGTTTATATATTGCTATTTATTCTATACTGTTTATGTGTATATTGATGGTTTCAGTGCATTAATCCTTTAGATGTATACTCGCATTTGCATCTTACTCGATTCGAGTAACTTATCGCACATAATGTATATATCGCTTTATAAATCGCTTTCGTGTTAAAGGTTGAGAGATTTACCGATAAAATCAAATAACTATTTAGTTTTCAAGAAAGGCAAAAGGGAGATTGTTAGTGTTAGGTTCGTGGTCCTAACATTTTCCGTAACATGTCTCTTTTTGGTGTTAAGTAAAACAGAAATGTCATCCCAAATGTCGTGACATCTGGGAGGACATTTCTGGCATAAGTGTTGCCTATCTTCACGGAGCAGATTCTGAAGCTGAGAAGATTTTATCACGTGAATGTTTGGCTTGGTTAGGAGCTAAGGGAAACACGATAGTACTTGACAAGACCAAGTCCAAGGAGAGTGCATAACGGAAGGAGCATTCTCAGGAAGACAAAGTCAAATCTGGTGAGA
This sequence comes from Przewalskia tangutica, assembly GCA_029844215.1. Lineage (NCBI taxonomy): Eukaryota > Viridiplantae > Streptophyta > Magnoliopsida > Solanales > Solanaceae > Przewalskia > Przewalskia tangutica. The sequence continues at coordinate 4,035,563 of CM056732.1, forward strand.
GTTTTAAGGCTAAAGAATAGCTCCAACCAACCCTATTCTGCTCAACCTCCACCGAGAATCAAGGAGCCTCTCGGGTGGACTCTCCACTATAAATAGAGTGTTCACTCCAAGGTTTTTACATCCAGTTTTTGCAGAACAAAATTCAGATCTGAGACGTCTCAAATATTGCCTCAAACATAGCTGGATCGAGCAGCCTGTTTTTGTGATTACACTTGTTCAAAATTGCGAATTGCCTTCTTAGATTTATCCCTGTTCTTTCAATTCAAGCAATCGTAATAGGGTGTTTTTCACTTCTATTTTAGATAGATTTTTCAGGCTTAGAAGTTAGGATTTAACTTCTTTTTAATCCCTTTTTGTTTTACTTGACATTATTCATTCTCAAGGGATTTGTAAGATTGTATAATTTTATACAATAAATTTTTGGTCATGAGACCACTATAAGTTATATACAATTATATAACTTATGAAAAACAATCTTAGGTGTCCTTGATTTATTTCATTGATCTTAAACTCAGTTTTTAGTTCTGCGTTTTTGTTAATGTTCCAGTTCATGTCACAGAACATTTTTGGGAACATTACTTACTGTCTTTAAGTTTACCTCTGTTCTTCTTTGCTGTTTTTATTTATTCCATAGTTTAAGTGCGACAACCCCTTTCACGATCTTCAACGGTCACTCAATGACTTGTAGACTTAATATAATATACTAAAATGTCCTTGAATCTTGTAGACTTTTTTTTTTGTTGACGAAGGAACCCGCAACCGCTGTTCTTTCGAGTGCGCACAGGGTAAACCCCGGACTGACGCAATAGCATGCAAACCACATCAGCCAGTTAAACCACACTTGACAAGTCATGTGTGACAGGCTCCCCCCAAGAAGCGAAGGCAGACCAGACGTTATCCTGGGGTTTCGAATTTGTGACCAAGCTCTCCCACACCACCCAATGAGGATACCCTCTGCCTTCAAGACCAACTGGTCTAGGGCTTCGGATTGAATCTTGTAGACTTAAACATGTTATATTTTTTTTTGTTGACGAAAGAACCCGCAGCCGCTACTCTTTCGAGTGCGCACAGGGTAAACCCCGGACTGACGCAGTAGCCTGCAAACCACGTCAGCCATGTAAACCACACTTGGCAAGCCATGTGTGCGACAACCAAAGAAGGTTTATGCGCAGGATCGAACTCGCGACTATGCGGTCCCGCGCCCATCGCACACTAACTCTACCTCATGTACTTAAACATGTTATATGGAGTATATTAGAGTTAGAGTTCTTAAATATAAAAAGTGATATTCCTTTTTAAGTAAATTAAACAGAAAAGTAACACATAAATAAATTAAAAGATGGAAGGTGTTTGTTATCCACCTTGAAAGATGCTTGTTAAATACGAGGATGCCCGTAATAAATTTTTTATTAGCTATTATAATTGCTAGCTTTATCAGCTTGTTTTTAACTGCCAGTCTCAAAGTTAAAAAAATAAATAAATTATGGTAGGTTCATAATAAGCGGTAATTTTTTTAAATAGAAAAATATAATCAGTAAGTATTCATATAGATAATCGGTCCCTATTTGTTTGAAACTGTGGAATTTGTATTGCTGATATTCCTTTCGTCTTAAATTATATGTTGTAATTCTTTTTTACGTGCCTCTTAAAAAACATCAATTAGGAGAGTTTTTTTAAAAACTATTTTACTCTTCATTGATATTTGAATAATCATAATACCACCCATGATTTAGGTGCATGTTTGTAGTCTCCAAGAACAATAACTACAAAGGGTGAAATGGAAAAAATAATTAATTTTGTCTTGAACTTCTAAAAAGATAAATAATTTGAGATAATTATTTTTAAAAATCACGATAAATAATTTGAGACGACCAAGGATCGAATTCAAACATGTCTACAGATCGATCTAACTTTCAAATCAATCGAAATATCATAATTTACCTCCTTCACGCACTGCCGACCTGTGATGATTACATGGGTGGGAGATTCCACCTTTTGGAACAAGTTAGATATAAAAAACGTTAGGCTTGATTTCCAGAAAAAGAAATTACAGATACTCCTAGCTAGCTAGGAGAGCAAAGCTAGAGGAACTCAGTTTAAATTTATGACTTTAAGGTTCGTAGCATTGAATCAATTATATCTATATACTATTTGTTGCAAATATTTACGGCTGAGCTTTTATTCGTTTTGTCTCGCAAATCCGATATCGGTATGCATCCTCTTTTACCGGAAATCACACGATAAAAGTCAATTATTGTAAGTATATATACTCCCTCCGGACCACTTCAATTCTCATCCTTACTAAAAAAAAATAGATGGTCAAAATACTAGTTGTCATTTTAAAAAATCAAAATACATTTAACTACTAATTTCCATCTTTACCCTTACTCAATAAATATGGAGATAGATCAATGTGATGAAAAATAGTAGTATTTAATTGAGATAAAAAAATAAATAGAGATAATTTAGTCAAATTATTCTTTTAATTAATGTTTTTTAATGTGCGTGTTAAATAAAAATATGACAAGTAAAGTGGACCGAAGGAATCGGAGTAATAGATATAATATCGTGAAAATCTTATCTCCATCACTGGTTTCAAGATAATAGCATCTAATTGGATAATCTACACACGGATCAAGAAATTAAATGCATCTTACTCTTCGGTCCATCTATGGATTTATTCTACTTGACCCAAAGAAGAAAAATGGTCCCAACAGATACCAACACGCATACTAGACGAATGGGTCCAAGGCCAAATGGAAAAAAAAAATTACTTGCATTTACACCAAACTAATTACTAATACAAGTAATCATGACCGTCTTTGGACTCGTGCGAGGTGTGCTATCGCACAGGGTTCTCCGAAAAACGAAAAAATTTAGAGCTTTTTTTCATTTTTTATTAAGTAGTATTAGTCAGAATTTACTGTAAAAGCCCATAATTCGCACTCAATTAAGAGTCCACTTTTACGAATTAGAACAGACCGCCAAAATGTTTGAAACTTCCCTTCAAAACATGTGTCATGCATATAAACTTTTATCAATTAATCATGATTTGTTTATATGTGTTCTTATTTTTATCTGAAACTTTTATTGGTAAATTGTTTGATGTGATGTATATCTAGTGCAATAAGGGTCTGTTTCGAAACACGGAAAAGTGTTTGCATTCGTAAGTAGTTCTAAATTGTTTATGGAGAATCAGTTAGGGTGTTTGACTTATAATTATAGAAGTGCTTCTGAGAAACAGAAATAGTTTCATGTTTAGCCAACATTTATGCAAATTTATTAGAATATTCTTTTTAATAGATTTAAAACTATTTAAAATATTTTTTTCTATCATATGTTTCTAAAAATTAGTATATTTTTACAATTTAATATATTTTTTAAAATTGTTTAATTGCAATATTTAATCAAAAAATAATATTATATTGTACACAAGAAATGTAACGACAATATGATAGTCAATGACTCAAATATGTCCAAATCTACGCCCCGCCCTACCCACACCTACACCCACCCCATCCTCAAATTTCTATCTAATTTTTTTTTCTTTTATAAAAAATATGAATTTTTTTCTTCCCCCTTACCCCCATCCCCCATCCCCACCCCCATTGCTCTACTCCATTCTCAAATTTCTATTTCATATTTTTTGTTACTTTTATAAAAAAAATGATTGAAAATATGAAATTTTTTCTTACCCCCTACCCCCCCCCCCCTCCCATTGGCCGACGCCCGCCGCAAATTTCTATTTCAGATTTTTTGTTAGTTTTATAAAAAAAAATTATTAAAAAATATGAATTTTTTTCTTATCCCTCGCCCTACCCCCTACCCCCACCCCACCCCATTTCCCTACCCATCCTCAAATTTCTATTTTATATTTTTTGTTACTTTTATAAAAAAAAATATTAAAAAATATGATTTTTTTTCTTACTCCTCGCCTTACCCCTACTCCCACCCCCACCCCACTCCATTGCCCTATCCATCCTTAAATTTCTATTTCATATTTTTTGTTATAATTATAAAAAAAATGAATTTTTTTCTTACACCCCGCCCTACCCCCTATCCCCATCCTACCCCTATTCCCATATTTCTATTTTATATGAGGATATTATATGAGATTAAAAGAAATTTTGTGAAAAGAAAATGGTAAATTGGTTCAAAAAAAATTTAATGAACGAGCAAAAAAGGCTTTTCCACCAAATTGGTGTTTCTACTTCTCTTCCCATCTAGAAACACTTTTTGGTTTCTGAAAAAAGTGTTTCTACTTCTGAAAAAAGGGTGTTTGGCCAAAGAATAAAAAACACTTTCAGAAGCTTATCAAACACCACCTAAGTATTTTCCATGACCAAACCTTTTTCTATTGTTTTCTTATGTTCATTTCTTGGTCATTTAGAAAATCTACGTCTTATGAGAGTTATATGAATCTAATTGTTCGGCTAAATAAGAAAACGTGTTAAAGACTTTAACTGCACTCTAATTAAATTCACACTTGTAGAGTCGTAGTTAAACCAATAATTTAGTTGCATTTTTAGGATATGAAAGACAACCAAATCTAACCAATTTGACGGCTATTAACATAAATATTAGGGAGTATACTCAAGTAATTATGAGTGTGGTATATTTATGATATATTAAAATTCTTATTGTATTGGAATTCCATATTGTACACACTATATATATTTTATAATAATGAGAAGACTCTCAAAGGGAGATTATTACAATTTTACATGGTATCAAGAGTCAAACCCTAAACCTTAAATCTTCTCTTCTATTTCCGCCCCACCCCCCTAGGTTTTCTCAAACCACCGGCCACCACTCTTTGGCCGAGAAAACACTTTTATTTTTCTTTGTTCTTCCTTGTCTTCTTTCTCCTACTTCCATAAAACTAATCCACTATAATGACTCCTCCCGCAACTCCCATAATAGCCTCAACCTCCTCCGTCGTCACCCATGCTATACCAAAATCATCATTTTCACCCTCTGTTCATCTAGCCCTCACCGTCACCAGCATTGAGAATTCATGATCAAGAAAATTATCAGTATTCTCCGGGTTGAACTTTTCTGTATTCATGCATGTGTCTATAACGTGCTTGACCATATCGACGACTCCTTCCCTTGCCCCTTGAGGTTGACATGGCGTCGTCTAGACGCCGTTGTTAAAAAGTGGATATATGAAACTATCTCTCAGGACTTTCTCCTTACTGTAATGAAAATCGGTGCCTCGGCTCGTGATTTATGGATTCGGTAAGAGGAATTTTTTCAAAATAACAAGCACACTCATGTTGTGTATTTGAAAGAATAATTTAATAATACACGCCTTGAAAATTTCTATAACATGTCCGATTATTGCAAACAGTTGAAACTAATGGCGGATCAATTGTCCAACATCGGCACACATGTTTTCGAAACAAATATGGTCCTACAATTAGTTGCAGGCCTACCAAAAGGTGAGTACGACACTTTAGCCACAATGATACAGCAAGCTGATCCGTTACCCAGTTTTAACAAGGCCCGCTTACAATTATTGTTGGAGGAACCGACGTGCAAAATAGGACGAGCAATTTAAAAGAAGTTAGCAGTCGAAACGTCTCCTCAAAATATCATCACCGCCGACCCGCCTCCACTGCCGGAAAATAATCAGTCGCGGAACAACCGCGACGGTGGACGAGGTGGAAGAAGCCTATTTTTGGATGGTTCAAGCTGAATGTTGATGGATGTAGTAAGGATAATCCAGGCCTAGCAGGTGGAGGAGGAATCATTAAAAACTATCAAGGGGATCTGGTCAAAGCTTTTACTGGTTTCTATGGCATATGCAGCAATAACACTGCTGAAGCTAGAGCTATACTTCAGGGAGTACATTTGTACAAAACTCGGGGGCTCACGAATGTCCTTGTGGAATCCGATTCTTTGATTCTTGTAGATATGATCAACAAAAGGAGCAGAATTCATTGGCAAATCAAGCACATTCTTGAAGAAATTTGGGAGGTTTCTTCTACTTATAATTGTCAATTTGTACATACTCTTAGAGAAGGTAATTCTATTGCAGATTATCTGGCTAATTTGGGAGTTCAAACAAGAATCTATGATATCTTCAATGAAATTGTTTCCATGCCTAGTTAGAGCTGTCTTGAAGTTTGATCAAGATGAGATGCCCAACTTCAGATTCAAATACAAGAGGAAACATTACAATATTATTGATGGAATTTCCTGAACTTAGTTTTGGTGTTTCTATTGTGACATATTTGTATGTAATAACCTCTTGCAAACCTTCGCAGAGTCACAAATTCAGGGACGAGGCCCTCAATCTTTTGCCCATCAATCCCTCTTATTGTGCTATTAGGTTGGACTTTATCAACCTACATATTGTAATAGAGGCCAAGGTATATGTCCTCCTCCGTGTAATTATGGTTTTTGGAATATATAGGTTGGAGTAGGCCTGACCAGTGGGTCGGGACGACGCGGTCCCGCCCCGACACCACTCCGGTCCCGCCCCGACCCCGAAATAAAAAAATATAAAATAACGGTATCGGAACTCAAATCGTGACGGGACATTGTCTCGTCCTGTCAGGCCCGACCCGCCCCAGACCCGCTAAGACCCATCCCGATCCCACACCAATGACCATTTTATATTTTGGCTGTTGTGCAACGATCATTTTTGGCTTTCCCCTCCCCCAACCCCCTATTAATATTTATTTTAACCCCTAAGTTATTATTTACACTTTAACCCAATTTTCCCAACTATAAATACTTCATTTTCTCTTCATCTTTCTCACATATCTTCCTACAATCTTTCTAATCTCTCAATCTATTTTCTACAAATCTACATTGTCTACTAAATATTCAATTTTATTTATTTATTTGAGAGTCAAGTTCGGAACTAACTTGAGGATCTTCCATCGAGCAAAGTTTCAATTTTCAACCTCTCGATTACACGTCGACGTTACGTCAGCGTTTAGTACATTCGTTCTTTCATTAGATTATTATTGTGTCTTACATTAAATTATTATTGTGTCTTATTTTATTTAGTGCACTTAATTTCATTATCTTTAAGTATTTAACTATTTATTAGCATAATTAAAATGAAAGAATTTAGAGATATATTTAAGGGTAAGGGTCAGGCTTATGCTAGTAGGGGTAACAAGGGCGATGTACTTCTTCTAGTATTCCTAGTAGAGATGGCAGTGGATTCTGGATCCGGTCCGGATCCGGTGAATTCAGATCCGTTTTATAGGATATGGATCTTTAAAATTTGGACCCGACGGATTCAGATCAAACCCAAATTCGTTTCTGACGGATCGGGTCTGGATCTTGTATTTGAAATCCGTATCCGGTCCAGATCCGACCCATGGATCCTTTTTTTATTAAATATGTCCATAACCTATAATGTAATTTTATAAGTATTTTCTTAAAAGAATTCATAATTTCTATATTTTACATTTAGATTTGGACTTTATTTTTCATAATTTTCTTAAAATACCCCACTCGGAGTTCTACCTCCTCCTCACTGCCAGAGACAATTTCAGTAGTTTTCTTGATAATATTAGCCAGGGATGAACTATATCTCAGCACCCCAAGTTGCTAAAAGACAGCTTGAACAATATAATCATCAAATATGGTTATTGAGCTTATGTCTTCAAAATCACCATATCCTTAACCCTTAAATGCACCCCCACAAATAAGCAGCAAAAATTTGAGCTCTTTTATACAAGAAAATATGGTCGCCTTTGTACATTGTGTGATCACGGAAGCCTGCAGTAAAATAAGCAAAGATAAATATATTATTGCATCTCATTATTGGAAATAATGATCACATGTAACATGTAAAAGTAAAGCCATAGTAAACAAAGATACCAGGAAAGTGTCGTACGATAAGAGCGACAAGCTTTGCAGCAGACTTGTCGCAAGACTCCACAAGTTTAAATGCCTTTCCCTCAAAGCTCTTCTCAAGCTCAAACCCAACCTTTGCCATGATTTCACAGAGCTATTAGTTCACTAACAAGCTTAGTAGATCACATTAATTTAATTCACAGCAAATTACTACTTTTGGAACATTACGAGAATGCATAAAAAAAATTACGATCTACTGGAACATTAAAAGGATGCATATAACACCAAATCAAGAATTAAGAAGTGTACCTCATGCAATAAGCGCACCCGCTCATCCTCCCTAGGTCTTGGCCAGTTCAATATTTTCCTTAATTGAGGACCTAAAAATTGGTGTTCGGAATGAGATATCTTCGAAAAGAAATATGCAGGGAAATGCTACAATATTTCAGAACATAAAAACATTCAAGACATCTGCCAAACTATATATATAGCAACTGTGAGTTGCTTCACATAAAGACTTTCTGAACACAAATAGAACCAACGAAGATGCTGTTGGGTTTTGATATTGGTGAATAGGAAATGATGGGATAAAAATTAAAGAGGGTAAAAGGCTCTTTTGTCCCACATCGAAAAAAGGGAAGGAAAGAGAGGTGTATATATTACATTACACCTTCTCGAGCTGCTAAAAGGGTTGAGAGCGACTCGCGCTGCCGCCGCCGCTATTTCGGATTTGGATTGATTGATAATCTTTTTGGACAAACGTTTCTTTAATTAATTAATCATTTAATTAAAAACAAATCCAAACGGATCGACCCGCGACCCGCGACCCGATCCGTCCGGCTCTCCCTCTCTTTTTCGAATTTCCCTCCAAAATGAGGTGACTATTCTGAATGGTTGCAACCATTCGTAATCGATTTCTAACCCTATAAATTCTTGATTATTTCAAGAATTTATTCACTAATTCATATTCTAATCAATTCAAGTTGCTCTTCTTCAACTCGAAAATTTCATTCTGTGATATAACGCCGTTGAGTGGTTCGTTGCTACCTAATTTGAGTACTACTATTCTGGTAAGATAATCGTTCTATCCTGGGAGGCGATATTCCGTTAACCTCGAGTACTGTGAGGGGAATAATTTCCTTAAGGACACACTTTGAACTAAGTGGGCTCGATTACATTCTGAAATTACTTTTCCAAAACAGATTCTGTTTTCGTTTATTGTTTCATTAATGTTATATGTTTCTCTAAGTGATTAACATATTGTTTTGACATTATTTAGCCAAATACAGATTATTATACCAACAATCTTAAGGAAATTATATTTATTGTATTTTAATCTGTATCCTGGTTTGGAGATTAAAACCTGTGTGGTTTTCTACTCCGTATGAAATTTCATATTCTAACTTGAAGATATAAAAACTTCGTTGGAATATTAAAATCCAGGAAAAAGTGTTTTCCAAAAAGGAAAAAAAAAAGTGTTTTTTTTTTTTGTATGTTGTTTGGAGACTAAAATCTTCGGATTTTCTACTCCGGTTGAGATTAAAGTTTTCATAACTTTCTACTCATTTGGATACTTGATTTGAAGATATAAAAACTTCATCAACTATACAACATACAATCTACTATATTTGTTTCTATCAAAATTGATTCAGTTTGAAGAAATAAAATCTTCACCGTTGTGTATTATATTTGTTGCTATCAAAATTTGATTCGGTTTGAAGAAATAAAATCTTCACCGTTGTGTATTATATTTGTTGCTATCAAAATTTGATTCGGTTTGAAGAAATAAAATCTTCACCGTTGTGTATAACGATTTGAAGAACATAAAAACTTCATCGTTCTGTTTAAGGAGATTAAAACTTGTGTAGTTTTCTACTCCATATGAATATTAGTATTCCGACTCGAAGATATAAAAACTTCGTTGGAATACTAAAGTTTCATAATTATACTACGATTTGAAGAAATAAAATCTTCATCGTTTGAGTTTATAATTCGACTGCGATTTGAAGAAATAAAATCTTCATCGTTGAAGTCTGTGAATTAATTGCTATTTTGGTTTTATTAATTAAAACAGTTTGTCGATTTGACAGTGACAAACAATGGCAATTGAAACTGGAACTACCTCTGCAAATCGTTGCATCATCTACATTACTACAACGCTGCATAACAGCACACTACGAGAAACTCGCGAGGTTCACCGGCAACTTTAAAGGATGGCAAAGAAAGAATGTTCTTTTGGCTTACCACTCTTGATTTGCAAAAGTTCACCAGTGAGGACCCTCCCGTGCCTGCCGCCGACATGCCTGACAACCAGCAGTTCATGGTTACTGAGGCTTGGAAACAGGATGATTTTTTGTGCAAAGGCTACATTTTAAGTGCCTTAGAAGATGACTTGTACAATGTCTACAGGCAAAGAGAAACTTCCAAAGAACTATGGAGTGCACTTGAAAAGAAGTACAAGATGTAAGACGCTTGCTTGAAGTTCAGGTTGCCAAATTCCTAGACTATAAAATGGTTGATGGGAAAACGATTGAACCCAAGTTCAAGAGCTTCAACTTATCTTCCATGACCTTATTCTTTGAAGGTATGGTAGTGAATGAAACATTCCAAGTGGTCGCAATGATTGAGAAATTGCCGCCTTCGTGGAAAGATTTCAAGAATTATCTTAAGCACAAAAGAAAGGAATGAAGTTGGAGGATCTTGTGATTCGCCTCAAGATCGGCGAAGATAACAAAACCATTGAAAAGAGGTATCGTAAAGAGTTCACTAATCAAGGCCCAACATCGTTGAAGATCTTGCTCCAAAAATGAACAAGAAAAGAAAGGGCCTTCCGAAAAGCAGAAGGTTTCTAACAAGAAAAGTTCGCGGCAATCGCTAATTGTGGGGAAAGCCGCACAAAGCCTGTGATTGTCGTCTCCCGAAAAAAGACAAGGGAAAAAGACAAGCCAATATGGTGGAAATGAATGATGATCTGAGTGATCTGTGTAACGCCTTGGAAGAGTGCAATTTGGTTGGAAACCCAAAAGAGTGGTGGCTGGATTCTCGTGCCACTCGACATGTTTGCGCCGCAAAGAAGCATTTGCAACATATGCTCCTACCGACCCAAGAGGTATTGCATGGGAAATACCGCAATGACCAAGGTTGAAGGATATGGGAAGATACTTCGAGGATGACTTCCGCAAGGTCTCGACTTCAACAATGTTCTCGCACGTTCCAACAATTCGGAAGAATTTAGTTTCAATGACTACTCGCCAAAAACGGGTTTAAGTGTGTGTTGGTCGGTGAGAAAATTGTAATAAGTAAGAATGATATGTTCATAGGAAAGGGCTACCTCACCGAGGGCCTTTTCAAACTCAATGTAATGGTTGTTGGCGATAATGAAAATTCACTGCCTTACTTATCGAGTCAAATGATTTATGGCATGTTCGTTTAGGACATGCCAATTACAAAACTCATAAAATTGATCAATTTAGAAGTATTGCCTAAATTCGAGTGCAACAAATCAAAATGTGAAATTTGTGTTGAATCTAAGTTTGTTAAACATCCATATAAGTCTATTAATAGGAATTCAAATCATTTAGACTTAATTCACACATATATATGTGATATGAAGTCAATACCATCTGGTGGGAAAAAGTATTTTATAACTTTCATTGACGATCGCACTCGAGCATCGTTATGTGTATTTGCTTAATAGTAAGGATGAAGCAATTAATGCATTTAAGCAATACAAGAACGAAGTGGAAAATCAATTGAATAAAAAGATCAAAATGATTAGAAGTGATAGGGGTGGAGAGTACGAATCTCCTTTTGCAGAGACATGTTTGGAATGTGGAATTATTCATCAAACTACTGCCCCTTACACACCACAATCAAATGGAATTGCGGAAAGGAAAAACCGAACATTAAAGGAAATGATGAATGCCTTACTAATTAGTTCCGGTTTACCGCAGAGCTTGTGGGGGGAAGCTATCCTTAAAGCTAATCGAATACTCAACAGAGTACCCCACAGCAAAATACAATCTATTCCATATGATCTATGGAAAGGAAGAAAACCCAACTTGAAATATTTCAAAGTGTGGGGGTGTTTAGCAAAGGTCCAAGTTCCTTTGCCCAAAAGGGTAAAAATCGGACCAAAAACTGTGGATTGTGTTTTTATTGGCTATGCTACAAACAACAAAGCTTGTCAGTTTTTGGTTCACAAATCGGACAATCCTGAAATTCATGTTAATACGGTAATTGAATCAGATAATGCTGAATTCTTTGAAAACATCTATCCGTATAAAACTGAATGTGAGTCGTCAAGTGAAAGATCTAAACGACCGCGGGAAGAACCAAAGGAAAGTATACCAAGCAAAGAGGATCTAAGGCGTAGCAAACGTCAAAAGACATCTACTTCCTTTGGACCAGACTTTGTAACATTCTTGCTTGAAAATGAGCCTCAAACATTTAAAGCAACAATGTCATCTTCTGATTCAACATTTTGGAAAGAAGCAGTCAATAGTGAGATTGAATCAATTTTAAACAACCATACATGGGAGTTAGTTGATCTTCCTCCTGGAAATAAACCTTTAGGATCAAAATGGATCTTTAAAAGGAAAATGAAAGTTGATGGCACTATTGACAAATACAAGGCAAGACTTGTGGTCAAAGGTTATAGACAAAAAGAAGGTCTTGATTACTTTGACACATACTGCGGTGACAAGAATAACATCTATTCGGGTGTTAGTGGCAGCGGCGGCGTATATGGTCTTGAAATCCATCAAATGGATGTCAAGCGACTTTCTTAAATGGAGAATTGGAGGAAGAAATTTACATGAAACAACCCGAGGTTTTGTGGTTCCTGGTAAAGAAAGGAAAGTGTGCAGACTTGTGAAGTCACTTTATGGACTTAAACAAGCACCCAAACAATGGCATGCAAAATTTGACCAAACAATGTTGGCAAATGGATTTAAGATTAATGAGTGTGACAAATGTGTTTACATTAAAAATACTCCAAATCATGAAGTCATTGTTTGTTTGTATGTTGATGACATGCTGATAATGAGTAAAAATATTGTCGATATAAATGCTACGAAGCGTATGCTCTAGCAAATTTGACATGAAAGACTTAGGGGTTGCGATTTGATCTTAGGAATTAAGATCCATAAAACTCCACAAGGTCTAGCATTATCACGATCCACATTATATTGAAAAAGTACTTGACAAGTTCAAGTATTTAAATTTCAATGTTGCAAAGACTCGATTGATGTAAGTTTTGCACTTCAAAAGAATGAAGGTTAAAGTGACTCACAATTGGACTATGCGCAGTTTTGGGAAGTTTGATGTATATTATGAATTGTACGACCAGATATAGCATGTGCTATAAGCAAGTCGAGTCGATTCACGAGTAATCCCAATCAAACTCATTGGATGGCAATGAAACGAGTCTTGGGATATTTACAACACACCCAAAACTATGCTTTGCATTATAATAAATATCCCGCAGTACTTGAGGGATATAGTGATGCAAATTGGATCACCGGATCGTTTGAAGTTAAATCCACGAGTGGATATGTTTTCACTGTTGGCGGAGGAGCGATGTCTTGGAAATCATCAAGCAGACACGTCGCCCGCTCTACAATGGAATCAGAATTTATAGCTTTAGACAAGGTGAAGAAGCTGAATGGCTCCGGAATTTCTTAGAAGATATTCCATTCTGGCCCAAACCTTTGGCTCCTATATGTATACACTGTGACAGTCAAGCAGCAATAGGTAGGGTAGATAGCGTAATGTATAACGGAAAATCTCGTCACATACGACGGAGACACAATACCGTTAGACAACTCCTCTCTAGTGGCGTTATCACAATTGATTATGTAAAGTCAAGAGATAACGTGGCGGATCCGCTTACAAAAGGCTTATCTAGAGAGAGAGTTGGTAGATCATCAACGGAATGGGGTTAAGCCGCGACAAGTCATCATGGCGTAACTCTACCTAGCAGATGGAGATCCCAAGAGTTAGGTTCAAGGAGATCAAACAAAGTCAGGATCGACGGTTCAACATTGTCAAATAACTCAACCCATTCTCGGATGAAGACAATGTTCAGAAATAAGGATAAGACTTTATGTCTTGTTAATGAGTTAATAAAGCATTAAGGTTTTTTAATGGTTATCTAAATCTGACGATGTATGACCAGATAATGTGGCTATAGGACCACATGTTTAGAAATCACCTATGTGAGTGTTAAGTGTAAGCCGCTTTAAAGGGGAATGACGAAAGGCCCATTCTCTATGCACTCACGAGACCAAAGTGGTTCATGGTCAAACGAACACAACCGTGAGAACCATAAACTGGCGGTAGATTGTGTGTCTTATGTTGTCTAGGTATACAACAAAGTTCGACGGTTCAAAGATATCAAATCTACCGATTGATCGAGTATATCCGATATAAGTTCACTACAGAAAGTTCAAAGAGAAACCTACTTATCCAGATGCAGTCAATTCTCGCTTGTATATCACACTCGTCCGTACATTCTTCTATCTTATAATCATTCCCCATTCATGTGGGGGATTGTTGGGTTTTGATATTGGTGAATAGGAAATGATGGGATAAAAATTAAAGAGGGTAAAAGACTCTTTTGTCCCACATCGAAAAAAGGGAAGGAAAGAGAGGTGTATATATTACATTACACCTTCTCGAGCTGCTAAAAGGGTTGAGAGGGCAAGGACCCCTCGCGCCGTCGTCGTCGCTCGCTCGGCTCGGATTTGGATTTAGATTTGGATTTTGATTTGGAAAAAGATTGATTGATAATCTTTTTGGACAAACGTTTCTTTAATTAATTAATTATTTAATTAAAAACAAATCCAAACGGATCGACCCGCGACCCGATCCGACCCGTCCGACTCCCCCTCTCTTTTTCGAATTTCCCTCCAAAATGAGGTGACTATTCTGAATGGTTGCAACCATTCAGAATCAGTACCTCTAACCCTATAAATTCTTGATTATTTTAAGAATTTATTCACTAATTCATATTCTAATCAATTCTTAAGTTGCTCTTCAACTCGAAAATTTCATTCTGTGTGATATACTGCCGTTGAGTGGTTCGTTGCTACCGGAATTTGGAGTACTACTATTCTGGTAAGATAATCGTTCTATCCTGGGAGGCGATATTCCGTTAACCTCGAGTACTGTGAGGGGAATAATTTCCTTAAGGACACACTTTGAACTAAGTGGGCTCGATTACATTCTGAAATTACTTTTCCAAAACAGATTCTGTTTTCGTTTATTGTTTCATTAATGTTATATGTTTCTCTAAGTGATTAACATATTGTTTTGACATTATTTAGCCAAATACAGATTATTATACTAACAGATGCTCTCATGGTAATTATTCAAGGCATTCAACAGGTGGGAATATTATTCAAGGCAAGAAAATTTATACGTGGATCCAGATCCGATGGATCCGAATTTAGATCTGATTTTATGGACCCGATGGATCTTGATCCGGATATGAAAAACGGATATAGATCTGGATCTAGTAGGATCCAGTACATATCTGATATGTTGTCATCCCTAATTCCTAATCCTACTCCTAGACATGATGATTTTATTGATACTGGACATTTTCTGAAATACCATATGATTTAGACGAGAATATATTTTCTGAAACTGAACAAGACTTTAATTTAGAAGATGCTCTAGATGATGACACACCCACTAGTGAACCTCCAACTGGAACACCTCTTATTCCTCCTAGTATGAGACGAGGTCCAGCAAAACGACCATTAAAATCATATGCATGGAAATTTTTTGATAGGGACGTACCGAATCAAGTAGCTATATGTAAAATTTGTAAAGGTGTTTATGTTACACCCCGTAATTTCATGACATTGATATGAGAACGTGATTAAGAAATTAAGATTTGAATATTGGAAGAAAAGTATAGTTACATTTTATTATGAAAAAATTTCGGAAAAATTATTAACTTGGAGTTTAATACTTCTAATTGGATTTGTGGGATTAGTATTGGATTACGAAGAATTAGAATTGATAATATGGGGTCCGTCGAAAATTTCACAATTTTGTGGGGCCCTTCAAAAAATAAGATATTTTGGCCAAGTGTTGGATATTTTCAAGATAAGGGAATTATGACCAATGGGGGGGGGGGGGTGACATGTGTCCCCTCCACTTGTCTTGTAAAGGCTCCACTTGTTGATATTAATAAGTCTTGCAATACTTATGAGACTTAGCATAATATCTTTCTCATCCAAAGCTCTTTATCTCTTCTTTCTTGAGCTTCAAATTTCGAAAATCCCAAACCAAAAGTGAAAAACAAGAGTTGATTATTTTCTAAGATTAAGAACACTAATCAATTTTTAAGACAAGTTAACTCTTCAAAAATCTCCAAAATCCATGTTGGGCCGAAAATGAGGTTGAAAACCCTAGCTTGTTCGTCGACTTTTTGGAGGTAAAACGTGAAGGAAAGTTTGTTATAAGCTTGTAGAGGATACATATATGTGATTGAAACTTATAGAAGTGGAGCTAAAACGAAACTGCGGGCCAAAAACTCTTGGGACAGTATACACGACATTGGGGCATTTTTTTGGTAAGAACTCTTCTTCCTCTTGAAGTAATTAGTTATTACATGTTATTATAGATAGTAGATGAGCATGTGTTAAGAATAATGAAGATTAAAGAGTGTTTGGACCATTTTTGGTGAGTTGGGCCGAGAGTGACCATTTTCGGGTCTTGGAATTTTCGTTGGTTGTGTTGTTGTTATCTTCACCTATTGCATGTTATAATGAAGTAATATTGTTGTTAATTAGTTGATATAACTTATATAGAAGTTTTGGAACTTGAATTGGAATAAAAAAGATTAAGGAAAGAGTTATCGGATTGTAGTTGTTGGCCGTGGAATCTATAAAACTGTTGGACGTTATTATGCAGTTTTTATGGACTGTTTTGTGGTGTTAGGCTGCTGGAAAATCAGTCACCTATATGCATGATTAATGTGGTAATTGTTAATGGAAGTCGTAAGAGATTAAGGGTGTAGAAAGGTATTAAAAAGCTTCACTTTGTACCCTTGTTGTTGTTGGATATTGGACTGATTTTTATGGACTGTTTTGGTAGATTAATGGGCTGAATTTTACACGTCAAGTAAAAGTGTAATCCCCTTTGGTTAACTATTGGTTGTGCCTTAAATGAGGCTTGATTGTTGTTGAATTTGGGTCTTGGAAAAGGTAGAAAAGAATGTATAAACGGGGAAGTGCTGCCCAAATTTTCGTAGAATAAGAGGACCATTACTTGGTATAAGTCATATACTAGTGTGTATGAAGTTGATAGAAGTATTATTGTTGTTATAGGTTGAAGTACTACTTGTGGCATATTCTACTTGGCGTGTGGAATAGCCGATAAGGTTGAAGTACCTATTCGGGGAGTATTCTACTTATCGTGTTGGTTAGTCGTCAATGAGGTATGTAAACCTCTTCCCTCCCTCTTTTGTCATGTTCTTTGTGTGAACCATAACTGTGGTATTGTTTCAAAAGTTATGCTACTCTTAGAAATTAAAGAGTATTCATGTTATTGATTATATGCTAAAGACATGTCTAAATTATTCCTAAGTCCTTACCAAGTCTTATGGGAGATGTTGGTAAGAGTTTTTAGGAAGTATTGGAGTCGAATTGATCTTGCTAGTTACAACACTAATGAGAAAAGGTATCGAACAAGTCGTTGCAGTGTTAAATGAAAAAGGAATCGACAATCAATTATATTGAAATGAGTAGAATGTCATCCATCTGCATAGAAACTAAGATATAACCAGTTCGTTTTACATTTTCTAAGTTCACAGCTGATTAGATAAAATCTCATGATATATATTAATCACGACTCATAAATGGATTAATTTGTCAATTCAGATCGGTTATCACTATGCAAATGTTTTCATAATGTTAGCCAGAAGAGCGAGACGAATCTAGATTTCATGTGGTATAGGAGGTGGTAGTAACTTGATGTTAAAAGTATATTTGTCTTGATTTTAAAAGTAGAAGTCACTTGGATTTAAAAGAGTAGGTGCCTTGATGCTACAAGTGTTAGTGTCTTGGGATTTTATAAAGGAAAGGATGTACGGAGGACGTACATGGTACTTTTGGGTTCAAGTCTCTAATATTACATGACGGGATAGTACTTTGGTATTTCTAAAAAGGAAGGCATGGTACTGCCTTTATAAAAAAGGAAGGCATGGTATTGACTTGGTTTTTATAAAAAGGAAGGCATGACAATGCATTGAGTTTTTCTAAAAAGTTAGTTCTTTCTAATTGTGCTAATGAGAGTAAAAAATGATTTAAATTGTACATAGTTGCTTGTGATAGCTATATGTGTACATTCCTTTACATTACACCGAGTCACAGAATGGGCCGGAACATGGCGTACCTTATTTGACTTATAGCACATTACACCGAGTCCCAAAATTGGCTGGAACATGTCGTACATTGTATATATATTTCATGGAGTAGCTCCCATGACTTGAGATGGTGCACACTCACTGCGGGTATGAAGGACTCATGCGGGTTCAATTCCCAGGACACAGTCCATGGACTAGCTCGCCGTGATGAGGGTATCGGGTACATATTTATTATGCGGGTCTACAAGATCCATGCGGTGAAATAGTCCCATGCGGGTGAAATAGTCCCATGAATAGGATCTGCATAATGATTTTATGGGCAGGTGCCCCTGATTTTGACGTGACTTTGATATTTTAACTTGCATATGTTTGCTCATATAGTCATTCGTGCGAGTGTTATAGTTCCACATCACCGTGTCCCTCACTAGAGGGTCGACAACGATGTATATATATTTCATGGAGTAGCTCCCATGACGTGAGATGGTACACACTCACTGCGGGTTTGAAGGACCCATGCGGGTTCAATTCTCAGGACACATTCCATAGATTAACTCTTCGTGATGCGAGTATCGTGTACAAATTTTCATTGCGGGTCCACAAGATCCATGCGGGTGAAATAGTCTCATGCGGGTGAAATTGTCCCATGAGTAGGATTGCATAATGATTCTGAGGGCGGATGACCCTGATTTTGACATGACTTTCATATTTTGAAATGATATTGATATCAAAATTTGAAATGAAACGGTTGATCTCACTTTTAAAAAGGCATATTTTAAAGGGTACGTTATGTGTTTATGCTTTCACTAAGTCCCACTAAAGTGCCTGGACATGTTAGAGGCATATAGGCATGATGGTTACACCGAGTCCCTCACCAGATGGACTGTCAGTATATAGTATAGTGGTACAGTGATACAGTGGTACAGTGACACAATGGTACAGTAACACAGTGGTACAATGATACAGTGGTACAGTGATACAAGGTACAGTTGGCTCTTATTTTTATATGGCACGGTAGGATCTGGTATTTGAGTTTTCATACTTGCCCTTGTCATTCTTTTGTACAACTATGATCTTGTTTACTGTACTTCATGTTTACATACTTGGTACCTTATTGTACTGGCCCCCTTCGGGGGGCTGCGTTCATGTCCGCATGTATAGGTACACAGTTTGTGGATCCGCGAGCTTAGGATCCTTGCCCAGCTTGTTGAGATGGCTCCCTTGTTCCGGAGCTTGTCATCTTGGTACATGTCTTTTGGTAGCAGACTTGTGTATATTCAGGGGTACGGCGGGGCCTTGTCCCGTCATAGGTTACTGTTCAAACTCTTAGAGGTTTGTATTCATATGTGGGCTGGACTTGCGTGAGTTGTACATTTATAGTTCCTTTGGGTTGTTTTATATATAATGACAGCCTTGTCAGCTTTGCCTATTTTACTTTTAAAGAAAAAAAATGATGAATTTTCTTTAGCTTCCGCTGGTTACATGTGATGTATGGGTAGAAGGGTGCCCAGGTAGGGTACCAGTCGCGGTCCCGGGGTTCGGGCGTGACAGAGTGGTATCAGAGAAGTTAGTCCTCGGAATGTCTACAGACCGTGTGCAGTAGAGTCTTGGTTATCGGTGTGTTGTGTACCACACCCATAAACAGGAGGCTATAGTACATTTAGGATTAGTTTCTATTCTTCTTACTCCAAAAACGTGTGATAGAGCTGTGTGGTTAGGGTAGTCCCTCTCTAACATATTTTTGTTATTGCAGCTATGAGAAAGCGACATCGGCCCAGAAAGGAAATATTTGGACTTAGTATCCAGGTTGGTAAAAATATTGTTGTAGAGTTGGTATAATGATGATGTACATCTATGCAGACATATTTATTTAGGGCCATGTGTGTGTTGTCTGAAGCAATTGTGGGTTATCATGTGATAGTTAAGCTTTATAAATTGCTTGGAAGGTGTGAAACAGTTTAATGAATCCACATCAGGGTTATATATGTGCTAACTTGGAATAATTAGGAGGTGATGAGCTGCCGGAAAGGGTGATAAACCCTTAGGAGATCATGTTTAATTGCCTTAAGTACATACCATGTTGTTAGATTAAGCTGTGTTATATGCTTAAATGATATGTACAAATAATATTTGTATGGAGTAAATAGGGTTGTTGTGATTAGGACAACGTGATTTTAAGACATTGAGAAGCTATCTTGCCCGTATACGGGGAGAAATAATGTAAGCTTGGGACATGAAATATTTGAGGATCTTAGAGTATTGGATAATCGTTGAGACCTTAGATAGACAAGGCCTTCAAGAGTAAGATAGTTTGTGTGATTGTGGTTAAAGTACATGGTATATGTGAAGTATATTAGAGGTGATGATTCCTTGGTTTGAGTATAAACCACTTGTGATTGAGGTTGATTTGTTGAGCCGATTAGAAATGGTATTATCAATTTTAAGGAATTGTAATAGGACCTTAGGAATGTGACTTTGATTACAAAGGAAGTACAATGTGCTAAGGACTATCCGAAGTAGGATGAGACTATGTGATATATTGTAGTCGTGTGTGGCATCGTTGGTTTTGTGGAGTATTGGTTGATAGCTATAGTAAGAAGACTATGCCGAAATCTGTATAGTTTGAGACCCACTATGAACATTCGGGACGAATATTTCTAAGGGGGGAAGGATGTTACACCCCGTAATTTCATGACATTGATATGAGAACGTGATTAAGGAATTAAGATTTGAATATTGGAAGGAAAGTATAGTTACATTTTCTTATGGAAAAATTTCGGAAAAATTATTAACTTGGAGTTTAATACTTCTAATTGGATCTGTGGGATTAGTATTGAATTACGAAGAATTGGAATTGATAATATGGGGTCCGTCGAAAATTTCACAATTTTATGGAGCCCTTCGAAAAATAATATATTTTGGCCAAGTGTTGAATATTTTCAAGAGAGGGGAATTATGACCAATGGAAGGGTGACATGTGTCCCCTCCACTTGTCTTGTAAAGGCTCCACTTGTTTATATTGATAAGTCTTGCAAGACCTATGAGACTTATCATAATATCTTTCTCATCCAAAGCTCTTTCTCTCTTCTTTCTTGAGCTTCAAATTTCGAAAATCCCTAACCAAAAGTGAAGAACAAGAGTTTATTATTTTCCAATATTAAGAACACTAATCAATTTCTAAGACAAGTTAACTCTCCAATAATCTTCAAAATTCGTGTTGGGCCGAAAATGAGGTTGAAAACCCTAGCTTGTTCGTCGACTTTTTGGAGGTAAAACTTGAAGGGAAGTTGGTTATAAGCTTGTAGAGGATACATATATGTGATTGGAACTTGTAGAAGTGGTGCTAAGACGAAACTGCGGGCCAAAAACTCTTGGGACAGTATACACGACATTGGGGCATTTTTTTTGTAAGAACTCTTCTTCCTCTTGAAATAATTAGATATTACATGTTGTTATAGATAGTAGATGAGCATGTGTTAATAAGAATGAAGATTAAAAAGTGTTTGGACAATTTTTGGTGAGTTGGGCCGAGAGTGACCATTTTCGGGTCTTGGAATTTTCGTTGGTTGTGTTGTTGTTATCTTCACCTATTGCATGTTATAATGAAGTAATATTGTTGTTAATAATTTGATATAACTTATATAGAAGTTTTGGAACTTGAATTGGAATAAAAAGGATTAAGGAAAGAGTTATCAGATTGTAGTTGTTGGCCGTGAAATCTATAAAACTGTTGGACGTTATTATGCAGTTTTTATGGACTATTTTGTGGTGTTAGGCTGCTGGAAAATCAGCCACCTATATGCATGATTAATGTGGTAATTGTTAATGGAAGTCGTAAGAGATTAAGGGTGTAGAAAGGTATTAAAAGACTTCACTTTGTACCCTTGTTGTTGTGGGATATTGGACTGATTTTTATGGGATGTTTTGGTAGATTAAGGGGCTGAATTTTACACGTCAAGTAGGCGTGTAATACCCTTTGGTTAACTGTTGGTTGTGCCTTAAATGAGGCTTGATTGTTGTTGAATTTGGGCCTTGGAAAAGGTGGAAAGGAATGTATAAACGGGGAAGTGCTGCCCAAATTTTCGTAGAATAAGAGGACCATTACTTGGTATAAGTCATATACTAGTGTGTATGAAGTTGATAGAAGTATTATTGTTGTTATAGTTTGAAGTACTACTTGTGACATATTCTACTTGGCGTGTGGAATATCCGATAAGTTTGAAGTACATATTCGGGGCGTATTCTACTTGTCGTGTTGGTTAGTCGTCAATGAGGTATGTAAACCTCTTTCCTCTCTCTTTTGTCATGTTCTTTGTGTGAACCATAACTGTGGTATTATTTCAAAAGTTATTCTACTCTTAGAAATTAAAGAGTATTCATATTATTGATTCTATGCTAAAGGCATGTCTAAATTATTCCTAAGTCCTTACCAAGTCTTGTGGAAAATGTTGGTAAGAGTTTTTAGGAAGTATTTGAGTCGAATTGATCTTGCTAGTTACAACACTAATGAGAAAATGTATCGAACAAACCATTGCAGCGTTAAATGAAAAAGGAATCGACAATCAATTATATTGAAATGAGTAGAATGTCATCCATCTACATAGAAACTAAGATATAACCAGTTCGTTTTACATTTTCTAGGTCACAGCTGATTCTCATGATATATATTAATCACGACTCATAAATGAATTAATTTGTCAATTCGGATCGGTTATCACTATGCAAATATTTCCATAATGTTAGCCAGAGGAGCGAGACGAATCTAGATTTCATGTGGTACAGGAGGTGATAGTAACTTGATGTTAAAAGTATACTTATCTTGATTTTAAAAGTAGAAGTCACTTGGATTTAAAAGAGTAGGTGCCTTGATGCTACAAGTGTTAGTGTCTTGGGATTTTATAAAGGAAAGGATGTACGGAGGACGTATATGCTACTTTTGGGTTCAAGTCTCTAATATTACATGACGGGATAGTACTTTGGTATTTCTAAAAAGGAAGGCATGGTATTGCCTTGGTATTTATAAAAAGGAAGACATGGTATTGCCTTGGTGTTTATAAAAAAGAAGGCATGGCAATGCCTTAATTTTTTCTAAAAAGTTAATTCTTTCTAATTGTGCTAATGAGAGTCAAAGATGATTTAAATTGTACATAGTTGCTTGTGATAGCTGTACCGTCCTTTACATTACACTAAGTCCCAGAATGGGTCGGAACATGGCGTACCTTATTTGACTTATAGCACATTACACCGAGTCCCAGAATGGGTCGGAACATGTCGTACATTGTATATATATTTCATGGTGTAGCTCTCATGACGTGAGATGGTACATACTCACTGCGGGTTTGAAGGACTCATGCGGGTTCAATTCCCATGACACATTCCATGGACTAGCTCTCCGTGATGCGGGTATCGGGTACAGATTTCCTATGCGAGTCTACAAGATCCATGCGGATGAAATAATTCCATGCGGGTGAAATAGTCCCATGAATAGGATCTGCATAATGATTCTATGGGCAGGTGCCCCTGATTTTGGCGTGACTTTGATATTTTAACTTGCATATGTTTGCTCATATAGCCATTCGTGCGAGTGTTATATTTCCACATCACCGCGTCCCTCACTAGAGGGCTGGCAACGTTGTATATATATTTCATGGAGTAGCTCCCATGATGTGAGATGATACACACTCACTGCGGGTCTGAAGGACTCATGCGGGTTCAATTCCCAGGAAACATTCCATGGATTAGCTCTCTGTGATGCGAGTATCGTGTACATATGCTCATTGCGGGTCCACAAGACTCATGCGGGTGAAATAGTTCCATGAGTAGGATTACATAATGATTCTGAGGGCGGATGACCCTGATTTTGACATGACTTTCATATTTTGAAATGGTATTGATTTCATAATTTGAAATGACACAGTTGATCTCACTTTTAAAAAGGCATATTTTAAAGGGTACGTTATATGTTTATGCTTTCACTAAGTCCCACTAAAGGGCCAGGACACGTTAGAGGCATATATGCATGATGGTTACACCGAGTCCCTCACCGCAGGCCTCACAAGATATAGTATGCTGGTACGGTGACACGATGTACAGTGATACAGTGGTAAAGTGATACAAGGTACAGTTGGCTCTTATTTTTATATGGCACGGTAGGATCTGGTATTTGAGTTTTCATACTTGCCCCTGTCATTCTTTTGTACATCTATGATCTTATTCACTGTACTTCATGTTTACATACTTGGTACCTTGTGGGTGACTTCTTCGCAGGCTGCGTCATGCCCGCAGGTATAGGTACACAGTTTGTGGATCCGCGAGCTTAGGATCCTTGCCCAGCTTGTTGATATGGCTCCCTTGTTAGAGCTTGTCATCTCTGCAGTGTCGTAGTAGACTTGTGTATATTCAGGGGTACGACGGAGCCTTGTCCCGTCATAGGTTACTGTCCAAACTCTTAGAGGTCTGTATTTCAAAAAATATTTATTTAGTTTGCAATTATTACGGAATAACTGATAAAATTATGAGTATTACATAAGATTACGCATCTTCTAATAATTCTTCTATTACAGTTTTAAAAAATGTTTTAACTCCATCTTTTTCGAAATAATTTTCATATAAAATGTGTGTGCCATATTTATAACTTAATTGTAAAGGATGACATATTACTTTTTCAAGATATTCTTGAAAAAATACAATTTGCTATACACTTTATTTTTAAAAATAATAGAATACAACGAAAAAAAATTATAAAAAAAACTTGTCACGATTGTCAACTACCTTATAGAAAAATTTCCGAAGAAGTATCCACTAGGTGAAATTCTTTATATGAACAACTACTTGTTGCTTATGATTATAGAATCTTTATTTTTAACGCCCATAATCAAAATCCAACTGATATGATTGTAGATAACGATTGAGAAAAAATTAAAGAATTTATTGTATTTCTAAAGAAAATTTTCCAAGCAACAAAAGAATTTTGCGGTATCATACTATTTCAACTATGTTGTTTTATATAGCTATAATATTTTTACTGCTTAGAGAATATATAGAAAAATCAGCTTATAAGACAGCTATTAAAAAAATGTTTATGAAAATAAAAAATATTTTATTCCTATTCCCCTATTTATATTATTGGTGTTGTATTAAATCCAACTATTAGAATAGACGGTTGTAAATCACTTATTGAAAATATTTATGACTGTATAGAAGTACTACCACCTCCAACCCCCAAAAATTTAAATGTTCTACCATCTATTGAACAAACGAAAGAAGAGGTGTTGTCTAGAATAGAAGACGGATGCAAAAAAGTATATATGTATTACCAACAAGAAAGTGCTAGCAACCAACCAGTTTCCATACCATCTTCTTCTTCTTCAACACATCCTCTAAAAGACATGTTGTTTCTGCGGCTAGTATTAAAAGCCACAGAAATAGAATGTGCGGTGGTAACACTACTAACCAAATTAACGAGTTTGATGTTTTTGTTTTGCCGAGTACTTTACCGTACCAAGCAGTTGTCAATGAAGAAGGAAATTGAGACTTGCTGAAATAATGGAGGGGGATGAGAAAACATTTTCGACACTTTCAATGATGACCCGATATGTTTTGAACATTCAAGTGTCATCAACGGCGTCTGAAAGCGCTTTTTCTGCCGGCATATTTCAAATAGGAGAGCACAAACACTCATTAGCCGGAGACACTGAGATTGCGATTATTCGAGAGATTGGATACGAGCGGAAAATGCTGATCAACCGGAGATCAACGAAAAATAAGACGAAAACTACAACGACATCTTATCTGAATGTATGAGTAGCGACGTGGATCAATTTGACCAACAAATATCAATTCCAACCGAAGAACCACAAGACATTGTGAAGAAACTAGAAAAAGTGTTTTCAAATTGGTAATTTATATAATTGCAATTTTACTATGTCATTTGCAACTTTTGGACAGCACCACAGAGTTGTAATTTTGACAATTGTATATATATTACCAAAAAACATATTTCTAGTAAATAATATAAGAGGCACAAAAACAGTCTTGAGATATTTTTATTACATTATCTTGTTTAATTATTGATTTGTTCATATGTTTAATATATGTTATTTTTTAAATTAAGTGTAGAAAATAAAAAAAAAATCGACCCGGCCCGCGAGGCCTGGTTCCTTTTCCAGACGGGACCGGTACCAGGACGGGACATCGGCCAAGCCCGATAATCTCGGCCCGCCAGTCCCGCCCCGTACCGTTGGTCACCCCTAGGTTGGAATCGAGCCTAACTCCTCCATCACGATGATGGAAACTATAAAATAAAATAAAAAGATTCTAATGCTCATGAGGCCAGTGGAAAATCTCGCAATACAGTGCAAGAGTTTAAACTTTAAAACAACAACTATCACATGTCATCAACTCTTATTAGATTTGTGTGTAGAATGAGGTGTGTCTCTATATGGATAAAGTTGATTTGCATGTGTATACTCACCTGCACAATTCATCTCCAGAACTGTTTTACTTTACTTTGCAGTTAAGGATGGAGCTAAAATTCCCTCAAGATGCAACTCAGTTGCACGATCCTCCATCTCTAGAACTTACAAGTGCCCCATCATTTTTAATCCTAAAAAAATAGTATTCGTGCAGTTTTGGATATGCAGAGATAACATCCATGATCCCCATGATCCATGCTTGGCAAGGTCATTCACCCTATACATAAGAGTGTCAAATTACAATTGATCAATGTGGGAGGACATGAATCGATTACCTAAAAAGAATGTATTCAGTAGCATACACATGCCGGCTTAGGTAGAAGCAGATCCATAATATGAAGTTTATAAGTTCCTACGACGACTTGTTGAACTTGGCTAAAGGGATTAGGACAAAATGTTGAACTTGATAAATTCATACTCATCACCCACCAAAAGATAAATGACATCCCAATGGCTATCTACAGGGTTAACCGACTGATGGCAACTAATAAGCTCGAGTTAAGGAACAATGCCCTCGAATATGCAATGTATGCTCTCACCCTACTCACAGAATATAAACCTTCAGATCCAACCATCATCCTAGGCCTAGACCAGAGAATTTGATATTGTCGTCGTACAAAATTGTGTTTTTTTCATGTAAAAGGTTTGTGCAGGCAAGATAATGGACAGTTTAGCAACGGTGATACAATCTTCTTTCAGTACTCAAAAACAGAAAATTTACAAACATATTCACCTCTAAGATTATTAACCATCCACAACAAATAGGCACTTTATTTCAACTAGGAATATGAGAAACCATTTAAGATACACCAAGCAGGTATTCTATGAACATGTGTGCGTGTTTGAGAGTAGGTACCACAAGTATGAGCATAATTTTGAGAAACTTGAAGTCAACAAAGCAAAGCTAATAAGACCTTGATGAGAAGTATCATCAATTTTGCAACCTTTGCATTTGTAAATACTACTCCGTGAAGATCTGACCAATGTTTCATAGTATAGAAAGATAATCTAACCTTAAATATAAGTTGTATGAGACAACAACAACAACAACAACAACAACAACAATAAGCTGTATGAGACCATTCAGTAATTGATCTCTCCAGCATGGCAGTAGCTGATGCCACAAAGCAGACAAATCTAGTAAATAACAATCTTGAATCACATCATCAGCCACCAAGAGAAGCACCATATCCTACGAACAAATTGTGACTTGCTGTACATTTTTCCAAAGCTTTTACTTATGGTTCCAGCTCCACCCAATTCACGTAGAAAAAATAACTCACTAGCTCTCTTATGTACCTGACTTTGTTCAAATAACAAGAATGTATTATCCCTAATAACTCAGCAAGGCCCAAAAGTACAAGTCAACCATTGTATCAGATTCTAGTTTCCATTGAACAATCAATATTGTTTGATAGACTAATATTTAATGCATATTTAGTTTGCACCTTTTTATTAAATCAAAAGGATGGTACATTCAAATGGTAGAATGCTAAAATCTCTGAAAGTTGCACATACCATCAAGTGATCATTGGGTCTCTTTGTTCAGAACCTCAAAAAAGATGAAGAGAATTGTATTTAGAAGCTTGAAACACCATTACATTACAATCACGTCCCATCGCTACTATTGAATCTGCAAATGAAAGAACCACAAGCCAAACAGAAACAGAAACCAGAGCAGCCTCACAATCAGAGAAATGTCTGCTTCATGCAAGCTTCTCTTGTTCCAAATTCATTCACATTTGTTACAACATAAAATGGAAAAGTCAACTACAGGTACTTCCATTTTACAAGGTTCATGAAACATTATCATTATACTTACTGTAGAAACATTATCATTATACTTACTGTAGAAACATTGCTTCATTTGACAAGAAAAACAATCACGCAAATAAAGGGAACATTTCCAAGACAACAATAAGCTCGATAGTTCAAATCCTGGTTGTTATCTTGGTACAGACGAAAATTAACATAACATAGACTACATGGAAAGAATCATTTCCCCCTTTTTTACCAGCAAATATCATACAATTTATAACGGTTATCTCCAAGATAGGAGTAACACAAATATCTTAAAAGAAAAGTTTGCATATGTCATAATATCCACACAATGCACAACTTAAAAACATCACATAATAAAAAGACTTCAACTTTGAAAGAAGTAGCTCGAGTGACATTGGTGAACACATCCAGCATTTAATCCGATTCAGTGGAAAACATCTATCGTAGTGATAGATGAAAAAACACTGAACATTAAGAAGTAGTATCAATCATTCAATCAAGCATCAATGCATTTGAAGCCCCTGCAAACACACAACCAAACTATGAACAAAATGGTGCAGACGATTAAATCCAACGACAACACAACCCAAACTTGTTTCTTCCACACTTTCTTAGCTTTTTGATGATGCCCTCCTTCTCCATGATGAACCAATCCATTCTTTTGCATAACAACCGAAAACTCTCTACTCAATCGCATCCCATCATCACAAACACCCACCTTCTTCTCACCAACATCATCACCCCTTCTCTTAAAATGCCCGAAAAATCTCTTCTTTTTTAAGTTGAAGCTATTAGCAGCATCAGCAAGCAATGGAATTGACCCGATTTTCTTCCCTTTAACAGAATCAAGACTCGTGGTTCGTCCATTATTATCTAACTCACTCCTGGATGAATTAGAACTCTCACCCTCACCATCCTCATCCACATCGATACTCGAATCCAATAGCTGATGAAAAACAGGATTCAGCTCTCCCTGGAAACAATGGGAATGGATTTTATCCAAACGCTTCTTCCCAGAAGAACGATCTATCACTTCGCGAAACGCGCCTTTAGCGCTCTTTAAAAACGCTATACCATCAGATTTCTCAATCTTTTCATCGAAAATCGCGAAAAACACAAATGGGTTTTCGATTAAGAACATATACGTCCTATTACGTATAGTATGTGAGAAAAAAGTATGTAAAGGTGGAGTCTTTTCAAGGCATTTTAGGGCTAAAGATCCAAGATCAGCATCTTTTGAATTGATTTCAGCAAGGATAATTGTACCTTTAGCAACGCAAGCGTAGTAAACCAAATTAGGATCCGGAATCATCATATAGGTAACCCGAAATCAATCTGATTCGAAAGATTCATCAATCAGATTAATTGTATCTGTAAATAGAAGAATCTAGAAAGGGGAATTAGGGTTTGGGGAGGAAAGAAGGGATTGATTGTTCTCTCGGACACAGAGAGAGAGAGAGAGAACAATCTGTAAATCAAAGTTTTATTTCCACAAATAAGGGATCAAATTATTCTTTAAAAAAAAAAAAGGATGGGATGTATGATTAAAAAATCTTCTTTAAAAAAAAAATGCGACTTTTTTGCATTGGCATTCTACTCTCAAAACAAATGGTTGCCCAAGGTGTTCTTGTTTTGATTTGATTTGATTTTTATTTTAAGTAAATTTAATTTTTAAATATTCAAAATAGTATCATTTATCAATTTTGCTTTTATTGGTTTGTATCAATTTGAGTTGATTTAGCTCATTTTTTAAAGCAGTTTTCTTTAGTGTTGTATTAATTATGACTCGAACAATTGGGGTCCCGCACGTCGGAAACATGATTTCCACACACGTGCACATAAAGTGCCAAGAATCGTAATTTTCTTAAATGGAAGAGATATTTGTACGTATACGAATTGTTTGAGACGTAAGAGAATAGATGATTATTGGTCAAATGACAAATGATTTCACGTTGGTAAATGAAAGGAAGAAATGTGTAAGATTAAACGAATCAGAAACCTCCACGAAAATACAGAGAG
Organism: Przewalskia tangutica; assembly: GCA_029844215.1. Taxonomy (NCBI): domain Eukaryota; kingdom Viridiplantae; phylum Streptophyta; class Magnoliopsida; order Solanales; family Solanaceae; genus Przewalskia; species Przewalskia tangutica. The sequence continues at coordinate 4,066,040 of CM056732.1, forward strand.
GCACCGCGGTGCCACAAGGACAGGACCGCGGCGCTTGGAGGCACCACGGTGCCCCCACATAGGACCGCGGTGCAAATTCGGTTTTTTCATGACTTCATCGATTTAGGCACCGCGGTTCTCCTCGGCGGACCGGTGCTTCGACGCTTTTCGAACGTTGAGGCGATAAGACTGATTCTTGAACTGATTTTGGAGCAATTAATCTCCATTATTTGGCTATTGATTTCAGCCATTACTAGGATGAATTAACCTCAATATCAATGGTCATTACTTGACATTGATGGTCATTCATTTGGTTAATTGAGAAGACAAATTTATCTACCTATAAATTGATGCCTTTGGCACAATTGCAAAAAACATTCACTAAGCAATTCTCTAAAGTTGTCTTCCTCTCTTGCAATCACAAAACACTCAAAGATTTTTCTTCCTAAGCAAACACTTAAGTTACCTTTACTCATTTGTTTGATTGTTGTTTTATCTTGGGAGATAAGTTGTCATTACAATCGTTGAAAAGATATACGGGCAATATTATCTTAAGGATAGATCAAGAATTTGGTCGATTCAGCAAACCCTCTTATTTGATCATTTTCAAATTTCTAACATACTAGTTGTTGTTGTTATATTCCCTTTTTTCCTTTATTTCTACACTTTATTCCCACAAGCTTAAGATAATATTCGTTATTTCAACAACATGACTGGACAAGATCAATTCAACCAATTCAACACTGAAAATTTCACCGATGCTCAAGGCAATTCCATTGTCTTCAAACCCACTACTCAAGGCACTAACGCTGCCTTCAACTCCACTGTTCTTGGCACTACTAGTGTCACCACTGATCATGTAATTCCTAATATCTTTCAAACCATTGCTTTTGGCACTTCTAGTGCTACCGCTGCGTTTGGTACTTCAAGTGCCACCACTGCTTTTGGCACAACGAGTGTCAACACTGGTTTTGGTCCAACCAATGCCTCCACTGCTGCTCCGGGCACTTATAGTGCCTATGATCCCGCCCAAGGCGTCAACAACATCTATGCTCCTGTTAGAGGTATTCCCAGCGCCTTTGCAGAATCGCTCGCGCGCGCCACGCTCGACACCTGGTTTTCACTATGAACGTCCTGAAAAGTTCATGGGTGCTCACTTTAAGAGATGGCAGCAAAAGATGTTTTTCCTGACGGTTATGGGAATGTAATGTTTTCTAACCGAAGACCCTCCACTAGTTGGGGAAGATGTTGACCCTCAGCCAAATTATTTGGCCGGAGGGGGCCAAGGTAACCATGTCGCTGACGACATGAGGATGGTTCGCGAAGCATGGAAACATAGTGATTTCATGTGTAGGAACTATATTCTAAACAGTTTGTCTGATCCTCTCTACACGGTATATTGTACCGTTGAAACTGCCAAGCAGTTATGGGACAAACTTCAGAAGAAATACAACACTCAAGATGCGTGTAGCAAGAAGTTCATCATTGGAAAATTCCTGAAATTTCAAATGGTGGATAACAAAAGTGTGTCATCTCAAGTCCAGGAATTTTAAATGATTCTACATCACCTGAATTTGAAAGGATTGAAGCCCAACGAACAATTCTTGATTGGGACGTTGATCGAGAAGATGCATCCCTCGTGGACTGAGTTTATGAACTATCTAAAACTCAAAACAAAAGAGATGACCTTAGATGGACTTATTGTCAAACTCCAGATTCAGGAGGACAATAAGAAGGTCATGCCAAAGGGGAAACAACCCGTTGAGGCTAAGGCAAACCTGACGGAAGTCAAAGGGAACTCAAACAAGAAGCGAAAGTTCCAGAAGGAAGGCAAGCCCCAAATAACTGAAAAGTTCAAGAGAAATTGTATTCATTGTGGTATAGTTGGTCACATGGCCAAAGACTTCCGCAGGCTCAAATGTGAGAATAAAAAAAAGGCCAAGGCTAACATCGTCGAAGACACACTCGTAGACGATATGATTCAGGAGTTCTCAGCGGTGGTTCTTAAATCTAACCTCGTTGAGAATCCGGTGCAATGGTGGCTAGATACGGGTGCTACCCGTCACATATGTTCCAATAAAGAAGTCTTCTCCACTTATACACCAGTCTCAGATAAGAAGTTGTTCATGGGTAACAATTCTTCTTCAGAGGTACTGGGGTAGGAAAGGTGATCCTAAAGATGACGTCCGGAAAGGAGCTAACTCTGAAGGAAGTGATGCATGTCCCAGAAATTCAAAGAAATTTAATTTCTGGACCTTTGTTAGTAAATGCTGGTTTTAGGCTAGTATTAGAGGCTAACAAGTTTGTAATCAAGGAACCTTTGTAGGAAGGGGTTTCGTCTGTGAAAGCCTCTTTAAGTTTAATGTTGCACCTGTAATGCCTTCTGTTTCAACTATCAATAAAATTGAGTCTTCTACTTACTTGATTGAGTCATCTAACTTATGGCATCATAAATTAGGACATGTTAACTATCAATCTATCCAAAGATTGGTAAAGCTGAAATCCCTCTTACCCCGTAATCATGTGTCTGCCTTAAATGACCCTAATTGGAAAATTGTCATGACCGAAGAATATAATGCTCTTATTGATAATAAGATGTGGGAGTTGGTACCCGGTCCAACTGGTGTTAATATTATTCGGTCTATGTGGATTTTTGTTCATAATGAAAATTCTGATGGTTCATTTGCAAGACATAAGGCTAGACTTGTAGGTGATGGTAAGACACAGCAGGTTGGTGTGGATTGTGGTGAGACATTTAGCCCGGTGGTCAAGCCGGCTACCATTCGCACTGTGCTCAGCTTGGCTCTTTCAAAATCATGGCACATTCATCAACTAGATGTGAAGAATGCTTTCCTACATGGCGATCTTCAGGAGACAGTGTATATACATCAGCCCTTGGGGTATAGGGATACTAGATATCCTAATCATGTCTTAAGCAGTCTCCACGGGCTTGGTATAAGAGGTTTGCTGATTTTGTTTCGACTATGGGTTTTTTTCACAGCAGGTCTGATAATTCATTATTCATATATCGTCGGGGTTCTTCCTTGGCTTATATACTGTTATATGTGGGTGATATTATCTTGACTGCCTCTTCTGATGCTTTGAGAAAGTCTATTATGACATTGCTCAGTTATGAGTTTGCCATAAAAGAATTGGGCCCCTTGAGCTATTTTTTGGGAATTGTTGTGACTCGTCATGCAGGTGGATTGTTCTTATCACAGAGGAAGTATGCAGCAGAGATCATTGAGAGGGCTGGGATGTCATCCTGTAAGTCCACTTCTACTCCAATTGATACTAAACCCAAGTCAGCGCGGCACCGCTCTCCGTATGAGGATCCGCCCGCCATCGTAGTCTTGCGACGCCGCCAAGATCTTACGTTCACGCGACCAGACATTACATATGCAGTCCAGCAGGTGTGTTTGTTTATGCATGATCCCAGAGTTGAACATATGAATGCGCTCAAACACATCCTTAGGTACATTCAGGGAACACTTGATTATGGTTTGCATTTGTATCCTTCGTCGACGCCTACACTTGTCTCATATACATATGCTGATTGGGGTGGTTGTCCACGACACGAGGCATCTACGCCCGCTATTGTATGTTTTTGGGTAATAACTTGATCTCATGGTCTGCCAAGCGTCAATCTACGCTTTCACGTTCAAGTGCAGAGGTCGAGTATCGAGGGGTAGCCAATGTGGTTTCCGAGTCATGTTGGTTACGAAATCTACTTTTAGAGCTCCATTGTCCTATTGAGAAAGCTACCTTGGTGTATTGTGATAATATAAGTGTCATCTACCTTTCTGGTAATCCAGTTCAGCACCAGCGCACTAAACACATAGAGATGGATATTCACTTTGTCCGAGAGAAGGTAGCTAAAGGACAAGTACGCGTCTGTCATATCCCTTCCAGATATCAGATTACAGACATCTTTACAAAGGGTCTTCTCTCGGTCCTTTTTGAAGATTTTAGAGACAGTCTCAGCATACGAAGACCGCCCGCTATGACTGCGGGGGTGTGTTAAAGCCCATGTCTGTGATGACCCATGCCCATCTCGTGCATAATTGGTAAAGATGGCAGATTTATCTTAGTGTATATTTGGTAAATAGTAGACTTAGTCTTGTACTATAATTAGTATTATATTATTATCATAATTGTATAGTTAGTCTCCTTATAGAATAGGGATATAGACGTAAAGTAAAAATAAAATTCTCTTATTATAACTTGTATATATATGTCTTTCATTAATAAGAATAATCAAGGGATTATTTCTTTCATTCTCACATAATAAATGTTTAATGAGAAGAGCTGTCAATATTTTATTATAAGCTACACTTAATGTAGTATCACAACACATAATGGTTAGCGTCACTTGTGTGTCCACACTTTATATAGTAACCATTCTCTTTTAATTTATCTCAAAATCTGCTAAAATTTAATTAGAGTCACTTGTGTGTCCACACTGTACTGCCACATGATTGTGCCTCAATCATTTTCAAAGTACTTACCGAATGAATGAAAATAATATTATCATTCTCTATGAGGAAGAACTTTTGTCATCCTTCAATACCTCATCACCAAATATCGATCTTGTTCACTAAGCACGAGTCATTTTTCATTAATATGTTTTAACAAAAAGTACCTCATACCAAATAAAATTTAGAGTAAAAAAAAGGCAGTCCGGTGCACTAAGTTTCCGCTATGTGCGGGGTTCGGGAAATGATCGGACTACAAGGGTCTATTGTACGCAACCTTACCTTGCATTTCTGTAAGAGATTGTTTCCACGACTTGAACCCATGACCTCCTGGTCACATGACATCAACTTTACCAATTACTCCAAGGATCGCTTAAAATAAACCTCAAATATATTGTGATGCACTGTTAAGTTTCGTATGATCGACATAGTCGATCTCCATTACTGCGCACAGAGGAGAAAAGGGGAGAAGACAAAGTTGTGGAACCTTTTTCTTATATTTCTGAATGCCAAAGAAAATACAAGTATGGAGCTATTTATACTTATGACTAAGGACTAAAATGCATAAAAGAAAATTTATGGGTATGAACTAACAAAGATAAAATGCAACTAAGTAAACTAATTAAAAGATCTAATTAAGTAATCTCATCCCCCCCCCCCCGCAAGGTAGGTCCGGAAAAAATATTTTTCAAGCCTAGCTTGGACAGTAGATGGAAGTGTTGCTTCTGTGTAAGGGCCTTAGTGAGCAAGTCAAGAGTCGCTGTCACGACCGACCCCGGTCGCGATCGTACCTCACCGGTACCCATCGTATACATCGAGAATAGCAAATGAACATACATAAAACAAATTTGTATAAGGTAAACATCATTGGCAAGCCGACAAGGCCGCCTTTCATAAAATAACTTAATCGAAAGTGAAACAGTACAACTTATTCTTACAGCCCAAACCACAAACGTGACTACGCACTTCAGGAATAACAAGTGATGTGGCCCGCCATACCCCGAATGTACAAAGTTCATAACCTCGTGAATCATACCAAAAGACAAAGCCTCCGGAGAGATGGAGCTTTCAAGAAATGAACAGTGATCCTAAGAGTGCGGACCAAAGAGTTACGATCTCGACTGCGCGATTTAACGCACTTCCGGGCGAGGTCGATAACAGTACCAAGTATGTGAAATCAAAAATCAGTAATGAAATCATAAGTCCGAAAATAAGCAGGGTCGGGATGAAATCAACTTACCTTTTATCGTGCCTTACTAACAATGAGAGTAACAAACATATATATAATATGCATAAAATAGGAGGCTCGTGATCAAAACAGGTCCTCGCGTAGTATCAATAAGTAATCCTACTCGGGACTATTTCACCCGCACGGGTCCCGTGGACCCGCATGAGGTATTCCTCGCACTCCACCCGCATGGGACTATTTCACCCGCATAAGCCCATAAGGACTCGCATGAGGTATTCCTCGCATCGTGGGTAGCAAGTCCACAGAACAGGTGGTATAACGATCTTGGGGACTTACCCCTCAGATATATTCTTACCCTGAAGCAGATGGTATAACGATCTTGGGGACTTACCCCTCAGATATACTCTTACACTGGAGCAGATGGAATAACGATCTTGGGGCTGTACTCCTCAGATATACTCTTACACTGGAGCAGATGGTATAACGATCTTGGGGCTTGCCCCTCAGATATACTCTTACACTGGTGCAGATGGTATAACGATCTTGAGGCTTGCCCCTCAGATATACTCTTACACTGAAGAAGGTGGTATGACGATCTTGGGGCTTGCCCCTCAGACATACTCTTACCCTGGAGAAGGTGGTATAACGATCTTGGGGCTTGCCCCTCAGATATACTCTTACCCTAGCTCAAACTGTCATCATATCATAATCATAAATAAGTTAAGAAAACTTATAACTTCTTATTAGTCTTATTCATATACTCTCTCATTTTAGTTTACTTAAGGCACTTAATCATATCTTTAATAAAAGAAAACCGGGAATTCAACCCAACACTACATACTTCAACTCTTTTAAAAGTGACTCTTTTTCATACATAAAACCTTTGGGCAATTGATGCCTAAAAATCAATTTGTCTTTCATAAATCAAATCATTCGTCCTTACTTGTCTTACTTAGAGTAAACCTCTTCTCATTAACCTTTTGTAAAGCTAATATAACTAACTTCCCATAAAGCCGTTATACTATCTTTATGCTTTAGAAATTAAGACATTCTTATCTTTTCATAAGGCCGTTATAACTAACTTCCCATAAAGCCGTTATAACTCCTTATGAACCATTTCGTTCTTTTACTAACCAAGAGACTCATACTTCAAACAAATTTACACAATTTTCAAAATACTTCAAGTCTCTTATCTTTTAGAAAACAAGTCTCTTACCTCAACAATTTAAGCCTCTTATCTTTTAGAATAATTCAATACTCAATACTTTCACACCAAGTACTCTATACTTCTTTATGTCAAGAAATCCTTGTCTACCTTATTTAGAATAAACCACTCCTCAAGAACAAGCGGGTCAACTTCTTAACCCAACCACTTAGACATTTTCTTAAAACAAGTCAAGTATAACAAAAGGATTTACTTCATTTAAAACACGTACGTCTACCGTACTATATAGTTAAAATTACTCATGCTCAAGAGATAAGAAAGTTTCTACATACCTCTTTGGTCAATCCACTTGCTAAGCTCAACTACCGCAAGTAATATATCAACCTATAATAATCATGATACGTGTATTAACCTCTAATTTCAATGTAGAATAATCTAAGTTCAAAGCCACTAAATTCTATGGAAAATTGGGCAGCATTTCCTTTGTTTCTACATACTTTGCCACCTTTCTCAAGGCCGAATTCAACATCCAAATGCCACATTTAAGGCTCAACCATCCAAACATTTCAAAGGGGATTACACACCTAAACTTGGGTGTGTAAAATTCTGCCCCATAAGGTACAACAATCCATTTAACAATTCTAAGGTAGTTTTTAGGCTACAACATGCTCATAATATCTTCTTAACCAATTCCTTCACATCCAAACCATATTTCTTACATGCAAGGACTCTAAGTGCATTATTTACCACTACACATCCCTTCTTCTTCACATGCAACATAAATAACTAATCATAAGAGAAGAAATGTTACCTTAAAGCTTTAGTCAAACTTATTCCAACAATTTTGCTAGCCTCCTTGCCAAGAACACCAACAAGCTAGCCACAAGCTTCCTTCTTGTTCTTAACTTTTTCAGATTTTTCTTAGGCTTGAATTCCTCTTGAAATTTTAGAGAGAAGTGGGAACTTAAGCTTAGAGAGAGAGAGAGAGATTAGAAAGATGACCAAGTCTTCAAGACTTGGTCAATATAAGGCATGCAAGAAAATCAGATGGGGGGGGGGACACTTTTCACCCTCCCAAGGTCTTTTAAAATAGAAAATCTGTTTTTTCCTAAGTTTTTCCGCCAGGAATCCCGCCTTGGCGCGCTGCCAGGCCAGCGGCGCTGAAACCTCTGCGGACTCTCGGAACTTCCGTCGCGGCCTGCTGTCTGGCGCCGCGGCGCAACTTCAGCGACCGCATTTCCGCGCCATGCGCCTGCATCCGCGCCGCGCCTTCGCTGGCTCAAACGCATTTACGTCGTCTGCGACCGAACTTGTAACTCTCATAACTTTCTACTTTGATGTCCTATCGACGAACGGTTGGTTGCGTTGGAAACTAGACTCAATGAACTACGCCCTAGGCCTTTGAAACACTTAGGAATCCTCAAAGTACCGGGTCATAACCCGCCTCAAAGTTGACTAAAACCCGTCCGAAACAATCCGTCAACCTATCTTTCGAAAATTTTAAGTCTTACTCCCTTTCGTACGCTCTCATACGCATGATCTGAACTACGGGGTGTAACAGCTGCTCAGTAGTGGCAAAATAGAGAGGAGAAATCAAGCCCTGCTGCACTTTCTCCCGAATGAAGTGGCAGTCGATGTCGATGTGCTTGGTGCGTTCGTGAAATACTGGATTAGAAGCAATCTGAATTGCGAATTTACTATCGCAAGACACAGGAACATGCAATGACAAACAAACCCCAAGCTCAGAAAATAGACCAGTAAGCCATACAATTTCAGCCACGAAAGAAGCCAAGTTGCGATACTCTGCCTCAGCTGAGCTTCGAGAAACTGTAGGTTGTTTCTTCAATTTCTAAGAAATAAGAGCATGGCCAAAGAACATCATATAGCCAGTCACAGATCTCCTGGTATTGAGACACGATCCCCGCCAAGATCACAATAAGTCGTGATTACAACGATCTCCTGCAGGCGTAAAAATTTCGATCCCGTGACATTTTAAGATACTTGACAACTCGAAGTGCAGCAGCCATGTGAAAGGCCTTTGGATGCTGCATGAATTGACTAAGACTCTGCACAGAAAATGCAATGTATGGCCGAGTATTAGTCAAGTATAAGAGACGACCAATGAGCCTTTGAAATTGCGAAGGGTCATCCAATAATGGATCACAAGCAGTTGATCCAGGTCGACCATTAGCAGCAGCTATGTCTTGCAAGAATTTATCATACACAACTGATGTTAATTGCACATTGAGTTCCATAGGTGATCCAGCAGGCCTAGCCTCTGTAAGCTTCAAGTCAGCCAACAATTCAAATGCGTATTTCCTTTGATGCATCACAATCCCATCCTTGTTTCTAGCAAACTCAAAGCCCAAGAAATACCGTAATTCACCAAAGTCTTTGATTTTAAAATGCTGCTGGAGTATATCTTTAGTCGAATCAATGAGAGTATTGTCATTCTCAGTGATGAGAAGGTCATCGACATAGATTAAAATCATCACAATTTGATCTTCATTCCTCTTGGTGAGAAGAGAGTAGTCATAATGACTCTGAATAAAAACCAGAGTCGAGCAATGTTGTTGGCAACTTGATATTCCACTGCCTCGAGGCTTGCTTAAGTCCATACAATGACTTAAGCAGTTTAAAGACCTTCTTCTTGCTGTCAGTGAAGCCCTGTGGTAGTTGCATATACACTTCCTCATCAAGATCCCCCTGCAAGAAAGCATTGAAGACATCCATTTGGTGAATATTCCAACCCTTTGAAGCAGCATTGGAAATAACTGATCGAACAGTAACCATCTTGGCTAATGGAGAAAATGTATCTTGGTAGTCGACCCCTTCTCGTTTGTTATACCCCTTAACTACGAGCCTTGCCTTGAACCTCTCAACCTCCCCTGAAGCTTTGTATTTAACTTTATACACCCACTTACACCCAATGGCCTTCTTACCCTCAGGTAGATCCACAAGCTCTCATGTGTGATTGTCCTCCAAGGCTTGGATCTCAGCCTTCATAGCCTCCACCCATCGTGCATCTTGCACTGCCACTGCATAAGTAGTAGGTTCCTAGACTTCTGAAATATTAACCAGAAAGTTGTGATATGATTTAGAAATAGCAACATAGTTAATTGTACTAGCTAATGGATACTTGGCTTGTGTGAGTTTAGAATTTGATGTACTGTAAACATAATACTTCATCCATGTGGGAGGTTTTCTTTCTCTACCGCCGCAATATGACACGGCCATCAAGCTCGCAATATGATCAATGTCTTATTCTCGCTACTCAACTCCATCCGGATTATCATGATCCGCACCCCATCTTCATTGGACCACGTGGCGGTATCTCGCTGTTCCACGGCTCGATTGGGCACCTACCACCAAACAAGTTGATCTCCGGAGCACGTTGATGCGTATGAAAGCTAATGTCGGGAAAAATTCCTCATCATGATCACGGTGTTGCGTGGGATCGCTTGATTGGTCAATGAGAAGATATCCTCATGTAAGGATACATCTCTACTTATAAATGTGGTCCGATTTACCACATCCAAAGCTGTAGAGCCCTGTGCCTAACAGAATACCCAAGTAGAATTGATTTAATTGCCCTAGTATCAAACTTGTCCCTCTTGATAAGATTAGTTGCATAGCATAGACACTTCATCACCCTTAAGTGAGATAAGGAAGGCTTCTTATGAAACAATTTCTCATAAGGTGGGACATTACCAATAACCACATAGGGACTCTATTTATATATATACACAAGAATCAGATGCAAATACCCTAACCTCGCGGAGGTATCCTCAAACTTGATTGCCCTTGCAATCTCTAGAATATGTCTATGTCTCATTTCCACTAACCCATTTTGTTGTGGGGTATATGGACAAGAGGCCTGATGAATGATTCCCCACTGCTTAAAAAAACCATCACAAGCATGATTGAAAAATTCAAATCCATTATCCGACCTAATTTTCTTGACCCTTGTATTAAACTGAGTTTGAATGATAGCAAGTAAATTCTTAAGAACAGAGGAAACATCTGATTTGAGAGTAATCAAATTTATCCAAGTCCATCTAGTATTATCATCAACTACAGTGAGAAAATATCTCATTCCACTATAAGTGGACACTCTATAAGGTCCCCACACATCAATGTGTAACAACTCAAAAGGAAAAACTGCTCTACTTCTACTCACAGGAAATGGCAACTTGACTTGTCTAGCTTTTGGAAAAATCTCATAGTGACTAATTTTGAAACTCTCCTTATTTTTAAACTCATCTACTTTCTTTAGGACACTCATAGGAACATGCCCCATTCTCCTATGCCACAACTCTGCCTGCATCTCTATTGATGTAACTGAGAAAGCCAAAGCCTTGACTGCATCAACCTGTACAGTTGCTGGTTGACCTCTCCAAGAATCCAGAATGTATAGACCATCTACCTCCCTACCAATCTCTTTCACCTTCCCAGTGAAGAGATCCTGTAAGACAAAAAAATCAGGGAAGAATCTTATACTACAGTTCAACTCTCTTGTTAGTTTAGATACTGACAAAAGGTTGAACTTGAAGCTTGGTACACACAGTACATCCTGAACAACATCACCTCCATTCAACCTACAACTTCCAGTTTGTGTGATCCTGGCAGTATCTCCAGTTGGCATTTGAACTTGACCTGCATTATCTACCAGATTACATCTCTCTATCATACCTTTACTACCTACCATATGATTTGTAGCCCATGAATCCACTATCCAATTAGGATCAGTATCATTATTGAGCACCTTACCTGCCATGTGCACCTTAGGAACATGAATTTCATGGTTATCTGCCAATGCTCCCAGTACCTTCTCAAACTGATATGGTGTACAGGTTCTCAACAAAGAGTTCAAGTGCTCATTCTGATAGTGTGTTAACTGATTTGTATACTGCCTTGTGACATCTCCATCCACCAATGTATTTCCTGAAGCTACCATGTTTGCCTTCTTCTTATTCCTCCAGTCATCAGCAGCAGACTTGTTCTTCCAGTCATCAGGTTTGTTCTTCCAATCATCTGGATAGCCTATCAGTTTGTAGCAACTTCCTCTGACATGGCCTTATTTGTTGCAAGTCACAAAACATCAGCTTATAACATGTTCTTCTGGTATGCCCTTTCATCTTACAATAATCACATAATGCCCCTGGAACATATTTTCCATTTCCCTTACTTTGAGGAAACCTGATAACCATTGCCATAGGATCATTGGCTTCACCTCCAGTCAAGCTACCTCCTGATATCAATCTTTGACTCTCATCCTGAGCTACCATGGCATAAGCTTGGTTGACACTGGATATAGGAGTCATTAAGAGAATGTGACTCCTTGCTTGGTTGTAACCATCATTGATTCCCATAAGAAACTCAAGTAACCTCTGTTTGTCAATCAGCTTTGTCTTCTCCCCTTAAGTACAAATAATTGACGCTAATATTTTGCCACATTTTTAGTTCATAAGTTGAACATGAATATCTTCAAGATATACATGTACCATTCTCTAAATACTCATCAAGGCCTTAAACTTTCTTGTTTCATTTCTGAAATGCTTACGGATGAAAATTTTGAGTTCTTCCAAGCAACTTTTAAAGTTGACTTTATCACCTTCTCAAGTATCTTTGGATGTTGAAGAAATACCTCATGACATAGGAGACAAATGTATCCTTATAATAATATTCTCAATTATATTGAATATGAATATATAATCTCAAGTTTAGAGGAATCACCAAACTCAATTGATGTACATTTCTCTTTTGTCAAGGATACACAATACACAGAGTAAAGATATATTATGCTTCTCTCAAGAGACATCAAATTCATGCTAAACACTTTCAAGTATAAATATGAACTAATTCAATTTAAGTACTTCATCTCGTTTCCCAATAAAATTAAACTTAATTCCACATGATCTTTATGTAATAGACTAACAAATCACTATAAACATGTCAAATATATTATTTTTAAATTTAACATGCATTTTAAGATCATCACAAAATTAATCATCTACCCAACATGTATGAAACACGTTCCACAAAAATCATAAAAATTTGAAACTCATAAATAAGTGGAGTTAAGAAAGTAGAACATGATTTTGTTACTACTTTATTCTTGAATCATCACCGTAAATGTTTCTCTTACGATGGTTGGACTGCAACTTTTATATGTAAACAACACCTGTTAAAATATCCTCATGGCTCTTGTTTGTACCATCTACTTGGAATCAAAATATTTAAATGTTTTCAAATAGTCCAGGTACCTCCGGTAATGCTTGATCATCTTTGCTCCAAAAGATGGAATCTCCCACTCCAAGAGCCCTCACACCCCGATCCGACAGATCTGTGAAGGAGATAAATCATGGTGATTCAATTGATTTTAAAGGTTAGATCAGTATCACGCTGCGCACAAGGGCCCTCCTTTATTTCAAGAAAAATGCTTGATCATCTTTATTTTATTCAAATTCTCAACGTCAACGACATTATTAGATAACCAATTTAATTTTGATACCAAGTAGCATGGAGGCTCACAAATCAAAAGGTCGTAAGCACAAATTGCAAGTTAATCACAAATGCATGAAAAACTATCAACTAAGAACCAATTCAACAATTTATTAATTTAGAGAGAATCAAATTAAAACAATAAGAGGACAGGGAATCCCTTCTGTGATTTTATTTTCTGTAGGCCAAGGAGTTGACCTCTCATTTTTTTAGGCTCTGTTTGTTTATATAAAGTAAGATTCTAAATTGAATACATACCTACTTATTATGATATTGCATCTCTTACATTTGGTGATTAATGAAAGTTGATAGTGCCAAAAAAAAAAAAGATATTGCATCTCTAAACACTAAACAACTCAGCATCTGAATATGTTACTTTATTTGTTTTTAAAGAGTTAAATAAGATAATAATAATAAATATTATATTCACTAAATATCTGATAAACTATTAAATCAAATGAAGTATGTTACATATTTTTAGAGCAAAATGAATTATTGGTGAGTGATCGGTGTATTTTATATACATTTTTTGAGTCATTTTTAGTTAGTATTTTACTCATTTTGTTGATGTTTTGTATTATGATCGTTTTTCTTTCTTTTGTGTCACAGCGGTCAAATATGGAGAAATAGCAAAAAGAAGATGAAATGAGCATAAATGAGATGGAATTGCATACAAAAGGGTGAAGAAATGAAGTCTAAGAAGTTCCGGAAAGTATAGAGGAGATCAGACGAAGTCCGGACGAAAAAAGGACGAAGAAACAAAAAAATGTCAAATTCACGCCTCCTACGGAGTCTAAAAGTTGCAGATTTTTCAGCGCCGTGGCGCCCAATCTCAGGGCCACGGCGCCAACGCGTGATTTTTGACGTTTTGGGCCGAATTTGACACGTTTTCAGAGTCCAAAAGGGATAATTTTTCCTACCTACAAAACTTATATAATCTCTAAAACCCTGCTCATTATTGATTCCATCATTGTACATACAACACCCTAAAATAAAATAATCAATAAAGTTTATCAGTATTATAACTAAAACAAGTTTATCAGTATTATAACTAAAACATCACTCCTTCGTGAATAAAATAAATTACTTTCAAATAGAAAATAATAAAATATGATAATTTTGAGACATAGGACAAAGACATGAAGATCAATGATAAGTGAAGATATAAAATCCGGCTACGTATTTTAAAAAGAAATGCTGAGTGATATTCACCCTCACGGTGTTCTTAAATAGTAAATATACAATACTACGACTTGTTATTTGAGTTTCTCTCAATCTTCTTATTTCTATAGATGAAAAACTATTAAGCATCATTCATTTATTAAAGAATTGTGAGGATCAACAATGTTAATTAAGGAATTTGACACATAATTTGTGCAAGAACTGTTAGACGAGCCCCCAGTGTTGGGCGTTAGGCGTGCTTAGAGCGTACTGTCGGGCGCTTAGAGCGTAAGACTCACAAAATTAAGCCACACACGTAATCTCCGAGACGAGTTTTAAAATTGCCTTTTAAAACACTGGTCAATTATACTTCTTATAAGATGGTAGATAGTCGTAGACGCGATTGGTGAAGAAGACCAGAGGTGGAAGTTATGTAGTGGTGATTGATCGATGGTAGTTATATGATGGTAGTTAAAAGTGAATGAAAGTGCGAGTAGTTAATGGTAATGGCTTATGGTGGCGCTTAATAATGAAAGCCGTTGATATTGATAGTTTTTCAATAAAAACTATTAGTAGATGTAGTGGATGGTTTTGTAATTAATAATCTAGGTGGTCGCTTGAAGACAATTGTGATAATGCGGTGAAGGCTTGTCGGATAAAGGTCGCTTGTTGACAATTGTGATAATGTGGTGAAGGCTTGTCGTAAAGGTCGCTTGTTGATAGTTGTGATAATGCAGTGAAGGCTTGTCGTAGCAGTGGCCGCCATGGCCGACGGCCCACCGATCTGCTCAAGTGGTCGGGCCTGGCCGAGAAAAGGGCGGGTCGAGTGGGCGGGCTGGAGAGTGGTTGGGCGGGACCATACCATGTCCCGTCCCGATCCCGTCCGCTGGGTAGGGGTCGGGACGGCCTGTCGGGACGGACATGGGTTTTTTTTTTTTTTTAATTTTTTCACTAAATTAAAAATAATAAATTACTAAGTACTAACAAAGTAACATTAACATATACTTGTCATATTATAGACTTATAGTATTATAATTTATAATATATTTATAAAGTATAAAGTATAAACTATAAACTATAAAGTATAAACTATAATGTATAAAGTATAAAGTTATAAACTAAATAATTAAACAAAGACAAGAATAGTGTAAAAAAACATCCCAAGGTTGTTTTGTGCCTTTTATATTATTAATTTCATTGAAATATCAAATATACAAGATTCAAAATTACATTGTAGTATCTTGTTGTTGAAAAAATTGCAAAAGAGTGAAAGACATAGAAAAATTTAAAAATTGCAATGAAATAAATTACCAATTTGAAAATATTTTTCTAATTTCTTTATAATTTCTTGTGGTTCTTGGTTGGAATTGGTATATCTTGATCAAATTGTTCCACGCCGCTACTCATGCCTTGAGATAAAATGTCGTTGTAGTTGTCGCCATCTTCTTCGTTAATCGTCGATCAGACCTCCTTCGCCTCCGCTCGTATCCAATCTCTCGAATAGTACCGCCATCTCCAAGCCGCTCCGCTAATGAGTGTGCAGGTTTCTCCTATTTGAAATCTGCTGTAAAAGCGCTAAAAGCGATCACGACGCTGAATGTTCAAAATATCTCGGTCATCATTGAAAGTGTCGAAATGTCTTCTCATTCGCTCCAATATTTCACAAGTCTTCCTTTCCTTCTTCATTGATAATCGCTTGGTAAGGTAAATTACCTGCAAAACAAAAACATCGAACTCACTAATTTGGTTAGCATCGCTACACCGCACATTTTATTTACGAGGCTTTCAATAGAATTAATATTGCCTAGCCACGTAAACCGCTTGTCGCTTTTTTAGGTTGTGTTGAAGAAGAAGATGATACAAAAGTCGGTTGTTACTAGCACTTTCTTCTTGGTAACGCCGATATACTTTTTTGCATTCATCTTCTACGCTATTCAACACTTCTTCTAGCGTTAGTTCAATAGGTGGTTCAACATTTAAATTTTTGGGAGTTGGAGGTGGTAGTACGTCCATACAGGTATATATATTTTCAATAAGACTTTTACAACCCTCTACTTTAATAGTCGGGTTTAATACATCACCAATAATATAAATAGGGGGAATAGGAATAAAATATTTTTTTAATTTCATAAACATTTTTTAATAAATGCAGATAAGCGTGTTTTTCCATATATTCTTTAAGTAAAAATATTATAGCTATATAAAACAACATAGTTGAAATAGTAGGATAATATAAAGTAGAAAATTCTTTTGTTGCTCGTTGAAAATTTTCTAAAAATACAATAAGTTCTCTAATTTTCTCCCAATCAGTATCCACAATCATATCATTTGGATTTTGATTATGGGCGTTAAAAAATAAAGTAATAGGTTTTCTATAGTCATAAGCAACAACTAGTTGGTCATATAAAGAATTCCACCTAGTTGGTACTTCTTCGGGAATTTTTCTGTAAGATAGTCCACAATCGTGGCAAGTTTTTTTATATTCTTTTCTTTGTTGAATTCTATTATTTTTAAAAATAAAGTGTATAGCAAATTGTATTTTTCAAGAATATCTTGAAAAAGTGAAAGACCATCCTTTACAACTAAGTTATAAATATGGCACGCATTTGATATGAAAATGTTTTGGAAAAGACTGAGTTAAAACATTTCTTAAAATACTAATAGCGTAATTGTTAAGATGCATTATCTAATGTAATACTCATAACTTTATCGGTTATTCGTAATAATCGTTGAATAAATATTTTCAAATAAACTCACCAAAGGTGCCTACTATCTATATATCTATATGCTAAAATACGTTTTGCATAGACCATTTATAATCTATCCAATGACAAGTTACCGTTAAATAATCATGGCGTAAGATTACTACGACTATATCGAAGTTAAAGCAACTTTGCAATTTAAATGATATAATGCATAACGTAAATATTGTTGATATTCATGTGCAAATTTAAATACATCTATTTTAACAGTGATCTATGAAAACCTTTATAAGCAGGATTATACATATATATAATATAATGAATAAAACCGAGATTCAGAAATGAAAAAGGCAAACCCTCCACAACAACTAATTTTGCTAGTGCTTCCTATCTTTATGTTTATCATATTTAGTGGCCTACAACTCCCGTCATAGGTTAATTTGACCTGCATTTCTCCCAGACAAAGTATGTGAACCTTGTCCCGATTGAGAGGACGTTTGTTCACCGCTTTTTCAATCATGTATCGTACGCAAGGCTTTGTGTTTTTGCAACAGTGTCTTCCTAAACCCCGTCCCACCATGACCTTGTCCATTTTTAAAAGAATAAATATTTTTACAAGTTTTACATACAACTACTTGATTAGCTACGTCCTCACAAAATATTTCCATACAACCGATTTTAATGGTCGCTTTCGGACCTCGCCTCATAGTAGGGGATAAGAGGCATTTCACTAAGTGGGTGTATCATCATCTTCATTAATAGGTGTATCATCAACTAGAGTGTCATCTAAATTAAAATCTTCTTCAATTTCGTGATAATCATTTGTGTCAAGATCATATGGTATTTCAGAAACATTTCAGATCTATAAAATCATCTTGTCTAGGAATAATCGAGCAGGAATACTAGAAGTACTTGCCCTTGTTACCACCCCTACTAGAAGAAGCGACTTTACCCTTACCCAATACGCCTCTTAGTCCTTTCATTTTAATTATGCTAATAAATAGTTAAAGATAATGAAATTAAATGTGCTAAATGAAATAAAGACAAAATAATAATTTAATGAGAACGAATACCAAACGCCGACGTAGTCGACGTGTAATCGAGGTTGAAAATTGAAACTTTGCTCGATAGATAATCCTCAAGCTAGTTGTCAACTTCACTCCCAATTCTCAAATTAATAAATAGATTGAATATGTAGACAATGTTGTATAGAGAATTAGAGATTGATTGAGATTAGAGAGTAGAAAGATTTGTGAAAATAATAAGAAGGAATGAGGTATTTATAGGGGTTAAAAATAAATATAAAGGGGCAGTAGGGGTGGGGAGGTTTAAAATGGCCGTTGTCAATGGCCAAAATGTAAAATGGTCGTTGACAACGCTATTTTGCAGCGGTCGAGTCATGGATTTGGGCGGGTCGGGCGGGTCGGGCGGTGGGGCGGGATCGGGGCGGGGTCGGGTCGGGCGGGACCATACCCTGTCCCGCCCCGGTTCGAGCCCCGATCCCGTTTTTTTTTAATACGGGGTCGTGTCGGGGTCGGGTCGGGACCGAGACGGTGTCGGGTCGGCCCGGCCCACTGGCCAGCCCTATCGTAAAGTGGTTTTGATAATTGTGATTATGTGATAAAGACTTGACGTAAATGTGATTCTGACAATTGTGATAATATGGTAAAGGCTTGTCGATTCATGGATATTGAAGGTTATGAAAGTAGATGGCAATGATGGTAGGTTGTGGAAGCGGTACATAATTGTTCGATAATGACCATAAATATAAAAATAGTAAAATGTTACGTATAAGAATCTTTAAATGAATGTTTTAATGATTTTAGAACTCCATGTAAAATTTGGGTAATTCAAACATGTTAAAAGGTAATAAATAGTTTTAATATTTATCAATACACTTATAGCCTGTTTGCCTAAAAATATATTCTAAAAGTGCTTATTTTTGTCACGATCCCTTTTCAGGAGTCGTAGTAGCACATATACATTCTCCATCAATAGGCGAACCACTTTCCAAACTATCAACAAAATTAAGAAGAATTGCGAAAATAGTAATATTAAGTAAGCTGAAGAATTGCGAAAATAATAATATTAAGTAAGCTAACTCATATTTCTATAAAAGTGGAACATAAATCTGAATCATCAAATACAATCCCCCAAGATCTAGTCAATAATACAAGAGCGCTAATACGGATACAAGTCTGAATAAAAGACCACATAAATCAAAACTGAACTACATAATCTGAAAATCTGAATTGTGTCTCTCGACTCAAGGTAAAGACAGATTAAGAGAACGAGCATCCAAGGTATGCCAAAGTTAGCATCATCACCCTGAATACTAGAAGTCAACCTGCTCGGACTCAAACTCGAAATCTCGAACTTGCAGAGGGACCTATATCTACATCAGAAAAGATGCAATAAGTATAGCATGAGTACACAACATATCCTCATAGACATCATAGACCGATAATGACGGAAGATGCATAACAGAGATAAATATAAAGTTGACACCAGATAAGCATATACTAGACAGTTCAATAGCCCATATAAGTCACGTTGTACACATATCAATTCACCAATTCATTAATCACATTGTTCACACAAGGTTCCAATCACAATCAAGTACGGTCAATTTATTCATATATATACAAGAACCTTACTATCATAGTACCCACCGACTAGTACTCTCTTGTCCAAGTCATATTCAAGCTTAACCCCACTTATCCAACTTATCACATTAAATAAACGAGTCAAACTTACATCACAACAATGATTTTAGAACGCTTCCAAGAAAGTTACACCTAATCTAAGCATGATGATGTTAACTCCTTTATTAACCTTAGCATTTACACTTTGTTAAGTCTCTATACAGTTACGGTCTGACACACATAGATCATTCCACATCTACCTTTCCACCGGTGACACTTAACACAAGTTCCTTACTAGACTTGTTAGCCATCCACATAATCAATTACCACATAATTATCATAGTTCAACACCGATACCCACTCAAATGTTTATCACAATTGTTTGAGTGGAACCTCAAACAAACCCAATACCCCCTCAATATTTATAACTAGTATGTACTTCTATCGGAGTCTCGAAAAGCTAATGCATATCATCCGTGCGATGGAAACCGATGTTATGCGTCGCATATCATCATTTGGGATGGCATATGCGACGTAGACCAGCCCATCAGGGGCATTTTTGTCCGATTTTCAGCTCGGATTTTGGGAGAGCATTGAAGACAACTTTTTGGTGCTTTTAAGAAAAGATTCCAACAACTTTTGTCTTCGTTCATTGATTGTAAGCTTTAAATGTTGTTCATCATGTGTTCTTTATTACTTAGTTTTGTATCAAACATTATGAGTAGCTAAGTTTAAATACTAAAGTTGTGGATCTAAATGATGGGTGTTATGTAAATGGGTGTTTAATATTGAATATATATATATATAAATGGGTTGTTAGTTTATATTTATTTCTTGAGCTTTAATGTTGGTTGGTGGTTGCAAATATTGACCTATGCCACTTATTTCTACTTGATAAAGTGAGCTAGGATTTGGTAGAAATAAATAGCAAGAACTCGAGGCGCTAACCCTCGTTTAATACTTACTTATGGATAAGAATAGTTTATTTGGCATAATTAATCGATTTGTTATTAACTCTTGAATTTGGAAAAATAATTTAGAGGTGATATTCTCTAACTATTGGTAAATATTAGAGGATCATTTAGTGATTAAGTGAAAGAAATATAATAACCCATTAGAAATATATCGTATTAACACTTATAGAATTACACTTATCATGACGGGGACACAACCTCGATTTCTCTCTAGAAGTTTACAAACCGTAACTCTTAGTTGCTAATTATTTTAACAATTAGTTTTAAGTAAAAAATTCTAACAACCTTTCTTTGAATAGGATTATGACTAGAGTCAAGTGTCACACTACGTAAAGTAATATTTTCTCACCTTATTTTCTATGGGATTCGACCTCAACCTAGTTGGGTTACTATATTTGTCAACGTCCGCTTTACGCCACAAATTTAGGTGTAATTTGAGCATATCAAGAGTCACTTCACACCTCACCCCTCGCTACAGCGAACCCGAATCCATTGTGGCAGAAATTCGCCAGTCTCCATTTCCCTCCTCAGCGAGAGGAGCGAATACTGGTACCGCCGTGGAGAAACACCACACACCAGCAAAGGAAAACAGCCCAAATCCTTCAATGAACACCCGAAACACTCCCGGAATCCCTCGAACACAAACCAAACATGCTCATCTAAGGTAAACAGTGTTACGAACTCGCTCGTACCCTCTGATTTCACAAATAACTGAGCTAAGGCATACTTTTCTAAAGAATCATCCGAAACAAACCAAAATCCAAATTTTACAAATAAAGTCACAAAATACATCTGATTGCCTCGAGAAGCGAACCAATGACTCGACTAAGTCATAAATGACCCTCTGAAACTACCGAAAGTGACGGAACCCGAAAACGAACTCATCTAGCCAAAAATCATGTTTTAGTCAAACTAACCAACTCTAAGTTTCCAGACTTGGATTTTTCATCCGAAACTCATGAAAATAGGCCTCAGGATTCGTGCCACCTATCCCGCGCATCACAACCCCCACACAAAGACCATGGGAAGAATAAAATAGGGAAATAAGGGTCTTTAGCTAAAGAACGATCGGATGGGTCGGTACAATATTTCTCAAAAAGTGCTTATTTTAAAAAAACTGAGGTGTTTGGCCAAGTTTTTGGGAGAAAATAAGTGTTTTTATAGAGTAGCAAAAGCAATTTTCAGAAGCTAAAAAAACTTTTGCCCAAAATCACTTTTTTTTTAAAAAATAGTTAAGAAAATTACACTTATAAACACTTTTTAAACGATTGGTCAAACACTAATTGCTACTCAAAAATGTTTTTTAAATTAACTGATCAAACACAAATTGTTTCTCATCAAAAAAAAAATTGAAAAGCATTTTTGAAAAAAAAAAACACTTTTCAAAATAAGCAAATTTTAGAAGTTGAGCCAAACAGACTATTAATAAATTAAGAATTTGTCTAATTCAAACTCAAACCTCCCTAAGTGAAAACAAATAAGCCAAATCCTCTACTTATGAGAATATCTTAGATCCGGCTTTAGTTGTCAATTAAACATTAATTAAAGTAACTCATATTTAGTAAAAAATATATATATATTGCTCCTCATCCTGCTCGCTTCTCATCAAAACACAGTGATCGAAAACGAATGAGTACACAGTTTTATAAGGTTAAAAGCTTTAATCTTTTCAATTTTTCATTACAGAGTTTCTCTTTAAAATTTATGGGGGAAATGTTATTGCAAACCACCATTGCCCCTATAATCTTATTTTGTCATACCATGTTTTATACCAACTACTTTAAAATTCTTGCAATATGATATTAAATGGCCATATGTTATTGAAGTACCTCGAAAGGAAAATGGAGATGATTAAGTCATTAAAAGGAGAAAATTTAGTACTACAATTGTAGGGCATTACCCCAAAGGGAAGCCCTTCCAAAAATTCTCGACGACCACAGGCGAACCCAGGTCGAAGAGGGGGTTTGGAAATAGTTTTCAACCAGCAATAGACGCGCCTCGGTTAGTACCTCACTAGCTGCGTCATTGCCCCAAGCGCAAAGATGTTTTCTCTCGTTTCCCTGCTTCACCTTTTATAATAAGCCTCCTCTCGCTCTCTTTCCTATTCTGTCGATGTGGGACAAAATCCACCTACGTCTCACTAACTTCACTTTTTTTGGGATGGCCCTTTTACTTTGGATTATTATATTATATTTTGGTTGATTGTTCTTTATCTGAGGAATCCAATGAGCAGAGTACAAAGGGAAATGGGTCGGTGGGGACAACTTGAATTTAATACGCTATCATGGTGTATAATCAAAAAAAAAATCGAAATCATCTCAATTATTTTAGAACTTTTTCGGTATCAATATAGTTAGTATAATATTAAAACTTTTATGTATCATATAAGAGTTGCACTATTATTAGGATGCCTTTGTAGTGTAAAATAAAAACAAGCTTTTGTATCACATATAAGATGAGTTTGTATACATACAATTATATCAAAATTAGGCACACTTATTTTGGTTGAAACCAGTTCCCATAACTTTGTTTCAATCTGAATAATACCTATAGTAGTATCTCATATCAACTGTCAACAAAATCATGCTTAACGAAGCCATCAACTCAAGATACATTGTGCCAAAGTAATGATGAAAATAGTGATATGAGATGTTTAAAAGAAAAAGAGAAACGACACTTGATCAATTGGCCTCTCCTCAGCCGCGTAAGACTGTATAATTGACCTCAAATTCAAAATTCGTTTTACATGTTCCCAGCCCACTCTTCTCCCTCACATATAAGCTACATGTCCTTGGAACTAACTTGATTTCTCTAAGTTAGAAAGAATCACAAACATTCCACACCTAACGACGTAGCTAATAGCATCAAAAGCTCAGTGTATAGTTTAACGATATGTCCATTTGCCTTCTTTCTTGATAAATCATCTGACGTATGGAGGGTCTGTAAAGGCCCAGTCGAAAACTTGCTCGTATTGAATGGCTGCATTTTCCCAGGAATAATCCCTTTCCATTCCTCTCTTCATTAAACTCTCCCAAGATGGCTTATATTGTGTATAAGTCCCAATCGCCACCTTCAGTGTCTGCCAGCAGAGCAAAAAAAGTAAAAACTACGTTATGGTCCCAAAAAAAAATAGACAATATTTACATTTGTACTCAACTGTCATCAATCCACAAATGCACAAAACAAGAAAAGTATGCTAACATTGATTTTCACATAGGTTTTACAAAAGAGATAACAACAAAATGTTATAGCCAACTACTTTTAGCCTTATGTGTATTGGTTTAGCCCAATCAAACCAGAAAACACAAACTAACAAATCAGCTTTGATCATGGTTCTAGTTTGAGCGACCACTTGTACGAAACATATACATAATGAAAAGAACAATGAAACGGAATAAAGGGCATACATTTCTATGTTAAAGAGTAATAGAATCTATGTAAAAACAAAAGCCACATCAGGAATGACTTGACAAACATTTAAAACTGTCTATTGATGATAGGGAAACTTACATCAAGCAACTTTTCACTCGATAGGGGAGAAAATGTCCACCTGTTAAATTTCATAAATAGCAACATCAATTAGACGCTATGAAAGGAAAGTTAGCACAAGTGCATAAAAATTCAGCAAAACGAGTGGAGACTATTCTTGTATCTCTTATTGGTAAAGGAATATGATTAAGGTTTCCATTTATGAGTCTAATAATAAGAACCAAGCTCCAAGAAGGATCAGAGACAAGATCATTGACTACAGTAACATATATATTTCTCACTCTTAAGCAAATGAGCATTGGCCTCTTTATATGGACATTAAGAAACCTACTTGAAGTCGAGGGGAAAAAGTTGGTATAAAGGATTTGCAGCCCAAGGCAAGTACAAAGCTATTATAGCCTTAAAAATGAAGGAGCAAGAGAGGGCACTTGAAATAAGGTGATTCTATGTAGAAGCAGGATTCCTGGAGCTGCTTTATATGAGCAGCACCAAAGAAATTATATTTCCAGTTTCTTAATGAAAAACATCGTAGTACATACAAAAATCAACAGCATTTCAAAGAAAGAAACATACCCGGTACTTTCATCTTTTCCTTCTTGAGCATATGGATTAAAATCCTTCACTGTGTCCTAAAAGATACGGAAGATAAAGTTTAAGGCATGGGCTTTTTCATTTGAAAGCCATTTCTATTTATGGAAACCAACTCACTCTTAGGCCCCCGGTGCTATGAACAATAGGTATGGTGCCATATCTCATTGCATACAATTGGTTTAAGCCACAAGGTTCGAATCTTGAGGGCATCACTATTATGTCGCATCTGCACAACACAGCATGAACAAGTCAGCTTAATAAATATTCAATTTAAGTATTTAATCCACCAGAGCATCTAAAATTTAGAATTACCCTGCTGTTATCTTATGAGAAACTGGAACATTAAATCCAACCCAAGCGCGAAATTTGTCTTTGAAAAGATTTTCTGTATGTCTCATCCAGTCTTCATATTGTTTCTCACCAGATCCAAGCATTACCTGAATAAGTAATAGATGATAAATTTAATTGTTCGCAGAACACTGGTACCAGACTAGGGGTGTCAAATGGGTGGGTTTGGTTGGATTTGGTTTGGTTGAAAATGGTTTGAATAAAAATGGGTTGGGTTTCAACCTACCCATATTTTATGTGGGTAAATATGGGTTGGTTGGTTATGGGTTAGCCCATATTATGGAAGTGTAATATTATTTCAAGTGTAATGTTATAAAAAAATTGTCAAATTAAATTATTTTTTATATATATTTATAATTATATAAATGAATTTTTTTTCTATTTTTTTTTTTAAAAATAAAATATATAAAATAGAAAATGTATGTGTGTGTTTGGGGGGAGGGGGGTGGGTTGGGGGGTGCATTGATGTATTTTTTATCGATCCGGAAAATATTTTCCCTCAAAATTTACATTTTCGAGGAAAATGAGTTGTTATTGGGTCTAGTGAGTCACATATATGGGTACCCATATTTTTATGGATTAAAATGAGAATTGAAACCCATATTTACCCAACAGAAATATGAGTGACTCAATTCACTAAAATGTGGGTTAAATGGGCTAAGTCTCTAAATATGAGCTCAAATTGACACCTCTACACCAGATGAATATGATGAATTAACATATGCTCCAGAATACAACTATATAATTTGCAGCAATCAAATGAAAAAGTCTTTCATTAAGTGATGAAGAAATTAGGGGTAATTCCTAAAAGGGTAACTGAACTTTTAATTCCAGTTCCCTACCTGCTTCAGATGTTCTCCCTGCCTAGTTGTGGAGTTCAAATTTTTCAGTACCCTTTTTAATTTTCCCTAAAACTGTGTAATTATGCCGTAATCAACCCAAGCCCAAAAGTGAATACAGTTAATGAACTATTCGAAAGACTAGGATCTTCCTAAAGTTTATCGATCAGACTCTAAAAAGGCTGCATTAATAATGATTTATAAAATAAAAAGAAGATGTGGGTGGAAAGTCTTACAAATTGGACATCATGATGCATAAGTTCTGGAATTGCTGACAGGATTATGTCAACACCTTTCTGGTAGTCCAGCCTTCCAATAAATCCAATCTGCATTATTAGTGTTCCAAATATTCTGGTTAGAGAGGGAAGTAATTTTCCTTGTAATTCAAAGAAGTCAACAAACTCTCACCATTGGACAATCAGGCCGAATTGGAAGGCCCAGTTCCTTTTGCAGACCAGTCTTGCACTCCACCTGTATAATTATAACGGAAGTTAACAGAGACAGTCTGTGCAAATTAGTTCCGCCGTTCACGTCAGGAATAGAGGCCATTAAGGATGTACTGCTTTTCCTTTTTCCCTCATTTGGATCGAGTTTCACAGCAGTTAAGAAGGTAATGTAGACAGTCCTTTTCTCTAGGCACACTTATCACTAAGTGGAAAATTTTGAAACTGAGAAGCTTAATTACCTTTCCAGAGAGGTCATTGATGGAGTAATGCGAAGCAATATGCTCATCTGTCAATGGGTTCCAATCATCAATATCTATTCCATTAGTAATTCCTGCATAAACGTATAGATAGATTAACTAGTAACTCTAATGTTCAGAGATAACGGAAGTTCACACTTAAGGTCATCAATACACTTAGCCTTGGGTTTTTGGCTTTTAACAAAACTAAGGACTTGATTAAAGTGAAGCTAATGCTTGTAAAGATGCCTTGTCAATCAACATATATGTACCAAATTATAACTAGAATAATTTGGTATCAGAAAAAAACTCAATAAGAAAACCATCTAGCAGGCTTACCGTTAAGAACTGACTTTCTACTGCTCAACAGCTCATGTAGCCCATATCCCCCTTCAGGAGTTGTTATTTCCCATGAGTACCCCTGCCACCAAAAAAAATTGGAAAAAGAAAACTACAAGAATTAGGAAGAAAGGACGAATGAGATATTTTTATATACTCAATAACAATCTTCAACAATATATCATGATGTCATGTAGGTTTCTCACAATGAATAAAAATTCATGAACCATAACCAGTGATATGCTTCCTAATATTCTTTGACTAGTATACAGAAGCGGAATTTTTTGTATTGACCTGGCTAACTGTCAGTATCCGATCAGCAATTGCGATTGCCCCTTTCAAAACGTTCACCGTTTCACCAGTGTCAAGCGCGTGCGCCCTTGCCCACGTGGGAAATATCCATTCAACTGCTTCATACCATTCTGGAGGCAATCCCAAATTTTTGTAGGTTGCTGCAGGCTCCACTCCCTATGCAAAATATCAAACAAGAGACGATCTATGACTGTAACAACCTCAAGATGCAGATTATTTCAATACAAGCCAGTGCATAACTTGAGTTTGCAGACAGGAATATGCAATAAAGCAAACAATAATTAATTATGAACCACAGAGGTCACCACATACGGTCGGGATAGACCAAATACAAGGTAAATGATTAACTATCAAACGACCAACAAGCAACGAAACCAAACATATGGTGTCCGGATCCACCTCTCATCATCCACCAACTTTCTACTTCTAAACCAGTCTGAATAAATCCAAAATATCAAACTGACCTAACAAGATTAGCCTGCTACTCCCCTTGATGGATACAAACTGGAGTCAGGGTCTCTTAGTACGACACAGATACTACCCATCATGGTCATTAGGTTAGTTTCTAGGGCAACTGATTCATTTGGAAAATCAGGATTTGCTTCAGTGTAAATTCCGACCCACTTGATCCTATAACTGTAGATAGGACGGAAATTTCGAGCGAACACATTTACATGCAAAGTTTACATCTCGTGCAGTTAGAAACCAATATGATCTAAATGTCAAAAGGCAGCTATATTGCCAATCACGCCCACAACCATGAGGTTAAAAAAAGGAACTGGTAATCTAGAGCAAATTTACAATCACCAAGGAGAATGTTCATGTTCTCTTTAACTTTCCTCCATATGGAAGGCATCTTGAATTTTTTATCAAACAGCAGCTTCGAGTTCCAAACATGACAGTTCCACCAGATGAGATACATTTATATTCCTCCTGGAGCAACCACTCCTCAGAAATTGAGAATCTTAAATCAAATCACAGCTTTGTGAACCGAGAATTAAACAGTTTGAGCTTATCCCATGTTCTAATAGATCCACTAACAGATTCAGGAAATGAACGAGTAGAGTGATTAAAGACATCAAATTTATTCTGATGACTAAGAATTAAATAGCTCAGAAATAAAACCATGAGGATGTTATAATCTGACCAGTCAATATAAGCCTGTTACTCAAGAGTCATTATACCTCCAAATACAAAAGTGAGCCCAGGACACATTCAGACAGATGCAAAGCTTACAAGTAGCTATACCTCAATGTCACGGAAACTGGGAGAAGTAAACTAGGAAAGTACCTGATGTGCAATGTTGTGTATTGAGACAATACTACGAGCATCCTTGTAAACACCATAAGGACGATACTTGGCCGCTAAAAGTCTGCATAGAGAACACTTGAAGATCAGCAAAGGGATTCTGTCATAAACTGGTCAAAAGTAATCAAAAGCACAGACAACCAGAATTAAGCTAATCCGAAGCACATTATGTGCTGCAGGTGAATGGACGGAAGCTGTTCCCAAGGCTACTTTTATATAGTGTGATTCACATAGTTACATGATAGTGTGTAAAAACAATCTAGACATGCAATAGAGGCTCAAATAATAACCCCCAACTCAAATATGGACCTTAAAAAATAAGCATAACAATCAAATGGCAGTCAATCACAGTAACCAGCTTATCACAATATGAATGTCTAGACATGAAAGCATTTCAAGGAACAGATGACTTCTAATGCGCTATGATTTTTTTTCTTTTCTTTTATTTTTCAGAAAAGTGTGTTAAGTAGTACTCGTTCCGTCCCAATTTATGTGACTCTTTCCTTTTTAGTCAATCCCAAAACGAATACATCTTTCTATATTTAGTACTAATAATTTAACTTCAAAATTTCCATTTTACCTTTAATGAAATGATTTATAGACACAGAAGTTTCTATGGATTATTTTAGATCACACGTGTCAAAAGTCTTCATTTTTCTCTTAAACTTTGTGCTCATTCAAATACCTTCACATAAATTGAGACGGAGAGAGTAATACATCACCTTAGAGTTTATCAAAAGGTTAAAGAACTTCGTGATGGACGGTAAGATGGAATTAATATTATTAGATTAAACAACTGCAGAAAGTGCAACATAAAATTGATAATGACATCTGCAATACCGACACTCAAGCATTATTGTGCAATGCATTCATCTATAATCTTTTGTTTTCGATGTATAGCAATACATCTACAGATTACGCCCTTGTAAGGAACTTTTTTAAGAAGTGGCATTGTAAGGATGTTAAAAATGTCACAAGCAAAAGTAGCATTGAGATGCTTGGCATTCTTGAAATATCAAAATAGGTTACATCAAAAAATATAAATAAGTCAGAATATTTTATTAACATACAAAGGAACCAGGGCAGCGTGCCAATCATTAGCAAGAAACAAGCACTTCTCTCCATAAGTGAACCCTCCCAGTGGAAGAACCAATGGTGCTTCACATGCTGCGTGACAAAGCAAAGTGAAGCGAAACTGCTTACCAAAAAGATAGGGAAGTATTATCACTAGCCATCGCATTAAACCATATTGAGATGTGATCATCATGCATGAAAAAAGAGTAATATATTACCTGATTATCACCGAATGCACCATAAATATCACCATACGGCGTTCCAGGTCTGTGATAAGAAGGGTGGTCCACAAATACCTGATAGCAAGAGCAGTGTACTTCTTTACCATTAAAATCATAAATATGTACTTAACAAGAAACATTTCTTTAAATAAAGAAACAGACATATACAACTAATTTATCATTGATGAAGTAGGCTGCCATCCTAAATAACCATAGTCGACTTTAAGTTGTTTGAAATCATACTCGAGACAGTCAAGTTGATGTCCAAATAACAACAATAAGTTAAAACCCGTTTGGCCATAGATATTATATACTTTTTTCCGGAATTGTTTTTCACTTTTTCCAAAAATTAGTGTTTGGCCATGAAAAGTTGTATTTGGAATTTGAAAAACAACCAAAACTTTGTTTTAACTTTTTTACTTTTTGTTTTTTATTGTTGCTTTTGTCTTTCACTTTTCAAAGTTTTCCCTACATTTTTTTATTTTTATAAATTTGACCCCATTTAATTCTGATCGGGAAACGTATGCTCGACGGGAACATATTGTTCACACAATGTGGGAGGATTATATTAAGGAATAACTATTACTACTAGTGTTGTTGATCTTTAGTTCTAATGAATCTTGGTAATAATATTTAGAATTGACGAAGTGTAATACTATATAGTAGCTCGTAGGCGAAAAGAAACACACTGAGTCATTTTAGTTATGTAGCTCGTATGCATCAATAAACAAGCCCATGCACGTGATTAATGACGATACATGTTGAAGATGCAAATGCCTACTAAGTTGTTTGCAAACATCTCCTTCAGTCAGGCAGTCCTTTGGTTAATGCAGCCAGTAAATCATTAGAGGGAGCGAGAGAGGAGCAAAAATAAAGTTGAAGAATTCCACTAAGTATTTTGTCCAAAAATAATAATTGAAATTAAAAGTATGCGAAAAGAAAATGTATGCAAGAAAAAAGGTATGCAAAAAGCTCTTACCCAGTCAACACCTGCCCTGTATTCATGGTAGAAGGCTACTTCCTGCGCACCACCAAAGCAGTGGACCGTGGACCGCACATCAAGGTCAACAACATTAGCATACTTTTCATCTGAACGACCTCCATTCAAATACCTAGGTGAAACGACCATTACACGATGACCCCGAGAAGCTAGTGCCATAGGCAAAGAACCACAAACATCTCCTAAACCACCTGTCTTAGAATACGGAGCTGCTTCAGCAGTAACAAAAATGATACTGGAAGTTAATTTAGGGGTTTTCTCCATCTCTTCAGCATCCTCACTCAAGTCATCTCTGGCGTCGGCTACAATATCATGAGATCCAACCATTGTTGCATCACCTGCAACTGAATTGAGTATGCACCATTTTCTTTGAAGGCAAAACTAGAAAAAGATAGTTGGAGAACTAGACTGTAAACACTATCATTACATATCTTGGCACAGAAATACATCAGGTGTAAAAGCAATTAGTAACGAGCTTGAATCAATTCAGTAAATGACTTAAAACTCACAGTGTTTCTTCATATAAATTTATTAATGTATTAGAAAAAAGATTTAAAAAAAGACCCTATTCTCCCACTAATTGTAACTTTTTTCTAGCTGCAACATGGTAAGTCTTTCACCAGCGATAAAATCAATAACTATACACATGTTTCAAGCATGTGAGCACTGACAAACATCAATATCTCAGAGTGGATGTCCACTCAAACAAGAAGCTGCTTGAGTACTCTCTTATGGATGATAAATTAACTAGTCAATGAAGTATAGTTCCAGAACTTCACACCTAGTATCACCATAAACATAAAAATAGGTGAGCATTCTTCCTGTCATAATAGGTGTCACTAATAGGTGTCACTTGCTTACTGAGGACATGACCTTAGATGGGGGTTGTGGAGGACACGGATTAGGGTAGAAGAGTAGTAGGTACTTACGCTTACATACTGGTAGTTGTAGTGTTATTATTGTAACCCTGCTTAGCATATAATACTAGTAGGCGCATTATTATTTTATAGTCCCCTGTCAATTGATTTATGTTGTTGTATGTTCTTTCGTGTACTTTGTTTATCTTATTTATATGCGTTAGTTACTGCTTTTTTTCTCAGAATGTCTTATCATGGCTTATTCGCTTTTGTTACCATCATTTTCATACTGCTTTAAATTTCTTGTCTGAGTCTTACCGTTTCTCTTGCTTTGCTTGTGCCTAAGCTTTGTCTTGAGCCGAGGGTCTTTCGAAAACAGTCTCTCTACTTACCAAGGTAGAGGTGAGGTCTGCGTACACACTACCTTCCCCAAACCCCACGTTGTGAAACTTCACTGGGTACGTTGTTGTATTCTTTCTGTCATATTGAAAGACCAACTCATATAACTCTCTGATATCAGGCTTACCCTCTACACCCCAATTACATAAGAGATGTCGATCCAAAAGTTTAAACTATATGTATTAATCATAGCCATATAGTTGAATTCTACATCATAGCCATATAGTTCGAGACATGGAAGCTTGCATTAGGTTAGGTTGTCTACATCACACCCTTTGGGTGAGGCCCTTCCCCACCCTGCTAACGCGGGATACTTTGTGCACCGGGATGCCTTTTTTAGTTGAATTCTAACATTGTGCCCGAACACTTAACGGAGCTTATATAGTGTAATTACCAAGTTAAGTGTTCCCAGACTCTGTTCACTTCATCGGATGTCAACTTTGTAAACAAAGCCATATCGATCACTTTACCATTGGAGCACTGAGCATCTATCCAAACTACAAAGTTCAGTGGAACTACATCCATTTATCAAAGCTTCTAACCATCCATTCACCATATTCTCTTTTTTTAAGGTAGAAGTTGACATCCTTAATGAAATTGGCATTGTATAATCAAAAGGGGTTACTATGAATTATACCATCTTCAAAATTAGATATTTACTAGTCTGACCAACTTGGAAACAACATCATGATAAAATTACACAGAATACAGAAAAAACAAAGAAAATTGAATGCTAACTTTTAAAATTCAAGAAAACAAAAGGGAAGTAGTAGTACCAGAATGAGGAATCAATTGAAAACCAACAACAGAGCCAGAACCATCTCTCTCAACACCCAAAAGAAGCCCTTCTGACACTTTCTCATTTTCTGGAGAGGTGCCACCACCACCACCACCACTATTAATAAACGAACTTCTAACACATAAAGATTGGATCTTTTTGCTTTTTCTTTGTCCCTGCAATAACCAAGAAAACCCCACTTGCCTTACTACACTCAAACCTTGCACACCACTCCCTGACACACATAAACATGAGTTGTTGCTAAGATTTGTTGCTGTTTGCAGAGACCCCATTTAGGTGGCTGTAAGATCAAGAATCATGCAGATAGAGAGGAAGTCTTTCAATGTACTTGTATAGATGATAATTTTAAAAATGTAAGGGACAAAAGAGAAAGAAAAAAGTAAAAAAGCGAAAGGGTACAGGAAAAAGCAAAGAGAGAGTTGTAGACTTGTAGTAGTAAAGTAGTAGTATGAGACAATTCTCAAAGGAATATACTAATGGTATAGGATGTGATGAAAAAAAACACAAGTACCTACAAGGTCGACCGGTCCTTAAAACGACATCTTATTCTATACTCTCAGTTCCATAATAAATGATGTTTTTAGCTTATGCACAAATCTTAAGAAATTATTTATTTTTAAAAATAATTAATTTTACTAACTTATCCCTAATTAATGTCTAAAAAAGAAAAATTACTCCTCCGTCTATTTTTACTTGTCACATTTTGACTTGACACGCCTATTAAAGAGTCAAAAATAGAATAATAATTTTACTATATCATTCCCAATTATTATTAAGTAACTTAATTATTGAAATAAATAAAATACACTTTAAAAGTTGTGCAAACATTAAAAAAATTAAACTTGTCAACCCAATAATAAATGATAAGGCCAAAATGTCTTGATTTTTTAAAGTAAACAAATAAAATTGGACAACTATTTTTAATATAATGAACAAGTAAAACTGGACGGAGGGAGTATTTAATAATTTTTTTATTATGTAAATAAAAATAATTTTAAAAAAATAAAGTTAATTTCTTCTTAAAATCTCAAAACACTATTTATTTTGAAATAAAATGATGAAAAGTTTAAAACACCATTTGTTGCTAATAACATCACCCTCAGGGGTCCTTGAAAGCTTACAGGAGGATTTTTCTTCTTAGTATTGTACCTGGTATGCTGTTACCAGTCTTTGAAACGTTCAGTATTTCACTCGACCATGAATCGACTTGTGTATAATGTTAGTTATCCTTTTGATATTGTTGATGTTGAGTTTGGTGTTATGACATTTTGCCCAACATATTATTTTCAACTCTAAGTTAAAATCAGAAATGTTGGAATAAATGTCACGACATTCGGACCAAGATTCTATGAAACAGTTTTGCCTTACTTCACGTAAACTGAAGATTTCGTGAGATTTTTAACACGATGGTAAAGTGACTTGGCAAGGAGTTTTGGAGCTGATAAAAATATGGAAAGACCAAGTCAAAGTCGTTGCTAAGCTTGGGGAACAAGTCCAAGAAGTTAGAGAATCTTGCTCCACATTCTTCTCCAACGAATCTTATCGGCTGTCCACATTTTCTTCAACCTCTACAACCAATCGATGAGCTTTTCAAGGAAGACTCTCTACTATAAATAGAGAGGGCAGAAGAGTGAATCGATATCCAGAATCAAAATATAAAAATGTTACACCTCGTAAGTTTAAAACGATAATTAAGAACGTCATTAAGGAAATAAGATTTGAAGGTGGATATAGAATATATTTACATACGTTAATAAGGAATAATTTTGGTTACAACGAGGGTAACAATGGAAAATTCAAAATGATGGTTGTATTTCCGATTATGGATTAGTAACGGATTATGTGAATTGTGACATTGAGGTTACGAGGGCTTATGAATTTTTTTTTAAATCTAAAAGAAGTAGAGTTTAAGATTTGTTTTGATAAGTTGATAGATTGATTTTAGAAGAAAATTTGGGACCAAAGTGTACAATTTAATTGTCATTTTCAGATTTCATTTTTCCCTTAAAACACCTAAATCCCTTCATCTTCTAAACATTTCATTCAAACACCCTCACCCTCTCTTCTCTTGATTCTTGGCCGAAATTAACCAGATTCCATAGCCAAATTGGGGCATTTTCATCATCCTCCTTAGACTAAGTTTCCCCCACAAATCAATAGCAAAATTTAAAAAAAAAAACAAAAGCGATGGCGAATCGGCCAACACTCTAGTCTCGGTTTTGGCTAGGTTTTTGAACAAATTTGTGAATGAAAATCGTGTAGGAATGATGGAGTAACATCATAGATTGTTGTATGTTGATTTGGAATTAAAAATGGGTGAAATTGGGCAAGAAAAGAGCCAAAACAGTGGGGAAATCGATGGGTGCTAGTCGCAGGTCAAGGTAAGATTTTTCGGATTTTTGGATAAGTTTTTGAGAAGAAAAACACGTAAGGATGTTGGTCTAACATTATAGAATGTTTGCATGTTGGTTTAAAGTTGAAACGACGACCATTTAGCGAAGAAAAGCCGACGAAATCGCGGGTATCGCGGGCTGGGCAGTGAGCTCGGCTAGGGATTGTTTTGGTAGTTTAATTGAGGTAAAAATTCTTCCCTTAAGTTACAATTGAAGTGCATGTTGTTGTAGTTGAAGTATTGGGTTATGGTCGATAATTGCATGTTGGGAATTGGAAGGAAAGCTTAATGTTAATGCACTTGTGATATGGAATTGTTGAATTAGAGAATTGTAATATGTTAGAGCTAACATTTATGAAACTGTTGAGATTGTCCCGCCTAAAGGGTCGTTCTTGTTAGATTATAAAATAAGTTATGAAATTGTAAATACGTTGCGATAATCGTCAATACATATTTTAAAAGAGGTTAAAAGTACAAGTAAAGTAATATGTTGCAAACTAGAAGACTTGAACTCTTGTTACCAATTGATAGACTTGGTGGATTGCCTTAATGGACTATTTCTTTTATTATTATGAATTAAGAGTTGGTGGAATATGACAGATAAGTGGTTTAATCACCTAAATCGTTGTTGGGATTAAATTTCATAAAGGTGAGAAAAAAGGTTGTATAGATGGTATGTGTCAAGTATATGGGTTATTATGGTCATACTCCTAAGTAATGACTATTGATTGGTTGGTTGGATTGTTGGTTTGAATTGGATTGTTAGTTGGAGTTGAATTGTTGATTGATTTGGATTATTGGTAAAATTGCGGATACGCACATAAACAAAGGAAATGCCGCCCAAATTTTTATAGGAATAAGGGAGCCTTTAATCATATAACTTACGTTAGAAATCATAGAATTGACAAGCATGTTATTCCTTATTATAGGTTGAAGTACTAGACGAGGAATACCTTAATATCGAGTTGATTAGTTCGCCTAAGAGGTATGTGAGACATTTCCTTCTTTCTTTTGGCATGATTTTTATGAAAGTACGGCGGACGTACTTAACTCCTACCCGTTCAGTTTTAAAAATGATTATTTACTAGTTATGGTTTCAGTAACAGAGTTTATGGTAGTAATTTTATTGAGAGTCACATAATGATTTTAATTGCATACAGTTGCTCATGATATCTACTCGTGCTAAGTGTTACTATTTCACTCCACTGAGTCCCGGGCCAGGTCATATTCGTGCGCAGCCATGCATCATTCATCGAGTCCCTCACTAGAGGGCCGAGACACGTTATATATATATATATATATATATATACAGATTACATCGAGTTCCTCCTGTAGGTCGAGACACGTTCTGTAGCAGATACAGATTCCATCGAGTCCCTCCATAGAGGGCCGAGACATGTTATACAATTTTATATACAGACATGAGCATGATGATTTATGATTCAGTATACATGGTATGATTTTCATACATGATTCTCAGTTTTATGAAATTTGATGACTCTCTATTTTACTTGGTACAGTTGTTATTCAGTTTTCAGTATTTTATGTTTTATATAGTCAGTACATTATTTCAGATCGACTCCTCTGGGGCTGCTCATGCCCGCAGTTCAGTGTTCAGATAGGTGACCCTCCGCCTAGGATTTCAGACAACTGAGAGCTCCTTTGTTCCGGAGCCAACTATTTTGGTACATACCTTTATCTTTCAGACTTATGCATATTTTGGGCACGACGGGGTCTTGTCCCGTCATATGTCAGTATTACACTCTTAGAGGTCTGTAGACAGTTGTGGGTTAGACGTTTGTACCTTGTTTTGGTTTTGATGTTGTTATCTAGTGACAAATTTGCTTGCTTATTTTGATTATTCTTTTGTACAAAATATTGGTTGATAGCGGCTAGTCGGCCAGCCCATTATGATTGTTGTTACATTGTTGATTTGGCGGTCTCGGCTCGCCCATTTTAGGGAGATGTTGTAAAAGCAGCAGGTCGCCGAAATTTCTATAGATCTCTGTATTAGATGGATTAAGAGTGACGGGTCAGTAATGACGTCCAATTAGGACGTTAGTCGCGGCCCGTCGGGTCGGGTCGTGACAAAAGTGATATCAGAGCGGTTAGTCCTCGGAATGTCTACAGATCGTGTCTAGCAGAGTCTTGTGTATGGATATGTTGTGCACTATACTTATACACAGGAGGGCGAAATGTTGCCTAAAAGACTGTCCAACATCTCGGACAACATTTGAAGCAACATTTCTGAGCTGAAAGGTAAAAAAATATTTTTAAAGAGTTTGGATTCTCAAAATGTTGTATCTTGTAATGTTGCGATAACTGCTTTAAGAACTAACATTTCAGGTTCTTTGTACTTTGAGAGTAGATGTTCTCGTCACATGACAGGTACAAAAGAGTTTCTAAAGAACTGTGAGTCATTCAATGGAGGTAACGTAACTTATGGAGGTAGTAGTAAAAGTAAAATGATTGGAAAAGGAATCCTGAATATTCCTGGATTTCTAACTTTAAGAAATGTCTTACATGTTGAAGGTCTAATGGCTAATTTGATGAGTCAATTGTGTAATGATAATCTTGAGGTAAAATTTAATAAGAATGTTGTAAAGTTATGAATGAAGCTAATGAATGTGTCGTGTGAGGTACTAAAACAAGTGATAATTGCTATATTGTTGCAAGACAAGAGACGAATAATAATGTCAAGATGGACGACACAATACTATGACATCAAAAGTTGGGGCATGTCAACTACCGGAATCTGGAAAAAATTGTCTCATATGGAGCGGTTAGAGACTTACCCAACTTCAGTCATAAAGGTAAAACAGTCTGTGCAGATTGTCTCCAAGGTAAGCAAACCTGCATTTCTCATAATGTTGTCCGTAAGGTAAGCAAATCTGTATTTCTCATAATGTTGTTCAGAATGGCGGACAACATTCAGGTATGTCTCACTGTTTTTCAATTATTACACATGGATCTTATGGGTCCAATTGAGGTAGATAGTTTAGGAGGTATAAGGTATTCCTATGTGATTGTAGATGATTTTTCTAGGTACTCATGGATATATTTTTTGAAAGAAAAATCTTAAACTTTTGACATGTTTTAAAATTTTGCACTCTAGAATTAGAAACTTGTTCTATTCTCCTATTTTTTCTGGATTAGTTCCGACCATGGAAAAGAATTTGAAAACATCTCCTTCACAAAATTTGTGAGAAAAGAGGAATTTTCCATGAATTTTCTGCTCCCAAAAACTCCTGAATAAAATGGTGTAGCAGAGAGGAAGAATATAACATGGCAAGAAATGACTAGAGTTATGCTTAGTTCTAACAAATTGTCAAAATGTTTTTTACTGTCTGCCACATCACTAATAGAGTCTACTTAAGGCTTGTAACAAAGATGACATCGTATAAGCTAATAAATGGAAAGAAATCTAACTTGCATTACTTTCATGTTTTTGAGTGTTTTTGTTACATTTTAAATGATAGAGATTATCTGGCTAAGTTTGACTCTAAGAGTGAAAGGAATATTTGTTGGCTATTCTCAAAATAGTCTGCTTACCAAGTGTACAACTTAAGGACAAAAACTATACAAGAGTTTGTAAATGTTATTTTTGATGATTTTTCTGATTTACATCGAATACATTTGAAAATAACACTATAGTTTCAGAGGGAATGTGCAGACTGTTGAAGACCAGATGTTGCCCCAATGTTACCACATTCAAAGCAACATCTAAATCTGAACCAGAGACCACAGATGGTGTGGATGAGAAGTCAAATGTTGAATTGTTAAATCAAGTTCGAAGTAACCCCTCATCAAGGATTAGGAAGAATCATCCAACATGCCAGATGATAGAGGAAGTGTTTGAAGGAAGTAGAACAAGAAACAAAGAACCACTCAATTACAAAGACATGGTAAGGTATGTGTGTATGTCTACCATATACCAAAGAGGTTTGTCTATCTTGTTTTATATTTGCTTTAGAATCTATGTTTAGTGTTTGTGTTTGTACATGATTTTAAGCCTCCCAAAATATCCTACTTAAATGTCGTAAAACGTGTCATTAGATATGTTGTCGGCACATGTGAGTTGAGAATTTGGTATTACATAGACACTAATCCTAATTTAATAGGATATAGTGATTTGGATTGGGCTGGTGATGTGAATGATATAAAAATACAAGTAGAAGATATTTTTATCTTGACAATAATCTTATTTCTTGGTAAAGTCATAAATAAAATTGTGTCTCACTTTCAACTGTTAAATCTGAATGTGTAGCAGCTGGAAGTTGTTGCTCTCAATTAATATGGTTAGGACACATGTTAGACGACTATGGTTTTACTAGCAACATTTTTTGTAATATTAATATTAGACATCATTTTTTTAGAGATTTGATTGAAAAACAACTAGTTTAAATTGAACATGTTGACACTCTTCATCACTAGCTGATATTGTTACAAAAGTTTTGGACCATGAGAGATTTATAGTTTAAAGAAATCTCTTGGTTTTTGTAATCTATAAAAAGACATTTCGGGTGACATTTACATGTGTAATATCATGATCTGATTTTAGTTACTGGATAATGACATGATTTTTGTTCACACAATATGATCCTCAATAAGAACATGATTCGAAGTGATATCGTTCTCTGCGATGATATTAGATATTATAAAAATGGAGTATCAAAATAAGACAAAGTCTTTACTAATCTTTGGCAACTGTGCAAAATGGGCAAAGCCATTGAAATGATACAGTTCATATTCTATAGGAGTATCAAGTGCCCGTGAAAATATATTGTTCCTATTCTATAGGAGTATCGAGTGGTACAAAAGAATTGTGAGAATGCTAAATAAGTATTCTTATTTTTGACACAAAATATAATTTTGTATGTGCTTTATGATTAGACCCAAGGACACAATGAGAAAATGTTACATTGGTCCAGAGGTTAAACTCATAAAAATACATATAAAACGTGTCTTGATTTGTTGCAAAAATAAAAAGTTCTCGTGGGATCATAATACTTGCGTTGTCTAAAATGTTGTCAACATTATTGTTGACATTTTCAGATAATGATATTTGTTGGGATGTTGATCTTAACTGATTTCAGAAAAATCAGATTTTTCTTCCTATTTTTATGCCTTCTTTTAATAGGAATTTCAAACTTTAATATGATAAGATTAAATTGAATTCCTACCGTGATGTTCATCTTTTTATTCCAATATTTTAGGTGTAAGTCATTGTATAAAATTGAAACACTAAAACTCAGGGATTTTTGTTGATGAGAAAGATTTGTCATGTATATAGATATTTCTCTCATTTGTTATTTTTTTATCATTTCTGATTTTTCCTATATAAAATTAAAAAAATTACTATTAAAAAAAAGGAAATCACATCACACCTCGGGCATAATCCTACCTACCCGATGGAATCATCACCATTCCAAACTTCATTCTCAATCTCCTCAAAACTCTCTCCATAATATTCATCAATAGAAACCTCTCCAATGCCAACACCAATATCAGCCATCATACCGACCAATATTCCTATGAATATTAGCACTCATATGAATACTGAATCTTCTGAGCATATTGAACAACAACACCCCTATCGGTTTCCTTCTTCACCATCTACAGAGGACTTGTCTAAAAGCTATAGTACTCAAAGGTTTAGATGAACTTTTAGACATCAGCTACCCAATTGATGACAACAATCCAATAGATGTTGATGAAACATCTGATATTTCAGCATTGGGTAAGAGATCAAGATCCTCCACCTTCCCTACTTGTCGATCGAGTAGAATGTTTGAGAGAACATTTCGTGAAGAGCTGAGCAACAAAAGGTCCAGATGTGATACTTCTATACATGTTTGCTCGAGTAGTGACAGTGACGACACGAACTTGGTGTTCTCAACTGAAGAGAGTGAAGAAGAATCAACTGCTTCTGTACTGCAAAATGTGTCTCAAGAAAAAAAGGAAGTTCCTGATGAAATTCCATTGAAGCAATTCTTCCCAAAGAAAATTTTCAGATATGCCAAATCGAGTGTTGCTCTGAATGTTGCCACAACATCTCAGGCAAAATTTCAGTCAACATCAGAAAAGATACAAAACTCCAACATTCTCCAGCAAAACCAAATTCAATTCAAACCTTGAGGTATATATCTACTCAGACAAATTCTATTCTAAAACTAATTCTCATAATTATGACTGGTACAAGAATAGAGTTATTAGATCTGAAAAAATATTAGAATTTGCCTCTTGTTCAGAATAAGGTTTGGTAGAGTTCTTAAAAGAAAAAAAAACTCTTAGGATTTGTTACTGAGAAAAGATCATATATTGATAAAATAGTTAGGTTGTTTTATGTTAATTTGAGTTCTGCTATAGAGGATTTCGACTCAAAGAAATTTGGAAAGGTATGTAACTGTAACAGAGTATATGTTTTCACACCTGCTATTATAAACCAATGTATGAGATTAAATGCTGAGGAAAATGTTAGAGAAGTAGACCCTGCAGTGGACAATAGAGATGAATTAGTTGAGCACCTCACATAAGGTATAATGCATAAGTGGATCTCTAAATGTCCAACCTCTGAATTAACAGCCTTGTTTGTCACCCTTCACAAATTGCTATACACAATTGACTTCCTTCAATAAATGAGTCGATTGTAATTACAGAATAAGCCACCCTGCTGTATAAAATTGAGAAAGGTTTGAGAGTTGATCTGGGCAAAATGATCTTTCATCAAGTTGTCAACTTGGCACAAAAAGAATCAACCTCAATCCGTCCTTATTCCTCTCTGATATACAAAGTGTTAACTACCCAAGACCTTAAGCCTAAGAGAGAGGACATACAAGGGAAGACTCCTGAACTGTACATAGTAAACAAAGCAATTTTTGAAGAGTAGAGACAGAGTCATTGATCTACCCTAAAAAATAGAAGGAAATAGTGCAGATGTTGACAGAAATGTCACCAACATTCTTGACAACACTGGTCCAAGACAATCTTCACTGTCTACTGAATGACTTGTGAATCAAATTGCAAAGATCAACCAATAAATCTGAGGTTAATACTGTGAGGAATGCTTTGATTCAATCCAGAGACTAGTTCATGCTGCTGCTTTCTTCACAAAAAATGGGAGAAAAATAATGATGCTGCTGAAGTCGATGAAGCAGAGAGAAGTGTTAATACAGGGGGAGATGATGAAGTAGAGGAAGTGCTAATGCAGGGGAAGCAGAGGAAGAAGACTAGATGATGTTGTTCTGTACAGAGAAGGAATTATGCAAGAGTATAGAACTATTGGAAGCTAATGTTGTTGAATGATGAGTTAGGAGGAGCTGATGTTACTGGTTGATATTGTATGAAGCTGATGCTACTGGTTGATGTTGAAAATATGGTTTGAATATTTTGGATGATATGTATATATATGCTAACATATTTCTTCTTTTTCTAATCCTACTTGAATATGGTATATATATATATATTATCTTGTATATGTTGTGTTTATATGTCATTACAGGTTAAGGGAGAACATTATTATAATCATAGATGTTGGGACAACACCTATGACATTGTCGTAAGTCACTTGCACTGAATATATTAGGTTTTGTGAAGAAAGGCAAAAAGGGGGAGAATGTTAATGTTGAGTTTGGTGTTGTGACATTTTTCCCAACATATCATTTTCATCTCTAAGTTAAAATCAGAAATGTTGGAACAAATGTCACGACATTCGGACCAACATTCTGTGAAACAATTTTGCCTTATTTCACGGAAACTAAAGATTTCATGAGATTTTTACCACGATGGTAAAGTGACTTGGCAAGGAGTTTTGGAGCTGATAAAAACATGGGAAGACTGAGTTAAAGCCGTTGCTAAGCTTGGGGAACAAGTCCAAGAAGTTAGAGGATCTTGCTCCAAATTCTTCTCCAACATTTTTCTTTTATGTAATGTTTTTTTTCTTAATAAGGAAAAAGGCTCTTTCTTTATCTAATATTCTCTAATAGAACCCATATAGAAAACCGCTAAACCTTCTCTACTTTTGAAGATAGAGTGGAAAGCAAGCTCAGAGAATAGCTAAGTGGAAGTCAGAGACTCCCTTTTTAGGAACTTAGACTACCTATGTGCTGGTAAACTTCACCTAGACTGAGATTCATCAGTTCGATCATTTAGTTTGTGTCCTAAGTCCTATATCTTTCAGGAAAGGATCAATTTCTTC
Organism: Przewalskia tangutica; assembly: GCA_029844215.1. Classification (NCBI taxonomy): domain Eukaryota; kingdom Viridiplantae; phylum Streptophyta; class Magnoliopsida; order Solanales; family Solanaceae; genus Przewalskia; species Przewalskia tangutica. The sequence goes on from CM056732.1 coordinate 4,109,681, forward strand.
TCTAACTTTTACTTGGGGTCACTCCTTGGAAAGATTCTTCATTCGAGTTAGCAAACCTTATTGGCTGTCCACCTTTCCCTCAACCTCTACAACCAATCGATGAACTTTTCAAGGAAGACTCTGTACTATAAATAGAGATGGCAGAAGAGTGAATCGATATCCAGAATCAAAATGTAAAAATACCAAGAAAGCTATCGGGATTTCATCTCAGAAATCTGGATCAATTGTGTTGCCTGAGCTTTTCGACGACATTCTGTCCAACATTACAGTTGCTGCTTAGATTCTAGATTTGTTCTTTATTGAATCAATTGTAATGAGATGTTGTCTATATCTACTTAGTTAGATTTTTCAGGCATGTAAGTCATCTGCGACTTTACCATTTTTTATTTCTTTTGTATTATTTTGTAATATTGTAAAAGAATGAATATATTCAATTGTATATAAATATATACAATACTTTTGGTCATTGACCATCATATGTTATATTAATATATAACCTATGTAAATATAAACTTTTGTGTTCTTTATTATTTTCGCTGCATTTTACTCTTCAAAGGTTTTTTCAATTTTATCGAAGTGTTGTCAGTTGTGACGGACGACATTATCGCTGACATTTGCAAACTGTAATTGTCATTCGAATTTGTTTATTTCCAATTTGTTTTTATTGTTTCATAGCATAACCCCCGGGACTCAACAGAGATCACCCACGACGCTAATTTTACCAAATTTTACACTGCAATGGTACAAACTATGCAAGTAAATGAAAAATGCAGCTAAGATGCAATTTGCGTAAATGCATGGATGTATTAATACCACCTCTTTCTTGAAATTAGGAGATACATGCATGGTTTGCAAGGTAATTTAGCAGGTGTTGCACATCTTTAGGTGGATCATATGCTCCAACAAACTGTGTATTATAATTATCAAATTCTTAATGACAGCATTCTGAGCAGTGTTAGAGCACTGGACTAGCATTACACCAGTTGTCAATACCACCAAGGTTTTTCTAATGAAAATTAACTATGCTAATTATGTGTGGAGTTTTGTCCTCATCAAATAGCTTGAAAAAATATTCGAGTATACCCCGAAGCACAATTCTTGATTGCGAAAGGAGTCGACATTCACTCAACCTTGTATTTGAAAGTAGTTAGGTTACCCGCAAGGGTAGCCAAGTTGGTGTAGCAGTAGAGCGCGGGACCGCAAGGTCACGAGTTCGATCCCCTGCATAAACCTTCTTGGTTGAGCCTGTCACACATGGCTTGCCAAGTGTGGTTTACATGGCTGACGTGGTTTGCGACTCTTTGCGTCGATCGGAGTTTACCTAGGCGCACTCGAAAGAGTAGCGGCTGCGGGTTCCTTCGTCAACAAAAAAGAAAGTAGGTATGTTATAGAGACAATCATTATTAGAGACAAATGTACTTGAACACATTCATATTATTAATAATATAATTAATATTTATGGCATTTGTGATTATTGAATTATTATTTGATTGTTTGTAATTATTCATTAATGTGCATCCTTTGAGCTTACATTGTCATTAATAGAGTGAAATATTAATGACAGAGTGTAACTCTTAAAGTAGCATCGACTAATGATCATCGAGAATGAGATATCGATGATATGTTATAAGTTGGCATGTGGTCTGCATCACATTCTTAGAGAATGTAGTATGTCCCACTTGCTAATAGTAATGATTGCTAGCGATGGACACATGGATACTTTTAGAAAGTATTGTTATACTTTTAGAAAGTATTGTTATACTTTTAGAAATGGCTTTGATACCACTGAAGGATTTTTTGGGTTCAAAACACATAAGTAAGGTACAACAGAAGTTTAAATTTATTTTGCTTACTTGTCCCAACAATTTTGTCTGGTATAGTTATGTTACAATTGAAACATGTAAAGACATGAACATATAACTTATAATTAATATTATCTGGAGTCTTTACTAGAGGGAGCGCACGCGACTGTCATTTCGACTACAAGTCTTGCTACATTCTAAAAGTATCTATGTGTCCATCACGAGTAATCATTACTCGTAGTTGTGAGACATACTACATTCTCCAAGAATGTGATGCAGACCACATGTCGACTTATAACATATCATCGATATCTCATTCTCGATGATCATCATTCGAGGCCATTATGAGAGTTACATTCTATCATTAATATCTCACTCTATTAACGACAACGTAAACTCAAGAGATACACATATATGAATAATCACAAACAATAATTCAATAATTGCAAAAATATTAATCTCATTAATAATACGAACGTGTTTAAGTACATTTTTGTCCCTAATAAAGATTGTCTCAAGGATATACATACTTTCAATATGTTACATGTACTCTTGTACTTTGTTTGGGTACATTTATACAATTTACTTATCTTCATATGAACTAAAACACAAATTTGGTTTCATCACAAGAAGAAAACAAGAATTGTGATGGAATTCAATTTAGTGATGAATTTGTGATAAATTCACGGTCGTCACATAGTGGTTCGTCATAAAATTGTGATACAATGTCTGTCTCAGTTAGAGACGTATTTTGCTAATCGGTCACAAAATATTTGATATAATAAAGGTTCATTCTGTCACAAACAATGATTGACTACAAATAGATAATTCCGTCACAAATCATTTTTTTATAATTAAATTATATTTTATAATAATTTCTATAACAATTAAATATTTTTTAAATAAGAAAAATTTATTTATTAATAATTTACTATTAAATGGTAACTAAATCATTAATAATTTAATTTTAAAAACCATACCTCTAAATGTTTACCTCTCACTCTTTTACACTAACCACTTACATTACACGTTTCATTGTCTTCGGATGCGGGACATTTGTTTTCTCATTATTTACGGTAGAATGATCCATCGCAATTTCGTCACTAATCGGTGTGACGGGATATTCCTTCAGAAAATCAAATTATTTTAATAAAAAATTTGCCTTGCCAAAAACTTTTTGACAAAATCCTTGTTTATTGTGATGGAATCATAAGTCTGTGACGAAATTGTAACGGATCCTTATTTCCGTCATAAATTTGTGATAGAATTATGATAAAATCGTCACAAATCCGTCATAAATTATGATGAGCTTGTTTGTCACAAATATTTCGTCACAATTTTATATTTTTTTTGTAGTAGGAATTGTATAATAGAAATGGTAAACTTTAGTGTATAGAATTATTCGAAATCTGTACTAGAGGAGATAACAAATACTCTATGAAATAGTCAAGGTACGCAAAAGTTAGTGCATGCACCATCGTTATCAGAAAAATAGTAATGGTGAAAGAAACTATTAACGTAATAAAAATGATAGAAAAAAGTATCAAAATGAAAATTTAATATTCTGATAGTTCAATGATATTGAATTCCTTAAAGTTGTGTATAGATTCCTTTCCTTCCAAGTATATAGTCCGTTATTTAAAAGACCCCGAAACGTTTTTAAGATAGAGCCTAGAGGTGTCATATAAATTATGTAGTATTAATTTTGTCATACACACTTCAACAATAAAAACTACACCTCAATCCAGAACATACTTAGTCTTTGACTTCATTTAGTGGTCATTCAGAGCCATCGGAAAATAAAGAAATGGTTAATATATTCAAGATAATTACGTATTTACAAAATACCGTCGCCAGGAGAATTAGTAATGTGTCAGGAGAAATTAGTACAAGAAGCCGTGGATACACTTCTTGATAATGGAATCCGGGGACAACCAATGAGGGACGGTCATAATAAAGTAATCTTGTATTATATTTTACAATCACCGCGAATAATCAAACTGAGTATTTAACCATTCAAAGTCAAAATAGGATACTGAAATAAAAACAATAAGCTGTCAGCATGACAGCAACAGCATTATTGAGTACTTTATTTACCACACACAAAAAAAAATCAACTAAAATTATATCTCCAGGCATGTACTCCTAATGGTGAAGCCCGATCATCGCCACTTGATTCTGGACTGAAGGTTCCCATCCATTTATTAGCCTGTCCACCGCGATTCACAGTAGTTTTCGGGCTTGGGCTTCTCGAGGCTTGATATATTGCTGTTGTACTTGTCCCCGAACTTGATTCTAGGCCCAAACCATAGTGTGGCCCCTTCCTGGTTGATGCATTCAATTGGGCCGCTGGTGGGCTTCGATGCTTAACAAGGCCTTGACTCCGCAGCTTAGCTTTTGCAGACTTAGTTGGGGCCATGTAGCTCGGGACAGCGTAACTCTGCTTCCGGGCCGAGTATGGGCTTGTTTCAGCTTGGTCAAAAGTGTGATGGGCTGAGCTGACGTTCTCCGAATCCAATGGGGCTGGGACTAGATCCATTTCAACTGTCTTCTCAGACATGTCACTTGTGGTGGAAGGTGTCACATAAGAGCTGTCCCTTGGCACAATGTGTCTTGAGTATTGGTATGGTTGCGAAGCCATCCAATGCTCCAGCCAACTCCAGCCCCATTGTGACTTTTCGCGTTCATTGCCAAAAAAATCGGCGTCCTCACCATATGGATCAGTGTGCAATAGTTGTTGTTGCTTTTGCTGTCAACGCCAGTGATTATAGTAAGACAACATTACAACTTATCAATCGACAAACCTTATAATTCATTTTAGTAAGTTGGGTAGTTAATAATGGTGTGTGCAATAAAGATATATTCACTCTGTCTAATTTTATGTGGAAGCGTTACTATTTGGAGAGTCAAAACAATTTTTTCTTTGATTACTTCTTAAAAATATTTTGAATCATTAGTTATATTACCTTATAGTACTTCTCGGGTAGATTTTGTAAATTTTATGTTAAAACTTTTGAAAATTTATATCCTTATTTATAGTCAAACTTAATGTTTTGACTCTGATACTCTTAATTTATTCACTTAAAGTGGAAGAGAGAGATCGAGAGTAACTTTTAATAGGTACTAATAGAGTAATAGTAATAGCTAACCTGATAGGCATAGGCAAGAGCTCTTTCCCTTTTCGTTTCAGCATCAAATTTTCTCCTACTACTTTCTTGGATCTTGTCCATGCTTTGGTTCCTGTTATCCCAACCTTCTATCTCTAACTTCTTGATAGGGCTAGAGTGCTTGTGTTGCTGTTCTTCAGTAGCGTGCCCTCGTGCTTCCTCTAGCTTGCTCTCGAGCTTCTCCTGGACTAACTGGAGCCTTCTTGCTCGTACTCTGGCCTGAACACGTACTAATGCTTGCATGCATCTCATGGTCATTTGTGCTTGTTTCCGCACGTTATGGCCCCTCACTAGTGCTTGCAGCCTCACCAATCCTTTCAGAGCACGCAAAGCTCGTCTTGCCTACAAAATTAGTAATACATATAACATGAAATGTCGGTTCCACAAAAGACATGATTATTATAGTGAAATGTTGTTATAGAGGATGAGAGAAGTCAGAAGAAACTGTAATTGAATAAAATTACATACAAGAAGATTAAGGACAGTGTGTCATATTATTAGAGTGTTACATAACCAAGAAATTGACTAGGATTAATATTATGTACCAGATATCCCCTGTAATATGATTGGATTAGTGTAGCAGCCCTTTCCTCTGTAGACCGGCGGCCATAGCCGCCAGCTAATCTGACAACTTTAGCAGCCGCTTGAGCAGCTGCAACGGCTGCCTCAGCGGCTGCAGCCGTGGCCACTGCAACAGCAATGGCATGGTTATGATCCTCAACCACAGTAGATGATGAATCGACGTTGCTCCCTCCATTACTAATAAGATCCGGAGAACTCCCTGCTGGAAAATGTTCAAGTGACACAACTTCTGGAGCTTCCGGTTGTTGCCATTTGCTGTCTAATGTCTCCTTCTGAAAAGCATACAGAATAATTAAACAACGTCACAATATTAATTATCGCTTAATTAACATTAAAGACATGAGATATGATTTTTTTGATGAAATATTATATTGTGACATCAGAGTGGTGGTAGTGATTCATGATGGAGAACTAACGTAAACAGCACATGTTATGATGAATATGGTGGTAAAGAAATAGGTGTATTGAAAGCAATAGGTCATGAACAAATTTGGTATTGCCTTTTCCATAGGGTCATATTGTATGGGGACCAGTAGTAGCTAATATTGAGTAAATGACTATGTAGTTTACTTCTTGAAGGGAAAAAGCCCATGAAGTGCAGCTTCTGATCTACGATATGGGATGGATTTTGTCATAACAATAATAACTATGACTCAGTCCCAAGCAAGTTAGACTCTACTATATGAAATCTTACTAACCATGCTTCTCCATATAAACGGATGGATTTTATCAGAGATCCCATAAAATGACTTACTCACTAAGTAAGAGATGATATATTGCTATCATTGACATTTGTTTTATTAGTGGACAGTGATAATTATAGCAATTATGCTAAATCATCACATTAACCATTCTCTTTTAGGGAAATGAACAGCAATTATCATGGATCAACATAAGGCAAGAAAGCAAATATACTTGGCCCATTAATTAGCAAATCACTGATAACTTGGATCATAACGTTGAAAATCAAGAAGGGGTCACTGAAAGATTTACTCTAAACATGCATAACCCAAATTAAAGAATATCTTGCATTAAAATATACTTGTAAAATATTAGTGACACTTATATTTCTAATTTTCTTCTTCTTTTTCCTATATTGATCTTGAAGATCATAAGATGTAAAAAGAAAACTACTACATGCTATTCATGGACAGAGTGAACTAACCTTCTTTTCTGGTGAATCTTTAGGAGAGTGTTTGAAAACTTTCTTCACTGATGAAAACCAACCACTTCCTTTCTTGCCCATATTCAGCCAAAAGACTTGCCTTTTCTGTCCAAAAAAAAAACATTCAGCATATCATCATAACCATTAAGACAACAACCAAATTTTATTGTGATCCAACAAAAAATAAAACCTGGGAGAGAATTAAACTACTGTTCTTGAATCATGATTTGTATGTTTGCTCTTCATGTGCATAAGAAAATTAAAGAAGAAAGAAAGAAAAGAAGTGAAGGAGAAAGAGTTTGATAATAATAAAAAGAGTAGTAACTGCAGACCCGATAATTTTGCCGTTAGTATTTATCATTCTCACGGGGTCAAGGTAGTGCTTTTCCTAATGTTTAGTGCATCTTTTATTACTACACACACTTCACATATATCTACATACAGTTGGCCTCACTAAGTGGTCTTCTTAATTACACATATCTTTTTACACTATTCTTGCCCCCCTTCACAGGTCTTTAGCATTCCCTTGTTTCGCCCTAAATATACACTAGCATTCAATATTCACTTAATTGTATTATATTTTTAATAACAGTGGTATCTAGTGGGTATCAATTACCGTCTTAGTGACCGAGCCAAGAATTTTGCAAAGAATATTCGAGATTTATTATATATTCATAAAAAAAAATTGACCTATATATGTAATACTATTACTTTTTATATATGCAATACAATTTTCTGACGAAATGTGTTTAATTGATCATCCTTTAATCTATGTATCTATACTACTACCTCTCATTAGCAGCTAGTTTGGACGCACTTCGACTATTCTTTTGGATACTTGTTATCTCTTATATCGGATATCGGTTACTTCCCACCAACATAAATAGGCAAATAAGAAAAACTCAGTGTTTTTGTCTCCGTTGGAATATAAAATTTGTTCTCATATAATTTGTATCTCGTTCATTCACGTCACACCATGAGCAGCTTCATTTTAAAAGAAGATCTTTTCCCTTTAATAACTCAATATATTGATTTATAAATATTGTTAAAATTGATCAATTAGTAAAGAGATAAATGTAATAGATAAAGAGGTGTTACACCAAAAGATTGAAGTGGACCTTTACATACCTTAATGGGAGTCAGGTGAAGTGCCTGGAATAAGACAGCTCAATTATTTTACTGAATACATACAAGTTGAGCAAGGAGTGCAATTGTCTAATTCGGACGTTCACGGGCGTGTGATAATGACATACAAATGGTGGAAATTGTTATTGTGTTCATTAGTACTCCTATCATCTGTGTTAATGTGAAATTAACTTAAATAATCGTCACTTAAAATAATAGCCGATAAATATTTTATATATATATTAATATATAATATACATATTTTATTCAAATTAGTATATAATTTTTGTATGTTTAGCTAGCAACTTCAATTACTTTTTGTGGAGTGGTCAAATGTGTTAAAAGCCCATTAATTGAGTCTAACCATAGATCAGTATATGTTATACTGAACAAGAACAGTGTTATGCAGTTGAAAAAAACTTTCAACATGAGTAAAATACAGTTATATTTAGGGATCTTAATTAATTAAAATTGTTTGAATTAAAGGGGATTGTTTGAGCTGAAATGAACTAAAATAAAAGGTGTGGTTAATACAATTAATTAGGTAGATGAGATGAAAGTTTTTTGCTTGCATTTAAAGTGAAATTGAAGCAAGAGTGAGTTGGTTTGATTGTTGAATTAGGAGGAAGAGAGACGCTTTTATGGTGCACCGTCCTTAATGATCTAATGATGGTTTGTTCAAATTAAGCTTTGTGATAACCACCTCCCACCTTAATTATTCATTTGTCTCTTAAATTCATTCATTAGGAGGAAAAAAAAAGCCGCAATCACTACTAAGAGACATCCCATAAAGCTTAGAACAGACGCAAAGAAAATTAACATGACCAAGCTGGATGACACGCACAAATCAAGAAATCTACCTAAAAAGAGAGACGTTATGTAAACAAATAGTAACTGTGAGTTATTACAATGGATGTACGGAAATAGTGTACAACTACCACTAGCGCTTAGAAAGGACAAACAATTACAATACAATACAATAGACGTGAAGCCTAACAAGAGTTGTGACAACCACAACAAAGTTTGGTTCTTGAACCGCTTTGAATCTGCGTTTTTGAACAGTTCTTATGTCCTTCTTTTAGTTTGCTCCAATTGCAACAAGCTTCTTGACCTTGATAGTCTGAAACCAATAGAAACTAAATCCGAAAAAATGGCTTGTTGAGTCGATTGATATTCAATCTTTCCTTAAGATAATATTGTCCTGTGTAATCCTTTAACAGTGTGTTGGCAACTTATCTCCCAAGATAAAACAATAATCAAACAAGTGAGCAAAGGAGACTCAAGTGTTCGCTTAGGAAGAAAGATCTTTGAGTGTATGAGCATTGCTAGAGAGGAAGACAATTTTCTGAAAATTGTTAAGTGTTGAGTGTATAGTGTGTGTTGTGTATCACCTCTTTTAAGAGTGATCCCATTCCCTTAAGTCCTTTTGAGGACAACCTCTTCAACTTCTTCTGCTTTGAAGGTAGCGTTGCTTCGCGTGAACAACCTCCCCGTAGTTAGGACGTAACCGGATCATGTGTGATCTAGATACTCTGTCTCACTCCAGTTGTCTTGGCAGACTGAGTGTCCATTTCTTTTCTTTCTCTCTTTTGGCCTTCAGATCGTTCAAGATCTGGAAACTCTGGCCCACCCCAGTCGCCCGTAGGCTTCGTATGACTGAGTGTCCAATATCGTTATGTCATGTGACGTATTTGGCCCACTCCAATCGTCCGTAGGCTTTGTATGACTGAGTGTACGCTAATGTCCTGTCGAAAGACGGATCTTCTGTCGGAAATGGTGACAGGATTGTCTCTAGTCCTCTAGTCCTTGTCTTTAGTCCTCTTCCCTTTCTTAGGATTGTCCATAAATTTGATTTATTACAATCTAAGTCCATATCTTTTAGTTCGTTGTTTATAACAGTCCAATATTTAAACGGGAAGGAAAGCAAGATCAAAACTTCTGATTCAAAGAGTATGGAATATAAGTTTTAATGAAACCACTTCATATTCCTTTCCTTATTTTACTCATTTTATTCAGACATGATTTAGTCTCCTTATTGACAAAGAAGAAAGTTTACCAAAACTAGGACCAAATATGTTGACAGAGACAGTGTTTGAACAGTTTATAGAACTGTCAACGGAACTGATTTTAACAAGAAAGCCACAACCAGATTTGGGAGTAGATCTGGTGGCGAACATCTTTTTAGCACTAGTACAATATTATCTTAAGATTGTGAGTTATTACAATGGATGTACGGTAATAGTGTACAACTACCACTAGCGCTTAAAAAGGACAAACAATTACAATACAATACAATAGGCGTGAAGCCTAACAAGAGTTGTGACAACCACAACAAAGTTGGTTCTTGATCCGCCTTGAATCTGAGTTCTTGAACAGTTCTTGAGTCCTTCTTTTAATTTGCCCCAATTGCAACAAGCTTTTTGACCTTGATATCCTGAAACCAATAGAAACTAAATCTGAAAAAATGACTTGTTGAGTCGATTGATATTCAATCTTTCTTTAAGATAATATTGCCCTTTGTAATCCTTTAACGGTGTGTTGGTAACTTATCTCCCAAGATAAAACAACAATCAAACAAGTGAGCAAAAGAGACTCAAGTGTTCGCTTAGGAAGAAAGATCTTTGAGTGTATGAGCATTGCTAGAGAGGAAGACAATTTTCTGAAAACTGTTAAGTGTATAGTGTGTGTTGCAAATGAGCCCAAGACTCCATTTTATAGTGTGGAAAAGATGATCTTCCATATAGCTAAGTAATGGCCAATAAAGACCATGTAATAACCTTGATTGTGGAGTTACAATTCAGCCAAATAATGGCTGAATCATGAGCCAAATAATGGAGAATTAATGTTCCAAAGTTAGCCCAAAAAACAGTTTTTGTTCTTCTCCAATGATGCAAATCAGAGCGCGCCTGCAGGAGAGCCATGCGCCGAAACTTCAGAGAGGCTCCGGCGTTGAGGCGTCGCGGCGTTTTCCGACTCGTTTCATCTTTTACACATCGTACACGTCTTCCTTCATTTACCAACGTGAAACCATTGTCATTTGACCAATAACGATCTATTATCTTACGTCTCAAACAATTCGTATACGTATCAATATCTCTTCCATTAAGGAAATTACGATCCTTGGCACATTATGTGCAAGTGTGTGGAAACAACGTTTTCGACTTGCGGGGCCGCGGCAGGCGGAATAAATAATAGAATAGGAAAACTCTTCGATCGGAGGCAGATTCCGAGTTGGTTAGTTTGACTTCTTCTCTTCTCCCTGAATGTGAACTTATATATATATATATATATAATATAGAATAGAACAACATATTTGGTGAATCAAAGAGCGATTCGGAAGGCAAAGGGCCAAGTGTGTGTCACGAGTGTTCTGTCTTCGAAAAGGCAATTTTCCCAGAATTACTACAAGCACTTGTAGAGAAAGGTGGTTAACTAAAGAAAGATAAAACTCAATTGTTCGAATCATAATTAATACGATTTACTTTATTTCACGTTTAATAAATTTCCAACGGTAACATCTAATTTTGTCGAGCATAAAAGCATAATTTCTTTAATACATTGACTAATCAAAGGCGATGTGATTTTGAGGTTGAAGCTGTCTTGTGTAAGAGAAAAGTTCTCCACATGTACACAAAGAAAAGAATAAATCTAAGGCATTAAGTGCACTGCATCTCGTGTTTACGTAGGCTCGAGAAAGGATTACACTTCAAAGACATTTAATGCAAGCAATCTATTCTAGCGTTACACAACTTGAATCTATAATATAAATACGAAAACAATTTTATTGTTACTTCAAAAAAATTCTTCTCGTGTGTTACCATGTAAATAGAGATTTTTAAATAATCAAATGGGCATCATTTGGTTGTTACTTGTTATACTCTTTTTTTTTTTTTTTGACGAAGGAACCCGCAGCCGTTACTTTTTCGAGTGCGCACAGGGTAAACCCCGGGCTGACGCAATAGCCTGCAAACCACGTCAGCCGATTAACCACATTTGGCAAGCCATGTGTGACAGACTCAACCAAGAAGGTTTATGCAGGGGATCGAATTCGTGACCTTGCGATCCCGCGCTCTACTGCTACACCAACTTGGCTACCCTTGCGGGTTGTTATACTCTTGTTGTCCTTTCCTCTGGTGTGATTCCGAATTAAGAAAAAAAGGTGTAAACTACTAATTATTCATCAACATGACATACAGTTGAGAAGTATCACAACCTAATTACTCATGTTCTATAACAAGGAAATTTTTCCTTGTTGGGTCTCTGGGGTTATGCTATGAATTAATAAAAACAAATTGAAAGTAAAATCAATTCGAATGCTGGAACAATTTCAAATGTCGGCAGAAATGTCGTCTGACACAACTGACAATATTTCGGTAAAAACAGAATAAAACCTTTGAAGAGTTAAAATGCAGCGAAAATAAATAAAGAACACAAATGTTTAATTTTCATAGGTCATATATTGATATAACTCATGATGGTCAATGACCAAAGATATTGTGTATATATATATATATATATATATACAATTGAATATATTCTTTTCTTTATATATATATATATATATATATATATATATATATATACAATTGAATATATTCTTTTCTTTACAAAGATTTACAAGAACAAAGAAATAAAAAAGGTTAAGTCGCAGATGACTTATGCCTGAAAAATCTATGTAAATAGAAGTGAACAACATCTCATTACAATCGCTCCATACAAAGTTAATCTAGAATCTGAAACATCGACTGTAATGTCACACAGAATGTCGTCACAAACACAGGCAACATTTCGTGATCCAGATTTCTGAGAAGAAATCCCGAGAGCTCTCTTGGTATTTTTACATTTTGATTCTGGATATTGATTCACTGATCTTCCCTCTCTATTTATAGTAGAGAGTCTTCCTTGAAATGCTCAATGAATCGTTAGGTAGGTTGAGCTAAAAGAGTGCATCTGAAGTAGTAGCTTGATGCATGAAAATAGGAGCTGATTTGACTTGTTCTTCACCCTACTTGTTCCTCAAGTTAAGCTACTCCTTGGACTTGGTCTTCCACGTTTTTCTTCTGCTCCAAAGTTCTTTGCCAAGTCAAAATTACCGTTGTGGTAAAAAGGTCACACTTTCCTGAAATCTGTCCGTGAAGATAGGCAAAATTGTTACCAGAATGTCAAGACATTTGGTCCAATATTTTCTGATTTTAACTTAGCTCTGAAAATGATATGTTAGGAAAAATGTCATGACACAAAATCTAACATTAACATTCTCCTCCTTTTTGTCTTTCTTCACAAAACTTAATCAACTAAGTGTGAGTGACATATCGCAATGACATAATCCACATAAATGCTCCCCCTCAACCTGAAATTGGCATAAACACAATATACACAAATATACACATATATGTCGTTTATATAGGATTAGAAAAGAAGAAAGATGTTAGCACATATACACATATCATCCACTTATACATATTTATATTCAAACCATATTCTCAACACCAACCAGTAGCATCAGCTTCAGTCCGTGAAGGAAGGGCAAAACATTAACATTCTCCCCCTTTTTGCCTTTCTTCACAAAATAACCTTTTCAACAAACAACAGTAGTAGTTTTCAGCACAACAGTTGTAGCTCTTGCATAATTCTTTCTCTGCACATAACAACAACATATAGCAGTAACAGCTTTCAACATCTTTCTACCCCTGCATAACTCCTTCTAGCTTCAGAACAACATCTTTTAGTATTCTTCATCTGCTCCCCCTGCATTAGCACTTCCTTTGCAGCCTCGACTTCAGCAACATCATTATCATTCTCCCCCTTTTTGTGAAGAAAGCAGCAGCATGAACTGGTGTCTGGCTTGAATCAGAACATTTCTCACAGTATCAACCTCAGAGGTTTGTTGGTTGATCTTTGCAATTTGATTCACAAACTATTCAGTAGACAATTGAGACTAATCTGCACTATCTCCTTCCATTTTTCAGGGTAGATCAATCAATGTTGTTAATTCAGAGGCTGGACATCTAGAGATCCACTTATGCATTATACCTTCAGTGAGGTACTCAATTACTTTATCTCTATTGTCCACTGCAAGGACTACTTCTCTAACATTCTCTTCAGCATTCACTCCATGAATCATAGCAGGTGTGAACAAAAAACCATACTCTAATATAGAGATATACCTTTCCAAATTTCTTTGAGTTGGTATCCTTTATAGAAGAACTCAAATTCGCACAAAACAACTTGTCTGAAGGTCTGAATCAGATTCAGTTTTGCTGGAGGATATTGGAGTTTGCGTCTCTTCTGATGTTGGCTGAAATGTTGCCTGAGATGTTGTGGCAACATTCGGAGCAACACTCGATTTGACATATCTAGAAATTCCCTTTGGGAAGAATTGCTTCATGGAGTTTCATCAGGAACTTCCTCACATTCTTGAGACACATTTGTAGTATAGCAGCATTTGGTTCTTCTTCACTCTCTTCAGTTGAGAATCTCAAGTTCGTGTCATCACTGTCATTGCTTCAAGCAAGCAGGTATAGAAGAATCACATATGCACATTTGGCTCTTCACGAACTGTACTCTCAAACATTCTACTCGATCCACAAGTAAGGAAGGTGAAGGATCTTGATCTCTTACCCAATACTGAATATCAGATATTTTAGCAACATCGATTGGATTGTTATCATCACCTGGGTAGCTGATGTTGAAAGGTTCATCTAAACCTTTAAATACAATAGCTTTGGACAAGTCCTCTGTGGATGGATGGTGAAAGAAGGAACCAGTAGGGTTGTTGTGGTTCAATATGCTCAGTTGAGTCAGTGTTCATTGGAGGGTTGTACTCATAGGAATGTTGGTCGGTGTGTTGGCTGAAATTGATGTTGACATTGGAGAGGTTTCCATAGGTGAATATTGTGGAGAGTGTTTTGAGGAATTTTGGAAGATAAAGGGCTTGAGTGTTCCATCGGTTGTATATACCGAAGTGATGCGATCTTTCCCATTTATATATGTATATATATATATTTTTTTTTAAAACAAAAAAAAAAACAAGAATGACAAACAAGTAAACTTGGCAGAATAACTAATTTTTTTATATATAGGAAAAATCGATGATGATAAAAAAATAACAAATGAGAGCAATATGTATATACATGACAGATCTTTCTAAGCAACAAAATCCCTTAGATTTAGGTGTTTTAATTTTACACAATAACTTACACCTATATTGAGATAAACTAACTAGACATCAAAGTAGGAATAAAAATTAATCTTATCAGTTTAAAGTTTGTAATTCCTATTAAAACAAGGCACAAAAATAGGAAAAAATAACTGAATTTTCAAAAATCAGTTACACATCGCATCCCAACAAATATCATTATCTGAAAATTTCAACAGTAATGTTGGCAACAGTTTGTACAACACAAGTATCATGATCCTTCAAGAACATCTTCCTTTCGAAAACAAATCAAGACACGTTTCATATATGTTTTTATGAGTTTAACCTCCAGACCAACGTAACATTTTCCCATCGAGTCCTAGATCTAATCATAAAACACATACAAAATTCATTTTCGTGTCAAAAACAAGAATACTTATTTATCATCCTCATAATTTTTTTTTGTTTAAGCACCTTGATACTCCTATAGTATAGGAACGATTACTTCTTCAATGTGCTGGCCTGAATGTACAGAAATTAGAAAAAACAAAAAGAAAAGGCCAGAATAGGAGGCAAAATACAGAGAATGAGAGAAGAAAAATTGTTAAGAGTCCTACATCGGATATAAAATGGAAACATGGATTCCTTAAATGGACTTGAATAATCCTCACCCTACAAGCTAGCTTTTGGGGTTGAGTTAGGCCCAAGATCCATTCTTTACATGGTATCAGAGCTAAGATGTCGAATTGCAAGGTTGTGTCTACTCCTGTGTCAAGACCCGACGCCCTAATGACGTTATTATACTAACCTGCCACGTAATCCAACTTATACAAAAATAACATAAAATCCGACAACCCATGTCCACGTAGTGCTACGCGCCGCTTTTACACGCGAATGAACCTGTCTCCCAAGGGAGTCACAACTAGCCAATATATCAAATAGGCGAGCCGATAAGGCTGCCACTATATACGGAAATCTCCTCAAAATAGAGTACAACAGCACATAAAAAAAAGATTTTCAACTCTCGATACGTACAACCCACAACTGTCTACAGACCTCTAAGAGTACAATAATGACATATGAATGAACGTAGGTCCAAGATTAAATATCTGTACCAAACTGACTAAGCTCCGAATCAATGGAGCCCTCCCAAACAGCTGAGTGGAAACTCTAGACTGGCGGATCACCAAACTGAGTACATGTACCTGCGGGCATGAAACGCAACCCCCTGAGGAAAGTGGTCGACGAAATAATATCGAGTATGTAAAACATGTAGTTCTCAGAAAGAAGATATAATCGCCAATGATAATGCGAGACATGTAAGATTATCAAATACCAATCCCAATTGTACCATAGAAAAATAGAGGATCAACTGTGCCTTACCAAAAATGGTGAGAGTCATATCAAAATCAGAGATGCCTGCCTATGGAATCCTCTTGTCTATATACATTGTCGGCCCTTTAGTGAGGGACTCGGTGAAGTCATCATATCTATATACATTGTCGGCCCTTTACTGAGGGACTCAATGGAATCATCATATTTGTATACATTGGCCGCCTTTCATCGGCGGATCGTGAAATTATCATATCTATATACATCGTTTACTTTCTTGAGGACTCAGTGAAATTATCATATCTATATACATTGCCGACCCTTTACTGAGGGACTCAGTGGAATTATCATATCTATATACATTGTCGGCCCTTTACTGAGGGACTCGGTAACATAATCATCTCATATTAGGCACGAATAGAATATCATGAGTAACCATATATAACTTAAATCGCCACTTGGCTCTCAGTGGAATAAATGACAGGCACTATCATATCATATATCATTTTAAATTACTGTATAGAAATCGTGTATGTCCGTCGTACGTTCACTTCATATAAATCATATCAAAACAAAAGAAGAAAGAGTTTCACATACAGTTTGTCGTCTGTATAAACTCATATCATATCGTCCTGGGTAAAATATGAATGCATGAATGACAATAAACATTTCCGGAATTTATTGGATGATAGTAAGGTCCTTGCTTTTCTGGTTAACATTATGGAATTATCTGATTGGTGATAACATATCCTAATTGCTTAATTAATTCATTATACGCACAGTTAGCAGATTATATTTTTATAGTGATCTTATCTAATCAGTTGTGAACTAGAAAATGTAAAACAAATTGGTTCTATCTTAGTTTCTATGCAGATGAAATTCTAATCATTTTTAGTATAATTGTTTGTCGATACTTTATTTACGTAATGCTGCAATGACTTATTTTAACATGTTTATTTAAAAATATACCTTCTTATTTATTAAACCAGTTCATTTAATACTTATTAGTTACTTTGGATTTGCAGAGTCAAATTGGCTTCAGTGCTTACTACAAACTCTCATGGATACCAACATCTTACCCATATGCCTTAATAAGGACTTAGGAACAACTTAGACATGATTTTAGCTTAGAATCAATAGCACGAATATTCCTTAACTTCTAAGAGTAGAATAACTTAAGGAACAATACCACAACTATAGTTCATACACAGAACATGCCAAAATAAATAAGGAGTTATCTTAACATACCTTTTAGTCGAACTAGCCAACTCAATATCAAGATGCGTCTCATCTAGTACTTCCACCTATAGTCATAGCAACATGCCCATTAACCTTACGATTACTAGCATACGTTATGACGAACGACGACTCCTTATTCCAGGAAAATTCGGGCAGCACTTCCTCTGTTTATATGTATATCCACAACTTCTCAACCAAGCCAACAATACCAACAACAAGTCATAACTTAAGAATGTAGTCAAAATAATCTCAGATATTCCATATACGCTACCAAAATACCTTCTTTCTCTTTCTATTCACGAAGGACAACTATTACAACAATCAGGGGAAATTACGCATTTATTTCTTATGCTAATCCAACCTTTAAATCATGTTAAAACAGCCCATTATAACAATCCATAATCCAACCAACAACAAGGGTGAAGTGTGGAGCTTTTCTATATCTTTTCATACCTTAATTCCTTCAAGGCATGTATTGGTAATTATTATAATGTATATACATGTTCATAATCAATTTTCCAACATTTTAACTTCATTAGATCAGCCCCTAACTTGACGCAACAAAATCCAACAATTTCAAGCAAGTTTCCGAACAATCTCCATAAGCCAATTCTTTTCTTAATTCCCTAGAATCCAATTCATGTTTCAATAATTTCTTATGAATCATTATAATCTAAATGTCAAGATTTCTTTCAAGACTTCCTTCAATATCAACGTGCTATTAGCGACGATAATAAGAACAACAACAATTAAATCCAACAATTTCAAAATTGGTAAAACTAGTTCCAAAAATCGATCCAACAACATTACAACTATCACATGCATGTTTAAATTCCAACCTTTCCTTAATCACAATTTCATTTCCTCAATCCTAACAACATGCATTCCAATTATATCATAAAAGGAAAAATTTTGTATCTCAAACGAAGCCAAAAGATCCTAATTCGAACTCATCGCCCATCGAATTGCCCATTGTTTCATCAAATTTCTTCACATATTTTCACACTTCTTCAACTCCAAATTGACATGCATACAATCTATGATGTTAACCCATCATCCTTACACATTTTCTCTTCCAAAAATTCGTCCAAAACTTGAAAGAATCACTGCCCAATTTCGGTCCAGCATTCCCAGCGAAATGGGTCACTGTTTTGTCATCTGATATTGTAACGTACATAATTATCTACTCCGATGTCCTATCGACGAACGATTTATTGGGTTGGAAGCTAGACTCGACGAACTTCATCTTAGGCTTTTGAAAAACCTAAAAACTCCTAATATACTAGGAGATATACCCCTCCAAAGTTGACTAAAAATCTGCCCAAAACTAAAAAAAAAGACTCTGATCGGCCCAGCAGTGGCGTTTTTGCCACTGCTTTGCATGTAAGATTTGGCTTGAAATTTTGTTTTGGAGTTTGGTCTAGGAAGGGAGAACACAACATGAAAAAGCAATAGCTATGGTAATGGGGGAAGGGGAGGGGTCTCGACTAAGGGGAGGGGAAAGAGAGGGTGAGGTGTTTTGAAAAATTAAATGGGGAAAATGAGTTTTGTTAGGTTTATAATTAAGATTTTCAAATTTTAATAATACACTTTGGTCCCCTAATTGTCTATATAAATCAATCCCCCAAATAATTAAATCTTAATCTCACTTCTTTTAATCTTAACTTCCGTTTCTTTTAATTTCCGGAAATTTCATAAGGTCTCGTATTCTCCATGTCGTAATTCTTATAATATGTTACTAACCCATAACGGGGATATACAACACTCATTTTCGATTTCCATTATCATGCCCGTTGTAACCAAAAAAAATTCCGGAATCACATCTTTAAGTATATTAATTTCCTTAGTGACGTTCTTAATTATCGTTTTATCTTACGAGATGTAACATCCTGTTGATTCGAAATCCAAGCTCAGTGCTTCTGAGGGTGATCCAGTGTCTGATCCTACTCTCTATAGAAGTCTTGCAGGTGCTCTTCAGTACCTCACATTTATCAGGCCCGACATTGCATATGTCGTTCAGCAGGTATGTCTGTTCACGACGCCCAGGAACCCCATTTCTCGCTTCTTAGCGTATTATCAGATACATTAAGGGAACTCCTGACTATGTGTTGCATCTCTACCCCTCCGCTCCAAACAGGTTGCTCTCTTACATAGATGATGATTGGGCAGGGTGTCCGGACATGCGACGCTCTACTTCAGACTATTGTGTGTTTTTAGGGGATAGTTTTATCTCTTGGTCTGCCAAGCGACAAGCCACGTTATCCTGCTCCAGTGCTGAAGCAGAGTATATGGGTGTTGCTAATGTAGTTGTTGAGATATGTTAGCTCCGGAATCTTCTCTTGGAGCTCAGTTGTCCATTGCGTAAGGAATCTATAGTCTATTGTGATAACATATCTGCTATTTATATGTCTCATAATCCGGTCCAGCATCAGCGGACCAAACATATTGAGATGGTATTCATTTTGTCCGTGAGAAGGTCGCACGTGGTCTAGTCAAAATTCTACATGTACCCTCCTCCTATCAGTATGCAGACATCTTCACAAAGGGACTACCTAGACAATCGCTCACGCACTTCGATCCGTCCGAAAGATTCGGCCTCCTCCGCCTCCGCTCGAATGAGTATTAGCGAATATTTTTCAAATATTCACTGTATATATTATATTTATTAGTATCATATATTTAAGGTAACTTAGGATTCTTACTGTATTAGGAATCACCTTTGTACAACTATATATATTGTGATTAATGAAAGAAATCCCTAAGGGGAATTATTCCACATTTTTACATGGTATCAGAGCCAGACTCATTCCAATTCTTTGTTCACCGATGTTGGGCCCCCAAATTATATTATCCACGCTCCAGTTAACAAGGTCTGGGTGTGCGGGGGGAGTGTTAAGAGTCCCACATATATGAAATGAAAACATGAATTCCTTATATGGACTTGGACAATCCTCACCCTACAAAATAGCTTTTGGGGTTGAGTTAGGCCCAAGATTCATTCTTTACAGAAACGTCTCTGAGACTTAAACTGGAAAAAACAATTATGGATCAAAGTAGAAGACATGTACATATATTAGGTCTAAGCTTTCTTGTTTTTATTTAATCGCACTTGTGTTGCATATGGTTTGAGAAAATTTGCAGCAGACAGTGGCAACATCACCGTATAAAGTATTAATTTACCCCTAAAGGAATTCACAGTTGGAGATTCATCCGTGTTCACACATCCAGACTCGACAATCATAACTATCATTTAAAATTATGCCGATAAGAAAAGTTTTACTGGAGTGCTGACTATTAGCGAATATTCCTCATATATTTGTCATATATTGTGTAATTATAAATACTGTATATTTGTAGTATATTAGGATTCTTACCGAATTAAGATTCCTCTCTTGAATAATGTGAATACTCCCAAGGAAAATTATTACAATTTCACATGTTATCAGAAGCCAAAACGCTAGGATTTCTTTATCCTTGCCGTCCCCCCCCTCCCTTTCGGGTCCAACCTCCGGCAACCACGAGTAATTGTTTTTTCTCTTCTTCTTTCTCCACTAAAATTTCTTCACTACAATGACTAATCCTCAAACTCCCACCGAGGCTTTATTCACAGAAGTCGTCACTTCAGACATCCTAAAATCATTTTTTTCTCCATCTGTCCATCATGCACTCACCGTCTCAAACATCAATCATTGTCTCCCAATCATTCTTGATCAAGAAAACGGTTAGTACACTCCATGGGTCAAACTATTCTGTATTCATGCATGTTTCTACAACGTGCTCGACCATATAAATGACTCTTTCCTCGCCCCCCTAAATTTGACGACGTCACTTGACTTCGTCTTGACGCCGCTGTAAAACAGTGAATATATGACAGTATTTCTCAGGATTTGCTTCTCACTATAATGAAATCTGACTCCTCGGCCCGCGATTTATGACTTCGGTTGGAAGAAATATTTCAATATAACAAGCACACTCGTGCTGTGTATTTGGAGGAACAATTTAATACCACACGTCATGAAAATTTCTCCAACATGACTGAGTATTGTAAACAATTAAAACTTGTGGCGGATCAACTCTCCAACGTCGGCACACCTGTTTTTGAAACTAAGATGGTCTTAAAATTAATTGCAGGCCTTCCGAAAGGTGAATACGATACTTTGGCCACCATGATCCAACAGGCGGATCTGTTACCAAGTTTCAACAAAGCACGCTCGCAATTGTTGCTAGAAGAAACCCGATGTGCTAAGCATGACGAGCACAATCAAAAGGCGTTAGTCGTCGAAACGCTTCCGTAAAATTACATTCCCACCGTCTTACCCCCGCTGGAAAACTCTCAACTGCGGCAGAACCACGGCGGCAGAAGTGGCAGAAGCCGCGACGACAGAGGAGGTCGGGGACGTGGAAAAGGTCGCGGCCAACAAAGATCGGGCCGCAGCAGCCTACAACCGATCAGATGCCAGTGGCGGTGCCCAACAACCACATTCCGTAATCGACTGGGCCTCGCTTTTTCCTCGTCGTGCCCACTACCCCTACTCACAACAGGGGTTGTTAGTCCCAGCACCAGTGCCTCGGCCAGCCCAGTTCCAGAACCCTCAGGCCCACTTCACGCATGCCCAATTTCTGCAGCCTTCCAATGGTCTGGCCCCAACTGATTTGGGCCATGCTTTTAGCAGTCTAAACTTACAGCAGCCCGTGATAATTGGTACATGGATTCGGGAGCCACTTCTCACCTCACTCGCTTTGCAGGTAATATTCCTACTATATTTCGATTAAAGCATCCTCAATACATTATTGTTGGCAATGGTCATCACGTTCTAATACAGGGATATGGTACCTCCCACACAAAACCACCACATCCACCGTTTCTCCTTAAAAATGTCTTGTATGTACCAAATATCATTAAGAACCTATTTTATGTTCGTAAATTTACTCGTGATAATTCTATCTCCGTTAAATTTGACCCGTTTGGTTTTATTGTGAATGATCTTTGTACGGGTACCCTCTTACGAGATGCAATAGAACGGGGATCTCTATCCATTCTCATCCACCTCCGTTGCCGAATATTGCTCTCCCGTCTCTCTTGGTGCTATCTTCCCGTCCACTTAGCGTAACCGGCTTGGCCACCCAGTTTTTAATTTTCTTAGAGACAATAATTTTATTAAATGTACTAATGGAAAACTTGCCCAACACTGTATTTCTTGTTATTTAGGCAAACATATTCGTCTTCCTTTTAAATCATCCACTAGTATTACTTTTTTCCTGTTTGATATTATTTATGCTGATTTGTGGACATCCCCTATCTCTAGTTCACTAGGTCATAAATATTATCTCGTATTATTGGATAATTTTTCTCATTATATTTGGATCTACCCGCTCAAATTTTAATCAGAAGTGTTTGCCAAGTTTCTTGAGTTTCACACTTTTATCAAAACACAGTTTGAAAAATGCATCAAATCATTTCAATGTGATAACGGTCGTGAATTCAATAATGAAATGTTCCACCGTTTTTGTAAAAATAATGGCATGGTGTTTCGTTTCTCATGTCCACACACATCACCTAAACGGTAAAGCCGAACACATTATCCACACCATTAATAACATGGTTCATACTCTAAGTTCCTCCGTAGAAAAAATAATTGAAGTTCCAATAAAAACTAAGTCCATTATGTTAAGTAGATATTCTATTACACTCTTTTCTAGCTACACTATTTCTAAATAAAAAGTATTGTATAATAGATATACTCTGGAGTTTAAACGATTTAAGTTGAGTAGGACCAAAACAATATAATTGAAGTGCAAGTTCAGTGATGTGACACATGAGGCTGATGTGACACATGAGGCTGACGTAGTAGTGAGGTTTGGTACCTAGGCCGTCCAGAAGAAAGATAGTTTCAAGTATCTTGGATTTATTATTCAAGGAAACGGAAAAATTAACGATGATGTCACGCATCATATTGGTGCATGATGGATGAAATGGAGGCTCACGTCTGGAGTGTTATGTGATAAGAAGGTGCCACCAAAATTTAAAGGCAAAATCTACAAAGTGGTGGCTAGATCGACTATGTTGTATGAGACGGAGTGTTGGCCAGTTAAGACCTCCCATGTTCGGAAGATGAAAGTTGCAAAAATGAGAATGTTGCGATGGATGTGTGGACACACTAGGAGAGATATGATTAGGAATGAGGATATCCGGGACAATGTGGGAGTGGCCTTGATTTAGGACAAGATGCGGGAAATAAGGCTGAGATGATTTGGTCATGTGAAGAGGAGAGATATTGATGTCCAAATGCGGAGGTGTGAGATGTTGGCTATGAATGAGATAAGCAGAGATAGAAGAAGATCGAAAAAGTATTAGTGAGAGGTGATTAGATATGACATGACGCAATTTCAGCTTATTGAGGACATGATCTTAAATAGGAGGTTATGGAGGTCAGATGAGGATAGAAGGCTAGTAAAAGTCCCATTTAACAGTTTATACTAGTAGTCGCGGTGTTGCACTATAGTTTCTTGTCCTTTGACCTATGCTATTATTTGTTGTTTCTTGTACTTTGATTATCTTGTTTCTCTGTGATAGCTACCGCTCTTTCGCTTGGAATGTACAACTCTCACATAGATATTAGCCAGAGCTAGTGGTTGATGCTGGTTTACTAAAATGAAGCCTCTATGTTTATTTATGCTGGAGACCCCCCTTTTTGGGAACAGACTTTTGTGTCCCTCCATGGTATATTTTGGTGATAAACACGGGCTAGTATATTGTACAAATCAACAACTACAGCCGTCCAAGAAAATTAGGGATCAAGGTGCATTATTTCCCACCTGCTCTGCTAAATGTTGGTGCGTAGAGTTACTCAGTTACCTTTTGTAAAGTATTAGGAATCAGTTTATTGATCTTTGTTTGGAAAGGAATTAAAAGTGAAGCTGGAGGCATCTGGTTCCCTTTTCAGATATGCTTGTGTGTGACAGTAGGAATAACTACCGATTATGTGCTTTTACCCGCGTTGCAAAAAGTTAATATACAGTTACATATTTTACTAATTCGGGAAAAATCCAAAATGTCATAGCTTGTCATTCATTAATGTTTAAAAGAAGTCCGTTTTGGCAGCTCAATTGATTTCAAGAGAGAAATTTTGAGCAATGATTAAGGATCGAATTCCGTCAGCGGAAGTGTGAAATTTTTTCTTAAAATAAAAGAAGCCTCTTGTGGGCAGCGTGATACTGATCTAACATTTGAAATCAATTGAGTCACCATTATTTACATAGAGCTCCTGGAGTGGGAGATTCTACCTTTTGAAGCAATTAATGTCCTTATAAACACTTGCACTTGTTTCGTTTTGATATCCCGTCCCTTTTATACGGTTTCAACTAGACACCTCTAATAATTAAGTAATAAAATACATTATCTTAAACCCCTCCGAGTTGAACAAAGTATTGTATTCCAAGCGTATAAGGAGCATGAAAATGAAGGTGTAGACTGCCTAAATAAGAAGAAAAACAGACTGATTCTCCCTCCCCATTTCCTGTTCCCCTAGTTTGCTGCACACAACAATGCCATTTTTAAAAAATCTGGCGTGTGACATGGCATTTAGGCGTCTTTATTTTCTAACGTGGACACCATGGACTTTCATAAAGAGTGAGTTCAAACAAGTAGAGATGTTTATTTGAAAATTTGTGAAAGTTGGGAAATGTTTGGTGTGTAACTTCTTCTTTTTCGTGAAATAGGGGTATATCAAGGGGATTTTGGGCCGCGGTGTGTATGTGTGTGTGGAGGGGGATACGAAGCTTTTGAAACTTGTGGCATTTTTTGTGTGGCCATAAAAAATTGTTATTAAGAGTAAAATAAAACTATAAAATTATTAGTTTTAAATAAAAAAATAATCCGTCCTTTTTTAATAGATTAGTAAGAAAATAATGTCACGTAAATAGAAAGTCGATTTTGATCGGGAAAAGCAAAATGAAATCACGATTTGATCAAATAGAAGCAAGACTATGTAAATAAATAAATACTTAAAATATATCTTGCTGGAAGATTTGGATAATCCAATAAAATCAAATGTAAGTAAGAGCATCAAAATTTGAATTTGTACACGTGTAGAGTGTGAGTCAATTTTACGCACCAATATATAAGTGTCAAAACGGCCTTAATGCTCAAAGCCCTACATTTCTCATTTGCTCACACGCATTAAGTGGAATCTCCGGCCACCGACGGAGAATGTTCATAGACAACGAGAAGGTACAGTTTCTCTGTTTTTTTCTTTTTATTTGCTATTTAATTTACCTTTGATAGAGTGTTTAGTGAATTAAAGGACTTTTTAACTACTGCTTCAATTGCATTCTTGTTAAATAAACCATTAAAAACACTTAATTGATGCTAATGGACACTCGAAAAGCTGGCATGCATGTGCTTTGATACAATTCTTAAGTCAATTTTGATGCTCCTTTGGCTGCTTGGTTTTAAGGTATCATAAATTATGTGAATTTAGAGAATCTAGGGTTTTAGTTAGAGATTTTTATGACATCGAACAACAAAAACAACAACATTTCCCATAAGTGGCGCCTAGGTAAGGTAGGATGTACTACTTTTGTGAGGTAGAGAGGATATTTTCCACATACCCTCGGCTTAAAAGAAGTTTAAACAAAACATGATAGATAGGAAAATAATGACGACAAACTAACAAGATAAACAAAGAAATGAGTTAAAAAAAGGACAGCCCGGTGTATTAAGATCCCGCTATGCGCGGGGTTCGGGGAAGGGCCGGATCACAAGGGTCTATTGTACGCAGCCTTACCTCACATTTCTGCAAGAGGTTTTATGAACTCATGACATGTCACATGACAACAACTTTACCAACTTTATCTGTCACTCAAGGCTCCCCTTCAAATGAGGTAACACGTAGTAGTAAAAAATGAAGAAAAAGATACTATGGAAATACTAGATAATACTACTAAATAGAACAAAATGGACACAACAACATACCCTGTGTAATCTCACAAGTGGGGTATGAGGAGAGTATGATGTACGTAGACTTTACCCCTACTTTTCGTGGGGTTAGAGATGTTGTTTCCGATAGACACGCGGCTCAAAAGAAGTGTAAACAAAGGAGGATTTAAAGGAAAAGAACAACAACATTTTTTACGATATCCAACTCTATCAATATAGATCATGATCACGTAGGAAGGAGGATGTTAGGATTGAGTGGAAATGGGAGTTTTACAAAGAAAGAGCGGGCGGGTGAGGTGAAATGCTTTTTCTTTAAAGGTTGAGATTTGAAAAAAGTTTCTCATAAAATCCACTTCTTTTCTATCCCGGTATGTCAACCCTCAAGCTACTTCAATATTTAGCTTCCCTTTCCTTTTACTTTTAGAGCCAGAGTTATATTTTCTTTTCATTCACTAAAAGTTAAACTAACTTAAAATATGCTCAATTAAGGAGAGGCTTAAATCCGAATACTTCAGGTAGACGGTAAATTGGAATATGGTGGAACCCCTGCTTGCATTTGGTGGACGGTATGGAAGAGGAACTCTGGATGATTTGAAGACAAAACAAACTCCATACAATAGATCACGTCTGATTGTAAGTGTTGGAGTCCCATATCATTTGTGGGATGGTTCCTTGGACTCCTTATATGGCTTGGGCAATCCTCCTCCCTGTAAGCTAGCTTTTGGGGATGAGTTAGACCTAAGATCCATTCTTTACATGGTATATATAATTAAATATTAAAAGTGTGCTCTCTCTAACAACTTAAGCTTTTAGACGAGATGGTCACACACTTCAACATGGTATCAAAGTCAGGCCTATCCTGATTCATTGTTTTCGATGTTGGCCCCGTCTTATATTATCCACGCTCCAGATGTCCAGTCCTAGTCCTGGGCGAGCGGGTTTTTTTGGAGTCCCACATCGTTTGTAGGATGGTTCCTAGGGGTTGAGTTAGGCCAAGATTCATTCTTTAGAAGATATCTTTTTTGTGCAAGGAAGTATTTGTAAATGAAGCAAAATCAATACTCAGCCTCTTAGAATCCCTACAAGATTAGAAAGGGATTCTTCTTTTGCACACCTGTACATATCTTAGCACTTGCTTAGTGCTTTTTTATGATAAAATTATGTTTTCTAAAAAGAGTATGGAAGAGAAATATACTCTGAAAGACTAAGCATTTCACATGGTTGGCCAATCAGACCTATGTCCACAAGTAGAGAGGAGCAATTCACTATTTCAGTGATGGGTCCAGAGACTAAAGAAGAGATGGCACTCTAATAATTTCAATAAGCATTAGAAGATAGAATAACCTCACATAATACAGTCACAAAATGCTCACATAAAGGTTTACTCAAGTGTAAGGTCTGAGACTTTTTTACAAAATCATTTCACCCAAACCCTAACACTGAACCTAACTCTAAAACCTACATCTAGTGTCAATTTATAGACAGATTCGGTCTCCATGCAAATCCTTTGCATTTAATATAACAAATCTTCACAATACGACCTAATGATGTTTCACTCAAGATAGTGTCAATTTATAGGCAGATTCGGCCTCTAAAACCTACATTTTGTCGAAACAATGCATGACTTGCTAATGGTTGTGTTACGTGCTCCTCACACCACAACAAAACCCCAATTTAGATAATGACATCCCCGATCATTCACATCTGGCGGAATTAGATTTAAATGATTGTGCAGTTATTGTTGATTTTACTAGCTCATTACATTGCTTGTAATAGTTTCCTCTTTTGTTTGTAAGTTTTAACCTCTTTAAACATTTTCTTTTTGCTGGTATATCAATAAAAGTTACTCCTTTAGCAATTAAAAAGAAATATCTGGCGGAATTAATGAGGCTGCCAAGTTGAATAAAGATCGCCCACCAACTTGTTTTGAGAAGATATGCCAACTGAAATAAGGACGAAACAAACAAAGGAGTTTACGTGTCTACTTATAGAAAAGTTAAGACTCCTAAACGCTTTTGGTTTATCACCATGCCTGAACGTGGCAGTTCATTTGTAGTATAATGTTTATTTTTTTTATTCTGTTACCTTTGACAAAGCTGCAAGTTACTTTATACTTTTGCATTAATTTTCAAGAACTACTAGAGGCTTGATGCGCATGATAGTTGTGTTTCTTTTGAGACGCACATTGGAAGGGAGCCAACATGGATACAACTAACTGGCAAACGCAAAACTTTGTCAGCTAATCAACTTGATCTATGGAGCAAATATGTTCTTTTTAACTTTGGATCTGATTACATAATTGGGGTTGATCTTGTGGTTGAGAAATAAATGAGGACTATACTCGAGAACTGAGATTACTATTTAGTCGCTGCCTTATTTTATTTGGTTTTATTGATCCATTTAACTGCTCGCACTTGGGATATGGGCGAGTCATCTTCTTCGCAAGATATGCTGCGGTGATGAGGTTGGCCAAGGGTGTAGCTGACTTGCTTGGATGTTACTAGGTAAGGTCTTGGTGGCGGATGTTGGTCTGCTGGTAGTCATCTGCATGGCAATTGACTGTGGAAAACCTGAGAGTCCTTATATTATTTCTTGATCGGTAAAGGAAAAGTATATTGGTACTTGATGCTGGAGAAATGTAGAATTAGCAACCTTACAAGGAAGTCCTACTATTATTTCATTTTTCACTTCTATTTATGTTGTTTGTGCTCTTCAAACAGATTGAGATTGCACTTGTGATTAGTTTTTTCTTTCTGTGAACCGCTTTTCTTTCTGAACGGGATAATATCAATCCTTTTGCAGTTCCCCTTTACCAATTTCAATTTTATATCTGCAACCTTAAGGAACTTAGCTTCTAAATTTACTAAAAATGAGAACTGTTAGATTAAAACCTCAGCCTCAGTTTAGGCCTCTTTCCATCTATATAGTATATCGGCTGCAGAAACTTTGGCACCCTGTAGTGGAAATCTGAATGTACAACATTCATTATGCATTTTCAGAAGGAAAGTATATTTTATGTTCCTCCTAAATGAAACAAAGATAAAAATGGCTTGAAGTACGATTTGTGCGTTACTATTACTTGTTACGCTGTTGATGTGGTGGGCACTCTAAGACCTTATAATAGACACTTGTTGAATCTTTTCTTAATAAGCAACTCCAACATACTGATGTTTGCTTTTATGTTCCTTTTACAGCTACCCGTCAGTCCTAAGGCACTAGTTGTGCATGATCCGTTGCTCAATCCAGGAGATCAGATTAATTCCCGTGTTTTTGCTGGCAATCGTGATACAATGCAAAATGGAACTGCTGAGGCAGTTGTCTGCAATTCCAAGGTTGTTAAGATTATGAAAGATATCTGCCTAGGCTATCTTATTTTAAACAATAGTCTTGATAATGGTATAGATATATCTACTTACAGCCATTATTTGATATGATAATGCACAAGATAATATATTGTTAAATAGATGGGTCAATTCATAATTATATTATCTAATTACTGCAGAAACTTGAGGATGCATTGCAGGAGAGTGGTCTAAAAATTAAACATCATGAAGATAATATCAAATTCATAAAGGCTCAAAAGAACAAGTTGGATGATTCAATTTTAGATATACGAGGTATTGTTTCCATCTTTTCAAGTTAATTAGGTGTCGTGTAAAATGCATGTGCAAAATTTTAAAAGGTTACTGTAGTTATTTTGTTCTTTCAGTAAAATATAATGTTTTTATTGTCTTTATGGGAAGGAAACAATCAAACATGGTAAGATTTTTATATCAAGGGATGTCTTTCACATTTAAGTAAACATTTTTTTGATAATGTAAATATTTTTATTAACAATTAGGGGGAAAACCCCGTGTACAAGCCGTATACCGAAAAGGGAGAACCTACATCAAAATACGATTCTCTAAAGAAGAGACCCAATCTTCTATACAAATTGGGATTTCATGGAAACACCAGAAGGAAATTAGAAACAAAGACTATTTTGCAACTTTACAAAGTCTTGTTCAACCCCTTCAACCGCTCTCCTTTTCGTGATTACTTGTAGCGCAAAGTATCAGGCTCCAGCTTGTTTATTGTTCATAGGTTTAATGCTGTGTATTGCCTATTTAAAAGTACTCCATGTAGACTAGCATTCAGTTTAATTTTTTTGTCTTTCCCTTTTTGCATATGCCTTTTCACTGCTTTTCAATTTTAATTCCTTGTGCTTGTGGGGTATTGTAGTTGCTCTTGGCAAGATTCATTCAGCAAGTAGAACTGATTCTGACAATAAGGAATCTTCCAATGGGCGGAATGAGGAGGAGACCATTGAACAAATCTTAAGACATGATAAATCTGCAGCTGGCATCTGTTGCCAGCTGAAAACTCATCATGGAACTCAGATTACTCAAATTCCGTTGATGAAGGACGTGGTGGGAATTGTTGCTTTGCTTGGGAAGGTTGACGACGATAATCTCAGCAGGTTGATTTCACATAGCATCCAGTTATTGTTGGCATTTTCTAAAATAAAAAAGAAATAAAAAAGAAATAAATTGTTCTATGAATCCGCTTTCTCTGCTAGTTCTCTTCAGCCATGTTCAAGAAATTGTAGCACTTGTTCACTCTGTCCCAATCAAGATGATAATATGTGGCTGCATGAAGGTGAAGACTTAAGACAATAAGTTTGATATGTTCTAGTCTTTGAATTTGTCACAGGTATACTTAGAGTGATAAGTGGTTATTTGTAAGACTAAGATAATATATAGTATTATCTATGTTAGTTTAAATTCTTGGAGATTGAACTTTACCTTCCAGGGAAAAGAGCCAAGTGAACCGAAACAGATGAAAATAGAAAGTAGGCTATGTAAATTGATATTGAGGGAGTAGTGCTTTTTCCATGTCTCTCCGTCGGGTCTTTGTATCCAAAAATATTTCTGTCTCTAGAAATTTTAGATGTGTTGCATTAATTTTTTTCTGATTAATTAGATGTGTTTGTATAATAATAACCATAGACAATAGTAATCTTAAATAATGATGATGATACTATTATTATATTTATTATACTTTTCATTCTTTACTAATACATATAATAAATATAATAATAGTATCATCATTATTTATTAATAATATATTTATTATACTTTTCATCCTTTTCCTTATAAAAAATACCTTTCATCCTTTACTTTGTACAAAATGGCCTGGGAATAACCCCTTACTCAGAAAACTACCTAAAGTTGATACAGTGAAGTTAAATAAGATACACCTTTTTACTTCTGCCAACTATCAAAAAAGAGGGTTCAAAATTTTGTTTTGAGTTGGGAGTAAGAGATGGTGAAAGAGGACTATTTCAAGGTCTAGCCGGATTTCTCTTCTACAGTCAGTTGTTGGTCATCTCTCTCTCTCTCTTCCCCCTTTATTTCCTGTTGTTCAATTTCTTCCTCCTCAGCCAATGGTGAAAGGGGCCTTCTGGATTTCCGTTGTCACCAGAAGGCACTGGTCCAAATCTGATCCATCTCCCATAAAGGAATGTTTTGCATGTGATATGTTATATGACCTTTTTTTTAGATTTTGATCAGAAAATGTGTAGGATGTTGGTGATATTAGAGTGGGCTATGAATTCTAATTAAATTATCTAGTCTCTTTCACTGTTTTTTTTTTGGTCTTTTATTTTATTGCTGGAAAATATCTATCAAGTTATGAACGGTTTTAGATCATGGAGCAGATTAGTGTGGGAGCATCTCATGGCTTAGTCCATCACAGCTCTTCTTTGTTATGAGATGATTCGGTTTCTTCTTCTTTTTTCTTTTGGTGGATGAAGATGTATTCGTTGCCACACACCTTTTGTTTCACATCTATGTAGTGTCAAAGCATATAGCAAAACATCATTATGTTCCTTTCTAAGGGGAAAAGGGAAACATTTTTTGATAATGGTAAGAATTTAAGGAAAAAGGGAAACAAATGGTTCTAGTTTCCAAACAAGCCCTTAGCATGTGGAGACTTTTGTGTATGAGAATGAGCATCTCTTTGTTTAAAAGTAGGTCTTGTCGTGATGTAGGAGTTAAAATCTGAATATTCTCTGCATTTTGAGAATAGAAGATGACAGAAGCATGATGTTTAAAGAAGTAGGCAGATAATGGAAGTTCACTGTGCTTATAGAAAAATGGAAGTTCACTGTATTATGATTGACATTTGTATCTTAATCTCTGAAATCCAGGCTTCTCTCAGATTATCTAGGGCTAGAAACCATGTTAGCAGTTGTTTGCAAGACACGTGATGGACTTAAAGAACTGGAAACATATGATAAGGAAGGTTTTATAAACAAAAGTTCTGGTCTTCATGGACTTGGAGCTTCAATTGGGAGAGCTTTGGATGACCGATTTCTTGTAATCTGTCTTGGGAACTTAAGGTTGAGGTTATGATGATCTCTTCTTACAAATTCTGATCATGTCTTTAACACTTCTTTACTCTCTTTTCTTCTTACTTTTTTTTGGGGATTAACATTTTAGACCATACGCTGGTGAATTCATTGTTGATGACCCTCAGAGGAGGCTTGATTTAATGAAGCCAAGATGGGACAATGGAGAAACTCCTCCTGGTTTTCTTGGTTTCGCTGTCAATATGATCAATATTGACCCTGCAAACTTATATTGTGCTACAAGCACTGGTCATGGCCTGAGAGAGACCCTCTTCTATAAAATCTTCTCACGGTTGCAAGTATACAAAACAAGGGCAGACATGCTGCAGGCACTACATGTTATAACTGATGGAGCCATATCTTTGGATGGTGGGATCATAAAAAGTGATGGTGTATTTACCCTTGGCAAGAGGTAAAGAGGCTTGTCTATATTTCATTCATATATATTTCTTCTTTCATAATTCAACTTGTTTGTGAAGACACCCTAAAGGATTGGTTACCTATTAACTTGTTCCTTTTAGCATCACGTAATATACTTGATCTTGCCACACTGTGTGGGAGAGAGGTAGGGGGCTTGCCTCTTCACCTCCTCTTCTCCTTTTCTTTGTAGTATTATTTTGGTTTCGCATAACTCCATACTTGTATGTGTGTATTGCTATGTGTTTCTTCTTTGTTTTGTATCGTAATATCTTGTTGTCTTATTTTCCTTGAATTCCTGCATTGACTACGTTTCTTTTGAGCCGAGGGTCTATCGGAAACAACCTACCTACCCCACAAAGGTATAGGTAAGGTCTGCGTACATCCTACCCTCTCCAGACCCTCACTTGTGGGATTACACTAGGTATGTTGTTATTGTTGTATTATACTTAATCTCCAACTTTGCGCCTTAACTGGGAAGCTGGTGTTATTTTGTGACCATGTTGCTTGACCTTTGTGGAGTTCAGTAGTTCAACCTTTCACGAACTTCCTCTTCTAATCGTTGAGAATGGTGTATGAAAGCATGTTCTTCCATTCTTTTCATTACATCTACAACAAAGCTTCTGCAGGTAGCCTTTGTTACATTTGTTTGTATTGCATCTTCTTTTCAAAATTATTAACAGATCATTGGCATCTTTAATGAACCATTATCCTAAAAGGGGAAAAAAGAGCCTACAACACATTTTAGAAGTTAATCAGCAAAAAATACCTATAATATAATTTTCTTGGGAGGAGTTTTTAGAATTTATCATGTTCTGATTCTACAAACACGTTTTAGATTTACCTGATGAATGGCTTCTGTCAATTATTTAATATCTTAATCTCACTGTCTCCTAGGAGTTGTTTTTAATCGTATGTTTATATATCAGATGTATTTGAGTTTGTAGCACACTTTATTTTTCTTGTTGATAGCATCACTGAATCTTTTGGGTTATTTCTTTCTCGTGTACATTTTGTGTAAAGGGAAGTAGAGATCAAATTTCCGAAGAGTTCCGGAAGGTCAAATCTACCTGAAAACTATTTTGATACTGAGAGCCAGATGAAGGAGCTGAAGTGGAAAAGGGCAAGATTTGTGGAAGATTTACAGAGAGAACAATCATTGCTGGACCAGGCAAAGTTCAACTACGAAATAAAGAAGCAAGAGTTAATCAAGTTTCTTACACACAGCTCATCCTATGCTACCGCGGTAATTACTTGAGTGTGTCTAGTTAGACCATGCATGCTAGTCAATGGTTTTTTTCCAAATAGTTTGTGCTGTTGATGCCAAGCATATATAAAACATTAAGGAATCTCTGAGTTGGTTTAGGTAAAATCTTGAGCATTTTTAACTTGATCCTCGTCCTTACATCCTGCTTTAATTGATTGACGATGTCATTTCATAACTGCAAACTATGCTTGCATTTTATCATGCTAGCGGAGAACTCTGCATGGGAGCTTTTAAGCTTGTGCTTGCTTTGGCCTTTGGTATGCCAGTTATAGATGTTCTCTTTGAGCAGTCTAAAGATGTAGAGATATATGGAGTGAGATGCTAAAACATTGGTAATTTTGGCTACTGCAATTTCATAGTAAAGGGACGAAATGGGTTTTTCTAGGATGCGGTAAAACTACCCTTTTTCAGTTGAAGATGTTTATATTCTAACATCATTACAGATAAGAGAGAACACATTTGCTTCAAGTTTGTACTGGAATATTTAAATAACAAGTAAAGTTTTTGGTATATACATATTTGCTTCCTTGTATTTGGAGTCCTCAAGTGACAATAACTGAAGTTGTTGACAATGTTAGGCAAGATAAATGAGGAGCTTGGGAAGGATCTTTTGCAGAACTTACTGTAAAAGAAAGGTCTAATTATGTAAACTTTCTGCCGAAGTAATTTGAAGGGGAGCCTTGGAGTAACTGGACACCAGGAGGCCATTGGGTTCAAGCCGTGGAAACAGCCTCTTGCAAAAATGCAAGGTAAGACTGCGTACAATAGACCCTTGTGGTCCGGCCCTTCCCCGGATCCCGCGCATAGCGGGAGCTTAGTGCACCGGGCTGCCCTTTTTTTCTGCTGAGTTAATTTGTTACAAGAGAATTTAGTAGTTCAGGTATTAAATTAGTCATTTTGTTGCGATGTTTTCGGTATAAATGTTAAATCTCCTAGTAATACTGGTAAGAATTCAGGAGAGAAAAAGATTAAAGAAATGAGTGGAATATATGTTAAGGGTACCAAAGGAAGACTACTAGTGGATTAAGGATGCAGTTTAAGATCTGGAGAACAGTTCCCTTGTGTATCATCTGGACTGTTTGGAAAGAAGAAATCTGAGTTGTTTTGAATGAAGAGCATAGGGGTAGTATATAGTATAAAATGTACATATTTGCAAAATCTAGTTTTTCTAGTGTAAAACGCAAGATGTATATGATTTTGACTCTGATGGACCTTATAGAATCCACTGCGTTGTTGTAAGCTTTTTGGCATAAAATGCAAGATGATTTAAATGTATAGAATCCATTACATAGTTGCAACTTGCAAGAAAGGTAGTCAATACTCTACATACATGTTTCTCCCTCACTGCTGTTTTTTGTAAATGAAGTTATCCGTCCTTATAAAATGAAAAAAGGATGTCAGGTTATATTTCTTTTTTGACAGGATCTATTACTTACTACTAGTACCTTATGAAGTTTTGCTCTGTGTATGACCTATTGTCGCCATGTATGCAGTCTCAGTTTCCGGCAGGAGGGGAGCGGTCGACACCCATTTCATGATTGTGTGGGAAATTTGAGCAGTATTTCTATATTATTAGTTGATTCAAATTTCCAGCTGTTAATTTATATTCTGGACTATGCCCTCTTGGTTTATATGTG
Source organism: Przewalskia tangutica (assembly GCA_029844215.1). Taxonomy (NCBI): domain Eukaryota; kingdom Viridiplantae; phylum Streptophyta; class Magnoliopsida; order Solanales; family Solanaceae; genus Przewalskia; species Przewalskia tangutica. The sequence continues at coordinate 4,145,881 of CM056732.1, forward strand.
CAGTTTTATGCATCCTTGTTTGGGTCAATTTCAGATTCGGGTGCAGTCTTAGGCCAGTCTGATTCTTGTTTAGGTCAATTTTTCATAGATGAGTAGTAGTTCATTCAGGACGGTGCCTTTTTCTCCTTTCCCGTCTTTTATGTATAGAATGTTCATCAATATACAGCATCGTGTTAGTTGTTGCACTTCACTTGATGCTTAAGGTTGAAATGTATGCTACTTTTATCCAATTTAGAAATTGCAACTAGCGCCCCTACTATTGAGTATTGCTATCTAGTTACAACTGTAAACTTGTCCGCCCTTTGCGCGGTCATAAAAAACACCAATTATATTTATTTTTACAAACTTAATTGAGATTGAATTTGATAAAATATATACATATAAAATTTATTTTAGTTTCTTATTTCACATTTTTAAGATATAAAAAGAAAAAAAATCACCTGACACCATTAGAGTTGACATTATTGTCGAGAGGAGCAAAAAGTGATAGAGTTAGCAATGAATATTTAAAAGCTTAAATTCTCAAATATGATATAGGGAAAAAGGAAAAAGAAAATGAGTTTTTTCACATTCTCCAAATAAATATAGCATTTGTCCTTCTCCACAGATAGATTGATTAACACAAATTAAAAAAGTGGATTGGCAAATGCAAGAATTACAAAAATATAGAGATCGACATGGATTAACACAAAAGAGAGAATAACACAAAATAAGTTTGAAAATGAAAATGGAATACTTACCAGAAATTTACTACACTGATGATGGTAGGGATTCTTCTTCTTCCCATTCAAGGAATATGAAAGGTTAGAAAGTGATAATTATTCTTGAAATTTACTAATAATAAATTCATGAAGACCTAGAATATATTGATTTTGTTATAAAAGATTAGACAAAATGCCAAAAAATGTACTACAAAAAGATTAGATACAATATTGAAGTTATTTAGCAAAATAAATAAGGATTTCTCTTAACGATGTTATATAAAGAGTTAAATGTAGCACCTTTAACATAATTAAGAGATATTTTTGGTGGAATAATTAAGAGGGTTAAATGAGTAACTTTTGAGTTTTTTCTAATATAGCACATGAATAAAATAATTAAAAAAAAAAGAATTCTTGATTTTCTCATTCCTAGCTTTATTATATTATATAGATATTGATTATTGTAAGTAGCTAGAGGTTATGAAAATTGAAAAACAGTTACAAATATGATGATTCATTAGAGCAAACTGTTATACAGGGAGGGAGATAAAAAAAGTCTCATAATTTAAAATTGCGACAAGTTTGACCAGCCAAGGTCAAACTTATCTTAAAAATGTGATTAACTAAAATTGAGACTGAATTATAATTTTTAAAACTTATAATCTTTTACAAAATACACAAAAGCTCATACACATTATACAAAAATTTCTTCCAACCCACGCACATTATACAAAAACTCCTTCCAACCCACTTCCCCCCACGACTCCAACTACTTGTTCATTTTATTTCAAAAAAAAAAAAGCAGTTCCCAGTTCCCTCGTCTCTGTCTCTCTCCATTGTTGCTGCTCGTTCCTCTCTCTCCATTGCTTCTGCTGCTGCTGCTCATTTCTCTCTCTCTCCATTGCTGTTGCTTCTCTATTCATTCTCAGGTAAACTTTTTTTTTCCACTTGGTTCAATAGTTAAGGTTTTGAAATCAGAGTGTGAAAATGATGATTTTGGTTAGAGAAGATGAAGAAGAGCATGCGTTTTTCTTGAATGTTGTTTGTTTTGTTGTAGTTTCGTGTATTTGTTGCACTTGTTGGGGTTTGTGAGTTTGTAAATAGTGGTTGTGAAATTATGGTTGTGGTGTTGTTTTTGTTCTTCTTCTCCTTGTTGTTTCGGAAAAAAGCTTGCAATTTTGTTGATGTTTTTCAACAACTGAGGTTACCTGTTGCAGCAAATTCAGCACTTGTTTGACAGTTGCAAACATCTGCTGAGGTTGTATGATTTGGTGTATTTTGTTTAAGTTGTGAGTGAGATTTGTGATGGTTGTGTGTTTGTAATGAAATATAGATGTTTTGTAGTTAAATTTAGATGTTTTTGTTGTTGTTGTTGTTGCAATAAATTTAGCACTTGTTTGACAGTTGCAAACATCTGCTGAGGTTGCATGGTTAAAAAAAAATCTTATTTGGTGTATTTTATTTAAGTTGTGAGTGGGATTTGTGATGGTTGTGTGTTTGTAGTGAAATATAGATGTTTTATAGTTAAATTTAGATGTTTTTGCTGTTGTTGTTGCTGTCATGCTATGATTTAGGAAAAGTTTTGATTTTATCCAACAGCTGCTGGATAAAATCAAAATAATTGTTGAGGTTTTTGCAGCATCTGAAGCAGTTGTTGTAGCATATTAACAAGTTATTGTAAAAAATCAAAACAGTTGCTAAGATGTTGCTACTGTTTTTCTATTTCCAACAGATTAAGATTATGCTGCAACAAGTAATAAGTTATTGCAACAACTTCGTATTTTGTTGCAACATATTATTAATCTGTTGCAACAACTGACTATTTGTTGCAACATATTTCTTTTCCCTTTTTACTTTGAATGTTGCACTAACTAATTAAAACTGTTTTCCTATCTCCTGTGTGTAGATAAAATAGCTCCAGTTAAAAGAAAATGAGAGAAACCAACTGAGGGAGAAAGTAGTAAAAGAGCTAAGATGCAAACACCTTTAGATAAACTTGTGACTGCTATTTGTCAATCAACAAATGAGAAAAGAGTTAGTGAAACTGGGGCTTCAGAAAGAGAGAAAACCCACGAAACCTCTGTTGGGCATGAAGAAGAAAGTAATAAAAATGAACAAAGTGAAGCAACTAGAGAAGAAAGTGAAAAAGATGATGAAAAATCTGCTGAAGGAGATGAAGAAAATGAAGAAAATGCTGAAGGAGATGAAGAAGATGGAGATGAAGAAGAAGGAGATGAAGGGGATGAAGGAGCTGAAGGGGATGAAGGATGTGAAGAAGATGCAGAAATTGAAAATGGTAATGAAGAAGAAGAAGAAGAATCAACAGATCAGACTTTGGCCGAGTTAAGAAGAAAAAATAAACATAATGTGGATGTCAATCTTGTTGAATCTTCTAGTATTGCCACAGATCCCAATAGACCTTCGATTGAGGAGGTCGTCAAGAGTTTCAGCATTGAAAAGTATGGCGTGACGATGCCGTTGAAAGAAAATAAGGATTTGTCTGGTGATTTTGTGGTTAGATCAACCACGGGCAAGGACTTTGACACCTTCAGGGGCATTCTCCGGCAGCAGGGGTTGGAGAATTTCTTTAGGGCTAGCTGTTTTGGGCTCTATTTAGATTTGCCTAAAGATACCGGTGCCCGATTTCAAATGACAATGGTTTCTGAGCTTTTGAAGCGTAAGATTATTTGTGATAGGAAGGATGAGATTTGGATCAATTACTGTGGCATGCCGGTTTGCTTTGGCATGAAGGAGTTTGTTGTAGTTATTGGATTGAGATGTTATTCTTGTGAGCCTCCTCCTATTGTTGTATTAACCAAGCTAGCCCGGATGCCCAAGACATCCAAGAAAACAAAGGGTTCCAAAGCTAAGAATGATGTCTTTTTGGTAAACTTAGTGGGAAAGAGCTACATTCAAAAGAAAATGTTGCAAGACTTGGAGTCCAAAACTTTCTCAAAAAAGCACAAGGAGACAATGTGCTTAGTTTGGTTTGTGCACAGTGTTCTTTGGGCAAGAGACGTAAACTACAACATACCGCTTGGATTGATTAAACTTGCTGAGGACTATGATGCCTTCAACAACTATGTCTGGGGTTTTCAAAGCTTTAACTTGACTGTTGAATATTTGATGAAGAATTTGAAGCCAACGGGGAAGACACAAAACCTATATGGCTTTCCTTGGGCTTTCATGGTAAATTTTCTTTAATGTTTTACCTTCTTTTTTTTTTCAATCACTATTTTGATTTTTGATGACATTTTTTTTTCTAGGCTTGGGCATTTGAAGTCATTCCTCACCTCAGACATCAAGTCAAGGAATACTCCGAAGAAGTTACCTATCCAAGAATTCTTAGATGGCTCACTGCCATGAACAATACAAAATTGAGTGTTGACCTTTTCAACCCCCCTAAGAAAGTGTAAGCATTAGAGCACAACAAATGATTAGGTGTTGCAACAACTTTTATAATCTGCTTCAACAACACATGCATATGTTGCAACAAGTTATGCATCTGTTGAACAATGTCCAACAGATAATTAACTTGTTGCAACAAGTTACCCAATATATGAATATGTTATAACATGCAACTAGTTTTTTACAACAGATGAGTAACCTGCTGCAACAAGTTATCCATCTGTTGGAAAATGTCCAACAGATGATAAACCTGCTGCAACAAGTTGACAATCTGTTGGACAATTTTTAACAAGTACCACAGTTGTTGCAACATATCACTTTATTTGCTAATTTGATAACTTCTGAATCTATTACAGTAAGTTTTTACAACAAGTACAGTAATCTGTTATAATAAATTACTAATTTGTTGTACAATATCCAACAAATGAGCAACCTGCTGCAACAAGTTACCTATATGTTGGAAATTTTTCAACAGATGAGATACCTGCTGCAACAAGTTACCTATCTGTTGGACATTGCCCAACAGATGTGTAACCTTTTGCAACAATATGATAACTTGTTTTAAATAGGTTTTACTTTTTATGATTTAGCACCATTATGATATATCTACTTTTTTATTGTAGGTTGTGAACCCATGGCTTGTCCCAACAATAAGAGAGTTGGAGATGTCATGTCTTGTCACCTTTGTGCCCATAGAATCTGTGTCTGACAAATTGATTGATGGGTTCAAAGGGGAATTGGCTGGAGTGACAACCATCACCAGGGTTGATGATTTTGTAGCTGGTGGTGGTGGTCATGTTGTTGTTGGTGCTGGTGGTGATGTTGTTGTTGATGATGTTGGTGGTGTTGTTCATCCTGTTGATGTTATTGGTGGTGTTGGTGATGATGTTCCAGCAAGTATTGCTGGGGGAAAATTAAGAGATGATGATGCTAATATTGGTGGATTTACTCCAGTTCCTGGATTGAGTGATTTTTCCGGATTTGGTGGTAATTTTAGTGGTGGTGGATTAAGTGGTAGAAGATTTATTGATGTTGGTATCGGTACTTCTAAGGTGCCCTCATGTGCTTGTGAGTGCACCACTTGCAAGGATAAAATGGATAATTTAATTAGAAAGGTGGATGAATTGGTGCAGGCCCAAGAAGCCACAAACATTTCTATGCAAAGGTTGATATCCAAGAGAGGTATCAAACCATCAAAGAATATTTCCTCACCTTATACTCATGTTCATGCTCGGAGGAGGGGCAAAGCAATTGCCAAGTCATTTGCATCAGTTAGATCAAGAAGATCTGTTGCTACTCCCAGTAAGTCAATTGAGACTCCTCTTCTTGATGTTGGGCCAAAAGTGCTAAAGAAGGTGGACATTTTCAAACCTGTACATGCCTGCAAAGTTACTCAATGACTCGTGGAAATTCAATAGGCTACAGAATCTCCCCCGCAATGTCACTAGTAGGGCATGTGGTTCGTGGTCAATTACTTTTATGGAGGCTTTGTTTACCGGCACAACTGTGACAAAACCCGAAAGTCTAATCAGCGACAACTCTGTAGGGAGGATTCAATGGAGATGGGCATTAGGTGTCATTGAAAAGGTGTTGAAGCCCTAAGATGGGTTGATAAATAGTTCATTGATTTTGCGTTTTTTGGAGCCAAAATGTGGCATGTTGAACAATTTAAGTATATATTAGGAGTTTTTTATGACATTATGTAATTTAAGTATATATTAACTGTTCATTACTTTTCTAAGACATTTTGTTAAGTATATATTAGGTGTTCATTATTTAAGTTGTGTTCAATACATTATGTTCAGTAGTTTTAAATAAGTCACAAAATATAGCAGCTGTTGAAGAAGTTGCAACAACTGACCCATCTGTTGCAACAAGTTTTTAATATGTTGCAATAGATGAGTAAGTTGTTGCAACAATTTTGTAATTTATTGCAACAGATGGTTCAGTTGTTGCAATATATGGGCCAGTTGTTGCGACAAATCTAACTGCTGTTGAAGAAGTTGCAACGACTAACCCATCTGTTGCAATAAGTTTATAATCTGTTGCAACAGATGAATCAGTTGTTGCAACAAGATGTAAATTTGTTGCAACAGATGGTTCAGTTGTTGCAACATATGAGTTAGTTGTTGTGATAAATCTAACTGATGTTTTAGAAGTTGCAACAAATTTGTGATCTGTTGCAACAGGTGAGTCAGTTGTTGCAACAAATCTTTCAATTGTTGAAGAAATTGCAACAACTAACTCATCTGTTGCAACAAGTTTGTAATCTGTTGCAACAGATGAGTTAGTTGTTGCAACAAGTTAATAATATGTTACAATATGTGCATTATCTGTTGTAACGGATGAGTAACCTGTTTAAAAGCTTCACATTTAGTATACAATAAGTATCATTGGTTTTCGTTGTTACACCTAAATATGGTGAATCAAGTAGTTCTCATCAAATTACACCAAGGATCGCTCGATTTGGGAAGTATACGCTTAGTTGATCATATGTCATGACTCAGAATACCATCAAATTTGTTAGGAACATTTATTAAATAATAAATATCATTGGTTTTTCATTGTTTACACCTAAATATGGGTGAATCAAGTAGTTCTCATCAAATTACACCAACGATCGCTCGATTTGGGAAGTATACGCTTAGTTGATCATATGTCCTGACTCAGAATACCATCAAATTGGTTAGAAACATTTAGTAAACAATAAATATCATTGGTTTTCGTTGTTTACACCTAAATATGGTGAATCAAGTAGTTCTCATCAAATTACACCAACGATCGCTCGATTTAGAAAGTATAAACTTAGTTGATCATATGTCCTGACTCAGAATATCATCAAATTGGTTAGGAACATTTAGTAAACAATACGTATCATTGGTTTTCGTTGTTTACACCTAAATATGGGTGAATCAAGTAGTTCTCATCAAATTATACCAACGATCGCTCGATTTGGGAAGTATACGCTTAGTTGATCATTTGTCTTGACTTAGAATACCATCAAAGTGGTTAGGAACATTTAGTAAACAATAAGTATCATTGGTTTTCGTTGTTTACATCTAAATATGGGTGAATCAAGTAGTTCTCATCAAATTACACCAACGATCGCTCAATTTGAGAAGTATACACTTAGAATTTCCCATCAAATCAATGAAATTACCGTCTAATCCATTAAAGATGTTAGTAGATAAATATATTGATCACTAAATATCATTGAATCTCTTCGTTTAACACTAAATATCATTGGTTCCCTCTGTTAATAACTAAACATATGTGACTTATATCCTAGTTGTTGCAGCAATTTCATGATCTGTTGCAGCAATTACATAATCTGTTGCAACAGTTGCATAACATATTGCAACAAGTACATAATCTGTTGTAGTAATTGCATAATCTGTTGCAGCAACTGTATAACCTGTTGCAACAAGTACAAAATCTGTTGCAACAGGTAACATAGTTGTTGAACAAGTCATATAACTTGTTAAATGAAACAACTCATTCCATTTGTTGGATGAAACAAGTTAAGAACTTTCTACAACAACTCATTCCATTTGTTGTAAAAACTCAAAACACTATAGGAACTTACTGTAACAAGTCATGTAACTTGTTGGAAAACCAAGTTAAGTTAGTTGCTGCAAAAGTTCGATTACTGGTTGACAAAATCCCAACAAGTTACACAGCTGTTGCAACAAAATTTTTACTTTGTGAAAACTGTTCAGAAATTACAAAACCACAGAACATACATTGGTGATTTGAGCAAGATCAACATATCATTTAAATCAATTTTACTAACAGAAACAACATAAAAATGTCATAAAATCCAATTTCGCAAACACAAACAATAGTAATTATTATTACAAGACATTGCAAATTTAACAACTAGGGAACAATTCGGTTTGGGCATGTAGTTTTTTTATGGCCAGCTGTTTTGCATAGCATTTGTTTGTCCTCGTTGCAAGTGATTCTCCGATTCCACGCCTCCTCTTTGTCCGTCTTCTTTCCGGTTTGCTCGGATCAACATGTGGAGGAGGTATTTCTCTTCTAAAATCTCCATAGGAACTTTCCAAGATTCTTCAGAAGGCACTGGATTCATTTCCTCACAGTATGCAATTATGTAATTCTCCACTCTGTAATATGGAGATGAGTAGTCATAAATCTGCCTTCCAAAGTCTTCACCATATTGGACTCAAAGTGCTTCCATAGCATGTGGGCAAGGTATTTTATCCAGGTCAAAAACTCTACAAGTACAAGATCTTCTTTGCAGATCGATTGTTGCAACTGAACCGTGGCCGATGACGCTGAACTTGTAATTGGCAATTTGATGGGCCAATAACTTATTACCCAAGTTGACAAATTTTGATATTTTTTTCCATTAAGGGAAAAAAGATGGTTGGTGAGTCGATGAACTTCATACGCCTCTTATGAAATTTCTCAGTAAACCTCATGTTTATGAAATCAAATAGAGAAGTACTGGAAATTCTCTTTCAACATTGAACATTGAGTTCACCGACTCAACAACGTTTGTCGTCATAAAATCATACCTGACAAAACAAACATATTAGTGTTGGAACATGTGGCTGAGGCTCAGTTGTGTCAAAAATCACAACAAGTACAATATCTGCCATGAGTTACTATTAGTAGCGATGAATCGTTACTTGTTGGAAACAGAAATGTGAAAATACCTATTTCTGGGGCAGAATGCCCTGCTCCATATGTGGAATTCAGCACGTTCAAGATGTTCAGCGGCCCAGGAACCAAATCTCTGATTTGATTGAAATGGTCATTGAAGACATCAATATTGTACGTTTTTGCTGCTTTATAAAATTGAGATACGACCTCCCCGTTTGAAAGGTGTTCTCAGATTTTCCCTAGGTGCCTCATGCAAAAACCATAATGACATGTAGGGAAGACAATTGAAACCGCCTTTTTGATACTTGAATGTCTATCAGAAATTATGCACAACTCAGGTGTCCCCCTTGTCAAAGCCTTTGCAATCTTCCACGCCCTTCCAGACCTTCCAATAACTTACCTTACAACCCAAATCTGTACGGATTGATTGACTCATATATTTTGTAGATGTGCCTTTACCGTAAGGAAACTTATCTTTGAAGTATTCACCAATGACTTTCGCAGTAGCGTGTGGATTATGACTCGTAATGTGCTCAGAACCACATGTGTGATGCTTTATGTAGGTTCTGATACAAAATCTGTCAGAACTTAAAAGCTTCACAGCCCTCAGCCACCACTTGCACTCCGGATGTACACATCTGAAGCAATACACAGTACGCGAATTAATCACCTTTTTTATTCTAAAATCTTTCTTCAAGCAAGCAAGTTTCAACCAAGTGGCTAGTTCTTCCTTGTTCTTGAATGTCATTCCTTTATAAAAACATGTTTCATCATCTTGAACATGGCTAGACTGTATTGATTGTGTAGTGCTCAATGTATTGCTCGCAACTTCGGGTATAGGAATTGGGCCAGCCCACTTCCATTATCTCGGATATCCACATTCACCCCATCTAATTCATCATTTAACACATCTTGTTGGTCTTGAGATAAATTGTAGTTCTCTACCGGACTTCCAACAACGTATACCCTTAAAATGGGCCTAGTTACATCATTCAAATAAGCACGCAAACGAACCTGATCAATTATCTTAAATGGCAAGACCCTCTGATTTTCAAAAAGGTTGTGCATGTAAGTGATGGCAAGATCTTTTGGTTCACAAGTTAATTCGCAATAGGTAATGATTATGTTCACAAAATCATCGAACATACCATCTCTTTGGACATTCATCGCTATCATCTCTAACGTGTCACTACACTTCCATCGCCAAATATATCAATTGTTCTTCTCGATCCATTCACCATGGCAATCAACCCCTATTATTATTGAGTCCCCCATTAGTGGTGTTCGAGGTACCTGAAGATATTTTATTTAACAAAAAATTGGTCATGAGAGTACATATACCAATCTATAACAAAATGAAACAACTGCAGCAGTTGTTCCAACAGATTATTGACTTGTTGGAACAAGTGGACTACTTGTTGCAACATGTAATAAAATTGTTGCAACAAGTCACTAATTTGTTGGAGTCAGCTTCAGTTTTTTGGGGCAATATTTCAGACTGTTGAAGATGTCCAACAGATTATCGAGCTATTGCAACAAGTGTATTACTTGTTGCAACAAGTAGTATACTTGTTGAAGCAAGTCAATAATCTGTTGGAAGCAGCTTCAATTTTTTGGGTTCTGTTTCAGACAAAAATTGAAGTTGACTCCAACAGATAGTTGAGTTGTTGCAACAAGTGAAACACTTATTGCAACAACTATACAACTTGTTGCAGCAAGTCAATAATCTGTTGGAAGCGGCTTCAGTTTTTTGGGTTTTGTTTCAGACAAAAACTGAAGCTGACTCCAACAGATCGTTGAGTTGTTGCAATGTTGGAATACTATTGCAACAACTCACTCGATTGCGAGTTATTTATTTAACAATTACAACAACTTCATAATCTGTTGTAGAAGATGCAACAACCACATTATATGTTGTAACAACTACAACAACTACTGTAAGTTGTTGAAAAATCAGTAGATTTATACCCAGGTGAAAAATTGAAATAAAACAGCATTGTTGTACTTACCAAATGAGCGGAAAACACTTATGAAGTAATTATCAGTGCTACACCAACAAAATCCAGTCAAAAAATTACAAAATCGGGTGGTCACATTTTCTTTCTTTCTTGAGCAACAATGGCGGACGAAGAAGAAAAAGAAGAAGAAAACAGAACAATGGAATGAGTTATAAAGTAATTTCCAGTGCTACACGAATGAAATACAGTAAAAAAGTTACAAAATTAGGTAGTCTTGTTTTTTCTTTCTTGAGCAAAATCCAGTCAAGACGAAGAAGAAGAAGAAGAAACGAGCAACAGAATAAGAAGATGCAGCAAGAAGAAGCAGCAAGAAGAAGAAGAAACGAAGCAAAAAAGAAGAGCTAAAAATGGTGGAAACGACGCAAGCAAACAGAAAATTAGCGCGTTTTTTTTGGCTCTGTAGGGTTTATATGGGTTGGGTCAAAGTGTTAAAAATAAAACTTGGGGGCAAAGTGTAAAAAATAAAGCTTGGGGTCAAAGTGTTAAAAATATAATTTTGAAGTGAGTCAAAACTCTCTAATCACTAATCCAAAGTTTATCAGCCCTACTCAATTAAAAAAACTAAAGTTACCCCAACTCAATTTTAAAATTTATTTGTCATCTATAATTAAAAGTCACCTGTTACAGAATATGAAATACATGTGATGACATGCTATTAATGGTGAATGAGTCTTTATTATTGGTAGAGAGATGAAATTTTTAATATTTTATTTTATTTAGAAAAATAAAGAAATGAAGAGAAAATGATCAAAAAAAGAAGAAAAAAGATAAGTGCTAATGGAAGCCACAGAGAAGTAACACGTCTAACTTATCTATGCCTAACTTGATTGCTTGGCAAACTGGCTATGCTTTTCCTGGATTCACAACTTCAAAATACGTTTACTTTTTTATTACTTTATATAGATAAAATATAGAGAACTTATGTTTGAGATAAATTTGAATGGAGAAGAGTGAGGATTCATATATCATATCCCAATTTGTTTAAGACTAAAGTATTATTCTAAATATTTAAAAGTAGTAGTTTAAGTTTTTAAAAATGTGTCGATTTTATTATATTTTTAAATAGAGCAATTGATATCTCAAATAGAAATCAAAAGACTTGATCATCGTATTCTGAATTCTGTAATTTATTTCTAGACAAGGGAGTAATGAATCTCCTAGAACACTATCAAATGTTGGATATGATTCACAAAACTTTGTTGTATGCTTCACATGACTGACACCCAAAAATAAAAAAATTCATTAGTTGGTACTTCTCATTCTTATAAGTCACACATATCCAGTCTGGGCGGAGCCACCTTAATCGAAGAGTGGTCAGGTGTACACCATTCGCCGGAAAATTACGCGATATACAAAAGTTAAATGTTAGCTATTGTAAACATATATTTGATTGTGTACATTTTTAATACAAGTGAGAAGATAATTTGCACATTCTTCATCAAATTTATGGCTTCGCCACGGTATCCGGTAGCAGCCCTAGGGTCTTTAGGAATTTAAGTAAATGAAGAAAATGAAAATGATACACCCCAAACCCTCTTCCTCTTATTTATATTTACTGTGTTAATGGGAAAAAAAACTGTATGCAGAGGAAACTAAGATAAAAGTCAAATTGGAGAGAGTAAAAGGGTGGTTCTCTTTTTATTACCACCATTTTACATATATCTGCTATGTAAAGAATATTGTGAAATGTTATTAATCTCCCGTATGGAGTCTTTTCATTAATATTAAAGTATATATAGAGTACAATATTCATTCCTTATACAATAGAAATTCTAAGCCTATATAAAAAAAGAATCATAGTTTTACCATAATTATATTTACACAATATATGGAAATATTCTAATTATGGGTAGGGATACAATTGTTTCTATAATATACATGTTTACACACCCCCTCAGTCGGAGCGGGAGGAGGTCGGACGCTGAGACTGAATCTGAAGTCAAGAAATAAATGTCTGGGAAGTCCTTTGGTAAATATGTCTGCATACTGATAGGATGATGGAACATGTAACACTCTGACATGGCCTAGCGCAACTTTCTCACGAACGAAGTGTAGGTCTATCTCAATATGCTTGGTTCGCTGATGTTGAACCTGATTATGAGAAAGATAGATGTCAGAGATGTTATCACAATACCTGATAGATGCACGACGAAATGACATCAAGTTCTAATAAGAATTTACGAGCCAACAAATCTCAGCTACCACATTTGCAATGCCTTTGTACTCAGCCTCGACACTGGATCGAGATAGGGTAGCATGTCGTTTGGCAGACCAAAAAATCAGATTATCCCCTAAAAACACAAAAGCCGGAAGTGGAGCGTCGCGTGTCCGGACACCCTGCCCAATCTGCATCCGTATATGAAAGCAATTTGTTTGGTGCAGAGGGGTATAAGCGCAAACCATAATCAAGAGTGCCCTTAATGTATCGAATGATACGCTTAAGAGCAGTGAAATGAGACTCCCTGGGGGCATGCATGAATAAGCACACATGCTGAACAACATAAGCTATGTCTGGCCTGGTGAAGGTGAAGGTGAGATACTGAAGTGCACCTGCAAGGCTCCTATACAGAGTAGGATCAGAGACGAGAGCACCATCCATGACACTGAGCTTAGATTTAGAATCAACTGGAGTAGGCACCTCTTTGCAGTTCACCATCTTAGCCCTGTACACAATCTTCTATGCATACTTACGTTGACACAAGAACGTATGATTGGAAGACCTGGTCACTGATATCCCCAAAAAGTAACTCAGCTTCCCTAAACCAGTCATTGCAAATTCGGACTTAAGCAAGACAATAATCTCATTTTTCAATCCGTCGGAGGAGGCAGTAAGAACAATATCATCCACGTAAAGTAATAAGTAAGCAATCATACTACCTCGATGAAAAATGAATAGTGATGTATCACTCTTGCTGCATACAAACCCAATATGCAAGATATACCTGGCAAAACGATCATACCACGCACGGGAGGCCTGTTTCAGGCCATATAGTGACTTACGGATGCGACACACATAGTGAGGAACTGTTGGATGGGTGAACCTTGGCGGCTGATGCATGTAGACTGTTTCTCTCAGATCCCCATGTAAGAATGCATTCTTCACATCAAGCTGATGGAACAGCCAGTGTTTGCCCATGACAATGCTCAAAACTGTGCGAATGGTAGCCGGTTTGACAACCGAGCTGAAGGTCTCACCACAATCAATGTCCTTCTACTGATTTGTGTAATTAGCCACAAGTCGTGCCTTATACCTCTCAAGATCTCCACTGTCTCTGAATTTGTGACGAAAAAGCGAAAAAGTCACAGACAACGAATCACATTCACCCCCTCAGGTCTAGGTACTAGATCCCATGTGTGTTGTTTAGTTAAAACATTGAATTCCTCAGACATAACCGCAATCCAATTAGGGTCTTGTTTAGCCAATATAGGGTTTTTGGAAATTAAAGAAATGGTTTGGGCAGACAAGTTAAATTGGACTTTAGGTTTGAAGATTCCATGCTTGGCACGAGTTTCCATTTGGTGAGTGGGGACAGTGGGAGGCGGTGCTGGCTGAGACTGATGGTAGGGTCGGAAAATGAGAAGGTGGGGGCGAAGCCGTCGGAGGCGCCACGACGCCTGAATCTAGCGCCGCTGCACTGTCTGAGTGACAGGCCTCTCTGGAAATATGGCGTTGTGGCGCCTCATCACTAGGCCGTGACGCTGTCGACGGGTTGGGAGAACAGACCTCTCTGGAAAGTTAACGCCGCGGCGCCTCAACACTGGGCCGCGGCGCTGTCGACGAGTCAAAAGAGATAAGCTGATCAAGGATGATGAGAGAGATAGCAAGCTCGTCAAGGAGTGAGTAATCCAGATTTTGAAATTTCTGAAGATTCAAAAACGGGAATGTGGTCTCGTTGAATGTGACGTGACGAGAGATGTGGATTTGACGAGTGGACATGTCGTAGCGTAGATAGCCCCTATGGTTCGGTGGAAAACCTAGAAAGACACATGGAGTGGACCTAGGAGCGAGCTTGTAAGGGGCGGTAAAACTAAGGTTGGGATAGCACAGACAACCGAAAATTCGTAGATGATCATATGAGGGGACTCTATGGTAGAGGATTTCGGTATGAGTCATGTTGTGAAGAGTGCTAGTAGGGAGAATATTGAGAATGTATTCTGACATTTTAGCAGCATATACCTAGAAGGATGGAGGGAGGGAGACATGAATCAATAGGGTGCGAATCATATTGTTAATGGTGCAGATGATTCTTTCAGCTTTACCATTTTGTGGTGAGGTGTGAGGGCAGAAGAAGCGAAAAACCATGTCATTATTGATACAAAAATGGTGAAACATAGAGTTATTGAATTCACGACCATTATCGCACTGAAATGATTTGATACCTTTTTTCAATTGTGTTTGGATGAATTGTCGAAACTCAAGAAATTTGATAAACACTTCCGATTTATATTTGAGAGGGTACAACCAGATATAGTGAGAAAAATCATCTAGCAAGACAAGATAATATTTATGACTGATAGAACTAGCAACATGTGATGTCCATAAATCGGCATGTATTATATTAAATGGTGCAAAGGTAACACTAGTATATGATTTAAACGGAAGACGAGTATGTTTGCCTAAAGAACAAGAAACACAGTTTTGGGCAAGCTTCCATTACAAGTAATTAAATTATTGCCTCTAAGAAAATTAAAGACTGGGAGTCCTGGGTGACCAAGTCTATTATGCCACGTCGAAGAAGAAATAGCTGCTAGAGAGACGGGAGAGCAAGATCTGGCAGCGGAGGTGGATGTGAATGGATAGAGATCCCTCGTGCTATTGCATCTCGTAAAAGGTGTCCCCGTACGAAGATCCTTTACAGTGAAACCAAAAGGGTCAAAGTCAACAGAGACAGAATTATTACGAGTAAATTGGCGGACAGAATGATTAGGTTCTTAATCATGTGTGGGGCATATAAGGTATTTTTAAGGAGAATGGTGGATGAGGGGGGGTTGTGTGTATGATGTACCATAACCCTTTACTGGAATGCGTTGTCCACTACCAACTGTAACATATTGAGGATGTTTTAAACTGCATAATTTGGGAATAGTACCTGCAGACTGGGTGATGTGAGATGTGGCTCTGGAGTCCATGTACGGTGTTGTCGGTGTTGCATGTTGAGGTCTTTGGCGACCCAACTCAGTGGGTGTCATGACGGAGGAGGGCTACTGGAATCGTCCCTGCATGAAGTGAGCTTGATGTGGTGCTGGACCTAACAACACGTAGTGGAAATAAGGGTTGAAGGATTGCTGGTACTGGGTATCCATTTAGAAAAGAGAGGAAGAAAAGAAAAACCAATAAATTTCTTGAAGAGAACAAAGGGGCAGCGGCAGTGGAGAGTGTAGGCAGTAGGAAGAAAATTTCTAGGGTTTTGGAGTTTAGGCTCTTGATACCATGTGAGATGATATTAATCTCCCTTAGGGAGTCTTCTCATTAATATCAAAGTATATATAGAGTACAATATTCATCCCTTATACAATAGGAATCCTAAGCCTATACAAAATAGGAATCCTAATCTTACCATAATTATATTTACATATTATGAAAATATTCTAATTATGGATAGTGATACAATTATTTTTATAATATACATGTTTACAGATTTATACGTAATGAAGAAATAAAAGAACTTCTAATTAAAAATATTGGGATGGAAATACCCAAGTTTATTAATCTAAAATATTCTTCCTCTCATTAATTTTTTCTATCCTATCCTGCTTTTCATTGGTAAAAGAAGAATGACTTCCAAGTATTGTTTATAAAATGAAGCATTCAATATTTTAAAAAAGTGACATTCAGTATCTTTATTGCTCTTATCTCCTTTCTGAATTTCACTTCCAAACTTTTGGAATTTTAATTTTGAGAGAAGGATTAAAAAGTGTCAGCTAAAATCATGTTAATTAAACTTGTTTTATAGGTGAATTTCAGTTTTGGTCCACGTGTAATTCGACTAAATATAATTAACCTTCAATTAATATAAATGTGTGATTTTAATCCTTTAAATTAATGAAAGTTAAAAATTTAACGGAATCATGGAATAAATGTGTGACTTTAACTCAATACTTCTCAAGCAAGAAGAAGACGATGGAAGTTGGTAAAGGACCTCCATTTTTACCTTGGATTCCGAAGAACTTAGAGTCGAATGACCCTTATGTTGAGATTATTCATAAGTGTACACAAGTGTCATAGAGTAGCCCACATATGATGATTATTGTAATTAGAGATAGTTAGTATTAGTTAAAGGAGGTTAGAAGATATTTTAGTTAGTTGGATATTTTGGTCATTTCCTCTGTATAGTATAAATACATGTAAGTACTGGATATTGTAAATAATATTCTCATTTTTCCTGATTCTAGATTGTTCTCGCCCATTCCTTCTCTCTTCTAACTGCATCTCCATCTCTCTTCCAACTGCATCGCCAACAATGGCGATGTAGTATTTTTCTGATAATTACCTGTGTTTCATCATGGTATCAAAGCCACTGAGTCTACATATATCTCTAGTTGTTTCTCTTTCTTGAAGTTGTGCAGTTCAACAATCGATCGACTCTGAATCAAGGGAAAAAGGAATCAGAAGTTACATGCAGTAGTTTCCATTGCCGAAATTGAAACTATTGAGGAGATTGAAGGAGGATTCTGCAATTGTGAACAATCGATTGAAGGAGATCTACCATTGCGATCGAAATTAAAGGAGATCTGTTCGAGTTTGCAATTAACTACTGGAGGAAGATCTGGTTAATTGAAGGAGTCTAACACAACAATCATGGGAACAATTGAGGAATCAGTATCTTCGGCTGCTGCAGTGATCGATCATAATCATCCACTCTATCTTTTTCCTTCGGATGCTCCAGGGTCTCTGACTATTGGAGTAATTCTCACAGGTATGGATAATTATACCTTATGGAGTAGAGCCATGAAATTAGATCTATTAGGAAAGAACAAGATTGGCTTCATAGATGGAAGTGTAAGGAGAGAATTGTACCATGAATCCTAGTCTGGTTTATGGGAAAGGTGCAATGCAATAGTAGTGTCATGGTTAATGGGAAATGTGAGTAAGAATCTACTCACAGGGATGTTGTACAATGCGGATTCATATGCTATTTGGAAAGATTTGAAAGAAAAATTTGACAAAATTAACAGCTCGAGAGCTTTTCAAATACACAAGGAAATAGTTTCTCAGCGACAAGGAACTCTGTTAGTTTCAATGTACTACTCGAGGTTAAAGGATTTATGGGATGAGTATGATTCAATAATACCATTGCCATCCTGTTGTGAGAAATCGAGGGAGTTCGTAGATCACTTACAATATCAAAGAATGTTGCAGTTTTTGATGGGACTGAGTGACAGTTTTAATCAAGAAAAGAGTCAGGTATTTATGATGCAACAAGTACCCAACCTAAATCAGGTCTATGCT
The DNA here is from genome assembly GCA_029844215.1 of Przewalskia tangutica. Classification (NCBI taxonomy): domain Eukaryota; kingdom Viridiplantae; phylum Streptophyta; class Magnoliopsida; order Solanales; family Solanaceae; genus Przewalskia; species Przewalskia tangutica. The sequence continues at coordinate 4,164,087 of CM056732.1, forward strand.
ATGATTAACCAAGAGGAAAGTCAGAAATTAATGCAAGATTCAATGGAACATGCAGTCATGTTTATAGCAAAGAACAAGGGTGGATTTCAGAAACCAAGAAAGCCATATAATCCTAAAGCAGTGTGTGATTTCTGCCATGTCAAAAGACATTTGAAAGTGGATTGCTTTAAACTAATGAAGTGTGACTATTGTCACAAGACGGGATATGTTCAAGATGATTGCTATGAGTTAAATGGGTATCCTGAGGATTTCAGAAACAAGCCAAGGAAAGCAAATATGACACTAGGAGAGGGTGCATATTCTCATGACACTAGACAAAGTAGTGATTCTGCTGTATCAGGTTACAATGCACAGCAGGGGAATCAGAAAATTATTGCACTACTAGGAAACCTTACACAGAAGCAACAACAAAGGCTGCTAAAGATACTTGATGGTGATGAAGTAGCAGATGATATGTCTGACGTTGTTGCTAATATGGCAGGTATGTCTGTCATAGATACTAAAAGATTGACAAAGTGGATTGTGGATACAGGGGCCACAACCCATATGGTCAATAATGAAAGATTATTAAAGAATAATCATTGGTTAGGAAATGCAGAAAAGGTGCAAATGCCCACAGGGGATTCGGCAAACATTGAACATGTTGGAGACTATCATCTAGGAGGAGGTGACGTGCTTAAAAATGTTCTATGCATACCCACATTCAAGTTTAACTTGATGTCTGTTTCTAAAGTAACCAAAGAACTACATTGCAGTGTTACATTTTCCCCTAAATGTTGTGTGTTTCAGGATCTCTCATCTGGAAAGGTGAGAGCGATTGGTAATGAAGAAGGAGGGTTGTACATACTCAATATGGATGCAGTAAGGAATAAAGGATGAGTGATTAGAGCTTTGGCAATTTCAGAGCAGAGTGATGTTGTTACCTGACACCTTAGAATGGGGCATATACCTATGAATGTATTAAAGAAGATGCCTGTTTTCAGTAACAGTGATTTCTTTGTATTGAAAAATTGTGAGGTATGTCCATTGGCTAGACATGTTAGGTTACCTTTTCCTGTTAGCATCAATAGAAAATTGGAACCATTTCAGCTTTTACACATGGATGTATGGGGTCCCTATAAGGTCGAAACTTACAATGGAATGAAGTATTTTTTTTTACCATTGTGGATGATTATTCTAGATGGACTTGGGTGTTTTTGTTAAGACTAAAATCAGATGTGGTGACTGTATTGAAAAATTTCTTCACAGAAGTTAAAAATCAATTTGATGTGTCAATAAAGTGTGTAAGATCAGACAATGGATCATAATTTTTTAATTCCAATTGTAGACAACTGTTTCAAACTCATGGTGTGGTTCATGAAAGTTCTTGTCCATATACACCTCAACAAAATGGTGTAGTGGAAAGAAAGCATAGACACATTCTTGATACAGCCAGGGCTATCAAGATACATGCTACTCTACCTGACAGATTTTGGGGATTTTGTATTGAAAATACAGCATATATTATTAACAGAATACCCTCTGTTACTCTGAGGAATAAATCTCCTTATGAGCTGTTGTATACGCAGATACCCGCACTCACACATCTGAGAGTGATTGGGTGTTTGTGCTTTGCAACCAAATTGTCAAAGATAGATAAACTTGGACCCAGGGCTGTAAGAGCAGTGTTGCTGGGATATGATGGTTCACAAAAGGGTTATAAGCTATATGATATGGAGAATAGAGTGCTCTTCATGAGTAGAGATGTTGTCTTCATGGAATCAATCTTTTCTTTCCAGAATGAGACAGAGAACAAGACTGTTTTCAGAACATCACAGGAGCATTTTTGTTTTGAGGATCTCATTATAGTTCAGAGAGCATCCCAGAACCAAGAGAGTCAGAAAGATACACCAGCAACACAGGGTTCAAGTCTTGATCTTCCCACAGAAGATGAACATGAACAAACAAAGAATGGACATGAACATAATGAGGATGCAGTGCCTGCAGGCTGCAGGTCCTGTGGATACTGTCAGGACATCCAAACCCCCTATATGTCACAAAGATTATGTGACTACACAGGGGTCTTCCAGATGTTTATATTCTATTTCAAACACAGTAGACTACACAGGATTGTCACATGCTTATCAACATTTTGTGGGACAGGTTTCTAAAGAAGTTGAACCTCATAGTTATGCAGATGCAGTGACTGATCCAAGGTGGATAGAGACAATGAAGGCTGAAATCCAGGCTTTGAAATATAACAAGACATGGAAAATGGTGGATTTGTCAATTGGGAAGAAGGCAATAGGGTGTCGATGGGTATACAAGGTGAAATATACAACCTCAGGAGATACTGAAAGATTTAAGGCCAGATTAGTTGCAAAGGGGTATAATCAAAAGGAAGGTCTTGACTACAATGAGACTTTTTCTCCTGTAGTCAAGATGACAACTGTAAGGGCTGTTATAGCAATAGCTTCTGCCAAGCAATGGATAATCTACCAAATGGATGTGTACAATGCATTCCTACAAGGGGATTTAGATGAAAAAGTTTACATGACATGTCCAGAGGGTTTCCAACAGGTTACCAGAGGCAAGAGGCAGGTGTGTCGATTAATGAAGTCTTTATATGGATTGAAGCAGGATTCTCGACAGTGGAATATTAAGCTCACTACAGCATTATTAGCAGCTGGTTTTAGACAAAGCCACAGAGACTACTATTTGTTTATTAAACAAATGGAGGAGAAAATAGTGGTCATACTTGTATATGTTGATGATCTTCTCATCACAGGGAGTGACTTAGAAATGATTCAACATACCAAGGTGACACTGCAGACAACATTCAAAATTAAAGATTTAGGAGAACTCAAATATTTCCTTGGAATTGAATTTGCCAAAAGTACAAGAGGCATTGTTATACACCAAAAGAAGTATGCTTTGGAATTGATATCAGACATGGAATTAGCGGGATCGAAGTCTGCATCTTCACCAATGGAGACAAATCTGAAGCTAACATCAGTGACATATGATCAGTATATAAGAGGATACTGGTCAACCACCAAAGGCTGCTCAAGCACCAGATGCACTATTGAAGGATCCAGGGGCATATAGAAGAGACATGCTATTGTACCTTACCAATACAAGGCCTGATATATGTTATGATGTGCAGTGCTTAAGTCAATTTATGCAATCACCTAAAGAATCACACTTGGAGGCAGGGATGAGATTAGTGAGATACCTAAAGAAGGCACCTGGATCAGGTATTTTTCCATCCAGTAGCAGCTGTCCTACTCTTCAAGTGTTATGTGATGCAGATTGGGGAGCATGTGTTAATACCAGAAGATCTATCACTGGGTTTTTGGTGATGTTTGGGGAATCACCTATATTGTGGAAGTCAAAGAAACAAGTAATTGTGTCTCGAAGTTCTGCTGAAGCGGAGTATAGAGCTATGGCAGCCTCTGTCGCAGAAGTTGTCCGGGTTACTGGTTTATATGGAGAATGGGAGTAAGTGTACAGAGGCCAATATCTGTGTTCACAGACAGCAAGTCAGCACTTCAAATAGCTGCAAATCATGTATTCCACGAGAGAACTAAACATATAGATATTGATTGCCATTTTGTGAGAGAATGGATACAACAAGGATTAGTACAAGCTGTTTATATGCCTTCCAACGAGCAGTCGACTGATGTGTTTACTAAAGCACTTGGCAGCCCACATCATGATCGAATTATTTCCAAGCAAGGGCTGAAAAATATTTTCATGACTCCTAGCTTGAGGGAGGGTGTTGAGATTATTCATAAGTGTACACAAGTGCCAGTGATGATTATTGTAATAGAGATAGTTAGTATTAGTTAAAGGAGGTTAGAAGATATTTTAGTTAGTTGGATATTTTGATAATTTCCTCTGTATAGTATAAATACATGTAAGTACTGGATATTGTAAATAATATTCTCATTTTTCCTAGTTCTACATTGTTCTCGCCCATTCCTTCTCTCTTCTAACTGCATCTCCATCTCTCTTCCAACTGCATCGCCAACAATGGCGATGTAGTATTTTTCTGATAATTACCTGTGTTTCATCACCTTAAGCATTTATGATTGAATGGTATTCTTAATTTTTTATCTTTTTTTTTTTGGTGAAATAATATAGCCCAACAGCCCGCGATCCGGACCGGTGGTGACGATGCGCGTGTGGACCTAGCTCGAACTCAAGCACACCTAGGTCCTCCCTCCTTCAAACACATGAGTTACTCCTTCAAACGTTACATTTTTAACTTCCGTTAGTTTGAGGGAACAAAATCACACGTTTTTATTAATTGAAGGTTAATTATACTTAGTCGAATTATACATGGATCAAAACTGGAATAAACCTATAACACATGCACCAAAATTGCTATTTGGCCTTTATTTATTTTGGTGAAACTAAGTTGACATGTAATACTAACTGCCTTCGCTATCCAAAGTTTCCCCAACTCCTTTAGATTTTTTTTTGCTCCAAATGGTAAGAATGTCACCAGATAGCCGTTTGTGATAACCATTTAAAATATAGCCGATTTTAGCTGGTCTTCTTCTACACTTGTATGATTTGCATTGCTTCATATGATTTTGATGTGAAAATATAATAAGACTATGTGGTCATATGAATCTCTCTACTTCTAGTATGTTAGTATCTATAAGAATGTGATACTAGTAGCTAATTAATGTTCCATTTTCAATTGCCACTCTTTAGGTTATGTGTGTGTATTTGTTTTCTCATTTGCAGTATCTTGAGCTTCAAGACTAAGCATCTAACTTTTGTAATTGGGAGAAGAAACCTTTCCGAATGAGGAATCCCGGTTGGCAACAACCACGATAGTTGTTGTTGCGTAACTACTGAGTTGAGAGCTAAGTTGAAAGTCAGGAGAGGAAAACCGTAGAAGAAGAAGAAATTGCAGCGTAGTAGGAAGAAAAAAAAAGCATAAGTTAATGTTATGACGATTTGAGTTTGTCAAAGCCTAACATCAAACCTCATGTCTAAATTGGAACTGATTTACCAGAACCTTGAGGTGCCCTGCATCTGAAGTTGATTTTGAGGCATTTCAATTTTAAACAATTCATAAATTCGGTTATTATTTAAATAGGAGTCCTGAAAATGATTACTCCATTTGTTTACATGCCATGGCCCCTCCAAAAAAGGTAAAACGATGTTGTATTGACTTACAAATATCAGTCAAACTACCTAGGATAACATAATTAAAAAATAAACAGACATGCATCTTAAGAATTCTAAAGAAAGGATATCTCTTTTCTTTATCAAATATATTTTGCTATGGTTCAACAAAATAAGAAAAATATGGTTCGTGAAGGGTAAAGATAAATATTTACCTTTGAATATAGATTCCTAAATCCGAAATTATACCTAGAGAATTTTAAAAAAGATGAAGGGAGAAAAAAAAAACCGATGCACTAAATTTCCGTTATGTATTATAACCTCTAATTTTCTCAATTTATAACAAGGACATTCAACACGAGTAGTTACAAATACCCCCACCACCCCACTCTCACATCTCACGCACTTCAATTCCTTCCATTAAATTCATGATTAATTTGTTTCAATATATTTTGTTTCAATATATTTTGTTTCAATATATTTGGCAATTAAACTCATGTAAACTCTTAAATTATGCGATGGTTAATTTGGCTCATAACTTAAAAGATATTTTTTTATGACATGGGAAACCCGCAATCACTATCCTTTTTGGGTGTGCACATGGTAAACCCAGACTCTGTGCAATAACTCGCAAACCACACATGAAAGGTAACCTGCATTAGGCAAGCTCTGTGCGACGAGCTCGACCCAGAAGGTAAAATCCACTGCTGTCGTAGATAGAGAGTTTCAAACCTAAGACCTCCATTATGAAACCCTGCTTAACCAACTGAGTCACCCTTGCGAGTTAAAAAATGTGTATTTATTACACAACATGATAAATAAACTCATAAATTTGACTACACAACATTCGTGTTTATTACACAAATGTGACTGCACATTGCATTCTCATATTTTTGTTCGTGCATGCGGAGAGGAGTACCAGAAATTTGATTATTATTTTTTCAGGTAAAGTATTATTGCGTCGAGTTGAGGAGAGAAGTTGTTATTATCATAGTTATAGACCTATATTGTGTGTGACTTAAACTTTACTGTGAGTCTGTGATCAGGTGAAGGAAAACAATAAAAAATAAAGGTTCCACCGAGACTTGAACTCGGGTTACTGGATTCAGAGTCCAATGTCCTGACCACTAGACCATGGAACCACTTTGTTGCTACACTTGGATACAAAATATATATAGTATTTAGATAGTTATTGCTAATCTTTGCTAGTCTTCACAGGTATATTATTAGTATTGGGTGCATTTGGTTCGCGCAGGGTAAACGGAATAGAATCCAGTAAGGGAATGAAAAGGAAAGGAAATGAATTACCCTGATTGTCCCTACATGTTTGATTCTGGGTGGTCCGGGGTCCAGGGTTCGGATTGGGGAAAGGGAATCGAAATACCTAGGAGGGGTGGGGGAATCAATCTAAGGGAAAGAGAATGGAAAAGAAGGTAAAGAGAATGAAAAAATAGGCCAAACAAACAACAACAAATGAAATTTCATTCCTTCATTCCCTTTTCTGTTTAACCCGAACCAAACACATCCAGTTTCAATCAACTGGAATTAAAATTTGAGTTCAAATTTTATCGTTTTACTTTAAAAAGAATAGTTTAATTTAACTTGTGTTTATACTTTTGGAATAGTTTTTTCATCTCGTTAGCCTTAAAAGTGTTCTTTGTGTTAATGAAACGAAGGATACGAACAAAATAAGCGCAAATTTGGCCATGTTCTCAAAGTACATAAGTAAATTTGGCCATGTTCTCAAAGTGCATTAATAAATTTGCTCTCTTATACTGTAATTTATTTTTTTAAATAAAGGGGTGAATTTGATCCCTTCTCCTTTCAAGTTTCAACCCCACAAAAAAAATGGAGATTATTCAAATTTTAAATATTAGTATCCATTTTTTATTTTAAAATGAAATCTACATGTTTAAACATAAATCTAGAAAACAACTTCTAACAATGTTTGGATATTCAGTGCTATACATTCTTCGCAAATGATAGATAATTTTCTTGGACCAAAAATGTAGAGGTGTGCATATTTCCGTAAATATTAAATCTATAAAACCATCAAACCAATGGGTGGTGAGAAAAACAAATAAGCAAAAGCAGCTACTTAATTTTTAGTCAATGGCTTCATTAATCTTCTCCCAACAAACAATAAATCTATAAAACCATGTACCCAAATTAATCAATTTACCATTTAATGCTTTCACAGTCCATTAAGAAAGAATAAAAGCAAACAGAAGTCCAAAAGAGAGGTGAGTCCTTTAGTCTTGTACCAAATGTAACAATTCCATTACTCCTCCATGAATTGCCCCTTTATTCATTACTGTCTTTAAAGACTGCAACTTTCTTTGTGGGTTCCCATTTCTTGGGAATTTGAGGGGTCTGTTGAGTTGTTTTGGTGTTTTTAGGGTTTATGTTATATAAGTACAGAAACTAAATCAAGAATTGAAAAGGATGTCCAATGATGACCAGAATTTGAGGGTTCTTGATCAGTAGGTTGGAGAGTTATGGAAGAGCTGAGTGAGAAGCGGGATATAGTATTAGATTTTGAGTTTCAGCAAATTGTGGTGCCTTTTGAGGAAAATGTAGAAGTAGCTAATGCTAGCGTGGTAAGTTCCAAGAAAAGGGGAAGACCAAAGGGTTCTAAGAATAAAAATGTGGGAATTTCCGGTAGAGTTAGCATGATAGATGGTAATGGACAAGGGGTTGTTATGAAGAAGGAGAAGCGCATAGGCAGGCCGAAGGGTTCCAAGAATAAGAAGAGAAAGGTTGGAGATAGTGAGGAATGGCCAATTGTAGTTGGCTTAGTCAATGGCAGTGGTGAAATGCTTATCAAGAAGAAAAATGTTGGACAAAATGGGGAGTATCAAGAAAGGAGAATCAAGGACGGCGAGGAAAGGAAGAAGGATTGTGGAGAAGAAGGGATTATCAAGAAGCAAGGTCGAGGAAGGCCAAAGGGTTCAAAGAATGAGATGATCAAGAAGCGAGGTCAAGGAAGGCTGAAGGTTTCAAAGAATGAGAAGAAAACTGTTACTGGTGATGCAACGGAGGTAGTGTTACCCATAGGTGATACAGGTGTTATTGTTCAAAAGGAAATGTCTAAAACTGACATTGTTGCAGCTGGTGATTTTGGGATAAGCACAAATCAAGTTTCTGGACACAATGAGATAGTCAAGAAGAAAGTTGGTCGGCCAAAGGGCTCCACGAATAAGAAGAAAGTCTTGATAGGTCGTCTGACTGTTCCTCGTCGCAATGGAGGGGGAAGCAAGGGTATTGATATCAATAAAGGGAAGATTTTTGTGTCTGCGGAAAATTCTGGGAAACTAAACGAGTTTGTCGTGAGTTACAAAGAACATTTAGTCAAGCGAGGCCGACCCAGGGGTTCAAAGACTAAGAAGGAAATCACATTAGGCTATTTGAGTAATGCTGATACTACTAGTGGACATGAAGTAGATGTTATGTGCCAGGGCGAGAATGAGAAAAGAATCACGATGACTGGTCAAAGTGGAGTAATTGTGAAAGAGGAAGAAGGGATGATAGTCAAGAAGAAGGACCGGCGTGGCAGACCCAGCAGTTCAAAGACCAAGGGCAAAGTTAAACTAGGCCATTCAAGTGGTACTAATACGAATAATGGAGATGGATGCATGGATGCAGTCAAGAAGGACGATAATGAAAAGAGAAATTTTGTAGTTGGAGAAGGTTTGGGCTCTGAAGTAGCTATCGGTAATGGAGAGAGGATATTGAAGAAGAAGAGATGTGGCCGGCCCAAGGGCTCAAAAAATAAGAAGAGAACTATTGGTGGTAATTTCATTGATGCTAATCTCAACAATAGAGGACAAGATGTGGGTACTATGAGGATAAATGTGGCTGAAAAGGGAATTCTTGTAACTGAAGAAAATAGGGGAGACATGAATGACGTTGCTTTGGTTTCTGCAGTTAGAGTAGTCAGGAGGAAGGGTATTCTTGGCCGGCCAAAGGGTTCAAAGAATAAAAAGAAAACTATTATAAGCAGCTCCAGTGATGTTTATTCTAGTCATGGAGTTGGAGCAATGAATATCAGGAAGGAACATGTGAATAAAATGGCGAGCCTGGCAACTGATTGCATGGTGGGGATTCTGAGTGAAGTTACTATTGCTAAGAAGGATAACTGCAGCCTGCCCCAAGGCTTACATGATGAGAATAAGATTGTTGAATCTGGTGAGAATCAGCAGGCATTGGTCGATGCTGCTGAAGATGGCACCAGAAGGACGGTTAAGCAGAAGAAATGCCGAGGAAGGGTGAAATATTCAGAGAATAAGAAACAAGCAGCAGTTAGGATTGAAGTGGATCAGGACGTCAAAGCTAATAGTGCTAGCTTCATTCCTTGTGAGAATGAGGTTACTAAGCGGAAGGGTAGGCGAGGGAGGCCAAAGGGCTTGAAAAACAAAAAGAAAGTAGTTGATGCTTTAAAAATTCAGGGAATGACAGGTGAAATTGCTATTGATAGCAATGGGGTTAATTTGAGAACCAAGCGAAAGAATCGACGTGGACGACCCAAAGGTTCAAAAAATAAGAAAGCAAAAATTAAGAGTGAAGAAAATAACAAAACTGCAGGAGCACTTATAGTACATGATGACGGAGGAGGTAGTCAAGCTGAGCAGAAAGTGAAATATTGTGGTATGCTTCCTGTTGCCACAATAAATGGGGGAATATCAGGTGAATCTATTTTGTTGGATGCTGAGGGAGGTGGGGTCATTAAGAGGAGAGTTGTAAGAGGGAGGCCAAAAGGTTCAAAGAAAAAGGCTGTCGCTTTCAATCTGGAATTTTCTTATCAAGTTAGTTGTCAGAATGCTGTTAGTAGGATGGTTAAGCGCAGAGGGAGGCCGAAGGGTTTAAATGTTAAGACGAAAAATGCTATTGTCTCTGAATGCATAAGAGAACAGGAACTTAGTGCAAATACAGAAACAAATGGACTGATGCCGCAAGGAGTATTGGTCAGGATCTCTTCTTCCCGAACGTATCTTTCTTGTTATGATTTGTGTGGACTTTTATTTTTAAACAACTGAAGCTAAATAGTCAAATATAAATAAACTTAAGAGCTGCAAACTGAAGTTATAGTTTATTAGAATTTGTTGATTGTTTCATTGCAATTAGAAACTATGGAAAGTTTGGAGTTACCATAGCCAACTATATACAACAAATTGCCTCCTGCCATTTATGGAACCTTCTCGTCTTTCAACCAATCTTTTGTTGGTGCTTTGATTCATGCGAGGCAAGAGATTTTTATCAGAGGAAACGGTTCTGAGTATCAATGGTCCATGCTAGCATAGTGAAGCAGACAATGGATACTGCTAGACGTATCCATACACAGAGGCCAACTTCCTAAGGAAAGTGGGGAATCTTGTTTTCTTTTGCATACTCATTAGCCTCCTGATACTGATATCTGCATATAATTTTCAATCCAACTTTTGTTCATGCTTGATTTCTCAAATAAGTGATATCTGACACTGTTCACAGAGTTGAAAAAGCTTGATTTATGGCACTATTATATAGATTCATTTGCCACATATGGTCATTATGATAATTTGAACCTGAGCTTGAACAGGAAAGATTCACCTATACTTTTGAAGCATAAAATGAGTGTGCTCCTGGAAAGAGGATTCAAGTACCACCAAAGTTATTTTCATTGGTTTATTAGGAAAATTGGGGATATTGTGGCAGGCATAGCATGTTGCTTAAATTTGAAACTGTGTCCTAATGAGGTATCTATATGTAGGATGCTATCAGTTGGAAGGATCAGCGAAACTCTGTGTGTCATCAGTGCAAAAGATATAAAGCTTCTGTTGTCATCTGTTCAAGATGCAAAAGAAAACGCTATTGCAACGACTGCATTGCGAAGTGGTAGTGAAATTAATCTCTTTTGTTCACAAACCAAAAGAGAAAGGATTTTATATTTGTTGGTCTGCCGTTTTTTTTTTTCTTATACGTGAATGGTAGATGCTCGTTATGTTATAACAGTTTAAACTATGTTAATTCTGATTGAGGTTGGTAGTAATGTTTTCTAAGATGTTGTGATAATGAATAGGTATCCAGATAGAACAAAAGACGAAGTAGAGCACACATGTCCTTTCTGTTATGGGATTTGCAATTGCGGAACTTGCCTCCAAAAAGATTTCTTTTTAAAGGTCTGTGAACAAGTTAAATTTACCTCTTGTATGATCATGTATTTATAGTGCAGGTGCTGATATTACGAAATAACTTAGATGTTTTTTCTTTTGATAAATCAAATAATTGTCATTCATGCAACACACCAAGTTGGTATGAAAATAACTAGGTTGTTAGGGTTACAGGACTGCTGCAAAGAAACTGATGAAAATACGAGATTGGAGGGTTCACTTTATTTGCTATTCAACATTCTGCCCCTCCTCAGGCATATTCAAAAGGAGCAAAGGTTTGAGCTAGATGTTGAAGCAAACATTCGTGGTACTAGTTAGTTCTTTCGGATAATTTCACATTTCCTTGTGGTTGGTGGCGCAGAAGGTTCAGTGATGTTTTTGGTCTCTGTTGTTTTCAGGTGTTCAGTTGACAGAAGAAGATGTTACCAAATCAGTCTTTGATGATGATGATCGAGTATATTGGTACGGCCCCTAACTAATAAATTTCTTGTTGCACTATCTATGTTCAGAAACCATGTATAATGTTTTATAAAGTCAACTGTAGGGACATAAGATGTAACTTGTAAGTAGTTTCTAACAGTACCAATTTAAAAAAAAGAAGATGTAAGTGTTTCTTCATGGATGGGAATGATTGTTCAAATATCTCCGTTAAAGTAAATTTTGTTTCTAATCTGTTCTTTAACCCAGCAGCCTTTGCTTGCATGATCTGCTTCTTGATGCTGCCTTGTTCATTCCTCCTGATCATTTTACCTCCTACTTTGATACCCAAGTATTCATTTGACCCTTTGATTTACGAACAGTAATTGCATGCGGTTAATTACATCAAGAAAAGTAGTGTGTCTGCGGTTGTTCAAAGTTTCAGCAATATGCTTTTATTAGTTCGAAATATATTTTCTGATGATCATATTCTTCGTCTTTATTTGTTTATTCTGGAAGAAAGGATGTAAGCTTACACAAAATGTTTACTATTTCCAGAGCTCAGTTTTGTCATGACACAATAGCTGTAATGATGCGTGGTTCCTTATTTGGCAGTGATAATTGCAACACATCCATTGTCAATTTTCATAGAAGCTGCCCAAATCCTGATTGCTCTTACGATATCTGTATCAATTGTTGTCGGGAACTCAGAGATGGTGCCCCATGTGGAGCTACTGGAGCCAATTCATCTCTCAGCAAGTCGGTGGAAGGTTGGAGAAGTCCAGAGACCCTCCTTGCTAATGGTTGTCCAACTCACATGCCCTTTGATGTTGCTGAGTGGATAGCCAAATCTGATGGCAGTATACCTTGTCCTCCTAAACAGCGTGGTGGTTGTGGCTCTTCTTTAATGGCTCTAAGGCGTATCTTTGAAGCAAATTGGGTAGACCAACTAATTCGAAGTGCTGAGGCCCTAACATGCAACTACCACCTTCCAGATATAGATTTATCACATGGGTGTTCATTTTGTCTTGCTACCACTTCTTTCCAAGACGGTGATAACCACTGTCAAGTAAGACAAGCATCTTTTAGGAATAACAGCCACGATAATTTTTTGTACTGTCCTAATGCTGTTCACATTGATGGTAACGAGTTTGAGCATTTTCAAATGCATTGGAGGGCTGGTGAACCTGTAATAGTTAGAAATGCACAAGCTAAGGCCTCTGGTCTTAGCTGGGAGCCAATGGTAATGTGGAGGGCCTTCAGAAATGCAAGCAAAAAGCTGAAAGGGGAGGCTTTCTGTGTCAAGTCCATTGATTGCTTGGATTGGTGTCAGGTATGCGTTTGATTTGTGTAAATTGTCCCTTGGGGAAAAAGGTCACATCATTTGAGTTCTCAAGTTGTCTTTTGCATCCTCAGTTTTGGTCCTAAAGTCTAGTATATATATCATTCGTTACTAATTTACTTTCTGTAATTTTTATTCCTGTCAAATTTCATTGCATTGTTCATCATGGCTACTTTTTAATCTGAACTCCGCATGCTGAATGCAGTTGAACATTTTAACTATTGATTTATCTTTGTTATTTGCACCTTACAAGGATCATGATGTGCTGGTTTACCTTAAAATGAATCTACTGGTGTTATTGCTGTGCTGTTATTGTTATTATTATATGCTGCAGGTTGAGATAAATATTCATCAGTTCTTCAAGGGCTACTTGGAGGGTCGCACGCATCACAATGGGTGGCCAGAAATTTTAAAACTGAAGGATTGGCCTCCGGCTAATTCTTTTGAAGAATGTTTGCCGAGACATGGAGCTGACTTTTTTGCTATGCTTCCCTTCAGCGAATACACACATCCTAGACACGGTCTTCTAAATTTGGCGACTAAGCTTCCCGACACTGCCTTGAAGCCAGACTTGGGACCCAAAACTTATATTGCTTACGGATATCAAGAAGAGCTTGGGAGAGGTGATTCTGTCTCAAAGTTGCACTGTGATATCTCTGATGCGGTATGCTCATTCTAACAACTGTTCGATTATTCTATTCCAGGTTCCTGTTTGACTGATTTTATTTTGCTTTTCATGGGGCATGCATCCCTTTCCCAAATTCTATAATGACATTCTAGTGCAAACTTCTCCTTTAGACCAGAAACTGCCTGTGCTTGAATAGACAAGTGTAAGGTCGGAGTTGTACTTTTTATTGGCGAGGTACAAAAAATCACAGGACTTTATTCTGTGTTAAATGTTATTGATAATCATATACTATTTAGAAGTTGCAAAAGTAGTGACCATGATAAACAATGTGAAAATCTGTACCTAAATCTAAATGAACAATATTTGCCTATATGGGAACAAAGCTTATCCTTCAATTAATTTAATATAAAACTTTAAATCTTTATTGATTTTTCAATCTTTAGAATGGGAAGACCTAAAATCCAGATTAATTTTATTTTTTGAGAAGTAATATGCATGCTGGTTAGGGCCGAGAGAATTTTGAGAGAGAATTTTGAGAGGGAGCTGGTAAGGGCAGAATTGCAAGGAAAGAATTGAGGAAGCTGTGGGAAACTGTGCCTGCCTGTTTTGCTCGATATCATGGACAGAAAAGGAACCAAAGGTCCTTTGAAGGGAGAGCTTCCACTGTTCATATGCTAAAATATAGATGCCTATTCTTCTTCGCTTTCTGGTGTAGCTTATAGAAGGTATTATGAGAAGAGCTTTTTGCAACCAAACCTTGTATTAATTAATGCTGATTTCTATGTTCAGATTAAATCTCTTTAAATCCCAACCGAACATGGTATAAATTTATGCTGCTTTTTATGTGGAGATTATATTCCCTACAATCGAAACCAATCGGCCCATATTTCAACCCCAACATGCTTGAGGGAATAATCAAGCAATTCATTCCCGGCATCTCTTCTTTTCATCTTTCTTTCCAGGTCTTTTCACGACCCTGACAGATGTGTTCCTTAAAATAGCAAAAAGTGTAAAGCTCTAACGAAGGGTGTCAAGTTTGCATGCTTTAGTGCATTTAGATACAAAGCAACAACCGGATATTCTAATATCAGTTTTGCCTTGTCTTTTTTCACTTTGGTGTATGGAAAATATGGAGCAATATATGAATTTCCTAGAGGAGATAGGAGGTTTGAAGCTGCCCTGGTATGGCAGCGGCTGTTTTTGTTGTGATTCTGTACCATCTTGGTACCTTTTGATAAAATTTACCTTATAAAAAAACATGTCTTCCATCAGAGTCTTAGGGAATGTAAACTGCTCGACCTTTTCTTTTTCTGTTTCCATTAAATGAACTTACTTTATATAGAGAAATTCCTGATCCATAGTGATGATATTGTTTGTAGCAGTCATTTATAGGCCAGGTTCATCAGTTCCTAGTGTCAATAAAAATTGTGAATTAGCTTGTCTATTATTGGCATGCACATTTTGACTTGTATATCAGCTCGTCATAACACATCGTGCAGTTTTCCTCTCAATGCTACTTAATGTAATCAACCTTTTGATCACTTGAAGTATTATGTGTTTTTTTAATTGGTAAAAGTATTGTTACTAAAAAGCAGCAAACAGCTGCAAAGTATTTACATGGGAAAGCCTCATTACAGGTGGTGTAATGAGATAAAAAAGTCTATCATGACCTCTGTTTCATTTGCAATTGCCATGTTATACCAATAAAACAGTAAAGTTTCGTGTGTGTTCTTCAGGTCAACATATTGACTCATACAACCAAAGTAAATGTTGATCACGAGCAACATAAAATCATTGAGAAACTACGGAAGCAACATGTAGTAGAAGATTCAAAGGAACTTTGTCCAGGCATAGCTGAGGCACCAGATTCTCATCAAAGATTTGACAGAACTGAAACTATTGACTTTGATTCTCAAGAGAGCACTGGCAATAACAAAAGTTGCTTGTTAGAAACTATGGACAAGGAGAAAGATTTTGACAAACGAGAAAACATAATTTCCGATATGGACGCTGATATTTCTGGCAGAACTTCTCTACCCAATGAGATAAACCTAAGTACCAATGCCTGGGCACTATCAGAAGCAAATGTAGCTCTCGAAATCAAACAAGATTGTGCAGAAGTTGAATGTGGAGGTGCGGTATGGGACATCTTTCGCAGGCAAGATGTACCCAAATTAATAGAATACTTGCGGAAGCATTGGACAGAATTTCGTCATATTAACAATGCTCCTGTGGCTTCAGTAAGTATTCTTGCACTTCAAGTTTGATGATATCACAAAGTGCTGAATCGTTGAATTTACTCCTTGCTTTCACTCTTAGGTTATTCACCCTATCCATGACCAAACATTCTATTTGAATGAGAAGCACAAAAAACAGCTGAAGGACGAATTCAGTAAGAATCCTCTTTTACTTGGTTGATTCTGAAAAACAGTAGGTAATGACTTTGGAAGGGTATCTAATCCCATCCCTTCTCCCTCTCGTGCTTTACAGATGTTGAGCCATGGACGTTTGAGCAGTACCTTGGTGAAGCTGTTTTTATTCCTGCAGGATGCCCACATCAAGTGAGAAATAGACAGGTGAAAGTCCCGGTGTAACTATGCATACTTTGAAGTATCAGAAGTTTTGTATTTCATCAGTATTATGGTTTTACCTAAATTTCCTGTGTGTTTGTTATGTTATCCATTGGATTCTTCATGTACAGTGCACTGCTAGTTTCTATAGATGAAATGACAACTATAGATCCCTTCATGGCATATCTTATCACCTCCAATTTTCCCGCAAAATGCAGTGCAGCCCAGAACTTAATGAAACTATCTATTCAAACTGAGAAGAGCTAAACCAAAAGACACCTCAGTCAAATTTCACGGTATCATACCTCAAACTGGGCCAAAACATGAAGTTTTGGTACTCTGCAAACTTATTGGGACTAATAGCAGTATATTCTTCAATTTTATGCATGTTTTGGTACTCTGCAAACTTATTGGACTAATAGCACCATATTCTTCACTTTTATGCAAAAAGGAACATGTTTCAGAAAATGAAAACTTGTTATAGTTTGACAGTGCACGATGATGTTGTAAGATAGTATTAAAATAGTACAATATTTGCTATAGTAATAGAATTTTGAATTTGATTCATGACTTCGAGCCAAATGTCTGCTTTGCTTTGTCTGAGTTAGATAATTTAAGAAACCTTGTGACTGAAACAAACTCTGAGGTCTCTTCTTTTGGAATTTGATCGAAGCTGAATCTGACTCTGGCTAGCACAGTTTTCCGGAATGTCTTTATACTGTAGCTCTTCTCAGGTCCTTGCAATTTCTTTCTTTCTCCAATGGGTTCTGGAATTAATACTATTTGAAGTCACTTATACAAATATTAATGCAATGAGATCTAATATCTGCAATATCTCATTTTCCTGATACTTTGATTGGTAAAATATGAATATTGCGGCTTCTGTGTGTGTTCACATCTTAATATACTGTATTTGGTATTCATCCTTGTTAGAATAGAGGATTTCGTATATAGTATCCTACTAAGAAAAAGATTGTAATATAGAATAGGAATAAAATTTCATATATAGTATCCTAGTAGGAAAATGATTGTTATGGAGTGTCTATAAATAGGGTTCAGTGTAATCATGTATATACAACAATTCAATAATAATATTTTCTCTCATATTTTTTCACATGGTATCAGAGCTTCTTGGGCGCCTCTGGAATTATGAAATCCTCTTCTAGGCATGTTCCCGATACTATACTAGAGCTTCTACGATCTTGATAGAGAATCAACGAGCTTCCGCTGCCGGCGGGCGACACTAGCCAATGTGTGTCGCTCGTATGGTCAAAGATAATGGTAGAGTGAAGATTGTAGAGAACTTTCAGATATTTATAAATAAAACTCTAAAAAAAGGTGTGAACAGTGCCGCGTGAACAATGACTCATGAACAGTGTCACTTGAACAATGTTTTCCCGACGTGAATAGTAATTTTTGGCGTGAACATTTACCAGATTTCGATCGTCGGAACTAGGGTTCCGGCGAATCCACGCTGTCTCAGGGCATTCCTTTATGAATTGTTTTTACTGTCAGCATCACGTAGAGATTCGAGTTGACCCATACCACTTTCTTTGAGGTTCGATAACTTTTTCGGCATACTTTCTTTTCCCGTAGGGTCGTGCCATTATTCTGATCCTACCCACAAAATACCATCACAATCATGTGCCTAAATTTCGGTGATTGTTTTGTGTCCTCTTCCAGAGCATTAGTAAGAAAGTATCTGTTGTGCAATATTACAACGAGCGACTATCTCCACTATAGAAAGAAAAAAAAAGAAAAATCTAGTAAAGTAACTACTAGAACCAAATAGGCTTTCTACATATGCATCGTCTCAAACAACGATTTTTATCAGCTGTAGCAAAGAAGGAAACTTGATAGAAGTCAAAATAAAAAAAATAAAATGCTTAGCAACTTTTTTCTATGGATATAAGGCTTTAATTGATAGAGATAGAGGAAGCACCGTAAAGATCAATTTGCGAGGTTTTGGGCCGATACAATAATAAATGGCAGAACTCTGAACCAAGCCCAAGGGCAATAACAGAGATTGTTGAATTAGCTGACAGAAGATTCAAAAAAAAAAATATCACCACCGCGCATAATTTTTCCGGTGATTGCTAGCGTCACATCTCCATCTAGTGGTGTTGTGCAGAATCCGACACCACCACAACATAGATCAGGTCCAAGCTAGTGAGAGACTAATTGTTGTGCAAATTTCCAATAATTTTCAGGAAAGTAAATCAGTCACCGTGCAATATTTTTGGTGACAACATAGTTGTCCGCTATAAAATTACTTTCGGGTAGTGTTGCGTAAATTCCAACACCACCACGAGGTAGATCAGTCTCTTCCGATCAAAACACAGTCAGCGACTCCAACAAATACCCACTCACGCGCCACCACGTGCTGCTCGAAGTGCCAGCTCCGAGCGTCAGATCCACGCGCCGCACATGCACCTTTTTTCGGCCAGATCCACGCGCCACACATGCACATTTTTTTGGCCAGATCTCGATGATTTTCTTCTTGGGTTATGTTCGTCAGATTCCATCCATTTTTCAAGTCAGATTTCGCTACATCTCTCGGTTTTGATATGTTAAACTCCAAAAATACGGAAATTGGAAGCTCAGAGATGTTAACCTTTCGCTATTAGTAAGCACTCCCCTAGTTTTGACCTAATGAGCTTTTTTTACGTTGAGTTAATTAACCCGGCGGGTTCGCCTAAGTCCTATAATTATTTCAAAACCCTTAAGGAGGAGATCCGAAAATCGCACATCACAGTCCATTAAGAAGAGACAAGGACAAAATTGTCTTGGAATATCTCGACCTAGGTGTACTTATTGTAATAGGCTTGGACACATTCGTGAAGTATGTTATTCTCTCCATGGTAACCTTGAGGAGGAAGTCTATATGGAGCAACCACCTGGTTTTGTTGCTCAGGTGGAGTCTAACCCGATTGTGTCAGTCACTTTCACTTTATGGTCTGAAACTGTCTCCCAGAGTCTTGTTTGGAAAATTCAGCAAAATAAATCAGGAGTTTGGCACGACTCGTACTAAAGGTCTCAATAGACTGAAGTATTATCTAGGTATTGAGGTTGCTCTATCCATATCAGGTATACTCTCCGGTGATATTATTATAAAATTTGTGAAGTCGAGTGATCAGCTTGCATATATTTTCACCAAGCCTCTCACTGGTCCTCGTATTAATTATATCTGTAACAAGCTCGGTACATATGACTTGTATGCACCAACTTGAGGGGAGTGTTAGAATAGAGGATTTCATATATAGTATCCTACTAGGAAAAGGATTGTAATGTAGAATAAAAATAGTATTTCATATATAGTATCCTAGTAGGAAAAAGATTGTAATGGAGTGTCTATAAATAGAGCTCTCAGTGTAATCATGTATATACAACAATTCAATAATAATATTTTCTCCCATATTTTCTCACAATCCTGTCACTCATCTACTTCTATTATACTTTGACAGTCATGTATCAAGGTTGCTGTTGACTTTGTATCCCCGGAAAACGTTCAAGAGTGTATTCGCTTGACGGAGGAATTTCGGTTGCTCCCCAAAACCCACCGTTCTAAGCAAGATATATTGGAGGTACAATCATTAATTGCATATTACAGCACAAATGTTATTTTGCATTCCGAATTCAACACTCTCTTTCCATCACTATGCATTAGTAAATCACAGGAAGATACTTCTGTCTGCTAAGGATGATTATTACTGAGTGTTAGTAGAATTAGGACCCCAAACAAAATAATGAGCAATACTATGGGGATATTATCCTGAAGCTTTTCTGAAACATATAAAGGAGACGTTAATACATCTCCATTATTCAAATTTTACATTCTATCCTTTACTTTTTCTTTAAAAAAGGTCTGCAGAAGAATTGTAAATATAAGAAGTATTTTCCCTGTATACACTGACTTGCAATCCATCTGACTTTGAGAAATGGACTTTATTTGAACATTTTCAGTAGATTTGTCTAACACATTTCCCGTACATCAATCTCATGACTTTGCCAAATTATTGGACAGTACATTCCTTTGCTGAAGAAAGTAGAAAGGACATTTTCTAGCAAGTGTAAGAAGTATTATTCATCTTTTCAATTAGTTAAGCGCAGGCGTTGCAGTGATCATTAGGAAATGCTGTCTGATTTGAGTATCTTTTGCTAGCTTGGACTTATTTTTCATGGTCAAATGACGGCATTTAATATTGTGCGTGCATGTGTGTAGTGTAATGTTTAAGTTACCGCTGGTACCATGTTTTCTATGTTTAGCTCCTTTTTCTCCCGTTTTTGGTTGGTTCAATCTTCATCCACTGGACCTTTACGTGTTCTGTGAGTTTGACCTGGCTTGAAAATCATATTTGACATTTTGCGTATTATCCATCCATTATTCTTTGCCTGTATTTTTGGTAGTCAAAAATAGGTATTAATGATTGTGACATTTGACAATCTGCACATTTTGAATGTGAAATCAGACTTGATCAGTTAGTTCTTTCTGGTTTCTTGATTCACATTTGGCACTTAATGACTCAAAGTAAGTGATGTGTATCTTTTACTGCTTACTATTTTGCTGCTCCCTGGTACGATACAAACTACTTTTTGGTCACAGACATGAGCTTGAAAAATGTGATGAGTCATGCTCTTCAGATGTCCTAATCTTTTGTATAAATGATTGTTTGATGATCTCATTATAGGTGAAGAAGTTGGGGCTTTATTCTGCCAGTGTTGCTGTTAATGAAGCCACAACCCTGTTGTCAAAACTTACGTAAGTTTTTTGTTACTTATAATGTTCTTCATGGCTTTCCCATGTTTCTGTGAAGAGAAAAAAAACATCAGTGTGATCGATTACTGAACTATGACAAATTTCTGGGCTTAACTAGGTTTGTGTATTTACGAGGTTTTCATGAAAGAAAGATGTAATCCAGATTTATCTTTCAAAGATTTCCTCAAGATGGAAGCTAAAAATGCAAACTTGATTTTCTTGTGATCGTTATGAGTCTAAGAGATACTCTCTGTAAAGGCCGCCAAGACGCCAAGGAGATCACCTAGTGGTTGAGGCATAGAAAAAACAACCTGGAGATCCCAGAGTTGAATGAAATGTCAGCTACCTCACTAGGTGTGAAGCTCATCTGCTCCAGCCTTAGTGAGCTGGATTACCTTGGCAATATGTGCTTGTTGGCTGGACAGGCTGTGCTTGGTGTATTGACTGAGGTGCACACAAGCTGGCCCCCACCACCAGTATTTGTTTAAAAAAAAAAAATAGTATTATCCGTAAAAGGTCAAAAATATAAACTGTTAACTCTTTCTTGAATGTCAGGTGTAATTGCACTGCCAAAGACAAAGGATGTCAGTTTAAACTTTATTCTTCTACTTGCCATTTCAAAAAAAAAGATGTCAGTTTATTCTGATTTCTTGGACAAATCTATTTGCTGAAAATGATGCATATTTTAAGAAGAAATGAACTAAATTATTACACAGAAGTTCGGTAGTGCAGATAAAAGTTGTAACAAATTTTGCCCGGATTTCTTCCCAAAAGTTCGGCTCCTTTTTGTGGTATTTTCATCCCAATTTCAGTCCAATGCTTTACATTCCTCAACTGTTTTTGACCAACTGGGTTAGAAATTTAATCAGTCAGTCAGCTGAAATAGTTTAGGTGAAATTAGATGTTCACACTATAAGCCACAAGAACTCCCTGAATGATAGTGATAATGATGCAGAACTTTCAGTTGGAGCTCCAGGCGAACCTTAAAGTTCTGCATCATTATCACTATCATTCAGGAGATGCTTGGCCTCTAGGGCGATAGGAATGTCAATAGACAAAGTTTCAAGTTCACAAAAGGATGAATATAAATATTTACTCAATAAGTCGGCCAGAGGTTGGCCGGTTGACCTAATCATCGTGTCATTGCTTCTGAGATATAATGATTTGCCCCAAATATCAGTAAAGTGGTAGTTTTCCTTTGACATAGTGGCCAACCCTTAGAGATTTTGCCCTTCTCGGAGCTGGTGTCTCTCTTCAGCTACCGCCTCTTTGTCCAACGAAAAGATGCAGATGTACACAATAGAAGAATCCACTGCCCCTGCATTTCTGTTTCATAATATCTTGTGGTTAAGTGGTTGATCTGAGGCATGTTGACATTTTACTCTTTAATATTCATACTCCTGGAATGAGCAGCTTTGTATTTCATTTGGCAGTGCTCCTCAATCTTGTGATGAATTGCAACAGCTAGAAAAAGCTGCTGAAACTGGGAGCTCCGTTGCAGAAATCCATCAGCTGTAATAACCAAGAATGAAGGCGGCCCTTGTTAAATATGAGGATTTTCAAGTTTTAGAGAGTATTCTATTTGATTCCAATCTTTTGGTTGCATTGTGAGGCATTTCTGTTTTAATAAATTTTCGTCTCTGTAAAATAAAAATCCTCGAGGCATATTTTAGATGTCTTTATAGCTCATTGAAAGATTGTAATGGACTCACTTTCACAGGAAATGCATGAGTAGAAATTGTGTATCTCATTGATGTTCAATCCAAGTGCAAATATAATTATTATCCCCATGGAAATATTACAAAATTCTACTTTATTGGTGGAGGGGAAGACATGAATCAAGAGGAGATGATATAACTGTTCCAACTCCTAAGGGGTTTGGTGGGTACAGATGGATCCTCCACTCTTCACTAGAGATGTTTGAGTTCGTGCCTTTAAAATGAAGAAACTTTGGTGGTACTGCTTTTCCCTCTTGGAGGGTCTTAGAGATTGAGTTCGAGCCTTTGGAAATGAACGGAACTTTGGTGGTTAATGTTTTCCCCTTCTTGGGGTTACTATTGAATGAGATTTCATATTATTCAAGCCATCGAGTTTTTAATACCGGAAAAGGGTTAAAAATAATCCTGAACTATCCGAAAAGGTTTAAGAGGGTGTTTGGATTGACGTATTTTAAGTGCTTTGACTTTTAAGCACTTTTTTAGTTTTTGGCGATGAAAAAAGTGTTTAAAAGCACTTACTTTCAGGCATGAAGAGTACAAAAATAGCCCAAAGCCAAAAGTTTGATATTACCCACGTATGACTTGACTTTTAGCATATAAGCTACTTTTTAAAAGTCATTCCAAACACCCTCTAAATATACCCTCCATCCATCTATTGAGCTAAAAATACTCATCCACTCATCTTTTTGGCTCACTTCTGCCATTTGACTAACTGATTTTTTTTTTAATTTAAATTCCATGTGACAACTTCTTATTGACTAAAATCAAAACACCTAACCCATTAAAAAGTTCCACTCATATATACCTGTTTTACGGACTAACTCGTCCTAAACACTAACCTGACCCAAACAAAAGTCTAACTAAAAAAAGAGACCTTACTTGCATCTATGGCTGGTCCGGGCAGAAAAGATGTCCAGCCCCCTTTGCTATTGTCACTAATGGTACCTGACCTCGTCGGCTTTCTTTTACAAGCTCTCCCAGCCAACAACTCCATTGGGATGGGATGGAACGGGACGGTGGAGTGGGTTGGGATCGGGATAGGCGGGACGAAGGGGGACGTGAAATGGTCCCATCTCGTCCCACATCCCGCTGTCAGAGGGGACATGATTTGGGGGGACGGGACAGGGAGGGGAATTTGGAGGACTTTTAAAAACTTTTTTCTAGACACTTAATTTAAAAAATATATATTTAAACACTTAAATAATGTAATAAAAACATCACAATGTTGTTTTTGTGCCTCTTATATTATTTAATAGAAATATGATTTTTTTGTAATACAATTTCAAAATTGCAACTTTATTTCGTTGTTCAAAAGTTGCAAACCACATAGTAAAATTGACATAAAAAAATTACATATGCAACCATACTTTTCTAATTTTCTGACAATTTCTTGAGGATCTTCTGTTGGAATTGAAATTTATTGGTCAAATTCGTCTCTTCCTGCTCCATCGGATAAGATTTCGTTGTAATTGTAGTCGTCTTCTTCATTGATCTCTGGTTGACCGCACATTCTACGCTCCACTCTAATCCAATCTCTAAATAAAACTGTAATATTCAAACTGTCTTCCGCCAATGAGTGATCTCCCATTTAAAACCTTACGGCACAAAAAGCGCTTTCAGTTGCAGATGACGCTTGAATATTCAACACATCTCGGGTCATCTTTGATATAGTCGGAAATGTCTTTTCATTCTCATTATAGTATTTCAGTATATATATATATAACAACTTCCATCAAACATCACTTTCTCTCTGTTATAGAAAACAGAAAAGAGATGATTTATTGCTTTGGAACTTAAAGCCCTACAAGCAGAAGGAAATTTATTTTTGCTTCATTTGAACTATGTTATTGCTGAACAGAGACAACTTTACATCCATGTAAAAGATTAAATTTCATTTTTACCATCACTGCCATGGTGTCACACACTACACCAGCAAGCAGTTCCATTCGAATTAGAAAGCTCAAAGCATCGGATTCCAAGTTTTGAAATTATCGATGAAGGAAAATAAATATCGTCAAGGAAATAGAAATAACTGCAGGTATCTAAACAAGGTAGACACTTCTACAATTGCGCTCTCTTATCTGACAATAAATATAGAAAATCATGAAATAACTGGCTCAAAACCCAACTGTAAGGGCGCGATGCCAGTTACTAAGGTAGCTAGAGTATATATCATCTAAAGTTATGCTTCTGGAGAGAGGCGGAGATCAAGGACACTGAGACTAAGGCTCTCTCCACAACTGTCATGATAATATAGGAATTACTACATAAGCTAGCTTAACACCAGGTGAATCAAAATTGATAAAACTAAGCCAAGCAGAACTCACCAACAAAAAAGGTCTTCAAAGTCTCCACAACTGTCATGATAATATAGGAATTACTACACATATTTGATTTTATAATTGCAGTAGTACCTTTGAAAAACTACTGAAATTCTTTTAGCAGAAGAATCCTCTTACTACTCTTGTTGGAAAAGTTGCTCGTATCCATTTTCCCAACACGAGAAATTTTAGAGGACAAATTCATCTTTTTTTCAGATGAGTTCAACACCTATTTTGGCGTCTAAGAACCATTTCACATACTCTATTTGGGACAACTAAAGTGCAGCTCTTTTTTCGTCAATGATTCCTGTTATTCCATTTGTACACCATTAACCATTAGACACAGAAAATAGAGAGATTTTGTCAACCAAATTGCCTCAGTGATCAGCAAGACGATAAGACATTAATCTCTTGAAAAGCTGCGTCTATATCACATTTCCCCTGAAAGAAACGATCTCCTAAGCAATATAGACCAGTTGTAACTTGAGAAACTCAATAAAGCTCATTAACAACAACAACAACAATTTGAACACACCAGTATAGTCCCACAAGTGGAATCTGGCAAGGGTAAAATATACGCAGACCCTTTACCTTAAAGCTCCAAAAAGTAATTAACTGAAATATTTTTAGTTGTTCAAGATGAACTCTGTTAACGCAAAAAAAAAAAAAAATCAAACTCAAGTTAACACGAGACAGATGTATTGTTACTTACAAAGAGATAGGAACAGCTACAAGTTTAAAATGAAAAGGTCACACATAAATGAAAAATCTGAAAGCTTAAAGAGCATGTAAAATCAAACTCTTCCAAAGAGAGCACTTTTTTATTAGGAGGTAATTCTGAAACCATGGAATACACGACGATTCATAATATAGAGTTAATATACCGAAAATCAAAGAAGACGTCCAAAAGGAGTTGCAGTATCACCATACCAGGTGAACAACTATTGGAGGAGACCTCATAAAATGTTTAGTAGTTCAGCAATTACCTTAGGGTCAAGGCATTGAAGAAGTTGTATGAATTAGTAACTTCTTCTATTCACATATGAACATTTAAATTCTCGTCCTGCTATTGAATTTTAGAAGAAAAAACTAAGGTAAATCTTTTTTGCCGTCTCCAATGCTGAACATAGCCAACATAGTAGATAGAACATAAGGGCAAGTTTGGTACGCTGTATTAAGCTGGACTGTACTGGGAAAATATGTGTAGAGACAAAGAAATGAGAATGCAACAACAACAACAAGTGAGTAAGAAATCTGGAAATGATCAAATACGAGGGCTTACTGAGTCGACCAAATTCTTGATCTATACTTAAGATAATATTGCCTCGTATATCCTTTCAACGGTTGTAATGACAACTTATCTCCCAAAATAAAACATCAATCAAACAAATGAGCAAAGGGAACTCAAGTGTTTGCTTTGGAAGAAAGATCTTTGAGTGTTTGTGATTGCAAGAGAGGAAGACAATTTCAGAATTGTTTAGTGAATGTCAAGTGTGTTTCCAAATGAGTCTTGTGTCTCATTTTATAATGTGTAGATGATGACCTTCCAAATGGCTAAGTAATGGCCATGAATGTCATGTTAATGTCTTGAATTTGGAGTTACAATTTAGTCAAGTAATGGCTGAATTTATGAGCAAAATAATGGAGAGTAAATACTACAAAGTCAGCCCAAGAATCAGTTTTTAATTCACTCAACCAGTTGAACGATCGAGATACGCGGCCGCCAGTTCGGTAACTTCGGGCTGAACGCATCAATGAGTCGCGGCCGCCCGGGAGGCAGCGGCCGCTCAATTCGGTGAGTTCTGGAATTGAAGCGTCAGAAGCGGCCGGCGCCGAGGCGCCGCGGCCCTCCAAGCGCCGCGATCCTTACTTGGAGGAGCCGCGGCCCTTCTCGGTTTCGTGGTGATTTCTGATTCATTTCATCTTTACACATTATACACTTCTTCCTTCATTTACCAACGTGAAATCATTCGTCATTTGACCAATAACCGTCTATTACAACAAACTTTGAGCGGGAGACAAGGGGCGCTCCCACAGGTTCCCTATGCCCTACCTACAATTCGTATACGTATCAATATCTCTTCCATTAAGGAAATTTTGATCATTGGCACTACGCGTGCACGTGTGTGGAAATAAGGTTTCCTACGTGCGGGGCCCCTTCGATTCATAATTAATAGTATTTACTTTATTTCACGTTTAATAAATATTTTCAACAAAAAATAATCTGACGTTTGGTATTTGTACTATTTTTATAAATCTGATCATTGCCATTTTGAGACCAATCTAGCGGTGGTCTCCTGAGGGTAGTACTAAAAATAAAATAAAATTCATTATATATTAATATTCTAATATCATCCATTATATATTAATACAGTCCAGTGCAATGAAATTAGTACAGTTCAGTGCGACCTATCAAACGAGCCCTAAGTGCACTACTAACCTTTGAATTTTTTTTTACTGAGTTTTTCTCTATTCTTTTTGAGTTCCTCTTAATACAATCTGACAGCTATGAAATTGACACAAATAACTCCATGAAAAATCCATAACTCTTCCTTTATAGATGATTTCCTAGTTAGCTAGGCATATAGAAAAGCAATGGAAACAATTTTCAGCAATTCAAATGCACTATTTTGTTATCTTACAGCATTTCGTGTACCCATTTAAAAAATAAAAGTAAAAGTTCAAGTAAAATACTCAGTTAATTGAGCAAGAACTATTTCATTGTTTATTGTTTTACACAACTTTAGCAATAGCTTTACAATTTACAACATAAACAATTATTATCTTATCACAAAAATATAGTAGTAAATCATTCATTCGATGCAATCACATACATGTATAGATCTTCATAACTGTCAGTTATTCTCAATTAGGTACTTCAGAAAAATAAATAAGTACAATATATACAGAGCTTTCAATAAGCATATATGGTAAGCTGAAAACGAAGAGTATTTGTCTGCATATACTTGTATAAAAAAGGATCAATTTTTCATTTCTCAAATGGCATGGACTGCAAAATGTATGTTTTCAGTTTTACATGCTTGGATTCCCGAAATTCAGAAAATTAAGGGAAATGTTATATCAGTACATTATACCTAATTTAATATATGTTATTATTTTTTTATATTTAAACTAAGAAAATTGGCAAAAGGTTCTGGTAAACAATTTGTGGATGAAGATTTTGAAGAAAAGTCAAAGTTTCAAAAAGATGAAGAAAACTTTGGTGGATACTGCAAACAAAGAGAAAGTGATGTGCATCAACCTCTATGTGCTCGAACTTATGTCGGACCCTCTAAAAATGCACTATTTTTAAAGACCTTACACGCACCCGTTAATATTTTGAAGAGTCAGAGCAACATACCTTCGCATAACTTTGAGAGAAAAATGATTTATTGGCGTTAAGAACTCTATTTCTAATTATCTAGTGTTCTGTAAGTTCTTGATTAATTTAGTCTCCCCCATATACCAAACAAAGAACTCTATAAATGATTATTAATGATGAATCTCATCAACACTAAGAGGTCATAGTAGTGTTAGTGTCAATCTAGATCTTCAATGAATAAACCATTATAATATACAAATAATTCAATTAAATTGAAAACGACAACAATAATGTTCAGCAAAAGCATAAACACATACTAACTTGTTTGTAGATAGAGGTCTGCTGGACGCAGTGTCCTAAGACAAAAATTCACCCCCGCTTGTGCTGCAGTTTAACGGACGTCTACCTTGAGGATACAACTATCTGAGGTATGTCCCAGGTATCGAATCCATCCCTTTGTTTCAGGGATTGGAGTTCGTACCCACATGGAAATCGTGTCCTAGTTTGTCGTGGTACAAAGATAGTTCTAGCACAAGAACTCCACTCCTGGCGAATCTAATTTATGTGTTCTTCAGAAATTTCTTGAAGAGGAAGAAGAAGCAACAATGATCATTAAATGATTTGATTCTTAAATCATAAGATTAGATGTTGTTAATTTTATTGTGTATCTTAAACAAGTGATCTACATGCTTTATATAACATGAATTTCGATCAGATGCAGCCATTAGACCAAAGGTTATGACTCTGTGTGAAGAGATGCAACTTTTGGTTCAAAACTGGAAAATCCCGTCGAAGGCACCGCGGTGCCTCCACAAGGCACCTAGGTGCAAATTCGATTTTTTCTTTTCAGTGACTTACTGTTATCCAGGCACCCCGGTTCCTCCACAAGGCACTCTGGTGCCTCCACAGGCACCCCAGTGCCTCCACAAGGCACCTAGGTGCAAATTCGTCGAAAATTCCAGTGACTTACTGGAGCGCAGGCACCTCGGTCCTTCCATCAGGAACCGCGATCCTTCGGTCAAAATTCCAACTTGTTTTCTTCTTCAATCCACACAAGTTCCAACAATGTCTCACATTTTCTATTCACACATCCAACAATACCCCACATGTGGATATAAAATAAGATAAAATGAACTTATCATTATTTCTGTCAAACGAGACATTACATACATTGGAAAATGTGTCTTTTGGACTTGAACCTTTCGTAGTGAATACCTATCGGGTCTACTTCTGAAGTAGTGGACGAAGTGCCTTGAACTATTCACGTTTTGTAGTAAACCGAGACAACGAGTATCTCACATATCATATAAACATATTTCAATTCTTACAGTTGTGTTCGTTTCGGTCATGAACAACTCATTCTTCATGAGAATTTCTAGAGAACGTAGTCATCTCAGTTATCCCAGATGCGACCCCACATCAATCTCACATAGGTAATATTAATCAAGAATAGTCCGTACTATCCCATCATAATGGCTATTAATATTATTAAGAATCAAGGTCCAGCCCTATATCGTCAACGGATTAACACACTTGGTACATCATATGAATAAGCATATGTATGTTTTATGCTCCTTGAGTCTTCCCCAGCCAGTTTGCCTATTGAACCTAAACCATGATATCTCCAATTATGATAGGTTAGGTTTCCACCAGTTCACAACTCATTGTATTGACTTTAAGCCCATTCCCCTCGATGTAAATACAACTTGCTCTCGTGTAAGGCCTTTGTCAAAGGATCCGTTATATTGTCCTTTGACTTTACATAATCAATGGAAATTATTCCATTCTTCAGCAAGCTTCGTATTGTATTATGATGCCGCTTTATGTGCATTGATTTGTCATTATATATTTGATTCTTCGCCCTCGTCAGGGCAACCATACTATCACAATGTATGCAAATGACAGTCACTGGCTTTGTCCACAACAGAATACCTTCTAGGACGTTTCTTAGCCATTCTGCCTCTTCGGCAGCTTTATCCAACCCTACAATCTCTTCTTCCATAGTTGATCTCGTATTTACCGTTTGTTTTGATGATTTCCATGATATCGACGCTCCACTAAGTGTAAATACATACCCACTTGTGGACTTACTTTCTGAATGGTTGGAAATCCAATTAGAATCACAATATCCTTCTAACACGGGAGGGTATTTCGTATAATGCAACTCATAGTTCATTGTATGCTTTAGATATCGTAGTGCCCTTATTAGAGCTACCCAATGATCATTTCCAGGATTGTGTGAGTATCGACTAAGTCGACTCACTGTATATGCTAAATCCGATCTCGTACAATTCATTATGTACATCAAGCTTCCAAGAACTTGCGTATACTCCAATTGAGACACACTATCACCTTCATTCTTCTTAAGGTGACTAGCGGGGTCAAATGGGGTAACAACCGGTCTATCATCATAGTGACAAAATTTTTTAAGGACCTTCTCAACATAATGAGATTGAATTAATATATAACCCTCAAAATTCCTTTGAATTCTAATACCAAGAATGACATCCGTTATTCTCATATCTTTTATATCAAAAGCGGCATGCAACATCTTCTTAGTTTGGTTAATTACATCCTTACTTGTTCTCATGATTAGCATATCATCTACATACAAGCATATAATGACACATGCATTCTTACATTCCTTAATATAGACACATTTGTCACATTCGTTTATTTGAAAACCATTTGATAATAGTGTATTATCAAACTTCTCGTGCCATTGCTTTGACGCTTGTTTAAGTCCATATAACGACTTAACCAATTTACAGACTTTCTGCTCTTGACCTTTAACAACGAACCCTTCGGGTTGTTCCATATATATTTCTTCATCTAGTTCACCATTTAAGAATGCAGTCTTCACATTCATTTGGTGTATTTCCAAATTGTGAATCGTTGCTATAACAATTAGTGTTCTTATAGACGTAATTCTAGACATTGGTGAGTAGGTATCGAAGAAATCTACACCTTCTTTTTGTCTAAACCCTTTGGCTACTATACGTGCTTTGTATTTTTCTATAGTACCATCAGACCTTAGTTTCCGTTTGAAGATCCATTTATGACCTATTGATTTTTGTCCCTGAGGAAGATCAACCAATATCCATGTATTATTTTATATAATGGATTCTACTTCACTTTGGATGACTTCCTTCCAATAAGGTGCTTCGGATGATTCTATTGCATCCTTGTACGTTTGAGGTTCTCCTTCAACGGAAAAGGTCATAAAGTTCAGTCCAAAATCCTTGGCGACTTTTCCACATTTACTTCTCCTTGGTTCAGAGTTTTCTTCTTGAACCAATGAAGTAAGATTATCACCATTTTGGTTTGACTCATTTTGAGGCAGTGTCCTCTTCTTATTATTAGGAACACTTTTATCCTTGTCTTTGTAAGGAAATATGTCCTCAAAAAATTATGCTTCAGCAGATTCCATTAGTGTGTTCTTGTGAATACCTTCAACATCAGAATGATACACCAAAAACTTATATGCTGCACTATTATTGGCAAGACCAACATAAATGCAATCCACTGTTTTTGGTCCAAGTTTGGTTCTCTTTGATAAAGGAACTTGGAACTTTTGTTAGGCAACCCCACACTTTCATCCTTTTGAAAGTAGGCAATCTTCCATTTCATAATTCGTATGGAGATTGATCATTTTTTTTAGGAATTCTATTCAATATCATATTTGCAGTAATTAATGTCTCACCCCATAGACTGAGAGGTGCACCCGAACTAATCAACATTGAATTTATTATATTCTTCAATGTTCTATTTTTTCGTTCGGCAACTCCATTTTGTTGTGGAGTATATGGCGCAGTGGTTTGATGAACTATACCATGAGTAGAACAGAATTATTTGAACTCATTCGACGTATATTCACCACTTCGGTCTGACCTTAGAATCTTAATTCTTTTGTCAAGTTGGTTTTTCACTTCTGCTTTGTATGTTTTAAACATGTTCAAAGCCTCATCTTTGGTATGTATTAAATATACATAACAAAATTTACTGCAATCATCAATAAATGATATATAATAATTCTTTCCTCCACGAGAGGGGGTTGCTAGGTAATCACACAAATTACTATGAATTAAACCAAGCATTTCATTTGATTTCACAACAGATTTATGAGGAGGACTTGCATATTTTGATTCTATGCAAACCCCATATTTACTCATTTTGTTCATGAAACATTTTGGCAACATGCCTATCTTTACCATCTTTGAAAGGAACGATAATTTACATGGCCTAATTGAGAATGCCATAGGGAATCAATCACATACTCAGAAGCAGTGCTAGTGCCTGCATTTTCATTGATAACAACAAATGCCTTAGTACATACAACACTTAGTTTGAAGAGCCCCTCACTGAGGCAGTCCTTGCCTACATACACCCCACATTTGGTGAGTACAAATTTATCAGATTCAAAAACTAACTTAAAGCCCTTGTTGCTAAGAACATGACCATAAATTAAATTTTTACAAATTTCAGGCACATGTAGTACATTTGTGAGCACAAGATCATTCCCGGAAGTGAGCCTCAAAGTCACATTCCTTTTGTCTTCCACCTTCACAGAAGCAACATTCCAAACAAACAACGGTTCTCCGTCCTTGATGGCTTGGTAAGATGAAAACATGTCCTTCTCTGAACATATATGCATAGTAGCACATGTGTCCATCCACCAATCAGTTGAATTTGTAACCAGATTTGCTTTAGCAGCCACAACCCCAACGAATTGGTTCTTTGTTTCAATCCGGTTGGATTGGTTGACATTACTTGAAGCTCCAACATCACTACCTTGACTCTTGCGAAGGCGACAATCTTTTGCCCTGTGCCCGGGTTTTCCACATACCCAACATAGTCCTGGTTGTGGTTTCTTGAATGCATTGGTCCTTTGTGGGGCTAGTGCATTCCTCCCGATTGCAAAAGATGGCTTGACACCAACAAATTTGCCCTTGCCTTTCTGAAACTTGGCCTTTGAAACATTGCCTTCTACCATGTTGGCATTAGGTTCCAATGAAACAACATCAGTCCTTTCATTCTTCCGAACCTCTTCAACACGAATTTTCATAACCAGTTGCTCAAAACTCATTTCCTCCGTTAGATGCTTCAAATAAACCTTAAAATTCTTCCAAGAATGAGGTAATTTTTCAAACAAGGAAATATTGGTTAAGACTCATACCTTCAACCTCTAGTTCATTAACAATGACTTAGAGTTCCTCCACTTGCTTGACAGCGGCTTTGGCATCGCTCATCTTGAAGTTTAGAAACTTGCCGATGACGAACTTCTTTGAACAAGCAACCTCTGTCTTGTACTTGTTCTCAAGTGACTGCAATAACTCCCGTGTTGTCCAGAACGTGGAGTATATGTCATAGAGAGTATCATCCAAGACATTGAGAATGTAGTTCTTACACATAAATTCTTGTGTCCACCAAGTCTCAATCGCCTTCAGCCTTTCGGCCTTTGCCTCCTCACCTCAGTTGGAGCATTCTCTCCTTCTCCCTCCGGCAGTGCCGTTGGAGCCTCAACAGTCAACACGTTTGCCACGTGAAGTGTTGTCAAATAGAACAACATTTTTTGTTGCCAGCACTTGAAATATCAGAACCCTTGAATTTCTCGGGTTTCTCCACATGGTTTTTCACCATTGATGATCCAGATTGATCCATTTGTTTGCAAATCAGAAAGTGTATTATCTGAAAATAATTTTGCAAACTCAACAATGTCAGAGAAATATATTTTCTGAGAATTTTTATCTTAGATTGTTAGTGTCAATCTAGACCTTTAATGTATAAACCACTATAATATACAAATAATTCAAGTAAATTGAAAACGACAACAATAATGTTCAGCAAAAGCATAAACACATACTAACTTGTTTGTAGATAGAGGTCTGCTGGACGCAGTGTCCTAAGACAAAAATTCGCCCCCGCTTGTACTGCAGTTTAACAGACGTCTGCCTTGAAGATACAACTATCTGAGTGATAGTTCTAGCACAAGAACTCCACTCCTAGCGAATCTACTTTATGTGTTCTTCAGAAATTTCTTGAAAAGGAAGAAGAAGCAACAATAATCATCAAATGATTTGATTCTTAACTCATAAGACTAGATGTTGTTAATTGTATTGTGTATCGTAAACAAGTGATCGCTTTATATAGCATGAATTTCGACCAGATGCAG
Source organism: Przewalskia tangutica (assembly GCA_029844215.1). Lineage (NCBI taxonomy): Eukaryota > Viridiplantae > Streptophyta > Magnoliopsida > Solanales > Solanaceae > Przewalskia > Przewalskia tangutica. The sequence goes on from CM056732.1 coordinate 4,198,603, forward strand.
CCATTAGACCAAAGGTTATGACTCTATGTGAAGAGATGCAACTTTTGGTTCAAACTGGAAAATTTCGTCGAAGGCACCGCGGTGCCTCCACAAGGCACCTAGGTGCAAATTCGATTTTTTCTTTCGTGACTTACAACCATTCAGGCACCCCGGTGCCTCCACAAGGCACCTAGGTGCAAATTCGTCGAAAATTTCAGTAACTTACTGGAGCGCAGACACCTCGGTCCTTCCATCAGGAACCGCGGTCCTTCGGCCAAAATTCCAAAAAAGGAATTTTAATCACTTGTTTTCTTCTTTAATCCACACAAGTTCCAACAAGTGGAACTGAAGATACGAACACACCATTCCACAAAAAAATGTTTCAAGTGATAATACACTACTGTATGAACTTTACCCATGAAAATCATATTAACCTTTTGTTTACTATTCATTTAATTTTATGTAGTTTCACCAAATCATAACCAGATAGAGAAATAGCTAGATTTACATAAACAACTATAGAAAAGCTAATCCTGTAAGCTTAATACAATCAGAAAGTGATGATCGTTGTATGTAATTTGAAAAATCATCGAAATAGGATTAATTGCATGACCATTTGTCTCAGCAACCTAAAAGGTTACAAAAGAAATCAGAATTGAGAAGAACAGACTGAACAAATAGAAAAGAGGAAGAAGAAAAACTATTTATATAATTGCATTGCATGACCATTTGCTCTAATCTTTGATTTATTTATATAAATGCCCTTCGTCGTTCATATGGACTCACACTTATTAAGAAGTTAAATTAAAAATAAGTGAAAAGTTAAATTTGAATTTTCCCAAGGTTATAAGAGCTATTGTTTAGATTCTAATTGAGACAAAAACAATTTCTTTATCTCTTTCTACATTTTGATGGATAAAATTATTAAATTTTTATTACTCGGAAATGGAACAATTAAGATACAAGCTAAATTAATCCGATCATCATAATTATAAAAAAAAAATCTTTAAATCCTGATAAATTTGGTGAAAGATCATATCATACGACATTGTCCCTTACTTCATGTAGATTGGGGGCCCGTTTGATACAACTTATTAAAAAGAGCTTTTAGGAGTAAAACTTTTCAAGTAGATCTTTGACTCTTCAAAAACACTTTTGGCCTTTAAAAATGTCATACAAAAAAGGCACTGAATGATTAATACTCACATAATAGGCTAAGAATAGATATTTCCCAAACTAACTCCCTTCCTATATAATTTAATTGGACATAAAATTTAAGAAATAATTTTTTTTTAAAATTTTATATTTTAAAATAAACTAAAAATATTATAGAGTGGAAGGGTAAGGTAATCAGAGGCGTAGGCATCCGAGGCAGCCATCTATTTAAAGTTAAATTATTGATAAGTTTTTTATGAATGGATAAAAAAGAAATTGTATTATACTTTTCATCCTCATTCCTCGTCTAAATCCCAAAATCCTCTCAAGTTTGGTTCTTGTATGTCTGATGGGTCATCTCCCAAACCCCACAAAAGTCTCCTCATTTCCAACAAACCTCCAATCTTGAATATTGGGTTCACTACATAATCATACATATCTGCTTCAAAACATATAAAGACACAATCTTTCCTTAAAGAATTTCACTTTTCTTGATTACCCTTTATTGTGGTATTGAAGTAAAACCAATATGGCAGCTGTACTTAGATCGAAATCATCCAAACACACAACCTCTATAGCTATTACCCACTTCAGATACTTTATCATCAATGATTTCCATACTAGTCGTTTGCCCAATTTCCATTTATGTAACAGAACCAAATGGGACAATAATTCATCTTTATTCAAGCCTGTATCATTTGTTGACAGATGTTATGATAATAATTTCAAGAATTCAAATAGGAAGAATAAAGAGAAACTTAGTATGTCTAGTAACTATGGAGACCCTCCTGAGATTTGGCAACCACCTGGTGAGGGAATTGTGGTTAGACCAGGTGTGAAGTTTGTTCAAGTGGGTGAAGGGGAAGGTCCCGGGTCTGGTTCTGGAGGTGGGTTTGGTTCCGGGTCGAAAGATGGGGCTTGGGGTGGATCTAATTTGGGTACTCAGTTTCCTACCCCAAAGCAACTGTGTAAAGGACTTGATAAGTTTGTTATTGGACAGGAAAGAGCTAAAAAGGTTATCTTTTTCGAGTTTTCGCTTTGACAATTCGGGGTATTCCTTGAATTATAGATAAAGATAGTCAAGTATGTGGTTTTTATGTTTGCTTTGTTGATTACAATATAAATAAAAGAGCTCATTTTGTGTCCAAGGGTGCTTGAGATTTAGTGAAAGAGCCTATTCTTGAGCTACTAGAATGACTTTCTTTATAATTTTGTGGTTCAATTTGTGATTGCAGGTTCTGTCTGTAGCTGTATATAATCATTACAAGAGAATATATAACGACTCTTCACATAAGTGGTTAGTTTTGGACATTGCATAATTTCCATGCTCTTTTCGTCATACCCCCTTCCCTGTACTTTTATGTCCTTCCTTCTGGCATGTGACTTGTGACTTGTGACATGCAAGATGAAGCTACGAGGACCATTGGAACTCAGCGATGGAAGTGCCTGATGTAGGCATTTGCCGCCTTTTCTATTCTTCTAATGCTTTTGTTTAAATGTTGTAACCTAGGCCTGCAGGAAATGACAGTAGTGAAAAGGCAGATGGAGCAGAAAATGAATCTGTGGAGCTTGAGAAGAGTAACATCCTTTTAATGGGGCCAACAGGTTCAGGTAATCTTTATAATGGTCCATTGTGCTCCTTGAGGTCTAACTTTGGTAAAAAGACATTGTACATTAACATGCTTTTCGCGTATTGGAACTTTAGACTCATCAGCTGAGAAAACTGTTTTTCCCTTTCCCCCCGTTTTCTAAAACTCTTTTTTCCTTTCCCCAGATTTCTTCTTTAATTACGTATGATTTTTTCCTGAAGATGCTGAGGATTGCTAGTTACTTGGTAATAGTGGTGATATTATGGTCCCAATGCTATTGCTCATTGTTGCTTCATTATGCAAAGACCTAAACATGTGCCACTGATAACTAAATAACTTCAGATTTAGTTATGCACATAAGGCTGATGATGAGAGTGCACATGAATTTTGCTCTTTTTTCTGGATAAGGTAGGGTAAAGTCCACATGAAGGCTTTAAGACTAATGATAAAGAAATTTGAACACATCGTTCTCCTTTATTTGTTTTTATCCTTTTAGCCAATCAACTTATCTTGAGTGCCTTTCTCTTAGCAAGGGGGAGGAGTGAATTTGTAGAGCTCTAATACTGTCAATTTGTCATCATCATTGTTAAAAGTATAATCCTTGGTTGTTAAAAATTATTACTTTTTCACTTGAGTATTTGGTGTCATATCAAGGACAGGGAAGACCTTACTTGCCAAGACCTTGGCTCGATTGGTGAATGTTCCATTTGTGATAGCAGATGCTACAACACTAACTCAGGTATGTTGTTATCCTGACACCTTGGTAGAGATAGGAAACAACTCTCAACTTAATATTTTTTCATGGAATCTATCTTTTTCTAAATCTTGTTCGCTTCCATGTAAATTATGTCAACCCTGTCCTTAAAATCCAAATATCTTATTTCAATATTTTAATACATAATTTCCCCCTTGTATATTTGTTACTGTTGCACATATATTGTGTTAAGTTGTTTGAACATTTGAGATCCCATAAGCCTGGGAACCGTCTGCTAATAGTATGTTTGAGGTGGGGTTTAGGCCGTGTAACTATGGAACTTCATGAGTCTACCTTTCAGAGGGTTATTAATATGAGCCTGAAGACAAAAATAGATAGGATGTTCTTCATTTTATCATTCGAAGACTACTGACACCTAAGCATGTGGATAGATCGATGATACTTGATATCTGAACTTAAGGCCATCATGAAATGAGATGCCTCTGTTAATTTAAGTCTATCTTGAGATTTAATAACTAGAATTTCCTGGTGGCTAAATTAATTTAGTCTGAGCATGTTTACTATTCCTTGCTTACCCTGTTTCCAGAGCTTAATTGTTGAAGTCTTTCATTGAAGTAGAGTAGCAGAAACCATGTGATGTTACCATTAAAAATAGTTGTCACCTTGATAGAAGTCATGAAGCTGTGGGTTTCCATTTAATGATAATACATGTTCTGAAAAATCCATTCAATGATAATACTTTTGTCTGCAGGCAGGATATGTTGGAGAAGATGTGGAATCTATTCTATATAAGCTCCTCACTGTAAGTATTAAACCTGTTGAGTCTCTAATCTTAATTTATTGTTCTATTCCTATTTCTCATTTTCCTAACTTTGTCTCGAGTATTTTAGGGAATACAACAAGAAATTCCACAATGTGGGGTCTGGGGAGGGTAGAGTGTACACAGACCTTACCTCTATGTTGTTAGGTAGAGCGGCTGTTTCCGAGAGACCCTCGGCTCAAGACAAAGCACAAGCGTCTTTAAGTCTAGCTTTTGGGAATGGGGATGTAATGCAGATATGATGATTTTGCAGAATGTGACATATGAAGCCTCTGAATATAAGAACATGTTCTATTTTATTTCCTATCTTTTGTCCCTTAGCAATCAGGTCGCTAGAAGTCTATAACAACCAACTGCAATCTTTTTCCTTTCTGTTTCTACTATATATTTTTTTTGTGTCTAATTACTTGCATATCATACAATATTGTCACATTTTCTCCGGAAATCACTGCAATATCTAACTAAGCGAACTTACAAATGGAGGAAAGGAAAGTGGTTACTACTTGTGAAATGCTCTTGCTTCTTAATCGGAACTCAAGACTGTTGTGCATCCTTTCCAGTGATTTCTAGCCTTGATATGAGTTATCAATTAGTTACTCTGGTCTGATATTATTTCAGGTTGCCGACTATAATGTAGCAGCTGCTCAGCAAGGCATAGTGTATATTGATGAAGTTGACAAGATCACAAAAAAGGTTAATGTTGACTTATTGAGTTTTTTCTTTTTCTTCCGATTAAACTTCACTGACGACTTCACACGTGTCAGTTTAGCTGATTCCTCTTATACTGACATTTCCAGGCTGAAAGCCTCAACATTAGTAGAGATGTCTCGGGAGAGGGCGTCCAGCAGGCATTGTTGAAGATGCTTGAAGGAACAGTAAGTGTATAGCTTATTTTTTTGCTTGTTAATGGTGAATTAATTGCTGCAATCTGTTACCAAATGTGGATATTATTTAATGTTGCAAATGTAGATGCAACTTTGACTGCTAACTGCCCATTAACATTACATCTAGACAATAGCTTTTGTATATGACAATAACCAGTTTGTTATAGAAGGATCACTTGAGAGTTGGAGGCTTAGTGTTGGTTGCTTTTTCTTACCAAACTATGTTAGCTGCATTCTTTTAGATCCCACTGACTGGCTGAATGTGGCTCATCAACTATGAAGTAACTTTTATCTTGCTGGTGGCCATGATACTTGTTTCATGTCTTCTTTGGTTTCACGCAACCATGTGCAACTGCGAGTCCTTTGCCCTTTTTGCTAGTTTTATTCCAGAATTGGTGCATTTCTCTTGTAATGTTCTTTCTTCTTTCTTCTCTATTCTGAAGATATTTACTAGTAGAATTACTTGAATATTGTGTGTCCAATGCATTTATAAAAGAAAGGAATGGTTTCTTTTTTATTTTCTCCTTCCCATTTTCACAATTCTATTATTATGTATCCTTATTCAAATGACCTCTGAATGTGCCAGCCAATTGTTGTGATCAAAGAATGGCCGGACTATTTTAATGAGTAGACTTGCTATAACAAATCATGTTTTAATATAGAGTTCAGTGGTAATGATTGGAAAAATGAATGGTTACATCATTTGTTTATTACTATAATTAGCTTTCTGTTACTTGTGCTGGGAGATCTGGAGCAATCCAGAAGGTACCGGGATTTTGGATATTGTAGAAGCATTAAGGTTGATGAGGCTGTTCGCAGGATGCGCAGGGGACGAGCGACCGGGTCCGATGAGATCTCAGTTGAATTTTGAAAGAGCGCAAGCGCGCCGGTTTGGAGTGGCTGACTGAGTTGTTTAATGTCATTTTTAAGACGGTGAGAATGCCCGAATAATGGAGCTGAAGTACAATGTTTTCTTTGTACAAGAACAAATATGACATCCAGAGTTGCAACAACTATAGGGGTATCAAGCTACTAAGCCACACTATGAAAGTTTGGAAAAAGATCGTGGAGATGAGGGTGAGAAGAGGTGTGTCTATTTCGGAGAACTAGTTTGGATTCATGTCGGGGTGTTCGACTACGGAAGCCATTCATCTTATTAGGAGATTAGTGGAGCAGTATAGAGAGAGGAAGATAGACTTACATATGGTTTTCATCGAACTTGAGAAGGCATACGACAAAGTCCCTAAGGAGGTTCTATTGAGATGTTTGGAGGTTAGAAGTGTATCTGTGGCTGGCGTACACCAGGGCGATCAAGAATATGTATGATGAAACCAAAACAAGGGTACAAACAGTAGGAGAAGACTCAGAGCACTTTCCAGTGATGATGGCGCTGCACCAGGGATAAACTTTTAGCCCATTCTTATTTGACTTGGTGATGGATGGACTGACGCGACAAATCCAAGGGGAGGTGCCATGGTGTATGTTATTCATAGACGATATAGTCATAATTGATGAAACTCGCAGCGGAGTGAACGATAAGTTGGAGGTTTGGAGACTGATTCTGGAGTCTAAAGGTTCAGACTGAGTATACCCACTAAAATCCCACCACATGGGGTCTGGAGAGGGTAGAGTGTACACAGATCTTACTTCTACCTTGGTAGGTAGAGCGACTGAGTAGGATCAAGATAAAATACTTGGAGTGCAAGTTCAGTAACGGGAGCGACCTTGAGACATGCCTGGAGGTAAGGCTTGGTACTCAGGTCATTACAAAGAAAAGAAACTTCAAGTACCTCGGGTCGATTATCCAAGAGAATGGAGAGATTGATGACGATGTCACACATCGTATTGGGGTAGAGTGGATGAAATGGAGGCTCGCATCTGGAATCTTGTGCGATAAAAAGGTGCCATCAAAACTTAAAAGGCAAGTTCTATAGGGTGGTGGTTAGATCGACTATGTTGTGGGGCGAAGTGTTGGTCAGTCAGACTTCGCACATCCAAAAGATGAAAATTGTAGAGATGAGGATGCTGGGATGGATGTGTGGGTATACAAGGAGAGATACGATCAGAAATGATGATATCCGGGCAGAGTGAGAGTGGCCTCGGTGAAGGATAAGATGTGAGAAGCGAGGTTGAGATAGTTCGGGCATGTGCGGAGGAGAGACACAAATGCCCCAGTGCGGAGGTGTGAGAGGTTGGCTATGGACGGGTTCAGGAGGGGTAGAGGTAGGTCGAAGAAGTATTGGAAGAGGTGATTAGACGGGATATGACGCAGATGCAACTTACTGAGGACACGACTTTAGACATGGGGTTATGGAGGACAAAGATTAGGGTAGAAGGGTAGTAGGTAGTGGAACGTAGTCCTCCTTACGCTTACAAACGGGTAGTTGTATTGTTATTATTGTAGGCCTGCTTAGTCTATCATACTAGTAGGCGCAGTTGCTTTATAGTCCCCTGTCGTTTGATTTCTGCTGCTATGTATTCTTTAGTGTACTTTGTTTATCTTGTTTACTTGCGTTAGTTACTGCCTCTTTTGTCAGAATGTGTTATCATGACTTATTCGCTTTTGTTACCATCATTTTCATACTGCTTTAAATTTCTTGTCCGAGTCTGACCGTTTTCCTTGCTTTGCTTGTGTTTATGCTTTGTCTTGAGCCGAGGGTCTTTCGGAAACAACCGCTCTACCTACCAAGGTAGATGTAAGGTCTGCGTACACTCTACCCTCCCCAGACCCACGTTGTGGGATTTCACTGGGTATGTTGTTGTTATCTTTCTGTTACTTATCCCCCAAAAAATAAAAAATAATGAGCTTTCTGTGCAGATTGTCAATGTGCCGGAAAAGGGAGCTCGGAAGCACCCTAGAGGGGATAATATTCAGGTAGGATGGTTATAAAAGCATTCATTTTTGGCTTAAGATATTTATTCCTCAATGAAGAAGAATTTGGAGTGCCCCGGAAGCAAAAATGTTACTTCTTGGTTCTGTAGTCTTAACAGTTGGCATGGATATCTTCAAATGGATAAAAATTTGTACCCTGTAAGATAATTTGATGTGCTTATGAGTTTGGCTTTAGGATGAATTACTTTACCTTCATGCTATTTACTGATTTCATAACTTAGATATTGTACTGTTTCATTTAGCCTTCTGTTAGTGGGTGGATGATAGTTGTTCTGGAAGAACAAGTTAAGATAGCTTTTACTATTCTTTTGTCTAAGTTTATCTTTATAGTTATTTGTCAACTCTTTGCACTTTTCATATCGTTGGACGACCCTTTTTCTTTTGGCATGCTAGGTTTTACTGTTGAGTTGAGTTTCAGACATATCTTTGGACAAAAAGTTTCGCATAGCCTAATTGTTTATGTCATTACAGATTGATACCAAAGATATTCTCTTTATATGTGGTGGTGCCTTCATTGACTTGGAGAAAACAATCTCAGAGAGGTTTTACTATTTTTGCATCATAGTTCTTATCTCTTTCCTTTAGTCTGATATTAACCTCATTCCTGATATACTTGTTGATGTTTTCAGGCGCCAAGATTCTTCTATAGGGTTTGGTGCACCAGTTCGCACAAACATGAGGACTGGTGGTGTTACAAGTGCTGCAGTGACATCATCTTTATTGGAGACAGTAAGTTCTTCTGAAACCTTGCAGCTTAGCAAACCTTCCACACTACATATACTAAAGAGTATTTTTAGCTTGATTGTGGTTGTATTTTGCATGATCGTAAATGTAGCTCCATATTATCTGGCATTGAGGAACTGATGTCTATGGATTGGTGTGCTTATTGGTCAATATAATTTGTTACATGTTCATCAGATGAAGTCAAATGTATGCTACAAGATGAACTGAGATAGTAATTTACTGATGTGCCATGATGTGAAACTGTGTTATTACTATTAGTTATCATTATTATTCTGCATACCTAACACTTTTTTTCTGGAATTCGGTCTTTTCCCTGCATTTGTAATTTGAGCAGATGCAGAGTTGTATGTGCTTGTGTTTCATTTACTTCCTCTGGTCCAAAATGGTTGACCTTTTTTACTTCATGTCACCTTAAATGAAGTGATATTTGACTGATATCTTTAAATGTATTCTTTTGTCACTTTAATGTGAAAAAAGTTCTGACCCGTATTAGAACTTCATGTAGTTTTTACTATTTAAGTTATATTTTTTGAAATATGGATAATTCTATGACCGATTTAGCTCTTTATCTACTTACATTTTTATGGGTATGGTTTTGAAGTATTTACTAATCATAGTACATAATTCTCCTGTTATGCAGGTTGAAAGTAGTGATCTAATATCATATGGTCTGATACCTGAGTTTGTCGGGCGATTCCCCATTCTTGTTAGTCTGTCAGCTTTAACTGAGGATCAACTTGTGCAGGTAATGACTAATGTTTTCCATAACTTGGTTCGTTAGCACTAATTGCCTTGTGCACATTATTATGATTTGTATGGAAAGCTGGGTCTTCCTTTGCTTGAATAGGTGGAAATTATTGTATATGCCATTGGGTTTAGTCTTTCTCGATCCTTCAATATGTGACTATTATGCCAAATTTAGAGAGATTTTCTCTTCTCACTGTTTCGGTTCTTTGCAGGTTCTAACTGAGCCAAAAAACGCGCTAGGGAAGCAGTACAAAAAGATGTTCCAAATGAATGGGGTAAGTGTTTGCCTCTCTTAAGAACTTTTTTGGGCAAGGAGCAGATCAGAGCTTTTCTAGGTTTCCTTCAATTTTATCAGAATGTAACTTCCCTCATACTCGGAGACTTCTTTCTCAGGTAAAGCTGCATTTCGCTGAAGATGCATTGAGATTAATAGCTAGGAAAGCACAATCTAAAAATACTGGTGCTCGTGGATTGCGATCCATATTGGAGAACATTTTGATGGATGCTATGTATGAGGTATGTAGTACGCCTTTCCTTTTCTCCCTTGACCTACAGCGTCTAGTGAAGACTGTTCAGAAGATATGTTCTCTAGTTGTTATGCTGACATGGAAATGTGAATTACAGTTAATTATGTAATGCACACTGCTTGAGATTATGGTATTCAAATATGGATTCGTTTTACTGTACTTTTCTTTGCCCAGGGATAATCTGTTAATGTTTAAAAGAAAATTTATCAAGCCATGATGCTTATCTCAGATTCTGAGCACCTCTATAGTTGAGCTTAGAGCATGCAGGTTGAACTCTGTGCATTTCAATATTATAAAGTGTGTACTGAGTTAATGGCAAATACTTGTTGGTTTTCACCAAGTATACTATGAAAGCTTTAGCTGACAATTTTTTTTAACTGATAAACAGAAAACAATTAATGAAAATTTGGAGGGAATCATCTAAACAAAACATAGAAATAGATAGCCTGGAGAGATACATTCTAAATTAACTGTAGCCTGTTGCCCGACTCCCTCAATAATGATTTTGTCCTTTATTAGTTCTTTTTGTCGTTCTTTCCGCTAGTATATTTCTGACTTGTATGTCTTGCAGATTCCTGATGTCAGAACAGGTGATGATGTAATAGATGCCGTTGTAGTTGATGAGGAGTCTGTCGGAACTGAGGCGCGAGGATGTGGGGGTAAAATCCTTTATGGCAACGGTGCATTAGACCACTACTTTTCACAGAATAGATCAAAGGATTCTGAGGTAAAGTTTAACCAGGCATGATCTAGTATTTGATGTTTTTTGCAAATACTGTGTCAAATTATAGTATTTAACGTTTTTCATGTTGCACTAATACAGACAAACATGGAAGGGTCTGATGGAGACCAGGAGGCGGAACAAGAGCTTCCTTCCATTGTTGCGTTATAAATGTTCTGTGAGGTGTATTTCTGGTCTCACTTGTGTACAGTAATCTAAATTCACATAAACAATGTTATTTAATAAGCTCAATGTGCTTTCATACTGCATGTTGTTCTGTTTTACTGTTATCTTGCTATTTATTCTTTGATATACTCTAGGTCTCTAGCTATAATTCTGAAGTTATTGATTAAAAATAATAATAATTCTGTAGTTAGAAAGAACCACCCTTCTCAACTTTCCTCTTGGGTCTTATATATCATAGCTTTTGGAACATTGTTTCTCTAAATGGCCCCTTTAGGTCTTTGCTGTAGAAATAGTCCCACTATCCACTTTTTGGCCCCGTCCTTGAAAACTAGCTAGTTTTATGGAGTTTCAAATTCCACAAGTGAAACTCCAGGTTATTATCTTGGATGTTCCTGTGTGCATTCTGAAGCTCCATAACCGTGGCTATTTTTCAATTACAAAGGAGCTGAAAAGTGGCTATTTGTGATTTTCTCCGTATTTGTTTGGGTATGGTATCTGGTCCTTTTATGTAGTAGACACCCTACTGCTCTAGGGCTTTAACAGTGTAATTAGCTATCACCCAGGGGAGAAAGTTCGGTGGAGCACCAAGATGCGGTCTAGCAGTAAATAAAGTGGGCGAATCATGGGAGACCATGGAGACTAATTTTTATATCCTTGTACAGTAAAGAAATGTCAAGTTACTTTTCATCTGCCGGAATCTTGATAAGCAGAGTGATTCAGTAAGTTACCATCCTAATAGAAAAGAATAATGACAATTTGGTGGGGACCTTATTTTGGACAGAGTGATGAGGTGTATACAATGATATATTTGGTACATTCTGGCATTTGTTTGGACCATAAGATTGATTTTTTGTAAAAGTATATGAAGTCTGCACGCAAAAGTGAGAGAGACCTAGTCCAGAAAGTAAAAAGGTGCAAGCAACTGCATCATTTGAGTGACTATTATTGAACAACCTCGTCTGCTAATTATTGTTTCTTTTTCTGTTTCCTTTTACCAGTAACTTGGACGTTTCTTCGTCCAAATGCCTCATCACCAAAATGACCCTTTATAGACAAAACTTTGTAGTAGTATATCCGGGACATAAAAAAAGTTAGTTCGTGACAGATCACACAAATAAATTGTTTGTTATCGATTATGTGATATACTATTTCGATTTTACTAGTGCAATGCTTGATAGGTAGATTAGGTTCACCTTGTAGATTAAAATCTGTTATTTTAGTGGAGAAGGATATAGAGGGACGAGCCCATTATTCATTGAGTTTTGAATGGTGCGTCATTATAGAAGAAATTGACAGGGATAAGAACAACATATACAGTGTAGTCTCACAAGTGAGGTAGGGGAGGGTTCGGCTCGAAAGACTCAGACATAAGAAAATGAGTTGAAAAAAAAGTTTGTGCATTTCAAAGTTCTTTTGTTTTTGCGTAACTGAAAAGGCGATGTCATTGTCTCAAGAGAAGTAACTAAATAATGACATGACTAATTGGCAAATACTGCTAACTCACAGGCCACGACAATAGTATGATTCTATCCATTCTGTTTTTGGTTCCAAAGAACATGCCAAATAATAAGGTTAAGATTGCATGGAAAATGTGGCAAAAACGATACACATTGTTGTAAATTATGTTTGTTTGGCAAAAACGATACACACTATTCAATTCTTATACAGTATATCTTGTTTGAAGGATTTAACTGTTACCTAGAGTTTTTTATTACACATCAGTCCAACAAAGCTCACAGTGAAAACGAACTCTAATCTTTATTTCTCTAACAATTTTAGCCAGTATGTTTATGTCTATTATATTATGTACTTATATGTATTTATTGTACACTTGTTATATATTGAGTATACACCGACGATTTGGCCTTCCGACTTTATTGTTGTGGTGCGTCATGTACTTATAATTTCAGATCGTATTTGATATGAAATTTAAATAAGAACTGTGAGAAAAAAGAGATCCATTTGTCCAATTCTACATCATGGCGTCACCTGCCTGCAGGCTGCAGGTCACCTCCAATAAAGAATGTTTTCTTTTTCTTATTAAAGTATTTGTTGTTGGATTGTTTACATTTGTTGCTTAATTTGGATAATAATAATAATAACATTAGTTGTACTTGTACCAAAGTACTCTCTCCGTTTCATAACTAGTGATTTTTTAAGCTTATGCACACTCTTGAGAAATTGTTCAGGAGTGTTTTTACTAACTTACCTCTAATCAAGTTTTACCGCTTTCTAGAAAAAAAAATCTTAACTATTTAAATAAGGGTAATCTTGGAAGAATCTTCCGAAAATCTTCTTGAAATTTTAAACCACCAATTATTTTGAATATTTTTTGAAAAGCCTAAAAAATCCACTAATGTATCCATACGAGCTCCGGCCCTCAGCAGCTCGAATAAAAAATCAATTCTGAATCTTCACCCACTACTCTCTTTTTGATGAATTCGCGCGCACTACAATCTTTATGAAACGGATGGAGTATGACTTAATTCCTAATTAATCACAAATGCATGTATATCATGCCGTTATTAAACCTGTTGTAGTTTTTAATGGATCCACCAGTAAACTATTCATAGTTAATGATAAAAAATCTAATTGCAAGTCTACTCCGTAGGAAACGACTTCCACATTCACATATTCATTGTTTACATCAAAAAATTTACGTAATATATCATAATTAGGGAATAAGTTCGCGCTTCTCGCGATTATAAGAAATATTTTATATTTAGCTATAGAAACAAAAAGAAAAAAGAAAAAGAAAAAAACTATATATAATAAACTTTGTAATTAGGGTAGCTCTTTGAAGTGTCGAGATATTTTGTGCACCGGACTGCAACAACAATAATATACTCAGTGTAATCTCACAATGTGAGGTTTGGGGACTGCATTTTTATTATATTTTATATATAATAAAAAAATTATTGTTAATAAATAAAATTAACGTATAGACATTGTTTCTACATTTAAATTAAAACATTTGTTTCCACCAAACAAATGAGAATTGTAAATATAGATGTGTAAAAAATAGAACTAACAACTAATTACCTCCCAATTAACAAAAAAAGTAGAAATAAAAACACATTTAAGGCAAAGAGGGAAGATTTCGTGAGACTATGCTTAGGCAAACGAGTCGATTATTCAGGACGTTCTGTCATTGTCGTCGGTCCTTCACTTTCATTACATCGATGTGGATTGCCACGTGAAATAGCAATAGAACTTTTTCAGACATTTATAATTTGTGGTCTAATTAGACAACATCTTGCTTCGAACATAGGAGTTGCTAAGAGTAAAATTCGAGAAAAAGAGCCCGTATGGAAAATCCTTCAAGAAGTTATGCAGGGACATCCTGTATTGCTGAATAGTGCACCCACTCCGCATAGATTAGGCATACAGGGGACATGTAGGATGACACGGAGGTAATAAAATTGTTGTTGCAAAAAAGATACTCTGTATAAACAACTTCGGGTATGAATAATCTTATTATTTTATGTTGTATTCTGGTTTAAACATTCAATTCCATCAAAATTTATACAATCTATTATTTTTCATTTCTTAGTCTCAATCTTAAAATCCCTTGTTTCCCATTGTAACATACTCAATGAAGAGCACTGGAATTGCAATCCTTAGAAGGTGAGAAGAAGAAGAACTTCTGAACAAAGTTGCAACAATGAAATTCTAGTCGTGTGAGTTATTATTTTATCTTCAAATATAATGAGCAATACAAGAATCTTATTGAAAGAAATAATTCCTTCATTATTCTTATTAATGAAAGACATATATATATACAATTTATAAGAAAGATCCTCTTTCTATTCTACCTAAGAATTTCTATTCTATAAGAATATTAACTTTACAATTATGATAATATTACACTAATAATTAAGGTACAAACCTAAGTCTAATATTCACCAAATATACAAAGGAAACCCAAAGGGTCCCATATACACTTTAACTCACACCCGCAGTCATAGCGGGGCGGTCTTCGTACGCTGAGACTGTCTCTAAAATCTTCAAAAAGGACCGAGGGAAGACCCTTTGTAAAAATGTCTGCAATCTGATATCTGGAAGGACATGACAGACGCGTACTTGTCCTTTAGCTACCTTCTCTCGAACAAAGTGAATATCCATCTCTATGTGTTTAATGCGCTGGTGCTGAACTGGATTACCAGAAAGGTAGATGACACTTATATTATCACAATACACCAAGGTAGCTTTCTCAATAGGACAATGAAGCTCTAAAAATAGATTTTGTAACCAACATGACTCGGAAATCACATTGGCTACCCCTCGATACTCGGTCTCTACACTTGAACGTGAAAGCGTAGATTGACGCTTGGCAGACCATGAGATCAAGTTATTACCCAAAAACATACAATAGCCAGACGTAGACTGTCTGGTGTCAGGACAACCACCCCAATCAGCATCTGTATATGAGACAAATGTAGACGTAGATGAAGGGTACAAATGCAAACCATAATCAAGTGTTCCCTGAATGTACCTAAGGATGTGTTTGAGCGCATTCATATGTTCAACTCTGGGATCATGCATAAACAACACACCTGCTGGACTGCATATATAATGTCTGGTCTTGTGAACGTAATATACTGAAGGGCGCCTGCAAGACTACGATAGCGGGTCAGATCCTCATACGGAGAGCCAGCTGCAGCAGCCAACTTGGGTTTAGTATCAACTGGAGTAGAAGTGGACTTACAAGATGACATATCAGCCCTCTCTGATCTCTGTTGCATACTTCCTCTGTGTTAAGAACAATCCGCATGCATGACGAGTAACTGCAATTCCCAAAAAATAGCTCAAGGGTCCCAAGTCTTTCATGGCAAACTCAGAACTGAGCATTGTCATAATAAACTTTCTCAAAGCATCAGAAGAGGCAGTCAAGATACTATAATCAACATATAACAATACATAAGCCAGGAAAGAACCCCGGCGATATATGAACAATAAATTATCAGACATGCTCTGAGAAAAACCCATAGTCGAAACAAAATCAGCAAACCTCTTATACCAACCCATGAAGACTGCTTAAGTCCATAGAATGACTTCTTCAATAGACAGACATGATTAGGATATCTAGTATCCCTGAACCCCAACGGCTGATGCATATACATTGTCTCCTGAAGATCACAATGTAGAAAATCATTCTTCACATCTAGCTGATGGATGAGCCATGATTTTGAAAGAACCAAGCTGAGAACAGTGCGAATGGTAGCCTGCTTAACCACCGGGCTAAATGTCTTACCACAATCCACACCAATCTGCTGAGTCTTACCATCACCTACAAGTCTAGCCTTATGCCTTGCAAATGAAACATTATGAACAAAAATTCACATAGACCGAATAATATTAACCCCAGATGGACGGGTTACCAACTCCTCCGTCTTATTATCAATAAGAGCATATTATATTCCTCTGTCATGATAATTTTTCAATTATGGTCATTTAAGGCAAACACAGGATTACGGGGTAAGGGGGATTTCAGAACATTAGAATTCAAATTGAAATGTCTTTTTGGTTTAACAATACCACGTTGACTGCGAGTGACTGGACCAAGACTCTGGGATAGATTGGGTGAATTTTGGAAATTTTTGGGAATTTCTGGAATTACCGTTGAAGGCGTTTTTTCGGGCAAATCTGAAAAATGACGTAGAACATAGGGGGAGATATCCTCATCCAAAAAAATCATAAGAACTAGGCACGAATTTTTCTACTTTAGAAAAGTGAAATCATCAAAGAGAACATGACGACTAATGATGATTCGTTTTGAGGACAAATCAAAGCATTTATAACCACGGTGATTTGACGGAAAATCCAAAAACACACAAGGAGTAGAACATGCCTGAAGTTTGTTGATTGTAATGGATGAAAACAGTGGATAACATAAGTATCAGAAGACCCTAAGATGAGAATATGACGGAGACTTATTATATAAGACTTTGAGAGGGGATGAATATGTCAAACCTTTAGAAGGAAGAATATTGAGTAGATCGGTAGCCATTTGTAGCGCATGATGCCATAATAATGGAGGAGCGGAAGAATGAACCAATAAAGTGCGGACAATATTATTAATGGTACAAATTTTTTGCTCAGCTTTCCCATTTTGTGAAGATGTATGAGGACAAGAAAAATGAAAATTTATCCCATTTTGATCACAAAACTCCCTAAATTCCACATTGTCATACTCTTTGCCATTATCACATTGAATGTTTTTTATTTCCCGTTCAAATTGTGTTCTTATGAAAGCTCTAAATTTTATGAAAATAGAAAAAACTTTAGATTTTTTCGCAATTGGAAACGTCCATAAATATTTAGAATAGTCATCTAAGAATAAAACATAATAACGATGACCCATAGAACTGAGAACCGGAGATGTCCACAAATCACTATGAATAATATCAAATGACATTGAAGTAGTAGAATTTGACGCTACAAATGACAACTTAATATTTTTTTCCAAAGCACAGGATTGACAAAGTGGAGTACTACGCGTACCCTTACAAGAAATAAACTTATGTCTATCTAAAGAAGATAAAATAGACGACCCTGGATGACCTAGACGAGCATGCCACAAGGAAGGAGCAAGAGCTGCAAAAGTGGATGGCATAGCTTGACGCGAGATGCTGAGACTTGGAGTGATTGGATAAAGATCACCCCTACTGTTACATATGATGAGATGACCTCCCGTTTTGAAATCCTTCACAGAAAACCCAAACGGATCAAAATTAATAGAAACCCAATTATCAGTGGTGAATTTATGGACAGACACCAAATTTTTAATCAATTTTGGGGCATGAAGGGTATGTTTCAGGACAAGGGGTGGATGAGGAGGGGACAAAGTTTTATGACCATAACCCTTAATTGGAATAGAATTGTAATTACCAACAGTTATACCACGATTAGTGCTCAATTTGGAATAAGACGAGATAGTACCTTGATCGGATGTCATGTGGGTAGTGGCGTCGGTGTCCATGTACCAATTTGGGTCCGGTTGAGTCGCTGCCGCGATGCATCGCCGCTTCAATGTCGATGCAGGTGGGCCCACGTGGAAGGCACGATGGGGCGAGGTCGAGTATCTTTGGATCGGGCTTCCCATAAGTTAGTGCGAACCATGGAGTGCGAATCGGGGAAGAAGTTGGGCGATCGAGGCACCGTGGCGCCAGAAGGCCGAGCCGCGATCGCGTGGCGCTGGGACCATCACATCGCCTGTGGGGTCCCCGTGGCTCGGGGATTCTTTCTGCTGCCACGATTCTTGTCATTATTCTTCCGATTCTGGCCCTTCTTACCTGTCACGACCCGACCTCGGGCCCGCGACTGGTGCCTTACCCCGGGCACCCTAGTGATAATACATCAGATAAAGTCAGCGAAAATAAAACTCGAAGATATGAACAATATGAAATAAGAAACAGACTAACCAAAACGGTCTCCTTTCTGCATATATATACAACCGAACAGTTACATCCTTTACAACCCTTGCCCACAATAGTACTACAGACCTCTAAGAGTTTTTATAACAACTATGACGGGACAGGGCCCCACCATACCCCTGAATGTACAAGAACCTACAATCTCAGGGACACATACCAAAAGATAGCCTCCAGAGAAATGGAGCTTCCAAAAACGCTGAACTGTGATCCTATGAGCGAGGATCAACAACCGGTGTACCTCTACCTGCGGCATGAACGCAGCCCCCCGAAGGAGGTCGATAACAGTACCAAGTATGTGAAATCAAAATATCAGAAATGAAATCATAGCAGTCTATATAAAACAGGAGACATGTGTGATAACCAAACTACAGTACACAATATATATTAGCAGTCAAGTCAGGGACTCACGTCCGTAAAGTCATCACTTAAATATAACCCGGGAATTTAACCCGCACAATGGCCGCATGCCCCGACATCTCACCTCGGTATAAGCATGGCCATGGAACCATCCTAATGGACGCATACCCGTGGACCATCCATCGTGTCAGTATGTCCAAAGGAAATAACAAGATAACACTCATAGTGGAAGCATACCCGTGGGCCCCCCAACGTGTCAGTATGTCCAAAGGAACTAACAAGATAACACTCATAGTGGAAGCATACCCGTGGGCACGGCGTGTCGGTATGTCCAAAGGAACTAACAAGATAACACTCATGGTGGGCGTACGTGGGCACCCAACGTGTCAGTATGTCCAAAGGAACTAACAGGATAACACTCAGAGTGGAAGCATACCAGTGGGCCACACGGCGTGTCGGTATGTCGAAGGAACTAACGGGATAACACTCGTAGTGGAAGCGTACCGTGGGCCACCAGCGTGTCGGTATGTCCAAAGAAAATAACAGGATAACCACAGTGGAAGCGTACCCGTGGGCGCTAACGTGTCGGTATGTCCAGCGTGATCGAGAATAACATGGCCGGCCCTCCATCGAGAGCAGCGGTAGCATAAGGATACAATACTTGTACACCAAGACTATCACAAGCAACCATAGGCAAGTTATACTTACTTTAGACTTTTTTTTTAACAACAAATCCGTTTTAACTAAAGGTACTACGTACTATAATTCTTTCAAAAGATCCATTTCTTTTACGAAGGTCACACGATACCCGTAGCATCAAAAATAGAGTAACTATCATTTTAAGTAAACCAAAACAATCTCCATACCTTCTTTTTGAATAACCCAAAACACTTCAATTCCTCAAGTCTCTTTTCTTTTAGAAAACAAGTTCCTTACTTTGGAATTTAAGAAAATCAATACTTGTTTATAATGATTCTTATTAAAGCAGTCATGATCTATAAAATGTAATACAATTTTGTCTTATCTTAGCTTCTATGCAGATGGAGGATTCTACTTGTTTTAATATAATTATTTGTCATTACATTTTCCTTTATTAACGCTGCAATGGCTTGTTCGATACTTATTCCCATTTCCGAAATCAATATAACTTATTCCCCCCATTTTTTTTTAGACCAAGTACTCATTACTCACGAATGAGGTTTCACCACTTTTTAACACAATTTAAGTTCTTAATATTTCATATCAAGTCAAATATAAGTCAAGTCTCTTATCTTTTAAAATCAACAAACCATTCTTTTACCTACATAAAGTCGTTATAATTAACTTCCCATAAAGCCATTATAACACTTTATGTTTTAAACCAACCAAATTCGTTTAGCACACGTACGTCTACCGTACTACATAGTTCACAACAATCATGCTAGAAATGATAGGAAGAGGTTCACATACCTTGCGACGATTATCGATAAATAGCAAGATGCTCCAAAACACTATAACATTGCTAGCCTTTTCCACCCTTCAAATAGAATATGCTATTTGTAGTACTTCTCCCTATAATGGTCATGTCGCCTATTAGCTTCTAGCTTAAACGTAGAATATTCTAATTGTAAAGTCCCTTATTCTACGGAAATTTGGACAACACTTCCTTTGTTTCTACGTACATTACCACCCTTTCAAGGCTCGAATTCAATATCCAAACGCCACTTTTAAGGCCCAACAATCCAACTAGTTTAAGGCAACTTCTTGGCTAAAACATGCCCACATATCAACCTTTTCAAATCCTTTCAATTCAACTTGTTAATCCAACATGCAATAAGTTTTAACCAATTTTAACACGACATATCTTTCTAATACAACATGCAACGATTTTCTAACAACCGAATTGATTACAATACTCAAACCACATGCTCATTTCTCAAATACTATAATTTGTAATTTTCAATTACATGAGAAAGTGAAGGTTTTACCTCAATAAGCTCTCTTTCCGAAATCTTCTTCATGCTAAAATCATCCACACGAACCCTCTACAAGTTGCCAACGTAACTCCTTCTTGTCATCTTTTCCCCTAATTTTACTAGGCCTTGGTTTTCCCTTAAAATTTCTAGAGAGAAGGGAGTGGAAATTATTTTTTAGAGAGAAGGGTTCTTTGTTAAAATGACCAAGTCTTCAAGACTTGGTCAATAAAAATAGACTTCCTCTTAGTCAAACAGATGGGAGGGACACTTGTCACCCTCCCACAAACTTTTTAACAAAATATCTTCTGATTTTTCCCCTGTTCATGAAATTTCCGCCTCGGCGCGGCTGCCAGCGCGCGGCGCTGAAACTTCTGAACACTACAACACTTTTGGCGCCGCGGCCCTGCATCCGGTGCCGCGGCGCTGCAACTCCATACCACATCCGCCCATCCGGCGCCGCGGCCCTGCACCCGGTGTTGTGGCCCCTGGCTGAAAACGCTCTCCTGTTCGCCTGCCCACTGAACTTGTACCTTCCATATCTTTCTACTCCGATGTCCTATCGACGAGCGGTTTGTTGCGTTGGAAACTAGACTCAACGAAATTCACACTGGGCTATTTAAACACCTAAAAACTCCTAATGAACTAGGAGCTATACCGCTCCAAAGTTGACCCAAAACTGTCCAAAACATTCTGTCAACTTATCTTTCCAATTTCAATTCTTATTTAACTTCTTACGTTCCCAATACATGACCTGAAATTCCGGGGTGTAACATTACCACCACGTTGTTGTGATTTTGAGTCATGTTGTCTGGATTGGAATGAGTAAAATTAGAAGCAGTCATCACGACGACATGGCTGGCCCAATCGCCACTTTCTTAGCCAATCCGGCTTCCTCTAAAGTAAGCATAGAACGAGATTGATAAAACCCTGGCAGGGGGTTACTCTGACGAATCATCGAAGTAACACCGTTATAGGCCTCTGACAGGCCTGCAACCATCTGAAGAATTAGACGACTTTGAGAAACCAGAGAACCCACATTGCTGAGTTGGTCTTCCAAGTCCTTGAGGCGTTTGCAAAAAGAAGAAACGTTTGAAAAACTTGCCATAGCCACCTGGGAGAATTCCTTCTCAAGGATAACAATTCGAGAATAACTGTTATCTTGGAATATGTCGCGCAATCGATCCCACGTCACCATAGCTGTGGAATTTGGTTCCATAATCGTCTGTAAAAGGTCCAAAAAGATAGTGACATAAATCCACTGAAGAACCTTGGTGTCACGACCCGACCCCGGGCCCACGACTGCTGCCCTACCTGGGCACCCCTTACAGGTATACATCAGAGAATAGCAGCGGAACATACACAACTCATAAAAATACTTAGATATAAAATAACAACAGGCTAGCCGATAAGGCCACCTTCCGTAGATTATACATAATCCACAAATAAAATGGTACAACTCTTTTTTTTTCTTTACAACCCAAATCCACAAGATATGACTACAGACCTCTAAGAATAACAATTGTGACGGGACAGGGCCCCGCCATACCCCTGAATGTACAACAACCGACCATACCAGAGATCTGTACCAAGGATAAGCCTCCGGAGTAATGGAGCTTCTCAACAGCTGAACAGTGATCCTAAGGGTGAGGATCATCAACCTGTATACTCTACCTGCGGCATGAGCGGCCCGAAGGAGTCGATAACATGTACCAAATATGTGGCGAAATGCGTAGTGAAATCATAAGTCTAAAATAAAGATGGAGACATGTATGATAACTCGAATAACGATGCTGTGCCTTACTAACAATGAGAGTAAACAAGAGTATACTTTCTGCGTAAAAATAGGAGGCTCATGATCAAAGTAGGGCACGCGCGTAGTATCGTTAAGCAATCCTACTCACGGGACTATTTCACCCGCGTAGGCGTATGGACCGCGTGAGGTAACTTCGCCGTAGACTATATCCGCGCATAGGTCGTATAGACCGCGTGAGGTATTCCTCGCGTAGGGTGGTCGCCGCATGGGACTATTTCATAAGCATGAGCCCTACGGACTCGCATGAGGTATTCCTCGCATCATGGGTAGCAAATCCACGGAATATACAAATGCCACAAACCCGGGGAATGACCCCGTAAAGAACAATATATCACTAGCACAACCGGCTATCATACATAACATAAACACTCAGAACATCATACATAACATAAGCACTACAACTTATCATACATGCATGCGTAAGCAAGTTAAGAAATCCCCCTAACTTCTTATTAGTCTTATTCATATATACTCTCATTTTAGTTTACTTAAGACACTAACATGTCATTATGAAAATTCGGGAATTTAACCCAAAGTACTACGTACTTCTATTCTTTTAAAATGACTCTTTTTCACATAAAACTTCCAAGATACTAATAACCGTAGTATCAAGCCATAACTACTTTTCAAGACAAGTCACAATACCTTTTAGAAATACATTTATAGGCTTCTAAATCAAGCGACTTCTTTCTTTTAAAACATTAAGCAATTGATGCCTTTAAATCAATTTGCCTTTCATTATTTCAAGTCATTTATCATACTTAAATTACTTAGAGTAAATCACTCTTTTTAACTTTCCATAAAGCTATTATAACCAACTTCTCATAAAGCCGTTATACTAGCTTTATACTTTAGAAACTTACATTCTTCTTTATAACCAAGAGACTTAAACTTTCCAAACGACACAAGTATCATATACTTTCGAAATACTTAAAGTCTCTTAACTTTTAAAAACCAAGATATCCTTAATATTTTTAAACAAGTGAGTTAATTCCCTAACTCAACCAATTTGAACATTCTTAAGATAAACCAAGGATATCAAATGGACTAGATTCGTCAAAATCTCGTACGTCTACCGTACTATACATTTACAACTTATTCATGCTCAAGAGATAAGAAAGTTCTACATACCTCTTCGGTTCAATCCACTTGCCAAGTCCAATATGCCATACGTAGTATGTCAACCTATAATGACCATAATATGTTTATTAACCTCTAGCTTCAACGTAGAATATTCTAAGTGCAAAGTCACTAAATTCTACGGAAAATCGGACAGCACTTCCTTTGTTTCTACATACTTTTCCACCTTTTTCAAGGTCCGAATTCAATAACCAAACGCCACATTTAAGGCTCACCAATTCAGTTAACCAAAGGGGATTACACGCCTTAATATGACGTGTAAAATTCTGCCCCACAATTTTATACAAAACAGTCCAACAACTTAAGCCTCATTCTCGGCAACTATCAATACCGACAACAATATCAATTTCCTTTCAATTCCTTTTTAATCCGAGTTGTTAAGTCTAACATGTCATATAGTTGTAAACAATTTTAACAACTAAATCCCCTTTCTGGTATACCATGTGACGATTATAACTAACAATAAAATTGATTAACATCTTCAATGGCTAACATGCCATTTCTCGGCTTTTAACCTTCCAATATATCTTAACACTTATTAAACTTCATTCCTTATATCACAAGTTCATTTATCAAATTACTATAATATGAAATCTTCAATTTCATAGGAGGACAAGGATCATTACCTCAATAAGCCCAAAATATTCCAAGGATCTCGCTCGCTTAAGCTCTTTTCCGCAACTCTTTTTTTTGTCAAAATCATCCACACGAACCCTCTATAAGCTTGCCGACATATATTCTTCTTGCCGCCTCACCAATATTTTCATTAGACTTAGGGTTCTTGAAATTTTAGGGAGAAGAGGAATTCCTTTAGGATGAATCCTTGCAAATGACCAAGTCTTGCAAGACTTGGTCAATAAATAAGACCTTTCTTGGTACTGAAGATGGGAGGACACATGCCTCCTCGTGGGCCTTTACAAAATATCTTACGATTTTCCCCATTTTTTGCTAAAAATCCCGCCTTGGCGCCGCTGCAACTTGAAAGGTTACGGTCTTATGGCGCGCGCTGCCAGATCCGGCGCTTGTACTGCGCGCTTTGGCTGGAACATTTTTCCTGTTCTTCTGCCAGCTGATCTTTCAACGTCCTTAACTTTCTACTCCGATGTCCAATCGACGAGCGGTTTATTGCATTGGAAACTATGCTCAACGAAATTCATACTAGGCTTTTGAAACACCTATAAACTCCTAATGAACTAGGAGATATACCACTCCAAAGTTGACTGAAAATCTGCCTACAACATTTGCCAACTTATCTTTCCAAATTTCAAACATTATTTCCTTTTGGACATTCTTACCTTATCCTCTTGAATTTACGGGGTGTAACATTCTTCCCCCCTTAGAAACATTCGTCCCTGAATGTTCTTTCGGAGTCAATCTTATAGATAGCGACACAGTCTCCCTTTTACAACCCCTACATACCAATAATGCCATATTGGCCTGCGATAATACTTATACGAGCGTCGGCACGAACTCCAGTGTCGGCGTCGGTTATCTGCATAAAGCTTTTATCGACTCGAGCTTACTAATAATCTTTCCTGGATAAGCCACTTATTCACGGCCATTGAATCAAGTCGGGCTAAATATCGAACCTCGCCTACATTGAGCCAACGATGGCGAGTCTACGCTTCTTCATACAAGGCCTCATACGGGGCCCATGCGGATCTTGGAATGGTAGCTTTTGTTATCGTAAACTCAACAAGAGGTAAATAATTCTTCCGGTAACTCTGAAATCAATAACAGGCGCATGACCTATCGCCGAGTGCTGGATAGTGCTCTGCTGTCCGTCGGTGAGGGTGAAATGCCACTGTTGAGACTCACTTTGTGTCCCTAATACCTTGGACAACCTCGAAGTCGGTAAATGGCGAGCTCATCTCATGCGACATCATAAATGTAGGAACCCGTGCGATCTCACAATCTCACTGCTATATAAGCTAGCATAATCCTCGGTAGAGTAAGTGGTCCTAACGGAAGAACACGGCTGGTTTAATCGACTGTCTCTACTATGACCCCGAGTCGCACTTCTATGAGTATGATGCCACCCTGTAACAAGATCCACATTCATCACCTCCCATATCTAAGTCGGGATCTAAATCGGCTGTAATAGCCCACTGGGCTTCTGGTGTTCAACCTTGGCCTGCTACTAATTCGGACATTAAGCAACAACTGCGCTCGTCCTCTTCGTGCCATCTTACCAATACATACATCCGAGGTCACCACACAACTTAGTCGACCAGAACAATTAGAGCGATAAGCGCTGCGTGCCTCACTCTGACTTTGTTGACAAGTCCTGCGGCCGAGTACACATAATATATCCTCGTATCACGGCACCCGTCAGGTGATACTCGAAGCAGCTCTCCTCTCGGAGAGCCGTATCTCGATACCGTATCATAATTGGATCCTCATACTGTCGCCTCATTACTTCCTCTACAACGGAAGACTCGACAACCTCTCGGATCTAAACTTCATTAACATTGGAAACAAATAATCGAACCCGGCTCTTGGTGATGAATCTCGCGGACCACGTCGTCATCATCGGCTGTCCATCGCGGACTACCCGTAGATCGCGACTAAGAGCATACAGAATCGTCTTGTCTTTCCCCGGGTGGTATAGGATATCAATAACACAATCCTTGAGTAAATCTAACCACCGTCTTTGTCGCAAATTCAGCTGCCTCTGTCTGAAGATATACTGGAGGCTCTTGTGGTCTGCACAATTATCCACATGAAGTCTATATAAGGAACGCCTCCGAATTTTTAAGGTACGATTATGTCACGACCCGACCGGGATGGCGGTAGTACCTAGAAGGCACCTGTCGGTATACATCGAGAGAATAGCGTGAACATACATAACACATAACTTATAAAAGGTAAACATCGGCGGTAGATAAAGTGTCTTCCATAAAACATACTTAATCGGAAGTACAACTTATTCTTACTGAACCACAAACGTGACTACAAACCTCAGGAATAACAAGCGTGGCGGGACGGGGCCCCGCCATACCAATGAATGTACAAAAGTCTATAACCTCGAGGAATCATACCAAAAGATAAAGCCTCGGAGAGATGGAGCTTTCAGAATCGAGCAGTGATCACAGAGGCGGACGGCCAGCTACGATATCTCGACTGCGGCATGACGCGGCCCGAAGGAGGTCGATACAAGTGCAGTATGTGGCGAAAATCGTAATGAAATCATAATAGCATATATATAAAGCGGGAGACATGTATGATAGCCAAACTACGATTACACAACATATACGCATCCATGTCAAGTCGGGGACTCACGCCTCTAAGTCACTCGAATATAACCATAGGTCTCGTACTATAATATCAATCATGCGGTGGAATTCGCCCGCCATTGGCGATCATGAAGAAACAACACTAAGGAGTACACATGAACACTAGATCCCACTGTGTCATCAGGCCGCACGAGGCAAATGCGAAGGCATAGCTACGAGATCCACCTGCGTCCTCAACCGGCCAGGCAAAGCCGGCTACGAGATCCACCCGTGCAACAATACTATAAGCGAATCACGAAGGCGGCGGGGCAAGTGCGATAGCCTCTACCGAGATCCACCTGCGTCACGCGTGGCAGGGCAAATCTGTGAGCTAACCACGGATCCACCTGCATCACACGCCGCCCTAACCGCAGGCAATCGAAGCCAACTACCGGATCCACTGCATCACGTCTACGGCCGGCAAATCGAGGGCTAACTACTAGATCCACCTGCGTGATGAACCTGCGTGGAGAGCTAATCCATGGAATATCATCATCGGGAAAGCGAACCCTCATCGTGGCGCGCATGCAGTGTAATCCTCCATCACGGCAGTGCGCCCGAATAGACTCAACTACGTGCTTTTAATTCGGTGCAATACCATGCCTTCTTTTCACATAAACCAAGAGAATTCTTATATAAGCAAGCCAAAGTACTTATCAAGGCACACGTAGAATAATTCTCAATTAAACAAGCCAAAGTACTATGCGTGCATTCTTTCGAAAGCCTCGTTTTTATGTAAAATCCAAGATACTAACACGTGTAGTATCGGCGTGTCTATTTTTCAAAGTAAGTTACTACACCTTTAGAAAACTCATTTCAAAGCTTGAAACCAAGTAACTTCAATTTTTCACAATCTAGACAACTTATGCTCATTAATCAAAATAGACAACTTTCATAACCTTCCATAAAGTTATTATAACTACTTCCCATAAAGCGTTATACTAACTTTATGCTTTAGAAATTTAAGACATCCTTATCCTTTCATAAGGCCGTTATAACTAACTTCCCATAAAGCCGTTATAACTCCTTATAAACCATTTCGTTCTTTTACTAACCAAGAGACTTATACTTCAAACAAATTCATACAATTTTCAAAATACTTCAAGCCTCTTATCCTTTAGATAACAAGTTTCTTACCTCATAAATTTAAGTCTCTTATCTTTTAGAATAATTCAGTATTCAATACTTTTACACCAAGTACTCTATACTTCATTATGTCAAGAAATCCTTGTCTACCTTATTTAGGATAAACCATTCCTTAAGAACAAGTGGGTTAACTTCTTAACACAACCAACTTAGACATTTTCTTAAAACAAGTCAAGTATAACAAAAGGATTTACTTTATTCAAAACACGTACGTTTACCGTACTATATAGTTATAACTACTCATGCTCAAGAGATAAGAAAGTTTCCACATACCTCTTCGGTCAATCCACTTGCTAAGCTCAAACTACCACAAGTAATATGTCAACCTATAATAACCATAATATGTTTATTAACCTCTAATTTCAATGTAGAAATAATCTAAGTTCAAAGCCCCTAAATTCTATGGAAAATTGGGCAGCATTTCCTTTGTTTCTACATACTTTGCCACCCTTTTAAGGTCCGAATTCAACATCCAAACGCCACTTCTTAGGCCCAACAATCCAAACATCTCAAGGGGATTACACACCTAAACTTGGGTGTGTAAAATTCTGCCCCAAAAAGGTAAAACAACTAACTTAACAAGTCTAAGGTAGTTTTTAGGCTACAACATGCTCACATAATCTTCTTAACCAATTCTTTCATATCCAACCCATATTTCTTACATGCAATGAATCTAAGAGCATTATTTACTACTACAAATCCCTTCTTCTTCACATGCAACACAATAACTAGCTCTGAGAAGAAATGTTACCTTTAGAGCTTTAGCCAAAATTATTCCAACAACTTTGCTAGCATCCTCTCCAAGAACACCATCACAACAACTCCTACAAGCTAGCCACAAGCTTCCTTCTTGTCTTAACTTTTGATTTTCTTAGACTTTGAATTCCCTTGGAATTTTAGAGAAGTGAGCTAATTTAGAGAGAGGGGTTTGAAAGATGACCAAGTATTCAAGACTTGGTCAATATAAGGCATCTGAAAAATCAGATGGGGACACTTTTCACCTCCCATGGCCTTTATAAAAGAGAAACTCAGAGTTTCCTAAGTTTTTCGCCGAGAATCCGCCTCGGCGCGCCTAACTTCGGCGCGTGCTGAAACCTCCGCGACTTCTGCGAACTTCGTGCGCGGCCCTGCTTCCGGTGCGCGGCGCTGCAACTGCAGCGGCCTCGATCTTCGGCGCGCGGCGGCACTGCGCTGCACGAAACGCATTTCTGTCCGTCTGCGCACTGAACTTGTAACTCTCATAACTTTCTACTTCGACGTCCTATCGATGAACGGTTGGTTGCGTTGGAATATAGACTCAACGAACTACGCCCTGGGCCTTTGAAACACTTAGGAACTCTCAATGTACCGGGTCATAACCCGCCTCAAAGTTGACTAAAACCCATCCGGAACAATCCGTCAACCTATCTTTTGAAAATTTTAAGTCTTACTTCCTTTCATACGCTCTCATGCGCATGACCTGAACTACGGGGTGTAACAGATTAACTGTCGCCGACTCTCAATCGTGAGTAGCGTAATTCTTTTCATGCTTCCCTAACCGCCGGGAAACATAGGCTCCAACCTTATCGTGCTGCGTCGGCACACAACCTAGACCAACACCCAAAATGTTACATTAATACCCTAACCCTCTAGTCTCTCAGGGGGGGTTAGAACTGTAGTCGTGGTCAACTTATCTTCCAATAACTAGAAGCCTTACTCATACCTGCGAAATATTTGGGTATCCTTTCCCTTTCTCTGTCGCAACCAAACTTGGTCACTAACTTAGATTTGATTCCTTTGATTGCCTCATGGCTAAGACTTACTGTCAATCACAATTTTTAGGGGGAGATTTCCTTGATCTTGTCAAGTAGCAACCCGATTATTTTCTCCCAGCTCGTAGAGCTTATAGTCAGGTGTTCAACCTCAATTCATGGTATTACATAATTCAATGACTTGTCAAGATTTCTTATCGTTCGAGTGTCTATTCGTCTTTCCTTTACAAGTTATTTCAAGTTGTCCTGGGGTCCCTTACCCCTCCGTATTTTCTTACTATCTTTCTCATCAGTACAGATGTTACCACCTTTCCTCAAGGTGTTCTTACTGCCCATCATTTACTAATGGTCCTTACACTAGTCTGGGGTAAGCATATCTCGTGCAACTTACATAACCACAGTTGTATTCTCTTTTATCATTATGGTCATAACCCTTCCTTATGCTTATTATTAGCAAAAGTATTTCTTTCTTGATTCATAATCGTACAGTTTCATACATGCGTACTACCTGCATTTATATCCTTACGACACTTCCTTGGCCATTTCCTAACGTCGTTCTCAATTACCCCATCAGAAAACTTTTCCCCACGGTTATCTAAAACTGTAACCTATGGTATGACGATCTCTGCGGACCTTACGATCTCATATCGCCGTCAACAACATGGGTACACATAACCCATGTCGTAAAACTATCCTTTTACGTGGGGGAGAGAACTTATCTCCCTTAAATAAACTTTCCTTGGAGTCACAACCCTAATCACAGGGTCCCATTGCGGTCCTGTAAATATCTAATCATCACGCACCGCCTTAAAGTCGTGTAGATTTTCAAAACCTACCAAAGATGCCTTCAGCTTTCCACAGGCAGCACTCGTACTTATTTTATTCTTGCCTTGCGCATTTTCCTGAAATTATCCGGAAGGTCGTGGCCTGATCGCCAAACCAACTCCAAGTACCTCCAAAGGTACTTAACATAAACTCCTTCAAATTCGAGTATCACTTACATTCTGCGTTAATTTACCTCAAAATGAACAAGTCACACAGACTTATTAAAATCAACTATGTCAAAGAAGGAAGGATAATTCACTGGGTTACAACCACCTCCCTTCCTTTCCACTCGATAACCGGTTTACCGGAAAACTGGTACCGAACCAATCTCTCTCTATAGTCAACGCTGGCATAACAAGAGGCCAACTAACCCGTACTCATAATGACCTCAAGGTCTGTCATGTCAGATCTACTAGGTCTGCTAGGGTCCGACGACTGTATCATCACCAGATAATTATTATACACCCGCTCAGCTACCACCCATCACTCACGGGTGTAGTTACCTCTAAAGGTTCTCATGGATTTAGACTCTATCTTTTACACTTGGTTGCTCACTTTCTTACCGGTCGTACTCTTTTCCGTACTTCCAAACTTATTCTAGCTTACGTACGTAACTTCCATACTAATTCTGGCCTCTATTCTTTGGAGTTACAAAATTAAACAATATAAGGCCATTTCCGGCTCTCACAACCTGGTTCCGGTGGAATGCGTCCCCGAAACCGTAAAACGATTTATTGGACTTGGGCTTGCACCCTCGTGACCCAGTCACGTAGCGGGACTACTATCAACTGATCCCATTCCATTTCAGGCTATGGGCGACCATAATAGGCCCCTCGGCAGGCTTCGTCGCTTAACCACTTACTTTGTCTGACTTAAATTTTTACTACCCGAGAAGGCCTTATATACCTAAGGTCTCGGCGGTTATCAATATTCTTAGGCTCGCAATTTCCATGCTTCAAGCCTATCTTATCAGTCCCCCCGTATTCGGGTACAATAACTTCTCATAATACCATAATCGTGTTGTCTTGATCACAACAACCATACTTACTCCATACGGATCTCATCCGTACCATTCTCATAACCATACCCTGTAGCTTAATCTATTAACATAGTCTTCCATTAAGTCTCTTAATTAAAGCTTCTTAAGGGTCCATTACCTTCTCAGACAGCTAATCATTTCCTAATTATCTCAAATTAGTACGTAAAACCTTGATGAGAGTTCATTAAACTGTTTCATACCTTCCCGGTATTTATTTAGTCCTTACCAAATCCTGGTAATCCTAAATCATTCTAGGCAACACGCGTCCGACCCTCATACATAAATCCGTATAGTTGTATATCATAATACCAACTATACTACAATTATTACCAACCTGGATACGCAATTCACATAATCTTTCTTGGGTCATTATTGCCTTTCTCGTGGCGGCAATCAACATAACTTGTTAGAGAGAGACGACCCTAACAACACAGCTCTATCGCACGATCTCAGAGTGAGAAGAATGAAAACCAATCCTAAATGTCCTTCAGGCTCCTGATTATAGATATGGTGCACAACACATCGATAACCAAGACTCTACTAGACACGGTCTGTAGACACTTTCCGAGGACTAATTGCTCTGATACCACTTTTGTCACGACCCGACCCCGGGCCCGCGACTGGTGCCCTACCTGGTCACCCCTTACAGGTATACATCAGAGAATAACAGCGGAACATACATAACTCATAAAAACACTTAGACATAAAATAACAACAGGCTAGCCGATAAGGCCACCTTCCGTAGATTATACATAATCCACAAATAAAACGGTACAACTCTGTTATACCCCGTAGGTCAGGCAATGCGTATGAGAACATACGAAAGGGATTAAGACTTAAAATTTTAGAAAGATAGGTTGACGGATTGTTTCGGACGGGGTTTTAGTCAACTTTGAGGCGGTTTATGTCCAGTTGCATTATGAGTTCCTAGGTGTTTCAAAGTCCTAGTACGTAGTTCGTTGAGTCTAGTTCCCAACGCAACCAACCGTTCGTCGATAGGACATCGGAGTAGAAAGTAATGGAAGTTACAAGTTCAATGCGCAGTCGGACAGAAAAATATTTCGGTCAGGAGCCACAGGGCGCTACGAAAGGTGGTCGCGCGCGGAAGTCTTGGAGAGTCTCGATGTTTTAGCGCGCGCCGGCTGCTGCAGCGAGGCTGCGGTGGGAGAAAAATCGAAGCTTTTTGTTTTAAAAAAAGGCCATGGGAGGGTGACAAGTGTCCCCCCCCATCTGATTTTGCATGTCCTATTTATTGACCAAGTCTTGAAGACTTAGTCATTCTTCAAGCTCTCCTCTCTCTCTAAAAATTAAAAGCTCTACCTTCTCTCTAGAAAATCAAGAAGAAATCAAGGCTTGAGAAAAATCTGAAAAGGTGGCAAGAAGGAAACATGTTAACAAGCTTGTAGGAGGTTTGTGGAGGTGATTGTGGAAAGGAGGCTAGTGAAATTGTTGGACTAATTTGGGGTAAAACTCTAAGGTAACAATCCTTTCTCTTTTTACTAGTAAATTATGTTGCATGTGAAGAAGAAAGGACTTGTAGTTGTCAATATTGCTCTTAGATACATTGCATGTAGGAAATATGGTTTGGATATGAAGGGATTGGATAAGAATGATATGTAAGCATGTTATAGCCAAGATACTACCTTTAACTTATTGATTTAGTTAATATGCATTGTGGGGCAGAATTTTACACATCCAAGATTAGGTGTGTAATCCCCTTTGTATTGATTGGATTGTTGGGCCTTAAAAGTGGCGTTGGATGTTGAATTCAGACCTTGAAAATGTGGCAAAGTATGTAGAAACAAAGGAAGTGCTGTCCAATTTTCCGTAGGAATAAGGGACTTTTCGATTAGAATGTTTTACGTTAAAGATAGAGGCTAATGGACGTATTATGATCATTATAGGTTGACATAATACGCGTGGTATATTGGACTTGCAAGTGGTTTGACCCGAAGAGGTATATGGAACTTTCCTATCTCTTGAGCATGAGTAGTTGTACTTATATGATACGGTAGACGTACAAGATTTGATACCCTTTTACTTGTTTTAAGTATATGATACGTGTTTCGTTTTCAAAGTATAAGTCCCTTGGATATAGGGGAATGAAATTGACTAAGGTATAAGGTTAATATAACGACTTTATGGGAAGTTGATTATATTAGCTTTATGGAAAGTTAAAAGGAGAGATTTACTCTAAGTAAGATAAGTAAGGACAAATGACTTGAGTTATGAAAGACAAATTGATTTTAAGGCATCAATTGCCTAAAAGTTTTATATGAAAAGGAGTCAGTTTTTAAAAGAGTAGAAGTATGTAGTACTTTGGGTTAAATTCCCGGATTTCTTTTATTAAGATATGTTAGTACCTTAAGTAAACTAAAATGAGAGGGTATATGAATAAGACTAATAAGAAATTAGGGGTTTTCTTAACTTATTTATGTTATGTATGATGGCCGGTTGAGCTAGGGTAAGAGTATAAATGAGGGGTAAATCCCCAAGACGTTATACCACCTTCTCCAGGGTAAGAGTATAAATGAGGGGTAAATCTCCAAGACGTTATACCACCTTCTCCAGGGTAAGAGTATAAATGAGGGTAAATCCCCAAGACGTTATACCACCTTCTGAGTATGATTGAGGGGTAAATCCCCAAGACGTTATACCACTCCATGGATTTGTTACTCATGATGCGAGGAATACCTCATGCGGGTTCACACGACCCATGCGGGTGAAATAGTCCCAGGAGTAGGATTGCTTAATGATACTGCGAGCGGATGGTCCTGCTTTGATCGTGAGCCTCCTATTTTATGTTGAAAGTATGCTCTTATTTACTCTCATTGTTAGTAAGGCACAGTGAACTGTAATTTGACTATCATCTATGACTCCAGCTTTATTTAGACTTTGATTAAACTACAATATTTTCTTCCAGTTTTACATACTTGGTACATATTGTCTTGACCGCACGCTGCGGCTGCGTACCACGAGGTAAGAGTAGCGGTGGTGGATCCTCATTCTTAGGATCACTGGTATGGTGTCAGAAGCTCCATTCCTCCGGAGGCTTGTTTTGTTGGTACGGTTTTTCCCTGATGCTATAGGTATTATGTACATTCAGGGGTATGGCGGGGCCCTGTCCCTCCACCGTTGTTATTCCTAGATGTCTGTAGTCACGTTTGTGGTTTGGGCTGTAAGAACAAGTTGTACTGTTTTACTTTTGATTAAGTATATTCTATGGAAGCGGCGCTTGCTTGGCCAGTGATGTCTACTATCTACAGGTTTATGTGTTATGTATGTTCCGCTGCTATTCTCTGATGTATACCTGACGGGGTGCCCCGGTAGGGCACCAGTCGCGGCCCCGGGGTCGGGTCGTGACAAACTCTTTTTTTTTCTTTACAACCCAAATCCACAAGATATAACATTGTGACGGGGCCAGGGCCCGCCATACCACGAATGTACAACAACCGACCATACGAGTGGATCTGTACCGGATAAGCCTCGGAGTAATGGAGCTTCTCAACGGTGAGCGGTGATCCTAAGGGTGAGGATCATCAACTGTATACTCTACTGCGGCATGACGCGGCCCGAAGGAGGTCGATAACATGTACCAAATATGTGAAACTGAAAGTACTGTAGTGAAATCATAAGTCTAAAATAAAGCTGGAGACATGTATGATAACTCAAATAACAGTACACTGTGCCTTACTAACAATGAGAGTAAACAAGAGTATACTTTACTGCATAAAAATAGGAGGCTCGTGATCAAAGTAGGGCCACCCGCCCGTAGTATCATTAAGCAATCCTACTCCTAGGACTATTTCACCCGTGATAGCCGTATGGACCCGCGTGAGGTAACTTCTCGCATGATCAGATCCGCCCGCATAGGTCGTATAGACCCGCATGAGGTATTCCTCGCATAGGACTGGTCCGGCCCGCATGAGACTATTTCACCCGCATGAGCCCTACGGACTCGCATGAGGTATTCCTCGCATCATGGGTAGCAAATCCACGGAATATACAAATGCCACAAGCCCGGGGAATGACCCCGTAAAGAACAATATATCACTAGCACAACCGACTATCATTGTCACGCCCCAAATTTTCCTAAGTCTTTACTTAGGACGTGATGACACCTGGACAATTATTTTCCACCAGGAGCACCATTTAATTCTCTTTATTTAAAAATTTAAACTTATATTCAAATACGGAGCTATTAATAAAAACAACAATAAAGAAATTTGTTTATGACTTTATTGAAAATATAACGCGAGTCCATGCTCGTGCAAATATTGTTTCTACATAGACATACTGACAAATATTATTCTAAGTTAGAAGGGAGACCATTCCACACGAGCATTTCCCGAGACATTAGAACTGACACTTTGAACCTGACGAGTACCATGCCCGAAATAATGGACTTGGTATGACAAGAGGCTGCGGGACGATCGCTAGCCTTGGCGGGGAGCCTTTCCTCTATCACGCTTTCCTGAAACATGTTAAATAAAGAGTCAGCCCTACCATCTGGGGCTGAGTGAGAACCTTACCCTGCAATTCAAAGTAACACCACAATATTCCAAGCGCAATCACATTATAACGTAATAAGCATATTGCAAAAACATATCAGGTTACAACATTTTTAAATATACAATAACTCCTCATAGGAAATTCTTGGTTTAACTAACACTTAATTTTATCTCGTATTATACGTTAAGACATTCCCCTGCATTTCCACATGTTTATTACATTTATATATTTGTGAACGCGTATTCACTTGTCATATTTATATATAGGTGAACATGTATTCATCTTTCATACTTGTTGCGGCGTGCAACCCGATCCATTATACTTACGTATTTGTGAACACGTATTCACTTTACATTTTGTTGCGGCGTGCAACCCGATCCATTATGTTTACGTATACGTGTACGGGTCTTCACTTAAGGTTTTGTGTCTGCGTGCAACTCGACCCATTATATTTACGTATTTGTGAACGCGTATTCACTTTACGTTTTGTTGCGGCGTGCAACCCGACCCATTATATTTACGTATTTGTGAACACGTATTCACTTTACGTTTTGTTGCGGCGTGCAACCCGATCCATTATGTTTATATTTATATATTTATGTGAACACGTATTCACTTTTCATATTTTTCAGAAGATCGAATAAATAATATTCTCTTTCCCAACATTCTGTCATTCATACTTGTAACAATTATAACTTTTTAACCATAACTCCAACTAAGTTGTTTCTCAAGCGGAAACTAAAGTAAGACGGGAATATTTCACTGTACCAAATTTCATTTAAAACTACTTTGGGTAACTAACACAAATTTATCCTCAAAACAGCCATATGAGATTTGTTTCGGCAGAATGTTTATTAAACAGAACCCAATCTTAGAATAGTCATAACTCCTGATCTGTAAACCCGTTCAAGCCCCATAAAATCTCAAAACTACGAGGACAGAGAGCTACACGTCTCCATGTGAACCATCCTTTCATATTCTGTACCATTCGGTACAGTTTTACACTTTTATTCGCTGCCCTTCCTGGATCTCGATAGATCCGAGGCAGAAACTTTAAACATCGATAACTCTCAATACGTAAGTCGGATAGACCCCCGTAAGGTCTAAAAATGTCCACAACAAAGAGATCTAGAACTTTCATTTAGCAACAATTTTCATATTCCCCACAGATTAGTACAGTTTTACGTTTCAACGTCCTGCCCTTCTGGATTCCGACGAATCTGAGGCAGCAACTTCAAACTACAATAACTCTCAACTCGTAAGTCCGTTTTAATAAATCTTTATATATATCTGTCCGTAACAGAGATATTTACAACCATGTAAATTTTAATATAATTCTAATAAGTAAAACTCAATAAAAACAGTGCGTAATTATGCCTTTCCGAATTTCGCCCAAATCTAAGGCAGAAACTTTGAACTATGATAACTTTCAAACCGTATGTCCATTTTACCTCATTTTTGGTTCTATATGATCATATTAGAGAGGTGTAACACTCTTCCGAATTTCATCAAATTCTAACAATTTAACTCAGTGATAACAGTTCGTAAAGTTCATGACGCAACTAGTCGTCTAAACAATCAAAAGTTCAATATTTCTTTTCAACACTCAATTCTTATTCTAACATATATTGAACTAAAAATAAAAGATGTTACCAAGAATTTCTGAGTGAGAAAATGCACCTTGTAAGTGTGAAGATTATTGTTGTGTGGTTGCTAAAATTATCCTTACTCTCTAGTATTTTGCTTATTGTTCTTCTTGCCCAATTGATATTTTTTTCCTCTTCTTTTCACTTGTTTTTTTCTGATTTTCTAACCTTTATGTTATGTACTTTGTTTGTGTGTAAATACAATGTATAAGTGGAGGGTTTTCTATAACCTATGGGAGGTGGAATGACAAGAGTTGGAGGGGAAATGAAAAGGGGGGGAATGGGTAAAGGGAAGGGACTTACGTGAATTTTCTGCATGTTTTTTTTTCTTCTTATTTTCATTTCATCTATCTTTTTATTCAACTTTAACACTAACTCTATCCCATGCAATTTATTCTTTGTTTTCTTATATATATATATTTATTAACCCAACTACAACTATATATTATTATTATTATTTTTCCGGATTTTACATTCTCTCCTCCTTAAGCAACATTCGTCCTCGAATGTGAATAAGGTCGTAACATAATCACATAGACACAATAATAACATAATCACATAGACACCATAATGTGTATTGTTATTGTAACAAATTTGGGGCTTCACATTCTCCCTTCCTTAAGGAGCATTCGTCCTCGAATGAGAATAAAGTTGTAACACATGCATATAGACACGCAAATGACACACATATGAAGTACTATGTAACACATTTTTTTATTACCTTAGTCAAATAGGAATGAATATTTGACTTTCATCGCCTCTTCCGCTTCCCAGGTGGCTTTCTCTGTGGAGTGATTCTTCCATAGGACTTTCACGGAAGCAATATCTTTATTTCTAAGGTGTTGGACCTTTCTATCAAGTATTTCTACCGGAGCCTCTTCATATTGAAGCTCTTTATTAAGAACTATCTCCTGGGGAGGGACGACGTGACTTGGATCGTGCAAGTATTTTCGTAACATTGACACATGAAATACCGGATGCACTGCTTCCAGCTCTTGTGGAAGTGCTAATTCGTAAGCCACATTCCCCACTCTTCGCAAGATCTCATATGGCCCAATAAACCTTGGGCTCAATTTCCCTTTCTTACCAAAGCGCATCACTCCCTTCATTGGGGACACTTTTAAAAATACTTTCTCCCCCTCTTGGAATTCAAGATATCTTTTCCGATGATCCGCATAGGACTTATGACGGCTATGAGCTGTTTTGATCCGCTCCCGAATCATCTGTACCTTATCATTTGTTTCTTGAATGACTTCAGGTCCGAACAGTTGCGTCTCACCCACCTCGAACCATCCAAGTGGAGACCTACATTTTCGTCCATATAATGCTTCAAACGGGGCCATTTGTATGCTAGAGTGAAAACTATTGTTGTAGGCGAACTCAATTAGACATAGATGGTCCAACCAGCTTCCCTAAAAATCTAACACACAAGATCGCAACATGTACTCAAGTGTTTGGATTGTTTGCTCAGCTTGCCCATCTGTTTGCGGGTGGAAAGTTGTGCTTAACTTAACTTTTGTCCCGAGACCCTGCTGGAAACTTTGCCAAAAGTGTGAGGTGAACTGGGAACCCCTATCTGAAATAATTTGTAAGAGAATCTCGTGTAACCGCACAATCTCCTTCAAATAAATTTGTGTGTACTGTGGTGCGCGATACGTAGTCTTGACCGGTAAGAAATGGGCTGACTTTGTAAGTCGATCAACAATCACCCAAATAGAATCATACCCTTCTCGAGTTTTCGGTAGACCAGTTACAAAATCCATATGAATCGCCTCCCATTTCCACATGGGGACCCCAATGTCCTGAAGTAATCCGCCAGGTTTTTGATGTTCAGCTTTCACCTGCTGACATATAAGACACCTCCCGACAAACTCCGCAACGTCCTTCTTCATCCCGTCCCACCAGTAATTTGCCTTGAGGTCCTGATACATTTTTGTTGACCCTGGATGAATGGAATATCTTGTGTTATGACCCTCATCTAAGATCTTCCTCCTTAGATCCTTTACCTTAGGAACACATAACCTACCCTTATACCGAAGGGTTCCGTCATTATCTCCCAATGTAAATCGTGAAGGTTTTCCTGTTGATCCTCTCCGAAATCCAACAAACTCGTATCCTCAAACTGAATTTCTTTTATTTAAGCTAAGGCATCATGCAGGTATCATGTACCACCACCATACCTTCACCGATCTCAGTTAAGCTAACCCCGAGGTTTCACAATCTTTGTACCTCACTAACAATACCCCTCTTTGTATTACCAAATGGGCCAAGCTGCCCATTGATCTCCTACTGAGTGCGTCAGCCACCACGTTGGCTTTCCCAGGATGGTAAAGAATACTAAGGTCATAATCCTTAAGCAACTCTAACCATCTTCTTTGTCGGAGATTCAAATCCTTCGCGTAGTTATGTCGCAAACTCTTATGATCTGTAAATATGTCCACATGCACACCATACAAATAATGTCTCCATATTCGTA
Source organism: Przewalskia tangutica (assembly GCA_029844215.1). Lineage (NCBI taxonomy): Eukaryota > Viridiplantae > Streptophyta > Magnoliopsida > Solanales > Solanaceae > Przewalskia > Przewalskia tangutica. Next base: position 4,238,934 of record CM056732.1, read on the forward strand.
AGGCAAACACCACCGCAGCTAATTCCAAGTCATGAGTTGGGTAATTCTTCTCATGTATCTTCAATTGTCTAGATGCATACGCAATAACCTTTCCAAACTGCATCAAGACACATCTTAACCCAACTCTAGAGGCATCGCAATAGACTGTGAACCCTTCTTGTCCCGATGGTAAGGTTAGGATAGTGCGAGTCAATAATTCCTTTAGTTTCTGAAAACTTGCTTCACATGCTTCTGACCACTGGTACTTAACCGCTTTTTGAGTCAACCGGGTCAAAGGAGTAGCAAGACTAGAAAAACCTTTTACGAATCTTCTATAATACCCAACCAAACCCAAGAAACTTCTAACCTCTGTCGGAGTGATCGGTTTTGGCGATTTCATCGCATCTATCTTACGGGGTCTACCATAATTCCATTCCCGACACAACATGGCCCAAAAAGGCTACCTTTTCCAACCAAAATTCACACTTTGAAAATTTAGCATATAGTTTCTCTGTTTCAAGACATGAAGCACTACCCTCGATGCTCTTCATGTTCTTCAACACTCTATCAGAAATTAGGATATCATCTATGAACACGATCACGAACAAATCTAGGAATGGTTTGAAGATTCTGTTCATTAAATCCATAAAAATTTGGGGCATTGTTAACCCAAAAGACATGACCAAGAACTCATAATGGTCAGATCGGGTTCTAAAGGCTGTTTTGGATATATCATCCGGATTAATTTTCAATTTGGTGATATCGACGGAGATCAATCTTGGAAAAATAGCTAGCTCTGCGAAGTTGGTCAAAAGATCATCGATTCTTGGTAATGGGTGCAGGTTCTTGATCGTGACCTTATTGAGTGCCGATAATCGATGCACGTTCGAGCGATCCGCTTTCTTTTTCACAAACAGATGGTGCACTGAGGAAACACTAGGCCTTATAAAGCCTTTATCCAGAAGATCCTTCAATTGTTCTTTTAACTCCCTCAATTCAGCTGGGGCCATTCGATATGGAGGAATAGAAATGGGTCCTGTACCCGGAATTAACTCTATAGCAAACTCCACTTATCTATCCGGAGGAAGGCCTGGAAGATCTTCAGAAAACCTCAGAAAATTTGAACAATAGAACATCATTCACCGCTGGGATTCCTTTGGGTATCCACTATATTAGCGGATATCATACTCCACTCGTGACTTCTCAATAACTTTTGAGCCCCAAGGTAGGAAATAAACCGACTGAGGATATTCCAACCCTACCGCTTATAACAACTTACGGTTCTCGGAAAAGTTAATCTCACTATCTTTCGTCGACAATCTAACATGGCATAACATGCCGACAACCAATCCATACCCAAAATGACGTCGAAGTCTACCATATCAAGTAGTACTAGGTTCACCATTGTTCCTCTGCCATTCACTTCTAATGGAAAATTATTTACCACGAGAGGCCCAAATTGAGGCCCTGCGGTGTCGTAACCTCAAAAGGTTCACTTAAATAAGAAGGTTCTACGTGTAAATTCTTAGCAAAGCCCGTTGACACATATGAAAATGTAGAGCCGGATCGCATAAATACAAATGCAGAATACCGAGACTAGCAAAATACCGTGACCACGCATTAGATGCTTCGCCTCATTCCTGCGGGGCAAAGCGTAGAGCCGATTAAATTGTTGGGTTGTTGACCTCACGACTCTGCGGGGTTGGTTTCACGATTTCCCAGGCGGTGTGGTTGCTTCGATCTCCTTGAATAGATTGAGTTTGGGTCCTCTTCTTGCAATCCACGGCATAGTGGCACGACTCTCCACGATTATAACATGTCTTCGTTAAGAGTCGACATTCTCCATTGTGTTTCCTTTGACAAATCTTACAAATCGGTTTGTCACCTCCTGTGTTAGGGTTGGTGGCCTTGTCCTTGCTACCTTGGTAATTAGACCAACTGTGCCTCTTAGGCTTGAAATAAGACTGGCCCACAGATTGGCTCGGTCCTGAAGATCCCTTACTAAACTCCCGCTACGATTTTGACTACGGTTAAATGATCCTGACGTCCGAAATCTCTTCTGCGAATATTCTCTTTTTGCTTTAGCGAAACCTTCTACCCTCAAAGCCATATCGACAATCTGAAGATAAGTTCGATCGTTGGCTAACGCCACCACCTTCTCTGCTACGTTCGGGTTTAAACCCTCTACAAATCGCTTGACTCTATCCATTCTTGTAGGGACGACATGTGTGTTGTATGCCGATAACCTCACGAACTGTGTATCATATTCTTGTACACTACGGTCACCTTGCTTCAATTGTTCAAACTCCCGTCTGAGCGCATCTTTTCAGGAGTTAGGCATGTACTTTTCACTGAATGCAGCTCTGAACTCCCCCCACGTCATCGGTGGTGACATCGGAAAATGATTTCTTCTAAAATTTATCCACCACACCCGTGTGTCGTCCACTAACCGTGCGATTACCAAATTGACGGCATGCGTCTCCACACATCCTATCTACAGGTTTATGTGTTATGTATGTTCCGCTGCTATTCTCTGATGTATACCTGACGGTGCCGGTGAGGCACCGTCATGCCCCGGGTCGGGTCGTGACAAACTCTTTTTTTCTTTACAACCCAAATCCACAGATATGACTACTGGACCTAAGAATAACAAGCGTGATGGGACGGGGCCGCCATACCACGAATGTACAACAACCGACCATACTAGGGATGCATGCCAAGGATAAGCCTCGGAGTAATGGAGCTTCTCAGCGGTGAGCAGTGATCCTAGGGTGAGGATCGTCAACTGTATACTCTACTGCGGCATGAGCGCGGCCCAGGAGAGTCGATACAACATGTACCAAATATGTGGCCCAGAAATCTTGTAGTGAAATCATAAGTCTAAAATAAAGCTGGAGACATGTATGATAACTCAAATAACAGTACATTGTGTCTTACTAACAATGAGAGTAAACAAGAGTATACTTTACTGCATAAAAATAGGAGGCTCATGATCAAAGTAGGGCCACCCGCCCGTAGTATCATTAAGCAATCCTACTCCTAGGACTATTTCACCCGCATAGGCCGTATGGACCCGCATGAGGTAACTTCCTCGCATAGACTGTATCCGCCCGCATAGGTCGTATAGACCCGCATGAGGTATTCCTCGCATAGGTGGTCCGCGCGTGGGACTATTTCACCTGCATGAGCCCTACGGACTCGCATGAGGTATTCCTCGCATCATGGGTAGCAAATCCACGGAATATACAAATGCCACAAGCCCGGGGAATGACCCCGTAAAGAACAATATATCACTAGCACAACCGGCTATCATTGTCACGCCCCAAATTTTTCTAAGTCTTTACTTAGGGCGTGATGGTACCTGGACAATTATTTTCCACCAGGAGCACCATTTAATTCTCTTTATTTAAAAATTTAAACTTATATTCAAATACAGAGCTATTAATAAAAACAACAATAAAGAAATTTGTTTATGACTTTATTGAAAATATAACGCGAGCCCATGCTCGTGCAAATATTGTTTCTACATAGACATACTGATAAATATTATTCTAAGTTGGAAGGGAGACCATTCCACACGGGCATTCCCGAGACATTGGAACTGACACTCTGAACTCGAGTACGAGCGAAACAATGGACTTGGTATGACAAGAGGTCGCGGACGATCGCTAGCCTTGGCGTGGAGCCTTTCCTCTATCACGCTTTCCTGAAACATGTTAAATAAAGAGTCAGCCCTACCATCTGAGGCTGAGTGAGAACCTTACCCTGCAATTCAAAGTAACACCACAATATTCCAAGCGCAATCACATTATAACGTAATAAGCATATTGCAAAAACATATCAGGTTACAACATTTTTAAATATGCAATAACTCCTCATAGGAAATTCTTGGTTTAACTAACACTTCATTTTATCTCGTATTATACGTTAAGACATTCCCCTGCATTTCCACATGTTTATTACATTTATATATTTGTGAACGCGTATTCACTTTTCATATTTATATATAGGTGAACATGTATTCATCTTTCATATTTGTTGCGGCGTGCAACCCGATCCATTATACTTACGTATTTGTGAACACGTATTCACTTTACGTTTTGTTGCGGCGTGCAACCCGATCCATTATGTTTACGTATTCGTGAACGCGTATTCACTTTACGTTTTGTTGCGGCGTGCAACCTGACCCATTATATTTACGTATTTGTGAACGCGTATTCACTTTACGTTTTGTTGCGGCGTGCAACCCGACCCATTATATTTACGTATTTGTGAACACGTATTCACTTTACGTTTTGTTGCGGCGTGCAACCCGATCCAGTATGTTTATATTTATATATTTATATGAACACGTATTCACTTTTCATATTTTTCAGAAGATCGAATAAATAATATTCTCTTTCCCAACATTCTGTCATTCATACTTGTAACAATTATAACTTTTTAACCATAACTCCAACTAAGGTGTTTCTCAAGCGGAAACTAAAGTAAGACGGGGATCTTTCACTGTACCAAATTTCATTTAAAACTACTTTGGGTAACTAACACAAATTTATCCTCAAAACAGCCATATGAGATTTGTTTCGGCATGATTTTTATTAAACAGAACCCAATCTTAGAATAGTCATAACTCCTGATATGTAAACCCGTTCAAGCCCCATAAAATCTCAAAACTACGAGAACAGAGAGATACACGTCTCCATGTGAACCATCCTTTCATATTCTGTACCATTCGGTACAGTTTTACACTTTTATTCGCTGCCCTTCCTGGATCTCGATAGATCCGAGGCAGAAACTTTAAACAGCGATAACTCTCAATCCGTAAGTCGGATAGACCCCCGTAAGGTGTCAAAATGTCCAAAACAAAGATATCTAGAACTTTCATTTAGCAACAATTTTCATATTCCCCACAGATTAGTACAGTTTTACGTTTCAACGTCCTGCCCTTCTGGATTCCGACGAATCCGAGGCAGCAACTTCAAACTACAATAACTCTCAACTCGTAAGTCCGTTTTAATAAATCTTTATATATATCTGTCCGTAACAGAGATATTTACAACCATGTAAATTTTAATATAATTCTAATAAGTAAAACGCAATAAAAACAGTGCGTAATTATGCCTTTTAAATCTAAGGCAGAAACTTTGAACTATGATAACTTTCAAACCGTATGTCCATTTTACCTCATTTTTGGTTCTATATGATCATATTAGAGAGGTGTAACACTCTTCCGAATTTCATCAAATTCTAACAATTATAACTCAGTGAGAACAGTTCGTAAAGTTCATGACGCAACTAGTCGTCTAAACAATCAAAAGTTCAATATTTCTTTTCAACACTCAATTCTTATTCTAACATGTATTGAACTAAAAATAAAGGATGTTACCAAGAATTTCTGAGTGAGAAAACTCACCTTGTAAGTGTGAAGATTATTGTTGTGTGGTTGCTAAAATTATCCTTACTCTCTAGTATTTTGCTTCTTGTTCTTCTTGCCCTCTTGGTATTTTTTTTCCTCTTCTTTTCACTTGTTTTTTTCTGATTTTCTAACCTTTATGTTATGTACTTTGTTTGTGTGTAAATACAATGTATAAGTGGAAAGTTTTCTATAACCTATGGGAGGTGGAATGACAAGAGTTGGAGGGAAATGAAAAGGGGGGGAAGGGGTAAAGGGAAGGGACTTACGTGAATTTTCTGCATGTTTTTTTTGTTTTTTCTTATTTTCATTTCATCTATCTATTTATCCAACTTTAACACTAACTCTATCCCATGCAATTTATTCTTTGTTTTCTTATATACATATTTTTATATATATATATATATATATATATATATTAATCCAACCACAACTATATATTATTATTATGTTTTTCCGGATTTTACAATCATACATAACATAAGCACTACCGGCTTATCATACATAAAATAAGCACTACCGGCTTATCATACATAACATAAGCAAGTTAAGAAATCCTCCTAACTTCTTATTAGTCTTATTCATATATACTCTCATTTTAGTTTACTTAAGGCACTAACATGTCATTATGAAAATTCGGGAATTTAATCCAAAGTACTACGTACTTCTATTCTTTTAAAATGACTCTTTTTCACATAAAACTTCCAAGATACTAATAACCGTAGTATCAAGTCATAACTACTTTTCAAGACAAGTCGCAATACCTTTTAGAAATACATTTATAGGCTTCTAAATCAAGCGACTTCTTTCTTTTAAAACCTTAAGCAATTGATGCCTTTAAATCAATTTGCCTTTCATTATTTCAAGTCATTTATCATACTTAAATTACTTAGAGTAAATCACCCTTTTTAACTTTCCATAAAGCTATTATAACCAACTTCTCATAAAGCCGTTATACTAGCTTTATACTTTAGAAACTTACATTCTTTTTTATAACCAAGAGACTTAAACTTTCCAAACGACACAAGTATCATATACTTTCGAAATACTTAAAGTCTCTTAACTTTTAAAAACCAAGATATCCTTAATATTTTTAAACAAGTGAGTTAATTCCCTAACTCAACCAATTTGAACATTCTTAAGATAAACCAAGGATATCAAATGGACTAGATTCGTCAAAATTTCGTACGTCTACCGTACTATACATTTACAACTTATTCATGCTCAAGAGATAAGAAAGTTCCACATACCTCTTCGGTTCAATCCACTTGCCAAGTCCAATATGTCGTACGTAGTATGTCAGCCTATAATGACCATAATACGTTTATTAACCTCTAGCTTCAACGTAGAATATTTTAAGTGCAAAGTCACTAAATTCTACGTAAAATCGGACAGCACTTCCTTTGTTTCTACATACTTTTCCACCTTTTTCAAGGTCCGAATTCAATAACCAAACGCCACATTTAAGGCTCACCAATTCAGTTAACCAAAGGGGATTACACGCCTTAACATGACGTGTAAAATTCTGCCCCACAATTTTATACAAAACAGTCCAACAACTTAAGCCTCATTCTCGGCAACTATCAATACCGACAACAATATCAATTTCCTTTCAATTCCTTTTTAATCTGAGTTGTTAAGTCTAACATGTCATATAGTTGTAAACAATTTTAACAACTAAATCCCCTTTCTGGTATACCATGTGACGATTATAACTAACAATAAAATTGATTAACATCTTCAATGGCTAACATGCCATTTCTCGGCTTTTAACCTTCCAATATATCTTAACACTTATTAAACTGCATTCCTTATATCACAAGTTCATTTATCAAATTACTACAACATGAAATCTTCAATTTCATAGGAGGAAGCCCAAAATATTCCAAGGATCTCGCCTGCTTAAGCTCTTTTCCGCAACTCCTTTTTTTGTCAAAATCATCCACACGAACCCTCTATAAGCTTGCCGACATATATTCTTCTTGCCGCCTCACCAATATTTTCATTAGACTTAGGGTTCTTGAAATTTTAGGGAGAAGAGGAATTCTTTTAGGATGGATCCTTGCAAATGACCAAGTCTTGCAAGACTTGGTCAATAAATAAGACATTTCTTGGTCTACAAGATGGGAGGGACACTTGTCGCCCTCCCATGGGCCTTTTACAAAATATCTTCTGATTTTTCCCCATTTTTCGCTGAAAATCCCGCCTTGGCGCCATGTCTGCAGCCGGCCGCGGCGCTGCAACCGTAAAGGTTACGGTCTTATGGCGCCGCGCCAGATCCGCGGCGCCGCGTACTGCGGAACATTTTTCTGTTCTTCGCGGCTGATCTTGCAACGTCCATAACTTCCTACTCCGATGTCCAATCAACGAGCGGTTTATTGCGTTGGAAACTATGCTCAACGAACTTCATACTAGGCTTTTGAAACACCTATAAACTCCTAATGAACTAGGAGATATACCACTCCAAAGTTGACTGAAAATCTTCCTACAACATTTGCCAACTTATCTTTCCAAATTTCAAACCTTATTTCCTTTTGGACGTTCTTACCTTATCCTCTTGAATTTACGGGGTGTAACACTTGGCATCAAGCATGACCCATAATTCTGGAACTGTCTCTTTAGTGGGCACAATCGTCGTAGAAGTAGATGTCGTATCACCCCATTTGGAGGAGTTGGAGGAATGATATGGTAGAGGACTTTATGTGTCAAAGAATGAATCTTAAATAATTCCGCCCACGTCCCATATTGAACGTTTTCTAGGTCAAGAACGATAGGAAGAACACTCTTGATATTAGAAACTCTGATGGCAGGGTGAAAAGTGTTCTTATCAGCCATAGGGAATAGAACAACAAGATTCAGAGAAGAGAATTTGTGAGAAAGATTTTTGGAAGAGAAGATACTCGATTTTTGTGAAAGAGTAAGAACACAAAAACATCGAGAATATAGAGCAAAATTTTGAGAAAAGAAGAAGAAATTTTGAGGAGCGGAAGTAGGGTAAAGAGAACCTAGACCCTTGATACCATGAAAGAAATAATCCCTTGATTATTCTTATTTAATTAAAGATATTTATATACAAATTACAAGGAAGATCCTCATCATATTCTACGTAGAAATCCCTATTCTATAAAAATACTAACTTTATAATTATGGTAATATTACACTACTAATTAAGGTACAAACCTAAGTCTAATATTCACCAAATATACAAAGGAAACCCAAAGGTCCCATATACACTTTAACACTTATAACTACTAACTCCGTAACTAATCTTTCTCCAATCAATTACTAAAACCTAAGATTTGGAAACAAATATGGGTAAGAGTAATGTAAAGAATGGATCTTAGGGCCTAATTCAACTCCAAAAGCTAGTTTGTAGGGTGATGATTGTCCAAGTCCATATAAGGAGTCCATATTCTCATTCCATATCCGATGTGAGACTCTTAACACTCCCCCGCACGCCCAAACCTTGTTAACTGGAGCGTGAATAATATAATTTGGAGGTCCAACATCGGTGAACAAATAATTAGAATATGTCTGGCTCTGATACAATATAAAAAATGGATCTTGGGTCTAACTCAACCTCAAAAGCTAGCTTATAATGTGAGGATTGTCCAAGTCTTATAAGAAGTTCATGTTGTCATTCTATATCCAATGTGTTACTTTTAACAAATAAGTAAGTGTACAATATTTGAATATCTACTCCGATCATGTTCCATGCTTAGCGAAATATTACAAACTATGAGTATAAACACTGTCCTCTTATACTACCAACGATACAAAGATATGGAAAAACAAATGAGTACTAAATAGAAGAATGTTTATAACTTCTTACGATCAATCCCTCTGCCGGCTCTTTCCCACCCTTGCCTAAAACCAAATGAATACCAAAAGCTCATAAGAAAAATATGAAGAAATTAGGAAGAAAATAGCATAAGTGTAAGAACTATAATTCTTAGCAAAAGAGAATTAAATCAATTAGTCAATATAAGAGAAGACCAACCAGTAGAAATAAGATATAGAAAGTCACTGCTGGATATGACAACCATTTATATGAACAACAACATAACCTATTTTTGAAGAAATTGTCATACGAAAAAAAATATAAAAAATAATCCAAAATCACCATTAAGATATATTCTTTTTGGAGGTGGAGTACAATGACCCCCTTGTACAAAAACAAAGATGATGTCCAGAGTTGCAACAATTATAGGGGTATCAAGCTGCTGAGCCACACTATGAAAGTTTGGGAAAGGATCGTGGAGATGAGGGTGATGAGAGGCGTGTATATTTTCGAGAATCAATTTGGATTCACATCGGGGCGTTCGACTACTGAAGTCATTCATCTTATTACGAGGTTGGTGGAGCAGTATAGGGAGAGGAATAGAAACTTGCATATGGTTTTCATCGACCTCGAGAAGGCATACGACAAAGTCCCTAGGGGGTTCTATGGAGATGTTTGGAGGTTAGAGGTGTACCTGTGGCGTACACTAGGGCGATCAAGGATATGTATGATATAGTCAAGACTAGGGTACGAATAGTAGGAGGAGACTCGGAGCACTTTTCAGTGATGATGAGACTGCACCAGGGATCAGCTCTTAGCCTATTCCTATTTGCTTTGGTGATGGTCGAACTAACATGACAAATCCAAGGTGAGTGACATGGTGTATGTTATTCGCAGACGACATAGTCCCGATTGATGAGACTCACAACAGAGTGAACGTTAAGCTGGAGGTTTGGAGACAGACTCTGGAGTCTAAAGGGTTCAGGTTGAGTAGGACCAAGACAGAATATTTGGAGTGCAAGTTCAGCAACAGGAACAACCCTGAGACAGACGTAGAGGTGAGGCTTAATACTCAGGTCATTCCAAAGAAATGAAGTTTCAAGTACCTCGGGTCTATTATCCAAGGGAATGAAGAGATTGATGACGATGTCACACATCGTATTAGGGTAGGGTAGATGAAATGTAGGCTCGCATATGGAGTCTTGTGCGACAAAAAGGTGCCACCAAAACTTAAAGGCAAGTTCTATAGGGTGGTGGTTAGACCGACTATGTTGTATGGGGCGGAGTGTTGGCCAGTCAAGACTTCGCACATCCAAAATATGAAAGTTGCGGAGATGGGGATACTGAGATGAATGTGTGGGCATACAAAGAGAGATAGGATAAGAAATGAAGATATCCGGGAAAGAGTGGGAGTGGCCTCAGTGGAGGATAAGATGCATGAAGCAAGGTTGAGATGATTCGGGCATGTGTAGAAGAGAGACACAGATGCCCCAGTGCAGAGGTGTGAGATGTTGGCTATGGACGGATTCATGAGGGGTAGAGGTACGCCGAAGAAGTATTGGGGAGAGGTGATTAGACGGGATATAGTGCGGGTGCAACTTAATGAGGACATGACCTTAGATAGGGGGTTGTGAAGGACATGAATTAGGGTAGTAGGTAGTCGAGCGTAGTCCTACTTACACTTATAAAATGATAGTTGCAGTTCTATTACCGTAGGCCCGATTAGCCTATCACACTCATAGGAGCAGTATTGCTTTGTAATTCCATGTAGTTTGATTTCTTTTGCTATGTATTTTTTATTGTACTTTGTTTATATTATTTATTTGTATTAGCTATTGCTTCCTTTTGTCAGAATGTGTTACCATGACGTATTCGATTTTGTCATTAGCATGTTCATATTGCTTTAATTTCTTGTGTGAGTCTGATCGTTTCTATTGATTTGTTTTACTTGTTTTTCGTGTGATTATGCGTTGTCTTGAGCCGAAGGTCTTCTGGAAACAACCGCTTTGTCTACCAAGATAGAACAAGTAAGGTCTACGTACATTCTACTCTCTCCAGACTTCATGTTGTGAGATTTGATTGTGTATGTTGTTGTTGTGGAGGTACCAAGGCTGCAAAAATCCCTCCCAATGCGTCTGAAATTTCTATAGTTAGTGAGAGATTGATTAGATCTGGTTACATCCAATTTATATTCATATCATAAAAAGTTTGCCTTTAAAATTGGAGAAATTGAAAAACCAAAGGGTATGAAAGTATCAACTTTGAAACGATTGCTTTACTTTATTCCTCTATACTCTCCATCATAAAGACGTTTAATGTATGCATGAAGATAGTTAGTCAGAAGCGAAAGCGGGCCATGGCCAGTCGCGAGTTCGATCCTGCATAAACCTTCTATTGAGTGCATCACGGCTTGCCAAGTGTAGTTAATCGGTTGGCGTGGTTTGCGGTATTGCGTCGGCCGGGGTTTCTGCTGTACTTCGAAAGAATAATGCGCGGTTCCTTCGTCAAAAAAAATAAAAAAATAAAGACGTTTAATGCCGATTATGGCCAGCCACTTAATAGTGCTATACAACGTGACTTTTGAGATCATTAAATTTGGTATCATTAACTTTCTTGGAGATTTTTGGGACAAAAAATTAGGAAAATATCCAAAATTATGAAAAAAAGATAAATAGTAATGTTGGCCAATGAGAAATGCCACATCACCGTCTATTTCCAGCGTTACTATTATATATATATATATATATATATATATATATATATATTGAATGATAAAATTCAATAAAAGTATATAATTATTAATTAATTATGAATAAATGATAAAATATATTTATTTGATTATTGCAAATTTTTGGGTGTAAGTGATCATTTTCCAAGAGTGACAAAAATATGGCCTCGTTGACCCACCTTTTATTTTTATTTTTCTATTAAGTAGTTAAATCAAATAGAGGTAATATACTCTTTTCGTCTTAATTTATGTGACACTTTTCGAATTTGAGTGTTAAACAAATTTATATTTAATCATAATAATATTTTGATGTATGTTATAAATATTTTAAATTATTGATTATTGTAATTTATAATATTGTTTACAAAACTTTCAAATATTAAAATTATAAAAATTCATATTTAAATTAACATCAAAATTTGAAAATTGAACTCTCACAATTTGGAGTGTGCCATGTAAATTGATACTTACATTTTTTAAGTCCAAAAAGGAAAAAACAATAAGCGTCATATATGCAAATAGTTGTATTAGGAAAATTCCATATGACATATTAAACCCAAAAAAGCACATCAAATAGCCAAATAGGTTTCAAAATAATCATTTTAATTACAACAACAATAACATACTCATTGTGGACTCCGAACTTATCTTCACTTTGATAGTGGACTCCGGACTTATCTTCACTTTCATAGGCAGAACTACTGTTAACGAAAGACCGTTGTAGTAAAGCAATAATCATTTCAATTGAAAAAACAAAAACCAATTAAGAAAAATCATTGGCCGTCAGATAAAGTATCTAATCTAACAACAAATTATGTCGGGAATTTAACGGTGATCCTCATTTCTCTCTCACAGAAAAAGAAAACGGCTTGTTTGGTTTGGTTTGGTTTCTAAATTTGTGTTTGAATATCAAGAAATGTGAATATTGGTGACTTTGTAATTTATTGGGTGGAGAGAAAGATTGAATCTTTTTCTTCTCTATTTGAATTGATAGTAATCGGGTCAAATCCGGGTTTCAATGGAAATGGAGAGCATTGAGTGTGTTTCATCAACTGATGGTGGTATTGAAGATGAAGTGATCCACTTATCTCATCATCAATTTTCTTCTACAAAAACTATTCCCTCCGGAATTTCCCCTACTAGTGTTTATGAATTGCTTGAATGCCCCGTTTGCACTAATTCTATGTATCCACCAATTCATCAGGTCTTCCCTTTTTCTGACTTCTTAGTATTATTTCTTTCTTTTTTTTATTGGTTGTATTTTTGTCCCTTTTCCTCTCTGTACGATTCGTTTGTTTTGTTTTTCCCGATATAAAGGTTGGTTTTTTAGGTTTTTCATTTCTTGAATGTTACTCCCTCCGTCTCCAATTTGTGCGATATAGTTTGATTAAACACAGAGTTTAAGAAAGAAAGGAAAACAGACTTTTGAAACTTGTGGTCCAAAACAAATCATATATATTTATGTGACTGTGAATGTATACCACATAAATTGGAACAGTGGGAGTAATTCTTACTGTTCTGTTGATGGACAATGATGCAAATGTGTTAGAAAGGGTATGTCAATCTTTGTGCTATTTTACTTCATCATAAAAAATAAAAATAAAAACTTTGTGCTATTTTAACCTTAAAGTTAAAGTTGATTGACTTAGAATTTTGAAGTGCTCTTTTGACTCTTCAGTAATATTATGGAAACCATAGATTGAGGTAAAGCATGATAGTTTTGGCTATGGTATGCTGAGGATTATGAAAGTGTGCCTTTGGAGCATTTGATTAAGTTTTTATCAATTTCAGAATATTTGAAGAATTTTGATAGTCAACTTGTCACAGCTTGAGTTCTCGAAATTGACTGCAGATTATTGGATATGATGTATACTTTTGACTGTTCGTCAAATGAGTTTGAGTGTTCTGCAATTAATTTAGTTAATTTATTAATGAATATGAAGAGAGATGATTTGCTGCCTGTTGAATAGACAATTAGACATATCAGCCTTATGACTCTGTACTTTAATTTGAATCCATTCATGAGAATGATAAAACGAGAAAGATTTAGTCAGTTCATTGCACCCAAGGATGTAGCCTAATAGTCAATGAATTTGGTGAAAACCGTTTGAGATCAAGGGTCAGATTTTCAGCAAAGACGAAAAAAATGCTTGGTGTTTCCTCCCATCTGTCTAAGCCTTTGTGGCAGAGTTACATGATCCTTGTGCTAGTGGAGGTAGTAGTAGGTACACAGTGGAATAGTCTAGGTGTGCTCTAGCAGGTCCAAACACCACCGTCATGAAAAGCATAATTTACTCCCTTTAGTGACTTAGTATGGCAGCTCTGTGGGGCAGTTACACTGCTGTCACATCTGCCGGCTGTATAGATTGGTTAGAGTCATATTCTGCTTATTGTTGCTCTTTGAAGCTCATTGTCTTTGATTGAGATTTGTGCAGTCTTTTAGGCTCTTGGAGCATTGTATAGGGTCAAACTAGTGCAGTCTTGGAAGTTGGATGAATTTTGTCCTATAGATGTTCACGCATGTGGGATAGGAATGTCAGGGAAAAGAAATGAGGCTTCTGTCAGGAAGGCACTCAATCTATGAGAAAGTATATGAGAAAATGAGAGGCTTCGGAAGATGGAAAATAAACTATATGAGAAAGTTTGGTGTGTTTGTATAACTACAAATTTAGAAGGTAAATTATATTGCTTCACTCTGTAGTCACTTATCAACAAAAAAGTATTGCTTCACTCTGTAGTCATATGTCCAAATTATCTTGGATAAGTTATAAGTGGTACTCTCAGTGAGAGTAATTCAACTATGGCTGTCCAGGAAATATTGAATGCCACTAGGAATTCTATAAACTGAAATTAGAAATTAATCAGCATATACCGGTATCGTCTTTCTACTTCATTTATAGGAAGCATGTCAGTTGGTATAATCTTTGAGTATATTTCAGGTGACTTGATTGACATTCAACATGGCTTAATATTGAATCCCACTGAATTCTATAAGCAGAAATAGGAACTCCTCAGCATATATAGGTGCTGTGTTTCTATTTCATTTATAGTAAGCCTGTCGGTAGAGTCAGGCGACTTGATTGAAATTCACATTGGTTGTATCTTACAGAATAAAGGCATAAGCTTTGTTTCCTGTTGAGATCAAACTGGAAACTTATCACTGATTCTTCTTTTGATGAGTATAAACTTGTCACCAATACTTTGCCTACCAAATTATTACTCTCTGTCCCAATTTATGTGATACACTTTCCTTTTTAGTCAGTCCAAAAAAGAATGACACATTTTCTTATTTGGCAACAATTTAACTTTAAACTTTACCTTTTACGCTTAGCGAGATGATTTATAACCACACAAATATCTTTGACTTGTTTTAGACCACAAGATTCAAAAGTCTTCCTTTATTTCTTAAACTACGTGTCCAGTCAAACTACATCATATAAATATAAATTGGACGGAGGGAGTATCAATTATTAAAAGAAAGCTTTGCTGGCTAAATTTTTAGGAGCCTGCTTTCCTACATTAGATAGAGCCGTAAATCGTAATGCATGTGCTTAGAGAATTTTGGGCTTGTATAACCACTAATGAATATGTTATTCTCTTCTACTTGCTGGAAGTAAATTATTGGTTTGGTGCATAAACTGGGTGACCCATGACAATCGTCTATGCATTTGTTCATTTTGAAATTAGAGTTCTTACAATGGTGAAAGACTTAAAGTTTGTTTATTTTGCAGTGTCGCAATGGACATACACTTTGTTCTACCTGCAAAACAAGGGTGCACAATCGATGTCCTACATGTAGACAAGAGCTTGGTGATATAAGGTGCTTAGCACTGGAGAAGGTTGCAGAGTCACTTGAACTGCCTTGCAAATATCTTTCTTTGGGATGCCCAGAAATATTCCCATATTACAGTAAGCTCAAGCATGAGGCACTGTGCAATTTTAGACCATACAACTGCCCATATGCTGGATCAGAGTGCTCAGTGACTGGTGACATCCCTTATTTGGTTGCACATTTAAGAGATGATCATAAAGTGGATATGCACACGGGATGCACTTTTAACCATCGTTATGTGAAGTCAAATCCTCGAGAAGTAGAAAATGCCACATGGATGCTGACGGTAAGTCTAGCAACTTTTTAACTTCTGGAGTTCCATACTGATGGTGAGCATCATGTTTTATGTATTTCATGATGTTTTCGGATTATGAAAGTTTTTAAGTATCCTTTTCATTTACCGTAACCACCAGGATGCTAACAAATAGACCTATAAAAATTCTGTGGATGAATTATTAAAATGGGAACCCGTGGATGAATGAAATTATAGTATGGCATTTCTTAAAGTTTTGGGAATACCCCTGCATTATTAAAATGGGAACCCGTGGATGAATGAAATTATAGTATGGCATTTCTTAAAGTTTTGGGAATACCCCTGCATTATCTTGTGCTTCTTTCTACAACATTTTCTTGCATCTTTTCTTTTATAGGTATCTTGATCCTTTCCTAGAGATTGTCTTAAGGAATGTATTTGGACAGTATTATATCATTCTATTGAAGGGCTGATATTTTTTATTATTGGATATTGAGATTCTGGAAACGACCAAGGAAGAAAGGAATCCTTATTACAGTCTTCAAGTAAAAGAAAACAATGTCAAAGGAGATATATTGTGGCATTTTACTTTAATTTATTAAATACAAGACATCTTATGTGGCATGCATTCTGAATACTGCCATTTTGTACCTCTTAAGACGATGAAACAAGAAAATGCTCCTCTTATCTGTTCACGTATCCCAAGTTCACTCTCATTGACCAACCCTTGCTTTTTTCTCAGGTCTTTCATTGTTTTGGGCAGTATTTCTGTCTCCACTTTGAGGCCTTCCAGCTTGGTATGGCCCCTGTTTATATGGCCTTTCTACGATTTATGGGCGATGAGACTGAGGCACGCAATTACAGCTATAGTCTCGAAGTAGGTGGAAATGGTAGAAAGCTCATATGGGAGGGAACACCAAGATGTGTTCGAGATAGCCACCGGAAGGTCAGGGACAGTCATGATGGTCTAATAATCCAACGTAACATGGCACTTTTCTTTTCTGGAGGGGATCGAAAGGAGCTGAAACTTCGAGTTACTGGAAGGATATGGAAGGAACAGCAAAATCCAGAAGGTGGAGTGTTCATACCAAATCTGTGTAGCTAATTTATTTCTCGGAGTGATTGTTTTTTTTTCCTTTACTTCTCCCTCCCCTATTTTTTCCTGTGGATTTATGTGCGTGTGACAGTGGGTGTAAGAGAGACAGCAATATCTTTGCACCGTCCTAACTTCATGCTCTGCCCAGCTACATATCATTGTCCCTGAAGATTTAGTCGTATCAATTGTTAATAACCATCTTACAGTTCCTTGTGTTACATAGTTTTCATCTCGATGCTCGAATAACTCATGATATTAGAAAGAATCTCGATCAGGGCTTCATTGGAATGATCATTCTATCTCCTAGTAAAAAGGTAATAATAATGATAAACGAAATGGAAAACGCAGGTAGAAATAGAACACTAAAGGTTTATGCCTAAATCCGCCAGAGTGCCCACTACAATAAAGGCGAATCAAATGTAGGTAGAAGAAGCCAAATAATTGAAATATAAACCTAAACATATTTATAAAATTGAGCCTGCGCATTGTTCACATTGCGGCACGTTCTCTCTGTTAACTCTATGAACATTTAGAAACCAGATTTAATGTCAAAGACTAAAGTGCAGTTTGTTAAGAGTCTTAGCTATTGGCTTCCCTTGGTCCCCAATTGTTTAGTAGAATACCGTAAAGAGTATCTACTGTATATCTAGATCGGAAGCTAATGCTTCATAAAATTTACGTATGTTATCAAGAACATTTAACTTGTTAGTAACACTATAATCACAGTACATTCACACAATAACTTGGATACTAGTGCAACAAGAAGTAAGACGAATTAGTTTACACCAGATATTGCTGCGTTACAACTTGTTACTCACCATTTACTTCAAAGATGATATAAAAAATCATCCATTTCATTTCCATCTAAATTACAAACAATGTTCCAGTAGTAATTTATCAAAAGAGGATCATAGTTCATGCTTGCAACTGTGGCAGCATGAAAAGAAACCTACTATTTTTCTCATTAGCTGATCAAAGTGCACTATCACTTCTAGCTTCTGTAGCAACCAGGTTCTCAGCTTCTGCGCCCTCACCAGCGGAACTAGCCTCTACAGCATTCTCTTGAGCACTCGCCTCTTCTTCAGGAACCGCTTGTTTGGCATCATCATTGCTGTTGACAGTCTCACCAGCAGTTGTTGACTGCTCTTCAGGCTCCTTATTTCCAAACAATTTAGGACTATTTATCAAAGAAGAAACAGCCGCTCTTGCACTAGCCTTTGCTCTTTCAGCTGCTTCAGCCTCCCTGGCTACAGCTTCTTTCTTCTCCCTTTCGATATCATCCATAAGCTTGGTCAACTCCTCATCTCTACCTTCTTTCCTCAAGGCTTCTCGAATGAACTCTTGCAACTCATCAGAGAAATCAGCTGGATCCTCCCTTAACATTCTGTCTACAATCTTAAGCACCTCATCATGCTGCCCGATCTCAAACAATGCATTCATCATAAACTTGTAGCTATCATCATTCATTCTCAGCTTTCCCATCATCAAATCAAAAAACAATTTAGCTTCATCAACTTTACCAACTTTAACCAAACCATCAACCAACCTATTATAAACCCCAAGATTAGGCCTCAATTTAGACTCAACCATGGTCTTAAAATACGCAGCCGCGTCATCAGGCCTAGTTTCTTTAAAGCAAGTATCCATCAACAAAACGAAGGTGAACTCATCAGGGCTAACCCCCTTCTCTCCCATATCCTTATAAAGCTCCTCAGCATCACCCAACAAGTCATTTTTACACAACTGCTCAATCAGATTATTGTAAGACAAAGTGTCTGGTCTACACCTCTTCTCTCCCATGCTGTTAAAAATATTAATCGCATCTTTAAACCTTCCCAACGCACAATAACCATCCACCATTACATTAAAGCTACCCAAATTCACCACCAATCTTTTTGGAGGATTGTGCTCATTCAACATCCTCTCGAACAACTTCAAAGCCTCATCGAACTTCCCATTCTTGCTTAAAGCATCTAAAACATAGTTAAATGCCACAGCACTCATCTTAATCTTAGAATTCTCACCGACAGCTTCCTCATAACACTCCATAGCCTCCTTCTCCATACCCCTCAAGAAATACCCTTTCATTAAACTCCCGTAAACCACCCCACCATCCGAAATATCCCCTCCCAATTTCTCCTTCAATTCTTCATAAAGCTCGAAAACCCCATCAGCATTCAAACCCTTAGCTTGTCCCGACATCAAATAACTATACACAATTGGGTCAGCACTAAACCCCTTAGACAACATCTCCTCCTTCAATTCCACCCCCTTATCAATCTTGTTATTATCAACAAGCCCTTTAATAAGTATCCTATACGTAGTTGGCGAAGGGTTAAAAGGTGCATTACTAATCAACTGCTTATAATGTTCCATAGCCATATCAGTTTTCCTGCAATCCATATAAGCAGTTAATATCAAATTATGCGTAACAATGTTCGCTCCAATACCAGCTTGCGTTATAAACCGATGAAGCGATAGTAAATCGGAGTAACGGGATTGACGGAGTTGCGCAGTCATAACGGCGTTACAAGTAAATATAGTAGGACGGCAATTGGAGTAAACAGAGTGGCGCGTGTACAACGCAGCTTCATCCAAATCATTCTCGCGAATGAGCTTAAGAATCTTGTTATGTAAGTTAAGTCTGTTACCGGAAAGTGAGGAAACGGTTTCGGGGATTTTAGGTGCGTTAGGGTTGTTATTATTGGAGCTAGGGTTTGTAGGGCGAGATTGGTGTTGTTGTTGACGGAGGGAGGATAAAGGGGGTTCAATACGGAGGCGGCGTTTGCGTTTACGGCGTTCGGCGGCGGCTTCTTCTGGGGTAGCGAAAGAGAGGAAACGGAGGGAGATGAAGGAAGGTGGTGGTGGTGGGCGGCGGAGATAATTGGGTTTGGTTAGGATTTTGAGGTGATGGGTGAAGAAGGTGTGTTTGGAGAGAGCCATTAGGGATGGTGGTTTGTTGAAATGGAGGATTAGGGTTTTGTTAGGGTTTAGCAGTGGTGAAGGATTGGAGAATCGGTTCTAGAAAAGTGGAACAGGCCAGGTTGTTTAGCTAAACGACCGAGGGCAATTCGCAGGAATGCTCTAATTAATTTTGGGGTGACCTTTAATTTTTGTCCTTCTTTAATTTTTAACTTTCGGCATATTAAGAGAGTATAATAAAAAAAATGGTCAAAAACGAAAAACCAAAAAAAATGAAATTTTGGGTTCGAATCCTAATCGGGTAAAAAAAAGTTAAATAATTTTTCAAGATAAGATTTCATAAAAATTATACATATTCAATTAAAAGTTGAATAGAAACTATATCTTAAGTCATACTTCTGTAGAAATTAAGATTATGTCTTATCCGGATATTTCTATAGAATTATGCCTTAAGACACAATTTTTACATAACTTTGACCGAATAGATATAGTTTTTATGAAATCTTGTCTTGTGAAATTATTTTAATATTTTTACTCTGCTGGGGGTATGAACCCAAAATCTCTGATTTAGTATACGAATAAAGGTACTTTGGCCCATAAATTTTTATTAAATGAGAAGTATGGAAAAAAAATTAAAAATGGGAGATTTGAGGGGGGTAAAGACCAGTCCCAATCTGCTCAAAAATAATAAAAATAAAAAAGAACGACCAACGTCATCTACAAAAGCCGAGTTTATATTCAAGGCCTAATATGCTAATAGCTCGGGAGATTTGCATAAATATGACTATTTTAGTTTTGACATTGTTTTAAAAAGTGAGCTAAAATAGGTTGCTCTAAAACTTATAAGTTATGGCGCTAGAAGTTCGAATAGATGGGTAAAGATTTGCTCGCCACGAGTCATGACGAATGATTATAGGAATTTAGTAAGAAATTATGTTGTGATTTTGAAGCAAATTGTTTACGAGTCTTAACAAATTATTAAAAAAATTAACCGATGAAGAAAAGACTTATCTTGTCATAAATCTTGACGATCACCAGAACTTTAATACTAATTGTGTGGCAACTGCATAAATTGTTCACGATTCTAGATGGATCACTTGAAGTTTTTGATGGATGGGCAAAAGCTTGTCTTATCACAATTAAGTAGGGCTGGTCAGTGAGCCGGGTCAAGCCCACCGGGATCGGGACCGGCGGGATCGGGACGGGGTCGGGGTGGAAAGGAGGCGAGGGGCTGGTCGGGCCGGGCAAAGGGACCGGGACTAGCGGACGATACGCGTGTCCCGTCCCGGCCCGCGAGTCGGGGCCAGTCGACGGTCGACTGCCGGGTTTTTTTCCACTAAACTAAAAATACTAAATTACTAATAAAGTAACATCAAGCCATTAACATATAGTCATATAGTGATAGTCATAGACTCATATTATATTATTATAATATTATAGTATTATAATTATACTCATATATATAATATATTTATAAAGTATAAAGTATAAAGTATAAACTAAATAATTAAACAAAGACAAGAAGAGTGTAAAAAAAACATCTCAATGTTGTTTTTGTGTCTCTTATATTATTAATTATTTCATTGAAATATACAAGATTCAGAATTACAACATTGTAGTATACTGTTGTTGACAAAAATTGCAAAAGACATAGAAAAATTAAAAAATTGCAATGAAATAAATTACCAATTTGAAAATATTTTTTCTAGTTTCTTTATAATTTCGTGTGGTTCTTCGGTTGGAATTGATATATCTTGGTCAAATTGTTCCACGTCGCTACTCATGCCTTCAGATAAAATGTCGTTGTAGTTTTCGTCTTCTTCGTTAATCTCGGTTGCGCACTCCTTCGCTCCGCTCGTATCCAATCTACGAATAGTACCGCCATCTCCAAGCCGTCTCCCGCTAATGAGTGTATGTGCTCTCCTATTTGAAATCTGCGCAGAAAAGCGCTTCGAAGCGATTGATGGCCAATGTTCAAAATATCTCGCCATCATTGAAAGTGTCGGAAATGTCTTCTCATTCTGCATCCAATATTTCAAGTCTTCCTTTCCGTCTTCATTGATAATCGCTTGGTAAGGTAAATTACCCTGCAAAATAAAAACATCGAACTCGCTAATTTGGTTAGCACTGCTACCACCGCACATTCTATTTCTGAGGCTTTCAATAGAATCTTTACTAGCCGCAGAAACAGCATGTCTTTTTTAGGTTGTGTTGAAGAAGAAGATGGTACGAAAGCCGGTTGGTTACTAGCACTTTCTTGCTGGTAATGCCGATATACTTTTTTGCATTCATCTTCTACGCTATTCAACACTTCTTCTAGCGTTTGTTCAATAGGTGGCTCAACATTTAAATTTTTGGGAGTTGGAGGTGGTAGTACGTCCATACAGTTATAAATATTTTCAATAAGACTTTTACAACTCTCTACTTTAATAGTCGGGTTTAATACAACACCAATAATATAAATAGGAGGAATAGGAATAAAATATTTATTTAATTTCATAAACATTTTTTTAATAGCTGCCTTATAAGCAGGTTTTTCCATATATTCTTTAAGAAGTAAAAATATTATAGCTATATAAAATAACATAGTTGAAATAGTAGGATAATATAAAGTAGAATTTGTTTTTGTTGCTCGTTGAAAATTATCTAGAAATACAATAAGTTCTTTAATTTTGTCTCAATCATTATCCACAATCATATCATTTGGATTTTGATTATGGGCGTTAAAAAATAAAGTGATAGGTTTTCTATAGTCATAAGCAATAACTAGTTGGTCATATAAAGAATTCCACCTAGTAGGTACTTCTTCGGGAATTTTTCTGTAAGATAGTCCACAATCGTGACAAGTTTTTTTATATTCTTTTCTCTGTTGAATTCTATTATTTTTAAAAATAAAGTGTATAGCAATTTGTATTTTTTCAAGAATATCTTGAAAAAGTGAAAGACCATCCTTTACAACTAAGTTATAAATATGGCATGCACATTTGATATGAAAATGTTTTGGAAAAGACGGAGTTAAAACTTCTTTTAAAATATAAATAACAACATTGTTAGAAGATGCATTATCTAATGTAATACTCATAACTTTATCAGTTATTCCGTAATAATCGCAGACTGAATAAATATTTTCTGAAATAAACTCACCAGTGTGCCTACTATCTATATATCTATATGTTAAAAAACGTTTTTGCATAGACCATTTATAATCTATCCAATGACAGGTTACCGTTAAATAATCATGATCGTTAGTACTACGACCTATATCAGAAGTTAGAGCGACTTTGCAATTTAAATGATATAATGAATAACGCAAATATTGTTGATATTCGTGTGCAAATTCAAACACGTCTCTCTTAACCGTTGATCTAGGAAAACCTTTATAAGCAGGATTATACATATCTCTAATATAATGAATAAAACCAAAGCGATTCAGAAATGAAAAGTCAAACCCTCCACAAAGAACTAATTTTGCTAAGATTTCTATCTTTATGTTTATCGTATTTAGGGCCTACAACTCCCCCCGTCATAGGGTTAATTTGACCCTGTACTTTGTCCGAGACAGTATGTGAACCTTGTCCCGATTGAGAGGACGTCTGCTCACCATCTTTTTCAATAATGTATTGGGCATGCAAGGCTTTGTGTTTTTGCAATAGATGTCTTCCTAAACCCCCCGTCCCACCATGACCTTGTCCAGTTTTAAAAGAATAAACATTTTTACAAGTTTTACATATAGCTACTTGATTCGGTACGTCCCTGTCAAAATATTTCCATACAACTGATTTTAATGGTCGTTTTGTCGGACCTCGTCTCATACTAGGGGGGATAGGAGGCATTTCACTAGTGGGTGTACCATCATCTTCATTAGTAGGTGTATCATCATCTAGAGTGTCATCTAAATTAAAATCTTCTTCATTTTGAGGATAAACATTTGTGTCAAGATCATATGGTATTTCAGGAAACAGTTCAGGATCTATAAAATCATTTTGTCTAGGAATACTAGAAGAAGTACCATTGCTCTTGTTACCCGCCCTACTAGAAGAAGTACTCTTGCCGAAAAGACCTTTTGTTCTTTTCATTTTAATTATGATAATAAATAATTAAATAGTTAAAGACTTAAAGAGTTAAAGATAATGAAATTAAATGTGCTAAATGAAATAAAAACAAAATAATAATTTAATGAGGGAACGAATGTACCAAACGCCGACGTAGAGTCGATGTGTAATCGAGAGAGGTTGAAAATTGAAACTTTGCTCGATAGATTAATCCTCAAGCTAGTTGTCAACTTCACTCCCAATTCTCAAATTAATAAATAGAGTGAATATGTAGTAGACAATGTTGTATATAGAAATTAGAGAAAATGTAGGAAGATTTGTGAGAAATAAGAAGAGAAAATGAGATATTTATAGTTGGAAAATTAGGTTAAAGTGTAAATATAATAACTTAGGGGTTAAAAATAAATATAAATGGGTAGGGGGGTTGGGGGAAGCCAAAAATGGTCGTTGTCTAACGGCCAAAATGTAAAATGGCCGTTAGACAACGGCTATTTTTGGCAAATGGCGGGACTGAGGCGGGATCGGGGCCTGGCGGGGTCGGGTCGGGCGGGACCATACCCTGTCGCGCCCCGGTTCGAGCCCCGGTCCCGTTTTTTTTTTAACACGAGGTCGGGATCGGGTTGGGACCGGTACGGTGTCGGGTCGGCCCGACCCACTGGCCAGTCCTACAATTAAGTTATGAATATCATCAACACCTTAGTACGAATTATGTTGCGACTTTGAAACAAATTATTTACAAGTCTTAACGGATTACCATGACTTGCACATAAATTTCACCACCACGTTCTTCATCCACAATCTTCGGGAGTTAAGAAGGAAAATACATAAGTGGTACAATTGGACTATCAATTAATAGTAATGGCAAATGCAAGAAGAGAACTAACGTAACGAACTTTCACACCAAATTAATTATTACGTAAAATGTATATTTTTATTATTACATAACAATAGATTTAGTAATATAATACATTAATACTCTAACTAATAACAATCATAATAAATATTATTTTAAAATTATCATATAACATAATACGAAAGCAAATTCAAACAATATTTTATAGGATATGTACCAATTGTTGGGTTTTGATATTGGTGAATGGAAAATGATGGGATGAAAATTAAAGGGAGTAAAAGACTCTTTTGTCCCAAATCGAAAAAAGAGAAGGAAAGAGAGATGTATAAATTACATTACACCTTTTCTAGTTGCTAAAAGGGTTGAGAGGGCAAGGACCCCTCGCGCCGTCGTCGTCGCTCGCTCGGATTCGAATTCCCGAATCCGAATCGGAAAAAGATTGATTGATAATCTTTTTGGACAAACGTTTCTTTAATTAATTATTTAATTAAAAATAAATCCAAACGGATCGACCCAAGACCTGCGACCGACCCGTCCGGTTTAAGCCATTTTTTTTCGAATTTTCCTCCAAAATTTGGTGACTATTCTGAATGGTTGCAAACATTCAGAATCAGTACCTCCAAAACCTATAAATTCTTGATTGTTCCAAGAATTTATTCATTCAATTCTTCTCTGAATTTCAGTCTTCAACTCAAAAATTTTGTCTTCATTCTGTGTGATATACTGTCGTTGAGTGGTTCGCTGCTACCGGAATTTGGAGTACTACTATTCTGGTAAGATAATCGTTCTATCCTGGGAGGCGATATTCCATTAACCTCGAGTACTGTGAGGGGAATAATTTCCTTAAGGACACACTTTGAACTAAGTGGGCTCGATTATATTCTGAAATTATTTTCCAAAACAGATTCTGTTTTCGTTCACTGTATCATGATTAATTCACTGTTAAGTAATTTTTATACTGTGTAATCTGGTTTTACTAAGTGTTTAACATATTGTGTTGAAATATTGTTTAACCGTATACAGATTATTATACCAATAATCTTAAGAAAATTATGTTTATTTTATTTTAATCTGTATCCTGGTTTGGAGATTAAAACCTGTGTGGTTTTCTACTCCGTATGTAATTTCATATTCTAACTTGAAGACATAAAAACTTCGTTGGAATATTAAAGTCCAGGAAAAAGTGTTTTCCAAAAGGAAAAAAAAAGGTGTTTTCCAGAGGAAAAAAAATGTTTTCTTGTATGTTGTTTGGAGACTAAAATCTTCGGATTTTCTACTCCGGTTGAGATTAAAGTTTTCATAACTTTCTACTCATTTGGGTACTTGATTTGAAGATATAAAAACTTCATCAAGTATACAACATACAATCTACTGCACTTCGTTTCAAGCAATTTTGATTCGATTTGAAGAAATAAAATCTTCACTGTTGTGTATTATATTTGTTGCTATCAAAATTGATTCGGTTTAAAGAAATAAAATCTTCACCGTTGTGTATGATATTTGTTGCATGAAATACGTGAAGATTATTTTCAAGGTAGTAAGAATGAATTTGACTTACTCATGTGATACTTGTACAACGATTTGAAGACATAAAAATTTCATCGTTCTGTTTAAGGAGATTAAAACTTGTGTAGTTTTCTACTCCATATGAATATTAGTATTCTGACTCGAAGATATAAAAACTTCGTTAGAATACTAAAGTAATTATACTGCGATTTGAAGAAATAAAATCTTCATCGTTCAAATTACGATTTGAAGAAATAAAATCTTCATCGTTTAAGTTTCACAATTATACTTCGATTTGAAGAAATAAAATCTTCATCGTTTGAGTCTGTGATTTAATTGTTATTCTGGTTTTATTAAGTAAAACAGTTTGTCGATTTGACAGTGACAAACAAATAATGACAATTGATATGAATGATATGTGTGCAATGCTGTCGGAGTGCAATTTGGTTGGAAACCCAAAAGAGTGGTGGCTTGATTCTGGTGTCACTCGACATGTTTTATTGCAAAGAAGCATTTGCAACCTATGCTCTACTGGACCAAGAGGTCTTGTTTATGAGAAATCTCAGCGACCAAGGTTGAAGGATATGAGAAGATATTTTTGAAGATGACTTCCGGCAAGGTCCTGACTCTCAACAATGTTCTGCACGTTCCAACAATTCGAAAGAATTTAATTTCAGCCGGACTACTCGTCAAAAACGGGTTTAAATGTGTGTTGGTTAGTGAGAAAATTGTAATAAGTAAGAATGATATGTTCATAGGAAAGGGCTACCACCTTTTCAAACTCAATGTAATGGTTGTTGACAGTATTAATGAAAATTCCAAATGCTTTACTTATCGAGTCAAATGATTTATGGCATGTTCGTTTAGGACATGTCAATTACAAAATCTTGCAAAAATTGATCAATTTAGAAGTATTGCCTAAATTCGAGTGTAACAAATCAAAATGTGAAATTTGTGTTGAATCTAAGTTTGTTAAACATCCATATAAGTCTATTGATAGGAATTCAAATCCTTTAGACTTAATTCACACATATATATGTGATATGAAGTCAATATCATCTCGTGGTGGGAAAAAGTATTTTATAACTTTCATTGACGATTGCACTCGATACTGTTATGTGTATTTGCTTAATAGTAAGGATGAAGCAATTAATGCATTTAAGCAATACAAGAACGAAGTGGAAAATCAATTGAATAAAAAGATCAAAATAATTAGAAGTGATAGGGGTGGAGAGTACGAATCTCCTTTTGCAGAGACATGTTTGGAATATGAAATTATTCATCAAACTACTGCCCCTTACACACCACAATCAAATAGAATTGCGGAAAGGAAAAAATGAACATTAAAGGAAATGATGAATGTCTTACTAATTAGTTCCGGTTTACCGCAGAGCTTGTGGGGGGAAACTATCCTTACAGCTAATCGAATACTCAACAGAGTACCCCACAACAAAACACAATCTATTCTATATGATCTATGGAAAGGAAGAAAACCCAACTTGAAATATTTCAAAGTGTGGGGGTGTTTAGCGAAGGTCCAAGTTCCTTTGCCCAAAAGGATAAAAATCGGACAAAAAAATGTGGATTGTGTTTTTATTGGCTATGCTACAAACAGCAAAGCTTGTCGGTTTTTGGTTCACAAATCGGACAATCCCGAAATTCATGTTAATACGGTAATTGAATCAGATAATGCTGAATTCTTTGAAAACATCTATCCGTATAAAACTGAATGTGAGTCGTCAAGTAAAAGATCTAAACGACCGCGGTAAGAACCAAAGGAAAGTATTCCAAGCAAAGAGGATCCAAGGCGTAGCAAACGTCAAAAGACATCTACTTCCTTTGGACCAGATTTTGTAACATTCTTGCTTGAAAATGAGTCTCAAACATTTAAAGCAACAATGTCATCTTCTGATTCAACATTTTGGAAAGAAGCAATCAATAGTGAGATTGAATCAATTTTAAATAACCATACAAGGGAATTAGTTGATCTTCCTCCTGGAAATAAACCTTTAGGATCAAAATGGATCTTTAAAAGGAAAATGAAAGCTGATGGCACTATTGACAAATATAAGGCAAGACTTGTGGTCAAATGTTATAGACAAAAGGAAGGCCTTGATTACTTTGACACATACTCGCCGGTAACAAGAATAACATCTATTCGGGTGTTAGTGGCAGACAATGATATATGGTCTTGAAATCCATCAAATGGATGTCAAGACAGCTTTCTTAAATGGAGAATTGGAGGAAGAAATTTACATGGAACAACCTGAGGGTTTTGTGGTTCCTGGTAAAGAAAGGAAAGTGTGCAGGCTTGTTAAGTCACTTTATGGACTTAAACAAGCACCCAAACAATGACATGCGAAATTTGATCAAACAATGTTGGCAAATGAATTTAAGATTAATGAGTGTGACAAATGTGTTTACATTAAAAATACTCCAAATCATGAAGTCATTGTTTGTTTGTATGTTGATGACATGTTGATAATGAGTAAAGATATTGTCGATGTAAATGCTACGAAGCGTATGCTCGCTAGCAAATTTGACATGAAAGACTTAGGGGTTGCTGATTTGATCTTAGGAATTAGGATCCATAAAACTCCACAAGGTCTAGCATTATCACAGTCACATTATATTGAAAAAGTACTTGACAAGTTCAAGTATTTAAATTTCAATGTTGCAAAGACTCCAATTGATGTAAGTTTTGCACTTCAAAAGAATGAAGGTGAAAGTGACTCACAATTGGACTTTGCACGAGTTTTGGGAAGTTTGATGTATATTATGAATTGTACACGATCAGATATAGCATGTGCTATAAGCAAGCTGAGTCGATTCACGAGTAATCCCAATCAAACTCATTGGATGACAATGAAACGAGTCTTGGGATATTTACAACACACCCAAAACTATGCTTTGCATTATAATAAATATCCCGCAGTACTTGAGGGATATAGTGATGCAAATTGGATCACCGGATCGTTTGAAGTTAAATCCACGAGTGGATATGTTTTCACTGTTGGCGGAGGAGCAATGTCTTGTAAATCATCAAAACATACATGCTGTCACGACCCAACCCCGGGGCCGCGACTGGTACCCTACCGGGGTACCCTGTCAGGTATATTTCAGAGAATAGCAGCGGAACATACATAACATATAACTTATAAAAAAAGGGTAAACATCACTGGCCAGCCGATAAGGCTGCTTTCCATAAAACATACTTAAACAAAGTATAGTAGTACAACTGGTTCTTAGAGCCCAAAACATAAATGTGACCACGGACTTAAAGATAACAATCGTGGCGGGACGGGCCGCCATACCCTGAATGTACAAAATACCTATAGCATCGGGAATGTCCGTATCAATAAACAAGCTTCCGAGAAATGGAGCTTCGACACCGAATAGTGATCCTAAGCGAGGATCCACAATGCCTTACCACCTGCGGCATGAACGCGGCCAGAAGAAGTCGATGCACGACGTGCAAGTATGTAAGCGGAAAATCGTAGTAATATCATAAGTCAAAAATAATTTGAGTCATAAACGAAAATCGGTTTACTTTGCCGTGTCTTACTAACAATGAGAGCAACAAATGTATATATATATCGCGTAAAAATAGGAAGCTCATGATCAAACAGGTACCTGCGCGTAGTATCATTAAGCAATCCTACTCCTGGGACTATTTCACCCGCATAGGTCATGTGGACCCGCATGAGGTCATCCGCCTCGTCATGGGACTATTTCACCCGCATGGATCCTGTGGACCCGCATGAGTACCATCGCCGTACTCGCATGAGACTATTTCACCCGCATGGATCCTGTGGTCCGGATCCGCATGAGTGCAAGCGCCGCACTCGTATCATGGGTAGCAAATCCATGGCATAGATAATAACCCGGGGTTTACCCCGTAATAATACAAATATATAACATAGCTCATCCGGCTATCATGCATAATATAAGCACTACCGGCCTATCATATCATACATAAGCACTACCGGCCTATCATATCACAACATAAGCACTACCGGCCTATCATATCATACATAAGCACTACCGGCCTATCGTAACATAAGCAAGTTAAGAAATCCCCTAACTTCTTATTAACATTATTAATATATCCTCTCATTTTAGTATCCTAAGGCACTAACATGTCTTTTAATAAAAAATCCGGGAATTCAACCCAAGTACCATGTACTTCTAACTTTTTAAGAAAAACTCTTTTTATACAAAGATTCCAAGATACTAATCACCATAATATCAAGTTACAAGTTCTTTTCAAAACAAGTCACATTTCCTTTTAGAAATATAATAGGCTTCTAAATCAAGTGACTTCATTTCCTTTAAAACCTTAGGCAACCAATGCCTAAAACCAATCCACCTTCCATAGTTTGAATCCTTTACGCATTTGTTTTAATTAGAGTAAACCATTCTTTGTGAACCTTTCAAAAACTAATATAACCAACTTCCCATAAAGTCATTATATTAGCGTTATTCCTTCGTCAAATACATTTTCCCTAAATCCAAGGGACTTATACTTTTTGAAATGAAACAAGTATCATATACTTTAAAACAAGTGTAGATTATCAATTCTTGTACGTATACCGTACTAAATAGATACAACTATTCATGCTCAAGAGATAGGAAAGCTCTACATACCTCTTTGGTCAATCCACTTGCTAAGTCCAACTACCGCAAGTAATATGTCAACCTATAATAACCATAGTGCGTTTATTAACCTCCAATTTCAATGTAGAAATTCCAAATTTAAGTTACCAATTCCTAAGGAAAATTGGGCAGCATTTCCTTTGTTTCTACTCACTTTGCCACCTTTTTCAAAGGCCGATTTTCAACACTCAAACGCCTCCTTAAGGCCCAACATCCAAACCAACACAAAGGGGATTACACATCTAATCTTGGGTGTGTAAAATTCTGCCCCACAAGTTCTAATAATACACTTAACAATTCTAAAGTAGTTTGTAGGCTACAACATGCTCATAATATCTCTTTAGCCAAATCCTTCATACCCAACCCACATTTCTTGCATGCAATGACTCTAATAGCATTATTTACTACCACAAGTACTTTCTTCTTATCATGCAACACTAAAAACTAATAATAGAGGAATAATCATTACCTTAGAGCTTTAGCCAAATTTATCCAACAATTTGCTAGCCTCTATTCCAAGAACACCACCACAACAACCTTCACAAGCTAGCCCCAAGCTTCCTTCTTGTCTTTTATTTTTTTCAGATTTTTCCTAAGTCTAGAATACCTCTTGGAGTTTTAGAGAGAAGGAGGAGCTTGAAATAATTTAAGAGAGAAGTAGGAGCTTTTTCAAAGAGAGAGATGAAAGATGACCAAGTCTTTAAGACTTGGTCAATATAATGCATGCAAAAATCAGATGGGGGGGACACTTGTCCCCCACCCAGGCCCTTTTAAAAGAAAAATCTGACTTTTCCTAAGTTTTTCCCGAGAATCCGCCTCGGCCATGGCGCGCAACTCCTGCGGACCAGATCTTCCGGCGCGCCCTGCTTCCATGGCGTACTGAAACTTCAGCGACCGCCGATCTTTGGCGCGCGCCGACTTCCGCCGCGCGCCTACAATCGCCGCCATGCGCGCAGCGCGCCGGCCAAGGCGCTGAGACCCCGATCATGGTCGGACCGAACCACGGTATAACACACGATCGCCCGCCTACAATGGAATCGAATTTATAGCTTTAGACAAGTTGAAGAAGCCGAATGGCTCGGAATTTCTTAGAAGATATTCCATTCGCTTAAACCTTTGGCTCTATGTATACATTGTAATGATCAGCGATAATAGGTAGAGAGCGTAATGTATAACGGAAAATCTCGTCACATACGACGGAGACACAATACTGTTAGATAACTCTTCTCTAGTGGCGTTATCACAATTGATTATGTAAAGTCTAGAGATAACGTGGCGGATCCGCTTACAAAAGGCTTATCTAGAGAGGGAGTTTGTAGATCATCAATGGGAGTGGGGTTAAGGCCAAGGACAAGTCATCATGGCGGTAACTCTACTGCAGGTGGAGATCCCAAGAGCTAGGTTCAGAGATCAAACAAAGTTGGATCGACGGTTCAACATTGTCAAATAACTCAACCCATTCTCGGATGAAGACAATGTTCAGAAATAAGGATAAGACTTTATGACTTGTTAATGAGTTAATAAAGCATTAATGTTTTTTAATGGTTATCTAAATCTGGAAATGTATGACCAAATAATGTGGTTATAGGACCACATGTTTAGAAATCACCTATGTGAGTGTTAAGTGTAAGCCGCTTTAAAGGGGAATGACAGTAAAGGCCCATTCTCTATGCACTAATGAGACCAGGCGGTGTTCATGGCTGAAACGAACACAACCGTGAGAACCATAAACGATTGAGGGTTGATTGTGTGTCTTATGTTGTCTAGGTATACAACAAAGTTCGACGGTTCAAAGATATCAAATCTACCGATTGATCGAGTATATCCGATATAAGTTCACTACGGAAAGTTCAAAGGGAAACCTACTTATCCAGATATGATCAATTCTCGCCAGATATCACACTCGTCCGTACATTCTTTTATCTTATAGTCATTCCCCATTCATGTGGGGGATTGTTGAGTTTTGATATTGGTGAATGTGAAATGATGGGATGAAAATTAAAGGGAGTAAAAGACTCTTTTGTCCCACATCGAAAAAAAGAAGAAAAGAGAGGTGTATATATTACAGTACACCTTCTCTAGTTGCTAAAAGGGTTGGGAGGGCAAGGACCCCTCGCGTCGTCATCGTCGCTCGCTCGGCTCGACTTCGGCTTCAGATTCGGATTCGGATTTGTCAAAAGATCGATTGATTGATAATCTTTTTGGACAAACGTTTCTTTAATTAATTATTTAATTAAAAATAAATCCAAACGCCCGACCCGTCCGGTTTAAGCCCTTTTTTCGAATTTTCCTCTAAAATTTGGTGACTATTCTGAATGGTTGCAAGCATTCAGAATCAGTACCTCCAAAACTTATAAATTCTTGATTGTTCCAAGAATTTATTCATTCAATTCTTCTCTGAATTTCAGTCTTCAACTCGAAAATTTTGTCTTCATTCTGTGTGATATCTCGCGTTGAGTGGTTATTGCTATCTAATTTGGAGTACTACTATTCTGGTAAGATAATCGTTCTATCCTGGGAGGCGATATTCCATTAACCTCGAGTACTGTGAGGGAAATAATTTCCTTAAGGACATACTTTGAACTAAGTGGACTCGATTATATTCTGAAATTAATTTCCAAACAGATTTTCGTTCTCATCGTTTCATGATTAATTTACTGTTAAGTAATTTTTATACTGTGTAATCTTATTTTACTAAGTGTTTAACAGATTGTATTGAAACATTGTTTAACCGTATACAGATTATTATATCAACACCAATAACATAGACCATATAGCATGGTTGAGATGATCTAGTCAGCTGAAAGTGACAATAATAGTCCAAGACTTGTGAAGGCAGGGACAAGAGATACAATTGCAGTTATGGGATAGTAAGCATGTAGCCGACACAAATTTGTACTGAAAGTAGGAAATGCTGCTTAGCATTATGGGGATAATTTCTATTTTCCTTCTAAAAAAAAGGTCGCGGGGGATCAATTGTAGTACTCCATTAGGTCATCAATATCTCTTCTTTGTGTCTCATATGTGTGGTGAGCAATTTAAAATCTAAACACAACAGAGATAATGTTTGCTCATTGGATCACAAATTGAGTTGTCGACTAGGTGGGCTGCTGTAGGGAAAAAGACATTTGTCGATAAATTTTATCGAGAAACACTATGATATCTATATTCCTTAAATTTATGTTGTTCTAACTCTCTAAAAGTGTTATTGTATCCGTGTTGGATTTCCCAAAAATACATTATTTTTGAAGAATCTCACACACACCCGTCGACATTTCTAAAGAGTCCGAGCAACATAGAACATAGAAAAATCAAAATGAATGTGTTAAATTTTGGGATTTTCGTTGGGTTCGTGTACGCAGCGGAATTTGAAAATTTTGTGTTTCAAACCCAACAACCGATTAACTGTAGGATGATCATGTAGTAATATAAAACATGTAAATGCATAACATGTATATAACTGTAATACTTCGATAAAATACTTTACGGTTTGAAAACTCGGGAGTCTTTTAGTAATTTTCGAGGGTGCGCACACAATTGATCGTCGACAGCAAGTTTCAAGAACTCCGATGTATACCTCATTCGAACAACTAGAAAATTCGACAGAGGTTCAAGAGAGAGTTTAATTCTAGGTCTCTAAGACTTAGAATAATATATGAATAATTTGTGTTTTTTTTACTCCATTGAATGATGAATAGAATCTCTCTATTTATAGCTATGTTTTAGGTTTAAAACGCAGCTAGGGTTTCTCGTGGGACAGGCCCAGAAAACGAGGTGCAATGGGTCGATCAAGGCGCACTACTCGGCGCGCGCAATTCAAATAGAGGCGCCCAGGCCTATGTCCCAGCGTCGCGACCTCGGCGTCGGTGTGACGCGTCGTCTTGTTTTCATTTTAATTAAATCCAATACAATTTTGACTTAATTAAATAATCATTATTCATTCAAATGTCGCGATTATAAATCGATCATTTATGTTCTCTCATTACATCCTTAGATCGAAGGAACAATTGACATAGTGTTACCCTACAGACCTTCACATATCGACACTAATCATATTAGGGTCTATACAAAACTCTTAGACGACGCGGGAAGATGAACTCAATATGTGAAGTATATTTACACGAATCTGGTAAACTGAACCTCTATGTGGAAAGATAAAATCATTTCATTCATCACGCACTCGATTAAGCTTAGAATTTGTCAAGTGTCTATCCAAATGGCTTGATCATTATATCTCATCTATATTGGTTGACAACAAGATCATATCCTAGATATGTCTATTGCGTTGGCCAATGACTTAGTCAACCTAATATCACTGAGAATCTGAGTATTCTCTCGAGGAATGAATTATAATCTTGACTCAACTACCACCTTTAATCCACATCGTAATGTACCCAATACAAGTCGTATCTCAACCTATAAGACATTTGAGCTTAGGACATGATCAAAGTATATTACTTTGTAAACAAGGTGTGTATGGCCTTCAAGTCTAAGGACTTCTATGTCCCGCACGTTGATCATACTTTAGACATGTATAACAAACAATATATCATCAGGGTATACCAATACTTCCAAACCATCCACGTGTCCATCACGAGTAGACGTTACTCGTAGCAGGTGAGACATACTACATCCTCTAAGGATGTGATGCAGACCACATGTCGACTTATCACATATCATCGATATTCCATTCTCGATGATCATTCGCCGATGCTATTTTAAGAGTTACGTTATAATATTAATATCTCACACTATTAATAACAATGTAACCTCTAGGGATATATATTATATAATATTATAAACAATAAACTAATAATTCAATAATTGCAAATGACAAAATATTAATTTCCATTAATAATAATACGAATGTGTGTGAAGTACATGTAAGATAATATTAATCTCCCTTTGGGAGTCTTTCATTAATATGAAAGTATATATAGAGTACAATGTTCATCCCTTATACAATAAAAATCCTAAATCTATACAAAAGAGGAATCCTAGTCTTACCATAATTATATTTACACAATATATGTAAATATTCTAATTATGGGTAGGGATACAATAATATACATGTTTACCCACCCCCTCAGTCGGAGCGGGAGGAGGCCGGATGCTGAGACTGAATCTGAAGTCAAGAAATAACTGTCTGAAAAGTCCTTTGTTAAATATATCTGCATACTGATAGGATGATGGAATATGTAACACTCTGACATGACCTAGTGCAACTTTCTCACGAACAAAGTGTAGGTCTATCTCAATGTGTTTGGTTCGCTGATGTTGAACCGGATTATGAGACAAATAGATGGAAGAGATGTTATCACAGTACACAATAGATGCCTGACGCAAAGGACACTGAAGTTCTAACAGTAAATTTCTCTGCCAATAAATCTCAGCTACTACATTTGCAATGCCTGCATCGATCTCACCTTTGGAGCGAGATAAGGTAGCTGTCGCCGCGCATCAAGAAATCAGACTATCCCCTAAAAAAACATAAAAGCCGGAGGTGGAGCGTCGTGTGTCCGGACATCCTGCCCAATCTGCATCCGTATATGAAAGCAACCTGTTTGTAGCAGAGGGTTATAGGTGCAAACCATAATTAAGAGTGCCCTTAATGTATCGAATGATACGCTAAGAGCATTGAAATGAAACTCCCTGGGGGCATGCATGAATAAGCACACATGCTGAACATCATAAGCTATGTCTGGCCTGGTGAGATACTGAAGTGCACCTGCAAGGCTCCTATACAGAGTAGGATCAGAGACTGGAGCACCATCCATATCATTGAGCTTAGATTTAGAATCAACTGGAGTAGGCACCTCTTTGCAGTTTGTCATCTTAGCCTTGTACACAATCTCTTCTGCATACTTACGCTGACACAAGAACATATGATTGGCAGACCTGATCACTGATATCCCCAAAAAATAACTCAGCTTCCCCAAATCAGTCATTGCAAATTCAAACTTAAGCAAGACAATAATCTCATTTTTCAATCCGTCGGAGGAGGCAGTAAGAACAATATCATCCACGTAAAGTAATAAATAAGCAGTTATACCACCTCGATGAAAAATGAAAAGTGATGTATCACTGATGCGCGTAATATGCACACACTTTTAAACGCAAGTGCACGTTATCGTATCAAGTAGTATAGTCTTAGATAAGACCGAATATCGTCCTCTAGGATTAGGGTTCAAGTACCAACTATCTATTTTCTAGTATCTATTTGGTGAATTAATGATTGATTGTTTGGTTTATAACTAAGAATTATTAAAGATAAGTAAATATAAAGAATTACTTCAGATGTGATGAGAATAGGGCTTCTATGTATCCTCACTATCCGCTTATGCTACTTACTAATGCATTACTTATGGTATTCTTCTTTTGGAGAAAGCGGGTTCTGAAATCGCTTTATACTCCCGTTAGGGTTATATAAACACTCAACCCCAAAGATCGTTCCTTACCTACCTTTCTGATAAGGGTAACTTTATAGGAGGATTAAGAACAAAAACCTAGTTGACCGTCACGCACAATGCGCGGAATTAGGGTTGTTAAGCCTCTCATCAACGCTACAAAACTAATTGAGGTATTTTCATCCCCAATTCAAGCATGTCTACCCAACTTACAAAGATATTCACAATCCCCCCTTTTCAGAATCTGATTAGAAATCATATTGTGATAACTAGTTGTCAATTAGTTACCAAGAATTCAACTCAATTATTGGATAGATCTCTCAATAAGAAAAATAACCATAAGCATACATTAATTTATAACATAAGTTTCAAGAAATTCAACATAAAAAGCCCTATAAGAGAATTAGTTCCTAGCCATGAATATGACAAGAACTAATTCAAAGTTCATCATGCAAAAACTGAATTAAAGAAAAAAAAAAGGAAAAGAAAGTACTAAGTTAATGGTATCCAATCTCTAAGCCAAAATCTTGAGTTGTGCAGAAGGGAACCTCAAAACTGCCTAGGGTTCTCCTTATATAGGTTTAAAAATGCCTCCTTCTTTTCCCTGCAGGCCTGGCCCAAAAATCCGTCAAAAGACCTAATTTTTCCGCGTCGGCGCCGCGGCGCCGGAAGTTCTGCGATCCGTCGGGTGTTTTGGCGCCGCTTCGATATCTGGCATGCGAGCGCCAGGTACTGTATCTTCGTAGCTCTCCGGATGTTTAGCGCCGCGCTGCATCTCGTCTTATGGCGCCGCCGCTGAATCTTCGCCTCTCGAATAGTGGCTGCGCCACTTTTGCTGCAGGAGGCGCCGCAAGATCGTGGATTTTAGCCTCGTTCGCCTCTTTCTCTGTTTTCGGCTCTGGCATCTCCTCTTTTGCCCTCTTTTTGCTCCTTTTCCGCCATTTGGCCATTTTAACCACTTTGACTCAAAAGAAAGAAAAACTATCATAATACGACACTTATATGTGCAAAATAGGACAAAAGACTAACTAAAACTGACTCAAAAGGTGTATATAAAATACACCGATCAAATACCCCCAAACTTAACATTTGCTCGCCCTCGAGCAAAGATAGAAAGAAATAAAATAAAAGACTCAAAGAAAAAAAAAAAAAAGACTCCCTGTCATTAATCACTTTTGCTGCATAAATGTTAACTAGAAAAACATGAAGGTTAGCAGAATAATATGCAGGAACATATAACATGAAATTTTCAGCACACTAAACACATGAAGCTAAATATTTCGCAAACTCATATTCATATGCTTAATGGAAGTCAATATACTAAATCATGCATATAAATTCAAGAATTCCTATGGCATGCTTACTTGCTATTCTCCACTAATTCTGGATATGCATAAAAGAGATCTTCAGGACTTTGAGGGTTGTAATGTAGACTTAGGTAGGGGTTGGTAAAGATACACATTTAGGCTCATTTTTCTGTACCATAAGCTCTTTGGCTTTTCAATTTTTCCCTTTTTCTTTTGATTCTTTCCTTCACTTCAATTCTATCCTTCCCCTCTTTTGTTTTGGGAGAGTGAAGTGTATTATACAAATAGGCACCCCCAAACTTAGGCTTTTGCCTCTTTCTTATTACTTTTCCATTAGGGTGCATCAAACTTGTTCACTCTTTTTGTTTCTTCTTTTTAACACAATGTACTCCACTATTTCATATTTTCAGTTATGGCACAATTTTGTTGGAATATGGGGTGTCAAAGAAGAAGTTTCAAATTTAGGCTCAATGGGGCTGACTAGGGATATTTTTAAAGTACGGGATAAAAAAGAATGGTAAGAATTGACTATCAAAGAAATGTCTGAGTCATCTCCCTAACATGCATATCCTAACTATTTCGCCTCAAATAGCAAGCACTCATAACACATAAGCATTTATCATTTAGCATGCATAACTTAAGCAAGAAACTCAAAATAGACAGATTCTGTGAGCTTTTGGCATATCTAACCTAAGTGTTTAGATAGTTGCTTCAATTCCTTTACATTATTCCACCTTACTTCACTAGGTGTTTCTAGCAACTACAAAGATACATGATCTTTGTGACAGCAATTATGACTCAAGAAAGAAAAATTTTTGGTGACTCAAAATAAACATAAAACAAATAAAAAGATTTAAATAAAACATAACATGACACACAAATAAAAACTAAAACACAAAAACACACCCCCAAACTTAAATCACACATTGTCCCCAATGTGTGTAGACTCAAAGACAGTAAAGAAAATAACACTTACAAACTTTGGTTAAAATGGTGGTGGTGGCGGTGGATAATGCCCCATTGTGGGCTCTGAAGGTTCTGCTCTTGTGGTTGGCCGGTGGCTGGGTCCTGCCTCATATTGAGCCCCTATTTCAGGCTCATCTTCATCCATGGCGGCCTCTGCTGCTGGCGGTGCTCTCTCCATCCGGCTGGGGCCGAGGTCCGGGAAAGAGTGCACTATCCCATGTGACACGGCGGTTGGTTTCTTACACGAGTATCTGTGGGTAGTTGTGGGACCGCACTCATGTGGCATAGACTGGTAATAAGCGAGCCGTGTCCCAATCCACCTGTTGTCACCAACCTGATGATTTCTTCGATGCTCTGCACTATCTCTTTTCCCACATCAATTGTCAGCCCCCTCATAATTCCATAAATCAACTTAATCGCCTTCGGCACTCGTGAAGTGCGTAGATGAAATCATGCGGGCACTGACGAAATACAGCCAAGCCTTGGCTGCGTTGAATTGGCACCTACTCAGTGCTCTAGATCCATTCCTTCCAATCTCAAAAGCAGCTCCAGGGTAGCTGACGGTGTTTCTGGCAGTATCGATTGATGTTGTGGTGCTCTGACCATGTTCTAAAATGGCTCTAATCACCAATTCCTCCTTCAACATCCACCGCTTTTAGAGTCGATTTATTGCTTCCGCCGCCACAGCATATAATTTCTTACAAAGCACCCTTTCTCGTCTCTCCGAAAGTTTGCATAAAATTCCCGCACTATCATTGTATTCATCGGTGTTATCTTCTCCTGATTGACAAATCTCTTCCACCCTTAGCTCTATCATAGCCCGGATGGGCTCATAAATGTCTTCCTCCCCATATGATCCCCTTTGGTAATCCATTCCCCTTTCTGGAATTACGGGTCTGGTATCAAGCCTTTTGTATCTTTGGAAGGCCTGGTAACTCACAAATCTATTTTCATCGTATTGTGGGTTTGGGGTGGATGTGGATCCTCTTCTCTTTCTGGTGGCCATTTTTAAACAAAATCTGCAGCTTCTAATTTTTGTGGCACAATGTCTCCTACACTCAACAACAACTAGCAGCGACAACACCCCCAAACTTCAACAATGCCCACAACCTCTTTTTCTACTCTTTTCTCCAACTTCACAACCAACTTTTCAGTACCCAAACTACTTCAACTACAATACTCTTCCCAACTACTACCTCCTATGACTTCAGTGAAAGGATTCAAGAACAAAGATAGGGATTACCTTTTGATGAGAAGATTCAAGCTTGTTCTTGTTTCAATTGGTGGGTTGAGGCTATGGAATGGAGCTTTGTTGTTTGAGATAGTTGGGGGTTTTTGGGAATTTAAGAGTTTAGGTTGTGGTTGGGTTGGATTTGTGGAGGATTTGTGGGAGAGTTTCTGAAATTTCGTGGGTTTTTGGAGAGGGAAGGTTAGGTTTTGGAAGTTGGAATTGGGGAAAATCTGATTTTTGGGCGTTTTAAATTTCTGGATTCCCGCCGCGGCCCTGCTTTTGGCGCCGCGGCGCCCAAACATCTGCGCTCCTTCGGGACTTTCGCGCTGCTCACTCTGGCGCGCGCTAAATTCTGCAAACTTTCGGAATTCTCCGCGGCCTGCTCGCAGGCGCATGGCCTAAATTCTGCGCCTGTTCAGCTCTTTTGGCGCCATGCCTCGCGTGGCGCTGCATGCTTACTGGCGTGCGGCTACTCCGCTCGAAATCGACTTTCTTTCGTTTTCGCCTTCATTCTTCTGCACTATCACTCACAGCACAAACACAAGAACCCAAGACCGTGAGATTGTTCTAGACAAAATAAAATAAACTAAAAACAGAAATTAAAATAACATAATTGAAAACGTTGGGTTGCCTCCCAAGTAGCGCTGTCTTTAACGTCTTTTAGGCGGACGCAAGTTCCTTAGTCTTAATAACCTTGGGGTGGATTAAGCCCCCAACCTATCCATTTCCTCCACATTTGGCGTTTCCTTTTTCTCCTTTTCTTTTTAGCATTATCGGTAATAGGGAGTTCAGGAACACTTACCTCCTTTAGTGGCATTTCGGCAAACCATGCCTGCTTTCTTGGGCTCATCACTCTTTGGTTGACTTGTAATGGCTCGCATGGGGGTTTGATGGTGCTGATTGCAAAACACCTATTCATTGGTGGTGGTTCGATGACATGTTTAAACACTTTAAACACCATTTCTTCATTCTCCACCCTTAATGTCAACTCCCCTCTTTCAACATCAATCAAAGCTCTTCCCGTTGCTAGGAACGGCCTCCCTAATATGATAGGGATTTCCGCATCTTCTTCCATATCAAGAATGAGGAAATCTGCAGGAAAGAAAAATTTTCCTACCTTCACAATCACGTCCTCAATCTTGCCTCGTGGATGAACTACTGTCCTGTCGGCTAGTTGCAGACTCACAGTGGTTGGTTTAGCCTCTCCCAACTCCAATCTTTTGAAAACTGATAAGGGCATCAGATTTATACTTGCCCCTAAATCGCATAGAGCTCTGTTGCACGTCACCCTGCCCACTGTGCATGGTAGTGTAAAGCTTCCAGGGTCCTTTAGCTTTGGTGGCAATTTCTTTTGTAAGATAGCACTACACTCTTCTGTTAGTGCTACTATCTCATATTCGGCCAGTTTCCTCTTTTTCCCCAAGATTTCTTTCATGAACTTGAAATAAGACGACATCTGCTCCAAAGCCTCTATAAAAGGTATGTTGATATGCAACTTCCTGAATACCTCCAAGAATTTGGAAAATTGTTTATCGACCGCCTTCCTTTGTAATCTCTGGGGGAAAGGAATCTTTTCTGTATACTCCTTCTCCGGAGTTTTCTCTATCACTGGGCTAGGTTCAGCCACCTTCTTTTCTAACTCGCTCTTCTCAACTATTGGTGAGGTGGTTGCTCCAATTGTCTTCCACTTCTCAATCGCATCGCCTTACATTGCTCTGATTTACCTCTGTATTGCTCGGCAATGTCCCCTCGCTCGATGTTTGCTCGCTTTGCCGTCCCTACTTGTGTTTCAAGTTTCGAACGAGGATCTAGCTTCGCCATAAGCTGCGCGTCGGGCGTTGCAAGTCGTCATAGCCGCTAAGCTCATCTCGATTTTCTTTGACCGGTGCATTGAAGCTGAGTTTGTGGGGCTTGAATGGCGGTCGCTGATTCTGGTTCTGGCTGTTACGCATCGACCGTATTGGTTCTGTTGCCGATCGATTCTCGCCGCTTCGATATCGCTCGCCACGATATTGATTCTGCTGCCCCGATCTCCTTTCCATGAGAAATTTGGGTGATTCTCCACCGGATTATAAGTGTTTGAGTAGGGGTTGTTCGTTGCCTCCGGTAATTGTCTCACCGCTGACACTCGCTTGTTCTATTGGTATATTGTTGGGATCCGAAGGGCATCTATCAAATGTATGTGGACCACCATATCTCATGACTTTAGGCATCTGCATCGCGTTCGAATCAGTATGTTCTGCAATCGTTTCGCTAGAAGGGCGGCCACTGGGCATTCGGCAAGAATAGCATCTACCGTGGACCCCGCGCTTCTTCTCCCACTAGTCGCCTCTTCCGTGATATGGTTGTTAGTGGCCATATCTTCTAATAGCTCATGAGCGCCGCGGGTCGTTTTCCTCGCGAATGCTCCACTGCGGCATCTATGATGGTTCGGTTGTCTTGCATCGCCGTTGTAGAAGATGTGGACCAAGTTCCAGAACTCAATGCAATGGTGTGGACACTTCCTCTGCAGATCCTTGAACCTTTCCCAAGCTTCATATAAGGACTCTCCATCAGCTTGGTAGAAGTTGTTCAACTCCCCTCTCAATTTTGCTGCTTTACAAGGCGGAAAGAACTTGGCTAGGAATTTCTGTGCTACCGTGCTACGTGAATATCGAATCTACCGTGGAATTCAACCATACTTTTGCTCTATCCTCGAGTGAGAAGGAAAGAGCCTCAACCTGACGGCATCATCAGTAACGCCGTTATATCTGAAAGTGGCACATAGCTCCAAGAAATTAGCTATGTGCATGTGTGGATCCTCCGATGGCAGTCCTCCGAATTGCACAGTATGTTGTACCATGCTCAAAATTGCTGGTTTTATCTCGAAGTTGTTGGCTCCTATTGCAGGGAGCCTAATGCATGGCTGGTTTTAAGTAAAATACTTTCACTTTTAAGAATCCAACTTCACTAAGGCAATGGATTATACAACTTACAATTTAAACATCAAAGTACAATCAAAGGAAGTACATAGAACAAATTCTACTTTAGGCAATCCAAATACAACCAAGGAATGGATCATTTAAGGAGTATGACGTACTTTCTTTCTCTTAAGGAGTCATGCTAGAAGAGGAGATAGTTCACATACCTTTTCGGCTAATTCCTCAAGCTAAGCCGAATACGCCGTACGTAGAAGTTTCAACCTATAATGGTCACAACAAGACTATCAATCTTCTAGTCTCTAACGTAGAATAATACTAAGTATTTGGTCTCTAATTCTACGGAAAATCGGGCAGCACTTCCTTTGTTTCTACTCACTTTGCCACATTTTTCAAGGCCGAATACAATAACCAACAAGCCACATTTAAGGCTCCAAACAACAACCAAACAAAGGGGATTACACGCCTTACAATACGTGTAAAATTCCGCCCCACAATTCATACCAAATAGTATAATACTACACTAGCCATTCTCGGCCAACATATAACCAATAACACTACGTCTTTTCCAATCCTTTTCCAATTTCAAGTTCTTAGGTCAACATGTTATTGTTACACCCCGTAGTTCAGGTCATGCGTTTGAGTACGTACGAAAGGGGGTAAGACTTAAAATTTTCAAAGGATAGGTTGACGGATTATTCCGGGCGGGTCTTAGTCAACTTTGAGGCGGGTTATGACCCGGTAAATTGAGAGTTCCTAAGTGTTTCAAAGGCCTAGGGCATAGTTCGTTGAGT
The DNA here is from genome assembly GCA_029844215.1 of Przewalskia tangutica. Taxonomy (NCBI): domain Eukaryota; kingdom Viridiplantae; phylum Streptophyta; class Magnoliopsida; order Solanales; family Solanaceae; genus Przewalskia; species Przewalskia tangutica. The sequence goes on from CM056732.1 coordinate 4,283,628, forward strand.
CTAGATTCCAACGCAACCACCCGTTCGTCGATAGGACATCGGAGTAGAAAGTTATGAGGGTTACAAGTTCGGCGTGATGACGTAAATGTGTTTCGGGCAAGGCGGCGCGGCGCCTAAAGTTCTGAAGGGTCGATGTAGTTACAGCGCCGCGGCGCCGGGATGGCAGGGCCGCGGCGCCGAAAGTACAGAGAGGTCGCGGAGGTTTCAGCGCCGCGGCGCCGGCGGCGGGGCCGCGGCGCCGAGGCGGGAATTTTGGGCGGAAAAACTTAGAAAAGTCTGATTTCTCTTTTAAAAAGGGCATGGGAGGGTGACAAGTGTCCCCCCTCATCTGATTTTGCTTGCATGGCTTATATTGACCAAGTCTTGTAGACTTGGTCATCTCTCAAACATCTTCCTCTCTCTAAAAATCAGCTCCCCCTTCTCTCTAAAAAAACCCAAGAAAAATCTGAATAGTTTAGAACCAAAAAGGAATCTTGTAGCCAGCTTGTTGGCATTGTTGTGGTGGTGTTCTTGGCAAGGAAGCTAGCAATATTTGGAATAAGTTTGGGCTAAAACTTTAAGGTAATGATTCTTCCTTTAGATTTAGTTTTGCATGTTAAGAAGAAAGAACTTGCGGTAGTAAATAATGCTCTTAGAGTCATTGCATGCTAGAAATGTGTTTTGGATATGAAAAATGGGTTAAGAAGAGTTTATGAGCATGTTGAGGCCTAAAAACTACCTTAGGATTGTTAAGTGAATTATTGTAACTTGGGGCAGAATTTTACACACCCAAGTTTAGGTGGGTAATCCCCTTTGAATTGTTGGATTGATTGAGCCTTAAATGTGGCGTTGAGTGTTAAAAATCGGCCTTTGAAAAGGTGGCAAAGTGAGTAGAAACGAAGGAAATGCTGCCCAAATTTCCGTAGGATTTAGTGGCTTTGAGTTTAGATTATTCTACATTGAAATTAGAGGTTAATAAACGTATCATGATTATTATAGGTTGAAATATTACTTGCGGTAGTTGAGCTTGGCAAGCGGATTGACAAAAGAGGTATGTGGAGCTTTCTTATCTCTTGAGCATGAGTAGTTTGAACTATATAGTACGGTAGACGTACGGGTTTTAAATGAAGTAAATCCATTTGTTGTACTTGACTTGTTTTAAGAAAATGTCTAAGTTGGTTGGGTTAGAGAGTTAACCCACTTATTCCTAAGTAATGGTTTATCCTAAATAAGGTAGAAAAGGATTTCGTGACATGAAGAAGTATTACGGAAATTGTGTGAGTTTGATTTGAAGTATAAGCCTCTTGGTTAATAAAAAGAACGAAATCTTTTGAAACATAAGGAGTTATAGCGGCCTTATGGGAGGTTAGTTATAACGGCCCTATGAAAGAGTATGAACGTCTAAAGCTTTAAGGCATAAAGTTAGTATAACGGCTTTATGAGTTGTTTATAATAACTTTATGAAAGGTTAAAGAGTTGGTTTTTCTTGAATAAGGTCATGAAAATGAGATTCATTTTGTATGTTAATGAAAGCCTAAAGAAGTTATGAGTTACTTGGACGTACCGCCAGTGATGAAGGATTCCACGGGTATGCTTCCATTGTTCAGTTATGAGTTACGTGGACGTACCGCCAGTGATGAAGGATTCCACGGGTATGCTTCCATTGTTGATTATGAGTTACTTGGACGCATCGCTTGATGATGAAGGATTCCACGTATGCTTCCATTGTTGATTATGAGTTACTTGGACGTCGCTTGATGAAGCGATTCCACGGTATGCTTCCATTGTTCGATTATGAGTTACTTGGACGCATCGCCGATGACGGCGATTCCACGGTATGCTTCCATTGTTGATTATGAGTTACTCGACGCGTCGCCCGATGATGAAGGATTCCACGGGTATGCTTCCATTGTTCGATTATGAGTTACTTGGACGCATCGCCCATGATGAAGCGATTCCACGTATGCTTCCATTGTTGATTATGAGTTACTTGGACGTACCGCCAGTGATGAAGGATTCCACGGGTATGCTTCCATTGTTCAGTTATGAGTTACTTGGACGTACCGCCAGTGATGAAGGATTCCACGGGTATGCTTCCATTGTTCAGTTATGAGTTACTTGGACGTACCGCCAGTGATGAAGGATTCCACGGGTATGCTTCCATTGTTCAGTTATGAGTTACTTGGACGTACCGCCAGTGATGAAGGATTCCACGGGTATGTTTCCATTGTTCAGCTATGAGTTACTTGGACGTACCGCCAGTGATGAAGGATTCCACGGGTATGCTTTCATTGTTCAGTTATGAGTTACTTGGACGTACCGCCAGTGATGAAGGATTCCACGGGTATGCTTCCATTGTTCAGTTATGAGTTTACTTGGATGTACCGCCAGTGATGAAGGATTTGATTTACGAGCTTCCTATTCGTGTCCAGAGTATATGATTGATGTTCTTATTGATGGTAAGGCACAGTAAAAGGTAATTTGATTCCATCCCTGATCCCATCTTGTTTTCAGACTTATGTTTCCATTACAGTATTTTCGCCACATACTTGGTACTGTTGATCGACTCGCCGGGGTGCGTTCACGCCGCAGTCGAGATCGTAACTACGTCCGCACTCTTAGGATCACCGCTCATTTTCCGAAATCTCCATCCTCCTGAGGCTTTGTCTTTTGGTATGATTCCCGAGGTTATTTACTTTGTACAATCGGGGTATGGCGGGCCCATTCCGCCACGCGAGTATTCCTGAGGTGCGTAGTCACGTTTGTGGTTTGGGCTGTAATGATAAGATGTACTGTTTCACTTTCGGTTAAGTTATTTTATGAAAGGCGGCCTTATCGGCTTGCTAGTGATGTTCATTGCTATTCTCTCGATGCATACGATGAGGTACCGGCAGGTACTCGCGGCCCCGGGGTCGGGTCGTGACAGTTATTTAGTCATAAACAACTTCAACAACTACAATTTCCTTCTTACACAACATGCGACGACTTAAACGAATAATCAACTTGAATTGTAGTCTTAAGGCTAACATGCTAGTTTTCGGATTAGGGTTTCAATAGCCCATAAACATATCAAACTTCATACTATATAACACATGCTTGCTAAAATCCATAGCTACAACAATAAGTAAGTCTTAACTACTAAAACGACAAAATTTATACCTTTCCAAGCCCTTAAAATTTCCAAGATCCAAAGTCGCGCCTTAGCAATTCTTAGCTCCTTTCCTTAAGTTCCAATCCGCTCCAAGCATTCCTTAGAGGCCTATGAAGAACCCATCTTCAAGTTCCAACTTCAAAGTTGAAGAACTCCCTTAGTTTCCGCCTTGCGACTAACGTAAAAATGCGTTTTTTCCGAAATCTTTCTATTGAGATAACCTTACAATACCCCTGGGGACATTGGGTTTAAGTCTTGTGGACAAAGGAACAAAATTACAATTTTTTTTGTGTGGGAGAAGCCCTAACCCGAGAGCTCATCTCTCTCTCTAAGGGTTCTAATTTTTTCTAAGTGTAGAAAATGCCAATTCTTGCACTAGCTATGTATATATAACACATTGGAGGGTCAAGACTTAAACAAATGTGAGGTTAGGATGTGTTTCACTTGGATCAAGCCTAGGTGGACAAGTTGACTTGTCAACAATATCAAGCTTTGGAAGACTTATCATCTACATAGGTCAAATGACCATAACACCCTTGCAATATTTCGTCCAACATCATGGAGGGGGTGCCACGTGTCGCCCTCTCATTCGTCCACAAAATTCCAGACTTCGTGGGCCCCACAAAAAATGTAAAATTCCTCGGGTGGGCCCCACGTGACCAAATCCGTAAAAATAAATTTCCATAATTTTAATAAGTTCCATATTCTTCAAATAATGCCTTTTGAGAATCCAATTCTCAACAACGAACATTTTTCCTTTCCGACGTTCGGAAGATTTTCCGTCGGAAAAACAATTCTTCCTTTCGTACTAATTTCCAAGTCTTGTTTCCTTTCGTACATTCTCTTATACATGTTCTGGACTTACGGGGTGTAACATTCTTCCCCCCTTAGAAACATTCGTCCCCGAATGTTCTTAGTCGGTTGTCACGCTATACAAACCCCGGCACAATCTCTATACTATGCCTATCAATCAATACTCCACAAGACTAACGATGCCACACCTGGCCATCGCCTAACATACGTAAACATATCAATGGACCTTCCGTCCGCGACCCCTTCTCCCAAAACTCGAAGGTTACAGTCTTCTAAAACACGGGATCCTTAGAGGTTCCTTTCTTTCCTTACTTGTCATACTTTCTCGTACTTTCAAACTCATCTAGTACACGTACAAAATCTCAAATTTTGTTTATGTTCCCCAATCCTTGGAGTTACTATCCAAACTTGGCCATATAGTTACTTACATTCCCGTTAAGGCTCTTCTCGGTCCTTACGACCTAGTTCCGGTGGAACGCGTCCACAAACTCGTACAACGATTAACTAAACTTGGGCCTTGCATCCTCGGGACCCTATCACATAACTGACCATTTCTAATCACATCACCCCATTCCATACTATCGGTGACCGAAATGAGTCCATAACCCACTCATCGTCACACTTAACTCCTCATTCTTAGTCCAAATAAATCTCTCTCTTATCTCAAGGTACTTCTTACCTTATCCCCCTATTCACTAGAGGTTCGTCATATAAGTCAAAGTATTTCATCAGACATCCTTCCCTATCTGGCCTTACATCACATGGATAATTACTACGTGTGAACTCTACACAACTATAGTCTCGGTTCACTTATCATTCTTGTCAACATTCTTAACTTCTCACTTTACTAATCAAGGTATCCCTACCTGCGGGTACTATCACTTTACAACTCGCAATGAAGGGAAAACATATACGCTAGGTAAAATCTGAATCTATCAACACACGTATGATTCAAAAGAATCGAACTATACCGTAACCCGTGCGGTGTCGCTTCCGATCCCGCCCAAGAGTCACGCCATCTGCGGTTCAAAGGCCGCGAACTATAAACTCCACTCGACCTCCACCACTACCGCTAACATCTGCACACACCGCTCGGGAACGCATGTGGAGGAAGGGGATCAACCATCGCTCATAGTGAGCTACCTCACCGGTGCTCTTTCTAAAAGGAGATACCCTCGAATATGGCGGACGACCACAATAAAACAAACACTGCGCTGCCATAACGGCATTTCCCGAACGACGCTTACCACATCCGAACACCGAGGAATAAATGGCCTCGATCGAGAAAATCCTTCGCTCTCGGTAACCTCGATCCTCGGAGCTTGACCGCTCCTAAATACCTTGTGGGTCCAATCTTCCACCGTGATCTGCGGTACGCATCGGTAGCCGGGCGACATCTCACTCACGAGGCACTCGTCCAAAACTCACCGGAATAACCAACCGGTCTAGCCTCTTACGCAGATCTCCGCTACCGCCTCTACCCTCGTGACACTGTCTGCATCGCCGAATAACCCTCGCTGATGAAATCAGTAGCACCGCTATCCGGTCAATAACATAATGGCTTCCTTCACGACTCCTAAAGTATTCCCTAATCGAGAAATCGAGGCTCGTCTGGGCCTCAAAACTCGGGCGAAGAACTCGCGATCGCGAACCACATCCAGATGCTCGGGCATAAGCCCTAGCAACTCTGCGTCGACTAGTAGCTCTCGCTACTCCTTTGCCCTTCAGGCGCCGTTCTCCTCGAGGCATAATCAGAACACAACAATACGTCGAGAGGAATTATCTTACTAACACACTTTCTATGGCACGATCTAGAGTGAGAAGAATAAAACCAACTCCTAAATGTCCTGTAGCCTCGCTTATGGGTGTGGCGCGCAACACACCGATAATCAAGACTCTACTAGACACGGTCAGACATTCCGAGGATCGATCGCTCGATACCACTCACACCCCGATCCTCGACGTGGATCGTGCCCTACCGGCACCTTCTACCTTAACAACTAAGTAAATTGCGAAATGAAGTAACACATCTTTTTTTAAAACCAACGACGCAAGTGGCAAAGCCGACAAGGCCGCCATGATACATACAAAAGACACAACACCGCATACGAGTCCAATCCCACATATGAATACTGCACTTAAGAGTTTTATCAAATACGACGACAAGCCCCGCTGCATCCATAATCGCATAAAAGCCTGCATCAAGGAACTATACCAAAATGATAAACTCCCGAACAGAGGAGCTATCCAAAACTCGGCGGTCCTACACTGCCGATCACCGTGATCGTACCTAAACTCACAGATGTAACGCAGCCGGGCGAGGTCAAGACGAAGAATGTACCAAGTATGTGAGCGATCTGTAATAAAATCATAATCTAAACAAAACAGGAGACATGTATGATAGCCAACCTACGACATAACACATAAGCAATCATATCAAGTCGTGACGCAGCCCTCAAAGTCACTACTCAAATATAACTATGGGTCTCACGCCCATAATATCAATCACGCCTGGAATCCTTCCTCACCGCCATGATCCATGATGTAATAACACCAATAAGGATACATGAACACCAAGTCCCACCTGTCCTAAATACCACGTCTCATGCCCTAATCCCACATCGTAAAAGCATGACCATAGGGTAACACAAACAACCGGGACATATATGATAATCAAATTACAACACATTGTGCCTTACTAACAATGAGAGTAAACAGAGTATCCTTACAATATAAAATAGGAAGCTCATGATCAAAATAGGACCATCCGCCCGCAGTATCTTTTAGCCATCCTACTCCTGGGACTATTTCACCCAGATAGCCGTGGACCCGCGTGAGGTATCCTCGCACGGGACTATTTCACCCGCATAAGCCCCATGGACTCGCATGGTATTCCTCGTGATAGGTCGGACCCACCCGCACGGGACTATTTCACCCGCATAAGTCCTTACGGACCGCGTGAGGTATTCTCGCATAGGTCGGACCCGCCGCACGGGACTATTTCACCCGCATAAGTCCCACGGACCGCACGAGGTATTCCTCGCGATCGTGGGTAGCAATTTCACTAATCGCAAATGCCACAAACCCGGAATGACTCAAACGACTAATATACCAATAGCACACAACCGGCTATTTCCAGCACACATAGGCAATTCTCAACTAATCAGGCCAAATACTTATCAAGGCACACATGGAAATAATTCTCAATTAACCAAGCCAAAGTACTTATCAAGGCACACATAGAATAGTTCTCATTTGACAAGCCAAAGTACTTATCAGGGCACAAATAGAATAATTCTCATTTAACAAGCCAAAGTACTTATCAGGGCACAAATAGAATAATTCTCATTTAACAAGCCAAAGTACTTATCAGGGCACAAATAGAATAATTCTCATTTAACAAGCCAAAGTACTTATCAGGGCACAAATAGAATAATTCTCATTTAACAAGCCAAAGTACTTATCAGGGCACAAATAGAATAATTCTCATTTAACAAGCCAAAGTACTTATCAGGGCACAAATAGAATAATTCTCATTTAACAAGCCAAAGTACTTATCAGGGCACACTTAGACAAATTCTCAATTTATCAAGCCAAAGTACTACGTACGTACATTCTTTTCAAAAGACTCATTTTTATGTAAATTCCCAAGATACTAACACCCGTAGTATCAAGGCGTGTCTATTTTTCAAAGTAATTTACCATACTTTTGGAAACTCATTTCAAAGCTTGAAATCAAGTAACTTCGAATTTTCACAAACTAGGCAACTTATGCCGATTAATCAAAATAGACAACTTTCTAAACCTTCCATAAAGCCGTTATAACCAACTTCCCATAAAGTCGTTATAACCCTTTATGGTTTTAGACATATCCATTCCTTTTATAACCAAGAGACTTATTCTATTAAAACCAAGTATCACATACTTACAAATCAAGTTCTTAACTTTCAAAACACTTCAAGTCTCTTAATATATAGAAAACAAGTTTCTTCTACTTTTTAAACCTCAAGTAACTCACTCCTTTAAAACAAGTTACTTCACTTAAATCATGTCATTTCTCATCTTTTAAAACAATTAAGTAAATCACTCCTTTGACTCCCCTAAAGTCATTATAATGACCTTTAGGATTTTGGGACTAAGGCACTAGCCCAAAAGATTTGGAAACCACTTCCTTTTCAAGACTCTATGTACTTTAAGTAAAATACTTTCACTTTTAAGAATCCAACTTCACTAAGGCAATGGATTATACAACTTATAATTTAAACATCAAAGTACAATCAAAGGAAGTACATAGAACAAATTCTACTTTAGGCAATCCAAATACAACCAAGGAATGGATCATTTAAGGAGTATGACGTACTTTCTTTCTCTTAAGGAGTCATGCTAGAAGAGGAGATAGTTCACATACCTTTTCGGCTAATTCCTCAAGCTAAGCCGAATACGCCGTACGTAGAAGTTTCAACCTATAATGGTCACAACAAGACTATCAATCTTCTAGTCTCTAACGTAGAATAATACTAAGTATTTGGTCTCTAATTCTACGAAAAATCGGGTAGCACTTCCTTTGTTTCTACTCACTTTGCCACCTTTTTCAAGGCCGAATACAATAACCAACAAGCCACATTTAAGGCTCCAAACAACAACCAAACAAAGGGGATTACACGCCTTACAATACGTGTAAAATTCCGTCCCACAATTCATACCAAATAGTATAATACTACACTAGCCATTCTCGGCCAACATATAACCAATAACACTACGTCTTTTCCAATCCTTTTCCAATTTCAAGTTCTTAGGTCAACATGTTATTTAGTCATAAACAACTTCAACAACTACAATTTCCTTCTTACACAACATGCGACGACTTAAACGAATAATCAACTTGAATTGTAGTCTTAAGGCTAACATGCTAGTTTTCGGATTAGGGTTCCAATAGCCCATAAACATATCAAACTTCATACTATATAACACATGCTTGCTAAAATCCATAGCTACAACAATAAGTAAGTCTTAACTACTAAAACAACAAAATTTATACCTTTCCAAGCCCTTAAAATTTCCAAAATCCAAAGTCGCGCCTTAGCAATTCTTAGCTCCTTTCCTTAAGTTCCAATCCGCTCCAAGCATTCCTTAGAGGCCTATGAAGAACCCATCTTCAAGTTCCAACTTCAAAGTCAAGAACTCCTTAGTTTCCGCTTGCGACTAACGTAAAAATCGTTTTTCCGAAATCTTTCTATTGAGATAACCTTACAATACCCTTGGGGACATTGGGTTTAAGTCTTGTGGACAAAGGAACAAAATTACAATTTTTTTTGTGTGGGAGAAGCCCTAACCCGAGAGCTCATCTCCTCTCTCTAAGGGTTCTAATTTTTTCTAAGTGTAGAAAATGCCAAGTCTTGCACTAGCTATGTATATATAACACATTGGAGGGTCAAGACTTAAACAAATGTGAGGTTAGGATGTGTTTCACTTGGATCAAGCCTAGGTGGACAAGTTGACTCACAACAATATCAAGCTTTGGAAGACTTATCATCTACATAGGTCAAATGACCATAACACCCTTGCAATATTTCGTCCAACATCATGGAGGGGTGCCACGTGTCGCCCTCTCATTCGTCCATAAAATTCCGTACCCCTCGTGGGCCCCACAAAAATGTAAAATTCCTCGGGTGGGCCCCACGTGACCAAATCCGTAAAAATAAATTTTCATAATTTTAATAAGTTTCATATTCTTCAAATAATGCCTTTTGAGAATCCAATTCTCAACAACGAACATTTTTCCTTTCCGACGTTCGGAAGATTTTCCGTCGGAAAAACAATTCTTCCTTTCGTACTAATTTCCAAGTCTTGTTTCCTTTCGTACATTCTCTTATACATGTTCTGGACTTACGGGGTGTAACAAAACCATAAGGGTCAAAATCAACGGAAATATAGTTATTACGAGTGAATTTGCGGATAGAGATTAGATTTTTAATCATATGTGGGCATATAGGGTATTTTGAAGGGGGAATGGGTGAGGAGGTGGTGCGTAGGATGTACCATAACCCTTTACTAGAATACGGTGGCCACTACCAACTGTCACAAATTGAGGATGTTTTAAACCAAACAGTTTGTGAATATTACCTGCAGACCGGGTGAGGTGAGAAGTGAATCCGGAGTCCATGCATTGTTGTCAGTTGTCGCACGCTGAGATACCGGGCGTCCGACCCAACTCAATAGGTGTCATGCTGGACGAGGGCTGCTGGTGCTGAAACTGCGGCGGCGCCGCGACGCTGTACGGTTATTGTTGGGGTGTCGCAAAGGCCGAATCAACTGGCCCCGCTGTTGCTGCCGATTCGCACGTCGCGACTTCTACCACGACGCGCCTCTGCCGCGACCCTTGCCATCGCGTCCCTGCTGCGGTTGAGTGTTTTCTGGCGGTGTTGGATCTTGAGGACGTGTTTCTACAGCTAACGCCTTCTGAGTGTGCTCATCCTGCTTAGCACGCCGAGTCTCTTCGAGCAACAACTGCGAACGAGTTTTGTTAAAATCGAAGCGGATTCGCTGAATTATGGCAATAATGTATCATAGTCGCTTTAGGAAGACTCGCAATCAATCGCAACACCATCTTAGTGTCCGAGATAGCGTGTCGACGCTGAGAGTTGATCCGCCATGAGTTTCAATCGCTCGCAATATTCGCCATGTTGAGAAATTTTCGGCGTGTATTGTTAAATTGTTCCTCCAAATACACCACACGAGTGTTGTTATCTTGAAAGATTTCCTCCAGCGGTTCCATAAATCACTGTCAGGCACCGATTTCATGATAGTAAGAAGATCCTAAGAAATACTACCATAAATCCACCGCTTGACGCCGCGCCTAGATGATGCTAAGTAGACTCTTGACCTCCGAGGCGAATAATGTCGCCGATGTGGTCAAGAACGTTATAGACACGCGTGATTACGTAACATTTCAACCCAGTAGAATCGATCGCTTTCTTGATCGAAGAATGAGAATATAATTCTTGATATTGGTATGATGAGGCGTGATGAAAATAGGATGACGACGTGGTGGTGAGATTTGTGGAGGCAGATGCGTCAGAATCAGAAGCGTAATCCTGAGTATCCATTTAGAGAAGAGAGAAAAAAAGAAGAAAAACCAAGAATTTTGGGAGGAGATGAGGGAGGCATGCGTGGAACCGCCTGGGGTGGGGTGGTCGTTACATGGCCACACAAAGAAAAATTCTACGATTTTGTGTTAGGCTCTTGATACCATGTAAGATGATATTAATCTCTCTTGGGGAATCTTTCATTAATATCAAAGTATATATAGAGTACAATGTTCATCCCTTATACAATAGGAATCCTAAACCTATACAAAAGAGGAATCACAGTCTTACCATAATTATATTTACACAATATATGAAAATATTCTAATTATGGATAGGAATACAATTGTTTCTATAATATACATATTTACAATACATTTGTCCTAAATACAGATTGTATCAGCACATATTATACATATACTTTCATTAAACACTCCCTCTCATGCCTTGACTTTTCTTCTAAAAGTGTTACATCTCTTTTGAACAGCCTTCCCTTCAAAATGTCCCATACTTGCTCATTTGGATTTCCCTCTTAAACTTGTCTTACAGTCTCCAACGTGAAAAGCTTCATTCTTCTTCCCCAAATTATACTAGTGTAATAGATACGGGAAATCTTTTGTTATTTGTTCCCTCATAAATTTCCAACAAACTTCATTGTTCTCCTCCAAATAATTATACAAATAACCGCACCCTTGATGTAGTGGGTTTGGTCTTTTCATATTAATTCTTTAGTTATCTAAACGTCAACTGGTGTAACCATATCACTCATGGAGGGTCCTATCTTTCTATCAAGTACACTAAAGAAATTATAGCCAACATGACATATTTCCCATTGATAAAAGCGAAACTACAATGTATACTTTTTGGTATGAATTATTGACACATGCATGTTTTTTTTGTTTTTTTGTGAACGGCGAATCGCATTACGCTTCTTTCAGACTTGCAGAACCCGATCGACGCATAAGCGCAGAAACCACGCCACCGCTTAAACCACACTTGGCAAGCGTGTAATGCGCTCCCCAAGAGGCGAAAGAGCGCCAAGCGTTACTCGAGATTTGAACTTCATGCTCTCTCCCACACCACCCAAGCTCTCTCAAAAATGTACTCCTATTATTTGAATATACTATACGATGAAAATTGTTAACAGTTTAGTGATCAAGGGCTTGTTTGGTACGTTGCACTGGATTGTATATTTTTATATTGGACTGTACTGTATTGTAATGAACTAGAATGTATTAATATATAATGGACGGTATTAGAGTATTAATATATAATGGACTGTATTTTTTTAAGGTTTAGTACAGTCCAGAGGAGACCTATATACTAGATGAGTCTAAAAAATGACAGTTGTAGTGTACTATTTTTAGAAATAGTACAGTTCAGTCCGACTGAAAACACCAAACGCTGTATATTCGTCCTCTTTAGGCCCATACTTTAGAGGATTTGTTATAATTAAACTACTCACACATTAGCTGCAAGTATATCTTTATCCAAATTTGGAGAAAATGACAAAAAAAGTCCCTTATGAGTTGAGGAAAGGCTCAAAATGGTCTCTTAAGTATATTCTTAAACTATTTTGGCCGTTTATATTTGCTAAAAGTGGGCATTTTTGGTCACGGTAAAATATTTAACAAATTATGGTTGTTAAATTTTATGAAAACTATGAAAAAAAAAAATTTAACTACTCCTGTATAAGAAATTGCGACACCAAAAAATAGATAAAAAATACTCCGTAGAAATTGCACCTAGAAATAGATAAAAAAAATTAGAAACGGCAAAAAATACAGGTTTAAATATGAGTTGATATTGAATCTAATAATCAAAGTTTATTAAATATTATTTTATAATGCAGACAATACTCAATTTTAGCAAATTTAACAGATTAAAACTGCTCTAAATTTGTCATTTTCTCACCAAATTTGCAACCTTCTATTTGTTCTCTGCGTAATAGAAAATGAAAAAGGAGCTAAAACACTAGGGACCTTTGCAAGAATATCCAAGAAGATTGGGGATGAGAATGTAAAAATAAAAAAGTACTCTCTCCGTCTCAATTTAAATATTTTACTTTTCTTTTTTAACGTAATCCAAAAAGATTATCTCTTTCTATATTTAATAAATTTTTCAATCTCAAGATAAATTTAAGACCACAAAATTTAAAAATTCACACATAAAAAATCTAAATATCATTCTTTATTTATTAAATTCAGTGGGCGAGTAACAAAACCATCTAATTTTGAGTTGTGCTTGTGTGTGTCCCTTTTCAACTGAATATTCCATTTTTCATCACTCAAATCACATTGCCTTGAGATCTTAGCTACCAATATATATCATCGGTAAAATTAATTTCACATCTTCGTTATTAACCTTTTTTTATTTATTAAACAAAAATTTGGTTATTCTGTTAAGCCTGAGATTTGGGGGAAAATATCATTGTTTTCTTAATTTATTTGTTTTTGTTGAGTTCTCCCGCATCGATAAATGTTATTTGACTCCTTATATAGCTTGGACAATACTTCTTTTAGTTTAACTTTTGAGGTTGAGTTAGGCCAAGATCTATTTTTACCGTTTTCTTAATTGTTCATTAGTAGGTGTAATGACAATTCATTTTTCATAGTTTAGATGTTTAACATGGAAGTAAGCTCTAATTGTGTGTGTATGATAAGATTGATAATAATTTTACATCATCATGTCTGGTGTTTTCTAGAGATTTGATGTCCGTGGTGGAGCAAGTGAGAGATTTGGAGAAGTTGTAGTTTTAAAGAGACTAACAAATTATGGAATAGTGTAGCAGAACATGCCCAAATATAACAGAATGGATAAAGATGATTCATATGGTCGATCAGAACTACTTTAGGACTGAGACTTAGTAGTAGTAGTTGTTGTTAATCATGATAAGTGTCAGGGGAGATTAATCCTGAAGTGCTACAGTAAGATAGCAAAGCTACGGCTTGACATTTTGAGCGTCTTAAAATGCAGTTTGAGTTATCCTGGCTGTATTTCTGTGATGCTGATTTAATAGTTTCCAAAGCATGCTTAAAGAGATAATGTTGCTATAATGTTGTTGAAAGCCTTATAGTTCTGCTATGTGTGGTTTTCAATTCTTAAATGGCAAATCGTTTCACAAGCTCTTCGATCAAGGCAGGGCTTTGATTTATTTCCTTAAACTTTGATGCACAGAGCTACTGTTTGTAGTGACCTAGAGTTACACATTTTTACTGCACTTGATTGACATTCAATGTGTTCTTTTAACCGTGTATAGCAAAGTTATGCTTTGGTAACTGCTATCAAGCCAGAGGAGGTGCACTTATAAATCTAATCTTCTAAGTGAAATCCATGATATTTGCTCTTAACTTGAACAAAAGCTTGTAATAGGATTCCTCAGAGTTAGATCCAGAATTTGTACCTGTCCACCAAATTGTTTTGACCACTGCCTACACTATTCTAAATTCCAATGAAATACAGAAAGTTAAAACTTCAAAAATGATGTCCAATTCCAAAGCCGTTTGAGTTCCTTCTGAATTACAGACCCTAAGTCAGACATGTTTCTTTGTTTTCCACAAACAGCATAACTAAAGCAAAGCATAGCTTCCTGTTACAAATTAAGAAATGATTTTTTCTTCGTTTAAGAAGATGTGATATTATGTATTCTTCTTTCCTTATTGATTTATTTTGTTGTGTGTCCCTTCCCTAAAAATGAGGTAAAAAAAACGTGTACGGGTGAGTAAGATGCAACAACATGATAAATGGGGATCAAACATTGGTGAAAACGTTCATAATAGATGACGTGACTAAAACTTAAAGGAATTGACGGAAGGGCACCACCAGGAGTGGAGCCTGCGGCTTAATGGATGGCGCTTAAGCGCGCGACCTACATCCGGCCGTCGGGGCAAGTGCCAGGCCCCGATGAGTAGGAGGGCGCGACGGTCGCTGCAAAACCTTGGGCGTGAGCCCGGGTGGAGCGGCCGAAAATGATGGTGTAATTTTCTATGAAACATCTGGTACATATAGCCATGGACTGATAGATCAGACTTTAATTTGTAGCAAGCTCATCAATTGTTGGACATGTTGTACGCATTTAATCCTCTTTCCTGAACAATGAAGAAAAAAGAAAAGAATTTCACAAATAAGATGGCAGTTCTTCCCTTGGAATATGTGTCTATCTGTTTTGGGTGCTCTTACAAATTTGAAGAGAACATTCACTCTTCTCCGCTCCTCTGCTGGTGATAAATGTGATCCTTCATCTTTTTCTTCCTCCCCCTTCCATTCGCTTTTAGTATCCTTATATAAAATGTCCATGATTCATATGTTCCATTTCCTGATATCCTCTTTTCACCTGCTGCAGAGGCACACGAGCTTTTCCAGTTTGCGTGTAATTTTATTCCATGAGTTGTGTGTTATTTTCGTCTAGTGACATGAATTTTAGAAGGATTGGCAATGGCTCTTAGTTCCTAAACTCCTCCTACTATTATGTTGAAAGACTGACTTCTGTTAAATTGGTCTTTTGTATAATTTTTTTTTTGGATTTTTTGTACTCTGCCTCGTGATGTAATGGGATTTGATTACTGAAAAGATTTACTATTGTAAAGTCAGATTCTTTTTGGAATTGACAGTTTATTTGTTTACGTTTTTCTTTTCTTTCTTTTTTGTTTTGCTTCTAATTTATCTAGCATTGATTTAAATTGGTAATCTTATGCTCTTACTATTGAAAACAACAGTTTTCCTTCTTTATTTTCATATATGTTACCTTTATTTCATTCCTTAGCAGGAATCTTGTGTGCTTTGCTATGGCAAATTCCAAGGGGCCATCTAGCATGAGACATATGATGTACAATGGAAAGAGCTGTTTACTGCCTCCTAAAAGCCCATTTCCTAGCACATCTCCCCCGTATGTTGATTATCTCCCTAGTTCTGCTGTCACCCAAAAGGGCATTTCGAAACCCAGAGATGGTTCCCACCATCAGCGTACTTCTTCTGAAAGCTGTATTATAGAGGAACAACCATCTTGGTTAGATGATCTTCTTAACGAGCCAGAAACTCCTGTACGCAGAGGTGGCCATCGACGTTCATCTAGTGACTCCTTTACATATTTTGATGCTGCTAATATTGCAAACTTAGATTACATAGCTCAAGATGATAACAAATTCAGAAATATAACTCCTGCCCCTTCCTGGGGATCCCAAGACTTTGATTATTACAAAGATGCTCGGCATGCCACACTTCGTGTTGATCAAAACTCCTCAAACCGACAAAAAAGTAGGGCAAGGAATGCATCTCCAAATGCAATACCACATCTCCGTGGTTTTCCCTCTTCTAGGGAAAATGCCAAGACTCGCAACTTGGGATCATCATCTCCTCCACAAGGAGAGAGGCCTAAATCTGCAGGAAGTGACAAGCAGGATTTCGCTGAATCTGTCGCTCCTGATCTAAAGGGATCTGGTGACAAAAAGGGTTCTTCTCACAGCAATAGTTCTACATCAGAAAATGAGACGAAACGTGCAAAGCAGTAAGTCGTAACTATCTCAGCCACCCCAAAGGACATAGTTGGCACGTGCATAAGAATATTTTCAGCATGTTGATATTAGCAAGAAAAGATAATTCTTTGTTTCTGTTTTTAAGGTACAGATCTTTGTTTCTGTTGGGATGGTTTTTCTATCGTTCTACTTTATTTTCATTGCATGGCCATACTATCAGTTTACTGGGTCTTTTGGTTAGTTGGAGACTTGTAACCATTAACCATGATATGAGATCCATAAATAGGATTATAACTTTCATTAATAAGTACTTATAGCATGTTATTCTTCTGAATCTTCTAATAAATGCAGTGATAGTATCATGATTCTGAGATTTTACCTTCTAAAACTTTGATATATATTGAACAGACTACAGGCCTTCGGCCAAAGTTGTAGCCTTGTAGGGTAGTTTGTTCTCTTTAAAATTTTCAAGGAATGCCTATGGTGATCAAATCCTATCAATCCATAGACATTGACAAAAATAGGTGGATTTAACATCTAACAAGATATTCATTTTTATGCTACAGGAATGATATACATGTCAGAAACATTTCTTCTTCCCACCCTCTCAACTTACTTGACCTTGTTTTCTTTTCATCATCCGGAATTTCCTGGAAGCCTTTCCTAAAAGTAACCTTTCCTATCTTCAATAAATCAAATCTAATCCTAAGACAACTTATATCGCTTTTAACATTATGTGATTTATATTTGGCAAATTACCGGTTACCCCACTATTGATGCATTTCAATTCTTATTTAGCATATTTTTCTAGCTAACTTCAATTTTTGAACTTATTCAAGGATTATATTTTTAAATTTTCACCCAATCAAATGGTTATCTGCCATCTACATAGAAAGGGATTATTTTGATTTTGATGTGGAAGTATATATTTGGTCTACAATCTTCTCTTTTATTATGGAATTTGCCAACTGACACATATCTACTATTTGTAGTATTTATTTGAACATTGTCCAGTGTTATTTAACATATATTGAAGTTTACTAAGACAAGGTGCCATCTAATGCAGACAGTTTGCTCAACGTTCACGAGTTAGGAAGCTTCAATACATATCTGAACTGGAAAGAAATGTTCAAGCTCTGCAGGTATGTAAAGTAATATATAGTGGTAAATGGATGTATTATGGATGTTGTATTTTGTTAAAATTGCTGATCTGATCATTGTTTTGATTCCAGGCTGAAGGTTCTGAGGTGTCCGCTGAGCTTGAATTCCTTAACCAGCAGACTCTTATTCTCAGCATGGAGAATAAAGCCCTAAAGCAGCGCTTAGAAAATTTAGCTCAAGAACAGCTGATAAAGCATTGTAAGTTTCTTTGTTATCTGTTGTACTTTATTGTTGTACCTGTTATTTCCAGTGTTATAAAGTTGAATATGCAGCTAATATGAGTCTAAACCTATATAATTGGAAATTATGGTTATCAAGGAAGAAGGATTATTTGAATATGTTCACATGGTGAATAAAAATCTCAAAGGTTGGTTTGGTTTGGATTCAGATGAGCTGGAAAAGTGGGTGTTGTTTTCCTAAAAGGCTAAAACTGGAAACACATTGTGTTGAGCAATGTTTAACTTCATTAGCAAATGACTTGTTTTCTGGGAGAAAAATAGGGATATTAGTGGTAATTACAGAAATGATATACTTACCTCAAACCAAAAAAAAATCTCTCTTCTCTCCCCTATCTCTTCTCCCCTTCTCTCTCCTCTCTTCTCTTTGAAAGAAGGGGATAAGAATACAAAGTTTTCCAAAGAATGGCCAATTCTCATAGAAAGGACAATTCTATTGATAGACTCAAAATAGGAGATGATGTAATTGAGGATAAAGAAAGGATCAAGGATGGTAAATCTACAACAAAATCTTGGAGACCCTCAGTTGTCTTTGAAGGTTTGCCTAGTCTCACACAATTGATAAAGAGGACCTTGAACTTCTTTTCACTGAACTAGAGATTTCAGAAGCTCTCATGGCTTGTGCCCCTGACAAAGCTCCAGACCCTGATGGTTTCACCATGGACTTCTTTCAGAAATCATGGAACTTCATCAAAGAAGACTTGCTTGCATATCTTTTAATTTCTTTCATCAGAATTGTCAAATTGTGAGATCATGCAATGCTTCATTCATTGCTCTTATCCCAAAGAAGAAATCTGTTGTAGAACTTAAAGATTATGGATAAGTCTTATAGGCAGCGTCCACAAATTGTTGGCCAAAATCCTAGCTTGAAAGTTGAAAAAAGTGGTGGATTCATTGGTTTCTAGACAACAGAATGCATTTCTAAAGAATAGGTAGATTACTGATGCACCCATGATTGTCAATGAAGTTCTAGACTGGAAAATTAAAAGTGGAGAGTCTGGGATCTTATGCAAATTGGACATTGAGAAAGCTTTTGATTAACTTAATTGGGCTTAATCAACATTTTGAAGTAAATGGGTTTTGGGAAAAGGTGGATAAGGTGGATTTATTTCTGTATTTCAACAGTAAAGTTTTCAGTTTTGGTGAACAGAAGTCCAATTGGTTTTTTTTTTCTCAAAAGGGACTCAGACAGGGGATCCACTATCCCCTTTTCTCTTTATCATTGCCATGAAAGGATTATCTCAGTTGTTAGCTAAGGCCAAAGAACTTCAGTGGATTTAAGGGTTCCAACTTCCAAGTGGGCAGTAATCCTCTCACCTCAGTTTCTCATCTGCATACCTTATATTTTGTGGAGCTGATTGTCATCAGGTTTCCAATCTCAACACCACCATCGTGATCCTTGAGGCCATTTCTGGACTTCATATCAATATGTTTAAGAGCTATCCAGTGAATGAAGTGGCCAACCTAGAAGTTCTTGCTGACATTCTTAGCTTCAAAACATGCTCCTTTCCCACCATATATTTGGGACTTCCTTTGGGTGTTAAATTCAAATCATCCGGGATATGGAGTGGAGTCATTGAAAAAATATAAGAGAAGAGACTAGCCACTTGGCAGTGCAATACCTCTCTTTGGGAGGTGGATTCACCTTCATCAACAATGTTCTAAATAACATTCCCACTTACTATATGTCACTCTTCCCTATTCCAAGCTCAGTCCTAAAGCAAATTAACAGACTCAGAATGAAATTCTTATGGGAGGAAAACAGTGTTACTCACAAATTCTCTTTGGTCAAATAGCAATCCGTTATTCAACTCAAAGGCCAAGAAGGGTTGGAGATCAGAAACTTAAGCTTCATAACAATAGCCTTTTCATGAAGTGACTCTGAAGATATGGTCAAAATGAGGCAGGGTACGGGAAAAAAATCATCAAGGCTAAATATGGTAGTCAAGACCATTGGACTACAAAGAGAAGTAATGAACCTCATGGTGTTGGAGTATGGAAGCACATCATTAGTCTCCAAGAGGAATTCCTCCAGAATGTCTCATTCAAGGATGGAAATGGGCTCGAGATTAGATTTGAGTCGGACAAAAGGCTTGGGACGCTCTAGTAAAAGACTCATTTCCTTCACTATTTATGATAGCTTCTAACAAAGAAGCAACATTAGCTCTATATAGAGACAACAATTGTTGGACACCAATTTTTAGAAGAAACTTACAGGGTTGGGAATTTGATGAATTTCTTTCTCTTACAACATTGGGACAAAGAACTTTGGTGGCAGAATATCAAGACAAAATCCTATGGGGAAATTTCAAGGAAAATATTTTCACTGTGAAGGAATGTTACAACTGCTGGAGTTCTCAAAATAGTCTTTTAGAGGTTTGGCCATGGAAACATGTATGAAAAAACAGACGACCTCTTAGAGTTACTTGCTTCATTTGGACTGCTCTGAAGGAAGCATGCCTAACACAAGATAATCTCAGGAGGAGAGGTGTAATCGTCGTCAACATGTGTGAGATGTGCAAGCAGATCAATGAATGTGTCAACCACCTATTTTTGCACTGCCCTACAACATCTAGTGTTTGGTATTTCTTCTATTTTATGCTTGGACTTCAATGGGTAATGCCTTCCAACATCAAAATGTCTATGCTAGCTGGATACTTTGGAGAATTGTCAAATCCATCAAAAAGATCTGGAGAATGATTCTAGCTGTAAGTTTTTGGACCCTATGAAAGGAGAAACAATAGATGCTTTGATGGAATCTCAACTCCTATTTCCACTATAAAAAGTCTAGGTGTTTAGTTAGTCTTTTCAGTTGACACTTTTTTGCCCTTGTAAAAAGTGTGGATAACTTTCAGGATTTTGTTAACTCCCCCCCGTCTCTAACATAGTAGAGATGGATTTCTTTAGACTGTTTTATAGATTTTGTTTAATCTGCTACATGTTTTGTTTGAAGCAGCTTTTTGCCCATCTGTAACCTTGCATCTTCTTGATGCTTTTCTAATGAAATTTTATTACTTTACCAAAAAAATTACCGAAAGCATTCTTCTTCTTTTGTGGAAAAATGATTATTCTGGAAATCTCCAAATTCTTCTGTGAATTTATGAATTTGTTTAGCTTTTTAGGAGCTGTATATGCAATAGCCTGCCTTCTACTGCCTATCACTTTGGAAAGCATCAACATATCTATGTTACGAAGGTTTTAACTGTGGAGAAATAAGTAATAAAAAATATAGGAGATATTGGAGTTGATTCAATCCCAACTATGGTGTTTCTTGGGAGACGGCCAAAGTTGTTATCTGCTTTTCAAATGGATAACATAACTAGGTCAAAGTTTTCTTTAAAGAACTAAGCAAACCTTTTTTCCACTGCAAAAATATCATTGGCTTTACATGTTGTTCCGAAATAAGAGGCGTCCTTCCTTTGTGCTTCAGGCCTTCAACATTAAAACATTTACCTTAGGAAAGAAACAGAGCAAAAAAGAAATGTGGTTACCATACTTTTATCATTATTGAACAACGGGGTTACATTATTATTGGCTTTTAGAAGTTAGTTCAGATGTGAGAAAGGGTCTTTGCTTCTAGGACAGTGCAAAATCTGTTGAAAGAAATCATACACAGCACCAACAACAACATACCCAGTCTAGTCTCACAAGTGGGATCTAGAAAAGGTAGAGTGTACGCAGACCTTACCTCTACCTTTATGGGATAAAGAGGTTTTTTTCAATAGATCCTCGGCTCGAAATAAATGACAATGATGTGAAGCATGGGATCAAGAAAATATGACAACAAGATAGCAAGATAAAAAGTAAATGAGGCAAACATATAGTAATACACATTTGAAGAAAAGAAAAGACGCGATTACTAACTAATTCTGTTAATAAGGAGACCACTCGTCTACCTACTAGTGGTCTCCAGCTATTGTTGTTCAAGTATGACAAAATCATCTCTGATCTGACGTTAGTAACCCTGAAGAACTTGCCAGAAAAAGGCTGAGAGCCTTCTAGCCTATGCCTTTTGGCAAAAATATGTCATATTAATGGTGTTGCATGTGTTTATAGAGGTAGGCTAGAGACTCTTAATAATACCTTAACTTTAGGGACTTATCAGTAAAATACAATTGCTGTAGAGACTCCTAAATCACCAGATATATTTGCATAATCATATAATATTATCTTGATTTATTACTTAATTGGAAGACAATAAATTAATTACTTAATATGTGGGCACATTAAAAGTCTCATAAAAGATGTATAATTCTGACATTCTCCTACTTGGCTCACATATTATAATGAAATAATTCTTTATGAGTGAAAACACGGTAATATGGTCATGAACTTTATATTCACTCAAGTGAACAATTATGCAACATCTTTAACTAGAATACATTGATACATGAAATATGGCGGTCGTGCTCTTAAGCAAACACTTCCTTTCATGTATTAGAATGCACAATTTGTTCTAACTTCTAATAAAGTATCCAACAACTTTATAGATGAACTTATATAAATCATTCAGAGCCTAACTTTATTGATCCGATGATCACAAGATTCACAACTTAATAAATGAAAAATCAAAATGTGCAATATCATGTAGTACAGAAGAATAATAGTGTCTAGACAAAATGTTAGAGAACAAAGCAAGGCTAAAATGAGCTAGTGAGCCCCTTATAGGTACATGATCCTGAGCCCCTTATAGGTACATGATCCTGGAAGATATTAGTCGGTAATCCTTTAGTCATAAGATTAACAATTAATCAAAGTAGTACTAATATGCTGAAAACTCACATCTTGTCTCTTGACATAGTTTCTAACCATCAAATACTTTATGTCAATGTACTTGCTTCGGCAAAAGATAACGTTTCTTCCATAAAAAAGAGAGTCGCCAGATTATTTGCAAAATATTATAGTATTATCTGATTTATTACTTAATTGGAAGATAAGGTAATTAATTACCTAATATGTGGGCCACATTAAAAGTTTCGAACAAAATCTACCTTTACAAAAGAATGTAAGGGATTAACCATAAGAAACTTGAGTATTTAAGTTGGAAGGAGGGTAGGGGAGGCTTCGTACTTCCCGGAGTTGCAAACAAGCTGACCTCACAAAGTAATGTTGGGGTCTCAAAGTGATTTCTCCAATATCGGAAAAAACTCAAAAAGAATAAGAAAAAGAAACTCGAGTAAATAAAATCAAGCTTTCTAGAGCCTAATCTTTTCCTTGATTATGGCTGAGAAACTTTCATAGTTGAATTAATGATGCACCTCAAATAGGAAAAAAGCTGTTCTGTTTTCGGGACAGTGGTGACTAGAAAGCTGCTAAGATGATATAGTAGAAAGTTCATTTTATTATCTTTTCTGAACTAAACCTTGTACATGATCTGTGCAGTGGAGCATGAAGTACTGGAAAGAGAAAGAGGAAGACTACGAGCATTGTATCAGCAACAACAACTGCCACAGTCACAGCAGCAACATAAATCGTCATCCAGCCATCGGCGCACCACTAGTAGGGACCTCGATCAACAATTTGCAGATCTCTCCTTGAAACACAAAGACGGTTCAGGCCAACTTCACATGTGACTGTAGCTAGGACATTAATCACATCTTTTTGACTCTCCCTCAGCTGATTTTTCCTGGCAAGTGATGAGAATTGCACAATTTTTGTTGTGCATGGTAAAAAGAGCTCTTGTCACCTCTGTGCTCTCTCCACGGCTTTGCCGCCTCATCTTCTGGCAGTGCTTCTAGTTTCTTTCATAGTATGTATCCCTTCAACTTAATTTGTTAAGCATAATGATCTTTTTATGTGCATCTGGTGGTCAGTGCCAGGTAATAGCATTTGTGGCAGTTGACTCACCTGAGGTGATTAATCCCGGCATGATTTCTCCTTTGTGTGTTTGAATTCATCAGTCTCGCATTTTTACCTTCTCAGGTACATTTTCATGAACATTGACTTGTAAGCATTAATAGTGGAGCTCCATCAACTCATTATTTCCTTTCTTCTTTAGTCTATGAAAGCATTCTGTTTCGGCAATTGTTAATGATATGCAGCACAGCAAGCCCCCAGGGCGTTGGTTTCAGCGGCAAGGATGCAACACGTGATGTGTGGGTTAGGCACACCGTCACAGGTCCGAATCTGGATGTGGACAAGCCTGGTATTATTTAAGTTGCTAGTTGGTAGAAGGCCAGGCTCATACTCCCTGGAGTTTCGAACATGTGTGTCAACTAATGTTGGGCGAGAAACCCACTCGGAATTTCTTCCATAAAAAAGTGGTACTCGTCACAGCAAAACCGAAGCTACTCAATACTCAAGATATCTAGTTTGGAGTAATTCTTCTCTAACTGGTTTTAGTTGGCTCATTGTTCAGGAGCTATGCCATACAACACAAGAAAAAAATGACTGAAATAATAATATGGTTGAACTCATTATTGTATCTTCAGGATACATTACTGAAAGAGCAATACAAGAAACATAGAATTAAAGATGGATAGTGATTCACCAGAACAGAGACGGGACTTTCAAGTCTACTTCTCTATATTCTCAACGAATCTTGAAAGGGGAAAAAAAGAGATTGAATTGATGATCAAAATTTTTCAATTGACAATAAAGGATAACTGATGAACTGAACCTTGAATTTAGCCTAGTACACCATGTTCCAGTTCAATAGCCATATCAGAAAAGGTGCACTAACCATGAATGACGCTATTATTTTGAGTCAAACAATATTTCTCCTAAAAAATTTAATAAGTTTTAACTATAAAGTTGCTATTTGTAATGCCTTTAAGTAATTTCTTAATATGTAAAATCTATTCTAAAATATTACGAAACATAAATTTGAGTAGCCACCTAATACGTGATGTGTTAACCGTCCCTCGAACCTCGTCATTCCTGAGAAGTGAGTGTTGTTGTTCATAGCTTGTAGCTTCATTGCCATTGTTTAGTAGGTATTTGGACATAGTAACGAACCAAATATTGTTTAAAAGTATTTAAATAATGTCTTGGGTACATTATTTCTCAAAACATCAAAATTTCAATTTAAGCATATGATTATTAAGCCAACAGCTACTCAACATGATGCATCACAATGTGCTCAAGTGGAGTGAAGGTCGATATTCATAGAAGAAGAAAAATGATAAGATGTTTTAAAATCAATATTCATTGCTGGTGTACTAATGGGAATGCATTATGATGATGTATAGGCTCAGATGTTTGGTGTTATTCATATGTATGACTATCAGAAAATTTATGTGGAAGTTCATAATATGTGTGAAACTATTTACTAATTTTATGTCCCGCTTAATATTTTAACAATTTATAAAATATATGCCCAGCAATTAGTTTTATTTTTATTATTATTAAATAAAGTATTACATTTGAATTATGAGGAATTGTCATGTACTTAGTTGTTAAAAACAATTGTGTATAACCCATTATATGTGATCCCACTTAAATGAAGCCAAGAGTCTACCTCATACCCGCAAGGTAGCCAAGTTGATCTAGCAGTAAAATGCGGGATCGTAAGGTCACGAGTTCGATTCCCTGCATAAATTTTCTTAGTTGAGCCTGTCACACATGTCTTGCCAAGTGTGGTTAATTGGCTGACGTGGTTTGCAGGCTATTGCGTCAGTCTGGGGTTTACCATGTGCGCACTCGAAGAGTAGCGACTGTGAGTTCCTTCGTCAACTAAAAAAAAAAAAAAGCCTACCTCATGACCATTGTTATTATTGAAATAAGCTAAAGGAAAAAAAAATGTCTAAATGATATTTAGTGTCTATACCTCTAATTGGCATATGTTGGTGCATCACAAGTTCACAACTCTCATAGTTATGGTATCCCTGGTGCCATTTTATGAGAGCAACTTATTGTTAGTAATAAGAGAGAATACTTCTTTCCATCTCTAAATTTTCATCCAAAATTTACTTTAGCAATTAAACCTTACTTATAATTATTTACCTCTCTAAATAACTTATATGTGAATTAAACTCACCTTACGGTACATCCCAATCTTACAATTAGTTGTGTAGAACACACTCCGTCACATCATCGCCACGTCAATAATCAATTAAATTTTAAATTTTTACTCTTTTTACTATTTTTGTATTTTCATTTATCTTTTTTATATTAGGATTAGATACAAGTGTGTTGAGGGTTGTCCCTAGTGTTCAATCTCTAAATGTAAGAAAGAATTTGGGGTTTCTGTTAAAAAATTGGTCACTGAGCACAACTGTCAACCAACTTTTGAATGCAAAAGAGCGGATTCTAATACAATAGCTTATTACTTTCAAAATGATCCAAAAGTGAAGGTCAAAAAGATGAGGACAGAACTGAAAGTAACCTTTAATGTTAATGTTAGTCATCAAAAGTATAATAGGGTCAAGAGGATGATTTTGGAAGAACTTGGTGGTAGTTACAATGATGAGTACAATAAGTTAGAGAGTTATGCCAATGAATTGAGAAATAACAATCTTGGAAGTGATGTTGTAATACCTATCTAAGGATGCACTTGAAAAAGGGATAAGAAAGTTTTTAAAGATATATCTGCTTTAATGCAATGAAGAATGGATTTAGTAGTGGGCTAAGACCTTTCATAGGTTTGGATGACATATTTTTGAAAGGAAATGCTAAATGACAACTATTGGTGGCTGTTGATCAGGATTTCATAAATCATTTTTATTCACTTGCCTGGGCAGTAGTCTCTAAAGAAAACAAAGTCACTTGAAATTTATTTCTAGGATTACTCAAGAAGTCACTGAACCGCAAGACCAATGATTCACCTTCATGTCTGACATGCAAAAGGTAAAATATTATTGTCTTTTCTACTTTACTGTTTATTTAACTGTTTTAGTCCAGATTTCAGTTTACTGATTGTTTGCTTGCAGGGGTTAATTGATGCAATTCAGACAACTTTCCCAAAAGCAAAGTACATGTATTGTGCTAAACATATAATATAAATAGGGGGAATAAAAATAAAATATTTTTTTATTTTCATAAACATTTTTTAATAGCTGCCTTATAAGCTGAATTTTTCATATATTCTATAAGCAGTAAAAATATTATAGCTATATAAAACAACATAGTTGAAATAGTAGAATAATATATACCGGAAAAATCTTTTGTTGCTTGAAAATTTTCTCTAGAAATACAATAAGTTCTTTAATTTTTTTCCAATCGTTATCTACAAGCATATCAGTTGAATTTTGATTATGTGCGTTAAAAATAAAGTTATAAGTTTTCTATAATCATAAGCAACAAATAGTTGTTCATATAAAGAATTTCACCTAGTGGGTACTTCTTCGGGAATTTTTCTATAAGTTAGTTGACAATCGTGACAAGTTTTTTTATAATTTTTTTTCGTTGTATTCTATTACTTTTAAAAATAAAGTGTTTAGCAAATTGTATTTTTTCAAGAATATCTTGAAAAGTAATAGGTCATCCTTTACAACTAAGTTATAAATATGACACACACATTTTATGAAAATTATTTGGGAAAGATTGAGTTAAAGCATCTTTTAAAACTGAAATAACAAAATTATTAGAAGATGCATTATCTAATGTAATACTCATAATTTTATCAGTTATTCCGTAATAATCACAAACTAAATAATTTTTTTCTGAAATAAAATCACCAGTGTTACTATCTATATATCTATACGCTAAAATACGTTTTTGCATAGACCATTTATAATCTATCCAATGACAGGTTAATAACGTAAATATTGTTGATATTCATGTGCAAATTTAAATACATATCTCTTAACAGTTGATCTAGGAAAATCTTTAAAAACATGATTATATATGTCTCTAATATAATGAATAAAATCAGGAGATGAATGAAATAAAAAAGGCAAACCCTGCAAAACAACTAATTTTGATAATGTTTCCCTATCTCTATGTTTATCGTATGTAGGGCCTACAATTCCCATGTCATAGGGTTAATTTGACCATGTACTTGGTCCGAGACAATATGTGAATCTTGTTCCGATGGAGAGGGCGCTTGCACACCATTTTTTCCAGCCATGTATTGGGAATACCTAGCTTTGTGAGCCTTTGCAATGTGTCATTAAACCTTTTTCCCACCATGACCTTTTTCAATTTTAAAACTATAAACCCCTGTACAAATTTTACATATAGCTACTTGATTTTGTGCGTCTCTATCAAACAATTTACATGCATCTGATTTTAATGGTCGTTTTGCTGAACCTCGTCTAATACTAGGGGGAATAGGAGGCGTTTGTTCACTAGTGGGTGTTTCATCTACATTAGTGGGTGTGTCATCATCTAGAGCATCTTCAAAGTCTTGTTCAGCTTCAGAAAATATCTGATCGTCTAAATCATATGATATTTCAGGAAAATGTTCAATAGCAATAAAATCATCATGTCTAGGAGTAAGACTAGAAATACTAGAAGAAGTACTCATGTCCTTGTTATCCCTACTAGAAAAAGTCTTACCCTTACCCAACATACTTCTTAATGCTTTCATTTAATTATGCTAATAAATAATTAAAGACTTGAAGATAATAAGATTAATAAAACAAAAATACAATAATAATTTAATGAAAGAACGAATGTACCAAAAACCGACGTAACGTCGACGTATAATCGAGAGGTTGAAAATTGAAATTTTGCTTGATGGAAGATCTTCAAGCTAGTTCCGAACTTCACTCCCAAATAAATAAATAAATAAAATTGAATATTTAGTAAACAATGTAGATTTGTAGAAGATAGATTGAGAGATTAGAGAGATTGTAGGAAAATTTGTGAGAAAAGATGAAGCGAAAATGAAGTATTTATAGTTGAAAATTTGGGTTAAAGTGTAAATATAATAATTTAGGGGTTAAAACTTAAAAATAAATATTAACGGGTAGGGGGTTGGGAGAGGTCAAAAATGTAAAATGATCGTTGGTGCAACGATTATTTTGTGCAAAGGGGGGGGGGGGGTTTCGAGCTCGACTGGACCGGGACGGGTCAGATCTTGGCGGGACTGGGGCAAGACGGGCCTAGCGGGACGAGATCATGTCCCGTCCCGGTTCGAGTCCCGATACCGTTATTATTATTTTTAATTTCGGGCTCAGGACGGATCATGGCTGACCCGGCCCGTTGGCCACCCATAGGAAAAACATGCCAAAAAGCAGCAACATAAATATTCTTTCTACTATTTCTGGTACAAAAATAACAGTAAAAGTTTTGAAATATGCTCCCTCCACTATAATTGGTACTCAATATTTTCCTTATATAGAATGCAGTTAATTGGTTATAACTTGTAACAAATACTGACTTAATGAGGTCTGTTCCATTTGTAAAAGGTCTTGTAGTAGTAATAGTAAGTTGGAAACAGAAACAAACTGGATTTCTCATCATTAGGTCATTTATCCAATAACCTCATAACAAGTATACCTTCAAAGTAGAGAAATATACTTAGCAAGGGGAGGGGAGAGGGAGAAAGGTGAAATGAAAGAGAAAGAAAATACATTGTAGCCATGTTTAGGGCATTGTTTCTTGGCTATAAGAAGACAGACTACTACTGGTTCTTTCTGCAGAAGAATAATAATGTGACTCAAGCACCTTAAGGCTAGCAGCTGCCTCCTCTCCAATTCTAGATAACATGCATTCTGTTTTCTCAGCCTGTTCAGTAAATTCTTCTGTTCTCTGCTCCACGTGATCATTTAGAGATGCAAATCCTGAAAACATAGCTGTTTGCTTCAACTCTGACACCAACTTAAGCAGTGAATCAGCTGCTTGGACCTGTTGTTCATGCATCCAATACATTATATGAGATAATAGGAGAATAGTTGTTTTTGAAAGCTGAGTTGCAAGCACAATCTAATAGCTTAAAATCTCCGCATTCTGGTGAATTAAGTCTTTGCATCATCTCAAAAAGAATAAAATGACACCGAGTCTTTCTTATTTCAGAAACACATAGGAGAACAAGCAATGTCAAGGATGATAGCTGACTGGCACTCGCAAGAAGGCACTGAAGCTATGAAAGAGGTAGAGAGAGGATCATGCTTATAACCTAAATTCCTCGCTCTAATGGAGATTACGTTTAAAAAAGGAAAAACTTATGTTCTTTGTCGGTTTGAGAAATCAAGTATCTACGATATAACAAGCCGATAATGAGTAAAAAAACACCATAAATCACAGAACCACTTTAAAATTGTGATGGCCTTTGTTTCCACTGTTCAGCCATATTTCAACAAAAAAAGCACCAAAAGATAAAAGATAAAGTTTTTGCAATATGTAAATTCAGGTCAGTAAGCCACTTTTTCCTGCAAGAATATAGCGAATTTGCTAATACAAAATGTATCCCATTATATGCACATTCACATGTAATTTGAGATGTATATCTCATTGAACGTCAGAGGCTCAGAGCTATGTACAACTCGGAAAAAATCCTCACCATTCTAGATGCACGCATCTCCATCGTAAAAGCTTCTTGCGAATTTCTGACTGGTGGATCATTGACCTATTATAAGCAGTTGTCATCAAGTGGAAACAAATATATTAACCATCTGCAAGAAGATAGGCAAATATATCTCCTAGTTTCACTTTAACAGTTTGAATCTAGCATAATGGCTTTTACAACTACAATGGAAGAAATCAGCAGCAAACGAAGTGTTCAAGACATATATTATACACTTTCTCCCTTTTCTCCAATTCACGCCATCTCAATGTTCAATCCATTAATTGTCGACGAAGTTATCTGTAGAAGTAAGTTCATATCTGATAAAAGAACAAATTTCTTCTTGTAAATGTTTAAGATTGTGCAAGGAAGTAAATATAAGAATAATATAACATACAAATTTCGTTCCCAGATTAGATCCACTCATTAATATGTCAACAGCAATGCCTACAATCAACAATTGGACAAAGATGCATTGCTATGTGCTTAGTCTCAAAAATCCTGCAAGATTTTATTTGCCTATAACCAGAGTATAAATTTTGGGGCACTGCCAGCTCTGTAGCCATGAGTATATAGTGACGGTGCATCTATTCGTAAAGCATCTAATGAATTATGAGTTCAATCCATCTTGTTTAGCATAAACAAGGATATTCCTTGCTCATTATCAGACAATTTCACAAACTTCGTGTGGGGGAAAAAAAGTTCCCATTTTCCATCTCATGGAAAACCCTTTCCCTCTCTGCTTAGCCTTATCCCCTCCCGGGGTATTTCAGTGATAGGTTCTGCCATTACCGAACGATCCTACTTGGTCAAATACCTTGCGACAAACTCCTATTGTTTCTTTCATTACAGTATTTTTGAACAAGTTCCTAGATAACAAGCCTAAAAGTTTTCTTCTTAATGATAGAAGACAATATTGATGATCCTTAAACTCAGAACTATAACAGTTGAATTTTTTTAAAATTATGAAAATTTTCAAAATTACTCCCTCCGTTCATTTTCATTTATAATGTATTGACTTGGCACACCTATTAAGAAGTCACGATAAATTTACTATATTGACTTAATTATTGCTAAGTAACCTAACAATTGATGTGGCTGTTTAGTTTAGATGAAAGCGGAAATGGGAGATTACCCGTGCACCATTAACAAGGAGGCCATAATTATCAACAATATTCCCAATATCAGTATCAACTCTCTGCAGTAAACTCTTTTGCTTTTGACTGGCGGCGGCGGCAGCGCCAGCAGTTGGTCCGCCTCCTCCACTAGTTCCTCCTTTATTCATTCTCCTTCAAACCTAATTTTCTATTTTATCAAAGCAGTCAAATAGAGAGTTTAATTATATGTGACAAATAAATTTTAAAATTGAATTGGGTAACTCTAATTTTTAATTAAGTAGGGGTGATAAATTTTGGATTAGTGATTAAAGAGTTTTGACTCACCCCAAAATTATATTTTTAACACTTTGATCTCAAGCTTTATTTTTTACACTTTGTCCCCAAGTTTTATTTTTAACATTTTGACTCAACCCATATAAACCCTAGATAGCCAAAAAAATGCGCCAATTTTTCTGTTTGACTGCGCTTTTCCACCATTTTTTGTTATTCTTTTTTGCTTCGTTTCTTCTTCTTCTTGCTGCTTCTTCTTCTTCTTATGTTGCTGCTCGTTTCTTCTTCTTCGTCTTGATTGAATTTTGCTCAAGAAAGAAAAAACAAGACCACCTAATTTTGCAACTTTTTGACTGAATTTCATTCGTGTAGCACTGGGAATTACTTTATAACTCTTTCCATTGTTCTGCTTTCTTCTTCTTCGTCCGCCATTGTTGCTCAAGAAAGAAAAAAAGAAAGAAAAAAATGTGACCACCCGATTTTACAATTTTTTGACTGGATTTTGTTGGTGTAGCACTGACAATTACTTTATAAGTGTTTTCCGCTCATTTGGTAAGTACAACAATGCTGTTTTATTTTAAATTTTCACCTGTGTATAAATCTACCCAGGTGTTGCACTTGTTGCAACAACTCAACGATCTGTTGGAGTCAGCTTCAGTTGTCTGTTGCAACAGATGAGTCAGTTGTTGCAATAAGTTTGTGATCTGTTGCAACAGATGGTTCAGTTGTTGCAACTTCTTTAACAGCTTCAACAGATTGTCAACTTGTTATAGCAGGTTTATCATATGTTGGACATTTTCCAACAGATGGGTAACTTGTTGCAGCATGTATCTCATCTGTTGGAAATAACTTGTTGCAGCAGGTATCTCATCGTTGGAAAATTTCCAACAGATGGGTAACTTGTTGCAACAGGTATCTCATTTTCAACAGATGGGTAACTTGTTGCAGCAGGTATCTCATATGTTGGAAATTGTCCAACATATTATCAACTTGTTGCAGCAGGTTTATCATCTGTTGGACATTTTCCAACAGATGAGTAACTTGTTGCAGCAGGTATCTCATCTGTTGGAGATGGGTAACTTGTTGCAGCAGGTATCTCATCTGTTGGAAATTGTCCAACAGATTGTCAACTTGTTGCAGCAGGTTTATCATCTGTTGGACATTTTCCAACAGATGAGTAACTTGTTGCAACAGGTATCTCATCTGTTGGAAAATGGGTAACTTGTTGCAGCAGGTTTATCTGTTGGACATCTTCAACAGTCTGAAACATTACCCCAAAAAAACTGAAGCTGACTCCAACAGATTAGTGACTTGTTGCAACAATTTTATTACTTGTTGCAACAAGTAGTCCACTTGTTATAGATTGGTATGTACTCTCATGACCAATTTTTTGTTAAACAAAATATCTTCAGGTACCTCGAACACCACTAATGGGGGACTCAATAACAATTGGGGTTGATTGCAATGGTGAATGGATCGAGAAGAACAATCGATATATTTGGCGATGGAAGTGTAGTGACACGTTAGAGACGATAGCGATGACTGTCCAAAGAGATGTTATGTTCGATGATTTTGTGAACCTAATCATCACCTATTGCGAATTAACTTGTGAACCAAAAGATCATTCCCTCACTTACATGCACAACTTTTTTGAAAATCAGAGAGTCTTGCCATTTAAGATAATTGATCAGGTTCGTTTGCGTGCTTATTTGAATGATGTAGCTAGGCCCATTTTAAGGGTATACGTTGTTGAAAGCCCGGTAGAGAACCACAATTTATCTCAAGACCAACAAGATGTGTTAAATGATGAATTAGATGGGGTGGATGTGGATATCCCAGATAATGGAAGTGAGTCTGACCCGATTCCTATACCTGAAGTTGCGAGCAATACATTGGGCACTACACAATCAATACTGTCTAGCCATATTCAAGATGATGAAACAAGTTTTTATAAAGGAATGTCATTCAAGAACAAGGAAGAACTAGCCACTTGGTTGAAATTTGCTTTCTTGAAGAAAGATTTTAGAATCAAGGTGATTAATTCGCGTACTGTGTATTGCTTCAGATGTGTACATCCGGAGTGCAAGTGGTGGCTGAGGGTTGTGAAGCTTTTAAGTTATGACATATTTTGTATTAGAACTTACATAAAACATCACACATGTGGTTCTGAGCACATTACGAGCCATAATCCACACGCTACTGCGAAAGTCATTGGTGAATACTTCAAAAATAAGTTTCCTTACGGTAAAGGTCCATCTACAAAAGATATGAGTCAATCAATCCGTACAGATTTGGGTTGTAAGGTAAGTTATTGGAAGGTCTGGAAGGGCATGGAGATTGCAAAGGCTTTGACAAGGGGGACACATGAGCACGTGTACGCGATCTTGATGCGTCTGCGTTATATGCTTCGTTCTGCAAATCCAGGAAGTAAGACGGAATTGAAGGTTGATGAAAATGGGAAGTTCAAGTACTTTTTTGTAGCCTATAAGGCTTGGATGCTTGGTTTTGCGCAAATGAAAAAAAATCATATCTGTCGATTGGACATTCTTGAGGAGCAAGTACGAAGGAGTGTTGTTGTCAGCAGTTGCACAAGATGCGGAGAATCATATTTTTCCAGTGGCATTTAGTGGACAAGGAGTGTGATGCTTCGTACAAATATTTTTTTGAACAAATGAGAAGCTATATAGAGGATACCCCTGAGTTGTGCATAATTTCTGATAGACATCCAAGTATCAAAAATGTGGTTTCAATTGTCTTCCCTATATGTCATTATGGTTTTTGCATGAGGCACCTAGGGAAAAATCTGAGAACCACCTTTCACAATGGGGCGGTCGTATCTCAATTTTATAAAGCAGCAAAAGCGTACAATATTGATGTCTTCAATGACCATTTCAATCAAATCAGAGATTTGGTTCCTGGGCCGCCGAACATCTTGAACGTGCTGGATTCCACATATGAAACAGGGTATTCTGCCCCGGAAATAGGTATTTTCACATTTTTGTTTCCAACAAGTAACGTATCTGCTGTAACTAATAGGTAACTTGTTGCGGCATATATTGTACTTGTTTTGATTTTTGACACATCTGAGCCTCAGCCACATGTTCCAACACTAATATGTTTGTTTTGTCAGGTATGATTTTATGACGACAAACGCTACTGAGTCGGTGAACTCAATGTTCAATGTTGAAAGAGAATTTCCCATTACTGCTCTATTTGATTCCATAAACAAGAGGTTTACTGAGAAATTTCATGAGAGGCGTATGGAGTTCATCGACTCACCAACCATCTTTGTTCCCTTAATGGGGAAAAAATCAAAATTTGTCAACTTGGGTAATAAGTTATTGGCCCATCAAATTGCCAACTACAAGTTCATCGACCACGATTCGATTCTGATCGATGCGAAAGAAGATCTTGTACTTATAGAGTTTTTGACCTGGACAAAATACCTTGCCCACATGCTATGGCAGCGCTTCGAGTCCAATATGGTGAAGACTTTGGAAGGCGGATTTATGAATACTCATCTCTATATTACAGGGTCGAGAATTACATAATTGCATACTGTGAGGAAATGAATCCCGTGCCTTCTGAAGAATCTTGAGAAGTTCCTATGGAGATTTTAGAGAGAGAAATACCTCCTCCATATGTTGATCCGAGCAAATCGGGAAGAAGACGTACAAAGAGGAGATGTGGAATCGGGGAATCACTTGCAACGAGGAAAAACAAATGCTCCATATGCAAAACATGTAGCCATAAAAAAACTACATGCCCAAACCGAATTATTCTCTAGTTGTTAAATTTGCAATGTCTTGTAATAATAATTAATATTGTTTGTGTTTGTGACATTTTATGAAATTGTTAGTAAAATTAGTTTAAATGATATGTCGATCTTTCTCAAATCACCAATGTATGTTCTGTGGTTTTGCAATTTCTGAACAGTTTTCACCAAGTAAAAATTCTGTTGCAACAAATGTGTAACTTGTTGGGATTTTGCCAATCATTAATCGAACTTGTTGCAACAACTAACTTAACTTAGTTTTCCAACAGATGAGTCAGTTGTTGCAACAAGATGTTAATTTGTTGCAACAGATGGTTCAGTTGTTGCAACATATGGGTAACTTGTTGCAGCAGGTATCTCATCTGTTGGAAAATTTCCAACAGATGGGTAACTTGTTGCAGCAGGTATCTCATCTGTTGGAAATTTTCCAACAGATGAGTAACTTGTTGCAGTAGGTATCTCATCTGTTGGAAAATTTCCAACAGATGGGTAACTTGTTGCAGCAGGTATATCATATGTTGGAAATTTTTCCAACAGATGGGTAACTTGTTACAGCAGGTATCTCATCTATTGGAAAATTTCCAACAGATGGGTAACTTGTTGCAGCAGGTATCTCATCTGTTGGAAAAGTTCCAACAGATGGGTAACTTGTTGCAGCAGGTATCTCATCTGTTGGAAAATTTCCAACAGATGGGTAACTTGTTGCAGCAGGTATCTCATCTATTGGAAAAGTTCCAACAGATGGGTGACTTGTTGCAGCAGGTATCTCATCTGTTGGAAAATTTCCAACAGATGAGTAACTTGTTGCAGTAGGTATCTCATCTGTTGGAAAATTTCCAACAGATGCAGCAGGTATCTCATCGTTGGAAATTTCCAACAGATGGGTAACTTGTTGCAGCAGGTATCTCATCTGTTGGAAAATTTCCAATAGATGGGTAACTTGTTGCAGCAGGTATCTCATCTGTTGGAACTTAATGGTGTAACTTGTTGCAGCAGGTATCTCATCTGTTGGAAAATTTCCAACAGATGGGTAACTTGTTGCAGCAGGTATCTCATCTATTGGAAAAGTTCCAACAGATGGGTGACTTGTTGCAGCAGGTATCTCATCTGTTGGAAAATTTCCAACAGATGGGTAACTTGTTGTAGCAGGTATCTCATCTGTTGAAAATTGTCCAACAGATTGTCAACTTGTTGCAGCAGGTTTATCATTTGTTGGACATTTTCCAATAGATGGGTAACGTATTGCAGCATGTTTATCATATGTTGGAGATTTTCTAACAGATGGATAACTTGTTGCAGCAAGTATCTCATCTGTTGGAAAATTTACAACAGATGGGTAACTTGTTGCAACAGGTATCTCATCTGTTGGAAAATTTCCAACAGATGGGTAATTTGTTGCAGCAGG
This sequence comes from Przewalskia tangutica, assembly GCA_029844215.1. Lineage (NCBI taxonomy): Eukaryota > Viridiplantae > Streptophyta > Magnoliopsida > Solanales > Solanaceae > Przewalskia > Przewalskia tangutica. The sequence goes on from CM056732.1 coordinate 4,320,483, forward strand.
TTGCTCATCTGTTGGATATTGTACAACAGATTAGTAATTTATTGCAACAGATTATTGTACTTGTTTGACAGTTGCAAACATCTTTTGGTGGTAGAGCAATACTTCTAAAACATGTTTTGCAAGCAATGTCCATCCACATCCTCTCTGCAACTGCTCCTCCACGGTTTGTTTTTAAAAAAATGCATAAGATTATGGATCAATTCTTTTAGAGCAATGCAGTTGGTGAGAGAGGAAAACATTGGGTGAACTGGGAGGAAGTTTGTTTGCCACAGAAGGAGGGATGATTGGGATTTAGAAACTTGCAGAACTTGTCTATGGCCCTTTTCACGAAGTTATGGTGGAGATTTAGAACCACATCTTCCTTGTGGAATAACTATGTTACTAATAAGTACCTAAAGAAGCGAATGCGATTCTGATGAGTGGAAACAAGGAACACAAACATGAAAGATGTTCTTTGAAAGCTAGAGACCACGTGGAGCAATACATTTGGTGGCAAGTTAAAAGTGGCTCCTGCGCTTTCCTGGATAATCTGGATGGATTAGGGCCACTATATAACATGGTCCCGAGAAGGCCAATTGAGCGTAGAGCTTACAAATGTTTATGATCTTTGTGAGATGGAAGATGGAATGAGAACTTGGTTAAAAACAACATGATAGATGAGGCGTGAGTTCATAATTCATAGTATTAAACCACCGCACTCCGCGGTTCTGATAAAGCTTGGTGGAAACTTGAACTGATGGGCAATTCACTATCAAATCAACATGGGAAGTGATCGAAGCAGAGCGACCACTGGGAAGAATATTCATATATGTGGCCCAAGGACATTCCATTTAAGATCTCTTTCACCTGTGGAAAGTGTGCACGTGAATATACCTTTGAATGACGTGGTTAGAAGTTGGGGATACCATATGCCATCAAGATGTAGGCTGCTGCGACAACCATCAACAAGAATCCATTGACATGTATTCATTCAAAGTGAGGTCGCAAATCGGTGTGGGCATACTTTTCAAAAGCTATTGGTTTGAACACTATTGGGAGGCACCAAACAAATCATCCGGACACGGTGGAAGGCAAATGTGAAAGCGGATCTGAGACCATACTCTGAGCCATACCAACCATAATTATCTCGGAACTATGGAAAAAAAGAAATGAAGAGCTTCATGGCAAGAAAACCTCCATCGGTAGGGTAATTTTTCAGGTGTCCACTATATTACAAAACATGTTGAAAGTCAAGATTGGAGGAAATGCACCTCACAGGTGGATAGATATTTTGGCTATCCTGGAGGGAATGAAATCTAAATGGAAAATCATACCTGTGATGTGGAATCTACCACAACCAGGTAGATGGAGGTGCAACACTGATGGAACTGCAAGGGGCAACCCAGGAAGAAGTTCTTATGCATTTTGTGTAAGAGATGAGAAGGGGGACTTGGTGTATGCGGAAGCTAAGAAGATATGAGACAAAACCAACACAGAATCTTAAGCTAAACCATCCTAGAAGCTGTCAAATTTTGTAAATCTCAGCAGGGGCAACATTTCATTATTGAAACAGACTCATTGCTACTTGAAAAGGTGTTAGATAGAACTTGGAAGCCACATTGGAGGATAATTGGTATGGTTGAAGAACTGTGGAATCTGGCTGACAACACTAAGTTCTATATTACTCACATTATGAGAGAAGAAAACATGTTGGCTGATCATCTGGCTAATTTAACTCTTGATGAAGGAAATGTGGTTGCAAACACTTTCTCAGAGCTAGACACAAAAGGAAGAAGGATTCTTAATTCTGATAAGCTATTATGTCCTTACAAGAAAAAAGGTGAAGAATTGAGGGGAAGATACTTGGCTGAGTCAATGATCTTCCAGTGCACCAGTCAGGACACAAAAAACATATACAAGCAGCTGTGTAACTGGATGGACAAAGAGGTCAATAGCAAGAGGCATATCATTCATTATTTGATTCTCTGGGATCAGATAAGGAAAGATATGTGATTCACTAACCTATTTATTTGTTTTGCAGGTACATCAAAATACTCAGATAGGAATGAAGGATTGAAGGAGTTCATACATGAAGAACAACCAAGAAGGGGACAGAACATGCAGGCTATACTATGGAAGGCAAACAATTCTATGGGAGGATGGAATCAATATAGAAACAAAGGCAAGACCCAAGCATTGAACACCTTGCAACGTGTGGTATTAGCTTTGGCTCAACTGCTGCGATGTACGATGCGTGGAAATGCAGCGATGGAAACACAAGCGTACACTCTGCTACTAGTTTTTACATTGCTCTTCGGGACACTAGTCTTTGCGCAACACGAGGAGATATTTGCAAATCCAACGCAAGTAAAAGGAAACAATGGAGTGAGGAGACATACACAAACCGGGAAACTCGGTGGTGGACTCACCGAGATATTATATTCGATGGATGGAAAAGATGCCATGCGGCAAAGAATGAAATTCGCAACACGGACTTATATCTACTCTTACAAGTTGAAATCGGATGGATAACAAGAATTGAGGAAATGAACAATTCAAATCTCAACAAGAGCTTCTTCACAGATCGCACATTTTTGTACAAAGGCGATATACAACGGTGTTGGATAGTTTGGTTGATAACATATTTTTTACGGATTGGTATACATGTGATGTGCTCACATTATACACATAGAATATATAAGCTAGGACCTTTGGGTCAGGCGCAACACTTTTGTAACATAGCAGGGTATATATTAAACTCTGCCATGATTGTAGATTACTTGATTAAATCAAGTTCTTTTTTCTTACACTCTAGCTTGTAGATTAGGCTAACTTTGAGTCTCATTAGGTAGCTTTAGGTTTGGACGTCCACCAAACTTGTAATTTCCCCGATGGGGCTCCTCTTGTACCTTTGCTTTTCGATATATATAAAAATTACCTCGGACCGCGAGTCCGTCGATTGTTTAAAAAAAATCACCATCAAATTGAAACTCATAACAATTGAATCTAAATCGTAGCCGAATGTAAAACTGGCGCTTTTTCAATCAAACCAATAGCTTTTTGCTGGTATGTTCTAATTACAACAAAAAAAGAAATTACAACACTTATCATTCAATGAAGAGGTATCTCTAGAATATATCCGAACTTGCTCTTTAGTCAGTTCAGCAATATGGCAAATTGTAACACTTTGGATTTAAATACTAATGGGACATACTTATTTATATACCAACTGCAAAAACCATAAATCTCCATCCTATAGTAGGTGTTTGATATACCTTCCTTTAAGTATTCAGCCCTGCCATATAAGACACCCCAGTTGAAGGCAACCAAGATGATCCATAAATAAACTTTGATACGGTGAACTTGCTGGCCTCCTCGATCGACTCGATGACCCGATAACCCGGCCAAGTAACCCGTTTCCCTAGGGCCGCTCCTGGTCCAAAGTTCATGTACTCGCCATAATACAATGTGTCCAGTGCAAAATCACCATTCCATTCAAGCCAACCACTCGGGTGTATATGATCACCCATGTTAGATAACATATAGACTGTTCGCGAGTACATCTTCCATGGTCGGCCTAGATATGTAGGGAAGCTGGCTTTGGACGGCTCGAGGTCAGATGCAGCAACGATTTTGCAAGCATGGATTGAAATGCCAGTGTTTTGGTTAGGGTCTTTCCTGTTTTGGGCAGTGATGGTGTTCTTTTGATTGGCCATGGGCTTTCGGGCATATATGTTGCAATTTTGGAGGACAACTGCTGCATTGCCGAAAATGAAATCCACTGTCCCATAGATATCACACTCGCGATAGAATTGGCGCTGTGAGTGCACGTAGAGGGTGTCTTGGTATCCAATAATATTGCAGCGGAAGACCACGGCGTGATCACCTCCGATACGAAGGGCTACTGCTTGATGATTGCTTGGTCCAGCATAGTTCTCAAATGTCATATCTCTTGCAATAAAACCAGCTCCAGTTGCAGCTGCATGTTCATTAGTAAATTCAATTCAATAAATTTCTCTGTAATAGCATGTTGTATAAATATGAGACCTATGTTGTTTGATCCTTTAAATACTACCGCACTCGTGTCAGATTCTCCAAACAATATATTTTTTTGGAAAATGTCTCATTTTTGAAGGACCCGCAACATAGATAATGACAGTATAACATAACACCGCCACTAGATAAAAGCATAATACCATTTTAAAGTATGCTAAAAGTGACAAAATAACCAAGTTAAACACAAAGGTGTGATCTTAAGAGAATCAAAGGACATGGGCAATGTGTCATGACTCCACCTGCTCCTACAACAAGATTCCTTCTTCAAAATTTCAAATTGTGGCCACCAAATTAATTAGGTCATATCGCTATCCCTAATACTGGCCGAATAAGCTAGCCAGTAAATCATGCAATGGATTAAGGGATAAGAACACACTCGTCTTGACACAAATCACTACTCGACAAACTCCAATTGCTATACATCTAAATATGCCTTTATAAATTAAATTTATCAAAGAATATATTAGGGTCTTAATTCCGTTACAAATTAAATTTATGGAAGCCAATCAATATGTTGGTTTAAGTCGATAAATTTATTTCATTTTGGGGTGTATACGTAATTCTTGGTTACTGTAAGTGAAGGAAGAGACAAATTTAGTGTATTAAGCTACGGGGTCACCTGAATCATGTAACTTTGATTTAAATTCTATAAAAAAGTCATTAAATAATATAAATAATAGATTTCGAATTCAATAAATTAGATGAAACGTATAAAATTCCAAGCCCAACTCATAACGTTTAGATATGGAAATCTTTTTGGGTGAGTGGGGGCCACATCAAAGACGGAAGAAGCTTAAAAACAAGGGCGGATCTATGTACTATTTTTTTGATGCTCGAGCACTCATTAACCATGACGGATACTTTATGTAGACATATAGATAATATTAAAATTTGGTATAAAATAATAAATAGCATCATGAAGTAATAAAAGATATAGCTCATTTAGTTCAAAGATGGTAGAATTTAAGCAAATTCATGAAATAGTCGTGTTCGAAACCTACTCAGAACAATATTTTTTGGTTGATTTTGAGACGAACACACAGTACCATTGAATCCTGAGGGACCCACTGTTTAAAAGGGCTAAGCTAGGAGACTTTAATTAGGATTTAGTTATAAGAACTCAATGACATCTCATGCACGGGCATTTTCTACCACATGCTCTGCCTAGCCGACAGTACAGCCCATGTCCACAGTTTCCAAATTTAGGGTCTGTTTTATCAATTTTTTTAAAAAGTGTTTTTATTTTTTAAAAGTAATTTTACAGAAATTATTTGTTAGAAAATCTGTTAGTGTGTTTGACCTATAATTATAAAAGTATTTCTGAGAAACAGAAATACTTCCCTGTTTGGCTCACATTTATGCAAAGAAATTAGAATATTTTTAATAGATTTAAAACTATTTAAAATATTCTTTACTATCCAATGTTTCTAAAAATTAGTATATTTTTATAATTTAATAATTTTTTTAAAATTATTTAATTGCAACATTTAATAATAAAAAAAATTATATTGTACATCTATGATAATCAAATATGTCCAAATCTACCCCTGTCCTATTTGTTACTTTTATAAAAAAAAATTAATTTTTTTTTTCTTACCTCCGCCGCGCTATCCCATTCTAAAATTTCTATTTTATATGGGGATATTATATGGGGGGATTAAAAAGAATTTTGTGAAAAGAAAATGGTAAATGAATCAAAAAAAAAATCAATTTAATGGGCAAAAAGAACTTCTTGAGAAATACAATTTAAAAAGTGTTTCTAATTCTTGATAAGTATGTGTTTGACTCAAAAAGTATTTGAAAAAGCTTGATCAAATACATACTTAATTTCACGTGAACACCAAAATTAAATAAGTGGAGCCAAAATAAATTAAGATATTTACCAAATGACGCAGTGTGGAATGTTGTAAGGTTCTGGGATACACTTTTTCCTCCTGTAATCACTGTCTTCCCCTTCCCGTCCCCTATGAACATCACGTTCTTTTTCTTCCTCCCTACCTTCAAATTATTTTCTTCATACCTGTCATTTATTTATTATAAAATAAAGTACTAGTACTAATAAAACAATATGAAGTCAAATTGCTTCAAGGAAATGAAGAAAAGGTTATTTTTAGTCTGCCACGTAAGTAAAAAAAATTGGAAAGGGAATCAGATACGTTACCAAAAAGTTTTTCACTTTTCCAAGTACTTGTCTAGCAAAGATACTCTTAGTTCAAATTTATGTGATATTTTTAATATTAAATATTTTAAAATACAAATCGACATATTAAAAAATTATTCGAAAAATGTTAGAAGTTGTAATTCATTTTCATATAAAAAATATATGTTTTTTTATTTTTACTTGTTCACTGTATTAAAAATAAAATTTTATTTTTACTTGTCAAATTTTAAAAAAGAAATAACTCTTTTTCATGTTTTACTCATAATATTATTACTCATTTTAAATTATTTCTCAAATCCAAAAGACTATACATTAAATAATATGGATAACACGATAAAATAGGTACTTCATTTATTATTTTTTAAAAGACATAAAATCCACGGGATAAAGTAAAAGTGAATTGAGAAAGTATTTAAATATATTTAATTAAAGTTAACATCGTTTGAATCCTGATAAATAAAAATATCAAGTAATTGAGATGAGGGGAGCAATTTGAATTTTACCTTCCTGCTTTGACGTAAATTATGGTCCGGCTACTACTCATTTCCGGCACCTTCTTTATCGCCTCCGCTATCGTCTTCACCGTTCCAGTACCGTCTTTGGCCACAATTATATCAGCTTGAATTGTCGACACTGATGTATTCATCAACACTCTATCCCTCCTAGACATCCATTTCGGAAACTCATCATGATGTTTCTCAAATTCCATCAATCTCCGCCGTCGATTCTGTATTGGTATCCCTGAGAAATCATCATCACCGTTCGCAGCAGCATAAATCGCAAGAGCATTACTCACCAATTCCGACAAATCCTTAACATTCTCACTCATCTGATCCTTCACGCTGCCAGTAACATCAATAAAACCGTCCGTACATGTGTCCTGGTTCGTTAGAGCCGCGCTCAGCCATGTCATCACGTCATGTGTAGACCCCGTCGGTGAGGTTAAGGAGTGTGAGAGAAGGTCTAAGGATTCGGCCAATAATTCGAGACAGTCTTCGTAAGCCGATCTTATATTAGTGTTCATTTGAAGGTTGTTAATATCGGAAACCATGTAAAGTGCTTTACCGAAGCGTTGGAGAGTTAAATTAACGGAAATGTGTACGAGGTCATTGTCCGAAGCAGAGTTAGCTCCGGGGTAATTGATTAGTGAATTAAGACATAGAGATGGATATAAAGTGCGACTACACGTACGTGCGATTGCTTGACTTGGTTTATCTATTTTGTTTCCTGCCTTGTGTCGAACACCGACCAAAATCGCGACGGAAATTAGAGAAGCAATTAGAAGAATAGTGGCAAAAATTATGAGGAGTTTAAGATTTGACCTTCGGGGATTAGGAGTGGGGGTATTATTGGGATTTGTCACCCTGCCGGAGGTTTCTCCGGGGTCCGATTTTCCTAGTCGGCCATAGCCCATTTTGTGAATGAACTAGTAAATTGGCCCGCACTTCGCACAATTAAATATATCAGCTTGAATTAGTTTAATAAAGATAATGCAGTTGCTTAAGATTTTTGGGTGAGACAATTGGTGTGTTATGAATTGGGATATAGTGTATGAAAATGAAGTTATTGAGTAGGAGGGTGTGGAGAAAATTGGAGGAATTTGTGAGTATATATTGGGCGGTGGAAGAGTGGAGGTGTATGTACTACTATTTGAGAAGAAAAGTAGTGGTTGGTGTGAAGTCGATGTCTTAAGGGAGAAGAGAATTAGCTGGCTTCGACTTACAGTATTGAGTAAGTGGTGATTAGTGAATGGAGCTAAGTTACAGTGCGCAGAAGAATTTTGGACGATATATCACATGAATAAGATTTCTATATCCAACTTGACCCCACGAGCACAGACGAGTTGGTGAGTGACAAGGTAATTGAGGTACAACCATCCCAACGTTCCGGGTTCGAATATGTGTGATGACAATCTTTGCTGAAATATTACAAGGGCTAGTTGTTGGGTTCGTGTCCCGTTGATCCTCTCCCTTGCTGGGCTGCCGCTCGTGCATATCTCTCGATTTACAACCCACCTAGCCAATTGACCTCTGATGTAGGTGGGAGTTTCGCCTTCGGGACTTTCCCTTCGTCGAAGATTTCTTTATCCAACAGAAAATGGGAAAATTCCAAATAAAAAGTGATAGGTTTTAATTGATGTTACACTGCACGAATCCAATTTACTTCTATTATCATATGATTAAATGAACAAAATATAACCTAAGAATTTGAAAGAGTTTGGAATATTTTCCTTAATCTTATTCATCACAAATGGTAATAATATATACAATTAATAGGAAGATTAAGTCTTTCCTAAAATCATCATATACTATCTCATAATATATTTCTATATTAATACAATTTTATCCCCTACATTAATACATAGTACTATTTATTATATACATATGATTCTACATAATTATATTATTAATAGTAATTAATAATATATATTCTAACACTCCCTCGGAGGAAGGCGAATGCTGAGACTGTCCCGAAATTCTTCAAATAAGATCAGCGGAAGCCCTTTTATGAAAATATCTGTGATCTGATGTCGCGTCGGGACATGTAACACTCGCACTTGTCCGCGAGTCACCTTTTCACGGACAAAATGAATATCTAACTCAATATGCTTAGTGCGTTGATGATGGATTGGATTTCCGGAGAGATAAATTGCACTAATGTTATCACAATATACCATAGTGGCTGTCGGAATAGGACAATGAAGCTCAAGTAAAAGATTCTGAATCCAGCATGAGTCAGACACAACATTGGATACCGCACGATATTCAGCTTCAACACTTTTTAGAGGACCATGATATTAAATTATCACCGAGGAAGACGCAATAACCGGAGGTGGAGCGTCTGGTGTCTGGACATACTGCCCAGTCTGCATCTGTGTAAGTGACAAGCTTGGACATGGAAGAGGGGTACAGATGCAATCCATAATTCAGAGTGCCCTGAATATATCGCACAATGCGTTTTAGTGCATGCATATGTTCTTCCATTGGATTGTGCATGAACAGACACACTTGTTGTACTGCATAGGTAATATCTGGCCTGGTGAATGTGAGATATTGCAAAGCTCCTGCCAAGCTGCGATACAATGATGGGTTGGCAAATGGGTTGCTGGATATGTCACTCAATTTTGACTTGGTATCTACTGGAGTTGCGGAAGGTTTTCAAGATGACATTCCAGCCCGTTCTACGATCTCTGAGGCATACTTCTTTTGTGAAAGAAACAAGCCACCTGCATGGCGTGTCACAACAATTCCTAGAAAGTAGTGAAGCGGACCAAGATCTTTCATAGCAAATTCGGAACTCAGCTGGGACATGATATTCTTGCGAAGAGAGTCTGAAAAGGTTGTTAGGATAATATCATTTACATATAAGAAAAGATAAGCAGTATGATTACCCTGGTGATAAATAAATAGTGAATTATCCGAACGACTGTTTGAGAAACTCATGTTGAACACAAAATCTGCAAACCGCTTGTACCAAGTCCTGGGAGCCTGTTTGAGACCATATAATGATTTTTTAAGTAAACACACATGATTGGGATATTGAGGATCTCTGTACCCCAATGGTTGGTGCGTATAAGCGATCTCGCTCAGTGTCCGTATGAAGGCATTCTTGACATCCATTGACGGTGACCATCCTTTTGAGAGGCTAGGCGAAACGATTCGATGGTTCTTTGGTTTAACCACGTGAATGTCTCGCCGCAATCTAATTCCACATGTTGAGTCTTGCCATCACCTACAAGTCGGGACTTATGCCGCTCAAAAGAACCATCAGATTTTTCTTTATGACTAAAAATCCACATAGAACGAATTATATTAGCATTAGATGGACGAGGTACTAACTCCCATCTCCTATTTTTAATTAGAGCATGATATTCATCATCCATGGCCATTTTTCAATTAGGGTCTTTTAGAGCAGACACGGGGTTACAAGGCAAATGTGATTTCGAGACCTGAGTGTGTAGATTGTATTTGGCATTGGGTTTTTTAATTCCATGTTGACTACGGGTGACTGGCCGATTTAGTGGGCCACTGGACTAGACGCCACTGGCCGAGAGTGAGGCAGTGGGATGAACGCCACTGCCCAGACTATTTTCTCCAAGGCTTGCAGTGGGCTGGACGTTCTGTTGGTGTGGAAATGGGCCTGGATTTGCATAGTGGCCCAACTGAAGGGGCATTTGGTCTGAAATAGAAGGATTTCTTGCACTGGGCAGATGGCCCGGGCCATTGGATTGTATTTTGGCCGACGACCATTGGCTGTTCGATGGGCCAATGCGGCTGATCTAGCATTTTTTGTGAGTCCCGGGCTGTGGAAAAAATGAGTTAGATACGGGAGCCTATCATCATCCAAAAAATCATAAGTATTAGTCCCGGTGTCAAGTATCTTGGCAAAAAGAAATTGTGATTCATCAAAAATTACATGACGACATATAATCATACGTTTGGAAGAAATGTCATAACACATGTAACCACGGTGATTCGTAGGATATTCCAAGAAGACACATGGAGTAGACTGGGGTTGAAGTTTTGTGATTGTGGTAGATGGAAATAGAGGGTAGCAAATACAACCAAATACTCTCAAATGATGATATGAGGGCTCTCGTAAATAAAACATTTTTAGTGGAGTTTTGTAAGATATGTTTTTATGGGGAAGGATATTCAACATGTAGGTTGCCATTTGAAGCGCATGATGCCAAAAAATGGGGGGTATAGAAGCATGAGCGAGGGATGTTCTAACAATATTGTTTATGGTTCTAATTTTGCGTTCCTCCTTCCCATTCTGTGAAGAGGTGTGAGGACAGGATAAAATAAATTGTAAACCATTTGTTTTGAAAAAATCCCAAAACTGATTATTGTCAAATTCCCTCCCATTGTCACATTGAATACTTTTAATCTCCCGTTCAAACTGAGTTCGGATGAATGCTCTAAAATTTAGAAAAGTGGAAAATACTTGTGATTTTTTCGACAAAGGGAATGTCCACAAATAATTAGAGTAGTCATCAAGAAACAGTAAATAACACCTATGACCTGAGGAACTCAAAACAGGTGATGTCCAAATATCACAATGTAAAATATCAAATGACATAGTAGTGCATGAAGTAGAAGAAGTAAATGGCAATCTAACATGTTTACCAAGGGCACAAGCATGACACTTATTCAAAAAACGAGTTTGAGTACATGCAATAAAATTGTTTTGTTTAAGAGAGGCCAAAACAGACTCTCCCGGATGTCCCAAACGTTCATGCCATAGTGATGGTGCCAAGGCTGCAAAAATGGAAGGAAGTTTAGACTGTGGATTTGGTAAACTTATTGGATAGAGCTCCCCCTTGCTATCACATCTCATGAGAAACTTCCCCGTCTGAAAGTCATGTACGAAAAAATCAAACGGATCAAATCTAACAGAAACTCAATTATCAATAGTAAATTTCCTAACAGATATCAATTTTTTTTATTAATTTGGAAGCATGCAGGACATTATTTAAAACCAGTGGCGGATGTGGTGGTGACAGTGTGTTTGACCTATAACCTTTTATTGGAATTGAATGACCATTTTCGACAACAATATCATTTTTTTTGCTCAAATTAAAATAGGGTGAGAGTGTACCTTGGGATGCCGTCATATGGGACGTTGCCCCGGAGTCCATATACCAATTAGAATCAGATGGATTGAGTCCAAGAGTGTGCATATCCTGCTCAATATCCGTAGGATGAATCGTTGTTGAATGGGCCTCTTGTCATCGGTAGGAGGAGGCCAAAACCGCCGTCACCTTGAGGCCGACCAGTAATTGGGCTCTTTGGTCACACTGTTGCCCAAGCTATTTGGAGATTTCGATTGGGCTTCCAGCCATCGTTGTGCTGTTGGTTCGACCCAGTCGTATTTGGGCTTTGGCTATCTAAGCGTCGCCCGATGGCTGGTCTTTGCCAGTGTCTTGGGCCTTCCGCTTCTTCTTGCCGATGGTGGTTCTTGTCATGTAGCCACCACGAGTTGGTGTTGCCGCCATTTCCACCGTCACGGAATTTGGTGACTTCACCTTTATTATTTCGCGATTTTCACCCTTATTATTATTACCACGCCCTTTTTACTCTTATTTTGTAAAGAATAGTCAAAAAATTACCTTCATTGAAGACGTGGCAACCACGTGGTAGTCGTAGTCGTTTTCTTAATCAAGCCCGACTTTTAAGAACAAGCGTGGATCTTGCTTGATAAAACTTTGGTAAGGGATTACTTTGTGGATTAGTGTCCCCACGCCACTATAAGCATCCGTGAGGCACAACTAGTTGTAAAACTAACGGTTGTCGATGCAGGTGAACCTACGTTCCTCGATTGATGCACAACACTTTGAGGCGTTGTGATGGGTTGAAACGTTAGGGAAGTCTGCCATGACAAATGTTGAAAATTCTTGTTCCAACGCAACGACACGAGAATTCTGGTTGTCTTGAAAATGTCTCTCAAGCGTTCCCATGCCGTCATGGCAGTAGAATCTGGTTCCATTATTGTATGCAACAAATCTGTGGGTATGATTGCATAAATCCAACCAAGAACTGTGACATCAAGGGTATCCCACAATTCTTTGTCTGCGTCAGATGATTGTTCCGTTGTTGTACCATTTTTCGATGAAATTATATGATGAAGAACTATGTGAGCACTACAACATATTTTGAACAAATCCGTCCATGTTGCATAGTGAACAATTTTCATCTCTAGTTTGACAGAAATATATGTTTTGATGTTGGAGATAGTAAGGGCTGGGTGAAATGAAGATTTTGATTCAGACATGGTTGTGAGTAAGATCAATAATGGAGGAAAAAAATTACAAAATTGATGATAATTTTCGATCAAGGTAAAAATCAAGGAGGAAGATGACCGAATTTTGGAAGGAAACCAGAAAAATATTTGAGGATCTTTTTCTTCCTTATGCTCTTGATACCATGAAAGAGTTTGAAATATTTTTCTTAATCTTATTCATCACAAATGGTAATAATATATACACCAAGTAACAATTAATAGGAAGATTAAGTCTTTTCTAAAATCCTCCTATACTATCTCATAATATATTCCTATATTAATATTATTCTATCCCCTACATTAATACATAGTACTATTTATCATATACATATAATTCTGCATAATTATATTATTAATAGTAATTAATAATATATATTCTAACAGAATTGGTGGCAACTGGCAAGGATCTGTCAACTTCTCAATTAGCTTTACCCACTTGTTTTCTTTGTCCTTTAATACATCATATTATACTTTATTGTTTTCTGAAGGAATAATATTCCAGTGGAGTTTAGTTACTTCATTAGAAATTCTTGGTTAACCCTTATAAAAATAAAATCACTGAGTAACTAATCCCTACATTACATTGGTTGATTTTGAAGATATTATGTCCTGATAAAAAAGAGTGTCCAATTAACTTTTATTTTTTTTATTAATAAAGAATGTCCACTTATTAAATGAAGAAAAAATTAATCTTACATTTTCAAATTTGTCATGTTGGAAATTTACTAAATGTGAAATAAATTAATCCTATCAATTATGACTCGAACAATTGGGGTCTCGCACGTCGAAAACATGATTTCCATACACGTGCACATAAAGTGCCAAAAATCGTAATTTCCTTAAGTGGAAGAGATATTGATACGTATACGAATTGTTTGAGACGTAAGATAATAGATGGTTATTGGCCAAATAACAATGGTTTCACGTTGGTAAATGAAGGAAGAAATATACAATGTGTTAAAAGATGAAACAAGTCATGAATCGGGCCGCGGCAGAAGTAGTCTTTGGGCCGCCATGGCTAAGTCCTCGAGTTTGGCGCGCCACTCTGCAGGACTGCGTCGCCTCTGAAGTTCTGGCGCCGCGACACCTCCCTACAGGGCCGCGGCGCTATGACCGTTTTCAGTCCGTTGGAGAAGAATAAAAACTGACGTTTGAGATGACTTTGAAGGATTAACTCTTCATTATTCTGCTCTTGAATTCAACCATTACTTGGCTGAATTGTAACTACATACTAATATGGTCATTACTTGGTCATTCAAAGCCATAAATTGGCTAGTTGAAGGGTCTTCTTCTCAACACTATAAAATGAGGTCTTTGACCCATTTGCAAAGAAAACACTTGAGATCTTACACTTGACACAATATATTTCTGAAAGTATTCTTCCTCTCTTGCAATCACAAATACTCAAAGATCTTTCTTCCAAAGCAAACACTTGAGTTCCCTTTGCTCATTTGTTTGATTGCTGTTTTATCTTGGGAGATAAGTTGTCATTACAACTGTTGAAAGGATATACGGGGCAATATTATCTTAAGGATAGATCAAGAATTTGGTCGACTCAACAAGTCCTCATATTTGATCATTTTCAAATTTCTAACAAATAGTTGTTGTTGTTCCCGTTCTATACATTACCACTCACATGTCCTTATTAAATGTTAGGTGACCAATTCTCAATACCTATTTAATTAAGAATATTTTAGTCAAATTACATATTTTTACTAAGTGATCATCCTTTTTATCTGAAAGGAATATAATTATTGGTAATGGACTTTTAGCGTCTAAGTTTATGACTTTTGAGGATTGGGAAGTGAGACTAAATACAGTTAAGATTGTATTACTTTTTGTATGTATATATACTTATGTAACATAGAATTAAACTCAAGAATGATTTAGAAAAAGACATTTAGAACATAGAATTAAACTCTTTCAATACTGGACGGGAGACTAAGACCAAGTGATTATTTTCTTTGCAAGATTTACAGATTCGGGTTCAAAAGTGCAAGGAGTATCAAAATAGAATCTACTTTGACAAAGTACCATGAGTAATTGATCAAATTCCTCCAACCAAATCCAACGTTTTAATTTGTATTACTCTTTAGAATGGCAAGTTCAGAATTCAAGGAGTTGGGATTCACTATATTGTAGACTCGATTTTCTATTTATATGACATGATTATTTGAGTACGCAAAAGAATTTTTTCGTCATGTCTTAAATCTTTCGTAAACATACAAATTGCATTTTGGTACTACTTCCTATGTATTAAAAACATAGTGCATATTTTAATTTTATAAGTATAAAGAATGAATTTTGTACCTAACTCATTCCAAAAGCAAGCTTGTAGGGTGAGGATTGTCCAAGTCTATATAAGGAGTTCATGTTCTCATTTCATACCAATGTGAGACTCTTAACATTTTTCGCACGCCCAGATCTTGTTAATTAGAGCGTGAATAATATAATTTGGGACCCAACATCGGTGAACAGAGAATTTGAATGAGTCTGACTCTAACACCATGTAAGAATGTATTACTCTTCCTTAAGAAATCTTTTATTAATATAAATATATATAGTGTACAATGTGGAACCCTAATATAGATACTATCATAAATATACATCACTAAATATTATAAATGTTTGAAATTTTTAATAACTTTGACATTCCTGATTCGTTTTGATACGGGAGAATACTTTTGAATGTGACTTTTTTAACCTGTTCCAGCTTGTGGCTTACACTGAAATAAAATGTTTCCTTTCTTTGTACACTTGGTGTTGGTTTTCATAGTTGTTACTACCTTTAGTCCCCTTTTTAGCCTCTCTGTTTTGAGATTCTGATAAGGTTTCGTTATACATATATAAAAATATTGCTTCAAATAGTTATATATATGTTCAATTGTATCCACACAACCACCAGTACCTGCTTGCTAAAAAACAAGAGTCTTGTATGGTTGTCCGCATAGGTGTAACTCAATTGATTTCAAGGTAGTAGATTGCCCTAAGTTGGTAGGTTCGGCGCAGCGATCGCGGTGTGGGCGTTTCATTCATGCTGTGAGGATGACTCGCGTGACAGCAGACATTGTGCCTCACCTAGTGGAAATTGAATCACGTGATTCCTCTTGTCCCAATCTCTAGTGAGGGGCTAGAGAGTATACCTATGGTGAGAAATTTCGCCTTTTCCCCCCTAGAATCTTGTATTGCATTTACTTTTAACTTCCTAAATATCCTATTTCTTTTTTTCTTTTTGCAATTTAAGAATACAATAAGTACAATTTATAGTAGAGACTAAAAAACATTTTTATTAGGACTATGCAATTTTCTTCTGCCATGGTTTTGTTTTAGATTTAGATAGAAAGCAGAACAATTAACAAAAATAATTTACTCTCTTCTCTCGATATTTCAGTAGTTACCTTATTGGACATCGGGTGGAAAATAAAACTAAATGGTTAGACAAAACAGGTAGATCTAGACTTTTGATTTAAAACATTGTAAATTGTATTTGAAAAAGAGAGTTATTGTTGAAAATATTTATTAAACGTGAAATAAAGTTAATCCTATTTAATTATGAATCGAACAATTGGGGCCCCGCACGTCGGAACGTTGTTTCCACACACGTGCACATATAGTGTCAAAGATCATAATTTCCTTAAATGGAAGAGATATTGGTACGTATACGAATTGTTTGAGACATAAGGTAATAGACGGTTATTGGCCAAATGACGTTGGTTTCACGTTGGTAAATGAAGGAAGAAATGTACAAAGTGTGAATATCGAAACGTGTCGGAAAAAGTACCGCGATGCCAGGAATCCGTCTCGGCGCCGCGGCGCCACTACCTCTGACGTGGCGCCACCTGCGGCGCGGCGCGCGACGCCGTAACTCTCGAAGTTTTGGCATCGCGGTCTTTGCGACGATTTGGCCAATTTAAAGTGATTTTTGGGCTGACTTATGTTGCTCATGAATTCAGCCATTATTTGGCTGAATTGTAACTCGACAATCAAGTCTAATTCATAGCAATTCAAGGTCATTACTTGACATGTGGAAGGTCATCTCTCAACACTATAAAATGATGTCTTTGACTCATTTGTAAAACACTTGACATTTGACACTTAACCATTTTTCTTCTTCCTCTCTTGCAATCAAACACTCTAAGATATTTCTCCTATAGCGAACTCTTGAGTTTCCTTTGCTCTTTAGTTTGATCGCTGTTTTATCTTGGGAGATAAATTATCATACCACTATAGAAAAGAAGTACGATGCAATATTATCTTAAGGATAAATTGTTCATCAATCGACTCAGACAAGGTACATTATTGCATTCTCATATCCTTGCTACTACACTTTCTATAAACAACAGTTGTACCCCCGAAATATAGTATGGGTTAAAAAGTAGCCGAATATTGTTTATCTGTTTAATTTAATTATTTGCACAACCTTAAACTGTTTGTTGGTCCTCCTCCACTTTATATATGGCATGAGATTCTTTATAATCTTTTGAGAAAATACATAAATCCCATTAATTTCTCCCAAAAATTCACTTTACAGATCTGGCCGGAGTACTCTCCGGCGAACTCATTGTTACTTGCTCCGTCATTAACTATTTTGGCTGTTCTTAAGTTATTGTAGCTCTGATTTGCTATTTGACATGTTTACTTGTGATTTCGGACAGATTTTGCAATTGTTACAATTTTCCGGTGACACGCGTTTCCCGTGAAGGGCTGTCATTGTCTTGCTCTGTCATAAACCCAGGAGGAAGAAGAAAGGGTGGGTTAGTGATGAGTGTGCTATGAATTGGAAATTTTGTTAATTTTATAATTATTTCTTTTATCTTGGACAAAATTATAAATAAATAAAAAGTATTAACGACGTGGACTAATCAAAGAGCGAGTGGCTCAACAACACTCACCTTTGACTTGGTCCGGGCAAGAGCGGGCTGAATAAAATTCACTTAAAAGTTGTTTAAGAAAAATAAATAATTACAAGTAAAGTTTAATTGATAAAGTGAATTTTCGGTGCAAATTTAAGGGTGAAAATATGTATTTTCTCTAATCTTTTTCCAAACTTTAAGCATATAATTTCCCATGCTGTACCCAATCTCTTGCATAATTCAGATCTTGTTACGTAGTTAGATGGCTTTTTGGTGGACACTTCTCTTTGTGGCAATTGTGTACTCATGACTAGTCTAGTCGACGTGTGAGATGAATGAGATTTTTTTTAATTAAGAGTCCGTTTAAGATTGTGTAACATTAATTCTACTAATTAGTCCACTGAAAATATTGAGACAAACTAAGTAGGGGCATGTCGCACAAATGTGTATAGGGACAATAGGAAAGCCAATCACATGAATGGTTGGTTAGTTTGATAGACGTCTTTGGATCCGTGCGAGGTGTGCTACCGTACAGGGGCCCCCGAAAAACGGAAAATTTTAGGGCTCATTTTTTCATTTTTATTAAGTAGTATTAGCCAGAATTTATTGTAAAAGCCCTTAATTCGCAGATTTTAACCCAATTAAAAACGTACTTTTACGAATTAGAACAGAACCCCACAATATTTGAGACGACTCTGGTCAGTTTACTTATCACAACTTCATCAAATTCATTGTTCGTTTTTTGAATTGTGTTAAATCAGAACATCGTCCCCCCCCCCCCCCCCTTATATTTTGATAGTCAAATGATTATCATTATATATTTACAATCAGAGAGGCGAATGTTAAAGTTTTAAGACGAGGGACGATAAGCCGGACCTTTCACCCATTTAGTTGTAATAGTTTGTAGTAGTCATTTTCGGTGTATATTTAGTGTTTAATAATAGATAATAAGTATACATATTATATAGTAATTACACATTGATTTACGGGCTAAAATTTGTAAAAATAAAAATAAAATTAAAGTTATCTTTTGTTGGGCTGCTGTTTGGTAAAACTTCATTATAAAATTTACTTATTTTGAATTGATTTTTGTTTTACATACCTAACTTTTTCACAGAATTCCTTTGTGGTATTGAGTTCATTCCCCTTTTAAGGTTGGTACGTGAAATCTACTCATTAATCATTATAATGCTAATTTGTCTATTGTGGATAGTCCCAGCCAATGCATCCTTAAATTTATATTTTTAATTACAACTGTAACATTCCGTTGGAAATTTACTAAATGTGAAATAAATTAATTCTATTAAATATGACTCGAACAATTGGGACCTCGCACGTCGAAAACATGGTTTCCACACACGTGCACATAAAGTGACAGGATCGTAATTTTCTTAAATGAAAGAGATATTGGTACGTATACGAATTGTTTGAGACGTAAGAGAATAGACGGTTATTGGTCAAATGACAAAATGGTTTCACGTTGGTAAATAAAAGGAAGAAATGTGTAAAAGATGAAATGAATCAGAAATCGCCACGGAAATATCGAGAGGCACCGCGGTGCCACAAGGACAGGACTGCGGTGCCTCCACCTAGGACCGCGGTGCAAATTCGCTTTTCGGTTCCAGTGATTTATTGGAATTTAGGCACCGCGGTGCCCTCGAGACGCGGTGCCGGCGTTTTGATGCGTTGGGCGAATTAAGGCTGATTCTTGAGCTGACTTTGGAGCAATTAATCTCCATTATTTGGCTATTGATTTCAGCCATTACTAGGCTGAATTAACCTCAATATCAATGGTCATTACTTGACATTGATGGCCATTCATTTGGTTTATTGAGAAGACAAATTCATCTACCTATAAATTGATGTATTTGACACAATTGCAAAATACACATCCACTAAGCAATTCTCTAAAGTTGTCTTCCTCTCTTGCAATCACAATACACTCAAAGATCTTTCTTCCTAACCAAACACTTGAGTTCTCTTTGCTCATTTGTTTGATTGTTGTTTTATCTTGGGAGATAAGTTGCCATTACAAACGTTGAAAGGATATACGGGGCAATATTATCTTAAGGATAGATCAAGAATTTGGTCGACTCAGCAAGCCCTCTTATTTGATCATTTCCAGATTTCTAATTTGTTGTTGTTGTTATATTCTCATTTCCTTTATTTCCACACTTTGTTCCCACAAGCTTAAGATAATATTCGCTATTTCAACAACAACATGACTAGACAAGATTAATTCAACCAATTCAACACTGAAAATTCCACCGATGCTCAAGGCAATCCCACTACTCAAGGCACTAACGCTGCCTTCAACTCCATTGTTCTTGGCACTACTTGTGTCACCACTGATCATGGCATTCCTAATGTCTTTCAAACCACTGCTTTTGGCACTTCTAGTGCTACCACTGTGTTTTATACTTCAAGTGTCACCACTGCTTTTGGCACAACGAGTGTCAACACTGATTTTGGTCCAACCAATGCCTCCACTGCTGCTCCGGGTACTTATAGTACCTATGCTACTGCCCAAGGCGTCAACAACATCTATGCTCATGTTAGAGGCATTCCCAACGCCTTTGCAATCGAGGCGCCCGGCGCCGGCTGGTTTTCACCATGAGCGTTACGAAAAGTTCATGGGTGCTCACTTTAGAGATGACGACAAAAGATCTTGTTTTCGACGGTATGGGAATGTCACGTTTCCTAACGAAGACCTTCCACTAGTTGGGAAGGCGTGGACATCGGCCAAATGATTTGGCGGGAGGGCGAGGTAACTATGTATTGTGACGGCGAGGATGGTTCGCAAAACATGGAAACATAGTGATTTCATGTGTAGGAACTATATTCTAAACTGTTTGTCCAATCCTCTCTACACGGTGTATTGTACCATTGAAACTGCCAAGCAGTTATGAGACAAACTTCAGAAGAAATACAACACCCAAGATGCGGGTAGCAAGAAGTTCATCATTGGGAAATTCCTGAATTTCAAATGGTGGATAACAAAAGTGTGTCATCTCAAGTCCAGGAATTTCAAATGATTCTACATCACATGGATTTGGAAGGATTGAAGCCCAACGAACAATTCTTGGTTGGGGCGTTGATCGAGAAACTGCCTCCCTCGTGGACTGAGTTTATGAACTATCTAAAACTCAAAACGAAGGAGATGACCTTAGATGAACTTATTGTTAAACTCCAGATTCAGGAGGACAATAAGAAGGCCATGCCAAATGGAAAACAACCCGCTGAGGCTAAGGCAAACCTGATGGAAGTCAAAGGGAACTCAAGCAAGAAGCGAAAGTTCCAGAAAAAAGGCAATCCCCAAATAACTGAAAAGTTCAAAAGAAATTGTAATCATTGTGGTATAGTTGGTCACAAGGACAAAGACTGCCGCAGGCTCAAACGTGAGAATAAAGAAAAGGCCAAAGGAAAGGCCAAATCTGACATCGTCGAAGACACGCTCGTAGACGATATGATTCAGGAGTTCTCAGCGGTGGTTCTTGAAGCTAATCTCGTTAAGAATCCGGTGCAATGGAGGCTAGACACGGGTTCTACCCGTCACATATCTTCCAATAAAGAAGCCTTCTCCACTTATACACCAGTCTCAGATAAAAAGTTGTTCATGGGTAACAAGGTACTGAGGATAGGAAAGGTGATCCTAAAGACGACGTCCGGGAAGGAGTTGACTCTGAAGGAAGTGATGCATGTCCCAGAAATTCGAAGAAATTTAGTTTATGGACCTTTGTTAGTAAATGCTGGTTTTAGGCTAGTATTAGAGGCTAACAAGTTTGTAATCACTAAGATTGAAACCTTTGTAGAAAGGAGCTTCGTCTGTGAAGACCTCTTTAAGTTCAATGCAGCACCTGTAATGCCTTATGTTTCAACTATCAATAAACTTGCACCTTCTACTTACTTAATTGAGTCATCTAATTTATGGAATCATAGATTAGGACATGTTAACTATCATCTATCCAAAGATTGGTAGAGCTGGAATTATTATCGTTTATCACCCTCAACGTAAGTGTGAGGTGTGCGTAGAGGAAAAACTTTCCAAGAGTCACTTTAGATCCGTCAAAAGGGATACCGCTCCTCTAGAACTTATACACACTGATATATGTGATTTGAAGTTCGCTCAAACTAGAGGGGAGAATAAGTACTTTATGACTTTCATAGATGACGGCACAAGGTTTTATTACCTTTACTTACTAAAAAGTAAAGATGAAGCCTTTGAACCATTCAAACGCTATAAAGCAGAAGTTGAGAATCAACTAGGCGGACAGATTAAAATAATCCATATAGATAGAGGGGGAGAATATGTAGCGCCTTTTGAAGAATTTTGTACCCAGTCGGGTATAGTTCATCAAACAACGAGTCCTTACTCACTTCAATCAAACGGTGTGGCTGAACACAAGAACAGAACACTAAAGGAAATGATGAATGTTTTACTCATCAATTCGAGCCTCCCTCAAACCATGTGGGGAGAAACTGTCCTTACCGCAAATAGAATTCTTAACAGAGTCCCACACAAGGGTAAAGACAAGTCTCCATACGAGCTATA
The DNA here is from genome assembly GCA_029844215.1 of Przewalskia tangutica. Taxonomy (NCBI): domain Eukaryota; kingdom Viridiplantae; phylum Streptophyta; class Magnoliopsida; order Solanales; family Solanaceae; genus Przewalskia; species Przewalskia tangutica. The sequence goes on from CM056732.1 coordinate 4,342,867, forward strand.
GAAAGGAAAGAAACCTATCTACAAGTATTTGAAGGTATGGGGTTGTCTGACCAAGGTAAAAGTAACTATGCCAAAGCACGTCAAGATTGGACCTAAGACTGTGAATTGCATATTCATCGGATATGCCTATAACAGTAGTGCTTATTGCTTTCATAGTGCATAAGTCGGATCATCCGGACATTTATGAAGGTACGATCATGGAATCAAGGAACGCATGGTTCTTTGAAGACACGTTTCCATACAAGGAAAACAACATAACCTCTCGAAAATGAAGTTATGATCAAGTCCCTGAGGATCAAGGGGTAGATGACTACCTAGATCCGAACGACTCAGATCTAGTGAATTCTGAAGTAGCTGATTATCCGGAATCCAGTATTCCAGATTTTCAGGACTTGGAAGATTCAGGAATGGAACCAAGGAGAAGCAAAAGGGCCTGGAAGGACAAGTCCTTCGGACCAGACTTTGAAGCTTATTTGGTTCAGGATGAACCGAGCGATCGCGAAGCATTATCGACTCGGAAGCAGCTACGGAAGGAAGCTTTAGAAAGTGAGATAGAATCCATCCTGCATAACCACACCTGGGAATTAGCTGAACTTCCCCCTGGACACAAACCGTTGGGTTGTAAGTGGATCCTTAAATGGAAGGTAAAGACAGATGGATCTATCAATAAGTACAAAGCTAGGTTAGTAGTCAAGGGCTATCGCCAAAATGAGGGCCTTGATTACTTCGACACCTACGCTCCGGTGTCAAGAATGACATCCATACGTATGTTCATAGCCATCGCCGCCTTGCGAGATCTTGAAATACATCAAATGGATGGGCTGAAACAGGCCCCTAAACAATGACACGAGAAATTTGATAACACTCTACTATCAAAAGGGTTCGCCATTAATGGAGGTGACAAATGTGTCTACATGAAATGAAATGTCGAATCCTTCATCATGATATGCCTATATGTAGGCGACTTGTTGATCACGGGAAGCAATCCTGTGATAATCCTAGAGACTAAGAACATGTTAAAACAGTGTTTTGACATGAAAGATATGAGCATTATAGATGTCATCTTAGGGATCAAGATATCTAAGACATCTAATGGACTGATTTTGTCTCAATCTCACTACATCGAGGATGTACTGAAGAAATTTGAGATGTTCGACAGTTCACCGGTATCGACACCATTGGATATAAGTCAAAATATTGACAAACATCTTGGTAAGCCCGTACATCAGGAGCGATATACGCAGCTGATTGGTAGTCTGATGTATATCACAAACTGCACTCGACCTGATATCGCTCATGCAGTCAATAAATTGGCTAGATTCACTCGAAATCCAAGTGAGGATCACTGGAAAACGTTGAACAGGGTACTACAGTTCCTAAAGTTCACGATAAATTTCGGGTTACACTATTCGAGGTATCCAACGGTACTAGAGGGGTACAACGATGCAAACTAGATATCTGATAGCGACGACATCAATTCCACCAACGGATATATATTTTCAATCGGTGGTGGGGCTGTGTCTTGGAAATCCTCTAGGCAAACTCTTATTTCCCGATCCACGATGGAGTCGGAATTTATCGCTTTAGATAAAGCGGGAGAAGAAGCTGAGTGACTTCATGACTTTCTAGAGGATGTCCCATGTTGGGATAAACCCGTGTCTTCTGTAATGATCCACTGCGATAGTCAGTCGGCTCTAGGAATGACACGAAGTTCTATATACAATGGTAAATCTCGTCATATTCGACGGAGACATGAGTCTGTTAGGCAGCTGATCACTTCAGGTGTTATTTCTATTGATTACGTAAAATAAAAGGAAAATATCGATCCTTGGCGAAGGAATGACGGAGATCGGATGTTACGCACATGCAGGAATAGGCTTAAAACTCAATCAATAAGAACCGATACAGTGAACACCCAACCTTATAGACTGGAGATTCCAGGAATAATGTTCAATGTGAAAACTAAACTGTAAAGGTTTTGTGAACGCTTCGGTGGAAACAAGAGCACTTCAGATAATGTGTCTTTCTTAAGAAACATAATCCAAGCCCGTTCCCACGATAGACAAAAAGTGCTACCTGTAGAGGGTTAAAGGATAAGTTTTCAAACCTTTAATGATCTTCAACAATTGAGGTTAGGTTAGGGAAACTTTTAATAGTTCCTAACGCTTGTTTAGCGGGGTATTGCAGGATACCTTATAGGAGACCACCTATTTAAGTGCGAGGACATGCCGCCTCAAATGAACACACGTAAGAATCCATGGATGTCCGCGGCCCACGACGGATAAAACATTAGAAAGATTGAGTAGGAAAGGTGTTGTGTCGGTTGTTGAGTGTATTTTATACACTCTTTTGAGTCCTTTCTAGTTACGTCTTTTACTCTTTTCATTTGTGTTAGTATAGTGTTAGGTTATTTTTCTTTCATTTTGTGTCACAACGGTTATGAAGGTGAGAATGCTACTTTTGAGGACGAAATGAGCTTAATTGAGATGCAAATTGCACAAGCACATGCCAAAGAATGAAGCCTAAAAAGTACCACGAAGAATAGAACAAATCAGGTAGAATTGGGCCATGAAATCAGGGAGGCAGCACCGCGGTGCTATAGAATTGTGGTCAAGATAATTAGCACCAAGGCGTAAAAATTCCAGAGAGTCGAAAATATTTCCGTCGTCGAAGGCACCGCGGTTCCTGGAGGCAGAACCGCGGTGCGACCAATCGATAGGCGAGGATTTTGAAGCTATTAGCGCGGTGCTAGCGAAGCAACTGCGGTCGCCAGCGTATTCAGAAAAGTTGGGTCGAAATTGAACAAGGGTTAAAGGGTCCGAAGAAAGGTTTTTCTCAAATATAAATACTCTTAACCCTGTCATTATTAGGATACACAACTTTGGAAAGGAGAAAAGGAGGCAAGACACAATTGGAGACATCTCATTGTTCAAGTTATTTTATTTCTCTTATTTTATTTCAGTTTATGTTGAACTGTAATTTATTTCTTAACATGACAATGTTTAGGAGCTAAATACTTTAGTAGGGTTTCCATCGAATCTTCTTGAAGCTTTTTCATATAGTTAATGCATTAGTTTTTGAGTTCTTCTTCAGCGTATTAAGATCTATTCAATATTGTTATGATTACTTGATAATTAACTAGCTATTAATTGTCATCACTTATATGATTTCGAATCAAAAGTCTGAAAGGTGAGATTTAAATATGCTGTAATTGTCTAGACATAGGTTAAAATCGTGAACGAAAGTACCCCGATACTTGTGTAGTATTATAGGTTAGTGTTCTTAATCATCCCGTGTGGTAAAACTTATTATAGAAATATATAAGGTTTTTGCACAAGGTTGAACTCTTGTATGTCCTAACCGGAATATAATGACAGATTAGTTAACCTGCTATCTTAATAAGAAGAAAAATCATTAGCATTGCATTAACACGTGAAAGAGTGGATAATTGAGGAGATTGAAACCCTATTTCCTTCATAACTGTTATAAACCCAAAATATTATAATCTTTAAGTTTATTTTCTGCACTTAGTCATAAATCAAACAAAAGAACGATTGCCAAATGTTGACAGTCAAGTTTGACCCGTTTTTCGTATATTTGTTGCAATTTTATGTGTTTTAGGACACCGCATTTTAATCATCATTTTTTGCATTTTTATCTTTTTATTTTTAAATTAATCATTATGTCTTTGTTAATATTATGTTTCTATTATTACTACACCGTCGTTTATTTTAATAATATTTGCATCTCTTTAAATAATTAATTGACATCCCGTTTTAATTTTAATTAGACATTAAACATTTGTTAAATATCGTATTTTTATTATTATTGCATCGGCATTTGCATTTTAATAATCTTGCATCTTTTTAAATATATTTTTTTTAAATAATTAACCCGTTTTGCATTTTGTCAAACCAGTCCAGTCCGAGGCAATCCAGATCAGTCCAGTCCACCATTCCATAAGCCAACCGCCCATTTTTTAAATTTCAAATACCATTTTTCATTTTCCCCCCAAACCAAACCCAAACCTAAACCCTAATCGTACCTATATAATATACATTACCCCTCCTTTAAAAAAGAGGGGGCAGCCCCACAGAACATATATCAGCCGCACACTCCTTCCATTATACTGCCCCTTTTCATTTTTTAGGTCTCACCCTCTCACCTTCCCGTCGCCGCCGCCTTTCGCCGGAGCTTGGAGCTCCGGCGAACCCCCTTTAAACCTGCGGCCCACGCCTACCTCGCCATTCCGTCGAACACCATCACCCCACGCGTCCCGGCTTGGAGGTGATGACCGGCGAGAACCTTCTCGTCGGACCCCCCACTTAACCACCGACGATGAACCACACCATCAACCACTGCATCGGCCACTGACCCTGGTTCCCGTCGATTCCACCATCGCGGGATCCCCGAGTTTCGGTGAACACCTTCACCCTCTGGCCGTCGTCGATTAACCCCGTCGGCCACCACCACTGTACAAACCCGCACCATCTCTCTCTGTGGCGTCGCTCCGGTATTACCGCCGTCGAAGTGATCTTTTTCCTATTCGCTTTCGCTGTTATTACCATTCTTGTTTGTTTTGCATATTTTTGGTTGTTTGTTTGCAGTATTTCACATTATTTTATGATTTTATGTCTTACCGGAGTTCTTAAAAACTCCGGTGACCTTTGTTTTGCCTTGTTCTGGTGATGTTGTTGGCTGCTTTGGGTACTGTACCGATTTAGTATGATTTTGTATTTGGCCGAAGTTTTGAAAACTCCGGCGATGTTCTAAATTTTCTGGCGAACTTGCTGTTGTTCCCACTGGTTTCTGGACCATTTTTGTTTGCTATGTTATTGTCACTGCTTCCACTGCTCCTGATTATTGTTGGGCTGATTTTGCATTTAGTTTTTCCAGCGAGTTGTGTTGCTGATGTTTCCACTGTCCGTTGGATTTCGGGACTGATTTTTGACGGACTTGGCCCTTTATTTACTTCGTTAAACTGATTTTTGAACATGATATCATAGGATAGATAATCGGTACTTAATAAACCAGTCTCTGTGGACGATAAACTCGGTCTTACAGACTATATTACTTGGAACGATACGTACACTTGCGTAAACATCTAGAAATATCGCAACAAGTTTTTGGTGCCGTTGTCGGGGACTGGCGTACTGTTAATATCGATTTATCTATTCTTATTTCTAGTATGTTCTTTATTTTCAGTTTTTTTATTTTTTTTATTTTTCTTTAGTGTTGTTTGTCGTGATCTATTTGCTATTTTTTTTTTGATGGAAAGGTAAATGTGTATTAATATTCATCAAAATATTACAGGATTTGTGGGCGTACCCACGGGCATAATGACGATTTAAATCTAGTGCGTCCCTGCTAGGCAGATCAACACAAGATTTTAAACTCGTCGATAACAAAAAGCTCAAGCTAGCCCACAAGTCGGGTAGTCGTGAGTGCCCAAGCTAAGCAATAGAGAAATACATCCACAAAAAGTCTTAAACTATGACGATTCCCTTATGTAGAGCATAAGGTTGCAGCCGTGGGCCTCCTTAAACCCTTGCCATGGTAAACCCAAATGGGACAAACCCACGGTCAAGGGAAGAGTACCTATTCGGACATGGGTAAAGACCCACCCTCATCACGTTATGCTGCTGAGAGTAATCGACATAGTACCTATTATCCAGGCAACCTACTATCTCATGCTTTCCCACAGATCGGGAAGTCATGAAGTACAAGGCATAAATGACTCCCACCAGTCCCACATTCCGGGTGGTCGGGAGACTCCAGCTGATCCCACAAGTTGGGTAGTCTGAAGATTTACAAAAGGAGAGTCGTGAAGCCTCAGGTCCGTACAAACCATCCATAGTCCTAGTTTGTGGCAAGTGAAACAAATTTGTCGTGAAAAATGGGGTATAAAGCGAACAGAGTCTTGTAGACGCTGGTTTTGATCCTAAAGAGAATAGCTTCCCTATCAAGTCTCGACCCGTCAAAGATAATCTTATTCCTCTCAGTCCAAATGTGGTAGACGGTGGTGGCAAGCCCAACCCGCTTAGCTTTAGCTTGCACATGCCGTATCCTCTTTCTTAATATATTTCAAAGCGCTATCTATGGTGGTCATAGCCCTCCGGATGCCAAGCCATGACTTGACCCTGGACCAAAGATGACTACTGACCGTGCAGCTAAAGAATAGGTGTGCTATTGACTCATCAGAATAGCCGCAAAGGGAGCACCTTCTATCAATGTCCATATAAGTGACTCTATCCTTCGTTCGTAATCTCTTCCCCGCACAAAGCCAAAGAATGAAAGATCGCAGGGTGATCTGAGGACTCGACATCCTTCGCCCAAATCAGGTGGCGTGTGTCCTGAAATAATCATAGGCATTGTGATCGCTATTATACCATGTCGCAATAGTAGTAGCCGCCCGCACATGGGATCCTTCGCGGATAAGAATGATGTCTCGAATAATGAGTAGCCTCTTGATCAAGGGTGAGTCGTCATTCTTTGCAACCCACGTCCAAATGTTGTTATTGTTGCTAAGATACTTGTGATTGATCCATTTAATCCAGAGCGTGTCCTTCTTCTGATGGATATTCCAAAGGCATTTAGTAAGCAAAGCAAGGTTCCAAGCTTTGATATCCCTGATTCCGAGGCCACCCTCGGATTTCGGTCTGGTACACTCCTTCCAGGCAACAAGGGGGTGGTTGGAACGCCAAATGAAGGTCCTATAAAGCCAGTAAACTTTCTTACAAACCGCTACAGGCACTGGCAGCATAGATAACCAGAAGCATTCCCCACACTGAAGGACAAAATTTATGAGCTCAAGCCTGCCCGCATAAGATAAAGTAGCACTCATCCACGAGTCAGTGTACCCAGCAATCTTGTTCACAAAAGGGTCATAGTGTACTAGCCTCATCCTCTCCGCGGCTAGAGGAGTGCCGAGATAGCGGAAAGGCATAGAGCCAGTTTCGAAGCTGGTAATCTGCTTAATATCATCAAGTTCTTGTTCTGTAATACCAGCCGTGTACAAGCTGGACTTGAGGGCGTTAGAACTCAGACCCGAGCACTCTGAAAGTCATGAAGGCATTCCATGAGGATCCAGACTGAATTAGTGTCCCCTCTTGACATAAGAAGCAAATCATCGGCGAAACAATGTGGGTGATCTTAAGGCTTTTGCACTTGGGGTGGTAGTGGAAGACAGGCGTCTGAGTGTTCTTGTTGATCATCATTGAGAGATATTCCAGGCAGATAACAAACAAAGTGAGGGAGAGAGGGTCCCCCCTGTCTGAGCCCCTTTCGGCCCTTAAAATGGTCGTGTAAACTCCCGTTGATAGAGATAGAATATGAAGTTGTGGAGACACACTCCATAATCCAAGCCACCAGCCTTTCAGGGAAATTCAAACCAATCAAAATAGCCGTGAGGAATTCCCAATTCAATGAGTCGAATGCCTTACGGAGATCAACTTTGAGCATACATCTACTTGAAACTTAGTTTATGCGAAGTAGGAGAAGAGCTGACATTCCTATCCCTCTGAACCCTGAGATTGAGAGTTTGTGCAGACAGAACAGAAAAGAGAAAAGAGCAGCTGATTTGTTAGCAATGGGAGATTAGCGAAACAATAATTTGGTGGATGATGAGTTACCGCCTGTCATAAGACAAGTCCCTGCAGAAAGAAGCTTGGGGGACTATATGATGTCAACTATTATAGGGGTGCAGACTTGCATCAGGCGTCCATCTGTTGAAGCCAATAATTTTGAGATCAAACCAACAATATTGCACATGGTTCAAAGCTCAATTCAGTTTGGGGGATTACCGTCTGAAGATCCTCATTTGCATCTAGCAAATTTTCTAGAGTTGTGTGCAACATTTAAATATAATGGTGTTACTGATGATGTCATTCGGTTGAGACTCTTCCCATTCTTACTCAGGGATAGAGCAAAGTTTTGGCTGAACTCATTACAGACGAACTCCATCACTACGTGGAAAGACTTAGCCCAGAAGTTTCTTGTCAAGTTTTTCCCCCCAGCTAAGGCAGCAAAGCTCAGAGGTGAGTTGAATAATTTCTATTAGCTGGAAGGAGAGCCACTATATGATGCATGTGAGAGGTTCAAAGACTTGCAGAGAAAGTGCCCACATCATGGGATCGAGAAGTGGATGCTAGTCTGTAACGCCCCATTTTCAACCGGAGTCGGAAACGAGATTACTGCTACATGGTTGGATTCCTGAAATGCTATTTAAAGGAGTCGCCACCTAATTATTATAGTGAATTAGGATACTGAAAATGTAGCATAAAATACTACGAATGATCTCCATTTTTAAAGGTCTGTGAAACTATGTGAGATTCTAGGTAAGGGTTCTTTATTATCCTAAAGGGAAGAGGTTAGGCATCCTAAAGGATCCGCTAACTTGCGGTTGTCCATTCAAACTTAGGTTTAAAATTATTGTGCTAGCATGCAATCTATAATTCTAAAAGTGTTCTAATTATTAAACTAACCAAGAGATATTTAAACTAGGCATGCAAATATTTAAAATAGATAGATATTTAACAAGATAGTAATAAAAGCAAATAATCATAAAAAGATGTAATGAAGAGAAATTAGCAACATTTCGCTTTTATTTTATTTTATGCGAATACTTTAACTTTGGGGTGCGCCTCCGGGTACATGCAAAAGACACTTAGTAGAAGAGTTAGTAAATAATAAATAAATTACCAAACAAACACAATATATATATCTATATATATATATATATATATATATATATAGAAGATATTGTAAAAGTAGAAGAGTTAGTAAATAATAAATAAATTACCAAACAAACACAATATATGTATAGAAGATATTGTAAAAGATATATTTTATATAGTGTGGGCTCAGCTAGTGTTATGCCAATGATCCTAAGACATGAGAAGCCAATCTCGCTACGGTCGACTCGCCTCGGTGAGCGATACTATGCATTCTCGTCTAATCTTTTCACTTTCCTCTCGCCCGTATATTCCGTCTACACCATGGAGGCCTCCAGATCGACGGATAAATCCTTCTTTGGCCAGTGTAGTATCAAGTTCAAAATCAGTAAACTACCAAGTGTAGCATATGTTCTTTAAAAATCAGTTTAATAAAAATAAAGGGGCAAAACTGTCCAGAATTAATCCCGAAAATCAGAATATCATAACAGTGATAAACCCACAAAAACCAGTCCAGAGCGGACTCCGCATGAAACAGTCTACCATAGCAAAACCAAAAAATCGATCCGTGAGGGCCGAAAAACAGCAAAACAGACAACAAAATCAACGAAAATATCAGTCCAACGAACAACTGGCAAATCAGCAAAACAGTATATAAAGTGCAGCAACGCAAGTCGCCAAGCACGTATTAACATCCCTCGGAATTTCAGAACGTCGCCGGAGTTTGAAAACTCCGGCAGATATCAACAATATCAGAAAATCCATCCAATAGTAACAAGGACATCAGATACCAAAACGACAAGCCAAACAAAGTCGACAATAGATCCATTCGAATGTTGTCAGAGTTTTTAAGAACTCCTGCTAGATATAAAAACAAGTGAATCATGCGAGATCAGTCCCACAAACAGCCAAAATATGCAATAAATATGAAGAACAAACAATAGCCTCGTCGGAGTGCAAATACGGCGGGATTCGAAAGCAAGATGGGATGGCGGCGTCACTTCCACGACGGTGTACGCCGGAGCGACACCACCATGGTGTTGTCGTCGGCGAGCCGTGAAGTCTCGGAGTTCTGCGTCACGATGGGTGGGGAGGTATTGATGGGTCGAAGGTGTTAGTGGCGGGGTCGACGGGAACAGTGTTGGTGTGGTGGTTCGCCGGTGAGACTGGCGGCGACGGGAGAGTGGAGAGGGAACAGGGCTGATAAAGAGAGAGGGAGACGGCTAGGGTAGGCTGCGGGGTGTTAAAAGGGGGTTCGCCGGAGTTTTTAGAACTCCGGCGAAAGGCGGCGAGGGGCGGCGAAGTGCGGCGGCAAGGGAAGCTGAGGGAGAAATGATTCTCCCTTCTTTTTTTTTTAAAATCTGAACGTTGGCTTGTGAACGTTGGCTTGTGAACGTTGGCTGCCCCCCCTTTAATGGGGTAAGGTTTAATAAATAGGGGGGTAGATTAGGGTTTGGTATTTTAGGGGAGAAATGAAAAGTGGGGTTTGAAATTTAAAAGATGGGGGGAAAAATAAGAGGGGGTGTTTGGATGAAAATAAAAATGGTGTTGGATTGAAATGATTCGGATTGAGTCTCGTACTGGACTGGTTTGACAAAATGCGACGCGAGTTAATTATTTAAAAGAAAAATTATTTAAAAAGATGCAAAATTATTAAAATGCAAATCAAGCGCAAAATGCAATATTTAAGACATGTTTAATGTCTGATTAAAATTAAAGCAGAATGTCAATTAATTATTTAAAGAGATGCAAAATATTATTATAATAGAAACATAATATTGACAAAAACATAATGCTTAAATTAAACATAAAAAGAGGCAATGTCATTTTGTGAATAAATAAATATAGAATATTATGCAAAATAACGATTAAAATGCGGTGTGCTAAAATACTTAAAATTGCACAAAATATACAAAAAAACGGGTCAAAATTGACTGTCAACAGCATGTCCCTCTTTGTACGGAGATGATGGAAGAGTCTTCGGACAAAGATGTTGACTTGTAGCCAATTTTGTCCTGTTTTATAAACTATAAACTCAAAAATGGGGCTGATGCAGACTCAGAATTGTCCCAGTGTCGAATTATGATGACCCTGAGTCGTTGTGATGCGAAAAATAATAAGCAAAACTGACGCTGATTTAAAAAAAATGTCCCAGTGTCGAATAATGATGACACTGGGCTGCTGCAATGCTAGAAAAATAAAAGTAAAGCTGACGCAGATTTTTTTAAAATGTCCCAGTGTCGAATTACGATGACACTGGATTGTTGCGATGCTAAAGTAAAAAGTAAAGCTGATGCAGATTTAAAAATGTCCCAGTGTCGAATTACGATGGACACTGGGTTGCAGGTGATGTGGTGCTGAAAAAGACGTGGTGTTTGTAAATGTTGATGACGTCATTGGATGGACGCGATGCAGATGCTCGTCGTTGCATAGAAGAAACATAGGTGAATCCGTTGCATAGGCTTAGATGAGATGACGTCGTTGCATAGACGTGATGCAGATGTTCATCGTTGCATGGACGAAATGCAGATGAAGCCGTTGCATAGGCTTTGATGAGATGACGTCGTTGCATAGACGTGATGCAGATGTTCGTCGTTGCATGGACGAAATGCAGATGAAGCCGTTGCATAGGCTTTGATGAGATGACGTCGTTGCATAGGCGTGATCGAATGTTAAATCGTTGCATAGACGAAATGTTGATAAGCCGTTGCATAGGCTTTGATGAGATAGCGTCGTTGCATAGACGTGACGAATGTTCGTCGTTACATGGGCGAAATGCGAGATGGCCGTTGCATAGGCTTTGATGAGATAGCGTCGTTGCATGACGCGTGATCACGATGTTCGTCGTTGCATGGGCGAAATGCGAGATGAAGCGTTGCATAGGCTTTGATGAGATGACGTCGTTGCATGTAGACGTGATGCGATGTTCGTCGTTGCGTGGGCGAAATGCGATGGCCGCGCATAGGCTTTGATGAAAATAGCGTCGTTGCATAGACTTGACGCAGATGGTCGTCGTTGCATGGGCGAAATGCGATGGCGTTGCATAGGCTTTGATGAGATAGCGTCGTTGCATAGGCGTGTCTGATGTTCGTCGTTGCATGGACGAAATGCGATAAGCCGTTCATAGCCTTTGATGAGATAGCGTCGTTGCATAGGCGTGATGCGATGTTAAATCGTTGCATGAACGAAATGCAGATGAAGTTGTTGCAAAGGCTTTGATGAGATAGCGTCGTTGCATAGGCGTGATCAGATGTTCGTCGTTGCATGGACGAAATGCGAATGGCCGTTGCGTAGGCTTTGATGAGATAGCGTCGTTGCATAGGCGTGACGGATGTTAAATCGTTGCATGGGCGAAATCACGAATGAAGCCGTTGCATAGGCTTTGATGAGATGACGTCGTTGCATAGACGTGATGTAGATGTTCGTCGTTGCATGGACGAAAGACAGATGAAGCCGTTGCATAGGCTTTGATGAGATGACGTTGTTGCATAGACTTGGCGTCGTTTTCGAACTTAATAAGATGAACGTCGTGGTGCGGATGTAATAAAGTGATTTCGACCTGGTGTGCCAGACTACTATGATGAAATTACTTGCATAATATAAACCGAATAAAATAATTAGAGTTGTAAAATGATTGAGAAATGAGGATGAGAATGGCCCTGTGAGCCAAATTACGCCTTGATGTGTGCGATTATGGCTTTGCGGGCTGAGTTGCTACGAGAAACTTCCTACAAAATTAAAGATAGATGTAATAATTAGTGTTATAGATATGCAAAAACGAATGAATGAAGATAAGAATGTGGCCCTGTGAGCCGAGCTGCTATGCGAAAATTCCCTTCAACGTCGTCAAATTTCATGCCCATGTTATCTGTACTCAAGAGAAAATTTGTGAGATTTGAAAGGGGTTGTTGATTTGCGCGGACTTAGTAGCTTTAACTCTGACCACTAGCATGCCCGATCTGTTCGGACTTGTAACTGTTGCCTGGCTTTAAGTATTTGGCTACGAGAGCGTATTCGATAATATGCTATTCGGTACTGACTGCCTCTTCTTGCAAGTTTTTTTTTTTTTAAGCATCCACAGTTTTGGCATAAGCGGATGTCGAATGGACGAGTGAAAAATCTTTACTAAGCTATTGCAGAGATTGGATGGAGTGTGCTTTGTAGCCGGTAGAGCAAGGGCAAAAGATTTTAGAAAGAGTTGGACTGAGTCTGATATGGCCACTTACGTGTCTCGCCATAGAGATCAAGTAGATACATAGTCTAGGAGCCTAGCCCTATTGAAGTTGGGTTCGTCGATTAGACTTCGAGTTTTTTTTTTATTTTAAGATGAGACCAAAGCTGATATGGCCGCCTATGCATTTTGCCAAAGGCACCAGTTTAAACCATAGTTTGCCGGTGACGGAGAATAAAGTAATTTTTAAGAGACGAAAAAATTAGAATTTTTTTTTTTTTTTTAAAAAAAAGGTGGGACCGAGACCGAAATGGCCGCCTACGTATCCCGCCGTGGGAATCAGGTCACACGTAGTTCCAAATGTGTGACAAAATAAGGAGATTCTTAATAGATGAAAAATTAGGATTTTTTCTAAAAGGTGAGACCGAGACCGAAATGGCCGCCTACGTATCCCGCATGGGAATCAGGTCACACGTAGTTCCAAATGTGTGACAAAATAAGGAGATTCTTAATAGATGAAAAATTAGAATTTTTTCTAAAAGGTGAGACCGAGACCGAAATGGCCGCCTACGTATCCCGCGTGGGAATCAGGTCTAACGTAGTTCCAAAATGTGACAAAATAAGAGAAAATCGTTGTTTGAGATATGAGTTTTTCGCGTATCGTGCTAATAACGCAAGGAATAACACAGCCCCAAAAAACCAAGCTAGTATAGCTCGTAATTAATACTAAGTGAATGCACAAAGTTGAAGTAGCAAAATAATGTAGTAAAGTGCACATAACTGAAAGCAACAATCATTATAATAGCAAGCAGACTATGTAGATATCAAATGCGAGTCTTAGCATGTTTGGGACCTCTTTTAATGCCAGAGGTGGGCCTAAACGCCAAATATGCGAGATTATGATAAGTAGGTCCAAGTCGTTAAACTGCAATGTTTTGTTGGAAATGGCGACCAAATGACGGTGCACTTTTTCCAATTCGGCATGCCATGTTTAGGCTTGGATTTGTCTATCATTGTCACGCTACACATAATATGATGGTTGGTCATTGGGTTGAGAAACCCGTCGACAAGTTTGGTGTCTTCCTAATTGTGGCGTCGATACCAGAGATCAACCCACCTAAGATAAATGCATGCATGCCTTAAAATAAAGGGCGGTATAGCTCTATCCTGAGTTTCTAAGATTTGGCTTTTCTAGACGCAAGGATCCCGAGCGGACAACTCGAGTGAGAAGGCTACGCGGCCACCGGTTAGACCGGACACTCCACGTATGTTACCAACTCTCCTAAATTTGGGTTTTGAAGAAAGAATTTTGCTGATGCACCAAGCGCACCTCGCATGTAGTGTGTGATTGTGTAAATTTTCCAGAGTGGAAGAAATATGAGCGGAATGTCAATTTTAGAAAAAGCGGTAACAAATAGCAACTAATACAATATGCAAAATATTTATATGTAGGGCAGAATAATTTAGGCAAAAGAATAAAAGCAAATAAGTGTAAAACATAAAGGAAGCAATTTAAGCAAAAATAAAGAAATAAAGCACAATAAATTAACCTATGTTTGTTGTGGTTAAGAACCTAAATTCCCCAGTGGAGTCGCCATGCTGTAACGCCCCATTTTCAACCGGAGTCGGAAACGGGATTACTGCTACATGGTTGGATTCCTGAAATGCTATTTAAAGGAGTCGCCACCTAATTATTATAGTGAATTAGGACACTGAAAATGTAGCATAAAATACTACGAATGATCTCCATTTTTAAAGGTCTGTGAAACTATGTGAGATTCTAGGTAAGGGTTCTTTATTATCCTAAAGGGAAGGGGTTAGGCATCCTAAAGGATCCGCTAACTTGCGGTTGTCCATTCAAACTTAGGTTTAAAATTATTGTGCTAGCATGCAATCTATAATTCTAAAAGTGTTCTAATTATTAAACTAACCCAGAGATATTTAAACTAGGCATGCAAATATTTAAAATAGATAGATATTTAACAAGATAGTAATAAAAGCAAATAATCATAAAAAGATGTAATGAAGAGAAATTAGCAACATTTCGCTTTTATTTTATTTTATGCGAATACTTTAACTTTGGGGTGCGCCTCCGGGTACCTGCAAAAGACACTTAGTAGAAGAGTTAGTAAATAATAAATAAATTACCAAACAAACACAATATATGTATATATATATATAGAATATTGTAAAAGTAGAAGAGTTAGTAAATAATAAATAAATTACCAAACAAACACAATATATGTATAGAAGATATTGTAAAAGATATATTTTATATAGTGTGGGCTCAGCTAGTGTTATGCCAATGATACTAAGACATGAGAAGCCAATATCGCTACGGCGGCGGTCGACTCGCCTCCCGGTGAACGATACTATGCATTCTCGTCTAATCTTTTTCACTTTCCTCCTCGCCCACATATTCCGTCTCGCTTACCATGGAGGCCTCCAGATCGACGGATAAATCCTTCTTTGGCCAGTGTAGTATCAAGTTCAAAATCAGTAAACTACCAAGTGTAGCATATGTTCTTTAAAAATCAGTTTAATAAAAATAAAGGGGCAAAACTGTCCAGAATTAATCCCGAAAATCAGAATATCATAACAGTGATAAACCCACAAAAACCAGTCCAGAAAGCAGCCCCACACCCGCAAACAGTCTACCATAGCAAAACCAGCGAAAATCAGTCCGACAGAGGGTAAAACAAAGAAAAGCATAACAAAATCAACGAAAATATCACCCAACGAACAACCGCAAATCGGCAAAGCAAGATATAAAAGTGCAAAGAACGCAAGTCGCCAAGCACGTATTAACATCCTCGAATTTGAGCGTCGCCGGAGTTTGAAAACTCCGGCAGATATCAACAATATCAGAAAATCCATCCAATAGTAACAAGGACATCAGATACCAAAACGACAAGCCAAACAAAGTCGACAATAGATCCATTCGAATGTTGTCAGAGTTTTTAAGAACTCCTGCTAGATATAAAAACAAGTGAATCATGCGAGATCAGTCCCACAAACAGCCAAAATATGCAATAAATATGAAGAACAAACAATAGCCTCGTCGGAGTGCAAATGGATTCGAAAGCAAGATGGGATGGCGGCGTCACTTCCACGACGGTGTACGCCGGAGCGACACCACCATGGTGTTGTCGTCGGCGAGCAGTGGGGGTGTCGGGTTCTGCGTCACAGTGGACTGGGGAGGGATTGATGGGTCGAAGGTGTTAGTGGCGGGGTCGACGGGAACAGTGTTGGTGTGGTGGTTCGCCGGTGAGACTGGCGGCGACGGGAGAGTGGAGAGGGAACAGGGCTGATAAAGAGAGAGGGAGACGGCTAGGGTAGGCTGCGGGGTGTTAAAGGGGTTCACGGAGTTTTAGAACTCCGTGAAAGCGCGGCGAGGGCGAAGCGCAAGGAAGGCGAGGAGAAATGATTCTCCTTCTTTTTTTAAAATCGAGCGTTGGCTTGAGCGTTGGCTTGTGAGCGTTAGTGCCCCTTGAATGGGGTAAGGTTTAATAAATCGGGGGGGTAGATTAGGGTTTGGTATTTTAGGGGAAATGAAAAGTGGGGTTTGAAATTTAAAAGATGGGGGGGGAAATAAGAGGGGGTGTTTGGATGAAAATAAAAATGGTGTTGGATTGAAATGATTGGATTGAGTCTAAATCTGGGTGGTTTGACAAAATGCGACGCGAGTTAATTATTTAAAAGAAAAATTATTTAAAAGATGCAAAATTATTAAAATGCAAATGCCGACTTAAAATGCAATATTTAAGACATGTTTAATGTCTGATTAAAATTAAAGCAGGATGTCAATTAATTATTTAAAGAGATGCAAAATATTATTATAATAGAAACATAATATTGACAAAAACATAATGCTTAAATTAAACATAAAAAGAGGCAATGTCATTTTGTGAATAAATAAATATAGAATATTATGCAAAATAACGATTAAAATGCGGTGTGCTAAAATACTTAAAATTGCACGAAATATACAAAAAAACGGGTCAAAATTGACTGTCAACATAGTCCACATATTTTACAATGGGCTGTGTGGTACAACTCGTACCATCATTGATGGTGCAACAGGGGGTACGTTCATGAAAAAAAATGTCAATTAGGCACATGACTTGCTAGAGGATATGACTACAAACAACTATCAGGGGGCCGATGAGAGAGCAATGAACAGTAGAAAAGTGGCTGAGATTCATGAACTAGATGTTATCACTGAATTGACGGCGCAGGTAGCCATCTTGACAAAACAGATGCAGCAGAGCACAATGGCAGTTAAAGCGGTTAAGACACCTGTGAGTTGCGAAATTTGTGGGGATCACCATACTTTTGATAGATGCACAACAATGGACCTGAATAATGTGCCCATGGAGCAAGTTCAAGCAGTGGGGAATTTTCAGAGATCCTACAACAACCCTTACTTCAATACGTACAATCAGGGGTGGATAAATCACCCAAACTTTTCTTGGAGGAATGAACAAGGCCAGCAAGCACAGTTTCAGGGCCAACACCAGAACCATTAGCCACAAGAGAAGCCTGATGAGTTAAAAGCAGCACTGCTAACACTTACAAATTCGCAGACCCAGTTCATGACAGAAACTAGGTCATCTATCCGAAATTTGGAGGTACAAGTTGGACAGCTGGCGAGCATGCTGAATAATAGAGAACAAGGAAACTTCATATCGATACTTTGGTGAATCCAAGAGAGCAGTGTCAGGCAATAAGCCTGAGGAGCGGAAGACAATTAGAACATGTTGCTCCTAAATCAGTGGTTGAAAAAGAGAGAGAGTTGGAGAAAGAAGATGAGGCAGAGAAGGAGGGGGTTACTTATGACCGCCCTATTTTAGAGAAGGCTCCACCCGCAGTGATGAGGGAGTATACTAATAAAATTCCTTACCCTCAAAGACTGCAAAAGAAGTCCTTAGACAAACAATTTTCCAAATTTTTAGAGGTCTTCAAAAAGCTTCATATCAATCTCCCATTCATTGAAGCTTTGGAGCAGATGTCAGCTTATGTAAAATTCATGAAAGACATCCTGTTTAAGAAGAGAAAGATGGCGGACTATGAGACAATAGCGCTGACAAAGGAGTGTCGTGCTATCTTGCAGAAGAGACTTTCCCGTAAGTTGAAAGATCCATGGAGTTTCACCCTACCTTGCACCATAGGGAATGTGACATGCAAGCAAGCCCTGTGTGACTTGGGGGCAAGTGTCAACCTAATGCCTCTCTCTGTGTTCAAAAGGCTTGGTTTGTAGTTGCTAACGATATTGAGTGGATAAAGTGAGATAATGTAATGAAATTGAAAGAAAAAATTTGTGTGCTTAAGTTAGATACGCCAAAAATTCATGACATCTAATTATTTGGGATATATGTGCTTAGTCTATGTGTGTCAGTTATGAAAAGAAAGATTGAGAAATGTCTAGAAAATTTGTTTGCTTGTTATTTGAGGCGAAATAGTTAAGATGTACATGTTTAGGGAGATGATTCAGACATTTCTTTGATAGCCCTTCTGACCATTCATTACCTACCCTGCCATAAATTGTATCAATAGTCAGCCCTTTTGAGCCTAAAATAAGATCTTTCTTTGAAACCCTATGATTCCCGGTTTGTGCCATAAGTAATAATTGAAAGTTAGTGGGATGAAAATGTTGAAAAAAAACAAGAAGAGAGTGAAAATTTGATGCATCTCAATGTAAAATATGCAAAAGCCTAAGTTTGAGAGTGCTTGTTATTTATAATGTACCCCATTCTCTCAAAAGAAAAGAGGGGAAAAATAGGTATGAGATTAAAAAGAAAGTCAAAAAGAAAGAAAAAGAGTTGAATGAAAAAATGCTTATGGTACGTAATTGAGTCTAAATTCCTATTTTTACCTACCCCAGCATAAGCCTACATTACAACCCTTGAAAGTCGTGATGATCTCTAAATAAGTATGTCTATGATTAATGGAGAATAACAAGTAACCAGATCTATAGCGTTTCGGGAAATATGGAATGAAATTGACATGCATAGGTTAGGTGTTTGTATTTCCATTGATCATGATCCAATTGAATTTGCGAAATATCTAACTTGAAATTCTAGATTGCTAAATAATCATGCTATGTATGTTCTAACATATTATCCCAACTTTTATCCATAATTTTGAATAAGCATTGATATAACTACTTGATCCATTTCATTGAGTCTTTTATTTTATTTTGTTTTTGTTTAGTGTTTTACTCGAGGGCGAGTAATGACAGGGTTTAGAGTATTTATATCTGAGAAAAACCTTGTTTCGGACCCTTTTACCCTTGTCCAATTTCGATCCAACTTTTCTGAAAATACGCGTCGGCACCGCGGTGCCTCTGCCTAGGACCGCGGTGCTAATTACTTCGAAAATCTCTGCTGGCTACTGGATTGGCTGCACCGCGGTTCTTCCTCCCGGAACCGCGGTGCCTTCGACGACGGAAAAAACTATTAGTTGCAGTTCTTCTTATTCCCTTCCTTCCTATTAGTTGTGTAGCTGTTCTAAGTTATTTTCGACCCTCTGGAATTTTTACGCCTCGGTGCTAATTTTCTTGATCATGTTCTATAGCACGCATCTTTGTTGCAGCACCACGGTGCCTCCCTGATTTCATGGCCCAATTCCGCCTGATTTGTTCTATTCTTCGTGGGCTGTGCTTGTGCAATTTGCATCTCAATTAAGCTCATTCCGTCATCAAAAGTAGCATTCTCTCCTTCATAACTTGTTATGCTGTGACACAAAATGAAAGAAAAATAACCTAACACTATACTAACACAAACGAAAAGAGTAAAATACGTAACTAGAAAGGACTCAAAAGAGTGTATAAAATACACTCAACATCGGTACCATTGTCTTGACATATACTAAACACTGACGGTTCAAGACATCACATTCACCGTGCAGTAAATATGTCTGATGATATTCTACTATGGAAGGTTCAAAGCTCCGACTACCTCTCCAGATGCGACATCGATCCGCCGAGTGATTGCTCGAAACGCATCATGTGTGTGCGCCAAAATCTCTTCCAAGAGGGGATTGTTGGAAATTTACTAAATGTGAAATTTAAATCCTATTAATTATGACTCGAACAATTGGGGCTCCGCACATCGGAAACATGGTTTCCACACACGTGCACATAAAGTGTCAATGATCGTAATTTCCTTAAATGGAAGAGATATTGGTACGTATACGAATTGTTTGAGACGTAAGAGAATAGACGGTTATTGGCCAAATGACAAAATGGTTTCACGTTGCTAAATGAAAGGAAGAAATGTGTAAAAGATGAAACGAATCAGAAATCGCCACGGAAATATCGAGAGGCACCGCGGTGCCACAAGGATAGGACCGCGGTGCAAATTCGGTTTTCGGTTCCCAAATACCATCGGAATTTAGGCACCGCGGTGCTTTTGCCAAGAACGTTGAGGCGAATTAAGGCGATTCTTGGTGACTTTGGAGCAATTAATCTTCATTATTTGGCTATTGATTTCAGCCATTACTAGGCTGAATTAACCTCAATATCAATGGTCATTACTTGACATTGATGACCATTCATTTGGTTAATTGAGAAGACAAATTCATCTACCTATAAATTGATGCCTTTGACACAATTGCAAAATACACATTCACTAAGCAATTCTCTAAAGTTGTCTTCCTCTCTTGCAATCACAATACACTCAAAAAACTTTCTTCCTAAGCAAACACTTGAGTTATCTTTGCTCATTTGTTTGATTGATGTTTTATCTTGGAGATAAGTTGTCATTACAACCGTTGAAATGATATACGGGACAATATTATCTTAAGGATAGATCAAGAATTTGATCGACTCAGCAAATCCTCTTATTTGATCATTTTCAGATTTCTAATTTGTTGTTATTGTTGTTATATTCTCATTTCCTTTATTTCAACACTTTGTTCCCATACATTCAAATATCTTAATAAATTTTCCCTTTAAAAATACAAATTTAGGAACGTTCCATTTATCTTATAAATTTATCTTTACACCCATTTCTAGTTGACTTGCATCTGCAGCCTTGCCTTTGCCCTACTATAAAGCACATTATTCTGGATTGGATTCTTTGATTCTCCTGTTCGATCAAAATGGAATAAATCACGTTTTGGTCTTTCTATTAATTACGTACTATATACTATAATCAGTGTCATCTCAAATATTTTGGGGGCTCAGTTTTAATTCATAAAAGTAGGCCATTAATTGGGCGTTAACATGCGAATTATGAGTCTTTACAGTAAATTCTGACTAATACTACTTAATAAAAAAATGTAAAAAGGGGCCTAATTTTTTTCATTTTTCAGACCCTTATGCGATAGCACATCTCGCACGAGTCCAAAAACGGCCCTAATACATCATTACATGTCAAAAAAAGAAAGTTAAGAAGAGATCCGCCAAATTGTGAATAATACAGCTTTATTTCGATTTATTCTCTTTTGTATCTGGATAAAATGATGATGTTGCAAGTTGCAAAATGGATAATTTAAGAAATTAAAAAAAACATATGGAAGCTATATTTTCCACGTTCGTAGAAACAGATACTATTAAAGAACTTAGAAAAGGTCTTTAATAAAATTTCAGAAGAGATTATTTATTATTAGCGAATATTTTTCATATATTCCTCATATATTGTGTATTTATGAGTGTTATATATTTATGGTATATTAGAATCCTAACTGTATTAGAATTTCACCCTTGTACACACTATATATATTTTGTAATAATGAGAGGACTCCCAAAGGGAGATTATTACTATTTTACATGATATCAAGAGCCAAAACCCTAGGTTTTCTTTAAATTTTTCGCGCTCCTGATCTCTTACACCGGCGGCCACCACCCCTTGGTCGAGAAGACCATCTTCTCCTTCTTTGTTCTTCCTTGTCTTCTTTCTCCTACTTCGATAAAATTTATCCACTGTAATGACTCCTCCTACAACTCCCACAGTAGCCTCAACCTCAACCGTCATCACACCTGACATACCAAAATCATCATTTTCACCCTATGTTCATCCAACCTTCATTGTCACCAACATCAAGAACTGTCATCCCATAATTTTGTATCAATAAAACGGTCAGTACTCTCCACGGGTTGAATTTTTTCGTATTCTTGCATGTGTCTATAATGTGCTTGAACATATCGACGACTGCTTCCCTCGCCTCCTGAGGTTGATGACTCAACATAGCGTCGTCTAGAGGCTGTTGTCAAACAGTGGATATATGACACTATCTCTCGGGACTTTCTCCTTACTATAATGAAATTCGGCGCCTCAACCCGTGATTTATGGATTCAGTTAGAGAAAAATTCAAGATAACAAGCACACTCGTGCTGTGTATTTGAAAGAACAATTTAATAATACACTCCTTGAATTTTTTTCTAACATGTCCGATTATTGCAAGCAGTTGAAACTTGTGGTGGACCAATTATCCAATGTCGGCATACCTGTTTCTGAAACAAAGATGGTCCTACAATTAGTTACAGGCCTGCCAAAAGGTGAGTAAGACACTTTAGCCACCATGATGCATGTTCCGTTACCCAGTTTTAACAAGGCCCTCTCGCAATTATTGTTAGAAGAAACCCGATATGCAAAGAAGGACGAGCACAATCAAAAGGCGTTAGCAGTCAAAATGCCTTCCCAAAATAACATCATCGCCGTCTCGCCTCTGCCGGAAAATAATCAGCTGTGGCAAAACCGCGATGGCAGGGGCTGTAGAGGCCGAGGCGACGGAAGAGATGGAAAAGGGCATGAGAAAGGGGGTCGCGGCCAGCAACAGAATCCACATTCGTAGCAGCCCAGTCCCTATGAGAATTGGACCGACCCAGTTGTCCAATATCAGAACGGGAACTGGGCCTCCTATCCTGGGCTGTCAATGTATTGACCCAATTCTCTTACCCCACAACAGAGAGTAATGGGCCCCGCTCCAGCAGCTCGGTCAGCCAACTATCAGCCACACTGAGCCCACTTCATGCAGGACCAATACACACAACCTTCCTCTGGTCTGGCCCCGACTGATTTGGGCCAAGCTTTTAGCAGTTTGAACTTGCAGTAACCCGATGAAAATTAGTACATGGACACGGAGGCCACATCTCACCTCATCCGCTCTGCAGGTAATATTCTCAAACTGTTTCGATTAAAGTATCCTCAATACATGACAGTTGGCAATGATCATCGCATTCCAATATAGGGCTATGGTACCACCTACACACAACCGCCTCATCCAACTTTTTCTCTTAACAATGTCATGTATGCTCTGAACATCATTAAGAACCTAATTTATGTCCGAAAATTCACTCGTAATAATTTTGTCTCTGTTGATTTTGACCCTTTTAGTTTTACTGTGAAGGATATTCGTACGGGGAAACCTCTTACGAGATGCAATAGCACGGGGGATCTCTATCAATTCTCATCCACTTCTGCTGCCAACTCATGCTCTCCCGTTTCTCTCGCTGTTATCTCTCCGTCAACTTGGCATAAGAGGCTCGGCCACCCAGGAGCCCCAGTTTTTAATTTTCTTAGAAGCAATAATTTTATTAAATATAATAATGGAAAACTTGCCCAATATTGTGTTTCTTGCTCTTTGGGCAAATATGTTCGTCTTCCTTTTAAATCATCTTCCAGTGTTACATCTTCTCCTTTTGATATTATTCATGTTGATTTGTGAACGTCTACTATCTCTAGTCCATTGGATCATAAATATTATCTTGTCTTTAGATGATTTTTCTCATTATATTTTGATCTACCCACTCAAATTTAAATCAGAAATGTTTGCCAAATTTGTTGAGTTTCGTACTTTTATCAAAACACAATTTAAAAAATGCATAAAATTGTTTCAATGTGTTAATGATCGTGAATTCAATAGTTCCATGTTTCACCGATTCTATAGAAATAATGGCATATTTTTCCGATTTTCGTGCCCCCACACATCGCCTCAAAATGGTAAAGAAGAACGAATCATCCACACCATTAATAACATGGTTCGTACTCTCCTGTTTCATGCCTCACTTCCTCCTTCTGGGTCTATGCAATCAAAATGATAGAATACGTTCTAAATATTTTACCTACTAGTATCCTTCACAATATGACTCCAACCGAAATTCTATACCATAGGATCCCCTCTTACGATCACCTAAGGATATTCGGTTGCCTATGTTATCCCAATCTTGCATCCACTTCCCCTCACAAATTAGCACCTCAAACTACTCTGTGTGTCTTCGTAGGTTTCCCGTCTAATCATAGAGGCTATATTTACTATGACTTGTCCGGTCATCAAATCCACGTCTCTCGTCACATCAAGTTTGACGAGGCCATATTCTTTTTTTCGAATCTCCAAAAATTCTAAAAAATGGACTATACCTTTATTGACGAGCCCGACATCTCCTCCATCATTCTCAGTCAACTGCATCAATCAGGCACAGTGAACTCGTCCCTTCCACCCACTGCTATCACCACCGCCGTCAGCTCTACGGTAATGTCACCGACCACCTCTCAGTCATAATCATAATCGCCACTGGCAACCGGTCCAGCTCCCCTGTCTCACCGCCAGTCCTCCAACCCACCACCACCCAGAACCTTCACCCACCACCAGCTGCTCTGTCGTCTACACCAACCGATATTTTTGACATCCCAGCCACCCACCCATTCCCCGTCGATCAGCCCGGATGTCCGGACACGCGACGCTCCTCCGACTATTGTGTATTCTTAGGGGATAATCTCATTTCATGGTCTGCCAAGAGGCAAGCCACACTATCACGTTCGAGTGCCGAAGCAGAGTACATAGACATTGCCAATGTTGTCGCTGAGATCTGTTGGCTCCTAAATCTACTTTTGGAGCTCCAGTGTCTCTTTCGTAAGACGTCCATCGTCTATTGTGATAACATATCTGTTATATATCTATCTCACAATCCGATTCAATATTAGAGAACCAAACACATTGAGATGGATATACATTTTGTTCGTGAGAAAATTGCTCTCGGTCATGTCAAAGTGTTGCATGTGCCTTTGTCATATCAGTATGCAAATATCTTCACAAAAGGGCTTCCTAGACAGTTATTTCTCGACTTCAGATCCAGTCTTAGCGTTCGACCTCCTCCCGCTCCGACTGAGTGGGTTTATTAGCGAATTTCTCCATATAATCCTCGTATATTGTGTAATTATGAGTGTTGTATATTTATGGTATATTAAGTTCCTTATTGTATTAGGATTCCACCCTTGTACACAGTATATATATTTTGTAATAATGAAATGAATCTCCAACGGAGATTATTACAATGTTATATATATTCTAATGTCTAATGATTAAGCTTATTATTAATTGCAATTAATTGTAGTTAACATCTCTCTAGAAGAGTGAGTGAGCTGTCCTCTATTTTCAAGCAATCGTTTTCCTAAACATGTTCATGTTTAAATTGATTGAGAATGACTTGCATTGATTTTGGAGTGGTCTTCTAAGTTCTACTATAACCTTAAAAGTAAAGAAAAAGTTTTATTATTCAAGAATTAGAAAGTTATGAGAGAAATGGGCCAGTTGCCATTTTTTTGCGTCGCTAATTAATACTACTTAATTAATTTTTCAAAACTATTAATTAGTTGAATTTTAAGGCAAAAATAAATTGAATAAAAATATACTTAATTAAAATATGGAAAAATTCCAATAATTTTTCAGGATTATCAAGCCCACACTCCAAGATTATTTCTTAAGAGTTCTTACGGAGGTTTAAACTACCGTAGTTCAAACTATCGTTGCGTGTCCGGATAATCTGCCCAATCAACATCTGTATATGACAATAATTTGGTTGGTGTTGAGGGGTATAGATGCAGTCCATCAGGAGCGGACCCAGGGTGGCTTCAAGGTATTCATGTGAAGCCCCCACAACATAATAAATGTGTAGTTGAGATGGTAGAAATCTGAATTTTTACCCCAATGAAATTTAGTTTGATTCTCAGCAAAGACATTCTTTTCTTCATTTATCATCTTTTTGCTTTTAAAAAAAAATTACTATTGGGTCATGAAAGATGGATGTACAAGCCCATACAAAAAAAACTCAATCCAAAATTTAAAAAATAATTGATTGAGTCCATTAAAACCAACGCAGACTCCCAAGTCTCAAATAAATAGATCTATAAATTAAAAAGAAAAAGAAAAAAAAACGAAAAAGAAGAAAACACCTTTGGCTTGGTGCACATACCGCAAAAGGGTCAGTTAGGCCATTACGACGAGCCCTTCAGGTAAAAATATCTCCAAAAGTACACTTACTTGTCATTGTTATATAACTAGTACTTTTCTCACACAAGGACCTCAACTTCACTTTCTCTTTATTTTTTTAAGATAATAATTAATTAGGGTTTTTCTTTTATGTGTATACTTTTATTTATTTATGTATGAATCGAAAGAGGGATTTTGATGCTTTAGTTATTGTTGTTTTTGGATATTTTAAAGTGATTATGCTTCTTCTATGTTGTTAGTTTAGTTTTTGTATGAGAAGTACCCGTTTGTATTTATTGTTTGTTTAGTTTTGTATTTATTGTTAATATAGATTAATTATTTTATTTATTTTTTTACTGAAGTTACTCGCATTGTTAATTTGATTCGGTCATCTAATAAGCGTCAAGCTTTGCTTCATAGAAAATAAGTGGCTCATTTTGAGGATTTAATTGAAAATGATATGGTCGAAGCTGGTAAGGGGTTGAATCAGGAGTTATCTCTTGCAAGAACTGGTGATACACGTTGGGGTTTCCCACTTTAGAGTTCTTGTTAGGTTAAAAAAATTGTTTACTCCCATTGCAAAAAAGTGACCAAGACATTTCAAATGTCATGAACCTTGTCCAAGCCAACAAGAATATGTTCCAAAAAATGAGAGAATGTGGATGAGAAGAATTTTATGACAAGGTTGTATCATCTTGTGGTAATCTCGAGATTTATGTGCCTGACATGGAATCGCGATATGTAAAAAATAATAAGTCCAAACGTAAGGCTCCTTTTGTGACCACTTTGCATTATTTTAAACATGACTGTCATATCATTGGTTTGATATTGAAAGAGTTGAATGAAAGGTTTACTCCTGAAAACATGGAGTTGCTGAGTTGTCTTGCATGTTTGAGTCTTTGTTCATCATTTGAATCTTTTGACACTAAAACACTTGTGAGGATGTCGAGATTGTATCCAAAGGATTTTTTGGATGTTGAAGATGAATAATTGTCTGCCCAACTAGAATTCTATATCAATTATGTACGGATAGATGATAACTTTTCCAATTTGAAAGGACTCTCGGATCTTTGTAAGACTCTTGTGCGAACAAAAAAGCACAAGACTTTCATATTTGTGTACAAGCTTGTGAAGTTGACTTTGACTTTACCAGTAACAACTGCAACTGTTGAGAGGGCTTTTTCAGGGATAAAATATGTGAAGGATGAACTAAGAAACAAAATGGCGAACCAGTGGCTTAATGATTGCTTGGTTACTTTTGTTGAGAAAGATGTATTTAGTACAATTGTTGATCGAGATATTATTAGTCGGTTTCAAGGAATGGGAGCCAGAAGAATGCAAATAGATTTGAAGTTATTTGAGTGACTTATATTTTGATTATATAATACACATCTTTTAATAGACGTTTATCATTATTGTTAGTATTGAACTTTTTTTTTAATATAGTAGTATTACTATTGAATGGTTGAATGAATCCCCTGTTTTTGAATTCTGGGTCCGCCCCTACAGTTCATAATCAAGTATGCTCTTAATGTATCGAATGATACGTTTTAGGGTAGTAAAATGAGGCTCCCTGGGGTACTGTAGTGCAGTTGCAAGACTCCGTTAGAGAGTGAAATCTGACACTGGATCACCATCCAAAGCACTAAGCTTTGATTTAAAGTCAACTGGAATAGACATGATTTTGCAATTTGTCATTTTAACCCTGTACACAATCTCCTCTGCATACTTATGCTGATAAAGAATCATAATATCTGCAAATTTAGTCACTGAAATCTCCAAAAAACAACTCAATTTCCCCAAGTCATCCATAACAAATTCTATTTTGAGCAATACAATGATCTCATATTTCAACAACAGGCATTAAGCACAATATCATCCACATACAATAATAAATATGTAATGCTACTACCCCTCTCTCTCTCTCTATATATATATATATATATATATATATATATATATAGGGAAACCAGATTGCAGACGAAAGTGCTAAGTTTTGTCCTAAACTACACTTATGCACTGAACTGATACAATATTCCAATTGAGAAACTTCCGTCGTGAGAAAGGACACAAGTTTGCCTATTGAGAAACTTCCGTCATGAGAAAGGACACAAGTTTGCCTATTGAGAAACTCCCTAAATAGTTGTCACTCAATCCACTCAATATATTAGTTCGTCTAAATTTTTTATTTTGTGTCTCACCCAATTGATAGTAATAGTAATAGTAATAGTTATGTGAAGTTTCTTTTTAACTCACAAAGTTATTGGATTCAGAGTATGCAGACTCAAAGTTGTAAGATATGGATTCGCCTATTTGTGAGGGGGAAAAAGTAACACATGACTATATATTGTTAGGTGAAGTGCGAAATAAAGATTTTCTAGTTCGTCCAACCGTGTTAGACGGATAATTAAACTATTTTCTGGTTAATTTATTCTTGTGTTTTAACCCTCCCCCTCCAAAAAAAGAAAAGAAAAAGAGAAGAACAAGGAGCACTTGTGAATGATTCACTTGCAGATTTTCTGTAATAATATGGCCAAAAGAAGTACTCCATAAAATTCGTAGGCGATTAATGGTGGTGATAATACTTATGGATGTTGATAAGCCATCCTCCACGTGAAGGGTTCCTCATAGGACACATATAAATGGTCATAAAACACTATTTTGATTTCTGTCTAGATTGCACATGTCTTGACTTTTGTGTTTGATTCACAATAGCCTCCTACACAGAACACGACCCTACTGAGAGGGAACAAAAGAAGAAGGCACCAAAATCATCTTTATTCATTTTGCATAACGTTTTACTTACAATTGTATTTTAGTTTTAAGTCTTGTTTGTAACGTCGAGCAGTCAACTGCAAAATTATATCGCGACCAGTTATAACATGGAGCTGTTGATACATGTCTTAGTTACGTAAGCCAAAATATTTCAATTAGTGTCGGCCTATTATCAAAATTAACCTTTTGCAACATTTATTGTCAAGTTTATCCAAGAGAAGGACTGTTAGACATATTTTATATACACTTTTTGAGTCATTTTTAGTTAGTATTTTTCTCATTTTCTTTGAAATTAGTACCGTGTTAGGATCGTTTTAATTTCTTTTGAGTCACAGCAGTTCTACATGGAGAAATGGCGAAAAGAGGCCGAAACTGAGCAGAAAAGGGGGTCCCCGAGGCAAATGGACGAAAGTTGGCATCACCCGGACAGAAGGCCTGCAGCGCCGCGGCTCCAGAATGCAGTGCCGCGGCGCCATATATTCAGAGAGATGCAGAGGTTAAGGCGCCGCGGCACCGACGCGGATTTTTCCAGTTCCGAGGCGAATTTGGCAAGGGGCAAAAGGGTCCGAAGCAAGAGTTTTTGACAGCGTATATAACCCTGAGACAGATTTTATTAGGGTATCTGATACACCTTATTTCACAACACATTCTGCAAAACTTTAGAGGCCAGAAGATTGGAGACCACGTTCAAGTTATTTTCTTTGCTTTAATTCAGTTCATGTATGAATATTAAATTAGTTCTTAGCATAACAATGTCTAGGAGCTAATCTCTTTATTAGGGCTTTCCATGGAATCGCTTGAAACTCATTTTATGATTTAATGCATTAGTATTGATTTCTTCTTCAATTCGTTAAGATCTATTCAATATTGGTTTGAATGTTTGATAATTACTTGATCACTAATTGTCATAATCTATATGATTTCGAATCGAGATCCAAGAGAGGAGATTTGGATATGCTGTAATTGAATAGACATAGGTTAAAATCGCGGACGAAAGTACCCCGATACTTGTGTAGTAATTTAGGTTATTGTTCTTAATCCTCCTGTGTGGTAAAACATATCATAGAAATATAGAATTTTTTTGCATAAGGTTGAACTTTTATATATCCTAACAGGAATACAAGACAGATTAGTTGTAACACCTTGTATTTCCGGGTAATCGTTTCGGCATAACATAAGCAAGTGGACCCAAACCCGAAAAAATTATATTATATTCGCGTGTACTAATAAGGAAATTAGTACGTAAAAGAATGTGATTCCGAAATAATTTTGGAATTAATTAGAGCGACGATAGAAATTATATTAATTGTATATTCCCATGGAGACTACGGAGTAGTGTCATATTATAAATATTATGACATTGAGTAAAATATGGTTTTATAAGTCATCAGGATTTAAGTTAAGTGGGGTCGAAAATTAATTGTGGGATTGATTAATTAAGCGGAGGACCTATTAATGGAATATTGCGTGCTGTCTTATAAAACATCGGTGTAATAACTCAGTCGATACAAACGACGGTGGGCAGCTTCACAAACACTCACACTTGGTTCTTAAAACTGCATCTCCTCATTTCTTTTCATTTCCCCATCTCCTAGGCTTCTATAGATATCTTTTTCTGGAAAAGAAATTGTTCCATTTTATCAGAAGGAGTAAATCCAATGGGTAGTCTCTGAATTTTTGATCAATTGGGAGATTTTCTATAAGTTTCCATATAACCAAAAAGGGGAGAAATCTGCGGTGTTCTGGAACCTTAAACAAATTGAAGAACTCAGAAACCCAAACAAGAAACCAGAGTTTCGAGGCCCATGATAATGTTTAAATTCTTAGCCATTTATGTTATGTCATCTCTGCCAGTTTATCTAAATGACAACTATACACATCTTGGTCACTTTCCTGGACCTATTTAGGCTAGGTTGAACTTCTGGTTATCTGTAGTTTCCTGGCTAGCTTATAACCATACTTTCATATGGTAGTATAAATGTATGTTAGGATTAAGACACTCTAGCTACCTAGAGGGTTGGGTAGAAAGATATGAATAAGCCTTATTCTTGTCAAAATTGTGCAATCATATTTGAGCTACTTATTTGAAGATGTGTTATGTTTGGACCTAATCTATAAAATAGTTCATGGGAAGCATGTTTACTTTCAAGGATATTGAATGAGTATATATGAGAAATTTCCTTAAATTTTGGTTGTTGTCTAGTATAAGTGTTGTGACTATTAACACAGCCAGGATTCCTGGAATTTGAAAAGAAAAGCAGGACTAATGTCCTGAATGTCCCAGTGGTTATACACCTTTGGAACATACATGTGTTAAAAAAAAACTTGCTAATTAAGAGAGCCATTTCTAGACATTCTAATGTTCATTGGGAGATGAAAAATCTTAGGTAAAGTGTTGGGAGTTTGAAATTATTTTCAGTAGCTATTGCATTTTGTTATTTGCACCATTACACTGAGCTGGTGGTTGCACCTATTTGTTATATTTTGAGACATTTAGCTACTATACTTGTTGTTATTGGTTGGTTGTTGTATATGTTGTCCCTTACTACTACTGCCACTGCTACACTTTAACAAGAATTATTGTCTGTATTACTGCCTTCATTTTGAGGAAGATGCTGCTATAAATTCTGAGCAGGGGCAAAGCTGAGAATGAGCAGTTCTGCTTGCTACAACTTAACTGAAACTAATAGGTTGCCATGTTTTGATAAGTTGTTGTTCTTCCTTTTTAAGAATAAAACAATTACTACGGGGGTAATAAAACAGTAAGGCATGATTATTTACAATGCTTAGTTATCATTTTAACAATAGATGAATTATCCCTTAAAATGTAACCTGTATGCCCTATAGTTCCCTAAATAGGCTCATGTATAGTCCAGAATTTGATAAGTAGAATTCTGTGTTTTGTTTGCTTAAATTTGTGTTTATATTACAAACTATTGAATTGTTCTCCCTCTTAAAATTACAAAAATAAGAGATTTGTTAAGTTTAATCTAAAAGGGGCTTGTATTGCTGCTTTGTATATGCTTTCTGTTCCATTGGCTGCTAAATTGTTTAAGGTCTTAATGTCAGTGGTCTAGTTATATAATGTTTATAGAATTCTGTTATGATTCATTTTGTAAGTCATGATTCGACATAGTTAATACTTGATGTTGTGTTTTTAATCTTGGGATGCCTTAAAATGCTACCATACCTGTTAAAGCAGCTTGGGAAATATGAGTGAGTTTATCTTATATTCATATCTATTCTGGTAGTTGATTTAAATGTCACATGTGTTCCTGAGAAGTGATCAACCTAGTCTCAGTGCTTAGTTTATTTGTGGATAATGTGGTCCTTGCAGTTCCTTATCTAAAGATGTTATTGGTTATCACCTGCTGCACTGTTTAGCAGCTGTTTTTGCCCAGTTTTTGCTCCTGCTACCACTGTTTCTATTACACCTTGGTTGCTGCATTTTTTATCATTCAGCTGGTATATATTGTGTCTGTTTTACTGCATTTTTAGGGATTGTGTTACTGCCTTTTAGGGCCACTGTTGTTGTACATCCTGTACAGAGGCAGAGTTAAAAATAAGCGATTAGGGTCGCTGCATTTTAGTTTAAATCAGTACAATATTATCTACGCAAGCATGATCAATCGCAGTGATTTGGTTACTGTTTAATAGTTATGAGGTCTAAAGGATCCTTACTAAACATACTTACTATTGGGTATGGAGAATACATGAAGTATATTATGGACCTAGATAAGAATCTGTCACCCTATTAGCTAAGCTATTGACTAATTAAGATTGTTTCACCCAAGATTATGGGATATTAGAATTGGAAGATATCATTATGTGTTATTGCATTTTGTATGTGGAGTTGTACATGAAATTAGCCTGAACCTGAGTATGTTCTTTGGAAGCGGTCATAGATGGATGTGTATCTTCTCATTAAATTGAATTAGTCCCTGAATTGAAGTGATGAAACTCGATACTTCCTTCCTTGTTTTATGGAACTAGATCATAAGTGAGTTCATTTTATTGTAACAAAGGACTAGATAGTCACCCCGACATTCGAGGACGAATGTTTCTAAGAGGGAGAGGATGTAACACCTTGTATTTTCGGGTAATGGTTTCGGCATAACATAAGCAAGTGGACCCGAACCCCGAAAAATTTATATTATATTTGCGTGTACTAATAAGGAAATCAGTGTGTAAAAGAATGTGATCCCGAAATAATTTTGGGATTAATTAGAGCGACGATAGAAATTATATTAATTGTATATTCCCAGACTACGGACTAGTGCCATATTATAAATATTATGACATTGAGTAAAGTAAGATTTTATAAGTCATCAGGATTTAAGTTAAGTAGGGTCGAGAATTAATTGTGGGATTGATTAATTAAGCGGAGGACCTATTAATGGAATATTGCGTGCTGTCTTATAAAACATCGATGTAATAACTCAGTCGATACAAACGATGGTGGGCAGCTTCACAAACACTCACCCTTGGTTCTTAAAACTGCATCTCCTCATTTCTTTTCATTTCCCCATCTCCTAGGCTTCTATAGATATCTTTTTCTGGAAAAGAAATTGTTCCATTTTATCAGAAGGAGTAAATCCAATGGGTAGTCTCTGAATTTTTGATCAATTGGGAGATTTTCTATAAGTTTTCATATAACCAAAAGGGGGAGAAATCTGTGGTGTTCTGAAACCTTAAACAAGTTGAAGAACTCAGAAACCCAAATAAGAAACCAGAGTTTCGAGGCAGTTCCGAGAGATGAAGTTCTGGACATTCTGTTTCTGCTCGATTGTCTTGTAGAAATCCGATAGTAGTGAAAGGTTCTCCGACGAATTTCATCGTAACTTCTAACAGAGGTAATCCTTCATAATCCTTAGATTATACGAATTGTAATACATGATTCTTGCTAGTTCTTGTTTATCGAAAATACTAAGTTGATGTGTTGTTGGGGCTATTTAGACGAAATTAGAGTTTACATGTGTAATTGCTGGATTATTTTGGGACGTTGTAACAGTTAAAGAGAGATTAGAAAGGTTGTGTATTGTGCTACATATGTATATAGGTTTTGATTTAGAAAGAGATATAGGTTATATGCATATAAGGTGTTCGATAAAATGTCTCAACGAGTTTGTTAATGGTATATTGATTCGATTGTAATGTAAACCTTTCTTAGAAGGTGGTTATTACTAGTTCTAAGGTGATTATCGAGAATGTAGGATTATTATTATCGTCGAAATTGTTGATATATATATTGGGAATTGCATGAGTGCTTGCTGGACTGTTTTAGAGATTATAGCGGTAAGGGAATGGATTAATAATGGTTGGGTGTTCGCTAGATTGTCTTAACGAATCTGTTTTCATTATTAAATTATGTGTGTTTTAAATCGTTCGTAGGATATGGAAAATTATTCGTAGAGTTTACAAGCATTCGTGGGAACTTAGAATACATTAACAAGAGGTATGTGAAACCATCCTTTCTTTCTTTTGGCATGATTTATACAATGTGTGTACGGCGGACGTACATAATTCTATTGAATCCTAACTTTTAAATGATACATGATATGATAAGCGCCTTGATTTTCCAAATGATGACTTAAAATGATACATGATATGATAGTGTCTCATTTATTCCATTGAGAGTCAAGTGATGATTTAATATGTATAAGTTACTCATGATATTCTATTCGTGTTGATGTGATTATATGAACTCACTGAGTCCCTCATTAAAGGACCGACAATGTATATAGATATGATGACTCCACCGAGTCCCTCACTTAAGGGCCGACAATGTATATAGATATGATTATTCGACCGAGTCCCTCACTAGAGGGCCGTCAATGTATATAGACAAGATGATTCTATGGACAAGCATCCCTGATTTTGAAATGACCCTCATTTTTATAAGGCACATTTGCTCTCATTTCATGAGGTACAGTTGTATTGATATTTGGATTATTATATTTGTCTCCTTGCATCTCTTGGCCAGTTATGATCTTATTTACTGATTTGTTTTACATACTCAAGATAATATTTCAGATCGACCCCTTTCTGAAGTGCTGCGTCATGCCCACAGTTCGAGTTCTCACAGTGATCCTCAGGCCTAGGACTTCTACTCAGCTGGTTGGAAAGCTCCATTGTTTCGGAGCTTAGTCATTTTGGTACAGAACCTTACTTTTCACTCATGTATATTTAGGGGCACGACGGGGCCCTGTCCCGTCATATTTCATTATCGTATTCTTAGATGTCTGTAGGCAGTTGTGGGTTGTTCGTGTGGGGTTGTGTCATGTTTTGGTCAGCTGTATTGTTGTACTTCACTTTCGTTTTGTGGGGATGTTCCCGTATATAGTGGTTGTCGGCTCGCCTATTTGATATATTGACTAGTTGTGACTTCAGGAGACAGTTCATTCGCGCATAAAAGCTTCTCACGGCCGCCTATTATGACATGTGTTATTATTGCAGCGTTATGCTGCCGAATTTCATATTGTCTTTAGTGTCAGTCTGATTATACGTGGCAGGTTAGTATAATGACGTCCAATTAGGGCGCCATGTTCACGGCCCGTCGGATCGGGTCGTGACATTAGTTAACCTGCTATCTTAACAAAGAAGAAGAAATTATTGTCTTGCATTAAGGATTGAAAAGAGTTGATAGTTGAGGATATTGGAAGCCCTATTTCCATCATAACTGTTTTAAACCCTAAGTATAATCATCTTAGTTTATTTTCTGCACTTTGTTTAGTTTGAATTCTTAGTTAAAATACTCAAAACACATGAACGTTAACCAAATAAATACCATAGATTAGATAAACGGTATTTGATGACATTAGTTAACCTGCTATCTTAACAAAGAATAAGAAGTTATTATTGTCTTGCATTAAGGATTGAAAAGAGTTGATAGTTGAGGATATTGAAAGTCTTATTTCCATCATAACTGTTTTAAACCCTAAGTATAATCATCTTAGTTTATTTTCTGCACTTTGTTTAGTTTGAATTCTTAGTTAAAATACTCAAAACACATGAACGTTAACCAAATAGATACCATAGATTAGATAAACGGTATTTGATAACCAGTCTCTGTGGACGATATTCGGTCTTACAGTCTATATTACTTGAGCGATACGTACACTTGCGTGAGCATAAGCAAAATCG
Organism: Przewalskia tangutica; assembly: GCA_029844215.1. NCBI lineage: Eukaryota > Viridiplantae > Streptophyta > Magnoliopsida > Solanales > Solanaceae > Przewalskia > Przewalskia tangutica. The sequence continues at coordinate 4,378,840 of CM056732.1, forward strand.
CTAACAAGGACATACAATATCATCATTTATGGCTATTATTGAAAACTGTAAATATCTGTTTGAAGTCAACAAGGCCATCGTTAAGCATATCTGGATAGGGAACCCAATGTGCAGACTTTCTAGCAAAGGAGGGTCACATATCCAAAGAAGATTTGCTAAGATGGGAAGATTGGTTCAAGGAAATGAAATTTCTCTCTCGACTGATTTGAGCAATATAACTCATGAAAGGTTTTAAGAAGTTTATTTAGTCTTTTTCCATGTACAAATAAAATATAACAAAAATTTGCAAAACAATGTAGGATGATGCTCCTTACTAAAGAATGTCACAGCAATTGTATATCTTGGAACCATTCGTACGTCAATTTCTAGTAGTACTACTCTATTAACAATTCATTTTTCGTAGGGTGATGCATATTTTAATTTAGGGACCCAAATATATATATATATATATATATATATATATGTTAAGAGTCTCACATCGAATATGAAATGGGAACATGAACTCTTTATATGGATTTGAACAATCTTCACCCTACAAGCTAGATTTTGGGGTTGAGTTAGCCCCAAGATTCATTATTTACATTGTATCAGAGTTTCCAACTATTTATTCGTCGATGTTGGGACTCCAAATTATATTGTCCACGCTCCAGTTAACAAAGTCTGGGCGTCTGGGAAAGTGTTAAGAGTCTCACATCGAATATAGAATGGAAACATGGATTCTTTATATGAACTTGGACAATCTTCACCCTACAAACTAGTTTTTGTGATTGAATTAGGTACAACATTCTTTACAATATATATATAATGCATGCTGGATTAGATTCTCGTTAGGCAAATCCAAGTTTTTTATGACCATGACATGGTGTCTTATTCCTTAGATCATAATAACAAGACACCCGATCTTATTTGCTGCTCTGGTGAGCTAAAGAAAACAAAATTTTGAATAGACCTTAAGCCTCATTTCTTGTCTGATAACTGTTGGTTTTTGGAGCTTGGATGGTTAGGGGTCACTGTCGATGACGACGCCTTATTGTTCATATATAATTTTTCTAATTCAACATGGAATAGTGATGTATATTTCTCAAAGTTGGTGCTACCGCTAATTTAATAGATAGACAAGATGTGAAAAGTTTGTGCAGAATTGTCAATTTTACTAGCAGAAGTTCGAATTAAAAATAATTGAAGGTTGTATTGCATTATCATCGAGGGTTGCAGTGGATAGTTGACCCTTGACTCTCAATCAAAGAGAGTAAATAATTGAAATTCGAGTTAAAAATAAATAATTGAACGTCCTGTTGCATAATCACCAAAGGCAGCAACGGGATAAAATTGAAATACCTTCACTCTCAATAGAAAAATTTGTATTTGAATTTTCGAAATGAAGAACTTGTTGTTACGAAACACTTAAAGGGAAAAGAATCATATTTGTCATCCAACTTTTAGAAAATGATCATATTTGTCCTCCATTAAAGTACAGGATCAAATATGCCCCTCCGTTAAAATGTGAGGTCAAATATGCATTCAGGTTAGCAAATATGACCATTTTGCGAACCTGAAGGGCATATTTGACTCCATACTTTTAACGGAGAGCAAATATGACCTTTTTTCGAAAGTTTGATGACAAATATGACCATTTTCTCTTTAAAAAATTGTATCGCCATCACACTAGGGGCTAGGGCTCCAAAAAAGTGTCAGTGATTAACGCTTCCACTAGCACAAATCTTTGTCGTTCTTATATAAGTGAAGTAGAGAGCTAATTATTCACAATAAATTCTCTTTCACTTTTGCTAACAATAAATGTTGTCTTTTAGTCTACTAATGTCATTATAAAACTTGATATGACAAGTGGTGCTAATCTCAATCATCTGGCCTATGCAGATGATACTATGATATTCTCCTCAGTAAATAGCAAATCATTGCATCTGATCAATACAGACTTTGAAGGAGTATGAAGAAGTTTCTGGCCAATTAATCAATATAAGGAAGAGTTCTTTTTATATGCATGCTAAGACTCCTAGTTACTTGATTCAACAAGTAAAAGATATTACTGATTTCACAAGGGGGACATTTCCATTTATGTATTTAGGATGTCCATTATCACATGTTAGAAAGAGAAAAATAGATTATGATGAATTAATTAAGAAGATTAATGGCATGTTACAGGCTTGGAAAAAAAATTGTTATCACCATGAGGTAAAGCAGTGTTGATTACTAGTATGTTATAAAGTGTGTCTATACACATAATGTCTGCTATAAGACTTGCAAAGTGCGTGATCAAGGAGATACATCAAATATTTGTAATGTTCTTCTGATTATAGTAATTGATGAGTTGTATGTGTGTTATATTGTGGCTCTGTGAGGCATCTATTGGTTTGCTTAATATAGGTGGATAGGCATAGTTATAAAGGAGACTCTGCCGAAATTTTTATAGCATAAGACCTATTATGAACATTCGAGGACGAATGTTTCTAAGGGAGAAGGATATTACACCTCGTAATTTTAGAGCAATAAGTTGAGAATGTGGTTAAGAAAATAAGGTTTGAGTGTTGGAAGAAAAATATATTTACATATGCTAATACGGGAATTAGTATAAAAAGGATGTGATCCCGGAATAATTTTGGAGACAACGAGTGTGACGTTCGAAGTTAATAATAATAGTTTTATATCCCCAAAGAGATTACGGACTAGTATCATTTTATGAGAATTGTGACATTGAGTATACGAATGTTTTATAAGACGTCAGAATTTAAGAGAATTGAGATCGAGAATTAATTGTATGTATAATTAATTAATTTTAGGCGGAAAACAATTTAAGGGGATATTACGTGTTGCCTTATAAGTTATAACATAGTGGTGCAAGGACTGGCCTTATGCCAATGTTGGAAACGTTCCAGGTCTTCAGACCTTCATCTTCATATTTCTCCATTCTTTCATTTCTAGAGCTCTCATCTCTTTCAGATTTCTTGTAGAAATCATTCTCTGCAAGCAGTAGCAGGAGGAGCCATCTTAGTTGATAAATTTCCCAAACTCTCGATCAATTGGGTATGTTCTTCGTGAAATTTTGTTGGCCAAAGAAGGGAAGAGCAGTCACGATATTCTAAGCCTAGTCCCAGCAGGATTAAACCCACCAAAACAAGCAACAAACCCCGAGTCTCGAGAAGCTCTGGCCGAGCCGATTTTGGAGCTTTTGATTCCGCTGGCCAAAAGCCCATTCCAGTGAAAGATAAAGAGGTAATTATTCTTGTTTTTAGGTTATATGATTATAGAACCTGATCTGTTTACTAGGTTCAAAAGGATTATTGAAAATATGGAAGTGTTGGGTGTCGTCGTTACTGTTTGTGAGATGGTGGGGGATTGCATGTATATTGTATAATTTCTGAATTGTGTGGAACCTTGTAGTAGTGATAAGAATGATGATTAGGAATGGGTGTTACAATATATACACATAGATTTCTACATAGAAGAAGTATAGATTTTATGGGTACAAGGTGTTCACTAGAATGTCTCAAAGAAGCTAGTTATTAGTATATTGAATTCGGTTGTGTTATTGCTACTATCGTCGCTAATTCCATGTTGGAATGGAAGGAAATCTTAATGTTTAAGTTGTAGTTGTTCATAGGAAATTATTGGAGTATGAATTGAAAGTTTAAGGAATTATGAAATAAGTTATGGTATTGCATTCTTGTTCCCCGTGATATACCGGGAATTATTGAACATTGATGCCTCAGTTTTAAGGTTGTTTTGTGCTACTTTTGCCGAATTATAAGGCTAGAAATTAGATATAAACATGTATATACGTTGTGGTAATTACTAATACATGTCTTAATTAAAGAGTAAAAAGGGGTTATGTTGCAAATTATAAGACACATGTTCTTGTCGTTGTTTCTAGACGTATGAATTGTTTTTATGAGTTGTTTTAAAGGTTGTTTAACATGATTTAAAGGTTGGATTAACATAAGAAATAAATTTATAAATTCCCTTGGTTGTTGTAGTTGTTGTCTTCCATAAACAAAAAGGAAAGGAATGTATTATGATGGCGTTTATGGGGTATTTGAGATTGTTATGATTATATCCTTACGTTGTGCTTGTTATTTGGTATTGATGGTTTGATTTGTAAGTTATGAATATGCACATAAATAGGGGAAGTGCTGCCCGAATTTTTATAGAATAGGAAGTCGTCATCCAATATAACTTACGTTAGAAATCATAGAATTGACGGATGTATTACCCTTTATTATAGGTTAACGTACTAGTTGAGACGAATCTTATTCTTCGAGTTGGCTAGTTCGACTAAAAGGTATGTGGAACTCCTCCTTCTTTCTTTTTGGCATGATTTATTGAAAGTACGACGGACGTACATGATTTCTACACAGTCTATTTTCTAAAGATGTTAGTCATGAGAAATGCCTATGATTTTTCAGTAAGAGTTTATTATAATGATTTCATTGAGAGTCAAAGTGATGATTTAAATTGTATAGTTACTTATGATACTCTATTCGTGCTGGATATGATTATATGAATTCACCGAGTCCCTCACTAGAGGGTCGGGACACGTTATATGTATATATATGATTTCATGGACATGTATCCATGATGCGGGTATAGATACCCATGACAGTAGATGTGATTCCATGGACATATATCCATGATGCGGGTATAGATACCCATGACAGTAGATATGATTTCATGGACATGTATCCATGATGCGGGTATAGATACCCATGACAATAGATATGATTTCATGGACATGCATCCATGATGCGGGTATAGATATTCATGACAATAGATATGATTTCATGGACATGCATCCATGATGCGGGTATAGATACTCATGACAGTAGATATATATATATATATATATATATATATATATATATGATGATTATATGGATAAGTACTCATGATTTTTTATATGACTCTCATTTGTATACGGCACAGTTGGATTTGGATTCTGATTTTTATACTTGTCAATTGTTATGTGTTGGCTACTTATGATCTCATTTACAGTATTTCATGTTTTACATACTCAGAACATTATTTCGAATTGACCCCCTTTTCTCGGGGGGCTGCGTTCATGCCCGCAGGTACAGGTGCTCAGTTTGGTGATCCTCCGTCTAGGTTTCCCGTTCAGCTGTTTGGAGAAGCTCCTTTGATTCAGAGCTTTGTCATTTTGGTACAGAACCCTAATTTTGTTGACTTATATATATTTAGGGGCACGACGGGGCCCTGTCCCGTCATATGTCGGCATCCTTCTTATAGAGGTTTGTAGACAATTGTGGGTTGTATATATGTATGTGGCTTAGTCATATGAGCATTGTAGATATGTTTTGTTCAGCCGTACTATTGTATTTCGTTTTGGGATGTTCCCGTATATAGTGGCAGCCTTGTCGGCTCGTTTATTCGTTATATTTGATTTAGATGTGACTCCTCAGGAGACAAGGTTGTTCATGTGTAAAGGCAGTGTTGTCGGCTTACCTATTCGGACGTATGTTATGATTGCAGCGTTATGCTGCCGGATTTTACATTGTTCTTAATGTCAGTCTGATTACGTGACAGGTTAGTATAATGACGTCATTAGGGCGCTTAGTCGCGGCCCGTCGGGTCGGATCGTGATAGACATAATTGACCTCATACTTTAATGGAGAGCAAATATGACTATTTTTCGAAAGTTGAATGACAAATATGACCTTTTTCAATTCCCAACACTTAATTTTTAAGGGATCTACTGAATTAATTAGTTAGCCTTCAAAAATGGAGTTTTTACCTATCACATTAGTTAGAAGAAATAAATACAAACATAACATATCTTCTTAAATATTACTAATAGCACGTTTTATAGCAAATATAGTATTTTCAAAACAAATATGGGATCAATTTCCATTAATGCGTTTTTACTGCATTTTCTCTTTTCTCTCTCTCTCATAAAATAAAAATTTACCTTTTCTCTTTAATGGTAATTTGTATTTTAATATAACAATAAAAAATTTAAAACACTTTATACTTTTTAACCAATATAATATGCAACATGTTAAATATTTGTATACCAATAGTACTTCAATGAATATGTCAAATGCCAACAATATACAATAATATAAAATTTATATAAAAGTATAATACCCAACTATTATATTGGTAGGGGTCCCGTGGATTATACTATGGATTAATTAAAATCAAACAGCAAAATAGACAAAAACAGTATGCTGAAACAGTGTCGAATGTCAGCAAAAATATCGTCTGACACAAGTAGCGACACGAAGATAAAACTTAATAAAAACATTTGTAAGAGTTTAAAATGCAGCGGAATAAAATAAAGAACACAAAGGTTTAATTTTCATAGGTTATATATTAATATAACTCATGATGGTCAATGACCAAAGGTATTGTATATATTTATATACAATTGAAATATTCCTTATTTACAATGTTACAAGAAGATACAAAAGGAATAAAAAAAAGTTTAAGTCGCAGATGACTTATGCCTGAAAAATCTATCTAAAATATAAGACAATTGCTCCAATGAAAGAACAAATCTAGAATCTAGGCAGCACTTGTAATGTCGTACAGAATGTCGTCACAAATACAGGCAACACTTGTTGATCCAATTTTCGATCTTCAAATCTGGAGAGCTCTCTCGATCTTTTCTCTTATGATTTTCTGGATATAGAATCCTTGAAGTGACCTCTCTATTTATAGTGGAGAGTTTCCTTGAAAGACTCCTCGATTAGTTGTGTAGGTTGAGCCAAATATGGAGCACGTGGGCAGTGGCTTAAGGCTGAAAAATCTCCAACTGAGTGGAATGTTTCTTCCACGTCTTGCTCCTCAAGTTATGCAGCCTCTTGGACTTGGTCTTCATCGATCCTAATCTGCTTTGAAGACTCCTTGCTAAGTCAATTTGCCATGTGACACAAAGATCACAATTTCCTGAAAAAACTATTATCCGAATGTCAGTCCAAATGTCAAGACATTTGTTCTGACATTTTCTGAAAAACGATATGTTAAGAAAAATGTCATAACACCAATCTTAACATTAACATTCTCCCCCTTTTTGTCTTTCTTCACAAAACTCAAACAACTAAGTATAAGTGATCTAACAATGACAAATTTCCACAAATGCTCCCCCTCAACCTGGAATTGGCATACAAACAATATATACAATATTCACAGATATGCCATCTTATATAATAAACAAGAATCATCATCCAAGCAAAATAAATAGATTAGTGTCATTTACAGTCCAATTCAAAATATGAAAAACATTATCCCATCATCAAAACATTATCCCATTGTCCCATCACTACTGGAAACTTTCCCAGCAACCACATTTCAGCATCAACACATCGTCGGCAGCAGTCTCAACATAAGTTCGATAGAAGTAGTAGATTTCAGTCTCTTTCTACTTCTTCCAGCTTCACTGCCTTGCTCCCCTGCACCAACTCCATGTCTTCGACGAGAACTTCTTTTTCGCGTAGCTGCTCTGCTGCTTTCTGGTTCTTCTGTCTGTCCATCTTTAGCTCCCCCTACTTCCTCTCCTTCTTTCCTTTGTTCAGCTCAATCATCATCTCCCCCTTTTTGGGAAGAAAGCAAAGATAAAAAATGATCCCTGGCTTGGATCAGAGCTAGTCTCGCATTGTCAATTTCAAATAGCTGTTCATTTATTTTAGCAATTCGTCTCACAATCCAATCAGTTGTCATATGAGGCTGTCCTGATTCAGTTTTGCCAAAAATGTTGAGAACATTTTTGTCAACATTTTCTTTACTACTATCTTTCAGCTTCCATGGAAGATCAATTACTCTGTTGAGGCTCCTCAGGACTGTTTTATTGACAACATACACCTGAGATTCTTTTCTTAGCATATATTTTCTTGGTGGTTTGAACCCTTGAGATGTAAGGACTTTAAAGATCAAGGAGGGGAATGGTAGGGTCAAGCTTGAGTCTTTTTCGGCTAAGTTCACCACCTGTTGGAAAATTGTTTTTTCCTAAATCAACTCGTAGCCCCTTTCATATCTTATACAACAGGATTGCTTGCTCTATTGTAACAATCGACTCGTTCATCGAGGGGAGCCAATTGTATATAAGTATCTTGTGTACAATTGCAAACAATGATGTAAGTTTTGATGCTGGAACTCTCTTGACCAATTTCTTCAACATACCACCAGTTAGATAGTCAATCACTTCATCCCTGGTGTTTATAACATCCTGTTGACACCCAATTTTGACCCTCCCGTCCATTCATTAACTATAAAATTACACTAATTTTTCAAAATAATTTTTTACAATTTTTATAATAATAATAAAATGCAACAATAAATATTAATACATGCATAAATAATCAATTTAATAATGGCACCGCATTTTACGTGCACACCTTGAGTCTCACATCCGCATTCGTCATTTTAATAACAACAATTTCATGAATATTATTCATAATCCCTATTTCCCATTAATTAAAACCCAAACAATTCTTAAATGATAATTAATAATAATAAATACGTAAATAAATAATTTAGCAATGACGTCGTGTCAAATAGCATAGTCGCATTTATTAATACGCAAAGCAATTTCATAATTATTGTAGCACCTAAAGTCATATTAAAATAATTTAATTTTAGCTTAAATAATGATAAATAATGCACAATAAATAAGATTTTTAAATAATAGCGTCACATTTATAAAAGCATTTAAGCAATCCTTAAATATCATATCTGCATTTAGCATTTAAATAATTTAATCTAAACCTCATTCAATTTTAATTTAACATCGCAAAATACACATAATAAATAAGATTCTAACGACATCGCATTATAAAATATTAAGCACTAATTAAATAGCACGTCCGTCCTTATTTTTTGTAATAATTTAAACTCAAGCACCTAAACAATTGAATCACAATTTAAATAATTTAATTCACCACTAATTAAATAATACACCTAAAACTAATAACACACCTAAAACTAATACCTAATTAAATAATTACCAGCCCACTCCCTACCCAATAAATCGCCCAGCCCATTACCCAGCCCACACCCGCGGCCCAGCACCCCACCCTTTTTATTCCCCTCATCGTCCATAACCCTAAAAAGAGAGGAAAACCTAAAAAAGGGCAAGTGGGATAATGTAGTGGAATGAGAAGCTAAATTTTGTGTGCTTAAGTTAGATATGCCAAAAATTCATGAATTTTTTTTATTTGGAATATTTGGTGCTTAGCCTATGTGCTGTCAATTGAAAAATGTCTGTGAAGTCTGTTTGCTTGTTATTTGAGGCGAAATAGTTAAGATGTACATGTTAGGGACATGATTCAGACATTTCTTTGTTAGTCTTTCTTACCATTCATTACCTACCTTGCAATAAATTGTATCCCTAGTCAGCCCCGTTGAGCCTAAAATAAGTTGTTTTCTTTGACACCTCATGATTCCCTCGTGTTTCATAAGCGATAATTGAAAAATTGGGATGAAAAATAGTGAAAAAGGAATACAAAAAGAGAGTGAAAAAGTGATGCACCCCAATGAAAAAATATAAAAGTTTAAGTTTTTGGGTGCCTAAGTGAATTGTTTCATGCTCTCAAAAAGAGAAAGGGGATATAAGTATGAACTGAAAAGAATACCAAAAAGAAGGACAAAATGATTGAGTAAGAAAAATGTTTATGGTACGTAAATTGAGCCTAAATGCCTAATCTTACCTACCCCTGTCTAAGCCTACATTACAACCCTGAAAAGTCCTGATGATCTCTAGAATGTATGTCTATGATTATGGAAGAATAGCAAGTAAACAGACTCATAGAACTAAATGAAATTGATATGCATAGGTTAGGTATTCATGCTTCCATTACTTATGATTGAAATGAATTTGGGAAATATCTGACTTGAAATTCTAGATTGCTAAATTCATGTTAGATCTGTTCCTACATATTATCCCAACTGACGTTCATGTGTTACTAAGTACTTATGCAGCTGCGTGATTTGAGTCTTTTGTTTTTGTGTCTTTATTTTGTTTTGATCTTTGCTCGAGGTTGAGCAAATATTAAGTTTGGGGGTGTTTGTTAGGCGTATTTTGTATACGCCTTTTGAGTCATTTTTTAGTTGGTATTTTACTCATTTTTGTTGTGTTTAGTATAGTAGTAGGTTTGTTTTTTTTCTTTTGAGTCACAGCGGTGCAAAAAGACAAAATGGCAAAAAGGAACGAGAAATGGACAGAAAAGGTGCTCCCGAGGCGAAAAAGAGCGAAAGCAGGCAGCACCGTGGTGCCATATTTATCGAGAAGTCACAGGACTTTCAGCACCGCGGTGCCATTTGTGCTGAGAAGCTGCAGGAGTTTCGGCACCGCGGTGTCGGTATGCAGAACCACGGTGCCGACGCGGAAAATTTCAGTTCCGAAGGCAAATAGGCTAAGGGCAGATTGGTCCATAGGGCACAAAAATTAGAGGATATTTAAGTCTTAGGGATTTATTCTATGAGGAGGTTGGTCATTCTACAACACAACACAACACAAGGCGGATTTGGAGCTACAATTGGAGACTTAGTTCGCAGTAATTTCTTTTCTTTCTTTTTAATTCAGTTTATGTATGGATTTTGTGTTAGTTCTTAGCGTGACTATGGCTAGGAGCTAAACACTATATTAGGGTTTTCCTTATGAATCGCTTGAAACTTTTATTCATGAATTAATGCAGTAGTTTGATTTCTCCTTCACTTGATTAAGATTTAGTCAATAGTTGGTATAAATGTTTTATAATTAATTGATCCTAATTATCATAACCTATATGATTTCGAATCAAAATTCTGAAAGATAAGATTTGGATATGCTGTAATTGACTAAACATAGGTTAAAATCGCGGACGAAAGTACTTCGATACTTGTATAGCATTATAGGTTACTGTTCTTAATCCTCTTATGTGGTAAATCATATCATAGAAATATAGAAGGGTTCTGTACTGGGGTTGAGTGATTATATGTCCTAACCGGAATATAAAACAGTTTAGTTAACCGCTATCTTAACATAGAAGAAGAAGTCATTCTAGTCGTATTAAGGATTGAATATAGTGGATAGTCGAGGATTTTGGAAGCCATATCTCCATCATAACTGATTAAACCCTAGTAAGTTAGTTTAATTTCTGCACTTAATCTTAGTTATTAGATAAAAACACACAACTTAACGTTCACCAAATAGAAACTAAAGCTTAGATAATCGGTACTTGATAACCAGTCTCTGAGGACGATATTCGGTCTTAACAGACTATATTACTTGTGAACGATGCGTACGCTTGCGTGAGCAGTCGAAATATCGCTAACACTAACTATACCACAGTGGTTATAATTTCTCTTGAACTTTTCAGTTATTTGGGACTTGCCTTCCTTCTGGAACTTCCGCTTCTTGCTTGAGTTCCCTTTGACTTCCGTCAGGTTTGCCTTAGCCTCAGCGGGTTATTTTCTCTTTGGCATGGCCTTCTTATTGTCTTCCTGAATCTGGAGTTTGACAATAAGTTCATCTAGGGTCATCTCCTTCGTTTTGAGTTTTAGATAGTTCATAAACTCAGTCCACGAGGGAGGCAACTTCTCGATTAATGCCACAACCAAGAATTGTTCGTTGGGCTTTAATCCTTCCAAATCCAGGTGATGTAGAATCATTTGGAATTCCTGGACTTGGGATGTCACACTTTTGTTGTCCACCATTTGAAATTGCAGGAACTTCTCAATGATGAATTTCTTACTACCCGCATCTTGGGTGTTGTACTTTTTCTGAAGTTTGTGCGATAACTGTTTGGCAGTTTCAACGATGCAATATACCATGTATAGTGGATTGGACAAACTATTTAGAATATAGTTCCTGCACATGAAATCACTATGTTTTCATGCTTCGCGAACCATCCTCATGTCATCAGCGACATGGTTACCTTGGCCCCCTCCCGCCAAATTATTTGGCTGAGGGTCCACGTCTTTCCCAATTAGTGGAGGATCTTCGATTAGGAAATGTGACATTTCCATAACCGTCAGGAAAAACAGCATCTTTTGCTGCCATCTCTTAAAGTGAGCACCCATGAACTTTTCAGGACGTTCATGGTGAAAACCAGCAGGTGTTAGGCGATGGCGCCCGGCGAGTTGCAAAGGCATTGTGAATGCCTCCAACATGAGTATAGTTGTTGTTGACGCCTTGGGTAGGAGCAAAGGCACTATAAGTGTCCGGAGCAGCAGTGGAGGCATTGGTTGTGCCAAAGGCAATGGCGGTGGCACTTGACGTACCAAAAACAGTGGCACTTGACGTGCCAAAAGCAATAATTGGAAAGGCATTAGAAATCTAAATTAAATTCGGGAGTCCTAATACACGTATCGGACACCAGGCAATTAGAAAAAGAGCTTATTGGCAATGATCATCTTAATGGAGTATCTAAAGGAGCTTCATTTTCCTTTTCCCTCAAAGTTAATTACCACTACTAAAGCACTAGCTAGGAACAAGTTTGACTTCAAAATAAGATACTTCAAATAAGCCCTTTATCAAATGTATTTAGATATATTAAATTTAATTTGGTGTCGACAAAACAGGCTTTCTTCCTATTTTAAAAACCAGCCACTTGTGAGTATCTTTACCTAGGTAAATACATGTTGGCCATTTTCAAGTGCATAATATTATTAAAAGTCAGAAGGCAGTAGTTGTCATGTTACCCTTCATTCTATTTATTTAATCAGTTTGGCCTATACAGTCTAACGGATTGACCCGGATCAAACCGGTAGCCCGTTATCGAGTTGAACCAGTTCCAGACCGGTTATCGGTATGGTTCACTGGCTTACCGGACCTACCGGTTCGGTTCATTACCGGATTTTCAGTCGGCCCGTGCGGGTCAGGGTTGAACCGGGCCTACCGTTTTTTTTTTTTTTTTTTTGTAAATTTCGAAAATCTAACTAAATTCAAATTAAATATGTAATATAATAATATAATATAGTTTATAACTTTATACTTTATAGTTATATTGTAGTTATATAAACTATATTATTTTTTTTAATATTTTTTATTCCGAAAATTTATTAATTTATTAAATTAGTAGAAATAATATAAGTTAACAAATAACAACTAAAGAGATAATAAAATAAAAACTAATGATAAGATGTAAACTTTCGAACTTTCATTATTCATAATGTTAATTGTTAATAAGAGTACATAATGAAGTAATAATAATTGTTATTTACATATTATGCATCCTTCTTGCAAGTTCTTCGTAATTTATAAGTTGCTCCATAGGCTCTAAAACTGGAGTATTAATTCCAGTCCCGGTTGCCCTCCCGGTTTCTAAAATATTGTCGATTTCTTCATCTTCCGCAGTGTCAACGTCTTCATATCCTTGATTTATTCTCTCTGATCTGATCCAATCCCTTAAGCATACTAACACTTCTAATGTGCTTCCGCCCAATGAGTGACGTGTGTCTCCTATTTGATCTCATGTTTGGCTGAATGCACTTTCAGAAGCCACTGTTGAGATAGACACATTAAGAACATCTCGTGTCATAGCTGCTAGTACCGAAAATTGTCTTTTGTTATCCTGCCACCATTGTAAAGGTTGAAAGTTCTTCTTTGGCTCCGTTGGCTTTTGCAAATAAAACTGCATCTCATCACAATTTTGAGTTGTGCTTGCTTGTGTTGTTGCAAAAGTGCTCCAATATAGATAAATATTCATTTTCATCGTCTTCATCGAATCCTGCAGATGTAGACACAGAAGCAAAAACAGAACTTGAAGGATATTAGTAGCAGAGTTGTTGTTGTCATGTAATGTAGCATAATAATCATATAAATTAGCTAAATTAGTATCAAGTTTACATATGCAATCAAATGAAGATGGAGTTTCTGTTTCACCTACTTCCATATAAGTATATAAACTAAATATTAACTTATGACAATTTACTTTTTTAACAGAAGGATTTAAGACTGCACCAATACAATAAATATCAGGAATATGAAAAAAATATTTTTAAAATTTTTCAAACATAACTGTAACTGCAGCTTTATATTTTATTTTAAATAATAAAGTAAATATGAAATTTCAGCTATATGAGCTAAAGCATTACAAACTGTTGGGTAATAAGATTCCGAAAATTCAACAGCAGCAGTGTAAAATTTACGTAAATTTTTTAAAAGTTCAGCAATTGATTTCCAAACATCGTCGGTTAACATATAAATCACGTTCTTACAATGAGCATTTAAAACATGTGTTATGAGGTCTTTATACTTATAACATTCTTTTAAAAATAAATAATTATAATTCCACCGTGTAATAATCTCTTGTGGCATGAATTTAGGTCTCAAATCAAATTGTTTACATTTTTCTATAAATTCTATAAGTCTATTTTTTCTATTATTACCTTGAATAACTCCAACAGTTCTTTTGACAATTTGTATTTCAGTTGCAAATAACTCAAGACCACTTTTAACTATTAAATTATAAATATGACAAGCACAACGAACATGAAATATATCAGGAAGTGACGGTTTTAATTCCACTTTTAAAAGATCTACAACAGCAATATTATTAGATGCATTATCGAATGATAAACAAAGTATTTTTTTATAAAGATTATAATTTTTGGCATAAGCACAACTAGTTTCGCTTATATATTTTCCAGTATTACTTTGATCCTCGTCATACACAAAAGCAATAATACGTTTTTCCATTTTAAAATTTTCATCAATTCAATGACAAGTAATTGTTAAATAATCATAACCGTTTAAAACATGCCCAATGTCTGCAGTAAAACTAACTAGGCATGGACGATTAGTGAACAAATATTGAAAAAAAATAACATAATCATTATAACGTCTAAAAACATCGGCTCTACAAGTACTACGAGGAACACATGTAAAACAATGATTATATACTCTTTGAATATATGTGATTAAATATGAAGAAGAAGCAAAAGAAAAAGGTAAACAACCTTCGACAATCATTTTTGCTAATTCAATGCGATCCTTCTTTGGATCGTACTTAGCCAACCCCCCCATTAATGAATTAAGTTGTTGTTGACCGGGTTCTAAATCAGTGGCAACACCCCATTGTATCGGATGATCTTTCAATAAATGCCTACCTATAGTGCCCGTCCCCCGTCACCCCCTCTCTTATGTTTGTAAGTTTTTCCACAAATATTACATCTAACTCTTTCAGTGTCCCCAACTCTATCATAAAAGAGCCACACTTTACTCCTTTTTCTCCTTACTTACGGTTACGTAACCACGGTAAAGGAGGTTCACGACTACCAAGCAGCGATACCAACGTTGTGAAGGAACACTAGTAGGTGTAGGAGGTTCAGTTTCTTCAAGTTCAACAATATTATCTAATTGAACGTTATCATATTCATTATCTTCTATTCCAAAATCTTCTTGCATTTGACCATAGTCTATATTTTGATTAGATGATGAAGAACCTATAGATTTTTTACCCCTTGAACTAGATTTACGGCGCAGTCCCGACCCAATTCACCTTAGCAAAGACATTATAAAATATTTAAATAATCAACAAATAAATATTATAATTTAATAAAATAATTAGAGAATGAAACGAGTGTACCAAACTTCGGAATTTAGAATTCAATTGAAACTCGAAGAGCTCGAAGTCTTGCTACTTTGAAAATTAATAATAATAATAATAATAACTTGAGAATTCATAATGTATAGAATTAAGAGAGTATGAGAATTGAGAGAATTGTAGAAATAATTGTGTGATAAAAATGAGAAAAATGTAGAGTATTTATAGATTTTTAAAGGATAAAAATGTAATTAACAAAAAATTAAAAAACAAAAAAAAAGCCAAACGGTCCATTTACCGTTGGGCACCAACATGCCTTTAATTTTTTTTTCCCTTACCGGTTCTGACCGGATCGGTTAACCGGTAAGGTTATCGGTTTTCCGTTATCGGTTCAACCGGTCCGGGTCCTTACCGGATTTCTCTGTAAACCGTGCAGGTTGGGGCCAAAACAACCCCCAACCCGGTAAGTCTTACCGGTCCGGATCAGGCCGGATTTTGGATCGGGTCAACCGGTTCGGTTCCGGGTCAACCCGACCCCTTAGACATGTATAGATTGACCCGATATTCCTACTGAGTAAAGTAATGCATTTTGATTTTTTTTAATGAATACACAAATATACATATATATTACTTTTGTTTCCGAGTTATTGCTAACTTGTGTCACAATAGTAGTTATTATACCTTTCAAAAAACAGTAGTTATTATAAGAGATTTATAGCCTTAGATTATAATTGTCTATTGCGCCTGCACACATAGTAAGCAGTAAAATAATTATTCCTCATAAGTATATTAAAGAGTGCATAAAATACTTTATTTCTTAATTTCGACAATCATTAAAGAACGAAAAGTTACTCGAAATTGAATACACACGGCTGGACATTCTTAACCCTAGTGTTACCATTAAACATTGTAAAACATCTAATTGTCTTCTTTTTGGAGGGCCTAAAAATTAAGAAATTAGCGCTTTCACACCCACTTAAATAAGGATTTATATTAAACTAATGGTCCCTTATACTCGGGGTAGGTTCAAAATAATCCTTTAAATATACTCAAAGAGCAGTTATGATCCTTTAAATTTGTCAAAGTGAATATTTTTCTGTTTTATCGTTTACCAAACAATGGACTTGGTAGGGATCCCACTTAAATATTACTACCACTACTTGAGATAAGAAATTGGAGCTTTGCGTGCCCACTCTTTAATTTTCTCCATTACTAGTAGCTTCTGCACGTCTTCTCTCAAAGAGAGATCAATCGGTACGTACAATTTTTTTTGTACTTTCAACTACTCGATAGATTTACAATTTTAACACTGTCTTGGTTTTGTTCAACTATGTGTTTTAGTTTCAACTAATTATTGTTTTATTTGTTCGCATGTGATATACTCCTAGTACGTACTTATGCCACTTATTATCTTATCCTGAATTTATATACGCAAATTGATATGGTAATGTATGTGTGTGGACTAATAAACAGCATTTCATGAATATTTATTTCTTGATACAGTTCTCTGAAACGTACATTTTATGCGCTTTTGCTTTTCAGTTGTAAAGAGAAGGCAAATTAAGAAAGCCTAATTTGTTTTGATGGCCTCCTAGAGGGAGATATTCAGCCTATCTTGACCATTATACCTCACTGCTATTGATTGGTAAGCCCTTTCTAAGACAATCTTCATTTGTGGCTGTTATTTAAGTTGTTTAAGAAGAACAAGCTTGGCTTAGAAATTATATTGTAGGATATGTTAAAAAGATTCTTTCCAAACTCACAAAAAAAAAAAGAAACTACAATTCCTCATCTTTAGAGAGATCTATGAATTCTTTCTAGAGGATGGATTTGACTTGTCATGTGTCGCTTTAGACATTGCCTAAATATCACACAAAATGTCGTGATAGTATCCCAAGTTGGTTGAGAGATTGAGTTGTGATCTCCTTATATGATTTAGACAATCATCACCTCATGAACCAAGTTTTGAATTTCATTAGCTCAATGTCTATTTTGTTAGCATGATTTTAGGCCACCATGTTATGTAATTTGTCAAGATCTAGGTGTGCACATTTGTTATAATGTCTCACTTTAGTTGAGAGATTGAACAGATGTATCTTTACATGATTTGACCAATACTTATATCTCATCAACTAACTTTTAAAGTTGAGATAAATCGAATATCGATTTTAATAAGCATAAAGATTTATCGTATAGTCAAGTAGATAGCAAGTAATTTAAAGTTACATAGTTGACTTCAAAATTCTGAATCAAGTTTGCATGTTTGACAGGAGAAATGCAGATCACAGGAGGTCTGTAGCAGCCAGCTTAGTACAGGGTGTGTACATTCTTGAACGTGACCGCCAGCAAAATCGCCAATTTCCTAACGCTCTTGGCCCACCCTGGTGGGAATTCTTCCATTTCCATTTAATCCAAGTCTTGGTGGACAATGAAGACCAATCTTACTTTGGCGCCATTTACGAATACAAAGTTCCAAACTCCCATTTCCATTACAAAACGATGAACGACATTCAGAATCCACCAAAGTATGTGATCGCCTTTCGTGGCACAATCGCCAAAAAAGGTAACAGATCACAAGACTTCATATTGGATCTCGGACTCATTCGCAACAATCTTCACAATAGTTCTCGCTTCCACATTGGCGTGCAAGCTGTACAAAACATCGTTCAGAATCACGAGGTCTCAGGTATTTGGCTAGCGGACCATTCCTTGGGCTCTTCAATTGCACTACTAATTGGAAGGGATACGGTTAAAATGGGAATCCATCTCGAATCGTATCTTTTTAACCCACCATTCACATCACTTCCAATAGAGAAATTCATTAAGAATGAGAAACTGAAGCATGGAATCCGCTTTGCTCATAGTGTGCTCACTGCAGGACTCGCTGTTGCTGTCAATAATCACAGGCCAATGCCACAAAAATTCTACCAGATTTACAATGCAATAGTAAATTCTCCCAGTTTAGATAAGTGTACATTCAATTTTATTTTTTGTATAGTGTACATAGCTCTGCCAAATGGACTGTTAATGTTGGGTTTAATGTTATGACATTTTGCCTAACATATCACACTGACGGAGCGTCGCGCTCCTTCGGGAGTGTACCGCAGCGCCTAAGTTCCAGTAACCTTCAGTGATTTTTACCGTCGTTAGCGTCGCGGCCCTCCGGAGAGGCGCCGCGGCTCAGGCATCAAGGCGTCGCGGCCCTTCACGCATTTTCTGACTCGTTACACCTTTTACACTTTGTACATTTCTTTCTTCATTTACCAACGTGAAACCATTGTTATTTGGTCAATAACCGTATATCAGTTCATGTTCCAAACATTTTGTATATGTATCAATATCTCTTCCACAAAAAGGAAATTTACGATACTTGATAATATGTGTGCACGTGTGTGGAAACAGTGTTTCCGATGTGCTGGGCCCTAATGTTCGAGTAATAAATAATAAGATTAACTTTATTTTAAGTTTAATAAATTTACAACATAATTATCTCTTTAAACTTACATGAGACCTTGAAGTTAACAACCAGGATGAGCTGTCAGTACAATTATGTCAATCCAAGCACGGTAAAAAAGTATCTACATTCTTTTTGGAATAGTGGTATTTTTCTAATCCTATGCTTGAAAATTAGTGTCATGATTGAGTTTCTCCTTTCTTAAGGTCAAGATCTTCATGTATTCTGGTGGTGAGAAAATATATTATTGATTATTATATCGACATGATTACATTAAACTCTATTTATAGATATTCTATTACAGTTCTTTTCTTAGTAGAATACTATATATAAAATCATATTTCTATTCTAAATCACTCCCTTAAGCTGGTGCATACAAGTCATACGTACCAAATTTGTTACAGATGTATTAATATGAGGATCAGTGAGAGACTTGGTGAAAATATATGTAGGTTGATCACTTGACTTCACAAATTTTGTAATAATATCACCAGAGAGTACCTGATCTGGATTGAACAATTTAAATACCTAGAAAATACTTCAGTCTGCTGAGATCTTTAGTACGAGTCATGCCAAACTTCTGAATTATCGTGCTGAATTTCCCAAATCAGGCTCTGGGAGACTATTTCAGAATTCAGACCATAAAGTGACTGACGCAATCGACACATCAGGTTAGACTTTTCCTGAGCAATAAAATCAGGTGGTTGCTTTATAAAATTCCTCCTCAAGGTCACAATGGAGAGAATAACATACTTCACGAATGTATCCAATTCTATCACAATAACTACATCTAGGTCGAGATTTTCCAATGAAACCTCCTCCCCGTCGTTTTTTTATGGATTGTGATGTGCGATTTTCTAATTTCCTCCTTAAGGATTTTGAAGTAATCATAGAACTTGAACTTTCAATTCTCGTATTTTTGGAGTTAAACATATCAAAATTGAGAGATGTGGAGAAATCTATCTTGAAAGATGGATGAAATCTAGCGAACACAACCCAAGAAGAAAATCACTAGGATCTGGCCGGAAAAAGGTGAATGCACGGTGCGTGGATCTGACGCTCTAGGCGGAGATGACACTTGAGCGACACGTGGTGGCGCGTGAGTGGGTATTTACCGGAGCTGCTGACTGGGTTTTGGTCAGAAGGGACTGATCTATCTCGTGGTGGTGTTCGAATTTGCGCAACACTACCCGAAAGTAATTTTGACACAAACAACATGTTGTCACCGAAAATATTGCACGATGACTGATTTGTTTTTCAGAAAATTATTGGAAATTTGCACAGTAATTTATTTCTCACTAGCTTGAACCTAATCTATGTTGTGGTAGTGTTGGATTATGCACAACACCACTGAATAGAGATGTGACGTTAGTAGCCACCGAAAATATTATGCGCGGTGGTGATTTTTATCAAATCTTCGATGAAATATTGCACAGAGGATACTTTCTTACTAATGTTGGAAGAGAAGGACGCAAAACAGTCGCTGGAATTGAGGCACTGGATTGTGATGGTATTTTGTGGGTAAGATCGAAATGATGGCACGACCCTAGGAGACACAAAATAGTCGCCGAAATTGAGGCACGAGACTGTGATATTATTTTGTTAGTAGGATTGGAATGATGACAAGATCCTACGGGGCGAGAAATTATGACAGAAAAATTATCAAACCTCGAAGAAAGTGGTATGGGTTAGCTCGGAATCTCTGCGCGATGCTTACAGTAAAAATAATTCTTAAAAGAATGGACGGAAATAGTCTGAAATCACCAGAACCCTAATTTCGACGATCGAAATCTGGTAACTGTTCACGTCGGGACAACATTGTTCATGCGACACTGTTCACACCAATTTTTTTGTTTAAGTTATAATATTCTATTATTTAAAGGAGAATATTTTATTTATAAATAACTAAAAGTTCTCTACAATCTTCACTCTACCATTATATTTGGCCAGACGGGCGACACATTTTCTAGTGCCACCCGCCGGCAGTGAAAGCTCTTTGATTCTCTACCAAAATCGTAGAAGCTCTGATACCATGTAAAAAATTATGAAAGAAAATATATTATTGAATTGTTGTATCTATATAATTATACTGAACTCTATTTATAGACACGCCATTACAGTCATTTTCCTAATAGGATACCATAAATATCATATTCTTATTCTAACACTAGTATTATTTTGTATTTCTCTTCTCGTGCAGTTTCTAACTTTTCAATCAACCGGTCTCCTAATTTAGGAATATTTGTATTAGGTAGGCCTAGGTCAAGATGTGGCAATAGAATTGACAGTTATCCTTATAGGAAGGGCAAAATGAGAAGAGGGCTATACAATCGTAGTACTTCAATAAAAAAGTGTATTCTCTGAAAATTTCAAAAGGTGAAAAATGAACCTTAAATATAAGATTACAACACTCTTTTTAAGTTACAAAATAACCTAACAATGTTGTAAAAAAATGAGTGAATTTCAATTTAACTTCTATATCTTATTGGAGTCTAATTACCACATATAACTCTCAAACGAGTGATCTATATATTATTGGAATTTACAATTTACATAGATCATTCGCACCATCTCAAAGTTATCGTTGCTAACGTCCCAAAGAGAGCCCAACTAAGTACATGTTATTTGTGATAAGGATAAGAATGTACAGTACTAGTACGTTAGGATAAGTATTTGATTTATATACATATTTAGTCCTCATTTATTAAACGTGAAATAAAGTAAATCCTACTAATTATGAATCGAACAATTGGGACCCGCACAAAAGAAACCTTGTTTCCACACACGTGCACACATAGTGCCAAAGATCAAAATTTTCTTAATGGAAGAGATATTGGTACGTATACGAATTGTTTGAGACGTAAGGTAATAGACGGTTATTGGTCAAATGATGAATGATTTCACGTTGGTAAATGAAGGAAGAAGTGTATAATGTGTAAAAATGAAATGATTCAGAAATCACCACGAAACCGAGAAGGGTCGCGGCTCCTCCAAGTAAGGGCCGCAGCGCTTGAATGGCCGCGGCTCTAATTGATGTTTCAATTATAGTAACTCACTGGAATTGAAGGGCCGCGACTACTGATTGCTCCAGCCCGGTGAGTCATCGAATCGGCGGTCGCGCTCCTCCGGCGGCCGCGGCCTCGATCGCTTTCAATCCATTGGAGGTGAATTAAAAACTGATTCTTGGGCTGACTTTGGAGTATTTACTCTCCATTATTTTGCTCATAGACTGAATTGTAACTCCAAATTCAAGGCATTAACATGACATTCATGGCCATTACTTAGTCATTTGGAGGGTCATCATCTACACACTATAAAATGAGACACAAGGCTCATTTGGAAACACACTTGAAATCTGAAACACTTCATCCTCTCTTTCAATCACAAAACACTCAAAAGATCTTTCTTCCAAAGCAAACACTTGAGTTCCATTTGCTCATTTGTTTGATCGATGTTTTATCTTGGGAGATAAGTTTCCATTACAACCGTTGAAAGGATATACGAGACAATATTATCTTAAGGATAGATCAAGAATTTGGTCGACTCAGCAAGCCCTCATACTTGATCATTTCCAGATTTCTGACAAATAGTTGTTGTTATTTTCCCGTTCTACACATTACCACTCACAAACTTAAGATAATATTCGCTATTTCAATAACAATATGACTGCACAAGATTAATTCAACACCAAAAATTCCACCGATGCTCAAGGAAATCCCATTGCCTTCAATCCCACTACTCAAGGCACTAACGCTGCCTTCAACTCCAATGTTTTTGGCACTCCTAGTGTCACCAATGATCATGGCATTTCTAATGCCTTTCCAACTACTGCTTTTGGCACGTCAAGTGCCACTGTTTTTGGTACGTCAAGTGCCACCGCCATTGCCTTTGGCACAACCAATGCCTCCACTGCTGCTCCGGACACTTATAGTGCCTTTGCTCCTACCCAAGGTGTCAACAACAACTATACTCATGTTGGAGGCATTCACAATGCCTTTGCAACTCCTTAAGGGGGCACTACTGCCCCAACACCTGCTGGTTTTCACCATGAACGTCCTGAAAAGTTCATGGGTGCTCACTTTAAGAGATGGCAGCAAAAGATGCTGTTTTTCCTGACGGTTATGGAAATGTCACATTTCCTAATCGAAGATCCTCCACTAATTGGGAAAGACGTGGACCCTCAGCCAAATAATTTGGCGGGAGGGGGCCAAGGTAACCATGTCGCTGATGACATGAGGATGGTTCGCGAAGCATGAAAACATAGTGATTTCATGTGCAGGAACTATATTCTAAATAGTTTGTCCAATCCACTATACATGGTATATTGCATCGTTGAAACTGCCAAACAGTTATCGCACAAACTTCAGAAAAAGTACAACACCCAAGATGCGGGTAGTAAGAAATTCATCATTGAGAAGTTCCTGCAATTTCAAATGGTGGACAACAAAAGTGTGACATCCCAAGTCCAGGAATTCCAAATGATTCTACATCACCTGGATTTGGAAGGATTAAAGCCCAACGAACAATTCTTGGTTGGGGCATTAATCGAGAAGTTGCCTCCCTCGTGGACTGAGTTTATGAACTATCTAAAACTCAAAACGAAGGAGATGACCCTAGATGAACTTATTGTCAAACTCCAGATTCAGGAAGACAATAAGAAGGCCATGCCAAAGGGAAAATAACCCGCTGAGGCTAAGGCAAACCTGACGGAAGTCAAAGGGAACTCAAGCAAGAAGCGGAAGTTCCAGAAGGAAGGCAAGCCCCAAATAACTGAAAAGTTCAAGAGAAATTATAACCACTGTGGTATAGTTAGTATTAGCGATATTTCGACTGCTCACGCAAGCGTACGCATCGTTCACAAGTAATATAGTCTGGTAAGACCGAATATCGTCCTCAGAGACTGGTTATCAAGTACTGATTATCTAAGCTTTAGTTTCTATTTGGTGAACGTTAAGTTGTGTGTTTTTATCTAATAACTAAGATTAAGTGCAGAAATTAAACTAACTTACTAGGGTTTAATCAGTTATGATGGAGATATGGCTTCCAAAATCCCCAACTATCACTCTTTTCAATCCTTAATACGACTAGAATGATTCTTCTTCTTCGTTAAGATAGCAGTTAACTAGACTATCTTATATTCCGGTTAGGACATATAATCACTCGACCCCAGTACAGAACCCTTCTATATTTCTATGATAGGATTTACCACATAAGAGGATTAAGAACAGTAACCTATAATGCTATACAAGTATCGAAATACTTTCGTCCGCGATTTTAACCTATGTCTAGTCAATTACAGCATATCCAAATCTTATCTTTCAGAATTTTGATTCGAAATCATATAGGTTATGATAATTAGGATCAATTAATTATCAAACATTCATACCAACTATTGACTAAATCTTAATCAAGTGAAGGAGAAATCAAACTACTGCATTAATTCATGAATAAAAGTTTCAAGCGATTCATAAGGAAAACCCTAATATAGTGTTTAGCTCCTAGCCATAGTCACGTTAAGAACTAACACAAAATCCATACATAAACTGAATTAAAAAGAAAGAAAGAGAAAAAAAAATACTAGAACTAGGTCTCCACTCTTGTGGCCTCCAAGAGTTGTGTTGTGAAAAATGTACAAGGATTCCAAGCTAGCCTCCCTAATATGACCTAGGGTATAAGATTTTATACTTATAAACTATATTGCTTTGGACCCTTATACCGCTCCAATTTCTACGGACCGCAAAATTTCGGCACCGCGGTCCTACAGAATGGCACCGCGCCGGAAGTCCTGTAGCCAACCTGAACTCACGGATCTTTTGGCACCGCGGTGCCGAAAGTACTACAGCAAATATTTTTCGAAACCTTGTCCTTTTTTCGTCTGGACTTCGTCTGATTTCTTCTATACTTTCCGGGACATTTTAGGCTTCTTTTCTTGGCCTTTTCTTGTGCAATTTACACCTCAATTAAGCTCATCTCATCTTCTTTTTACCATTTCTCCATTTTGGACATCTGTGACTCAAAAGAAAGAAAAAAGACCATAATACTATACTAAAATGTAAAACCCATTTAAAAGTAAAGCGCTCTGTAACAAGATTTTTCCACACCCATTGCTAATAAGCCTGTTTATTGTCTTATCCATTTTGGGGTAAACTCATTTAATTAGCTTGATCAGCAGTGGAATATATCTACTATGGATAATTAAAATCTGTCTCAAAATAAATATATGTGATAAAACTAAAAGTAGATTGATCTATGAATTGATTAGCACCATTTTGTTGTTTGATCACGCAGGGAAACTAACGGAGAGGAAATTCTCTCTTGGGAAAAAGGTTTACCATAAGGAAGCAAAGGCCACAGAAACTTTCTTGAATGTATACTAAATATAAAAACGAAATTTTAGCTTGAATGTTTCCCTATGGTTGACTCTGGGCTATTTTACAATTCAAAGATTATTTGGACCATACCAAAATTGATAACTCTTATATTTGTACTGCAGATCAGGTGTCCACCATTGGCCGATTTCATGAGCTGATTTCTTGCGCTGCAGATCAGTTATCAACCATTGGCGGATTCCATCTGATTTCTTGGAATATTTACAAGTGCTCAAATTAGTAACCACACAAGCAGATGGAATATGTTGTGATGGTTCCGTTTCTTTTCCTATTGCAGTCGCAAAAAGACTTCGTAGTGAATTCTGCGCCTCTATCCGTGCAATTTCATCAGCACCTGACTCGACCATCTTCTTCATGTGTTTGATATATCCAATATATTCGGAGCATATTGGATCTGATGGATTCACAAACAAGTGAGGAGTCCAATCACATAATTGAGCAAATGTACCGTCATTATCACTAGTACTCACCCTGTTGGCAAGTAGGGCAATAGCTTTGCTATGAGCACGACGGAGTCCATGGTTCAACCAGTTGATTTTTATTTTCTCGATTGGAGGAGATGAAAAGGGTGGGTTAAAAAGATATGTTTTGAGACGAGTTCCCAATTTAACCATATCCTTCCCAATCAGTAATGCGATTGCAGCACCTAATGAATGTCCCGTTAGCCAGATATCGTAGACCCTGTTATTAATGTCAACAATATTTTGTACAGCTTGCAAACCGATACAAAAACGGGAGCTGTGACGAAGACCGTTCAAAATGACTAGGAGGTCCAATTTCAAGTCCTGTGAAATGCTTTTTGGTTTTAAAATTGTACCTCGAAAGGCGATCACATACTTTGGTGGATTCTGATTGTAGTGGTCAGGGAATTTGTATTCGTAAATGGCACCGGAGATAGATCGGTCCTTATTATCGATCAAGGTGCGGACTAAAATAAAATGGAAGGATTCCCACCAGGGTGGAGCAAGGGCATTAGGACCTTGGCGATTTTGTTGGCTGTCACGTTCAAGAATGGACACTCCCTTTACTAAGCTTGCCGCTACACACCTCCTATGATTTTCATTTCCCCTGTGAAAGACCATGCAAATTAGTTCTTGACACAAATTGTTTACAAAAAAAAACATGTATTTGACTCAAGGAGATGCACAAACACTCTTCATGAATAAATACTACAAAAATAGAAATTAGTGACGAACAAATTTTGTAGCTAAACAGGAAAATCTGTCATTAGTCCGATATAGCGACAGATTATCAAAAAACTATGTTAGTAAATTGACAAAATTCATAGATAATTTCAATGTTTTTGTAGTGAATATTGAGTGATAATTTGAAGATTTTTAAAATTGTAATAATGTTGAGAGGAGCTATAGTTTGTCGATTGTAACAATAATGCAACACAATAAATTCGGGCTGAGGATCCTTTAAGAAGTTTACAAAAGTGTACAGGTTTATTTACTAATCTCTTATGAATGATAATTATTTTTTGCTTCCTGGTGCTAAAATACTCTTATCATTGACATGTATATTTGTAGTATGCTGAAGTTATTAAGTGATATTTAGTGTTAGTATATTAGTTGATTAAGCTAGCAGAAGTTATTAACAAGAATATGGCAATACCTTTTCACTTTCCGTAACAAATGAAGTTTTTAGCTATAATTATATACATTTCATGGCAAAAAGTATGATTTTTTACCTACAACATGAATTTTTTTTAACACAAATACTTTAATTTGTAGCTAAATATGAATATTATTGTCACAAGACTAAGCTACAAAAATAGCCACAAAATTTGAGTTTGCATGGCAAACAAATTAAATTAATTTTTTTGCTACAATACAATACCTTATGGCTATAATATGAAGATAGTTACAAATTTTGTACGTTGCAAGAATTTTGGTTACAAGATTTTTTTACCATCACAGCTATAACATCAAAAAAATTTGTAGCCAACTTTTAGTTTTTTTTGTTGATGAAGGAACCATGCACCGCTACTCTTTTCGAATACAAGATAGTGCAGAACCCCTGGACGCAAATACCGCAAAACCACGCTACCGATTAACCACACTTGACAAGCCATGTGGATGCGCCAAGAAGGTTTATGCGGGATCGAACTCGCGACTTCATGGCCCCGCGCCATCAAGCATACACTAATTCTGGCTACTCATGCAGAACTTTTAGTTACACTATTGCTTACTACGACTGCTAGGAAAAAAGGTATTGTGGTTAAAGTGTTTAGCCACAATTTTTTTCATATTTAGCTACAATATATTCTGTAGCTATATACGCATAATGTTGTAGTCTCGCTTAGAAATTGAATGGCCTTACCAATCAACATTATTAGTGAGGTATTTTGGTCCGTATAGGCTGAATATCTCCTCGTCGAAGGCCATCGATTATCAAACCAAAGCTGAAAGCAAAATCAATCCCTTATCAGATTCAGTTCTATATGAGTGTAATTTTAATTTTCTTTGTTGTTTTCAAGCAAAAATATAAACAACAACAACATAGCCAGTGCAATCCCAGGATCTGGGGAGGGTAAAATGTACACAGACCTTACCTTTACCTTGATAGGTAGAGCGGTTATTTCCGAGATACCCTCGGCTCAAGACAAGCAAAACAAAAGAAAAACATAAGAAAAAACAGTCAAACCCGGTAAAAAAAGAAATTTAAAACAGTATGTAAAAGAAGCAGTAACTAACACAGATAAATGAGATAAACGAAGTACATTAAAGAACGCATAGCAGAAGAAATAGACTACAGAGGGCTATAGAGTAATACTATGCCTAATCGTATGTTTTGCTATGCTAAGCAGACCTACAGTAAAAACACTACACTTCAAGCAAAAATATATTGATGAAAAACCTACACAACAGCGTTCTGCCCCTCGATCGATTGTGAAACAAGTTCTATTATAGTAGTATATGTTTACTTCATCAATATTATATCAGAGAATGCGTGTGTAACAAGAAAAAAATCATGAAAAATGTTTTATAGGCCGCACAGAAAATACGATCGATATCAATTTGCGTGTATAAACTAAGGATCAGATAGATATAAACACTATTAATTTTTTTTTATTTTTTCACTGAATTTCTCATCGTAAAATGTTTAGTGGTTATTTCTCACTGAATGTCGGTGGGAAACCTAAGTAGTAGTATTTTCAAATGAAAAAATTAAAAAGTTTTTCAACATTTCAATAGGAACCTGTTTTCCACCGGACGTTTTCCCAGTAAGATGATTCGATGGGAATGAGGTGGGAAAATCATGTTTTATATCACAAATTTTCCACTAAATGCCGGTGAGAAAAATCTATGTT
The DNA here is from genome assembly GCA_029844215.1 of Przewalskia tangutica. Taxonomy (NCBI): domain Eukaryota; kingdom Viridiplantae; phylum Streptophyta; class Magnoliopsida; order Solanales; family Solanaceae; genus Przewalskia; species Przewalskia tangutica. The sequence goes on from CM056732.1 coordinate 4,407,496, forward strand.
TCTAATAGTGAATATGAACAATTAAATAAAGAATATACAGTTAAAACAAACGCAAAACAGTGTAAAATAAAAATTAATAACGTTCTAAGAATCCCCCCCCCCCCCCCCCCACCTTGAATAAATCAAAATGTAATTCATCCAGTTAAGTAATAATGATATCTTCTCAGAGTAGAAAATTACCGCGCTAATCAAGCTTCAACTATGAATGAGCTAGCAATGGACCGGCCGGTTCAATGATAAACAGCCAATTTCTCTAAGTGTAGTCCTACAGAAACTACTTAGTGCCATTATATATATTGGAGAGAAAGAAAGTGGGAGGAAATTGATGGGAAAATAGAGTAAACATGGTACTCTTAGAGTATGGTTGGTACAGCTTATTATATTAAAAAGAGGTTATAGGAGTAGAGTTTTTTCAAGTAGATCTTTTATTAAAAAGTTTTAGGTGTTTGATTGCCAATAAAAAAATACTTTTATACAAAAAACAAAAAAAAATTAAAGCTAAGAGAAGCTCTACTCCAATAAGCCCAAATTTTGGGATTTTGGAATAAGTGCTTACTTTAAAATAAGCTCTACTCATATTTTAAAATAAGTTCAATCAAACATATCTCAATATTTTAATAAGTACTTATTTAAAAAAAAAAATATGAGCTTACAATAAGCTCAACCAAACATACACTTAGTGTCCGTTTGGTACATCTTATTAAAAAGAGCTTATAGGAGTAGAGTTTTTTCAAGTAGAACTTTTATTAAAAAGTTGTTAGGTGTTTGGTTGCCAATAAAAAAAATATTTTTGTATAAAAAACAAAAAAGTTGTTAGGCCAAAAGAAGTTTTAATCCCATAAGCCCAAATTTTGAGCTTATGGAATAAGTGTTTATTGACACCCATAAGCTCTACTCCTTTTTCAATCAAACACATCTAAAAAAAATTATAAGTATTTTTTTTTTTTAAAAAGCACTTATGAGTTTTCCATAAACTCAACTAAACGGGCACTTACACGGTCCAATTTCTCATTCCAATTAATTTTGTGTGGGGGATATATATTTTGCCAAGTCAAATGTACAATTAGCTAGCTATAGATACAAGTTGACGTAACCATGGTTAAGTTAGAAAGTAAACGAGACAATTACTTAATTAGAATGTTGGTTAGTCGTCGCTATTCTCTTATCTCCATCCTTAGCTTAGAGCTTCCATTCATGGTAGCTAGCTAATAGAAAACACTATAACCCTCCACACGTTCCAAAAAAAAAAAACTAAAAATATAAGTCAAAGACCATATTTTTCGATGTAGCCAACTAAACCATATTTTATTTTATGCCAGGACAATTATTCCAAATTATCAACAAAAGTGACACGATATGACGAATAAGTCAAAGACCGAAGATATACCTGTGAATAATATATTAAATCAAAATGTATTATAAGGATTAATACAGTGACAATAGTTTTGATTAACTAAAGAGAAGAATAAGCATGACAACTGTTGGGTTTTTATATTGGTGAATGGAAAATGATGGGATGAAAATTAAAGGAAGTAAAAGACTCTTTTGTTCCACATCGAAAAAAAAGAAGGAAAGAGAGGTGTATATATTACATTACACCTTCTCTAGTTGCTAAAAGGGTTGAGAGGGCAAGGACCTCTCGCGCCGTCGTCGCTCGCTCGGCTCGGCTTCGGATTTGTCAAAAGATCGATTGATTAAAACAAGCAGACTAGTCGTATTAAAACAATATATAAAGAAAGTCATGCAAATAATAAATATTCTTACATTTACAAAGAAAATCGTCTAGAGTCCATTTGTTGAAAATGTTCCGTAATAATATCATCGCTAATAGTCTTTAATACATCTTTTTCTATAAAAGTTACAAATCGATCATTTAACCATTGATCGCACATCTTATTACATAGTTCCCGTTTCACATACTTCATTGATCGTCCATCTTATTACAACTGACAAAACGACATCGTTTTGTATAAAAAAAAAAATCTTGGTGCACCACCATGCTTTTAGTGGATCCGCCACTGCCACCCACCTCCATCACACCCAAATCCACCCCCACTCTCTACCACCCACTCCCACCCTACCACCCACCAGTCCACCACCCACCCCACTACTCACCCAATGACCACCCTTATCCACAACCTACTTATATTTCTTAAAGTTTTCATTTTATCATTCACCTTAATTTTATTAATATATATAAACTAGTTTGTAATTAGGGTTAATGTTATTTTAGCAAACTAACATGTTATTAACTTATTATACAATATTATACAGTCAAATCAAATTATAATTTTTTTATTAAACAACAACAAACAATACAGTCGATCCAAACATTGTATTCATTAATATAGTATAATACAATACAATGCAACACCATACTATATCATACGTAGCCCCCTCGACGGTCGCGATGGCGCATACAGGCCCATGTGGGCCTACACCCTGCACTTTATTTTTCTTTTATTGGTTTCAATTATTAAGATATGTATTAAAAAATTCTTCAATCTTATCAGTGAGATTTATAGCCTAGCGGTTGAAGGCTCTCTTCAAAAGTCATTCCCTAGTGAGAGGTTGCGAGTTCGAATCCATTGAGCAGCAAAAAAAATTTTAAAACACAAAACAAATTTGGGCCCAAATTATAAGTACCCAACCAGTCGGCCCGACGGCCCACCTCCCTATTTAAACAAAATAAAAGTTCATTGTAGAAACACCACCAGGCTCTCCCTCTCTAAATAAAAAAATCTTCCATCGGATTTCCAATCCCCAACCAGGCCCGACGGCCACCCAACTCTTTAAACAAAAAAACAGGCCCTTTTATTTTAAAAACTTCACAAATATTAGGGTTGAGCACGGGTACAGAGTACCCAGATACCCGACCGGAACCGACACTAACGGATAGGTTTCGGGTAAATAAATTATAATAAAGGGTAGGGTTAGGGTAGTAAAATTAGGAGCTGATCAATGTCGGGTCCGGTTCCGACAAATAGAGACAGAGTATCCGGACCCGAAACCTATGATATATTAAATATTTTTACTTTTTTAATTCCATTATTTTTTAATTAATAAAAAAAAAAAAAAAAAGGCCATACCACTTTTATAACTTTTAAGATGTATACTTGGTATACTAGCTAGCCACACATACATGTGGAAGTTCATCCATCACTTACAAAAGAGATCACTCCTAAGCTCTAGCTGAACTATTGAAATACACTACAAAAAATGAAGGAAAGGGACCTGTCCACTAATTATTATAAGTGTGAATACGAGAAAAGGTCATCGTGTCCCTTGTAGTTGTAGACTATTTTGTACGTTTTTCCGTATATATTGAATAAAAAGTTCTCGTTGTCCTTTTTTATTTCCGAAAAACTGCCCTTTAACTGGAAAAAAAGTATAGTCTGCTCTAAGGTTGTCCAACGGGGCGGGGTATACCGACCCCGACCCCATATTGATCCTGCCTCGACCCCCCTGCCCTGTACCGGTATTCGGTATCGGTATCGGTACGGGGCCGAGAAAAAAAATTGACCCCGACACCGACTCACCCCGCCCTAGCCCCGACCCCACCCGACTCCTTCCCAGTTACCCCCGACCCCTTCTAGTCGTTGCACAACGGCTTTGCCCAATTTGACCGTTGTGCAACGGTCAAATCCCCCTCCCCCAATCCCCCTACCCCTAATATTTATTTTTAACTCTTAAGTTATTATATTTACATTTTAACCCAATTTTTTCAATTATAAATACTTCATTTTCTCTTCATTCTTTCTCACAAATCTTCCTACAATTACAATCTCTCAATCTATCTCTCATTCTTTTTACATTGTCTTCTAAATATTCAATTTAATTTATTCATTTGGGAATTGGGAGCGAAGTTGACAACTAGCTTGAGGATCATCCGTTGAGCAAAGTTTCAATTTTCAACATCTCTCGATTACACATCGACGTTACGTCGGCGTTTGGTACATTCGTTCCTTTATTAAATTATTATTGTTTCTTTATTTTAATTAGCGCACTTAATTTCATTATCTTTAACTATTTAAGTATTTATTAACATAAATTAAAATAAAAGGAATAAGAGGTATGTTGAGCATGTCTGGTTCTAGTAGGGGTGACAAGGGCAATGGGCCTTCTTCTAGTCATCCTATTCCTCCTAGACATGATGATTTTATTGATACTGAATATTTTTCTGAAGTACCATTAGATTTAGACGATGAGTTATTTTCTGGAAATCAACGAGAGTTTAATTTAGAAGATAATCTAGATGACACACCAACTAATCTAGATGACATGTCAACTAATGCACCTCAGACTGGAACGCCTCCTATTCCCCTAGTATGAAACGAGACCCACCAGAACGAAAATTAAAATCACATGTATGGGTTTTTTTTATAGAGACGTACAAAATCAAGTTGTTACATGTAAAATTTGTAAAATTGTTTATAAATTTAAAATGGGAAAAGGTCACAGCGGGACGGGAGGTTTAACTACGCATTTGAATATCAAACACAAAGCTAGGTGAGATGAATATAAGACTCAAATGAAGGGTGAGTCAACAATGCCCTCTCAGTCGGGACAAGCTTCACATATTGTTTCGTGTTGACACTCAATTTTGACCCTCTCGTCCAGTCATTAACTATAAAATTACATTAAATTTTTCAAGATAAGTTTAATAATTTTATAATAATAAAATGCAATAATAAAACATTAATACATGCATGAATAAGCGATTTAATAATGACACCGCATTTTACGTAGAGTATTAAGTATTTCTTGAGTCTCACGTCCGCATTCGTTACTTGCATAAATACTATTCATAATTTAAGCCATATTTTATTTTCATTAATTCTTAATAATTTTAATAATGATAAATACGTAAATAAATAAATAATTTAGCAATGACGTCGCGTCAAATAGCATAGCCGCATTTATTAATACGCAAAGCAATTCCATAATTATTGTAATAATTTAAACCCAAGCTAAAATTAAACTAATTTTAATCTAATACATGTGTTTTAATAATAGCATCGCACTTATAAAAGCATTAAGCAATCCTTAAATATCATATCTGCATTTAGCATTTAAATAATTTAATAATAATTGAAACCCCCTATTAATTTAATTTTAATTTAACATCGCAAAATACGCATAATAAATAAGATTTTAATAACGGCATCGCATTATAAAATATTAAGCACTAATTAAATAGCACGTCCGTCTTTATTTTTGTAATAATTTAAACTCAAGCTTAGACTAATAAAGCACCTAAATAATTTAATCATAATTTAAATTCCATTTATTTACCACTAATTAAAATTAATACCCCACAAGCCCCTTAATTTCGCCCAGCCCAACTCCCCAACCCGCGGACCACTTCCTATTTTTACCTCAACAATACCCAAAGGCCCACTCACCCCAGCCCCTTTATTAGACTCCCTTCAGCCCTAAAACGAAGATCCTCAAAAACAAACCCTTAACCTAAATGAAAAAGAGAAACCAGCGCACCCTTTTCGCACCCCATCGCCGCCAAGACCCCAGCCGAGATTCTCGCCGGAGAATCCGGCGTAACCAATCTTACCATAAAACACCAAGTAAATCAGTACCAAGTCGTGGTAAATCATCCCAAAATCGAATCAAATCAGCATTTATTTTGGTAAAAATCACTCGAAAATCAATATCAAATTCGCCCAAAAATCAGTACAAAGATCGCACCAATAGCTTACCCAAATGGGAACCCCAAATCGGGACTATATAAATGGGCGATTTATACATGCAATGGACATCGGGAGTTAGTGACTCAGCATCCAAAAAAAATTAGCATTCTAAGAGTAGAAATTCGAAAAAAAACATGTTCTCAATCAGTCAAGAACCAACAGTTTTCGCAAAGCTTCCTTTTCCTTTCTATCGCATAAACCGCATTCTCCGAGTGGATCGACGACTTGATACGCTGCCTCGGTTCGCTGCCCGGAGATATTTGTTAATATTGTTGTGTAATGTTTAACATGTCTTACTCTATCTAAACAGATCCAATTATTAAAGTCGTATGCCATAAGTTCACAGTTGATATAATAAGTAAAATAGGTGGTTTATGTGCTTGTCAAGAGTGGGCTGTGTTAGCGATTAATCGAATGTCGTCTATGGTATTTTTGCATGTTTCCAGTAAACTGGTCATATTTGTGTCGGATACAGGTTTAGAATAACATGAAGTGAATCCCCTTAGTTCATTGTATATCGTGGTGCGGCTTGAATATTAAACATGTGTCGAGTTGATATGATTGATTTTTATCTTTGTTTTTACGATCGTGTATTTGTTTATTTGTTGATTTTAACTAGTGTTTGCCCAGATTAATCTCATGTGAGTTTAAGAATGACATGTTCACCTACTAATATATATATGCTAAATGTTTAATGTGCATTTGCTTGATTGATAATTGGATTGCGTCATTATCTGTTTTGGCTAAAAAAATAACGAGCTAAGCATGTTTGTACACTTTGGCTAACTTTCAAGTTTCAAGTGATATTCTTACGCTACTCTCTTGATCCTGTAGTGAGTAGGAATCTACTAACTGTCAGTATGCTTCTTAATTTTAGTTGAGTAGTCTCATTTTCTCCCTCTCTCGTTACCCGCTATTTGTCTTGAGTTCTGTTTGAACTCGGTGGTATTATAATGGATTATAGTACCTTGCTTCCATTTTTTAAAAAAGCCCAAAGCATTTGATATAAAGATGTAGCTCGAATAACTTAGCGAAATAGGATATAAACTGTGGGAAATTCCCCGACTTTGGGTACTGCGCTACTGGAGCTTTTCGGGGTCTAATTTTCCTCTGTATCAATTCTATTAATTTTGAGTCAATATAACGTCTAAGATAGTTTCCTGAGACTGCCTTGGTATGTGTCTTTGAGCTCATCCCATTATTTATTCTCATAGGTGTGTTGTCACATAGTCCTTTGTATAGGCAGAATTGATATACCATACTTCTTAAAATCTGAAAATAGCTCGTCCTAGGCCTGTTTTTTTGTCATCTGTTTATAACGAGAAATCTGGAAATTACATCTCTTGGGCCTGCATTATATCCTCTGCGTGTTAGTTGCACCTGAGGCCCAATCTGTTATACCCCGTATTTCCAGAGTATGTACGTGAGCGCGTACGTATTATAATTTGAGCCTTAAAAGTTGGCTAGTTTCGAAATTTGTACACAACACCCGAAAGGAGTCGTTTTTCGAAACGTTTCCACACTTTCGTAGGAAAATTCCGGCTATGTCATTAATAATTTTTGCGGATTTTTAGAGAGACGAAACATTTTGGACCAACGAGAGGCGACACTTGTCACCTCTAATTGGAAGAGTGGACGGACGAAATGGGCTAGTCTTGCACGTTTTTGGTGTTGAAATTTTGGTCAAGGGTTAGGTAGGATATTTTGTGTAGATGGATAAGGTAGCACATGGCTTAATCTTGGCCTTACACTTGCCTAACACTTGGATGGATCTTGGCCATTGGTTGGCCATTCCTTGACCTATAAATACCCCTCTAAGTTGAAGACTTTCTTCATCCAAAACTTGAGCAATCTATCTAAGTCTCAAATACTCCCTCCCTCTTGTCTTGCTATCGTCCAAAGTCCTCCCCTTTGAGCAAGGCCCTTGGCCGAGAGCCTCCCCCTCCCCCTTTGTGGTACCCTAGTCGTGGGGTACACCCCCCCTAGCCTTGTTGTCTCGTATAAATACCCCCTTTTTGTGGTATAGAAATACTCTCCTAGTATTGTTGTAATGCCCAAATACCTTGGCCTAAATACCTTGTAGTATTCCCAAGGTTACACTTTTACAAAAGCCCAGAAAATACTATTATACTTCCCTCAGTCACAAAACGAAACCCTAAGTAAATCTTCACCCGTAGTTGAAGTCATAAGTAGAAGTTGGTTAGAACTTCTAAGGGTTGGTTGGAACGGATTGGAGCGCCCGGAGTAGGAGCTAAACGTTGTTCAGGATCGACATATAACTTGGATGATTTTGGGCTTAACGAGGTAAACACTCTTGACCTTCTGTTGTAATTGGAAATTACATGTTGTAGGAGTATATAGTTAAGTATACTATATATAGAACTGAACATAGTTGTGCGGCAATGTCTTTTGACTTAAGCCTGAATAATACTTACGGCAATGTCTTGCGACTTAAGCCTGAATTTAAAAGTGAATCGAATCGTAATTACATGGTGTATCAGATGAGACTTGTGTAGCATTCTTGTGTAGTAGTATGGTACACGTCCGGTTAGACGTGTTAACCCCGGTTGGCTTAGTGGCCGGCCTCGATAGAGGAGGAGATTTCTGCCATGTGCGGGGAGAGGTCTTTGCGAATTTTCGTAGAATATTCTACGTCGGGATCTAAAGATATTAATAGCCGCCCTGTGGCCTCTATAGGTTGAAATGCTACGTGTGGCGCGATCTACTCGGCTTAAGGTGCAGCCGACGGTTTGAGGTACTTGGAGCGTTTTGCTATTAGTCGATAATCGTCGCGAGGTATGTGAACCTCTTCCTATCTCTTCTAGCATGATATGTGTGAACTATCTAGTACGGTGAGCGTCACGTGTGCTAAATGTATTTGATTGGTTTAAAACATAAAGTGTTATAACGGCTTTATGGGAAGTTGGTTATAACAGCTTTATGTAGGTAAGAAAATACTTGTGGTTTTTAAGAGGCAACTGGTTTGAACTATAACTGGCTGGCTATGTGATAATAAAGAACGTGAAGTATTTCAAAAGATTTTTGAATCATTTTGAGAGAAGAAGTAATACTTGGTTTTTGGAAACTTGAGAGTTATACTAGCTTTATGGGAAGTTAGGTATAACGGCTTAAAAATGTTTTACTGATTTCGAAAATCAGAATGTGTATCGACAAACCACTGCAGCGTTAATAAAAGGAAATGTTTTGGACAGATTTAGTATTATTAAAACCAGTAGAAACTTCCATCTGCATAGAAGTTAAGATGAGACAAAATGACATTTCCTAGATCATGGCTGCTTAATAAGATTGATTATAAACAAGAATAACCTACTCACTTATAAGACATAGGTTTCTCAAAACGTTTAAAGGAGAATTATGTTTTAAAGGATTTAAAACTATGAACTACGAAACCTTTTCTAAAATGAGAAACTTGAGCATTTGAAATTAGGCAAATTTGAACGTTTGGAAAATAAGGTTGTTACTTGATTTTACAAAGGAAAGCATTTTGGTTTACTTAACAATGTTAATCACTCTAATTTTATACTACGGGTATCGGGTGACCTTTGTAAAAGAAATGGATCTTAAAAGGAATTTAACGGACGTAGTACTTTAAGGTTAAAAATCGGACTTTGACATAAAATGAAAGTACCTTGAGTTGTGTGTAACTTGCTTATGCTTGTTGTTATGAAACTTGACCATGTTACGTGTGATAGCCTTGTTGTGCAAGTATTGTGTTCTACTCGACACGGTTCATCCGAATGTATTTCACTGACACGGTTCATCCGAATGTATTTCACCGACACGGCTCATCCGAATGTATTTCACTGACACGGTTCATCCGAATGTATTTCACTGACACGGTTCATCCGGAATGTATTTCACCGACACGGTTCATCCGAATGTATTTCACTTGACTACCGGTTCATCCGGAATGTATTTCACTCGACTACCGGCTCATCCGGAATGTATTTCACTCGACCACGGTTCGTAGGATGAACAGGAATGATTCCACACGTTTCTATATTGGGTCCATAAGATGGGCCGAGACACATTATACGTATCACATGATTTGTACCTAGGCTGGCGGTGAGGAAGAAGTTCCACGGGCATGAGGATGACTTTGAGGCGTGAGTCACGACTTGACATATGGCTTGCTTTTATGTTGTGAATCGTAGTTTGCTATCATACATGTCTCTGCTTTATATAGACTATTATGATTTCATTTCTGATATTTCTGATTTCACATACTTGGTACTGTTGTCTTGACCTCCTTGGGGCTGCGTTCATCCGCATGAGTAAAAGGTACATCATTGATCCCCGCTTATAGGATCACATTTGGCGTGTTGGAAGCTCCGTTCCTTCGGAGGCTTATCTTTTGGTATGTTACCACAGTGCATGTAGATTCTTATACATTGAGGTATGGCGGGCCACTGTCCGTCATATTGTAAAAATCTTAGAGTGCATGCTTTATTGTGGCGGGGTTTGTAAAAAGGATAACGTTGGGTATTTATGTATATATGATGAAAAGCTGTTTTTGGTTGCTTTGTTTATTTATCTTTTCTCTTAATTCATGTTCATGTTTTTATTTCCGTGATTTTCTCGATGTTGTATCACTAGGGTGCGGGTAAGGCACGATCCACGCCCGGTTCGGTGACAATCTTTAATTGAACAATCTTGAGATGTTATGTGCTTATTGTCTGCCACCTTATTCCGGATTGCTAATCTTATTTGCTTGTACCTGCCGCCTTATTCTGGATTGCTATAGTCAAATTACATGTATGTCTAAATTCGCGTGAACGTTTACTTGCATTATTGGGTAAATTTGGACATTTACTAATCCTTATCTTTCCTTAGTTTTTACATGAAATGCGTTGGAGTCGAAGGAAAAGTCTCATTGCGAGACTCATCACGAGCCACACCGCATGAATAACCACGCCCGCGTCCACCGCATTCCTCTTCAGAATTCCTAAACAAAAAGGGGGACGAGACGACATTGTCGTCCTCCTTAAAGCATCATTTTGGCCTCTTAAATCTCACCCGTCCTATGTGCATTTATTTATTTATTTATTTATTTGTGTAATTTTATAACTTGACTTGTAATTAATAGGATATCTAGAATAATTAGTCTTTAAACATATAAGTGGGGAAGGTAGTTTAAAATTCATCGCTAACTTACTTGTCTTTTAGGATTGTCATGCATGTCTAAATTTTGCCAAAATAATCTAAACAATTTAACTTGCATCATAAAACCAACGCTTTATTTCTTATTAAATCCATAACAAATATTCTCCTAAACTCTTATCTAACATTATATAGGAAATTTATTGTGCATAATAAGAACCATCTTAAGCTCTTTTTTGTATATCATATTGTACGCAGGTTAAGCAGGATTAATTTAGCTAGCAAGTACATATATTTAGTCCATAAATCAACTTTGCATTATAAATAATATAAATGCACACTTTTAAACTTTACATGTATTTTTATAGCATTAGTCTTATAAATTTTTTATCAACATGCCTCCTTTTATAAAATACTTGAAGCATCTTTTATATTTTCAAAACATGTATTTTCCTTAGCATAAATAATTAACCTAGGTTTGAACGGACAACCGTAAGTTAGCGGATCTTAGAGGATGTCTAACCCCTTCCCTCTAGATTAATAAAGAACTATTGCCCATAATCTCACATAGTTTAGCAGACCATTTAAATGGAGTTAGTGTTGACTTGACTTAGTTAACATTTAGGTGTCATAATTCACCAAAAATAATTAGGTGGCGACTCCGCGAACCCTAGCACTACTTTTAGCACCTTAGCACCCTACTTTAGCATCTTAGCATTTTTAGCATCCTTTTAGCACTTTAGCACATTTTTAGCATTTTATTTATTTTCTAACATTTTCTAAGCAGGAGTTTTATAATGTCGCGGTCGAAAAAGGGCGTGACATCCCGCACCAGGTACAGGGTCAAATTGACCCTATGACGTGGACAGTTGTAGGCCCTAAATACGATAAAATGAAATATATGGAAGAATTATCAAAATTAGTTGCAGTGGAGGATTTGCCTTTTTTCATTTCCTGATTCTCCTGGTTTTATTCATTACATAAGATCAATGTACAATCCTGCTTATAACGGTTTTTCTAGATCAACTGTTAGGAGAGATGTTTTTAAATTTGCACACGAATATCAACAATATTTACGTTATTATTTATATCATTACTCTGGAAAAGTATCTATCACATCTGATATAGGCTGTAGTACTAACGACTGTGATTATTTAACGGTAACATGTCATTGGGTAGATTATAAATGGTGTATACAAAAACGTATTTTAGCATATAGATATATAGATAGTGGGCACACTGATATTTTTATTCAAGAAAATATTTCTTCTATTTGAGATTATTATGACATAACTGATAAAGTCATGACTATTACATTAGATAACACTTCTTCTAATATTTTTGGTGTTAGATTATTAAAAATAGTCTTAACTCCATATTTTTCAGATCATTTTCATATAAAATGTGCATGTCATATTTATAACTTAGTTGTAAAGGATGATATATCACTTTTTGAAGACATTCTTGGAAAAATTCAATTTGCTATAAACAATATTTTTAAAAATAATAGAATCAACGACTAAAAGAATATAAAAAAACTTGTCACGATTGTGGTCTACCTTACAGAAAAGCTTCCGAAGAAGTATGCACTAGATGAAATTTTTTATACAACCAACTACGTGTTGCTTATGAGTATAGACAACCTATAACTCAATTTTTTAACGCCCGTAATCGAAATTCTAATGATATGCTTATAGATTCTGATTGGGATACAATTTTAGAACTTAATACATATTTAGAGAAATTTTATCTAGCTACTAAAGAATTTTTCGGTATTTATTATCCTACTATTTCATCAATGTTATTTTATATAGCTCTAATATTTATATTACTTAGTGAATATATGGCAAAACCAGCTTATAAAACATATATTAAAAATGTTTATAAAAATGAAAAAATATTTTATTCCTATTCCCCCAATATTTTTTATTAGTGTTGTATTAAATCTGTCTATTAAAATAGACGTTTGTAAAAATCTTATTGAAACTATTTACGATTGCATAAATATACTACCACCTCCAACTCCTAAAAATTCAAATGACCCATCACATGTTGAAAAAACTAGAGAAGAAGTGTTGTCTATCATTCAAAATTAATGTAAAAAAGTATATACGCATTACCAACAAGAAAGTGCTAGCAACCAACCGACGTCCATGCCATCTTCTTCTTCTTCTTCAACACAACCTCAAAAACGACATGTTGTTTCTGCGGCTAGTATTCAAAGCCTCATACAGAGAATGTTTAGTGGTACCATTTCTAATCAAGTTAGCGAGTTTGATGTTTTTATTTTGCATGGTGTTGTACCGTACGAAACAATTAAAAATGAAGAGGGACGTGAAGACTTGCTAAAATACTGGAGGGAGAATGAGAAGAATTTTTCAACACTAGCAAAGATGGCCCGAGATGTGTTGAACATTCAAGCGTTATCAACAGCGTCTGAAAGCGCATTTTCTGCGGGAAGATTTTAAATAGGGGAGTACATACATTCATTGGCAGGAGACTCATTAGAGATTGTGGTTCTATTCAGAGACTGGATTCGGCGGAGCGTAGGAGGTGCGGCCAACCAGAGATCAGCGAAGAAGAAGACTACAACCACAACGAAATCTTATCCGACGGATGTGCAAGCGACGTTGACCAATTTGACCAAGATATACCAATTCCAACCGAAGAACCACAAGAAATTATAAAGAAACTAGAAAATGTGTTTCTTGAAATGTAATTCATTTAATTGTAATTTTACTATATTATTTATTTGCAACTTTCAATATCACGAAGTTGCAATTTTGAAATTGTATTACAAAAAAAATCATACTTCTAGTCCAATAATATAAGAGGCACAAAAACAGCATTGGAATGTTTTTATTAAACTATCTTATTATGTGTATGTTATTTATTTATTTAATTTAAAGGAAAATTAAAAAAAATGACCCCACCCGACCCCACCCCGACCCGCCCCGACCCCATCCCGACCTCGACCCCCTATGGATCAGGATAGGGAGGCGACAAACCCCTCCAGCCCCGATCCCGCCCTATCTCCAACCCCGCCAGACCCCGATCCCGCCAGCCCCGACCCGACCCCACCCCATTGGACAACCCTCTGCTCATTAATCATTTGGTATGTGCCACAATTTGAATGGTACTCCATTAAAGCCATTGTTGGCGCAATACCCAACACATGATGCATATTGAAAATTTTAAGTTTGTATATGACCAATTCTATCATTGAGGAGTCGTTTACTTAATTGCTTGTAATAATAAGATATATCTCTTTAAGCAACACAACAATTTATAGGGTATCCGGGACCTATTCAGAACCGCAGAGTCCGGATAGGTTCCGGATAATGATTGCTACGGGTAGGTTCCGGATAGTAAATTTAGGAATCGATCTTTTACTGTGTAGGGTCCGGGTAGTTCAAAAAAATTAAGGTACCCAGTCCCGCTCACCTCTAACAAATACAATCCAAAAAAAAGTTCTCCATTAATTATTGTAGAAATATCAAGTCTTAACTTTCAACTTTTCAAGTAAAGATATTTTTGATAAGTTATTGTTTTGGAAATTATTTTGCTCTAATTCACCATTAACATGGATTGATTACAATTTGCATCAATGTTTATTTCATTTACTTATGGTTTCAAATTTCTCAAATCTCAATATTATATATTTATATTTAATTTAGGGTTCTCAATACTAGTATTACATTAAATTAATTGTGTTTAGTTTTAGATTTTACATTACTTTTATTGGTAATGTATGTAATGGGTGACTTGTATGTTACACGACTACATTGAATTTAGTTTATCTTTTTATTTCAATAGGAGAATCACAAATGCCTCCTACCCGAAAATGTCTGTTTGGACATGAAAAACGTAAAAAAAAAAAGACACGAAAAAGAGTTCATCAAGTCTCAAAGAGGAGCATTAAATAGATTTGTTGTGAAGCCGACAAATCCATCACTTGAAAATTTAGCTAATGAAGAACAAAATGAGGAATATGAAGATCTTTTTGGATTTCTTTTCATAACTGATAAGTTGAGCTCATTGAATAACGAGAACTTGAAGACTCGTTGCAAGACTCTTGAAAAAAAACTACAAATGAAAGAGGACACAAGATCAAATATTTCAAATTTGGATAGGGATGATTTATATCAAGAATTGAAGATCATGCAACATATTCTACCACAGGAAGCAAAAACAGCTAGTGCAATAATGAACTTTTGAAAAGAATAAATTATTTTCCCAATTCATTCATTGCATATAAGATATTGTTGACTATTCCGGTGACCGTTGCATCTGTAGATAGAAGTTTTTCTAGATTGAAGTTGTTGAAATCTTATTTGAGATCAACCATAACACACACAAGATTGAATGCATTATCTGTGATTTCAATTGAGAGTGAATTTCTAGACATTCTTGATTATGAAAGATTGTTTGCTGACTTTGCAGATAAAAATGCAAGGAGATCAATTTTTTATGTCTAATGTAATGATAATTTTTCTTATAAATCTTTCATGTAATGACATTAAGGTATCTCTTTCGTAACATTATAATTTATTGTACTGAAATTGAAAATATTAAATCTAATATAGTGTTTACTATACATTTATTTGATGTTTTGATCAATACTTTTTTTTAATATTAATTAATTTTAAATTTTTATGCAAATAAAAAAGGTCTCTTCTTATTTCTCGCACTGAGTCTTTAAAAGTATCTGAACGACCCTGATATCATACGATATCGTACATTATGAAACCATGAGTAACGACCATCCAAACAGTGATCAGCCTCCCTAACTCATAATATACACTTCTTCTAATTACGGCAGCAATCACAAAATAAAAAGGTACTAATGATTATAGTAGTTTTAAATTACAAAGTTTAAATGGGAAAAAGATCTATATAAAATATTCATTGTCCTAAATATTAAGGTTTTATAAGTTATTAAAGTTTTTCTTATTTGGACAAACTCTAAAATTTTGGATTTCAGTCAATTTAGAATTATATTTTGTACAAATCCTTTCCTTACTTGAATTTAATATCATAATTAAAATATCTCAGAAGTTATGTCTTCTTTTTCTTTTCTCACAACTAAAATACCTCGTGTAATGTTTCTTGACTTCTTCCACTACAAATTGATTTTACTTGGTTTTTGTTTTATATTAAATAAATTATTATCGTTTTTCTTCAATTTGATTATGTTTGGTTGAGCCTGTCACACATGGCTTGCCAAGTGTGGTTAATTGACTGACGTGGTTTACAGGCTATTGCGTCAGTCCGGGGTTTACCATGTGCGCACTCGAAAGAGTAGCGATTGCGGGTTCCTTCATCAACAAAGGTAAATAGAAGCAATAGTTTATTTTTTCTTTTTGAATATGCGGTAAGTGATTGAAGCATTAAGTGCCTGTTTGGATTGACGGTGGGCAGAAGTGATTCTGACATAATTGATTTTGTCATAATTAATTTATGTTTGGATGCAACAATGTAAGAGTGATTGTTATCAATAAATGGTGTTTGGATAGTTTTATTAAAATTGTTTTTGAATGTAGGATTACCAAAATTGACATTTAGTCAATACATATAAATAAAAATTACTAATAAATGGAAGTATGTAAATAAAAGTTACAAATAGATAATAGAATTTAAAGTGCAATAAAGTACTTAAATATTAGTAGAATATTATTACAATACTAATTTAAAGTGCAAATAGTATTTAAATATTATTACAATACTAATTTTGCATGTACTCTATAATTTGATTGCAGACTAAGTCTCAAACGTGATCCATCTCTGATAAAGAAGCTACATTAAAAACCTGTGATTGATCCAAGTTAGATGTTGTATGATAATCATAATGGTGAATGGTTGTGCTTTCATCTTCATAAAGATCAAAATAAATATACATTTCTGCATTCCTTTTGATAAAGTTGTGTATAGTCATTGTTGCGACGACTATTTGAACATGTGTTTAAAAATTGAACCTGGGCATGCGACGTAAAATTGTAAATTCATACCCCAAAAGTTCTTTTTATTGTGGACCTTAAACTTGAGTGGTAATAATTGAATACTTCATTGTGATTTGCATATCCGTTAGAACGCCTAAAAGAAGAAGGATAATCCTCGTATAATCGGACAACGTTGGATGTTTGAAGAGTTTAAAGTTCCAATTTGCAATTACACATGAACAAATGTCAACTTTAGTAGTATATTTGATTTTTTTTAATTAAAACAGAACATGAGTAGTATATTTGATTTTTTTTTAGAAATTATTTATAGAATTTAAAGAGGGTAATGAAAGTTGTATATTTGATTTTTTTTAGTAATTGTTTCTAGATATTTAAAGAGGGTAATGAAAATTGTATATTTGATTTTTTTAGTAATTATTTCTAGATATTTAAAGAGGGTAATGAAAGTTGTATATTTTGAATTTTTTTAGTAATTATTTCTAGATATTTAAAGAGGGTAATAAAAGTGGATAGAGTTGTTGATGAAAATTAAAGAGGGTAATAAAGAAAATGGTAAAATTCAAATTGAAATAAATGGTACAATTGATTCTGGCAGAAGCTACAAATTATAGCTTCTGTCATCTGAAAAGTCAATCCAAACATGTCAATTTTGTCATTTTCACAAAAATACTTTTGGGTATGTAGCTTATGTCATCTGAAAAGTCAATCCAAACATGTCAACTTTGTCATTTTCACAAAAATATTTTTGGATACCCAAAAGTCAATCCAAACAGAGCATAAGTCTTATGTTGGTTTTTCTTTCTTTTTCCAGTTATATTGTCTCTCTCAGCTCTTAATTGAAATCAGTATCTTTGTTTAATTTCTTAGCATTATTAATTATTTATAGATTTAGCACTTTTATACTGATTCTTTTTTTTCTTCCGTATATAATATTGAATGTAAAATTTTCATATATACATATTAGTTTTGTCATAATTATGTAAATATTATACACTTCTGATACCAATTAATCTTTCAATTGAACTCAGAGAAATTGGCCACAGAAGAAGAGATACGCGGCGGAGTCGAGTTCGATCTCCCGCATAAACCTTCTTGGCGCATTGGCACATGGCTTGTAGTGTGGTTAATCGGTGGCGTGGTTTGCGCTATTGCGTCGGCGGGATTTACTGTCTTGTACTTCGAAAGAGAATACGGTGCGTTCTTTAGTAAAAAAAAATAAAAATAAAAAACTTTCAATTGAAGTCTATAGTCATTTGGATTCGTGCACAGCATTACACTATCTGATAATAAAACTTCCTTTCATCCTATCAAAAGTTAATTCTATATATTATGTCATACGAGTCACTTTTGGCGTTTGATAAACTAAAACTGCCAAGTAATCGGCAAACGCTCAGCCGTGGCGATAGAATATTCTTCTGCCACAGTTAAAGCAAGGTCGAGGTCGAACACCCAATCAATCTTGAGACTCATTCCTGCAATATTCTAACTTTTGAATGAAGAAGCAATTAGACTTCAATTTTCATTTTTAATGACTAATATAGATTTTACAAATGTATTATAATAATAAATTATTTATTAAGATTATTGAAATTAAACTAGATTTTGAGTTAAGCTTAATTATGAGTTCATGATCCAACTAACCTTTTTGATCAAACTCAAAATTAAGCCCAAGTTCTAGAATTTCTCCAGAAACATCATCACCTTCTTTAAGTGTTTTAGAGAATTCTATTAGTTAATAATCTAGATATTATGGTAGAAAATTCTAGAGATTAAGAGAAGGTTTGTAAGATATTTTGTAGTTTTGGAGCCTATAAATAGTTTCTTCCTCTCTCATTTGTAACAAGCAGAAAAGTTGAACAAGTAAAATAAAAACAAGTTCAAAGAAAAAGTATTCATCATAATTTCGCTTATTCTCTCTAAGAGTCTTTCAAGTATTCTCTAAGTGTTCTTTCATATTCTTCTTCATACTTAGAGGGTTTATTCTCTTGGTTTCTCTCGGGGTTTTCGGGTATTACGGTCTTGGGATAGTGCTAAGCACTATCAGTGGTTTCTCTACATGGTATCAGAGTCATTCTAATCTTATGCTCCTCAAGATCGGGGTTTAGGAGAACTCGGGGTTACTCTAAGTATGAAATCAACGAGTCGTGTCGTTGGATTGGGAATAGAGATCTTAAACCAATCTAACTACCGGTTACAGAAGTCATGTATAGAGTCATACTTGGTGAGTGAGGACTTATGATATGTCGTGGCGATGGCGTGTGGCGCGAGGAGATCTTGCGGCGGAAGCGACAAAGGAGTGGACACGGAAGAATGTCAATGCGGAGTTTGCTTTGAAGATGTCAATATCCTCGGGAGTATTTGAGCATGTCTCAAAGTGTACATCCTCTAGTTCTATTTGGCAGGCGTTAGATCAATTGTTCAACAAGAAGAACGAGGCTCGGCTCAACTGTTAGAGAACGAGTTGGCGAATGCGAAGCAGGGGGAGTCTTCAATCTCAGTTTTTTATCAAGGTAAAGAATCTTTGCTCTGATATTAATACTCTTAATCATGAGGAGTCGATTTCGGAAGCTCGGTTGAAGCGGTCTATTATTCGTGGTCTACGACCCGAATATACATTGTTTGTTACTTTAGTTCAAGGATGGACTACACAATCTTTTTTGGAGGAATTTGAAAATTTGCTAGCTTCGCAAGAATCACTAGCCATGCAAATGACCGGAGTTAAAATCCATGATGATTCGGGAAGCGATTTTGTAGCTCGGAGGCAAACAAAGCTTCAAAGCCAAACCAAGGGATGGTGGTGCAAAGAACAATGATGGACGAGAAGGATCTTCTACTAGAGATAAGAAACGATTCAAGTGCTACCGGTGTGGGAAACTTGGACATTTCAAAAGAGATTGTCGAGTCAAGCTGAAGGAAACAAATATGGCAGAATCAAAAGGTCATACTGAAGACGAAGAATAGGGAAAATGTTTCACGGTGGAGGTTGCATCTTCAGGTACATCCACAACTAAAAATATTGGAAATGATTGGATTGTAGATTCTGGTTGTAGCTATCATATTACCGGAGACGAGAAGTTATTTTCTAGTCTTCAGCGTCATGATGGGAAATAAGCCATCATTACCGTGGACAATTCAATCCACCGCGTTGAGAAGGAATGGACGGTTGTCATTGAAGGAGATGATGGAAGCCCAATCACTCTCAAGAACGTGTACCATGGTCCTGGAGTAAGGAAGAATCTTCTCTTTGTGGTAAACGCGGTGGACTTATGTAACTACGTTTTATTTGGCCCAAAAGACGTTAAATTCTTAAAAAATATTAAAGAGTTAAAGGCGGATGTGGTTCACACCGGGGATGCATACATGTTGTTGTTTGTTGATGATTTCTCACGGTACACTTGGGTATACTTTGTGAAGGAAAAATCAGAAGTATTCTTCAAGTTTCAAGAATTCAAGATTACCGTGGAGGGAGAGTTGAGTCGGAAGATCAAAACCTTAAGGACGGATAATGGAGGGGAGTTTATGCAAAATGAGTTTCTCTCTTTTTGTCGAGATCGTGGTATCAAGAGAGAATTTACATGCCCGTATACACCTCAACAAAATGGAGTAGCAGAAAGGAAAATCAGACATTTAACTGAGATGTGTAGAAGTTGGCTACATGACAAGAATTTGCCTAAAGCCTTATGGGCAGAAGGCATGAGATGTGCAACGTATGTCATCAACCGGATGCCACTTAGTCCGAACAATATGAAATGTCCTTATGAGATTGTTCATGGCAAGAAGCCAATGGTGAAACATCTCAGGATATTTGGATCAATCTGCTACGCCCATGTGTTCGACTCTCAAAGAACTAAGCTGGAGGCAAAGGCGAAGAAATGCATCTTTGTCGGCTATGATGAATAAATGATGGGTTGGAGGTGTATGGATCCAGATACATACAGGTACATTGTGTCTCGTGATGTTGTCTTCGATGAAGTTTCTTCATATTATGGGCCATCTCAAGTCTTGGTTGAGCAAGATGGTGCGAGTTCCTCCAAGAGCGATAAACCAGCTCCTCAAATGCCAAGTGAGAGCGGAAGTCCTGAAAAGGAGACACAAGGTGAAAGGGGAAGCACTAACCAAGAGGAATATGAGGAAGAAGATCATGGTTCTATGACTATTCAACGGCCAAAAAGGAACATTGTTAGGCCTGCTCGGCCAGAGATGAAAGGTTTGTCACTACTTACTCATTCTACTTTGCAGCTTCATTAGATGAAGATGAGCCATCATCGTATGATGAAGCAAAAGGAGTTCAAGAGTGGGAGGTCGCAATGAAGGACGAGATGAATGCTCTCATGAAGAACGAAACTTGGGATTTGGTTCCGAAATCCAAGGATGTCCAACATGTCTCTTGTAAATGGGTGTATCGAATTAAGCAGAAAACTGATAGGAGCATTGACAGATTTAAGGCAAGGTTGGTTGCTCGAGGATTCTCTCAGAAGTATGGAAAAAATTATGATGAGACTTTCAGTCTAGTGGCGAAGATGACTACGGTACATTCACTTTTATCTTTAGCCGCAAGCTTTGGCTGGAAGTTATGGCAACTAGATGTGAAGAATGCTTTTCTATACGGTGAGCTTGATAAGAATATATTCATGGAGCAACCACTTGGTTTCAAATCACGAGTGCATCCTGATTATGTGTGCAAGATTAAGAAGGATTTGTACGGGTTAAAACAAGCTCCACGAGCCTGGTATGAAAAGCTTGCTCAATTCCTTTAGTTTTGCGGTTATGTGCCATCAAATTCTGATCCGAGTCTATTCTTCAAGAAGAATGGAGGAGTCCACGTGGTAGTTCTTCTTTACGTGGATGATATGATAATCACCGGGAATGATGATGCTGAAATTGCTCGTCTACAAGAGGATATGTCTGTGAGGTTTGAGATGAAGAAGTTGGGTGAGATGAATAACTTTCTTGGTTTGGAGGTTGAAAGGGTAAAGGGTGTAATATTCATCGACCAACAAAGCTATGCAAGAAGAATTATTGAGAGATTCGGGGTACACGAAGGAAAGACACGTACTACTCCGATGGATGTGAACATAAAACTTAAACGCAATGAAGGGTCCTTGCTACCCGATCCTCGACCTTATCACTCTCTTGTAGGAAGTCTTCTATATTTAACCATTATAAGACCTGACATTGCCTTCGCGGTAGGTCTCGTAAGTCAGTTTATGCAAGCACCAAGAAAGCCACATCTAGAAGTGGCAAAGAAGATCTTGAAGTATGTGAAGACAAATCTTGGCATGGGTTTGGTGTACAAGTACAATGTTAAGGTTTGTCTCTATGGTTTCACGAATGCTGACTTTGGTGGAGATCTAGATGATCAAAAATCAACTTCAGGTTATGTGTTCTTATGTGGAGACACAAACGTTTCATGGTGCAGCAAGAAGCAAGCAACGGTGTCACTGTCTACCACTGAAGCGGAGTATAAAGCTTCGACACTCGCATCTCAAGAGTATGTATGGCTTTAAGACTCCTTGAAGATTTGTTCGAGCCGATCAATAAGCCGGTTGCCATCTACGGAGATAATTAAAGTGCTATCAAGTTGACTAATAATCCAGTGTTCCATGCAAGGACGAAACATATTGAGTTAGAACATCACTTCATACGGGAGAAGGTGCTTGATGGAACGATTGAAGCTTTGGAGGTTCGAAACGAGGACAACGTTGCAGATATCTTCACCAAGTCATTACCAAAGGGCAAATTCGAATTACTTCGCTCGAAGCTCGGGTTGGTTGACAAAATCAAATTTAAGGGGGAGTATTGAAATTAAACTAGATTTTGGGTTAAGCTTAATTATGGGTTCATGATCCAACTAACCTTTTTGGACCAAACCCAAAATTAAGCCCAAGTTCTAGAATTTCTCTAGAAACATCATCACCTCCTTTAAGTGTTCTAGATAAATTCTATTAGTTAATAATCTAGATATTATGGTAGAAAGTTCTAGAGATTAGGAGAAGGTTTGTAAGATATTTTGTAGTTTTGGAGCCTATAAATACCTAATTCTTCTCTCATTTGTAACAAGCAGAAAAGTTGAACAAGTGAAATAAAAACAAGTTCAAAGAAAGAGTGTTCATCATAATTTCTCTTATTCTCTCTAAGAGTCTTTCAAGTATTCTTAAGTGTTCTTCCATATTCTTCTTCATACTCAGAGGGTTTATTCTCTTGATTTTTCTCGGGTTTCTCGGATATTACGGTCTTGGGCTAGTGCTAAGCACTATCGTTGGTTTCTCTACAAAGATTTGCACGCCAAACTTTATTGCTAGTAATTAGTGTACTAAAGATAGTAATGCACCTGTTGGGCTCAAATCCTAAGTCCCGTCTCTAGTTATAACCATCAAGTTTTGTTGAACTCTTGAGTTGTTATATAGACTAGTTATAACTTTTGAGTTGTTTTCATTTGAAGTTCGTTGATTGCTAAACTCGATGATTTCTGCATGAGGAAGTCGGCTCTATCATTGTTGAGCTCAAATGTTTTTTTTAGGTTAACTCACCATATGAATAACGTTATTTGGCTCTATCATTGTTGAGCTCAAATATTTTTTTAGGTTAACTCACCATATGAATAATGTTATTTATGATTGAGATCACGCAGAACAATACAGAGTCACTTATTTAATTAAAATTCACACATTATCTCGTAATTATGTTAAGAAGAAGGGCATTTTTAATTTCAAAGCTAACATTAGTTGAGGTCCAATAATTGAAAGAATGAGCATTTTTAAACTCGAAAAATTAACGTTAAAAACAATTGGAGTCCCATGGGTGAAAAAAGACAATTATTAATACTTTAGGGGGGCATTTGTTTTGGATTATAAAATATAGATTAAGTAGTATTCTCGGCGCTTCCTCACATAATAACTGTCCTCGCTCAGTCAATCAAGCAAAACCCTAATTCCCAATCTTGTCAATGGCGATAATTTCCGATTACGAGGAGCAAGACAGCAAACCTACATCTTCGGCCGCGTCAAAGCCCTTTAAGGCCTCTCTTGATCCTGCTAACCCTCTAGGGTTCCTCGAAGCCGCGTTGGAGTTCCTGGGCCGGGAGTCGGATCTGTTCAAGAGTGATTCGTTGATTAATGATGTCAATGCTGTTGTTCGTATGGTCAAAGACAAGTTGCAAGCTGAAAAGAAAGTCAAGGTAGAAACATCAAACACAAAGGCGGAGGAAAAGAAGGTTAAGGAGGAGGTTCCAGTTGTTGCTGCTGCTGCTGCAAAGGAAGAAGCTAAAGAGGCAAAAGGCAAAGAAGTTAAGGAGGAAGATGACAAGAAGGGTCCTCGAGGTAATTGTTATGTATTTATTCGTAGAATGGATATAGAGGATTTATTTAACCACTTGTTACTGGTAATGATTGTTGATTTACTGCTACATTGGCTGATAAGTCTGTTTAACTTTTGGTTTTTGGGTTTAAAAGTTCTGGATATTTGAATATTTGGGGGTTCTTGAATGTGATTGTTGCTGTACTGACTACTGAATCTACTGTTCCTGATGCAGAACACTTTTAGATAGTAGTGGGATGAGTCTTTTACTAAAGTTAAACTGAAATTGATCCTGGATTTATATAAGAATTACAGGCTTGAGGTTTGTCTGTGTATTGACACAGCTTCAACTGTCCGAGGACATGACCTTAAATAGCAAGATTTGGAGGTATTGGCACAACTTCAACTGTACTCAACATGACCTTAAATAGGAAGATTTGGAGGTCGAGAATTAGGGTAGAAGGTTAGTGGGTAGTTGAGTTTTTGTCGCATTGTGTGGGAGAGGTAGGGGGCTAGCCTCTTCATCTCCTCTTCTCCTTTTGTTAGTAGTATTAGTTAGGTATTGCGTAGATCGTTATTCTTTGTGTGTATTACTATGTGTTGCTTTATTTGTTTTGTATATTGATATGTTGTGTATTTTCCTTGCAATCCTGCATTGACTACTTCTCTTTTGAGCCGAGGGTCTATCGGAAATCTCTTTATCCCACAAAGGTAGAGGTAAGATCTGCTTACTTCCTACTCTCCCCAAACCCCACTCTCTGGGGATTATACCGGGTATATTGTTGTTGTTTAGAATGGAGGAAAACATCCCATTTTTTCATGTTTGGTTGGTCAAAATGTTTTAGAAAATATTTTTTCTAAGAAACCAAGTTCCTTAACAATGAGAAAAATGACTTCCGTTATGTAAGTAGGGAAAACAAGTTCCCTAAGTGATATTCCAAGTTCATTATCCCCTCTCCACCCATTCAACGCCCCAACCCCACTCGTTGACCATCTCACTCCATGCCACCCCCAAACCCAACTTTCCATCCCAATCCCACCCTTATAGTGTTTTGCTAGATTACATATAAATGTTTTTGGGATAGTATTTTTTGCTTACTTACCAAGCATTAGAAAATAGGTAAGAAACCAACTTGTTTTGCAAGAAAACATTTTC
This sequence comes from Przewalskia tangutica, assembly GCA_029844215.1. NCBI lineage: Eukaryota > Viridiplantae > Streptophyta > Magnoliopsida > Solanales > Solanaceae > Przewalskia > Przewalskia tangutica. Next base: position 4,432,734 of record CM056732.1, read on the forward strand.
TAGGAAAATATTTTCCTTTGTTACTGAACACACCCGTAGTCTCGAATTAGGAAAATAAAAAAAACTGTCTTATTTGAAGTATTATATTACAAAGTACTAAAACTGAGTTATCCTCGGTGTTCTTATGACCTTGAAACCAAAAACATGCTCTTTTTATCCTATTTATAGGATGTTTTTTTTCCAGTTAGGTTTGAGTAGTTGTAGTGAATTTGATTTCTTGAAAGTTGTGAAAGTTTTAAAAATAGAAGAGTGTCAACGTTTTGGGGACATCATTCCAAAATGAGAAGAGTGTCATATAAGTTGGACGGAGAAGGCATTTCACTACTAGGTAAGAACTTTGAACTATATTTGAGTTTCGTCTATGATTGGTTAATTTTATTAGAAGTTGTAATATTAAATTGTTTATCAAAATAATGTATGAACAACTAGTTAGAGAGCCAGTTTAAATTTTATTTAAACAAATGTTGTTGATTTGTTGTGGATTATCAGATTATGTATTCATGGACTATTTTCAGTTTGCAAGGAATGAACTGTGTTCATTCAAAATTTGTTGTGTTATTCATTTTGCGTGGTAGTGTAACTCATCAAACATGTCTTTGTTCTCAAATGAATTGATAAATAGTCTCTTACAACAAGAGTTCGTGGCTTGTTCGCTAGTTCTTGCAAAATGATCCTGGGACTTGACTTGGATTTTGCTTGATATTGTGCAAATTTTGCTGAACTGAGCTTCGTATTAGGGTTCTTATGTTGTCTCCTTATATACTCATGTTTGGTCTATATATGGTATCAGAGGACGTTAACTACTTTCAGTTTAGACGTGTATACCTTTTCATAGTCTATTGGAATAAATCTTGATGGCCCTTTAACTTTAATGATATAGCATTCTTTGTCATCTTAGTACAGTAAATCTTGAATTGCATGTAAAGTGTTGGTACCATTTGCTGTAATTTATATTGGTCAGCATGTTGTGTTTACTATTATTGCATGCTTTCTTGTTTTGTCTTACCATAAATCTCACTGCCTTCTCTGGTGAAATGCATGCAGCTCCCAACAATGGCAATGGCCTTGATCTTGAGAACTATTCATGGACTCAATCACTACAGGAAGTCACTGTTAATATTCCTGTACCTCATGGAACAAAATCAAGGTTTATTGTTTGTGATATATCAAGGAACCGTCTTAAAGTTGGACTAAAGGGTCAGCCTCCAATAATTGATGTGAGTGTATTCTTCAATTTGGTAGTCAAAGATGCTGTTTGCTGTGTTTTCATTTCAAATTGTATCGTCATTAATTTGCCTTTGCTATATATTGACTTTCACTACCTTGGGCTTGCAGGGAGAACTATATCGACCTGTCAAAGTTGATGATTGTTTCTGGAGCTTAGGTAAGTTGCTCATATGTTTCGACTTACTAGGATGTTTTCTTGGGATTTTGTTGCGATTTACTTCACTCTTCTGGCTCATTGGTACTGTTTGGCTTGCTATGCCAGTTTTGTTTTTCCAAACTTTGTGATTGTGCTTAATGAGTTCCAAAGTAAGCTACGTAGAGTCTTGTTCAATAACAGTGGTGCAACATTGCTAAGGACAAATAATAATGACTTAACATATTTGCAGAGGATCAGAAATCCATCTCTGTGCTCCTAACCAAGAAGGACCAGATGGAATGGTGGAAATGCTGCGTGAAAGGTGAGCCTGAAGTTGATACGCAGAAAGCAGAACCTGAAAGTAGCAAGCTATCAGATTTGGACCCCGAGACACGATCAACTGTGGAAAAGATGATGGTAGGATTCTATTGCTCATTGACAGATCAATATGTTTATATGCTCACTCTGGAATTGATTGTCCCAATTTGTGTTACAACATACCCCCAGTGAAATCCCACAACGTGGGGTCTGGGGAGGGTAGAGTGTATGCAAATCTTACCTCTACCTTGGTAGGTAGAGCGACTGTTCCCGAGAGACACTCGGCTCATGGCAGAGCATAAGCACAAGCAAAGCAAAAGCATTGTCCCAATTTGTGTTCTTGCTCTTTATTTACAAAATTGCTTGTGGCATACTTTGTGCATATCATGTACAGCACAATTACGGGCAATTCACTGTCCCACATCCAATTACATTACTCAATTGGTTTCCTACTACTGTTTCTGGTGAATCCCTCTTGTGATGTGTGGAATAGTGCACTTAACATTAAAAACATACTGTTCACTACAAAGATAGTTATTGAATCGTTAGCACCGCATAAAAACATTCAATTGGAAGTGTGAGATAATGTGCCTGTCTTTAAAACATACTGCTTGAAGTGTGAGAAGTACTGTAGAAGTTAAATTGTAAAATATTCTATGTCAAATGGAATAACTTGGATTAGTTGAACCTCCAAAAAAGGTTCTATCATATTCTGAAATCTTTATTATCCAGGGTAAAATTCATAAATGTCGTTTCTTTTGCTGGGAGATTCCAGTATTTTCCATGCTCTCTAATTATGGTGTCCTGTGACCCTGATGCAGTGATGCTAATATTGGTAATTAACATACTGACTCACACTTGGCATGAAGATATGAGAAAAAAGGTTACGTTTCATCTAGATAGAGCTGATTTTTCTAGGTTGCTCCTGCCACCTAGCCATCCTTGATGTCTATATTTCATCTTGTTGGATAACTTTATTGATAGGCGGGGCGAGTTGGACGTTTTCATCCTTTTCAGGAACATCTATTAGAAATGTAAATTCTCTTGCATCCTACAACTTTAGTTGCTTCTGTGAGAAATCTTGTTTGCTTTCCTCAAAAAAAAAATCTTGTTTGCTGTAGTTCATCCCCTTGTTAGTGTGTGATGATGTTAGTTACTTCTATTTGCTTGATGGGAAATTCCTTTTGCAGTTTGATCAGCGACAGAAATCCATGGGTCTTCCAACAAGTGATGAGACGCAGAAACAAGATATTCTCAAGAAATTTATGGCAGAGGTGCAAACTTGATATCATGTATTATTTGTTATCTCCTTTACCCGGTTCTCCATGTATGACTTGACTCATCGTGTTCTTAATCTGCTGCAGCATCCTGAAATGGACTTCTCGAAGGCGAAGATATCCTGATGAGCTCGTAATTTGCTAGGCAGTGTTGTTGCTTATTTGACCATATTTCTTGGAGGGAAGAAACTAAATCATCTTTTTCGCCAGTGACTTTTATTGGGATAGTGCGATGTTAGAATTTTTTGTTCATTGAGCTGCTTACATCTGATAGGTGTCTTTTCGAGAAACTCGGGGAGTTATCTATCCATACAACTTGGTTGTTACCGATTACTAGAACTTTGGGTACTGGATTCTGCCATGTTCAATCAAACTTGTTTTTGTAGCCTTGCTGCTGTCAGTGTATTCAGTTTCCTGCTTTATCATGGAGTTTTATGTCTTGGGTGGCGGATTTTGTCATTTGCCTGAATCTTCTCCAAGAAGCTTTGTTTATATGATTAGTGTGATTAACGTGATCTCTGTGCATACATATCCTTGACTACTGTTAAATTCTGATTAATGTGGAATATGGAAGCACCAGAAGCGTCAGCTGTGTCTGTGTTACTACACGTCCTCTTTCTAACTATCCCCGATCAATCTAATTTGATTAAGATCTGGAAGAGATAACTAGTAATGCCCTAAGTGTTAATTACTGGACTTGTACATGTGCGCTTTTGTGCATTATCTAAGCCTATTCTCTAGTACTTTGTATTAACCAGCGTCATCCTAATGTTTTTGGTAGGATGCTCTAGGTATCCATATCCTGTTTTTATACTTCAACCTTAAGTACAATTTTTGTTTTTGTTTTAATGTGCAGCTGGGTTTTGTATAAAGTTTTGAATTAGTCGAGAAGATGAAATTTCTAATGACTTCCATTTAATGTTTTTTTTTCAATTGGAATTGGGATTTGCCAATATGAGTGTTTGGTTGTTATCTTTTACTAATCCATCTATCCTATTCCCTGTGAGCTAATAATGTAGAGCTCCAGAGGGTACATGGATTGATAAGAGCTCACTTCATAGATAGCTTGAGTGATCTAACAAGCTCTTATGTTAATGTGTTCGATTTGTGAAGGATTCCTTTTGTAATTTTTTTAAGGTCCTAGGATTCTTGGAGAATGTCTTCTACACCAAGTATTCTAAAAAATGGATTCAATCAGTTGTCAGTCTCTGTGTTCATCATTCTAAAAAATGGTAAATAACATTATCAAACAATATTCCTGTTTTTCTAGGTTGGAGGTAACTAACTTTTTCACCACTTGGCATAGGTGACCCACATGACCTTAATCCTCAAAACACCTTCCAAAGTTCCAGGCTTAGTTTAGTTTGTCTTTGAACAAGCTGTCCAACTTAGTACGCAAGCTGTGGTATAGGCAACCACGTACCCCTTATGAATTATGAAGTGATAGTGGATCATTTTCATATGTCTTTCTCCACAAAAAGATGACGGACATCGACACTTTTGTAGCTCTACTATAGTGGGCAATTTTGTCAGCCTAGTCTTATTTCCCTGGTCCCAAGAGGCTAAGATACCTTCTCAACTCCAGCATGATATTCTGATACACAATAATGGTTCTTTTTTTCTATTTTTCATCCGGCGTTCGAACCAGCTTTAAAGCCGATAATACTACCACAAGCGACTCCATCCCCAAAGTTCGAATCCGGGACTTCTGATACCACAATAATCGTTTTCATCGTTCCATTTTATCAGCATGTCTAAAGTGTGAGCAGTGCAACCATTCAAGGGGATTGTCGAGATTGAAATTTGAATTGCAAGTATCACGAGTTTGAATTCTATTTTCTAGATAGACTAGTTGGGTAAGTTATTCGGAAACAGTTCATCTTTTAATATTACATAGCTTAATTTATTGTATCTTCTAACTAAACATGTACAATAAGTAAGCATTGCAAGTCAACTAATCATTATATATCGTTGCATTAGTGTGTAGTATTGAAGTTATGATCACGGACATGAAATTATTATATGAGGAGAATGATCCTAGATATCATGCCATGGTTAAGTTGAAAGACAAATCAATCAGTAAGAAAAGACTACAATGTGATTAGAATTTGTTTGTCCTATTTTTGGGAAGGTTACCAAATTTTCCACAACTTGGCAATTGGGATAGGTGTCAACCAGTGGCGGAGCCACCATGTAATCAGGGGCCCGGGCTCCCCCTCAAATTTAAATTTTTTCTAGTATTTACTAGTAATATTAATGATATTACAATAAAGTTTTTAATTATTTACACTTCTTTTAAAGTGTGGACAACTGGATCAAAATAGGCTCCCCCTAGATCAAAATAGGCTCCCCTAACCTGGGCTCCCCCTAGCCCGAAATCCTGACTTCGCCCCTGGTGTCAACATAGAGCTAAATCCTCAAACACCCTCCAACTTCCAACTTGGTTAGGTTCATCCTCTAACAAAACCATCTAGGCTATTCTTTAAGTTGTGGTACAGAAAAGTGACGAGCACGTAAGGACACTTGCCATGTGAATTTAATGTGAAGTGATAATGTGGATATTCTTCATACGTCCTTTTCCTTTTTTTTTTTTTTGGTTTTCACTCGGTGTCCGGTTCACTTGGTGGCTCGACTAATTATATGTACTCGTGGTGGGAAACCTTAGTGTAATGCGCTCCTAGCTATTAAAGGTGACTTCGTTTCTAAGGGTTTTTTTCCAGGGCATTAAAATCTCAATAATATCAAGCCGATATTCTCACTTCTACTTTGTCCATCACCGTTCACACGAATGCTTTGTTTTTTCTAAGGCTGAACACTCTATACTGACATCCCACAATTTCTGCAGATCGCTTAACTTTGTTTATCTACGTTGTTGCAATGATGACTCTAATGTTGGGTTTTGATATTAGTGAATGACAAATGATGGGATGAAAAGTGAAGAGAATTTAAAAGGTCCCTTTTTAAGACATTTGTCCCACATCGAAAAAAGAGAAGGAAAGAGAAGTGTATATATTATATTACACCTTCTCTAGTTGCTAAAAGGGTTGAGGGGGCAAGGACCCCTCGCGCCGTCGTCGTTGCTCGGATTTGGATTTATTTTTGAAAACGATTGATTGATAATCTTTTTGGACAAACTTTTATTTATTTAATTAATTATTTATTTAATTAATTAATTAGTTAAAATAAATCCAATACGGATCGACCGCGACCAATCTGGCCAGATTTTTCTTTCAATTTCCTCCAAAATTCTCGTGATCGCTCGAATGATTGTAAACATTCGTAATCGATCTCCAACAACTATAAATTCTTGATTTGTTCCAAGAATTCAACACAACATTCAATACGAATTTTCTTCCATCTCGAAAAATCTCTCTTGTTTATTCTGTGTGATATACTGCCGTTGAGTGGTTCGCTGTTACCGGAATTTGGAGTGCTACTATTCTGGTAAGATAATCGTTCTATCCCGGGAGGGGATATTCCATCAACCTCGAGTACTGTGAGGGAAATAATTTCCTTAAGGACACACTTTGAACTAAGTGGGCTCGATTATATTCTGGAAAATTATTTTTCCAACACAGATTCTGTTTAATTTCAGTTTCGTGTACTGGTTTTATTTAATTAATTTATTGTTAAGTATTTTTTATACTGTGTAATCTGGTTGCACTAAGTGTTTAACAGATTGTGTTGAAACGTTATTTAAACGTATACATATTATTATGCCAACAATCTTAAGGAAATTATATTTTTTATATTAATCTGTATTCTGTATTGGAGACTAAACCTGTGTGGTTTTCTACTCCGTAGGAAATTTCATATTCTGACTTGAAGATATAAAAACTTCGTTAGAATATTAAAGTTCATACTTGTACAACGATTTGAAGAATATAAAAACTTCATCGTTGCTGTATTCTGGTTTGGAGATTAAAAACTTGTGTAGTTTTCTACTCCATATGAATATTAGAATTCAGACTCGAAGATATAAAAACTTAGTTGTAATACTAAAGTTTCATAATTATACTGCGATTTGAAGAAATAAAATCTTCATCATTTAAGTCTGTGATTTAATTGCTATTCTGGTTTTATTAACTAAAACGGTTTGTCGATTTGACAGTGACAAACGAATAATGAAAATTGAGGCTGGAACTACCTCTACAAATACTGCACCAAGCATTCTACAACCTGCATCACCGTGTACACCGCTGAGAAATCGCGGTTCACCTGCAACTTTAAAGGATGACATCAAAGAATGTTCTTTTGGCTTACCACCCTTGGTATGCAAAAGTTCACCAGTGAGGACCCTCCCGTGCCTGCCGCCGACATGCCTGACAATCAATAGTTCATGATTACTGAGGCTTGAAAACAGGCTGATTTTTTGTGCAAAGGATACATTTTGAGTGCCTTAGAAGATGACTTGTACAACGTCTACAGTGCAGTAGAGACTTCCAAAGAACTACGGAGTGCACTTGAAAAGAAGTACAAAACCGAAGATGCTTGCTTGAAGAAGTTTGTGGTTGCCAAATTCCTAGACTACAAAATGGTGGATGGAAAAACCGTTGGAACCCAAGTTCAAGAGCTCCAACTTATCTTCCATGACCTTATTGTTGAAGGTATGGTAGTGAATGAAGCGTTCCAAGTGGCTGCAATGATTGAGAAGTTGTCGCCCTTATGGAAATATTTCAAGAATTATCTTAAGCACAAAAGAAAGGAAATGAAGTGAAGGATCTTGTGATTCGTCTCAAGATCGAGGAAGATAACAAAACCGCTGAGAAGAGGTACCGTAAGACTTCACCAATTGAAGGGGCAAACATCGCCAAGATCCGCTCAAAAAGAACAAGAAAAGGAAAAGGCCTTCTGGAAAGGAGAAGGATTCTAACAAGAAAAAGTTCAAGGGCAGCTGCTATAATTGCGGGAAAGTTGGCCACAAAGCCCCAGATTGTCGTCTCCCGAAAAAAGATAAGGGAAAAGGACAAGCCAATATGGTGGAAATGAATGATGATATGAATGATTTGTGTGCAATGCTATCGGAGTGCAATTTGGTTGGAAACCAAAAGGAGTGGTGGCTTGATTCTGGTGCCACTCGACATGTTTGCACTACAAAAGAAGCATTTGCAACCTACGCTCCACTGACCCAAGAGGTATCACATGGAAATACTGCAACAGCCAAGGTTGAAGGATATGGGAAGATACTTCTGAAGATGACTTCCGGCAAGGTCCTGACTCTCAACAATGTTCTGCAAGTTCCAACAATTAGGAAGAATTTAGTTTCAGTCGGACTACTCGTCAAAAACGGGTTTAAGTGCGTGTTGGTTAGTGAGAAAATTATAATAAGTAAGAATGATATGTTCATAGGAAATGACTACCTCACCGAGGGCCTTTTCAAACTCAATGTAATGGTTGTTGACAATATTAATGAAAATTCAGCTTCGTCTTACTTATTGGAGTCAAATAATTTATGGCATGTTCGTTTAGGACATGTCAACTACAAAACCTTGCATAAATTGATTAATTTAGAAGTATAGCCAGTGTAACAAATCAAAATGTGAAATCTGTGTTGAATCTAAGTTTGTTAAACATCTATATAAGTCTATTGATAGAAATTCAAATCCTTTAGACTTAATTCACACATATATATGTGATATGAAGTCAATACCATCTCGCGGTGGAAAAAGTATTTTATAACTTTTATTGACGATTGCACTCGATATTGTTATGTGTATTTGCTTAATAGTAAGGATGAAACAATTGATGCATTTAAGTAATACAAGAACGAAGTGGAAAATCAATTGAATAAAAAGATAAAAATAATTAGAAGTGATAGGGGTGGAGAGTACGAATTTCCTTTTGCAGAGATATGCTTAGAATATGGAATTATTCATCAAACTACTGCCCCTTACACACCACAATCAAATGGAATTGCGGAAAGAAAAAACCGAACATTAAAGGAAATGATGAATGCTTTACTAATAAGTTCCGGTTTACCGCAAAACTTTTGGGGGGAAGCTATCCTTACAGCTAACCGAATACTCAACAGGGTTCCCCACAACAAAACACAATCTATTCCATATGAACTATGGAAAGGAAGAAAACCCAACTTGAAATATTTTAAAGTGTGTGTGTTTAGCAAAAGTCCAAGTTCCTTTTTCCCAAAAGGGTAAAAATCGGACCAAAAACTCTGGATTGTGTTTTTATTGGCTATGCTACAAACAACAAAGCGTGTCGGTTTTTGGTTCACAAATCAAATAATCTCGAAATTCATATTAAACGGTAATTGAATCAGATAATGCTGAATTCTTTGAAAACATTTATCCGTATAAAACTAAATGTGAGTCGTCAAGTGAAAGATCTAAACAACCGCGGGAAGAACCAAAGTAAATTACACCAAGTAAAGAGGATCCAAGGTGTAGCAAACGTCAAATGACATCTACTTTCTTTGGACCAGATTTTGTGACATTCTTGCTTGAAAATGAGCCTCAAACATTTAAAGTAGCAATGTCATCTTCTGATTCATCATTTTGGAAAGAGGCAGTCAATAGTGAGATTGAATCAATTTTAAACAACCATACATGAGAATTGATTGATCTTCCTCCTGAAAATAAACCTTTAGGATCAAAATGGATTTTTAAAAGGAAAATGAAAGTTGATGGCACTATTGACAAATATAAGGCAAAACTTGTGGTCAAAGGTTATAGACAAAAAGAAGGCCTTGATTACTTTGACACATACTCGCCGGTAACAAGAATAACATCTATTCGGGTGCTAGTGGCACTGGTGGCCGTATATGGTCTTGAAATCCATCAAATGGATGTCAAGACATCTTTCTTAAATGGAGAATTGGAGAAAGAAATTTACATGGAACAACCTGAGAGTTTTGTGGTTCTAGTAAAGAAAGGAAAATGTGCAAACTTGTTAAGTCACTTTATGAACTTAAACAAACACCCAAACAATGACATGCGAAATTTGACCAAATAATGTTGACAAATGGATTTAAGATTAATGAGTGTGACAAATGTGTTTACATTAAAAATACTCCAAATCATGAAGTCATTGTTTGTTTATATGTTGATGACATATTGATAATGAGTAGAGATATTGCCGATGTAAATACTACGAAGCGTATGCTCGCTAGAAAATTTGACATGAAAGACTTAGGGGTTGCTGATTTGATCTTAGGAATTAGGATTCATAAACTTCCACAAGGTCTAACATTATCACAGTCATTATATTGAAAAGGTACTTGAAAAGTTCAAGTATTTAAATTTCAATGTTGCAAAGACTCCAATTGATGTAAGTTTTGCACTTCAAAAGAATGAAAGTGAAAGTGACTCACAATTGGACTATGCACGAGTTTTGGGAAGTTTGATGTATATTATGAATTGTACACGACCAGATATAACATGTGCTATAAGCAAGCTGAGTCGATTCACAAGTAATCTCAATCAAACTCATTGGATGACAATGAAACGAGTCTTGGGGTACTTAAAACACACCCAAAACTATGCTTTGCATTATAATAAATATCCCGCAGTATTTGAGGGAGTGATGCAAACTAGATCACCGGATCATCTGAAGTTAAATCCACGAGTGGATATATTTTAACCGTTGATGGAGGAGAAGTGTCTTGGAAATCATCAAAACAGACATGCATCGCCCTCTCTACAATGAAATATGAATTTATAGCTTTAGACAAGACCGGTGAAGAAGTTGAATGACTCCGAAATTTCTTAGAAGATATTCCCTTCTGGCCCAAACCTTTGGCTCCTATATGTATACATTGTGACGATCAGCGTGATAGGTAGAGGCGAGCGTAATATATAACGAAAAATCTCGTCACATACGACGGAGACATAATACCGTTAGACAACTCCTCTCTAGTGGCGTTATCACGATTGACTATGTAAAGTCAAAAGATAACGTGGCGGATCCGCTTACAAAAGACTTATCTAGATTGGGAGTTAGTAGATCATCAATGGGAATGAGGTTAAGGCCGAGGACAAGTCATCATGACGGTAACTCTACCTAGCAGACTGGAGATCCCAAGAGCTAGGTTCAAGGAGATCAAAAAAAGTTGTGACTGACGGTTCAACATTGTCAAATAACTCAACCCATTATCGGATGAAGACAATGTTCAGAAATAAGGATAAAATTTTATGGCTTGTTAATGAGTTAATAAAGCATTAAGATTTTTAATGATTATCTAAATCTGGCAGTGTATGACCAGATAATGTGGCTATAGAACCACATATTTAGAAATCACCTATGTGTGAGTGTTAAGTGTAAGCCGCTTTAAAGGGGAATGACAGTGAAGACCCATTCTCTATGCACTCATGAAACCAGGAGGTGTTCATGACTAAAACGAACACAACCGTGAGAACCATAAACGATTGAGGGTTGATTGTGTGACTTATGTTGTCTAGGTATACAACAAAGTTCGACGGTTCAAAGATATCAAATCTACCGATTGATCGAGTATATCCGATATAAGTTCACTACGGAAAGTTCAAAGAGAAATCTACTTATCCAGATGCAGTCAATCCTCGCTTGTATATCACACTTCTCCGCACATTCTTTTATATTATGGTCATTCTCCATTCATGTGGGGGATTGTTGGGTTTTGATATTAGTGAATGAGAAATGATGGGATGAAAAGTGAAGGGAATGTAAAATGTCTCTTTTTAAGACATTTGTCCCACATCGAAAAAAGAGAAGGAAAGAGAGGTGTATATATTACATTACACCTTCTCTAGTTGCTAAAAGGGTTGAGGGGGCAAGGACCCCTCGCGCCGTCGTCGTCGCTCGCTCGGCTCGACTTCGGCTTTGGATTGATTGATAATCTTTTTGGACAAACTTTTCTTTATTTATTTTATTAATTATTTATTTATTTATTTAATTAATTATTTAGTTAAAATAAATCCAATACGGATCGACCCTGACCCGCGACCGACCCGGTCCGATTTTTTCTTTTTCGAATTTCCCTCCAAAAATTCTGGTGACTGTTCTGAATGGTTGCAAACATTCAGAATCAGTACCTCCAACAACTATAAATTCTTGATTTGTTCCAAGAATTCAACACAACATTCAATACAAATTTTCTTCCATCTCGAAAAATCTCTCTTGTTTATTCTCGTGATATAACGCTGAGTGGTTGGTCTACTTTGGAATTTGGAGTGCTACTATTCTGGTAAGATAATCGTTATATCCTGGGAGGGTATATTCCATCAACCTCGAGTAATGTGAGGGAAATAATTTTCTTAAGGATACACTTTAAACTAAGTGGGCTCGATTATATTCTAGATAATTAATTTTCCAACACAGATTCTGTTTATTTTCAGTTTCGTGTACTGGTTTTGTTTAATTAATTTACTGTTAAATATTTTTTATACTGTGTAATCTGGTTGCATTAAGTGTTTAACAGATTGTATTGAAACGTTATTTAAACGTATACAGATTATTATGCCAACATCCAATCCTAACCCTCAAACTCAAGACTTAGTTAAGAATGGAGGGTATTTGAGACCCACCTCCACCTTTGGTGGTGTCCTTTTCCACAAAAAGGTGAGGGGCATTGACACTTTTGGAACTGATATATATATCTGAGGCGTATATATATTATCAACTTTGCCTTAGTCTTTATTCCCTTTGACCCAACAGGCCCACTCCCACTCCTCAATGCCTGCCTGATATAGTATGGTACCACAATAAAGGTTCTCGTAGCTCCATTTTATAAAATTTCTAGAATATGAGATGATTTAATTGCTGAGAAGCCAAATTCAAGTTGTGTTATTACGAGTTCCAATTTTAACTCTTTCTAATAATTTTTGTCCAACTAACTAGCTATTTCCTACACTCTCGAAATTCAGCAAAAAAATTAAAAATAATAGGAAAGAAATAATGAAACTTGTAACTTTTGGCACAATAACTAAATATGACAATAGTGTCAAGTTTCCAGTAATGAAATAAGCAATCAAGTTTGTTTGGACTTTTGATGGCGAAATCTCTATCCTCGATCTATTTCCATCTTAAAGCATTGAAAGATATATGTGAAAAATAATTGAATAGAACAATCCAATACCATGGTTGAGTTGAAGGAAAATCAATAATCATAAAAGACGAAAATGCAATGAGAACTCTTGTCCTATTTGTTCTTTGGCTTGAAAGTTAACAACTTTTCCACAACTTGGCATATATGTGATTAGTGGTAGAGCCACCCTTGTCTGAGAGGTGTCAATTGATATCTGTTAAAATCTGGATCATATGAGATTGGCAACAGTGAAGGATAAAAAACAAAGAAGGTAAAATGAGAAAGAGGAGAGGAGAGGGAAGAGAGATATTTATGGGAGCTTTTTTTATTATTCTCTCTTAATGAAAGTTACAAGTGTGGTCTCTATTTATAAGAGATTAAACTAACCCATAGATTAAGACTAATAAAGTGTTAATCACATGCTAACAACTTTAACTAACTACTTGCTAACTCAATATATCTAATATATTTCTACACCCCCTCACGCTAGGAGATATGAAAACATTCTTCATTCCTAGCTTGGACATTGGACCACCAACATCAGCAGCAGGAGTTGGAGCACCAACACTAGCAATAGGAGCATTAACAACAACCAAAGCAGCTTCAGTTCCTGCTTTTGCAAGTTCATTAAGAGCAGCAACACACCCAAGGTACAAATGGTATGCCCTTCAATCTGTTTTGTCAGCATTGCCAACCTTCATTCTTTCCATGATCATCCAAAGCCACCCTGTGCCTTCCCTACAGGGTGTACTTTGATCACAACTCTCATGTTCATAAAAGTACGAGAGCCTTGCAATTGCGTCTATGTAAAGTTCCAAAAAAATAAATTAAATAATAACAATTAAAAAAACAGAATAATATTAGAAAAAAGAAGAAGAAAAAAACTGCAGTTTTCCCCCTTAAACTAACCCCTCCCTCAACCCCTTCTTCCACTCTCTCCAGTCCCTCAACTTCCCCCACTCTCACAACACACACACACCAATATTTAATAAACACACATATATATTTTTATACACATCACAATTATACAAACACAGCAAAGAGGGGCAGAAATAGAAAGCAAAAGCAATCTGGAAGAAAGTAGTATTAGCAAAAGAGTTTGAGATTTTCACTCGCGGTTACGAAGCAACAACAACAAATGTGAGTTTTTCTCACTCACATATTATTGGTAAAATTATTTGTTTTGAATTAAAATGCATGTTAAAACATAGTATTCATGTTAAAATAATATATGTTTTTGGGAAACATAAGTTGTGATGAAGTAATTGAAATAAGTATTGCCTTGTAGCAAGTTTGAGCCTTGTGTTTGCGGACTATTTTTGCTGAGTTATACTTGTTAGAATTGATTGAAAATTTAAAGTTTTATAGGGCTCTCACTCACGGTAAGATTGAGCCAAAACGGGGCTAAATCCGACTTACGGTTTGAAAGTTATGACCGTTTAAAGTTTCTCCCTCGAACCAACCGAAATCCAGAAGAGCAGTATGTAAAATGCGAAAACTGTACAAATACGTAAAGTATATAAAAGTATGTGCTGAATAAAAGTTGTATATTAGTCTGTTTCCATCAGTTTGAGATCTTACGGGGATAAATCCGAGTTACGGTTTGAAAGTTATGACCGTTTAAAGTTTCTACCTCGAACCAATCAAAATCCAGACGAGCAGTATGTAAAATGTGAAAACTGTACAAATTCGTAAAGAATATAAAAGTATGTGCTGAATAAATGTTGTAGAGTTCTCTGTTACCGTCAGCTTTAGACCTTACGGGGATAAATTCGACTTACGGTTTGAAAGTTATGACTGTTTAAAGTTTCTGCCTTATTTTACAAAAAAATATGGCGACACAGATTTCATAAGGTGGTTTCTTTCGTAAATTTTCATCAGCTACACTAAGTACTTTCATATGAGGTTCGGCATAGTAAGAGATCCTAGTGTTCCCTTCGATGTGGTACAATAAACACCTTATTTGGAATTACGAATTTAATGATATAATCTTTTCAAGCGAGAGGTACGAGAAAGTCGAAGGAAAGAAATATTATTTCAATTTCCTGAAATTATGCCAATATTTGTATATGGGCATGTGTTTAGTCATACAATTGAAATGGTAATAAAAATCTTGTTAATATAAATACTTTGCCCTTCGGGCTCTTCGAGGAGCCTCCGGGCTATTCAAGGGGCCTTCGGGCTATTCGATGACATTTGGCTTCGGGCTATTCAAGGAGCCTTCGGGCTATTCAAGGAGCCTTCAGGCTATTCAAGGTCACTTATTTTGAATCCATGTGTTAAGTGCATTAAATCAGGTTGCACATTCTAAATAAATATATAATATACTATATGAAAAATAAATATGTATGTTGGTTAAACTGGGTATTTCCTGAAATGAGTTGAAAGAGAATAATATTATGTGAATATTGAATTGTGGTACATTAAAAGTGTTGAAATTTGTTTCATAACATGTTTATTGTGTTATAATATGATTGTATTTGAAATATTGAGAGATTACTTTGGATTGTAAGACGAGGTCCTCACTCAGCCCCGGATGGTAGGGCTGACTCTTTTATTTAACACATTTCAGGAAAGTGCGATAGAGGAAAAGCTCCGCAACAGGGCTAGCGATAGTCTCACAGCCTCTTTGACCCATCAATCCCTTATTTCGTATTTGGTGAAAGTTATTCTAGATTAAGTATGTTTAAAGAACTATGTTTTATTATCTCGGGGAATGCCTCATCCAAGATTTTTCTTTGTAAACTTTAAATTTCTTATAAGTATATTTATTATTTCCGCATTTAATACATGTATAAATTAGAAAGAAAAGTAGTTAATGGTTCGCCTGGAAAGGTATAGCTGTCCAGGTGCCATCACACCCTAAGGAAAGACTTGTGAAAAGTCGGGGCGTGACAGTCTACAACATCAGTTGACTCACCCATGACAATTACAGCAGCAGTCCTCCGTTTAGCAGTGAAATATACATTTACCAAGTTCACAACCGAACTGGAAATGGGCTCAATCAATCCCTTAGTTATCATGGCCCGAAGCAATCTTGTGTCAAGATCACCAGGTGCTCTAGATGAACCATAAGTTACTTTCACTGATTCCACACCACTTCCACCTACCAATAGTTGGACAACAAGTCTACCAAGTTTCTCAGTCAGTGCAACCCAAGGCTTCAGCTCGGAAAACACCTCAGCAGGCATCATTGGAGCATTGACAGCAGTAGTTGCATGTCCAGGTGACTGTAAAAGCAAACATGATTCCATCAAAACAGCAGCAACAGAAGGTACTGAAGCCAACATTTCTCTTCCAGCAACAATCAGCTCAGTTATATCAACTTGAGACAAGAGTAGTTGAATTCTGTCAACATCAGCCTCACCACCAACACATCTAGGAATACTCTTCAAGTCTTTAGCTGAAGGTGATGCATTGCCACCCAAAATAGCCAACAAGTAAGCAGCGGTAAAAACACCAACAATACCAACACAACTATCCGTAATCATCAATAGTTGTTATGAAGAACCCCTCATTCTCTAGTCTCACTCGGACTTGAGAATCCCTCGATTCTCCTATATCAATGCTCAACGAAGAACCCCTCGTTCTCTAGTCTCACTCGGACTAGAGAATCCCTCGATTCTCCTATATCAAGCTTTTATAATAAGCTCGGACATGCAGTTGAGTCTCTCTCAATTTCTAGTCCAATTCTGCTAGAAATTTCTCGATTCTCCTGTCCTGAGCTAAACAAATGAAAAACAGGGATATACAATGCAATTTCCCTGCATAACACTTTCATATTCAAATATATAGAAACTATCATCTTCCTTCATTGCTCCTTCCTGATATGCCACTGCATACAAGATTGCAACGATACACGGGAGACAACATCAAATAACAATTCCAATTACACAAGTCGTTTCTCTACCCGAAATTACTCAAATTTCCAGACAACAGCAATAAGCATTTCCATCATTCAAAATCAATTTCTAATCTTTGTAACTAGATAAAACAAAATTGCTATCTACATATGCTTGCAACGAAATCAACAAATGTGATCTTCGATCTGCTCTGTGTGCAGTGAAATCAATTAAACAGTCTGAATCGACAAATGCGATCCTCGATCTACTTTGTATTGCAGCAGAATTAATTAAATCTACAGATTCTCCTTATCGATCTGTTTCACGCCACCCAAAGTCGATTAATACAATGCAGAAATTACCTCGATATCAATCTATGATGAATTTTCAATCTACTGATCTAGAATTTTCCTTATCAACATTGCTCGATTTGTCCAATTTCTTCATTGAATCGCGCCAATAACCTTGGGCTTTGCTGAAAAGAAGATCGCGATTCCGATTTTTCAGTTCCTTCGAAATTCTGATTTTTCCAAAGAAAATCGCGATTCTGATTTTCCAGTTCTTTCGCGATTCTGATTTTTCAGTTCCTTTCAATCGTTAATTCCTCCTCAATATGTTCGATCAACTCATTCGATCCTTCAACCTCGACAAGTCTCATTCCGTGCTTTCGGGCGCAGTCCTTCTTCCCATTTCCTTGACCTTTAATTTCAGAGCTCGCTCTTTGATCAGTGATTCACCGACCACTAGATCAGACCAATTTACGATGTCTCCGACGCTGACTCGGTAACAAAAGAGAGATTGGCATCGGAGAACAAATCAAATGACGAAGGAAATACCGCTGATTCGTCGAGAATTTCCTCATTCAATTTCGACTTCGACCTCAATCTCGACTTCGATCTCGACTGCGCGATAAATCTATCACCCGAGAGTTCTGATACCATGTTAAAATCTGAATCATACGAGATTGAAAACAGTGAAGTATAGAAAACATAGAAGGTAAAATGAGAAAGAGAAGAGGGAAGAGAGATATTTTGTGGGAGCTTTTCTTATTATTCTCTCTTAATGATAGTTACAAGTGTGGTCTCTATTTATTAGAGATTAAACTAACCCATGTAATAAAGACTAAGACTAACAAAGTGTTAATCACATGCTAACAACTTTAACTAACTACTTGCTAACTCAATATATCTAATATATTTCTACAATATCTAAAAAAAAATTATGAAGTGGTAATGGATCTTTTTCATATGTCCTTTTCCACAAAAAGGTGATGAACATTGACATTTTTGGAGCTAAGACGGAACAAGGCATTCTTTTCAAGCCTTGTTTTATTCACTAGGCCCAACAGGCCCACATCTTTCCTCTATGCCTTAAATAATAATAATAATAACAATATTCTGATACCCAGAATATCATAATTAATAAAGGTTCACATAGTTCCATCTTTGATCTAACATTTTTGGACGTGAGCTTACAAGGTCTTCAAGTGGACGGGCCACACAAATATATAGTGCTATGTTGGAATCTTGAAATTAATTGAGTAATACAACATCTCCCATATATAGTTAAGTGATCAATAAGTTACAATTCAGAATTTACCGGGCCGAATCTTAGTGGTCGAGGTTATATAGTTGAGTGGTTGAAAAGTTACAGTTCAAAGTTTACGAGCTATGTGCGAATTTTAGTAGTCTTAAGGTTATATAGTCTAGTGATCAGGAAGTTACAGTACAAAATTTACAACTATAAATTTATTGGTCTAGTTAGGGTTATATTGTCTAAGAAAGTTTACAAGTATAAATTTTAGTGGTCTAGTTAGGGTTATATACTTATATTGTCTAGACGTGGTTGAGAAGTTACAATTTAGCCAGAGTTTGCTATTGCAAATCAAAGTGGCTGTAGGGTTATATAGTCCAATGATCGAAAAGTTACAATTTAGAGTTTACGAGTACGAATCTTAGTGATTTTAATTAGAGATATATTAAATATTTACATGGTGTAGAATATATGTAAGATATATTTATCTATAGTAACTATTGTTTAAATAAATTATAAAGCATAATTATAATCAGAGGCGGATCCAGGATTTGAAGTTTCCGGGTGTCATGCGTCATTCAATCAATTAGGGCTTCGGGTGAGATTATTCGTCTTTTCGAGCTTTGATTCGGGTTATTCGTCTTTTCTGATGAAACATTTATTTATAGCAATATACATAAGAGAAAAGCATAAAACTTTCAATAATATTACTAATATCATAAGTATTAGAGAGGGTTTGTGTCTTTTTTTTTAATGAGAATGAAGAGAGGGAAACTTCTATTTTTAACTTTAAGAAATAAAAAAGTCAAAGATTAATAAATTAAATTAAGTCAACAACAATTATAGAAATGAGAAAAGAGAATATAAAGTTAATGGAAAATTGAGAATTGTTTTATATCCACTTTGCATCGATACGTTGCTTATCGCTCATTGTTGTATGTTGAAGCGATGAGGTTAAAAAGAATTAAAGTGCAGCATGCAGCCGCTGGGACTCAATCCCGCGACCAAAGAGCAGGAATCAAAGCCTCTGTCCACTGGCACCAGCTGGTTAGTTTGTAGTGAGGGTGCCACTTTAAATATTTGTACATATATATTATATATATACATATATATTATATATATACATAGGGTTTCAGGTGAGGCTTGGGGGTGGCGTGGCACCCCCCCGACCCTTAATAGATCTGCCCCTAATTAATAATGTGTGTTTGAATTACATATCATAGTTACATTATATATTTAAAGTAGAATACCTTATTTTTATTATTTTTATTCTTGAAAATCTTAGGGCTAGGCTTTGAGATGCTTCTTCTCCCTCTTCCACCGACCAACACGAATCGCCGCCAAAACTCTGACGAAACTCATTGCTCTTAGATATGACGTTGTTCTCCTCGCCATTGACATCGCTGTCGGAGCTCTGGCGAAACTCATTGCTCTCAAATCTGGCGTTGTTCTCCTCGCCATTGACACTCTTCCCTCTTCACCTTGCGAGCAGTGACGACCACCGCCATGCTCCCGTCGTGATCACCGCCGGTATCGTCGGTGCCTCCAGATCTGCTATTGTCACGACGGCCGATGCCTACCTCCAGATCTGTTACTGTCACGACGACCGACGCCTCCCTAAAAATTTGGTCGTCATCTGGCCGGTGCCGGATTTCAATATCGTTTTCCGGCGTGCCGACTCAGATGTGAGCTTCGCCTGAGTTCAATGTCATTTTCCGGCGTGCCGACTCAGATCTGAGCTTATTTTTTTGTATTTTAAATCTTAGTGTATTTCTTGTATCTCAAATGGGGTGTATTTTATTTCTTGTATTCAGTATTTGAGTGTATTCATTAAATTTTTAATGTAAAATTCAGTGTTTCTTTATGCATTTTCCGCTTGTTTTTTTAAGGAGATTTTTTGTATACAAATAAATAAAGTGAATTTAAATACAACTGAACATTTTATATATATTTTTATGTTGTTTGAATACAATTGATTTTAAATACAATAAATTGAATACAGTGTAAAAGTAGCTATAAATGAATACAACTGAGTTGAATACATCTGACTTGAATACAATGAAATACAAATGAATTGGAATACAATGAGTTTGAAACTTTGAATACAACCGATTTTAAATACAATAAATTGAATACAATGTAAAAGTAGCTACAAATGAATACAACTGAGTTCAAAACATCTGACTTGAATACAATGAAATTGGAATACAACCGAATTTGAATACATGTTACTGTAGCTACGAAATGTAATTAGCAAAAGTAAAACTATGCCTTAATGAAACCCCCAAAGTATAGTCATTTGTGAAAATTTTCCTATAATTAGTGGTCGAGAAGTTACAATTCAAAGCCTATGAGTGTAAAATCTTAGTTATCTTAGTGTTATATAGTCTAGTAATCCAGAAATTACACTTCAGTTTACGAGTACGAATCTTATAAGTGGTCGACACAATTATGTCCCTGGTTAGAATTTCGTTTTTAATTATTATCATGTCTTATTTTTTTATTTTTTATTTTTTAATTACGTAGGGGTAGAAAAGGTGGAAATGGAGATGGGATCACCAACAAGGTGAGTATTCAAGTAGCCAGCCAACTAATCTACTAGATCCCTACATTACCATGTCTTAACTCTTATCTAAGCTATATGTTCAGGGGGGAAAAGTAAGTTTTGACAAAATAACATATTAATCCATTTCAAGCTAGCTATTGAGAGTGTGTGCATATATATATATATATATATATATATATATATATATATATATATATATATATATATATATATATAATTTATTTATGATACAATTATAATTATGGTAATATAGAAAGTATAGTCCTATTATAATTTATAATAGGGTTACCTTATTAGAGTAGGAGAAAGAAGACCTTACTTCGATATAAGGAGGTCAATATGATGAATACAAAGTAGAAATAATTCTCTCATTATTCTTGTCTCTCTAAATTCTAACCATTGTCTCAATTTTAACATGATATCAGAACAACGTTAAAAAAAACACAAAAACCCTAAAACAATAACATGTGACGGTAAAGAAACCGGCGATACCAACAAAAGTATTATCGTTGAAGAAACCAAAACCCAAAGAAAAACAATCTCTCCTACAACATTACGTCCAATGGTAACCCTGGAATTGTGGTGACACAATCCAATTGAAGGGTAAAAATTATGAAAAACGGGCTAGACAGAGCAAGAAATAAGTTTGATTTCATCGACGATACAATCAAGAAGCATGATGAAGAGTCGTCGAACTTGGAAGATTGGTGGACTATAAACTCAATGTTGGTGTCATATATTCAAAACACCGTAGAATCGACACTTCGTTCAATAATTACACATAAAGAGAAAGCGAAAGAATTATGGACGATCATCCGAGAGCGGTTCGCCATTATTAACGGCTCGCGGGTGCAACAATTAAATGCAAAACTAGTGGAGTGCAAGTAAAAGGTAAGGACCATAGTGGATTAGTATGAAAAACTCACTAAGTTGTGGGAGCAATTGACGAATTATGAACATATCCCAATTTTTACATTCGAAAAGTGCACGTGCAATCTAGGAATGGTCCTAGAAGTCAAAAGAGAAGAAGAAAGAGTGCATATGAAATTGGATGAGGGAACATATGGAATGGTGATGTCGAACATATTGGCCTAGTAACCGTTGTCATCATTAAACAATGTCTATTCGAAGTTGGTGCAAAAAAGTTTGTGAGAGGAATCACACGGAAAACAGAGGACCGGAGTGAAATCGTGACTTTTGGCATACATGAAAAAAATCCTTACCGTGATTAAGGCAAAGGAAAAAATGATGGTACATTTAACACACATTACAAGATATCCTTTCACGAATGTTTTTGACTTATTAGTTATCCATATTGGTGGCCAAGAAATAAAAAAAGATGAGAAAACCGAAGAAAGAAGATGTGGACAACAACAACAACAACAATAACAATAGAGGGGTGGACCTAAATTCGGTTGTGGAATAGGTAACTATCGTGCTAACACCGTAGTTGTCAAAGAAGAAACTCAAGAGGAGAAAGGAACGATGAACACATGTGGAACAAGACTTCACAATTTGAGTGATGAGATTCGGAAGAATGTGACTCACGTGTTGAATTCTCAGAGAATAAACCTGAATGAGAAGATGGATAGTAAGACCAAAAATTCATCATGGATCATAAACTCTGAAGCTACCAACCATGTGACATGTAATCCAGAAGAACTGAGCAATAAGTGAGACATTTCTAAGTGTTCGGTTGGTCTTCCGGATGGAAGTAGTTTGGTGGCTACAAAAGAAGGAACAACCAGGTTGAATGACAAGATATGGTTGAAAAATGTCCTTTATGCTCCGAATTGGACATGAAATTTAATTTCTGAATCACAATTAGTTGATTATTTACATTATTATGTGCTATTTAATAGAATTGTATGTGCTATACTAGACTCTACCACGAGGAAGCTGATTGTAAAGGGTGAGCGTCGAGGTGGACTTTACTACTTTCAAGATATGCCACTAATATGGGCTATGGAGGCAGATGCAGTTAATTGATTTGATCTTTGGCACAAACGGGTGGGTCATCCTTCAGCACAAGTAATGAAGTCTATTATGATATTAGGCTTAAAGGAGAGTGGTGATAGATTGGATAGAGAATGTGATGTATGCTAATGGGTAAAGCAAACGAGAAGTATTTTTTCTTTAAGTGATAATATTGTTTCGGATACTTTGGAGATGATCCATTGTGATTTATGAGAACCATATAGAACTCCTTCCTCTTGTGGTGCTTCATATTTTTTTACTATTGTGGATGATCGTTCACAATTAGTGTGGATTTTTCTCCTAATTGATAAAAAATAAGTGTCCCAAACCTTGAAGAATTTCTTTCCTTTTGTGGAAAGACAGTTCAGAAAAAGGGTGAAGATAGTTAAAAGTGATAACAAAACTGAGTTCACGTCTATGATGTCACGCCCCAAATTTTCCTAAGTCTTTACTTAGGGCGTGATGGCACCTGGACAATTATTTTCCACCAGGAGCACCATTTAATCCTCTTTATTTAGAAATTTAAACTTATATTCAAATACGGAGCTATTAATAAAAATAACAATAAAGAAATTTATTTATGACTTTATTGAAAATATAACGCGAGCCCATACTCGTGCAAATATTATTTCTACATAGACATACTGACAAATATTATTCTAAGTTGGAAGGGAGACCATTCCACACGGGCATTTCCCGAGACACCGAACCGACATTACGAACTCGACGAGTACCAAGCCCAAGCAATGGACTTGTATGACAAGAGAGGTCATGGGACGATCGCTAGCCTCGCGCGAGCCTTTCCTCTATCACGCTTTCAAACATGTTAAATAAAGAGTCACCTACCATCCAATGGTGAGAACCTTACCCTGCAATTCAAAGTAACACCACAATATTCCAAGTGCCATCACATTATAACGTAATAAGCATATTGCAAAAACATATCAGGTTACAACATTTTTAAATATGCAACAACTCCTCATAGGAAATTCTCGGTTAACTAACACTTCATTTTATCTCGTATTATACGTTAAAACATCCTGCATTTCCACATGTTTATTACATTTATATATTTGTGAACGCGTATTCACTTTTCATATTTATATATAGGTGAACATGTATTCACCTTTCATATTTGTTGCGCGTGCAACCCGATCCATTATATTTACGTATTTGTGAACACGTATTCACTTTACGCTTTGTTGCGCGTGCAACCCGATCCATTATGTTTACGTATTTGTGAACGTGTATTCACTTTACATTTTGTTGCGGCGCAACCCGATCCATTATATTTACGTATTTGTGAACGCGTATTCACTTTACGTTTTGTTGCGCGCAACCCGATCCATTATGTTTACGTATTTGTGAACGTGTATTCACTTTACGTTTTGTTGCGCGCGTGCAACCCGACCCATTATATTTACGTATTTGTGAACGGCGTATTCACTTTACGTTTTGTTGCGCGCAACCCGATCCATTATATTTACGTATTTGTGACCACATATTCACTTTACGTTTTGTTGCGCGTGCAACCCGATCCATTATGTTTACGTATTTGTGAACGCGTATTCACTTTACGTTTTGTTGCGTGCAACCCGATCCATTATATATTCATATATTTATGTGAACACGTATTCACTTTTCATATTTTTGAAGATCAAATAAATACTATTCTCTTTCTAACATTACATCATTCATACTTGTAACGATTATAACTTTTTAACCATAACTCCAACTAAGGTGTTCCTCAAGCGGAAACTAAGGTAAGACGGGGATCTTTCACTGTACCAAATTTCATTTAAAACTACTTTGGGTAACTAACACAAATTTATCCTCAAAACAGCCACATGAAATTTGTTTCGGCAGAATTTGTTTATTAAACAACACCCAATCTTATAATAGTCATAACTCCTAATCAGAAACCCGTTCAAGCCCCATAAATTCTCAAAACGACGAGAACAGAGAGCTACACGTCTCCATGTGAACCATTCTTTCATATTCTGTACCATTTGGTACAGTTTTACACTTTTATTCGCTGCCCTTCCTGGATCTCGATAGATCCAAGGCAGAAAATTTAAACAGCGATAACTCTCAATCCGTAAGTCGGATAGACCCCCATAAGGTCTCAAAATGTCCACAACAAAGAGATCTAGAACTTTCATTTAGCAACAATTTTCATATTCCCCACATATTAGTACAGTTTTACGTTTCAACGTTCTGCCCTTCTGGATTTCGACGAATCCGAGGCAGCAACTTCAAACTACAATAACTCTCAACTCGTAAGTCCGTTTTAATAAATCTTTATATATATCTGTCCGTAACAGAGAGATTTACAACCATGTAAATTTGCATATAATTCTAATAAGTAAAACTCAATAAAAATAGTCCGTAATTATGCCTTTCCGAATTTCGACCAAATCTAAGGCAGGAACTTTGAACTATGATAACTTTCAAACCGTACGTCCATTTTACCTCATTTTTGGTTCTATATGATCATATTAGAGAGGTGTACAATTCTTCCGAATTTCATCAAATTCTAACAATTATAACTCAGTGAGAACAGTTCGTAAAGTTCATGACGCAACTAGTTGTCTAAACAATCAAAAGTTCAATATTTCTTTTCAACACTCAATTCTTATTCCAACATGTATTGAACTAAAAATAAAGGATGTTACCAAGAATTTCTGAGTGAGAAAACTCACCTTGTAAGTGTGAAGATTATTGTTGTGTGGTTGCTAAAATTACCCTTACTCTCTAGTATTTTGCTTCTTGTTCTTCTTGCCCTCTTGGTATTTTTTCCTCTTCTTTTCACTTGTTTTTTTCTGATTTTCTAACCTTTATGTTATGTACTTTGTTTGTGTGTAAATACAATGTATAAGTGGAGAGTTTTCTATAACCTATGGGAGGTGAAATGACAAGAGTTGGAGGGGAAATGAAAAGGAGGGGAAGGGGTAAAGAGGAGATGGACGTGCTTGCTGCATGGTTCTTCTCTTTTTTTTTTGTTTTTTTTTGTTTTTGTTTTTGTTTCTCTTTTGTTTTTTTTTTGTTTTTCTTATTTTCATTTTTATCCATCTATTTATCCAACTTTAACACTAACGAACTTATATTCAAATACGGAACTATTAATAAAAATAACAATAAAGAAATTTATTTATGACTTTATTGAAAATATAACGCGAGCCCATACTCGTGCAAATATTATTTCTACATAGACATACTGACAAATATTATTCTAAGTTGGAAGGGAGACCATTCCACACGCATTTCGAGACATCGAACCGACATTCGAACTCGACGAGTACCAAGCCCAAGCAATGGACTTGGTATGACAAGAGGTCGCGGACGATCGCTAGCCTCGCGTGAGCCTTCCTCTATCACGCTTTCAAACATGTTAATAAAGAGTCACTCTACCATCCGGGCCGAGTGAGAACCTTACCCTCGCAATTCAAAGTAACACCACAATATTCCAAGTGCAATCACATTATAACGTAATAAGCATATTGCAAAACATATCAGTTACAACATTTTTAAATATGCAACAACTCCTCATAGAAATTCTCGGTTAACTAACACTTCATTTTATCTCGTATTATACGTTAAAACATCCCCGCATTTCCACATGTTTATTACATTTATATATTTGTGAACGCGTATTCACTTTTCATATTTATATATAGGTGAACATGTATTCACCTTTCATATTTGTTGCGCGCAACCCGATCCATTATATTTACGTATTTGTGAACACGTATTCACTTTACGCTTTGTTGCGCGCAACCCGATCCATTATGTTTATGTATTTGTGAACGTATTCACTTTACATTTTGTTGCGCGCAACCCGATCCATTATATTTACGTATTTGTGAACGCGTATTCACTTTACGCTTTGTTGCGCGCAACCCGATCCATTATGTTTACGTATTTGTGAACGTGTATTCACTTTACGTTTTGTTGCGCGCAACCCGACCCATTATATTTACGTATTTGTGAACGCGTATTCACTTTACGCTTTGTTGCGCGCAACCCGATCCATTATATTTACGTATTTGTGACCACATATTCACTTTACGCTTTGTTGCGCGCAACCCGATCCATTATGTTTACGTATTTGTGAACGCGTATTCACTTTACGCTTTGTTGCGCGCAACCCGATCCATTATATATTCATATATTTATGTGAACACGTATTCACTTTTCATATTTTTCGTAAGATCAAATAAATACTATTCTCTTTTCTAACATTACGTCATTCATACTTGTAACGATTATAACTTTTAACCATAACTCCAACTAAGGTGTTCCTCAAGCGAAACTAAGATAAGACGGGATCTTTCACTGTACCAAATTTCATTTAAAACTACTTTGGGTAACTAACACAAATTTATCCTCAAAACAGCCACATGAAATTTGTTTCGCAGAATTTGTTTATTAAACAACACCCAATCTTATAATAGTCATAACTCCTAATCAGAAACCCGTTCAAGCCCCATAAATTCTCAAAACGACGAGAACAGAGAGCTACACGTCTCCATGTGAACCATTCTTTCATATTCTGTACCATTTGGTACAGTTTTACACTTTTATTCGCTGCCCTTCCTGGATCTCGATAGATCCAAGGCAGAAAATTTAAACAGCGATAACTCTCAACTGTAAGTCGGATAGACCCCCATAAGGTCTCAAAATGTCCACAACAAAGAGATCTAGAACTTTCATTTAGCAAAAATTTTCATATTCCCCACAGATTAGTACAGTTTTACGTTTCAACGTTCTGCCCTTCTGGATTCCGACGAATCCGAGGCAGCAACTTCAAACTATAATAACTCTCAACTCGTAAGTCCGTTTTAATAAATATTTATATATATCTGTCCGTAACAGAGAGATTTACAACCATGTAAATTTGCATATAATTCTAATAAGTAAAACTCAATAAAAATAGTCCGTAATTATGCCTTTCCGAATTTCGACCAAATCTAAGGCAGGAACTTTGAACTATGATAACTTTCAAACCGTACGTCCATTTTACCTCATTTTTGGTTCTATATGATCATATTAGAGAGGTGTACAATTCTTCCGAATTTCATCAAATTCTAACAATTATAACTCAGTGAGAACAGTTCGTAAAGTTCATGACGCAACTAGTTGTCTAAACAATCAAAAGTTCAATATTTCTTTTCAACACTCAATTCTTATTCCAACATGTATTGAACTAAAAATAAAGGATGTTACCAAGAATTTCTGAGTGAGAAAACTCACCTTGTAAGTGTGAAGATTATTGTTGTGTGGTTGCTAAAATTACCCTTACTCTCTAAGTATTTTGCTTCTTGTTCTTCTTGCCCTCTTGGTATTTTTCCTCTTCTTTTCACTTGTTTTTTTCTGCTTTTCTAACCTTTATGTTATGTACTGTGTTTGTGTGTAAATACAATGTATAAGTGGAGAGTTTTCTATAACCTATGGGAGGTGAAATGACAAGAGTTGGAGGAAATGAAAGGGTGGGGTAAAGAGGAGATGGACGTGCTTGCTGCATGGTTCTTCTCTTTTTTTGTTTTTTTGTTTTTGTTTTTGTTTCTCTTTTGTTTTTTTGTTTTTCTTATTTTCATTTTTATCCATCTATTTATCCAACTTTAACACTAACTCCATCTCATGCAATTTATTCTTTGTTTTCTTATATATATGTATTTTTATTAACCCAACCACAACTATATATTATTTTTTTTTCCTGATTTTACATTCTCTCCTCCTTAAGCAACATTCGCCCTCGAATGTGAATAAGGTCGAACATAATCACATAGACACAATAATGTTTATTGTTATTGTAACACTAATTTGAGGCTTCACATTCTCCCTTCCTTAAGAAGCATTCGCCCTCGAATGAGAATAAGGTTGTAACACGTATAGACACGCAAATGGCACACACATGAAGTACTATGTAACACATTTCTTTATTTTATTTATTACCTTAGTCAAATAGAAATTGATATTTGATTTTCATCGCATCTTCACTTCCGGTGGCTTCCTCGTGGAGTGATTTCTCCATAGACTTTCACTAAGCAATATCTTTATTTCTAAGGCGTTGAACCTTTCTATCAAGTATTTCTACCGAGCCTCTTCATATCAAGCTCTTTATTAAGAACTATCTCCCGGGAAGGATGACGTGACTTGGATCGTGCAAGTATTTTCGTAACATCGACATACGAAATACGGATGACCGCCTAAATTGTGGAAGTGATAATTGTAAGCCACATTCCCACTCTTCGCAAAGATCTCATATGGCCCAATAAACCTTGGGCTCAATTTCCTTTCTTACCAAAACGCATCACTCCCTTCATCGGGGACACTTTTAAAAATACTTTCTCCCCTCTTGGAATTCAAGATCTCTTTTCCGATGATCCGCATAAGACTTATGACGCATGAGCTGCTTTGACCCGCTCCGAATCATCTCAGACTTATCATTTGTTTCTTGAATGACTTCAGTCCGAACGATAAGGCCTCACCCACCTCGAACCATCCAAGTGGAGACCTACATTTTCGCCCATATAATGCTTCAAACGGCCATTTGTATGCTAGAGTGAAAACTATTGTAGTAAAGTAACTCAATTAGACATAGATGGTCCAACCAGCTTCCTAAAAATCTAACACACAAGATCGCAACACGCCCTCGTGTTTGGATTGTTCGCTCGCCTTGCCCATCTGTTCATGCGTGGAAAGTCGTGCTTAACTTAACTTTTGTCCCGAGACCGCTGAAACTTTGCCAAAAGTGTGAGGTGAACTGGGAACCCCTAATCGAAATAATTTGTAAGGGAATCCTGTAACCGCACAATCTCCTTCAAATAAATATGTGTGTACTTGTGGTGCGATACGTAGTCTCGATCATAAGAAATGGGATGACTTTGTAAGTCGATCAACAATCACCCAAATAGAATCATACCCTTCTCGAGTTTTGGTAGACCGCCATAAAATCCATATGAATCGCCTCCCATTTCCACTGGGACTCCAATGTCCTGAAGTAATCCGCCAGGTTTTTGATGTTCAGCTTTCACCTGCTGACATATAAGACATCTCCCGACAAACTCTGCAACATCTTTCTTCATTCCGTCCCACCAATAATTTACCTTGAGGTCCCGATACATTTTTGTTGACCCTGGATGAATGGAATATCTTGTGTTGTGACCCTCATCTAAGATCTTCCTCCTTAGATCCTTTACCTTAGAACACATAACCTACCCTTATACCGGGCGGTTCCGTCATTATCTCCCAATGTAAATCGTGAAGGTTTTCCTGTTGGATCCTCTCCAAATCCAACAAACTTCATATCCTCAAACCGACTTTCTTTTATTTCGAAGCTAAGGCGCATCATGAGGTATCATGTACCACCACCCTACCTTCACCGATCTCGCTTAAGCTAATCCCGAGGTTTCCCAATCTTTGTACCTCCCGAACAATACCTCTTTGTATTGCCAAACGGGCTAAGCCGCCCATCGATCTCCCATCGAGCGCTACCACCACGTTGGCTTTCCTGTGATGGTAAAGAATACAAAGGTCATAATCCTTAAGCAACTCTAACCATCTTCTTTGTCTGAGATTCAAATCCTTCGCGTGGTTATGCATCGCAAACTCTTATGATCTGTAAATATGTCCACATGCACACCATACAAATAATGTCTCCATATTCGTAAGGCAAACACCACCGCAACTAATTCCAAGTCATGAGTTGGGTAATTCTTCTCATGTATCTTCAATTGTCTAGATGCATACGCAATAACCTTTCCAAACTGCATCAAGACACATCCTAACCCAACTCTGGAGGCATCGCAATAGACTGTGAACCCTTCTTATCCCGATGGTATGGTTAGGACTGGTGCAGTAGTCAAAAATTCCTTTAGTTTCTGAAAACTTGCTTCACATGCTCCTGACCACTAGTACTTAACCGCTTTTTGAGTCAACCGTGTCAAAGGAGCAGCAAGACTAGAAAAACCTTTTACGAATCTTCTATAATACCCAGCCAAACCCAAGAAACTTCTAACCTCCGTTGAGTGGTCGGTTTGGCCGCTTCTTCATCGCTTCTATCTTCTGGGTCTACCATAATTCAATCCCTTGACACAACATGACCCAAAAAGGCTACCTTTTCCAACCAAAATTCACACTTTGAAAATTTAGCATATAGTTTCTCCTGCTTTCAAGACTCAAGCACTACCTCGATGCTCTTCCTGCTCTTCAACACACTTGTCAGAAATTAGGATATCATCTATAAACACAATTACGAACAAATCCAAGAATGGTTTAAAGATTATGTTCATTAGATCCATAAAAGCTGCTGGGGCATTGGTTAATCCGAAAGACATGACCAAAAACTCATAATGGCCATATCAGGTCCTAAAGGCTGTTTTTGATATATCATTCGGATTTATTTTCATCTGATGATATCTCGAACGAAGATCAATCTTGGAAAAATAATTGGCTCTCTGAAGTTGGTCAAAAAGATCATCGATTCTTGGTAATGGATATCGATTCTTGATCGTGACCTTATTGAGTTGTCGATAATCGATGCACATTCGGAGCGATCCATCTTTTTTTCTTCACAAAAAGGACTGGTGCGCCCCAGGGGGAAACACTAGGCCTTATAAATCCTTTATCCAGAAGATCCTTCAACTGTTCTTTTAACTCTCTCAATTTAGCTGGGGCCATTCGATATGGAAGAATAGAAATAGGTCTTGTACCCAGAATTAACTCTATAGCGAACTCCATTTCTCTATCCGGAGGAAGGCCTGAGAGATCCTCAGGAAAAACCTTCGAAATTTTTCAAACAGTAGGGACATCATGCACCGCTGGGGACTCTTTTTGGGTATCTACTATATTAGCCATATATGCGTACTCCACTTTGTGACTCCTTAATAACTTTTGAGACCTAAGGTAGGAAATAAGCTGACGTGAGGATATTCTTCGCATCATGGGTAGCAAATCCTCGAATGTGGTATAACGCCTCGGGGTTTTCCTCATTTATACTCTTACTCAAGCAGTGGTATGACGTCTTGGGGATTTCCTCATTCATACTCTTACCCTGCAGGCGTGGTATGACGCCTTGGGCTTTCCTCATTCATACTCTTACCCGGAGAAGGTGGTATAACGTCTTGGGCTTGCCCTCATTTATACTCTTACCCTGCAGGCGTGGTATAACGCCTTGGGGTTTACCCTCATTTATACTCTTACCCCGGGAGAATGGTATAACGTCTTGGGGTTTACCCTCATTTATACTCCTACCCGGAGAAGTGGTATAACGTCTGGGGTTTACCCTCATTCATACTCTTACCCTAGCTCAACCGGCTATCCTACATAACATAAGTAAGTCAAGAAATCCCCTGACTTCTTATTGACATTATTAATATATCCTCTCATTTTAGTTCACTTAAGGCACTAACATGTCTTAATAAAAGAATCCAGAAATTTAATCCCAAGTACTACATACTTCTACTCTTTTAAAACGAATGACTCTTTTTTTTTTATATAAAATTTCCAAGATACTAATAACCATAGCATCAAGTCACTTGTCCTTACTTATCTTACTTAAAGTAAATCTCTCCTTTTAACTTTCCATAAAGCGAATATAACCAACTTCCCATAAAGTCGTTATATTAATCTTATACCTTAGTCAATTACATTTTCCTATTTCCAAGGGACTTAAACTTTTAAAACAAAACAAGTATCATATACTCAAAACACTTCAAGTCCCTTAACTTTGAAAACTTAAGACATCCTTAATAGTTTTAAAGGTGGGTTAACCTCCTAACTCGCCCAACTTGGCCATTCTTAAATAAGTAAAGGATATCAAAGTATCAGACGCTCACCGCACTATATAAGTAGAACTATTCATGCTCAAGAGATAGGAAAGTTCCACATACCTTTATTGATCTTCTAAACGATAAGTGAACTCTCTCGACGGAGTTGACTATTTTCTATAGTATGACTCCAATCGGATAGTTGAAAAGGTCGAGTCACATAAATGCCTCTTTCGTGAATACTCTCTTTTGATTTGGCAAAACCTTCTACCCTCATTGTCATGTTGACGATCCAAGGTACGTCCGATCATAGGCTAATGCCACTACATTCTCTACCAAGTTCGGGTTTAAACCCTTAACAACTCTTTTGACCTTCTCCTTTCGTAGGAATAATATGCGTTGTATGTCGACAATCAGATGAATTAGGTATTGTATTCTATCACATTGGGTCTCCTTATTTCAACAGCTCAAACTCACGTCCGAGCGCATCTTTCGGAGTTAGGCATGTACTTTTCACCGAACGCATCTACGAACTCCCCACGCCATCGGTGGTGACATCGAAAATGATTTTTCTAAAATTTCTCCACCACACCCGTGTCGCCCACTAACCGCGCGACACCAAATTGACGTCACGCGCCTCCAAACATCCTCGTGTAAATAGTAGGTTTTCTACCTCATCGAGAAATACTATTGTGTTAGACTTGTAGTCATTCCCTGTATAGATATGTTCTCTTCTTCTCACAAAATTTTCCCCATAGTCTATCTGGTACCTCTCCTACCTTTTCGGTCGGTGCAGTCACATCTGATTATTTTATCGTTGTACACTCCTTCCACAATTCTTTGAAGGAGGTAGTACGAGAACCAAGTCTTTGAAAAGACTCAAGATAGGCACGGTAAGAGTATGAAAGAAGTGAAACTTTAGGATGTTATTCCGTTTACTTATTACTAAGGTGGCGCGCACACCGTCGCAATAAGTTACCGTTCAAACACCCAACTCGAAGAAAACTTCCTAGAATCTCTTAACCTGGTTTAGCTCTGATACCAACTTGTCACGCCCAAATTTTCCTAAGTCTTTACTTAGGGCGTGATGGCACCTGGACAATTATTTTCCACCAGGAGCACCATTTAATCCTCTTTTATTTAGAAATTTAAACTTATATTCAAATACGAGCTATTAATAAAAATAACAATAAAGAAATTTATTTATGACTTTATTGAAAATATAACGCGAGCCCATACTGCAAATATTATTTCTACATAGACATACCGACAAATATTATTCTAAGTTGGAAGGAGATCATTCCACACGCATTTCGAGACATCGAATCGACATTCGAACTCGACGAGTACCAAGCCCAAGCAATGGACTTGGTATGACAAGAGGTCATGGACGATCGCTAGCCTCGCGCGAGCCTTTCCTCTATCACGCTTTCAAACATGTTAAATAAAGAGTCACCCTACCATCCGGGCTGAGTGAGAACCTTACCTCGCAATTCAAAGTAACACCACAATATTCCAAGTGCAATCACATTATAACGTAATAAGCATATTGCAAAACATATCAAAGTTACAACATTTTTAAATATGCAACAACTCCTCATAGAAATTCTCGCTTAACTAACACTTCATTTTATCTCGTATTATACGTTAAAACATCCCCGCATTTCCACATGTTTATTACATTTATATATTTGTGAACGCGTATTCACTTTTCATATTTATATATAGGTGAACATGTATTCACCTTTCATATTTGTTGCGCGCAACCCGATCCATTATATTTACGTATTTGTGAACACGTATTCACTTTACGCTTTGTTGCGCGCAACCCGATCCATTATGTTTACGTATTTGTGAACGTGTATTCACTTTACATTTTGTTGCGCGCAACCCGATCCATTATATTTACGTATTTGTGAACGCGTATTCACTTTACGCTTTGTTGCGCGCAACCCGATCCATTATGTTTACGTATTTGTGAACGTGTATTCACTTTACGCTTTGTTGCGGCGCGCAACCCACCCATTATATTTACGTATTTGTGAACGCGTATTCACTTTACGCTTTGTTGCGGCGCAACCCGATCCATTATATTTACGTATTTGTGACCACATATTCACTTTACGCTTTGTTGCGGCGCAACCCGATCCATTATGTTTACGTATTTGTGAACGCGTATTCACTTTACGCTTTGTTGCGCGCAACCCGATCCATTATATATTCATATATTTATGTGAACACGTATTCACTTTTCATATTTTTCAGAAGATCAAATAAATACTATTCTCTTTTCTAACATTCTGTCATTCATACTTGTAACGATTATAACTTTTTAACCATAACTCCAACTAAGGTGTTCCTCAAGCGGAAACTAAGGTAAGACGGGGATCTTTCACTGTACCAAATTTCATTTAAAACTACTTTGGGTAACTAACACAAATTTATCCTCAAAACAGCCACATGAAATTTGTTTCAAGGAATTTGTTTATTAAACAACACCCAATCTTATAATAGTCATAACTCCTAATCAGAAACCCGCTTCAAGCCCCATAAATTCTCAAAACGACGAGAACAGAGAGCTACACGTCTCCATGTGAACCATTCTTTCATATTCTGTACCATTTGGTACAGTTTTACACTTTTATTCGCTGCCCTTCCTGGATCTCGATAGATCCAAGGCAGAAAATTTAAACAGCGATAACTCTCAATCCGTAAGTCGGATAGACCCCCATAAGGTCTCAAAATGTCCACAACAAAGAGATCTAGAACTTTCATTTAGCAACAATTTTCATATTACCCACAGATTAGTACAGTTTTACGTTTCAACGTTCTGCCCTTCTGGATTCCGACGAATCCGAGGCAGCAACTTCAAACTACAATAACTCTCAACTCGTAAGTCCGTTTTAATAAATATTTATATATATCTGTCCGTAACAGAGAGATTTACAACCATGTAAATTTGCATATAATTCTAATAAGTAAAACTCAATAAAAATAGTCCGTAATTATGCCTTTCCGAATTTCGACCAAATCTAAGGCAGGAACTTTGAACTATGATAACTTTCAAACCGTACGTCCATTTTACCTCATTTTTGGTTCTATATGATCATATTAGAGAGGTGTACAATTCTTTCGAATTTCATCAAATTCTAACAATTATAACTCAGTGAGAAGAGTTCGTAAAGTTCATGACGCAACTAGTTGTCTAAACAATCAAAAGTTCAATATTTCTTTTCAACACTCAATTCTTATTCCAACATGTATTGAACTAAAAATAAAGGATGTTACCAAGAATTTCTGAGTGAGAAAACTCACCTTGTAAGTGTGAAGATTATTGTTGTGTGGTTGCTAAAATTACCCTTACTCTCTAGTATTTTGCTTCTTGTTCTTCTTGCCCTCTTGGTATTTTTTCCTCTTCTTTTCACTTGTTTTTTTCTGATTTTCTAACCTTTATGTTATGTACTTTGTTTGTGTGTAAATACAATGTATAAGTGGAGAGTTTTCTATAACCTATGGGAGGTGAAATGACAAGAGTTGGAGGGGAAATGAAAAGGGGGGGAAGGGGTAAAGAGGAGATGGACGTGCTTGCTGCATGGTTCTTCTCTTTTTTTTTTGTTTTTTTTTTGTTTTTGTTTCTTGGTTTTTTTTTGTTTTTCTTATTTTCATTTTTATCCATCTATTTATCCAACTTTAACACTAACTCCATCTCATGCAATTTATTCTTTGTTTTCTTATATATATGTATTTTTATTAACCCAACCACAACTATATATTATTATTTTTTTCCGGATTTTACATTCTCTCCTCCTTAAGCAACATTCGTCCTCGAATGTGAATAAGGTCGTAACATAATCACATAGACACAATAATGTTTATTGTTATTGTAACACTAATTTGAGGCTTCACATTCTCCCTTCCTTAAGAAGCATTCGTCCTCGAATGAGAATAAGGTTGTAACACACGACATGTATAGACACGCAAATGGCACACACATGAAGTACTATGTAACACATTTCTTTATTTTATTTATTACCTTAGTCAAATAGAAATTGATATTTGATTTTCATCGCATCTTCGCCTTCCGGTGGCTTCCTCAGGAGTGATTTCTCCATAGACTTTCACTAAGCAATATCTTTATTTCTAAGGCGTTGAACCTTTCTATCAAGTATTTCACCGAGCCTCTTCATATCAAGTTTTATTAAGAACTATCTCCGGGAAGGATGACGTGACTTGGATCGCAAGTATTTTCGTAACATTGACACATGAAATACGGATGACCGCCTACTTGTGGAAGTGATAATTGAAGCCACATTCCCACTCTTCGCAAAGATCTCATATGGCCCAATAAACCTTGGGCTCAATTTCCTTTCTTACCAAAACGCATCACTCCCTTCATCGGGGACACTTTTAAAAATACTTTCTCCTCTCGAATTCAAGATCTCTTTTCCGATGATCCGCATAAGACTTATGACGGTATGAGTGCTTTTGACCCGCTCAATCATCTGCACTTATCATTTGTTTCTTGAATGACTTCAGTCCGAACGATGGCCTCACCCACCTCGAACCATCCAAGTGGAGACCTACATTTTCGCCCATATAATGCTTCAAACGGGCCATTTGTATGCTAGAGTGAAAACTATTGTAGTAGGCGAACTCAATTAGACATAGATGGTCCAACCAGCCTTCCCTAAAAATCTAACACACAAGATCGCAACACGCCCTCAAGTTTGGATTGTTCGCCACCTTGCCCATCTGCTTCATGTGGAAAGTCGTGCTTAACTTAACTTTTGTCCCGAGACCGCTGAAACTTTGCCAAAAGTGTGAGGTGAACTGGGAACCCTAATCAAATAATTTGTAAGTGGAATCCTGTAACCGCACAATCTCCTTCAAATAAATATGTGGTACTGTGGTGCGCGATACGTAGTCTTGATCGTAAGAAATGGGCTGACTTTGTAAGTCGATCAACAATCACCCAAATAGAATCATACCCTTCTCGAGTTTTCTGTAGCCATAAAATCCATATGAATCGCCTCCCATTTCCACGGGGACCCCAATGTCTCAAGTAATCCGCTGTGTTTTGATGTTCAACTTTCACCTGCTGACATATAAGACATCTCCCGACAAACTCCGCAACATCTTTCTTCATCCCGTCCCACCAGAAATTTACCTTGAGGTCCTGATACATTTTTGTTGACCCTGGATGAATGGAATATCTTGTGTTGTGACCTCATCTAAGATCTTCCTCCTTAGATCCTTTACCTTAGGAACACATAACCTACCCTTATACCGGGCGGTTACGCCATTATCTCCCAATGTAAATCGTGAAGGTTTTCCTGTTGATCCTCTCCAAATCCAACAAACTTCATATCCTCAAACTGACTTTCTTTTATTTCTGAAGCTAAGACAGACTGCGAGGTATCATGTACCACCACCCTACCTTCAATGATCTCAGTTAAGCTAATCCCGAGGTTTCCCAATCTTTGTACCTCCCGAACAATACCCTCTTTGTATTGCCAAACGGGCTAAGCTGCCCATTGATCTCCCATCGAGTCGCCACCACCACGCTGGCTTTCCCAGGATGGTAAAGAATACAAAGGTCATAATCCTTAAGCAACTCTAACCATCTTCTTTGTCGGAGATTCAAATCCTTCCGTGGTTATGTATCGCAAACTCTTATGATCTGTAAATATGTCCACATGCACACCATACAAATAATGTCTCCATATTCGTAAGGCAAACACCACCGCAACTAATTCCAAGTCATGAGTTGGGTAATTCTTCTCATGTATCTTCAATTGTCTAGACGATACGCAATAACCTTTCCAAATCGCATCAAGACACATCCTAACCCAACTCGAGGCATCGCAATAGATCGTGAACCCTTCTTGTCCCGATGGTATGGTTAGGATCGCAAGAGTCAAAAATTCCTTTAGTTTCAAAACTTGCTTCACATGCTCGACCATCGGTACTTAACCGCTTTTTGAGTCAACCGGTCAAAGGAGCAAAGAAGACTAGAAAAACCTTTACGAATCTTCTATAATACCCGGCCAAACCCAAGAAACTTCTAACCTGCTGAGTGGTCGGTTTGGCCGCTTCTTCATTGCTTCTATCTTCTGGGGGTCTACCATAATTCCATCCCTTGACACAACATGACCCAAAAAGGCTACCTTTTCCAACCAAAATTCACACTTTGAAAATTAAGCATATAGTTTCTCCTGTTTCAAGACTTGAAGCACTACCTCGATGCTCTTCCTGCTCTTCAACACACTCAGAAATTAGGATATCATCTATAAACACAATTACGAACAAATCCAAGAATGGTTTAAAGATTATGTTCATTAGATCCATAAAAGCTGCTGGGGCATTGGTTAATCCGAAAGACATGACCAAAAACTCATAATGGCCATATCAGGTCCTAAAGGTCGCTTTTTGATATATCATTCGGATTTATTTTCATCTGATGATATCTCGAACGAAGATCAATCTTGGAAAAATAATTGGCTCTCTGAAGTTGGTCAAAAAGATCATCGATTCTTGGTAATGGATATCGATTCTTGATCGTGACCTTATTGAGTTGTCGATAATCGATGCACATTCGGAGCGATCCATCTTTTTCTTCACAAAAAGGACTGGTGCGCCCCAGGGGGAAACACTAGGCCTTATAAATCCTTTATCCAGAAGATCCTTCAACTGTTCTTTTAACTCTCTCAATTTAGCTGGGGCCATTCGATATGGAAGAATAGAAATAGGTCTTGTACCTAATTAACTCTATAGCGAACTCCATTTCTCTATCCTAGGAAGGCTCGAGAGATCCTCAGAAAACCTTCAAATTTTTCAAACAAGAGGGACATCATGCACCACTGGGACTCTTTTGGGTATCTACTATATTAGCCATATACGTGCATCCACTTTGTGACTCCTTAATAACTTTTGAGACCTAAGGTAGGAAATAAGTCGACGTGAGGATATTCTTCGCATCATGGGTAGCAAATCCTCGAACAGTGGTATAACGCCTTGGGGGTTTTCCCTCATTTATACTCTTACCAAGCAGTGGTATGACGCCTTGGGATTTCCTCATTCATACTCTTACCCTGAGAAGGTGGTATGACGCCTTGGGCTTTCCCTCATTCATACTCTTACCCCGGAGAAGGTGGTATAACGTCTTGGGCTTGCCCTCATTTATACTCTTACCCTGAAGGTGGTATAACGTCTTGGGTTTACCCTCATTTATACTCTTACCCCGAGAAGGTGGTATAACGCCTTGGGGTTTACCTCACTTATACTCTTACCCTGGAGAAGGTGGTATAACGTCTTGGGGGTTTACCCCTCATTTATACTATTACCCTAGCTCAACCGGCTATCCTACATAACATAAGTAAGTCAAGAAATCCCCTAACTTCTTATTGACATTATTAATATATCCTCTCATTTTAGTTCACTTAAGGCACTAACATGTCTTAATAAAAGAATGAAATTTAATCCCAAGTACTACATACTTCTACTCTTTTAAAACGAATGACTCTTTTTTTTTTATATAAAATTTCCAAGATACTAATAACCATAGCATCAAGTCACTTGTCCTTACTTATCTTACTTAAAGTAAATCTCTCCTTTTAACTTTCCATAAAGCGAATATAACCAACTTCCCATAAAGTCGTTATATTAATCTTATACCTTAGTCAATTACATTTTCCTATTTCCAAGGGACTTAAACTTTTAAAACAAAACAAGTATCATATACTCAAAACACTTCAAGTCCCTTAACTTTGAAAACTTAAGACATCCTTAATAGTTTTAAAGAAGTGGGTTAACCTCCTAACTCGCCCAACTTGGCCATTCTTAAATAAGTAAAGGATATCAAAGTATTGTACGTCTACCGTACTATATAAGTAGAACTATTCATGCTCAAGAGATAGGAAAGTTCCACATACCTTTATTGATCTTCTAAACGATAAGTGGAACTCTCTCTGGATGGAGTTGACTATTTTCTATAGTATGACTCCAATCGGATAGTTGAAAAAGGTCGAGTCACATAAATGCCTCTTTCGTGAATACTCTCTTTTTGATTTGGCAAAACCTTCTACCCTCATTGTCATGTCGATGATCTGAAAGTATGCCCAATCATGGGCTAATACCACTACCTTCTCTACCAAGTTCGAGTTTAAACCCTCAACAAATCTTTTGACATTCTCCTTTCAGAGGAATAATATGCGTTGTATGCGACAATCGATGAATTAGGTATTGTATTCTATCACATTGCGGTCTCCTTATTTCAAGTTCAAACTCACGTCGAGCGCATCTTTCGGAGTTAGGCATGTACTTTTCATCGAACGCATCTCTCAACTCCCACGTCATCGGTGGTGACATCGGAAAATGATTTTTTCTAAAATTTCTCCACCACACCCGTGTGTCGTCCACTAACCGTGCGATTACCAAATTGACGTCATGCGTCTCCACACATCCTCGTGTAAATAGTAGGTTTTCTACCTCATCGAGAAATACTATTGTGTTAGACTTGTAGTCATTCCCTGTATAGATATGTTCTCTTCTTCTCACAAAATTTTCCCATAGTCTATCTCGTACCTCTCCTACCTTTTCGGTTGGTGCAAATACATCTGATTATTTTATCGTTGTACACTCCCTTCCACAATCCTTTGAAGGAGGTAGTACGAGAACCAAGTCTTTGAAAAGACTCAAGATAGGCACGAGAAGAGTATGAAAGAAGTGAAACTTTAGGATGTTATTCCGTTTACTTATTACTAAGGTGGCGCGCACACCGTCGCAATAAGTTACCGTTCAAACACCCAACTCGAAGAAAACTTCCTAGAATCTCTTAACCTGGTTTAGCTTTGATACCAACTTGTCACGCCCCAAATTTTCCTAAGTCTTTACTTAGGGCGTGATGGCACCTGGACAATTATTTTCCACCAGGAGCACCATTTAATCCTCTTTATTTAGAAATTTAAACTTATATTCAAATACGGAGCTATTAATAAAAATAACAATAAAGAAATTTATTTATGACTTTATTGAAAATATAACGCGAGCCCATACTCGTGCAAATATTATTTCTACATAGACATACTGACAAATATTATTCTAAGTTGGAAGGGAGACCATTCCACACGGGCATTTCCCGAGACACTGGAACTGACATTCTGAACCTGACGAGTACCAAGCCCGAAGCAATGGACTTGGTATGACAAGAGGCTGCGGGACGATCGCTAGCCTCGCGCGAGCCTTTCCTCTATCACGCTTTCTGAAACATGTTAAATAAAGAGTCACCTACCATCCGGGCCGAGTGAGAACCTTACCTCGCAATTCAAAGTAACACCACAATATTCCAAGTGCAATCACATTATAACGTAATAAGCATATTGCAAAACATATCAAGTTACAACATTTTTAAATATGCAACAACTCCTCATAGGAAATTCTCGCTTAACTAACACTTCATTTTCTCTCGTAT
Source organism: Przewalskia tangutica (assembly GCA_029844215.1). Lineage (NCBI taxonomy): Eukaryota > Viridiplantae > Streptophyta > Magnoliopsida > Solanales > Solanaceae > Przewalskia > Przewalskia tangutica. The sequence continues at coordinate 4,474,867 of CM056732.1, forward strand.
TATACGTTAAAACATCCCCCTGCATTTCCACATGTTTATTACATTTATATATTTGTGAACGCGTATTCACTTTTCATATTTATATATAGGTGAACATGTATTCACCTTTCATATTTGTTGCTGCAACCCGATCCATTATATTTACGTATTTGTGAACACGTATTCACTTTACGTTTTGTTGCGCGCAACCCGATCCATTATGTTTACGTATTTGTGAACGTGTATTCACTTTACATTTTGTTGCGTGCAACCCGATCCATTATATTTACGTATTTGTGAACGCGTATTCACTTTACGCTTTGTTGCGCAACCCGATCCATTATGTTTACGTATTTGTGAACGTGTATTCACTTTACGTTTTGTTGCGCGCAACCCGACCCATTATATTTACGTATTTGTGAACGCGTATTCACTTTACGCTTTGTTGCGCGCAACCCGATCCATTATATTTACGTATTTGTGACCACATATTCACTTTACGTTTTGTTGCGCGCAACCCGATCCATTATGTTTACGTATTTGTGAACGCGTATTCACTTTACGCTTTGTTGCGCGCAACCCGATCCATTATATATTCATATATTTATGTGAACACGTATTCACTTTTCATATTTTTCGAAGATCAAATAAATACTATTCTCTTTTCTAACATTCTCATTCATACTTGTAACGATTATAACTTTTAACCATAACTCCAACTAAGGTGTTCCTCAGCGGAAACTAAGATAAGACGGGGATCTTTCACTGTACCAAATTTCATTTAAAACTACTTTGGGTAACTAACACAAATTTATCCTCAAAACAGCCACATGAAATTTGTTTCTGCAGAATTTGTTTATTAAACAACACCCAATCTTATAATAGTCATAACTCCTAATCAGAAACCCGCTCAAGCCCCATAAATTCTCAAACGACGAGAACAGAGAGCTACACGTCTCCATGTGAACCATTCTTTCATATTCTGTACCATTTGGTACAGTTTTACACTTTATTCGCTGCCCTTCCTGGATCTCGATAGATCCAAGGCAGAAAATTTAAACAGCGATAACTCTCAATCCGTAAGTCGGATAGACCCCCATAAGGTCTCAAAATGTCCACAACAAAGAGATCTAGAACTTTCATTTAGCAACAATTTTCATATTCCCCACAGATTAGTACAGTTTTACGTTTCAACGTTCTGCCCTTCTGGATTCCGACGAATCCGAGGCAGCAACTTCAAACTACAATAACTCTCAACTCGTAAGTCCGTTTTAATAAATCTTTATATATATCTGTCCGTAACAGAGAGATTTACAACCATGTAAATTTGCATATAATTCTAATAAGTAAAACTCAATAAAAATAGTCCGTAATTATGCCTTTCCGAATTTCGACCAAATCTAAGGCAGGAACTTTGAACTATGATAACTTTCAAACCGTACGTCCATTTTACCTCATTTTTGGTTCTATATGATCATATTAGAGAGGTGTACAATTCTTCCGAATTTCATCAAATTCTAACAATTATAACTCAGTGAGAACAGTTCGTAAAGTTCATGACGCAACTAGTTGTCTAAACAATCAAAAGTTCAATATTTCTTTTCAACACTCAATTCTTATTCCAACATGTATTGAACTAAAAATAAAGGATGTTACCAAGAATTTCTGAGTGAGAAAACTCACCTTGTAAGTGTGAAGATTATTGTTGTGTGGTTGCTAAAATTACCCTTACTCTCTAGTATTTTGCTTCTTGTTCTTCTTGCCCTCTTGGTATTTTTTCCTCTTCTTTTCACTTGTTTTTTTCTGATTTTCTAACCTTTATGTTATGTACTTTGTTTGTGTGTAAATACAATGTATAAGTGGAGAGTTTTCTATAACCTATGGGAGGTGAAATGACAAGAGTTGGAGGGGAAATGAAAAGGGGGGGAAGGGGTAAAGAGGAGATGGACGTGCTTGCTGCATGGTTCTTCTCTTTTTTTTTGTTTTTTTTTTGTTTTTGTTTTTGTTTCTCTTTTGTTTTTTTTTTGTTTTTCTTATTTTCATTTTTATCCATCTATTTATCCAACTTTAACACTAACTCCATCTCATGCAATTTATTCTTTGTTTTCTTATATATATGTATTTTTATTAACCCAACCACAACTATATATTATTATTTTTTTTCCGGATTTTACATATGAAGACTTACTTTTTCGAACATGAAATTTTGTTTCAAACATCTTGCACAGGGACACCTCAATAGAATAGAAGAGTCAAAAGAAAACACAGTCACATTCTCAATGTGACGCGAACATTGAGATTTTAGGATCATCTTCCAATCAAATTCTAGGGAGAATGTGTTTTGAATGCGGGGTATTTGATTAATAGGATTGCGGGTTTGGTTTTGAATAGAAAAATCCCCTATAAAATTTTATACGGGAATGCGCCCCGATATGATCACTTAGGGGGTGATAGGGTCACTATGCTATGCACACACAAAGAGAAGAACGAGGGACAAGTTTGAGAGTCGGAGTTGTAGGTGTGTCTTCGTGGAATACCCCTAAGAAAAGAAGGATTGGAGATTGTATGATTTAGAGAACGACGAATATTTGATCTCAAGAGATGTGAATTTATACGATACTAAATTTCCCTTCATTGTAACACCACCAAATAAGTTAACTGACAGCGTAGAAGCAATACCGAACAAAAGAGAATCTATGGAACAAAGTTGTGTTAACGTGGATGGACGGAGAAAGGAATAAACCAACACAACTTTGAAGAAGATAGAACTGATAATATAGGGCATATATGAACATAATTCAGATGGATGGAGTACGAACACTGGATACCGAACCTATGGTTCAACATGATTTAGAGTGGACAGAGGTCGGTCTGGATAGCGATAACATGGAAGAAGTATAGCCACAAGGTATCTGTACCAACAAAATGCAAGTGGATGAACAATTAGATCGAGATAAACGTCAAAAGCATGAATCAATCCAGCTACGTTACTGAACCTTCTAGAAACAAAGTCCATCAACTTATCCGACCAATCCTAAAAAAATCCTCCGGTGCACCTTTTCATTTAGCTAACTATATATCGTGTGATAATTTTTTCTAGCAACACCAAAGATTTCTTGCAACAATTACCACAGAAATCGAACCAAAAACCTTTTCGGAGGCAATGGAAAAAGAACATCGAAAAGTAGCCATACGACAAGAGATTCAAATTTTGGAGGATAATGGAATATGAACACTAGAAATTTTGCCACCAGATAAGAAAACACTCAGATGTAGATAGATGTACAAAATCAAGTACAACTCTTACGGCACAATCGAGCGGTATAAACCTTGTTTGGTCATCTTCAAAAATAAACAAGAGGCATAAATCAACTATAATGAAACTTTTGCTCTAGTTGCTAAGGTAGTAACTATTTGGACCTTCCGGGTTGTTGCGGTTGATTGAAATTGGGAGTTTAATATGATGGATGTGCATAATGCTTTCTTACACGATGAGCTTACGAGGTAGTTTATATGAAATTACCATCGGGATTCAGTGTTCCTAATATAAGGCAAGTATGTCGACTCCGAAAAACTTTGTATGGTTTGAAGCAAGCTCCAAGGTGTTGATTTGTGAAATTGTCAAGTACTTTTATGAAATATGGGTTCAAACACCCGTACTCTGGCTATTATTTATTCACTAAGAACCGAGGATATGCAACTTATCGTCTTAGTCTATGTGGATGACTTGATTATCTCTGAAAACAATCATAGTATCATTGAATGATTCAAAGACTATCTCTGTACCTATTTTCACATGAAGGATTTGGGCCCTCTGAAGTACTTTCTGGGAGTTGAAGTTGCACGTGAATCAACTGAGTTGTTTCTCTGTCAATGAAAATATACCTTGGATATAATCTTTGAGTTTGGTTTACAGGGAGCTAAACCAATCAATACTCATATGGAACAGAATTATGATTTGGCGATGGCCAAAGGAACCACTTTAGGAGATCCGAAACCATACCATTGTCTGGTCGGTAGACTAATATACCTCAGTTTCATGATACCTGAGTTGTCGTATTGTGTGCACGTTCTATATCAATTCATACAACAACTAAATGATTCACACTAGAATGCGACTCTCCGTATGATGTGATACTTGAAGAAGAACCCAGGACAAACCATTGTGATGAAAAAATATTGTGATCTCCAATTGTACGGATGGTGTGATTCAGACTGGGCCGAATGTTTGTCGACTCGGAAATCACTTACATTTTGGTTTATCTTCCTTGAGAATTCACCCGTGTCATGGAAAACCAAGAAACAACATATTGTCTTCTGCTCATCAACAAAGGCTAAATACCGATCGTTGTCAATGACTGTATGTGAATTGAAATGGTTAAATGGAGCTTTGCATAGTTTGGGCATTGAACACAAGTCTCTGGTTAAAATGTACTGTGATAGTCCAGCAATTTTGTACATTGCATGAAATCTGGTATTTCATGAACGGACTAAACATATAAAAGTGGATAGTCATTATGTTCGGTATGCACTCCAATCCGGTATAATATTTCTCAGTCATGTGTCAACCAACAAACAATTGGCATATGTGTTTACAAAAGCTTTGGAAAAATCACAACACGAATATTTACTTGGCAAGTTGGACATTCGAGACTCTCATGCTCCAACTTGAGGAGGGGGAGGGGGTATTGAGAGTATATATATAATAGTTTATTTATAGTACAAGTGTAATTATGGCAATATAGAAATAACAGTCCTATTAGAATATGGTTACCTTCTATATATATATATATATAAGTAGATCATTATGATGAATACAAAATAAAAAGAATTCTCCCGTTATTTTTATCTCTCTAAATTCTCGTTCCTGTATCGATTTTAACACTAGCTTCCAACATATGTTAAAAATTATTCAATTGATTCTTTATCAACCTTTTCACTTGCTTTTCTTATACAATAATGGCATCATGAATGTTAGATTTGATCGTGTTCAACTGTTAATTATTCTTTCTTGTATAAAATTTTGGATTTTAGTTCTAAGTTGTGAGTCCAGGCATGCGTCATTATATAGAGTTAAATTTGATTAGCATGGGATGTTCACATCCTGTCTCCTCCTTTATCATACAAGCTTACGGACGAAGTTTATATGAAATTACCATTCATGTTTCTAATTTGGGGTAAGTATGTCGACTCCGAAATTTTTTGTATGGTTTAAAGCAAGCTCCAAGGTGTTGATTTGCAAAATTGTCAAATGTTTTATGAAATATGGGTTCAAACACTCGTACTCTGATTATTCTCTATTCACTATGCACCGAGGAGGTATGCAACTTAATGTCTTAATCTATGTGGACGACTTGATTATCTCTAAAAATGATCATAGTGTCCTTGAATGGACCAACTGAGTTGTTTCTCTGTCAATGAAAATATGCCTTGAATATAATCTCTGAGTTTGATTTACAGGGAGCTAAACCAATAAATACTCATATGGAACATAATCATGGTTTGGCATTGACCAAAGGAACCATTTTAGGAGATCCAGAACCATATCAATGTCTCATCGGTAGACTAATATACCTCAGTTTCTTGATACCTAAATTGTTGTATTATGTGCATGTTCTATCCCAATTCATACAACAACTAAAGAATTCACACTGAAATGCGACTTTCCGTGTGGTGCGATACTTGAAGAAGAACCCAGGACAAGACATTATGATGAAAAAAGATTGCGATTCTAATTGTATGGATGGTATAATTCAGATTGAACCATATGTACATCGACTCGAAAATCACTTACATATTGGTTTATCTTCCTCGAGAATTCACCCGTGTCATGAAAAATCAAGAAGCAACATATTGTTTTCCGCTCATCAACATAGGCTAAATACCAATCGATGACAATGATTGTCTGTGAATTGAAATGATTAAAGAGAGCTTTGCATAGTTTGGGAATTGAACACAAGTCTCTAGTTAAAATGTACTGTGACAGTCAAGCAACTTTGTATATTTCACGAAATTTGATATTTCATGAACGAACTAAACATATAAAAGTGGATTGTCACTATGTTCAGAATGCATTCCAATCCGGTATAATATTTCCCAGTCATGTGTTAACCAACGAATAGTTGACAGATGTGTTTACAAAAGCTTTGAGAAAATTGCAGCACAAATATTTACTTGGCTAGTTGGACATTCGAGGCCGCATGCTCCAACTTGAGGAGAGGGTATTAAGAGTATATATATATAATAGTTTATTTATAGTACAGTTGTAATTATGGTAATATAGAAATAATAGTCTTATTAGAACATGATTACCTTACTTCTATATATATAAGTAGGTCATTATAATGAATAGAAAAAATTCTCCCATTATTTTTATCTCTCCAAATTGTCATCCCTGTGTCGATTTTAACACTAGCTTCCAACATATGTTAAAAACTATTCAATAGATTCTTTACCAACTTTTCACTTGATTTTCTTATACAATAATGGCATCATGAATGTTAGATTTGATCGTGTTCAACTGTTAATTATTCTTTCTTGTATAAAATTTTGGATTTTAGTTCTAAGTTGTGAGTCCAGGCATGCGTCATTATATAGAGTTAAATTTGATTAGCATGGGATGTTCACATCCTGTCTCCTCCTTTATCATTTTCCTATTAATGTATTTATTCTGAATGAACGCAATTGATTAAGATACAACTTTTGTCAATTTTATAATTTGTTTTCATACCCCATTGCACAACCCTAAAAACAAAATCAATACCCCGGCATTCAATTACATTGTGACGGTTGTTACATTATATATGATCATCGGTGTATTTATATCGTAAAATATTTATAAGTCAAGGTCTTTGTACCAAAGGTTACAAAAAAATAATATTAACCGACTCTATATATCTGCTTTTAATCCAGTCGGTTGGGAAACTAATGCGTGTTTTTTTTTGTTGACGAAGGAACCCGCAACCGCTGCTCTTTCGAGTGCGCACAGGGTAAACACCGGACTGACGCAATAGCCTGCAAACCACGTCAGCCAGTTAAACCACACTTGGTAGTAAGCGCGTGTGGTCCCCATGAGACGGCGCACTGCGCAGGCGTTCTCGATGTTTGAACTTGTGACTGCCTCCCACACCACCCAACGTGAGATATCGCCTTCGCACTAACCTGGCCTAGGCTTCAGATCACTATGAAAATTAGAAAGACGTTGTAGATCGTGATTCGTAAAGGATGAACGAAAATCCACATCCTATCAGATGCAAAGAAAATGGTAATAAAAGTACATGGACTGATTTCAATTTTCATCACCTTGGAAGGTTAACATATAGGAAGATATGGTCACCTAAGGGATAATCTAAGATTTCTTGAGATGAACAGTTTCTCACATGACTTGTGCATGAAATTTACGACACTTTTGCGAGATTTGGTGTTTTGGTGGGAAAAGCATCATACACATAGCATGTGTGCCGAAAGGGTGATTGTAAATTAACACGTAACTCTTCTTTTGGATTTATCGAATGTGATGACTTAAGTCTGTCTAACAATCTATATGAATAATTGTAGAAATGTAAGGTAAGACTACATATAATAAATTTTTATAATTTGATTATTCCTCAGACCCCACGTATAGTAAGAGTTTTAATGTACCGGACTGTCCTACATTATAGTACTCATTTGATCCCATAATGTAGGACACTAAAGGGTTTATATTGTAAAATATATGTATTATACAACAAAATTGGACCAAAAAAGAGACAAGTCTACATCAGAAAAAGAAATTTGAATTGACATGATAATTGTTTCTTTTCTTTTTTTGGCTTTTGTCAATTGCATATGACGTCTTATCTTTAGCACTGGGCATTTGAATCCTTCTTGAAGGGACCTTGTTCACAAATCACACCAGTAAACATTCGTTATGCGACAAAAACCATCAACTTAAATTTAATAGTACTTATGTTTTAATGTTTTTTTTAATGTTACAGTTTGGATGTATTAAGGAGTTATACTACTTCTAATTACAAGGTTAAGCTCATATATATAAAAATCATGGTCCCTATAAATGGACAATCAGTTCTTCGGGCCCATCATTTAAAACTTGAGGTCCAATAGATGACTGATGTATGCAAATATTTCGTCCGCATGGCAGCTCAATTGATTTTTAAGGGGAAAAATTGGAAAAATGATCAAGATCGAATTCTATCAGCGGTAGAGTGAGAGTTACTTCTTGAAATAAAAGAGGGGCCCTTGTGCGCAGCGTGATAGTGGTCTAATCTTTGAAACCAGTTGAGTTCTGATTAAGCTCCTTCACAACTCGTCGGACCAGGGTGTGACTCGGGGTGGGAGATCCACCTTTTTGGAAAAATGTATGCAAATATTTCTTTTTAGGTCACTATTTAAATTTTGTATTCTATTTCTAAAAATTGTGCAAATATAGTTTTTGGAGTTGACATTAGACTGTTGTCTGACGTCTACCAAAATTTTAGTTCATGGTCTGAAGTATTTTTATAAGATTTTAAGTTTGCAAAAGAAAAAAAAAATAGACCATGATCTAAAAAATAAAATAAATTATTAGAGACATAAAAAGTGAAAAAAGAATTATTTTATACATTAAAAATTGTAATCGACTCATGGATTGTTATAGTGTGATATGGCTAAAACCAAATTTAATTACTACTCGTTTTCACCTAAATGTTGTTACATTCGAAAATCCTTATAAAGCATAAACAAGTAGGGGAATATTCTATGTGAAGCCCTAGGGCAGAGTGCTTGAAGGCAGTATGATCTCATACGCGAGAACTTTGGCCAAGTTCAAAACCCAGTAACGTCGCCTGTCTTCGCCTGGGAGCTCACACGCTTGGCCAGTGTGGTTTAAGCTGGTGACGTGGTTTGCAGCTATCGTCGATCCGGTTTACTCAGGCGACTTCGAAAGAGCAATGCACATGGATCCTTCACAACAAAAAAAAAAAAAGTAGGGGAATATTCTGTATTGAGCAGATATATGTAAATTACTCCATCCGTCTAAATTTATATGACACTCTTTTTTTTTTGGTCAATCTCATAAAAATAATTTTTTTAATATTTAATAACAATTCAATTTTAAATTAATTATCTTTGTACTCTTAATGAAATAATTTCTAGTCACACAAATTTCTACGATTTGTTTTAAATCACAAGTTCCAAAAATCTTTTTTTATTTCTTACACTTTATGTCAAGTCAAACACTTTCATATAAAATGAGACGAAGGATATAGTTAATTTTACGCTGGCTGCAAGTCTATCGATAATCTCTTTCTTTACCCATACTTGAGATTTGAGAACGATGATATGAACAAACTTATTAGGCTGAGTTAACTTCGAAAATGTTTTTTTTTCTAAAAAAATATACTTTTGGAAAAGACAACAGAAGTTGGAAATCTCCTTATTCTATTAAGATATTAAGTACTACCTGATAACAACATAGAATAAGTAAAAAAGACTTCTGGAATTCTGAATTTTCTTTGTAGGAAAAGTATATAAAATTATTTTTTGTATATATAATAAATGTAAAAAAAATTAATTTCTTTATGTGTTTACTTTTTAATTTTTGAATTTTTGAATGTAATAATTTTGACCGCCACTACATAAGTGATAAGCCTAATGATGATGTTTAACGAGAAAAGAAATAAAAAAATAAAAATCAAAGACGAGCCTTATTGTTAAACGTTACCCACGTAATGTGGGGTCCACGGCAGACCATACCCAGGGCCCATTGAGTGTCCATCATGGACACATTTATTATTGTATTATTATTGTATATTTGGTAAACTTAGTCTTGTACCATAATTAGAATTATTCTATTACCTTAATTGTATAGAATAAAGATTCCTAAGTAGAATAGGAAAAGAATCTTCCTCTTTGTAACTTGTATATATATGTCTTTCATTAATAAGAATAATCAAGGAATTATTTCTTTCATGGTATCAAGAGTCTAGGTTCTCTTTACCCTGCTTCCGCTCCTCAAAATTTCTTCTTCTCTTCGAAATTTTTACCCTAAAATTCTCGTGTGTTCTTCCTCTTTCACAAACACCGAGTATCTTCTCTTCCAAAAACCTTTCTCACAAATTCCTTCTCTGAATCTTGTTGTTATATTCCCTATGGCTGATAAGAACACTTTTCATCCTACCCTCTCAGTTTCTAACATCAAGAATGTCATCCCTATTGTTCTTGATCTTGAAAACGTCCAATATGGGACGTGGGTGGAGTTATTCAAGATTCATGTTAAAACACATAAAGTTCTTCACCACATCATCCTTCCTGCTCCTTCAAAAGAGGGTGATAAGACGACTACATCTAATGTGCTCACTAAAGCGGACCTGCATTATGGGACATGCTTGATTCCAAGGTTCTTCAGTGGATTTATGCACTATTTCCTTGGACCTTTTGCAGACGATTATGGAACCCAACTCCACAGCTATGTCGGCGTGGGATCGATTGCGACATATATTCCAAGATAACAGTCATTCTTGGATTGTTATCCTTGAGCAGAAATTTTCACAGGTGACTATGGTGAATTTTCAAAACGTTTCTTCTTAGTGCAAACGTCTCAAGGACTTGGCAGACCAACTTAGCAACTTAGGTTCTCCTATTTCTAATAGTCGTCTAGTTCATCAGATGGTTGCAGGCCTGTCAGAGGCGTATAACGGTGTTGCTTAAGTTATTCCTCAGAGTAACCCCTGCCAGAATTTTATCAAGCCCGTTCTATGCTCACTTTGGAAGAAGCTGGTTTGGCAAAGAAAGTATCAATTGGGACAATCCTGTCGGCATGATGACTTCTTCCAACTTTTCTCCTTTCAATCCCAACGTGACCCAAAATCACAACAATGGGGGTGGTAAGAAAGGCCAGAATCGGAAGAATAATTGCAAGAACCGTATGGCAATAACGGGGCAACCGCAAAGACAAAGAATAACAAAGAAGAACTCGAGAACCGGGGTCCTCCCGATCGACGGTGGGTCCCAGCACTTAACAACGCCGCGACTGGCTTTACAAAGACCGCGACACCATCTGACGCCGGCAAGACCTCGATACCGGCCAAGATACGCGTCGTGTCCCGATTTCTCCGCCTAGACTCTGTGGTTCGACTATCAGATGGGCCCCCAGATCCGTATACTGGTCTCGCCCCATCGTGCCCACCACACAAGAAGACACACTGCACCGACATTGAAGCAACGATGCACACACTTGGCTTGACTCAACCGACCCTAATCGTACACGGACACCGCCACTACTCACATGACATCCGATCAAGGTACTCTCTCGTCTTATTTCAATTTGAGCACTAATCGTGGTATAACTGTTGGTAATGGCAATTCTATTCCAATTAAGGGTTATTGTCATAAAACATTGTCCCCTCCTCATCCACCACTTGTCCTGAAAAATACCCTTCATGCCCCCAAATTAATTAAAAATTTAGTATATGTCTGTAAATTCACAACTGATAACTTGGTTTCTATTAATTTTGATCCATTTGGATTCTCTGTGAGGGATTTCAAGACGAGGAGTCATCTCATGAGGTGTAACAGTGGGAGGGGGGGACCTCTATCCAATCACACCAAGTCTCAGCGTCTCGCGTCAAGCTATGTCATCCACCTTTGCAGCTCTTGCTCCTTCATTGTGGAATGGTCGTCTAGGTCATCCGGGGTCGTCTATTTTATATTCTTTAGATAGACATAAGTTTATTTCTTGTAAGGGTACGCGTAGTACTCCAATTTGTCAATCCTGTGCTTTGGAAAAGATTATTAAATTACCATTTGTAGCTTCAAAGTCGAATACTTCTATGCCATTTGAAATTTTTCAAAATGATTTATGGACATATCCGGTTCTCAGTTCTATGGGTCATCGTTATTATGTTCTATTCTTAGATGACTATTCTAAATATTTATAGACGTTTCCAATTGCGAAAAACTCTTAAGTTTTTTCCATTTTCATAAAATTTAGAGCTTTCATAAGAACACAATTCGAACGGGAAATAAAAAACATTCAATGTGATAATGACAAAGAATATGACAATAGGGAATTTAGGGAGTTTTGTGCTCAAAATGGGATAGATTTTCATTTTTTTTGTCCTCATACATCTTCACAAAATGGGAAAGCTGAGCGAAAAGTTCGTACCATTAATAATATTATCCGCACTTTATTGGTTCATTCTTCCGTTCCTCCATTATTTTGGCATCATGCGCTACAAATGACTACCGATCTACTAAATATTCTTCCCTCTAAAGGTTTTGATATATTCATCCCCTCTCAAACTGTTATACAATAAGACTCCGACATATTCTCATCTTAGGATCTTCGGGAGCTTATGTTATCCACTGTTTTCATCCACTACGATCAACAAACTTCAGGCACGTTCCACTCCTTGTGTGTTTTTGGGTTTTTCGTCAAATCACCGTGGTTATAAATGCTTTGAATTGTCCACCAAACGAATCAACATTAGTCGTCATGTTCTCTTTGATGAAATTAAATTTCCCTTTTCTAAAGTAGACAAATCCGTGCCTAGTTCTTATGATTTTTTGAATGAGGATGTTTCTCCCTATGTTCTCCGTCATTTTTCAGATTTGTCCGAAAAAATATCGTCAGCGCCGCGACCCTGCACAGAGGCGTCCCGGCTCCAAAACACCTGTGAGTCAGCGCCGCGGCCCTGCACAGAGGCGCCACGGCTCCAAAACATCCGAGAGTTTGGCAGTTCTTACGCGCCGCGCACACCCTGCGGCCATGGCGCTTTCGACAGCAATTTCCTATTCGAAAAATTCTTAAAATTCACCCAATCCAGCCCAGAGTCATAGTCCAGTCACTCGTAGTTAATGGGGTATTTCTAAACCTAAAAGATATTTTAATTTGAATTTTAATTTTCTTAAATCTCCCTTACCTCGTAATCCTGTGTCGGCCTTAAATGACCCTAATTGGAAATTTGCCATGACTGAAGAATATAATGCTCTTATTGATAATAAGACGTGCGAGTTGGTACCCCGTCCATCTAGTATTAATATTATTCAGTCTATGTGGATTTTTGTTCATAAGGAAAATTCTGATGGTTCATTTGCAAGACATAAGGCTAGACTGGTAGGTGATGGTAAGACTCAGCATGTTGTTGTGGATTGTGGTGAGACGTTTAGCCCAGTGATCAAGCCAGCTACCATTCGCATTGTGCTCAGCTTGGCTCTTTCAAAATCATGGCCCATTCATCAGCTAGATGTGAAGAATGCTTTCTTACATGGTGATCTTCAGGAGACAGCGTATATGCACCAGTCTTTGGGGTTTAGGGATACTAGATATCTTAATCATGTCTGTCTATTGAAGAAGTCCTTGTATGGGCTTAAGTAGTCTCCACGAGCTTGGTATAAGAGGTTTGCTGATTTTGTTTCGACTATGGGTTTTTCTCACAACAGGTATGATAATTCATTGTTCATATATCATCGAGGATCTTTCATGGCTTATATTTTGTTATATGTTGATGATATTATCTTGACTGTCTCTTCTGATGCTTTGCGCAAGTCTATTATGATAATGCTCGAGTTTGAGTTTGCCATGAAGGACTTGGGCCTCTTGAGTTACTTTTTGGGGATTACTGTAACTCGTCATGTAGGTGGATTGTTCTTGTCAGAGAGAAAGTGTGCAGCAGAGATCATTTAAAGGCCTGGGATGTCATTGTTACACCCCGTAGTTCAGGTCATGCGTTTGAGAGCGTACGAAAGGGGGTAAGACTTAAAATTTTCTAAGGATAGGTTGACGGATCGTTCCGGACGGGTTTTAGTCAAGTTTGGGGCGAGTTATGACCCGATACATTGAGAGTTCCTAAGTGTTTCAGAGGCCTGGGGCGTAGTTCGTTGAGTCTAGATTCCAACGCAACCAACCGTTCGTCGATAGGACGTCGGAGTAGAAAGTTATGAGAATTACAAGTTCAGTGCGCAGTCGAACAAAAATGTGTTTCGGAAAGAGGCGGCAGGGCCGCGGCGCCGGGCAGCAGGGCCGCCGGAAGATCTGAGGGTCCGCAGGAGTTGCGCGCGCCGGCAGGTGGCCGCGCCGAAGATCCGAGGTCCGCAGGAGTTGCGGCGGGCGCCGTGCGCGCCGAGGCGGGAATTTTGGGCGAAAAACTTAGAAAAGTCTGATTTCTCTTTAAAAGGGCATGGGAGGTGACAAGTGTCCCCTCATCCGATTTTGCTTGCATGGCTTATATTGACCAAGTCTTATAGACTTGGTCATCTCTCAAACATCTTCCTCTCTAAAAATCAGCTCCCTTCTCTCTAAAAACCCAAGAAAAATCTGAATAGTTTAGAACCAAAAAGGAAGCTTGTAGCTAGCTTGTTGGCATTGTTGTGGTGGTGTTCTTGGCAAGGAAGCTAGCAATATTTGGAATAAGTTTGGGCTAAAACTTTACGGTAATGATTCTTCCTTTAGTTTTAGTTGTGCATGTTAGAAGAAAGAACTTGTGGTAGTAAATAATGCTCTTAGTCATGCATGCTAGAAATGTGTGTTGATATGAAAAATGGGTTAAGAAGAGTTTATGAGCATGTTGAAGCCTAAAACTACCTTAGGATTGTTAAGTGAATTATTGTAAATTGGGAGAATTTTACACACCCAAGTTTAGGTGTGTAATCCCCTTTGAAATGTTGGATTGATTGAGCCTTAAATGTGGCGTTGAGTGTTAAAAATCGCCTTTGAAAAGGTGGCAAAGTGAGTAGAAACAAAGGAAATGCGCCAAATTTCCGTAGGATTTAGTGGCTTTGAGTTTAGATTATTCTACATTGAAATTAGAGGTTAATAAACGATCATGATTATTATAGGTTGAAATATTACTCATGGTAGTTGAGCTTGCAAGCGGATTGACAAAAGAGGTATGTGGAGCTTTCTTATTTCTTGAGCATGAGTAGTTTGAACTATATAGTACGGTGAGCGACGGGTTTTAAATGAAGTAAATCCATTTGTCAGATTTGACTTGTTTTAAGAAAATGTCTAAGTTGGTTGGGTTAGAGAGTTAACCCACTTATTCCTAAGTAATGGTTTAACCTAAATAGGGTAGAAAAGGATTTCGTGACATGAAGAAGTATTACGGAAATTGTGTGAGTTTGATTTGAAGTATAAGTCTCTTGGTTAATAAAAAGAACGAAATCTTTTGAAACATAAGGAGTTATAATACTTTGGGAGGTTAGTTATAACGGCCCTATGAAAGAGTATGAACGTCTAAAGCTTTAAGGCATAAAGTTAGTATAACGGCTTTATGGGGAGTTGTTTATAATAACTTTATGAAAGGTTAAAGAGTTGGTTTTTCTTGAATAAGGTCATGAAAATGAGATTCATTTTGTATGTTAATGAAAGCCTAAAGAAGTTATGAGTTACTTGGGCGCATCGCGGTGATGAAGGATTCCACGGTATGCTCCCATTGTTGATTATGAGTTACTTGGGCGCATCGCTTGATGATGAAGGATTCCACAGGTATGCTCCGTTGTTCGATTATGAGTTACTTGGACGTCTGCTTGATGATGAAGATTCCACGGTATGCTCCCATTGTTCGATTATGAGTTACTTGGACGCATCGCCCGATGATGAAGCGATTCCCGCGGGTATGCTTCCATTGTTCGATTATGAGTTACTTGGGCGTACCGCGATGATGAAGGATTCCAGGTATGCTTCCATCGTTCGATTATGAGTTACTTGGGCGTCGCTTGATGATGAAGGATTCCACGGGTATGCTTCCATTGTTCGATTATGAGTTACTTGGACGTCGCTTGATGATGAAGGATTCCACGGTATGTTTCCATTGTTCGATTATGAGTTTACTTGGATGTCCGCTTGATGATGAAGGATTCCACGCACGCTTCCATTGTATTTGATTTATGAGCTTCCTATTCTTCATGTAGTATATGATTGATGTTCTTATTGATGGTAAGACACGGTAAAAGGTAATTTGATTTCATCCGATCCCGGCTTGTTTTGGACTTATGTTTCGTTCTGATATTTTGATTTCACATACTTGGTACTGTTGTCTTGACCTCGCCCGGAAGTGCGTTAAATGCCGCAGTCGAGATCGTAACTTCTTTGGTCCGCACTATTAGGATCATCGTTCATTTTCCGAAAGCTCCATCTCGGAGGCTTTGTCTTTTGGTATGATTCACGAGGTTATTTACTTTTGTACAATCGGGGTATGGCGGGGCCTGTCCCGCGATCGTTATTCCTGAGTGCGTAGTCACGTTTGTGGTTTGGTTTGTAATGATAAGATGTCTTGTTTCACTTTCGGTTAAGTTATTTTATGAAAGCGGCCTTATCGGCTTGCTAGTGATGTTCACCTTATCTGATTTTGTTTCACGTATGTTCATTGCTATTCTACGATCATGCACGATAGGTACCGGTGCAGTACGATCGCGGCCGGTCGGTCGTGGCGATCATCATGTAAGTCCGCTTACTCGATTGATACTAAACCTAGTTGGGTGTTGCGGTGGCTCTCTATGAGATTCGACCGTTATCGTAGTCTTGCAGCGCCGCCAAGATTCGGCGTTCACGCGACGATATTACATATGTCGTCTGGCCAGTGTGTTTGTTTACGCATGATCGAGTTGAACATATGAATGCGCTCAAACGCATTTTTAGGTACATTCGGGAACAACGAGTATGGTTTGCATTTGTATCGCCATCAACGTCTACACTTGTCTCTACGAGATCTTGATTGGGGTGGTTGTCGACACCGACGGTCTACGTCACGGCTATGCATGTTTTTAGGTAATAACTTGGTCTCGTAGTGCATCAGCGTCAATCAACGCTTTCACGTTCAATTGCGGATGCCGAGTATAGAGGGTAGCGATGTGGTGTCAGTCGTGTTGGTTACGAAATCTCTTATTAGAAACCGTTGTCCTATTGGGAAGACTACCTTGGTATATTGTGATAATATAAGTTCCATCTACCTTTCTGGTAATCCATTTCAGCACCAGCGTACTAAACACATAGAGATGGATATTCACTTTGTTCGAGAGAAGGTAGCCAAATGACAAGTACGCGTCTGTCATGTTCCTTCGAGATATCAAATTGCAGACATTTACAAAGGGTCTTTCCTCGGTCCTTTTTGAAGATTTTAGAGGCGATGCCGTCACGAATACCGTCGCTATGATTTGCGAAGTGTTAAACATTACCCACGTAATGTGGGGTCCACGGCATGCCATACCCAGGGCCCATTGAGTGTCCATCATGGACACATTTATTATTGTATTATTATTGTATATTTGATAGACTTAGTCTTGTATCATAATTAGAATTATTCTATTACGTTAATTGTATAGAATATGAATTTCTAAGTAGAATAAGAAGATGATCTTCCTCTTTATAACTTGTATATATATGTCTTTCATTAATAAGAATAATCAAAAGATTATTTCTTTCACTTATGTCGAGCTTTCTCCTTAATGCGTGGCGTATTTTTGCTAACAAAATTATGAAATTGTTCTACTGAGAGATAAGTGACAGATTCAATCTATGACTAACAGCCAGTGAGGACACACTGCTTAGACCTTAACGTATAGAATAATATTTATATATATTTGTAATAACCTCGAAACCAGTTACAAATATCACCCCTACTTCATTTGTTTCATTTTATGTGATAAAATTAATATTTAGATAGTTAAATTAAAATTTTCTTTTATCACAATTTTTAAAATTTATTTTTAAATATATCAAATTAATAATTATGACTTAAATTATTTTTATGTAATTTTTAAATATATAATAAGAGAACTTAAATAATTAAATTTACATGTAAAAGTTAAATAGTTTGATCGTAATATTTCGAATCATATAATAGAAAGTGGAACTGTGATTATTACAGAATTGACAAATCATCATCTGTCTTCGTAAAAAGTGCACAATATAATACAGTAGTAGGTAATAGACTTTGCATAGGTCCTTAAAGTGCACGGAATTAGTACGTGTCTTTTTTGTATAGTTCTTGAAGTTTAGCATTCAGTCCAGCCAAGATGATTACATGGCTCATTTGAAAGTAGGGGTGCCAGTGGGAAGGAATGGGACAGGGATTTGGAGGACATGATTTGGGGGGAGGGAGTGGGTCAGGACGGGACCGGGTGGGTGGAGAAGTGGTCCCGTCCCACATCCCGCTATCAGAGGGGACGAGATTTGGGGGACGGGACGAGTCGGGTCGGGAAGGAAATTTGGGGGGACTTTTTTTAATATTTAAACACTTAAATAATTGAACATAGTGAAAAAATATCTCAAGGCTAATAGAAATATGATTTTTATACAATTTCAAAATTGCAACTTTGTTTCGAAGTTCAAAAGTTGCAAATCACATAGTAAATTGACATTAAAAATTACATATGCAACCATATTTTTTCTAATTTTCTGACAATCTCTTGAAGATCTTCTGTTGGAATTGAAATTTGTTGGTCAAATGAAGAGGAAAATAAAGTATTTATAGTTGAGAAATATAGTTAATGTGTAAATATACTAATTTAGGGGTTAAAATAAATATTAAAGAGGGTAGGGGGTTTATGGGGGGGGATGGCTGTTACTAGTCGTTGCCAGCGCAACGGTTAAATTTAAAACGGTCGTTTATGCAATGGTTAGTTTCTGCAAACGGACAGGGACGGGCGGAATCAACTCTAGTCATGTCTCGATTTCGAACCCGGTTATCGACAATTCTCATCCCATAATTTATCAGACGGGATCGGAACAAGGCGGGGCGAGACTGGAACGGGCCGGGATCGGGACGTCCCGTCCCCGTGGACAGCCTTATTTGAAAGGAAGCAACAAAAGGACAAATTTAACTTTATTCCAAGTGGCAAAAGTGGAGGGTTGCATAATGCATCATATTCTGCAGTGCAGCATGGGACTTTCTGCATTAATGGCAGTACACTGTACTATAAAGACTACATTGAATGCAACATGCCCTTAAAGGACCCCAAAAGAGAGAGTATCAAAAACACAAATAATTCCGTGTAGCACAAGAATTCATGTCCAGCTACAAAACCAAATTCTCTTTCTCAATGAACCATTGAGGTGCCTCCTTTTTCAAGAATTCATGTCCAGCTACAAAACCAAATTCTCTTTCTCAATGAACCATTGAGGTGCCTCCTTTTTCTTTTGATTTTCGTCCCGTATCCAATATCTGCATTAGAACTTGATTAAATTTGGATTCACATCGATAAGTTCTACATTAAGAAAGCGCTTGGTAACAAAGGCGAATTCGTACTCAAAGGACTTAATTAAGGATGAAGACCGTGGGTTGCCTCCTTAATTAGCTTGTCCTTTTCACTCTTCCACGCGTATTCACCATTACAAATCTGATGGAGTTTGACATTTGTCATTTTTCAACTCCTGATTCTGTGATTCATACAAACTTAATTGGATTCCATGTAAACCAATCCCTAGCAAAGGAATTTCTTTTACTGGTATTGTAAGTCTTATTTTATATAATTTTTATCCGATTTGTAGTTTTCACTTTAAGCTTCACTAATGTATTTGTTAAGATTAGAATCAGACAAGAATAATTTACTGATTAATATCTCCCTCCCAATTCGGAATTCTTTATAAAAAATGTAATCTTGACAGTCACAAACAATCAACAGTTGTGACTATAAATATATTTGTGACTATGACAGAATGAGATGCTATGCTTTCTGGCGAGCTCTACTCTACTAAAATCACTGAAGGCCCCTGTTGAACATTACTAAAAGACGTGAATTTTCGACGGACATTCTCAGTAGGATGTGGTCTAAAATTTACTATGGAGAGTATGTCACAGACGTTTATGAAGAGCCAATCTTATCGGAAATTCGCATTTTTTAGTAGTGGAAGATGTGTAGGTCACCAACTATATATGACCACGAGTTTTGTCTTTCGAAGCCCTAGTCTCTTAGGGCAGCCTAGTCATGCCGAATCGTAAATAATAGATATTGGGTTTAACTCAACCCTAAAAGCTAACTTATAATATAAGAATTGTTCAAATCCATATAAGTAGTCCATGTTCCCATTTCATATCGGATGTGAGACTCTTAACACTCCCCGCACGCTCAGACCTCGTTAACTGGAGCGTGTACAATATAATTTAGGGGTCCAACATCGGTGAACAAAGAATTGAAATGAGCATGACTCTGATAACATGTAAAAAATTGATCTTGGGCCTAACTCAATCCAAAAGTTAGATTGTAGGGTGATGATTGTTCAAATCCATATAAGGAGTTCATGTTTCTATTTCATATCCAATGTGAGACTAAATATATGACATATTGAGTCTAACTCAACCCCAAAAATTAGTTTGTAGATGATGATTGCTCAAGTCCATATAAGGAGTTCAAGTTTTCATTCTCTATCCGATGTGGGACTCTTAACACGAATCATAAAAGTTTTGACGATTTAAAGAATTATTAAGTATAGAACAAATTTGTTATTTGTGGCAATTCATAATTATCTATAGGCCTTGAAAGGCTTTGATCTACCAAAATTAGGTTTGGACAAAGTTTTTTACTAGAAAGGTTTTGTCCCTAGCATTTGCCAATGTTAACTAGGTGGGGATGTCACTCTCAATTCTCTCCCAAACCATCTCATCATCTTTTATGCTTCCATTCAGAAAATACAAAAAGTTCCTTAGAAGTGAAAATGGCAAACCAAATGGGTCCCAATTTTTTAGAAAGCAAAATCACTTCCATCTATTCTTCTACAAGGACAAGAGAGTGCACTAATGAGACAATCCACTCCAGCTGTTTTTTTTTTCTTTTTGAGTTTTTTATGCTTCCATTCCTTTCACCCCTCCTGAAAATTCTTGAAAAGAAAAGTAAGTAATAATTAAATGGAATAAAATGAAGGAACTAAAAATGAGTGTAGTAGTGATAGAAGGCAAAGTGCTTGAGTGGAGTTGGCTTTAATTTGGAACTTTTTTGTGTGTGTTGAAATAGAAAATGGGCAAACCCCACCTCTAAATATTCACATTACATTTATAGAAGCCAAGCCAAGCCAAAACCCGTGATAAATGTGACTAGATTCATTTTATCACTATTTGTGCCATTGTGTGTGTGTGTGTTTTCTCAACCCATTCGACCCCAACAACCAAATTATGAGCAGCGTAACCCAAAATTACAAGTTATGTTTGAATTTGATGGAGAAATTTGGTTGAGTTTATTATGAATGACGAGAAAATAACAAAGGTCCAGACCAAAAAAGAAAAAACAAAGAAGAAATTTGGCCTAGTTTACTGAAATGACAAGAATATTGATCTAAGAAAGATATTGTATATACTTTTTTTTTGTGAAGGAATCATGGGCTGCTCTGAGTGGAATTGTATGATAAGCGCAAACCACGCGTCGATCGTTTAATCACACTCTGAAACCATGTATGCATGTTCAGCCAAAGAAAGTTTATGCAGGGATCAAACTCGTGGCCTTGCGGTCATTTCTCTTCTTCTGTAAACATTCTGCGGGTAGATATTGTATATACTTGTTAACATATGCAACTGTAATACAGATTTAAAGAACTAAAATTAACCACGAGCAAGAAAACCTCTGAATGGTTATGATACAACAAATGAATTTTGCTATCTCGTCTTTTATTTTCCTTTTTTTTTTTTACTTCGTTTTCATTAGCGCGAACTCGTTCACATTGTCGGTCCCCAAACCCCAACAAAAGTGGAGAGTTGTGGTAGGTTGGAAGCCAACATCTAGTCAATATCATAATGAATTTTCACAATTAACATGGTTAATGAAAATTCATATACTGATCCAATATTAAGTATATTGTTAGAATAGAAATAAATCCAAAACTAAAAACAAATTAAACAATATGATCTAATTATATGTCTACTTTTTGTAATTATATTTCTATATATACACATAGTTGAAGTCATAAACTAGCAAATGCAATGAGTTCAGTTGAATTCATCAGACCGTCTTAAATTCTAATTAAATTCGTCTTTGTATCAAGAAAGATGGTGTATTGCCAAGTGGTGTGACTTGAAGGGCTTGGAGAGTTGGCGGCAAACTATTTGGTACTACTTTTTTGGATGAATCAAATTAAAGGCAAAATGATGAGGAGGACAAAATGAACCCAACAAGCATGCTTAAAATTGTTCTTAACGAGCTTTCTCTTTACATTTCCTTTTCTCCAAATTTGGGAATTTAAGGTTTTAAATATAGTCCCACCAGCCAATCAAGGTGCACCATTCCTTTAACATTTGAGTCTTCTAAACGACCTACTACTAATAAGTACTCCATAAGCTACCACCTAAAAGGGTCATGTAGTATTAAGTATTCATTCATTCATCTTTAATCAGATCGAATTTGAGTTCTAAATATGAAATCAACTTTATTAGAAAGCATTTTACACATAATGTAGGATTTCTGAACACTAATATGAATTTAATAGAATTTTAATACGGATACTGAACATGCTGACACCATGTAAAAAAAAAAAAAGATAATTACACCATATGTTAATTAGGGTACTAATGCTATCAAAATTAACCCACCCTTTTAAATCTTACAAAAAATAACCCACTCCCCCCACTCTGCACTCACTCCTTCCTCCTCTTTCTCTTCGTTGCCGACAACGTCGGTCGGCACCATCGAAAAGGTCAGAGAGAAAGTTCGTCGACCTTCTCTCTCCTCATCCTCTTCTCTCTCGCTTTCTACAATGCCTCCTCTATATGTCTCACTTCTCTCTTTCTCCAGTGACGACGAATTTTCGGTGGCTCAGATCTGACCGCCTCCTCCACTGTGGTGGCTCAGATCTGACGAGAAATTACCTAGATCTAGATCTATCGAAAAACTCATCGAAGCGGTAATGGAGCGCATGTGGCTGCGATGAAATTATCGACAGTGGGGGTCGCTGTAGGTGGTTGAGGTTGACGATGGAGAAATCTGGAGGAGCAATGGTAGTGGGTGTATAATGGTGTATGAGGTGTATATGGGTGTATATAAATGTATATGTGTATATGAGTGTTTCTGTATATAGGTGTATATATATTTATACACCTCCAATTACCTAAATACATGATGTACTTGTCTTTTGTATAAAAGTATTTTGAATCAGAGCTTTGCAATGTTAATTTTAGACTATTTTTTTGCAATGTAAATGAGCAAATTGTATATTTTTAAAATTTCCCTTAAAAATTGTAAGAAACGAAAAAAGGGTATAAGCTGGCCTGCTAGCTAGCTATTGAGTTGTAGTATTCAAGTTGCTACTACATCTCACGAGTTAAAAAGTTGGCATATACTGATCCCACTCTGTTTCCCTATAGTTTATTGGGGCTAATTTTGGTTGAAATTCTTTTAACTTTTCACACATACATAGCCCATCTTAATCCAAGCCGTCTAACTTTGAGATGGATTGGGCAATGGGCCATTTGTTGTTTCAACTGATTTTGACCTGTGGAAACTCAATTCAAAGTGCCCGTTTATCACCCCTAAGTGGACTTAAAAGATGAGCATAACTTAAGTAGCCCCAAGCCTAAAATGGGGAAAAGCTTTTTCTTTTTCTTGGGGGGGTGGGGGAGGGAGTTGGAGAATCTATCTATCTTTAGATGACGGGTGAAGTTTAAGAAGTAAGTTTCCGACCTTTGCATGATTGCAAGTACAGACATCTTTACAACATATTCGCTAAGTTGTGCTGCTGACACTGGGAAAGAGACACAATTTTAGTTTAAAATATGAATTTTACCCATAACAGTTTGCAAATTGCAATGTGGAGGTAATATATATAGGAGGGCTCACAGCTTTTTGAAAGGAATCTTTATGCATAATTTGATCCAACTGGAAGGCGGAATCTTTCTTTAATTTCTTTCGCTATTACAGCTAATGGATTCAGGTGTACGTAGTTTCAACCTTTTCACATAAATAAAACAAGAATTCACACTCTTATATACTCCCTCCGTTTCAAAATATTTGTATTTTTACTTTTTTTTGTTTAGCAACTCTTTAATTTCAACTTTACCTTGTGACATGTTTAGAATTACAAGATAAAAAAATATTTTGGTATATTTTTTAAATCTTTAATTTAAAATCACAAGATTCAAAATTATTCTTTACTTTTTAAAACTCCCAACAAAGTCAAAATCAGATAAATATTTTTTTTAAAAAAAGTATAACAACATTTTTTATACGTAGTCCATTGATAACTGACCTACATGAATCGAATCGAATCTTACCAGTCACCGTGTTAAGGCTTGGGAATAGTACTATCTACTACTACTATTAAAATTTGCATCAACTTTAAGACTACAGAATCGGAGTCCAATAGATCAGCCAAATCATGCAGTAGCACGTGTGGTGGTAAAAATATTTTGTGCTCATATTTATATTAAATCAATAAATGTTAAATATGTATTTTATCTTTTAATATTGTATGTGATGGAAACCGACACGACACGTGCCATGATTTAGGTGCGAGGTCGAAGGGTGTAACAGTGATGTGCACCCGTTGTGAGATACTTTGGGTTGGGTCGGGTTTGAAGAATAGAATTGTGCAAGGGCCAAATCAAGTGTCGTCAGGTAGGCGACTGAAGGAGTTTAATGCAGATCCACTCCGAATTTGGTGTCAGTCGTTACTCTTTGGTCATTATGTGACCGTTATTGTCATTTGATTGCATTAAATTATAGAATGATTCTCGGGCATAAATTTCTTGTATTAATAGCTATAAAAGGAGTTCAACCTTCGTGTTGGAAGGGCATCACATTCTCATTTCACTTGCTTGTAAGATTTTTCTGTAATCTTAAGTTGTACAAGCTCTCTACATTGGCTCGGGCTCGAAGTAATTCTGCTAAGGACCGAACCAAGTTCTAATCAAGATAACACCAACTCAAGGCTACTTCTTTTACTTATTCTCATTCACTTAATTATTGTTTATTGCCTACTATATTTACTTATGAATCGATTCATGTATCCTTAAAATCACTTACAAATTTAACTGTACCATTTTTGGGGTAAACAATTTGGCGCCCACCGTGGGGCTAAGGATAATAGTGGTGATTTATTTCAAGCTTAATTTCACTTATTTCTTTCGAGATTTTGTGGTTACATGTCAAAATTAAACACTAACATTATGGCTAGTAAACTCAACGCTGAGAGTAGCAACCACGAGGACAATAATTGTGAAAATGGTGTTCACCAACAATAACAACAATGTTCTGCTTGGTGTTCCGCCCATTGTTCCACCAAATGGTGTTCTGCCGAACGTTGATCCAATGAATAACATCCCGTAATTTCACCCTGGTCGTCTAGAAGATCGCGTCAGAAAATTCTGGATGATGATGAGAATGGTGATGCGGATAAGGGAACGATTTCTTTCACTAATGAAGATGCAGAGGGGATCATTCAGCCTCACAATAAACCAATTTAAAAGTTGAAAAAATATGTTCGAAAAGAGACATACCTCAATTCCCGCTAATTGCTACCAAATAGGTTTTCTGACAATTGATTAGAATAATAAAAATTAGAACTTTAATCCTTTTTCCTAGAATTCTCACCCTTGTTGAAAATTGGAATTTTTAAACCAACATTCACGTTCTTCCTTTTATAAGATTTATCCATGGATTCTAATCACTTGTAATAGCCTAGACTAGTCTCAATTCATTCAATAAACACCATTATAGGTTAAGTTCTTGCCTTTATTGAGATTTCTCCAAAAGTCCTCTTCAATGATTCTTCCTTTGATTCTCAAGAATCTATGGATTGAAATGATAATTTAGTATTAATCCTTGTTGTTTTGATGTGGTTTAATCGTAGGATAGTTAGGAACTCACCTCGTAGGATTTTAAGAAGTTTTAAGTGGGATTGAAATTTCTAAGAAAATATCGTTTAAACACTTCCAGTGAAGTTAAGAATGTTATGTCGCATATGCGGTCACATTCTAACTTTGTGGTTGCATTATAGTTGCATACGCGAATCAGAAATATTGTAAAATCTGCCTAAAATGCGGAGTGAGTTTGTGGCGTCGCATTTGGAGTTTGCGGTCATTCTGAGTATGCGGCCGCATTCCAGTCGGTGTTTGAGATAGGATTCAGTAAAATGGGCATAATATTTTTCTCACATCTCCGATTAAACTCCACTTTATATCATTTGAAAGGTATTTTAAAGGTCTACAACTTTCATGTTTTAGATTTTTCCAAATTCCTAACGGATCTTCACGTTAACATGATAACAGTCAAGACTACCGAAAACATAATTGATTATATCGAGATTTTGTGGTTACATGTCAAAATTAAACACTAACATTATGGCTAGTAAACTCAACGCTGAGAGTAGCAACCACGAGGACAATAATTGTGAAAATGGTGTTCACCAACAATAACAACAATGTTCTGCTTGGTGTTCCGCCCATTGTTCCACCAAATGGTGTTCTGCCGAACGTTGATCCAATGAATAACATCCCGTAATTTCACCCTGGTCGTCTAGAAGATCGCGTCAGAAAATTCTGGATGATGATGAGAATGGTGATGCGGATAAGGGAACGATTTCTTTCACTAATGAAGATGTAGAGGGGATCATTCAGCCTCACAATAAACCAATTTAAAAGTTGAAAAAATATGTTCGAAAAGAGACATACCTCAATTCCCGCTAACTGCTACCAAATAGGTTTTCTGAGGTTCAACAATCACTCTACAATTGATTAGAATAATAAAAATTAGAACTTTAATCAATTTTCCTAGAATTCTCACCCTTGTTGAAAATTGGAATTTTTAAACCAACATTCACGTTCTTCCTTTTATAAGATTTATCCATGGATTCTAATCACTTGTAATAGCCTAGACTAGTCTCAATTCATTCAATAAACACCATTATAGGTTAAGTTCTTGCCTTTATTGAGATTTCTCCAAAAGTCCTCTTCAATGATTCTTCCATTGATTCTCAAGAATCTATGGATTGAAATGATAATTTAGTATTAATCCTTGTTGTTTTGATGTGGTTTAATCGTAGGATAGTTAGGAACTCACCTCGTAGGATTTTAAGAAGTTTTAAGTGGGATTGAAATTTCTAAGAAAATATCGTTTAAACACTTCCAGTGAAGTTAAGAATGTTATGTCGCATATGCGGTCACATTCTAACTTTGTGGTTACATTATAGTTGCATACGCGAATCAGAACTATTATAAAATCTGCCTAAAATGCGGAGTGAGTTTGTGGCGTCGCATTTGGAGTTTGCGGTCATTCTGAGTATGCGGCCGCATTCCAATCGGTGTTTGAGATAGGATTCAGTAAAATGGGCATAATATTTTTCTCACATCTCCGATTAAACTCCACTTTATATCATTTGAAAGGTATTTTAAAGGTCTACAACTTTCATGTTTTAGATTTTTCCAAATTCCTAACGGATCTTCACGTTAACATGATAACAGTCAAGACTACCGAAAACATAATTGATTATATCGAATCTTACGCACCTCACTATTCGTGTTGATCTTAAAACAACTATTTTCACCCAAACTCACCTCTATATGACTTCATATGTCTAAAGTGTCATATTAACACTCATTGAACCCATTAACACCTAATCCGAATTTAAAGAGTGTTACATGGTCCTTCAGTTTGCACAGCTTTGTTCTTGAGAGCAATTGGAGACTTGTGGCGGCTGCACTTTGAAAGTGATTCTAGGTTTTCAAGTGTTACCCAAAATCTTGTAACGTGTTGTATATATATTGGAGAGCATGTGGGATGAGATAAGGACTACTCATCACTTGGTTTGACCACTAGCACGCTGCAGCAGTGCTGATGTACTTCTGTTAGTGAACAGTACAACTTTACATCTGTACGATAACCAAGGGAACAGATAGCAGACCAGGTCTCTATTTAGTTCTTCGAAAGCTTGACTAATCATCAAAACACAAGATGGTATAACTTATCAAATTAAATAAGAATTTTTTTAACAACAAACAACTTTACTTCATTAATGCATAAACGGTCTCAAAGAGTTAAAAAATGCATTAGCAACTGTTACAATTCAACTAGAGAAAGCATAAATCCAAATAACACTACGTAACAACGAAATAAAACTCCACTATTATAACTACGAAGTACAAAATGGTTGAATTTTTAGCCCTTTTTTAGACAGTCATAAACTGAGAAGGTTACAACATCCATTTTCAGGGGAATAATTGTCATTCAAAATGAATTAAGAAAGCGAAGATTTGTCGATAATCAAAATAAAAAACAATAAAAAAGTAAAGATGAAAATATACAATTTCCAATCGCAACAATTTTCCCTATTATAAATATAATTTTGTAAAGAAATGAATACATTAATGGGTGTAAATTATAGAAAAAATACGAGGATGGGGAGCAAATAAAAACATGATGCATACATTAAGGGTGCAAAACGCAAATAACTCTCATAATTACAATAAACTCTAATTACTGTGTAAAAAGGAAAAAGTTAATTTGTCAGTTATATATACTTCTTATTAATATATAAATGATCTACTTATATAAATATTTTTCACAATCATCATTACATAGAATATATATTTATTTATTTTTGTGAAGGAACATGACCGCTATTCTTTCAGTGCGACGGGGTAAATTTGTATGATAGCGCGCAATACGTCATTGGTTAACCACTTGTAACCATGTGTGCCAATGACAGCCAAGAAAGTTTATGCAGGGATCGAACTCGTGGCCTTGCGATCATATTCTTCTTCTGTGACACATTCTCATGTGCCACATAGAATATTTTTAAGCTATAGATATATTTGAAATAAATATCAAGCATAATGTAAGTAATTCCAAATAGCATTTACCAAGCAATTCTCACTACTCAAGCCCAAAACCAATACAAATTCTTCAAGCTTTTAACCTGTTAGGCGCATGATTATTATTATTATTAAACTACTCCAATTATAATGAGCCCAAGCTTTTCACACTCTTGTCATGAATTATTTAATTAATAATGTCTCTTGGACTATAAACCACTGGATTTCATTATTTCAAGCATGATGAGACACTGCTACTAGCAAGGGGGTACTGACTAATTTTACTTTTTTTTCTTAAACTAATTATAATAAATAATAATAATAATATTATAATAGACGTCATCCCTTTTTTCAGCATACTAAATCAATTTGCTTTGCTATGAATAAAAACTTTTTAGTATTTTCTTTCAAATATGACAGAATTAGGTAGTTACCGAAGAGTTGAAACTTGCTAGGGAATTTATGAAGCTTGTGCTAGTAATTAAAATGTACTCCTTTGGCAAATATTATATGAACCATATACTGAAAGATTTATTTTCTACGTTTCTCTTATATGCATTTTTTTTAAATATTGAATGCGACTAATTTTTTCCGTAGAATAGTATTAATCTCCCTTAGGGAGCTTTTTTCATTAATATCAAATATATATAGGTGTATAATGTGAAATCCTTATACAATAGGAATACTAATTCTACCATAATTACATAAACACTAAATATGATAATTATGATACAATATCTAATATACACGGCTAATACTCCCCCTCAGTCGGAGCAGGAGGAGGACGGATGCTAAGGCTGAATCTTAAGTCGAGGAAGAGATGTCTAGGAAGGCCTTTGATGAATATATCTGCATACTGATATGAAGAAAGTACATGCATCACCTTAACTTGATCAAGAGCAACCTTCTCACAAACAAAATGTATATACATCTCAATGTGCTTAGTTCGCTGATGCTGAACCGGGTTATGAGATAAATATATTATCACAGTAAACCAAAGACGTCTTACGCAAGGGACATTGCAGCTCCAAAAGAAGGTTTTGAAGCCAACATATCTCAGCAACAACATTAACAACGCCTCTGTACTATGCTTCTACACTCGAACAGGATAGGGTGGCCTGCCTCTTGGCAGACCATGAAATAAGATTATCCCCTAAGAACACACAGTAGCCGGAGGTGGAGCGTCGCGTGTCCGAACATTCTGCCAAATCGGAATTTGTGTATGATAATAACATGGTCGGTGTTGAGGGGTATAGGTGCAACCCATAATCAAGTGTGCCCTTAACATATAGATGATACGCTTAAGGGTAGTAAAATGAGGCTCCATGTGGTCATGCATAAATAAACATACATGCTAAACATCATAAGCAATATTAAGTCTGATGAACGTGAGATATTGTAGTGCACCTGCAAGACTCCTGTAAAATGTAGGATCAGACACATGATTATCATCAACAACACTAAGCTTTGATTTAGAGTCAACCGGAGTGGACATTATCTTGCAGTTTTCTATTTTAGCCATGTATACTATCTCTTCTGCATACTTGCTCTGACACAAGAATATAGACTCTGCAGATCTAGTCACTGATATCCCTAAAAATAACTCAACTTCCTAAGTCAATCATGTCAAATTCAGTTTTGAGCAATGTATTATCTCATTTTTCAAGAACTCAGTGGAGGCAATAAAGTAAATAGGGAATTATCACATTTGCTACAGATAAACCCAACCTGCATAATATAATGTGCAAAGAGATCATACCACGCTCTAGGGGTCTGTTTCAAATCATAAAGTAACTTACGGAGTCGGCATACATACTGAGGGGTTGCTGGATGTACAAAGACAGACGACTGGTGCATGTAAACAGTGTCTTTCAAATCCCCATGTAGAAATGTATTCTTCACATCAAGTTGATGAATCGGTCAATGTTTATCCATAATAATACTCAGAACTATGCAAATGGTGGCCGGTTTAACAACCGAACTGAACATCTCACCACTTCAATACCCTTCTGCTGGCTAGTGTCATTAGCCATAAGTCTCGCCTTATACCTCTCTTGATCATCACTATCTATGTATTTGTGACGAAAAGCCACATACATCGGATCACATTCATCCCCTCTGGTATAAGAACTAAATTCCAAGTGTGTTATTTCTTTAAAGTCTTAAATTTCTCACACGTGGCCGCATTCCAATTCGAATCTATTTTGGCCAATTTTGGGGATAGGGAAAATCGTTTGTGCAAACAAGTTAAACTGGACTTTGGGTTTGAAAATTTCGTGTTTGGCACTGATTTCTATTGGGTGTGTTGGGGCAGATTATGGATGGGTATTTTTTTGGGTTGGTGGATGCGGGTCACGACATAGGGTTTTGTCGATGAGGCTGGGCTGTGGGGTAGCAGTGTCGGGAAGTGACGATGTGGTCAGTAAAGTCGCAGATCTGGGAGTGGTAGAGTGGTGTGGATGACGTCGGGTAGGCTATTGGTTGTAGATTTTGGGTGGTAGTGGTGGTCTGGGTTCTGGAATTGTGACGGGTTGGAGTTTTGGTGACGGGTATGGTGTCGGGGTCGTTTTGGGTTCGAAGTGCAAATGCGGTTGGTGGTGACGACACGATGGTCGTTGGTTGGGTAGTTCGATGGGTATGTTGTATGGGGACCGGATGTGACAAAGAGACTGGAGGGTGATTTTCGATGGAGGATGTCGGAACAAGTGTCGAGAGAATCTGGTTGGAGTCATTGCCGGATGTGGCAGTGACAGGTGTTAGTGGAGGTGACTGACGGACAGAAGCAGTGGGATGCTGGAGTTCGGTGAGTATGATGGGGGAGGTGTCGAAATCGAGGAAGGTATTGTCCGTGTTCCAGAATTTCTGAATATTGACAAAAGAAAAGGTTGTCTCGTCAAATGTAATGTGATGGGAGACATGAATTTGGAGAGTGAACACGTCATGGCAGAAGTAGCCCCTATGATTAGACGAAAATCTTACGAAGACACAAGGAGTGGTTCGGGGTGCTAATTTGTGGGGGCAGTAGAGGCGAGATTTGGGTAGCATAGGCAACCGAAAATCCTAAGGTGATCATAGGAGGGGATTCGACGGTATATGATTTCGGTCGGGGTCATGTTATGGAGAGTGCTAGTTTGTAGAATATTAAGAACGTATTCTGTCATTTTGACTGCATAAACCCAAAATGATGGAGGGAGAGAGACATGAAACAGGAAGGTACGAACCACATTATTTATAGTGCGAATGATTCGCTCGGCTTTGCGATTCTGAGGAGAGGTGTGAGGATATGAAAACCGAAAGACCATGCCATTATTTTTGGAAAATTTTGTGAAATGGGGAATTATTAAATTCACGGCTATTATCACATTGAAATCATTTTATGACTCTTTCAAATTGTGTTTTGATAAAAGTACAAAATTTAAAAAAATTGGCAAAGACTTCCGACTTGAACTTTGGTGGGTAAATCCAGATAACGTGAGAATAATCATCTAATAATACTAGATGATATTTATGACCTAGAGATCTAGCAATGAGAGAGGTCACAAATCAGCATGAACAATATCAAAGGGAGCAAACGTAACACTAATAGATGATTTAAAAGGAAGGCGAACATGTTTGCCTAATTGACAAGAAACACAGTTTTGGGCAAGTTTCCCATTATTACACTGAATAAAATTATTGTCTCTAAGAAAATTAAAAACGGGAGCTCCTGGATGTCCAAGCCTATTGTGTCAAGTTGATGGAGAGATAACTACAAGGGAGGTGTGTGAGCGGAGACTGGCAGCGGAAAAAATGGGAAATGATAGAGGTACCTTGTGCTATTACATCTTGTAAGAGGTGTCCCCGTACATAGATCATTCACAGTAAAACCAAACGGATCAAAATCAACAGACATAGAATTGTTACGAGTAAATTTCTGAACATAGATTAAATTCTTAATGATGTTTGGGGCATATAGAACGTTATTTAGGGAGAAGGGTGTGTGAGGTGGTTGGGTGTAGGTATTACCATAACTCTGAATTGGAATATAATGACCATT
This sequence comes from Przewalskia tangutica, assembly GCA_029844215.1. Classification (NCBI taxonomy): domain Eukaryota; kingdom Viridiplantae; phylum Streptophyta; class Magnoliopsida; order Solanales; family Solanaceae; genus Przewalskia; species Przewalskia tangutica. The sequence continues at coordinate 4,507,585 of CM056732.1, forward strand.
GCCAACAGTAATAAATTGAGGAGACTTTAAATAAAATAATTGGGAGAGATTACCTGCAGACCGGGTAAGATGAGATGTGACTCCCAAATCCATGTACCAATTTTTGTCGGGCTATTGTATATTTAAGGAACTGAATGCCTTGCCCAAATCAGTGGGGTCCAGGGCGTGAAACTGCGGTTGCTGGGCCTGGACGAAGCGGGCCTGATTCTGCACAGTGGTGTCGTGACCTGGAGCCTGGCCCAAGATACTAGGCTGCTGGAAACCTATCTGGGCCGAGTAATTAAGTTGGGCCCGTGACTGCTGCGGATAGTAAACTGGGGCAGAGGCACATGGTGCAGTGTTGGGCCACTGTCCTGTACCAACCCATGGTGTTAGGGCCACCAACTGCTAGGAATTGTTCCTGCCTCCACGCCCTCGGCCACGTCCACCTCTACCGTTCCCGCGACCCTTTCCTCTTTTGTCACTACCACAGCCACCCCGTTGTTGATGGTTGTCCGACAATGATTGGTCGACGATGGGGGCAATGATAATTGTGGTAGTGTCGATCGATAGTGTTTTATGGTTGTGCTCATCCAGTTTAGCACGTCGTGTTTCTTCCAACAATAATTGTGATCGATCCTTGTTGAAACTGGGTAAGGGATCGACATGTTGGATCATCGTGGCTAGGGTATCATACTCACCTTTTAGAAGACCGACGACTAGTTGAAGAATCATCTTTGTGTCGGAAACAGGCGTACCAAACGTTTGATAGTTGGTCCGCCACTAGTTTCAATTGCTTGTAATATTCAGACATGTTAGAGAAATTTTCAAGACGTGTGTTATTAAAATGTTCCTCTAAATAGACAACACGAGTGTGCTTGTTGTTCTGAAAGATTTCTTCTAACCTAATCCATAACTCGCGAGCAGAAGCACCAGTTTTCATGATAGTGAGAAGCAAGTCTTGTGAAATAGTGTCATAGATCCACTACTTGACAACGGCGTCAAGACGACGTCGTGTTGTGTCATCAACCTCAATGGGGTGAGGGAAGGAATCGTCTATATGATCCAGCACGTTATAGACACATGCATAGATACGAAAAAGTTCCACCCACGAAGAGTACTGATCGTTTTCTTGATCAAGAATCACAGGAATGATTTCTTGATGTTGGATACGGTGAGTGCTGGATGAACAGAGGGAGAAAAAAAGAATGTGTGAGGGGTAGGGGTGACGACGGATGAGGTTGAGGCTATTGTGGGAGGAATCATTATAGTGGATTAATTTGAAGGAAGGAAGAAGAGAAAAATTTCTCGTCGAAAATCTGGGCAGCAGCCATCGGTTGGAGGAAAAACTGAGGGGGGGGGGGGGGTTGCGGATCGGAGAGAAAAAGAAGAGAATAGGGTTTATGTTTTTGATACCATGTAGAATAATATTAATGGGAGTCTTTCTCATTAATATCAAATATATATATACATGTACAATGTGAAATTCTTATATAATAGGGATCTTAATTCTACCATAATTATATAAATACTGAATATGGTAATTATGATACAATGCTAATATTTTTGATACGCTTTTGACGAAATGGACTATAGCTAACATCTCTCAAAGTTTTGTGGTGGATATTTAATGAATTAAATATTTGTAAATGGGACTCCACAGTCTCAATTGAATGATTTAAAAAGTGAATTGAATGGTGTGAGGTAGCAAATGGGTAGCTAGTGCGTGGTATATCCGGAGAATCATACCAAAGTTTTCTTCACATATCTTATGGTTTGACCGTTTGACCATCTGAATTACTACAAGTCTACAATAACTCGACTCATATTTTGGAATATTATATTATGTGGAATTTTATGAAATAATTTCTACATTTTAAATTCGAAAATATAATAAACAGCCATAATTGCTTCTAAAGAATGGTTTATGTGCTAATACAAATTATTTCTCTACCCTACAAAAAATAAAAATAAAGTATGTGTATATGTCACCTCCCAATCTCCCATCTCACTTTGCATGAGTATGTTATCGTTGTTGTTGTTACCTAGTTACAGAGGAAAATAAAAGGAGCGATTATTTTCACACTGAGTCTTGATGTGATTTTGCTTTTTCTTTGTTTGTGCTTATGCTCTGTCTTGAGTTGAGGGTCTATCGGACCGCTTATCTACCAAGATAGAGGTAAGGTCTGCGTATACTCTACCCTCCTCAGACCCCACGTATTAAGATTTTACTGGGTATGTTGTTATTTATTTCCACAATGAAACATATGCTTATCTGCCCTCTCAGTATCTTTATTTATTTAGACGAAATTGTCCATGAGTTTTAAAGGAGTATTTATCACATAGTATGTAATTGCAAGACCTAGCAGAGTAGCATTGCCTACCTTGACAACTAAAAATAAAGAGTTAATGGGTGTATTTGATAAGGAGGAAAAAAATTCTAATTTTTTTATATTTGGTTGATAAAAATTTTAAAAATATTTTTTTTTAGAAAAATAAGTTCTTTAAAAATGAGAAAAATAAGTTTCACAAGTGTCATTCACATTGATTGTCTCATCCCCATTCTCCAACACATCCCAAGGGCGGGAGAGTGTTCACTCGAACCCCCTCGACAAAATATTAGTGGTTTAGAGGATTCAAAATTCACTTTGAGGTTCCAAGTACAAATTCCAGACACTACATTTTTTTCGAAGAAAATCCTCGATCTGCCACTGATCCTATCCCTACCCCTACCCCACTCCCACATTCCTACCCCACCTTTGTGTAGAGTATATACAAGTATTTTTGGTATAATATTTTTAACTTACGTACCAAATATAAAAAAATAAGTAAGAAAATCACTTATTATACGAGTAAATACTTGGGAGCTCCCAAAAACATACAGTTTCCCCTTTCCTTACAACAGGATGGCAAGTTCACATTACAAATGGCAGTGAGAAACTGAGAATCGATTGGAAGCAAAAGAAAACCATGTTTGTCTACGATAATTATTAATCTGGTATAGATATAAACAATAAGCATTTCAAAATTTTCTAGAATGCAGATTATGATTATTAATGGATAAAGTTGCTCTGAAATTTTAGACAGAATTGTAGAGTAACATTTTTTTACAACGTATTTATGTATACTTTACGGAAGGTAAAAGAACGGTTTGATGTATGTCACATTAATGTACAATTTGTTTCTATACTGTAATCTATTTGCTGTCAGTCGTCACCTTTGTTTTTCGAGGGTCGATTTCATAATTTAATACACAGTTAATAAAACCAATAAGATAACACATTCCTGTTTTAGTTACCAATATCATTATATATCATGACCCACAATCCTATTATAAGGAGACATGGTGAGTACAACAGATTCACTTCACATGTAATAACTACACAAAAACGTTAAACGACCCAAAGCACCTAGCACGGGTTATTTTGTCCCAAAAATACGTGTACACTCTCTTAGTCGATGGGGGTCGAATTCAGAATTGTAATTGCATATAACAAGTGCACTCACATCAGCTATCTAAAATATGCCTCTGCTATAGTTAGAATGTTTACTAAATTATTATAGGGAATCCTTTAAAATTTCCAACCTTAGGTGACAACATAAAAACGCTCGATGAGATAAGGAGGACTAATCATTACTACTCGACGAAAGATTGTTGGAGATAAGTGTTAAACTATGTTTACTGGTTTGCATGTGCAAACAATGGCTGTCCCGATCGTATGTAGTGAAGAGAAGAGAAGGGGAGAAGAGAAAGGAAGAAGAGAATTGTGAAAGCTTTTCTTATATTCATATATATCAAAATGTAGAGAACCTAGTGCTATTTATACAAGTGGAAAACTATTCTAGAAGCTACTACTTAATAAACTAACTAATAAACTAACAACTTCTAACAACTCAATTTAACCACTTTAATAAATATAACCACCTAACAACTTAGTTAATGTGCTTAAACTATTTAGTTTGGAGGAATAATCTCAACACCCTCCCGCAAGCTAGATGCTAAGAATAGATACTTCACACCTAGCTTTGATGATAGATAGGAGTGTTGACCTTGTACCAAACTCTTGGTCATAATGTCAGCAGGCTATTCAGCAGTGACAATATGCAAAGTAGACACCATCCCTTTCTGTACCTTCTCTCGGATGAAATGACAATTAATCTCGATATGCTTCGTACGCTCATGAAATACCGAATTGGCAGCAATCTGGATGGCTGGTTTAGTGTCGCAATAAACTGTAACAGGCAATTGTAGACAGCTATTGAGCTCAGCAAACAAATTAGAAACCCAAACCACCTCAAGACAATCGATGCTAAACTTCACTCTGCGCCAGCGAGCTCACGGAAGCGTGTGTTATTTCTTGGACTTCCAAGAAATAAGGGATGGTCCAAAAAATAATAGATAACTCGTAATTGATCTTCTAGTACTAGGACACGAAACCCAATCAACATCACAGTAGGCAGACAACACATTGGAGCATGTTGCATGCATGAATATGCCTAGACCTGGTGTTTGTTTTATGTATCTGACTACTCTCTATGTTGCTACCATATGTAACTTCTTTGGATGCTGCATAAATTGGCTTAAACTCTGAACTGCAAATGATATGTCTGGCCTGGTATTGGTCAGATATAACAACCTTCCAATAAGTCTCTGATAACCAATATAATCGATCGAGAGGATCTTGATTTGATTATCTTGCGAGTTCGATGCGCCTCAGTCTTGATCATATTCAGCAGTGGTCATTTTAAGATGCAACTCCATTGGTGTATTAGCAGACTTGCATCAGGCTTCCAGCTGTTGAAGTCAATAATTTTGAGATCATATCAGCAATATTGCACATGGTTCAAAGAAGTCCTTAGACAAACAATTTTCCAAATTTTTAGAGGTCTTCAAAAAGCTTCATATCAATCTCCCATTCATTGAAGCTTTGGAGCAGATGTCAGCTTATGTGAAATTCATGAAAAACATCCTGTTTAAAAAGAGAAAGTTGGCAGACTATGAGACAATAGCACTGACAGAGGAGTGCAGTGTTATCCTGCAGAAGAGACTTCCCCCTAAGTTGAAAGATCCAGGGAGTTTCACCCTACCTTGCACCATAGGGAATGTGACATGCAAGCAAGTCTTGTGTGACCTGGGGAAAGTGTCAACCTAATGCCCCTCTCTGTGTTCAAAAGGCTTGGTTTGGGGGAAGCAAGACCAACCACAGTCACCCTGCAGCTAGCTGATCGTTCAGTTGTGCATCCCTAGAGAATTATTGAAAATGTATTGGTACAAGTGTGTAAATTCATCCTTCCTGCTGATTTCCTCATTTTAGACATGAATGAAGATGAAAATATTTCCATGATCCTTAGGAGACCATTCCTAGCCACAGGGAGAGCCCTCATTGATGTTGAAAAAAGGGAGTTAAAGCTCAGAGTCCAAGGTGAAGAAATGATATTCAAAGTTTTCAAGCAGCCCACTGAACCTCAAGTCGATACTAGATGCTTTGCTGTTGGTGTATTTGATAAAAAAGCTCCTCATGAAAGTTCCAAGGGTATTGATTCCCTTGATGGTAAGAATTATGCACCCGTAAATGATGTGGTGGATGAGAACAAGGGAATGAACCCTCCTGAAATGAGCCCTGTGAAAAAAAAAGGAGAAGGAGGAGGAAAATGATGCTAAAGTGGATATGTTGAGGGGATACTCTACCCCCTTAATTTAGTAAGTAACCTGCGTCTGACTAAAAGACGTTAAAAGACAGCGCTACTTGGGAGGCAACCCAATATTTTTAATTATGTTATTTAAATTTTGTTTTAGTTTGTTTTATTTTATCTTGAACAGTCTCACGATCTGGTATGTTAGTGTTTTTGGATGACAGATAAAGCCAGGGACTCACTCCGAAGGGAGAAGGCTTCACAATGCAGAAAACTGAAAGACACTGGAATTTTTCCGAAAATAGCACCGCGGTGCAGGGTCAAGGGACCGCGGTTCCTCCTTCGACAATGTGCACAATAATTTGCCCTTCATCTCAAACCTCCGTTATGACCGCTATGTTGTGTCGGTAAGTTGTCGCTTTATTTTTTTAGTCTTCACACATTTGGGGAAATGTGTCGATTAAATTTTGGGGGGTGTCTTATTGTTTTTTAGTCTATTTGATGTGTCTTTGTGTTGTTTTATGTGTTTTTGAGTCATAATTTTTTTATGGATCATGAATGTTGTAGTTGCTAATGATATTGAGTGGATAAAGTGGAATAATGTAATGAAATTGAAAGCAAAAATCTGTGTGCTTAAGTTAGATATGTCAAAGATTCATGACATTTAGTTATTTGGGATATATGTGCTTAGCCTATGTGTGTCAGTTATGGAAAGAAAGGTTGAGAAATGTCTAGAAAATCTGTTTGGTTGTTATTTGAGGCGAAATAGTTAAGATGTACATGTTTAGGGAGATGATTCAGACATTTCTTTGATAGCCCTTCTGACCATTCATTACCTATCCTGACATAAATTATATCACTAGTCAGCCCCTTTTGAGCCTAAAATAAAATCTTTCTTGACACCCTATGATTCCCGGTTTGTGTCATAAGTAATAATTGAAAGTTAGTGGGATGAAAAATGTTGAAAAAAGAAATAAGAAGAGAGTAAAATTTTGATGCACCCCAATGTAAAATATACAAAAGCCTAAGTTTGGGGGTGCCTGTTATTTATAATGTACCTCATTCTCTCAAAAGAAATGAGGGGAAAAATAGGTATGAGATTAAAAAGAAAGTCAAAAAGAAGGAAAAAGAGTTAATGAAAAAATGCTTATGGTACGTAATTGAGCCTAAATGTCTACTTTTATCTACCCCAGCCTAAGCCTACATTACAACCCTTGAAACTCCTGATGATTTCTAATATGTATGTCTATGATTAGTGGAGAATAGAAAGTAGACAGATCTATAACGTTTTGGGAAAGATGGAATGAAATTGACATGCATAGGTTAGGTGTTTGTATTTCTACTGATTGTGATCTAAGTGAATTTGCGAAATATCTAACTTGAAATTTTATAATGCTAATAATTCATGTTATATATGTTCTAACATATTATCCTAACTTTCATCCACGATTTTGATGAAGCATTGTTATAACTACTTGATCCATTTCATTAAGTCTTTTATTTTGTTTTGTTTTTGTTTAGTGCTTTACTCGAGGGCGAGTAAAGTGTATTTTATACACTCTTTTGAATCCTTTTTAGTTAGTATTTTACTCTTTTATCTTGTGTTTAGTATAGTATTAAGTTTGTTTTTCTTTCTTTTGAGTCACAACGGTCATAAAGGAGAAATACCACTTTTTGATGATGAAATGAGCTTAATTGAGATGACAATTGCACAAGCACATCCCAAAGAATGAAGCTTAAAAAGTGCCACGAATAATAAAACAAATCAGGCGAAACCGGACGAAAATCAGAGAGGCACCGCGGTGCCAGAGGAACCGCGGTCAAGTGAATTAGCGTCGCGGAGTAAAATTTTCAGAAAGTCTGAAACTGAAACACCGTCGAAGACACCGCGGTCCAGGCTTGAGGCATCGTGGTGCCATGTTTCCAGTAAGCTTCAGCGATTTTGTGATGAATTAGCACCGCGGTGCTAGGCATTGGCACCGCGGTGCCGACGCGTAATGTTCAGGTTTCCTGGGCCGAATTAGACAGGGTTTTTATGGTCCGAAATGCAGTTTTTCTCAGATATAAATACCCTAAATCATGTCATTATTGAGGATACTTTGGTGGATATAGAGAACGATGGCTAAAAGCTACAGTTGGAGACATCTTATTGTTCAAGTTATTTTCTTTCCCTTATTTTATTTCAGTTTATGTTGGATTGTAATTTAGTTTTTGACATGACAATGTTTAGGAGCTAATTACTTTAGTAAGGTGTTACACCCCGTAGTTTCAGGGCATATAAGTGAGAACGTAAGTAAGAAAATAAGATGTGAAGGTTGGAAGGAAAGTATATTTACATTTTCGGATACGGAAAAATTTTGGATAAAAAAAAAATGTGACGACGAAAAATTTATTAACTCGGAGTTGGATTCCTTAATATGGATTTATGGACTTAGTATTGTATTATGAAATCTTGGGATTAAGAATATGAGCTAATCTAAAATTTCACAATTTTGGGGAGGGGGGGTTCGAAAATTTTAAGTATTTTGGGTAAGTATGAAATTATTTTGTTAAGAGAATTATGGGCGAATAAGAGGGTGACATGTGTCCCTCCCCACTTGTGTAACAAAGCTCTAATTATATATATGTATATGTATTGCAAGATTGACTAAGTGTTGGATGAAAAATTTGTGAAGAAATTATAGTGTGGAAGATATTTTCATACAAGTGGACAAGAGGGTCCCCCATCCACTTGGCTTGTACACCTCTTATATTACAAGTCTTGAAGACTTAGCACACAAATATCTTCATCTTCAAATCCTCATATCTCTTCTCTCCTTGAAGCTCTCGAAATCCAAGAAAAAGTGAAGACCAAAGTTTAGTTATTTTCCAAGATTAAGCCCTCTACCTAAGTTCTAAGCCAAAGTTAATACTCCTAATGGTGGTCTCGGTTTTGGATAGATTTTGTCCAAAAAACCTAAGCTTGTTTATGAACTTTTTGGAAGTGAAACAAGAAGGGAAGATGGTTACAAGCTTGTAGTGGATACATGTGTGTGTGGAATGGAGCTTCGACAGAGCGGTGATCCAGAGCGAGGATCCTGATCGCTTACCACCCTGCGGCGTGACGCGGCCCAGGAAGGGGTGGTCGATTACTGATATGTACCAAGTATGTAAAGCTGGAAAAATACTGTAATAATGATATCATAAGTCTAAAAGTAAGCTGGAGCCATGGAAGACAAACAAAATACCTTTTACTGTGCTTACTAACAATGAGAGTGACAAGTATATATATAATACTGCATAAAATAGGGGCCTCATGATCAAAACAGGGTACCTCGCCCGTAGTATCAATAAGCACCCCTACTCCTGAGACTATTTCACCGCATGGAGTCTGTGCGCGCATGAGGTATTCCTCGCATAGGTTGTACCCGCCCGCATGAGACTATTTCACCCGCATAAGCCTATAAGGACTCGCATGAGGTATTCCTCGCATCGTGGGTAGCAAATCCACGGAACAGGTGGTATAACGATCTTGGGGATTTACCCCTCAGATATACTCTTACCCTGAAGCAGATGGTATAACGATCTTGGGCACTTACCCCTCAGATATACTCTTACACTGAAGCAGATGGTATAACGATCTTGGGGACTTACCCCTCAGATATACTCTTACACTGGAGAAGGTGGTATGACGATCTTGGGGCTTGCCCCTCAGACATACTCTTACCCTGGAGAAGGTGGTATAACGATCTTGGGGCTTGCCCCTCAGATATACTCTTACCCTAGCTCAAACTGTCATCATATCATAATCATAAATAAGTTAAGAAAACTTATAACTTCTTATTAGTCTTGTTCATATATCCTCTCATTTTAGTTTACTTAAGACACTTAATCATATTTTTTTTAAAAAGGAAACCGGGAATTTAACCCAAGTACTACATACTTCAACTCTTTTAGAAGTGACTCTTTTTCATACATAAAACCTTTGGGCAATTGATGCCTTAAAATCAATTTGCCTTTCATAAATCAAATCATTTGTCCTTACTTGTCTTACTTAGAGTAAACCTCTTCTCATTAATCTTTTATAAAGCTAATAAACCAACTTCCCATAAAGTTGTTATATTAACCCTACACTTTAGTAAAATCATACTTTTCCCTAACCAAGGGACTTATACATTCTTAAAACGAAACAAATCATTATATACTTAAAATAAGTAAGAATACCAAATCTTGTACGTCTACCGTACTACATAGTTTCATCTATTCATGCTCAAGAGATAGGAAAACTCCACATACCTCTTCGGTCAATCCACTTGCTAAGTCCAAACTACCGCAAGTAATATGTCAACCTAAAATAACCATGATACGCTCATTAACCTCCAATTTCAATGTAGAATAATCCAAGTTTAAAGTCACTAAATTCTATGGAAAATTGGGCAGCATTTCCTTTGTTTCTACATACTTTGCCACCTTTCTCAAGGCCGAATTTATCATCCAAGCATACATTTAAGGCTCAACAATCCAACATTTCAAAGGGGATTACACACCTAAACTTGAGTGTGTAAAATTCTGCCCCAAAAGGTACAATAATTCACTTAACAATTCTAAAGTAGTTTTAGGCTACAACATGCTCATAATATCTTTTTAGCCAATTCTTTCATATCCAACCACATTTCTTACATGCAAGGATTCTAAGTGCATTATTTACTACTACATCCCTTCTTCTTCACATGCCACATTAATAACTAACCATAAGAAGAAGTGTTACCTTAAAGCTTTAGCCAAACTTATTCCAACAATTTTGCTAGCCTCCTTGCCAAGAATACCACCACAATAACACCAACAAGCTAGCCACAAGCTTCCATTCTTAACTTTTGATTTTTCTTAGGCTTGAATTCCTCTTGGAATTTTAGAGAGAAGTGAGCTTAAGCTTAGAGAGAGAGGATTTGAAAGATGACCAAGTCTTCAAGACTTGGTCAATATAAGGCATGCAAGAAATCAGATGGGGACACTTGTCACCTCCCAAGTCTTTTAAAGAAAAATCGATTTTTCCTAAGTTTTCGCTTGAGAATCCGCCTCAGCGCGCGCGGCCAGCGCGCGCGGCGTGAAACCTCTACGGACTCGAAACTTCGGCGCGCGCCTGCATCTGGCGCGCGGCCGCTGCAACTTCAGCGACCCTCGGTACTTCGGCGCGCCACTCGCGCTTTGTCCGAAACACATTTATGTCCATTGCGCCGACTTGTAACTCATAACTTTCTACTCGGACGTCCTATCGACGAACGGTTGGTTGCGTTGGAATCTAGACTCAACGAACTATGCCCTAGGCCTTTGAAACACTTAGGAACTCTCAATGTACCGGGTCATAACCCGCCTCAAAGTTGACTAAAACCCGTCCGGAACAATCCGTCAACCTATCCTTTGAAATTTTTTAAATCTTACATGCTTTCGTACGCTCTCATACGTAGGGTCAGAACTATGGGGTATAACAAATTGGTCATCTTTCAAACCTCTCTCTCTCTCTAAATTAGCTCTCACTTCTCTCTAAAATTCCAAGGGGAATTCAAAGCCTAAGAAAAATCTGAAAAGTTAAGGACAAGAAGGAAGTTTGTGACTAGCTTGTAGGAGTTGTTGTGGTGGTGTTCTTGGAAAGGAGGCTAGCAAAGTTGTTGGAATAATTTTGGCTAAAGCTCTAAAGGTAACATTTCTTCTCTTGTAGCTAGTTATTGTGTTGCATGTGAAGAAGAAGGGATTTGTAGTAGTAAATAATGCTCTTAGATTCATTGCATGTAAGAAATATGGGTTGGATATGAAAGAATTGGTTAAGAAGATTATGTGAGCATGTTGTAGCCTAAAAAATACCTTAGACTTGTTAAGTTAGTTGTTTTACCTTGTGGGGCAGAATTTTACACACCCAAGTTTAGGTGTGTAATCCCCTTTGAAATGTTTGGATTGTTGAGCCTTAAATGTGGCATTTGAATGTTGAATTCGGCCTTGAGAAAGGTGGCAAAGTATGTAGAAACAAAGGAAATGCTGCCCAATTTTCCATAGAATTTAGTGACTTTGAACTTAGATTATTTCTACATTGAAATTAGAGGTTAATAAACGTATCATGGTTATTATAGGTTGGCATATTACTTGCGGTAGTTTGAGCTTAGCAAGTGGATTGACCGAAGAGGTATGTGGAAACTTTCTTACCTCTTGAGCATGAGTAGTTATAACTATATAGTACGGTGAGCGTCGTGTTTTAAATGAAGTAAATCCTTTTGTTATACTTGACTTGTTTTAAGAAAATGTCTAAGTGGTTGGGTTAAGAAGTTAACCCGTTTGTTCTTGAGGAGTGGTTTATCTTAAATAAGGTAGACAACGATTTCTTGACATAAAGAAGTATAGAGTACTTGGTGTGAAAGTATTGAGTATTGAATTATTCTAAAAAGATAAGAGGCTTGAAGTATTTTTGAAAATTGTGTAAATTTGTTTGAAGTATAAGTCTCTTGGTTAGTACAAGAACGAAATGGTTTATAAGGAGTTATAACGGCTTTATGGGAAGTTAGTTATAACGGCCTTATAAAAGGATAAGAATGTCTTAATTTCTAAAGCATAAAGTTAGTATAACGGCTTTATGGGAAGTTGGTTATAATAACTTTATGGAAGGTTAAGAAGGTTGTCTAATTCGATTTATAAGCATAATTTGCCTAGATTGTGAAAATTTGAAGTTACTTGGTTTCAAGCTTTGAAATGAGTTTTCTAAAGGTGTAGTAGCTTACTTTGAAAAATAGACACGCCTTGATAGTACTTTGGCTTGTTTAATTGAGAATTATTCTATTTGTGCCTTGATAGTACTTTGGCTTATTTAATTGAGAATTATTCTATGTGTGCCTTGATAAGTACGTTGGCTTGCTTAAATAAGGATTGTCTTGGTTTATGTGAAAGGAAGGCATGGTAATTGTTTTGGTTTATGTAAGGACATGGTATTGCAATTCGAATTAAAAGCATGTAGTTATGAGTCTATTTGGGCGTACCGGCAGTGATGGAGGATTCCACGGGTATGCGGCCATGATGAGGGTTCGTTTCCCTGTTGACAGTATTATTCCATGAATTAGCTCTCCATGAGGTCTACTGATGTAGGGTGGATCTAGTAGTTAGCCTCGTACTTGCCCCGGTCAGAGACGTGATGCAGGGTGGATCTGGTAGTTGGCTTTCGTACTTGCCCCGGTCAGTGTTAGGGCGAAGTTGTGTGATGCAGGGTGGATCTGGTGGTTAGCCTGCGTCTTGCCGATCGTGATGTGGCGAGGTGGATCTAGTAGAGGCTATCGTACTTGCCCCGGTCAGCTTCGTGATTCAGGTAATTAGTATTGTTGGTCCGGGTGGATCTGGTAGGTGGCTTTCGTACTTGCCGATCGATTGAGGATGCGGGGTGGATCGGTAGCTATGCGCCGTCTTGCCTCGTACACTTATGATCTGGTGGGATCTAGTATTCATGTGTACTCCTTAGTGTTGTTATATCATGGTAGCGGTGAGGAAGGAATTCCACGCACGATTGATATTATGGGCATGAGACCTATGGTTATATGAGTGATGACTTAGAGGGCGTGAGTCCCTGACTTGACATGGCTGCGTATATGTTGTGTACTGTAGTTTGGCTATCATACATGTCTCCTGCTTTACATATGCTATTATGATTTCATTACGATTTTCGGGCCACATACTTGGTACATGTTGTATCCGACCTCCTTCGGGCCGCTGCGTCACGCCGTAGTCGAGTTACGTAGCTTGTTGATCCGCACTCTTGGATCACGTCGATTCTTGAAAGCTCCATCTCCGAGGCTTTGTCTTTTTGTATGATTCTCGAGGTTATAGACTTTTGTACATTCGGGGTATGGCGGGGCCCTGTCCGCCACGCTTGTTATTCAGAGGTCCAGAGTGACGTTTGTGGTTTGGTGTAAGAATAAGTTGTCTACGATTTAGTATGTTTTATGGAAGCCTTTATCTACCGCCAACGATGTTTACCTTTTTATAAGTTATGTGTTATGTATGTTCCGCTGCTATTCTCTGATGTATACCTGACAGGGTGCCCCGGTAGGGTACTAGTCGCGGCCCCGGGGTCGGGTCGTGACATTACACGCCTAACTTGAACGTGTAAAATTCTGCCCCACAATTCATAGTAAAACAATCCAACTAGTTTAGGGTAACTCCTTGGCTATAACATGCTCACATATCAACTTTTCAAATCTTTTCAATTCAACTCGTTAATTAAACATGTTATATAAGTCATAACCAATTATAACAACAATATACCCTTCTATATATAACATGTAACGATTTTAGCTAACAACTGAATTGATTTCAACATTAGTGACTAACATGCCCATTTTCGGTTTTCAACAAGTCGACATAATCCAAATCTTTTCAAACTTTAATATTAAAACCACATGCTCATTTCTCAACTACTATAACTTGTAATCTTCAATTACATGAGAAGGTGAAGGTTTTACCTCAATAAGCCCTCTTTCCGAAATCTTCTTCACATTAAAATCACCCACACGAACCCTCTACAAGCTTGCCAACATAATTCCTTCTTGTCGTCTTTCCAAAAATTTCATCACACCTGGGGTTTATCACTTTTTGGGAGAGAAGAGGGGATTTCTCTGGAGGAACCTTTGCAAATGACCAAGTCTTCAAGACTTGGTCATAATATAAGGTCTTCTCTTGGTCAAAAGGATAGGAGGGACACTTGTCACCCTCCCACGGGCCTTTAACAAAAATATCTTCTGATTTTCCCTGTTTCTCGCGAAATTTCCCGCCTCGCGCTTGGCACGAAACTTCCGAACATCTCAAGACATACGCGCCGCTGACCAGATCCGTGGCCAGGCTACAAATTCAGAATGCACCAAGACTTCCGCGCCATGCCGTGATCCGCATCACGCGGCACTGGACCGAAAACACTTTCCTGTTCGTCTGCCCACTGAACTTGTAACCTCCATAACTTCCTACTCCGATGTCCTATCGACGAGCGGGTTGTTGCGTTGTAAACTAGACTCAACAAACTTCTTACTGGGCTATTGAAACACCTAGAAACTCCCAATGAACTAGGAGATATACCGCTCCAAAGTTGACTCAAAAACTGTCCAAAAACATTATGTCAACTTATCTTTCCAATTTCAATTCTTATTTCCTTTCGTACGTTCCCAACACATGACCTGGAATTTCGGGGTGTAACATATTAGTGCACAAGATTCGCCCTCGAAAAGATAAAGAGAATGAGATTGATGTAAAGGAAAAGTTGAAGGAATTGGAGCAACTTGAGAAATGTATTTTCTAAAATTATATTATACTTACTAATTTCAAAATAATATATTATACCTTCACTTTTATTATTTTGTTTGTTTATTATTATTATTATTATTATTATTATTATTATACAGAATTAGAAAACTCTACTTTGAATGATGGTGATTGGTGAATTAGAAATTGTATTTACTTCATGCAAAGTAATGAAAAAGGTAAACGGTCAATCATCTAATACCATATAATGTAAATATGAACTCCTCGTGATTTTTATTTGATATTAAATTTAAACTAATTAGTTTTTTATTGAAACTTTTTGTTGCAGATTGATGCTGATGGTGTAAGGATTTCATTAGTATCATTATTGTTCAAGATTTGAGGATTTTAAAAAAAAAAATAATAGCATTGGATTCAATATTTCTAGTAATTTAGTTTTGGGATTATTTTTGGACATGAAATTGTAATATGTGACTTAGTTCTTCTTATTTTCTTATTCAAGTACTTTAAGCTTCAATACATGAATTTTGATAAAATTTAAAAGAGATTAAATTAGTCAAATAACTTCAACGTACCAGATTTATAACAAAGCTAATGCAAAGAAAAATGAACTTTCTATAGAACCGGTTCGGTCCGGGTTTTAGACCGAACCTACCGATCCAGGACCTATAATTGTCGATCCGATCTTCGATATTTCATTTTATAATTTCCGATCTTCGATCCAGTTCGATTCGGATTTGAACCCCTGAACAGCCCTACTCGACACTAGTATTTATAGGCTTTAGCAAATTACATGATGAATTAGATGACGAGCGTGCAAAATGACTGATAATAGTATTAAAAAAACCAATCATTTAGTCTAGTGATGGTTAGGTCCACTTTTGTACATTATCACCAACATTATTGAATTTTTATAACTAAGTTAGATATATCCTTCCCACAATGTGGATGCACAACGCACGTGAATAAAAGCGATGCATTACCACTAATGGCAGGAACTACTTATGGTATCCTGATTACAACAACAATAAATAAAGTCCCACAACGTAAGATTTGAATGAATAAAGTGTACGCATATTTTATCTTTATTTTGATAAATTGAGATGTTTTTAAAAAAACATCGTCTGTTCAACACAATAATGGTATCCTTATTCATAGCTCTAAATCTAATATAACCTTCTGGAAAAGTATTTCTATTTCTTAGAAGTAGTTCTGCAGAAACTGTTTCTGGAGAATCTGTTATGATGTTTGACTTATAGTTATAGATCTTGAGAAAGTAAACAGCTTTCGCTTGACTACATTTATTCAAATTTACTAGAATATTCTTTTTAATAGATTTAAAACTATTAAAAATATTCTTTTCTATCCTGTGTTTTTAAAAATTAATATATCTTTACAATTTAATAATTTTTTAAAAATTATTTAATTGCAAAATTTAATCAAAAAATAATTTTATATTGTACATCAGAAATGTAACGACAATATGATAGTCAATGACTCAAATATGTCCAAACCTACCCCCGCCCTACCCACACCTACCTCCCACCACACTCTATACCCCTACCCATCCTCAAATTTCTATTTCATATTTTTTTGTTACTTTTATAAAAAATGATTGAAAATATTAAAAAAATTTTACCTCTCCCTACCCCCCCCCCCCCGCCCCCCTCCACCTACCACATTCTCAAATTTGTATTTTATATTTTTTTTACTTTTATAAACAATTTATAAAAAATTATAAATTTTGCTTACATCCCCCCCGGCCCTACCCCCTACCCCCACCCCACCCCACCCAATTGCCCTACCCCATCCTCAAGTTTCTATTTCATATTTTTTGTTATTTTTATTTAAAAAATATGAATTTTTTCTTACCCCTGCCCTACCCCCTACCCCCACCCCACCTCAATTGCCCTACCCCATCCTCAAATTTCTATTTCATATTTTTTGTTACTTTAATAAAAAAATATGGATTTTTTTCTTAAACCCCCCCACCCCACCCCATTTCCCTACCCCATCCTCAAATTTTTATTTCATATTTTTTGTTACTTTTATTAAAAAAAATATTAAAAAATATGAATTTTTTTCTTACCCCCCACCCCACTCCATTGCCCTACCCATCCTCAAATTTTTATTTCATATTTTTTGTTACTTTTATAAAATAAATAAAAAATGAATTTTGTTCTTACCCCCCACCCTATCCCATTCCCAAATTTCTATTTTATATGGGGATATTATATGAGATTAAAAGGAATTTTGTGAAAAGAAAAGGGTAAATGAGTCCAAAAAAATCATTTAATGAGCAAAAAGAGCTTCTCGAGAAGCACCAAATTGGTGTTTCTGCTTCTCTTCCCATCTAGAAACATTTTTTGGCTTCTGAAAAAAGTATTTCTGTTTCTGGAAAAATTGTGTTTGGCCAATCAGAAACACTTCCATAAGCTTGGCCAAACACCACCATAGTCACGTTGTCCGCCACTATTCCATTTCACTACCAAACTTTCTTGGTCCTATTGATAATTTATTTTATTAATAAAAAAACATAAAAAGATCTATTTAAACACGTCTCTCCTTACAGTAAAAACGAGCGGAATTAAAAATCCTTATTAGTTTATTGAGATCACACCTAAATAATTTATTTATTCTTAATTATTCATTGCATTTGCACTACTTATACTAACACATGAAGCCATTCAAATACATTTTGTCAGTTGCTTGTCTAGCACCACCACAAAAAGAAACAAAGGACGGAGTAAGTATTTTTTTCATTCTTAAATAGAGGTATTGAGTATGAACTCTGTTATGTACAAAATCATCTTTATTAAGGCATGGACTTCAGTAAAGTCCAAATGACTTGTATTGTATACTCCACAAAAAGATCCACTGATCTATAATAAGAAAAGGGTTGGGTGCATTCACCAGTACCCTCCATATACAAACAATAAAATATGCACAGGGTTACAATTAAATTATTAAGCGTGATCAGGGAAATGGGGACAATTACGTAATAAATGATGTTGATGTTCTTTTTTGTACACTCTCCTCATGAACACTCTTTGTTTTTCATCCCAAATGACTAAATTCTTCGTCATCATTTAAATAATAATAGTAATAAAATACCTAATTTAATTTGCTCACTTCATCTATGGTAGAATAGATTTTGGGTCTAACTCAACCGTAAAAATTAACTTATAGGGTGAAGATTGTCTAAGTCCATATAAAGAGTCCATGTTTCCATTCAATTACCGATGTGAGACTCTTAACGATCTATTTCATTAGTTATGTAATAGCCCCTCTTATTAACATATGTATATATAAAAAAAATCACCTAAAGTTTTCGTCTTTAAAATCTAGCGTCTCATGATTTTTGTCCCTCATCATTGGTATTAGCCCGGATGAGAAAAAATCTCTTTCTTCTTTCAATTTTTAGTAGTTAAAAACTGAATTTACTCTAAGTTTTCTTTTGTTGAAAATATTTATTAAATGTAAAATAAAGTAAATCTTATTAATTATGAATAGAATAATTGGGGCCCCGCACGTAGGAAACCTTGTTTTCACACACGTGCACACGTAGTGTCAAGTATCAAAACTTTCTTAATGGAAAAGATATTGGTACGTATACGAATTGTTTGAGACGTAAGGTAATAGACGATTATTGGTCAAATGACAAATGATTTCACGTTGGTAAATGAAGGAAGAAGTGTATAATGTGTAAAGATTAAATGAATCAGAAATCACCACGAAATCGAGAAGGGCCGTGGCTCCTCCAAGTAAGAGCCGCGGCGCTTGGAGGGCCGCAGCGCCTCCCCGAAGGCCGCAACTCTAATTGACGTTTCAATTCTAGTAACTCACTGGAATTGAAGGGCCGCGGCGCCTCCCCGAAGGGTCGCGGCTCTAATTGACGTTCCAGTTCCAGTAAGTTACGTAGAACCAGTGTACTTGGTTCTATCGACAAGTACAAATCTAGGTTAGTAGTCAAGAGCTATTGCTAAAAGGAGGGCCTTGATTACTTCGATATCTACGCTCCAGTGTCTAGAATGACATCCATACGTATGTTCATAGCTATCGCTGCCTTGTGGGATCTTGAAATATATCAAATGGATGTCAAGACTGCCTTCCTAAATGGTGATTTGAAAGATGAGATATATATGGATCAACCCGAGGGGTATGTGGTTCCAGGACAAGAGACAAAAGTGTGTCGGCTTGTTAAATCGTTGTACGGGCTGAAACAGGTCCCTAAACAATGGCACGAGAAATGATAGTACCTTACTATCAAAAGGGTTCGTCATTAATGGAGGAGACAAATGTGTCTACATGAAAGGAAATGTTGAATCCTTCGTCATGATATGCCTATATGTAGACGACTTGTTGATCACGAAAAGCAGTCCTGGGATAATCCTAGAGACTAAGAACATATTAAAACAGTGTTTTGACATGAAAGATATGGGCATTGCAGATGTCATCTTAGGGATCAAGATCTCTAAGACATCTAATGGACTGGTCTTATCTAATCTCACTACATCGAGAATGTACTGAAGAAATTTGGGATGTTTGACAGTTCACCGGTATCAACATCATTGGATATAAGTCAAAAGCTTGACAAATATTTGGGTAAGCCCGTACGCCATGAGCGATATGCGTAGGTGATTGGTAGTCTGATGTATATCACAAACCGGACTCGACCTGATATCGCTCATGCAGTCAATAAATTGGCTAGGTTCACTCGAAATCCAAGTGAGGATCACTGGAAAGCGTTGAACAGGATACTACGGTTCCTAAAGTTCACGATACATTTTGGGTTACACTATTCAAGATATCCAGCGGTACTAGAGGGGTATATCAATGCAAACTGGATATCTGATAGCGATGACATCAAGTCCATCAACGGATATATTTTTACAATCGGTGGTGGAGATGTGTCTTGGAAATCCTCTAGACAAACTCTTATTGCCCGATCCACGATGGAGTCGGAATTTATCGCTTTAGATAAAGCGGAAGAGGAAGCTGAGTGGCTTCATGGTTTTCTAGATGATGTCCCATGTTGGGATAAACCCGTGTCTTCTGTAATGATCCAATGCGATAGTCAGTCGGCTCTAGAAAGGGCACGAAATTCAATATACAATGGTAAGTCTCTTCATATTCGACGGAGACATGAGTCTGTTAGGCAGCTGATCACCTCGGGTATTATTTCCATTGATTACATAAAATCTAAGGAAAATATCGCAGATCCCTTGACGAAGGGAATACCCAAAGATCAGTTGTTCTGTCTGTCTAGGGGAATGGGCTTAAAACCCAAACAATAAAGAACCGATATAGTGGACACCCAACCTTACAGACTGGAGATCCCAGGAATAAGGTTCAATGGGAAAACTAAACTGTAAAGGTTCCGTAAGTGCTTTGGTGGAAGCAAGCGCACTTCGGATAATGTGTATTTCTTAAAGAAACATAATCCAAGGCCGTTTTCGTGATAGACAAAAAGTGCTACATGTAAGAGGGGTAAAGGATAAGTTTCCAAACCTTTAATGATCCTCAAAAGTTGAGGTTAGGTTGGTGAAAGTTTTAAGAGTTCCTAACGCTTGTGTAGCAGGGTATTATAGGATACCTTATAGGAAACCACCTATTTAAGTGCGAGGACAGGCCGCCTCAAATGAACGCACTTAATAATCCAAGGGTGTCCACGGCCCACGATGAACAAAACACTAGAAAGATTGAGTAGGAAAGGTGTTGTGTTGGTACCATTGTCTTGGCATATACTAAACACTGACGGTTCAAGACATCACGTTCACCGCACAGTAAATATGCCCGATGGTATTCTACTATGGAAGGTTCAAAGCTCCGTCTACCACTACGGATGCAACATCGTTCAGCCAAATGATTGCTAGAAAGGCACCATGTGCGTGCACCAAAATCTCTTTCAAGAGGGAATTGCTGAAAATATTTATTAAACGTGAAATAAAGTAAATCCTATTAATTATGAATCGAACAATTGGGGCCCCGCACGTAGGAAACCTTGTTTCCACACACGTGCACATGTAGTGCCAAGGATCAAAACTTCCTTCATGGAAGAGATATTTGTACGTATACGAATTGTTTGAGACGTAAGGTAATAGACGGTTATTGGCCAAATGACGAATGATTTCACGTTGGTAAATGAAGGAAGAAGTGTATAATGTGTAAAGATGAAATGAATCAGAAATCACCACGAAACCGAGAAGGACCGAGGCTCCTCCAAGTAAGGGTTGCGGCGCTTGGAGGGCCGCAGCTCTAATTGATGTTACTGGAATTGAAGGGTCGCGACGCCTCCCCGATGGGCCGCGACTCTAATTGACGTTCCAGTTCGATGAAGTTATCAAACCGCGGTCGCTCTTCGATCGCTTTCAATCCGTTGGAGGTGAATTAAAAACTGATTCTTGGGCTGACTTTGGAGTATTTACTCTCCATTATTTTGCTCATAAATTCAGCCATTACTTGGCTGAATTGTAACTCCAAATTCAAGGCATTAACATGACATTCATGTTCATTACTTAGCCATTTGGAAGGTCATCATCTACACACCATAAAATGAGACACAAGACTCATTTGGAAACACACTTGACATTCACTAAACAATTCTGAAGTTGTCTTCCTCTCTTGCAATCACAAACACTCAAAGATCTTTCTTCCAAAGCAAACACTTGAGTTCCATTTGCTCATTTGTTTGATTGATGTTTTATCTTGGGATATAAGTTGTCATTACAACTGTTGAAAGGATATACGGGGCAATATTATCTTAAGGATAGATCAAGAATTTGGTCGACTCAGCAAGTCCTCATATTTGATCATTTCCAGATTTCTTACTCACTTGTTGTTGTTGCATTCTCATTTCCTTGTCTCTACACATATTTCCCACATCTTTAAGTGGACCTAGTACTTTTAAGCTTGAATTGATTAATTTTTCATTTGGATAAACACATCGCTTAAAAAAAATAGGAAAACCCTTAATTTAGCAAGCTTTTGAACGCAATAAAAGATAAGCTAATTTCTATTACAGTATAATAATTACAAGTAAGGGAGTATTATATATTATATTAGAGTAAAATTAGCAGGTAGTCAATAGCATGATTAGCATCCATAGTACAATAGTTTTATGGTATAAATTTGTCGGAGTTCAACTTTTCCTTCTTTTTTTGTGTGCAAAATTACCATTACTTCTATTTCATTTTATAAGATATACTTTATCTTATTTACTTTTGGTTTGTTTCAGAAAGAATGACGAATTTTTATCGTTCGGAAATTTTTACTTTAAATTTCACCTCTAATGACATGCTCGTATACATGTTAAATGTCATAAGACTGTTGTCGAAATATAAAATTACAAGGAAATGGAAAAGAAACAACAACAACAAGTAAAATAATAAATTTGGAAATTAAACAAGTAAATAGTCTTGCTGAGTCGATTGAAGTTTCAATATTTCCTTAAGATAATATTGCCCCCGTATATCCTTTCAACGGTTGTTTTAGCAACTTATCTCTCAAGATAAAACACCAATCAAACAAATGAGCAAAGAAACTCAAGTGTTCGCTTGATAAGAAAGATCTTTGATTGTATTGTGATTGCTAGAGAGGAAGATAAGTTTCAGAGAATTGTTTAAGTGTCAATGTGTAGTGTGTTTTGCAATTGTGCCCAAGGCATCAATTTATAGGTAGATGATTTGGTCTTCTCAATTCACCAAATGAATGGCCATCAATGTCAAGTAATGACCATTGATATTGAGGCAAATTCAGCCTACTAATGGCTGAATTCAATAGCCAAATAATGGAGAGTAATTGCTCCAAAATCAGCCCAAAAATCAGTTTCAATTCTCCTACTACGTACTGAAAAACGTCGAAGCACCGCGGTCTCTCCGGAGGGCACCACGGTGCCTAAATTCCAGTAAGTCACTGGAATCGAAAATTGAATTTGCACCACGGTCCCATGGTGGAGGCAACGCGGTGCCTCCAGGAACCGCGGTCCTGTCCTTGTGGCACCGCGGTGCATTCCAGTTTTTCTGTTGAAATTTTTCTGATTCGTTTCATCTCTTACACATTTCTTCCTTTCATTTACCAACATGAAATTATTCGTCATTTGGCCAATAACCGTCTATTTTCTTATGTCTCAAACAATTCGTATACGTACCAATATCTCTTCCATTTAAGGAAATAATGATCCTTGGTACTTTATATGCACGTGTGTGAAAATTATATTTTCGACGTGCGGGGCCCCTAATTATTCTATTCATAATTAATAGGATTTACTTTATTTCACGTTTAATAAATATTTCCAACAATCCCCTCTTGGAAGAGATTTTGGTGCACGTGTATGGTGTCTTTCTAGCAATCACTCGACGGAACGATGTTGCATCTAGAGAGGCAGCCGGAGCTTTGCACCTTTCATAGTAAAATATCATCGGACATATTTACTGCACGGTGAACGTGATTTCTTGAACCGTCAGTGTTTAGTATATGCCAAGACAATGATACCAACACAACACTTTTCCTACTCAATCTTTTTAGTGTTTTTGTCCATCGTGGGTCGTGGACACCCTTGGTTTCTTAAGTGCGTTCATTTGAGGCGGTCTGTCCTCACACTTAAATAGGTGGTCTCCTGCAAGGTATCCTGCAATACCCAGCTATACAAGCATTATGAACCATTAAAAATTTCCACTACCTAACCTCTACTTTGGAGGATCATTAAAGGTTTTGGAAACTTATCCTTTTACCCCTCCTGCATGTAGCACTTTATGTCTATCACGGGAATGACCTTGGATTATGTTTCTTAAGAAGAAATCATTATCCGAAGTGCTCTTGCTTCCACCGAAGCGCTCAACTAACCTTACTGTTTAGTTTTCCCATTGAACTTTATCCCTGGGATCTCCAGTCCGTAAGGTTGGGTGTCCACTATATTGATTCTTATTGATTGAGTTTTAAGCCCATTCCCCTAGAAAGGCAGTTCATCTGATCCCTGGGTATTCCCTTCGTCAAGGGATCTGCGATATTTTTCCTTTAGATTTTACGTAATCAATGGAAATCACACCCGAAGTGATCAACTGCCTAACTGACTCATGTCTTCGTCGTATATGACGAAACTTGTCGTTGTATATTGAACTTCGTGCTCTTCCTAGAGCCGACTGGCTTTCGCAGTGGATCATTACAGAAGACACGAATTTATCCCAACATGTAGCATCCTCTAGAAAATTGTGAAGCCACTCAGCTTCTTCTCCCACTTTATCTAAAGAGATGAATTCCGACTGCATTGTGGATCGGGCAATAAGTGTTAGCCTAGATGATTTTCAAGACACAGCTCCACCACCGATTGTAAATATGTTGTCACGACCCGAGCCGACGGGCCGCGACTGATGTCCTAGCTGGGCACCCTTATACTGACCTGTCACATATATTAACTGAGACTAAGGAAAATGTAGGAATCTGTATCAATATGATGTGGACTCATAAAGCCATATAACAAAGGGATCTTATCCCCTGAACTGTCATAGCAAATGCTCATAACGAAATAGGCAAGCCGACGAGGCTGCCACTATACACAAGAATATCCAAAATGAATTATAACAGTAAGGCCGACCGAAACACGTCTATAATCCACACACGACCAACCCACATATGACTACAGACCTCTAAGAGTATAACCGTGAATTATGATGGGACAGGGCCCGCCGTACCCCTGACTAACACGAATATACATAAGTCTATATCATAAGATCCGTACCAAAATAACTAGGCTCCGGAACAATTGAGCTCTCCAAATAGCTGAGCAGAATCCTAGACTGGAGGACCACCAAACTGAATATCTGTACCTGCGGGCATGAAACACGATCCCCCCGAAGAAAGGGGGTCAATACGAAATAATGTACTGAGTATATAAAACATGAAGTACTGTAAAGAATATCATAATTGGCCAAAAGATAACATGAGACAAGTATAATAATCAAGATATCAATGTACATGTGCCTTATGAATTAAGAGTCAAAAGCAGTCCATATAAAATAAGTCATATCCGTGGATGCATGTCCACATAAACCGTATCCAGCCCTCTAGTGAGGGTCTCGGTGAACATATAATGTGTACACATAGTCATATATGTGGATACCTGTCCATATATATCATATCCGCGGATGCCTGTCCGCATATCTCATATTCGTGGATGCCTGTCCACATCATCATATATATACATTGTCGGCCCTCTAGTGAGGGACTCGGTGAACAATGCAAGGAACTGAGTACAAACATTGTCGGCCCGGGACTCGGTGAGATGATATAAACAGATTAGCATGAGTAGATTATCTTGAGCAACCATATGCAATTTAAATCATCATCTGACTCTCAATAAAATAAATAGAATGAACTATCACTATAAGATCAAAGGCACTATCATATCAAGTATCACTAGGAATTAGTATTCAATGGAATTGCGTACGTCCGCCGTACGCTCCTTTTAAGTAAATCATGCCAAAAAGAAAGAAAAAATAGTTTCACATACCTCTTGTCGTCTATAACAACTCAATAATTAATATTCGTCATGATTAGCACTTCGACCTATAATAATAGCAACATGCCCGTCAACTCTATGATTACTAGTGTAAGTTATATACCAAATGATGACTCTCTTTTCATATAAAAATTTGGACAGCATTTCCCATACTTATACACACATTCACAACTTACAAACAAGGCCAACAATACCAATAACAAGATACAACTCAAGGATATACCAAAACAGTCTCATATACTACATATACGCTACCATTATGCATTTTTTTTCTTACATTCATGGAATACAACAAAAACAGCAACCAAAGTGATTAATACACATATTTTTCATGTTAATCCGGCCCCTTAATCCACCTTAAAATGGTCCACATTCCAACAACAATGAGAGGTATTCCAACTACAACGAGAGTGCAATGTTCAACCTTTCTAAACCTTAATTTCTTTAGGACATGTATTAACAACTACCACAATGTACATACATGTTCATAATTAAAATTGCAGCATTCTAATCTCCACGAAACATCCCCTAAATTCGACACACAATGTCCAACAATTTCATGAAGGTCTCGGCCAACAACCATAATACCATAACTCTTTTCATAATTCCTTAAAATCTAATTTACCTTTCAATACTTTCATGTAAACCATTTCAACTTTAAATATCAAGATTTCCTTCAATCTTTAACATGTAATTAGTGACGATAATAACAACAACAGCAATTGAATCCAATGTAATAAAAATAGTCCCAAAATCGGTAACAACAACATCAACAACAACCACATGCATTTTCTTACTTCCAATTCCTCTTAACACAAGTTCATCTCTTAACTACCACATCATATAACTCCAATTACTCAAATAAGAAAAAGAAATTTTACCTTCAATTTGCTAATGCAGTCCCTATTAGTCTCGGCCCCCACTGCTCCATTTTCTCCATTTCTTTAACTTACAATGACATGCATGCATTCCTTATGAGTTAAAATTCATCTTGCTTGCATGTATTTCTTCCAAATAGTTCATCTCAAAAGCTTAAAGTTTCTGGGCTATGTTTCAGTCCAGCATTACCAAAAAACAGTGGGTAAGAAATTTACCATGGCTTAGAAATTGTAGAGGAACTTAATCTTGAAAGGGGGAGTTAGTTTGGTCTTTTACTAAGCTATGGAAGAAGATAGAAATCTGTTTTGGGGGGAGTGAAGAGAGTATGAGGGATTTGGGAGGGGTGGTTTTCGAACAAGGGGAGGGAATGAGGGGGTACACAATTTTAGGGGCTGAATAGCCTATGCATGTGGGCATTTTTGCCACTTGGAGGTCACAAGGTGCCATAAGTTTTTCACTAGTCTCCCATTTATCATCCTTACTAAAATTAATCTCACACTTAACCTAAAAATTTGAAAATTTCGAATGGACCCCCTATTCTCAATGTCAACACATTTTTTTTATAATACAACACTAATCCAAAACCTCATTGGGAAAATTCAACTACTAGTATTAATTCTCATCGCCACATATGTTATATCCAAAATTATTCTGTATTAGCATATGCAAATATACTTTTCTTCTAACACTCGAGTCTTAATTTCTTAATTACATACTCAATTTATTGTCCTAAAATTATGAGGTGTAACATCTTTCCCCCCTTAGAAACATTCGTCCTCGAATGTTCATAATAGGTCTCATGCTATAAAAATTCGGCATAGTCTCTTCTATAACTATACTTACCAACTTATATTCAGCAAACTCAAAGATATCTCTCAGAGCCACAATATAACACATGTATCATTTACCAATCAATATAATCAAGTAAGGGATTGAATTGCCTGCAGGCATAGGAAACAAGTGAGGATACTTCTTCTTCATCTCTTTTTCTTCTTCCCAAGTCACTTCTTACATATTGTTGTTTCGCCATAATACCTTGACGGTAGACACATCCTTAGTACATAACCTTCTGACCTGGCGATCAAGTATCGCTATGGGGCTCTCCTCATAAGACAACTCTTCTGTCACCTGAACATCATCTACAGAGAATACTCTAGAAGGATCACCAATACACTTACGCAGCATCGATACATGAAAGATTGGATGTACCGCTTCTAAATCAGATGGTAAGTCTAACTCATAGGCAATCTTGCCTATCCTACGAATAATCTGATAAGGCCCAATGTATCTCGGGCTAAGCTTCCCCTTCTTGTCGAATCTCATCACACCATTCATGGGTGACACCTTCAAGAAAACTCAATCACCAACCTGAAACTCTAAGTGTCGATGTTGATTATCTGCATATGACTTCTGTCGACTCTGGGCTGCTAATAATCTTTCCTGAATAAGCTTCACCTTATCCACAGCTTGCTGAATCATATCTGGGCCGAATAACTTAGTCTCGCCTACATCGAACCAACCGATAGATGACCTGTACTTCCTCCATATAAGGTCTCGTACGGTGACATCTGGATACTAGAATGATAGTTATTACTATAAGCAAACTCAATAAGTGATAAATGATCATCCAGCTACCTCTGAAGTCAATAATACATGATCGCAACATATCTTCTACCGTCTGAATAGTACGTTCAGCCTGCCCATCAGTCTGAGGATGAAATATTGTGCTAAGACACACCTGTGTCCCCAATCCCTTCTGGAACGATCTCCAAAAGTTAGCTGTAAATTGAGCTCCTCTGTCCGATATGATAGATGTGGGAACTCCATGAAGTCTCACTATCTCCCTAATGTATAATCTCGCATAATCTTCAGCTGAATACGTAGTCCTAACTGGAAGAAAATAGGCTGAATTCGTCAGCCTATCCAAAATAACCCATATAGAGTCATACTTCCGCTGAGTACGAGGTAAGCCCGTAATGAAGTCTATATTAATCACTTTTCATTTTCAAGTTGGGATCTCTATCTCCTGCAGTAACCCACCAGGCTTCTGGTGCTCAACCTTAACCTGTTGACAATTCGAACACTGAGCAACAAACTCCGCTATGTCTCTTTTCATGTCATTCCACCAATACAAGCATCTGAGGTCATGATACATCTTCGTTGACCCTGGATGAATAGAATAACAGGAATTGTGTGCCTCTCTCATAACCTGTCATCGTAGCCCTGCAACATTTGGTACACATAACCTACCTTCGTATTGTAGCATTCCATCAGGTGCAACTTCAAATAGAGTCTTCTCCTTTCGAAGAGTTGTATCTCTATATTGTGCCAGAACAGGATCCTCATACTGATGTCTCTTTACCTCTTCTATGATAGAGCACTCAGCAACTACTCGAACAAAAACTCCACTGTCTCCAGAATCGCCAACCGGACTCCAAGGCTCGCTAGCTGGTATATCTCATGAACCATCTTCTTTCTTTCTGGTTGCACATCCGTCAAGCTACCCATAGATCTACGGCTAAGAGCATCTGCTACAACATTTGCTTTCCCTGGATGATATAAAATATCAACATCATAATCCTTTAGTAACTCTAGCCACCGTCTCTGTCGTAAATCTGCTTAAAGATATATTGGAGACTCTTATGATCCGTATAAATATCAACATGAACTTCATATAAATAATGTCTCCATATCTTCAAAGCATAAATCACCGCTGCTAACTCTAAATCATGAGTAGGATAATTCTTTTCGTGCTTTCTGAGCTGTCGGGAGGCATAAGCTATAACCCTGTCATGTTGGATCAACACACAACCTAGTCCAACACCTGAAGCATCACAATAAATAACATAACCATCTAGTCCTTCAGGAAGAGTTAGAACTGGAGTCGTAGTCAACTTGTCTTTCAACAACCGGAAGTTTCGCTCACAAGCATCAGTCCATTGGAACTTAGCTTCCTTCTGAGTTAGCCTTGTTAAAGGCGCTGAAATTGAGGCAAACTTTTCTACAAATCTCCTGTAATATCCCGCTAGCCCCAGAAAACTGCGTACCTCAGTAGGTGTCGTAGGTCTGGGCCAAGTCTTAACTGCCTCAATCTTCTGCATATCTACCCGAATAACATCAACTCAAATAATATGCCCCAAGAATGTCACTGAAGTCAACCAGAATTCGCACTTAGAAAATTTGGCATACAACTTCTGGTGCTGGAGTACCCTAAGTACCACCCTCAAATGGTTTGCATGCTCATATTCTGAACGTGAATAGACCAGGATATCATCAATGAATACAATGACAAACATATTCAAGAATGGCTTGAACATTCGGTTCATCAAATCTATAAACACTGCTGGAGCATTGGTCAACCCGAAAGACATCACTCTAAACTCATAATGTCCGTATCGGGTCCTGAATGTTGTCTTCGAAATATCTGCCTCCTTTACCCGCACCTAATGATAACCTGATCGCAAGTCTATCTTCGAAAAACACTTAGCACCCTGCAACTGGTCAAATAAATCATCAATCCTGAGGAGGGGATACCTGTTCTTTATTGTTACTTTATTCAGCTGCCTATAATCAATACACATCCGCAACGATCCATCCTTCTTTCTCACAAATAGTACCGGTGCTCCCCAAGGTGATGTACTAGGCCTGATGAAGCCTTTTTCCAACAAGTCTCTCAGTTGCTCCTTTAATTCCTTCAAATCTGCATGTGTCATTCTATAGGGAGGAATAGATATGGGTTGAGTATCCGACAGCACATCTATAGTAAACTCTATCTCTCGTTCTGGAGGAAGACCTGGAAGGTCATCTGGGAACTCATTAACTATCGAAACTGACCGAAGAGTCGTTACCTCTACTTCTACATCATGCACTCGAACCAGATGATAAATACAACCTTTTCTGACCATCTTCCTTGCATTGAGGTATGAAAAAACTTACCCATCGGCGATGTTGTGTTCCCTTTCCACTCTATAATTGGTTCGTCTGGAAACTGGAATCGAATTATCTTTCCTCTACAATCGACATTAGCATAACAAGAAGCCAACAAATCCATACCCATAATAACATCAAATTTAGTCATGGCTAACTCTATCAAATCTGCTATGGTATGAAGACTACATATAACCACCAAAAAATTTCTATATACTCTCTTAGCTATGACTGAATCTCCTACCGGTGTAGCTACCTCAAATGGTTCTATCGACTCAGGTTCTATTCTGATTCTACTAGAAACAAAGGGAGATATATATATGATAAGGTGGAACCTAGATCTATCAATGCATATACATCTCGGAAAAAGATTGATAATATACATGTAACCATATTTGGTGACGCCTTCTGATCCTGCCTACTATCCAAAGCATATATACGGTTCGAGGGACCGCTAGAACTGAAAACTCTGTCACGACCTCTACCACGACCTTCTGGCATATGGATACCCTACCCTGTGGGGTGCTGATGCGCGATTTATACACACGTTAAACGCAAGTGCACGTATCGTGACAAGTAATATAGTCTAGAAGACCGAGTTATCGTCCTCAGGGATTAGTGTCCAATTACCAACTTCTATTCTGTAGTATCTATTTGGTAAACGATAATTTGATGAATTGTTTATAGCTATGATTATAGATGCTAACTAAATTACTTTACTTTACTTCATATATGGTGGAAATATGGCTTCCAAATCTCCTCGACTATCCACTCGCTTTACTCGTAAATGCAAATAATTATGGTTCTTCTTCTATTTTGAGATAGCAGGTTAACTAAGCCGTTTTATACTCCTGTTAAGGTAATATAAACACTCAACCCCAATGTAGAACCCTTCTATCTTTCGATGACAAAATTGACTACAAAGGAGGATTAAGAGCAATAACCTATTAAGCTACACAAGTATCGGGGTACTTTCGTCCACAATTTAAACCTATGTTTATTCAACTATAGCATATTCACAATCTCCCCTTTCGGATTTCGATTAGAAATCATATAAGTTATGATAATTAGTGATCAATTAATTACCAAGCAATCAAAACAATTATTGAATAAATCTCAACAATAATCAGAAGAAACCAAAACATGCATTAATTCATAAGAACGAGGTTCAAGCGATTCGACATGGAAAACCCTAAATTAAGTTAGTTCCTAGCCATAGACATGCCAAGAACTAAACTATTATCGAACATATACTAGAAAGAAATTGTAACGACCCGACCGGGGCATGCCGTGCTACAGGCACCCTTACAGTATACATCGAGAAAATCAATGAACATACATGAAACTTTAAAAATAAACAACAGTAAAATAACGAGTTAGCCGATAGGCTACCTTCCCGACATAATATATACAACCGGCGATTGCCTCCTTTCCTTTACAAGCGACCCACAATATGTGACTACAGACCTCTAAGAGTTTTTAACATAACAATGTGGCGGACGGGCCCGCCATACCACGAATAATACATGAATCTACCTCGGGAAAACCGTACGAGGATAAGCCTCGGAGCAAATGGAGCTTTTTCCCATGTGAACCGAGATCCTAAGAGCAAGGATCACCAACTGGTACCTAAACTGCGAGCATGAGATTTAACGCAGCCCGAAGAAGTCGGTCACAACAGTGCGAATATGGAACGAAATAACGTCTGATAAACAAATCATAAGCGTAAAAGAATGACAATGACAAGTATAAAAGTACATACGAGATCTCGCCGTGTCATTACCACTTATGAACTTAATTTCACATCAATATCTTTTCCCATTTTCCATAAAGGTTATAGCCACATTCTTACGCATACGTGATTAGGAAAAATCATTAAGTTCATTTCTATATAACCTACTTATCTTTCATACGTATAATCCGCCTTAAAGGAGGGCACATTTACTACGACCCCAACTGGGACGCGATTAAATCACACTAATATCAGCGTGTACAACCGGAGACATGTATGATAACTCGATTAACGATGCACCGTGCCTTACTAACAATGAGAGTAAATAGGGTATACTTACAATATAAAGTAGGAAAAGCTCACGATCAGCGGGACCATCCGCCCGCGATGTCATTAAGCAATCCTATTCCAGGGACTATTTCACCCGCATAGATCGCGTGGACCCGCATGAGGCATTCCTCGCATGGGACTATTTCACCCGCATAAGCCCTTACGGACTCGCATGAGGTATTCCTCGCATGAGACTATTTCACCCGCATAAGCCCTTACGGACTCGCATGAGGTATTCCTCGCATAGGCTGGACCCGCCCGCATGGGACTATTTCACCCGCATAAGCTCTACGGACTCGCATGAGGTATTCCTCGCATCGTGGGTAGCAAATCCACGGAAATATGCAATGCCACAAACCCGGGGAATGACCCCGCAACGAATAATATACCACTAGCACAAATCCGGCTAGCACACATATCATAAGCACTACCGGCTTATCATACAATATTTAAGCAAATTAAGAAATCCCATAACTTCTTACTATTCTTGTTCATATACACTCTCATTTTAGTTTACCTAAGGCACTAACATGTCTTTTTATAAAAAAAATCCGGGAATTTAACCCAAGTACTACAATTAACGGAAGCATACCCGTGGAATCCCACATCACTGTCGGTATGTCCAAGTACTTACAACAAGACAGCCGGCCCTCCCACCGAGAGTCGCGGCAACGTAATAAAACATAATACTTGCACTCAAAGGCTATCACCAGCACACATAGGCTAATTCTCAATTAACAAGCCAACGTACTTATCAAGGCACACTTAGACTAATTCTCAATTAATCAAGCCAAAGTACTAATCAAGGCACAAATAGAATAATTCTCATTTAACAAGCCAAAGTACTTATCGAGGCACACTTAGACTAATTCTCAATTAATCAAGCCAAAGTACTACGTACGTACATTCTTTTCAAAAGACTCCTTTCCAAATAAAACTTCCCCGATACTAACCACCGTAGTATCAAGTCCTATCCACCATTTCAAGACAAGTCACCATACCTTTTTAGAAATACAATTACAGAACTTCTAAATCAAGTGACTTCTTTATTAACAACCTTAAGCAATTGGTACCTTTAAAACAATTAGCCCTTCCTTAACACAAGTTAATTCTTTTATTACTTTAGAGAAAACCATTCTCTTAACCTTCCATAAAAGCCGTTATAACCAACTTCCCATAAAGCCGTTATAACCCTTTATGGTTTAGACCAATACGTTCCTTTTATAACCAAGAGACTTCTACTTTTTGAAACCAAGTATTATATACTTTCAAATCAATTCTCATAACTCTCAAAAAAATACAATTAGTCTTTTAACCTTTAGGAAGCAAGTGACTCATTTTATTATAAAACCTTAGGCAATTGATGCCTTAAAAACAAGTTGCATTTTCACTAAAATCAAGTCATTTATCTTTCCATAAAGAAAATATAACTAACTTCCCATAAAGCCGTTATATTCACTTTATACCTTAGCCAAAAACAATTTCCTATCCAAGGGACTTATACGTTTAAAACGGAACAAGTATCACATACTTTAAAACTCCTCAAGTCCCTTAACTTTAATAAAACTTAAGACATCCTTTATACTTTCAAAGAAGTGAGTAAATCTCCCAACTCACCCGACTTGGCTATTCACAAACTAGTAAAGGATATCAAGGTGTTGTACGTCTACCGTACTACATACGTGCAACTAGTCATGCTCAAAGATAGGAAAAGTTCTACATAGAGTAGATCACACAACTACCTCTTAACTTCTAAGAGTAACATGAAACATGAAATGATACCACATGTATATTCCATACATAGAATCATGCCAAAGGAAGGAAGAGGTTCACATACCTCGCGATGATTGTCGACAAGTAGCAAAATGCTCCAAAGTACTTCAACCTTGAGCTATTCCATTCTTCAAGTAGGATACGCTATACTTAGTACTTCAACCTATAATGGTCACATACGTCCATTAACCTCTTATTTCAAACGTAGAATATTCTAAG
This sequence comes from Przewalskia tangutica, assembly GCA_029844215.1. Lineage (NCBI taxonomy): Eukaryota > Viridiplantae > Streptophyta > Magnoliopsida > Solanales > Solanaceae > Przewalskia > Przewalskia tangutica. Next base: position 4,541,835 of record CM056732.1, read on the forward strand.
TGCTAAATCACTAAATTCTACGGAAAATCGGATAACACCTCCTTTGTTTCTACTTACTTTGCCACCTTTTTCAAGGCCGAAATACAATAACCAAACAGCCCCAATTGGCTCACAACAATATAGAAGGTAGTCCAATACAAATGAATAACTAAACAGCCCCAATTGGCTCACAATTTAGAAAGTAGTCCAATACAAATGAATAACAAACTAAAAGTCCAAATTCGGCCACCTTGAGTTCAACTATACCAATTCTTATCCAATTTCTATTTCAATCCAAATTGGTAGCATAACATGATATCAAGTCGCATTTGATTATAATAACCATAATCTTAAGTAAGTAACATGCGACGATTTCTAATAAACGACCAATTAGTAATCCAATTTCAAGTGGCTTGCACAACATTTGGATTAAGCTACAAGCAATCCATAATACTTATAAACTTCAACATACCAACTTCATGCTATCAACATGTAAAGCTAACAACAATATAAATATATAATCTTGTAACACCTTAAAAGACAAGATTATACCTTAACGATCCTTAATCGATTCCAAATCCAAGTCGCTCCTTAGTAGTTTAGAGCCTCTCCAGGACACTTCAATACGCTTTTTGAGACCCTTAGAACCCTACCAACAACTTTCCTTCAAACTTCCAATCCAAAACCTAGAAAGCCCCTAGGTTTTCACTTTGCGACTAATACGAAAACTCTCTTTTTAAGGATTTTCTATTGAGATATACTTACTATACCCTCATGAACCTTGGTTTAAAGTGTGGAGCTTATTGGACAAGAAACACAAATTTTTCTCCCTTGATGGACCCCTAACCCGAGAGCAACTATGTTGTTCTTCCAATTTTTTGTAAAAATTTTCTAAGTGTTTAAGCTTGTCTACTACTACTAGTATTATATAGTGCAATGTTGGGTCAAGATGCAAACAATTGGGTGGTTAGGATGATCTCTTATAAAATATCAAGACTAGTGGGACCTTTGACTTTGGTCAAGAAACTCAAGCTCATTAATTGGAAGACTTCATCTTAAGACTATGGTCAATGACCATTTTGGCCATGCCTATTTTCGTCCAAGGCATCTATAAGGGGGGGGGGTGACAAGTGTCGCCCTCCCATTCGTCACAATATTACGTTTTTCCGAAAATTCCATAATTCCGATAAATATTTACAAGTCTCAATTCTTAACACTCATGAGTTCTTACGTACGTTCTTACCACATGTCCTGTAACTACGGGGTGTAACAGAAATAAAATAAAGAACAAGAAATTACTTAAAAGTAAGTCTCCAATCTTGATCTCCAAGTTGTGATGAATTGTAAGGTGTTCTCCTCTCAAAATCTGACCTAAATGTCCTTTTTATATCACCAAAAATGTCCCAAAACTTTTCCTTCTTGGCCTTGGCCCATTCCTATTCGGATTTGGCAATTTTTCCGCGTCGGCGCCGCGGCCCTGCAACCGGCGCCGCGGCGCCGAAACTTCTGCGGCTCTCTGCTTCTTGGGCGTCGTGGCTCTGCTGCTGCTGGTTGGTTGGCGCCGCGGCGCCGCCCTGTTTCTCGCCCGGGTTGCCAACTTTTTAGCTTTTTGAGCTCTGGAACCTCTGTTTCTGCTCTCTTTTCGCTCCTTCTCACCAATGTGCCATTTTAAACCATTGTGACTCAAAAGAAAAAAAATCTATCCTAACACGACACATATTTGTATAAAAATGGGCAAAAGACTAACTAAAAATGACTCAAAAGGTGTATATAAAATACACCGATCAGGCGCATAGCTATAGAAGATGATGAACTAGCAACCGATCCAGTAGGCTGAGCCATACCACCTGTACCGCTTTTATAAGGATATTCTCTCCTCATATGGCCTTGACGGCCGCAAGAAAAACAAGCACCTGTAGTGAGGCGGCATTCCCCAACATGAGACCTACCACACCGAGAACACCGAGGCAAAAGTGGCCCCGACTGACTCGAACCCCTGTTCGCCTGTGAACCTAAAGTCCTGGAGCTCTGACCAACTCCTGAATACCCTGTGCGGTCAAATATCCTACCCGTGAACTGTGTGGGTGCACTCTGTGCTGGCTGGGAAGAATATCTAACATACTGCTGAGGCTGCCCACCTCGAAACTCACCGGTATATCCAGCCGACCTAGCCCTCTTAGGCTGACCTCTGTCGTGATCCCTATCCGGCTGACGCCTTCTATGTCGGTCCTCTACCCCCTGTGCATATGCCTGTATCCGAGCAATATCCATACCGGGCTGAAGAGCTACTGCCATACAACCATCAATCAAGTAGCGATCTAGTCCCATCACATAACGGTGCACTCTATCCGCCATCTCAGCTACAATAGTGGGTGCATATCTAGCTAACGAATCAAATTCAAGTCTATACTCTCGAATGCTCCTGCCATTCTGCCTCAACTACAAGAATCTATCAACTCTAGCTCTCCTCATCTCTGGAGGCAGGAAGTGGCCAAGGAAAGCCTCATGAACTTATCCCGGTGCTTTGGAGAGCACTCTCGCCTAGATAACTCCCAGACTCATACCATTAGCCTACATCCCGTAATCGATCTGAAGCCAACTCAGCGGACTCGGTCTGAAATACGATGATCCTCAATGTACGATGCATCTGCCGAATAAACTCATGTGGATCATCCTCGGGATTTTACCCAAAAAACTCTGGAGGATTACAACTTAAGAAGTCACGAACCCTCAAACTATCAGATTTGTTGTCAATTCCTAGTACAGGCCTGCGAGTCTGCCCTGCCACTAATCTGGTCAGCAGCTGAACTGCATCTCTCATGGCCCTATCCTCCGCCCCTGGCTGAGGAGCTGGAGGCTCAGGTGCTGGGGCCTCGGGAGCTGGTGATGCTGCCCCCTGAACTGGAGTTGTTGCTGTTCTAATCTCCTCTGAAGGTGACGGTATATCAGAGCTCGCCGACTGGAGCACAATCTCATGCATAGTCTGGGCACGTGCCCTAATAAATCTCGGGATCTGACTAGTATCTCCCGCTACTGGTTTGTCCTTCTGGGCCGCTGTCGCTTTTTTCGGAGGCATAGCTGTAAACACAATAATTCGTCAAAGAGGGATTATCCTAATAAAGTAGCTCTATCGCACGATCTTAGAGTAAGAAGAAATGATGACATCCTAAATGTTCGGCAGCCTCCTGCGTATAAGTATGGTGCACAACATACCCATACACAAGATTCTACTAGACACGGTCTGTAGACATTCCGAGGACGAACTGCTTTGATACCACTTTTGTCACGACCGGAGCCGACGGACCGCGACTGATGCCCTAGTTGGGCACCCTTATACTGACCTGTCACATATATCAACTAAGACTAAGGAAAATGTAGGAATATGTATCAATATATTGTGGACTCATAAAGCCACACAACAAAGGGATCATGTCCCCTGAACTGTCATAGCAAATGCTCATAACAAAATAGGCAAGCCGACGAGGCTGTCACTATATACAGGAATATCCAAAATGAATTATAACAGTAAGGCCGACCAAAACACGTCTATAATCCACGCACGACCAACCCACATATGACTACAGACCTCTAAGAGTATGACAGTGAATTATGGCGGGACAGGGCCCCGCCGTACCCCTGACTAGCACAAATATGCATAAGTCTATATCATAAGATTCGTACCAAAATGACTAGGCTCCGGAACAATGAAGCTCTCCAAATAGCTGAGCAGAATCCTAAATTGGAGGACACCAAACTGAATATATGTACCTGCGGGCATGAAACGCAGCCCCCCGAAGAAAGGGGGTCAATACAAAATAATGTACTGAGTATATAAAACATGAAATACTGTAAAGAATATCATAACTGGCCAAAAGATAACACGAGACATGTATAATAATCAAGATATCAATGCACATGTGCCTTATGAAATGAGAGTCAAAACATGTCCATATAAAATAAGTCATATCGGTGGATGCACATAAATCGCCGTATTCGACCTACAGTGAGGGTCTCGGTGAACATATAATGTGTACACATAGTCATATCCGTGGATACCTGTCCATATATATCATATCCGCGGATGTCTGTCCGCATATCTCATATCCGTGGATGCCTGTCCACGTCATCATATATATACATTGTCGGCCCTCTAGTGAGGGACTCGGTGAACAATGCAAGGAACTGAGTACGAACATTGCCGGCCCGGGACTCGGTGAGATGATATAAACAAATTAGCAAGATCAAATTATCTTGAGCAACCATATGCAATTTAAATCATCATCTGACTCTCAATAAAATAAATAGAATGAACTATCACTATAAGATCAAAGGCACTATCATATCAAGTATCACTAGGAGTTAGTATTCTATGGAATTACGTAAGTCCGTCGTACGCTCCTTTTAAGTAAATCATGCCACAAAGAAAGAAGGAATAGTTTCACATACCTCTTGTCGTCTATAACAACTCAATAATTAATATTCGTCATGATTAGCACTTCGACCTATAATAATAGCAACATGTCCGTCAACTCTATGATTACTAGTGTAAGTTATATACCAAATTATGACTCTCTTTTCATATAAAAATTTGGACAGCATTTCCCATACTTATACACACATTCACAACTTACAAACAAGGCCAACAATACCAATAACAAGATACAACTCAAGGATATACCAAAACAGTCACATATACTCCATATACGCTACCATTATGCATTCTTTTTCCTTACATTCATGGAATACAACCAAAACAACAATCAAGGTGATTAATACACCTATTTCTCATGTTAATCCAGCCCCTTAATCCACATTTAAACAACCCTTAAAACAGTCCACATTCCACAAACAATGAGAGGTATTCCAACTACAACGAGAGTGCAATGTTCAGCCTTTCTAAACCTTAATTCCTTTAGGACATGTATTAACAACTACCACAATATACATATATGTTCATAATTAAAATTCCAGCATTCTAATCTCCACGAAACAGCCCCTAAATTCGACACACAATGTCCAACAATTTCATGAAGGTCTCGGCCAACAACCATAATACCATAACTCTTTTTATAATTCCTTAAAATCCAATTTACCTTTCAATACTTTCATATAAACCATTTCAACTTTAAATATCAAGATTTCCTTCAATCTTTAACATGTAATTAGTGACGATAATAACAACAACAACAATTGAATCCAATGTAATAAAAATAGTCCCAAAATCGATAACAACAACATCAACAACAACCACATGCATTTTCTTACTTCAAATTCTTCTTAACACAAGTTCATCTCTTAACTGCCACATCATATAACTCCAATTACTCAAATAAGAAGAAGAAATCTTACCTTCAATTTGCTAAAACAGTCCCTATTAGTTTTGGCCCCTACTGCTCCATTTTCTTCATTTCTTCAACTTACAATGACATGCATGCATTCCTTTTGAGTTTAAATTCATCTTGCTTGCATGTTTTTCTTCCAAATAGTTCATCTCAAAAGTTTAAAGTTTCTGGGCTATGTTTCGGTCCAGCATTACCGAAAAACAGTGGGTAATAGGTTTACCATGGCTTAGAAATTGTAGAGAAACTTAATCTTGAAAGGGGGAGTTAGTTTGATCTTTAACTAAGCTATGAAAGAAGATAGAAATATGTTTTGGGGGAGAGAAGAGAGTATGAGGGATGTGGGAGGGGTGGTTTTCGAACAAGGGGAGGGAATGAGGGGGTACACGGTTTTAGGGGCTGAATAGCCTATGCATGTCGGCACTTTTGCCACTTGGAGGGCACAAGGTGCCACATATTTTCCACTAGTCTCCCACTTATCATCCTTACTAAAATTAATCCCACACTTAGCCTAAAAATTTGAAAATTTTGAATGGACCCCCTATTCTCAATATCAACACATTTTTTTATAATACAACACTAATCCAAAACCTCATTGAGAAAATTCAACTACTAGTATTAATTCTCATCACTTTCAGATATCCAGTTTGTACTGCTGTACCCCTCTAGTACATTTAGACATCTCATATCGTGTATCCCGAACTTTAGCGTGAGTTTCAGAAATTAACATTTTCCAGTGATCAACAAGTCGTCTTCATAGAGGCATATCATGACGAGATTCCTTTCATGTAAACACACTTGTTACACCCGTTAATGGCGAAATTTTCTAATAGTATGATACTATCTAATTTCTAGTGTAATTGTTTAGGGCTTGTTTCAGTTCGTACCACGTTTTGACAAGCCGACAACTTTTGTCTCTTTGTTTGGAACCACGTATCCCTTGAGTTGGTCTATTTATATTTCTACTTCCAAATCATCATTTAGGAAGGCTATCTTGACATTCATTTGATGTATCTCAAGATCTCGCAAGACGGCGATAGTTATGAACATACGTATGGATGTCTTAGATTTATACTTGTCTATAGACCCATTGGCATTGTTGGTTCTCAACATTTGATTTGTGGTGCTTAGATGCTTCGTCTTTACTTTTAAGTAAGTAAAGGTAGAACAACCTTGTGCCATCATCTAAGCAAGTCACAAAGTACTTGTCCCCCCCCCCCCCCCCAGCTTGAGTGAACTTCAAGACACATATGTGGATATATGTGTGAGTCCTAGAGAAGCGTTTTTTCTTTCGACGGATCTAAGTGGAGCTTTTTGGAGATTATTTGTCTCTATGTCTACCTCACACTTACGTTGAGGGTTTATGTTGATACACGGTAATGATTCCAACTTTACCAATTTCAGTATAAATTGATAGTTAACACATATAATCTATGGTGCAATAAATTAGAAGATTCAAACATGTAAGGAAGACTCAGTTTTTATTGATAATTAAAAGAAAGGTATTGCAAGTGCATTATTTGCCTAAGGAGGTCTTCACAGGAGAAGCCTCTCTCTAAGTAGAAGGCATTACAGGTTTAGCATTAATTTTAAAGAGGCATTCACAGACGAAGCCCCTACCTACAAAAGTTCCATTTTTCGTGATTACAAACTTGTTAGCCTCGAATACTAGCCTAAAACCAACATTGACCAACACAGTTCCGGAGATTAAATTTCTTCGAATTTCCGGGACATGCATCACTTCCTTTAGAGTCAGTTCATTTCCGGACGTCATCTTGAGGACTACCTTTCCTACCCCCAGTACCTCGGAAGAAGAATTGTTGCCCATGAATAACTTTTTATTTGTGACTGGTGTATATGTGGAGAAGACGTCTTTGTTGGAACAGATATGGCGGGTAGCACCCGTGTCTTGCAACCATTGCATTGAATTCTCAACGAGGTTGGCCTCTATCACAACGACTGAGAATTCTTCAATCATATCGTCTAAGAGCGTGTCTTCGACGATGTTTACCTTATCCTTTCCTTTGGCATTATCATATTTTTTCTTGCGGCAGTCTTTGGCTATATGACCAACTTTACCACAATAGTTGCATGTTCCCTTAAACTTTTCAGTTGTGTGGGACTGACCATCCTTCTGGAACTTCCGCTTTTTGCTTAGGTTCCCTTTAACTTCCGTTAGATTTGTCTTAGCATCGGCGGGTTGTTTCCCATTTGACATGACCTTTTTATTGTCTTCCTGAATTTGGAGTTTGACAATAAGTTCGTCTAGTGTCATCTCCTTCGTCTTGAGTTTCAAATAATTCATAAACTTAGTCCACGAGAGAGGTAGCTTCTCGATTAATGCCCCAACCAAGAATTGCTCGTTGGACTTTAATCCTTCCAAGTCTAGATGATGTATTATCATTTAAAATTCATGGACTTGGGATGACACACTTTTGTTGTCCACCATTTGAAATTTCAGAAATTTCCCAATGACAAACTTTTTAGCACCCGCATCTTGAGTGTTGTATTTCTTTTACAATTTGTCCCACAATTTCTTGGATGTCCCGACAGTGCAATATACCATGTACAAAAGATCGGACAAACTATTCAAAATATAGTTCCTGCACATGAAGTCACTATGATTCCATGCATCTTGAACCATCTTCATGACATTAATGACATGGATACCTTGGCCCCCTCCCGTCATTTCATTTGGCTGAGGGTCCGTGTCTTCCCCAACTTGTGGAGGGTCTTCGGTTAGGAAACGCGACATTCCCATAACCGTTAAGAAGAACAACATCTTTTGTTGCCATCTTTTGAAGTGTGCACCCATGATCTTCTCAGGACGTTCATGGTGAAAGTCAGCCGGAGTTGAAGCAGTGGTGCTTCCTTAAGCAGGAGCAAAGACGTTTGGAACGCCTTGAGCAGCAGTGTTAGCACTTGTGGTGCCAAAACCAGTGGTGTTAGAGGCAATGGTATTACCTTGAGTAGTAGGATTGACACTAGTAGTGTCAAAACCAGTGGAGTTGAAGGCATTGGAATTGCCTTGAGTGGTGTTCGAATTTTCAGCGTTGATTTGATCTTCAACAGACATTGTTGTTGTTGGAAGCAGCGAATATTATCTTAAGCTTGTTGTCGGAATATAAAATTACAAAGAAATGGAAAAGCAACAACAACAACAAGTAAATAATAAATCTGAAAATTAAACAAGTAAATGGTCTTGCTGAGTCGATTGAAGTTTCAATCTTTCCTTAAGATAATATTGCCCCCGTATATCCTTTGATTTAGCAACTTATCTCCCAAGATAAAACAACAATCAAACAAATGAGCAAAGGAACTCAAGTGTTCGCTTGATAAGAAAGATCTTAGAGTGTATTGTGATTGCTAGAGAGGAAGACAATTTTCAGAGAATTGTTTAAGTGTCAATGTGTAGTGTGTTTTGCAATTGTGCCCAAGGCATCAATTTATAGGTAGATGATTTGGTCTTCTCAGTTCACCAAATGAATGGTCATCAATGTCAAGTAATGACCATTGATATTGAGGTTAATTCAGCCTAGTAATGACTGAATTCAATAGCCAAATAATAGAGTAATTGCTTCAAAATCAGTCGAGAATCGGTTTGATTCGCCTCTACGTTCTTGAAAAGCGTCGAAGACCGCGGTCCTCGGGAGAACGCGGTGCCTAAATCGATGAAGTCACCGGGCGAAAATTGGATTTGCACCGCGGTCCTGTCCTTGTGGCACCGCGGTGCCTTCCAGATTTTCCATGGCGATTTTTCTGATTTGTTTCATCTCTTACACATTTTTTCCGTTCATTTTACCAACGTGAAATCATTCGTCATTTGGCCAATAACCGTCTATTTTCTTATGTCTCAAACAATTCGTATATGTACCAATATCTTTTTCATTTAAGGAAATAATGATCCTTGGTACTTTATATGCACGTGTGTGGAAACCATGTTTCCGGCGTGCGGGGCGCCCCTAATTGTTCGATTTATAATTAATAGGTTTATTTCACGTTTAATAAATATTTTTAACAAAGACTATAAATTATTGCAAATGTTATTTTTTAAATCAAACACCATCATAAAAAAATGTTATCTAGATGTATATTAGTCATTTTAAGGCTGCGTGCACATAATATAGGTTTGTTAAACACTAAAAAAGGGTGCAACTTTTACGGATTATGGAAATATCAAGAAAATGAATGTTATGTCGACTAATCTCATAAGAAACCCCTTTGTAAATAAACTAATCTAAATTATACAATCTATTAATAATAGGCTATAGTTAATAATTTGTTCGGTAAGTAGCATTTATTCTTTCGTCCTAGTTTCATATGTCTTTGTACGTATGTATATATACGATCTTATAGGAGTAATTTCTAGTGGTAAATACAGTAAATCTCTATAAATTAATAATGTCGGGACCACATAATTTTATTAATTTTAAAATATATTAATTAATCGATAAATTAATAATTTAATAATTTAAAGATATTTTTTCCGATTCAACGAGCCTACATTATTCTCATGAATAAAACATATACATTGTATTGACTAATTGAATGATGTTCATGTATATTGTGACTAATTAAATATAATACATCCCCCTAAAAAATAAAGTTCATTGTAGTACGCAATACTAGTTAAAACTTAATGCAAGTTCATGTATGGTAAGAAAAACAACCACTATATAAATAACATCAAACATTCCTAATTAGTCCATCCAAATCAAAACCAACCAACCATGGCGTCACATCTAAAAGGTGTCCAAAAATCAACCATGACAGATCAAATACGTAAAGCACTATGTGAGTATAAGAGAGATCACCCCACATGCACTCAAAATGATTTGCAACAGTGGATTGATGAAATTTTCATTTGAAAGTTAGTCAAGGTACAATATCGAACACACTCAAGCGATCATCTGAGTACCTTTCGGCTAACTTAGAAAAAGAATGAGATACCAAGCGACACAAACCTGTAAAATATCCAGAGATAGAGAAGGTTCTTTATGAGTGGTTTCTCTAACCCCAAGAACGTGTAAACATGTCCGAAGAGCTAATTTTGAAGAAGGCAAGAGACACGATGAAACTTCTATACCCTCAACAACCTCCTGAGTCGCACAAATTTTCTCAAGATTGACTTGTGAAGTTCAAGCTAAGACATGGTATCAAGTCAATTCGTCGCTTTGGAGAGAGTGGTTATGTTGACATAGAGGACTTGGAGAACAAATTGGTGGCTATAAGGGAAAAAATAAACCAGTATACTATCATATGAATGATGTTTTTGATATGGATGAAACTGATTTGTTTTACATGTTACAAGCTGATCATTCTCTTGCAACGAAACAACTTGAAGGAAGAAAACAAAGCAAAGAAGGCTTACAATTGTTATTTATTGCAATGAGGATGACTCTGAAAAAATTCCTTTATGGGTTATTGGAAAGTACGCAAAGATGCGTTGCTTCAAAAATGTCAACATGAACAGCTTGAATTGTCAATATCGTTCCAACACACGAGCATGGATTATGAGTGTCCTTTTTTATGAATCTGTTCGTTGGCTGGATCAGAAAATGTATGGTAGAAGAATTTTGTTGGTGGTAGATAATTGTCCATCCCATCCAAAAAATATTGAAGGGCTACATAATGTTGAGTTGTATTTTTGTCACCCAATATGATATCAAAAATCCAATCATGTGATGCAGGGGTAGTAAGAACTTTCAAGATGCACTACCGCAAGAGATTTTACCGTAGGACATTAGAGGGCTATGAGTTGGGAGAATTTGATCCAGAAAAGATTAACGTTTTAGATGCCATCAATCTTGCAGTCTCAGCTTGGACGATAAATATTCAGCAAAAGACAATTGCAAATTGTTTTCGACACTGTAAAATTCGTTCGCAGGATGAAGTAGCCTGAAGAAATTTAAATGAAAGAACTACTTAAGAAGACATTCATGAATTTGATACACTGATTAATGGTCTTGGGTACCGCAACAAAATGGATGACAATCACCTATTGGATTACCCGAGTGAAAATTATACATGTTCAGAGGTCCAAAGTTTAGAAGAAATTATAGCTAGTGTTGTTGAAAATCCTATTGAGGATAAAACTGAAGATGATACAATGTCTTTGCAACCAATTACACGGAAGGAAGCACTTTCATGCGTGACTCTTGTGATTTTTGTTGCAGTATGATAACGCAACACCAGAACTTTTGAATGCAGTAAGGAAAGTTAGAGATGAAATACACCTAGATTTAAATTTTAAGAAGAAACAAACAACAATAGAATCATATTTTACTAATTTGTCCTAGTTATATTTGTAATTTTATAGAATTATTAATTTATAATATTGAAGGGATCATAAATTTATATAAGGGTCTTACAGAAAATTATTATCTTATTAATTTATCAAAATTATTAATTTAGATCTTGAGTCCAAATCGAAATCAAAAAAATTATTATTTTAGAGAGATTATTAATTTATAGAGTATTAATTTATAAATATTCTCTACTACAAAGATCAGTCACGTGGGACAAAACGAAAATCAAGTCATGTGGTAGCTCATTTGTATAGACTTGCAAAGACATAAACCTACCTATTTAATCATTTAAATCTGTCAATTTTCTGATATTTATAGCGAATTTAATTTATCAAGTTGAACTAATACCTAGATTGTGACTTTTTATAGGTAGTAGCTTTTGGTGTAATTACATCATTAATCCTTCCGTTACAAATAAGTGTCAAGTTAACAAAAATTATATCCATCTAAAAAATCAATAAATATAATGTGGAGTTTACTAAATTATTACTTCATTTGTCTTAATTAATCGACATTCTTTCCTTTTTAATCGGTCCAAATATTTTTTTATATTTGACAACAACTTAATTCTAAAATTCTCATTTAAAATAATTTTTAACCACAAAAATTTCTTTGATTTATTTTAGGCCACAAGATTAAAAATCTTTTTTTTCTTTTTTAAATTATGTACTCAATCAAACACCCTCGTATAAATTGAGAAGGATGAAGTAGATATTTTTTAGGAATTGAGTAATAGTAAAGAGGACTAATTCTTTTAATTTGAAATATATTTTTTCGTTGAGATGTCACTTATTTTTGGGACAGAGCAATAATAATAACAACAACATATCCAGTAAAATCTCATAACGTGAGGTATGGAGAGGGTAGAGTATACGCAAACATTACCTTTACCTTGATAGATAGAACGACTGTTTTCGAAAAATCTTCGGCTCAAGACAAAATATAAGCACAAATAAAGCAAAAGAAACTATCAGATCCAGACGGAAAATAAAATGATGCTAACAAAAGCGAATAAGTCATGATGACACATTCTAAAAAAAAAAACATTAACTAACGTGTATAAATAAAATAAATAAAGTACACTAAAGAATATATACCACCAAAAATCAAATGATATGGGCTATAATATAATAATGTGCCATTTATTTTTTATTGCTAAAATTCTTTTTGATGAATGAAGAGTTCAAGAACCAGCCAAAAACAGATTCTTTTTCAACCCCTTCCTTTACTTTCTCTCTCTTTCGTTACGGCTGTTTGTGTTTCTGGTCTGCTATGTGCTACTACTCCCTTTTGTTTTTTGCTCTGTTTTAACACCTATAAATGCCCCCCTTTACTTCATTGATATACCTTCTCATTCATTCTATTGACACTTGGAAACGACAAGGGTTTAAAGTTTTCTTGAAAAGACTGTCTAAAAAAAGATGTATGCTGAGACAGGGTTAATGTTTCCCTACTTTCAGAGTTTCCCATCAGAAGTTCAACAACTTGAAGATTTCTGTTGCTCTCGGGAACCAAATTCATCAATGGTAGTTAGCCTTAGCCTATTCTAGTATTTGTTGTCTTTTTTGTTTCCCATCCGGGGTCCGCCACCCGCAAATGGGGGTTTAATCTTTTTTACCGTAGTTTTATTTCTATCCGAGTGGATTTGTGAAATGAAGGATAAAGAATCAATTTTGTTTCCCCCTTTCCAGTTTCTTGGAGAAATGAAGGACAAAAAAGTCTTTTGTGTTAATTTCTTCCCCTTTTTGTTTGATCTTATCCCATAAAGTCGAGTTAATGTCTGCTTACAACCTACCCTCTCCAGATCCCACTTCGGGTATGTAAATGTTGTTGTTGTTGTTGTTGTTTGTGTTAACTAAATAGTAGTATTTGTCTGCTATAAGAATTGACTAAGAGAAGAAAGAACATGAAAAGTTCGATTTTTCTTTAGAAATAAAATTTCATTTTGATGTGTATATAAAGAACATAAGTGGCGACGACTTACTTCCCATGTATTTCCCTTTTTTTATTCTTCATTTCCTTTTTTGGGGGCCAAGTTGTCGTTAAGTCCTCACTTTTCACCGCACTTATAGAGTTGAAAGATGGAAAAAAGTTGCAAAAGAAGGAAAAAAGAGAAAAGTAGTTAAACCTTTCTTGTTGATAAGGAGTTATAAGAATTTGGGCAGTTTGTAACTAATGTCTTTGGGAGCATAAAGGTTAAAGATTGGTAACTTTCAGAAGGTAGTAAGAGAACCTATTTGGTCTGAGCAAACCACTTAGTAAGTTCTTTTTACATGGAAACATCAATTAATGGTTGATTCGGTCTGATCTTATCTTGCTTGAAATGTACCAATGACAAGGGCTGATTCTCTTGTCATTAGTTGTTGGTTTTGTTCTTTTTCAGGTTTTGTTTAACTTAATGGACTTTATCGAGTTTCCACTATCTGTATGAATGTGCTCTATCTCTCTCCTTTTTCTTCCTAAGGGGTGTGTGCAGGCTGAATTTCTTGGAAAGTTGTTTGGTTCTTCTACTCCACCTTTTATTAACTTTATATGCATGAGAGAGAATAAGCAAGGGCTACCATCATCTGTCGCAGTTCCTCAATTGATTGTCTGTTCGTCTCAAGAATCCTTGTGCCTGTGACTTGTATAAAAAGCTTGTGCCTTTTACTTCCATTAAGACAAGAATCTGTGTGCTCTAGTTGTCAGAATTACCTTATGGTGAGCTGTGAGCAAATCACCCTGGTACCCTACAAGTGATGAGTTATAAAAATTCATGTGGTTTATAGTTGTGCTATAAGTGATGGTGTACTTTATTAATATATGTCAGGTTTGAGTGATCTTGACAGTCTGATTGCATTTGAGTGAATGATTTTTTCTACTCTACTTTATTGTCTGTGTATTTAAGTTAAACTCGGCGCTGTGAAGCATAAAAGTATTGATATTTAAATGCTGTGATGAGTTGACAGATCTATGCGTTTGAACTTGGCTGTGCTAAATATACATGTCTGCCCCCAGATTTTACCATGATAATTTTGAAGCATTTTCTTTGTCATGTTCTTTACAGCTTCGATTTTGAATTCTTATGTGAGTAATGTCAACAGGGATCCACCATATCAGAATATGACCTTGGGGGAGAAGGGGATCTCTTTAAAGCTCCACAACCAATTATTGAAGAGCCATTGATGGGCCTTGATCCTATAACTGCTGCTATTTCTATGACTTCTTGTTCAGAAGATGCCATCTCCCTGCAAGGACTCAAAGTTTCGGATCTGGAAACTTTTTTTGAGAATGAACAACTCCTGAGTGAAGTTTTCTATGAATGCAAACAAGAACTATTTGGAAAAGATGCAATTGATACACCCCTTTCTGATGTCTTAGACATGAAAATTCCTATTGTGAAGGCCGGTGGAAACCTAACTGCAGATGAAAGTCAGGGATCCTTCCAGAAAAGTATTAGTTCAGGGTGTCTAAGCTCCATGGAGTGGATACATGGGGCTCCAATGAGGCCAAATTTTATAGATTTTGGTGGAATGGACTTCGGAGCTGCCTATGGTATGCGAAGAGCATTCAGTGAAGGAGACTTAAAGGTCGTCTTTACTTACTCTAATGTGTTGTTTCCGTTATGATTTGTTTGTATTTATCTGTTCTGGTATGAATTAGTACTCTTTATTCTTTAAACAATGAAAAATTCTCATTTCTTTCTAGCTTGGTTGGCTTGATATCAATGTTTTCTTGTTAATATGTAAGAGTCAATTTTGTCCATCAGGATAATATAAATTTTATGATCAAGAGTCATAGTTGAATTTTGGGAGTAAGAACAAGATAGTTGGAAGATCCATGTTTCAGTAACGTAAAAGTGCCTCTAGTGTGGCTATAGAAAAGGTATTGAATTCAATGAAATTTTCAGTAATCCTTTAACTAAGTGAACTGGTTAATCATAGGCATCTTAAGTCAAACTAGTAGAGGACTGCATCATCTGTTGATGCTCCTACCTGGTTACCACCATTTCTCCTCAAGTCATTTCATCTGTAAGTTCTAACAAACAGACAACTTTTTTCTCCATCAGTCTGGATGTATTGTTAACTGGAGAGATGCAGAAAATCTAGGGGTGGGTGTCCTCCAGTTTCTTTATTGTAGTGAGAGGCTGAGCCATAGCTGTCAATAAGTTGCTCCGTTGATTGAGTCAGTGTTGGCTGCGTGATGAAATACCAGCTGAGAAATGTATAGATGTTTTTGGCCTATTCAACAGTCTCTAATACTGAGTTTTTACTGCAGACTCTGGGTAATGGCAACATAAACCTGATCCATTCTCCACGGGGTCAACCACAGATTGTCGGAAGTTCCACTTCTGAAACTCTTCGCAAGGAACAGCTCTCCAGATACCGGAACAAGAAGAATAAAAGGAATTTTGGCAGAAAAATTAAGGTATTCTCAACAATTTCATTTCTCTTTAATTTTAATATTTAGCCTGGTGCTGCAGTTCCTAACTCTCGAAAGTGTGAAATTGACTTGAATCAGACCTTCTGTTCATTAAACATTCAGTAAGTAGAGGGACCCCCACTAGAGGGTGTCTTTATTTTTTAGGAAAACTATGGCTGTGGTGTGCATGTAGTGAAGAACAAAGGAGAAACGACTCATGCATCTGTTATGTGTTTTGCAGTATGCTTGCAGGAAGGCATTGGCTGATAATCAACCAAGGATCCGTGGAAGGTTTGCGAAGACCGAAGAAATTGACACATCAAAGAAGCATCAACTGTTTGTCTAAGTTAAACAGTTTAACTGTCTATGAAGTTGGAAGAATTATATACTAGTAAGGTAGTAATGGGGAAGTATTCACTGGTTATACTAGGTGCTGATATAAATAGCAAATGGGAAGCTAGGTTTAGATAGGATCTGCTCAAATAAGCTGGGGATCCATCCAACATCTTTGCAAGTTTGTTAAATCTTTGGGTAGCTGCAATAATCTTTGTAGATTAGACCAAACCAGTCTTGTATATAGTGTTTGTTAAATAAAACTCTGTAACTTGTTATTAATGCTTGCTAACCTATCTCCGCGATCTCTATAACTTGTTATTAATGCTGCTCACCATTTTTGGTCACCTTAGCCCTTAGGATTGAGTGGTGGCTCACTGATAGAGACGCTACCACGCTTAACAACATCACAGCAACTATTGTGTTTCAATTCCAAACTAGTTGGGGTTTATGATATAATATTATTTAAAGTGTTCCTATATTCTTTACTGATATGCGAATCTTTAACTCCCATCTTCTCACCCAAAAAGGAAAAATTGAAAAAATAAAAGTATCACCTCGCGCACTCTTTTCTTTTCGGGCGGAATGTCCTTCAAAGACACTTTGCCCCCTCAAAATTAGAATTTTTAATTTTTGTCCAAACGCCGAAAAATTCATGGGTTTCGGGTTTGAATCCCTGCTCAGGTAAAAAGTAAAAAAGAAAAAATCGCAAGCTAGATGTTTGTAGCAAAATTAGGCCTATTAGAGCAAAATTAGGCTTATTAATTAGGCAGAAGTTTGTAGCAAAATTCGGCCTATTAGAGCAAAATTAGGCTTATTAATTAGGTCTATATCGACAGAAGTTTGCCTTTAAGGCAGAGTTTTCCTTAAGGTCTAATTTTGGATAAAAGTTTATCTTATGGCAAATCACTGCCGAATAGGCATAATTTTGCTACAAACATTTACCTTGCGTTTTTTTATTTTCAGCTGAGCAGGAATTCGAATCCAAAATCTCAGAATATTAGGTGAATGACAAAATTAAATATTTTAAATTTAATGAAAAAAATTAAGGACCATCCCGAAATAAGGACATTCATGTGAATTGCCCTCGGAAACTCGTACAGTTTACAGATTGTTTGGAGGACCTTACTCAGCGATAAAGCCCATAGGCTAGCAGTTCTTTTCAAGGAAATTATATTGGAAGAAGTCATCAGTATCCATTACACACAAAATAATTACCTTTCACGCCCCCCTTATTTTCATACCCCAAAAATTATTTATCCTTTCTATTCAAAATAACTTTTGTAGTTAATTATCTCTTTTTTCTTCTTTTCTTTTTTATTTCTTTACTTCTTATCTTCTTTTCGCGCTTTTCTTCTTTTCCTTTTTCTCTTTTTTGTTTCTTTGTTATCCTTTTTTTATCGTTTATTTTATTTCAATCGTACTATTTTTTCACCATAATCTAATTCTATATTTAATTCTAACTTCTTTATTTTCATTTTTTCTATTTTTTTTATTTCTTGTTCCTTTTTAAATTTTATTTATTTCCTTTTTATCTCTATAGTCTAATTTCATTCTCCTTTTTTGCTATTTTTATTTTTATGATGATTTTCATTTACTTTTTTCTCTTTTTCTAATATTTGTTTTTATTTCCTGATCTTTTCATAATCTAATTCTACACTCATTTTGGCTCCGTTATTTTTTTATATATCAATAAAAAGGATAATTGATATATTATCTTTTTTTTATATCTCAAAAATAATTATTCTAGCTTATAATATGTCAAATCAGTAACAGTTGAAGTTTACTGTTGTGGTATACTATGATTATCACATGGTGTATATCATATACTGACATGGTATCATGCATGATTGGTGGTTCATTTCTTCAAGAAAAACACAACTCAACCCTCTATACTCACATGATATATATATCATATATATTGATATGGTATCATACTACTCAGTACTCTATGATACTCACATGGTATATCATATACTGACATTTCATTCCTTCAAGAAAACACTTAGTCTTCTATGATACCAATCTGATATATATCATATACTGATAGGGTATACTAGATGACATATTCATTCTAACATTACTCAGTCCTCTATGATGCTCACATGGTATATATCATATACTGACATTGTATCATAAAGAATGGTTCGTTTCTTCAAGAAAAACACTCATCGGTCCTCTACGACACACACATGGTATATATCATATACTGACAGAATATCATAAATGACTGATTCATTTTAAAAAAAAACACTCATCAGTACTATATGACAACCCCTTGGTATGTATCATATACTGAAAGGATATCATGGATGAATAACCCATATAATGTATTATATACTCACAAAATATCATATATAACCGACTCATTCTTCAAAAAGGTATTAATCGTCTATGATACTGTTAAGTGTATTTTATACACTCTTTTAAGTCCTTTTTAGTTAGTATTCTACTCTTTTATTTTGCGTTTAGTATAGTGTTATGTGTGTTTTTATTTCGATTGTGTTACAGCGGGCATAAAGGAGAATATACTACTTTCGGGGATGAAATTGCACAAGCACAACCCAAAGGGATGAAGCCTAAGAAGTGTCAAAAAGAATAGAAGAAATCTGGCAAATTCTGGACAGAAATCATAGAGGCACCGCGGTGCCTGACCCAGTAGCACCACGGTCAATAAAATTAGCACCGAGGAGTAAAATTTCCAGAAAGTCCGAAATTGAAACACCGTCGAAGGCACCGCGGTCCAGGCAAGAGGAACCACGGTGCCATATTTCGATAGTGCGGTGATTTGATCCATTAGCATTGTCTTGGACAATGGAACGCGATCTTGGGCGTAAAAATCAGAATCCGAGTCAATTTTTGATAAGGGTAAAAGGATCCGAAGCAAGGTTTTTCTCAGATATAAATACTCTAACCTCTGTCATTATTAAATATACTACTTTGGAGAGAGAGCAGCGACTATTCTGATTGGAGACATCTTATTGTTCAAGTTATTTTTCTTTCCTTTACTTTATTTCAGTTTATGTTGGATTTTGTATTAGTTCTTGACATGACAATGTTTAAGAGCTAATTACTTTAGTAGGGTTTTCATCGAATCTTCTTGAAACTCTTTCATATAGTTAATGCATTGATTATTGATTTCTTCTTCATCATATTAAGATTTATTCAATATTGTTATGATTGTTTGATAATTAACTAACTATTAATTGTCATCACTTATATGATTTCGAATCAAAAGTTTGAAACGTGAGATTTGAATATGCTGTAATTGTCTAGACATAGGTTAAAATCGTGGACGAAAGTACCCCGATACTTGTATAGTATTTAAGGTTATTGTTCTTAATCCTCATGTGTGGTAAAACTTATCATAGAAATGTAGAAGGTTTCTGCACACGGTTGAGCTCTTGTATGTCCTAACCGGAATATAATGACAGATTAGTTAACCTGCTATCTTAATAAGAAGAAAGAGCATTAACATTGCATTAACACGTGAAAAAGTGGATAGTTGAGGAGATTGGAACCATATTCCCTTCATAACTGTTATAAACCTAAAGTATTATAATCTTTAGTTTATTTCCTGCAATTAGTCATAATTCGTAGTTATAATTCTCAAACTAAAGAACGTCAACCAGATAGATACCATAGAATATATATTCGGTACTTAATAAACCAGTCTATGTGGACGATAACTCGGTCTTACAGATCTTTATTACTTGAACGATTACGTACACTTGCGTAAGCATCTAAAACTATCGCAAAAGATACTCACATGGTATATATCATACATTGATATGATATCACATAGATTGGATCATTCGTTAACACAACTCAATCCTCTATGATATCCACATGATTTATATCATATACAAATAGAGTATCACGAAAGTTGATTCATTCATTCAAGAAAAACACAATTTAATCCTCTATTATACCTATATGATATATCCATACCCTGTGAGTGTATGAAAGATATGAATTTACAATGTGGGTATCATAGAGCTTAATTCATTCCTTTCAAACACACAAACAAATAAAAAATTCAACCCTCTATGATACTCACATGATATATATCATTCGACAACGTATCATAAATGAATGATTCAGTCCTAAAAAAAATCATGGTATTTTATGATACGTACTCACATGGTATACATCATATACAGAAAGTATCATAAAGTACATGGTCATTCTTGCAAAACAATTATTAACAAATACAACAAATATTAAGCTTAATTATTTTTAAAGGATTCAGGTTGAGCAGGACCAAGACAAAGTACTTGAAGTGTGAGTTCAGTGGCGTGAAGCGGGAGACAGACGTGGAAGTAAGGCTCGACACTCATGTCATTCCAAAGAAAAAAAGTTGCAGGTATCTGGGGTCTATGAACCAAGAGAATGAAGAGATTGATGATGATGTCACACATCGTATTGTTGCAGATGGATGAAGTAGAGGCTCGCATCCGGAGTCTTGTGTGATAAGAAAGTGCTACAAAAACTCAAAGACAAGTTTTACAGAGGGGTGGTTAAACCTACTTTGTTGTACGATGCAGAGTGTTGGCCAATTAATAAATCTCACATTCAGAAGATGAAAGTTGCGAAAATGAGGATGTTGCGGTGGATGTGTGGGCATACTAGGAGAGATAAGATTAGAAATGAAAATATCCGAGACAAGGTGGACGTGGCTTCGATGGAGGACAAGACGCGGAAAGCGAGGTTGATATAGTTCGGGCATGTGAAGAAGAGATGCGCGGATGCCCCAGTGTGGATGTGTGAGAGGTTGGCTATGGATGACTTCAAGAGAGGTAGAGGTAGACCGAAGAAGTATTGGAGAGAGATGATTAGACAGGACATATCGCAGTTGCAGCTTACCGAGGACATGACCTTAGATATGAGTTGTTGTTAGGCCGATTTCCACGTGTTCACGCAAGTGTACGTATCGTTACAAGTAATATAGTCTGTAAGACCGAATATCGTCCACAGAGACTGGTTTTCAATTACCGAACATCTATTCTATGTTATCTATTTGGCTAACGATAGTTTGTTTGAGTTTTATCTATGAACTAGCTAGAGTAATTGCAAGAATTAATACTAAGTAAGCTTTGGTTTAAATCAGTTATGGTGGAAATAGGGCTTTCAATCTCCTCAATTATCCACTCTTTCACGTGTTAATGCAATGCTAATGATTTTTCTTCTTATTAAGATAGCATGTTAACTAATCTGTCATCATATTCCGGTTAGGACATACGAGAGCTCAACCTTGTGCAGAAACCTTCTATATTTCTATGACAGATTTTACCACACATGAGGATTAAGAACAATAACCTTAAATACTACACAAGTATTGGGGTACTTTCGCCCACGATTTTAACCTATGTCTAGATAACTACAACATATTCAAATCTCCCCTCTCGGATCTCGATTCGAAATCATATATGTGATGACAATTAATGGCCAGTTAATTATCAAGCAATCAAAACAATATTGAATAGATCTTAATCTGCTGAAGAAGAAATCAATAACCATGCATTAACTATATGAAAGAGTTTCAAGAAGATTTAATTGGAAAACCCTACTAAAGTAATTAGCTCCTAAACATTGTCATGTCAAGAACCAATACAAAATCCAACATAAACTGAATTGAAATAAAGAAAGGAAAAAAACTTGAATGTAGTCTCCAATTGTGTTCTCCAATTCTTGTCTTGTGATGTGTATTCTCCGGTCTCCCGTATAAAATCTGTCCCAAGGGTTTAAATATGTTGCAAAAATCGTGTGCCCTGGACCCTTTAATTTCGGGTCGGATCTGGATTTTTCCGCTTCGGCGCCGCGGCTCTGAAAAACCTGAGAACAAATCAGAGCACGCAACACATTCAGCGTCGCGGCGCCGGCGACCTCCTTTGCCCGTGTTTCGATTTTTCATCATTTTTTCGTCCGGACTTCGTCTGATTTCTTCTATACTTCACGGGACTTCTTATGCTTCATTTCTTGGCCCTTTTAGTGTACAATTTCATCTCAATTAAGCTCATTTCATCTTCTTTTGACATTTATCCATTTGGGACCGTTGTGACTCAAAAGAAAGAAAAACAGACTTAATACTATACTAACACAAACAAAATGAGTAAAATACTAACTAAAAATGACTCAAAAAGTGTATACAAAATATGCCTAACAGCTGTGGAGGACATATATTAGGTTAGTATAGCGTTCCATGCTAGTAGTTGTAGTATTTCTTTTGTAGTTTCTTGTCCGTCCATTTCTGTTAGTATTTACTGTATCTCGTGCCTGGCGTAGCATATTATTTTGTTGTAGTTACTGCTCCTTTTTTCTATTTGACATACTTTGTTTTCTACTGCTCTAATGTTGGTTACCTTTCTTCGCATTCCTAGAGTCAGATTTCCCGACTACCCACAACGGTTTGAGTGGTATTTGAGTCAGCCATCGACGTCTAAGATCATCTCTACTCTTGTTGAGTTTGTGGCCTAATTCCTCTTTCGTAACCATCAAAAATTGAATTCAAGTTTGGTGCTTCAACTACTTCCAAGTGAGTATCTATTTCTTTTAATACTTTATTACGTCAACCTACCAAGGTAGAGGTAAGGTCTGTGTATACTCTACCCTTCCCAGACCTCATGTGGTGGGATTTTACTGGGTATGTTGTTGTTGTTACTTTATTACGTCAACCTCCAATCTTTTACTTGTGGAATTACACTGAGATTGTTGTTGTACTTCACTACGCCAACCTCCAATCTTTTACTTGTGAAATTACACTGAGATTGTTGTTGTTGTACTTCACTACGTCAACCTCCTCATTCTTGTCACCGTCCATGTTATTCCACAGGCGGATGCATCATGTACAATTTCGAAAGGACCAAAGCATTGACATGCTCCTTCTCTTTCAATTTGTGGGTTCCTTACTCGAGTTTTGAGACAACCAATTCAATCATGGTGTAATGTGACCAGCCCCTAGAATTTGAGAGACAAGCTGAATAATAGTCCTTTTGTGGTGTATCTAGCCCTGCTAGAATTTGAGAAGACGAGCAGCATACCACAGTACCTACCTAGATTTACTCTCTTTTTACCCCTTTTGCGAATTCTTCTAATTTCCCCAACGAACAAAATCAGTTTCATTTCATCTGCCCAATTTTGCGCATTTTTTCAACTATCTAATCTTTTCCTTCCCTATTCATTCTGCAACTACCATCTTCTAACTTCCACCACCAACCAAAAAAATAATACTTATAAAATTAATAGAATCGTACTTGCAGTATTTGAATACAATACCAGGTTCATCCACACCCCCCAACCCCAACAGACACACACACAACCCCAGAAAGACCTTTAAAACCTCAAGACTTCCATTCCCCCCCCCCCGTCATATGGAACCTAAATCAAGCACATGTATATCTACAAAATAACAGTAATAGCAGCCTCACAAAAAAGAGAGAAATTATTATAAGGATAAAAAAGGAAAAAGAAATCAGAAGAAGAGTAGAGACTGAGAGTACTCACTAGGGAAGACAAACAATAATTTATTTTTCTATTAAAAAAAAGGAAGGGGAAAATAAAGACCACCACCATGCCATCGGCATATAGAAGAGTAGTACTAGAAAGCACCATTCTTCTATGACTCGTATCGCAACTGTAGCTGAAGAATAATTATTTTCCCAACACCACACAAAGTCATAGACAACAATCCAACCACCATGACCCGCCATCCTTCCTACTAGTGCCTATTTATTACTCCTATAACTAAGAAAGCACCCAAAAAGATTATTAAAAAAATGGAAGAACAAATCGTCACCTAGACAAAGCTATTACTTCTCTTCTCACATACCTCAAATTAAACTCTCTCAAAAACCAAACCTCAACCGAGTGCCGGCAAAGAAGATGAAAAGAGGAAGTTGAGACTACTAATTTTTAGTGGGATATATGTCCAAGTTTACATTTCCATTCATAGCTCCAAATATTATTTGCATTGCAACTTCTACTCCTACTCTGGGACCGGTAGCACAAAAAGTATGTACTACAAAAACTCCGGTGGGTGACCAGCCAACAGAAAGACATATCTTTGCCAAAAGAAGATTTGAACTTTCTTCAACCCCCAATTCTTTCATGGCTATTTATGTGCACACCTAGCATCCTTCAACTCATCCACACTGGGAGTTCGATCATCCACCCAATTCTTAAGTAAATCTTTTCACGGGCAAGTTACTTAAAAAAAGGAATTAAGATATACAAGATTAATTAATGAATAATCAATTTCATCCCCACTCTGCTTCCTTTTTTTTTTTTTTTTGTCAAGGACGTAACTCAATCAGAATATTGCAGTGTCTTGGGAGAGCACGCTTGTGACAAAAACAACCACCTCTGCAACACCCAAAAAAATAAAAACACCATTATCTTACGTCAATTTAGCCAATGTCTCGAACAGTATTTCCAACAAAAATGCAATCTTGCACGTCTGGGCTCAAGTTGGCAAATCTCTCTCTAATATTACTATAATCATAATGCTTTGCTTTAATCCTAACGCCAACCCCCACTATTGTCAGAGTCATCCTTTCCTCTCTAACTTGCAGTCTATCTATACATTCACACAACTATATCTATATGTTCCTAAATTAATTCGTCATTTTCCCACACACATTTTATATTTTTTATTTAATACAATAAAAATCCTTTCCTTCAATATCTCTCTCTCATCAACAGTTTTAGGAAAAAACAGAGATCCCTATTTGCCTTTCAGCTAATCAGATCTTCTTCTCAATTTCACTCTTATTATTATCAGCTTACTTCATATTATTGTAATTTCCTTCTACTTCAATTTTTCTTGAACAATTTTCTGGGTTTGTTCAGTCAAAATTAGGGTTTCGGATTTTATTGAGGTCAATTTAGGGATAGAATTAACTGATGATTATAAAGAAGAGCTTGAAAACGGTAATGCCAAGTATGAAACGGTGTCGTACGAGTGTAGATGACGAGGACTTTTCTAGTAATCGCAAAAAGAGAAAGACTAATAGTAGTAGTAGTGTTAGTGGTGGGTATTACCCTTTACATCTACTTGGTGATGTTGCTGCCGGTATAATTCCGTTCGGTATTCAGAGAATTTTAGGTAACGGCGGAGCTACGTCGGCGGCGGAGTGGTGCACGGAGGTTTCCGGTGAGGTTGAGCCGAAACAGAGGGGTAATGATCCAGTGCACGAGGCTTCACGGCCACCATTAGTGAGGACTTTAAGAGGGCGTGTTCAGGTACTTCCTTCTAGATTTAATGATTCGGTTCTTGATAATTGGAAGAAAGAAAAGAGTAAAATTAATGTTAAAGAATCGAATTTGGACCCTGAGTTTAATCCCTATAGAGAAAAACTTACCTTGAAGAACGCTAAACGTGAAATTGGAACTAAGAAGAATTACCAATGTCGTGTGTTTTCGTCTAATGGAACAGTAGAAATTGAGTGTAATGGGTCAAAGAGGAAGTATTCTAGTTCGCGTAATGGGGAGTTTGATGAAGCTATAGATGATGGAAATGTGAAGGTGGAGAGAGGGAGGAAAGGTAGTAAGTTTGGTCGTGAGGAGTTTAATTCAGGTGATATAGTTTGGGCAATATCTGGAGGACATTGTCCTGCTTGGCCGGCAATTGTTCTTGATTCAGAAACACAAGCTCCTCAACAAGTTCTAAATTATCGTGTTGCTGGCACGGTCTGTGTGATGTTCTTTGGTTACTCTGGAAATGGCACGCAAAGGGTAAGACGTATTTTTTGTGCATTATGCAGACTCCCACTATCAAAGTTATAGAAGTATAACATGTTTTCATGAGCAGGATTATGCATGGATTAGACGTGGGATGCTATTTCCATTTCTGGAACATGTAGACAGGTTTGTAACAGTTAAATATGCTAATGTTGATATGAATTTTTAGTACTGTTAGACTGTGGTGAAAGCTATTGTTTTATTCTGAGCCAAGGGTCTGATGGAAAAGCCTCTCTACCTCCCAAAGTAGGGGTAAGGTCTGCGTATACTCTACCCACCCCAGACCCCACTTGTGGTATTACATTGGGTATGTTGTTGTTAGGTTGTGGTGAAACTTTGCTTCGTTTAGATTTCAGGGGCAGACTGACTTGAATGACAGCACGCCCGGTGATCTTCGCTCTGCCATAGAAGAGGCATTTCTTGCTGAAAATGGCGTTGTTGAGATGTTGATGGTTGAAATAAATGCAGCAGCTGGCAATCTAGATTATCTCCGGTCTCTTCCCCGAGGAGTATTTGAGGCCTCTGACTCAAATCAGGACCAAGAGTGTAACTCTCCAAGCCAGGCATGTTCCGAAGTGACTCAGGCTTTTTCCATGCTTTTTCTAACATACTACCATCAAGGCTGCGTATAGCGGGAGCTTAGTGCACTAGGCTTCCCTTTTTATCTACCATCAAGGGACTGCTAGTAACTTTTGTTTAGTTAGCATTCCTATACTGATCTGGGTGGAAAGATTCTGTTAGAATTTCACTGCAGTACTTCCCCTAACACAGCCCCTAAAACCAAGAGAAATAATAAATGTCTCAGATTATAGGGTACTTCCAGTAAGTTTATCATGTGTGGAATCTCTGTGCAGAAATTGTTGAAGAAGAAAGAACTTGACTCTTGTGATGCCTGTGGGTCAAGTCTTTCGTCTAAGCCATCCAGGAAATTGAATGAGGGCCATCGTCTGTGTACTTCTTGTGCGAGGGTCTGTTACAGCTATCAAATTATCTTTCTAGCGTTCTTTGACTAAGTTTCATAGAAAATCTAGATATTGATGTCATAAATAGTAATAATGTGTGACTTATATTTCAGCTAAAGAAGAAAAAACATTTTTGTGGCATATGCAAAAAGATTCGGAATCCCTCCGATAATGGCACTTGGGTAAGAAATTTGCTATCATTTGCTGGTTGTTTGTAACCACTTTCTACTTCTTTCCATGAAATTAATTATGGTGATATTTCTTCATAGAAGCAACTATAATTTCTTTGCTGGTTTAGGTACGTTGTGATGGTTGCAAAGTGTGGGTGCATGCTGAGTGTGATAAAATTTCAAGCAGAAATTTTAAGGTATCTCAATCTGCTGAAAAGTTTTCTTCCCTTTCAATATCAATGTTTTATTTACTTCTTTGGATAACATAATCTGCTGTTTCGTATATTTCCAGGAGCTGAGTACCTCTGATTACTATTGTCCAGAATGCAGAGCAAGATTTAACTTTGAATTGTCAGACTCAGAAAACATGAATTCTAAGGCTAAGTAAGTCTCATCAGCCAGTTGTGTTTAAGTTAACATCTTGTGGTTTGGGCTAACGAGTTGGTGTTTCCTGGTTCAGAAACAACAAAAATGATTGTCAGACTGTAGCATTGCCAGATAAGGTTTCTGTTATCTGCTCAGGAGTGGAAGGCATTTATTTCCCAAGGCTTCACCTGTAAGTGTACATGGGCGTTTGTTCTGTACACTGGTTTTTTTTATTACTTATCAGCGATTGGCTCTGTCTGATGCTGTTCATCACTTCCATTAAGCTGTCTGACTGTTAAAAATTTTACTGCCTGATCTTTTCCTGTAACAGCTCTCATACTTCTGAATCTTACTTTGTTTTTGTTAGTGTTTCCTTTAGAAACCTCAGATTTTATGATCAAGTGGAGGTTCGGGACATTTAGATGTTAACTTTTGGAAAATTAACTGATTAATTCTATCTAACATTTGTCTTATTAAAAGAATTCTATCTAACCTTTGTGGAAAGCAAACCAGCCACATGAATTCAAGTCACCGTTAGGGAAGTTGATCTATCAATTCTTTTAGATGTGATTTTTCTGGGTGGACTTAGGTTCTCTTCAAGGCAATTTCGAGCATTAAGAGATCAAGGATGTTTATCATTGACTCAGGCCATATATTTTTGTAATCATATTCTCCTTTCTTTTTTTCCAGAGTTGTTTGCAAGTGTGGATATTGTGGAGCACAAAAACAGGCACTTAGTGAATGGGAGCGGCACACAGGTTCTAAAATAAAAAACTGGAGGACCAGTGTCAGGGTGAAGAGTTCTTTTCTACCTCTAGAACAATGGGTTTGTATTCTTCAATTGCTTATGCGGCTTATCTTTTAAAATGGACTACTTTTATTGGAAACTATCATACACGTTGCAGCTTTGCAAATTAGTCCGCCAGTAAGTTAAAGAGCAACGGGAGTGCCCAAGTTGCTTCCTTTTATGTGCACCATTGTATCAGTGTGTGGTGGTTGCATTTATTTTCTAGAAATAAATACGTTGAATGTCATACGGGCACATGACACAATTTGACGGTGCATGTCGAGGAAGTTAGATTTTTTTCAATATTAGTGGCAGGAAAAAATATAAGATGATGTCTCAAACTAATTATGCTATAAATTCAGAAATGGGTAGTACATGATACTGTAACTAGTCAAACCAAATATGTATAAACGTCCTGCTTAGTCTTTTTCTTCTGAAGATACTTTACGCATGAGGCCATTGCGAAGCTTATCTACATCTAAGTAGCTGAATAAATAAATTTCAAGTGAAAAGGAAACTAATTAAGTGTAATGCAGTTTTGAAGTGCTAACGTGAAAGAAAAACCATGATCCTAACAATGAAAAAAATACCTGATCCTTATTTTCTCCTCCTTTTTCTCCTGTCCTCTTTGTCTTTTGTTGGGGGTGACTTCACTTAGACAGCCTGATGCTCTTGACAACAGCAGGGTATTTCCTATCAATGAGAACAACCAAGTAAACCTAAGATTATGTATATGCCCTTATGTAAAATTTGTATTTATCACTTAATTTGTCTACTCAACCTATTAAAGATTTAAAAGTATTATTTCCCTTTCATTTTTGTGTTTCAATATTTTTCTTGTATTTTGGTGGAATGAAATTTAATTTTATGAATATCATGAAGAAAAAAGTTGAAAAGAGCAAAATTTCTCCTTTGATACTGCAAATTTTGACTGTCCAGCGGGGTTGTTGAAATTCAAATTCTCAAACAATGGTGGGTTTTCAATTATTGGGAATTGATCTGAAATTGCTTCATGTGTTGGTGGGTATCATTCATTTGCTTTTATGGGAAAAAATCGTGAACTTTTACTGCGTCAATTATGAAGATTTGTTGGAAAAGTGCTCTCTTTTTTTCTTTTTCTTTTGGGGTGGGATTGACAAGGTAAACAGTGCTCTCATTATTTATATGGCATGGGTTCATTCTCAGATCATTTTATGTGACGTCACAGTTCAGTTATATCAGTTTTCTCCCCTCTGTTAGTCTATTCTAATTAATTGTATGCCTTACTGAAATTATAGCTTAGAATCTTAGATGAAGCACACTGCTTTTTTACATTCTTTAGTTCAGTCTTATTATTATGTTGTAGCCATAATATGGTCTTTTGATTTTTCATTAGAAATGAAGTAAGACAGGTAACATCTTGTTTTGCTCCACAGATGCTGCAAATGGCAGAGTTTCATGAACAGAATGTTGTTTCTACCAAATCAGTTAAACGTCCTTCTTTAAAAGTACGGAGACAAAAGCTGCTTAGCTTTCTGCGAGGTATATGCTTTGCTTGAATTTACTTGTTTTGGCAGAGACACTCCACATCTACGCAACATAGACACTAAAAATATGCATTGTGCCATCACAAGAGGAAATATGTGTTAGGACCAGGAGACCTTGTCAACAAACTATGTTTTAATCCTCTTTCACTATTCGACCACTAATGCTGTCCTCAATAATGGCTCAGCAAATTCTCTTTCTTTTTCTTCCACCCTTCTATGGTCGTAATCATATTCTTCAGGAAGAATTTTAATGAATTTGGATTTACATAAAGAGGTGAGAGGTGGATCTAACATCTATAGCAAGACGTGATCCTATAACTGTACAAACTTCTAATATGATAATAACATAAAACAATAGGTGTCCATATACATGTTCATACTTGTTAAATGAATTTAGCTTGTGTATGAGCTTGAACTAGGGATCAGAAAATATAAATATTACTTTTAATTTTTGAAACCATCATACCTGCATATCTTGTTGCATGTTGACTTGTGACCCTCTGCCTCTTTGTGTTGCATAACTCTAGGCAAACACTGTTTGTTCCCATTAAGTAACAATACCATGAGTTGGCCTAAATATATAGTCACTACTTAGTAACACTTCCTTTTTCACAAAATAACAATTTAGAGAAGCCTAAATAACCGAATCCCCTATACCCATATTTGTATTTCTATATATCTGGATCTAAAACCCCTGCATCCATACCTGTAGTAGTACACTTGGCTAATTCCATAGGCCATAACTACATGTGCTGCTTTATAACTAAGACACTGATCAGTTGGCAATTCTTTCTTTTAATGATACAGAAAAATATGAGCCTGTTTATGCAAAGTGGACCACAGAAAGGTGTGCAGTATGTCGATGGGTCGAAGATTGGGACTACAACAAAATTATTATATGCATTAGGTATGACCAAACTTCGAAAAGCTAATCTACCGGGTGGGAGATTAGTGGAAACTTTTCATGTGTATTCAATTTCTGGAGACACTGTTGGTTGTTATTTGATTTGAAAACCAATTTCTTGATACTATTCATTGGAAAATATTTTGATTTGAAATAGGATATGTTATTGGCTGGGTCTTCATTATATTTTTCTGGTGGGTTTCTCAAGTAATTTCACGATTCCTTGTAGATTTCTTTGCAAAGGTTGTTTAATCTTAAGATGATATTCCAATTTTTTCTTAAGGAAAACACTTGTACTATAATTCTAATTTCCGTCAGGTGTCAAATTGCTGTTCATCAAGAATGCTATGGAGCAAGAAATGTTTGTGATTTCACTTCATGGGTCTGCAGATCCTGCGAGACTCCTGGGATTGAACGGGAGTGTTGTCTTTGTCCTGTGAAAGGCATGTCACTGATTACTTACACCACTTTTGGAATTCGACCAAACTGTTCTCAAACCCGTTTCCTTTCACCTGCTATTACTAACCTTATATTGTTGATTAATTTAGGAGGTGCTTTGAAGCCCACAGATATAAAGTCATTGTGGGTTCATATTACTTGTGCTTGGTTCCAGCCTGAAGTTTGTTTTGCTAGTGATGAGAAAATGGAGCCTGCGGTTGGAATTTTAAGAATCCCTTCAAATTCTTTTGTGAAGGTAATTTTTTTTTTTTTTTTGGGAAATGTTTTTCTACTTTGTGGTGTAAATTCGGTGACCTCACTTCACTGTTATCTCCAGAAGGAAAATGACTTAAGTGATGCAGAAAATATTGTGTTATGACACAATAGCATGTACTATAACCTTACCTTCTTAAAAGAAAAGACATAATATATAACATATCACATTTCCGATCATTTGCTTAAGAGATTTTTATCCCGGATAGCTGAGGGAAGCAAGAAAATTTGAAGATGTCTCAATTTTTCCCCACCTAAATTTTCAAATCTGAAATGATTCAAGTGAAATGTAAAATGAGTTCATAACCCTGCATCTTTCTTTTGTGTTCATTGTTTTTTTAGAATATAATGAAACGTTTCTGTAGCAATATTTGTTTATCATCCATGCTAAATCTGACATTACTATACTGATGATTTAGGTGCTGCGGTTCTTTCACGAATTTAAAGGACATAATATTCTATTTTAAATATTGTTGTGCTGTTTTACTAATTCAGACCTCACAATTAACATTGATGAAAAAGAAAAGACATGATGGGTGCTTGACAATTTGAAAGCCTGCCTTGTTAAAGGGAGCATTACTTGTAGAGGCAAACATTTTAACAATATTTTATAAGAGTGGAAAGAGCTCCTCTGGGTGCGATCTTACCAACACTAACGCACCGGATCCCCTCGTAAGAGTGAAAAGAGCTCCTCACCAAATTATTTGGTTGATATATATATATATATATATATATATATATATATATATATATATATATATATAAACAAATGTACAATTACATGACTTTACTTTGTCATAGTGTCATCTATAATGTAATATGTTATCACCTTGGTGTTATTGCTCCAGTTAATGTAGGTGTTCTATAGATCTGAGTCTCGAATCAAAATGGGAAAACATCATGTACTAGCAAGAAAACTGCTATTGAATCTGAAGTGAGCGTTGATTTTGTAAATTTCAGATATGTGTGATCTGCAAACAAATTCATGGTTCCTGCACACAATGTTGCAAGTGCTCGACTTATTACCATGCTATGTGTGCATCAAGGGCTGGGTATCGCATGGAGGTGAGATTACCTATCTAGTTAATCTGTTATTGGCATTGATTTAGGTGCTAATATTTAAGAGGTACTTCCAAAGTATGCAACTTGCCTTAGTTTCTGAGGCTATCATTCCTTTTAGTGCCCACTGAAAGGAAGCAGGGTTGTCCAACTCATGTATAAAATATTGATAACATGTTTTATGGTAACTGTTTAATCATCATTTGAGTAACAAGCATGTCTACATGCAGGTCTTTTTTCTTTTTTCTCATTGGGATATCCTTTCTTTGGGCGGCGGTTTGATTATCTATTTTCAATCAGTTATTCTAATGCCTTGACTGCCAGCATGTTTTGGGTACTGTTACACCCACTATGTAAATCTTGACATGATGACTAGTTAATCTTGTGTTGTTTAATCAATGCTTTCAACACTTTTAGCTATATTTGTCCCTATCCTCTTACTCATTCACTCCTGGATGTTAATACTTTTCAAACTGCAGCTGCACTGCTTGGAGAAAAATGGGAAACAGGTTACAAGAATGGTTTCATATTGTGCCTACCACAGGTACTGTTCCATTTTATCTGGATCAAAGCTTTAAAAAGGAGAATGAGGGAAGAGAGAGTGATTTATGAGAACTGCTTCAGTCACAATAATGGATACTTGATTACTCAGGCTAGGACATTTAATGGAGGCTTTCAATCTAATGGCTTTGTGGTTTTACAGGGCTCCTAATCCGGATACTGTTCTTATCATTCAGACTCCCAAAGGGGTATTCTCTGCTCGAAGCCTTCTTCAAAACAATAAGCGCACAGGTTCACGTCTAATTTCAACAAGCAGACTGAAACTTCAGGAAGCTCTAGCAGCAGAGACTGAAAATATTGAGCCATTCTCTGCAGCAAGATGCCGTGTTTATAATCGATTGCGTGATAAGGTATTACACCATGTCACTGATATGCAGTGTTATGATTGGTGCTGCCAAGGTTTATTAATTTACATGGGAAGGAATGAAAGATTTATGTTAGCCTTAGCTACTGGCGTCTCTATGACACTAGGCAACTGAAAAACGTTGTTCCCTTTGGCTTTTGAACCGTTGAAATTCTTAATGAGTGAATTCATTATTAGCATCCGTTTGCGCTAGACATTAGAGATATAAGAACTAAACTTTGTTGTAAATATCTATCTACAATTGGCTTATTAGTTGACTATTAATATCTTCACGTTGTTTTTCCTATTTATAAGTTCAATAACCATAGTTGCTTTTAATCATGCTTTTAAAATACCTTAAATTTTCTAGTTATGCTCTCTGGTATTGATAAAATCATGATTCGTATGTTATGTTTGTGGTTTAAGTTTTTTAGTTTACATTCATACATCTATTGCAAATGTTAAATTAGCTGGTGTCTGTTGTTTAATCATCCTAAAGGGTTCCCAGTTATGAATCTCTTTTTTTTTTTTGCTTGTCAGGGACCAGGAGAAACTGCCATTGCCCACCACGTGAGGGGACCCTGTCACCATTCTTCAAGTTCAATGCGAAGTTTGAACAATATTACAGTAATTTTTTCCCTCTCCCTCCCATATCTCTACTTCCTATGCAAAGTGATGTTCTCCTGTCAATTCTCTAAGCTTCTATGGTGATTTTGATTGTTATTCTTTTCTTCCCTTTTTAACAGGAAGTCAAGGGATCCAAAATATTTTCTACCTTTAGGGAGCGGCTTCGTGAATTACAGGCATTCTTTTTAACATCTCTGTTCATCAAGTTAACAGTTTTTCAGTTAAATTTCTCAACGTCGACATCTTATTGTTGCAATTGCAGAGAACAGAAAATGATCGTGTTTGCTTTGGTAGATCTGGGATACATAGATGGGGTCTCTTTGCTCGTAGAAATATCCCTGAAGGAGAGATGGTATATAAATCTTGTTTCGTTGTTACTGTTTACCCCTAGTCAATACTTTGATTATATTAGGAAAAGAAATAAATGGCAGTCCAAGTAATCGCATGAAAATGGAGTCCTATGTCTTTCCATACTGAGGAGCTTTTCTTGATAGTCAATGATCTTAGTGTCACAACCGGTGAACATTTTCAATGAGATGTAGTTCCTCCTTGCTTAAGTATGCTACATGATCATCTTGTTGTGTCGAGAATCAGTTACTAACTGAAGTGTTCGTATTTCTAATTACTTCATCATCAAATCTAGAAGTTACTTATTGGAGCATACGTTTACTTGTTTCAGGTTCTTGAGTATCGTGGTGAGCAGGTCAGACGCAGTGTTGCAGATTTGAGGGAGGCACGGTATCGTGTTGAGGGAAAAGACTGCTATGTAGGTTCTTTTCACTCCTCTCTTTGTGCTCTCTCTCCAACCTGTCCATTGTCACAAGCACCAATTAATGTTGTTGAATTAACTTGTGCAGCTATTTAAGATTAGTGAAGAAGTTGTGGTGGATGCCACCGATAAGGGGAACATTGCACGTTTAATTAACCATTCAGTAAGTATCACTTATCTTTTATTGTACCTGACACTTCTCTTCATCTGTGGAATCAAACTAGAATTACATATTTGATAGTGCTTCTCCCTTCTATCACGCTCTTTTGATCTTGTTAATTCCTTTTCTTTTTTCTTGAGAAAGTGATCATGTGTTCCTTCTTCTTTTCACGTGTTATCGACTTTTGTGCTGTTCCTTGTTATCAAAACCTGCAAATGAAAAAGCAAAGGCTAGTGAACTAAATTAGATAAAAGTAAATAAGATTCACTAAGAGTAATTCATCTTCTAAAACAGAAAGGAGATCAGTTTCAATACCATTATGCGGTTACTGCTTTAATGATATTAATCCATTGATGGTTTCAACAGGGAAAAATTGAATATTGATCACAGCACACAAGATCGTAGTAGGATATCTAAATGTTTGTAATCTGTCTAATCCAACATCAGTGAAGATTTCTGACTGGAGCCTAATCATGGACCAGATTAAATTTGCTTAAATATACTCCTAATTTGATAAATATGTTTCGACATACGTCCTATCATGGCAAAGACTCCTTAGACATTTTCAAGCCATATTTGTTCTATAATTAATCTGTGATCAGCAAATTTAGCAAGTCAATAAATGCGATATTTTCATTCTCAAGTTACCTTAATTGATGGTTCCACTTACTGATTCTTTTTTGCGGTTTTGCTTTGTTATTTTCACAGTGCATGCCAAACTGCTATGCAAGGATCATGAGTGTAGGAGCTGATGAGAGTCGGATTGTACTTATCGCAAAGGCAAATGTGGCTGCTGGTGATGAATTAACGTATCTATCTCTCTCTCTCTCTCACACACACACACACACACACACGTGCACTCACAAACTCGCACACATCTCTCTCTCTCTCTCACACACACACACACACACGTGCACTCACAAACTCGCACACATCTCTCTCTCTCACACACACACACACACACACACACGCACTCACAAACTCGCACACATTAATGCCTACATATTAGCAAGTCCACCCCCTGATTTATTTTATTTGGCTGCAATACTGACAGGTATGACTACTTGTTTGATCCAGACGAATGTGAGGAATTCAAGGTTCCTTGTCTATGTAAAGCTCCAAACTGCAGAAAGTACATGAATTAGGTTCACACCTCATAATTTTTTTGCCTCCACAAGGAGATCTAACCATTACGCTCTCTACCTGACCTCACACAGACACACGGTTTGCTAATTAGTGATTCTAGAGAATTTATGTAATTTTTAGTGTTACGTTTCTTCTAGAGCGCTTCTTTCGATAGATAGATGATTTGAGTCAATAATATTAGCGATAGTTGGGTCTGAGTTATTATGTATAGAAGATTTTAGACAAGGCAGATATTTTTTCTTCATCCTTCTGCCGTTACACAAATGTAAACTCCATCTCTCTCTATTTTCTGGGAGAGTAACAAAAATGAAAAAAGATGCAAAGCAATTCCTCTTTTATTTTCTCCTCACTCTACCGTCTTCAATCTTCATCCCCCACCCCCCAAAAAAACAAGAGAATAGGAGACAAGAAAAGTTACAAGTTACTGCACCCAGGTTTAGTGGTGATGAAAATTATGGAAATTCAAGCAGCAATAACAATACACGTCAAGTGGGATTTGGGGAGGGTAGCATGTATACAAATTTTACCCCTATCTTTGTGAGGCTGCGTCCGATAAACCTTAGGCTCAAAAGAAGCGTAAAAAAACATGATTGAAAGAAGTGTAATCAGAGTGAAAGGGCGAAATACCAAGATAAAAGAAAGCAAGTGAAGCAATAGGTAGTAAAAATGAAGAATAAGATATTACGTTAATACTTTAAATAAGGGAGAAGTGGAGACGTCTACGGAAATTCAATCAAAAATAAAAAAGAATTATCACTTACTTCATACATGGATGGTGGGGACTAGCAAAACTCCATCCCTGATATACGTTTTCAAGTGATTTGTGGGTAGTGGTACGAGCCAAATCTGAAGCTTCATATACCATATGAAAGGCTTCGGTTCTGCAACTTGACTGTCTGTCGGCTAGCTAGCCCAACTGGTTTACCCTATGTTTTTTTTATGCACGTCTGCCATTTCTCTAGAATCTAGATAGGATGAAAAGGAGAAATATTTCTGTTACACTTTATAAAATGTATAATACTCTCCTTTTTTGTTCATTCACCTTTTCTTATTTGACAACTCTTTAATGTCACATCTCTATTTTACACTTGTTGAGTCTCACTTAAATTTAAGGATGTATTTATTGTGAAGAAAAATCAATAAAAGTAGACATTAAAGTAAGACAATTTGGTAAACATAACAAAATATTTTCTTATTTCTTAAATTTTGTGTCCGTTTAGAGGGAGTATACTTTTATGATATTTGTTTTCCGATGAAATCGGTTCTAACCAAAACCTCATTTAAAAATTTGTATTATAGAATTTAAGGACAAATGAGTTATATCTGATCTGGAAAACTCTTTAGTTGAGTCTGGTATTAGTAGTAAAAATAAGTATATAAGGCAAATTAATAAGCAAAAAATAATAAGCAAGTTATGATTCAAGAAAAGTAATAAGTAAATGGACAAATTGGCAAAGTGAGCAAGATGCTCATCTTAGCCTCCGGATACGCCAATTCCCCCAAATGCGTTTTCACTCAATACAATAAAAAAGGACAGTATGTTGTACTAAACATCCGTTATACGCGGGGTCCGGGAAAGGATCGAACCATAAGGGTTTATTGTACGCAGACTTACCTTATATTTATGTAAGAGACTATTTTCGCGGCTTGAACCCATGATTTTCTAGTCACATGACATCAACTTTATCAGTACAATATTTTATATATATAAAAATAACTTAATTTAAAATTTATATAAGATTCTTTCTTTCTTAAATTTAATATCCATTCAAACAATGCTAATTACTACTAGTCTAATGAGTAGCATACTTTGTTGTATGCTAGATATTTGGTTAAGCGGACGTACACACACGGTAGACTCGTGTCGAAACGCCTCAAACTTAGTCTTACACGCCACACTCACAAGCTCCCTTTTCTTCTTTTCTCTTAGTACTTTATGTACACAATATTTCCCTCTCCTCTCTCTATATATATCTGGTAAGTCAAAACTCAATTATTATTTTATGCTAGGTTTGGTAAATTTTTAAAATTTGAGCTGATTCTAGTTGACTATATGATTACGATTCAACACTGTTGCATCAGCTCAATTTAATTTGGTTCGTTTCTATTTTCATTTGTTTTTACCTAAATTTCTATTCAAATTGTTATGTTTATATGTTATTTAATACTTTATGATGAGAATTGTTTGTGTATGTCTTTGATCATTTAGAATTGGACGTAAAATGGCGTCAATGGGAGTATATACAAGTCCAAAAATGGAATACATTGAAGGAAGGTGCTTCAGTTTTATTAATTCGTCGACTAGTCTAAACTTATGGCCTATAATTGGGAGAAATAACTTTCCGATACGGAGAAAAAGGATACAAGTAACTTCTTGTTCATTGCCAAATACTATGTCTCCATTAGAATCAGAGAACGATGCAACGTTAACTAGCAGTGATTCCCTAGAGGATGAGTTCAGCCACGTCACGAAATTCGAAATGTCCGATTTTAAGATAAGGAATCGTGTTAGCATCGGTCTCGGTGGCAGGGTAATGAAATTTCCTTGATTATTCTGTTAACGGATCGTTTGGTAGTTGGTCTGGTTAGAGTTATGTTGTTATTAGTAATACATGGATTAGTTATGTATTATTTTATGCAGGATTTAATTAATTATGTATTAGTTATTTCACCTTCTATCCTGCATAAAATAATATATAGATTCTCTCATAACTTATATATGTATTAGTTATGCGAGTTTCTAAATTGCAAATTAAACATCGTATTAATTTTATACATGAATAACTAACCTCCTAACCAGCTATCAAACGTAGTATTACTTAAACAGTATTTAATACATGCATAACTTACCTCCAAATCAACTACCAAACGACCCCTTAAGAACAATGAAAAAGTAAAATGTCATTGCTATTTGATGCTTATTATTGGATTGCGTGTTGTGCTTTGTGGTAGGGAGATGAAATAGTGTTTGAAGCAATGGTGAATGATCCTCATAGGTGAGTGTTTCCTTGTGGTACAATTTTGTTTAGAAGACCAAATTATAGTAGTAAAACTCATCATTTCCTTATTTTGAACAATAAATGCAGTCCGTTGTATAAAATCAGAGTTGTACTTAGACAACTTATTAGTGCTCGCGCAAAGCGGAGAGGACGACGTGCAATAGAGGTATATTGCACCTAGCCGTTGTTTTCTTGAACTTGTGCATCAGTTCCGGGATTTTCTCGTGGTTTGTCCGTTAATTATTGATAGTCCATGTGTTCTAGGTGTTGAAGAGACTGGCACGTCGTAAGCTCATGTATCATTCTTATTCCATGCAAGTTCATGGGTATATCAGCTCGTCCATGATAGATGAAAACAGTTCATTCACCCTAGTCCATGGGGTATGCTGGTTTCTACCTTAAGCTCATTCTTTATTTTTAAGGGACTATTCTTTGACTTGATAACATAATGAAGATAAATATACTTGCTTAGTGTCAAAAGTTCTATTTGAGTACTTTTTAGCTCCACACCTATTCTCTTAGGTACGTAAGAAATAACTAAATACAAGTACTATGGACCTCTTTAAATGAAACATAATGAGTTTTCATCTTTGCATACAGTAGTAATTAAAATATCTATGTTTCCTACTTTAGATACTTCAAATAGCTAACATCCTTGAGGACCTTGGTTTGTTCTCTCAGCATCATGGAAGTTCTTCATTGAGACACTGGCTTCAACGATCTGATTGGCTTCCAACTTTGGAAGCTACTCTTTCTCTAGATCAGGAGTCTGTTAGAAGGGTTGGGGATGATACTATAGGAGGGCCAGCTATTTCTCGGCAACTGCGATTAATCCGAATTCTAATGAGGGATCTCTTGATTGGAGTATGTGCTGTGTGTCTTTTTTCAAATCTGAACAGGTACCAGATAACAAGTTTTTCTCTATTTGCTGATTGATCTTTGATTCTCTGTCTCTCAGGTGAACTATGTGCACAGCCATGGCCTTGCGCATACAGAGCTGAGACTTGAAAATTTGCACATTAGCGCGGTGGATAAACATATTAAAGTGAGTGTCATTCATATTGTCTGTTGTAGTAGCGATTGGATGGTATTAGTACATTAAGGACAAAGTACTGCAGCTAACGCTAGGATGCTTTCACATGCTTTGGTGATAGGCATACCATAATGGTTAGACCTTCACCTCCTACTGTAAAAGAAAATGATCAATTATCATGAAAACAGATAGACTTTTCTCTCTGTAGGTTCCAAGTTGTCTGGTGGAAGAGACACGTTTTCTTCTGTGAAACTAGAGCTATGAACCATGTCTTGATTATTACTAGATACAGAATATATGCATAATACATACATTTGACAATTCAGTATACCTGATCAATACTTGGTTAGGTATACAATCTCTTTTATTAGTTCATCCAGATGCTATTTTTTGTGGGTATTGCAAGAGTACTTGCTTAGATTAGGATAGTCGCTGACAAAGATGCCTACATTTTGTTTTTCTTTCTGATGGCTCGGTTGGTGGTTCTGATACTTAGTGCTAATATGGTTCTATTTGGAAACATTTGGTCTACACTTAAAAATTTAAACCAAATATGCATTTTCATAATTTAGCATTTCAACTTTACCTATTTGGGAAGAAAACTTTTATTTCGATGTGTCTTGAGTGTTCCAACTGACACTTCTTATCAGGTAGGTATATTGGGAAATGCTGCTGACTTTAATGAGGCTGATCCTGCGGATAGCACATCATATGACAATATGGATAGGAGGAGAATGATGATTGCATTTGACATGAGGTATGGCGTGCATACTTAGATATTTTTGTTTCTTTTATGTAGCATGAAGCAAGTTATTCATGAATTTCTATCTGCTTTTACCTGTTGCAAAGATGTGTTGGATTCATCATGGCAAAAATGGTTTTGAGGGAACTCATGGACCCAACGATCTTTGCCAAGTTCAAAGCATTCCTCACCAAGGTTGTGCACTATTTTTAGATGTTTCCCATATACATGCTTTCACATGAAATAACTTTGTTCACATCATCTTCAGGGAAATGATCCCTCCTGTTTGCGCGAGTTTCTTCTGCATGCTGTAAAAAGAAATTCTTCAACTGATAATTTTGGTATCCAAGTTAGTACCTGATCCCTTGTTTATTGTTGACTGTTCCATTATTGTTTGCTGAAAGTCAAGAGAATTAATATCGTTATAAATCAATTACAACTAATGAATCTTTTTGCAGACTATATTTATTAATTTTCTCTATTTCTTTTTATGAACATAACTCTGTTAGTTCTTTTGTGCTAGTCAATTTCCAAAAGTGTCGGCGAAATATCATATTTCTCAAAAAGTGTCAAATGGACGGGTGTGAAGATTATAAGTGGTTGGTTAATAAACAAGTCATGTCTCAACTCATGCAAGATTTGCTTAACTCAAGATGGATTAGTAAGAGCGTCATAGCCCAATTAGCTTAAGTCAAAACCAATCCTCTATTTGTTTTACTCTTTGAATGTATAATTGAAGATATCCATATGATTTTCCAGTTTCCCGAGGACTTTTATGAGGTGGTCCTGTTCCTACTAGATTAGAAATTGAGTTTATGATAGGGTGGATTCAAATATATGAAGGTGGATGTAAATGAGTAATTTTTTATCACATAGTTAAGTCATCATGCTATAATGAAGCGTGGATATTGTAATACATGGTAAAATATTTATAATAGTTTAGCCTTATTAAGGTAATTCACTTAGGTAAAGGTGGGTGTAATTCACTTATGTAGGTAAATCTCCCTTTTTAATAACTTTTTTCCTATTTCATGTAGTTTAATATCTTCTTATTTCTAGTAACCTAAAGTCCTGTAAGAGCCCCTCTGGGATATAGCCTACAATAATTCAAGACAAGTTCTCTCTCCTTTCCCGTCGCTGTTTGCTTTCCATTTTTTGGGTAATATAATAAATTTTGTTGTTCTTGCAGATACTCGATAGAAACTGGGGTGCAGGTTGGCATTTGC
This sequence comes from Przewalskia tangutica, assembly GCA_029844215.1. NCBI lineage: Eukaryota > Viridiplantae > Streptophyta > Magnoliopsida > Solanales > Solanaceae > Przewalskia > Przewalskia tangutica. The sequence continues at coordinate 4,584,024 of CM056732.1, forward strand.
TTTCAGTACTCCTTGCACCTAAAACTTTGGACAGGATAAGGTAGATTGAATTGTTGTGGGTTGATGATGCATTCTGGAAACTTCATATGCATGCATCAGATATTAAGTTTTATTACAAGCTTATGCAGGATTAGTGAAAACCAGTCTATTAGATGACAATTTATGATCTTGAGGCTAGAGCAAATTTTCTTGAACATGACAGAATTGGTAAACTGAATTTGGAACTCTTTTAACTGATTTCTGCATTAGCCTTAGCTACTTAAATATTTGAAAGATGTTTGGAGAAATATGTATCTTCTTATCAGAACTTCAAAAATTATTTTGGGGGCTGATCAAGGGGAAGCAGCTTCTAATGATGATGAGTTTTGTTGGTAAAACAGAGAGTTTGTGACCTCTAATAGAGTAGCTAATAAGAATTTTACATAAAGTTAAAACGCAAGACAGGTTTCATGCACATAATTTTAGATACTTTTTTTCAAGTGCTGATATTTATTTCTCAAAGGGCACTATTAACTAGAGCACCACCATAGATAGTCAAGTCAATGACAATAATGTATAATTACATCAGCATTAATGAAGATCTGTACTGATATTTCAGTTGCTTAAATGCTCTGAGGCATCCCTTCTTGTGTGGACCAAAATGGCGTGTGAATCCATCTATTGATGTAATCAGATGGAGTCTTGGCTCAACCACTGTTCGAATTGCAGAGGAATACATTTATGGGCAGCAGCAGGTAATACACAGAAAAAAAGTATTTCTTCTTTATCAGTGCTAAAATGGTTTGACTTCATACTACAGGGCGTATTTGATTTTTTCATGTATAATCACTTCTATTTCCCTTCCTAGTTCTCCACGGTCTATTTGAAAACTTACCTCCTTATTTCAGCTGGAATTTCGAATGTGCTTCACTTCTTTTGTCTGTAGTTGAGATTGCTTCCTTCTTGTAGGATTAGTTCTTATTTACTGTTCTGGAAATTTACGGTGGTAGAAATGACTTGCTTCCCAATTATTTTCAGACATAAATATTTCCTTTTCAGGAGGGTAGTTCATCTGACACTTTTTTTTCCTCCTCTTTTTGGCTGTGTTTATACTTATCTTATCTATGCTTTTCTTATGCTTTTTAGTTTTTACTCCTTCAGGCGGAGTTTATAATTTTACCCCAATATATTGTCATTGTTTATCTTTCTACTCAAGTTTGGCCCTTCCTTTTGAATTTATATTTTACCTAATTTACTCAAAAGGACGCAACAGGCTCCTCTAGGAAAACCAAAAACTGTTGCTAATGTCCCTCAAACTTTTCATTCAAGCATTATCAAATTATAATTCTATTTAGCTCATAACTACGATATTTCTTTAGTCATTAGTGTTCACCTTGGTGAAATCTGTAGCAGGATCAGAAACTAAAAGTGTTACTAATCTATTCTTTCTTTTCTGTTTTTCTTCTTTTTACCAGCGAAGTAGGCTTGCTCATTTCGTTGAATTAATGGAGATGCTAAATCCTTATCCAAAGCCAAAGGTGAAAATCTCTCTTCTTTTATTACGAGTTTTTATATTCTTTGGTTAGGAAAGAACTTCTGCATCATCTATTTCTCACTCAGTGCTTGTTTTACAGTTTCTCCCCTAAAAATCACACACATTAAGCATTTCATGCTGGTCTTTTTTGTGCAATAGTCTGTGTTGCTAGGTCCTCTTGCACTGATGTTCAATGACAGTTAATTGTTAACTTTCTTCACTGGTCCTTCTAGGCTGCCTAATTGTTACAAATTAACTTTGCAAACTGAATAACACCTTTATTATATCTGCTGCCCTTTGTACAAGCTTCGTTTATTCTATTAAATATGCTCCACTTGATCTGATTCTGAACTCTTAAGTATTGTATATTTGTTGCACTGCCTTTATTGTTATTTAGGATATCGTGTTTGTCCAATTGGAAAGAATTGCTTCCTTGGAAATGATACCTATTATGCCTTGAGCAATATTCTTACGCCTGAATGAGTATCTATTGATCTGCAGCATTGGCTGGGATTGCTTCCTGGAAAGTGGCGCCTGTTATATTGTACTGGTAGACATATAGGGTTGACCCTTCGGCAGCCTTCTGTTAGAGTACTCATTGGAGAAGCATACCTAACGATATCTAAAGTATCAAAACCTAACACAACATTTTCCGCTGCCTCACATATTAGCTTCACTGTTATGGCTGGTGGGGACTGGGCTCATGACAAGTCTGGTGTAGGCGGGAAATTGCAAGTTAATTCCTCTTACAGATTGAGAGCTGGGAGACGGTTATATCTTAAAGAGGAAACTACCACCTCGACGTTTCCTTCAGCTACACCAGATGCTCAAGCTTCCGTCTTAAAAAGGTTATCTAGTAAGAAGTGGAGGAAAGCCATCCCGATAAACGAAGTCCCTTCAAGCCTTTCTGTAGCTAAACTTGTGTCAAGTGAAATCGATGTGATGATGAGTCTTAATGAACCACTAAGTGGAAACATGGAAGTTGCACAGAAAGCACTTCAAGAAGTACGCACTCAAATACCTCCTGAAATGTTTGATCTGTCAAAAATCGTTTGTGGAACATATTTAGATTCAAGATTGCTTGTCCTTCGAAGTGTAAATGGATCTGCCCTCGTTTTTACTAGATGCACAAATGACTGTTGATTGTGAGTAAAACTAAAATTTGTGTTTTCATCCACTTTGTAAATAACATCATATTTTTAGTTATCTGTATTTCCTCACGGAGGGAGCAAAAGAAGCGATTGGTAAAGGAATAGAAGCCATGATTCGTGTTATAGGTGGTAGAGGTGTCAAATGTGGGTTGAGTTAATAAATGAGCGGATTATTTACCGCTCAATAGTTACTTGTGTTGAAATGGGTTGGGCCAAAATAGGCTAAAATGCGGGTTATAACTCAACATGTCCAACTCTTACTGATCTTTTATAATATTTTAGTACTTTATAAAATTATTATTTTTCTTTATTATGACTATATATAAAATTATGATGTCACCCTACATGTTGGAAATATTTATTAAACGTGAAATAAAGTTAATCCTATTTAATTATCTCGAACAATTGGGGTCCCGCACGTGGGAAACATTGTTTCCACACACGTGCACACGTAATGCCAAGGATCATATTTCCTCAATGGAAGAGATATTAGTACAAATATGAATTGTTTGAGGCGTAAGGTAATAGACGGTTATTGGTCAAATGACGTTGATTTCACGTTGGTAAATGAAGGGAGAAGTGTACAATGTGTTTAAAGATGGAACGAGTCATGAATCACCGCGGTCCTACCAAACTACAGGGTCGCGGCGCCAACTCTTTGAAGTTGTGGCGCCGCGGCGCCTCCCTGCAGGGCCGCGGTGATGGTAGTCCAGAGGCTGCGATGGGAGACGAAAAGACATGACTCTTGCGCTGGTTTTGATGCATTAAACCTCCATTACATCCCAAATGAATTCAGTCATTATTTGGCTGAATTAACACTCCATAATCAAGGTCATTACATAGGCAATTGGAAAGTCATCTTCTCAACACTATAAAATGAGGCATTTGGCTTATTTGCAAGAACACACTTAACACACTCTCTAGACAATTTCCTGAAATTGTTCTTCCTCTTTAGCAATCAAACACTCTAAGATCTTTCTTCATATAGCGAACTCTTGAGTCTCCTTTGCTCATTAGTTTGGTTGATGAGTCTCCTTTGCTCATTAGTTTGGTTGATGTTTTATCCCATAAGTTGTCATTACTCCGTTGAAAGGAATATACGGGGCAATATTATCTTAAAGAAAGATTGATCATCAATCGACTGCGAGACAAGTTTCCTTATTCACATTGGTTGTTGTTGTGACTTTTCCCGTTCCTTGTTATTACCAATATATTCCAACAAGTTTAAGATAATATTTGTTGTTTCAACAACAACATGTTTGTTGAAGATCAAGTCAAAGCTATGGACATCAACGTTACTGCTCAAGGTAAGATGAACCGAACTGCGCAAGGCGTTCCAAACGTCCTTGCTTCTTCTCAAGTAAGCGCTAATGATCCAACTCCTGTTGATTCTCACTATGAACGTCCAAAGAAGTTAATGGTTGCACACTTCAAGCGATGTCAGCAAAAGATGTTGGCTTTCCTGACGGTTATGGGAATGTCACGTTTCCTGACTGACGACCCTCCACAAGTTGGGGAAGACGCGGACCCTCAGCCAAATGATATGGCGGGAGGGGACCGAGGTATCCATGTCACTGATGATATGAAATTGGCTAGTGAGGAAAACATTGTCGAAGACACGCTCCTAGACGATATGATTGAAGAATTCGCAACAATGGTGATAGAATCCAACCTTGTTGAGAATTCGACACAATGGTGGTTGGACACGGGTGCTACCCGTCATATTTGTTCCAATAAAAACACCTTCTCCACATATACACCAGTTACAAATAAGAAGTTGTTCATGGCCAACAACTCTTCTTCAAAGGTGCTGGGGGTAGAAAAGGTAATCCTCAATATGATGTCCGGGAAGGAGCTGATTCTCAAGGAAGTGATGCATGTCCCAGAAATTCGAAGAAATTTAATTTCTGAAACTATATTAGTAAATGCTGGTTTCAGGCTAGTATTAGAGGCTAATAAATTTGTAATCACTAAGAACATAACGTTTCTAGGAAGGGGCTTCTCATGTGAAGGCCTCTTTAAGGTTAATGGTACACCTGTAGTGTCTTCTACCTCATCGATCAATATGAAGATACAATCCTGGAATCAAGGAACGCGTGGTTCTTTGAAGACACATTTCCATATAAGGAAAACAACATAACCTCTCACAAACGAAGTTATGAGCAAACTTCTGATGAACTAGGAGTCACTGACTACCTAAATCAAAACAGTTCAGATCTAGTAAATTCTGAAGTAGCTGACGATCCGGAATTTAGTATTCCAGATTCTCAGGACTTAGAAGATTCAGAGATGGAACTATGGCAAAGCAAAAGGGCACGGAAGGACAAGTCCTTCGGTCCAGACTTTATAGCTTATTTGGTTCAGGACGAACCACGGACAATCGTCGAAGCGTTGTCAACTCCAGAAGCATCGCTCTGGAAGGAAGCTATAGAAAGCGAGATAGAATCCATCCTGCAAAACCACACCTGGGAGTTAGCAGATCTTCCTTCAGGACACAAACCTTTGGGTTGTAAGTGGATCCTCAAACGGAAGTTAAAGGCAGATGACTATATCGACAAATACAATGCTAGGTTGGTGGTCAAGGGCTATCGTCAGAAAGAGGGTCTTGATTACTTCGACACCTACGCTCCGGTATCCAGAATGACATCCATACGTATGTTCATAGCTATCGCCGCCTTACGGGATCTTGAAAATACATCAAATGGATGTCAAGACAGCCTTTCTAAATGGCAATTTGGAAGAAGAAATATATATGGACCAACCCGAGGGGTATATGGTTCCAGGACAAGAGACAAAAGTGTGTCGGCTTGTCAAATTTTTGTATGGGCTGAAACAAGCCCCTAAACAATGGCACGAGAAATTTGATAGTACTCTACTATCAAAAGGGTTCGCCATTAATAAATGTGACAAATGTGTTTACATGAAAGGAAATGTCGATTCATTCGTCATGATATGCCTCTATGTAGACGACTTGTTGATCACTGGTAGCAGTCCTAAGATAATCCTAGAGACTAAGAACATGTTAAAACAATGTTTTGACGTGAAAGATATGGGTGTCACAGATGTCATATTAGGGATCAAGATCTCTAAGACATCTAATGGACTGGTCTTGTCCCAATCTCACTACATCGAAGATGTGCTGAAAAAATTTGAGATGTTCGACAGTTCACCGGTAACGACACCATTGGACAGAAGTCAAAAGATTGACAAACATCTTGGTGTACCCATACGCCAGGAGTGATACGCACATGTGATTAGGAGTTTGATGTATGTCACAAACTGCACTCGGCCAGATATCGCTTATACAATTAATAAATTGGCTAGGTACCCCCGTAATCCAAGTGAGGATCACTGGAAAGCGTTGAATAGGGTACTACGGTTCCTGAAGTTCACACTAAAGTCCGGGTTACACTATTCGAGATATCCAGCAGTACTAGAGGGGTATAGTGACGCAAACTGGATATCTGATAGTGACGACATCAAGTCCACCAGCGGATATATTCTTACAATCGGTGGTGGAGTTGTGTCTTGGAAGTCTTCTAGACAAACGTTGATTGCCCGATCCACGATGGAGTCAGAATTCATCGCTTTAGACAAAGCGGGAGAGAAAGCTGAATGACTTCATGGGTTTCTAGAGGATGTCCCGTGTTGGGAAAAACGCGTATCTTCTATAATGATCCACTGCGATAGTCAGTCGGTTCTAGGAAGAGCACGGAGTTCTATGTATAACGGCAAGTCTCGTCATATTCGACGGAGACACGAGTCCGTTAGGCAGCTGATCACCTCTGGAATTATTTTCATTGATTACGTGAAATCTAAGGAAAATATCGCCGATCCTTTGACGAAGGGAATGACCAGAGATCAAATGTACTACATGTCTAGGGGAATTGGCTTAAAACCCAATCAATAAGAATCGATATAGTGGACACCCAACCTTACGGACTGGAGATCCCAGGGATAAGGTTCAATGGAAAAACTAAACTGTAAAGGTTCAGTTGAGCGCTTCGGTGGAAGCAAGAGCACTTCAGATAATGATTTCTTCTTAAGAAATATAATCCAAGGTCATTCCTGTGATAGACAAAAAGTGCTACCTGTAGATGGGTAGATGATAAGTTTCCAAATCTTTAATGATCCTCAATATTTTGAGGTTAGATTGGGTAAACTCTTAATGGTTCCTAATGCTTGCTTGGCGGTATCTGAGATACCTAGTTGGAGACCACCTATTTAAGTACGAGGACAGGCAGCCTCAAATGAACGTACTTAAGAATCCAAGTGTGTCCACGGCCCACGACGGACAAAACATACAAGAAAGATAGAGTAGGAAAGGTGTTGTGTTGATACCATTGTCTTGGCATATACTAAATACTGACGGTTCAAGACATCACGTTCACCGCGCAGTAAATATGTCTGATGGTATTCTACTATGGAAGGTTCAAAGCTATGGCTACCTCTCCAGATTCAACATCAATCCGCCAGTTGAATGCTAGAAAGGCACAGTTGCGTGCACCAAAATCTCTTCCAAGAGGGGATTGTTGGAAATATTTATTAAACGTGAAATAAAGTTAATCCTATTTAATTATGACTCAAACAATTGGGGCCCCGCACGTGGGAAATCTTGTTTCCACACACGTGCACACGTAATGCCAATGATCATATTTCCTCAATGGAAGAGATATTGATACAAATATGAATTGTTTGAGACGTAAGGTTATAGACGGTTATTGGCCAAATGACGTTGATTTCACGTTGGTAAATGAAGGAAGAAGTGTACATGTGTTTAAAGATGAAATGAGTCATGAATCGTCGCGGCCCTACCAAACTACAGGGTCGCGGCGCCAACTCTCTGAAGTTGTGGCGCCGTGGCGCCTCCCTGCAGGGTCGCGGCGCCAACTCTCTGAAGTTGGAGCGCTGCGGCGCCTCCCTGCACGGCCGCGGCGATGGTAGTCCATAGGCTGCGACGGGAGACGAAAAGACATGACTCTTGGGCTGGTTTTGAGGCATTAAACCTCTATTACATCCCAAATGAATTCAACCATTATTTGGCTGAATTAACACTCCATAATCAAGGTCATTACATGGGCAATTGGAAAGTCATCTTCTTAACACTATAAAATGAGGCTTTTGGCTCATTTGCAAGAACACACTTAACACATTCTCTAGACAATTTTCTGAAATTGTTCTTCCTCTTTAGCAATCAAACACTCTAAGATCTTTCTTCCTATAGCGAACTCTTGAGTCTCCTTTGCTCATTGGTTTGGTTGTTGTTTTATCTTGAGAGATACGTTGTTATTACTCCGTTGAAAGGAATATACGGGACAATATTATCTTAAAGAAAGATTGATCATCAATCGACTCAGCGAGACAAGTTTCCTTGTTCACATTGGTTGTTGTTGTGACTTTTCTCGTTCCTTTTTATTACCAATATATTCCAACACTACATCCAATGATTGCGAGGCCTAGTGATGCCACAATATTATTTGGAAATCAAATCATGAACACTCTTCCAACTAGGATAAGTGCATAGTCGACTCATATTGATGGAATGATACAGAGTTGCACAATTAATGTAGAGAGCAATAGCCGAAAGTTAATATAAGAACATAAATAACATGATTCATCCGGGTTATCTTAAAAACTAGAAACCATTTGAATTCTGCTAGTTCAAATCTATTCGTACCTAGTTCTTTTGATGCTTCACGATATCTTAACTGTTCTACACAAGCTCCAATCGATTCCAAATCTAGATTCATCTCAGTTTTTCATCCTCTAACAATGGTGAATTATTAAAGATCCATCTTCAACAATTACCGCATAAGTATTCAAATGCGTCAAGCTACTTATGGGTTGGTCTAATATCCAAATAGATTAATAAATTTAAATTGAAACCGCACATAAATCCCATAAATCTTATGGGTTGGTCTAACATCAAAAAGGTGTAGGGATGCTTTCATTTACCTTACTGTAAGTTAAATGCACTCAAGTGAAGATAACAGTGCTGTAAACGGGGAGAACTATTTGGATTTTTTCATTGAAACCCCCGCAAAAAAATCAAGACCGAAGACATCCTCGCTAATACCAATTACATGCCATTTTGTACAATCCAAATAAAGGCTTCTCTGCATATCGTCCCTCATCTCCCAATTGGTGAGTTCGAAACTCCAAGCAACTTCGGCAGGGTCACCAAGTGAACACACCATCAAGGAACTTCTCAGAGAGATTACCAAGTGAGTACGCCAACTATCGCATACTGAATAACAAGTGCTTGCTCAACCAAAATCAAGACATCTGGTCTGTCCAATATCTAGGAAAAAGAAAACGCATAAGCAAGAGCAGAAACATTTCCACTCAGGTTGAACGAAAACCAATAAAGTATCATACAACTAAAAGGAATGAAAAGCTCTACCGAAATTCACCTAGAGCAATCCCTGGCGCTTTAGATCAGTATATGTCTTTTTGTTGTAGATGTTGCCTTCTTGATCTTCATATTCTTCTTCAAGATCTGGGCGCCACTTATTCACCCCTTGTCTTTCTTGGATTCTTTCCCAAAGTAGCTTGGCTTCCTGTGACACAACAAAAAAGTGCATCAGATCATAAAAATAAACTAAGACATGATTAACACAGACCCAAGGAAGAGGTAAGGGCTCTTTGAATCCTAGATGGCAGACGCAGAAAGGCATCACCGTCTGTCCTAACATGTAAAAGTCAGGCTCAAATGGTTCATAAGCTACTAAAATCACAATTGACTTTTTTTTGGATGAATAAAGTAATTCATTTAATCATGTCGAATTGTTATCTACTCAAAAGCTATACGTTGTGTCTCAACAGCTTGGTTCACAAGAAATATCGCACTTGAGACCGCAACTAACATAAAAGTAGGACACAAATTGATGAGGGAAATAATCTTCCACTGGAAGTAATACAGATCGAAAAATGGGTATAAGAGTCAGATAAGCAGACTATGAATTGGCTTATAACTACCAACTTATCACCCTGTTCACACTTCTTGGAGCCTCTATCAGGACCATGACAAACACCATGCAAGAACTTATGCTACAGCTATTACTCAAAATTCCTTGGCCTCTATAATATGTTAACAATCAAAATTAAGACATTCCAAAAGATTCAAAATGATTCAAGCGAAGGGAAAGGAATTATCACATACAACACATACCTCATGAAGATTTTAATTGTTCACAAGTCCATGGTCCTTTTGGCATTACAAATTTCCATCTAAAAGAGGCCTCTTTCCTCTACTTTTGTCCAAAAAAAACTACTGTGTCTTTCCGGTTAAGGTTTCTGGCATCTCTTAGGACAGTCATAAAGCTTTCAGTTAAGCCTTCTAAGGTTAATGGTTTAAAAGCAATTTGCACTAAACCTATATGCAGAAATTTGTAATGCAATTTTTGATACCTTTCGATATCATCGTCAGAAAATAACTGAATAATTAAAGGCACACTTGATTATGGTTTGCACATATACCCCTCTGCACCAAACAAATTGCTCTCTTAATCGGATGCAGATTGGGCAGGGTGTCCGGACACGTGACGCTCCACCTTCAGCTTTTGTGTATTTTTAAGGGATAATCTGATTTCTTGGTCTGCCAAGCGACAAACTACCCTATCTCGTTCCAGTGTCGAGGCTGAGTACGGAGGCGTTGCAAATGTGGTAACTGAAATTTGTTGGCTCATAAATTTACTGTTAGAACTTCAGTGTCCTTTGCGTCAGACATCTATTGTGTACTGTGATAACATCTCTGCCATCCATCTTTCTCATAATCCAGTTCAACATCAGCGAACCAAGCACATTGAGATAGACCTAAACTTCGTCCGTGAGAAAGTCGCACTAGGCCATGTCAGAGTGTTACATGTTCCATCATCCTATCAATATGCAGATATATTTACCAAAGGACTTCCCAGACAGTTATTTCTTGACTTCAGATCCAGTCTCAGCGTTCGGCCTCCTCCCATTCCGACTGAGGGTGTGTATAAACGTGTATGTGTAGTTAAATAATATTCCCACCCATAATTAGAATATTTGTGTAAATATAATTATGGTAAGACTAGGATTCCTCTTGTATATGAGACTAGAATTTCTATTGTAGTTGGGATGAACATTGTACACCTATATATATTTGATATTAATGAGAAGACTCCTCAAGGGGGATCAATATTATCTTACAGAATTCAGCCATTATTTGGTTGATTGAAACCTATTAATAAGTGTCATTACATGGCTATTGATTGTCATTAGTTGGCTAGATGAGAGGTCGTATTTGTCACATTATAGATTGAGACTATTGGCTCAATTGAAGAACAGACTTGCAATACGACGGTGCCGAGTGGAAGGGCCGTCGCTCAACGGATAAAGTTACTCTAGGGATAACATGCTGATCTTCCCCAAGAGCTCACATCGACGGGAAGGTTTGGCACCTCAATGTCGGCTCTTCGCCACCTGGGGTTGTAGTATGTTACGATATTACTTAAGTGGCGTAGCTGTTCTAAGGAGAGTTGCTACGCAGTTCACATTGAACTATTCCACGGTAGCTCGAAGCTTCAAGCTGCTCGAACGAATGTTAGAGTAAGGAAGCAAGTCCTAGAAAAATGACTCGTTTACAAAATCATTGCTCTTATAAAAGCGCGAGCTTCAACCACTCTTTCGAAGGCAGCAAAGCGGCACACAGCAGAGGAAAAGATCTGGTAGCAGAAATTTCTGAGTACTTCTTGCTCTCTAAGCTTTCTTTCACACACTCAAAATGTTCTTATTTTGGTGAACATTTGAGTTTCCTTTGCTCACTTGTTCGTTGTTGTTTTATCTTGGGAGACAAGTTGCCAACTACCGTAAAATGATTTATACGGGGCAATATTATCTTAAGGACAGAGTGAATATCACTCGACTCAACAAACTTTTATTTTGTTCTCATTTTCAGATTGTGTTCTTTGTAATAGTTACTTACATTTTCGTTTCCTTGTAATCATCCAACTATTGTACTACAATTTTACTCACAAAAGGTGTGCAAATCTTGTAGGAGATGTTAAAAGACATGCACCTCAAGCTTCTAAAAATGCCTTCTAGGTGTCTTCATACAAGTCTCTTAGATCTCTTAGATGGAGTTAAGTCTTAAGGTACAGACTCAATGGTGTGATGACGAAACACCTTTGAATATAGAGACTACACGAGTTCCCCATGAGCGTATCAGTCCTCATGACGAATCTACACAAACAAACTAAGAAAACATCGAATGGTTTCTACAAAAAAAAATACTAGAGTGCACTTTCTAAGTTGACACTCTTGAGTGCGAGTGTTAGTTCACTTGTGGTGCGTTCCCTACCTTTCACATTTGAGGTAGAAAGTTCAATTCATACCAAAAACCTAGTATTCACTTTCCCTTAAAAAAGAAGTTGAAAACTCATACTTTGACTACACTAAATTGGCGGTTGGACATGATTTAGTTGCGAATTGAAGAAAATAATATTTGAAGTTTAAGTGGAAAATGATATTGAAAAATTGAAATTGAAACTAAACCTGGAAATGAAAAATAGAGTTGAAGTTATTAGCCCTTACAAGCCTATTTGGTCACTTTAAAAAAGGCACTCTAACTTTAGAAAGGTCCTAGTACCCCGTATTCTTATTCAAAGTGAATTTATTAGCCCTTACGAGCCTATTTGGTCACTTATAGGCGCAATATTATTGTATAACCTCATGTAGTCGCAATATTATTGTATAACCTCATGTAGTTTTTCCAAAAAATGTTTATTCAAATATTTTTTAAAATAAAATTATTGATCGATTTTTTTCAATTTGGTTTAATTATTCATTTTTTTTATAATTCAATTGGGTTTAATTATTTAATGTGTTTTTTATAACTAGTTGATATGTTAATTTTTATAGACTTATTTCAATTGTGGTTTAATTATTCACTATTTTTTATTCAATTGAGTTTAATTATTTATTGGGTTTTTGATAATTAGTTGATATGTTATCTGTTTTTTTTTCAAAATTTTGTTTATAGACTTAATTCAACTGAGTTTTCAATAAGTAGTTGATATGTTATCTGTTTTAAAATGTTTAATTTAATTGGGTTTAAATCTTTATGGGGTTTTTGATTACTCGATATGTTTTCTGTTCTTTTTTTTCAAAAAAATTATTTGGGACTGAGGCGTAATTGTTAAAAAATATATTTTCTCTTTGCCATATATATATATATATCTTTGCCATATGTACAAACCATGAATGTAGTTTATAATTTTATATGAGTTTATTTTTCTCATATTTTAAGTATTAGTTTGTTCTTTTCATTCCCCATTGAGAAATGTAATTGAGAGAACATTTGGTGTGTAGAAAAAAAGATGGAGGGTATTATCAATAATGCCAAGTTATCGATGGAAAACTTGGCATTATTGCGGCAACAGATTTCATACTAACATCATCCATTGAGAGATGATCATGATGTATCGATGGATGATGTTAGTATGAAATTTGTTCGCCGCAACATTGTCACTTCCTTAATTAATCACGGATCGTAATAATATTTATATATTCTAGTTTATTAGTTGTGTAATGATGTAATATATTCAAATTTTTGACATATTGAGTCATTGACTATCATATTGTCGTTACATTTCTTATGTACAATATAATATTATTTTTTGATTAATAATTTAAATTTATTAAAAAGAATATTCTAGTTTCTTTGCATAAATGTGGTCCAAATAGAGAATTGTTTCTGTTTTTCAGAAGTATTTCTATAATTATAGACCAAACACCCTAACAGATTCTTTAAGAAAGAGAAACTGTTTTAAAAAAGTTTGGCTAAAAGACTCTAAGCCTATTTGCCATGAAGAGTATACTTCACTCTCCAACGGAGCGTGAGATAATCAAAATATTTTTTTTTAATTTTTTTCCAGCATTTATTTCAATAGCAATGTTTTTCTTTACTTTATTTATTTTACCTTATCTTCTTTCTCTCATTGTTTTTTTTGAAGTGTACTATTTTTAGAAATAGTACGGTCCAGTTCGGCTGAAACGTTCATCAAACACTATATTTTTTTATCTAGTGCAGTCCAGCATAATACTCCCTCTATTCCACAATAGATGATTGTCTAGGAATAAAATGTTTTATTAAGGGATTGTGATAGTTTACTAATATACCTAAATGATTGCTATTGCTTCATTTTTAGTATGGCAATATTAATTAGGGGTAAAATGGAAAAAATAAAAATAAAATTACGTTGTTGAAATTGCAAACAAGTGAAAAAGTAAAAATTTCATGTATGTATTTTGAAATGGAGTGAGTACAAGCTAACAAACGTGCCCTAAGGCCTTTCTCCTTCAGCCTATTCCCGATGAATCATTACTTTTTCTTTTGATTTTATTATGATTCATTTTTTGGTTGAGTACTCTCTATTTTTATGGGTTTTCGACTGCTGTAGTTTTGATTTATGGTGGTTATTTGATTGTGATTTGGTGACAGGGGTGGAGCGCTACAAGGAGAAATAAACAGTCTTAATCATATCTCTCAATCCACTTTATCTCCTCTAAACAAAAGATAGATAAAAATGTTCAGAGCTTATTAAGAGATGAAATGGTGATTGCCATTGGAGGTTGGTCGGAGGTGAGTCGCAGAGGGGATAACGAAGAGCAGAAGGGCTAACGTTAGGGCCAAAATGCAAAAGAATATAGGAGGAGAAAGAAAAAAAGAAAAAAAGTAGGAAAAACATAAATAAAAAATTAAATTTCTGGACACGTGGCGATAATGATTGGTTCGTGATTTTACCCTCATTTTTATAATTGATTTCTCAAGTTCTCTAATTAATCCACCAAAGTGTCTTTTAAGGTCCTATTGGAATTGTGACGATCAGCTGTCTAAACCCCAAAGTGTCAACAAATGTGGAAGCTAAGTGAATCCATTTTGGGGGATAATGAAGATCAACAAGATAATCTGTTTGGTGAACAAGAAGCCCTCTGCTCTCTTTCCCCTTTACAGGTACTATTTTCATTCATTATCGGATCCATTTTTCCCTCCTAAAACCCAAACTGATATTTTGCTGACTTTTTGGATTTTGATTGAACAGAGAGTTTATGGTTTCGCTGCTTGTCTGTTTGCCGGCTTGATTTGTATGTTCCTGGTATGACTACTGTTTTTTTCTTAGATAAAACACCCGAACTATCACTTGTTCACGAGTTTTACACCCCAATTATCAGTTGTTCCCTTTGTTATGAATTAACGACAATTAAGCAATGATAACGAAGAAGAACAGACAATTTTAACGTGGAAACCCTAGGGAAAAATATTTTTACAAGGATACATAATAATGCAAAAAAGCTATGTATATATAGGCTACGAAAGACCCTAAATCCAGTCTAAATTGGATGTCCTTCAAGTCGGTTTCCTAGTAGAAAACAGACCACTTTTCTAAAATTCATCGCGACACGAATGGGCTGGGCTGCCACCCCAGCAACATGCAGTTGATCATAGGACCTGGTATCTACATCAGTCCCACAAACATAACACCCTTTTCCTACCTGAACTATCACCATCTATATATTAAAAAAACACCTAGCTGAGTGTTCAAGTAGGAAAAGAGAACAACTGATAGTTGGCCTATCAACTTCGAGGTGTGTTTTAATATATAGATGTTGATAGTTCAGGGAGGAAAAGGAACAATTGATAGTTCAGGTGTGAAACACACGAAAAAATGACAATTCAGGTGTTTTTGACAACTGCTTCTTCTTTTTTTAATAACAATTAACAACTTCTTCAGATGTTTATTGTTTTACCCTTTATATTACATTTTTCCTGCAGTCTATGATTGTGTTCGTCAAGCCCATCAAGTTTGCCTTGCTATTTACTTTTGGAAATATGTTGGCCATTGGAAGGTATGCCACAATATGCTTGGGTATAGAAATATGGAACTTTGAATTGTGTTAGAACTGATTAACCATATTACCATACTGTTGTTTGTTGCAATTTTAAAATTGTTAAAGATTTTGATTTTAGTTCTACTTTGCACTGTGAAAATTGAAGGGAAAAATACTTTCACTGTTTTACTGATTTAGAGGAATCAAAAGGAAGAGAAGGAAAGGAGAAGAAGTGCATTTTAAAGTCGAAATATGCCATGTTTCCTTAATATTTCTTGCCTTCCCTTTCGAGCCAATCTGTCCCTATATCTGGTTGCTAGAAAGTTAGGCTTGGCAGAAGCTAGAAATGTGGCTCTCAAATCAATACCTGCAAATTGCTTTTTCAATGAGTTTCTGAAAATCTTTCCAAATTCTTCAATTATTATACTAGCCTTTTAGTATCTGGGATAGATTTATGTTGTTGGGTATTAGCAATGCGTTTGAATTTCATTCATCTTACACTTTCTGTGTTTTTGGACTTGGATATTCTCACGGCAGCACAACTTTTCTCATTGGACCTGTGCAGCAAATATCAATGATGATGGATCCTGTTCGTGTCTATGCCACATCCATTTATGCGGGAAGTGTTGTTTTAGCTCTCATTTGTGCACTCTTGGTAAGTGTCTGTGCCATAAAATGGATTATCTATTAGAGTAGTCCTCTTCCTAAATACAACAACAATAACATACTCAGTGAAGTCCCGCAACGTGGGGTCTGGGGAGGGTAGAGTGTGTCTGTGCGATAAAATGGATTATCTATTAGAGTAGTCCTCTTCCTAAATACAACAACAATAACATACCCAGTGAAGTCCCATAACGTGGGGTCTGGGGAGGGTAGAGTGTACGCTGACTGCCTTGGTAAGTAGAGAAGTTGTTTCCGAATGACCCTCGGATCAAGACAAAGCATAAGCACAAGCAAAACAAGAGAAATGGTCAGATCCAGACAAGAAATTTAAAGCAGCATGAAAATGATGGTAACAAAAGTGAATAAGTCATGATAAAACATTATGAAAAAAGAAGCAGTAACTAACGCAGGTAAATAAGATAAACAAAGTACACAAAAGAACATACATCAATATAAATCAAATGACAGGGGACTATAAAACAATATTGCGCTTACTAGTATGATAGGCTAAACAGAACTATAATAATAACACTACAACTACCATTATGTAAGCGTAAGTAGGACTAAGCTCAACTACCTACTACTCTTCTATCTTAATATGTGTCATCCACAACTCCCTATCTAAGGTCATGTCCTCAGTAAGTTGCACCTGTGCCATATCCCGTCTAATCACCTCTCCCAAATACTTCTTTGGCCTACCTCTACCCCTCCTGAACCCGTCCATAGTCAACATCTCACACATCCGCACTGGGACATTTGTGCCTCTCCTCTGCACATGTCCGAACCATCTCAACCTCGCTTCCCGCATCTTATCCTCCACCGAGGCCACTCTCACTCTGTCTCAGATATCATCACTTCTAATCATATCCATCCTTGTATGCCCACACATCTATCTCAGCATCATCATCTCCGCAACTTTCATCTTTTAGATGTGTGAAGTCTTGACTGGCCAACACTTCGCCCCATACAACATAGTCGATCTAACCACCATCCTATAGAACTTGCATTTAAGTTTTGGTGGTACCTTTTTATCACATAAGACTCGAGATGCGAGCCTCTATTTCATGCACCCTGCACCAATATGATGTGTGATATCATCATCAATCTCTCCATTCCCCTGGATAATAGACCCGAGATACTTGAAGTTTCTTTTCTTTGGAATGACTTAAGTACCAAGCCTCACCTCCACGCCTGTCTCATGGTCGCTCCCATTACTGAACTCACACTCCAAGTATTATGTCTTGGTCGTACTCATCCTGAACCCTTTAGACTCCAGAGTCTTTCCCCAAATTTCCAGCTTAGCATTCACTCCGCCCATGACACCTCCCATTAAATTTATCGCGTCAGTCCATTCATCACCAAGACAAATAAGAATGGGCTAAGAGTTGATCCCTGATACAGCCCCATTAACACTGAAAAGTGTTCAGAGTCTCCTCTTACTGTCCGTACTCTAGTCTTGGCTCCATCATACATATCTTTGATCACCCTAGTATACGCCACAGATACATCTCTAACCTCCAAACATCTTCATAGAACCTCCTAGAGATTTTGTCGTATGCCTTCTCGAGGTCGATGAAAATCATATGTAAGTTTCTCTTCCTCTTCCTATACTGTTTCACCAACCTCCTAATAAGATGAATGTCTTCTGTAGTCGAATGCCCCAGCATGAATCCAAATTGGTTCTCGGAAATAGAAACGCCTCTTCTCACCCTCATCTCCACGATCCTTTCTCAAACTTTTATAGTGTGGCTTAGCAGCTCGATACCCCTATAGTTGTTGCAACTCTGGATGTCACATTTGTTCTTGTACAAATGAATCATTGCACCCCACCTCCAATTTTTGGGCATTCTTGCCGTCTAAAAATGACATTAAACAACTCAGTCAGCCACTCCAAACTTGCCTTGCCTGCGCTCTTCCAAAATTCAACTCGAATCTCATTAGGCCCAGTCGCTCGTCCCCTGCTCATCCTGTGAACAACACCCTTAACCTCCTCAACCTTAATACTTCTACAATATCTAAAATCCCGGTACCTTCCGGATTGCTCCAGATCTCCCAGCACAATTCTCCTTCTTCGTTCAAGAGTTTATGAAAGTAAAACTGCCACCGCCGTCTAATACGTGCGTCCTCCACCAGTACTTTGTCGTCCTCGTCCTTGATGCACCTCACGTGATCCAAGTCACGAGTCCTCCTCTCCCTCGTCTTGGCTAGTCTGAACAACTTCTTATCGTTGTCTTTTTTCTTTAATTCCATATACAGGCGTTCAAAAGCTGTCGTTTTAGCCGCCGTAACCGCTAGCTTTGCCTCCTTCCTCACTACAACAACATACCCAGTGTAATCCCACACTGTGGGGTCTGGGGAGGGTAAAGTGTACATAGACCTTGTATCCTTCCTCGCTATCTTATATAATTCCATATTCGTTCACTTCTCCACCTCATCCTTGCTTTCTACCAATTTTACATACGTCACTTTCTTTGCTTCCGTTTTCTCTTGAACTTTACCATTTCACCACCAGTCCCCTCGATGCCCACCACAGCTACCCCCGAGACCCCTAGCACTTCTCTAGCTACCTTTCGAATGCAACTGGCCGTCCTGTCCCACATACTGGTCGCATCCCCACTACTCCCCCAAGCCCCCTGGCCATCAACCTCTCCCCATCTCCTTTGCACTAGGCATGGTCAAACTCCCCCATTTGATACTTAGTTTGTCATCCACAACCCTCCGCTTCTCCATCTTTATCTTCAAATCCATCACCAAAAGCTTATGTCGAGTTGTAAGATACTCACTCAGAATAATCTTGCAGTCTTTACAAACATCGTTGTCAACCTTCCTAAGGAGCAAAAAGTCTATCTGAGTCTTAGCCACCGAACTACGGAAAGTCACCAAGTGATCCTACTTTCGGAACCTCGAATTGGCTATCACCATCTCAAACACTTTAGCGAACTCCAAAAGTGAGACGCCTCCCCGTTCCTGTCCCCGAGGCCAAAGCCTCCACGCACGTCATCATAACCCCTCGGAAGTGACCCGATATGTCCATTGAAATTTCCTCTTATAAATAACTTCTCAGTGAGTGTTACACCTCCCACCACCTCATTCAAATCCTTCCAAAAATGCCTCTTCTCCTCCTCGTTCAAGCCCGCCTGCGGCGCGTAAGCACTAATAATATTCATATTGAACCCTCTAACTACCAACTTAATCGACATCATCCTGTCATTGACCCTCATAACCTCTACCATATGATTCCTTAGCTCGTTGTCTATCAAAATAACTACTTCATTCCTATATCTTGACCTACCCGAGAATCATAACTTATACCCGTCCACATCCTTAGTCTTAGTTCTTACCCATTTGGTCTCCTGACACATGATATATTAATCCTCTTCTTCTTAAGAATTTTAACTGACTCTATGGACTTTCCCGTTAAAGTGCCAATGTTCCAAGACCCTATTCTCAGTCTAGCATCTCCCTTACCCCACTTACCCCCTAACCCTCGCTCCCGTCTCCGACCGAGAACATAACCCTAGTGTACCATCAGTTACCAAAGCCACTAAAGTGGATATAAACTAATAAACTAATAAAGATTTACGCCTAAAACAGGAACGCCAATAATGATATAACTAAAGGCAAGAAGCAATACAGTGAAGCGTCAAAATTTAAATACAGGGATAAGGACAAAGACTAGATACGAGTAACCGGAGGTACCAACTCCAGTGGAACCGAACCTGTTTGCCGCCGGATTTCACTGTTCACACGCCGGAAAACACTGTCCACTGCCTAAAATCACTATTTCCTGCCGGAAAACTTTTGTACCTGTGCAGAACTGACCAGAAACCTACTGGAGCAGGTTTTCGGGTGCAAGCGGAAAAGAAGCGGCAGAAGAAGAAAAGGAAAAAAAAAGGGGAAAAGAGAAAAGAGGAGAAAAATAAAGAGACGCCGGCATCGGAGCAGCGGCGTTACCTAGTCGCCGGTCGGAGCGGCAGAAGCAGAAAAAGAAAAAAAAGAAGAAGAGAAGAAAATTCTGGCCGTAAAAGTCGCCAGCGTACCTGATCGGAGCAGCGCAATGTAGTAGTCCGGCGGCGTTACCTGGTCACCAGTAGGAGTGGCGTGTAGGAATGGGTTACTGTCGGGGAAGGGGGTGGGGATTTTAGATCTTACCGTTGGGGAAAGAGGAGAGAGGAGAGAGGCGTGAGGAAATATTATTTTTCACTAGTACTGTTAGTGCGTATGACCACTGGACCAGTCCTCTTCCTAAATAATAGTACTAAATTAATAACATAAGATGGATTATATATTAGAGTTCACTTCCTCTGATATACTAGGAAAGTCCAGTGCTCTTTTCTTTTATTTGCACTCATCTTTTTTAGGCATGTCACAAATCAGCTGCTCTCCTTCTTTTTGAAGGAAGACAATGCGATAATTCATATATTACTGCACCAGATATATCTTCTTCCTTGCCTAGTCTCCTTTCCAAGGTGAAGGGTTATCTTGTAGGAGTTCCTTCTTTCAATGAGGAAGTTGTAGTTAAAGGTAAATGTAGTGTTGCTAAAAATCCAATGTCACAAGGAAGAATTCAGTCTGCGTCCCAATATCCTTATTTCTTAGATATATAAGAGATCAGCTAAAGTAATGGTCCATCCCTCCTCTCCCTTCCGCTTGAGGGAAGATATCTAAAAATAAAAAGATTATTATTATTATTAATATTATTTATGGCCAGTTGACAAGCAACCATCTCTCTTGACATGAGGTGAAGATGACCGACTTAGTGAGATAAATTTTGCTAAATAGTGGTTTTAAGGCGGCGATGTTGAAAATTTTACCCCAAAAGCGCATTGTTCTCTTTCTGTGTGATGCAAAACTTTTACGTCCCTTTTACTGTCTTGTTGCTAGGGCTGCACAAAAGGTTAAAACCGGATCGTACAGAAGACCGAAAAATCAGAACAGAAGACCAGACCGAATTTTTCGGTCCGGTCCAGGTTTTTCTCGGTCCGGCCCGGGTTGTTGGACCGAATGACAATAAAATGAGGGACAACCAGTGAATAGCAGGCAGAACAACCAGCAGTAGCAGCACACTGTAAAATTCATTCTCGAAGCTGCTCATTTTCCAGCAAAATTCATTCTCGAAAATGCCCAAATTAAAAACAACAGTAGGGAAGAAAATGACAACATCCTTAAAGAAAATACATATACAAAGATAATAAAATGACACACCATAGTCCACAGTCCAATACACCACAATAAAATGACAATAAAAGAACTCCACAGTCCAGTGTCCACACTCCACAGTCCACAGTCCACAATCCAGACTCCAGTGTCCATTACACCACTGCCACAGTCCACACACAGTCCAGCACTCCAGTGTCCACAGTCCACACTCCACAACAAAGTTCTCTAGTTGAGGGCCTTGAGGCTTCATTTACTTTCTTTTGTCAAACACTCAAACCATCAAACACAGATCATCAATTCCACACTTTTGAAAATCTGTATGAAAGAAAATAATAAAGTTAGTAATAAGAATGGTAACTCTTCTAATTCTTGCAATGAGATATCATTATATTCATATCATACCATTCTCCAAATCTTGCAACTCTTCTAATGATTCTTCCACGTTAATAAGTTTGGATTTGTTCGTCAAAGTTGCACGAAGCCAATCTTGACCACAAATGAGTCCTTACACCATCTTTAACATAAAATAAAAGTTAAGAAACACAATTTACCAATTAATATAATAAAAATTAAACTTGCTTTACAAAAAAATACAAAAGAAAATGTATTACCTTAAGTGTTAAAGAACTCCTGAATTGATCAAGTGTTCGTCCTCCGGTACTAAATGCAGCCTCAGAAGCAACTGTAGATACCAGAATAGCTAATATATCACGAGCCATGCGTGAAACAACGGAAAATCTTAGTGAATTGAGCTTCCACCAAGTTAAGATTTCAATATCTTCTTCATCCGCCTCTTCATTCAAATGTCGATCAACCTCCGGCCTCGTACTATATTTACCCTTTGCTTCCAATGAAGATTTGAGCTTCCTAACTTTAGCCTTGAGATCTAATCTCATGTCACTTGATGTCCCACTCAAAACGACAGTAGGGAAATATATAGCCTTATATTCATCAAACAAATCATTTAGGACTTGTTGAATATTCTCAAGCAAACTATCACCCTTCACTTCCCCATACATCTCATGTAAAGTCAATTGCAAACCAACCTTTTTCATCGTAGGATCAAGAATTGCAGCCACATAAATCAACATGTTAAACTTTTCTAAACTACCCCAATACTTATCAAACTTTTCCTTCATCTTAACGCCATTGCACTCAATTCTACATCACAAGTTCTTTCTAGTTCTTTTAATGTTCCAAGAGTTGTACCAATATCAAACAATGCACTATTGCACGTGACACTCAAAGAAGCAGAAACATTATTAGTTAAAGTATAAAACTTTTCTAGAAAGATAACAAGCCTCTTGGCCAACAACCAATCACTCTCCTTAGGAGGCCCTACATTAGTAGGCTCTTTAAGATCTTGCTCTTTGTGAAGTTCAAACATACCAAAAACTCGCTCAAAAAATAAGTGGAGTTCCAACGAGTGGGCACATCAAGCGACAACAAAGATTTGCTCTCTATTTTCAAGACTGTTGCAATTTCTTTAAATTTATGAAGCCTAGCAGGAGAATTCCTCACAAATTTCACAGCAGCTCGATTCTTTCAATTACTTTAAGAGAATCTTTTCTTTTCAAACCGTCCCAAACAATAAGATTAACAATATGAGCAACACATCTCATATGCAAATACTTTCCATTACTTATTGCACTACCATTGCTTTGAACTATTCTCATCGACTACAAGCAACATCATTTGAAGAGGCATTATCAACAGTTATGGTAAAAAGTTTCATATGTAAATCCCAACTCTCTAAAAAAAGATTCTATAGCTTTTGCAATTGATTCACCCCTATGACTTGTAATTGGACAAAAGTTTAGAATTCGTTTTTGCAAATTCCAATCATTGTCTATAAAATGAGCGATAAGGCACATATAGTTGATTCTTTGATTAGATGTCTATGAATCAGTTGTCACGCAGACTCGTTGGCATGACAATTTGAGAAATTCTTTCAACTTTTCTTTTTCCTTCAAATAAAGTTGAAAGCAACCACGCGCCACAGTCATACGGGAGGGTAATACAAACTCAGGGCAAGTAACAGAAATGAAATGCTTAAAACCAGGTTTTCCAACACAACGAAAAAGAAGTTCGTCAACTATCACCATATAGCACAACACTTGCCTAAGTTCATTAACATTTAAAACCCAATTTCTCAACTTCCCTTCTCCTTTTTATCCGCAACAGGCTCCAAAACCAATTTACTTTGATTTTGTTTAATCACATTCTCCGGGTTTTTTAGGCATTGAGTTGCATGATTTTTCACATTTTTGTTACCATTAATAGTAGAGTCACACACAAAAGTTTTATGGCAATACTTACATTCAGCTCAACGCTTGCCCTCATCATTAGTCAAATACAACTTGTATTCCTTCCAATATTCAGCCTTTTGTTTGTTGCAAGTAATATACTGTCGTTCCTCCGTTGGCATAATACTTCTCTGTGTTTCGAGTGTATTTGTTGGTGTTTGAGAAGTCAATGCAGCCCAGCCTCAAAATTTGGTTCACTCGTTTGTCTCGTTTGAGTCGTTTCATCATCCCTTTTCCTTTTGGATTGGACATCAGATTCAGAGGTACTAGGCATCATTTGCATGTGAATACAACCTTTTAATATCATTTAAAAATACAAATGAATACAACAAAGCTGCAAACTGAGTTTTAAAAAAATGAAGACAATTCCACTTCAACTCTGACAGCAACAGAAAGAATCGCATCATCAGCACAGAAGTTAAAAGGAAAGAAAATCGTCAAAGAAAATTTGGTAGGACAAAGAAAGTTGTAGTGGTCTCTTATATTAGGGCTAAGAAGTAAAAAGAGATGTGTGTCTATTAATAGATAAGTAGTACATACCTTGTCAACACTTAGAGTGAGAGATTGAGAGACTGAGAGTGAGAGAGGCGACAGTGGCGATGCCGTCGGCAACGATGGCGACAGAAGGCAACTGGCGACAGTGGCGATGAGAGAGCGAGACGGCGATGAGAGACAGTGGCGATGCCGTCGGCGACGATGAGATTGGGATTTAGGAATTAGGGATTTAAGAAGAGAGAGAGAGACGGCTGCGCAGCTGGGGGAATGGGGAATGGATTGGGGAATTATATTATATATATTAGGAATTATATTATATATATTATATATATTATATTTAAAATTCGGTCCGGACCGGACCGAACCTGGACCGGAAAAAATATTTCAAAGGACCGAGGACCGGACCGA
The DNA here is from genome assembly GCA_029844215.1 of Przewalskia tangutica. Lineage (NCBI taxonomy): Eukaryota > Viridiplantae > Streptophyta > Magnoliopsida > Solanales > Solanaceae > Przewalskia > Przewalskia tangutica. The sequence continues at coordinate 4,608,578 of CM056732.1, forward strand.
AAATTACCGGTCCGGTTCGGTCCGGTCTATTTTTTCGGTCCGGACCGACTTTTGTGCAGTCCTACTTGTTGCTGCTTCCCATGGTCCAACTTCTCTCTGTATGAAATATATATATTACTATTCACTATACCTTGTTATGTTACGTGCACTGATCATCATTATCTGAAGTATTATCTTTCTTTTGTTTATTATTTATGTAATTCTGCAGATCCACAGTAAGATTTTGACACTACTTGCCATCATATGCGAGATCTGTGCCCTTATCTGGTCAGTTGCTTATCTGCTTTATCTATCTAGCATAGTTTTTCTTGCATGTACTTAATTCTACAATCTATGTCCTTTTTAACCTTATAAGCCACGTTTTAGCCCAAAAGTAGGAAAAGAGATGAGAGGGGTTCTAGTGTAAGGATAGATCTCTGTGTTTCCATCTTAAATGTAAAGTTGAAGTTCAAATTTTAATTGCACAAATTACAATGACTAAGGAAACACGTATTGACAAATGTCTTATTTGTGGTTTGTAGACCTTCCTTTGTCTCTTGCTGACCAAATTTGTGTCAAAAGAACATTAAAACTTGATTCTTCTTAAGAATATCTGATCACGGTCATAGTAGTACATGAGGTATGCGAAAACATGCATCAGATTAATGCAAAGGTGGCATTCGGATCTGCTCAACCTATCCATTGAAGTTACCTCACCACTTTCAGTTATTAGTATACTTGATTTTACTGTTTCAATCATTTATACATGTTCTTTCAGCAATTTTTGGTGCCTAAACCTGCCATGCGTATGTCATGTCAACCCGGACATAGTTATTACACTGTATTTGAAAATGTTAAAAAGGGTCTCCATCTGTGATTTCTTGGCACCCATAGAAAGGGTGGTTTATATGCTGCTTAACTATGTTTAGATTCCATGATCAGGTTTTCTTAGTACAAGCCAGTAAATCACAAGTATTCCCATTGAGCTGTTAATTTTCAACTTCAGCTTTCAACTTGTGAAGATTGAGGTATTCTCAGTGATTGTAGACTCTGACTTATCCAAAAAATCATAATATCTGGTTAGTTCATTATGCACGTGCCACTATATATGGAAAACAAAAGCTACTCTCGTCATTTTCTCAGTTCCCTCGCCTGCCTACACGAACTTAGCTGAAAAGCTTGAAGTGAAAGCTTTACCTTTCTTTTAATCAAATCAATTCAGAGAATACATCAGAAGCTAATTAGCATAGGCAGCACTGCGTTGCCTGTTTACTGTTTAGAGAGAATTTAAGAGACTAACCCCCACCAAAAAAAATGCAATCTATCTGTGGAGGCGGTGAAAGGATAGTAAGGCTTTGATGCTAGGACATTAGAAAGGGATTGTTGCTGGTTCGGAACTCCGCTATCTATTTGAATAGATTTACTTACAACGCCTATTTTCAAGCTTATAAAAGGAATTACTTTTAATAACTTTAAGGATATCTCTCCTGTCTGGCTCGATATGAACAAGGTAGACTGGTAGGTGGGCAAAAGGGCGGCACCCACCCGTGCTTTGTGCATAACTGAAAGCTTAATACAACCGACATAGGTAATCAAGCAACAATCGAGAGCCGACACTCTAATTCTACCTAGTGGTGAATTAAACCAATGGAGAAAGCAACTCTAGTTTTTGAAGACTATCTACTCTCTTTTTTTATCAGATTTCATAGTCGTTATTCCCCACTAACGAGTTTTTCTGCAGTTCACAATCATGATTTATTCTCTTTTCAAGTTGGAAAAAAGAAGCAAGACTCGTGTGAAGCTTTAGTTTCGTTACCGGCCAGAGCTCCTAGCCCTTTTAATTATGTTTTATCTCCGTTAAACTCCACACGTCTATCAATTCATTCTTTGCCACATATCTCTTTTTTTTTCTTTGTTGCCTTTTGAAAGGAAAGCCCGTCCATCAAGTTTGTAGAGTTCACTCCCGCTAGAAGTGATCCTATCTTGTTTGGGAATTGCCTTTGGTAATCCCCTTCTTCTTTACGGTCGATTTTTTCCTTTGCTTAAGTCCATTGTTCCTGTTCTGGTTGATCCGAAGGTACGACCAAGGCTATCTCATATAGCTGCCATTGATGGATCACATCATTCTGCAAAAGCGATATGCTTAACACTAGTTTTTCTTTTTGCCTACTCCTTGGAAAGATGGTTCAGGCAAACTCAGCACTCTAGTATGTATAGTTGCATATTCTCCACTCTATTTCTTTTTCCTTTCTTTTAATTACTCGGAGTTCTGAGGAATCTCAATGTCTTCCATCTTTTGATTTTCAACAATTCCTAATTGTTGCTTTTGACCAAAGAGATAATGCTTAAAAAGTGAGAGCCAGGGTAGTGTTAATGGAAATATGACAGGGAGGAACTGTTGCAGTGCAACATGAAAGTTAGTTGCAAATAGAAGATGTACCTCTGTTTTGAGCTACATTTCTGCAGTGGTTTTTGTGAACAGAGATTGCTTCCTCAAGAACTTGTGGCCATTGGGACCAAAGATGCACCTATTTGAGTCCTCCATAAAGATGAAACAACTTGTGTCCGCAGTAGAAGATGCCTACTTTATGTTTTCAAACAAGTGAAAGTATCTCCTTCGTTTCCCCCTCTTTCTTTACCATATCTAGAAGATATACGTTTCAGAAAAGATTTTGACAAAAAGCAAAACAATCCTAAGACATCTTCCCTATTGTCTATCATTTGAACCCAAAAAAGATGGACAGAACAACTCTTAGCAGCACTGGTCCCTGCTATTTCATCTTTATCCAAATCACCTCTAGCAAGCATGATTAAACAGCCCCAGCATAGAGTTAATTAGTTGTAAGTGTTGAATCAGCTAATTTTGGTGGTTGAAACTAACTTACCCACTGATGCCCAAACCCAACTTGTGGTTAAGGTGCTTCAACTAGAGAATGGACAATTTCTTCCGTCCAACCCCTCTCGTATGCGTCCAGTACACCTGGAACCCCGCCCATCACCCCTCTCCTTCTGTACATATATCTGTATACAGTATACTCCACTAACTTGATTTTGTAGGTCCTACTTAAGATAAACGTGGTGTTAGCTTGCTAGGTGATTCCAATACTTTATAGAAAGTAATCTTGAAGAGGAAATTTTTTCCTGTAACAGATATATGCACATTATCCATTTTTTGAAAATAAAAGAAACTGAGAATTGAGAAAAAGAATTGTTCAGAAAATGATATGTTTGAAACTGCCCAAGAACCAACCAGAGTCCAGAGCTATCCTTACTATTTTGCTGCTATTGTCTGGTTTTCAGGTACAGTTTAAGTTATATTCCTTTTGCCCGTAGAATGGTTTCAAATGTCACTATCCGCCTTTTTGACACTGAAATCTAGTGGATTGATGCTGAAGCAACATCACTCCAGTCTCCAGTATATTTTTGAGTTCTGGACTCTAGTCTACTTAACTTGGAAGAGGTGCTTCCGTGCTGATTATTTTGAAGAGATTGATAATTCTTTCTGGTTTCCCTCTGATGACAAACGGAACTCCAGCTTTCAATCAGGTGTGAATAATTCGTTTGAACTGTTGACTTTTATGCTGAGATTGGTTGTATCCTCTGGTTTCTTTTGATTTCGGAAAGTTGTGGTTGCTTTCTTCTTGCGCGATCCTGCTCACCTCATAGTTGCCCCACGCCATGATTGACAAATGTCTTCATCGCTTTTCCTCACACAACAAACTTAAAAACATTGTTGAAACAAATCACACTCGATGTATATCTTTTCTACTTTGTTTCTTGTCTTTCAATTGTTCTGTTATTTTTCGCATTATGAGTAAGTGTATCTGTTCTTTCTATATAGTTGCTTATATTTGGAAACTATAAAAGGGAATTACTAAAAACCCCAAAAGGCCATATGTTATTGTTTCTTACTAATTTGTTCATAAGGTTTAGGAGGATGCGAAAAATGGTTATTCATCTTTCCCAGTAGCCACATTCTCAAAAGCTACTTCTACCTGCCTTCCAGTCGATATCACAATGCACCCGTACACTAACATGAAAAAAAAACCTTTTTTCTTTTTTTCAAACTATTCTTTAGCGTTTAGTGAACAGCATCTTGAGATGGAGTAGAAAAGGAAACTATGATTTTCTATTGGGCCAGACGGATACTAGTTGGATTAGTTCTACTTCTAAAAAGTAGAGGTACCAACTGAAAGTAGTAGACTGTAGTGGCCCAGTCCATGGCGATAGTAGCATTTTACTATCAATTGACTGAAGTGTACTTCTCCACAGAGCATTATTATGAATATTGTGGAAAAAACCAACTTGATTAGTATATTTTCATCTATTGTTGCTGTTTATGTTCCAAATATCTTGTCATTTCTTCCCACACCCTCCCCTTTCCTATTACTTTGGAAAACAAAATTGACACGAGGAACCTTGACCTGCAATAAACAGTTGTTTAACGGAACCTTCTCTTCTACTATAGATTGCTATCTTTCACATTAATATTTTAGAATCCAACAAAACTATATGAAAAGGGAAACATGTAACAATCAGAAGTAAATCATCAACTTCTCTCGCGTAACAAAAATACTCTCCTTCTCCCTCTTTTGGAAACCAGACATAGTGTAATAAGAGGTTGGTGGCTTTGTTAGTGTTTAGATGGTAAAGGTTTATCTGCACTCGAGTGTTTAGACCAAACAAATATATGTATGTAGTGTTTGAATATAGACATCTTTCACTTCATCATAGTTAATTAACACATTTTTTACTTCATTAAATCACTTGATCATGATAAGTTGTATTAGTTTGAAATTATTGAGAGAGCTGTCATGTCATCGTGTAAGTCTACTTCTACTCCGGTTGATACCAAATCAAAGTTGAATGCTACATCTAGCACACCATACGAGGATCCCACCCAGTATTGTAGTCTTGCAGGGGCTCTTCAATATTTGACTTTCACAAAATCAGATATTACTTATGCAGTACATTAGGTGTGTTTATTTATGCATGATCCGCAGATTGAGCACATGCACGCGCTCAAACGTATTATTCGATACATACAGGGCACACTTGATTTTGGATTGCATTTATATTCGTCCTCAGTCTCTATTTTTGTGTCATATACAAATGCTGATTGGGGTGACTGTCCAGATACCAGACGTTCGACATCTGGTTATTGTATGTTCCTTGGCGATAACTTGGTTTCTTGGTCGGCAAAACGTCATTCTACTTTATCACGATCCAGTGCGAAGGTCGAGTATCGAGGGGTGACCAATGTGGTATCTGAGTCATGTTAGCTACATAATCTTCTACTAGAATTACATTTTCCTATTCAGAAGGCTACTTTGGTATACTGTGATAATGTGAGTACAGTCTATCTTTCTGGAAATTCGGTCTAACATCAGCGCACTAAACATATCGAGATGGACATACATTTTGTTCGAGAAAAGGTAGCTCGTGGACAAGTACATGTCCTCCATGTCCCTTCGCGGTAAGAGTCTTCCCTTGATTTTATTTGAAGACTTTAGGGACAGTCTCATCGTACGATAGATAACTGTCCGCTCTGACTACGGAGGTGTGACAGAAATATACCCGTGTGTATATCACGAGAAACCGAAACCAAATTGCACCCAACTTTGGTGTACAAATTACCATAGTTGTAGGATTCTTGTACAAGTATAATTAGGATTTATTGTTATAGTAGGATTATGATTTTCCATATTTGGGGATTGTATATTGTATATAAATACTAGGGGTGAGCATGGGTACCCTACCCGACAGGAACTGACACTAATGGGTAGGTTCTGGGCAGATATATTATAATAACGGGTAGGGTTCGGGTAATAAAATTAGGAACCGATCAATGTCGGGTCGGTTCCAGTTCCGGCAAATAGAGACAAGGCACTCGGACCCGGAACCGATACCCGGAACCTATAAAATATTAAATATTTTTACTTTTTTAATTTCATTATTTTTTAGCAATCCGTTATTTCTAAAGCTCAAAAAATAAAAAGTAAGTTGAAATGGCTTCAAGCTTTTTTCAGTTAAGGTTCTTGTTTGGAATTTGTTCAGTGACTTTAGCATCTGATCCAAGTCCACTTCAAGATTTTTGTGTAGCAGACTCCACAAGCTCAGGTATAATATATAACTTAATTTTCAGTCATGTGGCCATTGCCAGGTGGAGCGACGATTTGAATCTTATGGGTTCTCAATCTAGGATAGGCAATTTTAGGTGTTAGGAATGGGCATTGAATTAAGTTTTTGTATATACTATATTTAAAATTATTTAAATTTAAACTTTTCATTTTACCATAAATGATATGATTTTACTGTTACACAAATTTTAAACGTCTAGAACTTTGTGTCTAGTCAAGCAAATTCACGTAAAATGAAAACGACGAAGTGACATATAGTCTTATTATCCATGACTATGTGATTACTGTGTAAAACATGGCAGTATACGTGAATGGCAAAGTTTGCAAGGACCCAAACCTTGTGGAAGCAGATGATTTCCTTTTCAGTGGATTGCACATAGCAGGCAACACATCAAACCCCATCTGGTAACATAGGGACTAAAGCAATCTGATTAAGGAACACTTCGGATGACTGATAATCGATATATCTCTTTAAGCAACACAAAAATTTACAGGGTAGGGGTTCGGGTAATGATAGCTACGGGTAGGTTCGGATAGTAAATTTAGGAACCGATCTTTTATTGGGTAGGGTACGGGTAGTTCAAAAAAATTAGGGTACCCGGACCTGCTCACCCCTAATAAATACCTCTTCATCAATGAGAATAATCAAGGAGATTATTTCTTACAGTAAACACCCGGTGTGAGTGAATTTTTACCTACGTGGAGTCTAATATCTAGAGAGAATGAGATGTACAATAGGTATTGTTTGATCTCGCTTTCACCTTCCTGCTTCCCAACACATTAAATAATGACAACATGGTGCACAAAGCTTCCCACACCCAACGGATGTAATGAAGATAATACTGCTTGAAAAAGGATCCATGTTTACTAAACAACTCTAATCGTCATATTAAGTAGGGTGTGTGCATGAGTCTAATTTCGGAAACTTGTAGTAATAAATGGTCAATCCCAGAACCCCGTATAATTAATGCCTAAAGTTTATTTTTCTTCATGTCCCACTCTGTTGCCGACTGCTTAGGTTAGGCACTCTTTATACTGGGGTTTCTTCAAAAGTTGGTTTTCAATATTGGAGTTCCTTCCTGAAATTCAAATATTTGAGTCAAATCCTTAAGTGGTACGTACAAAACATGTGAATATACAACGGAGGTGTATACCTTTTTAATCCAATTTCATTTTATGTAACACTATTTCTTAACTAACCCCTTAAGAAAAATGACAACCTTTTTATATTTTGAACAATTCAACTTTAGTTCTCCACAAAAATGTTATGCCAAATTTAATACAACAAGTTCCAAAGATATTACTACTATCTTTCTTAAAATTTATATCTCAAACGTCACATAAATTTGAACCGATTAGATGAAGTCGTTCTCAAAGTTTTTGTGGTGCGCCTCTCAATGGTTGAGAGATGGCTTTGGTAGTGAAATTAAAACTCGATGGGGGAACTACAACCAGATCTCTCTTTAACAAAGATTTCTATAACAACATTTCACTGTAATAATCATGTCTTTTGCCGCATCGATCTTTCATGTTATGTTATTATATGTTCTTTATAACGACATTTCACTATAGAAGTAAAAAAAATATCAAAATAAATGATATTGTTATACAAAGGTTTGTCTTTACAAAATTTTCCTACGTCTCATCCATATAAACTGAAAAAACACCAATGCCATTGTGCTTCCTCCCTAAATACATCACCCAAATTTGTACTTTTAGGTATTATCCAAGACTTGTTAGTAGTATCTATATAATTATATAACATGACTTAAGCCCGCTGATGTGGCAGGCCTAAATGAGCAGGAAAGTTATTTATTTTTTCACTGTTTTTTTTCTTCCTATTTTAACTATTTTTTCCTTATTAATTAGGTATCTATTAAATTAAATCAGTTTTGCAACAGTCGCTCCTTTTCTTTTTACCGTTCCGTAACTTGTCTCATTTTAGCCACCACTCTTTAAATTGTTGCATAAAGAAGCCAGAAACTATCCCCAATTTGAGATTTGATGAGGCAAGGGCAACTTTGTATTTCTGACGCCGGGAAAAGGCATGAAAAGCCGAATTTGAGATTAGAACTTCCTTTTTATTAAAGACGGCACGTGGTCCAGCTCTTTTCCGGACCCGCTAGCGGAAACTTAGTGTAACAGGCTATTTTTTTTTATGTGTTCTTACTGCGCATTTTTTAAAGTCCTTATCATCTATCATCTTGGCATTTGGTTTTGATGGTCGTGTTGGGTGTTTGATAAGGAACATGGAAGGACGACCGAACGAATTGTCTGCTGTAAGTACAAAGGCACCAAAGAAATGGTAGATGCGCATTTATCCTTTGGCTTCCCCAGCTCTAGCGAAAACCAGTGCACATCTATACGCAAAATCTATCATAAATTTTGAGTCTCTACTGTCACTTTTAAGGTAATTCGTACTCTTGTCTTGACTCCATCATATATATTCTTGATCGTCCTAGTGTACGTCATAGATATCCTCTAACCTTCAAACATCTACATAGAACCCCTAGGGACAAAGGCGTATGCCTTCTCGAGGTGATGAAAACCATATACTTATTAAAAGAAAAGTTTCTTTCCGACTCTTCACTTCCTAATAGCCAACACAGGTAACAATGACCGAACCCGCATGGGTGTAGCTCGATTAGTTAGGGGTGGCGAATTCTTCAAAAGCGAGTTCGAGCAGCGTGCGGATGTGGGAGTTCATTTCTCCTTGTGAGGATGACTCGCTTGTGGCGCACCTAGCTGCCTAGTGAAGATCTGTGATTTACCTCCTCCACCGTCTGAATTCGGAGGGTGAGCGCAATGGAGGCGGATTCGCTTTTGCTCAGAATAACAATGACCGACCTTTGGAATCAGGAAAGACTAACCCGGTTCATTTTTAATCAATGCGGTCCCCTCACTCTGTGAAAATGGGACAACGCTACTTTTCCCTTTTACTTAAATTAGTACATAATCAAATTCTTTGTTGCTTAGTCTCTTCACGTCTCTCTAATTCTTCTTTAAACAATTGGTAACCTATATGACACGGCCAAATTATGTTTATTTTGATTCTGCGTTTAGTCATTTAATTATTATGCTAATGCGAAAACTAACTCATACTCGGTATTTGCACTACATTTTATTAACATCGTGGTTAAGTAATAAATTGAAAGTATAAAATGTACTACTAATTAGTACCCAAGGTGGTCAATCGTGTGAGTTGAGAATTATGAAGTTTCAAGTTTAAATTTCAGTAAAGATAAAAATACTAGGTGATATTTTCTCATCTATCCAAATTTTATTGGACAACTTTTAATTGTAGCATAATCAAAAGGTTGCTAGCATGATAAAAAAAATTAAAAATAAGTAAAGGAATATTGTTATATGGAAAAGGTCGAGGGACTTTTAACTTAGGTCATAGGTTGGAACAGTGCGAACAAAACTTGGTATTTTGTGGAGAAAGGAAGAGGGCATTACGAAAAAGATAGGAATTAGCGATGGACAAAGTTTGTAACTACTAACTAAATAGCAAAATTCACCGCTTATTTTATCTAGCGACGAATTATCAAAAAAATCGTTAGCTACAAGCAATGTAGGATGTAGTGATGAAATTCGTAATTCCATTTTTTTGTAATAGGATCTATTATTCCTGAATTTTGAAAGTTGCTATTGATCCTAAAAGTACACTCTTTGTTCATATACTTCCAAATCCATAAGAGTTTTTTTCAATTCTAACCCATGATTCATCACTTTATCTTGTTACAATGTATGTCAACAATGCTACAGTAAATGATTAGTTGTATAAATTGCCATATTTTATTTCGTCTTTTTGTTTATTTAACTAATAAACTTACATAATTAAATTTAAGATCCCTTGAGCATTGTGATTTAAGTATAGTTTTTTGATGGATTCGATCTCTGCAAATATATTCTTTTTCTCGATTTTGACTGCGATGCCGTTAAGAGAGTATACTTCCGCTTTGTTTATTCCTAATTATTTATTGATGGAGTAAAAATTTATTCGCGTGAATATACAAAACATATTTCTTAACTTAAATTCTTATTATAAAATCAGAGTTAATTAATACATATTCTAAGCATAATTTTTTATGGAATCACGGTGAAATTGTATGATTTGATATAAATATCAATTGGGAGTAACACATGCCATGCTTTGGTTTGGATGAGACTTGCTAAGGTGGTACTGAGTTCGGATTGCTGCAGCTTCGGCGTTTACCAAATCAATTAGACCCTAACAATATACTAATAATAGAAGTATTCTTGGCTAGGGGTGTACATGGATCGGGTTAGTTCAAATTTTTTAAATATCAAATCAAACCAATTATGTCGAGTTTTCAAATTTATAAATCAAATTAAATCAATAAAAGTCGGGGTTTTCAACCTCGGATTTTCTTATTTTTTTTCGGGGTTTTTATCGGTAAAGTTTTCATACAAAATATATAACTTGTGCTTCGAATATTTTTTTAGTCCTAGTAAGATACAACTATCCAATAAGGTGCTTTTTAAAAAAAATAACATAAAATGTGAGATGAATGATGATATTTGTTATACCCCGTGGTTCGTCCGACCGATCGGGGTTTCAGTGCCGGCTGAGAGGCGCGCGGCGCCAAGTGTAATTGTAGGGCGCGGCGAAATATCGAGTCGGAAGTTTGTGTGGCCTTGGAAGATCAGAGTCCGAGGAGTTGCGGCCATGGCCGGAAGCGAACATGGCGGAAATCTGGCGGAAAAACTTAGGAAAATCTGATCTTTTCTTTTAAAAGGGCATGGGTGGGTGACAAGTGTCCCCACATCGATTCTGCGTCGTTATATTGACCAGTCTTAAAGACTTGGTCCGCTTTCCTCTCTCTGTTAGCAACAGCTCCTCCTTCTCTCTTCAATGATTTCAAGCTCCTCCTTCTCTCTAAAACTCGAAGTGGTTTTCTAGCCTTAGGACAACTCGAAAAAGTAAAAGCGAAGAAGGAAGCTTGTGGCTAGCTGTGAAGGTTGTTGTGGTGGTGTTCTTGGAATAGAAGCTAGCAAATTGTTGGATAAATTTGGCTAAAGCTCTAAGGTAATGATTCTTCCTCTATTATTAGTTTTTAGTGTTGCATGTTAAGAAGAAAGTACTTGTGGTAGTAAATAATGCTATTAGAGTCATCATCACGAGAAATGTGGGTTGGGTATGAAGGTTTTGGCTAAAGAGATATTATGAGCATGTTGTAGCCTACAAACTACTTTAGAATTGTTAAGTGTAATATTATAACTTATGGGGCAGAATTTTACACACCCAAGATTAGGTGTGTAATCCCCTTTGTGTTGGTTTGGATGTTGGGCCTTAATGAGGCGTTTGAGTGTTGAAAATCGGCCTTTGAAAAAGATGGCAAAGTGAGTAAAAACAAAGGAAATGCTGCCCAATTTTCCTTAGGAATTGGTAACTTGAATTTGGAATTTCTACATTGAAATTAGAGGTTAATAAACGCACTATGGTTATTATAGGTTGACATATTACTTGCGGTAGTTGGACTTAGCAAGTGGATTGACCAAAGAGGTATGTAGAGCTTTCCTATCTCTTGAGCATGAATAGTTGTATCTATGTAGTACGGTATACGTACAAGATTTGATAATCTACACTTGTTTTAAAGTATATGATACTTGTTTTATTTCAAAAGTATAAGTCCCTTGGATTTAGGAAAAATGTATTTGACAAAAGAATAACGCTAATATAATGACTTTATGGGAAGTTGGTTATATTAGTTTTTGAAAGGTTCACAAAGAATGGTTTACTCTAATTAAAACAAGTACGGGTAAAGGATTTGAAACTATGGAAGGTGGATTGATTTTTAGGCATTGGTTGCCTAAGGTTTTAAAGGAAATGAAGTCACTTGATTTAGAAGCCTATTATATTTCTAAAAGGAAATGTGACTTGTTTTGAAAAGAAATTGTAACTTGATACTATGGTGATTAGTATCTTGGAATCTTTGTATAAAAAGAGTTTTTCTTAAAAAGTTAGAAGTACATGGTGCTTGGGTTGAATTCCCGGGTTTTCTATTAAAAGACATGTTAGTGCCTTAGGATACTAAAATGAGAGGATATATTAGTAATGTTAATAAGAAGTTAGGGGATTTCTTAACTTGCTTATGTTATGATAAGCCGGTAGTGCTTATGTATGATATGATAGGCCGGTAGTGCTTATGTTGTGATATGATAGGCCGGTAGTGCTTATGTATGATATGATAGGCCGGTAGTGCTTATGTTATGTATGATAGCCGGATGAGCTATGTTATATATTTGTATTATTACGGGGTAAACCCCGGGTTATTATATATGCCATGGATTTGCTACCCATGATGTGAGTGCGGCGCTTGCACTCATGCGGATCCGGACCACAGGATCCATGCGGGTGAAATAATCCCATGCGAGTACGGCGATGGTACTCATGCGGGTCCACATGATCCATGCGGGTGAAATAGTCACATGACGAGGCGGATGACCTCATGCGGGTCCACAGGACCCATGCGGGTGAAATAGTCCCAGGAGTAGGATTGCTTAATGATACTACGGGCGAGGTACCCTGTTTTGATCGTGAGCCTCCTATTTTTATGCTATAAGATTTATACTTGTTACTCGTTGTTAGTAAGGCGCGGTCTGAGAAATTGATTTTATCTATGACTCCGGCTTATTTTGACTTATGATATTACTACGGTATTTTCGGTTTACATACTTGTACGTTGTGTCGACCCCTTCCTCGAAATTTGCGTTAAATCTGCGAGTAAGGGAAGCGGTGGCGGATCCTCATTCCTAGGATCTTTTACTCAGTGTCGAGCTCAGTTCCTCGGAAGCTTATTTTGTTGGTACGGATATTCCATGATGCTATCGGTATTTTGGACATTCAGGGGTATGGCGGGGCTGTCGCCATAGTAGTTGTTATCTTTAAGTGCGTGGTCATATATATGTTTTGGGCTATAAGAACCGGTTGTACTACTATACTTTGTTTATGTATGTTTTATGGAAAGCGGCACTTATCGGTTGGCGATGATGGTTACCACTTTATAAGTTATGTGTTATGTATGTTCATTGCTATTCTCGACATATACACAGTGGTACCGGTGAGATACGATCGCGGCCCGGGGTTGGGTCGTGACAATATTATCATAAAATATTCAATAAAAAGGATAACGAAATCCCATACATTAAGGCCTGATGTAGCATGTATGGCCAATGTGGTTTAGCTTTTTTACTTTTTCGACATGGTAATAGAGAAATATTTTTGCAAAGGAAGACCCAAAATAAATTGAAGAGTGAATGGATTTCCGTGTGATTATGAATGATTATTCAAAAAACAAAATGTGGATCTTTTATTATTATTTTGGTTTTAATTTGGATTTTATTTGAGTTACTAACATCTATAGACTACAATAAAACTTATTTGGTCATTCAAAATTCTTTGTCCAAGTTTAAAATAATAAGTTAAAAGACCAAAATTATAAAAATGTTTAATAATATTAAAACTTATATTTCAAATATTTTTTTAGTGTATAAATATTTAAAAAATTGTATACATGTAATGTCGGGTTGGTTGTTTCTGTTTGACTTTTTTTAGTTAAAACTAAACCAAACTAATTATGATCGGGTTTTTTCTTCATTACCAAGTCAGTCAAACCAAACCACAAATCAAATTTTTTTCTTGATTTGGTTCGGATTATCAATTTTCTTTGTACACCCCTAATTGGTGAGTGGATACCTTAGCTACCCCACGATAATAATAGAGTTTAAGTAAATATATATTGATAATATAAAAAAAAATTAATTACACTATCAATATAACTAACTAATTATAAGAGATTATTTATCCATTTTTCAAGATATCCTTAGCAGTCCAACTTACTATAGTCATTAGTGATATTGTCCGCTTTAGATTTAGGCTCACACGATTTTATAATGTGGTTACTAAGATCTAAAACATGTTTTCTTAGATATTCAACATTCTTCCGCATTTTATCGACGTGGAATTCTTCTAACTGGGATGTCACAATATCATACACTTAATGTGAAAAATTATCCGTTATCATAAGTCAGTTTTAACAGTTTTGGTAGAAAGGCGCCCGCATGGGCGTAGCTCAGTTGGTTTCAGGTTGGTAGATTGCCCCCAAGTAGGCAGATTCGAGTCCTGACAGCCGCAGTGTGAGAGTTTCATTCATCTTTTGCGAGGGATGATTCCTTGTGGGCACCAGACACTGTGCCTCACACCTAGTGGGTCGTTGAATCACCATAATTTACTTCCTCCATCAATTTCTATCGGATCGGAAGATGAGGGCCCTGTGGGCGAGAGATTTCGCCTTTTTGCCCCCAAGTTTCGATAGAAAGGCTTGAAAGAAATAGAACTACATGTGGTTCACGAGCTAATAGTACTACTCCAATAACTTTTCTACCCCTTGTTTCTCTTGGGTGGGGATGGGGGACAAAAAAACAAGAAGAAAGAAAAGATGGCTTCTTTGTTACCGGCCTTGGGATAGATAGAATCACTACAAGATCCTATATATTTCATACCTTAAGTTATATTGCAACTATAGTGCAGGAATTATAGTACGAAAATTAAATAACATTAAATTATTTAATAAATATACTTTTAAATATTTAGTTTATTGAATTTAAAATGAAATTTATGAAATATAATATAAAATATGTGTGTTTTCATTTTATATTAGATAAACTTAAATAAATTCTTTTTTCCAATTTTAATATTGATCTTCTTAAAAGGTTTTTGGTAAGAAAGAGTCACACATTGAGCGTGTTATGAAAAAAATACATTACGGTATAAAAAATTCAGAGATTATTTATATCAATCGAAATCAGAACTTTTTCACCATATACTAAAAAATAAAACGATTCTATATTTTATTGCGGGATTCTTATTTATCCCTTTAATCAGACAACTCATCTGACTATTAAATTAATTTACACCTACCAATTCAGGGCCGTTCCTGGGGCGGTCAAGGTAGCCCCTGGCCGGCGGGGCCTCCGCCCCAGATTTTTTTTCTTTTAAATATTTCAAATATTAAGATATGTATTACAAACGTATCTAATTTTATTAATGAGATCTGTAGCTTAGCGGTTGAGGGCTCTTTTCAAAAGTTATTCTTTAGTGAGAGGTCATGTGTTCGAATCCAATAAAACACAAAAAAACATGTCTCCCTCCCTCTTTAAATAAATTTAGGCCCAAGTTTCAAGTACTCGGCTCGACTGCCCCTTCGGCCCCCTCCCTCTTTAAAAACACCACAAATACAATCAAAAAAAAGTTCCCCCATTAATTATTGTAGAAATTTCAACTTCCAAGTAAAACTGTTTTTGATAAGTTATTATTTTGAGAATTTCTCAAATCTCAATATTATATTTAATTTAGGGTTCTTAATATTACATTAAATTAATTGTGTTTAGCATTAGATTTTACATTACTTTTATTGATAATGTATGTATGGATGACTTGTATTTTACATGATTACATTAAATTTAGTTTGTCTTTTAGTTTCAATAGGAGAATTACAAATGCCTTCTACCCGAAAATATCCGTCTGAACATGAAAAACGTAAAAAAAAAAAACACGAAGAAGAGTTCATCAAGTCTCAAAGAGAGGCATTAGATAGATTTGTCAAAACATTATTGATTATGAAAGATTGTTTGATGACTTTGAGATAAAAATGCAAGGAGATCAATTTTTTATGCATAATGATAGTTTTTCTTATAAATATTTCATGTAATGACATTAAGATATTTCTTTCGTAGCATTGTAATTTATTATACTGAAATTGAAAATATTGAATCGAATATAGTGTTTACTATATATTTATTTGATGTTTTGATTAATAATTCTTTTAATATTGATTAATTAATTAATTTTATTTTTTCATGTGAATAAAAAATAGTATTTTTTTATTTCTCGCACCCCGCTGTTAAAAGTATAGGAACGGCCTGCCTGCCATATTACTATATTAGGTAAGAGTTCATTTTCATCCTTATATTTGAGGTGGTACAAATGTGTGCTAAATATTGACCAAATTGACAATTGGGTCCACCTTCGAGGCCATGGAGTACTTTGTGTTCGTTCTCATTTTTACTGATAATCTAATCACATAAAATGAAAAAGAAAAAAGAAACGAACACACACACTCTCTACTTTGGAGAGAATTAATAAATCAATTTTCTTTTGATAAGCAAGCTACTAAAATACTCTGCATTACTGGGAGAGAGATCAATTAAATTGCCTAATTCCTCTAACATTAGAATAGAATTAGAAGCAAAAATACTTTCTATTAATTTGTGTTTACACATTAAATTAAATAATTTAGTATTAAAGTAATAATACATAAAGTTTACATGCAAAAACAAGTCTTGTATTCATAAATTTGATATAAACATGACGTGACACTTCTTCTCTAGAAGAATACGTTCACCCCTCATCTTTCTTGAATGATCAAGTTCGACGAATCAGTACCTTAGACTAGGAGACACGAAGGGTCGTCTTTGATATAATTCGCAAGTCTTAGTTTAATTAAGGATCAATTTTTACGAATTAGAACAGGACTCTCAAAATGTTTGAGACGGCGAATTAGAAGCAAAAATACTTTCTATTCATTTGTGTTTACACATTAAATTAAATAATTTAGTATTAAAGTAATAATACATAAAGTTTACATGCAAAAACAAGTCTTGTATTCATAAATTTGATATAAACATGACGTGACACTTCTTCTCTAGAAGAATACGTCCATCCCTCATCTCTCTTGAATGATCAAGTTCGACGAATCAGTACCTTAGACTAGGAGACACGCAGGGCCGTCTTTGATATAATTCGCAAGTCTTAGTCTAATTAAGGATCAATTTTTACGAATTAGAACAGGGCTCTTAAAATATTTCAGACGGCTCTGAAGACACGTACTGATCATGACTAAAAAAAATTGGACAAACATATTTCTAAATTTGCAATGCAAAAACATGAAGAATCTTTCCATTTTTTAGTTTTACTTTGCATCGAATTGTTCGATAAAACAAATCCATGATGTCCCATCACCTTTTTCATCACACTTTCAGTTGAAAAGTCTTAATAATACCTGAAAGGCTTAATAATACCTAAATAGAATAAAGTGACAGTTAAAAGGACAGGTATCAGTATTTTCAGTTGATAAAGATGTCCTGTATTTTTTTTTTTATTTTTACTGAAGGCATGGCTACTTTTTCGAGCAAGCAGGGTAAACCGCCGACGCATGATAGCCGCAAACCACGCCACCGATTAACCACACTTGGCAAGTCATGTGCGCCAACCAAGAAGATTTATGCAGGGATCAACTCGCGACCATGGCCCCGCGCTTCATCACTACACCAACTTGGCTACCAAAGTAGGAATTGTTCACCTATTACGTTGAGTCCACGCAAATTATGTGCTGATAAGCACGTTTCACTTTCAAAGTTTATTACTTCTTCATGGGAATCAATTTTAAGTTTAACTGTCTTATTTTCTATTTTGGTATGTCCCAAAAAGAGTGTATCTTTACACATTTAGTAAGTTAAAAGTTCAAAGATACTACTTGACAAATTTATAATAATAAGACTAAAGAATATTTTAGTATATTATATATATCTTTAATTTAAGACCGTAAAATTCAAAAGTCTCTCTTTATTTCTTAAATTTTGTGCCTAGTCAAACTAAGACACCTAAATTGGGACAGAGGAAGTATAATAATATAAGTAAGAAATATCTTTTTACACATACCCTTTCAATTTAATTATTTCCTCCGTCCCAATTCATGTGTCATCGTCGGAATTTCGAGAGTCAACCAAGTTTTACTTTGACTGAAATTTCTTTATATGCATTTTAAATATTTTAAGTTGTTAATTATTGTGATTTATAATATTTTTACGTTGTTTTTAAATATTTATTTATTTCAAACAACGTAAAGTTTCTATGTTAGAATTCACTATCAAAGTTTGGTGACTATTCGAATTTTTCCTTTACCTTTTCGAATTTCCCTCCAAAATTTTGGTGACTATTCTGAATGGTTGCAAACATTCAGAAATGGTACCTCCAAAACCTATAAATCCTTGTTTGTTCCAAGAATTTATTCAATATATTAAAACATAATACGAATTTCTCTACATTTTGAAAATTCATTCTGTGTGATATACTGCCGTTGAGTGATTCGCTGCTATCGGAATTTGGAGTACTACTATTCTGGTAAGATAGTCGTTCTATCCTGGGAGGCGATATTCCATTAACCTCGAGTACTGTGCGAGAAATAATTTCCTTAAGGACACATTTTGAACTAAGTGGACTCAAATCTGTGTATAAAATAGACTCAACAATAATTCTGGAACTGTGGTGACACAAGTCTAATTGAAGGACGAAAATTATGAAGAATGTTCTAGATCCATGAAGACAACCCTAAGAGTAAAAAATAAATTTGGCTTCGTCGACAGGTGTGAGAGGGGGGTGTTGAAGAAAAATATATCACATCGATGACAGATGAGAACACTGGGCTTCTTATAAAGCTTGGACAATCCTCCTTCATTTGAGTTAACTTTTGAGGTGTGAGTTAGGCCCAATGCCTAATTTGACAGCTGCAAACATATACTCAACTTCATAAAACCTATCATGAACACCAGAGAGAGGCAAAAGTGATGAATTTGGAATTTAAATATTGTAAATTTTGATTTAAATGAATGTACATCTGTTGAAATATTCATACTCTATGTATATTAGTCTTCTGCTACCCGTAATCCCGTGGTTGAATCTGTCATAGGGGATGGTAGAGTGGGAGCTGAGTAATTTTTAACAAGTAACCACTAAGAGGTCTGACGAAGACAATAACAACAACAACAACAAAATAATCAGTGTAATCACATAAATGAGGTATGAGAAAGATTAATATCACTAATCATCAATATATAATATAAAGTTAGGAATAAACAATTCTATAAGGCACTTCTCTGTGGACAATGATTATTTTTATCTTTTTTTAAAAATATTTTTTATATCATTTTAATTATTTTACTTTAATTTAAAAAGTCATCTCCATAACTCACACCCCTTCATCTTCATAACTTATACTCTTATTTAGTATTAGTAGTTAATTCATAATTCCATTAATATACAAGTTATGACACCTAATTAAAATCACACCAACAACGTATATTCATTTCAATAAATGGAGAGTATTGTAGAATAGATGAGGAGGTTATCTTTTTTTCTCCTTTTTATTTTTATTTTTATGTCATCTCCATAACTCACACCCCTTCATCTTCATAATTTATACTCTTAATTAGTATTAGTAATTAATTTCATAATTCCCAATTTAATGTACAAGTTATGACATCTAATTAAAATCACACCAACATGTTATTTTCATTTCAATAAATGAAGGATATTGTAGAATAGATGAGGAGATCAAAACATCAATTTGTAGAATTAAGGAGGAGATAAAAGGCACAAAATGAAAGAAATGTTGATGGAGAGGAAATTATTTCCATGTCAGGTACTCAAATATTTTATTTTAGAAAATGGTGAGTGTCTTGATACTTTTATTATATGAATATATTATAGAATGTTTTTTTTTTCACCCTTTAAATTATTTGTTATAGAACTTCTATTGTTGATCTTCTTTTCAGTTCGTTGTAAAATGGACGAGGAGATCAAAAACACAAAATTATAGAACCGAGGAGGAGATCAAAACACAAAATGAAGAAAATATTGATGGAGAAGAAATTATTCCCATGTCAGGTACTCAAATATTTATTTTAGCAAGTGAGTGAGTGTCTTGATACTTTTATTATATGAATAACTTTTAGAATGTTTAATATTTTCGCCCTTTAAATTATTATGTTATAGAATTTTTATTATTGATCTTCTTTTTCAGTTTGTTTGTGACACAAAATTATTGAGAATGGTCATCATACCTTTTAGTTTAGTATAATTTTTTTATATTTATACACCTTAATATATGAAAATTAAAATATATAAACTTTATTGCATATATAATTTTGATTGGCAAGCAAAATAATTTTAGCAAAATCTACTATCATCTAAATCCATATATATTATAAAGATAGGCAAAAAAAAAACACAATTATTCTTTTCCTCCTGTTTTTTTTTAAATTCTCATATTTCCTACTTATATTATTGTTGGAACTTAAGAATATGTAATATTTTTGGAAAGATGATATGACATCATTTATTGATCAGGATTTTAAGTTTTTTTTTCCTTAGATTTTACACTTTTAACTTTAAATTCTCAATTTAGGTGCTCCACAAAAAGAAATAGTGTTTGTCTCTTGCTCCAAGCCTCTGCTTCTTCATCGAAAATGACGTTTGATGCAAGGTATGTTGCTATTTTTGTTCTCCTTCATGCTCTTTATAAATACTTTGTAGTTTATTTAGAAATTGTTACAATATTACTGATTTATGATTTTTTTTCAATATTTGCGAAAAATAGCTATGGTAATAGATTTTTTCTCCTCTCTGGCCAAGAACAATATTTTTTTGGCATTTTTTCTATTTTCCCCCATTTATATATATGCGTATGTTAAAAAAACTCAAAAGTCGCTTCTTAACTCTCTTAATTATGATTAATTGCTATATTTTAAAAAAAAAATGTTAAATGGGGAAAACATTTTGGAAAATGAATGATCAGAAGACCATCTTTCCCTATTTAAGGTATTTACATAACTTTCAAAATCAAAGTGAAAAAGGATAAATTAAAAGTTACATGTTTTCTAACTCTTTATCTTCTTGCAGTTCGTTCATATTTAATTCTATATGAGAAGAAGGTGAACACATAATTACATAACAATAATTATAAATTATTTGAAATTGGATTCTACATGGCGATTGACAAACATGAAGAAAGAAGATCAACTTTGAAAGGTATATATATTTGTCAGAAGCTGAAAAAAGATTTTTTTGGATAAGCATTTTTGAAACCTTTGAAAGCATAAATAATTGTTCTCTAATATTGGCAAAACGCTTTTTAAATTGATTAATCAAACACAAAAACACTATTCTCCAAAAGTATTTTTTTGAAAAGTATTTCTAACTAAAAACATTTTCTAAAATAAACAGATTTTTAAAACTCGGCCAAATAGGCTATAATGCCAATTAATTCTTTCTTTTGCATAGGATAATACAAGAGAGGGAGAGGAGAGCTATGAAAATAAAGGCACTGATAAGTTGATAACCCTTAATATATAGAATCAGAAACGTAATTAGATATCTCTTATTCTCTTTATTGGTCAAATTTGAGAAGCATAACCTTTAAAGATCCTTGAAAGGCCTAATAGTAGCCAAATCAATATAATGGTGTCATCTAGCCGTACTGAATTGTCTGATCATCTCATAAAAAATTTTAGCGGATAGAAAAATATGTATTTTAATTACTTAAACATATTATATATTAACATGTCTTCTTACCTGCGAACTTGATATTTTTTCACAAGTTAAATATGAGGATTTTTTTTTTTTGCATTATGGGTAATAGTAAAATTTGAACCTATGCGGGATCACTTGCCTACTCTAAAATAATGCTACGCTATTGATCACCTTATCTAAAAATTTAAATAATCAGGAGAATGTATGATTTGATTACTTAATTTTTTGTGTCCGGATATATTATTGTTATTGTATTATTGTTTTAACAAGTAAACAAATTAGTGACATTCACAAAAAACAAGGTGATGCCAATAGTACAGTTTTGAATCGTTGGATTGCTTATCAGTAACGTGCAGATGTCAAGAGGATTAATTAGTTTTCAGTTGATAAAGATGTCTCATCTGGGTTCCTGTTTGACCACTTGAAAAGTACTTTCGGCGTTATATTTTCACCATTATGCCGAAAAAACTACGTAAAATCCACGCTAATTAGGTGCATGATAAGCATGTTCTATTCTCAAAAGTGTATCTATAATATTTTTAATCCAATACACTTTGTCTTATCTACCTGATCAAGTGACCGTGAATCACGCCAGTCAATTATTTATAAATTGCGATTTTACCAAGTTGGGAAAAGGACAAATATACCCACTCAACTTTGGAATATAGAAAAGCATGAAATGCAGAGATTGGTGTAGAATGAAGCGCGGGGCCATGGTCGCGAGTTCGATCCTGCGCATAAACCTTCTGGTTGGCGCATCGCGTGACTGCCAAGTGTGGTTTACTGGTGGCGTGGTTTGCATTGCGTCGATCGGGATTTCTGTCTTGTATTTCGAAAAAGTAATGTGCGAGTTTCGCCGTCAACAAAAAAAAAAAAACTTTGGAATATAGAACATATATACCATCCGTTAAAAAAATGAAGGATATATACCATTTTGTAAAAGTTACGAGCTCTGTTAAATTAAATTGTTATTTATTACGGATTTTGTAATATTTGTAATATTAAATTGTTAAAATATTACAAAATCCGTTTGTTGCCCCAAACGCTTACACAATAGTTACTTATTAAACCATTCTTTTAATGAAAAATCATTTATTTTACTAACTCATCAAAAAGGTGTTCGAAAATTAGTTAACAAAAAGAGTACATAGGTAGTTATGTGTCGGTAACGACCAAATACATAAATTAAGCTGCTGAAAGTAAGAGGCGTGCGGAAAATGACGTTGTTAGTAGATTTATGAAAGATTTTGTCCTCAAATATTTCACAATCTTACCCATTAAAACCCCTATAATTAGATCTCACTTTCCTCCAATCTTCCCACCCCCTTTTATCAGGAGGGGGTGCCACGTGGATATAAGGGTTCCTCTGAATTTCTTTCGGTGGAAAATTATTTTATAAATATAATTATATTTCATGTTATATCGTAGATGTTGAATCCGCATTACTTATTTCGTGTGTTTACTTTTTCGTAGTCTGAACCCCTTAAAAAATATGCTTTATCCATTTTGACTTTTCAATGTTAAATTAGATTCGTGTCAAGCTGATATATATCATAAAATTGTGTAGTTTTTGATTATATACTTTATTTGTATTAATTTGTTTGATATAATTTAACTCGTGAAAATCAAAACGGGGCTGCTCACAGAATGATAAAAGTTACTTTCTCCGTTCATTTTTACTTGTTTATTATTGATTTTGCACATTTTTTAAGAAATAATAATGTTCATAATTTATCATGATACCCATATTTATTGATGCATAGTTTTAATCAAATAAATTTCACGCACATATATCTGAAGTTCAAGAAAAAATGTCTAAAATCAAATAAAAATTATTGAACTCCAATTATATATGACTAAAATACAGGCAAAAAATAATTGATGAGAGTTCAAGTAAAAATTACTGAAATAAGGCAAAATGATTAAACTTCAGTCATGTTCACTAAATAAATTAATCATTATTTATTTCCCACATTATAATTTCACATCATAATTTCAATATAATTTGTTTTGCAAATTTGGTAGAGCACCAGCAAATCCATTTTACTCCCTTCATATAAAAGAGTGTCCACTTAGTCATTTACACACTTTTTAAAAAGTTACTAATTTTTAGGTAAAAATAATTAATTTGACTAAAATATTACTAATTAAATAGATATTGAGATTTGATCACCTAACACTCAATAAAGACAAATCTGAAAAAGTATTCTCTCAGTCCATATTTACTTGTCATATTTTGACTTGACACGTCTATTAATGAGCCAAAAATAAAATGATAATTTTACTATATCACTTATAATTTTTGTTAAGTAACCTAATGATTGAATTAAATAAAATATATTTTAAAAGTTATGCAACCACTAAAATATATTTGAACTTGTCAACTCAATAATAAATGATAAAGAGTAAAATATGTATGAAATTATAAATTATCTCTTAATTTTTTAAAGTGAACAAATAAATTTGATAAATATTTTTAGTACAGTAAACAAGTAAAACTAGACGTAGGTAGTAAGAATAATTCAGTAAATAAATATTTTAAATTAAATAGACACTATTTTTTATTGGGAGAAATATAATGGGTATCCTCACCTAACACAAGTTGGTTGGTGTGGGTGAGGGCATATAGGACACACAAAAGACAAAACTCGCATTCATTTTCTACATACCCATTGCTTTAGCCAAACTACTAAAAGCAAAGTGACCGACCAAAATTACCCAAAAAGAGAAAAAGTACTGCAATAAAAGTAGCATTGTTTTGACTATTAAACTACGCTATCACTTCATGCTGTTGGAACGTGGAAAACAACGCCACTTAGGTCACTCCGTACCTCTCACTCTTGTCTGATAACTCTACCGTCTTATATATAAGGAGAAAATGACTAATAATCCCTATGAGAAAATTATTTTATTCAAACTTAAAGGACTAACTTTACTCAATAGTATATTTAAAGGACTATTTTGACCATACTCCAAATATGAGGACCATCTTTTTTCATTCACCAACCCTTCCCCTCCCCCGGCCAGCCGAGGCATTTTGTTTTCTCTAGTGCTCCATTTTTTTTATTATGATTCAATATTCGAAATGCATACGTCTTATTAATTTAGATTCATACAACGTATAGCTTATTTAATGAGAAATGCTTCATACTAGGATTTTCTTCATTTATGAATGGCAAGACATGAATTCGAGATATTTGATTAAAGATAAAAGGATCTCATCCATCTGGTTACATTTTTAGTGATAGTGTTCTTATTTCCTTACACATAGTTAATTAAGGCTAACAAAATGTAATTCAATTCATACATACTTATTTGGCAGATTTAACTTAAATGTTTTCTCTATTTGGGTAGAGTTCATTTTTATTTTCTGTCTTAGTTTTTGGTAGATTTTTTTTTTACTTTTCTCTCTTTTTCTGCATATTTCACTTTTTTAGCACCATCAATTGAACCATATAATCATATTATACATATTTATTTTTCTCTTTGTTGATTTAGATAATTAGCATAACTAAGGATAATTAAGATTTGTATCTGAATTATGTGCTTAATAGGATGATAAATAATTTCACTAATTCCTTTGATAAATACTATAAGTGTTAAGAGTTTCACATCGGATATGAATTATGAAATGAGAATATGAACTTCTTATATGGATTTGGACAATCCTCAATCTACAAGCTAGCTTTTGGGTTGAGTTAGATCCAAGATTCATCATTTACCATAACAGTGTGTGCGTCTTAGTTCAATGTATAGAAGTTTTCTAATGTAGGCCAGACACGTAACATGGACTTTTGATCTGGTGGAGTTCTTCCGAAAATAGGAGTTTTGTCTACATAGAATATAAGTCTTGTAGTGTGAATTAGCCTAGATTAGGATTTGAATTTTTGGGGATATTATCATAGCGCTTTTTTTCAAGCTTGCATAGCGTTTTTAAGCGCTATCTAAGCTATCGCTATGGTAGCTTAGATATCACTATGCAAGCAGGCTACTACCATAGCGATTTTCTTGCATAGCGCAAAAAAAGCGCTATGCTAGTATAATTCTGATACCGCTTATATTTTGAAGATACTAGCTTGCATAGCGCTTAAAAAACGTTATCCAAGTGTTTTTATCTTCTTTTTTTTTACTTTTTATTTATTGTTTTGGTACCTAGTCCCCCCCCCCCCCCCCCCCGCGCTATTTTTTCACCTAATAAATAAATATCAAAAAGATAACAAAACGAATACTCATTCAAAAAATAATATAATATAATTCGCATAAAACATAATAATATATTTAAAATAGTATCTCAATCATTAGTAACTTACAATCATTAAGTAATAACAATACGACATAGTCAACAATTACATCAAAATACTAACTAATAGCTTCAACCTTTCATTTTTTCTTTGAGGAATTGATTGTACAAGTAGTCTGCCCAATTAATTCAAAAATTCTTCATTTTGCTTGTAGGATAAACATTGAGTGGTGAACTATGAACAAACTGCAAAACATAAATGTTACAAAAACCTAGTTAGAATAGAAATGTCCAACAAATAAACATACTTACACAAATAACCTCATGCAAATATGGTTGGGTATGAACAATGACCCAAATCATTTACTTTTTAACAAGAAAGCAAAAATTATATAAAGAAGGAGTGAAGAGAACTTAGCGGTATTTCACTTTTATTTCCCTTTTTTGCGCGGGCTTTAACTTTAGAATGCGCCTCCGGGTACCTGCAAAAGACACTTAGTAAAAGAGTTAGTAAAATGAATAAATACGAGTAAAACCTTCGGATCCGTAATAAAACAATAGGAGTTCTAATTACAGAAGGCTTAGATCTATATTTTGTAAAGGGACATCTCAAATGTCACGCTCCGACTTTTTCCAAGCCTTTACTTAGGGCGTGATGACACCTGGATAATTATTTCTCACCAGGAGCACCATTTATCTCTTTATTTTGAAATTTGAACTTATATTTAAATGCGAAACTATTAATAACAATGAAAGTAAATAAATCTGTTTATGAATTTATTGAAAATATAACGCGAGTCCATGCTCGTGCAAATATTGTTTCTACATAAACATAATGACAGTGATATTCTAAGTTTGAAAGGAGACAATCCCACACGGGCATTGCCCGAGGTACTGAAACTGACATTCTTAACAGACAAGTACCAAGTCCGAAACAATGAATTTGGTACGACAAAGAGGCCGCGGGACGATCACTAGCCTTGATGTGGATCATTTCCTCTATCACGCTTTTCTGAAACATGTTAAATAAATAGTTAGCCCTACCATCCGGGGCTGAGTAAGAACCTTACCCTGCAATTCAAAGTAACCTCACAATATTCCAAGTGCAATCACATTATAACATAATAAGCATGTTGCAAAAACATATTAGGTTACAACACCTTTATCATGCAAGCATGCAATATCTCCTATCCACTACTTATAGAAATTCTTAACTTATCTAACATTTCACTTTATCCCGTATCATACGTTAAGACATTCCATTGCATTTATACACCTGTTGCATTTACATATTTGTGAACACGTATTTACTTTACATATTTATTGTGGCGTGCAATCCGATCCAATGTATTTACATATTTGTGAACACATATTCACTTTACATATTTGTTGCGGCGCGCATCCCGATCAAATGTATTTATGTATTTGTGAACACGTATTCACTTTACGTTTTGTTGCGGCGTGCAACCCGATCCATTATATTTACATATTTGTGAACACATATTCACTTTACATATTTGTTGCGGTGCGCAACCCGACCCAATGTATTTACGTATTTGTGAACACGTATTCACTTTACGTTTTGTTGCGGCTTGCAACCCGATCCATTATAGTTACATATTTTTCAGAAGGTCAAATAAATAATATTCTTCCTTTTTTTTTACATTCTGTCTTTCATACTTGTAATAGTTATAACTTTTCAACCGTAACTCCAACTAAGGTGTTTCGTATGCTGAAACTAAGGTAACACAGGAATATTTCACTGTACCAAATTTCATTTGAAAATACTTTGGGTAACTAGTATAAATTCGTCCGCATAACAACCACATGTAACTAGTCTCGCCAGAATTCTTGTAAAAAAGTACTATCTTAAAATAGTCATAACTTCTTATCCTTAATTCGGATCAATCCCCGTAAGATATCAAACTGACGAAAAAAGGGAAACCTAGGATTTTCGTTTGAAGCAACCTTCCATATTCTATACCAATTGCTACAGTTTTATCATTTTACATTCTGCTTTTCGAATTTCAATCGAACCGGGGAAGAAACTTTAAAGTGCGATAACTTTGAAACCGTAAGTCCGTTTTAACCCCTCTTTGGCTAGATCTGTCTGTAACAGAGATATTTACAACCATGTAAATTTTTGTCTAATTCTAATAAGTACAACTCAAGAAAATCAGTTCGTCATTCTGTCATCCTGAATTTCGGTCAAATCTAAGGCATGAACTTTAAACTATGATAAATCTTAAACCGTAGGTCCATTTTATCTCCTCTTTGGCTCAGTATAATCATCATAGAAAGGCGTACAACACTTCCAAATTTCATTCAATTCTAACAAGTATAACTCAGTGAAAACAGTTCATAAAGTTCATGACTCAACTAGTTGTTTAAACAATCAAAAGTTCATGATTTCTTTTCAACACCCGTATTCATATTCTAACATGTATTGAACTTAAAATAAATGATTTCACTAAGAATTTATGAGTGAGAAAATTCACCTTGTAAGCGCGAAAATGATTGTTGTTCGATTGCTAAAAGTGATCATTACTCCCTAGTATTTTCTGATTCTTATTCTTTTTGCCCTCTTGATATTTTCCACATTTTTATTCTTTTTGTTCACTTGTTTTTTTCCTTCTGATTTTTCTATTCCTTGTGTTAGGTATTTTGTATTGTGCCAAGTACAATATATAACTTGAGGTGTTTGGGTGTAATTTATGAGAGGTGGAAGGACAAGAGTCGATGAGAATTAAGGGAAGGAAAAAAACGTGCAAGAGAGTGTATTTAATCATTATTAAAATGCTCTCACTTTATCACTTCTCTCAATTTATTATTGTTCACTAAAAGGAGAACTAGAGAAGTACTATTCACTAAATTTAAAATCGATTGACCACAAAAGTCAAGAATCATAACATTGACTAATGAAAATATGGTTTATTATGACAAAGTTAGACAATGGTAACTACAAAGAGAAAGGTTTCGTAATTGTAACCTTCTACTTAGAATTATGTCGTAGAAAACGAAGTTCAGTTTTCAACCATGTGCAGATTTTTACCATTATAAGATTTTATCATTCTAGTGTTAAGATAAGATTTAACACTATCATGTAATATAAGAGGTCATCATATTTCATTTAATAGGATGATATAAATGAAAAGTTAATATTATGTTAATATAGTATAACTTAAATTTTTACTTTTCTAATACACCCTACTATTACTACTACTATTATTATTATTATTATTATTATTATTATTATTATTATTATTATTACTACTACTATTATTGTTATTATAACAATAATTTGGGACTTCACATCAAACAAGTCATGGGTGTGTCCTAGTGACTTGTCAGTTAATCTAGTCGCCCCCCAAGCATGTCGGTATCCAGTATATATGTGAAGAATCCATAAGTGTCAACATTGCCATTTTACCGAAGGAAAGCAAACCGAGGGACAACCTTTCCGGGATGGTCATGTAGTATCATGTTCAAATTAGTATTCTGCCGAAACCGAAGGGACACGACCTCAATTTAAATTTCATTGGCCTAAGTGTAGTATTAATGTTCAAATCAGTGAGATTTTAATCAAGTGCAGCAGTCCATTCTGCCTTAGAAATGCAACAGTAGTGGTCTGGGAAATCCAACAGTAGACTGGTTAAATATGGCCATGAACAGCAAGTTGTCTAGTTTAAAATGCAGAAGTGGTATAACTCAAAACAGTGCAGCGACTGGTTCAAATTTAGCCGAGAGAATACAACAATGTGTTGGCCTTAAATCTGCCTAAAATGCAGTAGCAAATGACAAAAAATGCAGCAGCAAACAAGTGAAAATACTGCAGCAGAACATGCAAAGACACAACAGTGAAATGGCAAAAATGCAGCAGCAAATTTACTCAAGAAGTGGGAATTTTTCGACCCCGAAAACGCGGCAACCGTCAATGTAACAACATCAATTAAATGCAGCGAAATGTTGCAGCAACATGCCGTTGAAAATAATACCTTAGGCGTAGAATTAGTTCATTTCCAGAGACTGTAGCAGTACTGCAGCAGCGAGACGAACATAGAATCGACACTTTCAAGTAAAACAAAGAAAAGGAAAGGAAAAGGATTAGTATATGCCCTAGACCTTTATCAAAATAATAAATATTGACATAAAGTTTAAATACATATGAATCAATTCATTTCGGCAATTAAAAAAAAGCAAACAGTCGCAATGAGATATCAGTCACATTTTTACATTAAAGCAACCTGCAAGCTCATTCTTAGCATATAAGAGACACTGATATATAAATGATATTCGTGATATATACGATGTATTAAAAACACAATGATATGCTTACAGATGTATAATGATATACAACCTTGGTGCGTACCTAGTGTATACTTAGGTCATATGTCCTGAGCAAAGAGTTGTGTATTTCAAAGCAAGTGGAGATAAAAGAAAAAACTTTAAACCAGAACATAAGCATATGATCTTTAGGATCCATCCCTTCAGATTCAGATACCACAAAGATTTAAAGAGAGGTGTATTTTCATGTGCCACAAAGAAAACCACATACTGTCATGGGTGTATTTTCAAACTTAGACAAGTAAGAGAAGGCATATAGGATCAGTTCAGGAAGGCCTAGGGGTCTAGTTACAGCACCTCGATTCGCATAGAATTACTTAGGTCATAACTATGTTTGTATCTTCATACTCATGCTATGTATTGGGCATAATAGTACTTCACATAAGACAATACATGATTGGGATGGTTGAACTAAATCCCGACGGGCAGGTTCATAGGGCAAGTTCAACAACTAATCTACTTAGGCACATATTAAGACACTTAGCATTGATTTCAAACAGCAGGATGTCAATCCGAACTAACAAGCGATTAATCTAAGATATGTTAACAACACTGGAGATCAGACACCATGTAACATGTGACCTTTAGAGACACATCGACTAATTGGATTCGACTATTTAGTAAAATACTCCTCCCTTTTATCTGAATGGGATTAAACCTGCTCAAAACGTAATGATAGGCTATAATTAAACATATAAACTCATACACATATAAAGATCTGAGAGGAGTTCAGGTTTACCGACCTTCTTCGGGCAGCGAACCGAGCCGTCATTTCGACTCGTCGAACTCGCTCGAAGAGTATATGGATGACTCGTTGCCACCATAATGTCTCGTAGTCAACTTTTCGATCAACAATGGTGTTTTTCGATGAGTGATGAATTGAGAGACAGTGGTGAGTATAGAATGTATAGAACAGCTATACGAACACAATGAGACCTCTCTTGATTCTCGACGTTACCGGAGATGGCCGGAAAATCGAAAGTTGCGCCTAGAATTTTTGGGAATTTTGATTTGGGAGATGTAGATGTAGGGGTTGAATCGAAGGGTGTTGTTAGGTGCAAACTGTAGGTTTGATGAAGACTAACCTTTTGGCACCACACTTGACCCTCGAATCGATCGGAGATGACCAGAAATCAAGAACGACGATCGGAAAACAGGGGGATTTTTCGATCTGATATTGCCGACGATGTAGGTAGAATCAACGATTGTGGTTGGTATGAAAATGACGGGCTTGAAGAGACGAAATTAATGGTATAAGTCTCGTCTCCAATGGAGTCTCGTGGTGGCCGGAATCGACGATTCACCACCGGAATCACTGTTCACCGACGAAAATAAAAAATTTGGGACTTGCTTACACGTACATCGGCTAAGTCCTTCCTTATTTTGTAATTATTTACTTCAATAGCGCTTCCACAAGCGCTATCTAAATGGGAATATTTATATTATTTTATTAATAAATTACTTAGGTAACGCAAATTATAATAGCGCTTTAAATAAGCACTATGTAAAGAGTAACTTGCATAGCGCTTCGATTAAAATTTCTGCAAAGCGCTATGCAAGTATTTTTTGTTAGATTTTTTTTTTAATTTGAAAATTTGAAAAAGTGCTATGTAAGCTGTTACAAAGCGCTATCTAAGTAGCGTTATGCCATCTGAAATTTGTAGTAGTGATAGCTTCATAAAGGCCTAAAATTCTTCTATCTTAATTGTCATTGATTAATCTCATTAATATTATTGGATACTAATATATTATCCTTCATTTGATTTTTTTTTTCTTTCTTTAGATCTCAAAGCTTGAAAACAAGTTCTTCAAATTCATTTACTATTTCACAGCTTCCACTCCGTCATTTCATTATTCTGATTTCATTTGATCTGCATGATCAAATTTGTCCATACGCATACACAACACAATTGGATTTATACATATAGGCATTGGCGGACGCACGTTTACCGGTGTGGGTGCAAGTGACCCAGCTATTATTTTATAAAGGCTTAGCAATATCGACATCGTTTTACAAAGTGACTCACCTATCATTGCCAAAATGGACATACATCTTCTGTGTGGTGAAAATGATTTGTTGTTATGCCAAGAATGGAAGAGAGAGGGGAAGAAAGAGAGGGAGGGGGTGCAGCGGCGGATTCTAAACGTTAGGGCATAAAAAATGTTTTGTTCTTTTTTTTTTCCCTTAGGTTTTAGGTCTTAGAAAGGGAGGGGGCTGAATAAGGCTGGACTGCGGGTTTTGGGCCACGATTGTGCTTTGGGTTTTTCAGATTTTAAGGGTAATAATAATGGGCTGAGAATTTAATAATTTAATTGCATGGATAGAGTTTATGTGTTTTAAATTAGTAGAAGGAGGAAATAGATTATAGTATATAAAATGATTTACTAAAACTATAAATTATAAAGATAAAAAATACTAATAAATAATGCAATAATATTTTGGAAAATATTTTAGTGCTTAATATACGATGCCATTTTATAGAATATTATGACAAAAATTATGATTGTGATAAAAATGTCACGATAGTAAAAAGACGAGTAAAGATACTAATAATAATAAAATTGGTTATTTTGAGAATATTAAATTCTTTATTAATGTGTGCATATGTATGCCTTTATTAAAAATTTTAATTTTTTTGTGGTGTTGAAAATAGTTAATTTTGAATGAATAATGGGAAGAGAGAGACAAAATTGGGTGTCACCATGCATCGCGGCTTAAATGTCAGTTTGTGCGGGTCCTGCTGCATGATGTTCTTGAAGGGGCCGAGGTCCGAGTATTTCGGACTGCTGCCCCAGCCCATAAATTTGTCTGAAACCCGAAGCCTGATCCGAGAACTGACCCAAGAAAATGCGCGGCGCTATACTGACAGTGCATCCAGATGAAAAAATCTCTGTGTCCGCCACTGTATATAGGTGTAGGCGCCTGTGTATGCAATGATGTCACACTTAATAAGAAAATTGAAAAAGAAAAGGTCAACATGCATCACAATGTGATGTTTGAATTTGAAAGCATAAATTGTTAAATACCATAAAACATGAATCTCAATTAATGATTTGTATATTACTTTTAATTTCGACATTTTACTATTATACTTTTTATATTCCATCCGTTCACTTTTACTTATTCATTTTTACTTTATCCGCCTCTTAAGAATTAATAAATAAAATATATATTTTATCTTAATAACCACTCTATTTTATCTTAATAAACTTGAAATAAAATTTGGAATGAGTATTCAATTTTAAGGGTAAAACATGAAAAATGTATTTTTCTTAATATATTAAAGCGAACAAGTAAAAATAAACGAGGAGAATAGTTCTTCTCACCCTTAGCCTTCATAATGCAGCCCACGAGAAACAAAACGCATACATTATTAATAAAGAGAAGACAGTTGCTAAATGAGGATGTGAAAGCTAAACTTCGAAGAAAATAACAAACGTAGATGTCGATGCTCTGACTTTTTCTTGTCTTAATACTAGTACTAGTATACAATAACAACAACAATATACTCACGCAGATCTTATCTCTACCTTGATAGATAGAACGATTGTTTTCGAGAGACCATCGATTACAGAATAAATCACACACCTAAGCAAAGTAAGACAAACAAAAGGAACATAATACTATTGCATGCTAAAATCACCTCGATCGAGTCTGATGGATCTTCCAGAATGCGTGTAATAAAAGGAACATCATCGTTTCTTTCCAACTGTTGGCCGCATAAAACTACCGGCACTTTCTCCCCAGCGCAAACCATTGGCCGCGTCTTTTTTTTTTAAAACTGATTTTATTCATTTCGTCATCGAGCTCGTCACCTTTTGTTTACGTGATTCTTTTAAATTGTCAAAATATTTATAATACTTATCTCATCAATCAGTGACAAA
The DNA here is from genome assembly GCA_029844215.1 of Przewalskia tangutica. Classification (NCBI taxonomy): domain Eukaryota; kingdom Viridiplantae; phylum Streptophyta; class Magnoliopsida; order Solanales; family Solanaceae; genus Przewalskia; species Przewalskia tangutica. The sequence continues at coordinate 4,642,560 of CM056732.1, forward strand.
TTCAAGAAGTTCGGAAAATAAAAATATAATGTCTGAGATTTAAATTTAGAACCTCAAAGGTAAATTTTTAATTTTTAATTACTAAGTCAACCCTAGCTAACTTTTTGTTTGCTCAACTCTTATTAACGAAAATGACAGCACCCCAATACTGTTAATTTATTGGAATGAATAGTGTAACATTGACATGTTAATTTAGTGTAAAAATGAATGTTTCTTATTGTTGACGGCCTCTTTTTCATTTTATTTTGAGCTGAGCTTAGTATCTATCGAAAATAATCGCTATGTCTTCTCAAAGTGGAGATAAGAGTCTGCGTACACACTATCCCGTGTAGATTTCATTTGTGAAATTATACTGAACTTTTATTGTTGTAATTTCATCTTGTTGCGCAATCAAAAAAATTGATTTATTATTAATTCTAAGTAAAAGAAACTCTAATTATTTAACCTTATTAATTTTGAGAAATAGAGTAGAATGTAAACTGAAAGCTGTACAAGATTAATGTTCTAGGAAGAGAAGTAGACAACAGGGGTACGATCATTTCATTTTTATAATCTTATCAAACAAAATAAGTGAATTAATGTTCCGCAAATTTTAAACTAGATTATGAAATTGGAGAAATATACTAACTTCTTTTTGGTCTACTGAGATCTCAATTATTATTTACAAGCATATTTTTCGCCCAAAGGAATTAATTTTTATTATAAATTTTTTATTTATATTCTATTTACACATAATAACAAGAATTAATTGACCTAAACCTTCCTTGCGGGCAGTTGGTCAAGTAGCACACAGAAGGTTTCAGTCATTTTTGTTGGTATAATAATCTGTATATGGTCAAAATAATATTTCAACACAATTTGTTTAAACACTTAGTAAAAAACAGATTACACAGTATAGAAATTACTTAACAGTAAATTAATCAAGAAAAATAGTAGATGAAACATAATCTGTTTTGGAAAATAATTTCAGAATATAATCGAGCCACTTAGTTCAAAGTGTGTCCTTAAGAAAATTATTCCCCTCACAGTACTCGAGGTTAATGGAATATCGCATCCCAGGATAGAACGATTATCTTACCAGAATAGTAGTACTCCAAATTCCGGTAGAAGCGAACCACTCAACGGCAGTATATCACACAGAATGAATAAAAATGATTTTTCGAATTGTAGGGAAATTCGTATTAGAATGAATGAATAAATTCTTGGAACAAATCAAGAATTTATAGGTTTTGGAGGTACCATTTCTGAATGTCTGCAACCATTCAGAATAGTCACCAAAATCCGTTTGGATTTATTTTAATTAAATAATTAATTAATTAATTAAAGAAACATTTGTCCAAAAAGATTATCAATCAATCCGAAGCCGAAGCCGAAGCCGAGCCAAGCGAGCGACGACGACGCGAGTGGTCCTTGCCCTCTCAACCATTTTAGCAACTAGAGAAGGTATAATGTAATATATACACCTCTCTTTCCTTCTCTTTTTTCGATGTGAGACAAAAAAGTCTTTTACTCCCTTTAATTTTCATCCCATCATTTCTCATTTGCCAATATAAAAACCCAACAATTTTCACATGAGAAAACACATAGGCCCCACAAAGAGAAAAGAGCAGAAAACATGTTGATACTCTAAAAACAATTACCACACCCGAGCCTAGAGGCGGCTATAGATAGTAACCACCACCGCACCTCTTCAACCAACGGCGGTAACGGGGAGGACCCACCATGAGCGGTTGTCGCGTGCCGCATAGGAGGCTCCTCTTGTACACGTGGGAAGAAGAAGTTTAGTAGGCGTTTGGACGAAATAATAGTTTTTAAAATAATGTATATACCTTACGAGTCAATACTTTGATTTACATTTTTATTCATTATTTTTGTTCCATATTAAAAAACTAAACAATTTGTGATTGAAATTTTAGTTTAAGGAGTATTCAAGTAAATAACATCTTTATCTCACGCCAAACGTCTATTAGAAATAAATTTTCTATCTTTACAAAATAGAAATAAAGTTGCGTACAAATCACCCTTACAGATCTTAATATGAGATTGCACTGAATATTTTGCTGTCGTAACAATTTTGCCTCACAGAAAATCAATTTATTTTTAATGTAAAATTTATGTTAAAAAACAATTACTTGAAATACTAATTTTATTTCAATCAAATATTATCCAACGGCCCTAGGTATTATTTTGGCACGAATAACGGAAAATTATTGTTGCATTCACATTTACATCTAATCATACATTATTATCAATAATATAATTTGAAAAGTAAAAAATCAATCAATGGATACAAATATACAACTAATTTTAAGGCAAAATATGTCAATAGCTCCTAAAACTTGCCAATAATTTGTTTACTATGATATGTTATTATTAAACACCTAAACATATACTCTAAAGTGTTTCTATTAGATATTTTTGACTCAAAATTCTGAAAAAGTTTTTACGTGTGTTCTCAAACCTCCATTACGTAGATACGTTAATCATTTAAAATACATAATCTTCTTCAATTATATGAACTAACCTCAATAGGTAGTAAAATTTCATGTGTGTTCCAATTATTAATGTTGATGTGTATAAATAAAGGCCGATGCGTATTTTACTATTTTATGTGATTAATTTATTAATGTAATAAATCATTTTGAACACGAGCAAAAAGTTTTTCAAATATAAGCAGAAAGTGTTTAATATGAACACTTTATCATTATTTAGATACTCAACTGAAATATATCATAGTTCAAGTATTTAAATAAAATTTACTATCAAATTTAAGGGTCTCTCGATGTATTCAGCCTAAATTTTAAATTTATGGATAAAAGTAACTTTTCTTTAAAATTCAAAATATTCCTCCAACTTTAAACAATAGCTATCCTCTCCATTATACTTTTTAAGATTTTAGCCTTTATATTATCAACAACTTCTATCTTTTTGTTTTTTTTTTTTTTTGACGGCGAAGGCACCGCTACTCTTTCGAGTGCGCACAGAAACCCCGGCCGACGCAATAGCCGCAAACCACGCCACCGATTAACCACACTTGCAAGCCATGTGATGTGCTCAACCAAGAAGGTTTATGCAGGGGATCGAACTCGTGACCTTGCGGTCCCGCGCTCTACTGCTACACCAACTTGGCTACCCTTGCGGGTAACTTCTATCTTTTTTCATTTTACTTTATATTGTAGAGTTGCCTATGCCATACTAATAAATATTATTTTGACACGAAAAAAAATGAAAAGATAGTAACCAAAAACACCTAAAAATTAATTTTTGAATTTGAAAAAAAAAAAAAAAAAAAAAATCACTTCGTGCCGATCTGTTGCCAATCCACTTTCCGGCCTCATATGAGAATGGAAAACTGGAGCATTTTTTCCATCGGTGGATGAAGAATCGCGAACATAATAATTTATGGTTGACCATGTTCCCAGAAAAAAAGATACTTTGAGAAAGGACGAGCACGACTGAAGTGGCTATACATACAAATCTATTTATGGATCTATATGCTTCGATTGGAACTGGAAGTTCCAGAACAGGTGACATACAAATTTAGTACGCACCTCCACTAATTGACAATGCCGTCTCAGATGCTTTTCCAGGACAACTTCTATTTTTGGCGGGCGACGCCTCGCCCCTGCTTGTTGATGGGCAGTGGCGTGAGCCCGGGGTTTTCTTCCGGATCTTGCGAAACAGCAATAGGGAAAGACCCAGGTCCGAAGGAAAAGGAAAGCGGTGGTTGCCCACTGGATCTAAGATGCATTCCCATTGACGATGGATAGAACGGAAAGAGAGCCTTACTAAGCTCGTCCATAAGGAGCAACCCGAGCCACAATAAAGATTTAGAAATACAAAGAGTAAAGAAAAGGTGAAAAAGACCAAACATGAATGTGTGTCCCCCTCTGCTTATGTGAGTTTTACCCGCCTTTTACTCTGCTTGCTTCTGACTCCCTATGAGCCCTTACTTTTGCGAAGAGTCGGTGGGATATAGGAGCCTCAGCTCATGCATCGATTTACCGAAATAACCTCTGCTCTCCCACTTTCTTCTATTCAAAAGGCGAGCAGCCCTTAAACTAAAGTTTAGAAGTAAATAATTTTCACCGAACAAGTGTGTGTATATTGTATAAGATATACATAATCATTCATTTACTCCTTCCTTATCTCACGAGTTAAATCATAAAGTTTTCATATAAAAAGACACATTTATTAGTGATAGATTTTTATGGATAAACGTTTTTCTTCATTTCTTCAAAACAACACTCAGTAGGGACCCACACTTCCAACTCCTATCTCATCTATATAAATCCTAATACATAGCCAGCCCATCTCCAATACAACAAACAAACCCCCCCTAACGCCGCCGTGAACGCTCTCTAAAACAACCAGTTTTCCTTTTTCCGGTTAACTTCGGTTTTGTGATCCACCGTCCATATATATCCACCGTCTTCAAACCCTTTTTATTTATTTCTTTATCTATCTTTCATGTGATCTACTAAAAATCAACCCATTTAATCATCTTTATTGTCGGTAATAATAATTATAAAAAAATCTATCATAAAAGACTGGTTAATTTGGTGTTTTGAATATGTCGATTGCTACGAACAATGGTGTAGTTATGCCATCACCGGTTAAGAGTCTTATGGGCAATCAATTGATGCCTTTGGGCCGAACTAAGGCCGGTTCGAGAAGCTCTATGGTGGTTAAGAGGACTACAGAGAAGAAGTTTTATGGAGCCAAACTTCGGGCTTCGGGCTCTGAAAGGTTGCACCTTTGGCAATCAGACGGGCCGGGCCGGGATCCGAAGCTTAGGGTCGTGGTTCGTTCTGCATTGTCTCAGGTGCCGGAGAAGCCGTTAGGGTTATACGATCCATCGTTTGATAAGGATTCTTGTGGTGTTGGGTTTGTTGCTGAACTTTCTGGTGAAAGTAGCCGGAAAACGGTAAATTTGAAAACTTCAGGGTCTTTTTTTGATGTTTATCTTTAGGTCTATAATAATAATAATAATTTTTTTTTTGTGTTGTATGTATATATAGGTTACTGATGCTGTTGAGATGCTAGTGAGGATGTCTCATAGAGGCGCCTGTGGTTGTGAGCCTAATACCGGTGATGGAGCCGGTATTCTTGTTGCTTTACCTCATGATTTCTACAAAGAGGTAATTTAATTTTAACTGCTCACAATTACCTCTACTCCAAGGTAGAGGACCCCACTTTGTGGGATTTCACTGGGTATTTGTTGTTATTGTTGTTCAGAATTACTGCTTATTATTTTCCTGAATTGATGTTCTTGAAACTTGTTACGACTTACTATTAATTTGATGATTTTGATGGTTTCTTGTTTGGTTTTGTACTATTTATGGTTGATCGTGGTGAGAGGAATTGTTGTCATGGTAGTCTGCTAATTATCATGTAGGTGCTATTATAAATATTTTAGTAAATATAAATAAATAAATAAATATCGGATTTTTTTTCTTAATGTGGATAATACTTTTAACTTCCGTATAATGTAAAATTAATACTATGAAAATAACAAGAGAGAGGAGAGAGTGTGTTAATTTTTGAGTGTCAAGGAGGAGATTGTTAATTGAACAAGTGGTCGTAATTAAAAGGATATTCTTGTCATTTATGTGTTCTTTTTTAAGGTGTTGCTGATACATAATTTCTTTATTTACTTAACAACCAAACATAGACTACTAATGCAGAATTGAATACCGGAAAGTATTTGTAGTGATCTCTGATTAGAACCAACATTTTGTTGTTGTTGTGTGTATTTTGTGTATTTTTCATCAGGTAGCTAGTGAGGCGGGATTTGAGCTACCGCCACCTGGGCAATATGCAGTTGGTATGTTCTTCCTGCCTACCTCTGACAGCAAAAGGGAGCAAAGCAAAATTGTGTTTACTAAGGTGAAACTCCTGCTTGATCTATCTGATGCTTTACTGAATGACAGATTTATTCAGGTCAATTACATTATTATGTGTTCTGAATAGCTTTTTTATTCCTTTTCTTTGGCAGGTGGCTGAGTCACTTGGACATACAGTTCTTGGATGGCGTCCAGTCCCTACTGATAATTCAGGACTGGGCAAGTCTGCATTGCAGACGGAGCCTATCATTGAGCAAGTGTTTCTGACACCAACTCCTCGATCAAAGGTCGACTTTGAGGGTCAGGTAGTTGTCTGTTACTGAAGTAGTTTATTTGTTAGTACTTGTATCAACTACCATCCATTCTGAATCCCTTCCCCTCTACAGATGTATATTTTGAGGAGGGTCTCAATGGTAGCTATCCGAGCTGCTTTAAACCTCCAACATGGTGGTGTGAAACATTTCTATATATGCTCTCTTTCTTCAAGGTTTGTTCCCGGAGACAAAGAATACTTCCACTCTTCGCTGCTGTGCTGTGGCTAATTTTTGAAATTTTGTTATATGCTTAATGCAGGACTGTTGTTTACAAAGGTCAGTTGAAGCCTAATCAGTTGAAGGAATACTACTGTGCAGATCTGGGCAATGAAAGGTTTACGAGCTACATGGCCCTGGTAAATATTTTATCCATTCTCTTTTAATTTGTACACTGACTCCATACTTCAACAACGAACAGCATTGGATCAACCAGTAAACTGAAGAGATGGCAAGGTTGAGGAATGACTTGTGAGGCATTGAAGTATGAATGATCTCTTAAGTTCTTCCACTCCCTTGATCACAATTTGAATTTGGATGCCCATTTGGACTCTTTGGTGAGTTGGTAAGGAAACTCATTATTAAGTAAATAATGTTTACAGAAACTTGGTGCCCTGCTCTCTGCCATCTGTTCTTAACGATAAAACCTCCACTTAAATCATGTGGAGGGATTTGTGTGTGCTCAAGGTTAGACTAGGGCTCAATGTGATGTGTCCTCTCACTGCCTCAATCTTCAAAGTGCCTACGTTCAGAAGATATCTCAGCAGCTCTGTTTTTTATTCTTTTGAAAAAAATTGGATTTTCCAGATATAAACTTTTTGGGGTTTTCTGGTGTAGGTGCATTCTAGATTCTCTACAAATACCTTCCCTAGTTGGGATCGTGCTCAGCCTATGCGTGTCTTGGGTCATAATGGTGAAATTAACACACTTCGAGGCAATGTGAAGTGGTGAGTTCCCTGCAGAATTACATTTTGTAGTATAGTTTAGCAAACCTTAATGTATAACTCATTTTGATTGATCTCCTGAATGCAGAGGTTGTTTAGATAATTTGGGTTCCATGTGAAAATCGAGAAAGAACACTTCATTGACTCATTGTAAAATATGAATTGTGAGGATAAGGAGTCAACAGTAGTTGCTGCTGATCAGAATTTTTTTCCACGTTACACGAGTGGCACTGACAGATGCACATGATTGATACCTTCCTTTTGCATCTAGTAATATCTTTGGTTGTTCCCTTTGTATTCCGGATTACCTTGTTGACTGTTAATTGGCTAGCATGCTCTTCCCAGAAGCCGAGGAAGAACCTTACATAGGATTCCTTCATTTAAATTCCATAGTTTCTTGTTAATTTGTCATCTGCATTGATTTAAAACTTTTTTCTGGGCTTTGGCTATTTTGGTTGGCTCATTAGTTTTGCCTATTCAGGATGAGGGCTCGTGAGGGTCTTCTTAAATGCAAAGAGCTTGGCCTTTCAAAGACGGAAATGAAAAAACTCTTGCCCATTGTTGATGCTAGTTCATCTGACTCAGGTTCTTATACTACCTCTCTGCCCCTCACAACAGTCAACATCTGAACCTGCTATTGTTAATTTCCTACTAGCAGCTATTTTCTTGATTGTCCCGTATCTGATTTTGATCTCCATTTATCAGGAGCTTTTGATGGTGTACTTGAGCTACTGCTTAGAGCTGGTAGAAGCCTCCCAGAAGCTGTAATGATGATGATTCCTGAAGCCTGGCAAAATGACAAGAACATGGATCCATCCCGAAAGGCATTGTATGAATATTTTTCAGCCCTCATGGAACCATGGGATGGACCTGCTCTTATATCATGTGTGTAATAGACTTCAAGGAATTAGCTGATTTCATAAATGAGGTTTTCCATTATGGTTTTTGCTTAATGTGGACATCTGCCTTGCAGTTACTGATGGGCGCTATCTTGGAGCTACGTTAGATCGGAATGGTCTGCGTCCAGGTCGCTTTTATGTCACATACAGTGGCAGGGTTATTATGGCAAGTGAAGTTGGAGTAGTTGATATTCCACCTGAAGATGTATCCAGAAAAGGTAGACTAAATCCTGGAATGATGCTTCTGGTGGACTTTGAGAATCATGTTGTTGTAGATGATGATGCTTTGAAGCAGCAGTACTCTCTTGCAAGACCTTATGGACAGTGGCTTAAAAATCAAAAGATAGACCTTAAAGACATTGTTGAGTCTGTAAATTATTCCTACAGGGTCCCTCCACCCATTGCTGGAGTTTTGCCTGTGAGTGTTGTATCTCATACTAATTTAGTTCCTTGGATCTCTTGTTATTGACCCCTTTTCTGCTGTTAATTGTGCTTTTTGTCATTAGTTGTTCTCTAAGTGCCTTTTTATTTATCAATCTTTCCTTCTAAAATTTTAGGCGGTAAGTGATGATGACAGTATGAAAAATATGGGGCTTCATGGTTTATTGGCTCCATTGAAAGCCTTCGGGTATGTATCTTTTGTCAAAGACTGAAAATTCCTCTGAATATTTTGACAACTTGGTGAAAGTAGTTTAATCACTGACCTATTTATGCAGTTACACTATAGAGGCCTTAGAAATGCTGCTACTCCCAATGGCAAAAGATGGCGTTGAAGCTCTTGGTTCAATGGGGAATGATGCTCCATTGGCAGTGATGTCTAATAGAGAGAAACTTACATTTGAGTATTTCAAGCAGATGTTTGCTCAAGTCACAAACCCTCCTATTGACCCTATCAGGGAAAAAATTGTTACCTCTATGCAATGTATGGTTGGTCCTGAAGGAGATCTTACAGAGTCAACTGAAGAACAGTGTCACCGCCTCTCACTCAAGGGGCCTCTTTTGTCCATTGAAGAAATGGAAGCTGTGAAGAAGATGAACTACAGAGGGTGGCGCAGTAAGGTTCTTGATATTACCTACTCTAAAGACCGTGACACGAAAGGTCTAGAGGAGACCTTAGACAGGATCTGCTCTGAAGCGCATAATGCAATTCAGGAGGGTTATACAGCGATCGTACTTTCTGACAGAGGTACCAATCTTTTCGGAAAGCTACTCTTACTCCCGTTTTCTCTTAAATCTGTCATTTCGCTGTACGTAGGTTCTTTTCTCTTTTATCGATACAGCATTAATATTTACTTCTTAACCTTCTTAGCTTTCTCGCCGAAGCGTGTTGCTGTGAGCTCTTTATTGGCTGTTGGTGCTGTCCATCATCATTTAGTTAAAAAGCTTGAGCGAACTCGTGTTGCATTGATCGTTGAATCTGCTGAGCCACGAGAAGTACACCATTTCTGTACATTGGTAGGATTTGGTGCTGATGCTATCTGCCCTTATTTGGCCGTAGAAGCTATATGGAGACTACATGTTGATGGAAAAATCCCACCCAAGTCAACTGGTGAGTTCCATTCCAAGGATGAGCTTGTCAAGAAATACTTCAAAGCAAGTAATTATGGCATGCAGAAGGTACTTGCAAAAATGGGCATATCAACATTGGCATCCTACAAGGGCGCTCAGATTTTTGAGGCAGTTGGCCTTTCGTCAGAAGTGATGGAGCGATGTTTCAGTGGAACTCCTAGCAGAGTGGAGGGTGCAACTTTTGACGCACTTGCCAAAGATGCACTCAAGCTGCATGAACTTGCATTTCCATCACGAGCCTTGGCTCCGGGGAGTGCAGAAGCTGTGGCACTCCCTAATCCTGGTGATTATCATTGGAGAAAAGGTGGTGAGATCCACCTTAATGATCCATTTGCTATTGCAAAATTGCAGGAGGCTGCACAATCTAATAGTGTAGCTGCCTACAAAGAATATTCTAAGCGTGTACAGGAATTAAATAGACAATGCAATTTAAGGGGACTTTTGAAATTCAAAGAGGGAGATGTGAAAGTTCCTCTAGAAGAAGTTGAACCAGCAAGTGAGATCGTAAAACGTTTTTGTACTGGAGCCATGAGTTATGGATCAATCTCCTTGGAGGCACACACTACTCTTGCTATGGCAATGAACAAGATTGGGGGCAAATCTAACACTGGTATGTTTTGCTTAAGTGGAATGTTGACAATGATATTTCTTTTGTGAGGCTACCACTTCTTACCCTTGGGTAGTTGGAATTTCTTTACCGTAAGTTGTACCTCAGTTAAAAAAAATCAGTTTCAGAAAGATGAAAGCTGTACCTACTTTTGAACAGGCGAGGGTGGTGAGCAGCCTTCCCGGATGGCGCCTCTTCCTAATGGTTCACGGAACCCAAAAAGAAGTGCAATTAAGCAGGTTGCAAGTGGTAGATTTGGAGTCTCAAGTTATTACCTCACAAATGCTGACGAGCTACAGATAAAAATGGCTCAGGTACACTTTACATGCGGTACTGCATATGTTTCATTTATGGTTATTTCCCCTTGTCGTCATGTTTGTATCAAGTGTTGGTCCATTCCTATCAGATCCTGTATTCCAGTTGGAATAGAGGTTTCTCTTGTTTATGAATTTATGTTCATGGACAAATGATGCTACATCTGCAAAGCACCTATAGGTGTCTTTGCCTCTTTAACTGAAACCTGCATTTGGCATTTGGTGAGATAAATGTGAACGGTGAAGTTATCCGTGTATGTGTCAAGCACATCTATTCACATCTCGTTGTATTTTGCAGGGAGCCAAGCCTGGAGAAGGGGGTGAACTTCCTGGACACAAGGTCATTGGTGACATAGCTGTCACTAGGAACTCCACAGCTGGAGTTGGACTAATTAGTCCTCCTCCTCATCATGATATCTACTCGATTGAGGATCTTGCGCAGTTGATTCATGATCTTAAGGTATTAAAATCTCTTGTATTTGTATTATGAATACTTCCTGTTTTTTATTCATTGATCCTGAGATATTGTTCTATTATGCCTATAGAATGCAAATCCGGGGGCACGTGTTAGTGTCAAGTTGGTTTCTGAAGCTGGTGTTGGGGTTATTGCCAGTGGCGTTGTCAAGGGGCATGCTGATCATGTGTTGATCTCCGGTCATGATGGAGGCACTGGTGCCTCAAGATGGACCAGCATCAAGAGTGCCGGGCTTCCGTGGGAACTTGGTCTTGCAGAAACACATCAAACTTTAGTGGCTAATGACCTCCGTGGCCGAACAGTGCTGCAAACGGATGGCCAATTGAAAACTGGAAGAGATGTAGCTATTGCTGCTCTTCTTGGTGCAGAGGAGTTTGGTTTCAGCACTGCTCCCCTCATAACACTTGGCTGCATAATGATGAGAAAATGCCACAAAAACACTTGCCCTGTGGGGATTGCCACTCAAGATCCAATTCTTCGGGAGAAGTTTGCTGGAGAACCAGAACATGTCATAAATTTTTTCTTCATGCTGGCAGAGGAAGTGAGAGAAATCATGTCTCAACTTGGTTTTAGAACACTTACTGAAATGGTTGGCCGTTCAGACATGCTTGAAATGGATAAAGATTTAGTCAAGGACAATGACAAACTGAAGAATATTGATCTATCCCTACTGCTTCGACCTGCTGCTGATATCCGGCCTGGAGCTGCCCAATATTGTATACAGAAACAGGATCATGGTTTGGACATGGCTTTAGATAACAATTTAATAGCTCTTTCCAAAGCTGCTTTAGAGAAGAGTCTTCCTGTATATATTGAAACTCCAATCTGTAACGTAAACCGTGCTGTTGGAACTATGCTAAGCCATGAAGTGACCAAGCGTTATCACCTCGCAGGACTTCCCGTCGACACCATTCATATCAAGCTTAATGGGAGTGCAGGACAGAGTCTGGGGGCTTTTCTTTGCCCTGGCATCACATTAAAGCTTGAAGGAGACAGCAATGATTATGTTGGTAAAGGTTTATCGGGGGGCAAAATCATTGTTTATCCTCCAAAAGGAAGCAAGTTTGACCCCAAGGAAAATATTGTGATTGGAAATGTAGCTCTTTATGGAGCAACAAGTGGGGAGGCATATTTTAATGGGATGGCAGCAGAAAGATTTTGTGTCCGTAACTCGGGAGCCAAAGCTGTTGTAGAAGGTGTTGGTGATCATGGCTGTGAGTACATGACTGGTGGTACAGTTGTTGTACTTGGAAAAACTGGAAGAAACTTTGCTGCTGGTATGAGTGGTGGGGTTGCCTATGTTCTTGACTTGGATTCCAAATTCCACTCTCGTTGCAATTCAGAGCTGGTTGATCTGGACAAAGTTGAAGAAGATGATGATATCATGACTTTGAAGATGATGATACAGCAGCACCAGCGTAACACAAACAGCCAACTGGCGAAAGACGTTCTTGCTGACTTTGATAATCTTTTGCCTAGATTTATTAAGGTCTTCCCTAGAGATTATAAACGGGTTCTTGCAAGCATGAAAAAGGAGGAAGCTACCGAAGCAAAAGAACGTAAAGAACGTGCCATCAAGGAAGCGGAGGATCAAGAAGAGGCAGATTTGAAGGAGAAAGATGCCTTTGAAGAGCTGAAGAAGTTAGCAGCTGCATCTAAGGTTGAATCCAGTCAGGTTCGTTCATCTATGGAGATTCTAGTTGGCTGCCTTTCCTGTCTTATTATTTCATCGTATTCCAGAAAGATTCTATTCTATAGATAGCATAGGAATGCAGATGATATATTATATACATGAAGATCATTTAAGCATCTTTGCACTTTTGATTTGGGAATGAAGATTTGGCTAATTGGGAGTGTGGGCATTTCCGTGTATTAGAAATCTGACTTGTCCATTAATTACTTTATTCGTCTTTGGCGTCACATGTGGGTATTTAGATGTTGTGAGATGCTTATAATATGTATTGCAACTTTATATATGTAATTTTGGTCTTTGCAGGTTGAAGAGGAAAAGACAATGAAGAGGCCCACCCAAGTTGCTGATGCTGTCAAGCATCGAGGTTTTGTCGCTTATGAGCGAGAGAGCGTATCATACAGGGATCCGAATGTTCGGATGACAGACTGGAAAGAGGTTATGGAAGAGTCAAAACCCGGTCCTCTCCTTACTACACAGTCTGCACGCTGCATGGACTGTGGAACTCCTTTTTGTCATCAGGTAAGTTTAATGCTGAAATATGTGGTGATTGATACACATAATGAAATACAAACGGCCAGAATCTGAGTCTACTATGTTTTGTAAAATATTTTGCAGGAGAACTCTGGATGTCCTCTTGGAAACAAAATACCAGAATTCAATGAGTTAGTGTATCAGAATAGGTGGCGTGAAGCACTTGATAGGCTTCTTGAGACAAACAACTTCCCTGAGTTCACTGGTCGGGTGTGCCCTGCACCTTGTGAAGGGTCTTGTGTGCTTGGTATCATTGAGAATCCTGTTTCTATCAAAAGCATTGAATGTGCCATTATTGACAAAGCTTTTGAGGAAGGGTGGATGGTGCCACGACCTCCTTCTGAGAGAACCGGGTATGCGTTCATCACTTGCTTGCACTGTATTGTCTACCCCCCCCCCCCCCAAATCCTACCTTATGCCTGATTTTCTTTTTCTTTGAAGGTGCTCCTCTTTCTCATTTGTTTTATTTCAATGCGTTCGCTGTTAAGCATAGTTCTTCAGCAAAAAGTTGTGCTTGTACTGATTGATCCTTATAGTAGTTAGCTTTGTTGGTTAGACATTTAGATTCTTCCACCATACATAACTTTGATAGCTCACATTCTGATTGTTCTCATTCTGGCAGGAAAAGAGTCGCCATTGTTGGAAGTGGACCCTCGGGCCTGGCTGCTGCTGATCAGTTAAATAGATTGGGTCATACTGTCGCCGTGTTTGAACGTGCTGATAGGATTGGTGGTCTGATGATGTATGGAGTGCCTAACATGAAGACCGACAAAATTGATGTCGTTCAGAGGCGGGTTGACCTTATGGAGAAGGAAGGGGTGAAATTTGTGGTAAATGCAAATGTCGGAAAGGATCCCGCCTACTCCTTGGATCAGCTTCGTGATCTTCACGATGCAATTATTTTGGCTGTTGGAGCCACAAAGCCAAGGTGAGTACCATGGATGGCATCAATCATTATCACTTTTGGTTCGGCGTCCTTTCTGAATTTGTAATTGCTCACTCAAACTACTTGTTGACTTATTGGTAGGGACCTTCCTGTTCCTGGACGAGACTTCTCAGGAGTCCATTTCGCCATGGAGTTCCTTCATGCAAACACAAAAAGTTTGCTTGACAGCAATCTCCAGGATGAAAAATACATTTCCGCCAAGGGCAAGAAGGTCGTCGTTATTGGTGGAGGTGACACTGGGACAGATTGCATAGGAACATCTATTCGTCATGGCTGCACCAGTGTAGTTAATCTAGAGCTTCTCCCTCAGCCACCAAAAACTAGGGCTCCTGGAAATCCTTGGCCACAGGTTTGATCATGTTTTAGTTAATCTAGAGCTTCTTACTCAATTAGACGCTTGCTTTATGGTTTCAGTGGTAACATGAGGTTTTGGCAGTTTAATTTTTTAGGGAACTGCTCTTTTATACTTCCCCCGAGGAAGTTACAAGAATTGGTTTTATAGTAAACTTTTGTTGACAAGTTTTTCATCAACTTCCTGAATTTCATTGTGACCCATTCTTTGCTTTTCTTTGTTTCCAGTGGCCTCGTGTCTTCCGTGTAGATTATGGGCATCAGGAAGCTGCTGCAAAGTTTGGTAAGGATCCAAGATCCTACGAGGTTTTGACCAAGCGGTTCATTGGAGATGAGAATGGAAATGTGAAAGGGTTGGAGGTGATACGTGTACAGTGGGAGAAAGATGCCAGTGGAAGATTCCAATTCAAGGAAGTAGAAGGCTCTGAAGAAATTATCTGGGCCGATCTGGTTCTGCTAGCCATGGGGTTCCTTGGTCCTGAATCGGTTAGTAGTTAGTGACACTTCCATTTTAATTTCCTCTTTTTTCCTGGTGCACTGATGAAATTCAATTATAAATATTGACTGGTTATCCTTGTGTTTGGTTTTTGTTCAGACAGTAGCAGACAAACTGGGATTAGAAAAGGACAACAGGTCTAACTTCAAGGCTGATTATGGATGCTTCTCGACAAGTGTGGATGGAGTGTTTGCAGCAGGAGACTGTCGCAGGGGGCAGTCTCTGGTGGTGTGGGCCATCTCCGAAGGGCGGCAAGCAGCTGCTCAAGTTGACAAGTTTCTCATGAAGGATGATGAGTACTTCACAGCTAGCCAACAAGAACTTGTTAAGAAGCAACAAGATAGCAGCAGCAAGCAGCAAGCAGTCGTGACATAAAAAACTTGCAAAATACAAATTGAATAACGACAATATGGGGTGGAGGCTCTTTTGGGATTTTCCTTCAAATTGTATCCCAAGAAAAGAAGCACATAGTAAAACAAAAATCAACTCTAGCTGGAATATAGGATAGGCTGACTAGTTTTCTGATTCTTTTTTTTTTGGGGGAGTTTGGGGGTGGGGGAATGATATTATTTTGTTTTTTTTTGCTGGATCTTGGGTGTTGATAAACTATATTATTGCCGTGTTGGTTGTTTGGAGGGTAGCTCCAGCACAGGCTAGAGAAAAATAATAATATGTACAGTTCGTTTGCCCAAAATGGGGATTTCTAGTTTTATTAGCTACTGCAATTTGAGCATTTCACATCTATAAGAATCTGTTTTGATTCATTCATTATGTGTTGCAGTTGGGTATCTTATATGTATTGGACTTGGACATAAACCAAGAGAAATTGCAAAAAGTAATGAAGCGTACACTTGATCTGAACTAGAACAAATTGGATGAATGTCCTAAACTTACTTTAGAAGTGAAGTTTGTCCTTAATGCTCATCTTTACTGGTTTATTTCTGTAAGTTCTTGACAAAAGACGTAGATGCTGAAAATCAACAAACGTTCTCGTTAATCACACTTTAAAATTTAAAAGACAAGTTTCTGGCAAACGAATAGTAGTGTTAAATGATTTTTGGATGGATGAATCTGATGAGTTCATACTTGAACGTTATAAATATAGAAAAGTAATGCTTACTCGGTTATATAAATAAACTAAAGTAAGTGTCGAAAACAAATGGAGTTGTTCCACAAATTCTGCATTTGTTTGATCTGCGGAGACACTCGAGTAAAAAATAGTACAATACAGCTTCTTTTCTTCATAACCATCTGATAAAACAGTGTCATTAATTGAATCTGTGGTACTTGGGGTTGAAGCAGTTGGAAATTTAAATGTAGTACTTTGTTCTTCTCCTGTAAATCGGATTACATTATTAGGTTAGTCGCATAGCTTTCTTTTTGATTCTGTGAAACATCTTTATTTATTATTTCTGTTCTCCTGGATAACGAGCCTAGTTATCTGAATTGTTTGCATTTAAGCATCACAATCCCATCCAATCTCACCTCAATTTCACTCTTCGTATGTTGACTAAACTTTTAGTGCGTATATTTTGTCTTACATCTACTTATACTACTCAATGCCTAAACTTGGTATAAGTCCATGGTCCTTTATATCTCTTACAACTGCTCTCAACAATTCCTTCATACATATCCGTTATGACATTCATATTTTAGCATGAATTTCTCTTTCTCTAACATCCACCAAAGGACCTTTCTTGGCACTCTATCGTACGGCACCATGTGTAAGTTGCTCTTCCTCTTGCTATAAGTTTTCATCAATCTTCTAACTAAGATTATAGTTTTTGTTGGAGATATACCGGGACCCGGGTATCTCCGAATTTTCCCAAAATTATGCCGTACGGCAATGTGAATAGATATTGCTTTGTATGATTTAGGGGATGATGGAAGAAACTGACAGTGTGGTTTTGAATTGCATCTTCTCTATGTGAATATTAGATACACGTTTTTCTTCAATGGACTTCTCTTTTTAGTTTCTTTTCTTAATTAAAGAAAATGAAACCTTTGCCATTAGTATATACAGTTTTTAACGTTTTACTAATTTTGTGCTAATTGTCCTCTATTAACTTTCTTGTGAACTTTTTCTTTAATCACAAATCTCTTCCAGATTAACTGTCTTTAAAAGCACAGTTGGGTCAAGCCCCTGTATCTATTCTCAGTTTTACTTTCCACTGTGTTCTCCCTATCTATCTCCAGTTCTCTTCTTGGTCTCTGTTTCTCATAGTTGTGCGATGAACTGCTGCCTTGTTAGGGTTGCTGTCGTCATTTCTTTATAAGTTTTCCATTTTAAAATTACTTGAACTGTTTTAATTAGGTGGCAGAGGAGGTCTAATGACACAGTTAAACGATGATCTTCATATGCTTTCTTTCTTTGTTTATACAAGTTTTGTTCTGAACTTATGATGGCTCTTTTTCTCTTGTTGCTATTTGTCTCATCATTTTCACTTCATTTCCTCAGAGCTCAGGAAATTATGGAAGCAAGAAGAAATGATAAGAGTCATTTATTGACCAACTAAATGTTGCATCTTCTTGTTGATTGTTGTTCTCATGAAGGAATTTATACAAGTTTTGTTTCACTACAAATTTTCTTAAAATTTCATATGTGAGGATATAAGTTTCTCGTCATATGATATTTGTCTAAAAATAATGCTGTAATGATCAAGGAGCATCTTCTCTGCATGATATAAGTCTCAGACAATTTCCTTTCAGATGAATACAGTTTGTATACATTTGTTTTTTAAAAGGAATTATGGTCCTTTGAGCAATAGTTGTGGTAAGTTGTTGGAATCTCTATTGAATTGTGACTTTGATTATCAAAAGCATGTTTTTGCGACATTTTAAGTTGGCAACAATTTCTAAATGCATGTTAACTGCAATCTGATCAGGCACTATTTTCTACTGTTTCCGAAGGTTTTCTGCCCGCTAACGAGTCTTGTAAAAAAGAGTGAGGAAAGCAAATAGGAAATGGCAAGAAATATGGGTCATCTCTTGAGATCGATGACTGAGCTTCCAGTATCGAAAGTTGATTTTTCAAAGAACTCAGCTAGTCGACTCATTTGCTCTTCTACGCAAGGAGTGCAAATCAAACAGGATCGTCCTGGGGAGCATGATGCTCGTACCTTGGATGAGAAGGAGAAGATCGATAACAAAAATGAAGAGTACTGAAGTTGAGGGCGACTTTGACGAAGGGGATGATGGTTACATTAATAAAAAGACTGGTGAGATTGGAGGTCCTAAGCCCACCCGCTATAGCGACTGGAAGAAGGGTGGCCGCTGCTCTGATTTCTGATCATCGGTTTCAGCTTTTGATTCAACTGTCGTCTTACTGAGTTGCCAATAGGATATGTGGGAGACGAATAAATAATAATGTAGGTGTCAGTCAAATAGTCATGTTATTTTCGAAGTTCTTTTTTCTGATGATAGGTCTGTCCCTCTAATGCTTGAGAGAGCTGTTACATGACTGTACACTGCGAAGTTTCTGATAATATAGGTCTTTTTTTTTTGATAATCGAGGTTTCCAGGTTTGAGCATGACAACTTCACTGGTATTACTCAGACGTTCTCGAGGTAATGGCACCGGTCCTTCAACACCATCACCAGGTAAATCACGGGATGTGCTCCAATGGCATATTCTTGTTATTACGAAATACCGTCTTTATGATTATAGGCCTCGTTGTCTGATGCAAGAATATGCATTGTATCAATTAATGATAGCAGCTTTTAGAGGATTTAGATGATCTGAAGTTTCTGATATTTGGGACATATTTAAGATGGTTTATTCGTCTACTCATCCAAGTTGTAAGATGATATTAATCTCCCTTAGAGAGTCTTCTCATTAATATCAAAGTATATATAGAATACAATATGTATCCATTATACAATAGAAATCCTAAGCATATACAAAAGAGGAATCCTAGTCTTACCATAATTATTTTACACAATATATGGAAATATTCTAATTATGGGTAGGGATACAATTGTTTCTATAATATACATGTTTACACACTCCTCAATCGGAGCGGGAGGAGGTCGGACGCTGAGACTGAATGAAATAACTGTCTAGGAAGTCCTTTGGTAAATATGTCTGCATACTGATAGGATGATGAAACATGTAACACTCTGACATGGTCTAGTGTAACTTTCTCACGAACGAAGTGTAGGTCTATCTCAATATGCTTGGTTCGCTGATGTTGAACCGGATTATGAGAAAGATAGATGACAGAGATGTTATTACAATACACAATAGATGTCTGACGTAAAGGACACTGAAGTTCTAACAGTAAATTTCTGAGCCAACAAATCTCAGCTACCACATTTGCAACGCCTCTGTACTCAGCCTCGACACTGGATCGAGATAGGGTAGTCTGTCGCTTGTGAAATCAGATTATCCCCTAAAAACACAAAAGCCGGAGGTGGAGCGTCGCGTGTCCGGACGCTCTGATACCATGTAAAGATGATATTAATCTTTCTTAGGGAGTCTTCTCATTAATATCAAAGTATATATAAAGTACAATATTCATCCCTTATACAATAGGAATGTTAAACCTATACAAAAGAGGAATCCTAGTCTTACCATAATTATATTTATACAATATATAGAAATATTCTAATTTATAAGTAGGAATACAATGGTTTCTATAATATACATGTTTACACAAGTAAAGAAATAACTCCTCTAACCTGATTATCAAATGGAATCAGTAACGTTAGTTGTGCTTTACCCTGTAACCTTATATTGTTTGTTACTGGGTCATTAAACAAATTATTGCTCCCTCTGTCCTATTTATGCAATAATCTAAACAAATTAGATTAGATGGAAAACCAATAAAGCATTGACGAGGAATAAGCTTAAGTAAATTCGTTTTACTTACCTAACATGAAACTAAAGTAATATTTATAGTTAGGTAAAGAGTAGGAACTCATTCTCTTTCTACGTTACTGTAAAATATCAACTCTTGTTCCATTGACTTATGATATTGACATCCTTTATCATGACAATTAACAATGATGGCTTATCACTATGTTTTCAAAACTAGACTTGTTTAACAATACTATAGTACCATTTTTACAATACAATGGAATTGAAGAAAAACATTGCTCTATTTCTTCTCTTCTGTTATTTACTAATTAGTACCACAGTTGCAAGCACACAATTTTGCTTCACATCTGCATGTAGCAAAAATGAACCACTAATCCGATTCCCTTTTCGTGTACAAAAATTCCAATCTGTAGATTGTGGCTATCCAGGTTTCAACCTATTCTGCAATGCATCAAATGAAACAATTCTTCAATTACCAAATAAATCAGGTGATAAGTTCACTGTCCAAGCCATAAATTATTCTACACAAGAATTATGGCTTAATGACCCCAACAATTGCCTTCCTCAACTTCTCATTAAATTAAATCTCTCTAATTCCCCTTTTTCTGGTGTTTCTTATCAAGATTACACGTTGTTTAATTGTTCCGTTTATTATACTAGGATTAAGTTAAATCCAATAGCTTGTTTAAGTGATTTAAATTATACTGTTTATGCCACGTCATCTATGAGAGGAGTTATGTTGTTGTCAAGACCAGAGTGTAGATTGATTGGTACTATAGCTGTTCCAGTACAGTGGCCTTTTTATGAACAAGTGGTGTCATCGGATCTTAGTGGTGATATTCTGGTCACATGGGCTAATCCAGATTGTAGAATGTGTGAGTCAAGAGGTGGAAGATGCGGTTTGAAGAGGACTATGTTTACTCGAGAAATCATATGTGAAAATGTTCGTCATGAAAGTGGTAAGATCCTAAACATCAATCTTTTTCGTTATTGTTGGGTACAGTGGGTTACACTATGGATTAATTAAAATTAAACAAAGAAACGATACAAACGATATCTTTGAAACAATGTCGAATGTCGAAATGTAAATGTCGTCTGACACAAGTGGCGACACTAAGATAAAACTTAAGAACAACATTTGTAAGAGTTTAAAATGCAGCGGAATAAAGTAAATGACACAAAGGTTTAATTTTCGTAGGTTATATATTAATATAACCCATGATGGTCAATGACCAAATGTATTGTATATATTTATATACAATTGAAAATATTCCTTCTTTACAATGTTATAAGAAGATACAAAGGAATAAAAGGGTTAAGTCACAAATGACTTATGCCTGAAAAATCTATCTAAAATAGAAGTGATCAACACCTCATTACAATTGCTTTAATGAAAGAACAAATCTAGAACCTAGGCAGCACTTGTAATGTCGTACAGAATGTCGTCACAAATACAAGCAACACTTGTTGATCCAGTATTCGATCTCAAAATTTGGAGAGCTCTCTCGATCTTTTCTCTTGTGATTTTCTGGATCTTGAATCCTTGAAGTGACCTCTCTATTTATAGTAGAGAGTTTCCTTAAAAGACTTCTCGATCAGTTGTGTAGGTTGAGCAGAATGTGGGGCACGTGACATTGGCTTACGACTGAAAAACTCTCCAACAGCTTGGACTGTTTCTTCCACGTCTTGCTCCTCAAGTTATGCAACTTCTTGGACTTGGCCTTCATCGATCCTGATCTGCTTGAAGACTCATTGCTAAGTCAATTTGTCACGTTTAAAAAGGATCACAGTTTCCTGAAAAAACTGCCCGTGAAGATAGGCAAAACTGTTGTCAGAATGTCGGCCAGAATGTCAAGACATTTGTGCCGACATTTTCTGTTTTGGACTTAGTACGAAAAATGATATGTTAGGGAAAATGTCATGACACAGAACCTAACATTAACAATCTCCCCCTTTTTGTCTTTCTTCACAAACCTAATTGAAGGAGTATACGACTATACATTATCTATAGCATCATCAATATTCACACAACTGCTCGCCCTCAACCTGTAATAGTATATAAAAGCAAGACATATACAATATGCACATAAATATGTATAGGATTAGAAACTACTATTAGAGAAAAAATAAACATCTATGGCCTTACATTAAGTCTGTTAAAATATTTTTACAACCCAAAATATAATCAGTCATTGTCTTTAAATCTCCAACTGCTAAACATTCTAGCTTTAGCACATAATCAGTAATAACAACAAAAAAAACTTCAGCAGCATCCAATCAGCATTTCAGTAAAAGCAAAAAATATAGCATCAGCAGTCTCTCTGGAGGTTGATCAAGTAGTAGATTCCAGCCTCTTTCTACTTGAGTCGACACACCTTACTGCATATCTCCCTGCGCGATGCAGGGGCCACGGCATTCTGACTTTGCTTGTCTCAACTTCCTCTTTCTCATCTGTCTCCCCTTGCTTGACAGCATATGTCTCCCCCTGTATCTCAGAGTTCTCTCCCCCTTTTTGGGAAGAAAGTAATGACATAAAATGATTCCTGACTTGAATCAGAGCCAGCCTGACATTATCAACATCAAACAGCTATTCATTGATTTTCGCAATTTGTCTTATAATCCAATCAGCTGTCAGTGGAGACTGTTCTGAATTAGTGTTGTCAAAAATGTTGGGAACATTTTCTCTATTACTGTCTACCAGTTTCCAAGGGAGGTCAATTACTCTAATAGTGCTCTTCAGTACTGTTTTATTCACAATGTACACCCCATGTTCTCTTCTTATTATATCTTTCTTTGGTGGTTTGAACCCTTGAGATGTAAGCACTTTAAAGATCAGGGAGGGGAAATGTAAGGTTTGGTTTGAGTCTTTTTCTGCTAAATTTACAATCTGTTGGAAGATTGTCTTTCCTAGATTGACTCGAAGACCCTTACCTAGCTTAAAGAGAAGAATTGTTTGCTCAATGATTACAATTGACTCATTCATTGAAGGAAGCCAATTATATATATATATCAATCTTGTGTAAGATAGTAAACAATGCGGTAAGCTTTGACGCTGGACACCTTGAGACCCATTTTGTCAACACACCTCCAGTGATATAGCATATCACTTCATCCCTGTCATTTATAACATCCCTATCTTCTATCTCCTTTAATCCATCACTCAGACCCATACATTGGTTTATTGTGGCAGGTGTGAAGTTGTAAAACTTGTTATAAAAATAAAATTTTCCAAATTTCTTCGACTTGTTTTTCTCCATTTCAGTTTTTAGGTTTGCATAGAACAACCTTACGGTATCTTTAGAGTATGGACATTTATTGTTCACAAAGCCCAGTAGATTTCTCTCGGTGAAAAAATCCATTAGACCATATTCACTACACGATGCAATGTCCATTACTTTTTCAGTTCTTATTGTTCTATTCTTGTACCACGACTAATGTATAGATTGTTCTTTTATTAGAAATTTGTCTGAGTAAGGGTTTACCTCATTCTCCGATTCAGATTTGCTTGATGAGGTTGGAGAACTGGATTCCTTTGTTGCATGTTGGGATGTTGACGGAGATGTTGTAACATTTTCGACAACATTTAGTATTTCTGCAGAGGATTCTTCAATCACTGACTTTTTCACTTCTTTTCTGGGCCGAAACCTCTTCAGAGGTGTATCATCTGGAATTTCCCTTTCTTTACTTGAGTTCATAGTGTTGGGAACAAAAAGATTGGAGTATGATGGTAAAGCTGGGGCTTCTCCAGGCTGTTCGACTTATGGTGTTCTCTCAGCATCATCATTGCTGGTCCAACTGAAGTCGGAACTGCTCCACTCACTGCTCGAAACTTCAGGGGCAGTGGGATCGACGGAGGAAGTGGAATCGACCTTTGGTCGTTTTGTTACTGGTTCATCCTTGTCGAATTCCTCTTCAAACTGTTGATTGGACCTTCTTGATGAAAATTTTGAAGTCCCTTCCCTCTTTAGTAACCTTGTAACATTGGGGGTTGCATCTAGATCTATTGGGTTATTTGTTTTCCCTTGGTACGCAGTGTCAAGTGGTTTTTGGAACTCACTCAACACAATGTCTTTGCAGATAGGGGAGCTTGTGCTCATTGGAGTGCTCTCAGAAATGTTGGGAGACATTTTCTGTGACATTGGTGAAATATCCATGGGTGAGAAAGGTGAAGAAGATGAAGGAGTATTAGGATTAGGGTTTTTTAGGGTTTTGGAGATTTGAGTGTATCGTGTGCTTTGTGATTTTGCAAAGAACTCCATCGGCTTATTAAAAACCGAGATGATATTTGTGGCTTTTCCCTTTTTTTTTGTTTTTAGACGGGAAAAACTTTGACTAGAAAAAATAACAAATGAAGATACATTTATACACTTGGCAAAATATTTTTGTTCCTTGAATTTAGAAATTTGAATTCTATTTCAATACTTGTTCCTAATTTTTAGAAAGAAAATAATAGACATCATGATTTTTACACTTATCAACAAAAGCAATTTTTTTTATTAAAAGGAAAAATGCGGCACATTTACAGGGAAAAAATAACTGAATTTTCAAAAATCAGTTACATACTGCATCCCAAAAATATATCATAATCTAAGAATGTCATCAGTAATGTTGACAACATTTTGGACAACACAAGTATCATTATTTCTTAAGAACACATTTCTATCGACAACAAATCAAGACACGTTATTGTACATGATTTTGTGAGTTTAATCTTCAGACCAATGTAATATTTTTTCATTGAGTCCTAAATCTAATCACAAAAATACATACAAAGTAATTTTCGTGCCAAAAATACAAAAAATACTTATTTAGTATTCTCATAGAGTTTTTTGATTAAGCACTTTGATACTCCTATAGAATATGAATGGTATCAACTCTCAAGGGCTTTGCCCAAAGTTTTTTTTTTCCAGTTGCCGAGACTTGAACAAAGGCTTTGCCTTATTTTTGATACTCCCTTTTTATGATAATATCATCGCAGAGAACGGTATCACATTAAAACCATGTTCTTACTTAAAAAGATGTATGTGTGAACAAAAATTAGTCATTACAAAATAATGAAAATCAGATTCTGATATTACAAGGGTAAATGTCACCTGAAATGTTAGTGACATTTCAGATGACATTCGTCCAACAATGCCGAATTCAGACAGAACAGAGACCAAGAGAGCTTTTCAAGTTGGAAAATCTCTCATGATCTAAAGCATTTGTAAAGATATCAGCTAGTTGATGAAGTGTGTCAACATAATCAATTCGTACTAGCTGCTTTTCAATCAAATCTCTTAGAAAATGATGTCTAATATCTATATGTTTTGTACGCGAGTGCTGAACTGGATTTTTTGAAATGTTAATGGCACTCAAATTATCACAATACAAAACTAAGACATTATTTGAAAAATCATAGTCGTCTAACATGTGTCTTAACCATATTGAGAACAACAACTCCCAGCTACTACATATTCAGATTCAGCAGTTGAGAGTGACACACAGTTTTGTTTGCGACTATACCAAGAAACCAAATTATTGCCAAGGTAAAAATATCCTCCACTAGCACTCTTTTTGTCCTCCACATCACCAGCCCAATCCGAGTTACTATATCCTATTAGGTTAAAATTAGTGTCTTTAGAATACCAAATTCCCAGCTCACATGTGTCGGCGACATATCTGATGACACGCTTAACGACATTTAAGTGGGAGATTTTGAGACAGGCTTGGAATCGAGCACATACACACACACTAAACATTAGATCAGGACGACTCGCGGTGAGATACAAGAGACTACCTATCATAGAGCGATATAAAGTTGGGTCGACATTTTCCCCAACATCATCTTTGCATATAGTCTGTGTTGATCCATTGGAGTCTTCATATGTTTAGCATTCTCCAATCCAAACTTCTTGACCAAATTCTTGGCATACTTGCTTTGGGAGATGAAGATTCCCTCATCATTTTGCTTTATCTGCAAGCCTAAGAAAAAGGTTAATTCCCCTATCATGCTCATCTCAAATGTTGAGGACATAGCTTCGACAAAAGTCTTAAAGTGGGACTGTGAGGTCGAACAAAAAACTATGTCATCTACATAGATTTGAGCAATGATCATATCCACTCCATGGTGTTTAATAAACAATGTACAATCAGCTACACCACGTTTGAAACTAAATTCAAGAAGAAACTGAGTTAAACGACCATACCATGCACGTGAAGCTTGTTTTAATCTATATAAGGCCTTTTTCAGCTTGTATACACATTGTGGATGGTGGGGATCTTGGAATCCTTTAGGTTGTTCAACATAAACTTCTTTATCAATATATCCATTCAAGAAAACACCTTTTACATCCATTTGATGGAGAGTGATCTTCAAACAACAAGCCATGGCAGACAACAATATAATTGACTCAATTCTAGCAACTGGAGCGAAGGTTTCCTCATAGTCAATTCCTTCCACTTGAGAGTATCCTTGAGCAACTAGTCTAGCTTTATTTCTCACAACAGTTACAGATTCATCTGATTGGTTTTTGAAGATACATTTAGTTCCAATAACATTAGTGTTGTCGGGGCGAGGAACTAAATCTCAAACTTCATTTCTAGTGAACTGTTCTAATTCTTCTTGCATAGCTTGTATCCACCAACTATCTTTTAGTGCTTCATTGACATTCTTAGGTTCCAAGGTAGATATATAAAAAGTAAGACTTACCTTAGGATATATGGTAGACATACACACATATCTCACCATATCTCGGTAATTCAGTGGTTCTTTCCTTCCTTTCCTCATTCCTTCATGTACTTCTCCTATTACTTGGCCAGTGGGATGGTTCTTTCTAATCCTGGATGAGGGATCCCGACGTACTGGGTCGTGAATGTCAGCCTTTGTTTCCTCATCCGAACCTTCAGTGTTCGTTGGTTCTGCTTCAGGTGTTGCTGCAGATGTCGTGACATTTGGGGCAAAATCTGAATTTCCTGCATCCTGCGGCTCTTCCATAGTAATTATAACATTGTTTTCTGGATTGTTTCCTGTAAGATCAGCATAGTCATCGAAAACAATGTTAACAGATTTTTGTATGGTTTTGGTTCTAAGATTATACACTCGGTAAGCATGATCATTTTGGAAATAACCTACAAAAATTCCCTTATCACTTTTAGAATCAAATTTAGCTAGGTGATCTCGATCATTCAAGATGTAGCATACACACCCAAAAATGTGAAAATAGCGCACAATGAGTTTTTTTCCATTAAGTATCTCATAGGGTGTCATTTTAGTTCCCGGTCTAAGATAGACTCTATTGGTGATATGACTTGCGGCATTTAGAGCTTCTGCCCAAAAACGTTTAGACAACTTCTTAGAACTCAACATTACTCTAGCCATTTCTTATAAAGTCCTATTCTTCCTCTCTGCTACTCCATTTTGTTGTGGGGTTATGGGAGCAGAAAACTCATGGAAAATTCCTTTTTTCTCACAAAATGTAGAGAACTGATTATTCTCAAACTCTTTTCTATGATCGGATCTAATCCGAAAAATAGAGGAATGATATAGATTTCTTATTCTAGAGTGTAATATTTTGAACATGCCAAACGTTTGAGACTTTTCATTCAAAAAGAATATCCAAGAATACCTGGAAAAGTCATCCACAATCACATAAGAATACCGCATACCTCCTAGGTTGTCCACCTCAATTGGACCCATTAGATCCATGTGTAAAATTTGAAAACAATGAGACGTACTTGAATGATGTCCGTCATTTTAAACAACATTATGGGAGACACGGGTTTGCTTACCTTTGATACAGTCTTCACAAACCATTGTTTTATCTTTAGGATTGATTTTAGGGATTCCTCGTATAGCCTCATAAGAGATTAATCTCTCAAGATTACGGTAGTTGACATGCCCTAATTTTTTATGCCACAAGGTCGTGTCATTCATCCTAACATTATTGCGAATCTCTTGTTCTCCAACAAGATAGCAATTATCGTCTGTTCTTGTACCTGACATTACACATTGGTTAGAATCATTTGTAACTGTACAAGCATACTTATTAAATTTTACCTCTAGATCGTCATCACACAATTGACTTATGCTAACAAGGTTATCCATTAAACCATCGACGTGCAAGACCTTCTTCAAGGCCAAAATTCCTGGAACATTCAGAGTTCCTCTGCCTATGATTTCGCTTTTGCCACCTCCTCCATAAGTAACATTACATCCATTTTGCGTCTCGTAGTCTTTTAGACACTCTTTTTGTCCCCGTCATATGTCGGGAACATCCACTGTCGAAGTACCACGAACCTGAAATGTTAGTCCTTAAAGCAGTTAAAGCAACATTACATCGCACATTCATTCTGGGCCTCCAGACTTTCTTTCCACTTTACGTTTTTGGTTTTACGGAATGTCGCATCGAGTCTTTATGCGGTATGTTGGGCGATATTTTCGACGATACGCTCTGGACTTGTGCAATTTAAAGCAGTAAGGTTTTAAATGGCCACCCTTTTTACAGTGATGGCACACGTAATTCTTTTCTCTTATGAAGCTCATTGTCTCGTTTTTGTCAAATAAGTTGGAGCAAATCACATCGAGGGAGTTCTTGTAGTCCAAACCTGCATGTTGTGGTTGACTAAAATTTAGGATTTCATCTAGTTTGGAGGTACCTGTGTTCAGCTTTCGGAAGGTAGCTTCGGCCAGATCCAACTTCGCACTGACCTTACCAAGTTCAAGATCCTTCTTGGTAAGGGTAACCTCTAGTCGGGTTATTGTGCCTTTCAAACCTGCATTCTCAAGAGTTACTTTTTACCTTTGAATCAAGTTGTTTGGATTCAACAATTAAGTCCTTGCAAAGTTCTTGCAATTCTTTAATCATGTCCTCATTTGAGTCGACTTGAGTCTCAGGGTCAGATTCACAATTAGAAATAAAGCCACTAAAGCAGTTAACATCGGGATAGTTAAAAATTCATACCTGTCGGATGTTACTGGACCTGCAGATGTCATCACTGGTGTTGCCGAAAATGTTGTGACATTCAGGACAACACAGTCAGCGCCATTTTCATCATCTGACATTGACTGTTCGAAAACAGTGGCCAACATAGCCTGTGACTCCATTTCTGGTTCTTCTTCCTCTTCACCTTCATCGTCACTTAGAGAGATCCATAGACTTTTCTCAGCTTTTCTTAGCGTGTTTGCACACTCGTTGGCATAATGACCCCATCCCGAGCAAGCATGTCATTGAATACTTTCAAGCTGCCTGGGATCGAACTTGATCCGGTATGAACTGGTTCTCCTAAGTTGATTTCCTTTTTGCGTTGTAGGAAGGGTTTTAATGAATCGTGGATTGAAGCCTTGACTTTGGTGCTCTTTTGGTTTAGATTTATTATTGTCACTGTTGAACCTTCTTAACATCGTATTGAATTTTCGAGTGAGAAGGGCAACGTTAGCACCATCCCCAATCTCTTCAAGGTTTTCGTCCTCTTCATTGACTTGCGTCTCTAAGGATTTTGCTTGAAGTGCAACATCTTTGCCTCTATACAATGTCCTTTGATTTTCCATACTCATCTCATATGTTTTGAGAATGCTCATTAGCGTATGGAGGTGCATTGTATCAAGGTTGTGGGCTTCTTCAATCGCACATATCTTAATATTGAACTTTTCAGGAAAAGAGCGGAATGCCTTTTCCACAAGTTGATTGTTGGTCAATGGAGACCCAAGCACTTGACATTCGTTAGAAATGTCAATCAACTTTTCAAAATAAGTTTTGATATCCTCCGACTCTTCCATCCTTAAAAGTTCGTATTTACTCATGAGCATGCGGAGCTTCGTTCTACGAACACTTGAGCTACCTTCACAATGAGTTTGTAGGGTATCCCAAGCATCCTTGGCAGTTGAGCAATTTTGGATAAGTTTGAATATATAAAGATCTACTGATCCAAAGATAGCATTAAGAGCCTTTTCATTTAAGTCTGCACTATTGGTTTCTTCCACACTCCATTCGGCCTCGGGCTTAGGTAATATGTCGTCTTCCTCGTCTGGTGGGAGCATAGGAACAATATATCCATTTATAATAGATCTCCATGCTCTCACATCAATGGATTTGATATGAGAACGTAGGCGAATTTTCCAATAGGGATAATTTGATCCATCTAAAATAGGAAGTCTACCAATATTTGGATTAGCCGGATCCATAGTTAAAGTAAAAGGACCTTAGCACTTATTATGTTAAGTGTCGGCTCTGATACCACTTGTTGAGTCCCGTGGATTACACTATGAATTAATTAAAATTAAGCGACAAAGCGATTACAAGCGATATCTTTGAAAGCGATGTCGAATGTCGTGAAATGTAAATGTCTGACACAAGTGGCAAGAAGATACAAAGGAATAAAAGGGTTAAGTCGCAGATGACTTATGCCTGAAAAATCTATCTAAAATAGAAGTGATCAACACCTCATTACAATTGCTTTAATGAAAGAACAAATCTAGAATCTAGGCAGCACTTGTAATGTCGTACAAAATGTCGTCACAAATACAGACAACACTTGTTGATCCAGTATTCGATCTCAAAATCTGAAGAGCTCTCTCGATCTTTTCTCTTGTGATTTTCTGGATCTTGAATCCTTGAAGTGACATCTCTATTTATAGTAGAGAGTTCCCTTAAAAGACTCATCTATTAGTTGTGTAGGTTGAGCAGAATGTGGGGCACGTGACAGTGGCTTACAACTAAAAACTCTCCAACAACTTGGACTGTTTCTTCCACGTCTTGCTCCTCAAGTTATGCAACTTCTTGGACTTGGTCTTCATCGATACTGATCTGCTTGAAGACTCCTTGCTAAGTCAATTTGTCACGTTTAAAAAGGATCACAGTTTCCTGAAAAAAAACTGCTCGTGAAGATAGGCAAAATTGTTGTCAGTATGTCGGCCAGAATCAAGACATTTGTGCCGACATTTTATGTTTTGGACTTAGTACGAAAAATGATATGTTAGGGAAATGTCATGACACAGAACTTAACATTAACAATTATCTTTCAAGTTTCCTCTTATTTTCTCTGATTTCATCTATCCTTTTTCCAAAGTTTCCGCCTGGTGGGCGAGTTGCTAACCTATTTCCTCGATCCATTTTACTTGTTTACTATACTAAAAATAAATTTTTATTTTTACTTATCTACTTTAGTATATTAAGAAAAAAAAAATATTTTCATGTTTTACTCCGAACATTAACTATTCATTTCTCAAGTTCATTAAGACTACTCCCTTATTAATATGAGTATTATAATAAAATATGTACTACTTCATTTAGGAGTATTTCTTAAGAGAAGTGTAACATCTATTGTGAATAAATAAAAGTGAACATAGGAAGTCTTAAATTCCAATTAAGAGAATTATTGAAAAAGTTATGTTAGGTAACACTAACCGAACATATTTCAGCAAAAAAAAAAAACTCTAAATTACTTGTGTGCTTATTTAGAGTTTTTCACAATTAAAGTCAAAGATTCGTCGCTGACAAGATTGGGCTATCGGCAGTCGTAATTGACATTAAGCACACTTGAACTACTCATAGTCTAGTTACGAGTTTGCACTCAATAGTTGGAGGATTCATTTTTTGACATGCTTATTAGTTTACCTGTTATTTTAATGTGAAAAAAGTAGTTTTGCCATTAAAATAATTTTCGTGATTTTACTAGTATAGTACTCACTCCATCTCACTTTATGAGAGATGACGTGGAGTACGAAAGTCAAATTATCTAATTTCGATGTGAATTTGTAAATCATAGTATTAACATTTTAAAATAATTCAAAGATATATAAAAAAATCACAGTCAAAGAATTTCGTTTTTTGACTCTTCAAATAATAATTGTCACGTAATGCGGAATAAAAGAGTGGAAAATCTGAGTTATTTTAATGTGACTAAAGTAATGTTGAGACTACTATTATATTCCCTCTTCGTTTCATAATAAGTAATGTTTAAGTTCATGCACACCCCTTAAGAAATTGCTCACTCATAAAAAATTACTTGGTTAAAATACATTGATATGTCAAAGAAATACACTATCAATATCTATCTCTGCTCTTGTATTTTAAGTTAATACCAACTGAAAAAATGATTTGAAATTTTTCACAGGGTTTCCTAAAGGCGCTCGTTATGCTATAATTGTGGGAGCTGGTGTACCGGCAATGTTATTCTTTATTGGGCTTGTATGTTTCATATGTGGCAGGATAAGGTCTTGTAGGAGAAGAGCCCAACCAGTATTAGAATTCAGCTCTGCCGTTTCACGACAGCCCATTGCATTAATGGGCTTAGATGGGCCTACGATAGAATCCTATCCCAAAACTATCTTGGGAGAAAGTAGACGTTTACCCAAGCCCGATAATAATATCTGCCCAATATGCTTGGCCGAGTATCAGCCCAAGGAGACCTTAAGGACCATTCCTGACTGCCAACACTGTTTCCATGCAGACTGCATAGATGAATGGCTTCGATTAAATGCTTCTTGTCCAGTTTGCCGCAATTCCCCTAACTGTGTTCATAGTACTGTATAATATGGTTTTAAAAATTTTGGTTCGGTAATTTCGATTTTGAAAAATGCTATGTTATTACCAGATAAGAGCATAACTTATTTTAAAATAAGCACTTATTTCAAAAGTCCAAAATTTGAGTTTTTTAGAGTAGAGATTCTTTTGGCTTTAATTTTTTTTTGTTTTTTGTACAAAAGTATTTTTTCATTGGCAACCAAACACCTAACAACTTTTTTATAAAAGCTCTACTCCTATAATCTCTTGGTGATTTCATAAATGTAATTGACTTATATACATGATTTATAATAATCATCCTAGACTATAATTACGGAAATCAAATATACACTTAACTAATACACAAGATTACTACCATAATTACATATATACAAGATCACTAATTATATCAAAAGAATATATACAAAATATTACTACCATAATTACAGATATACAAGATCACTAATTATATCATAAGAATATATTTTGTATATTTTATCACACCCCCACAGTCATAGCAGACGATTGTCGTAGCTCGTAGGCTGGGACTGTCCCGAAAATATTCAAACAGAATTAAGGGAAAACTCTTAGTAAAGATATCGACAATTTGATAACGTGAAGGGACATGCAAGAAACATACTTGTCCACAAGAAACCTTTTCATGAACAAAGTGAATATATATCTCGATATGCTTAGTGCGCTGATGTTGTACATGATTCACTGAAAGATATATCACACTAACATTATCGCAGTAAACCAAGGTAGCTTTCCGAATAGGAAAATGAAACTCTAAGAAGAGGTTACAGAATCAACAGGACTCAGACACCACATTGGCGAATCCTCGATATTCGGCTTCCGCACTAGAGCGCGACAAAGTGGCCTGACGTTTAGCCAACCAAAAGACCAAGTTATCACCAAGAAACATACAATAACCAGAAATCGAACGTCTGATATCTAGACATTCACCCCAATCTGCATCTGTATATGAAATGAGATTAGATACCGATGATGGATATAAGTTCATGCCGGGGCACTCGAATACTTAAGACATTTATCTTATTAGGAGGTTGGTGGAACAATATAGGGAGAGTAAGAGAGATTTACATATGGTTTTCATCGACCTTGAGAAGTCATACGAAAAAATCCACAGAGAGGTTTTATAGAGATGTTTGGAGGTTAGAGGTGTCATGTGGCGTACACTAGTGCGATCAATGATATCTATGTTGGAGCCAAGACCAGGGTACGAACTGTATGAGGAGACTTAAAACACTTTTCAGTGATGATGGGGTTGCACCAGGGATCAACTCTAAAAGCTCATTCCTATTTGTCTTGGTGATGGATGGACTAATGCGACGAATTTAAGAGGAGGTGTCATGGTGTATGTTATTCGCAGATGAAATAGTCCTAATTGATGAGACTCGTAGCGAAGTGAACGCTAAGCTGGAGGTTTGAAGACATAATCTGGAGTCTAAAAGGTTTTGGCTGAGTAGGACTAAGATAGAATACCTGGAGTGAAAGTTCAGTAACGGGAGCGATCATGAGACTGGCGTGGACGTGAGGCTTGATACTCAGGTCATTCCAAAGAAAGGAGGTTTCCAGTAACTCAGGTCTATTATCCAAGGGAATAAAAAGATTGATGACGATGTCACACATCGTATTGGTGCAGGGTGGATGAAATAGAGGCTTGCATATGGAGTCTTATGTTATAAAATTGTGCCAAAAAACTTAAAAGCAAGTTCTACAGGGGGTGGTTAGACCGACTATGTTTTATGGGGTAGAATATTGGCCAGTCAAGACTTTACACATCCAAAAGATGAAGTTGCGGAGATAAGGATGTTGAGATGAATGTGTGGGCATATAAGGATGAATATGATTAGAAATGATGATATCCGGGACAGAGTGAGTGGCCTTGGTGGAGGATAAGATGCGGAAAGTGAGGTTGAGATAGTTCGGGTATATGCAGAGGAGAGACACAAATGCCCCAGTGTGGAGTTGTGAGAGATTGGATATGGGCAGGTTCATGAGGCGTAGAGGTAGACCGAAGAAGTCTTGGGGAGAGGTGACTAGATGGGATATGGCGCAGGTACAACTTACTGAGGATATGACCTTAGATAGGGGGTTGTGGAGGACACAAATTAGGGTAGAAAAGTAGTAGGTAGTTGAGCGTAGTCCTACTTACGTTTATATACTGGTAGTTGTAGTGTTATGATTGTAGCCATGTCTAGCTTATCATACTAGTAGGCGCAATATTGTTTTATACTTTTTCGTCCTTTGATTTGTGTTGTTGTATGTTCTTTCGTGTACATTGTTTATCTTATTTACTTGCGTTAGTTACTGCTTCTTTTTTCAGAATGATTTATCATGACTTATTCGCTTTTGTTACCATCATTTTCATACTACTTTAAATTTCTTGTCCGGGCCTGACCGTTTCTCTTACTTTGTGTATACTTATGATTTGTCTTGAGCCAAGGGTCTTTCGTAAATAACCTCTCTACTTATCAAGGTATATGTAAGGTCTGCGTACACTCTACCCTCTCAGGCCCCACGTTGTGGGAGTTCACTCAGTATGTTGTTGTTGTATATGTATAAAGACAACGTTTTGCATGAGGAGAGTAGCAGAATTTTTAGGCGCTCCTGCGGCACAACAACCCATTGCATTGGTGGGCCTTGAGCCCACCATTGAATTGAGAAAAACAAGGGACAAATAAGTTTGTTACTTTTAAGTTCTTTGAATTTTTCATGATTGATGACACTTCTATACTTGATCAAGTGCATGAATTCCTGATATTGATTTCTAAGTTTAAAGACCTGGACATAATCATACCAGAAAAGTTAATCGTTGGAGGAATTATTGCCAAATTACCACTTTCCTGGAATAACTACAGGAAGAAGTTGTTGCACACTTCTAAGGAGTTCACTTTAGAACAGATTCAGAAACACTTACGAATTGAAGAGGAAACTCAAAATCGTGAGAAGGTTTTGAATGATGCTTCTAGTTCTAAAGTGAATTATGTTACTCAGAAGAATCTAAATGGTAAGAGAAAGGCGAACAATAACTCCAATGTTTCTAACCCGAATAAAAATGGTAAGAAGGACATGTCTGA
Organism: Przewalskia tangutica; assembly: GCA_029844215.1. NCBI lineage: Eukaryota > Viridiplantae > Streptophyta > Magnoliopsida > Solanales > Solanaceae > Przewalskia > Przewalskia tangutica. Next base: position 4,677,946 of record CM056732.1, read on the forward strand.
ATCGTTTGTTACAATTGTGGCAAGAAAAATCATTTCAAACGTTTCTGCAGGAACCCTAAGAAGGAGCATAGTCAAAACCAGAAAAAGAACACTGTAGAGAAGGCGATTGCTAATGTTGTTGAAAAAAACACCAACGAGATCATTGCCATGCTTTCTGAGATGCATATTGGAATGGTCCAAGAGTTGCACATGGATGCAATCGCTACAAGCGATGATTGGTGGTATGACTCTGGTGCTACCACCCATGTTTGCAACAATCGCTCACTCTTCAAGGATTATACTGAGGCAGTGGATGGCCATGAAATTCTGTTGGGAGATCATCACATTATCAAGGTTCTTGGATAGGGAGTGTAATACTCCATAAAGTGGTTTTGACTGGTGTACTACATGTTCCTTCAATTAGGAAGAATTTGGTTTCTGGTTTTGTACTATGTAAGAAATAACTCAAAGTTGTAATAGAGTCCGATAAGATTATTCTGTCTAAGGCTGGTGCCTTTGTTAGAAAGGGTTATGTATCTGATGGTAAGTTTAAACTAAGTATCAATAAAGATGAAAATTCTAATTATTCTTGTGTGCAATCTTTTGATTTAAGCTTTAATATAAAAAGTACAACTTTTAATCTTTGGCATAATCGTTTGGGACATGTTAACTATCAAACAATGAAACTTATGTGCAGAAACGAAATTATCTCTCGTATACCAATGGGCATAAAGAAAAATGTGAAGTGTGTGTCCAAGCGAAAATGAAAAGAAAACTTTTTCCAAAGGTCGATAGACAAATTGAAATCTTAGAACTTGTACATTCTGATATTTGTGAGTTAAATGGTGTTTTAACTAGGGGTGGGAGTATGTACTTTATTACTTTCATTGATGATTGTTCTAAATTTACCTATGTCTTTTTAATGATATCAAAAGATCAAGCTTATGACATGTTTCAAGTTTACAAATCTATAGTAGAAACACAAAAAGACAAGAAATTGAAAATCTTAAGAAGTGATAGGGGTGGAGAATATTTCCCTACTGAATTTACTTCATTTTGTGAAGATAATGGCTTTGTTCATCAAGTTAGTGCACCCTATAGACCTCAACAAAATGAGGTGGCAGAGAGGAAAAATGGAGTTCTAGTTGATATGGTGAATGCCATTATTGTTAACTCAAATTTTTCTATGAACTTATGGGGTGAAGCTTTACTAACTGCATGTCATGTACATAATAAGATTCCTTCAAAGAAGATGAAGTTGTCTCCATATGAAATTTGGAGAGGAAGAAAACCTAATATTAGTTATTTTAGAGTTTTGGGGTGCTTAGCATATTATAAGGTCTCATATCCTAAGAAAACTAAATTAGGTCCAAGAGCTTTGAAAAATGTTTTTGTGGGATATGCAGAAAATTCAAAATCATATAGGCTTCTGAATTTAGACTCAAATGTCATTGTGGAATCTCAAGATGTAGAGTTCTTTGAATTTTGAAGTGATTCCAACCGTGTCGATGAGTCCTTGCAAATACCACAAACAGAAACAAGTTCTAATCCTTTTTCTTAACAGTGATAGGTTAAATCCTAATGCTTCTAGTGAACTTAGAAGGAGTGTAAGAGTTAGAAAGGAGAAGAATTTGGGTTCAGATTTCATAAATTCTCAAGCAATTTCCTTTCTTGTGGAAGGGAATAGAGAAGTTGTTACCAATAAAATCCAAATCATTCTCAATGTTGAGAATGAAAGTGATGACCCAAAGATATTCCAAGATGCAATGGCATCTAGAAATTCAGCCTTTTGAAAATAAGCAATAAATGACGAAATGGAGTCTTTAATGGCTAATAAGACTTGGATCTTGTCGGACTTGCCTCTGGTTCCAAGGCTATCGGATGTAAGTGGATTTTCAGGGTAAAAAGGAGTGTGGATAATGAATCAATCAAAGTTTTCAAAGCTAGGCTTGTTGGTCAAGGATTTAGCCAAAGGGAAGGAGTAGATTATTTTGATACTTATGCTCCTGTGGCTAGAATTGCATCTATAAGAATATTGATAGCGTTAGCTTCTTTATATGATTTGCATATTCATCAAATGGATGTAAAAACTGCTTTTCTAAATGGTGATTTAGATGAAGAGGTGTACATGAAACAACCTGAATGTTTTGTCCTTCCTGGTTATGAACATAAAGTTTGTAAGCTAGTTAAATCATTGTATGGTTTAAAACAAGCTCCAAAGAAATGACATGAAAAATTTGATAATGCTGTTTTGTCTAATAGTTTTATACATAACTCTGCTGACAGGTGTATATATTCTAAGTTTACAAAAAATTATAGTGTAATCTTGTGCCTTTATGTAGATGATATGTTAATTTTTGGAACAAACATAAATGACATAAATGAAGTCGAAACTTATTTGAGTTTCTGTTTCAAGATGAAGGACTTAAATGAGGTTGATACTATATTCAGTATCAAAGTTGTAAGAAATAGTGGAGGTTATTCTTTAAGTCAGTCTCATTATGTTGAGAAGATGCTTAAGAAATTTGAGCATTTGAACTTCAAGGAAGCTAACACTCCATATGATACATCATGCAAACTTAGTATGAATAGTGGAAGATATGTGGCTCAGCTAGAGTATGCTAGTGCGATAGGTAGCTTGATGTATGCTACACATTGTACTAGGCCTGATATTGCATTTGCAGTTTGCAAACTTTCTAGATTTACTAGTAATTCGGGTACAGAACATTGGGAAACAATTGAAAGATTTTTTGGTTATTTGAAAAAAAACAAAAGTTATGCTTTGCATTATGGAAATTTTCCAGCTATACTTGAGGGATATACAGATGCTAGTTGGATATCTAGTGATAGAGATAATAAATCCACAAGTGGTTGGAATTTTATGCTCGGTGGTTGTGTTGTTTCTTGGGCCTAAAAGAAACAGACATGTATCACAGATTCGCAGCAGGCAAAAAAACAGAGTGGCTGAGAAATATGTTATTGGATATAAAGTTGTGGCCACAACCGATGCCAGCCATTTCTTTGCACTGTGATAGTGAGGCAACTCTGTCTAGAGCTTATAATAATATTTGTAATGGTAAGTCTAGACACATCAGTTTGAGACATGCGTATGCGAGACATTTAATATCCGACGGGATAATGACTGTGATATATGTGAGGTCTTGTAACAATTTGACTGATCCTTTTACTAAAGGACTTCCAAGAGAAATGATTTATGGAATAAGTCGAGAAATGGGCTTGCGACCCGTTTGATTAATCAACAACAATGGAAACCCAACCTTTTTCCTATGAGTACCATGGTTAAAAGGTTCAATGCGGTAATAACAAATTGTTGATGACTGATTAGGTCAGTGTAACTATTGTTTCTAGTGTATGTTTGTAGGGTGAGTAATACACTCTTAATGAAATTCAGGTAATAAAGGAATTTCACCTATATAGACATAAGAAGTGGTGCCGCTTCTAACAAAAGATTTGGGTCTAACCTTTTGTAAATGTCTATGAAACCAGGTGGAGCACATGGCCATAATGGTGCTACCTCGGTATGAACATGGAAAAGAACAATTGTGTGTGCAATCTTCCGATTCTAGCACAAGGAATTTTGGCTCAAAAGCTTTAAGCCGCCATTAATTTCGTTAGGATCTTGAAGAACTGTAACTAGTGAAAGTTCAAATCGCAAGATACTTTCATCTAAGCACTTTTGTTCAATTGAAGACTAAGTGGGGGATTGTTATATATATAGTCTTCAATTGTGAACCTGTTTGGAATAAGAAGAAAAAGTGAATTCTGGAAAAATATCTAAATTTGGGCGCTCGAACACGCTGCCTCGGCGCCAAAACTCCCGTGGCTCGACAGTCGAGCGTCGTGGCGCCCAGAGGCAGCGCCTATAACGGGAATTTCCTGAATATCCCGTTTTTGAACTGAAAAGCTGCATCTCTTCAACTAGGGTCATGACCTTTGAATGAAATGTTGCATCTGGTCGATTTTGGTACTATATAAGGTACAATGATCACTTGTTAGAGTATAATCAATCTATCTCTTCCAATAAAGAAAACCTTCTTTCTTTCAAGCAATTCATGTTCACGAAGAACGAGTAATTGCCGAAAACTTCGTTCTTAAGATTAGGGAATCCCGGGGGTAAATTAGCAAGTTAATCCCATCAGCATTATAGTGGGGTTAATATTATCCTAAGGACAGAGGTTTATCTCGTCCTAATCTAGTTTCTGTAATTCATTCATTTACCATTATACAGTTTTTCTAACAAACGTTGTTTTCATGCCTTCCATGCTGACTGCATAGATGAATGGCTTCGGTTAAATGCTTCTTGTTCTGTTTTCGGCAATTCCCCCGGGCCCAATCCGTTCTTAGTGAAGCTCCTTAATCAAGTCTCATTTGAGTGTTAAACTTCATCCTGAATGACCACATGAAATGAACCTTAGTTTAGTGAATTGAAGTTGGCATCGTATAATAGAACTCCCAGTTATTGCTCACTCTGTATGTATGATGAGGTGCTCACTGCTGGTTGTTGGCTTTTAATTTTTGTGAATAGATGGTTGGAAGTCTTACTCAAATGTTCTTGTGAGAAGTAGACAGAAAGATCCATATGTAATCATCCTCATTTTACATTCCAAATAGTCATATTGCAACCTGCAAATCTCAATTGCTCTTTTTGCTGTTTGAGAAATCAACTTTATGCAATGTTCTATTCAGTACAATTTACAACAATCAAATTGACAAAAATATACACTAAGGACATACTAGCTAGTAGTATCACTTGACTTGAGTCTTATTCTGTTCTTTATGAAAAATATAATCATGCATCACTATCTACTCAATTCGAACTTGCACCAGTTTCAAAACTGCTTCCAAGCTCACTGCTAAATTAGCTTCCCTATGCAGTAGTCCTCATATTTGTCGAATTCATTGAGCCGAATGGATTTGGGGGCATGATGGGAATGCCTCCTACTAGCATTTGAATCACAACTTTCATGAATGGCCTATCAGCCGGATACCATTGAATGCACCAAAGCCCTACAATTGCTAGTTTCTTGATTATGCTGCTCTCTTCTTCATTCTCAATTTGGATTGCTATTTCATCTCCCTTCTCCAGTTGTTTGTACATCCACTCTGGGTAGTAAATCTGACTGCTACTATTCTCCTCATTTGCAGCAGCATCAAATTTCTTCCTTCCACCAATCATATCAAGCAACAGCATGCCAAAACTATAAATATCTGCTTTATATGACACATTTCCGTAATTCCTGGAGTACACTTCAGGGGCGATATAGCCAATGGTGCCTTGAGCAGCAGTCATTGACACAACACTTTGGTCCTTGGTGTACAACTTTGCCAGCCCAAACTCAGCAACTTTTGGGTTGAAATCTTGGTCTAGCAAGATATTATGAGGTTTGATATCAAAGTGAACGATTCGTTGATTGCACCCTTGATGCAGATACTCGATTCCCTTAGCGATTCCTACATCTATTTGCTGCATCTTCTCCCAACCTAGTGATGACCCTCTTCCATTACCTGATGATATGATCTTTTGTAGTGTGTCATCTGATAAATATTCATATACAAGAGCTCGTCTATATCCATCAGCACAATATCCTACTAAGCGCACAACATTCATGGTGAATTCTACCTATGCTGCCCACTTCATTGATGAAGTCTTCTCCTTCACCCTTGAAATTGTTAAGGACCTTAACCGCGACAAGAATTTCATTTGAAAGCTTCCCTTTATATACTTTCCCATAGCCTCCTTGACCAAGTTTATACTTGAATTGCTCTGTGACCTTCTTATCATGTAGGTCTCAGAGCTTTATAATCCTCAAAAACCTCTCAATCCTCTTCTGATCCTCTTTCTTTATTTCAATTTGACAATCTTGTAGACTGCTAGAGCTATTAACACAAAGGCAAAAATGCTACCTAGTACAATTGCAACAATAACTTTCCTTGACAGCACTGTAAAATGTGGATGGTAGTATTATTAGCTTGTACTAGTTGTTATTTAGAAAAAAAACATACTAACAATATTGATCTCTTAAGATAATAACTTTCTTTGATGGCCTGCAAAATTAATTTATGGTTATTACTTGAGTACATAGGTTAAATTCCCTAATTCAAGGACCCCCCCCCCCCCCCCCCCCCTAACTACATGGACTCATTGTTCCAGTTGACTCATTTTTACGTTTCTCATCTCTAACGCGCTTCTCAACAAATTATCCCAAACATTCTGCCACATATTTAGCCAATTTTTTTTTTGGGGTGGGGGTGTTGACCTGTTCCCTCTGATTACTTCTATGTTAAGTTGCTGATTCTTATTTAGAAAATAGTTTCAAAGGTAAAAAATGTGTCAATTTAGAGACTGAAAAGGGGAATATCAATTCTAAAGATGTGCCTTTGCTAGGATCTTCTGGAATGTCAACGCATTCGGTTTCACTACATGAACTATTGGATTTCAACTTACAGTACTTTCCATCATCTTCACAATTCCCACAAAATGGTTCTGACCAATGCAGATAAATATGTGTTTGACTAAATTTTGGTGGCCCAAAAAGTTCCTCGTTAGGAACATCTGAAATGTTATACATCATTGTACAAGAGATGGAAACTCAGATATACTATAGTTAGAGCGAAAAGCAAGAACATCATAACGAGGGCCACTGAGGCACTTGATACGACCTGAAGATGATGAGTACGTTTTATTTGAGGTACAATTGAATAAAGTGAAGCCACCATATCTTCCTGGGAAGACACGAAGCGTTGAGGTCCGATAATTTTATTGTTTGTGACTTGTAATTAATTTCCTGAACAGAAACATTAGCTGATATAGGAATGTCAACATTGTTGATAGATGCCTGTAATGGAAATTGGAGCTTGAATTGAGTAATACTGTTTGCGGTACAAGATAGTTCGAAACCAGGGTAGCCACAGTGACTTGACCGAAATCGCCACATCTTGTTGGCAAGCATTGATCTTGTGTTGTTACTAGTTGTCCTACAGATACTGTCAGGAAAATTAGATGAAGAAACATGTGAATAAGTATATGAGCCATTCTCTCTTGATTAGAGAAACAACAGTCTCTAACAATGGTTGCTAAGAATCATTTTTGGAAAAAAAATTCTTGCAAGAGTAGTTCCTTCTGCAATAAAAATTGATAGTGCTTAGAAGTCAACACTAAACATATTATAACAAGTTGCTGAGTTGTTGAATTGAAAAAAGTCAAAATTGATCCCTTATGTTTGAGGATAAATTCAAAATAGTCCCTTAAGTATCTACAAAATAGTTTTGGTCTTTTAAATTTGTCAGAAGTTAATACTTTTAATCTCTGTCAAGTATTTAACAATTTATGTTTGTTATATTTCATGAAAATAATAGAATTTTAGTAAACCATAAACACCAAGAAATTCCCATCTAATTCTAAAACAAGCAATATAAAAAGATGCACTAGACACTGAAAAGAAATAAAAAATAGTAGAAATTACACTTCAAAGAGTTACACCAGACTCTAGAAATAAATAAAAATAATATTCCCTCTGTCCCAAAAAGATTGACATGTTTTCCTTATTAGTTTGTCCAAAAAAATTGACATTTTTCTATATTTAGAAACAATTTAACTTTGTGACATCATTTGCAGTCATACAAATATCTAAGATTTATTTTGGGTCATAGATTCCAAAAGTCTTTCTTCATTTCTTAAACTTCGTGTCAAGTCAAACTAGGTCAATCTTTTTGAAACGAATGGAGTAAATATTATGAAAATTACACCTTTATGAGTTCTTACTAATTTTTTTTTTCATAGTTCTCGTCAAGTTTAACTGACAGAGTTCGATAAATGTTTGAAGGAGACTAAAAATATTAACTTTTGACAAACTTAAAGGACTAAAACAGTTTAGTGCATACTTAAGGGACTATTTTGAACCAACTGTCAAACATAGAAGAGCATTTTTGTCATTTTTTCTTGAAACTTTAAAATATGGCAACTAAAATATTGCTTTAACTAGTTTGTCTTGAAAATATCATATTGAAAGTGACGTTGGTGGATAACATAAGAGTTAGCAAAGTGTGTTCCTAAACATATCACTTCATTTTAACATATGAATACTCCTAACATTTAATTGGACGTGCTGGAGAGAAAGGTCAAATCTTTTATCAGTATATAAAACCATATCAAGAAAAAAGAAGTACATATTATCTTCCCATTTCCCTCTTATATTCAATTGACAACATGTGGATAAGATATTCTTTTTTAGCTACTATTTTTGTATTTGTTACATTCATAACAAGCTCTATAGCCCAGACTAATTGTGTCCCTTCTTCTGTTAAGTTTGCAGAAGCAAACGAACGAGAAGAGGAAGACAACAGTGAAGAGAAGAGGAACTCTGCAAATTGTGAAGTGAGGGAGGAGAGGAAGAGAGAAAGATATTTTGGGGAGCAAAAAATACACTCTTCTGATGTATTCTAATATTATATTTGCTCAAAAAAACTAATAACAAAGTAGTCCTATTTATAAGTGATAAGTGACTAACTAATCCCCTAATGACAATCAAAATATCTCTAATCACAAATATCTAAATGAAACCACCAAAATATCTAATGAACTAATATCTAATATCCAACTAACCACATATATATTGTATATATATGTGGTATATCTCAACATCTTCCTGCGGTGATATTCAAGAAATAAGATTTCCCTTCCGATTGAGGACTGATCCCGAGCATTGTGGTAAAAGCGGTTATGAACTCGATTGCCAGAACAATCAAACAATCCTCGATTACAAGTCCCAAAAATTCTACGTGCAGGAAATTAACTACAAAGGCTTCTCAATAAGGTTACTCGATCCTAGCCTAAAAGATCAGAAAGAAAATTGCACTGTTTTTCCAGATCACAGGGCAAGTTATGATGCCATGACTAGCAGAATCTTTTCGTGGCATCGTGCTGACAATGACATCAACTATGTCAACTGTAGAGCTCCTATCAACTCATCACGGTACATTCCTACAAGTTTTTGTAGAACAAATACAACGGCCCCCAACTCCAATATTAGCAGCTATCTTGTCATAGGAGAAATACTGCAAGATTCGGATTTGGCACGTGGTTGCAGAGTTGAAACTGTGGTATGGTCCGCATCTCCGGGCATTTCAAAAAACAAATCGTCTTCGTTATCAAGCATTCATCAAGCCTTAACTTATGGCTTTGAACTTGATTGGAGGCATGATTTTTTATGCAGAGATTGCGAAGCTAGAGGTGACGCTTACAATTGCATTTTAGAACGCAACAGCGATGTAATAACTTGTGGTCATTTTTGCAAAGAGTCCACTCTTGTTTCACAACTTTCTTTCCGATGCAAAGTCGACTACCATTCTGGTAAGAGTTTAACTTATATACATCGACATTATAATTTTTCTTACACCATCCACCTTGTTCTTTTCAGCTGCTCTCTTGGAGAATTTTACTAACTTGTTTTTATCTTCTTCCTTTGCAACTTTGGCAGTTTTTGTATTGTTCTATGGAGGTATAAGAATAGGTAAGGCTCTATAATTAAGCTCCAATAAATTGTTGTCTCCAGAAATTAAAGTGCAGATTTTTCTTACTACATCTATTTATTTATTTTTTGAATTTCTGCAGGTGCACTTATGGTGCTAAGATATCTTGTGGGAATCCCAATCTTGATTGTAGTTATAGTGTGGCAGTGCAAAAGACGGAATTTGAACACATCTAATGATGATGGCATGGGGGATAAAGCTTCTTCAAGTGAACAGAATTGTTAGGATTCTTGATTTTCAGCTTATAAATCATAGTAATTGTTAAGTGTCCATGTACAATCCAAGTTATTATAACAGAAGCTTTTCTGTATTTTGTTCAGTAACTCTATGACAAGGTCAATGTAATTAGTAGTAGGATTTTTCTTTCCAGTTTAGTCCTGTATATTTTTTATATTCTTATCTATTTGATTGTATATGTTTTTTTTTTAAATCTTTTGATTTACCTAATTCTTGTAAGTGATTGAATGGATATTTGTACTTTTCTGTCAATTACTGGACATGAGATTCGTTCATTTCTGGATCAACAGCAATAGCTCTGTGCTTTCCGTTTGATTTGAGTTGGTTTTCTCAAATTGAACTAATTAAATCGGGTTTTTAAAATATTTAGGGGCCTTCACGGTCTGATTTGAGTTGATTTTCTCCTAAAAAGAAATTAAATTAATCAAATTTTCAAATATCTAAACACAAATCAAGCTAATTTAATCAGGTTTTTAAATATCTAGGGTCTTCATGGTTTGATTTGAAATGGTTTTCTACTAAAAAGATATTAAACTAATGAAGTTGGTTTTTCAAATATTTAAACACAAATTAAACTAATCAAATATTTTTTGCTGGTTCAAAATTTTGTCGATTTTATCGATTTTTTCAAATATTTAAACCAAATCAAATTAATAACATATATGACCAAGCTTTTGAGAAGTCCAAACGCTTTTTCTTAATAAAAATAAATAAAACTTATTTTATAGAATTAAGGTGTTTAATCAATTTTTAGGAAAAACTTAAGTGCTTCTGATAGTAGTAAAAGTTAATTTTCAAAAGCTGAGGAGCACTTTAGAAGTTTAGTCAAGCACAAATTACTACTCTAATATAAGGATGTCCAGTGGGTCAGGTCGGCCCGATCCCTACCCGGCCCGCTATCCGTTGTCGCGCCCGTTTTTGACTTCGGGTGTCTGAACGGTATCCGCAACGTTGCTCTTTGGCGCGGTTCCCCTGGATGGAGCAATAGTGCTGTTTTCGAGGAGTCGTCATCTAATTAGTTAAGTGAATTAGGACACTTGATTTATTGCAATAAAACACTGCAATTAATCTCCATTTAATGGTCTGCGAAAGCTATGTGAGATTCTAGGTAAGGATTCTTTATTATCCTAAAGGGAAGGGGTTAGACATCCTTTAAGATCCACTAACTTGCGGTTATTCGTTCAAACTTAGGTTAATTATTTATTGCCCTTTTTATTCTACCTATTCTAAGCATTTATAATTAAAATAAAGTGCAATACAAAATAATAAAACTAAAATTAAATGCGACATAAAAATAAAACTCCGGGACATCTTTTAGCCATTTTAGACCTTCTGCGCAAGATGATCTCCGGGTACCTGCATAAACACTTAATAAAAGTGTTAGTACTAGAATAAATAATTTTAAAGCAATGACAGGAATTTAATAAGTAACGCCAAAAATAAATAAATCCGTCTTTTGCACAGAGGAGGCCTTGGAAATCAGACGGAGATTCCTTCATCGGCCAATTTTGTTAAAAGCAATAAAATAAATAAAACCTTCAGATCCGCGCCAAAACAGTAATAGTTTTAAACACGGAGGACTCAGATATAAAAAATATATAAAGTGGGACAAATTTAAACAAGTGCACATGAATTCGCTCACAGCATGTTGATTATCGATGTAAGTGGAAGAAATCATCCTTGCCCGTAAAGCTTCATTTATTTTATTTTCCGTTTCAGAATCATGAGGCCTCAAAAATCGACGGATAACTTTTTCATCGGCCAATCAAGTGTAGCATTTTGTTCAAATCAGTCAATACCAACAATGTAATATTTGTTCTAAATCAGTTTAATACCAAGTGCAGTATCTATTCCAAATCAGCTTAACAACAGGGTAAAATTGCCAAAATCAGTCCCCAAAATAAGAACAGCGTAACATTGGTAAAACAAACAAAAACCCAGTCCAGAACACAGCCCAACACCCACAAACAGTCCACTAATAGCAAAAAAAAAAACAGTGATAATCAGTGTGAGACAGTGGATACAACAATCTGCAGCCAAAATGATCCCAACAATGGAAAAAAAACAGTGGTCGCACAACCATCGGAGACAGTGATAAATCCGGGCAAGGTCACCGAAAAACTTAGAACGTCGCCGGAAAATATATTAGAGAGATTAAATCAGTCCAACAAACAACAATAATATAATAGCATCAAAATCGAAAACAAATAGGAGCGAGGAGACGGTGGCGTCGATTCCACGGTGAGGTCGCCGGAGCAACGCCACTGTAACAGTGGGTGTGTCGACGGGAGACGGGTGTGGGAAAGCAGTGGTTGTGATGGTGACGAGGTGACGGGTGAGGGATGAGGGAGTGTTGGCGGCTGAGGGTGTTGCTATGGGAGGTTCGCCGGAGCTCGAACAGTGGAGGCGGCGACGAGGGAGGGGGAGAAGGGAGTGAGGGTGTGCGGCAGTGTTGTTCATGGGCGGCTGAGGGTAAGTCTGAAAAATGGGGTCGGCGGCGGCTAGAGTATGTTTAAAGGGGGGCTGCTGAGGTTTTTAGAGAGGGGAGAAATGGGTTAGGCGGCTGGTGGGGATGAAGTATGGTTGGGGGGAAAGTGAGAGTGTAATGTTTTATTTATAGGGTAGATATTTTAGGTTTAGGTTTAGGTTTTGGGGGAAAATAAAAAGTGTGGTATTGCTTTGGGGGGAAAATAAAAAGATGATGTTTGGATGAAAATAATGTTGGATTGGACTGATTCAAATTGTGTCTTGGACTGGACTGGTTTGACAAAATGCAAGGCGGGTTAGTTATTTAAAAGAAAAAATTATTTAAAAGGATGCAAAATTATTAAAATGCAAATGCCGACGCAATAATACTAAAATGCAATATTTAAGAAATGTTTAACGCCTGATTAAAAGTAAAAACACGGTGCCAATTAATTATTTAAAAAGATGCAAATATTATTAAAATAAACGACTGTGTAATAATAATATAAACATAATATTAACAAAGACATAATGCTTAATTTAAAATAAAAAGATGCAATGCATTTGTGAAAAAATAAACATAGAATATTATGTAAAAAATGCAAAAAATGATGATTAAAATGTGGTGTTTTAAAACACATAAAATTGCAACAAATATACGAAAAACGGGTCAAAATTGACTGTCAACATCCGCCTCGTCCCGATCCTGTAAAAAAGATCGGTGTCGGGGTTCGAACTCAGGACGGAGCCTGGGATTGTCCCGACCCGTCCCGCCCCAATCCGAACCCGTCTAGACCCGCCAACCCCTCTTTGCAAAAATAACCATTGCAACAACGGACAAATTTTGATTTTGGCCGTTGTGCAACGACAATAACGCTCATTTTTTGCCTCCATCTAACCCCCTACCTCCTTAATATTTATTTTTAACCTATTAGTTAAACATATTTACACTTTAACCCTATTTCTCAACTATAAATACTTCATTTTTCTCTTCATTTTTTTCACAAATCTTCCAACCATCTCTCTAATCTCTACAATTCTACATTGCCTGCTTATTATTATATTTTTTGTGCTCATTTATATCAAAGTTTCAAAATTGGGAGTGAAGTTGACAACTAGCTTGAAGATCATCCATCGAGCAAAGTTTCAATTTTTAACTCGATTACACATCGATGTTACATCGGCGTTTGGTACATTCGTTTCTTCTTTAAATTATATTGTTACTTAATTTTAATTATCACACTTAATTTCATTTACTTTAATTATTTGTATAATTATAATAAAAGGATTAAGAGGTATGTTTAAGGGTAAAGGTAAGAGTTCTTCTTCTAGTAGGGGTAACACGAGTAAATGTACTTCTTCTAGCAATCCTATTCCTAGTCCCGATGATTTGATTGATTTAAGTCATACAGATGATACCACATTTTTAATGATATACCATCACCAAATGAGGTAGATGAAGCAGATTTTAATTTAGACGATAATGTAGATGACACACCCATTAGTGCACCTCAAACTCAGGCTCAGACTAAGTCTCAGTCTGAAACTTAAATTGGAATGCCTCATATTCCCCTAGCATGAGTCGAGGTCCCACACAACGAAAATTAAAATTACATGCATGAGATTTTTTTGACAGGGACCAAGATAATCAACTAGTTAGATGTAAAATTCGTAAAAATGTTTATAGATCTAAAATTGGAAAAGGTCAAGGTGGGACGAGAGGTTTATTGAGACATGTACAAGGCGAGCACACAACTAGGTGGAATCAATACCAGACTAAAAAATTCAGGTGTGCCAATACCATCTGAGTGAGGACAAGGTTCACTTAGTCTCCCCGACCAAGTACATGGTCAAATTAATCCGACGACGGAGGGAATGTTTGGTCCTAAATATAATAAAAACAAAGATAGGGAAAACATGGTAAAATTAATTGCGGTGGAGGATTTGTCTTTTGCATTTCCTTCCTCTCCTAGTTTTATTCATTACATTCGAGAAACATATAATTCTGCTTTTAATTGTTTTCCTAGATCAACTATTAGAAGAGATGTTTTTAAATTTGCAAGTGAATATCAACAATATTTACGTTATGCACTGTATCATTTTAATGGCAATGTGACTATCACTTCTAACATATGTCGTAGTACTAACGGTAATGATTATTTAACGGTAACATGTCATTGGATAGATCAAAATTAGTTTATGCAAAAACGTATTTTAACATATAGATATATAGATGATAGAAACACTCGAAGTTTTATTGTAGAAAATATTAATGAAATTTATTAATATTATGAATAACTGATAAAATTATGACTATTACATTAGATAATGTTAGTTCTAATGATTATGTTGTAAGACTTTTAAAATTTAGATTAACTCCATCTTTTCTGATCATTTTCATATAAGATGTGCGTGTCATATTTATAACTTAGTTGTAAATAAAGACCTAAAACATTTTGAGAACATTCTTGATAAAATATAATTTGCTATAAACTTTATTTTAAAAGATAAAAAAAATACAAAGACGCAAAGAGTTTAAAAAAACTTGTCATGATTGTGGATTACCTTACAGAAAAATTCCAGAAGAAGTTTCGACTAGGTAAAATTCTCTATATGAGCAACTACTTGTTGCTTACGATTATAGACAACCTATAACTTTATTATTTAACGCTCATAATAAAAATCCAAGGGATATACTTGTAGATAATGATTGGAATAAAATCTTAGAACTTAATGGATTTTTAGAGAAATTTTATCAAGCTACTATATAGTATAAGAGGGACGTGAAGACTTGCTAAAATACTTGAGGGAGAATGAGAAGAAATTTTCAACACTATCTAAGATGGCCCGAGATGTGTTGAACATTCAAGCGTCACCAACATCGTCTGAAAGCGCGTTTTTCGCGGGAAAATTTCAAATAGGGGAGAACAGACATTCATTGGCAGGAGACTCATTAGAGATTACAGTTCTATTCAGAGACTGGATTCGTGCGGAGCGTAGGAGGTGCGGCCAACCGAAGATCAGCGAAGAAGAAGATTACAACTACAACTACAACGAAATCTTATCTGACGGATGTGCAAGCGACGTCGACCAATTTGACCAAGAAATATCAATTCCAACCGAAGAACCACAAGAAATTATAAAGAAACTAGAAAACGTGTTTCTTAAAATGTAATTATTTTAATTGTAATTTTACTATGTTATTTATTTGCAACTTTCAATATCACGAAGTTACAATTTTGAAATTGTATTACCAAAAAAAAATTATGCTTCTGTTGAATAATATAAGAGACACAAAAACAGTCTTGGAATGTTTTTATTAAACTATTTTGTTGTGTTTGTGTGTTATTTATTTAATTTAAGGGTAAATAAAAATATGACCCACCCCTCTCCTCCCCGACCCCAACACCGACACATCAGTATCGGGACGGGGCAGCGGCAGACCCCGCCAGCCCTGACAGCCCCGCCAAACCTCGACCCCGCCCTACCCCATCCCGCCGGAACATGACCCCAGCCCCGCCCCGACCCCGCCCCCACCCCGTTGGCCAGCCATATATATAACACCACATACTCGGTTAGGGAATGAAAAGTGTCCAGCAACTTCATTTAGCAGCATCAGCATCACTTTAGAAAATGAGATATTCACTTTAGTATAGTTATTACGACCTATCTAGCTACATGATCTTTCTTTTCTCTCTCCAAAGCATTTCTCATCTCTCAAGATTATCATCTTTTTTCTTATTACACAAACCATAGAGTTAGTGTATCAAGTCTTCCTTTAAGATTTTTTTGAGTAATATTATTCTCCAATATGTCTAATAACCCTTTTTATCATGATTACATGGGAACAGGAGGGATCAATACATTTCTTTTCTTTGGTGAAAATCCTTCAAATTGTGATCAGCCAATTATTCCTAATATTCAAAACCAAAATCAGCATCAATTTGTTCATTCTTCTTACATATCTCTTACTGAGTGGATTTTGAAATTTGTTACTTGGCATGGAATATAGATTGAGGAACTAAGTTTAGTTACGTAACTGGAGGAGAGAAGACATAGGAAAATTTCCTTAAAAAGACTCTTTAGGGTTGGTTCCGTTATTAATCGAGGTATGTTAAGACAAATCCTTCTTTCTTTTGGCATGTTCTACGTACGAAATATAACTGTGGTATTGCTATATAATTTCTACTCATAGAAGTTAAGGAATATTTATGTTATTGATTCATATGCTAAAAACATTCCTAAGTCTTTATTAAGGCATATGGGAGAGATGTTGATAGGAATTTTTAGTAAGCACTGGAGTTGATTTGACTTTGTTAATTCAAAGTAAATGATAAGTATTAAGTGTTGAGACTTGTTTAATAAATAAGTGGGTTGTTTTTAGTAGACGTGTTGAAATAAGTCATTGTAGTATTAAGTGAATAAGGTATCGACAAACTAATTATGTTAAAATGATTTTGTGCCCTTAAGATGTTCACACTATTAGAAACACAGTTATTTCAAAATTTTAGAATGTCATTTGCATAGAAACTAATATATAATCAATTTGTTTTACATTTTCCAGTTCACAGTTGATTAGATAAGATTATTATAAATATAAATTACTCACGACTCATATTAAAACTACTCTTGGTAGTGGAAGAACACTAAGTAATCAATCTTTTGCCTGACCTTCGTAGAACATAAAGAATCAATTAGACAGTTCAGATCTGTTATCACCAATCAGATGTTTCCATAATGCTAGCCAAAGGAGCAAGAATATTATTGTCGTCCAATAAATTCAGGGAATATTTTATTGTCATTCATGCATTTACATTGCACTCATATAATACTTTGCACCTCAAATGAGCTATATGCTCTACTATATATATATGGAAAATGGAAAAAAGGGAAAGACGTTATATACGCACAAAAGAGCCCTAAGAGGCCAAATTGATGTGATGTGATACCCATAGAGGCGATTGGGGTAGGTTGTACGATCCGCAACACTAATATATATATATATATATATATATATATATATATATATATATACCACATTTGCATCATGCATACATTCATTAACCAACATATGGTGTGATGCCCCCAGAGGTTATTATGGTAAGAAAGATTGTCCGATGTAAGTAGGTATCGCATGTGCATGCATAACGTTTAGGTATTTCTTGTTGTCGATTGTTCTGTTTGATTGTTGTTATACTTTTGTTCAGTTATTGTTTATGTCTGACATACTCATTACATCGATCGTCTTGGCGTCTCTTTTCTTGAGGGCGTTGCGTTTCACGCCATGAGTTGATTAAAGAGTGACGGTTCACGCTGGTAGGTTGCTGGTTTAGCTGATGTCGGAGCACTCTATTTGTTCCAGTTGCAGTCTAGTCTTGGTATGATATTTTGATGTCGTATACTCTTCAGAGGCTTGTAGACGGGTGTCCTGTGGATAATGGTTTTGTATGACCTTATCGGTCTTGGCGTGGTCATGTATATATGTATAAGTCAGGTTTCTGATCAAAAGCTTTCATAATCTTTTTTGGCTTAGTCCGTGATTATACAGTGATAATGTGATTTGAGGTACCCGGTGGGTGAGATCCGGGCGCCTGTCGCAGCCCTCTGATTTGGGTCGTGACACCCGAGATGTGTTGAACATTCAAGCGTCATCAACAACGTCTGAAAGTGTTTTTTCTGCGGGAAAATTTCAAATAGGAGAGCACATAAATTCATTGGCGGGAAACAACTTGAATATTGCAGTTTTATTCATAGAGTGGATTCAAGCGGAGCGTATAAGGTGCGGTCAACCGGAGATCAACGAAGAAGAAGACTACAACTACAACAAAATCTTGTTCGAGGGAGCAGGAAGCGACATTGAAGAATTTGACAAACAAATTCAAATTCCAACAGGAGATCCTCGAGACATTGTGAGGAAATTCGAAAAAGTATGGTTGCATATGTAATTTTTTAAATTACAATTTTACTATGTGATTTGCAACTTTTGAACAACACCACAAAGTTGCAATTTCGAAATTGTATTACAAAAAAATTATATTTCTATTAAATAATATTAGAGGCACAAAAACAGCCTTGAGATGTTTTTATTACACAATCTTGTTCAATTATTGAAGTGTTTATATATATTATTTTTTAAACTTAAGTGGCAAAAAAAAACGTAACCCGCGACTCGACCTGTTCCGCCAAATCCCAGCCCCCCTTCCGGCGGGACGGGACCTCTTCCCGTCCCGCCAATCCCGGTCCGTCAGGCTTGCCAGATCCCACGTCCCGACCCTCCCCCAGTCCCTCTGGAGCCCGCCCCACCCCGTTGGACAGTCCTGCTCTAATATTGACAAAAGTACATTTCAAATTAATTAGTCAAATATGATTTGGTGGTATTTAAATATACAAATGTATTCTTATAAGGGTGTCCTAATAATAAAAATGCTGAAAGTAACGAATTATTAAATATAAATGTTTGATATTCTTTTAAATATACAAATGTTTGATAATAATAATGTGAGTTGAGAATTAGGAAAGTTTAGCTTTGTTCACATGCTTGCAAGATAGCTGGAAAACCACGGCTATAAAACAATTGATATGCGTATGTGTTGACTGAAGAGCAAAAATAAATGCCCAATTCCCAGTCAAAGCACTCAAACTTCCATAAAAAAAACATGGACAACTAATCATAGACAAACTTTTGACTTTTAGCCTTGATTCTATGTAATTTCTGAGCAGATCAACAATTGATTCAAGAAAGCAAGCTCGATGAATCTTTACTGATGAAATGATTATTCTCCAATGATAGTAAAAAACGACAGAACAAACTCAACATAATCAATTTTCAGAAAAGATGTTTGTAAGAAAGCTCTTGATTGCTAATCTTGTACTACTCGTAATCTGCACAACCATATCCAAAGCCCAAAACATTACTCAGTGTTCTTCTTCTTGTGGTGATATTCATAACATCAACTTCCCTTTTCGATTAAAAGCTGATCCTGGAAATTGTGGAGATTCCAGGTTCCAGCTTGATTGCCAGAACAATCGTACTGTCATAAGTTTGAATTCAAGAAAATACAACGTGCTCGAAATCAACTATGATAAATTCTTGATCAGAGCAATTGATCCTGGTTTGGAGCATCAAAGCAGGAACTGTACTTCTTTTCCCAATTATTTCACCACAACTTATCCTAGCTCCTCAACTTTTGGCGGAATTGATCCAAACATTCCTGTTATCTATGCCAATTGCTTAGCCACTGTAAATTCTTCGCGCTATGTGGATACTACTTTCTGTGGATCACAGAACAAGACTTCTTCCTCAAATTCTTCACAAAGTCAAAGCTATGTCGCCATAGGACAGGGTTGATTTCGGATTTGACAGAGAATTGCAGTGTGGAAATGGTGGGATGGGCCTCGGCTCGTGGGCTTTCGGGGGGATAATACTTCTCTATCCAGCATTGAGGGTGCCCTGAGTTATGGATTTGAGCTTTCTTGGAAGCGTACCTTCTTGTGCAGAGAATGTGACGCGAGGGAAGACAACACCTGTTTTGCTGAAGGTGATGGCTACAGTTGCAGGCACCGCTGCTACGATGACACGGGGTTTGATCTTCCTCTCCCCCTTGTAAGTCAAGATTCATTTTACATTTCACCATGTTCAACTCGGAATCCCTTTTCGAGTTATCTGTTTTAACAAAATCCCCATATCTGAGGTTGAATACGTGGTTTACCCCTAAATCTGTAACTTAGGATAACAGTTGAATTTATATTTGAAGGTCAAGGGCACACAAATTATAATGATCAAATACTGGTTTCTTGATGCTTAAGGACATGCTTATAGATAATCAAGATAATAAGTAAGAACAAATTGTAAAGCAATAGAATAAAGAGTAAAAAAGTTCTTATTCAGTTCCGCCCAGCAAAGCTATTGAACAGTCTGGCCGGAAAGGTGAGTGCTTGCTAGCTTGTTACAAAGTATGCTATTGTGCAGTAGTGATGATGAACATCAGATGGGTTACAAATAATAGTGTAAATCCAAGGTAATGTCTTGCGTGTGTTCAGCCCCTCATAATGATCATTATCTGCACGTTGTATCCATTAAGTACGTGGGTGTATAACTGCTGAAGTGAACCCGGATTCATTAGAATCGATTATTTAGTGAAGCTTATCACGACCGGCCACAAATGACCTACCGGTAGCTTTACACCCGTGTGAAGTAGATCATCTTCGTTGCACCGGGTTATGATCTCGAATCCTGACTGGAGCCGTCTCTGCTGAGTTGGATATGACTAGACTTGCACTGCCACATGTCATCTCCTGATACGTCCAACTGTCATATCCGTAATTTGACCAATGCAATATATCTCCTTAAATGACGCAACTAGCATACTAGCAATTTAACTGTACATTCAGATTTCAAATTTAAGGTGTCATTCTTTACCACATCTGAGTCTAAAATTGAAGCAGGTT
Organism: Przewalskia tangutica; assembly: GCA_029844215.1. Lineage (NCBI taxonomy): Eukaryota > Viridiplantae > Streptophyta > Magnoliopsida > Solanales > Solanaceae > Przewalskia > Przewalskia tangutica. Next base: position 4,698,625 of record CM056732.1, read on the forward strand.
AGATGTGGTCAAGTTTCATTTATTTAAGGGAAAAGGGTCATATACATCCTATAACTTTGATAAAAGGTTCATATATACCCTAAGTCAAAGTATGAGGTCAATGTGTTCGCCTTGGTCTTGGCTACATTTTGCAACCAATCATGTGTCTCAATTCATCTTAATTCGAATTTCACCATTGGAGCTGCTTGAAGCTTCAGCCGTTCATTCGATCGCGAGAAATTGATAGTGAAAACGTTGAAATTGATGGGAGTGGTTAGTATGGAAATGACGGGCTTGATGAGACGAGTCTAATAGTGTAAGTCTCGTATCCAATGGAGCTATGTGGTGGTCGGAAAAGGCTTGGAACCGCGGCGGCGTTACTGTAGCGGCGGTGCTGTCTAAGTCAAAGTATGAGGTCATATATACCTAAAACTTTGATAAAAGGATCATATATTTTTTTTTAATGGATTGGCCACGTGGCTGCCACGTCACCGGCGATCAGCACCGCCGATACAGTAACGCCGCCACAGTTCCAAGCCTTTTCCGGCCACCACATAGCTCCATTGGATACGAGACTTACATCATTAGACTAGTCTCATCAAGCCCGTCATTTCCATACTAACCACTCCCGTCAATTTCAACGTTTTCACTGTCAATTTCGCGATCGAAGTTATGGACGGAAATACCCCTGTCGGTTTTTCTCAATTTACGGCGTACTCCAGTAGAATCGACGGGATTGGGTTACACCGTTGTGACCACCATCATCTCCCCGTCATTTCCATACAAACTCCATAGCTCGATTTCCGACAGAACAAACTCAATCAACCTTTTGGGGATAAGCTAAAAATAACCTTTTAACAAATGAAGCAAACCAAGTTAGTATAATATGCAAAAAGTTGCAGGCAATATATAATAAATCAAGTGCGTGTTCTAACATGTTTGGGACCTCTTTATGCTAGAGGTAGGCCTAAACGTCACATATGCGAGGTTGTGATAGATTTGTCCAAGCCGTCCAACTGTAATGCTTTTGTTGGAAATGGCGACCAAATGACGGTGCACTTTTTCCAATTTCAGCATGACATGATTAGGTTTGGATTTGTCTATCACTGCCATGCTACACATAATATGTTGGTTGGTCGTTGGGTTGAGAAACCCGTCGACAAGTTTGGTGTCTTCCTAATTGTGGTGTCGATGCGAGGGCCACCCACCTAAGGTAAACGTCGTGCCCTAAAATGAAGGTGGTATAGCTCTATCTTAAGTTTCTAAGATTTGGCTTTTCTAGGCCTTGAGTTCCCGGCGGACAACTCGAGTGAGAAGGCTACGCGACCAGGTTGGGCCGGATTCTCGCGCAAAACACCAACTCTCTTAATTTTGGGTGTTTGAAAGAAATTTGCAGGTGCGCGAAGCACACCCGCGTGTTGTGTGTGATAGTGTGAATTTTCCAGAGTGGAAGAAATATGAGCGGAATGCCAGTTTAAGGAAAGCAGTAAAGCAGGTAGCAATTAAAATAAATAAAACAAAATATAGCACAACCAATTAAATGCAAAATAATGCCAAATAAATAACCCTAGGTCTGTTGTGGTTAAGAACATAAATTCCCCAGCAGAGTCGCCATCTGTAACACCCCATTTTAAACCGGAGTCGAAAACGGGATCCTAGCGAACCCTGCTTGAATAAAAGTGTTAGAAAATAAATAAAAGTGTTAAATGTTAAAAGAATACTAAAATTTAAAAGGGTTGCTAAGGTGTTAAAAAGGTGTTTAAAAATGCCAAAGGGTTCGGGAGTCGCCACCTAATTAGTTTGGGTGAATTAGGACACCTAAATGTTTAACTAGTTTAAAGTAAAACATTAACTCCATTTTAATGGTCTGCTAAACTTAATGAGATTCTGGGTAAGGGTTCTTTATTATTCTAAAGGGAAGAAGTTAGGCACCCTAAAGGATCCGCTAACTTGCGGTTGTCCGTTCAAACCTAGGGAATTATTATTCTATAAAAATGCATGTTTGAAAATGTTTAAATAAAAGGGATAAAAATTATGAGATTTATTTAGAATATAAAAATCAGCTTTGGATAAAACTTGCATTCATAACGTATTAGATAAGATACATGTATTGCAAAACCTTATTATGACGAAATGTGCACTTTATAAAATAAAATGTAGAATATCTATTATGCAAGGACTAGCAAAAAATAATTTTAATTATGAATGTTAGTAAGAGTTTATGAAGAAATTAATTTATTATGCTAAGGATTTAATAGAGTGACACTTTAACTACGTGGATATTTAATGTCATTTAGTATGGCTTAGGCGATGCATAACTAGTCATAAAAATAATTTAATTTAAGGAGAGTGAATTTCTAGCGTCAAACTATTTTTTAACGACAATCCAAAGTTTAGCTATTTTAAGTGTGCTACTAGTAATCAGTAATGTAATGTTAGACAAATAATTACAATAAATAAATGGGGTGAGGATATGAATTGATAAGGACTCGAAGAAATGGCGAAGTCATTCGCCGGTGGCATGGAATTTCCGATGCGGATAGAGAATGCACATAGATGCGGGTGAATGCAGATCTTCAGTTGATCAGAGTGCGACGAGTCTCGCGATGAAACTCTTCATTTGGCTCCGGTGCATTTCATGTAAAACAAAGGAAAATAAGGATTAGTGGCTTCCCAGATAATATTCGATATGGATAATTAAACGCTAAACCCATATCTATATCTATAATACACGCCCAAGTGATGACTTACGCAAATCAGCAGGTCCGGTCGGCCCAAAACAAGGAACAAGCAACACACAGGAAAAGGAAAAGATAGGGAAAGGCAAAGGCAAACAGTAGGCTGGGCCCATCACTTAATTTATGAAAAAAAACAGCAGGCAAAGTTTATCAAGATATGCTAGGCCCATGATGTGACTACCAAGTTTTAGGAAAGCAGATATACAACTGGACACAAGTAAACATATGTGCAGGTAAATGAGATATTCAAACACCTATATGCCCCATTTTTACCCAACTGCAGCAATCCCAAAACCAATAAACATAAGAAAATAGACATTACATTAGAGATACACCCAGGTAAGATCTGTACTTTTTCGAAAGAAATCTTTTTGATTTATAGCAACGAATCCCGGAGACAGTTTACGCATCGAGATGGTTTAGGAAAATAAAACAAGACAAGCCCAAGCATATACGGCAGTTGGATAATATCATGTCAGATACGTAGACATGGCATACTAGGTATATAATCTACACATCCCTACATATACTTACTGCATTGGGCTCAAGACAGCAAAACAATCAATTACGTAAATATTCATTAAAATCAAGATGTGTGCCAGGGAAGGATAAGCACACATTAGATAAGAGATACTAAAAACACATAGGTAAGAATAAATTTACCTATAAATCTATTCTTTTGAAGTCCCTCGATTTATAGCAACAAATCTGGGAAGGGGGAGAACATGCTAACATATTTTGACTTAAGAAAGGGACAATCAGAACTATACATAGTGAATAACTTAAACAAATAAAATAGACCCACATACATTTATACTAACAGAGAGCAGTTCTGTATATATGTCGACATGGTATATGCTTCTCCATGAAACAGAACTAAACTGAACGATAAATATAGGCAAATGATTTGATTTGGGTACACAGAAGAGTGAAGTTCAGTAGCATTTTTAAATAATTCAAACCACATCAGCTTGAGATAAATACGATTACTAGGTTTGGACACAGGATAAAAGACGATGCATAGTTTGATGTTTATACAAACAAGCAGACAGGTCCCTAAAAAATCAGCCTAAGTGCGTAACAAGCGGGTATACAACCAGCTTAATAAACATGTAGACATGGAGAACTGTTAAAATGACTAATTAAGAGATCCTTTCGATATGCAGAGTCATTCGGGCTTAAGCTTGAACATGCAGAATCATGTATATACATCTGATAGAAGTAACCTTTAGAGGACCAAATCATCTAAATCTTTTAACATGAAGCAAATTCAGATTCGAGACGAGCACCATAAACTATTCTAAATGCAACAGGGAGGGAACAATTCGGAGTAGTAACATGATGGTCACACAACAAAATCAATATGCTCAATGTAATCAATGTTTCATTATTCAGATAACATATTATCCCTGATTCAGATTTTTCTGAAGAGATGCGACGTACTCACATAATTAAAATGGACATATAGTAAAGTTTATTAGTCCCTAAAGAGTCAACAACACACCAGGGCATGAACAAACACTTTAAGTTCAATCACACAACAAACGCCAGTAAAAACGCATTAACAATCATAGTCCTGAATATTAATAGTGATTAACATTAATTGAACATGTTTAGCAGTTAATTTGACGAGCATAAACAATCATCTGTATCAACTTAATATACGCTGAAGCAGTCGTACGAAAGACACATTACGCACATTGATATCAAGCGAGTTTAAGACTGAAAGGGTAATGATTTTACCTTCTCCGGGCAGCGACCCGGGGCAGCGTATCAAGTCGTCGGTCCAATCGACGGGTTTTGGGTTTGCGATGCGAATAGAAGGGCAAGGTTTTTTGCTGATTTTGTGGCTGGAATTGAAATAAGGGGGATTCGAATTACCTATTCTTGAGATGCTGGTGGCCTAGGTGCGAGTCCCCAATTCCGACGCTGTCGATTTCATGGGTTTTTCTGTCCTCATTGCTGTCTTGCATGTGCTTCACCGTGAAGAAGGGTCTGGACGGCTGTGTTATACCATGTTTACTACTGGTTTTCTGATTGAGTCGGGGTCCCCTTTCTTGTGCAGATCGACCTCCTTTTATAGCCCTGATTTAGGTTTCGATTTGACGATTTGGACTGATTTTATTGCTGGCTTTTTGCGATTTGTTAGCAAGATTCTCGGTTTTTATGGTAAGGTAATGATTGAGGCGTTAAAAGGAGATCTCGTTTACGATTTTGTGGTAGTTGGGTCTTGATTTGGTTCCCTTTCTATGGTAAGGACAGGGGTATCGATATGGGAGGTGATTCGCCGGATTCTCAGGCGAGAATCCCGGCTGGGACGACGGGGGCGAGGTGCGGTGGACGAAAAACTTAGGGTTGCGTTTTCTTATGAAGGTCTAGGTTCTGTCCTTTGTTTTTTCTCTTTGTATTGTGGACGATGGGGCCTGAGGGTTATAGGATAGAAGGCTTGCGGGTGGGCCGGTATTGTGGGCTGCTGGGCTGCAGGTCGCGGGTCAGGGAAACAAGGGAAAAGATTTTGGGCTGGGTAGTTAAATTAGGGTATTAGTTTTAGGTTAGTATTAGGTATTTAATTAGGGGTAAATTATTTAAATAGGTATTAGTTTTAGGTATTTAATTGTTAATTAGTAGTGAATTAAATTAATAAATTGTGCTTAAATTATTTAGGTGTTTTATTAATCTAATTGTTATAAATTTAAATTATTATAATACTAAATGCGGGTGTGCTATTTAATTAGTGCTTAATGCGATGCCGTTATAAAATTGAGTTATTTAAATAAAATTAGGACTTCTTAATTCTTTTTTTATGAATGCTATTATTAAAACGCGGGTGTTTAGATTATTATTTATGTATTTATGCTTGTATTAATGTTTTATCGCTGCATTTTATTATAAAAATCACAAAAAGTTAATTTGCAAAAATTAGTGTAATTTTATAGTTAATGACTGGACGGGAGGGTCAAAATTGGGTGTCAACAGATGTATGCATAATCAATGGTTGGCTTTCGATCAGATGTGCTAATCCCTCATATTGTTTGTGTGTCATCTGCTCGTATTGGGTGGCTTGACAATTTGGGTTGAGTGGGGAGATATAAGTAGGTGGAGGTTGAGATGTGTATGTAGTAAACAGATCATTTTGGAAGTCGGTTTGCAAATTGACCGGGCGAGTGACATTTTGGTGTGAGCTGGTATGTTGCGGCCTCTGCGGGGAGCTTTGGGGAAGTGGAGGCTCAAGGGCTTGTGACACGATGGCATTTGTCCCTAGTTCTGGGAGTGGTGCATTCAAGCTAATAGACATGTTTGTGATATCTCGGAGCCTTTCTATTTCGGCTTGCATAATTTCCATTTGCTGCAATAGTTTGGCGAGGTGTTGATCATTGGTGTTTCTCCTTTCTAACGCCTCTGCATCCTGCGAGGCGGATGAGTCCTAAGTTGTTTCGTTCCGGTGCCTCTGGATTAGTCATTTATGGATGATTGTGCTTCTGCCAGTCAACGCGAATCAACCTTTTGGGGATAAGCTAGACAAAAATAACCCTTTAACAAATGAAGCAAACCAAGTTAATATAATATGCAAAAAGTTGCAGCCAATATATACTAATAAGCAAATTGCAAATCAAGTGCGTGTTCTAACATGTTTGGGACCTCTTTATGCCAGAGGTAGGCCTAAACGTCAAATATGCGAGGTTATGATGGATTTGTCCAAGTCGCCCAACTGTAATGCTTTTGTTGGAAATGGCGACCAAATGACGGTGCACTTTTTCCAATTTCAGCATGACATGATTAGGTTTGGATTTGTCTATCATTGTCACGCTACATAATATCTTTGGTTGGTCGTTGGGTTGAGAAACCGTCGACAAGTTTAGTGTCTTCCTAATTGTGGTGTCGATGCCGGGGCCGACCACCTAAGGTAAATACATGCATGCCCTAAAATAAATTGTGGTATAGCTTTATCTTAAGTTTCTAAGATTTGGCTTTTCTAGGCCTTGAGTTCAGGCGGACTACTCGAGTGAGAAGGCTACGCGACCACCGGTTGGACCGTATTCTCCGCGCAAAACACCAACTCTCTTAAATTTGGGTGTTTGAAAGAAATTTGCAGGTGCGTGAAGCACACCCGCGTGTTGTGTGTGATAGTGTGAATTTTCCAGAGTGGAAGAAATATGAGCGGAATGCCAGTTTAAGGAAAGCAGTAAAGCAAGTAGCAATTAAAAATAAAACAAAATACAACACACAAAAATTACATGCAAAAATAATTGCCAAATAATAACCCTAGGTCTGTTGTGGTTAAGAACCTTAAATCCCCAGTGGAGTCGTCATTCTGTCGCGCCCTTTTTCGACCACGACTTTATTCTTTAGCGAACCCTTATTAGTAAAATGTTAGAAAATAGAATAAAAAATGCTAAATGTTAAAAGGGGTGTTTAAATAGGTTAATTTTAAAAGTAAAAGGTGTTAAAATGCTAAAGGGTTGCTAAGGAGTCGCCACCTAATTAATTGGGTGAATTAGGACACCTAAATGTTAACTAGTTTAAAATAAACATTAACTCCATTTTAATAGTCTGCTAAACTTTAATGAGATTCTGGGTAAGGGTTCTTTATTATCCTAAAGGGAAGGGGTTAGGCACCCTAAAGGATCCGCTAACTTGCGGTTGTCCGTTCAAACCCAGGGTAATTATTATATTAAAAAAATGTATGTTGGAAGTGTTTAAATGAAGGGATAAAAATTGTAAGATTTATTTAGAATATAAAATTAGCTTTGGATAAAAACTTGCGTTCATAACATATTAGATAAGATACATGTATTGCAAAATCTTATTATGACGAAATGTGTATTTTATAAAATAAAATGTAGAATATATATTATGCAAAGACTAACAAAATAATTTTTAATTATGAATGTTAGTAAGAATTTATGAAGAAATTAATTTATTATGTTAAGGATTTAATAGCGAGTGACGCTTTAGCTACGTGAATGTTTACGTCATTTTAGTATGGCTTAGGCAATGCATAATTAGTCATAAGAATAACTAATTTAAGGGAAATGAATTTCTAGCGTCAAACTATTTTCTAATGATAGCCCAAAAGTTTGATTATTCTAAGTGTATTACTAGTAGCGTAATGTTAGGCAAATAATTACAACCAATAATAGGGTGAGGATATGAATTAATAGGGATGACTCGAAGAATGGCGATGTCCTTTCGCCGCGGTTTGGAGTTTCCTATGCAGGACGGATGCATGTGGATGTGGATCTTCGCGTTTGCCACGATGAGTCCCGCTATGAGACCCTTTGTTGCTCCGATGCATTTCATGTAAAATAAAGAAAGATAAGGATTAATACACGTTAAGCCAAATAAATGATTACATACTCAAAACATGCTTTAATTATTAAAATCAAACGAGATGACAGGTCCCAATGTAAAAGTGCAAAACAACACTGTCTTGTTCAGGTATTGAAGTATCTTAGACTTAAAATTATAACGTGACTGTTGGTTCACAGAAGCTGGATAAGCATATTTTAAAAGTGAGCATACATGAGTGATTAAATCACTAAGTCAGCAAGTGACCAGAATGTAGATTAAAAGGGGAGGCGATTCCAAGTTACATTCGAGGAAGCGACAAAGCGAGAGAAATCAAATGGATAAACTTCAAACACATATGACATGATTCCTAAAATGATAAGGGTACTTGATAATGTGCAGGGCATTGAGCTTCGTTTGCAAGCTAGCATAGAATGCTAACATCAAGTTTTAACAAGAATTATTTTAAGAGCCTTATGATTACATAATTCCAAGGATTTGTTCATATTTTAATTGTTGCAACCTGATAAATATCTACTATAGTACTCCCGGTGATTCTGAGTTTATCTATCATAAGGGGGCATAATTTAAAGCCTAGACACACAACTACTCTACTTGGTCTTGTGTACGATGAAATGCTAGTGTTGGCTAAAACATATTGACAATCAAACTAGCCAATAGAAACAAGTATTAACTGGACAAATTTAACATAAACCATTTTAAAAATCAAATGCAGTAAACATTGTTTAGCCTGCAATTTAAACACATATGTCCGTACTTTATCCTAGGGAATAGATACTATGAATCATACAAGAAGCTTTAATGGGACATTTCTACTCATCCTTGGGTGATGTATGTAAACCATTTGTAAAGAAAGCGCCATCGTGAGCAGGTATTATCGGCTAACATTTTGGGCAATAGGAAAGAGATAGCTATCATGAGTTTAGACAAAGGCTTCAGCGGTGACCCATTCTGATAGGCGGTACATATATTCGGAGGAGATCATAGACAAGTTCAACATGACTTCCAGGTGAAATTTACATACTCGATCTCTTGTTTTAAACAAAGATGAGCAGGCCGGATCTTTGTCGGTTGAAAATAAAGTGGTTTAAACAAAAGAGGCGGTCTCGTAACCTCGTGGTTTAGACATACTCGAATAGAAATCAATTTACACCACTCTTACATAAGCCAAAACCAGATCCACACCTTGGACTCATATTCAAAATAAATGCAGTTTTTTTATTTACCAACATGAAGGGCACAGAACATATGACAATTCTAAATCAATTAAACAGAGTGTTTTAACTTAAAGCTACCCACCATCCTCATAACATATTAGTCAAGAAGGCCTAAGGCGCATATGTATCATCCTTAATCCTATTTAACCAAACTAACAAACAGGCAATTAATCATAGCAAACATAAAGAAGGGATTAAGAAAGCGGTGGCCATATAGATAAATACATTACTAGCATCTATACTATCAAGTCACATTAGTGATTGCGATGCGAACATCAATGGCGATCGATTTTAACTAACGAGTTGATTGTCGATTCGGACACACAAACGACGATAATCATACTTAATCAATCATTAAAACACACAACGATAAATGAAATCTAAGGCGAAAAGGTGATAGATTTACCTTAGGACGTGACAGAAGCGTATCAAGTCGTCGGTTCAGGGTTTTATTGCGATGCGATTGAGCGATGTAGTTTACGAATTTACATTTTTGTGCTATTGGGGCTAAGATGTGCAGAACTAGTGTGCTAGGTGTTCTTGCAGTGTACTTCAATTGCTTTGAAAGGTTTTTTTTTTCTCCGTCTTGCCGATCGGGTTGTTCTCTGGACTGCTAATTTTCGAATGTAAAGAAAGGTATCCTTGAAGATAAAAGGGGTGTTCGACCTCTGTTTCTGACTATGCGAGAGAAGGGTTTTCAGACTGTTCCCCACCCCTGATGTCTGTCCCCCTCTGCATGTGTATATTACTATGTTTATATAGCCTTCATTCGGGTTCCAAATTAGGATAAGCTGTTAAGGCTGATTTAGTGCGATTGGTGCATGATTCGTGCGGTTTGATCAGGTAAGGTAAGGAAATGATTTAGGTGTTGAAGGGAGGTCTTCGGAAGAAGATTTGTAACGATTTTGGAAGATTTGCTACTGTTCTTGTTATGTCAATTTGTATGGAATGATGCGGGCGTGAGTTCAACGCCGGTGTTGACACCCAATTTTGACCCTCCCGTCCAGCCATTAACCATAAAATTAGACTAATTTTGTAAAAATAATTTTTTATGATTTTTTATAATAAAATGCAGCGATAAAACATAAATACATGCATAAATAAATAATTTAATAATGGCGTCGCGTTTCACGTAGAGTATTAAGCACTTAGAGTCCCGCGCCCGCATTAATTAATTTTAAGCTCTGTCAAACAATTCTTAAGTAATTAATAAATACATAAAATAATTAATTTAGCAATGACGTCGCGTCAAGTAGCGTAGTCGCATTTATTAATACGAAGGAGAATTTCATAATCATTTGTAATTTAAAATCAATTTTAATCTAATACATGCATTTAATAGCGTCACATTTATAAAGCTTTAAACAATTCTTAAATATCATACTTGCATTTGACATTTAAATAATTTAATCTAAACGCAATTCAATTTTTATTTAACTTCGCAATAATGCATGATAATAAGATTTTTAAATAATAGCGCCGCGGTCTAAGGTATTGAGCATTAATTAAATAGCACGCCCGCATTTATTTTTGATAACAATTAGATTAATGGAGCACCTAAATAATTTGAGCACAATTTATTAATTTAACACTAATTAAATAGCACCTAAGACTAACACTAATAACCCACTTAAATTAAACTAGCTAATTAACTCCTAAGACTAATCAACCCATGACCCTTCCTTAGCAACGCGACGCTAACGCATGACCGCGACGTCGCCGCCGCCCACGCCTTTTCCTTATCAGAGGCCCAACGCCCATTTGATTTCCCTTATCAGTTGGCCCACGACCCAGCCTCATTTCCTTTTCCTTTACCTTACCCTTCCCTGTCGACGTCCCTCACAAAAAAAAAAAAAAAAAAAAAACTAAACCTAGCAATAGAAACCAGCAGCCATCGCCGCACCTGCCGTGATTCTCGCCTGAGAATCCGTGAATCAACCCTTTTCTCAACCACGCGCACCCAGCCAACCTTCCTTACCCATACTAACCCTTGACCAACGATTTCTTACCATAAAACCAGATTTTCCTTGAAATCGTTACACTTAAAATAAAATTAATATCAGCACAGAATCTCGTCGATTCAAGCACAAATTAGCCTTTATTACTTACCTAACTTGGAACCCCAAATAGGGCTATATAAGCACATGCGATAGAGCAGAAAGGGGGGAAGAACATAGCAATTTAGGGCAGAGAGAGTAGAGCAGAAAGGGGGAGGAAACCCATAGCATCGACACACTTTAGCAGCAGTTACGATACCCATAGCATCGACACACTTTAGCAGCAGTTAGAATACCCATAGCATCGACACCCGGAGCAGCAGTGTCGAACATAGGTTAGAGTCAGACGACAATACAGAGCTAGGGAGGGTACCCATAGCATCGACGGGGACCTTGAGCAGAGTTTAGAACCCTTAGCCATAGTCAGCAACTCAGAAGGCATCGGACACCCTTAGCAGCAGTTAAAGAACACACACATAGTCAGAATAGAGCATAGACGGAGCTCAGTCAAGCAAAGCTCGATCGGAAAAAGGACCGAAGCGAACCTCGCCCTTTCATTCGCATCGCAAACCCAAACCCGTCGATTGGACCGACGACTTGATACGCTGCCCCGGTTCGCTGCCCGGAGAAGGTAAAATCGAACTCCTCTCGTATTCATTAGATTTCTGTGCTATGTGGGTTTATCACGAATTTAATCGATGTTAATTGTATTAATCTGTTTGCTTGGCCTATATAAATCATATTGGTTTTCTTAGTTGGATTCTTCATGTCGCGGTTAGTTAATTTGGTAGTCCAAGTGTTTTAAAATGATCATTTGTTCTGAATCTAAGATAATGAATTGTTGGTGATCTATTTATTGGAATCAGAAGCTTCATGGCGATCGAACAAAGCTTTGTAACCGTGTGTTAGCTTATGACTGAGTATTCATGTTGATTTAAAATGATGTAAACTTTACCTAGACCTATTAGTGTTTGTCCAAAATGCTTGTAGCCTATTTTACATCTAATATGTTGGTTCAGGATAACATAGTTTGAATATGATCCTTGATAACCTACTTAGCTTCAATATTTAGCCATACGATGCTCGTGTGCGTATTGTCTTATTGAAAATTGGAATATGTTAACATCAGGTCTGTTATCTCTTATTTGCTGAACTGCTCATGGGATTCACACCTAGTTAAAGTGATTTGTTTGCATAGGCAGCCTACTCCTTGTAATTGCTTTCTCACTGCTGGCCTGACTGCTAAATTAAAACATAGATAGATGGGTTGATAGTCCAGAATGTTATTGAGTCCACTCTTTAGGCATCTTGGATAGCCTTGTTTTTCTATAACTGAATGCTGGGTCAGTTCATTGCTTGTTCTGTTCCTCCCGTCTGTGTTGCGGTATATTGAGTATAGTTTTCTTGAAATCTGGAAAATAATGCTCACAGAGACATGTTGTTTAAATGAACTGCATGCTGGTTAAACAAAGATGGATTGTTTTGGGTCGGCAGGATCAGCACACATTATAAACATATGCCAGTGTTTAGTGTTTCTTCTATTATTCATATCCTATATTATTTGGAGTGCATACTAATCTTTATCCTCTTCTTTATTTCTACATGAAACGCACCGGAGCAAAATAAAGAGTCTCACGGCGAGACTCATCGCGAGCCGCTGCAAATGGCAAACCACGTCTATGTGCACCCACATTCGCATTCCCGCTTCAGAAACTCCTAGATAAACAAATAAGACGGGGTCATCCGCTCCAATCCCTTCACTCTCTTAACTTTTTGTCTCATTTTATGCCTTTATTTGTCTATTGTAATTTTATTACCTAATTTTGTAATTAATAGGAGAAATTCTAGCAATTAGGTCTTTAAACATATAAAGGTAATTTAAAGTTCATCGCTTAACTTACTTGCCTTTTAAGATTGTCATGCATGTCTAATTTTGCCAAAATGATTTAACTTGCATTATAAAACCAACATTTTGCGTATTAAAATTCATAATAGATTTCTTCCTAAACTCTCAAAAATCATCTTAAAGCATCTCTTATATAATATTGTACGCAGGCTAGGCAAGATTAATTTAGCTAGCAGTATACACATAATTAGTCCATAAAGCGCTCTCTTAGCATTCTTTAGCATTTCTAGCTCTTTTAGCACTTTAAATCACCCCTTGACGTTTAATACCTTCAGCATTTCAGCATTTAGCATCCTTTAGCATTTTTAGCACCTCTTTTAGCATTTTGCACTTTTAGCACCCTTTACTTTTAGCACCCTTTACTTTTAAAGTTAATCCCTTAGCACCCTTTTAATATTTAAGCACCCTAGCACTACTTTGTTTACACTTAGCACTTTTAAATTGCTAGCACTTTTGTTAAGCGTCTTTAACCTTTAATATTTTAGCATCTCTTAGCATTCTTTCGCATATAGCACCTTTTGCCCTTTTAGACTTAAGCACCTTTAAACATTTCAACATTTTAGCATTTATTTTATCTCCTAATATTTTATTAAGCAAGAGGAGCTTTATTTTGCATTTTTCTTAAATATAATAATTACCCTAGGTTTGGCAGGACAACCGCAAGTTAGCGGATCTTAGAGGGTGCCTAACCCCTTCCCTCTAGATTAATAGAGAACCCTTACCCAGAACCTCATTAAGTTTAGCAGACCATTAAATGGAGTTAGTGTTGACTTTAACCTAAGTTGACATTTAGGTGTCCTAATTCACCCAATTAATTAGGTGGCGACTCCCGCGAACCCTTTAGCATTTTTGCACTTTTAGCACCCTTTAGCTTTAAAATTACCTTAGCACTTTTCCTTTTAAATTTTAGCATTTTAGCACCTTTAGCGTTTTTAACACTTTTTTTGCATCTTTAGCATTTATTTTATTTTCTAACCTTGTATTTGAGCAGGAGTTATTCTAAAAAATGTCGCGGTCGAAAAAGGGCGCGACAGAAATGGCGACTCTGCTGGGGATTTTAGGTTCTTAACCACAACAGACTTAGGGTTATTATTTGGCAATTATTTTTTGCATTTAATTTTTGTGTGTTGTATTTTGTTTTATTTATTTTTTAATTGCTACCTGCTTTACTGCTTTTCTTAAACTGGCATTCCGCTCATATTTCTTCCGCTCTGGAAAATTCACACAATCACACACTCACGCGCTGGTGTGCTCCGCGCACCCGCAAATTTCTTTCAAAAATATCCAAATTTTAGGAGAGTTGGCGCCTGCGCGGAGTTAGATCGGTTCGTCTGATCAGCCGCGTAGCCTTCTCACTCGAGTTGTCCGCTCGGGAACCTTGCGTCTAGTAAAGCCAAATCTTAGCAACTCAAGATAGAGCTATACCACCCTTATTTTAGGGCATGCATGCATTTACCTTAGGTGGGTCAATCCTTGGCATTGACACCACAATTAAGAAGACACCAAACTTGTCGACAGGTTTCTCAACCCAACGACCAACCAACATATTATGTGTAGCATGGCAATGACAAACAAATCCAAACCTAATCATGTCATGCTGAAATTGGAAAAAGTGCACCGTCATTTGGTCGTCATTTCCAACAAAGGCATTGTAGTTGGACGAGTTGGACAAATCCGTCATAATCTCGCATAAGTGACGTTTAGGCTTACCTCTGACATGAAGAGGTCCCCCTTGCATGTTAGGAAACATTTGAATGTGCTATGTGCAATATATCTGCTACATACCTGCAAATTATGTGCTTTATGCTAACACCGTTTGTTGCATTTTTTAGAAAGATTTATCATCCTCCCCAAAGGTCGATTTGTATTTGACTAAGCAATGGCAGAGCATCAATACTTCACAAAACCAAAGGCACGGTCCAGCGACATGACCGATTCAAGGCGTCGGCGGAGCAGTGAACTGTCTTAGTTCCTATAGGCAGCGGTCTCGAGAAAGAAAAAGCGGCGTAGATCCGTCGAGCACTTCGCAACCCTACAGCCGAAATCGAAGGCCGAAACATCACTACATCTGGCAACTACATTGAGACCACTTTAGGCGGACACCGCTTTCAAAGCGGGACAATGTAGGAAGCGGACGAGGATTGCAAGTCCAAGCAGGCGAACGCGTGGATATCAAGGGACAAGCGCGAAGTCGAATCTGAATCGACCCCACGAACTCACAAATTTTCTTTGGCGAGTCTTTTCATATTGCGAAGCGAGAGAGTGCAATGGCGAAGCGAAAAATACGACAAAGTTTCTTCGTATTAGCGAAGCGAAGCGGCAAAGGCGAGAGGATGACAACAATCAAGTCGCGGCAAAAGCGGCAGCGGCGAAAGGCATCAATCAAAGTTGAGTTCGCAACAAAACCTAGTGCATCAACTTCGGGCATCAAGTCAAATTGGCAACCCACGCGCGCCCAACAAAGGCATCATGACAATTCGTCGATTCTGCGGCGTTAATGTCGTGCAAGACAACGTCTCAATATTCATCAGCGTATCGGGGATAACATCTCTACCCATAAAATTGCACTTCTCGTATGTACTTATCATTTCGTTTAGCGGTATACACTAACGCGTTTTCTCAAGCTTAGCTTGCGAAGCATTTATTCTACGAGCGGCGGCGGCGTCCGAACGCGGCGTTATCGGCGCATCAAGTCTGCAGCGGCGCCAAAGCAACACGTCCGGCAGCGGCGTTATCGGCCGCGGCAAGTCCACGCGACGCCGGCGGCAACACGTCCGAACAACGGCGTGATCGGAAGTCGGCCAACGGCGCCCGGCCCGGCGTCGAGCGGCGGCGTTATCGGCCTGGCGAGTCACGCAGCGACGCCCGGCGGCACATCTGACGGCGGCGTTATCGGCCGCAACAAGTCTCGCAGCGCGCGGCGGCGGCACGTCCGAACGGCGGCGTTATCGGCCGCGGCAAGTCTACGCAGCGCCCGGCCCAACGTCGAACAGCGGCGTTATCGGCCACGGCAAGTCTACGCAGCGACGCCAAAGATAACACGTCGAGCGGCGGCGTTATCGGCCGCAAGTCGAAGACAGCGCCATCATCGACATATCACATCCACGCGAGGGCGAATTTCTCTGTTCTCAAAATTGCACTTTTCATCCATGCCTTATTATTACATCTTAGCGATTATGCACTAACTCTTTCTTGAGATTTAGTCTACAGGGAGATTTGCAGCAAGGGCGACATATTCGCGTTCACAATCGCATCACGTCGTCGTGCGGCGAAATCACGGCATTGCGAACAGCATCAACACGAGCATCACATTTTTTGCAGGATAACCTTTCCTAATCACAGTTACATAGTTTTTAAATTATGCATCATCATTTTGTCTTAACAATTATGCACTAACCGTTTGTTTAAGTCTTAGCATGCAGGCGGGAGCCTGGCGTGGATTTTCTCTTCTGACGGGGCAATTTGTTGGGGCCAACCTTCCCAACGATTGGCGGCGGCCTCAGCGTCGGTCCACTCGCTCGCGCCACCGTAGAACCCGGACCATAAACCCGTAGTACATCCCGAGTTCAAGCGATTATTTTTCTTTTACTTTTTGCACCATAGCGATGTCATCATAACTCGACACCGGGGCGGCTTGAGTCGCGTTAGCGCGCCGGTGTTTTGACCATGGTAGCCCGGTGTCGTCGTAACTTCGACCTTTGGGGCGGCTGAGTCCGCGTTAGCGCGCGTGTTTTGACCATGGTAGCCCGGTGTCGTCGTAACTCGACCTTTGGGGCGGCTAAGTCGCGTTAGCCGCGCAGTGCTTTAGACCATGGTAGCCCGGTGTCGTCATAACTTCGACTGGGGCAGATTTTGATTTTTGCGTCGGCGCTTGTCTACACGCCAACATTTTGCAATCGAAGATCGAGACAAAATTGGCTATGAGTCAGCGTCTTTGTCAGAAGATTCTTCCATCGTCTCCATACAAAGAGGACGGTGTTGACACCCAATTTTGACCCTCGTCCACCATTAACCATAAAATTAGACTAATTTTGTAAAAATAATTTTTTATGATTTTTTATAATAAAATGCAGCGATAAAACATAAATACATGCATAAATAAATAATTTAATAATGGCGTCGCGTTTCACGTAGAGTATTAAGCACTTAGAGTCTCGCGCCCGCATTAATTAATTTTAAGCTCTGTCAAACAATTCTTAAGTAATTAATAAATACATAAAATAATTAATTTAGCAATGACGTCGCGTCAGTAAGCGTAGTCGCATTTATTAATCTGAAGGAGAATTTCATAATCATTTGTAATTTAAAATCAATTTTAATCTAATACATGCATTTAATAGCGTCACATTTATAAAGCTTTAAACAATTCTTAAATATCATACTTGCATTTGACATTTAAATAATTTAATCTAAACGCAATTCAATTTTTATTTAACTTCGCAATAATGCATGATAATAAGATTTTTAAATAATAGCGCTTGATCTAAGGTATTGAGCATTAATTAAATAGCACGCGCGTTTATTTTTGATAACAATTAGATTAATGGAGCACCTAAATAATTTGAGCACAATTTATTAATTTAACACTAATTAAATAGCACCTAAGACTAACACTAATAACCCACTTAAATTAAACTAGCTAATTAACTCCTAAGACTAATCAACCCATCAGCCCTTCCCAGTAACCCGCGACCGCTAACGACTGAACCCGCGACGTCGCCTACCACGCCTTTTCCTTATCGAGGCCCAGCGCCCGTTTGATTTCCACTTATCGGTTGGCCCACGACCCTCATTTCCTTTTCCTTTACCTTACCGCTTCCCCGCCGGCGTCCGCACAAAAAAAAAAAAAAAAACCTAAACCTAGCAATAGAAACCAGCAGCCATCGCCGCACCTGCCGTGATTCTCGCCTGAGAATCCGGCGAATCGAACCCTTTTCCTCAACCACGCGCACCTAGCCAACCTTCCTTACCCATACTAACCCAGCCCAACGATTTCTTACCATAAAACCAGATTTTCCTTGAAATCGTTACACTTAAAATAGGCAGCCAATATCAGCACAGAATTTCGTCGA
Source organism: Przewalskia tangutica (assembly GCA_029844215.1). Classification (NCBI taxonomy): domain Eukaryota; kingdom Viridiplantae; phylum Streptophyta; class Magnoliopsida; order Solanales; family Solanaceae; genus Przewalskia; species Przewalskia tangutica. The sequence continues at coordinate 4,716,844 of CM056732.1, forward strand.
TTCAAGCACGAATTAGCCTTTATTACTTACCTAACTTGGAACCCCAAATAGGGCTATATAAGCACATGCGATAGAGCAGAAAGGGGGGAAGAACATAGCAATTTAGGGCAGAGAGAGTAGAGCAGAAAGGGGGAGGAAACCCATAGCATCGACACACTTTAGCAGCAGTTAGGATACCCATAGCATCGACACACTTTAGCAGCAGTTAGAATACCCATAGCATCGACACCCGGAGCAGCAGTGTCGAACATAGGTTAGAGTCAGACGACAATACAGAGCTAGGGAGGGTACCCATAGCATCGACGGGGACCTTGAGCAGAGTTTAGAACCCTTAGCCATAGTCAGCAACTCAGAAGGCATCGGACACCCTTAGCAGCAGTTAAAGAACACACACATAGTCAGAATAGAGCATAGACGGAGCTCAGTCAAGCAAAGCTCAGTCAGGAAAAAAGGACCAGCAAACAGAACCTCGCCCTTTCATTCGCATCGCAAACCCAAACCCGTCGATTGGACCGACGACTTGATACGCTGCCCCGGTTCGCTGCCCGGAGAAGGTAAAATCGAACTCCTCTCGTATTCATTAGATTTCTGTGCTATGTGGGTTTATCACGAATTTAATCGATGTTAATTGTATTAATCTGTTTGCTTGGCCTATATAAATCATATTGGTTTTCTTAGTTGGATTCTTCATGTCGCGATTAGTTAATTTGGTAGTCCAAGTGTTTTAAAATGATCATTTGTTCTGAATCTAAGATAATGAATTGTTGGTGATCTATTTATTGGAATCAGAAGCTCATAACTGATCAGCTTAAGCACTGTAGCTTCATGTGTTAGCTTATGACTGAGTATTCATGTTGATTTAAAATGATGTAAACTTTACCTAGACCTATTAGTGTTTGTCCAAAATGCTTGTAGCCTATTTTACATCTAATATGTTGGTTCAGGATAACATAGTTTGAATATGATCCTTGATAACCTACTTAGCTTCAATATTTAGCCATACGATGCTCGTGTGCATATTGTCTTATTGAAAATTGGAATATGTTAACATCAGGTCTGTTATCTCTTATTTGCTGAACTGCTCATGGGATTCACACCTAGTTAAAGTGATTTGTTTGCATAGGCAGCCTACTCCTTGTAATTGCTTTCTCACTGCTGGCCTGACTGCTAAATTAAAACATAGATAGATGGGTTGATAGTCCAGAATGTTATTGAGTCCACTCTTTAGGCATCTTGGATAGCCTTGGTTTTCTATAAGCGAATCTTTGGGTGATTCATTGCTTATTCTGTTCCTCAAATGCGTGTTGCGGTATATTGAGTATAGTTTTCTTGAAATCTGGAAAATAATGCTCACAGAGACATGTTGTTTAAATGAACTGCATGTTGGTTAAACAAAGATGGATTGTTTTGGGTCGGCAGGATCAGCACACATTATAAACATATGCCAGTGTTTAGTGTTTCTTCTATTATTCATATCCTATATTATTTGGAGTGCATACTAATCTTTATCCTCTTCTTTATTTCTACATGAAACGCACCGGAGCAAAATAAAGAGTCTCACGGCGAGACTCATCGCGAGCCGCTGCAAATGGCAAACCACATCTATGTGCACCCGCATTCGCATTCCCGCTTCAGAAACTCCTAGATAAACAAATAAGACGGGGTCATCCGCTCCAATCCCTTCACTCTCTTAACTTTTTGTCTCATTTTATGCCTTTATTTGTCTATTGTAATTTTATTACCTAATTTTGTAATTAATAGGAGAAATTCTAGCAATTAGGTCTTTAAACATATAAAGGTAATTTAAAGTTCATCGCTTAACTTACTTGCCTTTTAAGATTGTCATGCATGTCTAATTTTGCCAAAATGATTTAACTTGCATTATAAAACCAACATTTTGCGTATTAAAATTCATAATAGATTTCTTCCTAAACTCTCAAAAATCATCTTAAAGCATCTCTTATATAATATTGTACGCAGGCTAGGCAAGATTAATTTAGCTAGCAGTATACACATAATTAGTCCATAAAGCGCTCTCTTAGCATTCTTTAGCATTTCTAGCTCTTTTAGCACTTTAAATCTCCCCTTGATGTTTAATACCTTCAGCATTTCAGCATTTAGCATCCTTTAGCATTTTTAGCACCTCTTTTAGCATTTTGCACTTTTAGCACCCTTTACTTTTAAAGTTAATCCCTTAGCACCCTTTTAATATTTAAGCACCCTAGCACTACTTTGTTTACACTTAGCACTTTTAAATTGCTAGCACTTTTGTTAAGCGTCTTTAACCTTTAATATTTTAGCATCTCTTAGCATTCTTTCGCATATAGCACCTTTTGCCCTTTTAGACTTAAGCACCTTTAAACATTTCAACATTTTAGCATTTATTTTATCTCCTAATATTTTATTAAGCAAGAGGAGCTTTATTTTGCATTTTTCTTAAATATAATAATTACCCTAGGTTTGGCAGGACAACCGCAAGTTAGCGGATCTTAGAGGGTGCCTAACCCCTTCCCTCTAGATTAATAGAGAACCCTTACCCAGAACCTCATTAAGTTTTGCAGACCATTAAATGGAGTTAGTGTTGACTTTAACCTAAGTTGACATTTAGGTGTCCTAATTCACCCAATTAATTAGGTGGCGACTCCCGCGAACCCTTTAGTATTTTTGCACTTTTAGCACCCTTTAGCTTTAAAATTACCTTAGCACTTTTCCTTTTAAATTTTAGCATTTTAGCACCTTTAGCGTTTTCAACACTTTTTTTTGCATCTTTAGCATTTATTTTATTTTCTAACCTTTTATTTGAGCAGGAGTTATTCTAAAAAATGTCGCGGTCGAAAAAGGGCGCGACAGCCGGATTCTCCAGCGAGAATCCCGGCGTTGGTGGCGATGGTGTGTTTTAGGTCTGATGTTGGAGAGGATTGTTCTGGGCTGAGAGGGGGGGAAATGATAAAGGGGATGAGTTGGGCTGCGTTCTGGACTGATAGTGGGGCTGGGCGATGGGCTTCTGGACTGATAAGGGAGAGTTAAAGAGGCTGGGGAAGGTGCTGGGCCGCGGGTGTTTTGGGCTTGCGGGTTTAGGGAATTAAGGTGTGGGCTGGGCGATTTTACTAAGTGGGTTGGGTAGAACTTAGGTGTTAGTTTTAAGTATTAGGTATTTAATTAGTATTAATAGTTTTAATTAATTAGTGATAAATTAACAAATTGTGATTAGATTATTTAGGTGCTTTGTTAGTCCGAGTTTGAGTTTGAAATTATTGCAATAATAAATGCGGGTGTGCTAATTAATTAGTGTTTAATGTTTATAATGTGATGTCGTTATTAAGACTTATTAAATAAAAATTAGGACTTCTTAATTCTTTTATGAATGCTATTATTAAAACGCGTGTGTTAGATTATTATTTTATGTATTTATTATTTGTTATTAAATTATTTATTTATGTCTGTATTAATGTTTTATTGCTGCATTTTATTATTTTAAAATTATTAAAATTATTGTTGAAAATTAGTGTAATTTTATGGTTAATGACTGGACGGGAGGGTCAAAATTGGGTCTCAACAGGTGGTACGAATTCGAGTGTAATTTGATGATTCATATAAGTTTATATTGGTTTATTGCCATGGTGTTGGTGTTGGAAAATATTTGGGAAGTTAACTATCAAGCTTAGTTGCATCAAACAAGAAAATGATGATTACACCATCAAAATTTAATATAAACTACGACCAATTATCTTTGTAGAGTGAGAACTGTAAAGAATAGATCTTAGGCCTAATTCAACCCCAAAAGCTAGTTTGTAAGGTGAGTATTGTCCAAGTCCATATAAGGAGTCCATGTTCATATTCCATATCTGTGGGACTCTTAACACTCCCCGCACGCCCATAACTTGTTAACTGGAGCGTGGATAATATAATTTGGGGAGCCCAACATTAGTGAATAAAAAATTGAAATGAGTCTGGCTCTAATACCATGTAAATAATGGATCTTGGGCCTAACTCAACCCCAAAAGCTAGCTGGTAAGGTGATGATTGTCCAAGTCCATATAAGAAGTTCATGTTCCCATTTCATATCCGATGTGAGACTCTTAACAAGAACATCTTGTGTTCCTCAAGAGTCAAGATAGAAGCAAATTCTTGGTTAAAACCCCTTTAAGATGGCCTAAATTTACACTTTGTACAAGCACAATGATTAAGGGTTATATGCTACTCTTTCCAGCACATTTACGAGTACTACTATGAAGGAGAGCCTTTTCGGTATTACTGAGTACGTGTACTTCCTAGTAGAAAACTAATTTCATCCCCTTCTACAAACCATTTAATTGCAGTTATGTTTGCATGACCTTTAGTAGTTAGAAAGAAATTTGTAATGCCAAGATATATTGTATCTGATTGATGATTTAAATTATCACAACAATGGCATTAAGTTCTTTTTAAAAGGTATCTCCTTGGCTAGATTGAGGCCCTAAACTCAATTAAACTGATATGTGTTCTTTACACAGGATTACCTTGGTGGCTACTTGGTTTTATTTTGATTCTTTTCCTCCTATATTTGTCTGGATGATTGCCTGATCTGTAGATTTTGCTAGCGACTATGACAAGAAGAAAGCAAGGTCCGGCACCTACATATAGAAATGAAATGTGTCTGGACTTTAGCAACATTCCTAACTATATATCTTTCCAGTTATACACATTATATCCCACCTGGGTTACATATTCTTATGACCACTAGTTAGTAGTTAATTCCTTTCTAAGCGATGTTCATGAATCGTGTAGGATCAGGATGATTTCATTATGCAACTGGATGAACCATGGGGGATCAAGCGTTCATTATGTTGCTAGTCGATGCAAAAGAGAGGCATATGCTATAGAGACAATTAGACTTCCATTGAGCACAATGCTTTCGTTATGCTGCTAGTTGATGCAACGAGAGGCATATGCTATACAAATGATGTCCTAGGGAATAAAGTTTGCCACTCATCCTCCAATTAGCACAACTGTTAAGATTCTTGATTTACAGCTATATCATCATAGTATCTTTTAAAATGCACGCTCAATTCAATCTATTATAACAGAAGTTAGTGTATTTTGTTCAAAAAACTAGGACAAGGTCAACTATGCTGGTGATTACTAGGCTTTTCCTTTCCAGTTTTAGTCCTCTCTAAGTGACATTCTTATTTATTTGGTTCATGTAAACTGTTTCCCGTAGGTGACCATGTAGAAACGCATTCTTGACATCCAACTGGTGAATGAACCATGATTTTGATAGAGCCAGGCTAAGAACTGTCCGGATGGTTGCTGGTTTAATCATTGAGCTAAACGTTTCATCACAATCTACTCCAACCTGCTGAGACCTGCCATCACCAACAAGATGAGTTTTGTGCCTTTCAAAAGAACCATCAGATGACAAAAAATCAACATAGAGTGTATTATGTTCACATTAGAAGGACGAGCACCAACTCCCACGTCTTATTTTTAATAAGAGCATCAATTTCATCTAACGTGACAGCTTTTCAATTCGGATCAAATAGGACAACTTTTGGATTTTTTGGAATCGGTGATGGTTGGACCGACGATGTTAGATTAAAATGATGCTTGGGCTAAAAAATCACATGCATGACACGGGTATCAATGAACCGAGGTGGGGCCGAGACAGATGGTTGAAATTTGTGGATTTTGAAGCTATGGCTGGTAGGAGGCGCTCAGATGGGCTTGAGGCGATCTTGATGGGCACATTGTCCGGGTTAGTAAAGAGGTAGAGGGAGCAGTGGACTCCCTCATTTAGGCCAACGGATGTCGTAAAGCAATTGGGCGAAGGCCCGATGATGAAGGAAGCGATGGGCTCCCTTTGGGTATCGATTCGGGTTGGTGGATAGATCGACGAAAAATGTGACCTCATTTGGGTTGGTCCAGTCCGGTTCGATGGCTAGACCGACGGTAATAAAGATGGAGCAGTAGGGCCCCTCATTTGGGTTGTGGAGATGGATTGTTTAAATGGTATCTCAATATTGGATGTAGACTATCGACCAAAAAATCATGTGAAGGCGGGGAAGACGTGTGAGAGTTAGCAAACGGAAATGTGGACTCATCGAAAACAACATGACGAGAGATGATAATTTTCTCATTAGACATATCATAACACTTATAGCCCCTATGATTTTGTGGGTATCCCAAAAATCATTACGGAGTGAACGGGTCTGAAGTTTGTTTATGGTTGTGGAGGGAAATAATGGATATCACAAACACCCGAAAATCCTCAAATGTGTGTAGGAAGGAATACGATAGTACATAATTTGTGTGGGTGACAGGTTTGAGAGTAGCTTGCTAGGGAGAATGTTTAACATATATGTGGTCATTTGAAGAACATGATGCCAAAATGATGGTGGTATAGATGAATGCGCAAGAAGTGTGCGAATTAAATTGTTGATTGTTCATATTTTTCTTTCGGCTTTCCCATTTTGAGGAGAAGTATGTGGACATGTGAGACGAAATGACATATCATTTTTGTGACAAAATTCTCTTAATTGGTAAGCGCGGCTATCCATGCTTGTTGAGCCGTAGAGTCCAGTTCCAAAATGGTGTGCAAAAGGTTAGTAGATATGATGTCGTAAATCCATTGAAGGATTATAGCATCCAAGCGAGACCATGGAGTCTTGTCAATATTGGTGTCCTCCAATTGAGACTTAGGATGAAGAATATGATTGATAATTTGGTATGCGCGACAATAAATTTTGAATAACTCTGCCCAAGAGGAATATTGCTTTTTCCATCTCAAGTATTATCGGAATGAAGTTCTTGACGTTATTTACGCCAAGAGCGGGATGTAATTTGTGTTGATAGGTCATTGTCTTAGAGAAAATAGGGGGGAAGAAAGACAAGGAAAAAAATTAGGGTTTGACCGAGTAGGGGGTGGGGTGTGGCGGAACTAGGGTTCCGTCGAGAGCAGTGGCGGACGCAGGAATATTTCCAACTGGGTGCACATATTTAATAAATAAGGGATAGGTGGGTCACCATACATTATATATACATAAATCTAAAATTTTAACCTAGCTAAACAGTGTAATTTTCTGACAAAAGTGGGTATACTTGCACCCATAATGGATGTTGTGCGTCCGCCTCTGGTCGAGAGTCGGCCACCGGAGAGAGGAAGAAAAAATTAGGATTGGACTAGGGTTAATTTTTTGCTCTTGATAACATGAAGAAAAAAAATTCCGTAATGATTTTATTCCATAATGTCTTCTTATATACAAGCGTACAACCCTCAATTTAGGCTATAATTATGATAGAATATCCTAATAATATTTACACCTAAATATAAATTATTTACATAATTATGAAATAATCAAATATTATTTCCATAATCTATTCAAAATTTCAAATTCCGTCTTTTGCACTGCCCCACCACAACTACAATTAATAGTGGCATTCCCAGAAGAGACTTTGTCAACGCAAATCGACCTACAGAATTTCCCAAAAAAAAAAAAATAGTAAAAAAAAAATATGTACTTTAATACGGCAAGTTGCTGAGTTGTTGAATCTTTCAAATACGGCAACTCAAATATCACTCTTATCATAACCCCACCTTATCACACTAAAAGAGACGTTAGTGAACAAAACTTGGGACAACGCCATTTAAGGGCCCGTTTGGTACAGTTTATTAAAAAAAACTTTAAAAGTAGAGCTTTCAGAAATAAAAAATTTTATCAAAAAATTATTAGGTGTTTGTTATCAATAAAAAAAATATTTTTGGCTTAAAAATGAACAAAATTAAAAGAGATTTTGTCTCTTCATCCAAAAGCCCAAAATTTGAACTTTTGGAATTTGAAAGCCAAAAACACTTTTTAAAAGCAAACACTCCAAAAAAAAAGGTCAAAAGTGTTTTTGGTCTTCCAAAAGCACTTTTGGCCTTTTCAAAAGCACAACCAAACGGGCACTAAAGTGGTGTTTGACCAAACTTCTAGAAGTGTTTCTGATTTGGCCAAACACTATCTTTTCAGAAATAGAAACACTTTTTTCAGAAGCCAAAAAGTGTTTCTACATAGAAAGAGAAACAGAAACACCAATTTGGTGCTTCTGCAGAAGCCCTTTTTGCTCATTCATTAAAAAAAAATTTGGACCCATTTATCATTTCTTTTCACAAAATTCCTTTTAATCTCATTAGAGGCGGGGGTTAAGAAAAAAATTCAGTGTTTATTAGAAAAGGAACAACAAATATGAAATAGAAATTTGAGGATGAAAAATTCATATTTTTTAATTATTTTTTTTATAAAAATAACAAAAAATATGAAATAGAAATTTGAGGATGAGTAGGACAATGGGGTGGGGGGTAGGGCGGGGGAAAAAATCAATTTTTTTTTTATAAAAGTAACAAAAAATATGAAATACAAATTTGAGGATGGATTAGGGCAAGGTGGTGAGGTGGGGGTTGGGGTAGGGGGGGGGAGTAAGAAAAAAATTCATATTTTTTAATATATTTTTTTATAAAAGTAACAAAAAATATGAAATAGAAATTTGAGTATGGGGTAGGGAAATGGGGTGGGGATAGGGGGTAGGGCGGGGAGGGTAAGAAATTTTTCATATTTTCAATCATTTTTATAAAAGTAACAAAAATGGGGTGGGAGTAAGAAAAAATCATTTTTTTATAAAAGTAACAAAAATATGAAATAGAAATTTGAGGATTGGGTAGAGGCAATGGGGTGGGGTGGGGATAGAGGCGGGGTAAAAAAAAAATTAATATTTTTAATATTTTTTTATAAAAGTAACAAAAAATATGAAATATAAATTTGAGGATGGGGTAGGGCAATGAGGATTGGGGGGTAGGGGTAGGGCGGGGTAAGAAAAAATTTCACATTTTCAATCATTTTTTATAAAAGTAACAAAAAATATGAAATAGAAATTTGAGAATGGGGTAGGGTAATGAGGCGGGGTTAGGGGTAGGGTGGGGGGTAAGGGGGGAAGAAAAAAAATCATATTTTTTAGAAAAGCCAAAAAAAAATCATATTTTTTAGAAAAGCCAAAAAAAAATATGACATAGAAATTTGAGGATGGGGTGGGAGTAGGTGTGAGTGGAGCGGGGGGTAGGTTTGGACATATTTGAGTCATTGACTATCATATTGTCGTTACATTTCTTATGTACAATATAATATTATTTTTTGATTAAATATTGCAATTAAATAATTTTAATTTTTTTTATTAAATTGTAAAGATATACTAATTTTTAGAAACATAAGATAGAAAAGAATATTTTAAATAGTTTTAAATCAATTAAAAAGAATATTCTAGTAAATTTTCATAAATGTTGGTCAAACAGGAAATTGTTTCTTTTTCTCGGAAACACTTCTATAATTTTTGGTCAAACACCCTAATTGATTATCCAGAAATAATTTCTGCAGAACTATTTCTGAGAAATAGAAACACTTTTCCAGAATCTTGGTCAAATAGACGGTAAGTCAAGTCCATTGGACACGGTAGAGAGAAAGGTCGTCATATCATTTATAATAGAACCAAGAAAACTTGATCACTATATAAAACAACATCAACAAAAAGAAGATTCATATTATCTTTTCTATTTTCCTCTGCATATTCAATTGATAACATGTCGATAACAAGTTCGTATTTTGTTAGTGTTTTTCTATTTGCTACGTTCATAACAAGCTCTGTAGCCCAGAATACTACCACTGATCCTTATACTACTACTACTACTGATCCTTATACTACTACTACTACTGATCCTTATACTACTACTACTTCTACTGATCCTTATACTACTACTACTACTACTGGTTACTGTAACCCTTTTTTGTGCGGCGATCATCCAGGATTAAGTAAGGCTCAATAATTCAGATCCAATACGAGATATTAAAGTGCATATTTTTCTTACTATGACTGTTTTTTTTTTTTTTTTTGGGAAATTCTGTAGGTCGATTTGCTCTGATAAAGTATCTTCTGGGAATGGCACTATTAATTGTAGTTGTGGTGTGGCAGTGCAAAAGACGAAATTTGCACACTGATGGTGGTTATGGATATAAAGCTTACTCCAATGAACAGAATTGTTAGGATTGTTGCTAAGAACATAATCCAACTTCCTTTATGTTACTGTTTTACAATAAAAGATTCAATTGTCGCTTTTTTCTTCATCTCCGAAAAGAAATTCTAGATTTAGCATCGCCTTTTTATACACCAGGATGAACTTTCCTTATATAAGTTAAACTCATGTTCACTCTACTAGTAGTACTATTGTCTTTTATCTCTCTTTCCTTGTTCAAGCAATGATGAGATGTCTATCCACAATAATTTTTTGTCATTTTTACGAGGGAAAAGATCCAAATATACCTTTGTACAGTATATCATTCGTTAAAAAAAAAGTGACATATTTATACCTTTATAGGGAGCAAAAAGGCGAAATCCCATTCATGCACATGCCTCCGGCCCGAGAGATTGGTGGAGGAAGGTAAATCATAGTCTTCCACTAGGTGGGAGGCGCGATGTCTGGTGCGCGAGAGTCATCTCTCGAAGGAGAAATGAACTCCCACATCATTGTCGATTCGAACCTTCCTTGAGAGAAATCATCGCGCAGAGCCGTGAAATGTTTCATGCGGGTTATACCTTTATTGTTATGCAAAAGACTCAGATGTATCCTTTTCGACTGACGGAAGTGAAATAGATGATTTTGAAAAAAGAATCTGATCTTTTTGTTAAAACAAAGCCAGTTTGAGTTAATTAAAGGGAAGAGGATCAGATTTAAATCATAGTCATACTATTAACTCCTTGATTTGCATTTGTATATCTATATATGATGTTTCATCTTTTATATTGAATTACTACACGTCTATTGTCCGAGGTTTCAGATTAAATATATGAACATATGCCATTTCATGTAACAATCTATCTAGTGGCCAAAAGTAAGATGCATAACAAAGGGAAAGGAAGAGCCTAAAAATCCTTAACAAACTTATTCTTTTCAATTGAAAATGCGTTTGATCTGAATATTTGTACAACCTTTTGGAGAGTGGAAGTTTATGTGCAAGCTTAGTTCAGATATTCAAGATCAAGCACAGAGATATTGCTTATGATCCACAAATCAACGGATTTGATGTCCTTATTATAGACAGAAAGTACAAATATTCCATTCAATTACTTATAAGAACTCGGAAAATAAAAAAAATTAAAGAAAAAGACGTAAGAATCAAATAAATAAGAATATCACTAAGAGAGGACTAAAACTGGAAAGGAAAAGCCTAGTAATCACCAGCATAGTTGACCTTGTCCTAGCGATTTTGCCCTCAAACTTAAAAAAAAGATCATATTTGTCCTCCGTTAAAGTTTGGATCAAATATGCTTCCCGTTAGTCCAAATCTTTTAAATTTATCTATTTTTAATGGATCTGCCACGTGGACGACACATGGCAATTTCTGGCGGGCTACAGTACCCTCGCCGGTGATGTCATGGATACCGTCGGTTGAAGCTTCAACAAGCAACAATGATGAAATTCGATTTAAAATGAATTGAGACACGGGGTTGGTTGCAAAATGTAGCTAAGACCAAGAAGAACTCAGGGACATCACCCACAGTCGTCGACGTTATCTGAGTTGGCCGGAAAACGCACTCAAAGTTTTGGGTTTTTCGATTTGGCCGACCCACGACTTCGTGAAGAACTGACATTGGTGGGTGGGTGTAAAATGACGGGTATAAGACGGCGAATCTAATGGTGCAAGCCCCGATCGTCGATTGTAGCCCCGGTGGCCGAAAAATTGACGGCGGCGTTTAGGGTTTTAGATTTTTCGATTTGGGTGTTCTGGCGATTTAGCAAGAATCGAACAACATGGGGGTGTCAAAATGACGGTGAGGCGATGGTGGTATACCTCACTGCCGTAAATTCGATCGGAGTACGTCGGAAAATTCAAATCTCCGTCAGGGGTATATACGTCCAGAACTTCGATTACCAAATTGACAAAAAAGATTATGAAATCGACGGTAATGGGTTGTATAGAATTGAAGAGGATGAAGAGACGAATCTTTCGGTATATCACACGTCGCTGGAGCTACCGTGGTTTGGCCGGAAATTTCAAATTTCCGACGAAGGTACTGTAGCCCGCCGGAAATTGTCATGTGTCGTCTACGTGGCTGCCACGTGACAGATCCGTTAAAAATGGGTAAATTTAAAAGGTATGGACTAACGGAGGGCATATTTGACCCCAAACTTTAACGGAGGACAAATATGACCATTTTCCCTTTTTTTTTAACAAAATACACTTACCAAATCGGTTATGCTAATGCGGTGATAGACTTTAACTGGACAACCCCTATATACCCACCTGGCTATAACTGACTCGCCAACTTGAGTGGATACTTCAAAGGATTCATGCAGTTTTTTTTGTTCTATCCCAAATTTTCTAGCAACAAATAAGGTTACATATGATAGAATCGATCCGTGATCTATAAAGGCATAAACGTTAAAAGTGAAAATGGTGAGTATGCCTTTGACCACATTTACACGGGCCTCTGTATCCTGACGACCTGATAGTGCATACAAACGGTTTACTTGGCCGGAGTTTTAAGACTCCGACGACGTCCTAAAATTTCCGGCGAACTGTCCTCCCCTATTTATTTGTACTGTTTCACAACCCATTTTTGGTCGACTCTCCGGAGAACTACTACTGTCCGTCGGTTCTGGACTGATTTTAACGATTTACCACTTTTTAAAATTTGTTAAACTGATTGGAAAAGTTTTCTTATTCCAAAAGAACAAATGCTACACTGTGTATTTTGCAGATTTGAACAACATACTACACTGGCCGATGAAGAAATCTCTGTCTGATTTTCAAGGCCTCTCATGTATAAAAGACGGGTTTTATTTTTAGTTTACTTATTAATTATTGTCGTTATTTTAGAATTATTTACTCTTTTACTAACACTTTTACTAAGTGTCTATACAGGTACACGGGATACATTTCAAGAAGATACCTTCGAAAATTAATTTTTGTTATTGTATTTAAATTCAATTTTTATTTCATTCTGTATTATTATTTTCAAACATTCTTTTGCTTTAAATTATATATATTTTTAAGTACATATGTTTTCTAAAGCTTGATAGATAATTAACCTAGATTTGACCGGATAACCGCAAGTTAGCGGATCTTAAAGGATGTCTAACCCCTTCCCTTTAGGATAATAAAGAACTCTGATCTAGAATATCATTAATTTCACAGACTATTAAATGGAGATCAATTGCAGTATTTTTTATTGCAATAGTTCAATTGTCCTATTCACTTAACTAATTAGGTGACGACTCCTCAAAACAAGCATTTTGCTCAATCTAGGGAACCGCGCCAAAGAGCAACGTTGCAGTACCGTTCAGACCCTGAGGTCAAAAACGAGTGCGACAATCGATACTTCTATAGAATTGGAACGGTATATTTTCTTTGGATTTGCCCATTTTTCACAGTTACCAACTATTTATAAAGGTTTTTCCTTATTTTGATACTCTCTTTTTATGATATATAATATCATCGCAAAGAACGCTTTCTCATTTAAAACATATTCTTAGTGAGGGATCAAGCTTGTGTGACCAAAAGTTATGCACCATACAACAACAATAATCAGTCAGTGATATATCATAGGTAAATGTCATCTGAAATGTTAGAGAACGTTTCAGCTGATATTCACCAAAAATGTCTTCTTTTTAGAGATTACAAAGACCAAAAGATTTCTTCATAATAGAAAATCTCTCATGGTCTAAGGCTTTTGTAAAAATATCAGCTAGTTGATGAAAAGTGTCAACATGTTCAATTTTAACTAGCTGTTTTTCAACTAAATCTCTTAAAAAGTGATGCCTAATATCAATATGTTTTGTACGTGAGTGTTGAACTGTATTTTTGGAAATATTTATAGCACTCAAATTATCACAATACAAAACCAAGATGTTGTTAGTAAAACCATAATTGTCCAACATGTGTCGTAGCCATATTAATTGAGAGGAACAACTTTCAGCTGCTACATATTCAGATTCAGCAGTTGAAAGTGAGACAAAGTTTTGTTTACGACTATACCATGAAACAAGGTTATTGCCAAGAGAAAAACATCATCCATTTGTACTCTTCCTATCATCCTCATCTCCAGCCCAATTCGAGTTACTATACCCTATTAAATTAGAATTAGTGTCTTTGGAATACTAAATTCCCAACTCAAATATGTCGCCAACATATCTAATGATACGTTTCATGGTTAGGGATGGCAACGGGTAGGATCTGGACCGGATCTTACTAGATCCAGATCCGTTTTACATACATGTATCCATATCCAGATCCAGATTCATAGGGTCCATAAAATCATATCCAAATCCAGATCCATCGGATCCATCGGATCCACCGGATCCACGGATCGGATCTGGATCCAAATCAAAGTGACTGATTATTAAGTTATACCTTCTAATCAGTCCAATTTTTTTAGAAAAAGAGTCAATTTAATTTAACGAAATCATGGGGAATGCATCCGTAAATTAGGACTAAATGACATTGTTGACAATTGTTATGCCTATTGGCTATTGCTGTAGTGAGAAACAATCCTCTCAATACCTAAGCTACTACATAAGTACCACATAAATGATTAATATAATGATTAAAGAATAACACATGGCGTGTCTCAATTAAAAAAAATAATGGCCTTCGGCCCTTTGAATATAAAATAAAATTAAGATTACAAAGGATTCAGTGCCATGATGTATAAATAATAAATGTATAATTAATTTAATAAAAAACGGATTCACTGGTCGGATCTGGACCGGATACAAATCTCAAAGACAAGATCCAGATCCGATCCATTATAAACGGATCCGGGTCCGATCCGGATCCGTCGGGCCCAAACTTTGAATATCCATATCCTATAAAACGGATATGGATCCACCGGATCCGGATTGGGTGCAGGATCCATTGCCATCTCTATTCACGGTATTTAAGTGGGAAATTTTGGGACAGGCTTGGAATCGAGCACAAACACACACACTAAACATAATATATGGGTGACTTGCAATAAGATATAGAAGGCTACCTATCATAGATCGATACAAAGTTTGGTCAATATTTTCACCAACATTATCCTTACATACCCTTTACGATGATCCCATTGGCGTTTTCATCCGTTTAGCATTTTCTAGCCCAAATCTCTTAACTGGATTCTTGGCATATTTACTTTGTGAGATGAATATTCCATCTTCACTTTGATTAATATGCAAGCCTAAGAAAAAAGTTAGTTCCTCAATCATGCTCATCTCAAATGTTGATGGCATAGCTTTAACAAATGACTTTAGATAAGAATGTGAAGTCGAATCAAAGACTATGTCATCTATATAGATTTGAGCAATAATTATATCTACACCGTGACGTATAATGAATAAAGTATTATCAGCTTCACCACGGTTAAAACCATATTCAAGTAGGAAGTTGGTTAGACGACCATATCATACCCAAGGGCCTTGCTTCAATCCATACAACGTCTTTTTTTAGTGTGTACACATTGTGTGGATGGAAAAGATCTTCAAATCCTTTTGATTGTTCAACATAGACTTCCTTATCTAGATAACCATTTAAGAAAACACATTTTACATCCATCTGATGTAAAGTTATTTTCAGACAACAAGCAATGGCAAGTAGGAGTCTAATTGACTCAATTCTAGCTACAGGTGCAAAAGTTTTGTCATAATCGATTCCTTCAACCTGAGTATAGCCTTGAGCAACTAGACGAGCTTTGTTTCTAACAACAGTTCCTGATCCGTCTGACTTATTTTTTAAAATCCACTTAGTTCCAATTACATTTGTATTATATATGTGTGAAACTAAGTCCCAGACTTCATTTCAAGAGAATTATTTAAGCTCTTCTTGCATTGCTTGAATCCAAAAGTTATCATTCAGTGCTTCTAAAACATTCTTAGGTTCTAAAGTAGATATAAAATAAGAAAAACTAACCTCTTGATATATGGTAGACATATACACATACCTTACCATATCTCTGTAATTGAGTGGCTCTTTATCTAATTCCTTCAACTCCTTCAACTCTGCATGTGCCATTCTGGGGAATAGATATAGGTTGGGTACCTGGCATTACATCTATACTGAAATCTATCTCCCGCTCTGGAGGAAGACCTGGGAGATCATCTGGGAATACATCCGGAAACTCACTGACTATTGGAACTGATTGAAGGACCTGTACATCGGCCTCCGTATCATGTACCCGAACTAAGTGATAAATACACCCCTTTCGAACCATCTTCCTTGCCTTGAGGTATGAAATAAACTTACCCCTCGGCGATGCGGTATTCTTTTTCCATTCAATAACCGGTTCGTCTGGAAACTGGAATCGAACCAACTTCTCTTGACAATCAACGTTGGCAAAACAAGAGGCCAACCAATATGGACCCATAATAACGTCGAAGTCGATCATATCCAACTCTATCAAATCTGATGCGGTACGACGGCTATATATCACCACCGAGCAATTCTTATACACACGCCTAGCTATAACCGAATCTCCCACCGGTGTAGCTACCTCGAATGGTTCTATTGGCTCAGGTTCTATCCCTATCCTACTAGAAACAAGAGGGGATATATAGGACAAGGTGGAACCTGGATCAATCAAAGCATACACATAATAGAAAAATATCGATAATGTACCTGTGACAACATCTGGTGACGCCTCCTGATCGCGTCTATTGGCCAGTGCATACATGCGGTTCGGAGGACCGCCAGAACTGGAACCCCTGCCACGGCGGTGATGTGCGAGTACCGCCCGATGGGCGCATAATGAGCGACGATGAGCCGTGATAGAACCCGGTGAGCCATAGTACTGCATGCCGTCTATACGAACACTCCCTCTGTCTATGGCCCTGACGACCGCAGGAATAACAGGCTCCTGAAGCATCATGACACTCCCCAAAATGGGTCCTACCATATCGATCACACCGAGGCAAAGGTGGCCTCGCCTGACTAGTAACACGAGACATGTGTGAACCCGAAGCTCTAGAACTCTGACCGAACCCCGGACGATCATACCTCTTACCTGAAGACTGCGAAGGAGCACTCTGTGCTGGCTGGGAGGAATACCTGGTATGCTGCTGAGGCTGCCCACCTCGGAAATCACCCGAACACCCAGCTGATCTGGCCCTCTTATGTTGGTTCCTACCATGGTCTCTATCCAACCGTCTCCCTTTGTGTCGCTCCTCGATTCCCTGCGCAAATGCCTGCATACGAGCAATATCCATGCTTGGCTGCAGCGCTGCTGTCATGCACCATCAATAAGATAGTGGTCTAACCCCATCACGAAACGGTGTACCCTATCTGTCATGTCTGCTACCATAGTAGGTGCGTACCGGGCCAAGGAGTCAAACTCCAAGCTATACTCTCTAACCGTCCTCCCATTCTCGCTGGCAGAAACATGTCGACTCTTGCCCGTCATTTACGGAGGCGAGTGGCGAGAATGCTTCAAAACTCATCCCATCTGCGGAGGAGCACCTCGCCTCTAGACAACTCTCGGGACTCAAACCGGTTGATCGCTATATCGCGCAATGGCCGGTATGAGGCCAATATATGACTTCGATCACGAAGCCGGATCACCCTCAATGTCCACTGCGTCTGGCGGATGAACTCATGAGGATCATCTCGGGCCTTGACCCGTAAAACTCCGGCGGACTACAACTCAGGAAATCTCTAACCTCAAACCGCTCGCTTACAGGGTTAGCGCCGGCTCCTGCCTATGAACCTGTCCCGCCACTATCTTTGCCAATAACTGGACTGTCTCTCTCAAATATCCATCCTGTGCCCCTGCCTGGGGAACTGAAGGCTCAGGTACTGGAGTCTCGGATACGGGTGATGTTACCCCCTGAGAGAGAGCCTCTAGAACTGATGACGAGGCAGAATCCGTCATCGGGGGCACACTCGTGAGTAGACCGCGTCTGCGGGACACAGTAGCTCTGTGCAGACTAGTCTCCCTGCGTAGATTTGCCCTTCCGGGCCACAGGCGCCTTCCTCGGAGGCATAGCTGTAAACATAGTAAACTATCAGAAAACGAATCATCCTAATAACACAGCTTTATAGGACGATCTAAGAGATAGAAGAATAGAAACAATCCTAAATGTCCGGCAGCCTCCTGTGTATAAGTATGGTGCACAACATACTCATACACAAGACTCTACTAGACACGGTCTGTAGACATTCCGAGGACTAACCGCTCTGATACCACTTTTGTCACGACCCGACTCGACGGGCCGCGACTAACGTCCTAATTGGACGTCATTACTGATCTGTCACTCTTAATCCATTTAATACAGATATCTATAGAAATTTCGGCAGCACAACACTGCTTTTACAACATATCCCTAAAACGGGCGAGCCGACAAGGCTGCCAAAACAACAACAAACAACAGTCATAATAGGTTAGCCGACTAGGCTACCACTAACCAACATCACGTGCACAAAGGCATTGTCACGACCCGTTCGGGGCGTGGTAGTGCGCTGCCGGCACCAGTAGTCATACATCGAGAAATCGCGGAAATATAAAACAAGACATGAAGCAGTTTATAAAATAAGACACGCTTTATGTGAGAAAACACGCCTTTCGGCATATATATATAATCATAGTTCGTGATTACATCCGACATCGCATAACATGACTACTGCACCTCTAAGGAAATATACAACTATGGCGGGACGGGGCCGCCATACCTGTACAAAACTATCTACAACAGGAGATCATACCAAAAGTAGAGCCTCGGAAGAGATGGAGCTCCGACACCAACGTAGAGATCCTAAGAATGCGGATCTAGCACTCTGCCGCCTGCGGCATGAGCGCGGCCAGAAGAGGTCGATCAACGGTACTAAGTATGCAGCGTAAAGTACTTAAATGAAACATATCATTTTTAAAACCAGTTTACAAATATGTATGAAACAACGAGAAACCGCATAGTGCCACATCACAAACAAGAGCAACGATAGGTAAGCGTAATGAGTCTTGTCAGGCTGCGAATGATCGAAAGCAGGGCCACTCGCCCCATCGTCATTCGCAAGCCTAATCACGACTCCGGAGTCGCATAGGCCACTCGCGTGGGCTGCATGAGGTATAACCCCGCATCGAGGGTAGCTACTCCTCGGCGTAAATCTGGACTCATTGTCGCATGCCATGACCGCGTGAGGTATAACCCGCATACTAACACGGAACTCTCGTAGCTCGCGCATAGGCCCCTGGACCGCGTGAGGTATTCTCGAATCATGGTCCTGCATCACTCGAGTCTACCCGCGTCGGAGGCGGCTTAACCCGGTATCGTCTCAAGAGGTGAGTGATAGTATACTAACATAACAACTTATCTTTAAACAACATAAGCACAACACGGATACCCACCTATACAAGCGTTACAAGATACTAACACACGTAGCATCATATCATGTCTATTTATCAAACCATCTTTATTATTCTTTTCACAATACAAGTCTGTTATAAACACATAGGCAAACTTGTTTCTTTTATAAATCTTAAGTGGTTATACTTACTTCCCATAAAGCTAGTATAACTCTTAAGCTTCGCTTTAAAACCAATTAGTTCTCTTACATTAATATGATTTGAGTCTTTTGAAATGTTTTGATTCTTTATTATTGAGGCTTAAGCGTGAGGCATTCTTAGTAAGTATTGTCGAGCTTAAGCGTGAGGCATTCTTAGTAAGTATTATTCGAGCTTAAGTCAAAGACATTCCGTAGTTATATTGTAAAATATCATGCTTTAGGAAGAATCACATACCTTACCGTGAAAACCACCTTGAGTTGAATATGTCGCCTTGAGAGTCGACCTATAATAGTCACAGATATCTATTAAAGACTACTCGAAGGTCATTCTAAGCAGGGGGTTCATAATTCTGGTAAGTCGGGCAAAGACTTCCACTGCCGGTGAGCTATATAAGTCTCTGTGAAAGCAGTCTATGTAAATCTGATTTGATTAATCTTCTTTTAAACCCTTCAAGTGATTAACACTTCAATTCTATTACGTGATATACATCTAAGTATTTATACTTATTCTTATACTATAACGATAAGTATTCTCTAATTCAAAAGAGGGTTAGGATTATTACCTCGGTAAGCCCAATAATATCCTCGAAAAGTCGCGCTGAGCAAGGTTTTGCTCTAAGTTGTATGCTCGAGAAACCTTAGAAGTTCTTCACAACTTCTACTAAGTACTAAGGTATTTGGGCTAGGGTATTTTGGGCATTATGACAATACTAGAAGACAACTTTTCTACCAAGGAGGGGGTAGATTTTTGGCTAGGCTAGGGGTATTAGTAGAGGCCTTCACAGGGAGGGATGAGTGTTGGGCGAAAAGAGCTACAAAGGGAGAGGAGAGGATTTTCAAGACTTGGAAAGCTTTGTGGATGAAGAACTCTTCATCTTAAGGGGTATTTATAGGTCGAAGTGGCCAACCAATGGCGAATTTAGACAAGTGCAAGGCAAGTGTAGGGTGAGGATTAACTATACACAAATATCCTACCAACTCCTTGACTTTGAGCAAGGCACCAAAAACGTGCCAATCCCATTCCAATTCGTCCCATGGACGATTCAAGTCCACCAATTGGAGGTGCGAGTGTCGCCTCCGTTGGTCCAAAATGTTTCGTCTCGGAAAAATCCGCATAAAAATTAGAAATGGCATAGCGGAATTTACCCTACGAAAGGCGTGGAAAGCGTTTCGTCGGAAAACTATTCGTTTTGTGAGTTGTGCCCAAAAAAATCGTCCAAGCCTAAACTTTAAGGCTAAACTTTTTGTACGTATTCCCTTACGTACATACTCTGGAAATACGGGGTATAACATTCTCCCCTCCTTAGAAACATTCGTCCCGAATGTTCCTTCCCAAGACAGTTAACGATAAGATTCTTCATAACTTAAGCGGTTTGCAAATGCCACGCGGCCACAAACAACACTTAGGCATAAATGATAATGAAAATTTACAAGTAGGAAAGTGAATTACGGAGGTGTGGGGAATAGGTGAGATACTTCTGCCTCATGTCCTCCTCGGCCTCCCGTCGTCATCCTCCACGAGCTCGTTCCGCCGAGACTTTGTGGCGGAAGCCACGTCCTTGGTCGCGAGCGCTAACGACGATCGACTATCGCATGGGAATCTCTCATACGATAACCCGCCGGTCACTGGACATCGTCAATCGGGTGTACCACTAGATGGATCCGATACATCTCGCCGGCATAGATATGTGAAAAAGCGGATGCTGGCCTCCGGATCGGACGGCAGATCCAACTCGTAGGCAACCTTGCCTACCTGCGGACAATCGAAATGGCCCGATGTACCTTGGTGAGCTTCCTTCTTCCGAATCTCATCACACCGCCGTGGGTGACACGCTAGGAAAACCCAATCATGAACCTCGAACTCAAGATGTCGGCGGCGATGATCTGCATCGACTTACATGCGACTCGAGTTAATAGCCGCTCTCGGATAAGTTTCACCTTATCCATCTGCTGTACCAAATCTGGTCCCACTGCCCGCCGCCCACGTCGAACCAACCTATAGGCGTCTGCACTTCCTCCCATACAAGGCCTCATGGCGCCGTCGAATCTTTGGAGTGGTAGCTATTATTATATGCAAACTCAACTAGAGGCAAATGATCCTCCCAACTACCACTAAAGTCAATAACACAGCTCGCATGACATATCCTCGAAGTGCGGATAGTGCGCTCTGCTGTCCGTCTGTGCGTGGATGAAATGCGATTACTCGAGGCTCACTGCGTCCTAAACCCCTCGGAAGGACCTCAGAAGTTAGCGTAAGCGGGCTCCTGCATGCGATATGATCGAAGTAGGGACTCATGCGATCGGCGATCTCTCGGATGTAAAGTCGGCATAATCCTCGGTAGAAAAAGTCGTCTGACGGGAAGAAAGTGGGCTGATTTCGTCGACTGTCGGCGATAACCCATATAGAATCATGTCTCATACGAGTGCGAGGTAATCACGTGATGAAGTCCATGTTGATTAACTCCCACTTCCGGTCGGGATCTCGATAAATGCGTAACAAACCACGGGCCTGCGGTGCTCTGCCTTCACTGCGCCGGCAACACGGGCGAGCTACGAACTGCGCAGCGTCCTCTTGAAGCCATCCCACCAATACGGATCTAAGGTCGTGGTACATCTTGGTCGACCGGATGGATGAAGTAGCTTTGTGTGCTTCCCAGAACAACTGCGAAGTCACGAAACATCTGGAACACGATGCGCCTCAAACCTTAGCACCCGGCCGGTGCTACCTCGAGACCGCGCCTCACGAAGAGGCGTATCACGATATCGAATCAAAGCTGGATCCTCGGCTGTTGCCTCTTCGCCTCGCCGGCGATGGAAGACTCGGCAACCTCGCGAACTCTAACCCTGCTATCGAGAATCAATCAAGCGGACACGAGGCTCGCTAAGCGATGCAAATCACGAACCATGTCCCTCATCTCTGCTGCGCGTCGATAGGCTCCCGTCGACTACGACTAGGCGTACGCCTGACGTTGGCCTTCCGGGTGGTATAGGATATCAACATCGTAATCCTTAAGCAACTCTAACCACCGTCTGCCGTAAGTTCGACTCCTCTGGTGAAGATATCTTTGGAGGCTCTTGTGGTGCGTATAAATATCCACGTGAACCCCATACAAATAGTGCCTCGGATCTTGAAAGCGTGAATCACGGTACGACTCTAAATCATGGGTGGGGTAGTTCCTCCGTGTTTCTTGGTGTCGGGATCATATGCTATAACCTGCCATCTGCGTCGATACATCCCAACCCGATGCACGGCGTCACAATACCGACATAACCATCTGGACCTGCGGAAGAAGTAAAGCGGGCGGTCGTCGATCTCTCTCAAGACAGCGGAAACCACGCTCCTGCATCGATCCATGAAACTTGGCGCATACGAGTCGGCCCTAGTCAATGGTGCGAGATAAAGCAAACTTCTCCACGAACGCCCGATAATAACTGCGAGGCCCGAGCTGCGAACCTCTGCCGGAGTAGTAGGTCTCGGCCAAGTCTTGCGCCGATCTTGGCGTATCGGCTCGAATGCCATCGGCCGAACAATATGCCCAAGCGCCATGAAGTCAGCCAAAACTCACGTTTGGAAAACTTGGCGTCAATGCTGATCTGGAGAAGCGCCGGCCACGATCGCCGAATGCTCGCGTGCTCGCTCTGGCGAGAATAAACCAAGATATCATCGATGAACACTATCACAAGCGTGTCCAAAAATGGTTTGAACACTCGGTTCATCAAATCCATGAATCTGCGCGGAGCATTGGTCAACCAAAGACATGACCACGAACTCATAATGCGTCTGGGTCGGAATGCGATCTAGGGACATCGCCTCTCGACTACTTTTGATGATAGCGATCGCGGATCAATCTTGGAGAAACATCTCGCACCTGCGGCTGGTCGAACAAATCATCAATCACGGAGGAGGGTATCTGTTCTTAATGGTCACCTTGTTGGTGCTGTAATCAACACGTGCGCGTCCGTCCTTCTTCCGCGAACAATCTGGCGCCCGGGGAGAAACACGGGCCTAATGAAGCCGCCTCTAGCAAATCCCTAAGTGATCCTTGACTCTCTCAACTCGGCGGTGCCGTTACGTATGGCGGAATGGAAATAGGCGAGTATCCGCAATATGTCAATACAAAACTCAATCTCCTCTCGGGAGGATGCGGGAGGTCGTGCAGGAACACGTCTGGGAACTCGTGACTACGAGGCGGTGAAAATCTGGTACGCGGACCTCGATATCAAACACCGAACTAGATGGTAGATATACCGCCTACGCACCATCTTCCAGCCTTGAGGTAGGAAATAAACCTACCACCGGCGTCTGGTGCTCCTCCGCTCAACAATGGCTCGCCGAGAGCTGGGCCGTACTACTCTCTCTGCGGTCTACATTGGCATAGCAAGAAGCTAGCCATCCGTCCCATAATCACGTCGAAGTCAATCATCTCGACTCTATCAAGTCGGCTGAGTCGGCGACGTAAATGGTCGAGGACAAGCCTATATACGGCCAGAGCTACCCGAATCACCGGCTGGCGTAGCTACCTCGAAAGGGTCTATGGACTCGAGCCATCCCATCCTACTACTAGCAACGAGGGAGATATATGGGGCCAGTAGAACCGGATCTATCGAGGCATAAACATCCAACCGAAGCGATAAGGTACTGTGGCGACATCGGTGAGGCCTCACGATCTGTCGGTGGACAAAGCATAAATGCGGTTACGAGGACGCTAGAAGCGGGACACGAGCCACGACCTGCATCGCGACCTGGCGACCCGAGCACCACGCCTCGGGCGAGTAGCGTAGGAGATGATGGCGGCCACAGAACACGAAGGTGGGCCTACCACCGTGTTGCCCCGGTCGGACGATCCGCCATGAAGTGACCTGCTGGCCTGGCGTAACAAGATCCATAAGTAGTACCACACTTCCGTAATGGGATCTGCATCGGCCTGGTGGGGTGGTCCGATCGGCGATACCTCTGCTACTCTGGGCGTCACGAAGCCACAGGGCCTGAGTGCGCCCTCGAAAACTCTGGTGTCTTGAGGGCGGTGCGAGTGCTCTGGTGGCGTGGTGCGAATCTAGGCTCTGCGAGGCCGCCCACGATAACCACGGAAGACCCTCCGTCACGGCCTTAACCTGCTTCTTTGTCATGTCGACGTCGACCTCTGCGCTCGCCGCATCGAGGCGTGAGCTGCGTGCGGGTAATGTCCATACCGGTGGAGAGAAACCCGCCGTGACTTCGGCCATATAGTCGTCTAGCGGTGACATGGCGGTGCACCTATCCTCATATCTGCTACCAATCTTTGGGACATATCGAGCCAAAGAATCAAACTCGACATTGTACTCACGGCGGTCGTCCTCTGCCTCGGCGGTAAAAATCTATCGGCCGCGCCCTCGCCATCTGGAGGCAAAAAGTGAGTGAGAAGCCTCGAGAACTCATCCCAGTATTTGGGGCGCGTGCTCTCCGGGATAACTCCGTGAATCAAACCAATCATTTGCGGTATCACGCGCGACCTATGTGAACCAAAGATCACGGACTCGGTCTCGGCATACGATCACTCTCAAAATCCTCTGAAGGCGGCGGATGAACTCCTGCGGATCATCCTCGGCCTCGACCTATAAAACTCCGTGGGCTCTGACTCGAAGTCTCGTAGCCTCAAACTCTGCGCCTCGGGTGTACCAGGTGCGGCCGGCTGGAGGCTGGAAGGCTGCGCGTCGATCTCTCGCCGTGTCGGGCCTGACTTTAGCCAAAAGGTGGGCCGTCTCCTTGTACCCTAACTCCTCCGCCCGGTGTGGGGCGGGAGGTGTGGGTGCTGTGGTCTCTTTGAAATTTGGCGGCGTCATAGAACTCGCCGTCTGGTATAGGCGGGCACGAGCCCTCGTGACTCTGGGTGTCTGCTAGCGACTCCTCATTTGCCTTGCCATACGGGCGGGTTGCCTTACGTGGAGGCATAAGCATTACGAGGAAAGGAATACGTTAGAGGTCGACTATAACACTGACTCTAAGCACGATCTCGGAATGAGAAGAATGAAACCAATCCTAAATATCCTATAGCCTCACGATTATTGGTGTGGTGCCTGACAGATAATCGAACTCTACTAGATACGATGCAGACACTTTCAGAGATTAAGCGCTCGATACCACTTTTGTCACGACCGTTCGGGGCGTGGTAGTGCTTAAGGGGCACCCAGTAGTCATACATCGAGAAATCGGCGGAAATATAAAACAAGACATAAACGATTTATAAAATAAGACACGGTTTATGTGAGAAAACACTTTTGGCGTATATATATAATCATAGTTCAGCGATTACATCCGGCAACCTTTGTACAACATGACTCTGAACCTCTAGGAAATATACAACTATGGCGGGACGGGGCCCGCCATACCTGGCATACAAAACTATCTACAGGAGATCATGCAAAAGTAGAGCCTCGGAAGAGATGGAGCTCGACACGGCGTAGAGATCCTAAGAATGCGGATCTAGCACTCTTTGCCTTACCTGCGGCATGACGCAGCCCGAAGGAGGTCGATCAACGGTACTAAGTATGCGAAGCGTAAAGTACTTAAATGAAACATATCATTTTAAAACCGGTTTACAAATATGTATGAAACAACGAGGAAACGCGCATAGTGCCATCACAAACAAGAGCAACGATAGGTAAGCGTAATGAGTCTTGTCTAGGCTGCGAATGATCGAAGCAGGCCACTCGCCCCATCGTCGATCTGCAAGCCTAATCACGACTCGAGTCGCATAGGCCACTTCGCGTGGGCTGCGTGAGGTATAACCCCGCGTCGAGGTAGCTACTCCTCGGCGTCGTCCTGGACTCATTGTCGCATGGCCTGAGCCGCGTGAGGTATAACCCGCATACTAACACGGAACTCTCGTAGCTCGCATAGGCCCCCTGGACCCGCGTGAGGTATTCTCGAATCATGGTCCTGGACGCTGAGTCTACCCGCGTCGGAGGCGACAACCCGGTATCGTCTCGAGGTGAGTGATAGTATACTAACATAACAACTTATCTTTAAACAACATAAGCACAACACGGATACCACCTATACAAGCGTTACAAGATACTAACACACATAGCATCATATCATGTCTATTTATCAAACCATCTTTATTATTCTTTTCACTGATACAAGTGCATTATAAACACATGCAAACTTGTTTCTTTTATAAATCTTAAGTGGTTATACTTACTTCCCATAAAGCTAGTATAACTCTTAAGCACATTTAAAAACCAATTAGTTCTCTTACATTAATATGATTGAGTCTTTTGAAATGTTTTGATTCTTTATTATTCGAGCTTAAGCGTGAGGCATTCTAGTAAGTATTATTCGAGCTTAAGCGTGAGGCATTCAGTAAGTATTATTCGAGCTTAAGTCAAAGACATTGCGTAGTTATATTGTAAAATATCATGCTTTAGGAAGAATCACATACCTTACCGTGAAAACCACACTTGAGTTGAATATGTCGCGCAGAGTCGACTATAATAGTCACGGATATCTATTAAAGACTACTCTGAAGGTCATTCTAAGCAGGGGTTCATAATTCTACGATAAGTCGGGCAACTTCCTACAGGTGAGCTATATAAGTCTCTTGTGAAAGCAGTCTATGTAAATCTGATTTGATTAATCTTCTTTAAACCCTACAAGTGATTAACACTTCAATTCTATTACGTGATATACATCTAAGTATTTATACTTATTCTTATACTATAACGATGAAGTATTCTCTAATTCAAAAGAGGGTTAGGATTATTACCTCGGTAAGCCCAATAATATCCTCGAAAAGTCGCGCTGAGCAAGGTTTTGCTCACAAGTTGTATGCTCGAGAAACCTTAGAAGTTATTCACAACTTCGACTAAGGACTACGGTATTGGGGCTAGGGTATTTTGGGCATTAGGACAATACTAGAAGACAACTTTTCTACCAAGGGAGGGGGGGTAGATTTTTGGCTAGGCTAGGGGGGGTATTAGTAGAGGCCTTCATGAGGAGGAGGAGGTGTTGGACGAAAGAGCTACAAAGGGAGAGGAGGATTTTCAAGACTTGGAAAGCTTTGTGGATGAAGAACTCTTCATCTTAAGGGGGTATTTATAGGTCGAAGTGGCCAACCAATGGCCAAGATTTAGACAAGTGCAAGGCAAGTGTAGGGTGAGGATTAACTATACACAAATATCCTACCAACTCCTTGACTTTGAGCAAGGCACCAAAAAGCGTGCCAATCCCATTCCAATTCGTCCCATGGGCGATTGAGTCCACCAATTGGAGGTGCAGTGTCGCCCTCGTTGGTCCAAAATGTTTCGTCTCTCGGAAAAATCCGCAAAAATTAGAAATGGCATAGCGGAATTTACCCTACGAAAGGCGTGGAAGCGTTTAGTCGGAAAACTATTCGTTTTGTGAGTTGTGCCCAAAAAAATCGTCCAGCCTAAACTTTAAGGCTAAAATTTTTATGCGCATTCACTACGTACATACTCTGGAAATCTGAGGGTATAACAGTAAATCATCGAAATAAGCAAGCGCAGGCTGCTGAATAACAACATCAAAACCCAAAACAAGGTACAAGCATGACCCATCGCTGTCTGGACCTCACAGAGTGTATCTTGACATATGACGGGACGGGACCGTCGTGCCCAAAAATATGTATAAGTCTGAAAAATAAAGTGCATGTACCAAAAATAGGCGCTCGGAACAAAGGAGCTCTCAGTATTGTCTGAAATCCTAGGCGGAGGGTCACTATCTGAACACACGAACTGCGGGCATGAACGCAGCCGAAAGGAAGGGGTCGATGCGATAGATGTACCAAGTATGTGGAATTAGAAAATCTTGTACTAGAAATCATATGATTCAACATAAAGCGATGGCAGTAAGAATTCAACTTAACTGTATAATTGTACTCCATCGAATGAGAGTAATGAAAATCGGTTCTTCTCTTTTCAAAATATGCAAGTCAGGCCAAAATCATGATCTTCTATCCTCAGGATATAATAGCACGGGACTCGAACCCGTCTAGATACAAATATATCATGGGACTCGAACCCAATTAAGCATGTATATCGTGGGACTCGAACCCACGTAAATATATGGAATAATATAATGTCATGAGACTCGAACCCGCATCATGGAGAGCTAATCCATGGAATAATGATAAATCGGGAGTTAAACCCGCTTGGGACTCGAACCCGGAACATACTATATAGTGTCGGCCCTCTATGTGAGAGACTCGGTGAATGTGTAATAGGACTCGGCACGAGTAGATATCATGAGTATATGCAATTTTGAAATCATCTTTGACTTTTGATAATATCATCATAATACCCTTTTTACTGAAATCATAGGCACTTGTCATAACAATTTTCCTTTAAAATTAACTCAGTAGAAAATCATGTACGTCCGCCGTACTTTTATTAAAATCAAGTCAAATGAAAGTTTTTCACAAGGTCGTGCCAAAAATAGGGAAAAAAGATTTTCACAAAATCATGTCAAAGAAAGAATAGTCTCGCATACCTTTTAAGCGAGCAAATCAACTAAATGCTAAGATATGTCTCGTCCAGTATGTCAACCTATAACAATGACAATACGTTCGTCAATTCTACGGTCTCTAACGTAAGTTATTCAAATAGCGGCTTCTTATTTCTATAAAAATTTGGGCAGCACTTCCTTTGTTTATGTGCGTATCCACAATTTACCAACAAGCCAACCAACACCAATAATCCAACATTATTCCAGGATATAATTAAGTTAAGCCCAACATACTTCATACACGCTATCCTATAAACTTCCTTCTCTTATATCCATGGAAGACAACAACTTCAATAACCAAGGCAACTACTACATTTATTTCTCATTGTATTCAATCATTTAGTTACGTTAGGATTATTCATGGGAGCAATCCAATCTTCTAACAACATCGCCAATTCAAGAATATAAAATTAACACCTTTCGAGGCATGTATAGGTAACTTATTTCAATATATATGCCTGTTTGTAGCTTATTTAAACACTAATTCAGCCCGTAATACATTACCATAATGTCCAATAATTTCCATCAACTTTCCGGCCGTATCAACATATTATAAATTCCAAACTTTTCCTTTTAAATTCTTAAACATTTCAATTCATCTTGTAATTCCTTCATACAAATAATTATCTCTTAATCATCAAGGCTACATCTCAATTCTCAACATGCAAATGGTAAGCAAAATAACAATTCAACCATTGAAGCCAATGTATACCTATTTCAGCTCGAAATCGGCCAACCAATTCCAACAACAACTACATGCGATTCTTATTCACATTCCATCTTAATCTATGTTTGTTTTTTTAACACAAATTCATCTCCTTAATTCTGATAATAAGCATTTCATTTATATCATAAAAAAGAGGAATTTTACCTTAAAGGAATGCTCCAAAAAAAAAAACTGCTCAATGTCGATTTTTAAGCCCGAATTTCTCACCAATTTCATGTCCAATCCTTCACTTCTTCATCTTCAATCCAACATGCAACCATTCTACAATGTTAATCCCTCATTCTTACACCTTTTTCTTCAAAAAAACTTGTCCAAAATTTAAGAACCAAAAGCTCCTAAAATCGGCCAGAATTATCGAGATACCCACTGTTTTTGTCACGACTCGACCCCGGGCCCGCGACTGGTGCCCACCTGGGCACCCTTACAGGTATACATCAGAGATAATCAGCGGAACATACATAAACTTAACAATGAAATAAATAAAAGGTTAGCCGATAAGGCTACTTTCCTGGATATAAACAAATCCAAAAGCAGTTACCTCAAATCTCTTTTTTTATTTTTTATAAAGTGACCCACAAGATATGACTACAGACCTCTAAGAGTTTACATAACAACTGTGACGGGACAGGGCCCCTCCATACCCCTGAATGCACAAAAGTCAACAACTTCAGGGAACCATACCAAAGACAAAGCCTCCGGAGAAATGGAGCTTTCAAGAAGCGAGCGGTGATCTAAGGCGCGGATCGGCAAGCTATGTACCTCAACATGCGGCATGAGCGGCCAGAAGGAGGTCGATTACAAAATATGTACCAAGTATGCAAGCCCGAAATCGCGTAATTTAATCATAATAGTCAAAAATACGGTGAAGACATATATGATAACGATTAACGATGCATTGTGCCTTCTGATGGAAGTAATGAAAGTCAATTTTACCTTATGCGGCTGTTTCAACATATGAGCGATAGTCACGCGGGGCTATGAACACGACCTCGAATATCAAGCGCGCTGGATTCCCCATCACTGTCGACCGCTAGGTGTAAAATCTAACCATGTGTCGCGCTCGTGGCATCCTACCTCACTGTCGGCGTACACACATACAACACGTATATACCTATATCCTCTGCCCGTGGAATCCCCCGTCACTGCCGACAGCCGTAAGAGTAAAATACAACCATGTGACGCGCCCGTGGCATCCTACCTCACTGTCGGTGTACACATACACAATACATACATATATATATATCATGCCAGTGGAATCCCTCATCTCGGATACATGACTTCATGAGGTATTCCTCGCATCGTGGGTAGCAAATCCACGGAACAGGTGGTATAACGATCTTGGGGATTTACCCCTCATTTATACTCTTACCCTGAAGAAGGTGGTATAACGATCTTGGGGGTGTACCCCTCATTTATACTCTTACCCCTCAAACTACATGCCTCGGAATCCTCATCGTGGCATGTCCACGGTGCATACCAGTGGAAGCATACTGTGGAATCCATCATCAGACGGTATGTCGATGAACTCATACTAAGACCATGGAAGCATACCCGTGGAATCCCACATCAGTCGATGCGTCATTAGACTCGTAATAAGGCAATGGAAGCATACGTGGAATCCTCCATCGGCCAGTGCGTCCAAGTAAGTTCATAACTTCTTTAAACTTTCATTAACATACAAAATGGATCTCATTTTATGACCTTAAGGCACTTTCCATATCACTTAACAAGTCCGGGGAATTTCAACCCAAAGTACTATGTATTTCTATTCTTTCCAAGATCCCTTTTCCACATAAGACCCCAAGATACTAACTCCCGTAGTATCAAGACTTATCTACATTTCAAACAAGTCACTATACTATTAGAAAATATGATTCGGCTCCTAAAACAAGTGACCCTCATTTAAACTTTAAGCAATTGATGCCTTTAAATCAAATTGCCTTTCTTAGTATCCATTCTTTTATCTTTGTTTATCTACTCGAGAAAAACCGTTCTTTTAACCTTCCATAAAGTTATTATAACCAACTTCCCATAAAGCCGTTATACTAACTTTATGCATTAGAAACTAAGACATCCTTATCCTCTCATAAAGCCGTCATAACTAACTTCCCATAAAGCCGTTATAACTCTTTATGTCTTAGACAACTTTGTTCTCTCTATAACCAAGAGGCTTGTACTTCAATTCAAGTTACACTACTTTCAAAATACTTCAAATATCTTAACTTTCAAAAAATAAGTTTCTTATATCTTTGGAATAGTTCAAGAATCAATACTTCCCAAATCCAGTATTCTATACTTATTCATGTCAAGAAATCCTTGTCTACCTTATTAGGATAAACCATTCTTATAACTCTTCCTTAAGGACACGTGAGTTAATT
This sequence comes from Przewalskia tangutica, assembly GCA_029844215.1. Classification (NCBI taxonomy): domain Eukaryota; kingdom Viridiplantae; phylum Streptophyta; class Magnoliopsida; order Solanales; family Solanaceae; genus Przewalskia; species Przewalskia tangutica. The sequence goes on from CM056732.1 coordinate 4,748,983, forward strand.
CTCTAACTCAACCAACTAGACATCCTTAAAATAAGTCAAATATATCAAATGACTTCACTTCATTTAAATCACGTACGTCTACCGTACCATACAGTTATAACTACTCATGCTCAAGAGATAAGAAAGTTTCCACATACCTCTTCTGTTTAATCCCCTTGCCAAGTCCAATATGTCGTCCGTAGATGTCAACCTATAATGACCATAATACGTCTATTAGCTTCTAGCTTCAACGTATAATATTCTAATGAAAAGTCCCTTGTTCTACGGGAAAAATTGGACAGCACATCCTTTGCTTCTACGCACTTTTCCACCTTTTCAAGGTCCGAATTCAATAACCAAACGCCACCTTTAAGGCACAACAATTCAGCTAACCAAAAGGGGATTATACGCCTTTACAGGACGCGTAAAATTCTGCCCCACAATAATACCAAACAATCCAATAATCCCAAGCCACATTTGATCGGTGTATTTTATATACACCTTTTGAGTCTGTTTTAGTTAGTCTTTTGTCCCATTTTGCACATATAAGTGTCGTATTAGGATAGTTTTTCTTTCTTTTGAGTCAAAGTGGTTAAAGTGGCCAAATGGCGGAAAAGGAGCAAAAAGAGGGCGAAAGAGGAGATGCAGTAGCAGAGAAGTGGCGAACGAGGCTAAAATCGGGACCGGTAGCGCGCGCCTCCTGCAAAGCGAGCGCGGGCGCTATCATTGAAGAAGGTGCGAAGATCCAGGCGCGGCGCTAAATCATGGCGGCGCCAGCTATTCAAGCGAGGCTTCGGCGCGGCTCCGCCGAGCAGTCTGAGACGCGGCGCTAAACATCCGAGGAACTACAGATTCTGCGCGGCTACCGAACAGCGAATATCGGCCGCGGCGCAAAACACGAAGGATTCAGAACTTCCGCGCGCGGCTCCATCTGCGGGGCGCAGCGGACGCGGAAAAATTAGGTCTTTTGAAGGATTTTGGGCGAGCTGCGAGGGAAAAGAGGAGAGCGTTTTAAACCTATAAAAGGAGAACCTAGGCGGTTTCAAGAGTTCCCTTTCTTGCACTCAAGATTTTCTTCTTAGGAGATTGGAGACCTAAACATTAGTAATTTCTTTCCTTTTTCTTTTCTTTAATTCAGTTTTTGCATGATGAACTTTGAATTAGTTCTTGTCATATTCATGGCTAGGAACTAATTCTCTTATAAGACTTTCTATGTTGAATTTCTTGAACCTTATGTTATAAATTAATGCGTCTTGTGGTAATTATTCTTATTGAGAGATCTATCCAATAATTGAGTTGAATTCTTGGTAGCTAATTGACAACTAGTTATCACTATATGATTTCTAATCAGTTACGAAAAGGGGATTGTGAATATCTTGTAAGTTGGATGACGATCTTGAATTGGGGATGAAAATACCTCAATTAGATTTGTAGCGTTGATGAGAGGCTTAACAACCCTAATTTTGCGCATTGTGCGTGACGGTCAACTAGGTTTTTGTGCTTAATCCTCCTATGCGTTACCACTTATCGTGAAAGTTAGGTAAGGAACAATATTGGGGTTGAGTGTTTATATAACCCTAACGGGAGTATAAAACGATTTCGTAAACCTGCTTTCTCCAAAAGAAGAATACCATAAGTAATGCATTAGTAAGTAACATAAGCGGATAGTAAGGATACATAGAAGCCCTATTCTTATCACATCTGGATTAAATCTGTATATTTAATTAGCTTTCATAACTCTTAATTACAAACCAAACAATCAATCATTAATTCACCAAATAGATACTAGAAAATAGATAACTGGTACTTGAACCCTAATCCTAGAGGACGATATTCGGTCTTATCTAAGACTATACTACTTGATACGATAACGTGCACTTGCGTTTAAAAGTGTGTGCATCTAATCGCGCATCAAGTTTTTGGCGCCGTTGCCGGGGATTAGGCACTAGTTCAATATCAAATTTATCTATTTTTAATTTCTAATTTGGTTTTATGTATAGTTCTTCTAATTTTGTTTGCTTTATGTATTTATTGTGTGAAAACAAGGGTGCCGTGATTCTTTGTTGGTTTTGATGCATCTCAGGGATCCTGACGATATGGATTTTCTTGTCCATATGATAGAGAGCCAACCATAGAGAGCAGAGGAGGAATTACGAGAAACTATACTCAGTCTCACGAGGTTCCAAGCTCAGTTCATGGACGAAATAAGGTCGGGCATAAAGAAGTTGGAAACGCAAATAGCAGAACTCGCAATCATATTCAACAACGAACAACAAATTGAGGAGCCCGAACCAAATCCAACTATTGAGAATCTGCAAGGCGGTTGGTGTAGAGAAGGAGAAAGTGCGGAGATCCATTATTCACCTTCTGGATTCCTTGAAAAATCTTTTTCTTGTACTGTGCGGAAGAAACACCACGGTATCAAAGTTGACTCCCAAGCGAAGTCAATACCATCAGGCACCACAGAGTTGAAAGATGTAGGGAATCTCACCGATCCCTACATTAGAGAACCTAAAAGACAAGCATGTCTTGTATACTTGAGGATAATCGTATATTTGAGGCCCTTGTTTGAAGCAATTGTTGTAGTTAAAGTGAGACCTACAACAATAAATCTGTGGATTGCAAGCAGTTCGCAGATGGATCCAATGGGCACTCAGAAAGGTTAATTGCGTCGGCTAAAAGGCGTAAAAACGTAGCTTGTTGGGAGGCAACCCAATGTTTTCAATTATGTTATTTTAATTTCTGTCGTTATTTTATTTTAGTTTGTCTAAGAACAGTCTCACGGTATTAGATCTTGTTGTTGTGTGATTGACATGTACAAGAAATTAAATCGGGGGACGAAATAAACTGAAGAAAAGCCAGGATTTCGAGCGGGTAGCGCATGGCGCCAGGAAGCGAACGCGGCGTAAAGATCTGAACAGGCTCGGAAGTTTAAGAGCGCGCCCGAGGCGAGCGCGGTAAATTCGAAAGTTGGCGAGTTTAGCGCGCCATTCGGAGCGAAGCGCGCGCGAAAATCCGAAGGCCTTGATGATTAAGCGCGCGGCTAGCGAACGTGGCGCGGCGAAATCGAGAACTTAAACGCGTAATCGGACCTTCCCAATTCCAACTTCAAAACCTAACCTTCCCTCTCCAAAAACCCACGAAATTTCAGAAACTCTCCCACAAATCCTCCACAAATCCAACCCAACCACAACCTAAACTCTTAAATTCCCAAACCCAACTATCTCAAACAACAAAGCTCCATTCCATAGCCTCAACCCACCAATTGAAACAAGAACAAGCTTGAATCTTCTCATCAAAAGGTAATCTCTATCCTTGTTCTTGAATCCTTTTACTAAAGTCATAGGAGGTAGTAGTTTGGAGAAGTATTGTAGTTGGAGTAGTTCGGAGGTGAAAAGTGATTGTGAAGTTGGAGAAAGGAGTAAAGAAGGTTGTGGGTATTGAGTAGAAAGATTGAAGTTTGGTGGTGTTGTTTTTCGCTGCTAGTTGTTGAGTGTGTAGGAGACATTGTGCCACAAAAATTAGAAGCTGCAGATCTTGTTTATAAATGGCCACCAGAAAGAGAAGAGGATCCACATCCACCCCAACACCCCAATACGATGAAAATAGGTTTGTGAGTTACCAGGCCTACCAAAGATACAAAAGACTTGATACTAGACCCGTAATTCCGAGAAGGGAATGGATTACCAAAGGGGATCCTATGGGGAGGAAGGCGTTTATGAGCCCATCAGGCGATGATTGAGCTAAGGGTGGAAGAGATTTGTCAATCAGGAGAAGATAACACGATGAATACAACAATGGTGCGGGAATTTTATGCAAACCTTCCGGAGAAGACAGAAAGGGGGTGCTTTGTCAGGGGAAATTATATGTCTGTGACTGCAGAAGCAATAAATACAACGCTAAAAACAGTTGATGTTGAATAAAGTAGTGATTGGAACCATTTTAGAACATGGTCTAGGAGCAGCAAAAACATCGACTGGAATAACATGCGACACGATGAGCTACCACAGTGCTTTTGAGATTGGAAGAAATGGATCTAGAAAGCGGCGGTGCCAATTCAACAAAGCGACCAAGGCGTGGCTATACTTCATCGGCGCCGCGTGATCCCATCCACGCACTTCACGAGTGCGGTAAGGCAATTAAGCTAGTATATGGAATTATGACGGAAAAGCAATTGATGTGGGAAAGAGATAGTGCGAGCATAGAAGAAATCAGCGAGTTGGTGACAACGGTGGATTGGGACACGGTTCACTTATTACGATCTATGCCACGTGAGTGCGGTCCCACAACTACCCACGAATACTCATGAAAGAAACCAGCGCCGGTGTCACATGGGATAGTGCACTCCTTCCCGGCCCCCCGTGACGGGACGAAGAGTACAACCCGCAGCAACAGCAGCAGAGGCAACCATGGATGAAGATGAGCCTGAAATAGGGGCTCAATATGAGGCAGGACCTAGCCACCGGCCAACCACAGAAGCAGAACCCTCAGTGCCAATGATGGAGCAAGTGCTCCAGAACCAGAGGATGATGATGCAACACTTCGGCACATTGTTACAAGGACAAACTGAGTTGAGACAGGGACAACAGGAGTTGCGACAAGGGCAACAAGAAGTGAGGCAGGAGCAGCAACAACTGCACCAGCAGTATGAAGAGTTGAGCTCCCTGTTCAACCAATGGTCGATGCATTATCCACCGCCACCACCACCATTTTAGCCAAAGTTTGTAAGTGTCGTTTTCTTTTATTGTCTTTGAGTCTTGCACACATTGGGGACAATGTGTGATTTAAGTTTGGGGGTGTTTTATTTGTGTGTCATGTTATGTTTTATTTAAGTCTTTTTATTTGTTTTATGTTTATTTTGAGTCACCAAAAATTTTCTTTTTGAGTCATAATTGCCTGTCAAAGATCATATATGCTGTAGTTGCTAGAAACACCTAGTGAAGTAAAGTGGAATAATGTAAAGGAATTGAAGCAACTATCTAAACACTTAGGTTAGATATGCCAAAAACTCACAAGAATCTGTCTATTTGGAGTTCCTTACTTGAGTTATGCATGCTAAATGATAAATGCTTATGTGTTATGATTGCTTGCTATTTGAGGCGAAATAGTTAGGATATGTATGTTAGGGAGATGACTCAGGCATTTCTTTGATAGCCAATTCTTACCATTCTTTTCTATCTTGTACTTTAAAAATATCCCTAGTCAGCCCCATTGAGCCTAAATTTGAAACTTCTTCTTTGACACCCTATGTTCCCACAAATTGTACCATAAGTGCAAATATGAAATAGTGGAATCAATTGTGTTAAAAAAGAGACAAAAAGAGTGAATAAACCCATTGTACCCCAATAAAAAGTAATAAGAAACAGGCAAAAGCCTAAGTTTGGGGGTGTTCATCATTATTATTATATACTTCACTCTCCCAAAACAAAAGAGGGGAAGGATAGAATTGAAGTGAAGGAAAGAATCAAAAGAAAAAGGGAAAAATTGAAAAGCCAATGAGCTTATGGTACAGAACAATGAGCCTAAATGCCTATCTTTACCAACCCTTACCTAAGCCAACATTACAACCCTCAAAGTCCTGAAGATCTCTTTTATGCATATCCAGAATTAGTGGAGAATAGCAAGTAAGCATGCCATAGGAATTCTTGAATTTATATGCATGATTTAGTATATGGACTTCCATTTAAGCATGATAAGTATGAGTTTGCGAAATATCTAGCTCAATGTGTTGAAATTCCATGCTATATGTTCCTGCGTATTATTACGCTAACCTTCGTTTTTCTAGTTAACATTCAATGCGACAAAAGTGATCAATGGCAGGGAGTCTGTTTATTTTCTCATTTATTGAGTCTTTCATTTTATTTCTTTCTTTTTATCTTTGCTCGAGGGCGAGCAAAGGTTGAGTTTGGGGGTATTTGATCGGTGTATTTTATATATACCTTTTGAGTCTGTTTTAGTTAGTCTTTTGTCCCATTTTGCACATATAAGTGTCGTATTAGGATAGTTTTTCTTTCTTTTGAGTCAAAGTGGTTAAAGTGGCCAAATGGCGGAAAAGGAGCAAAAGAGGCGAAAGAGAGATGCGAGTAAAGCAGAAAGTGGCGAACGAGGCTAAAATCCGGACCAGCGGCGCGCCTCCTGCAGCGACAGCGGCGCGGCGCTATCATTGAAGAAGTGCGAAGATCGAGCCGGCGCTTAAATCGCCGCGGCGCCACTATTCCGAGCGAAGGCAGCGCGCGGCGCCGAGCAGCCAGATGCGCGGCGCGGCGCGCTAAACATCCGAGATTCTGGCGCAGCTACTCGCACAACAGATATCGGGCGCGCGCCAAACACGAAGGATTACTGGACCGCGCCGCTGCTCCCATCGCGCGCCATGAAAAATTAGGTCTTTTGACGGATTTTTGGGCCAGGCCTGCAGGGAAAAGAGGGGAGACGTTTTAAACCTATAAAAGGAGAACCCTAGGCAGTTTTCAAGAGTTCCCTTTCTTGCACAACTCAAGATTTTCTTGCTAGGAGATTGGAGACCTAAACATTAGTAATTTCTTTCCTTTTTCTTTTCTTTAATTCAGTTTTTGCATGATGAACTTTGAATTAGTTCTTGTCATATTCATGGCTAGGAACTAATTCTCTTATAGGGCTTTCTATGTTGAATTTCTTGAACCTTATGTTATAAATTAATGCATGCTTGTGGTAATTATTCTTATTGAGAGATCTATCCAATAATTGAGTTGAATTCTTGGTAGCTAATTGACAACTAGTTATCACTATATGATTTCTAATCAGATTCTGAAAAGGGGGGATTGTGAATATGTTGTAAGTTGGATAGACAGTCTTGAATTGGGGATGAAAATACCTCAATTAGATTTGTAGCGTTGATGAGAGGCTTAACAACCCTAATTTTGCGCATTGTGCGTGACGGTCAACTAGGTTTTTGTGCTTAATCCTCCTATAGCGTTACCCTTATCAGCGAAAGTTAGGTAAGAAACAATACTGGGGTTGAGTGTTTATATAACCCTAACGGGAGTATAAAACGATTTCGTAAACCTGCTTTCTCCAAAAGATGAATACCATAAGTAATGCATTAGTAAGTAACATAAGCGGATAGTAAGGATACATAGAAGCCCTATTCTTATCACATCTGAATTAAATCTTTATATTTAATTAGCTTTCATAACTCTTAATTACAAACCAAACAATCAATCATTAATTCACCAAATAGATACTAGAAAATAGATAACTGGTACTTGAACCCTAATCCTAGAGGACGATATTCGGTCTTATCTAAGACTATACTACTTGATACGATAACGTGCACTTGCGTTTAAAAGTGTGTGCATCTAATCGCGCATCAACATTCGGCTACAATATCACAATAATTATCAATTTCCTTTTAATCTAACTCGTTATTCCAACATGTTATATAAATCATAACCAATTATATACCCTTCTATTTATAATATGTAACGATTTTTAGCTAGCAGCCAAATTGATTACAACATGAGTGGCTATCATGCCCATTTTCGGTTTTCAACAAGTCGACATGACCCCAATCTTTTCAAACTTTAATATAACAGCCTCAGGCTCATTTCTTAACTACTATAACTTGAAATCTTCAATTACACAAGAAGGTGGAGATTTTTACCTCAAGAAGCCGTCTTTCCGAAATCTTCTTCACTTTAAAATTACCCACACGAACCCTCTACAAGCTTGCCAACACTTTTCCTTCTTGAAGCCTTTCCAAAAATCTTACAGGGGTTCATCAATTTGAGAGAGATGAGAGGGATTTTTCTTAGGGAAACCCTTGCAAATGGCCAAGTCTTCAAGACTTGGCCCTAAAATAAGACCCTCACTTGGTCAAAAAGATGGGAGGGACACTTGTCGCCCTCCCATAGGCCTTCTATCAAAATATCCCCTGTTTTTCGCCCCTTTCTGCGTAAAAATCCCGCATTGGCGTCGCGGCCCTGCCTCCGGCGCCGCGGCGCTGCAACCTCAGAGGATTTTCAGAATTATCGCCGCGACCTCGCGGCAGCGCCGCTGCGACGCTTTGGGAAAATCGTCCTGCGTCACCCACGTAACTTCTAACGCCCGTAACTTCCTACCCCGATGTCCAATCGACGAGTGGTTTATTGCGTTGGAAACTAGACTCAACAACCTTCATACTAGTCTTTTAAAACTCCTCAAAACTCCTAAGGAACTAGGAGATATACCGCTCCAAAGTTGACTGAAAGTCTGCCCACAACCTTTTGCCAACCTAAGTTTCCAAATTCAAATCTTCTCTCCTTTCGTACGCTCTTAACTTATCCTCTTGAATTTACGGGGTGTAACAGTTTTGGGGTGATTAATTTCGCCTCAGTTTGTGGGACAATTTAACCCAAGAAGATGGAGTAACAAGCTTAATTTTCTTTGCAAAAAAGTGGGGTGTTTTTCGATCAAGATAGGGGGAAAGAGAGGAGAGGAGTAAATTTGTTTTTGTGTGGAAGAAATGAAATAGTTAGGGTAATTATTAGGAATTTTTAGATTTCTTAATAATACACTTTAGCCCCCCTAGATGCCACACTTTGCCCCCTCTAAGTGTTTATTTAACTAAAGCAATCCCACTTCTTTTAATCTAAATTCTCATTGCCTTAATTTTTTATCATCGTATCTTATATACCTTACTAACTCATAACGGAAAAATATATATTTATTTATACCACCATTTCTAAAGAGATTTCCGGCGTCACATTCGTCATTGCCAAAAATTAATCCGTATTAGCACGTAAAATATATGTAATTTCGAAAATTGGAAATCTCAATCCTTAATGACGTTCTAAATCTTTGTCTTAACTTACGAGGTGTAACACATTATAAGCTATATCTTCTTTAGGAACCCAGACTTTCTTAGAACATTTCCTACCTTTTGGCTCAGAAATGTTGTCTTGATTGTTATCAGGTATGTTGGACAACTTTTTGGGCAATATTTTACTTACTAAATTTTGAAGTTTGATACATTATGGTCTTAAGTGTCCAGGGGAGTTACAGTAATGACACACAAACTTCATTTTCTTTGACATATATGAGAACTTATTCTTTATCCCTTTTTCTTTTACAAAACATATTTTTTCATTTTTATCAAAGATACTTGAGCTTATTGTTTTAAGAGAGTTTCATATCTGCTTCCTGCATGTGAAGGTTTACTAAGGTTGAGTATCTAATTCAATTTCAAAGTCCTCATGTTGAGTCTACGGAAGGTTGCTTCGGCTAAATCTAGTTTGCGCTGATCTACCAAATTCAATGTTCTTTTTGGTAAGTGCAGCATCTAGTCGGGTTATTGTACCTTTTAAATCTACATTCTCACGAGTTAAAGATTTTACATTTGTGTCAATATGCTTGTATTCTATGATAAGTCTTTACATAGATTTTGTAATTCCTTAATCATATCATCTTTCGAATCACCTTGATTCTCACAATTAGTTTCACTAGTATAAATACATCCACTAAAGCAATTAACATCAGAATAGTTAAAGAACTCGTACCTCTAGGATGTTGTTGGGGATGTAGATGTCGTTGCTGATGTTGAGGAAAATATTGTGACATTTGAGATAACACTATCGATGACATTTTCATTGTTCAATAAAGACTGTTCGAAAACAGTAGTGAGCATTGCTTGTGATTCGACTTCTTGATCTCTTTCCTCTTCTCCTTCGTAGAGATGGCAGTGGATTCCTGGATCTGGTGGATCCAGATCCATTTGATATGATATAGATTTTTAAAATTTGGACCCGACGGATTCAGATCGGACCCGAATCTGTTTCGAAGGGATCGGATCGGGATCTTGTCTTTGAGATCCGTATCCGGTCCAGATTCGACCCGTGAATTCATTTTTTATTAAATTTATCCATAAACTCGAATGTAATTTTATAAGTATTTTCTTTAAAAAAATATATAATTTATGTATTTTACATTCAGATTGAGTGACTGTTCCTCTAAATTGGTGAAAGTATCATCTTGTTAACATCGTTCAATACCATAAACAATACTTTAACAAAACAGAAAATTTTGAAGAATAAATGCAGCAAAAATTTAAAGAACACAAAGGTTTTTAATTTCAATGACCAAAAGTATTGTATAAATTTTATATACAAATGTACAAATTCCTTCTTTACAATTTTACAAGATAAAACAAAAAGAATTAAAATGTGAAGTCGCAGATGACTTCTGCCTGAAAAATCTAACTAAATAGACATAGACAACCTCTCATTACAATCGCTCAATACATAACAAATCTAGAATCTAAGCAGCAATTGTAGTGTTTGACAGAATATTGTCGACACACTCAGGCAACACTTGTGGTCCAAATTTCTGAGATGAATTCCCGAGAGCTCTCTTGGTATTTTTTATTTCTGATTCTAGATATCGATTTGTTGTAGTAGGCCTCTCTATACATAGTAGAGAGTATTCCTTGAAAAGCTTATCGTCTGTTGTGTAGGTTGAGGGAAAGGTGGCAGCTGGTGTGTTTGTTGGAGAAGATCATTGAGTAAAATCCTTTAACCTCTAGGAATTGTTCCTCACGCAAAGCAACAACCTTGACTCGTTTTTCCCATGTTTATCATCACCTCATATTTACCTTGTCAGGTCACTTTTACTTATACCTGTCTAACGGGCAGACCCGAAATGGACCGGTAGGCTCTTATCGGGTTGAACCGATCCGGTTCACATGCTTACCGGGCCTACCGGGCTGGTTCATTACCGGATTTTCGATCGATCCGTGCGGGTCCGGGTTGAACCGGGCCTACCGATCTTTTTTTGTAAAAAAAATCAAAAATTTAACTAAATTCAAATTAAATATGTAATATAATAATATAATATATTTTATAACTTTATAGTTTATAATAATGTAGTTATACTTTTATTAATTTATTAAATTAGTAGACATAAGTTAACAAATAACAACTAAAGAAATAATAAAATAAAAACTAATTGTAGTTATACTTTATAACTTTAGTTATACTTTATAGTTTATATTGTAGTTATACTTTTATTAATTTATTAAATTAGTAGACATAAGTTAACAAGTAACAACGAAAGAGTAAAGAGATAATAAAATAAAAACTAATGATAAGATGTAAACTTTCGAACTTTCATTATTCATAATGTTAATAAGAGTACATAATGAAGAAATAATAATTTTATTTATACGTTGATTGAATTGGTGATGCTTCATAGTCCATAACCTCTAAATGTGGAGTATTAATTCCAGTCCCGCTTTCGCAGTTTCGCCGCAACTTGTGTTGTTGTAAAAGTGTTTCATATATCTAGAATCTAGATTCATTATTGTCGCGCCCTTTTCCGGCCGCGGCATTATTTTCTAAATAGCGAGCCCTGCTTAATAAGAAAATGTTAGAAAATAAATAAATAATAAAAGTGCTAAAATAATTAAAATGTGTTTAAAAGGTGCTAAAGTGCTAAAATTTAAAAGGGAAAGTGCTAAAGTAATTTTAAAGCTAAAGGGTGCTAAAAGTGCAAAAAATGCTAAAAGGGGTGCTAACATATTAGAAGTGCTAAAAGGATGCTAAAATTGCAAAAGATGCTCCTTAAATGCTAAGGGTTCGCGGAGTCGCCACCTAATTAATTGGGTGAATTAGGACACCTAAATGTTTAACTAGTTTGAAGTAAAACATTAACTCCATTTTAATGGTCTGCTAAACTTAATGAGATTCTGGGTAAGGGTTCTTTATTAATCTAGAGGGAAGGGGTTAGGCACCCTCTAAGATCCGCTAACTTGCGGTTGTCCTGCCAAACCTAGGGTTAATTATTATGTTAGAGAAATGCATGTTTGAAAGATATTTTAATAGAAAGTATTTTTTGGCAAAAGATTAATAAGATTAGTGCTATAAAATGCGTGTAAAGTTTAAAGCATGCCTTAAATAATATATAATGCAAAATAGATTAATTGACTAAATATACACATTTTACTGCCTTGATTAGTATAACACATGCTTAAGGGGGGGGGGGGGTTTTCTTAATATATAAAAATAAGATTTCTATATGGGTGCTATAGCAAATGGGTTAGAAATCTTGAAAATAATATCATAGCTACATATGATTAATTATGCAAGTTTAAGATTATTAGGTGGTTTATTATAAATGCTAAACAATGTATGGCGTGCCTAAAGTAACTAACTTAAGGGAAGCAAAATTAAATTAATTTCTATTTATTGATTCAAGGTTTGACTATTCTAAGTATTCTATTAATTAGTATAGCGTTAGACAATTAATTACAATAAATAAACGGGGCGGGGTAGGAAATAAAAGAAGATGACTCGGAGGGATGCGCCGGTGGCTTGGAATTCCGAACACATATGCGGACGTGGATGAAACGTATATGCAAGTCTGTACCCTTTATAAAGCAGATTGAGTCTCATATTAAGACTCGTCATTTGCTCCCAGATATTGCGATTCATGCAAAGAAAGGAAAAGATAAAGATTAGCATCCGTCCAAATAATATCAAGCATAGATAATTGTTATTCAAACTTTATCTACTAACAGGTAGTCATTCAGCATAAGGATCGACACATGTATACCATACGAATCGAGAGTGCAATGAGCGATCAATAACGGAACCAAATGGAGCGGACTGGACCAGTTTAGTTATTAAGACAAGATATAGCTTCGCATTCGCTTTCTTTCTAACTCAAATAGTTTTCATAGGCATGCGGCAATCAATGAAGACAAACAGTCCATATATCCCAATATCAAAGGCAGTGCTTATATTACTCCCTGACAGAATAACACATAACCCTGGACATAAGCTGGCAGCCAACTGCTTTAAAGGGCAGGACTGCATACATATTACATAGATAAGGCATCATATCATTTTGACTTGGGCAACTTGATCAAAATGAAAAGTTATTTTTTATTTAGTTAACAGACAGGGCAAACATGTGCACAAACCAGGATAGGTACAGAGGTTGTAGGATGTCTCATATCTACAAGGCTAACAAACTAAACATACAAAAAGAAACTTGTAAAAGATAGATAACTGGTGAACAAACAAAGAACATATTCTCGTGATGCAAGTTAACAATACTAATACTCTTTGTCCAAGAAATGCAAATAATATCCCAACTAACAGTTGAAGGAAAACAGAACTCCGAACAAACTTTCAACTGTAATGAAGGCCAAGTAGCATAAAACTGGGAGTTCATAACTCGATAACAGCAAATGAATAGGGAACAAATCCTACCTAGACAACATGAAACCAGGCTACAAGTAACCCAGACACAAATTATGCAATTTCAAGGAGCTTCATATATTTGTACTATCTTAGACTAACATAATGAATGTTTAATCCAACTAAGCAGGTTAATAAACATCCTAATAATTAGGCAAACAGTGGCCAAACTCATCTTAAACATGCCAAATGATAACGCCGACTGGACATGATTGATAATCCCTCTAGTAAGCTTCTACAAACATAACAATACACAATGTGACTATATACTGGATATTACACTAAATGTCAACAGTAGCTTAATAAGCCTATTAGTTATAATCGGAGATCGAATAAGTTATCATTTAACTTAATGATCACAATCAGTCAATACTACTACTTGATTTTACTTTAAAACTCAAGCAGGTTTTCAAACAGGGCTTAGATAACTTTCAGTCACCCAAATTAATTCAGATGACACTTTAAACATGGATATTGATATGTCCAATTAACAAAGACTTAAGGGATATTATATGATAACAGGAGAGCAGAATCATATCAAAACAGACAAGTGAATAGGTAGCCATTCTCGGAAATTTAGGACAGAGACAGTGGACAATTTAGGCTCCAAAAAATGTATAGGAAACAGCATGTAGAAGAGAAGAGGTACACAATAATTTAACCTATACAAATAGCATTCTATATGAAACATGCTTTAGTATAATCACACAATGTCCCACGACGTCAACATAGAGCATTCATACTACATTCTTAGTCACATAGGCATATGACTAAATCAAATCCACATGTATATAAGTTCATGAAGAAGCTAAGGATGTGCTACTCCTCAAATAAACTCAGAACATGTAAAAGAACAAATCAATAGGCAACATACTTGCATACAAATGACTCAAGTAGCAACAACAGCACACAATACGTCATTTATCTATCCAAAACATATTGCACAGTGGCTTAACAGGCTCAACAACAATAATGAATGTTAACAGCGTCTTAAATTTGAATCATTATCGTAACACCGCTAATCAAAAATCAAACAACCATTAAAATAACGAATTCGGTAGCGTTGAGGCGTACACATCCTACAATCTTCAACATATTCATCATTTAACACATATTTGATACAAATACGCACAGAAATACAAGAATGGACTGAAATCGAGAGGGAGTCGAATTTACCTTCTCCGGACAGCGACCCGGGGCAGCGTATCAAGTCGTCGGTCCAATCGACGGGTTTTGGGGTTTGCGATGCGAATAAGGGCAAGGTTTGTTTGCTGATTCTTGGTTTGAATTGAAAGAGGGAGATTCGAACTACCTATTCGTGCAATGCTAGTGGTGCAGGTGGTCGCTCCGTATCACATTCTCTGCTCCGCCTGGTGGTTACTTAACTACTGCTAAAGGTCTCAGCCTTATCGTTTCTGCGTGCTCGCCGCATTCTTTGTCTATGTCGATGCTATCCGTAGCTAATTGCTGCTAAGGTGCAAAATGATTGCTACCTCACTCTCCTTCATCGAGGCCCTGAATTGCTATGTGGTTGCCCCGACTCCACTCTGACTGATGCTCTCTCCCCCTATGTTCTATAACATTCGAGTGAATTTTCTGGATTCAGAAGGTGCTGGCCTTTAGCCGATGACCATGCCTATTGCATGTATAAGAGGATTAATTTATAGTTAGGATTTTGGGTTCCTAAGTTGGGTAAGTAATCAAGGCACGATTCTGGGGGGATTTCGTTCGATTCGTACTCGATTTTGTGCTGATTTTAGTACTGATTTCGAAGCGGGATTTGGGTGCTGGTTATGGTAAGGACTCCTTCTGATTTGGTTTGGTTAAGGTAGGAAATCGTTGGCTGGGTGTGTGGGTAAAGGAAAGGAAAGTCGCCGGATTCTCAGGCGAGAATCGCGGCGACGAAGGCGTGAGGTGAAGGCGGCGATTGCTAGGTTTAGGGTTCGTTTTGTTTTCTTTTTTGGAAGAGACGATCAAGGTAAAGGGCTGCTGTGCTGAGGGTATAAAGGGCTATGGGTCTAAAGGAAGGTAATGGGCTGGGTCGATATAAGGTTGAATGGGTAGTGGGCTTGCGGGTTTGGGGCGACGTGGGCTGCGGGTTGGGTATTAGTGGGTTGCGTTTTAAAGTGTAGCCCTTTTAATTAGGTATTAGTTTTAGGTGTTTAATTAGTTAATTAGTGGTAAATTAATAAATTGTGATTAAATTATCTAATTGTTATAAAATAAATGCGGGTGTGTTATTTAATTAATGCTTAATGCTCTAGAATGCGGCGCTATTAAAATCTTATTATTGCATTATTGCGAAATTAAATTAAAATTAAAGTTGAGTTTAGATTAAAATATTTAAATGTTAAATGCAAGTGTGATGTTTAAAGCTTTTATAAATGTGACGCTACTAGATTAAAAAATGATTTTAAATTACGAATGATTACTAATAAATGCGGCTATGCTACCTGACATGACGTTATCGCTAAATTATTTATTTTATGCATTTATTAATTATTTAAGAATTATGACAGGGCTTAAAATTAGTTAATGCGGGCGCGGGACTCTAAGTGTTTAAAACTCTACGTAAGACGCGATGCCATTATTAAATTATTTATTTATGCATGTATTTAATGTTTTATTCGCTGCAAAAAATCCTAAAGAATTATTTTACAAAATTAGTGTAATTTTATAGTTAATGGCTGGACGGGAGGGTCAAAATTGGGTGTCAACAATTATCATCGTCTTCATTGAATCCTGCAAATGTAGACACAAAACAGAAGTAGAATTAGAACGAAAATTAGTAGCAGAATTGTTCAATTATCAAATAATGTAACTGCATCTTTATATTTTATACTTAATTTGTTGTTGACCAGTGTGTCGGATGAACTCTCTGTACATGCCTAACTAAAGTGTCCGTCCCCCCGTCATTACCATGATTATAAATTTGCCCGCAAATATTACATCTAACCCTATCAGTGTCCTCAATTCAATCATAAAAGTTCTACACTTTACTTCTTATTCTCCTACTCGTTACTACTGGTAAAGGAGGTCTACGACTAGTAGTACTAACATTGACAGAAGACACATTAGTAGGTGTATGTGTTTCAGTTTCAACAATATTATCTTGCATTATCATAATAATTATCTTCTATTTCAAAATCTTCTTGCATTTGATCATAATCTATATTTTGATTAGATGATGAAGAACTTTTAGATTTTGTAGCACTTGAAATAGTTTTACCTTTATCCATTATAAAATATTTAATTTTAATTTTAATTTAAATAATCAACAAATAAATATGATAATTTAATAAAATAATTAGAGAATGAAACGAGTGTACCAAACTTCGGGATTCAGAATTCAATTGAAACTCGAAGCTCGAAGTCTTGCGTTTTTGAAGTTTGAACTTGAAAATTAATAATAATAATAATAATAATAATAATAATAATAATAATAATAATAATAATAATAATAATAATAATAACTTGAGAATTGATAATAGAGAGAATTAAGAGAGTATGAGAATTGAGAGAATTGTAGAAATAATTGTGTGATAAAAATGAGAAAACTGTAGAGTATTTATAAATTTTTTTAAAGGGTACTCAAGGAATTAATTAGGACTAATAATTAATAAACAAAACAAAAAAACAAAAAAAAACGCAGCCCAAACGGTCTAAAAGACCGTTAGTCATCCCTCCAGCCTCAGCCCCCCTCCCAACGATAATATTATCGTTGGACAATAACCCATACTTTTTTATTTTTTTTTAATTTTTTTGAATTAGGGCGGTCAGGTTAGCGATAATGTCGGTTTCCATTTCCTGCTCAGAGACCTTACCGAATTTTTATATAACCCGTGTGAATTGGGGTCGGGGGCCAATCCAACTCCCAACGCGGTAAGCCCTTACCGATCTGGTCTGGTCCGAATTTTGTACCGGGTCAACCGGTCTGATTCCGGGTCAAACCGGACCGTTAGACAGATTTACTTTTACTTCATAGTAATATTTACACAAATATTATTTCAGTCCGTGAAGTAAGATAAAATTATTTTTCATAAAATGTTGGTCTGAATGTTGTGACATTTGTTCCAATATTTATATACACTCAAATCAGGCCTCAAGAAAATATGTCGTGTAATATGTCACAACACCAAACTCAACATTAATACTATTAATAATAAATATTATTATAAGGAACAGAGAGATGTGGTCGGATAATTGCATACTTTTTCTTGATAACAACGACCAACTCCTTCTTATAATTTGATTAAATTATTCTTATTTATTTTTTATCTTAATTTAGTATTAGTTTTTTTCATCACACTAATCTCTTTTACGGAGTAAAATTTATTGAGCAAGAATAAAAGTAAAAATTAATTATTAATTATATTTTTATGTTAATAAATTTAGTAATTATTTTGAATCAATTATTTTTATTAAGTAACGCAACTAAATTGAAACGGAGGGAGTAATCTTTATATAAAATACTTATACATACACTGAATAGTACAAATTAATCCATATTCGTAAGTAGGTCTTGTTACACCCCGTAAATTCGAGAAGATAAGATAAGTTGACAAACATGTGTTAGACGGATTTTGAGTCTACCTTGGAGTGTTGTACCCCAGTTGTTAAGAATTTCGAGGTGTTTAAAAGCCTAATGTGTAGTTCGTTAAGTCTAGATCCCAACGCAACAAACCGCTAAATCGATAGACATCGGGTCAAAAGTTCTGGAAGTTTCAAGTTGGGTGCGCGACGGCAGCATGATTTCAGGTTCGAAGTGCGCGGCCGAATGCTGGTCGCGGCGCGGTTGTTCTGAAGTCGCGAGGTTGCGGCCGCGGCCGCCGAATGCAGGCCGAGGCGACGACATGCGGAAGATTTATTTTGGAAGTGGGCGCCGGCCGCGTGCATGAAGCGGCGCGGATTTTCTTGCGATAAGTGACGAAAAACAGGGGTATTTCGTTTATAACCTATGGGAGGGTGACAAGTGTCCCTCGTCCTTTATCGATAAGTGGTCTATTTTAGGGCCAAGTCTTGGAAGACTGGCCATTCCATTTCATTTCATTTCAAAACCCTCAAGAAAAACCCTCTCCTTCTCTCTAGTTTTGGAAGGAAACCTAGCTTTAGAGGAGATTGTTGGAGCGGCAAGAAGAAAAAGTGTGGGTAAACTTGTGGAGTATGGTGGGCGATTTTTGTGGAAGAGGTGGAAGAAAAAGGGCTTTGTGGGCTATTCCTTAAGGTAAAAGTTTCCCTTTCTCTTGGTTATGAGCCTAAGGTCATTTTATTTTAGTAGTATAGATGTGAGCACAGTGTTTTATTTTAGTAGTTTAGAGTTGAGCCTAAAGTCATTATATTGTAGTAGTATAGAGTTGAGCACGAAATTGTTTTATATTGTATAGATTTGGATCTTGTTGTCTTGTTAAAAAGCGAAATGGCGTATTAGCCTTAAGATTGTAACTTGATTGGTTTTCTAATTGGGACGTCGCATGTTGTAAAGGGAGATTGTAATTGTTAAAGATGTCTAGGGCTAGATATCATGTTAGGCCTAAGAACTTGGATTGGAAAGAATTGAAAGGGATTAAGAATTGGTTTATGGTTGGCCAAGTATGGCATGGAAAGTATTGGGTTATTTTGTATTATTGTGGGGCGTTTGTTATTGAATTCGACCTTGAAAGAGGTGGCAAGTTAGTAGAAACAAAGGAAGTGCCGTCCAAATTGTCGTAGGATTTAGGGACTTTGCACTTAGTTTATTCTACGTTTGAAGCTAGAGATTGATAGACGTTTTATGACCCTTATAGGATTGAAGTACTACGTGTAGCATATTCCTCTTAAGGGAGATAGTACTGTGGAGCATTTTGCTTATTGTCGACAGTCGTCGCGAGGTATGTGATTCTTCCTATCCTCTTCAGCATGACTATTTGTGAAATATATAGTGCGGTAGACTGGCGTGTGTTAAAGGAATTAAATTTCCTTTTGTGCCTTGACTTGATATGAAGTGTAAAGTCTTGATTGTTTGAAGAAAGAGTAGGAAAATCTTATTCGTTAGTAATAAGTGCTTGGTTGTTAAAGAATAAGCCCTCTTGATCTCATAAGGGCTTATAGTTGTAATTGGTTGGGTTAAAACATAAAGTGTTATAACGGCTTTATGGGAAGTTGGTTATAACCACTTTATGTAAGTAAAAGAATGTTTTGTTGATTTCAAAGGACAAGTGATTTGACTTAAATGGTGTCAAAAAGTATGAAACCTAATTCGTGAGAAATGAATACTTGGTTTTTAAAAGAATAATGTTACAAATTTCGGAAATGGGAATAAGGATCGAACAAGCCAATGCAGCGTCGATAAAGGAAAGAAGTAATGACAATTAATCATATTAAAACCAGTAGAAACCTCCATCTGCATAGAAGCTAAGATAAGACAAAATTGTATTACATTTCCTAGATCATGACTGCTCTAATAAGAATTATTGTAATCAGGTTTTGATCCTCTTAAAAATTCCAAAGTAAGGAATTCGATTTTCTAAAAGAAAAGAGATTTAAGAATTTGAAGTGTTTTGTTTTAAAAGAAAGACATGGTTTTGTCTTGTATTGTTTTAAAACATAAAGTGTTATAATAGCTTTATGGGAAGTTAATTATAACGACTTTACGAAAACAAAGGAATGGTTTTTATAATTGGATTTAGATTGGGATACTTGACGTTGTGCTAAAAAGTGTTTAGAGTGCGTGATTTAAACCTGAATGTGTTCGATACTACGGGTGTTAGTATCGGGTGGCGTTTGCGTAGAAAGAGGTCTTTGTTTTGAAGGAATAAAAGTACGTTGAACTGGCCTATGCTTGTTGTGATAGCTTTTGTTGTGCAAGTGTTGTATTCTTTGTGCTCGCGTCTCGTTGGAGGCGGCTATCCGTTGGTTGGTGGACATCTCGACCGCGTTGGGTAGCCGGGTATGCTTCCGCGGTGAGTATTATCTTGTGGTTGATTGATGGACATACCGACACGTTGGGTAGCCCGGGTATGCTTCGCGGTGAGTATTATCTTGTGGTTGATTGATGGACATACCGACACGTTGGGTAGCCGCGGGTATCGTCCACGATGAGTATTATCTGGTTAGTTGTTTGGACATACCGACGCGTTGGTTGGCCCATGGGTATGCTTCCACAGGGATTGTTATCTTGTTGACTCCTTTGGGCATACCGACACGCTGTATGGTCCACGGGTCTGGGCCCACTAGGATGGTTCCATGGCCATGCTTATTCCGAGTGAGATCTCGGCGTGTGGCCATTGTGCGGGTTAAATTCGGGTTGTATTTGAGTGATGACTTCTGGGCGTGAGTCCACGATTTGGCGGATTATGTGTTGTGTCTTGTAGTTTGGTTATCATACATGTCTCGCTTTATATAGACTATTATGATTTCATTCTGATATTTCTGATTTCACATACTTGGTACTGTTATGCTTGACCTCGCCGGGGCTGCGTTCATCCGCGAGTTGAGTACATAACTGGCGATCCACTCTCTTAGGATCGCTGTTCGGTTCTCGGAAAGCTCCATATCTCGGAAGCTTGTCTGTGGTACGGTTCCACAAGTAGTAGGCTTTTGTATATTCGGGGCATGGCGGGGCCTGTCCGTCATTATGGTTTCAAAATTCTTAGAAGTGCATAGCTTGTTGTGGCGAGTTTGTAAGGATATAGCGTTCAAGTTTTAATTTATGTACAAAAGGTAAGTTGGGTTAGCTTTGCTTTCTTATTTCAACTGTTTTATATGTTTAAGTTTTTATTTCATTTGGTTTTCTCGATGTTGTATCACTAGGGTGCAGGGTAGGCACGATCCACGGGCGAGGTTGGGTCGTGACAAAAGTGGTATCGAGCGATTAATCCTCGGAGAGTGTCTACGAACCGTATCGATGAAGTCTTGATTATCGGTGTGTTGTGCACCACATGTATAATCGAGAGGCTATAGGATATTTAGGATTGGTTTCCATTCTTCTCACTGAGATCGTGCCTTAGAGCGGTGTTATAAGTTGGACTCCTCGGCGTGTTCTTTGTATACGGTGATTCCTCGCGCATGGCAACGAGCCCGAGAAGGCAAAGCGGCGAGAGGCTGCGAGTAAGCGGCGGCGGTCTCTCGAGACTACGGCACTGAGCCTCGATCCGCGGCACAGGAAGATGAGATGGGTTACTGAGAGATGGCGATTATTGGCGAGATCGTGGCGCACGAGATAGGCTGGATCACGATTCAGTTCGATAGCACCCATAGTTCACCCGAGGTCGGATAGTTTGAGGCTACGGGATTTTACGAGTTGTAGCCGCTTTGAGTTCTACGGTCGAGGCACGAGGATGATCGCAGGAGTTCATCAAGCGATTCTGACGGATCGTAGAGTGATCAAGGCTTGGAGACCGGTCGGTGGTTTTGGGTTCACATCGGTGCGTGATCTGCGATCGTGGTTTGATTCGTGGGAGCTGTCGGGGAACATGCGCCTCCGGTGGTTGGGGTGAGTTCTCAGAGGCTTTCTTGGCCATTTCTTGCCTCGCGGATGAGGAGGGCACGGTAAACGATTTTTGATGCTAAGACAAAGAGGCGCCTGATTCGGGAGTACAATGTAGAGTTTGACTCATTGGCGGTATGTCCCGCTTTGGTGGCGATATGGAGGATAGAGTGCACCGTTATGTCACGGACTCGATGAGTATTTAGCGGAGGATGCAGTTTGTAGCTCTTCAGGGCATGGACATTGCCGCGTCGTGCTATCGCCATGTGACCGAGAGCGTAGAGGTCGGCGGAATAACCAAGATCGGCGAGAAGAGGCGGGGCGGTAGAGTCCTCTGGTGACCTTCGAGCGGCCTCGAAGCGAGCTAGTTATTTACCTCGGCAAGACAGAGTGCCCCATCACGATCTTGGGGCGTTCAGAAATTCGGGAAGCGGTCGGGGCTCCCGTGTTTGTGTTTTGGGGCGAGGGCGTTAGTCGGATGGGACCACCTACCTCGTTGTGGATGTTGTGGTAGGCTCCATGGTGGGGAGTGTCGTCTTTGGAATGGGGTTTGTTTTGTATGCGGCGTGAGCCATTTGCGAAATTGTCCAACGGAGATAAGCGCGGATGTAGAGACTCGACCTTCGGGATCGATGGGTGATTCATCTCCTCCTTTTGTGCGCCGTGCGAGGAAGGAACATGAGTAGAGCAGCGAGAAAGAAAGTGAAGTAATAGTTCTGGTATATTCTTAACCTACAGACTAGTATGCATTGTTGTTATGGTGATGTGTTAAGTGCTATGTTCGGATAACCGTGTAAAAATGTGATTTAGAAGCTGATTAGTGAAAAGGGTAAGTGCAGGAATGAGAAAAGTTTTGAACCTTAGAATTTTATAACAATCGAGACCTTAGAGGTAAAGTAGGCTAGAGTAAAAGATTTTCTGATGATCCTGTCGGAAGTACATAGTATGTGGGAGTATTTTTTTCTAGTGATAAGTCCATGAGTGGCATAACCGATTCTTTCATGAGTGGAGTAGTGAAGACTATCTGCGTCTGCGTTTTGGAGACTTAGAAGGAACATTCGGGACGAATGTTTCTAAGGAGGAGAATGTTACACCCGTAAATTCGAGAAGATAAGATAAGTTGACAAACATGTGTTAGACGGTTTTGAGTCTACCTTGGAGTGGTGTACCCCAGTTGTTAAGAATTTCGAGGTGTTTAAAAGCCTAATGTGTAGTTCGTTAAGTCTAGATCCCAATATGACAAACCGTTAAATCGATAGGACATCGGGGTCAAAAGTTATGGAAGTTTCAAGTTTGAGTGCGTGACGGCAGCGGCGATTTTGATTCGAAGTGCAGTAGCCGCCGGTTGTTACGAAGTCGCGGGGTTGCAGCGCGCGCCGAATGCAGGCGGCGGCGACATGCGGAAGATTTATTTTTGGAAGTGGAGGCCGCGGCCGGCGAGTGGCGCCGAGGCGGATTTTCTTGCGATAAGTGACGAAAAACAGGGGTATTTCGTTTATAACCTATGGGAGGGTGACAAGTGTCCCTCCCATCCTTTTATCGATAAGTGGTCTATTTTGGGGCCAAGTCTTGGAAGACTTGGCCATTCCATTTCATTTCATTTCAAAACCCTCCTAAGAAAAACCCTCTCCTTCTCTCTAGTTTTGGAAGGAAACCTAGCTTTAGAGGAGATTGTTGGAGCGGCAAGAAGAAAAAGTGTGGGTAAACTTGTGGGTACTTTGGTGGGCGATTTTTGACGGAAGAGGTGGAAGAAAAAGGGGCTTTTGTGGGCTATTCCTTAAGGTAAAAGTTTCCTTTCTCTTGGTTATGAGCCTAAGGCTGTTTTATTTTAGTAGTATAGATGTGAGCCTAAGGCTGTTTTATTTTAGTAGTTTAGAGTTGAGCCTAAGGCTGTTATATTGTAGTAGTATAGAGTTGAGCCTGAGGCTGTTTTATATTGTATAGATTTGGATCTTGTTGTCTTGTTAAAAGCGAAATGGCGTATTAGCCTTAAGATTGTAACTTCAATTGGTTTTCTAATTGGGACGTCGCATGTTGTAAAGGGAGATTGTAATTGTTAAAGATGTCTAGGGCTAGATATCATGTTAGGCCTAAGAACTTGGATTGGAAAGAATTGAAAGGGATTAAGAATTGGTTTATGGTTGGCCAAGTATGGCATGGAAAGTATTGGGTTATTTTGTATTATTGTGGGGCGTTTGTTATTGAATTCGACCTTGAAAGAGGTGGCAAGTTAGTAGAAACAAAGGAAGTGTCGTCCAAATTGTCGTAGGATTTAGGGACTTTGCACTTAGTTTATTCTACGTTTGAAGCTAGAGATTGATAGACGTTTTATGACCCTTATAGGATTGAAGTACTACGTGTAGCATATTCCTCTTAAGGGAGATAGTATTGTGGAGCATTTTGCTTATTGTCGTGATCGTCGCGAGGTATGTGATTCTTCCTATCCTCTTGACATGACTATTTGTGAAATATATAGTGCGGTGAAGACGCGTGTGTTAAAGGAATTAAATTTCCTTTTGTGCCTTGACTTGATATGAAGTGTAAGGTCTTGATTGTTTGAAGAAAAGAGTAGGAAAATCTTATTCGTTAGTAATAAGTGCTTGGTTGTTAAAGAATAAGCCCTCTTGATCTCATAAGGGCTTATAGTTGTAATTGGTTGGGTTAAAACATAAAGTGTTATAACGGCTTTATGGGAAGTTGGTTATAACCACTTTATGTAAGTAAAAGAATGTTTTGTTGATTTCAAAGGACAAGTGATTTGACTTAAATGGTGTCAAAAGTGTGAAACCTAATTCGTGAGAAATGAATACTTGGTTTTAAAAGAATAATGTTACAAATTTGGAAATGGGAATAAGGATCGAACAAGCGATGCGTCGATAAAGGAAAGAAGTAATGACAATTAATCATATTAAAACCGTAGAAACCTCCATCTGCATAGAAGCTAAGATAAGACAAAATTGTATTACATTTCCTAGATCATGCATTTCTAATAAGAATTATTATGTCGAGTTTTGATCCTCTTAAAAATTCCAAAGTAAGGAATTCGATTTTCTAAAAGAAAAGAGATTTAAGAATTGGAAGTGTTTTGTTTTAAAAGAAAGGCATGGTTTTGTCTTGTATTGTTTTAAAACATAAAGTGTTATAATAGCTTTATGGGAAGTTAATTATAACGACTTTACGAAAACAAAGGAATGGTTTTTATAATTGGATTTAGATTGGGATACTTGACGTTGTGCTAAAAAGTGTTTAGAGTGCGTGATTTAAACCTGAATGTGTTCGATACTACGGGTGTTAGTATCGGGTGGCGTTCTGTAGAAAGAGGTCTTTGTTTTGAAGGAATGAAAGTCGTTGAGCGCTTTATGCTTGTTGTGATAGCTTTTGTTGTGCAAGTGTTGTATTCTTTGTGCTCTGGCGTCTCGTTGGAGGCGGCTATCTGGTTGGTTGGTGGACATACTGACACGTTGGGTAGCCCACGGGTATGCTTCCACGGTGAGTATTATCTTGTGGTTGATTGATGGACATACTGACACGTTGGGTAGCCCACGGGTATGCTTCCACGGTGAGTATTATCTTGTGGTTGATTGATGGACATCTCGACCGCGTTGGGTAGCCGGGTATCGTCCTGATGAGTATTATCTGGTTAGTTATTTGGACATACCGACGCGTTGGGTGGCCTACGGGTATGCTTCCACAGGGATTGTTATCTTGTTGACTCCTTTGGGCATACCGACACGCTGGATGGTCCACGGGTATGGGTCCACTAGGATGGTTCCATGGCCATGCTTATTCCGAGGTGAGATCTTGGGCGTGGCGTTGTGCGGGTTAAATTCCCGGGTTGTATTTGAGTGATGACTTTACGGGCGTGAGTCCCTGATTTGACGTGACTGTTGTAACGCCCCATTTTCAACCGGAGTCGGAAACGGGATTACCGCTACGCATGGTTTGATTCCTGAAATGCTATTTAAGGAGTCGCCACCTAATTATTATAGTGAATTAGGACACTAAAAATGTAGCATAAAATACTACGAATGATCTCCATTTAAAGGTCTGCGAAAGCTATGTGAGATTCTGGGCAAGGGTTCTTTATTATCCTAAAGGGAAGGGGTTAGGCACCCTAAAGGATCCGCTAACTTGCGGTTGTCCGTTCAAACTTAGGTTTTACAATTATTGTGCTAAATATATCATGCAATTCTAAGGGTATTCTAATTATTAAACTAACCAAGAGATATTTAAACTAGGCATGCAAATATTTAATATAGGTATGTATTTAACAAGATAGTAATGAAAGCAAATAAACATAAAAGATGTAATGAAGATAAATTAGCAACATTTTGCTTTTATTTCATTTTATGCGAATGATTTAACTTTGGGGCGCGCCTCCGGGTACCTGCAAAAGACACTTAGTAGAAGAGTTAGTAAATGATAAATAAATTACCAAACAAACAACAATATATGTATATATATAGATATATATGTAAAATATATTGTAAAAGATATATTTTTTATATAGTGTGGGCTCGGCGATGTTATGCCAAGAATACTAAGACATGAGAAGCGATATCGCTACGGCGGTCGACTCGCCTCACGGTGAGCGATACTATGCATTCTCGTCCAATCTTTTCACTTTCCTCCTCGCCCACATATTCCGTCTCGCTTACCACGGAGGCTCCGGATCGACGGATAAATCCTTCTTTGGCGATGTAGTATCAAATTCAAAATCGATAAAATACCAAGTGTAGTAACTTGTTCAAAAATCGATAAATACCAAGTGTAGTAACTTGTTCAAAATCAGTTTAATACCAAAAAATGTTAAAAACGATAGCAAGGTAACCAAAAATCAGTTCGATAATAGGCCAAAAGCGATGCAACATGACCCATAGAATCGGTCAAAAATCGGATTGTAAGCAATTCTCAAATCGATGGACAACAAAGGCGTGACGATGGAATAAACGGCGATATAGCAACGAGAATAATCTAACATCGGCCGGGAAAACAACAAAGCTTCACGGAGTAAAACTCCGTATTATAACATGAAATCAAACGATCAGCGACAAGCAGACAATGATGCGCAATCAATCCAACACGCGGCGAACCGGCGAAACCAGCGGCACGGAGTTTGAAGAACTCGGCGATATTCAAAAATAAAGAAATCGGTCAAATAAAAATATGCCAATAAATGAAAATGGCACCAAACCCGAGCGGCGATAGTAGCGGCGTCACTTCCTGGCGAACAGGAGCGGCGCGCCGCTGACGAGCGGAGAGTGACGGGCGATGGCGGGTATGATGGCGATGGTGTAGTTCGTTGGTGATGTGGGGCGATGGGGGTGTCGACGGACGGCGGCGGTAAAGGTGAGAGGGTGTTCGCCGGTGATGTCGACGGCGACGGGAGAGGAGTGATTCTTTTTTTTTTTCAAAGGGAAGAGGGCTGCTGATATTGTTGTTGTGCGCTGGTGGTTGTGGGGGGTTTCGCCGGGGGTGTCGACGGAAGCGGCGAAGGGTGGCGGCAGGATGGTGGTAGCAGGATGGTGGTAACGGGAGGCGGGCGTACTGCGGGGTGTTTAAAGGGGTTGCGGAGTTTTTAGAACTCCGTGAAGGCGAGAGATGGCGAAGGCGGCGAAGGAGAAATTTCTTGAGGTCCTCTTCTTTTAAAATGAAAAATGGGCTCAGCCCTTTTGAAAGATTCTTTGAGCGTTGGACCATACATGCGTTGTTGCCTCTTTATTTAATAAAGGGGGGTCAGGTCTTTTAGGGGGGCAAGAACAGTGGGTTTGAAATTTAAAACAAAGAGGGGGTAATAAAAGGGGGTGTTTGGGTGACAATCAAAATGGTGTTGGATTGAAATGATTTGGATTGGGTTAAAATCGGATTGGATTGACAAAATGCGACGCGAGTTAATTATTTTAAAAGAAAGATTATTTAAAAGATGCAAAATTATAAAATACAAATGTCGATGCAATAATAATAAAAATACGATATTTAACAAATGTTTAATGCCTGATTAAAAGTAAAAATGCGGGATGCCAATTAATTATTTAAAGAGATGCAAAATATTATTATAATAGAAACATAATATTAACAAAAACATAATGCTTAAATAAAAATAAAAAGATGCAATGTCATTTTGTGAATAAATAAACATAGAATATTATATAAAATATGCAAAAATAACGATTAAAATGCGGTGTGCTAAAAACTTAAAATTGCACGAAATATACAAAAAACGGGTCAAAATTGGTATCAGCGGTATGTCCTCTCTTTATGCGGAGATGATGGAAGAGTCTTGGACAAAGACGTTGACTCGTAGCCAATTTTGTCCTGTTTTATAAACTAGAACTCAAAAGTGGGGCTGATGCAGACTTAGAATTGTCCCAGTGTCGAATTATGATGACACTGGGTCGTTGCGATGCTAAAGTAAAAAGTAAAGGCCTTGATTTAAAAAGTCGATGTCGAATTATGATGGCCTTTGGATTGTTGCGATGCTAAAGTAAAAGTAAAGGCGATGCAGTTAAAAAATGTCGATGTCGAATTATGATGACCTTTGGGTTGTTCGATGCTAAAGTAAAAGTAAAGTCGCCTTGATTGAAAAATGTCGATGTCGAATTATGATGACCTGGGTTCTGTGATCTTGAAAATTAGGAAGTGAGCGGGCGTAGATTCAAAATTTTGTCGGTGTCGAATTATGATGACACTTTGGGTTCTTTATTTGAAAAATTAAAACCAAAGCGGGAGTAGATTTAAAACTTGTCCCAGTGTCGAATTATGATGACACTGGGGTCATTGGCGTTGCAGGATGCTGGAGGAGGGCGGATCGACATTCGAGGTACAAATCGCTTGGTTCATTGTAAGAGTAGTTCCACGTTGTGCTCCTGTTCTGTATGCTAAGACTTAAACAAGCGGTTAGTGCATAAGCTTAAGGCAAATAATAACGCATGAATTTATATGCAATATAATTTTGAGTATAAAATGCTATCTGCGAAAATGTGATGTGCGCAAATCTTTGTGATTTCGCTCTTGCGGGCGTGTTGCGATTGTGAATGCGGATATGTTGTCCTTGCTGCAATCGCCTCGTAGACTAAAGCTCAAGAAAGAGTTAGTGCATAACTGCTAAGACGGAGTAATAAAGCGTGAATAAGAAATGCAATTTTTGAGAGTAGATTAATTGTCCTTGCGTAGATGTGATATGTTGATGACGTCGTTTTCGGATGTGGAGTCGTTTTCGGACTTGGCGTCGTTTTCGGACTTGGCGTCGTTTTCGGACGTGGCGTCGTTTTCGGACTCGGCGTCGTTTTCGGGCGTGGCGTCGTTTTCGGACGCGGAGTCGTTTTCGGACTCGGAGTCGTTTTCGGACTCGGCGTCGTTTTGGTGGCGTCGTTTTGGGCGTGGCGTCGTTTTGAATGAGTCATTTTCGATTCGAGTCGTTGAACTCGGCGTCGTTTTGGTGGCGTCGTTTTCGGGCGTGGCGTCGTTTTCGGACGCGGAGTCATTTTCGGATTCGGAGTCGTTTTCGAACTCGACGTCGTTTTGGTGGCGTCGTTTTGGGCGTGGCGTCGTTTTGGGCGAGTCGTTTTCGGACTCGGAGTCGTTTTCGGACTTGGCGTCGTTTTCGGACGTGTTGCTGCTGCTCCTGTAGACTAAAGCTCAAGAAAGAGTTAGTGCATAACTGCTAAGACATAATAATAAAGCATGAATGAAAAAAATACAAATTTGAGAATAGAGAAAACGTCCCTGCGTAGATGTGATATGATGATAGCGTCGTTTTTGGGCTTGTTGTGCTGATAGCGTCGCTGCTTGGACGTGTTGCTGCTGGCGTCGTTGCGTAGACGTGCTGTGCTGATAACGTCGTTGCCTGGACGTGTTGCTGCTGGCGTCATTGCGTAGACTTGTTGTGCTGATAACGTCGTTGCTGTTGACACCCAATTTTGTCCCATCTTTACTGAACATTTCATTTAGATCGTCCTTTTATCTCCAATTAATTTTACTATGCTTCTCAGTCTTGAAAATCGTCGAAATATAAGTAGTTTTAATATTCTTCACTAATTATCGCATAATTTTACAATATCGAGTATTACATTTTTTTTTTATAATTAAAATATAAGCAGAATAATTTTAATATCTCGTCGTCAGTATTGATGATCGATTTTCTCTTAATATGTTCTTCAATTACTAAATTAATCATTTTTTATGAATATTATATTCAAAATTAAATACATATATTAAATCTTTTGTATCGTGTTTTATGCGTGTGCATTTTTAAATTAATTAAGTTGAAGGAAGCATATTTTTAATTAATTGAGAGATTTGGACTAATTATCTATTAATCCCCCAACATTAACTCAACCTTATTTTCCTACCCAATTCCCACTCCTTAAATTAATTCCCTTATTCCCATAACCCATTTCTTCAACACCCCAAATTAAATCATTCACATCGCATTGATACCCGAGACCACCGCCTTTTATTTCTTGACTCCACCTTCTATTTCCCTTCTTCATCCCCAACATACCCCTAAAAAAAAATCTGAACACCCGTCGACTTCAGCAACCAAACCAGGACCAGAAAACCATTGTTCCATCTCAACTCCATGGGAACCAATCGATTACTTTACCCCATACCCTAGTCGACCCATCACCTCACCCTGACATCGCCGTACCTATCTGCAACACCCCGAAAACCCGCGATTTCATCCCTTTACACAACATTCATCCACACCTCGTCCTTCACTGCAGGCTCGAGACATGCGTTTGGTACTATCAACAGTACCACGCATGTCTCCCATCAAACTCCACCTTTATTTTGAATTTCAAATTGGGGAGGGGTGGGGTGTGAGGAGAGTTCTGTAACTATAAATACAACCCATGGGGGTTGTGTTTAGGGATCGATTTTTTTTTATGTTTTTTAAAGCCAAGAACAAAAACTTATATCTTTACTACTTGGAAAGTTGTAAAATCCTCTTTTACTTTCGGTTCTGTTTCGGAAAATCCGAAAAATCCTTAAAATTTTGCCCTTTTTTAAATCGCGTAGTATAAAAACATCTCTGAGCGGATTCGACAAGTCGAGACGACGCCTCGATTATTTGCGGAGAAGGTCAGTAAACTCACGCTCTTTCTAATAATTTTGCTATTTAATTCGTATTATGCATTTTGCTTGATGTGATTATGTATCTTTATTAAGTGTGCTCAGTTTAGTGTAGTTGTTGTTCGAGTCTGTTAATCAAATTATAGCATGTTAGTTATGAATTTTTACAGTATGTTTGGTGTTTATTCATTTCTCAAAAGGTAAACAGCTTTAGCATGTACTAATGACTACTTTAGAACATTTAATTATCTCTCAAATATGATTAAGAGACTGCTGGTTCCTTTTGTTGTCTGTTGAGCATTTGTTTGTTTGTGGTTTGAACCTAATTCATATTAGTCATTGACAATGTTATCGTCTAATGACTATAGGGATCGGTTAGTATAAATTAATGATAAGTTCCTGATTAATATACTTGATCGAGATTAGAATAATAATGAGCTTCTTATTATAGATGTTTAACGCTGCTGCACACTGAAATTGTGCTAAAACAATAATAGATCTATTGTTGCTTTGTAAGCCTATCTATATATGAATTTTTATGTTTTATTTGGTTTAAGGGTAGTATAGGTTCATTTGGTCTTGAATTTCTACTGATAGGATGATTAATTCGAATATATAGTTTGAGGATAGTTAATGTAGAACTCTGTATGTGCGGATGTGTTTGGAACCTGACAAAACATCGCTGGGACACTCTCATATGCCTCAAATGTGATCTTTTGGATTGATTTATTTGAGCCATACCACTGCATATCAAAATGCATCATTTACATACTCGTGTGGTTAGTGCATTAATATACTCCCCTGCAAGAATGTTAATTCCTTTCAACGTCCCCTCTGTGTGCATTTAAATACATAAGATAAATTAGCAAATTTTTAAGCCTTTCCCTTTCCTTGTTCTCGCTCCTTTTCCTGTTATCTATGTGTATCAAATCTGATGCCTAATATTATGTTTGTTGAATAACTTTGCTAGTCCATTAGGGAGTTGTCAGCTTAGTTTAGTTTTGAGTCATCAATATGCATTAAGACAATATTTTGTGCTAGTAGTATGTTTGTTTATTCATCCATATTGCATCAACCATATTATGTGTTTGCATAAGATGCATATCAGCTAGTTACGCTTTATCCCTTAAAGAACCCGAGAATTGCCAAACTGTGGGCCTGCCTATACTTTGGACCATTAAAATAAAATTACTTACATATGCTTGAGTCTTTCATGTCGATGTCCATTTATTATTTGATAAATTTTGTGGGATATTTTCTAATCCTTTTCCTTTGTTTTATTTTACATGAAATACATTGGGAACAACGGAGAGTCTTGCTATGAGACTCCTAGCATCCCTCGTCAAACGAAGACCCGCGTCTACATTCCTTGCATCCTTCGATCTCGGGACCTTCGAAACTAATAGGGCAGGATAATATCTTCACCTGCCCTAGTCATTTTATCTCCTTTCTTTAACTCTATCACTTTACTTTTATTTGTATTTTTGTTAACTAACCTTATACCATTATTGAAAATGCTTAGAATAGTTAGGCCTAGAATTATTAAAGGTGGGTAGTTAAATAATAAAATGTGTCGCTAGTTTAATCTATCTTTAGGCCGTTATGCATTTTCAAAACTTTTTTTTTAAAAATAACTTAGCCTTTTCATTAATATTATAGGAATAAATGAGTTCCTAATTCTTATTAAACTTCATAAAATGACAAAATCTATTTTTCTACAACAAAGATCTATTTTCTTATTACCAAGTGTAAAAGAAGAAAATCTTTCTACCCATTTGTATACCCTTTACAAAGATTAAAATTTACATATGATACGTATTTTTAGTAAAGCATTTTTTTTTATTTATTTTTTGCATTTTTTATGATAAACCTCTTTAGAATATTTTCCTTGCATTTTTACAAATAAACTTCATGGAAAATATATATACCTACATATTTTTTTTAAATAATTATTTGTAAGCACCTTTTAACCCATGTCCTCCTAAATATACATTTTTTTTTTTTTAAAATAATACTAACCTAAGTTTGAACGGACAACCGCAAGTTAGCGGATCCTTTAGGATGCCTAACCCCTTCCCTTTAGGATAATAAAGAACCCTTACCTAGAATCTCACATAGTTTCACAGACCTTTAAAATGGAGATCATTCGTAGTATTTTATACTACATTTTTAGTGTCCTAATTCACTATAATAATTAGGTGGCGACTCCTTTAAATACACATTTAGGAATCCAACCATGCGTAGCGGTAATCCCGTTTCCGACTCCGGTTGAAAATAGGGTGTCACAGCATGGCGACTCCACTGGGGACTTTAGGTTCTTAACCACAACAAACATAGGTTAATTTATTGTGCTTTATTTTTCTTTATTTTTAAATCGCTCCCTTTATGTTTTACACTTATTTGCTTTCATTATTTTGCCTGAATTATTCTGCTTTACATATAAAAATTTGCATATTGTCTTAACTGCTATTTGTTACCGCTTTCCTTAAAATGGCATTCCGCTCATACTTCCTCCATTCTGGAAAATTAACAATATCACACACTACACGCGAGGTGCGCTTTGCACACCCGCAAATTTCTTTCAAATATCCAAATTTAGGAGAGTTGGCATTTTACGCGGAGAATCCGGTCCAACCGGTGGCCGCGTAGCCTTCTCGCTCGAGTAGTCCACTCGGGAACCTTGCGTCCAGTAAGCCAAAATCTTAGAAAACTTAAGATAGAGCTATACCACCCTTTTATATTAAGTCATGCATGCATAGACCTTAGGTGGGTTAATCCTTGGTATTAACGCCACAATTAGGAAAACACCAAGTTGGTCGACGGGTTTTGTGACCCAATTGACCAAATGAGCATAGTATGTGTTGCATAATTATGATAAATTTATCCAAACCAAATGATATGCCAAAATTGGAAATATAAGTTTATTATCCTTTTTTCAGCATTTGTATCATGGATCACATAAGAATGGTGAGCGGAGTTCCTAGTAAGCTAAGAGTATGGTGGGAAGATCTCGACATCAGCAGTCAAGCGGTGATTAGGAAGAATTTGGGGTGTCTCATCTCACTATTTGGTATTTCGCCAGATCAGCATTTAGTCAGAGCTTTGATCCAGTTTTGGGATCCTGACCGAGTCACTTTCAGATTCAAAGATTTTGAAATAACCCCTACATTGGAGGAGGTGCATTATTTCACCAATCTAGTATATCAGGGTAGAAGGCAGATCCTTCCCAACAGCCAGTCAGGGAAGAAATTTCTTCAGTACATGGGTCTGAAGAATACTAAGGAATTGCGTTGCTTCGAGAACAATTGGGTATCTCTCGATTATCTTTACGAAAGGTATGGACGTCGGGATGCTTACAAGACGTGCAAAGCAGAGTTCTCTTGTACCCTGGCCATCGCAAACAGCGTCTGTTGCATTCATTGTCGCTTTACTAGGCACTTTGATTTTCCCACTGAGTATGGCAAAATAAGTACTGCGTATGTTCCGTGGCTGAGCTCTTCTTGAGGAGTTGACGTGCAGCTCACTCTAATCCCTATGATCCTGGCAGAGATATTGCGAGCTCTCGGAAAATGTAAAAGGGGGGAGACGAATTTCTTTGAGGGTTGCAATCTTATCCTACAGATATGGGCTATGGAACATTTCTACCAACGTTCCAACATGACAGATATTTGCTTCAGCGCATCCTATAAGATCAACAGTTTTTATGATAGAATGAAACGGTTCGTGTCACCGGTCGGCGCCAAAGATTGGCAAGAGTTTCTGACATCCCGCACCCATGATCAGGTCCAGTGGAAATATCCATTACTCCCTCGCAAAACGGGGGCCTATGTACGGTGCAAAAGATTATATTACCTTGAGCTTATCGGTTTGAAGGGTCTTCAACCATACGCCCCACTACGCGTACTCCGACAATTTGGTCAAGCGAGTAATCCCGCTTGATCGGACGAGAGTTTCAGAAATCACATTTGGACCAAGTTTCATCGTACCTCGGGCTAGGCGGATCTTCGATGATTGGGATAATATTGACAAGATAGACGTCAAGTACGAGCAAGCAGACATCACTCCTGAATACCAGATATGGCTCCAAGAGGATCACGGCAATACAGGTCCTAGTCCGGAAGGAGAGCAGGGTCTCGAAGACGTAGGTGCGAAGGATTGGATAAAGGTTCGTCAGCTTAAGGAGACAATTACCCCGGACATGTGGACCCAGATGCAGAATGTAGTGCAGTATCTCGACGGCATAGGAGCAGGACCAAGCAGTACCGGGGCTTCATCTTCAGAGACATAAGAACATTCTAGCATAGCCTTAAGGAGTTTTGTTGTTTTACTTGTAAGTTATTTCCAACTAAAGGCATTAATCAAAAGGCTTGGACCAATCTATCACAATTTTGCGTATTTGTCGTTTAGGCCCACCTCTGGCATTAAAAGAGGTCCCTATGCATATTAGGACGCGTTTACAGCTTTCATACAATTTGCCTGATATTATTACCCATCATATATTATTTTACAGTTACTAACATTACTAATTTGGTTTGTCTCAATGTTTTAGAAGAGGGCCGCTTATTTACTTTCCCAAGTGTTGATTCGTGTTGACTAAAGCTGGCAGATCACCCTTATTTCACCAGATCAAAAGCGCACACTTCAGGCAACATGGATGATTCAGGAACTACAGAACAGACAGGCTTAGGACTCATCACTATTCCTAGGGATGAACCGGAGAATTCAGGAAGGGGAAATCTCAGTGCCCAGGATGAGTATCTTGCTCAGTTGCTACAGCAGATGGCAAACATGCAAGCCGAAATGGAACGGTTGCAGAATCTCACAAATTTATCTATTAGCCTCAACACTCCGTGTCCTGAACAGAGAACGACTACAACAGCTCCACCCGAACCCGCACTTCCCCGAAACCTCCCTCAAAACCTTCCACCAAATAACCCCAATCCACAACATACTAACCCGCCGCCCATTAACCCACCAGCTAGCCCACAAAGAAGCCAGCCACGAAATAACCCTCTATCCTCATCAACCCCACATATACCCCAACCACCGCCCATCCAAAATACCCTACACGTTCCCCATTATTGGGCTACAGAGCACATACCGGCGGCACACATTGTCAACCACAATAAGCAATATGTTCCACCGGTATATGCTGCAGAAGCTCAACCCGTTGTCGTCCAAATCCCGCCCACCCAGGAGGTTGACCAATACGAGGAAATGGAAGCGAGCGAGGAAAGAAGCGATGAAACGTGGCGGAGATCCATAACTGAAGAGCGCTTAGGAACATGCAAACGAGTAAAGGGCATGAGGGTTTGGAGTATGAAGACCTCTGCATGCATCCAGATGTGGAACTACCGCTCGGTTATAAGGTACCGAAGTTTGATATGTTTGATGGAAAGGGCAACCCCCGAGCACATTTAAGATCCTACTGCGACAAGTTGGTCGGAGTCGGTAAGGATCAGGCCATAATCATGAAGTTATTTATAAGAAGTTTGACTGGCGAAGCACTTGATTGGTACACCAGTCAAGATCCGCGGAAATGGCGTAATTGGGGCGCAATGGCACAGGACTTCGTAGACAGGTTTAGGTTCAACACCGATACGGTCTTGGACAGATTTTATTTGATGAAGCTTGAGAAGAAGTCTACAGAGACCTTTCGAGAGTTTGCCATGAGATGGAGGGCGGAAGCCGCCAAAGTTCAACCGCCGATGGCGGAAAGCGAGATGACTACCCTCTTTGTACAATCGATGAAAGATGCTACATATTATGAGAGGATGATAGGTGTCATAGGGCGGAGTTTCTCTGAAGTTGTGAGAATGGGGGACTTCATAGAAGAAGGTATGAAGACAGGAAGGATCACCAACCTGGCCGCACTACAGGCAACGAGTAAAGCAATTCAATCGGATTCGCCGCGATCGAAGAAGAGAGATGGAGCATCTCTGTCGTATCGATCTGAGGATACGGTGGAAACCAACGTTCAAACTATCAAAACCATCAACCTTCCTACTACAACCCACACACTCAAAATTGCCAATCCTCCTACTATAACCAGCACACGCAGAACCATCAGCCTTTCCACTATAGCCCAGACAACCAAAACCCTCCATCATACTACCAACCCTCGCCAGCTCGCACCGTCTACCATACTCACCTACATCACGCCCACCCCGAGCAACCCCTATCCAAACCCTCGCGAAACCAACCTACATACCCACCCCGACCACGTCATCCACAAATGCACCTAGACCGGGCCAACTTCGAAAGAAGACGCAAAAAACACACTCTTTCTTTGAACCCATAACCCATCTGTTCGAAAGGTTAAAGGATGCGGGCATAATATTACCGATCCCAGGAAGAATTTCTAATCCTCTACCTCCGTCATATGATGTGAACAAACGTTGTATGTACCATTCCGGGATCACGGGACATGATACCGAGGATTGTTTCAACCTCAAAGACAGAATTGAGGCGCTAATCAAAGATGGGACCATCCAGCTAAAGGAAGCTTCCCCTAATGTGAACAATAATCCTCTGCCGAATCACGACAACGCCCAGGCGAATGTGATCACATTTGGCGAAGAGAAAAGTCTAGAAGGGACCATTGTGCCGGTCCAGAAGGAGGAAAAAATAGAATCAGCAGCCCTGGTCACTCCAGTAATTACCGTACAAGCAAGAGCACCATTCGAGGTTGAAGTGCTCACTCAAAAATCCCGAATGGTGGAACCATTTGTTGTAACAAAAGTTGGCCCTCGAAATCATTCACTCGGAGAAGGTAGTCGGGAAGGAGGGAAAAAGATCATTGAAGCCGTCGTCGCAGGATTGACGAGGTCTGGACGATATTATGCCCCGTTAGAAGCAGCGCGAGGAGCGCTAAGAAAAGAAAATGTTTTGAAGAAGGCCGTGACAGAGGCCGAAGTGGAAGAATTCTGGAGGAAGATGCCAACAAAAGAATACTCTGTCATAGAGCAGCTGGACAAAACTCCTGCCCAGATATCCTTATTTTCCTTGTTGATGAATTCTGCCGCCCATGGGCGGGCATTATTGGAAGTATTGAAGGAAGTGTATGTCCCACGGGAAACCACTGACGAAACTCTCATACAGTCGGGCACATTTTGAAACTCACAAGATTTCATTCCATGATGAAGAATTGCC
Organism: Przewalskia tangutica; assembly: GCA_029844215.1. Lineage (NCBI taxonomy): Eukaryota > Viridiplantae > Streptophyta > Magnoliopsida > Solanales > Solanaceae > Przewalskia > Przewalskia tangutica. The sequence continues at coordinate 4,786,864 of CM056732.1, forward strand.
TCTCGAAGGTTTGGGGCATAACCAGCTCGAACATAACGATGAGACACGAGGATAAATTTGTGTCTAAAGTGTTGATAGATGGAGGCTCTGCGGTAAACATATGCCCAGCAGCCACTCTCCAAGCCTTGGGATTGAATGTCGACAAGATTCGGAGAGCCGTGTCAGAGTCAAAGGTTTCGACGGAACTCAGAGGAGCGTCATGGGAGAAATTGATTTGATCTTGGAAGTGGGACCCGTGGAATTCACTGTGGAATTCCAGGTATTAGATATCTCTACTTGCTATAATCTGTTGATGGGGAGGCCTTGGATACACATGCAAGCGCAATGATCCTTACTCTACACCAAAGTTTGAAGTTTATTTGGAATCATCAGAAATCGTTGTGTATGGAGAGGGAGTAATCCATGAACAGATCCTGCGATCAAAGTGTAGATAAGTTGGATGGTTCGGTCTTCCATGTCAGAGAGATTGTATGTGTTTCAAAAGCTGAAAAGTTGGAGTTATCTCGGGCCCTCACAATGGTAGCCCAAGAAATGTTGAGAAATGGTTTCGGCCGGGTAAAGGCCTCTGATTGAATCTAGGTGGTATATGAGCCAATTGACCGCCCAACAAGAAGGATACTTTTGGACTTGGGTATGAGCCCACTCAAGAGGTATCATCAACAAATTCAGGAAGAAGAGATGTTCCTTTGCTGCTAATTCACTTTGAATCGGTCTTTTGTCAAAGCTTGCACGACCCATGAATCAGAAAAGGAGGATACAGTCGATCTCGCCGAAGGACTCAAAAGCCTTTTTGTTGCAGAAGAAGATGTAGATTGCAATGTGATTCTGAATGATCATGAGGAGACGCCAACCATTTGGGATGCCAGCAGGAGATGTCCCAGAAATTGGACACACTGCCGGCCATGTTTCTCCGGGAAGCTTGGTAGAACTTGTATTAGATTTTTTATGAAACAATGCGATTCAGATTGAGGCCTGAATCTCATATATGTTTTGCCTCCCCCTTTTGAAAGCTTAAATGACAAATCGCCATTGTTTTGCTATCTAAAAAAGGAAAATTATAAAAAAAAAAAAAAAAAAAAATTGTTGTTTTGCTTAATGACTTTCTTTTCTTTTTTTCAGCATACAAGCTAATAAATCTGTCGATAATGTGAATGTGACATGTAATGAAATGAACAAATAAAACCCAAGCAACGAACGAGACTTTGAGGATTACGGGGGGGACCCACAACCGGAAGGTTTGGTCAAAGAATTAGAGCATTTTGAGAACAGGCCGAAGCCAAATTTGGATGAAACAGAAGTAGTGAACCTGGGAGATACAGAGTTCGTAAAGGAAACAAGAATCAGCGTCCATCTAAGCGACGCACGAAAGGAAGACTTGGTAGAATTGCTGAAGCAATATGTCGACATATTCGCCTGGTCTTATGACGATATGCCGGGTTTGAGTACAGATATTGTTTCACATAGATTACCCATTGATCCATCTTGCCTCCCGGTAAAGCAAAAGCCAAGAAAGATCAAGCCTGATATGAGTTTGAAGGTCAAAGAAGAAGTGTCCAAACAGTTCGACGCAAAAGTCATCCGAGTTGCAAAGTACCCCACTTGGTTAGCCAACATCGTGCCCGTGCCAAAGAAGGATGGGAAGGTAAGAGTATGTGTAGATTATCGTGATCTCAACAAAGCTAGCCCGAAGGATGATTTTCCCCTCCCAAATATCCACATACTCATCGACAATTGTGCAAAGCATGAGTTGCAATCATTCGTCGATTGTTTCTTTGGTTACCACCAAATTCGATGGGCGAGGAAGATGCAGAAAAAACAGCATTCACCACGCCTTGGGGAGTATACTATTACAGGGTTATGCCATTCGGACTCAAGAATGCTGGTGCCACTTATATGAGAGCCATGACTACTATCTTTCACGACATGATCCACAAAGAAATAGAGGTCTACGTGGATGACGTTATTATCAAATCACGAAGGGCGTCAGATCACTTGACTAATTTGAAGAAGTTCTTTGACCGGCTGAGGAAGTACAATCTGAAGTTAAACCCTGCAAAGTGTGCCTTTGGTGTCCCTGCCGGGAAGCTATTGGGTTTCATTGTAAGTAGAAGGGGGATTGAATTGGACCCCTCAAAGATAAAAGCCATCCAAGAGTTGCCTCCTCCAAAGAGTCGAAAAGATGTGATGAGTTTTCTTGGACGACTTAATTACATCAGTAGGTTCATAGCTCAATCTATGGTGATATGTGAACCAATATTCAAGCTACTAAAGAAGGATGCTCCAACCAATTGGACAGTCGATTGCCAGCAAGCTTTTGATAAGATCAAAGAATATCTGTCTAATCCACCCGTTTTGGTACCACCAGAGCCCGGAAGACCATTGTTGTTGTATTTGTCTGTGTTGGAGAATGCATTCGGTTGCGTGTTGGGGCAACATGATGAAACAGGAAAGAAAGAGCAGGCTATTTATTACTTGAGTAAGAAGTTCACGCCATATGAAGCCCGGTATACTCTACTCGAACGCACTTGTTGTGCTCTGACTTGGGTAGCTCAAAAGTTTAGACATTACTTGTCCGCATACACTACTTACCTCATCTCAAGGATGGACCCGCTCAAATACATCCTGCAGAAGCCCATGCCTACCGGGAAGCTAGCAAAGTGGCAAATCTTGCTAAGTGAATTTGACATCATATACGTCACTCAAAAGGCCATCAAAGGGCAAGCACTGGCCGATCATCTTGCAGAAAACCCCGTGGATGAGGAATACATGCCTCTCCGGACTTATTTTCCGGACGAGGAGGTATTATTTGTCGGAGAAGATATCTCTGAGGATTATCCAGGTTGGAGATTGTTTTTTGATGGAGCCGTAAACTTCAAAGGAGTTGGAGTCGGAGCGGTTTTGGTTTCCGAATCGGGTCAGCACTACCCAATTTCAGCAAAACTCAGATTTCCATGCACTAATAACATGGCAGAATACGAAGCTTGCATACTTGGACTCAGAATGGCTGTCGACATGAATATACAAGAGTTATTGGTTATCGGTGATTCAGATCTATTAATTCATCAGGTACAAGGAGATTGGGCCACCAAGAACAGGAAGATACTCCCTTACCTGCACTGTGTCAAGGAATTGTGCAAAAAATTCGTCAAGATAGAAGTCAAGCATATCCCACGAGCTCGAACGAATTTGCCGACGCTCGCAACTCTTTCCTCATGATCCAAAGATCCGGATAAGAATTACATTGATCCTATCAAAGTGGATTTGTTGGACCAACCAGCTTATTGTCTCCACATAGACGAAGAATCGGATGGAAAACCATGGTACCACGACGTTAAGAGATATCTCCAGGTCAACGAATATCCGGAAGGCATGACTACCATTCAAAAGAAGACACTACGGAGGTTAGCAAACCATTTCTTCCTAAACGGGGAAATCCTTTATCGGAGGACTCCAGATTTAGGTTTATTAAGATGCATCGACGCCCAGGAGGCGAATAAGTTGGTTGAAGAAATACACGGAGGTACTTGCGGCCCCCATATGAATGGTTTTACTTTGGCAAAGAAAATTCTACGAGCAGGATACTTTTGGATGACCATGGAGACAGATTGCTGTCGTTTCGTGCAAAAATGTCATCAATGTCAGATTCACGGCGATATGATCCGTGTACCTCCGAATGAGCTCAACGTAACAAATTCCCCTTGGCCGTTTGCAGCTTGGGGGATGGACGTTATTGGTCCTATTGAGCCCACAGCATCCAACGGGCACAGATTCATTTTGGTGGCAATCGATTACTTCACAAAGTGGGTGGAAGCGTCGTCATACAAATCCGTAACGAAGAAGGTAGTGGTTGATTTCGTGCGCAACAACATCATTTGCCGATTTGGAATTCCTGAGTCAATTGTAACAGATAACGGAGCCAATCTCAACAGTAACTTGATGCGTGAGATATGTGGGAGTTTTAAGATCACTCACCGCAATTCCACTCCGTATCGACCTCAGATGAATGGAGCAGTAGAAGCAGCCAACAAGAACATTAAGAGGATATTGCGGAAGATGGTTGATAATTACAAACATTGGCATGAACATTTGTCTTTCGCACTTTTGGGTTATCGCACCACAATTCGGACTTCTACCGGGGCCACGCCATACCTTTTGGTTTATGGAACAGAAGCGGTGCTACGGCAGGTAGAAATACCATCGTTGAGAATTATCCGAAGCGAGTTAAGCGGCCGAATGGATCTGGTCGGTGTGAACAATTGATGTTGATTGATGAGAAAAGGTTGACTGCAGTATGTCACGGACAGCTTTATCAGAACAGAATGGCTAGAGCTTTTAACAAGAAGGTAAGGCCGAGGTTATTCAAGTCGGGACAATTGGTTTTGAAACGCATATTTCCGAATCAAAGTGAAGCTAAAGGAAAGTTCGCACCTAACTGGCAAGGACCCTACATGGTCCATCGAGTACTAACCGGAGGAGCATTGATCTTAGCTGAAATGGACGGCGAGATATGGCCGAAAGCAATCAACGCAGATGCTGTGAAAAGATACTATGTCTAGGACTTTTCCATGTAATGCTTTTCTTTCATTTTGTAAAAAAGTTATCAATTATTTGTAAATGAACTACGTCATGACCTGATTCCCTCATGGGGATACGTAGGCGGCCTAAATCGGCTTCGGTCCCACTATTTGAAAACTCCCTGTTTTGCTTCACATGTGACGAAATACACCCATATGTTTAAAGTCGACAAGCGGTCTGCGCAGGATTCGATCTCGTGCAATTGAAAGTTCACAATCTTCGTATTTGGGTGGAAATTCAAGGATTCGCTGCAGGGAGAAAATTTATAGATTTGGGAAACATCGGCAGTTAAGTTTTCCAGCCGGAACAAGATTTTGGGCAAGGACGTTTGTTTTGTTTCGCTACATGTCACTATTAGTAATTCGGGAAATCCTTATGCATATTTTCTCATAAATAAATTATTTTCAAAACAAATATTTTCATCAGTGATTAACCAAGACTGGAAAGCAGCGGGGGTTACGAGTCCAAGCTTGATTCGAGCAAGCATCAAGCACCAAAGCTGCAAAGTCAACACGAATCAACCACCCCTCCCCAAACTCACAAATTTCTTTGAGTGCAGGTCTTCAGATTTGATAAAAACAAGGGAGTCTCCAACACTTATTATTTGATTCACAAGAAATTTCTACATCACAGATCGGCCCCACAAGGATCTTACCTCTGCATCACGTCTATGCAACGACGTCTCTTTTATTATGCCTATGCAACGGCTTCATCAACAGTTCATCTATGCAACGATGATCTCTGCATCACGTCTATGCAACGACGTCTCTTTATTATGCCTATGCAACGGCTTCATCAACAGTTCATCTATGCAACGATGATCTCTGCATCACGTCTATGCAACGACGTCTCTTTTATTATGCCTATGCAACGGCTTCATCAGCTCATCTATGCAACGATGACCTGCGATCACGCCTACGCAACGACGTCTCTTTTATTATGCCTATCTGGCGGCCATCAACAGTTCATCTATGCAACGATGACCTCTGATCACGCCTATGCAACGACGCCTCTTTTATTATGCCTATGGCGGCCATCAGCGGTTCATCTATGCAACGAGGACCTCTGCATCACGTCTATGCAACGACGTCTCTTTTATTATGCCTATCTGGCGGTTTCATCAAGCTTCATCTATGCAACGATGATCTCTGCATCACGTCTATGCAACGACGTCTCTTTTATTATGCCTATGCAACGGCTTCATCAACAGTTCATCTATGCAACGATGACCTCTGCATCACGTCTATGCAACGACGTCTCTTTTATTATGCCTATGCAACGGCTTCATCAACAGTTCATCTATGCAACGATGATCTCTGCATCACGTCTATGCAACGACGTCTCTTTTATTATGCCTATCTGGCGGCTTCATCACAGCTCATCTATGCAACGATGATCTGCGCATCACGCCTATGCAACGACGCCTCTTTTATTATGCCTATCTGGCGGCGACATCAACAGTTCATCTATGCAACGATGACCTCTGCATCACGTCTATGCAACGACGTCTCTTTTATTATGCCTATGCAACGGCTTCATCAACAGTTCATCTATGCAACGATGATCTCTGCATCACGTCTATGCAACGACGTCTCTTTTGTTATGCCTATGCAACGGCTTCATCAACAGTTCATCTATGCAACGATGACCTCTGCATTCCGTCCATGCAACGACGACATTCATATAACGTTTATGCAACGACGTTATTTCATTATGCCTACGCAACGGCTTCATCTGCATTTCGTCCATGCAACGACGAACATCTGCATCGCGTCTATGCAACGACGGTCATTTTATCTCAGCATCTGCAACTATGTCTATTTAGGACGACATCTTTTCTCATATGATCACATTTCTCATATGTCCATGCTTTATCATTTTTTATTATTATTTTGTCTTAACAATTATGCACTAATTTTTATTAATGTTTTAGCTTACAGGAACCGTAATTTACAGGAGTGGGAGCACAACGTGGAACTATCTCTTACGGCGAACCGAAGCAATTTATACCTCGAATGTCGATCCGCTCTCCTACAGCATCCCGCAACCCAGTGTCATCATAACTCGACACTGGGACAAATTTTGAATCCGCATCCGCTCTGCCTTAATTTTTTCCCGCATCCCGCAACACAGTACCCAGTGTCATCATAATTCGACACTGGGACAAATTTTAAATCTACTCCCTCTTTGGTTTTAATTTTCTAGCGTCACAGAACCCAGTGTCATCATAATTCGACACTGGGACAAATTTTTGAATCAGCATCCACCCTGCTTTAATTTTTCAGCATCACCACGGTAGCCCAGTGTCGTCATAACTCGACACTGGGACAAAATTTTGAATTTTTGCGTCAGCCTCGTCTTAATCGCCCAACATTTTTAATTCTAAGGATCGAGACCCAAATTGGCTTTAAGTCAACGTCTTTGTCCGAAGATTCTTCCATCATCTCCATACAAAGAGGGACAAGCTGTTGACACCCAATTTTGTCCCATCTTTACTGAACATTTCATTTAGATCGTCCTTTTATCTCCAATTAATTTTACTATGCTTCTCAGTCTTGAAAATCGTCGAAATATAAGTAGTTTTAATATTCTTCACTAATTATCGCATAATTTTACAATATCGAGTATTACATTTATTTTTTATTTTTTATATAATTAATATATAAGCAGAATAATTTTAATATCTCGTCGTCAGTATTGATGATCGATTTTCTCTTAATATGTTCTTCAATTACTAAATTAATCATTTTTTATGAATATTATATTCAAAATTAAATACATATATTAAATCTTTTGTATCGTGTTTTATGCGTGTGCATTTTTAAATTAATTAAGTTGAAGGAAGCATATTTTTAATTAATTGAGAGATTTGGACTAATTATCTATTAATCTCCCAACATTAACTCAACCTTATTTTCCTACCCAATTCCCACTCCTTAAATTAATTCCCTTATTCCCATAACCCATTTCTTCAACACCCCAAATTAAATCAGCCCACATCGCAGCCCAATACCCCGAGACCCGGCCCACACCTTTTATTTCTTCAGCACCCACCTTCTATTTCCCTTCTTCATCCCCAACATACCCCTAAAAAAAAATCTGAACACCCGTCGACTTCAGCAACCAAACCAGGACCAGAAAACCATTGTTCCATCTCAACTCCATGGGAACCAATCGATTACTTTACCCCATACCCTAGTCGACCCATCACCTCACCCTGACATCGCCGTACCTATCTGCAACACCCCGAAAACCCGCGATTTCATCCCTTTACACAACATTCATCCACACCTCGTCCTTCACTGCAGGCTCGAGACATGCGTTTGGTACTATCAACAGTACCACGCATGTCTCCCATCAAACTCCACCTTTATTTTGAATTTCAAATTGGGGAGGGGTGGGGTGTGAGGAGAGTTCTGTAACTATAAATACAACCCATGGGGGTTGTGTTTAGGGATCGATTTTTTTTTATGTTTTTTAAAGCCAAGAACAAAAACTTATATCTTTACTACTTGGAAAGTTGTAAAATCCTCTTTTACTTTCGGTTCTGTTTCGGAAAATCCGAAAAATCCTTAAAATTTTGCCCTTTTTTAAATCGCGTAGTATAAAAACATCCCTGAGCGGATTCGACAAGTCGAGACGACGCCTCGGTTCTGCGGAGAAGGTCGATGAAACTCACGCTCTTTCTAATAATTTTGCTATTTAATTCGTATTATGCATTTTGCTTGATGTGATTATGTATCTTTATTAAGTGTGCTCAGTTTAGTGTAGTTGTTGTTAGTCATTAATCAAATTATAGCATGTTAGTTATGAATTTTTACAGTATGTTTGGTGTTTATTCATTTCTCAAAAGGTAAACAGCTTTAGCATGTACTAATGACTACTTTAGAACATTTAATTATCTCTCAAATATGATTAAGAGACTGCTGGTTCCTTTTGTTGTCTGTTGAGCATTTGTTTGTTTGTGGTTTGAACCTAATTCATATTAGTCATTGACAATGTTATCGTCTAATGACTATAGGGATCGGTTAGTATAAATTAATGATAAGTTCCTGATTAATATACTTCAATCGAGATTAGAATAATAATGAGCTTCTTATTATAGATGTTTAACGCTGCTGCACACTGAAATTGTGCTAAAACAATAATAGATCTATTGTTGCTTTGTAAGCCTATCTATATATGAATTTTTATGTTTTATTTGGTTTAAGGGTAGTATAGGTTCATTTGGTCTTGAATTTCTACTGATAGGATGATTAATTCGAATATATAGTTTGAGGATAGTTAATGTAGAACTCAGTATGTGCGGATGTGTTTGGAACCCGACAAAACATCATTTGGGACACTCTCATATGCCTCAAATGTGATCTTTTGGATTGATTTATTTGAGCCATACCATCTGCATATCAAAATGCATCATTTACATACTCGTGTGGTTAGTGCATTAATATACTCCCCGCAGAATGTTAATTCCTTTCAATGTCCCCTGTGTGCATTTAAATACATAAGATAAATTAGCAAATTTTTAAGCCTTTCCCTTTCCTTGTTCTCGCTCCTTTTCAAGTATCTATGTGTATCAAATCGATGCCTAATATTATGTTTGTTGAATAACTTTGCTAGTCCATTAGGAGTTGTCACTTAGTTTAGTTTTGAGTCATCAATATGCATTAAGACAATATTTTGTGCTAGTAGTATGTTTGTTTATTCATCCATATGTGCATCAACCATATTATGTGTTTGCATAAGATGCATATCAACGTTAGTTCGCTTTATCCCTTAAAGAACGAGAATTGCCAAGCGTGGGCTCGCTTATACTTTGGACCATTAAAATAAAATTACTTACATATGCTTGAGTCTTTCATGTCGATGTCCATTTATTATTTGATAAATTTTGTGGGACATTTTCTAATCCTTTTCCTTTGTTTTATTTTACATGAAATACATTGGGAACAACGGAGAGTCTTGCTATGAGACTCCTAGCATCCCTCGTCAAACGAAGACCCGCGTCTACATTCCTTGCATCCTTCGATCTCGGGACCTTCGAAACTAATAGGGCAGGATAATATCTTCACCTGCCCTAGTCATTTTATCTCCTTTCTTTAACTCTATCACTTTACTTTTATTTGTATTTTTTGTTAACTAACCTTATACCATTATTGAAAATGCTTAGAATAGTTAGGCCTAGAATTATTAAAGGTGGGTAGTTAAATAATAAAATGTGTCGCTAGTTTAATCTATCTTTAGGCCGTTATGCATTTTCAAAACTTTTTTTAAAAATAACTTAGCCTTTTCATTAATATTATAGGAATAAATGAGTTCCTAATTCTTATTAAACTTCATAAAATGACAAAATCTATTTTTTTCTACAACAAAGATCTATTTTCTTATTACCAAGTGTAAAAGAAGAAAATCTTTCTACCCATTTGTATACCCTTTACAAAGATTAAAATTTACATATGATACGTATTTTTAGTAAAGCATTTTTTTTTATTTATTTTTTGCATTTTTTATGATAAACCTCTTTAGAATATTTTCCTTGCATTTTTACAAATAAACTTCATGGAAAATATATATACCTACATATTTTTTTTAAATAATTATTTGTAAGCACCTTTTAACCCATGTCCTCCTAAATATACATTTTTTTTTTTTTTTAAATAATACTAACCTAAGTTTGAACGGACAACCGCAAGTTAGCGGATCCTTTAGGATGCCTAACCCCTTCCCTTTAGGATAATAAAGAACCCTTACCTAGAATCTCACATAGTTTCACAGACCTTTAAAATGGAGATCATTCGTAGTATTTTATACTACATTTTTAGTGTCCTAATTCACTATAATAATTAGGTGGCGACTCCTTTAAATACACATTTAGGAATCCAACCATGCGTAGCGGTAATCCCGTTTCCGACTCCGGTTGAAAATAGGGTGTCACAGTTGCCTGGACGTGTTGTTGTTGGCGTCATTGCGTAGACTTGTTGTGCTGATAACGTCGTTGCCTGGACGTGTTGCTGCTGGCGTCGTTGCGTAGACTTGTTGATCACGTCGTTGTCTAGACGTGTTGCTGCTGGCGTCGTTGCGTAGACTTGCTGATCACGTCGTTGTCTAGACGTGTTGCTGCTGGCGTCGTTGCGTGGACTTCTTTGTCTTGATAACGCGTCGTTACTGGGCGTGTTGTTGCTGGCGTCGTTGCGTAGACTTGTTGTGCTGATAACGTCGTTGCCTGGACGTGTTGCGGTGGCGTCATGCGTGAACTTGTTGTCCGATAACGCCGTCGTTACTGGGCGTGTTCTTTGGCGTCGTTGCGTGACTTCGCCGATCACGCGTCGTTGTCAGGCGATGTTCTTCTTGGCGCCGTTGCATGGACTTCTTTGTCCGATAACGCCGTCGTTACTGGACGTGTTCTTCTTGGCGTCGCTTGCGTAGACTTCTTTGTCTTGATAACGCCGTCGTTACTGGGCGTGTTGTTCGCTGTTCTGTAGAATAAATGCTCGCAAGCTAAGCTCGAGAAAAAAGGTGTTAGTGTATACCTGTTTAAACGAAATGATAAATACATATGAGAAGTGCAATTTTATGGGTAGAGATGTCATCCCTGAGATGTTGTCCTTGCACGGACATGCTGAACGTTGCAGCTGACGAATTGCCATGATGCCTTTGCTGTGTGCGATGCGTGGGTTGCCAATTTGACTTTATGCCCGAGTTGATGCGTTAGGTTTTGTTGCGGACCTCAACTTTATCGCGATTATTGATGCCGCTTTTTCCTTCTTTGCTTTTCGCGGACTTTGGATTGTTGTCATCCTCTGCCTTTGTTGCTTTTGCTGCTTTTGCTAATACGAAGAAACCTTTTGTCGTATTTTCCGCTTGGCTATTCCACTTTCATACATTAATATGAAAAGACTGCGCTAAAAGAAAATTTGTGAGTTTTGGGGAGGTCGATTCGTATCGACTTCGCCTTGTCCCTTGACATCTGCGTGCCTGGCCTGTTTGGACTTGCAATCCCTGTCCGGTTTCCTACATTGTCCCAGTTTTGAAAAGGGTGTCTGGCCTAAAGTGGGTCTCAATGTAGTTGCTTGTATGTAGTGATGTTTCTGGGCCTTCTGATTTGGCTGTAGGGTTGCCATTTCTTTGCGATGGCGGCGAGGTGCTCGATTAGATTTATCTCGCTTTTCTTTCGAGACCCTGCTTTGCCTATAGGAACCAACACAGTTCCGACTGCTCGCTTCAAATGCCCTTGAATCGGTCATGTCGCTGGACCGTGCCTTTGATCTTGTGAAGTATTGATGCTCTGCCATTGCTTAGTCAAATACAAATCGACCTTTGGGGAAGATGATAAATCTTTCTAAAAATGCAACAAATGGTGTTAGCATAAAGCACATAATTTGCAGGTATGTAGCAGATATATTGCACATAGCACATTCAAACGTTTCCTAACATGCAGGGGACCTCTTTATGCCAGAGGTAAGCCTAAACGTCACTTATGCGAGATTATGACGGATTTGTCCAAGTCGTCCAACTATAATGCCTTTGTTGGAAATGGCGACCAAATGACGGTGCACTTTTCCCAATTTCGGCATGTCATGATTAGGCTTGGATTTGTCTGTCATTGCCACGCTACACATAATATGCTGGTTGGTCGTTGGGTTGAGAAACCCGTCGACAAGTTTGGTGTCTTCCTAATTGTGGCGTCGATACCAGGGATCGACCCACCTAAGGTAAATGCATGCATGCCTTAAAGGTAGTATAGCTCTATCTTAAGTTTCTAAGATTTGGCTTTTCTAGACGCAAGGTTCCCGAGCGGACAACTCGAGTGAGAAGGCTACGCGGCTGATCAGACGAACCGATCTAACTCCGCGCAGGCGCCAACTCTCCTAAAATTTGGATATTTTGAAAGAAATTTGCGGGTGCGCGAAGCACACCAACGCGTGAGTGTGTGATTGTGTGAATTTTCCAGAGTGGAAGAAATATGAGCGGAATGTCAGTTTAAGGAAAGCGGTAACAAATAGCAGTTAATACAATATGCAAATATTTATATGTAAATTAGAATAATTTAGACAAAACATAAAAGCAAATGAATGTAAAACACAGAAGAAGCATTTTTAAGCAGATAAGAAAAATAAAGCACAGTAATTAACCTATGTTTGTTATGGTTAAGAACCTAAAATCCCCAGCGGAGTCGCCATCTGTAACGCCCCATTTTCAACCGGAGTCGGAAACGGGATTACCGCTACGCATGGTTTGATTCCTGAAATGCTATTTAAGGAGTCGCCACCTAATTATTATAGTGAATTAGGACACTAAAAATGTAGCATAAAATACTACGAATGATCTCCATTTAAAGGTCTGCGAAAGCTATGTGAGATTCTGGGCAAGGGTTCTTTATTATCCTAAAGGGAAGGGGTTAGGCACCCTAAAGGATCCTCTAACTTGCGGTTGTCCGTTCAAACTTAGGTTTTACAATTATTGTGCTAAATATATCATGCAATTCTAAGGGTATTCTAATTATTAAACTAACCAAGAGATATTTAAACTAGGCATGCAAATATTTAATATAGGTATGTATTTAACAAGATAGTAATGAAAGCAAATAAACATAAAAGATGTAATGAAGATAAATTAGCAACATTTTGCTTTTATTTCATTTTATGCGAATGATTTAACTTTGGGGCGCGCCTCCGGGTACCTGCAAAAGACACTTAGTAGAAGAGTTAGTAAATGATAAATAAATTACCAAACAAACAACAATATATGTATATATATAGATATATATGTAAAATATATTGTAAAAGATATATTTTTTATATAGTGTGGGCTCGGCGGTGTTATGCCAAGAATACTAAGACATGAGAAGCGATATCGCTACGCCATGGCCGACTCGCCTCCCGGTGAACGATACTATGCATTCTCGTCCAATCTTTTCACTTTCCTCCTCGCCACATATTCCGTCTCGCTTACACTGAGGCCTCGGATCGACGGATAAATCCTTCTTTGGCGATGTAGTATCAAATTCAAAATCAAGAAAATACCAAGTGTAGTAACTTGTTCAAAAATCAAGAAATACCAAGTGTAGTAACTTGTTCAAAATCGATTTAATACCAAAAAATGTTAAAACAGTAGCAAGGTAACCAAAAATCAGTCCGATAATAGGCCAAACAAGACAACATGACCCAAAGAATCACCCAAAAATCGGATTGTAAGCAATTCTCGTAAATCGATGGACAACAAAGGCGTGACGATGGAATAAACGACAAGATAGCAACGAGAATAATCTAACATCACCGGAAAACAACAGCTTTCACGAGTAAAACTCCGTATTACCCAAACATGAAATCAAACCGATCGCCAACAAGCGTAACAAGATGCGCAATCAATCCAACACGCAACGGTAAACGGCGAAACCAGCGATCACGGAGTTTGAAGAACTCGGCGATATTCAAAATAAAGGAAATCACCCAAATAAAAATATGCCAATAAATCGAAAATGGCACCAAACCCAGCAGCGATGGTAGCGGCGTCACTTCCACGGCGAACAGAGCGACGCTACCGACGAGCCGGAGAGTGACGGCGATGGCGTGTATGATGGCGATGGTGTAGTTCGCGGTGATGTGGGGCGATGGGGTGTCGACGGACGGCAGTAAAGGTGAGAGGTGTTCACGGTGATGTCGGCGACGGAGAGGAGTGATTCTTTTTTTTTCAAAGGAAGAGGTGCGATATTGTTGTTGTCTGGTGGTTGTGGGGTGTTTCACGGTGGTGTCGACGGAAGCGGCGAAGGGTGGCGGCAGGATGGTGTAACGGACGGTGGTAACGGGAGGCGGGGGCGTACTGCGGGGTGTTTAAAGGGTTCACGGAGTTTTTAGAACTCCGTGGCGGCGGCGAGGCGAAGAGGCGGCGAAGGGAGAGGCTGCGAGGTCCTCTTCTTTTAAAATGAAAAATGGGCTCACTTTGAAAGAGTTCTTAACGTTGACCTTCAGACGTTGTTGCCGCTCTTTATTTAATAAAGGGGTGTAAGGTATTTTAGGGGGGAAAGAAAAGTGGGTTTGAAATTTTAAAAAAAAGGGGGAAATAAAAGGGGGTGTTTGGGTGAAAATAAAAATGGTGTTGGATTGAAGTGATTTGGATTGGGTTCCAAATCGAATTTGGATTGACAAAATGCGACGCGAGTTAATTATTTTAAAAGAAAGATTATTTAAAAGATGCAAAATTATAAAATACAAATGCCGATGCAATAATAATAAAAATACGATATTTAACAAATGTTTAATGCCTGATTAAAAGTAAAAATGCGGGATGCCAATTAATTATTTAAAGAGATGCAAAATATTATTATAATAGAAACATAATATTAACAAAAACATAATGCTTAAATAAAAATAAAAAGATGCAATGTCATTTTGTGAATAAATAAACATAGAATATTATATAAAATATGCAAAAATAACGATTAAAATGCGGTGTGCTAAAAACTTAAAATTGCACGAAATATACAAAAAACGGGTCAAAATTGACTGTCAACAACTGTTATGTGTTGTGTACTGTAGTTTGGTTATCATACATGTCTCCTGCTTTATATAGACTATTATGATTTCATTTCTGATATTTACGCTTTCACATACTTGGTACTGTTATCGACCTCCTTGGGCTGCGTTCATGCCGCAGTTGAGGTACATAGCTTGCTGATCCACTCTCTTAGGATCGTTGTTCGGTTCTCGGAAAGCTCCATATCTCCGGAAGCTTGTCCTGTGGTACGGTTCCCTGAAGTAGTAGGCGTTTGTATATTCAGGGGCATGGCGCGGCCCTGTCCCGTCATTATGGTTTCAAAATTCTTAGAGGTGCATGCCTTTGTTGTGGCGAGTTTGTAAGGGATATCGCTCAAGTTTTAATTTATGTACAAAAAGGTAACCGTTGGGTTAGCTCGCTTTCTTATTTCTCGCTTTATATGTTTAAGTTTTTATTTCATTGGTTTTCTCGATGTTGTATCACTAGGGTGCGGGTAAGGCACGATCACGCCCGGTTCGGTCGTGACTAGGGCGGCGATGGCGGGCGACCAGTCGATCCGGTCGGGCCGGCCGATTAAATTAAAAAAAATTAATTGGTCCGGGGCTCGAACCGGGACGGGACATGGTATGGTCCTGCCCGATCCGGTCACGCTAGGACCCGACTGGCACAGTCGTTAGGTCCTTGATCCCGCCACTTGCCAAAAATAGCCGTTGCAATAACAATCATTTTACATTTTGGCCGTTAGACAACGGTCATTTTTGGCTTCCCCCACTCCCCCAAACCCCCTACCCCTTTTATATTTATTTTTAACTCATAAGTTATTATATTTACACTTTAACCCAATTTTTCAACTATAAATACCTCATTTTCTCTTTTTATTTCTCACAAATCTTCCTACAATCTCTAATCTCTCAAATCTCAATCAATCTATTTCTATACAACATTGTCTACTACATATTCACTCTATTTATTAATTTGAGAATTGAGAGTGAAGTTGACAACTAGCTTGAGGATTAATCTATCGACCAAAGTTTCAATTTTCAACCTCTCTCGATTACACATCGACTCTACGTCGGCGTTTGGTACATTCGTTCTCTCATTAAATTATTATTTGCTTTTATTTCATTTAGCACATTTAATTTCATTATCTTTAACTTTTTAAGTCTTTAACTATTTATTACCATAATTAAAATGAAAAGAACAAAAAAAAATTGGGCAAGGCCTTGGGTATCAAGGGCAAGAGTATTTTTTCTAGTATTCCTAGACAAGATGATTTTATGGATCCTGATCTGTTTCCTGAAATACCATATGATCTTGACACAAATGTTTATCCTCAAAATGAAGAAGATTTTAATTTAGATGACACTTGATCGGTGTATTTTATATACACTTTTTGAGTCATTTTTAGTGAGGCTTTTATCCATTTTTGTACAAATACGTGTCGTCTTAGGATATATTTTCTTTCTTTTGAGTCATATTGGTTAAAGTGGCTCATTGGCGGAAAAGGAGCAAAAAGAGGGCAAAAACGGAGGTTCCAGAGCTCGAAATGCGAGAAAGTGGCGAACCAGGCACAGACACAGGTCAGCGCCGCGGCGCCTCCAGCCAGCAGGGCCAGGCGCCACGACGCCTAAATTCCAGAGGACTGCAGAAGTTCCGGCGCCGCGGCGCCGACGCGGGAAAAATCAGATTTTCGAATGAATGATGGGCCAGGCCTGAAGGAAAACCCTGCACCACGTTTTGAGACTATAAAAAGAGAACCCTAGAGCAGTTTTAAGGGTTCCATTTCTTGCCAATTCACATCACTTCTTGGAGTTTAAGATTGGAGACCTTTCTTTAGTAATTTCTTGTTCTTCTTTTCCTTTATTTTCAGTTTATGTTGGATATTGAATTAGTTCTTGTCATGTCTATGGCTAGGAACTAATTCTAATATAGGGCTTTCCATGTCAATTCACTTGAACCTTATATTTATGAATTAATGCATGTTGGTGGTTTTTCTTCTTATTGTTGAGATTTATTCAATATATGTTTTGATTGCTTGGTAATTACCTGATCATTAATTATCATAATTCTTATTATTTCTAACCGAAATCCGAAAGGGGAGGTTGTGAATATGTTGTAGTTGGATAGACATAGGTTGAATCGTGGATGAAAATATCCCGATTACTTGTGTAGCATTAATAAGGTTTTTGTTCTTAATCCTCCTCTAGAGTCAATCTTATCACCGAAAGGTAGAAAGGTGTTGTACTGGGGTTGAGTGTTTATATAACCTTAACAGGAGTATAAAACGGATTAGTAAACCTGCTATCTCAAATAGAAGAAGAACCATAGTCAATTGCATTAATAAGTAAGATAAGCGGATAGTTGAGGAGATTTGGAAGCCCTATTTCCATCATTACTGAGTAAAACAACATAGTTAATTAGTTTTCATAATTAGAATCATAAACAACAAATCAATTATCGGTCACCAAATAGATAACAAAGAATAAAATTTGGTACTTGAGCACTAATCCCTGAGGACGATAACTCGGTCTTCTAAGACTATACTACTTGACACGACACGTGCACTTGCGTTTAAGTGTGTGCATAAATCGTGCATCAACACTCTAGATGATGATACACCTACTAATGTAGATGATGATACACCCACTAGTGAAATGTCTCCTATCCCCCCTAGTATGAGACGAGGTCCGACAAAACGACCATTAACATCAGTTGTATGGAAATATTTTCACAGGGACGTACCGAATCAAGTAGCTATATGTAAAACTTGTAAATCTGTTTATACTTTTAAAACTGGACAAGGTCATTGTGGGACGAGGGGTTTAGCAAGACACCTATTGCAAAAACACAAAGTCTTGCATGTCTAATATCTTATTGAAAAAGATGGTGAACAAGCGTCCTCTCAATCGGGACAAGGTTCACATACTGTCCCGGACAAAGTACAAGGTCAAATTAACCCTATGACGGGGGAAGTTGTAGGCCCTAAATACGATAAACATAAAGATAGGGAAGAACTAGCAAAATTAGTTGTTGTGGAGGGTTTGTCTTTTTCATTTCTTGAATCGCCTGATTTTATTCATTATATTAGAGATATGTATAATCCTGTTTATAAAGGTTTTCCTAGATCAACAGTTAAGAGAGACTTGTTTAAATTTGCACACGAATATCAACAATATTTGCGTTATTCATTATATCATTTAAATTGCAAAGTCGCTCTAACTTCTGATATATGTCGTAGTACTAACGACCATGATTATTTAACGGTAACCTGTCATTGGATATATTATAAATGGTCTATGCAAAAACGTATTTTAGCATATAAATATATAGATAGTAGGCACACTGGTGATTTTATTTCACAAAATATTTATTTAGTCTGCGATTATTACGGAATAACTGATAAAGTTATGAGTATTACATTAGATAATGCAGCTTCTAACAATTCTGTTATTTATGTTTTAAAAGAAGTTTTAACTCCGTCTTTTCCAAAACATTTTCATATCAAATGTGCGTGTCATATTTATAACTTAGTTGTAAAAGATGGTCTTTCACTTTTTCAATATATTCTTGAAAAAATACAATTTGCTATAAACTTTATTTTTAAAAATAATAGAATTCAACAGAGAAAAGAATATAAAAAAACTTGTCACGATTGTGAACTATTTTACAGAAAAATTTCCGAAGAAGTACCAACTAGGTGGAATTCTTTATATGACCAACTAGTTGTTGCTTATGAGTCATGACTATAGAAAATCTATCACTTTATTTTTTAACGCCCATAAACAAAATTCAATTGATATGATTGTGGATAATGATTGGGACAAAATTAAAGAACTTATTGTATTTCTAGAGAATTTTCAACGAGCAACAAAAGAATTTTCTACTTTATATTATCCTACTATTTCAACTATGTTGTTTTATATATCTATAATATTTTTAATTCTTAAAAAATATATGGAAAAACCTGCTTATAAGACAGCTATTAAAAAAAATATTTATGAAATTAAAGAAATATTTTATTCATATTCCCCCTATTTATATTATTGGTGTTGTATTAAACCCGACTATTAAAGTAGACGGTTGTAAAAGTCTTATTGAAAATATTTATATCTGTATGGACGTACTACCACCTCCAACTCCCAAAAAATTAAATGTTGAGCCACCTATTGAACAAACGCTAGAAGAAGTGTTGGATAGCGTAGAAGATTAATGCAAAAAAGTATATCGGCATTACCAGCAAGAAAGTGCTAGTAACCAACTGACTTTCGTACCATCTTCTTCTGCTTCAACACAACCTCAAAAAAGACATGTTTCTGCGGACAGTATTGAAAGCCTCAGAAATAGAATGTGCGGTGATAGCACTGCCAACCAAATTAGCGAGTTCGATGTTTTTATTTTGCAGGGCACTTTACCTTACCAAGCAGTTGTCAATGAAGACGGAAAGGAAGACTTGCTGAAATATTGAATGCGGAATGAGACGACATTTCCGACACTTTCAATGATGACCCGAGATATTTTGAACATTCAAGCGTCATCAATCGCTTCTGAAAGCGCTTTTTCTGCAGACATATTTCAAATAGGAGAGTACAGACACTCATTAGCCGGAGACAGCTTGGAGATGGCGGTACTATTCAGAGATTGGATACGAGCGGAGCGAAAAAGGTGCGGTCACCCAGAGATTAACGAAGAAGAAGACGAAAACTATGACATCTTATATGAAGACATGAGTAGCGACGTGAAACAATTTGACCAAGATATACCAATTCCAACCGAAGAACCACACGAAATTATAAAGAAACTAGAAAAAGTATTTTCAAATTGGAAATATATTTCATTGCAATTTTAGTATTTTTTTTCTATGTCATTTTGCAATTTTTTTCAACAACAGTACACTACAATGTTGTAATTCTGAATCTTGTATATTTCAATGAAATAATTAATAATATAAGAGGCACAAAAACAGCATTGAGATGTTTTTTTTACACTCTTTTTGTCTTTGTTTAATTATTTAGTTTATAAATATATATGAGTATAATACTATAATAGTATAATATGAGTATATGACTATATGCTACTTTGTTAGTAATTTAGTATTTTTAATTTAGTGAAAAAATTTAAAAAAAAAAATGTCCCTTGATCCGTCCAGGCAGGCCGACCATCGGCCACCGGGATCGATCTGGGGCGGGACGATATCGTCCCGCTAGTACCGGTCTCACTTGGCCCGCCCCAGCCCGACCCCACCCTCCTCTCCGTCTCGACCCCGTCCCGACCCCGCCTATTTCAATTTCAATGGGCCCGACCCGACCCACTGATCAGCCCTAAATAGGTCTTCTATTCATGAATGGTAGTGGTCCTTAAAAGTAGATCCTTTTTATCTGTCCGAGGGAGGTTCTCTCCTATGTGAAAAGATCTTTTTTCTCCTTTTTAGATTTACAGAAGTCAATTCCTTATTCAATCCTCCCTCTCGATGGGTACAACCTCAAAGCATACACGAATAACGCGAAGACAGATTTGGGTGTTGCACAAATCTGCCAGAAATAATATAAAAGAGGGAACAGAATAAAAATCAGACACGTAAAGAGGAGGTGCGAGTTTCAAGAAACAAATACGTGTCCTATAAGAATTAGATAGTCAATATATCTTGTCCACCAAACCCGCAAAAACAGAGATTCTTTCAGAGAAATCTTAGCAACTACGAGACGCCACTTGTCCCTATTACTACATCCTACTCAGCAAATGCACTAGTTCACCTTCTAATTAATGTGTCATGTTTTTTTCCTTTAAAAAAGAATACTATAAGTAATTTTTTATTTATGAAATTTAATTATATATTTATTTTATTTTTAATTATAAATTTATTGTTACAAAAAAAAATTAAGACATATTTTAAGTCAAATATCACCATATGAATTGAATGGGAGAATGCATATTGTTTTTTTTTGCTAAGCCTAAGGCCAAATATCTTTGACACACGTCACAAACACAGATAAAAACCTATTATAATAAATAAATTATTTTATATCATCAAATAATATTGTACAGCGGATGAAATTGTTCCTCTTTTAGTTAGAGATCTTGAGTTCGAGCTCAAAATATGAGGAAAATTTTGATAGGGAGCACTTCCCTCCGAATGAAGTCCTAGACGGGTGAAAAAATAAATTATCTCATACTATTTCATATATCACTTAAATTCGATAAATTTAAGGCTTAAAAAATATCTTACAGTATTTTATTTTTTGATAATCCAGGTCACGTGGTGGCTTTCGTACCCTCATATCGCTAGTACCTGCACAAGATCTTGATAGGCTCCTGAGGTGATGGGGCCGCCTTCAAAGACACCACCACCAGATAAATCGCGGGATGTGCACCGTAATCAGTGTCTGCTTGCGTCCAACGGATCAATGCTACAAGGTTGACCCCCCCCACAAACCTCATCCACAAGGCTTGGCGGGAATCAAACACACACTGCAACATGTTCGCGCGACTTTTAGCGCCCAGGCTTAATCACAAGTATATGCCCCGGAGGGCGATGTCCTAGTGATAATCGAACCTGTGACCCTAGGGCCACAAGTTCAACCTTCGCCCAACAAGCTGAACGATTAGGACATCTTACACTATTATTCTACTAGTGGGCTAGTAGCATATACTCTCGTCTCTTGTCTCATATTATTTGTCCATTTTTTTTACATGTCTCTTAAGAAATCATAAATGAAAAGTGTAATTTTATTATCCTACTGTTATCTCTCTTTAATAATTGCATTACTCCATCTGTTTAATTTATATGATATAGTTTTACTGGGCACAATTTTTTTTTTTAAAATTGAATCTTATGGTCTAAAACAAGCTAAATAAATTTGTGTGATTATAGATCATCTCGTAAAGTGTAAAAGAGATAAAGTTTACAATTAAATTGTTGTCAAATAAGAAAACGTGTCATTCTTTTTTGGACTAATTAAAAAGAAAAGTATGTTATATAAACTGAGACAGAGGAAATAACCAATATTTCAAGAACACTTAATATTAAGGGTAAAATGAGAAATATTTATAAATTGACAAGTAATTTAGGACATATATTTTTAGTAATATGAAAGTAATATTGGATGAAGAGAGTATCAATTAGTGTTTTAAAGGTGGGGACGTACGACGGGGGTGTCTTACATAGCATCAATGAGGCGTATGCCCCATAAGTATTTAATTATAATATTCATAAAATAATATAATTATAATAAATAATTTTAAATAGGTAAAATTACATATGTATATATATGTATAAAGATGTGCTTGATTCTCACAGAAAATAAATAAAGTAATTTATTATACGTCACTTACAATTTGTAATTATATACAATATAATTTTACAAGTATAAATAATACAATGATACAAAAGCTATTATGAAATGCAAATCAACTCTGACATATTAATTTTCAAATAATAATAAAAATATCACAATTTCTTAAAATATTACTATCATATTATTCATTCTATCTCCTTATAAGCAAATAATTAAAAACTTTATCAGTATTATAATTAAAACATAACTCCCCATGAATAAAATAAAATCTTTCAAATAGCGAAATAATAAAATATGATTATTTTGATACATAAGACAAAAGACCAATGACAAGTGAAAATGTACATTTCAGTTATGTATTTTTAAAAGATATATTAAGTGATATTCACCGTCATGATGTTCTCAATTAGTAAATATGCAATACTACAACTTGTTATTTGAATTACGCCCAATCTTCTTATTTCTATAACTGAAAAAAACTATTAAGTATCATTCATTTTTTACAGAATTAGGAGGCTCAACGATTTAAATTAAGAAATATAACATATAATTTATGTAAAAATTATTAGGAGAGTCTCGAGCGTTGGATGTTAGGAGTGTTTAGGACGTACAGTCAGACGTTTAGGACGTAAGTCTCACAGAAACTAAGCCCCGCACATAAGCTTCAGAGCGTTTTGTCAGTGCCCGTCCCGGAGCGAGTTTGAAATTGCCTTTTAAAATACTGGTATCAATATACAACAACAACAACAACAACAATAACATACCCAGTGAAATTTCACAACGTGGAGTTTGAGAGGGTAGAGTGTATGCAGACCTTACTCTGTCTTAGTAGGTAGAGCGATTGTTTCCGCTCAAGATACTCCTTGTTATTTAAATATTATTTTTTATTTTTCTTGAGAATCCCTATCGATTAACCAAACATATTTTCGCCACCTATTTCTCTTCCTTCATCCCAACCGCCCACGTGTGTCGGTCTTCGTCCGACTCATCATTGTATTCTGGTCTCGGAACTAAACCGGCCGCTTCATCACCGTCACGTGGCAACAATCAATCATCATATTCATCATCCAACGGATTATATTCTTCATGGTCCCACCCAAGCCATTGTTTAATATTCAACTCTCTCTCCTTCCTTTGTTTTTGGACCTAAATAACGCAAAATATCTACTAGCATACCATAATATTTGCAATGCAGTTACCATCTTCAGATAATAAAAAAATGATTAATAACCTTAAACGTATAACGCCGGCAACCGAAAAAGTTTGCCGGCTAACGGCGTTAAAAGAAGTAGATCTCGATTACAGGTATTATTACAAGCAGAGAAAAGCAGAAAACGATACTGTAACAGATGGTTACATAATTAATGATCAAGTTCAACTAGGGACATCAAGTGAAGTGATCAAGAACGTAAGTGAGAGCTTGGTCACGTGCAAGCCACATGGGGTAATATCATTGATAGGTCGAAGACGTGAAATGGAAGATGCAGTGACGGTTAAACCGGGTTTTTTGAAAAAAGGTAATAAGAAGTATGATTATTTTGGAGTTTATGATGGACATGGTGGGTCACGTGTAGCGCACGTGTGTCATGAGTTTATGCACCATTTGGTGTTACAGGAAGTTATGGATGATGATGATGATGATGTGAGTGTTGATTGGGAGAAAGTGATGAGGGAGAGTTTCCGGAAAATGGATGAAGAGGTGAATGAAGAAGGGACGGAGATGGGATCGACGGCGGTGGTGGCGGTGGTGGGAGAGGAGGAGGTAGTTGTTGCCAATTGTGGGGATTCTAGAGCTGTGCTTTCACGTGGTAGAGTTGCTGTACCCTTGTCTAATGATCATAAGGTATGTAATTACTGCGTATAAAATATTCTTATGGTTCGACTTTTTATCGAATTCCATGTATAATAAGAGTTTATTGCACCGAACTATTTTTATTTTTTTTGCACGGGTAGTGGTGTAGAAAGTGTAAGATGCACACCATATTTTATGAGGTAGAGAGATTATTGATTCGGGACTCATACCGGCAGAGTTATCTACTAAGACCTAGTAACACAAATATTTATTTTGCTAAATTTCACTCACTATCATAAGTATCGGAAGTATTTATTTCATTTGGGAGTATTTGCCAACTCTCGCTAATAAAAGTATAGGAGTAACTTTGCCTCCGGAGCACAGGCGAGTTGGTAAGTGGTAAGGTGATTGGGGTACAACCATCCCGACGTCGTGGGTTCGAACTCGTGGGGTAACAATATTTTGCTAAAATATTGCAAGGGTTATTCTTTGGGTTCGTGTCCGTTGGTCTCTCGCAGATGCGCCATCGCGCATATCCTCGATTTACATTCGCTGGCAAGAGGTCTGCAGTGCACGGTGGGGTTTATTTCGGGACTTTCCCCTCATCAAAGTATAATTTATAGGAGTAACTTTTAGTTTGGTGCGTGGGTCCCTTCGTGATCAATGGATTACTTTTGGCAATTAGTCGGTCCACAGCAAAAAAGACGGTAATGCAAGGAATTTTAGCAAGGTGTAACATTTTCACACTAGCCTGACAACTTTTGTATGCCTTTTAACATCCTTAGACACGACAGTTTGTACACCATTATATATATATATATATTTTTTTTTTGATAATTCAGGTCTCGGGGTGACCTTAGTACTCCATATCGCTAGTACCTGCACAAGTACTGGTACTAGGCTCCTGGAGGCGATGGAACCCGTCCTTAGCCGCCACCGCCGGGTAAATCGCGGGATGTGCACCCCGCATTCAGTGTCTGATCGCTACCAACGGATCAATGATACAAGGTTTGACCCCCTAACAGGACCTGTCTGGAAGGAATCAAACTCACACTGCAACATGCCCGCGCGGTTAAGCTACCAGGCTTTAATACGAGACATATGCCCCGGAAAACGTACCCGTCGAAAATCAAATTTGTGACCCTAAAGCCACAAATTTAACTAATGGCCACTGGGCCACTATCAGCGGATTGTTTGTACACCATTATTGGTATGATCTTAACTCGCCAAAGGTCTAATATTTTATCGTATGTTCATCACATTATTAAACGGACAACGAGTTATGATATGAATATCAGTGGCGGATGTAGTCTTAGTGCTACGGTTTCAAGTTTCAACCAAAAACAGTATTTTGGACACGAAATATAAACATATATATGTGAAAAGTAACAAATTTTTAACGAGACTAGTTTTTGTACTAAGACCCATTAAATTAAATTTTGAATCCGCCTGCGGATATGATAGGGATCAAATAACTTGATACTCAACTTCTCTGAACTATTTTTTAGATTGATTGCCAAACAGATTACATATGTACTTAATTTTGAGATGGAATTGTTTCTATTGACTGGGTTCTTGCACGCGTGCAGCCTGACAGGCCTGATGAGCTGGATAGAATTGAAAATTCAGGTGGTAAAGTCATAAATTGGAATGGACAAAGAGTCTTAGGAGTCCTTGCTACTTCAAGATCCATAGGTACGTTAAAGACTCAGCTTGTTGCACTTAATTGCCAGTCTTTCTTAATTCTGATTTATGTCTAGCCTTCCAGGGAAATGGATATGACAAATCAGATCATCATTCCATGAAATGGAAAATTCACCACCAAAATCATGATCCAGTTCCACATTTTAGATCCTCTATCCATTTATTCAGCTAGCTGCTGGAATGTTGTGCAACGTTATTATGTAGCCATACAATTCAATTGAATTAGATTTTGCAAAAAAATAATCCCTCGATTATTCTTATTAATATATACAAGTTACATATAGAAAAATTATTTTCCTACTATATTTAAATCCCTATTCTATTTGGATACTAACTATACAATTATGGAAAGACTACAAGACTAATTCTACTATAATACATAATTGTACATATTCTTGGATTTGGCAAGTCACAGTACATATTTTCGGATTGGGCCTCAGAACAGTGGGCTTCAACTGTGACATTGTAGTACTTGTATATTGTATGTATATTTAACACACCCCGCATTCATAGCGGACGGTCTTCGTACAATGAGACTGTCTCTGAAATTTTCAAAAAGGACCGAGGGAAGATCCTTTGTAAAGATGTCTGTAATTTGATATCTGGAAGGGACATGACAGACGCGTACTTGTCTATGAGCTACCTTTTCTCGAACAAAATGAATGTCCATCTCAATATGTTTAGTGCGCTGGTGCTGAACCGGATTTCCGGAAAGGTAGATGGCCCTAACATTATCACAATAAATCAATGTAGCTTTCTCAATAGGACAATAAAGTTCTAATAGAAGATTACGCAATCAACATGACTCGGAGATCACATTGGCTACCCCTCAATACTCGGCCTCTGCACTAGAACAGGATAATGACCATGAGACCAAGTTATTCCCAAGAAACATACAATAACCAGACGTAGACCGTATGGTGTCAGGACAGTCACCCTAATCAGCATCTGTATATGAGACAAGTGTAGACGTCGACGAATGATATAATTGTAGGTCATAATCAAGTGTCCCCTGGATGTACCTAATAATGTGTTTGAGCGCATTTATATGTTTAATCCTAGGAACATGCATAAACAGACACACCTGTTGTATGTCATATGTAATACCCGATCGCGTTAACGTAAGATACTGAAGGGCCCCTGCAAGACTGTGATAGCGGGTCAGATCCTCATATGGGGAGCCAGCTGCGGCACCCAACTTTGGTTTAGTATCAACTGGAGTGGAAGTGGACTTACATGATGACATCTTAGCCCTCTCAATGATCTTAGCAGCATACTTCCTCTGTGAAAAGAACAATCCACCTGTATGACAAGTGACAACAATCCTAAAAAAAAAAACTCAAGGGTCCCAAGTCCTTCATAGCAAACTCAGAACTGAACATAGTCGTGATAGACTGGTGTAATGCATCAGATGGAGCAGTCAAAATAATAGCATCCACATATAAGAGTATATAAGCCAATGACGAACCACGACGATATATGAATAACGAATTATCAAACCTGTTGTGAGAGAAACCAATAGTCGACACAAAATTTGCAAATCTTTTATACCAAGCATTCGGAGACTGCTTAAGCCAATATAAGGGCTTCTTCAATAAATAGATATGATGATGATATTTGGGATCCTTAAACCACAAAGGTTGCATATAAACTGTCTCCTTGAGATCATCATGTAAGAAAACATTCTTCACATCTAGCTGATGAATGAGTCATGCTTTCGAAAGAACCAAGCTGACCACAGTGCAAATTGTAGCTGATTTGACCACCGAGCTAAATGTCTCACCACAATCTACACCAACCTGCTGAGTCTTATCATCACCTACAAGACGAGTCTTATGCCTCGCAAACGAACCGTCAGAATTGTCTCTGTGAGCAAAATTCACATAAATCGTATAATATTAACACCAGATGGACGGGGCACTAACTCCCACTCTTATTATCAATGAGAGCATTATATTCATCGGTCATATCAATTTTTCAATTCGGGTCATTCAAAGCGGACACAGGATTACAGTGTACTGACGATTTAAGAACATTAGAATTTAAATTAAAATGTCTTTTTGGTTTAAAAATATTTCGTTGACTTCGGTTGATTGGACCATACTAGGGGCAGAATTGAGTGAATTTCGAGAATTTCAGGAACACGGTACGTGCCACGGCCTGCGTGCGAGGCCCGAACACGCGGTACTGCTGTAGTTGGGCACAAAGGCCACCGAAATCGAGAAATTAGTATGCGTCGGCCTGGAAGATGGCCCAATTGCTGGACCCAGTGACAACGGTAAGGTATGACCAGCGGGCAGTGGGCTCGCTGGCAGATTCGGGGTGAGGGAAGTATATAATAAATGGTAAATAATATATCATCATCCAAAAAATTATACGAACTAGGCACGAAATCATTGACCTTTAGCAAACGGAAATTGAGATTCATAAAAAATAAATAACGAGTAATGATGATTTTGTTAGATGATAAATCAAAACATTTGTAACCACGATGATTCGACGGATAACCCAAAAACACACAAGGGTAGAACGGGTCTGAAGTTTGTGAATACGAAGGAGTCTTATTATATAAAATTTGAAGTGGAGACGAATATGTCACATCTTTGGAAGGAAGAATGTTAAGAATATTTGTAGTCATTTGTAGAGCATGATACCAAAACGAAGGGGGTAATGAAACATGAATTAATAAAGTTCGGACAATCTTATTAATGGTACGAATTTTGCGTTTGACTTTTCCATTTTGTGAAGACGTATGAGGACAAGATAAACGAAAATTGATCCAATTATTAGCACAAAATTTTCGAAACACCCCATTGTCATATTCTTTCCCATTATTACATTGAATATTTTTTATCACTAGTTCGAATTTAGTCCTAATGAATGCTCTAAATTTTAAGAAGATGAAAAAATTTGAGATTCTTTCGCTATTGAAAACGTCCATAAAAATTTAGAATAATCATTCAAAAATAGAACGTAATACCGATTACCCAAATAACTCATAACAGGAGACGTCCATAAATCACTATGAATAATATCAAATGACATTAAAGTTTGAGAATTATAGTCTACAAATGACAACTTAATATTTTTTTCTAAAGAATAAGATTGACAATTCGGAGTACTACGTGTACCCTTAAAAGAAATAAGATTGTTTTTATCTAAGACAGACAAAATAGACGACCCAAGATGACCTGACGCAGGCATGCAAGGAAGGAGCAAGCGCAAAGTTGAAGACTGACATTTGTTGGCCCGCGACCGACTGATCATTGGGCAGACGACTGACCGATTGTTGGGCTCGGAAGAGACGGTCCGGCCAGCATCTTTGGGCCTAGAAAATAGGGGTTTGTTGGTCCATGGCCCACTGCCCCAGCCCCACTGCCATTGGGCTAGTGGGTCGGGGTCCACTGCCGTGGGGACGGGGCCCACTATTTTGGCTACCATTCTCGTTGCTGCCGCATTTGTCCCCGCGATTTTTCTCGTTTTTACGATTATTTTTTTCGCCACCGTGGGTACGATTTTGGCCTAAATGATCATCGAAACTTGGAGAATTTATGGAGGACGTCAATACGTCATCATGACAACGGGGCTAGTACCGGTAGCCGTCTTCTTAGCTAAACCAGCTTCTTCCAACGTAAGCATGGAGCGGGCTTGATAGAATTCCGGAACAGAGTTCCTTTGAGGAATGATCGAAGCAACACCGTTATACGCCTCAGACAGACCTGCAACCATCTGTAGAACGAGACGATTATTGCTAACAGGAGCACTCACTTTGCGAAGTTGAATCGTCAAATCCTTGAGTCGTTGAGGAATCATTCGGAAAATTCTCCATAGCGACTTGAGAAAATTCTTGTTCAAGGGTGACAAATTGACAATGCGGGAATGACTATTATCCTGGAATATATCACGCAATCTATTCCAAGCCTTCATAGCGGATGAATTAGGTTCCATAATCGTCTGTAAGAGGTCCAGGGAGATAGTTGCATAAATTCACTGAAAAACTTTTGCGTCAAGAGTGGCCCATAATTTTGGATCATCCTCTTTGGTGGGCACCCCCTCCATATTAGAAGTCGGAGGGATTATGTGGTGAAGAACTTGATGTGCCATCGCATGAATTTTATACTTCGCCCACGTTTCATATTGTACGTTTTCTAGGTCAACAACAATAGGAATAACACTCTTGATGTTAGAAATCGGTAGGGCAAGGTGAAACATGTTCTTATCGGTCATAGTTAGTGTATTTTTTTGATACTCGTATCCGGACCGTTAAGGTTTCGGTCCGGTTTGATCGGGTTTCTGAGTCGGTTTGTCCGGTTCTCGAGTATATCCGAACCACTAACAGCCCTAGTCATAGTGAAGAGAACAAAATTTGGACAAGAAAATTTTAGGGGGTAGGGATTTGCACGAAAATCAAGAAGAGAAAATATTTGCGGAAACTAGGAGAAGAATCTAGACTTTTGATACTATGAAAGAAATAATCTCTTGATTATTCTTATTAATGAATGGGGTATATATACAAGTTACATATAGTAAATTTCTTTTCCTACTATACATCTAAATCACTATTCTATTTGGATACTAACTATACAATTATGGAAAGACTACAAGACTAATTCTACTATAATATATAATTGTACATATTCTTGGATTTGGCAAGTCACAGTACATATTCTCGGATTGGGCCTCAGGCCAGTGGGCTTCGACCGTGACATTGTAATATACATACAATATACATCACTATTATATTTGGATACTAACTATAAGACTACAAGAACATAATTGTACATATTCTTGGATTTGGCAAGTCACAATACATATTCTCGGATTGGGCCTCGGGCCAGTGGGCTTCGACCGTGACATTGTAATATACTTGTATATTGTATATATATTTAACAGATTTGTTCCTATTGTAATTATTTTATGGACACGGGAACGCATTAATAATGAACTTACTGTTGATGTAGAGCTGATCAGAGCACTTTGGCAAATTAAGAGGGACGACAAAATTAAGATATTTAAGGAACATCTGGAATAGTAATTAGTATTATAGTAAATCATGCTTCTTGATAGTTGCATTTGTAGGTTTTCCTATTTTTATGATGGCTGTCAACATTCTCTTGCTTGGTGAAAATTTTAGTTGAAAAAGATATGGAATTAATTTCCAGTTGCCATTACATGAGATCAAGGGAACTCTTTTAGTATAGCTTACAAGAGTGAGATGTGAATACTTGGTGAAAGTTTCCATATCTCTTTGCAAAATGAACTCTGTTACGCTTGACAAGGTTACAATACCTTATTGATGCAGGTGATATGTACCTCAAACCGTATGTGATACCAGACCCTGAAGTGATAGTGAGCAAAAGAAGTGATGCAGATGAATTCTTAATACTTGCAAGTGACGGTCTATGGGATGTCATTCCAAATGATGTTGCCTGCGACGTTACAAGAAGATGCTTGAATGGTCAAATGATCAGGAGGTGTACCCAACAAAGTAGATCACGTAAGATAGATGCGAATGATGAGCAGTCAAGTACTGAAGTCGTGAAAGAAAGTCTCGCGGCACAGGCAGCCTCCTTCCTTGCAGAGTTGGCAATTGGTCGAGGTAGTAGGGATAACATCAGTGTAATTGTTGTTGATTTGAATAGATCTGTATGTTCATCCACTGACTGAGCATAATTAAGCTGTCCAGGCAAATTATATGCGAACAATTCTATGGCAGTTTATTTTGAAGATGTCCACCAGGTTAGCAATGTGAAGGGTTGTTTTCGTATTGTCTGCAGAAATACCTTCACATGCCTTAGTTGTGTGCTCGCACACCACCTTTTCTTTGTGAAGTTTATGTTTATGGTTGTTTAGAATATTATTATTGCCAGGGTCATTCGCATTTAAATGATCCTAAGTGGGGGGAAATGTCTCCTCAAGGTAGATGCTGCTACACAGCTACGGAAGTCTTTTGTGAAACGGTGCTCTGAAGGGCCAAGGCAATTACATCTCTGATTGTGGTAGCCTAGTCCCAGTGGGCTAAAGCGATTTATTAGCCTACTGGGATCGCATACCATGGGTTTCCTGAATTCTAGATTTTTGTTATAATCATGTTTTTTCAATTGCATTAAAAGGACAATAATGAATAGAAAATCATCTGCAGCCAATCAATTACTATGAACTATGAAGTTAGTGTGTTTAATCCTGCCTTTATTCGTCACTTTTAGTTTTAGCTTATCATATCTACATATTCAACATAACATGTTCATAACATGAAAATTTCAATGTGACTTTTCAAAATAGAAAATAGAATATTTAAGATCAAACAAACCAAACCGCATACGCAAACTCTGGCTGCTCCAGACACCAGCAAAACATGCCAGCAGTCAAAAAGAGTAATATATGCCAATGAGTGCCACAATATATTTATTCAAATCTCAATATCAACTAAGAGACGAGTACGAAGTTCAACAAGTCAACAACAGATATAGCAGTATTACATGCTCATGTTCAATACCAATACCAATACAAACCACACAGATAAATCGCCGCATCTACATTTCCTGCTGCTACTCGGGTGACAAGTGTGATCAGTCTACCACTGATATCCTTGTACAGACTCCAGCAGCAAGGAAAAGAAATGGGTAATAATTAAAGAGAAAAAGCAACAACTTAAATCTTGACTCCTGTAGTACGTGGGCTATCACGGAGACAGCTCACCTCTCTCTTCAAAAAGCACGGCAATGCGAAAGCAGCTTTATGCATCTGTTTAAGGAACAAGACTTTGTCAGAAGAAGAATTGACAGTTTATCTACTACTTGCATAATTACTTTTCTTGGGTGGATGAAAATGAAGTAGAATGATTGATCATTGGATATTAGGAGACAAATTTCCAACTAAGCACTAAAACACGACAATAATCTTTTTCAGCTGCATTGTCAAATTTAACCAGCTCAAATAGAATTAACCAGCTTATATGCTGTATTCAGAGCATTTTTTCTTTTTTTAACCTTTGTCCTATATATGTATGGTAGCAGCACAAACCCTTTCAAGTTACTGTAGACGGATCGCCAAAATTATACCGATACTAAACAACTAGATGAGAAGATACAAAAGAAAGTACAGCAGCTAGATCCAATCAGAACGCACGCAACACATGCGCGCGTACACACCAAGTATTTCATGTATGCCGGCCGATGCTGTGGAACAGAGACAAGGAAGCTTAAACTCAAAGGCATTTCTGAAAATTGTCACCCTATACCAGCTACTAAGGTCGAAAAATAGTTCAAATGGTAGAAATCCCCTCTAATTCCAAGGGGTGTGTCATGGTACACGTAGAATGAGAAAAAGAGTAGTAAAGTGATAACCTCATATAATTTGTCTCGGTAAATTTGAACACCCATTATCTAAAATTGTGTCCTTACCTTTACACTTCATACTAAATCACGGTACAAGACTCAAAGCCAAGAAAACATCAGTGCATACCATACACCAAGTCAGTACTCAACATAGCATAAACAAATTCAAAGAAGATTTATTGGTGATTTCATGAGTAGCGAATACAAAATTGCTTACAAGGAGAGAAGAAGTTACCTCAGAATTGTAAAATCTAAGTTCCCTCTGATGCTGAAGAGCTCCCTCTAGCTTCTCAATAGGATTGACAGGGTGCTTAAAATCAACAGATGGTCCCTCAGTCGAGCACAAAAGAAACCCAATAGCACCACTGCATAATATGTAAAGCAATAATCCTCAATAACAATTAAGTGAAAGCATGTTTGACAATTCCCCTCTATCCCTCACCCGAAACAAATAAATAGCAGTCACTGAAAGCCAGTATTTGTGGCTTTCCAGAAATAGATTTTGCAATGGATGAGTATTGAGTGCGGGTATCTAAATCTGAAACTGTAACTATAGCTGCTGTTAAAAGGCTATATTAACTTGCAATGCTCTTGCTGTTGATTCATGAATTACCTAGGATATGTAGGAACACTGGCCCATGCATAATGAACGGAACTAAACGTTTCACGGCAAATTGAGATCATATCCTGAATAAGATGAGTATGAAGCCACATGCTCTCTGCCATGTTGCAAAGTACACCGCCGGGTTTTAATGCCCTGGCGATTGTAGCAAAGAATGGTTTTTCCACAAGCTCTACCGCAGGACCTGCAATGAAAGACATCGAGAACAATTAACTTAGAGCTCATTGGTTTGCATGATGCTAGATGCTGCAAAATCCATCTTTTGAGGAGCACAAGGTTTGGGACGAACACAAAAACCAAAGTTATTCCTACTCCAAAAAGAGTAGATATATGGAGTCAATATGTACACTGGCCAAGGAGATCCAACAGAAACAAGAAAAATCAAACAAAAGAAGTGATGTGGAGTCCAACAAAAGACACAGATCCAATCCCTGAAAATCAGCACACCATAGGGGCTCTATATGCAACTAACAAGCACTGCCCTATTTGGACAGGGGACTGCCTCACTGTTGATGGCAAAATGCAGTATGGAAAGTCCATAAATGACCTTTAAGTTGCTAAACTTTTAGATAGCAAAGGATTTGTAAAATTACAAAGATGCATATGACGTACCTACAGGGTCTGATGAATCAACTATGACAGCATCATACTTCCCTTCAGGTGTGTTCCTCAGAAACTCAACAGCTGTCAAAATCATTCAGAAAGTCATACAGCTGGACAAGATATAAATCTGATAAAATGGGGAATTTAAATTTCAGAAATACGAAACATATTATGTCCTGTCTTTTTAGTTTTGATTGTATTGTGAGTTATTCCCATCCATATTGAGGCAAAACATCGGGTGCCACAGTAACCAAAATTATACTCTTAGGAGTTGTGCTATCTTTACCCTAGGCTTCTCAGCCCCCCAAACATTTTCCTAAAAACCAAAGAGTAGGAAAATATACTGGAATTGATGCCTTCCCAGGCTCATACTATAAGATCAAACAATACATGAAAGTGTTCATACCATCACCAACATGAAGATTGACACGAGGATCCTCAAAGCCAATAGCCAAATCCGGGAAATACTTTTTACTGACCTGCAACATAAGAAAATCAACATATTTAAAATGAAACTAAGCAAAATGACAAATTCATGTATCTTGGATCTGTTACTCACATCTATAACCATTTTATCAATCTCACAAATATCAATCAGCTCCACAGAGCTGTGTCGAGAAATTTCCCTTAAAACTCCACCATCACCACCCCCAACAACCAGAACCTGCATTTGTAGGTCAAAATAGATTGTTCAGAGAACAATAAATGGTAAATCTGAGAAGGAAGAAAAAGCAAGCCAATAGTAATAAACAGATCAATATCAAAGTTAAGGCATTCAAGCAATAAGGTCCAATGTAAATATATAATATATGTATACAGAAACAAAAAGAATATTTATAAACAGACTCATCATATCTGTGTAGGATGAGGTTAACTACCCAGACAAAGAATAAAATCAAAGTATCAAAGTTACTAAAAGAATTGAAGGAAAAAATAAAGAACCTAGTAACTATCAACTCTTGTTCTCTCCATTGTACAAATGAGAAAGCCTACAGCTGCTGCGAATGACCAGCAACATTTTCAAAATAGGCCTTCTGGTCAATTCATTAAATTAATAAACAATCAGCTACATTAGATTCTATCTAAAAACACTGGACAAAGATAACAAGTAGGTAGTGCCACCATCCTAATGACGATTTTCAGTGCATATTAAAGTTCAAAATATATAGATACAACAACAACAACATACCTAGTGGAATCCCACAACGTGGGTCTGGGGAGGGTTGTAGAGTGCACGCATACCTTACCTCTATCTTGGGAGGTAGAGAGGTTGTTTCCGGAAAAAACCCCGACTCAAGAGAAAGCATAAAAGAAATGTTAGGTAGGACAAGGACAAGAAATTCAAAGCAGGACATCTCAACAGGTTTAGCTGAAAGAATAGTCCAAATACTTATATGATCGAGCCTGCTCTGCATATGTCCTTCAAAACTAGGACATCTCTTAGTTCCAACTTCAAAGTAACTACATGTTATCATCTTAGGAGAGATGCTGCTTAATGTGGTCCACCAAGTTTTCAGAAGGTAATCCTATCCCTAATGCACTTCTACTACATGATTATTCAGATTCCTTCATGTCATAGACCTACCAGGGGCTTTAATCTAACATCGGGTGATTCACTTTTGTTGGTACACCCCCAATATTGAATTCATGAATAGAACATTGCCAAAGATAAATTTGTGTGCATGTCCTGCTTACTCTCCCCTCTATTAGCAGCAATATAGTCACATTTAACCAATCAAGGTATTGATCGTCCTTGTATGTGGAAAATGATAGTTACATATAGCAAACGAGCATAAGAAAGGGGTTGTAAACAAAGAAGCCCTTTTAAGATACTAATTCTATATAGACCCATTGGGGTTAATGCAAAGAGAGAATTGTTCCTGAATCAGTAGCACATAGAATTTGTCAGATTCCATAAAATCAATGAGCTGCTGATAAAGTTATACTTCTACGAAAATCTATATGGGCCTATAGAACAAAAGGACTTAGAAATCTACCACCATGTTAATCATCAAATTACCAAGAGAATGATGTATCAGTCCACACAACACCCAAAGGTGTGGCCTGTTGGTTCATATAGTGGGTGCAGACCCACCACGGTAAAAATCCCACCAGAGACGAAACAATAAGTGATTCTGCTTAAGACTAGGTGAACAAAATTACATGATATCTATGTTGGTGGGAAGAAGCTTGAGAATAGGAGAAAGGGTTTAGCTGAAGCAACACCAACTTCCTTTCAATCCACATCGGAAAATTGTGTCTTTCTCTACTGGGAGTCATCAAAGGAGGAATGGGCATACGCTGGTTCGATAAGCCAAGGAAAAACAACCACCGCTTGGTTTTGACACTAAAGCGACCCGCCCTGCTAAAGAAGATCGATGCAAATGAGTACAGTGTTCCGGGTGTAGCAGGAAAAGAGGTTGTACGTGAAAGAGTACTCAGGTACCGCTTGACCCAGACATTAACGTTATAAAAAAGTTGATTGATCAGTCCACAGATGCAAACCTCAAAAGGTTGGGGGAGAAAGTGGACCATCCATGTTGATGAAATCTTAATGGGAAAGTATCTGGTTGGTTCCATCACTTAGTCTATCTTTTCTCGAGTGACATATACATATAAATCCAGGTCTTCAACTTGTCATACACACATACGCAACACACAAACACATATTAATCCAGTTCTTCAACCACATAAGATTCACTTCTCTTTCAGTATAATTTTGATTCAGAAAAAAGAAAGCAAATCTGCAAACCTCTTATTGATCATTGCGTGTGAACAAAGGGAAAGGAATCTGTATAGCCAAATTTATACACAATTAATTACCTTCTTAGGAGATTTGATTGAGCAGAGAGGAAGATGGGCTATCATCTCCTGATAGGCACATTCATCTTTGTCAGTCAACTGAACAATGCCATCTAGCACTAGAACTTTCCCATAGGATGCAGACTGCAAGAACGAATACACAGTTAAGGCAGATGCATAAAAGAGCTTGAAAGAAATTTATGAACTAGAGTTTAAAGCACAAAACTAGAATAGAGCAAGATGCTGAACCTCAAAAACCAAAACCTCCTGGTATTCTGACTTTCCCTTAAATAAAATCTTTTCTACTTTCAGGGAATGTGCTTCTCCTGTGTAGAGACACCATGATAGAAACAATTACTATCAGTAAACATTCATGAAAAAGGATATAAGAGAATGGACATCGTTGAATACTTCAATTTAAAAAAGGAGCAATATACTTGGATATACAAGTCAAACCAAATTCCTAAACCACGAGAGTAGAGAAAATTTGTTACATAAAGCTCAATTTTTCTCCTACAGTCCTACTTCTACCAGAAGCATCATTTGTGCTACTTTAACACACATAATGGAGTTACTGGACTCAAGGAAACAAACAAGCGCACAAGCCAAGACACTGACCCTAAGATTTGACAATTTCCTTTGCAATAGGACAAAAGTATCATCTCCTAAATATGCATATAGTATAACTAATGCAGCTGTAGCTGACAGAAGCTCTTGTGTTTAGATGACCAAGAAAAAAGCACTCCCACTGTCCCAATCATATCGAAAAAGATCTATTTTTGGCATACGATTAACTCTACAAAATCACTAAGATAGTGTAAAGTGTTAAAACAATAACAAGAAGATAATGATTTTGTGTTTTCATCCAACTTTTCTGACAATATTTCAACATATTAGTTTAACACTGCTAAAAGAAAATGCAAGTATTAGCTTTTGATTACTGTATGAAAAAAATTGTAAGTATCAGCCCTGGGGAAATTCTATCCAATAAAATAAGATAAGAGGCAAATTAGGACAAGGCGCGAGGACAAGAAAAATAAATGTTATCATATTAACAAAATTATAAGAAAAATCAAATTCTAATGTGTGTAACAAGAAATACAAGAAAAGTAAAATAAATGCTCTTAAGTTGAGGAAGATCAATGATTATGAAAAGTGGGACAAGGAAGACTAATGGAGCAAAATATAACCTGGCCACATTGGATTGTTGAAGTAAAGTACCCTGTCCTTTTCATCTGAACCGAAAGAAACGAGAAAAACAAGTCAACAAAAGCATCCAAACCCTGAACACAACTGTCAAATAACTGGAAAAACAATTCAATTAAATGAAAGTGAAGAAGGAACTTTATTGTTAATGACCAGAGGATGACCGAGGTTCAGAGAACCATCCGGAAACGACTGTGGAGTGACAATTGGCTTCAAGTTCAGGATCATATGCCCTAGCTTTCAAACAACAGTTAGGAAGAACAGCTTTGTTTGAACCATTAGCATTATTCTCCTTCCCATCCATAGTCTTCAGGCTGTCCAAACCTCTTCCTGCGTCGAGCTCCATAAATAATTATCTTATTGGAATCCAGCCTCCAACAATCAGACGATATCCTGCATTACAAATTTTCGTCATGAATAAAAGTTCCAACTTTTTTTCCGGAGTTGAACTGCGGAGATCATGTTTGGCCATAAAATTCCAGAATTCAACTTCATATGAAAAACACCAAAAAGTTGTTTTCACTCTAAGTCGTTCACAAAAATTTCAAAAACAACTTTTACTTTTTTTGAGTTGAATTCCAGAAATCATATTTGGCCATAAAATTACAGAACTCAACTTCATTTGAAAATACCAAAAAATTGTTTTCACTTTTTTCAATCTAAATAACTCCCAAAAATTCAAAAACAACATTTTTTACTTTTTTCCGGAGTTGAATTACGGAAATTATGTTTGCCTATAAAATTCTGGAATTCAATTTCATTTGGAAAAAAAACACCAAAAGTTATTTTCACTCTAAATCACTCCAAAAAAAATCAAAAACAACATTTTTTTACTTTTTTCAATAGTTGATTTCCAGAAATCAAATTTAGTCATAAAATTCCGTAATTCAACTTCATTTGGAAAAAAAATACCAAAAAGTTGTTTTCACTTTTTCCACTCTAATAAATCACTCACAAAAAATAAAAAACAACTCCAATTTATATGCATGGCCAAACACAACTACAATTTTCAAATACCATTTTTCACTTTGAAAAAAAAACTGCTACTTTCAAATACTCACAATTTTCATGGCCAAACGGGCCCTAATAATCTGCAGAAACAGATTGAACTTCACCTTTTACTGTTTGTTTTTCCTCAATTTTTTTATTGGATATAGACATTCTAAATTACTACTAATCCGTAATAAAAGAATTTCATTAAAATAGAGAACAGAAAAGTGCGCGTACATCCTACCCTCTCAGACCTCACTTTGTGGGATTACACTGTGTATGTTGTTGTTGTGTATTTCCTCCGGATAAAAAACAGTGTTCAATTAGCCTTTTTTTCTTGTCAAAAAGAGAGTCCTCCACCTATTAAATCAAAAAAGAATTAACCTCATTTTTTTGCAGACTTATCTGTATTATGTGATCAAATTTCAATGCCTATTTAATTAGGTTCAGTTTAGTCAAATTAACTATTTTTGTCTAAGAAGTTAATATTCTTAAAGGATGTGAATCCAGAGGGAGTACCAGATTAGAGCATACAACCAAGCCTAACTAATTTGGCATTGAGCCCTAATCAATTAGCAAAAAGATAATAATTCATAAAAAATAATACTAACCTTAGGCAAGACAGGAACTCCACAAATAATCAAAGAGTCAATTCAAATAAACTGAAAAATTGTCAGTATTTGAAACACTTGGTCACTGGAGTTAAGGCTTCCAACTAATTAGTTTTTAAGTAATAAAGCAATAACGGAACCCAAATTAAAGTACATACTTAAAAGGAAAAAGGAAAAAAGGTTAGGTTTGGACGAATCAATGGAGTTAAGGCTTCCAAATTAGGTATTTATAGTATACTAACTTTTAGGCTCGTTTGTTATGTCGTATTGGACTGTATAATTTTATATAAACTGTATTGTATTGCAATAAATTGAACTGTATTAATATATAATAGACGGTATTAGAGTATTAATATGTAATTGACTGTATTTTTTTTAGTACAGTCCAGGGAAGACCCATTCTCAAAAATGATTTCTAAAAATAGTTCAGTCCGGCTGAAAACGACCACCAAACGTTATATTATTTTTTTGTCCAATGCAGTCCAGCGTACCAAACGTGTCCTTATATTATTATTATTATTATTATTATTATTATATATTTTTGTAATCTTTAATTTACTCTATCACCCCAATAGTTTGATTAAATTGCGGAGTGGTCCGCAGACGGTGCACGTTTCCGTGATTTTAATAATATTTATTTCTAATATCCATATGTTATACAATATTTTGAAGACAATTCGAATTGTGATTTCAAATTTTCTATCCAGTCTCCACGTGTGATAAAAATATTGACAGACGATTCTCCACCAGAATGAAGAAATAGTGATAAGTCAACCATAAACCCTATCGAACTTATGAACCAGTCGAATCAAATCAATTTTTAAGTTTTAAAATAGAAATAGTATGTCTCAACATAAAATTATAATCGTACTGATTAATCATGTTAATACTCCCTCAGGATAAAAAAGAGTGTTCACTTGACTATTTGTACACCCCTTAAAAAATATTACTAACTTTTAGACAAGATTTATAATTTGACTAAAATACATCTAATTAAATAGGTATTAGAATTTGGTCACCTAATAGGTTAATACTTAATAATGACATATTTGAAAAATAATATTAATTTTTTCTTGATTCGATAAGTGAACACTCTTTTTAAATAAAAAAATAAAAGTTAAGTGGACACCTCATTATCGTTAGCAAATCGTATATATTCGTCTTTGTCATGGTGGAGTTCTAACGTGAAATGGACACTTTACATGTCCAAAAATCTTTAAGAAAAAGAGTCAAAATTTACTCGTCTTTGTCAAAATCTTTTAGCTTCATTGAAGTTTACCCCAAAAAGATATAATTGAATTTATTAAGTGGTTTAAAGGATACGTAAATTGATTTACGTGATAAGTAAAGTAATAAGATTAATAAACTATAACAGTAAATGAAATGAAATTGAATGTAATAAGCGGTTGATTAAAAGTAGCCTGGATAGCCTAAGTTCGGGTGAATCTCCTGATGAAGATGTCTCCAAGTTGATCTCGAGCTTTGATAAAACAACTGGAAACCGGAATAAATGATTGAAACAACTTGTATTTAGCTAAGTCATGCAAACTAAAATTGTTAAGCGTAGAATTAGATGTCCTTCCAACATCCTTTTATAGGGAAGAACTCAGATCTTTAGTGCCCGAGAAATATAACGTACAATAAATAAGACACTAAAAGCTTTAAATGTCAAAGGAAAAACGTCTGGCGTAATATCCGGATCGGATCAATAATAATCACTACTCGTAATTTCCCAAATTATGACCGTAGCAACCTGTCCGGTGTCGTTCTCTAACTGACTTAGTCCGGGCTCACATTTTAACTGAACCCGTGACTCCGTGAGCATCTCACCTTACTTTGAACTGTTCATTCGGCCTTGCCACATGACATGATAGATTTTATCGTATACAGATAGTCCCAACACTTTTCGGTCCAAAGTTGTTACTTTACTAGAAGTGAAAATGATTTTATCCCCGACTTCATACAGTTTTCAAAAGAAAATTGTCTCTTAATGGCGAGAAAAAGAAACGTTTTCCTTTCTCCATGTCTTTTCACTTCTGAAGCCACAGATACATGCCAACCCGTGATTAATTGATATGGTTGGTTCGAGTCTCAAACCGCCCCGTAATGATGGCACTCTCACATATAGTTTGTCACACCCCAACCTTGGGGGGTTGCCGGCACCCGGAGCCTAGACGGCCCGAGCGAACCACCTGCATATCACCGCACAAAGATACACACGTCTAGGGCGACAAGGCCTCCAAATAATAATCGTAACGTACGTAACATGAAACCCTGCAACTAGAAGATCCAATCCTAACGGACATATATACATACCAAGGCAGATGAGGCCTTAACGTACAATTGTACAACATAGAACATGTCTACAAAATCTCTAGGAGTTGTCAATACCAAACATAAGTCGGAACAGGGCTCCCGACATACCCAAAATATCAAAAGAGGTATATGCATGACCCGACTCGGCAATACTCCAAAAGGAAGTGGAGCTCACTAATAAAACACTAATATCTGCACGCGATCTACGGGAGCGGGTCCTCTCCTCACATGCTTGAACCTGCACGACATAACACACAGTGCTCAGACAAAGGGACATCATTACGAATAATGTACTAAATGTGTAAGGCGGAAATAAAGCATAATAGTGCATAATCATAAGAGAGAAGGGAGGTTCGAGCTAATCCGAGTCTCTTGAATACCACTACAGCTACAACATATACCAAGATCTTGCTTATCGTAAATCCTTATTTATATATTTACCTCAACACTCTAGATTTACTCGCTCGACTGCCCGACTAATTACTGGTAAATAACATGCACCTTGCCTAGTGGTATCGGCGACACATGCGCCAACTAGTGGTAACAATATCGCCATCCGATCATGCTTGCGGTGGTACATATCTTATATGTCCAAACATAGTCAATATCATAGCGTACCCGGCCCTAAGGAGGGACTCAGTCGTACCCGGTCCATATTTGAGACTCGGTGTTAATATGCCCAACTACATTGATAATACCCATATGTCCAACCGACTATCACTCGGTGGTAAATTATATATATGTCCAGTCGGCCATCGCTCGACGGTGAATGCATGTCTTCCGAGCCGGCCACAACCCGGTGGTATGCCACACTATCATATTCATGCCTTTGCAGGCATTTCCTTGTATATGCATACATGAACAACCATACTAATTTTCTATATATGTGAACTCATCGCAATATTTAGGATCGTTACATTTGTTACCTTTTTACTTAGCGTGCAGAACTATCATTATGATCACAATGTACCCGTCCTTGGAACACTTCTATAATATGGATTAACTTCTTAAATTTATTTTTTTGACTTTTTTTTTTTAAAAAAAAACCTCCCCCCCCCCCCCCCCACCAAAAAAAGAGATCTAAGGCTTCTTTGAAGAAAGTCAAGCACGAATAGATGGAGGGGAGGAAAGAGCTTGAACGACCGATTTCACAAGAGGTCAAATCCATTGTCATGCTTGTCAACGAGATTCCAAGGCGCTTCACCGGAAAGAAAGATTCCCTAAAATGCGA
Organism: Przewalskia tangutica; assembly: GCA_029844215.1. NCBI lineage: Eukaryota > Viridiplantae > Streptophyta > Magnoliopsida > Solanales > Solanaceae > Przewalskia > Przewalskia tangutica. Next base: position 4,830,439 of record CM056732.1, read on the forward strand.
TTCATATTAGTTATGTCACCACCACCCCCTCCCCCCCGGGCTATCGAACACGGGGTCAGAAGTGAATTACGAGTCGGACCAATCATAGAATCTCCTTTCAGCCCAGAATGCCTAATGCCTATTATTTAGTGCTAGAAGCTAACCGCCCCGTAAGTTTTCCCCTTCACTTCTTTGGTAACTCTAACCCACAACCTTATGATTGGAGGCGGATGATGCTTACCATTTGAACAACCATCTATTATCATTATTTTTTGACTTGGTACCATCTATTATCATTATTTTTTGACTTGGTGTGTTTGACACGGATGAAAATATTTCTATTTTTTTTATATTTAATAGGTCAAACATTTGAACTAGTTTCTCCGAAAATAAATTCATACGAAAACAGAAAAATGACGTTGGGTATGACCGGACAAGTACCATATTTATTACTACTACTATTTTCTCAAAATATTTTATATAGAGAGATAGACACGCACACGGCACACGGCACACGGCACACGGCACACGGGTGATAAAGAAATTGAAACATGCATGAACAGAAGTATGCCCCACTTTTGATAATGAATGTCAGAAATTCTAGTCTTTGATGGACTTCAAAGGATCTAATAGGCTGTCTTAGATGTCCCAAAAATCAAGCCAAGAGGCTCCTTTTCTTCTCCATGGCAAAAAAGTACACGCATATCCTAATAAATACCACATGGAACGCGTGATCATCCAAATTTCTAATTATCTTAAATTATCTTGTTTATATAATAACTTATTGACGTTATGTCTTTTCACCTCCAATTAATTTAAAATTGTCTTTGAAGGGTCGTAATCATCCTTTGAGTTTGAGGAGAAAACCTCGTTTATTTTTCATAAAAATATTTCTAGGAAAACACGTGTGGGATTTTTTTTCTTCATACCAAACACACCCATACTTTCTTTTAATTATACTTCTTGTTAAGAGTCTCATATCGGAAATAGAATGAAAACATGAATTTCGTATATGAACTTAAATAATTATCATCCTACAAGCTAGTTTTGGGTTGAATTAGGTTCAAGATCCATTCTTTACATGATATCAGAGTCGAACTCATTTCAATTCTTTGTTCGTCAATGTTGGGCCCCCAAATTATATTGTCCACGCTTCAGTTAACGAAGTCTTGGCGTGCGGGGGAGTGTTAAGAGTCTCACATCGAAAATAGAAGAGGAACATGAACTCCTTATATGGACTTAGACAATCTTCACCCTACAAACTAGGTCCAAGATCCATTATTTACACTTCTATCCTTGAGGGGTCGTTTGGTTGATGGGGTGGGTTAAGTATAATAATTCTGGGATATTTCATGAGATTATTTATCCTGCGCTTGGTAATGGGTATTATTTAGTTTCAGGATTATTTTATCCCACCATTTTAGTATAAATGGCGGGATAAGTTGTCCCATATAAAAAGTGTGATAAAATAGTCACACGTGAGATATCCTTATCTATCTCATCCCACCAACCAAACAACTCTAATACAACACAATGAGACTATAATTGCGACCAAGGAAGTAGTATCGAAATTGAATTGAATTGAGTTACTGCTCACCAAATTAAAAGTAAACATGAAAATATTTGGTTAAAATTTGCTAGAAAAAGAACGTAAATTAACCGTGTCAAAATTTGAAACAATAAAGGAATCGGTTAAAGAAGTACGTACATTAAGTCGGAAATAATATAAAGTATTTTTAGCTTATACCAATTTAAATAGACTGAATCTGTTATTTTAAAGAGATGTCATAATTTTGATAATGAAGTAAGAAAACAACAGCTAGAAAGTAGTATTGGATAGGAAAGGAAACTCATGATATGAGCCACGCAAATCAATACATAAGCATTTCTCTTTTTGGGGTAAAAATCTAGCTTTTCTTTTTTTTTTCCTAGTTGCTCATGAGATACCCCAGTTTTAAATTTTTAATTTTTAATTGTATAAGAAATCTCTTCGAGAACACTCGCCTCATCGATTCTTTCCTTCATTCTTTTTATCAACGATTACTTTCATTCTTTAAACAATTAAATAAAGTAAAAAAGTATGTGGCAATTAGCTTTCCTTTTTTCATGTAGTTCAAGATTCCATCTCTATGCCCATATCTATTTAGTCAAAAGATTCTCTAAAACCCTTTTAGTGTGTGTTTGGATCAGCGGTGGTCAGAATTGGTTCTGACAAAATTGTTTTTGATAGAATTGATTTACGTTTGGATGCAACAATGTAAAAGTGATTGTTATCAATAAATGATGTTTGTATAGTTTTGATCAAAATTGCTTTTGAATGTAGAATTACCAAAATGAATATTTAGTTAATACATATAAATAAAAATTACTAATAAATTAAAGTATGTAAATAAAAATTACAAATAGATAATAGAATTTAAAGTGCAATATAGTACTTAAACATTAGTAGAATATTATTACAATACTAATTTAAAGTGCAAATAGTATTTAAATATTATTACAATACTAATTTTGCATGTACTCTATAATTTGATTGCGGACTAAGTCTCGAACGTGATCCATCTCTGATGAAGAAGCTACATTAAAAACCTGTGATTGATCCAAGTTAGATGATTCACGCCACAAGCACCGCGACCCTTGGGAGGAGGCGCCGCGTCTCTTCAGGCAATTCTTCAAAAATAATAAAAAATTTCGATACTTTAACTTGGGTATATTTTCTTGTTTGTTCAAAATATAATATATTATAGTAATAATATTCGAAGTATTTGCAAAAAGACAATAGAAAAATGAGAAGGATAATCCTCGTATAATCGGACAACGTTAAGATGTTTGAGGAGTTTAAAGTTCCAATCTGCAATTACACATGGACAAATGTCAACTTTAGTAGTATATTTGTTTTTTTAAAATTAAAACAGAATATGAGTAGTGTATTTGATTTTTTTAAAATATTATTTCTAGTTATTTAAAGAGGGTAATGAAAGTTGTATATTTGGATTTTTTTAGTAATTATTTCTAGATATTTAAATAGGGTAATGAAAGTTGTATATTTTATTATTTTTTTAGTAATTATTTTAGATATTTAAAGAGGGTAATGAATGTGAATATAATTGTTGATGAAAATTAAAGAGGGTAATAAAGGAAATGATAAAATTCAAATTGAAATAAATGACAGAATTAATTCTATAAAGTCAATCCAAATATGTCATTTTCACGAAAGTTGGTATCCAGAAGTCCAAAAGCCAATCCAAAGTCCAAACATAGCTTTAGGATAATCTCTCAAAATGAATGTTTAATTTTCTTTTTTTAGTTTTCTTTAACCTGACAGAGAAGAAGAATAGTATCTGGTTCCCTATAATCCTTTTTCATAGACGTAGCAGTAGCAGTAGCAGGTAGTAGATGCTTTTGCCATTGCATTCACTTTATTTTTCTTTATTATTTCACCAAACATACTTTTAAGGGAACGCCAATAATTTTAGTGTTGTCAGGGCTTCTTTGCCTACTTTATCAAAGAGCTTTTCTATTGATTGCTTCAAATCCCTTTACAAGATGATGAATTGATTTTCTTACTCCCTCACCCCACTGCCCACCTACCATCTCTGAATATATATGGGTACTACGGGTGTGTTTTTTCACGAAAAATAAAAAATATTTTTTTTCGATTTATTTTCTTATATTTGATATGCAAATTAAAAAATATCATTTTAACAACATTTACATATATTCCATAGCAAAATACTATGAAATTTTGCAATTCGGAGTGTGGTGAAAATATGCGGGATAGGAGGTAGGGGTAGGCACAAAGGTAGGGGGTGTAGGATGGTGGGGGACAAATGGTAGGTGGTAGGTTGAGGGGTGGTGGGGAATGGGGTAAGCGGACAGGGGAGCAGGATAAGATGGGGTAGGTGGGAGGTGGGGTAGACAGGGGGGTCAGTGGGGTAAAAGTGGGTGGGAATGTTATATATGGTGTGTTAGACTTATTGTTGATCCTAAAAATGTTTTCTTTCAAATTTTAAGAAAAATATATTCTCCTATCATGAGAAAACATTTTTCAGGATATTTAATGAAAAAAAAAATAACTCGTTAAGGCTGCTGCATGAATATCTAGGGATAAACCACATGTATAATTTTGGACCATTCTTTAATTATTATTTTTGTATCGCTGAACATGTGTGTCAGGTTTGTGACAGTATAGTTGACCCAATTTTTTTTGATAGTCCAGATTTTCAGACTTGCGTCTGACTACTTCACTGGTATTATCCAGACGTCCTGGAGGTAATAACACCGATCCTTCAACACTATTACAAGTAAATCATGGAATGTGCTCCGGTGATCAGTTTCTGGGAGTGTACAACTGATCAATGAGACAATGTCCAATTCCCCAATATGCAAAGTTACTTCGTGTTTGCGGGGAATCGAACACACGCTGTCCATAGAGCGCCTTATAGCGCCCAGAATTTGACAATGGACTATGCCCCGAAGGACAGTTGACCCAACCTTTAGATTTAATTTATGAAGCTGGATGTTCTAATAATGTTATTGATGATTCAGATTTTTCGTTCCGCTTTTCAATTCGGGTGTGATAAGGCTGTTTTGAGATTTTTTTGGTAGAGGTGATGGTTGGACCAAATATGTTAGGTTAAAATGACGTTTGAGCCAAAAGATCTCATGCATAACACTGATTTCAATGGTCCGAGTTTGGGCTAATCCCGCTTTCTGGGAATTAGGGGTGTCGACCAATGTAGTGGACCGAGAGGGGGTGGTGTTTTGGGCACATTGGAATTTAGTTGGAGTTGGGTTTTCGTCGGGTTATTGGGTTGGGTGTTTTGGGCTTGGTTTACGGGTGAGGGAGCAGTGGGCCCCTCAATGAGGCCTGGCAGCCACTTGAAGTGGACTAGGCCGAGACCGACGGTAAAGAGGCAGTAGCCTCCAGGTCGCGGATTGGTCCAGTCTCATTTTGCGGTTGGGTCAGTCCCATCGAAATTTGGTGTTAAGATGGTGTTGTAAAATTGGATGTATTCCGTTGTCCAAGAAATCATATGAATGGAGAGAAGCCACATGAGAATTAACAAACGGGAATGCAGACTCATCAAAAACTACGTGACGAGAGATAATGATCTTCCCGTTTATCACTTCATAACATTTATAACCCCTATAATTTTGTGGATATCCCCAAAATACACAAGCATTGAAACGGGCCTGAAGTTTGTTAATGATAGTGGATGAAAATAAGGGATACCACAAACACTCAAAAATCCTCAAATGTGATAAAGATGAGATACGGTGGTAAAACATTTGTGTAGGTGACACATTGAAGATTATTTTGCTAGAAATAACATTTAAAAGATAGGTTGTCATTTGGAGTGCATGATGCCAAAAAGTTGGTGGTGTGGATGAATGCACAAAAAGTGTGAATCATATTATTAATTGTTCGAATTATCCTTTCCGCTTTCTCATTTTGAGGTGATGTATGTGGACATCATGACAGATGCAAGGACATCCCATTTTGATGACAAAAATCATTAAATTGAGTATTTATGAATTCCATCCCATTGTCACATTGAAAACATTTAATGGATTTGTCAAATTGAGTTTTGATAAACACACTAAATTGTTTTAAAAATGACGCAGGCTTGCGATTTTTGTCCTAAGGAAAATGTTCAAAGAAAATTCGAATAATCATCCAAAATGAGCATATAATATTTATGACTTGCAGAGCTCAAAACTGGCGATGTCCATAAATCACAATGCATAAGATCAAATGACATAAGTGTATGAGAAGTAGAGGAGGGAAAATGGAGTTTAACATGCTTCCCAAACACACACGTTTGGCAAACAGAAGAGTCCAACAGTTTATTACAGGCAACAAGATTATTCTTCCTAAGATTATTGAAAACTGATGCTCCCGGGTGTCTCAACCGATTGTGCCAAACTAAAGGAGAAATATCTGCAAATGTTGATGGTTTGGTCACATGATTGTTCGAACCGGTAGTGATGGGATACAAGTCTCTCATGCTATTACATCTCATTAGTGACATCCCCGTTTGAAAATCCTTCACAGAAAATTCAAACAGATTAAAATTGACAGAAACATTATTGTCAGTGGTGTCCGATGAAGACTCGGGGAGGAATAATATGGGCAATAACCTCGTATGCTCGACAATGTATTTTAAATAACTCCGTCCAAGAGAAGTATTTTCCTTTTTCCATCTCAAGAATTACCGGAATAAAATTATTGACATTATTGACGGCAAAAGTGGGATGAAATTATTTTTGATCGGCCATGATAACCCCACAAACTACACGAAAATGAGAAAAAAATAGGTAGAGAGAAACCCTAAAGGGAATTTGGAAGAGGAAGCCGAAGGAAGGGTGGTATTGTGTCAAAAATTAGGTGGTTTCGGTTAGGTTTAGAGTTAGGTTTAGAAATAGGAGTAAATCCTAATTAGGGTAGCCGAATGATTTAGGGTTTGGGATGGTGTTTTTTCGAGAAGAGAGGGGGGGGGGGGGCAAACGCCGAGTTAGGGTAGTAAGATTTTTTTTTTTTAATTTTTGGTTCTTAATATCATGAAGGAAATGTCTTGCATACCTTTATTTCATTCCCAAGGATACAATATATACAACACTACAAATCAAGACTTACTATCTATAAGAATATACTAATTAATGTAATTGATCTAATCAATGCTAATTGATGATACTAAATGATATTTACAATATTCTTGATTGATTGAGTTTGGAAACAATTATGGGATTGACCCATAATTGTCTTAACACAAATAAAAACCGAACACAAAAAAGCTAATAGATTTCTTAAGCTTGTTATTTTTCTGTGTTCAAAGCAGTAATTTAACAAAATCATTTCCTGTTTTAAGAACCCAAAAAATAGAAAAAACCCATTAAGGACAGAAATGTAGAAGAATAAGAATACTTTTGAACCCACAAGTTTTTTGTGTATCCTTAATAGATTAATTCCTCCTATGATAGAATGAAAAACTATTTTGCGATAGCGTCATAGCGGCAATGCAAATTGCAGAACTTCAGCGAACTCAAATGGCGTCAGCAAATTGCACGACTCTACGGTCTTTTGTTTTAAAACTAATGCAGAGAATTTTAGAGGGGAGAAAAATTCAGATTTTTAAGAGTGTTTCAATATGGGGCAAGACTCTCAATTTATAAATAATGAAAGGATGAGATGAAACGGTGCCATCCAAATCACACCTTTTTAAAACCCAACAAACATGAATAAGTTCACATAGATATACAAAGATATGTACTTAAAAATCGACCTAAAAGAGTAGAGAAATTGTACTCAGTGCCAACTTTTACTTGTCATGTATATTTTACCGACATAAAATATTATATAATTAATTACAAAAAGAAATAGAAAAAAGAGAGAATTATCACATAAACTTATGATAATTTCACATGTGAATTAAAAAGAAAAGATTACCTAAAACAATGGATACAAAACTTGATGCTTACAAATTTAGGTAAGCTTTGCTAAAATAACGTTAAAGTAATGCTTCATTATTTGAGGAAAAAAATCAATGATGCACTACTTTTAGAGGCAACAAGCCAACAATAACTTGTAGCTCTGAGCCCCAAGCCACCACTTGCTACTCTCTTGTTGGTGATCGTGTTTGGTAGCTCTTCGGTGTATCGACATCCCGATTTTCCACTAGATAGATCCCGCAAATATGCTGCTAATTCGTGGGTGCCTATTCTTCAATCCAAACTTAATTAAAAAAATGTATAAAAATTTCTCAAGAAGATAAGATATTACTCAATATCTTAAAATAAAAAGTTACAATGAAACTAAAGTTACCTCGTATTAAAGATGCTACAACAAGGTCAATTACCTCATTGATCTTCAAATCGCTGTACAATAAATGCAGAAAGAAAATAGAATATTATTAGTATATTCTTCTTACGTAAAAAAACAAAAAGTTGCCTAAACTAAACATCAAGAGTACAGAACTCTTATATATATATATATATATATATATATGTAGAGTGAAGAGCAAAAAATTTAATCTAACAATTTTAAGGTTGTTTGTGCTATTAATATATGATAGATGATGTTAGATATGCATTAATTTCCTCTAGAAAGTCACATTGATATTCCTATTTGTGTAAACGCATCTCATGCTTCAACAACTGTTCAGCCTAACTTGTGGTCGCTATTATTTTCTCTCCTTTATCGTTAGTGTTTTAATTAGATTAAGCACGAAATATAAAAATAATAAAAGAATATTTAAACTTGTAATGTTAAATTAAAGATACAAATAATGTACACCAACATGTTTTTTGAATATTATGGTCTTAAACATCCATAAGAGATATCAAAAGTAAAAGTTACTAAATATGAAAAGTTATTTTTTTTAGATAAACTTAAAAGAAAAAAGCAGGACAAATTAACTAAAACAGAGGGAGTACTAATTTAAAACATGTGGCAGAGCTTAGGAGGATCAATGACAGGATGGTGGCGATTAAGTTGGTAGTTAGAGGGTTCATTATGAACATTATTAGTGCTTACGCGCCGCATGAACGAGGAGGAGAAGATGCTCTTTTGGGAGGATTTGGACGAGGTGGTGGGTGGTATACCACCCACTGAGAAGTTATTTATATGAGGAGATTTCAATGGACATATTGGGTCACTTCCGGGGGATTATGACGACGTGCACGGAGGCTCTGGCCTCGGGGACATGAATGGGGGAGGCGTCTCACTTATGGAGTTTGCTAGAGCTTTTGGGATGTTTGTTGACACCCAATTTTGTCCCATCTTTACTGAATATTTCATCCAGATCGTCCTTTTATCTTTAATTAATTTCACTATGCTTCTTAGTCTTGAAAATTCCCAAAAAATAAATACTTTTAGTATTTTCACTAATTATAGTATAAATTTTAAAATATCGAGTATTATATTTTATGATTTAAGCAGATTTTTTTTTATATTTCGGCATCGGCATTGGTGATTTGATTTTCTCTTAATATTTTCATCAATTGCCAAATTAATCATGAATATTATATTTTTTTACTTAAATTAAATACATATATTAAATCTTTGTACCGTAATTTATAAGTATGTGCACTTTTAGAAATTAATCGGGACAAAAGAAGCATATTTAATTAATTAAGAAAATTGAATTAGTTACTCATTGTCACGCCCTTTTCCGACCGCGATTATTTTTAGCGAACTCTGCTTGATAAATAAAATGTTTGAAAAAATAAAATAAAAAGAAAAGATAATGTTAAAATATTATAAGGGTGCTAAAAGTAGTGCTAGGGTTCGCGGAGTCGCCACCTAATTAGTTTGGGTGAATTAGGACACCTAAATGTTAACTAGGTTAAAGTCAACATTAACTCCATTTTAATGGTCTGCTAAACTTAATGAGATTCCGGGTAAGGGTTCTTTATTATCCTAATTTGCGGTTGTCCTGTCAAACCTAGGTCGATTATTATGTTAAAGAACAATGCATGTTTTGAAAATATTTGAGTAAAAAGTGCTGCAAGTGTTTTATAAAAAAAGATGCATCTTGATAACATAAAGGGTGTATAAGATTTGTTTCCTAAAGATACATGCAAAATTAATTCCTAGATGCAAGTATGTATTTATAAGGCGTTGTAAAATATATATTGTATAACATAGTAACAAAATAATGCGAGAATCATTTTTGGAAAAATGGCATGATTAAAAATATGAGCAAGAGATGACCAAATTAGTTTTTTAGGAAATGGTGATCATGCATGATGGGTCTAGACTAAGCAAACTAGGGCAAATTTCTAATATCAAACCACTTTATGACTTATTGATTCAAGGTCTAACTATTCTAAGCGTTTTGCTAATTAATGTAGCGTTAGACAATTAATTTACAATGAATGAATAGGGACAATGTAGGAATTAATAATACGACTCGAAGGAGTGGCAAGTGTCATTTCGCCTGTAATTTTGGATTTCGATGCGGAGAGTGTGGTGGATATAGATGCAGATCTTCAATTTGTCATAGTCATGATGAGTCTCGTAACGAAACTTTTCATTCGGCTTCGATGCATTTCATGTAAAAAATATAAGAAAAGATAAGGATTAGTATACGCCCAAAACCATATTAATAATGCAAGTAGAATGACACGTTTAGAAATGAACATCACACCAACACCCAGATTTAGAACATATCCCTTTTATCTCCTATATGTTGTTTCCCCTGTTTCTGCAGAACTCAACGTGCAAGAAAAGACATATTTTCACGATTTCCATCTATAACATATCTATCAAAACATTGTTTTTACAAGCAGAGAGATGACCAAGAACACAGTTTATTTTATGCAAGAAATGATGTAGAGAGATTTTGGTTAATGTTTGTCCTACTATTGTCTTTACTCCAAGGTGGTCAATCCAGGCAGAAAACATGCATTAGTGAAGCAGCAGTAGCACGCACAACAAAGGGAAATGGATGAGTAATTCACACATATATATCCTCATGGTGATAACAGAGAAGATAGGCACACAATCGATTTGAGACAAGTCAGATACACATATGTCTAGACCATTCAATGGGCTGATACATCAAGCCAACTGACTCAGGAGTTATCGCATATTATGAGGAGTATACTTCAGCACTCCGACAAACGAACGCAGATGGATAGCTGATTCAGGAGACATGATTCTGGATATGAAGATGAATAATCTGACATGCTCTTACCAAACAGTTGAACACACAACATATGTCCGAAACTGATTTTAGACAGTATTATTAAGTTCACTGATTATCACGTATTACATTACCTAGAAATGTAGTCAACAACTTACAGCAAGAATGTATCCAGATTAATTAAAGCAAACTTATTCAACACCATATTCATACATTAATGAATACAATAACATAAATTAACACATATTTGACACTGAAACACGCAGAAATAAAATTAACTGAAAGGAATTTAAGTTTACCTTCTCCGTGCAGCGAATTGAGGCAGCGTATCAAGTCGTCGAAGCCACTCGGAGATTTATGCTTATGCGATTGAAAGGGAAACAAAGCTTGGATGATTTTGCTAGTATTGTGCGGAAGATAAATAGTTTTAGAGTTTTTTTTTCTGTTCTTGTTGCTTGACTGCTGTTTTCCTGGATTGATTTTCTGATTGTGGATGAAGAGTAACAAATTTAAGTGTTTTCTCCCTTCTCTCTCGATGCCTTTGCATGTGTAAATCGACCCATTTATATAGCCCAATTTTGGTTTTGATTTCGATAGGTTTTGATACAATTCTTTTGGAGTGATTTGAGATGATTTGGTATCTTTTTACTCGCGGTTATTGGGCGATTCTTTACCAAAATAAAGGTAAGATTTCGGATTTTTGTTTTGGTAAGTCTTGATTTTGGACTGATTTTTTGGGAGAGTTGTAGCTGTTAGGAGTAGGCGAGGCTTGGATCTCGGCGAGAATCTCGAGTCGAGCAAGGTAAGGTATTGGCGCCGATTGGGAGCTTTAGGGTTGTTCATTGCGTTTTGGATGAAGGGTTCCATTTTGACAGAGGTCCTGGGACGATGGGTAAAATAAGAGGTCTGGGCCGGGTTTTAATTGGCCTTTTGGGCTGAGAAAATAAAGGTTGGGGTTGAAAGAATAAAAGAGTTTGGCTGAAATTTAAAGTTTGGATTGATTTGGGTAACAATTTGAGGGCATAGAAAAGGTTTGGGCTATGTATTGTTTTGGTCGGGGAGAAATTTAAGGTGGTATTTTTTATTTAGTGGTAAATTAAATTATTTAAATTGTGATTAGATTATTTAGGCGCTTTATTAGTCTAAGTTTGAGTTTAAATTATTATAAAAATAAAGACGGGCGTGCTATTAGTGCTTAATATTTTATAATGCGAGACTATTATTAAGATCTTATTTATTATGCGTATTTATCATTATTTAAGTTATGACTTTAGGTGCTACAATAATTATGAAATTGCTTTGCGTATTAATAAATGCGACTATGCTATTTGACACGACGTCATTGCTAAATTATTTATTTATTTACGTATTTATTATTATTAAAATTATTAAGAATAGGGCTCAAGATTGATAAATGTGGGCGCGAGACCTAAAGTGCTTAATATTCTACGTAAGATACGGTGCCATTATTAAATTGCTTATTTATGCATGTATTAATGTTTTATGGTTGCATTTTATTATAAAAAAAAATATTTTAAAAATTAGTGTAATTTTATAATTAATGACTCGACGAGAGGGTCAAAATTGGATGTCAACACCCATTAATACCATAATCTTCTAATTTAATCCTCAATATTTTATACTCCTAATTTTCTACCCAATTCCCATTCCCTAAATTAAATAGCCCTCAACCCATTCATCTATCAACCCATAAACTTTTAATTCCCAAAATCCAGCCCATAATTTCCTTGACCCGGCCCAATCTCCCTCTTATTTCCATCGTTCTTCAACCAGACCAGAGAAATGGTCCCAATCGAACCAAAACTCTCCCAAAACTAACGTTGCTTGCCAAGAACCACCAGTATCATCGCCGGTACACGCTCGGACCGCCGGATAAAACACTACCACAATCATCTCACATCACCATAACCTTCCACCCTCTGTTCGAGATATCTGAAGGGCTGCAGAAGCTCGGTCAGACGACTTCAAAGAGGGAAACCTCAGAATCCTTTGGATTCAAGGTTGGTCCAGTCGAATCCAAGCACCATCATCAGCCTCAAGGACTCCTATCCCTGCAAAATCACTCTGAAAAGGTGAAATATGAGACCCCCTGTCAAGATCCCCTTTTCGATATCTCAAAAAGAAAACCTTCACTTTTCCTTTCCCTTTTTGATTTCAAAATCGAATGCGAACCGTTGAAGCTCTCACTTTTTCGGTTATAAATACAACCCCAAAATGGGTTGTATTAGGGGGATCCTTTTTTGAAGGCAAAGGTCGAAAATCAGTCTTGAAAGACCAAGAACAAAACCCAAAAGAAAAATCTTCCTTTACTCTCAGTCCCGACTCGAAAAAGTCATAAAAATATTTAAGCTCACATTCTCCTTCAATCGCATAGCATAAAATTACCTCCAAAGCGGAATCGACGAGTCGAAACACGCCTCGGTTCGCTGCCCGAAGAAGGTAAACTATCACCCTTTTCGTCTTATATTTCGTTTGGTATTAACGTGTGTGAAAAGCGTATTGTATGACTGATTCTGCCCAAATTAAATGAATATCAATGCTCGTTTATACTCGCTAAAATTGAATAGTGTGTTTAGTTAATATTAACTGTTGTCCTGGTTTCTAGTTTCAAGTCTAATCCTATGTGATGTACATTCTCTGTTTAGGGTACGTTTTATGAGAATATGACCAGTTTCTTTAAAAAAAATGGTATCATGCTTAGTATAATTCCAAATACACATTCGTGGATCGATTTACGATTACTGGAAGATGGTCGCATAAATAATCAAGGTCCCGAAAATGATCAGTCGCAGTGTTATGCTTAAAATGACATATGTCTCGGCACTAGTTTTAGGTGAAGAGGTTTGAACTTTCAACTCTGGCATATAGAATCACATTTGGCTCCTGTTTGTTTAAAGATGTAGTGTTTTCTGCTGTCTTGGTTAAAATATGTGGTATGAAAGTGATGTCTATAGATCTTAAATGCCTCTTGATGTATTTTTTGCCATGCCTCTATATGATGTCCTGAGGGTATACTGGGGTTGGCTTGGGCTTGGTATCTGAATATTCTACTTCCAGTATTTGTTTGATTCATCTTTATGACAACCATGTGTTCATTATCTTAGGATTTGAACTTAACCTGAGTCCAAATGACTTTTAAGACTTTAACTTAAATACTTGTGTCATGGCGGATTTGCTACTCGTGTCAATATTTCTTGTTTAGTTTCTAATATGTATGTGTCTGCCTTAAAACCATAAAATGACAACATGTTTAGCATTATGTGAATTGACCATGTCTACTTAAAATCTTCATTGATGTTTTAGATCGAATGATATGCTTGCATCCCTGCATATCAAGTTAAATGCAGGTTTATGCTATAAAATCAGTAGACAGTATGTTTAATACATAACCTATAAATGACTGTGTGCTTACTCCAGTTTAAGGCAAATCCTACATATCCAATGTCAAATCTTAGCCTCCCTACGTGCTAGTTTATTCTGCCTGTTATCTGAGATACATATTTGTGAATGATGTATTTGCCACTGGTTTGTTGGATTTGAGATGATATATCCTGAGAAACACAGGGTATACTGATCTAGTATACATCAAGCGAATACAAATGTATATTGCTATATCTTCTCTATAAATCTGAAAGGCTATTTTTGTGGTTGGGCTTGTCTCCTCGTTTTCTGCCCTATAAAAAATCTGGAAGGAGAACTCCATGTTTGGGTCTGTTTCGTACGCCATTGCTGCTTGTGTCCTTTGGTTTAAAATATTGGGCCTGCCTTTTATTCCTGCGTATGATGCATTCTGCCCAGCCTAGTAATAAGATGAAATATTTGGATTGCTATTCCTTGGGCCCATTAGCTTGTTCACGTGACATGTTACAATAAGATACAAAATTGATAGTTCTATTAATGATATTGATTACGTGTGATAGTTTTGGATGTCTTCTTCTGACTACTGCTCATATTCGAGGCCCACTCTGGGAATAATAACGTCCTCTTACTTTTTGCCTAAAATTGACAGTTAGATTGATATAACTGAGTAGCAATTGAATTATGAGTGTATGTTTGAGCGTAATGTGATTATGCTTGATTTAGATATATACTAATCCTTATCTTTTCCCTTTTTTACATGAAATTGCATCGGAGATCGACAAACAGTCTCGCTATGAGACTCACCACATCCATGTCCGCGTTCGTTGCATCTTCCTTCCTCGGGAGTCCGAAACAAATAAGGCGGAATGACAATGGCATCCGCTTTAGTCGTCTCTCTCTTGATTCTTTTAAATCCCGCATTTTTATCTCTTTGGTTATAATTTTTATTATGTAATCTTGCATAAATATTGAAATGTGTAGAATAGATAGATTTAGGATATTTAGAATAATTAGACTTTGAATAGATTGGGGGAGGGTAGTTTAAAACAGAAATTTATCTTTAGACTCATACTTATAAAAAATGCATTCTATAATGCCTTACAAGTGCATATTTTTCCATGAAAACTTTAATTTTACATACAACACATAATTATCAAACAAATTATTTTTATGCATTTTAAATAAAAATACATCTTTAAGTGTTCATTTGCAACATCTTTTCTTAAACTTTATGTTTTCTTTCTAAAAGCATGAATTTTTAGACTTGATAATTAACCTAAGTTTGACCGGACAACTGCGAGTTAGCCGATCTTAAAGAATGTCTAATCCCTTCCCTTTAGGATAATGAAGAACCATTACCTAGGATCTCATTAAGTTTTGCAAACCATTAATTGGAGTTATTTTTAGCAGATTTTGCTAAGTAGATGTCCTAATTCATTTTTAAAATAATTAGGTGACGACTCCTTAAACAAATTCATGAATTGCCCATATGTCCAACACCATTTCGACTCCGGTTAAAATGGGGTGTGACATGGTGATAGCCAATTCGAGGTTCATGAAGAAGGAGGAACACTTGATGACTTTTCGTAGTTCGGTGGCTAAGATTCAGATAGATTTTTTGCTCCTTATAAAGGTTGACAAAAAGGTTATTCTGAGGGAGTATCTTACAACCCGACATAAGCTTTTAGTGATGGATTTGGAGATCAAGATAGAGAAAAAGAGGAGGGTTATGGATGACAGGTTAAGAATCAAATGAGGAAGTATGACCATGGCTAGTGCAAAGAAGATAGGAGAGAGATTGATGGCCAATGGGCACGGGGGAGTAGTGGGGATGCGACAGATATGTGGGACATGACGTCCAGTTACATTCGAGAGGTAGCTAGAGAAGTGCTTGGGGTCTCGAGGGTAGCCGTGATGGGCATCGAGGAGACTAGCGGTGGAATGATAAAGTTCAAGAGAAGATGAAAGCGAAGAAAGCGGCGTATGAGAAATTAGTAGAAAGAAAGGATTAGGTGGAGAAGTGGACGAATAGGGAACTTTATAAGATGGCGAGGAAGTAGGCAAAAATTGCAGTTACGGCGGCAAAAACGATGGCTTTTAAACGCATGTATGCGGAATTAGAGGGAAAATATGGGGATAAGAAGTTGAACAGACTAACCAAGGCGAGGGAGAGGAGGGCCCGTGACTTGGATCACGTTAGGTGCATTAAGGACGAGGACGACAAAGTACTGGTGGAGTACGCGCATATTAGGCGGAGGTGACAGTCTTCCTTCCATAAACTCTTGAACGAAAAAAGAGATATTGTGCTGGGAGATCTGAAGCACTCTGGTAGTTATCGAGATTTTGGGTATTGTATAAGCAGTAAGGTTGGGGAGGTTAAGGGTGTTGTTCGCAGGACGAGCGACTAGGCCTGATGAGATCCCAGTTGAATTTTGGAAGAGCGCAGGCAGGGTAGGCTTGGAGTGGTTGACTGAGTTATTTAACGTCATTTTAAAGACAACTAGAATGCCTGAAGAATGGAGGTGGAGTACAATGATCCCTTTGTACAAGAACAAAGGTGATATCCAGATGCAACACCTATACGGGTATCAAGCTGCTAAGTCGCACTATGAAAGTTTGGGAAAGGTTCGTGGAGATGAGGGTGAAAAGAGGCGTGTCTATTTTTGAGAACCAGTTTGGATTCATGCCGGTGCGTTCGACCACAAAAATCAATCATCTTATTAGGAGGTTGGTGGATCAGTATAGCTAGAGGAAGAGAGACTTACATATAGTTTTTATCGACCTCGAGAAGGCATACGACAAAGTTCCTAGGGAGGTTCTATGGAGATGATTGGAGGTTAGAGGTGTACATGTGGCGTACACTAGGGCGATCAAGTATATATATGATGGAGCCAAGACTAGGTACGGACAGTAGGAGGAGACTCGGAGCACTTTCCAGTGGTGATGGGTCTGCACCAGGAATCTAAAAAGTTCAGGTTGAGTAAGACCAAGATAGAATACTTGGAGTGCAAGTTTAGTAACGGGAGCGACCTTGAGACAGACGTGGAGGTGAGGCTTGGTACTCAGGTCATTCCAAAAAAGGAAACTTTAAGTACCTCAGGTCTATATCCAAGGAGATGAAGATATTGATGACGATGTCACACATCGTATTGGGGCAGAGTGGATGAAATGAAGGCTCGCAGCTGGAGTCTTATGCGACAAAAAAGACTCATCAAAACTTAAAGTCAAGTTTTATAGGGCGGTGGTTAGACCGACTATGTTGTATGGGGCGGAGTGTTGGTCAGTCAAGACTTCGCACATTCAAAAGATGAAAGTTGTGGAGATAAAGATGTTGAGATGGATGTGCGGGAATACAAGGATGAATAGGATTTGAAATGATGATATCCGGAACAGAGTGGAAGTGACATCAGTGGAGGATAATATGCGGGAAGTGAGGTTGAGATGGTTTGGGCATGTGCATAGGAGAGACACAAATGCCCCAGGGTGGAGTTGGGAGAGATTGGCTATGGACGAGTTCATGAGGGGTAGAGACATACCGAAGAAGTATTGGGGAGAGGTGATTAGACGGGATATGACGCATGTACAACTTGCTGAGAACATGACCTTAGATAGGGGGTTGTGGAGGACACGAATTAGGGTAGAAGAGTAGTAGGTAGTCGAGTGTAGTCCTACTTACGCTTACAAACTGGTAGTTATAACTTACTGAGAACATGACCTTAGATAGGGGTTGTGGAGGACACATATTAGGGTAGAAGAGTAGTAGGTAGTCGAGCGTAGTCCTACTTACGCTTACAAACTGGTAGTTGTAATGTTATTATTTTAGGTCCGCCTAGCCTATCATACTAATAGACGCAGTATTGCTTATAGTCCCCTGTAGTTTGATTTCTGCTGTTATATGTCTTTTAGTGCACTTTGTTTAGTTTATTTATCTGCGCTAGTTACTGTTTATTTTTTCAGAATGTGTTATCATGACTTATTCGCTTTTTATACCAGTATTTTCATACTGCTTTAATTTTTTTATCGGGTCTGACCGTTTCTCTTGTTTTGTTTTTGCTTTTGTTTTGCTTGTACTTATGCTTTGTCTTGAGCCGAGGGTCTCTCGAAAACAACCGCTCTACCTATCAAAGTAGAGGTAAGGTCTGCGTACACTCTATCCTCCACAGACCCCACGTTGTGGGATTTCACTGGGTATGTTGTTGTTGTTACAGATCACTCTTCCTTCTTGTTGCTTAGGTTAAGTTTGCACTTTTGTCTGATTAGAGTTTTTTATTTATAAGTCAGTATCACGTGTTGCCGGGGGCGAAGCTACGTTGGTGCAAGAGTGGTCAACCAAACACCCTTTACCGAAAAATTACACCATATATAGTATATACATACAGATCAAATATCACGTTATATGGGTTTATGTAGCGTTTTGAACACCATTTGACACAATAGAGAGCAGTATCTCAGTGGCAAATAGTGTAGATAGTTGTAGGACGCCCTAGTTCATACCTCTGCGGCCACATTTTGCTATATAATTTTGTGGGCCTGCCTTTTTCCTTTAAAACTGGGCCTAACCTCCTGTAAATATTGCTAGTTTTTTTTTGGTGCACCCAATCATCAAAAAAAAAAAATTAGTATTTACAATTTGAACACCCTTCGTGGAATTCATGGCTCCGCCACTACGTGTTGCGCTCTTACAACTAAATCAAAAGCCGGAGAGAAGAATTATGTCATTCACTTGCTACTCCAAATGAAAGGATAAGCTGAATATATGGTTCAGAAAACTGCAATTGAAACTCAGTTGTGGTCACAAACTCTTAAGAAGATGGGACGTCCGAAACCACGTTTTTTTTGTTGCAGTGATGTATAGCCATTCCAGAGTATAATGAAAGTGATGTGAACAATTATGGAATGCTTAGAGAACTAAAATGTTACACTTACACTTGCACAAGTTGAGAACCAATGGTGCTTAGATATAAAAAGTTACTCTATTATTTACCAAAAATAAAAGTTATGACATCTATATAAGAAAAAAATACAAATGACTTGAGGCTCTTTTATAGGTAAGAATTTCAACGGGTATTTTCTTGGTGCCCCATTTAATTTGTATCAATTTATTTCATAAAAGTTAACTGGTACCTAAATTATTGGTAACCAGACAAAATTGCTTCTGCTCAGCTTCTTCTCCTCCTCTTTCTTTAGTTGTGTATAATAAAATTTTGTAAATTGATAGTAATTGAAGTATATTGTTTTGAAGAGGTGATCTTGAATTTCAAATATGGAAAGTAAATTTAAATCAAATGAATGCTGTTGGAAAATTTTAAAAATCATGGCAAATCACCATTGTAGCAAAATGAGTTTGTTAGATGTCTTGTTGTTTTAGCAAATTGATGATTGAAATTTGTTCCTTGTGATATATGAAATTTATGTTTCAAATTTAAGTTCATTTGAGACAGATTTGAGTGTTGAATCGTGTGTTGAAATTCAAGAACAAGTTTTTAATTCTAGGCGAAAAATTGTTCACCTAAACTTCATCGCAAAAAGGAAATCCGCAGAAATGGCCTTATTTCGGGGTGGTCTTTAATTTTTGTCCATCAAATTGAAAATCTTTAGTTTTTGTCCATCAAATTGAAAATCTTTAATTTTTGTCATTCGCCTAAAAACTCTAGGTTATGGGTTTAAAGTTCAAACTCAAGCTCAGTAAAAAATTAATTAAAAAATCGCAAGACAGAGTTTGCCTTCAGGCATAAAGCAAACTCTACCTTGAGATTTGCCTTATGCCTTAAGAAAAACTCTGAGAGTTTGCATGCAAATTCTGCCTTGCGAATTTAAACTTTGTCTTGCGATTTTTTTTTAAATTTTTTGTTGAGCGGGTTCGAATCCAGGACCTCGGGGTATTTTCGGCCACTTTTTTAAGCGAATGACAAAAATTAAAGACCAACAATTTGAGGGGCAAAAATTAAAGACCAGAGCCTTTGAAGGAAATCCGCGCAAAAACTTACCAAAATCCATGTCATTATTCTCCTATTATCGTTATGTAATTGTATCTTTATCGATTATTTGAGAGCCAACAAAAATCATAAGAAAAATATAAGCTTCAAAGGAAAACAAGGTGAGAAGTGTCCTTGACAAGGAACAACAATAAAATTCAGGAATTATATGTCAACATGAAACAATGAGGTTCACAAGCTTTCAATCTCAAAATATAGTTTCTTTTTTATGTGACATAGTTATGATTACGTTATTCATAGATCATACCAAAAGAATGAAGGGATGAAGATTAACATACACTAAGCTACAACTGTTCTACAAGTGCTCGCACTCCTTACAGATGATTATCTATACAGAAAAGCTCACTTAGGCATTTCATCGAATAACTTAAGTACATAGGATTCTTAGGCTTCTTTTACAAGAAAAACATATGTAATTCGATCCCACAATCCTTCAAATCATGCTTTCCTTAATCCCACAACGCTTACAACCAATCTGATTATCAATTTCATCTCATACTTCAAGTAAAACAGCCCAATAAGTCCTACAACTTATGATTCCGAAAGTTTACAAGTTTTGACTATGAAAATTCTTCCATAACTTGTTCCAAAATATCAATTAACCATAAGAATAGGTAGAGGAGGTAGAACTTACATTAACCCACAATAATCTTATCAAAACAACAAGCTATTTTGCTTCCAAGGTTTTCCAAAACTGGTTTTTCAAGGAGAAGACAATTCTCATGATAATCACAAGATTCATCACGTTAATCTTGCGTATTATGGCATGGATTTTGGTCTTAGTATGTTAGGGTACCATTGGGAGCATTTGGGGGAGATAATTTAGGGTCTATAGTTGATGGAAATGAAGTCCCAAATCGAATTCCCCAATTTAAACCCGAAACACAAATCTGCACTACCCCATTTGACAGTTCTATTTGACGGTCCGTCAAATTTTTGACTGTCCGTCAAATCTACCGTACAATTTTTGACGGTCTGTATTTTTCACCGTATTTCTCATATTGAAGAATTGTCAGTTGCATTGAAAAGTAGACTTTCTGAACTTGAATTTAGATAGGTTATGCACTCCGTAATTCCTTATATACTAGGAGATATATCCCAAATAAGTTAGGCAAAAAATCAGGTCCAGAAATTCTATCTGGTTTTCCCCGAATTTCAATGAATGCTTAGCCTTGAACTATTACAAAACATGCTTAGCACTCATATAAATATTTGTTAACCTTGTGATGGGATCTCAAACCTTCTAAGCTTATGTTAGTTAACCCACGAAGAAAATAACGTCCAAAGTATGGGGTGTAACATCATTCCCCCCTTAGAAACATTCATCCTCGAATGTTGAGGTCATCGATTTAAATCCTCTAACTCTCATAATTTTTAATTTTTTTTGGCAATGTTTCCTCTAAAATAGGACTATCCCAAATCCTTCCTAGTAGCCAGAACCAACACAAGTGCCACACAGGCCATCCAAAGTAATATATTATCATATCGGCCTCGCACGACCGTCTATCTACCATGGTAATCATAAAGGTAAGCCATAACTCACCTCAAATGTCCAAACCTTGGTGTTTGAGTTACGTCTGTCATATTTATGTTGTGATCATCATCTTTACAAGTGTATGAAATAAGTTTACTGCTATAGAGTAGGAATAAGGGGATCACATAACTTGACGTACGATCTATGAGTGAATATCTAGGTCTTATGCCCTTGCTCTCCCGTAATACTTTAACGAATTCCATCTCATAAGCCAGAAACATATGGACTCAGTGATAACGGATAGTGATTGAGACCTCTTCATAAGACATGACTTTAGTAATCTGAACATTCTCGATATGCTAAATGTGAGAGAAACCTCCTATATATACTCTGATAGTATCAACACACACAAAAATTGAATAAGCTTCCTTTGATCGCGGAGATAATCTTAAACTAATATGTCACTTATCTAAATCCTTAACTTGCGTTCTGGTCGAACCTTATCATGATTTTTATAGGTAAAATCTTATAAAAGGTCAAGAGTCTGTCAATGGTTTTTGTAAGCTTTTGATTTCGCACATCGGCGGGGAATTCTATAGTTACACTAACTTCTGAGAGAACTTTACTTATCCCACAACTTTGATATCAACGCAAGGATCTTATTTCGAAGCAATCTCTGGAGTTTTCCCTTATCCGAGCGGGTCTTGCAAAAATATTTGAGCTCCAAATCAGTGTTTATCTTCGTATGTTAAAATAGTATATCGATGGCATATGCTCTCATCCATACCAAGTTATACCAAGCCTTATGTTACTATAGTAACCATCGTAATATACATTCTATAACAGGGTAGACTATCATCCCATTCTTCTTGTAGATCAAGCATACCTTTACGTATCATACCTTTGAGCGTCTAATAACCACTTGTTTGGGAGCAAACTTCTAGGGTTTCCCTGCACTTTTAAGTTTTCCTAGGAGAATCTTGGAACTGTACTGCACTGATCCCCTTCTACTTGGGATACGAGGAATTTAAATGTCCTGGGACCCTACGACTTATTATCGATGGACATCTAGCAAAATCCTTCACCGGGTGGATAGTTTTTATTTTAGTAATAACGGGGTCAACTTGCAAATATGTTGATTATCAACCGTTGAGAGCAGTATTTCTGATAAGAACATGTAAGAACCCATACTGATCTTTATCCTTAACCCAAGCTATCCTTTCTAGAGAATCTGAGTTTCGTATACTAATCTTTCTGGCCTTCAAATGTTTTGTGTGTCCAGGATGACCATCGGGTTGTTATGCCAAAGCTCAGTACTACTTTGATTACCATTATCACTAGGGATGACAACGAATTGGATCTGGACCGGATCCTACTAGATCCAGATCCGGTTTCGTTTTTATACATGGATTCTGATCCGGATCCAGATCATCGGGTCCATAAAAACCAGATCCAAATCAGATCCACCGGATCTGGATCCACATGTAAAAATTATGAAATTTTTAAGAAACATTTAAACAAATGAGTCACTAAAAATATTTAAAACTAGAATCTTACTAATTGGAGGATCCTGACCATATGAAACACATTTACACAAAAGTATTTAAAATAAGACTCAAAAAATGAAAGGGAAATGGAATGTCGACTCCTATTCTATAAAAGAGAAGCTTCTCATATATAAACTAAAATACACCATTCCCAATCTCATAAAAGATCATATATATCCGCAAACACATAGAAATATTAATATAAAGGATCCAACTCTATCAATCATAATACATGAATCATATAGTCTAAGGCAGAATAGAAACTTTAACAAAGGGAATACAATTTCATGTTTTAAACATATGAAGAACTCAGAGAAAAAAAAATCTTAGTGACAACAAATCTGAACGTAAAATACATAAATTATGATTTTTTAAAGAAAATAATTATAAAATTACATTCTGGGTTATGAAAAAATTTAATAAAAATGAATCTACGGATCGGATCTGGATCTCAAATACAAGATCCAGATCCATCATAAATGAATCCGGATCCGTCGGGTCCAAATTTTGAAGATCCATATCTTATAAAACGGATCTAGATCCACCGGACCGGGTCCATGATCCACTGCCATCTCTAATTATCACAACCCTCCCTGTATTTATGAGTAGAATAGTGGGGATAAGACACTTCCGCTCTTAATCCTATCTCGTAACCCAGCGGAACTTGGGCCACACGATTGACTTATTGCTGGAGAACTCTGTCTCGCTTTAACTCTAGTATTGACTCTATTACCACAGAAACCCTACCTTCCAATGGTATCAACTTCCAACTCTCCCTTGGTTATTTCTTTTTTTTTTTTGCCATCGAGGTGACACTAACATTCCCCGTGTATTGCTTGTATTGCTCTGTTATCATTGGAGCCCTGAAATTAGATCTTTAAACTTGCTATCCGCTGACGTTCCTTTTCTACTTCTTCATTTTTTCGAGCCTTGATATTGGCTAAACCATTTACATACCCATCTTAGGTTACTCTGAATGCTGTTATAATGTTATGACAATCTTACCCCTCGAAAGGTAATAGGGTTAAACCCTTATACGGTTATCTTCCATTACACCCCTTAAAGGAGGAATACTGTTTAGTTCTATATAACACCTCTATCATTGATTTAGCCTCATGTTTGGATTCTCGATCGGTCGGCTACTCGGCTGTAACAATATTACGTTCTTGCCTGTTCTTGCCTTTCCACTGTATTTGTGGTATACTCAATTTCCGACGTTTACCTTTAGAAACCTCTTGCTCTTAAAGAGGATCACGCTTTATAACATTATCTGAATCCACCTTCGCTTACTTACTTTCTTCTTTTTCCTTCTAAGAATCATTATTCCCTCTAAGAGGGCTCGTAGTTCTTTATACCATTGTGACCCGTCCAAGAGGGTGCCTTAAAACTCGTTTCAACTTTATATTGAAGATCCTCATGGTCATACTTCTAATGTGGGCTCACTGTTGTTGATCTTAATTCATGGGCTAACTTTCCCATCCGGGTTTTAGGTGTAAGCAATCTCGTCTTCCGATTCCTTCTAGGTAGGCACCTTGCAATGTATCGATTGATCTCAACCTCTGTTATTCATGTGTTCCTTTTATATTTAGCCTTACACTTTATTTTGAAATCAAATCTTGGTCCTTATCCAACCGTCGCTATTACTAGTGAGTCGTTCTCATCTGTATGCGGATTAAATCATTCTCTTGTCCTCAGTAGATATCTACCAGCCATTTGCCTTCAACAACTTTGTAATCGTATATTCTTACAGGATCTTGGATATCCATAATCTCTTATCACTTATCCTCCTTACTATTACATCTTCTTTCGTTCACTAGGGGCATCATCCTTACACGTGGGCTTATACTTACAGGCTTCGTAGCCTCTCATCTTGATCGCCTTATATTAACACCTCATACTATTATTTCTTGCTTGCAATATTTCTTGAGAATCGATGTCGTTAGCTTACGAGATCAATGTCTCAAATGCTAAGATTGTCCCTTAATATGGATGTACCATAGTCTGATGGCATGTCCGTCCGTTCAACTCACCTCCTTCTAGATTCTGTATACAGCCTCTCTCGATGAGACTTGACTTATCCTCTTATTCATAAATTTAGAATACTCTTCTCGAGCCTGCATAAACTTTCATATCTGATTATTCGTCATGCTTTTCTGGGCGAATCTCTTACAGTTAACGGTCTTTGCCATCACTATACCTCTTTTAACTAGGAGGTCGCTATCATTCTTTTCATTTCATGGCTGTAATGCAACCTTAGTCGTCGCAAAGCTTTCCTTCGTAACCCTTGTATTTGCTTACTGAATTATCGTACGAGTCTCTGTCAGTTCTTTCCCGCACCATATTCTTATGTATTACTCTATCCGCGTCCGAAATTTCCCTCTTAAGATATCGGGTCGTCAATTCGGCGTTCTTTATAATCTATGATCCTTTTAACGACTCACAACTTGTCTTAAAATAACACCCCTTAGTAGAATCACTGAATTACTCGCATAAATAAGGTGTCACATGTTCATGACTGACACGCTTAATCCCAGTAACAAAAACAATTACCTTGGGGACTCATTCCTCACTAACCCTTAAGGATCGCCCTTCCTTGCAGAGTATTTCTTTACACTTATTCGCTTATTTGCCTTTCCGTTGTAGCTCTTATTATATTCTCGAGAGAATCTTCAACTCTTATTCCGCCTTATCTGAAGGATCGACTCAACCTTAATGTTTCTTGATTTAATGGAAAATCATCTTGACGACCTATCCCATCGATTTCTGCTTACTCGAATCTCGTAATAGGTACTCGGTCTTATAACACATTCCCCTCGACATTTCGACCATTATTGCTTTCATTACTTTCCATCTTTATTGGCCACAACCTACCATTCTTCTATACTTTATTCCACGACTCATCGTTGTCTCATAGATTTATTCCAATGTTTTCATTTACCATTGCATTATTCATGTCACAAATGGCCGGGAAATTCTTTAAACCCGAAGCTAAGTCAGCCACCGATCATATTGGCAGTTCAATTCGACGGTATGTACATTTTTATACGGTCCGTCAATCTGGGTCGTACAGTCTGTCCTCTAATATTACGACGAGGGTCCACTTTTGATGGTCCGTACAATTTTGTACGGTCCGTCCTTATGGCTGTCAAATTGAAATTCTATAGATTTTCGTCGAAATATATTTTCTTCAATTCGTGTAACTTTAATACACTCAGATTCTCCCATAGACAACATATAAGCTCCCATTACCCTTCTTCTAAGGTCACATATCTTCCGGAACGCCGATGTCAATCAACGACGCAACTCACCTTTTATCATTGTCCATATCTTCATGATATAACCCTATCTTACGTCTAACGTCCTCCTCTTCTCCATTTCTTACTGAGGTCTTACTGAGGAAAATGTTTATCTTTCGCACAAAAGGGCTTCATGCATGGCCCGCTAATCTTGGAATCCTTTCAAGGTCATATTTGACTAATAATCCCCATGTACATTATGTACATATTCTCTAAAGGGGTATCACTACCTAATCCTATTATTCTTCGGTACCGTCCGAAATCCTTACTAGATCCTAAGGTCCCACATATTTTGAAACTATATACATTGATGTTAATAAATCAAAAATAGAGGTAAGCGGTTCTCACTGTGATTCTATCACCGTTGGAGACGGGACATCAAAGTTTTTATTACTCTATCTAAATTCCGATCTCGTTACAATCTTCCGCATTTCAGACATTTGGTACCTCCACTACCTTACTCTTTCTATATTTCTAAAGTTGATACTTTATCTTTCCGAACTTACATCACTTCCTTCGTATATAAGGGGGAGACATTCATTTATACTCTGAAATTTTAATGTCACACTCGCACCTCTGGCGTCTTAATAATCTTGGTTAGAACTTTTTGTGGGCTGGCTATGAATATGAGTCAACCGAGGTCTTTCTGATTATTGTCGGAACTAAAACTGTGTAAGGTACAGGTTAGATTGGAATTTTTCACCACTCAGCTCTACTGTATGATCTATGAGATGAAATAATAGAAATCGTCCCTAAATGCCCGACAACCTCTCACTTATAAGTGTAGTGCATAACAAACTCATAAACAAGACCCTGTTAGACACAACTTGTAGACCTCCTAGGACTGACCTGCTCTGATACCAAATTTGTCACACCCCAACCTTGGGGAGGTGTGGCCGACACCGGGCGCCCTAACTTCTGAGTGTACCAATACTGATACATGTGACATATACAACAATACATAGGCCAACAATGCCTCTGATAAATGGCTGTCTGGACCGTGCAATTAAATGAATAATAAGCGTTGATTTCCATTAGAACTGTTTGTTACAGAAATCATTAACATAAAAAAGAATTATGTTAAGATGTCAAGTAGAACCGATTTCTTTTGTTACTTTCCATCAGACTATTTATACTCCCTCTGTTCACTTTTACTTGTCCATTTTTTACTTTACACGCCGCTTAAGAATTAATAAATGAAGATGATATTTTACCATAATACCATATTAATTGGTGTATAATCGTAATGAGACTTAAAAAATATTTGAAATGAGTAATTAATGTTATGGGTAAAATAAAAGTAAATTATTTTTTTCTTGATGCACGGGTCGACCTGAATTGACTTCTTTCTTTTCCATTTTTCTCATGAAAATGGTCGTTGAAGTTGAACAAATAGGGCAGAATACACAGGTTAATTATGTGTTCTTGTTACAGGACGAGTAAAATGTTGAGCAATGGGAATAGAGCGGAATTATTTCCATACTATTGTCTCTTATATATCACTGCTTTATTCTGACCATTTCTTCTGTTCATAAATTAGTATTCGCTGAAAAATATAAGATTACTACAAATCGAAGAAGCCTATCATTTCCTTTGTACAAAACGATGTTTTCTTCTCAATACGCATTGAGGACTGAAATATAAGATATTACTACAAACAAACAAATATACAGGAAAAAAACATGTAATCAATCATGTACAAGAAGGCCAAGCATTACAACATAATAAATACAGTTACTTATCTTCAGCAGTAAAATCTGGTTCAGCTGGTTTCTGAAGCAAAATGGGTGATATCCTGTCTGCCATCCTTGCTTTCTTTGCAGTATTGCGCCGCAAAGCACGAAGGGCATTAGCAGCAAATCGCGATGCATAGATAGTAGCACCCAAACTTGGCGAACTACCACCTCCCCTTGCTAATGCATCTTGCAATCTGTTTTCTTCTTCGCGAAGGGACTCTTCTAGCTTCTTCCTACAGTGACGGCGCCATGCTGCTTGAATGAAGCAAGCCGCCCAGGTTCTCCATTGCTGCGAGTAAAACCTAAAAGTATGGCGGAGTTTCTTGCTATGAAGTCTTCGGAACTGAGAGGCTACAAACTTCAAATCATCGGCCACTAGAGCAAATGCTTCAACTTCTGAGAGCGCTTGGACAGTTCGGGTTGAGATTGGGAGGTTATTTGATGGATGAGGATCCAGAGCCCAAGTAAGAAGCTCTTCTCCACAAAAATCACCGGCTTTTAGATAATCAGAGTTAAAAAAGCCTGTCCTCCCTCCATTAGTGGTTACAGTCAATAGTTTGCCCCGCATTATAAAAAGCATCTCATCAACTGGATCACCTTCACGCACAATGAAGCTGTTCTCCGTGTAGAGGACTGGCCTGAGACGGTCACATAGTGCATCCAAGAGTTGCTCGTCCATTTTTTCAAACATTGGAACCTTCAAAAGTTACACATGTAATCAAAATCGAATACTAATTAAGTAACTAATACAAGTAAATTTAAGAGTTAAGGGTCAAAAACACACCTCAAGTAGCACATTTTTTTGAGTTCCCTACCTGAACTATCAGGTGTGAGAGTTTCCTACCTAAACTATCATCAACTAGTTTGCAAAACACACCTCAACTATCAGTTTTCACTTTTAATAAGGTGTGAGTGAACAACTGATAGTTGAGGTGTGTTTTGCAAACTAGTTGGTAATAGTTGAGGTAAGAAAAATGAACAACTGATAGTTGAGGTGTGTTTTGCAAACTAATGGGTGATAGTTTAGGTAGGAAACTCACACTTTCAAGTAGGGAACTCAAAAAAAGGTGATACTTGAGGTTTTTTTTTTACCATTATCTCTATTTAAATAAAAAAAGTTTTAACGTAACAACTCTCAAAAAACCTTGCTACTGCAGAAAACGGAGTCATTTAGGTGACGATGACGTAAAAATATTTTACTGAGCTGCAAAACAGGATAATACAACTTACCCTCATGAGCAAAGCCAAACAAAGATGGCGCTTTATGTCTCTCCTGAGGTCCTTAGGCAGGTTGTGGATCAGATTTTCTTCATCAACACCTCTAGTTTCCTGCCACTTGTATTGCTCATAGCGCCTGATTCTCTCCCGGAGGTGCTCAGGGAGTAATCGGTGAGACATCCACTGCTCTGCATCTCGTCTTTTCACCCTCATCTCTTCTAGTCTTATTGTTGTGGACTGCAGATACGTCTGTCACACCACAATCACTTCAACTTATTAGAGCGTAACGGGCACTGATAATTAATTATGACCATTGAAGTCAAAACGACATCCTATCATTTAGCCTACATCCCAGGCTCTTGCCACCACTATTAGATGCAACTTACTTCATAACAATGTTGTTACAAAAAGACATTACTATGCTGGATATACACGGCACACAAAACATTTATAGAACCTTTATAAGTTGTTTTAACCACACAAGGCACATCAAGAATAATCATATGTCGACGATAAATGGATATAGATGAGAATTCTACAAAAATCATTTCGTAGTTATAAGACAAATCTGGAAAACAATTATTTTTGCTGTGTCCTTTAGTGTGTATGACAATTTGTGAATTGCCTGAACTTTAACATAGAACTGAATGCTACGAATCTACCTGCATATTTCCAATGAGAAAGGAAAATAGCACCAAGCCAGCAATGGAAATGAAAACTGCAAAGCAAATTTCCCAGACATAGGTACTTGTTTGGAGGTTTTGACCAAGGGAACTGCAACATAAAGAAGCAAAGTATCAGTTAGAATGAAAGCAAACAAGAAACCCAACTAAAAATGAGAATCAGACAATTGGAGCTCCACAGATATTCTAGTTATGAAAAGTAAAGGTCAATCAGGGATAAAAAGCTAAACCTATTAAAAGTGCTTAGAAAGTTTGACATATAAACAAGGCCGAGCATAAGAGAAGCTAATATGAAACTAAGAAAGACAAGGCTGCTCTTTGTTAATAGATCTCCATCTTAACTGCCAATTTCTTTGGGATTGAATCTAGTATTTAAACATCCTTTTAACCTCATTGCACGCGAACGAGAGATGCTTTTACTAAGTTTTCCCCCCAAATTTGGATATCAATGATGTTATCAAATAACTTATCCTTAAAAACAATTTTCCACGCCATTCTTTATGGACATGTTGAGATATTTTTGCACATGAAACTTTTGCATGCCTTGCACTAGCTGTATCAGCAGAATGGGTTTGTTTGTACAAGTATTCATCTCCTACCCTCCCCTTCACTGAGGCATGTCAATATTAGAGACCGATATGAGATCTTTTAGAAAGAGACAATCCCAATGGTCTAGCATCAGATGAAGTATACTGTGCTCAAGCCACAGATACAATAAGCCACAAACTATCCCAAAAGGAGTTTCTTACTCTTCCTACCTAAGTTTGGCTGGTGAACAGCAGCATAATACATACAAATATGGTTACACAGAGAATAGGAGAAAAAGTGTCAATAGCAAACATGCAGTTGAATATGCAAAACTCAAGTACATAGAGCTAGCATACCTCAAGTTCTGCAAACCCCACCAGAAACAATAAAAGAACTTCTGCGGAAAATCCATTGATTCCACAACACCAGACTGGAGGGCGTCAAGGAATATCCCAAAATCAAAAAGTGTAGTATTTGGTGTCTCTATAGGACATGAACTATTTAGCAATGTTTTGAATCCTGTATGATCATCATCACAGTACAATGAAGAATGATGACAAGCAGATATATTTCCACATGCTCGTTGCCAACAAGTAGATTCACGTTCAATAGAAAACAGATACCAAAAGGCTCCAAGCACCTAAAACACAGATTATAACTCATTATCGGCTTAATGTTTCAGCAATAATAGTGTGCGGAATATAATATTATGACTTAAGTACTGGCTAATATTACTGAATCTCTCTAGGTGATATGTTTGCATGCAAGGGAAAACTTATGATGAGTGAAATCCACAAATTATATTCCTATAACACCATTTGGTACCAAAAATAAAATCAATGCTTAAGACACCACCTTTAAATACAGTCATCCGAAAAGTCTTTTTTTATACTCATCCGCAAAGTAACTTTCAAACACATTAATTTAAACCAGCTGAGTGCGCATAGTCTGTGAGCCTTTCAGAACTAAAAATCAAGTGTATCACAAACTTACATGACTGGCAAGCATATAAAGAACGAGATTAAACGCAGCTCCAGCCCATGCTGTTTCAGTAAGTATGCCAGAAGTTCTAGTGACTTCCTTATATAAAGGATATACTCGAAGGAGCCTTGGAATATATTGGAAGAAGACGACACATTTCAGCAAATTCTTCGTATTCAAAGATTTAGCACCCCGCAATTTAGGAATTACAATTAAAATTACAACCTGAAAAACAGAAAAGGGATATAGTTTAAACAATAAATCTAGGATTTGTATTTGCATAGTAATGAGCTGCATCATTATTGTTATAAAACAAGTCACAGTGCAATCTCTTTCACAGCTCAAAGTCTAGCTTAACAATACAACGCCCTTGACGATTAAAATTACAACCTGAAAAACAGAAAAGGGATATAAATTTAAACAATAAATCTAGGATTTGTACTTGCATAGTAATGAGCTGCATCATTATTGTTATAAAACAAGTCACAGTGCAATCTCTTTCACAGCTCAAAGCCTAGCTTAACAATACAACGCCCTTGACATCATGAAGCGCACAAAATCATTTAACGCCAAAAAAAGTTCCATATCATGGAAATCTACCTTCTCCATGACAGATGGAAACATGGTTTATTTGAAGCAGCATGAACAGTGGTGGAAGCAGGATATTCATCAAGGTGGTTCGGAATATGAAGAAGTAAACACGCGAAAATTAAAGGATGATAAACGGGGCGGGGCGGAAAGGGCAAAACTAACCTTAACCTGCTAATTGTAACTCGCTTGTCATGCCTCGTTTAACATTTTTTCCGACTTTTGCATTTCTTCATCGAGCCTTTTTAAAAAAAATTGTATTTCTTACATTCCTTTCACTTTGCAGTTTTCTACTTTATTTTAAACTTTTTTTATTTTTCTGAATTAATGCCCTTTCAATTATATAATACCGTTGACAATTATCTTGACGAAAAAGCCAAATAGTGAAACTAAACGAGTAACGAGAGAAATTTTTGAAGTTTGCTTAAAAAAGAAAGGGAATCTTATCTAATTTTGTTGCAGAAGAGGGAGTTTTATCTAATTTGGGAAAATAATTTTGGGGGGAAGGGAAAGAAAATAAAAAGGAAAGGGAAAGAAAAGTTGGGGATTCGATCCCACAACCAACAAATAAAAGGAACTTCTTAATAACTTCTCAAACCAAAGCAACTACAAGACAACATTAATTTATGGGTGCTCAGGTTGTTTATTTAACCTTTTATTACGAGTTGCATGCGTACAAGTATTACTTCCGAGTCCAAGTAATAATAGGAAAAGTGATAAATGGCAATGACCTCATTCGAACCCGCGACATTGACAAAAGTTTGAACCCCCTAGACCACTGCGCCAAGCTTCTCAAGTACGTCAAGGGGGTTCAATATAACATGTACCTAGATAAAATGCAGATTTGACCATGTATATACAACGTAATTTTCCGGCAAAGGGAGTTCGGATGAACCCCCTTCCGCTATCCTGGCTCCGCCCCTGCATGAATCCTCGACACAGTCGCCCAACCACGTATCATTTCAATATAATAAGAATTAACTTTAAATCAACACTGAAATAACATTTTGAAGAGAAGTCACTCTAACCTGTGGTAGAGGAAGAACTGCAAGAATATCTATTAAGAAGTAAGAGGACAAGTATCTCTTTGCTATTTCCCATGCATCTTCAACCAAAACGCCTCTTCCAAATACACGTGATGAAGGGGCAATGAAACCAGTACGAAATTGAAGCACAATATGGAGAAGGTAAAAGATATCAGTGATGGAACGCAAAACACTAGCTGTGGCCTCCATTTTTCTATCCAAATGCAAACATTTGTTGTCATTATCAATCACTGGAATGTAAAAGAACAAAGGATCCAAGGAGACGGCAATCACACAGGATAATACAAATATTTTGTTCCACTTCTGAAGAAAAGGTCCTTGAGGATCAAGCATCTTTCTTTCTGATCCCAAACTTTTGGCCAGAAGGCAACTTAAACAAGAATTTAAGGCATGTATTATGCTTTTGATCATTCCAGAACCACCTTCCAGGGCTTTGTGTAATTCATTGGAGAATACTCCAAATTTGCCCCCGTGTGCTCCATCATTATATGGAAAATTCCCCTCTGAGCTTTTCTCAGAGTTCCAATCCTGAAACCTGCATGGCAATCAATTGAAGTGTAGAAACAAGGTTAGAGTCAGACATCTCAGCAAAATGATCCACGACTAACAAAGCTTCGCTACATTAAATTACACAGGAATTTTTAATTCGTGTCAAGTAGGTTAAAGTTTGTGTTCCATGGTCAAATTTACCAAAACAAAGTAGTCCCACATAAAACCAGAATACGGGATGGATACCCGGCTTCTCTCTTTCCTTAAAATTCCAAAATTACTTTACTTCCCATTCTCTCTAATTTGTTCACTCATTCGATTTTTTCTTATATGTCAAATGCTTATATTAAGACATGTGAAACTAGTTCAATATGCTTCCAAAACAAAAAACATCCGGTGGATAGCATACAAAATAAATAAGTGAAAAAGGGGTTTCCCAGATTCATGGAAACTGACCTCACAAACTTCTCTTGCCGGTGATTCATAACTTAAGTCAGTGCATCAACTGTTCCAAAAGGCAGTAAACTTCCAAAATCCTTTGAGGACCTACATAGCATTCCCTGAAAACTTTATCACACAAGTTTATAGAACAATATGTTGATTCTCACATATTATACCAGTAAAACCAGAAACCCCATGATAGATTTCCTTAGAAGATATGATGATCGGTATACTTTTGAGATGTTGTTACATGCAAAATGCATTGCCACAAAAATCATAAAATCTATGATCAAGAACTGAACTTGCTTAGTCAGTTATAACACAATCTTGTCATCAGAGAAGAGGAAGCCAAACAGCTCAATAGAAAATGTTTACACACAACATAGCCATAGCAAAATAACATTGAATTCAAGTTCAAGGACATCGAATGTTCCAACAAGATCAGTTAATCTAATCGAAGACACCTACACACAACTATAACCTGATTTTTTTTTTGCATAAGGTCAATGGTGCACGAAAATATTCATAATGTAATACCTTTATCAGATACAATCACCTAATACATCAAAACATAAAGCAATTTCTTTACTTCTTAAATTTAATATACATAAAATTAAAAAATTGTAACATAACAATTACTACTCTAAGTTGTACTACAATAAAACAATTAAAAAAATTCCATAGCACGCCGCCTAAATAATGTTAAAATTAAACTCTACCAATAAGAAATTAGTACAATGATCAATGTCTGTGAACAAAAAAACTAACCAGTTTGACCAGAAACTAGTAAAATGATCAATATTTGTACAGAAACTAACCACTTTTGACCATAACAACCACTAATTTCCAATAACAAGACAACAAACACTGTAATTTAGAAATCAAACACCTAATGATAAGAAAATAAATACAAGTGCAGAGATAATTAAATGATTAAAAAGGCCAAGCAAGAGACCTTGTGACATACCAAATGAACAACTGATTATTATTGAGAGAGAATATGAAGACGATTATGGAGTGAAGGAAATTTCGTGGAGACTTCCTCTTTTAGGGCTGATTTTGAATTATTAATTTTTTTGACTAAAAGATATTATCAACCAACTTGTCTTCTTTGATTTTTAACATAAGAGATGGGTCAATGGGTCGTGGACTATATGTCAGTCCACGCAAGTACAGTTCGAACCGGTTCCTTAACGGTGCTTATTGTTAAAAAAAAAAAACTAACGGCGACGGCGCACTTGCTTTGCTTGGTGAAATTATAGTAGTATTGGGATTTGTAGTTTACGATATTGAAATTAATTTCATATCTTTCTTTAAGCAAAGTGTATAAAATATGAGAATGAGGTTATTTGCTGTGCTTAGCATAAAATATTAATGGATGACGAAGACAGTTTTTTTTTGTTTAATGTGAAACCCGCAGCCGAATAGCTTGCAAACCCCGTCAACCAGTTAAACCACACTTGGCAGTGTGCGCCCGCTATGCGGCGCAGGCCGACGTTATTCTGGGTTCAACTTACGACCAGTTTCTACCTTGCGCTTCAAGCACTAACCTGGCCTAAGCGCTTGATAGACAGCTTTTCTTCAATACAAATAATAATAAGTAAACTTTTGTATGGTTTTTGCTTTAACATGGAACAAATTAGTAGGTGTTTGTCTGATTGAACCAACTATTATGTTATCTCACACCCTAAAATAGATTTAGAGACGTAAATAATTTGACACAACCCCCAATAGATACTGACATAATATGTTTAGCAATTGAAGCCCAAAAAACTTGGTATTGTACAGCCTGATTGCCCCTATTTTAGGGTAGTCTTTAATTTTTGCCTCTTAATTAGTGGTCTTTAATTTTTGTCATTCGTTTAAAAAATTGAGTGAAAATATTCTTGAAGATATTGGTTCAAATTTCAACATAACTAAAAAAAACGCAGGGCAAGATTTCATTAGAAAATATGTATATCCGGCCAAAATTGTATAAAAATTATATTTTAATGACCATAATTTCTATGTAATTATGCCTCCAAAAATACCTTTGAGGTTGTGGATTCGAATCTCAGCAGAGTAAAAAAAAACCGCAAGCCAAGATTTCATAGAAATTATGTCTATTCGGCCAAAGTTATATAGAGATTATGCCTTAAGGATGTATGAGAGCAAAGTTTAGTTACATATAAATTATGCCCCCTAAGGCATAATCTCTAAATAACTTTAGCCAAATACACATAATTTCTATGGAAATTTTGCTTTTCGGATTTTTTTTTCTTTATTGGTATTCGAATTCAGAATCTCTGATTTAGTGAACCCGCAAATAAATGGTATTTTGACCCATAAAGTTTTATTAAATGAGAGGTAGAGGTAAAAATTAAAGATCATCCCTTATGAAGGACAATTCCTTCAATTTTTTGTTGTATAACCATATTCAGCAAACACCAACTAAATAATATGAGATTTAGAATTAGAAGGTTCTTCTCCTAATTTCATGCTTGAAATATGATTTCCTTCCAAAGTTAATGTAGTGATTTTCATCTCATATCAGTGACGAACAGAAGCAAAAATCAAGAGAAACAATAGGAAAAAATCTTCTTCTTTGGTTAGAATATAATTGATGTGAGTGGTGTCTTAGATCAAGTAGGACAATTTTTCAAGTCGCCTCAATATACCAAATAGGACGACTACAGTGACCCTTTTTGAGATCCATAAAAAAGGCGATTTTTGTCGCCCTATTTGAACCACACCAAATAGGACGATTTTTCTTGTCGCCCTATTTGGTCCTCACCAAAGGAGGCGACTTGAAAATCGCCCTATTTGGTGTGGCTCAAATAAGGTGACTACGCCCTTTTTAATGTATCTCAAAAAGGGCGACTGACTAAGAAAAAATTAAATACACCAACTGAGATTCGAACCCTCGTCTGAACTGTGGCACTGTACTATACTGCCACTAGTTATGCAATATTAATTGCCTCAAATACATTCCTGCCAAGAATCGAACCCGAGCCTCCTATGTGGAACTGTGTCATTCTACCACTAAACCAGTCATCAATACTTGTTATATTTATGTTCATCATAATCATAAATTCCTTGAATTCGGATTCGAATATTTCGGATATCTAACAAATCGGATATTCGTAATTTTCGGATTCAATATTTCGAATATCCAAATATCGGATATCCGCAATTTTCGAATATTTTCGGATCAGATTCGGATCCGAATATTTTGAATATCCAAAAAAATCGGATATTCATAATTTTCGGATATTTTCGGATCAGATTCGGATCCGAATATTTCGGATATCCAAAAAAATTGGATATTCATAATTTTCGGATAATTTCGGATCGGATTCAGATATATTTCGGATATTCAAAATTTTCGGATAATTTCAGATCGGATTCGGATCCGAATATTTCGGATATCCAAAAAATTTGGATAATTTCGGATCGAATTCGGATCCGAATATTTCGGATATCCAAAAAATCGGATATCCAAAATTTTCGAATAATTTCGGATCATTAACTCAAATTTGTGAATTAATTCAAAATAAACTATAGACAATAAAAATAAAAAAATGTTATCCCTTTTCTAAAAAATGTTAAAACTTTTTATTAATGAAAATCTCACACAAATTAAACTTTATCTAACTAAGAATATTTAAGATAATTTTGAAGCGAAACAATAAATAAAAACTAAAACAAAAAACTTAAATTTCTAAAGAATAAATATTAATAAACCAAACGGGGCAACTAGAAAAGTAGCCCCATTTGGTTAGGACCAAAAAGGTTGAGGAGTCCATGTTCCCATTCCATTACCGATGTGGGACTCTTAACACTCCCCCGCACGCCCAGACCCTGTTAACTGGAGCGTGAATAATATAATTTGGGGGCCCAACATCAGTGAACTAAGAATTTGAATGAGTGTAGCTCTGATACCATGTAAAGAATAGATCTTGGATCTAACTCAACCCCAAAAGCTAGCTTGTAGGGTGAGGATTGTAGTCCATATAAGGAGTCCATGTTTCCATTCAATTACCGATGTGGGACTCTTAACATTATCATATAGTGCCAAAATTCCTAATTTTTTTTTATGAAGCATTAAATTAAGTTTGATTTTAAAGGAAAAAGTGCACAATATATACTCGATTTTAGGACCGACATTTAAATTATATCCGAAGTTGATTTTTTTGTTGTTTTGCAAATATGTTTACTTTGAGTTTGAAATCACTTTAGACATACTGAACTTAAGTTGTAAATATTTGTGTCTCAAGTTTGGTAACTTCGAACATTTCCCCCCTTAAGAGTGGCTTGGTCAAGATCAAACATAGAACATTTTCGTATGAAGTTTGGTATAGCTTGTCAAGGCTAACTTTGAACATTTTATTACTGAGGTTGTAGCATTGACAAGACCTAACTTCAGACATTTTTTACTGAAGTTGTATGTCTTAAGAAGGCCTAACTTGCATAATGGATGTACTTTAGACATAATAATGACTTGCCAAGACCAACTTTAGACATTTTAATGAAGTTGTGTCCTTGGCAAAGCCAAACTTGATACATATAATGTTGCGCTTCAGACTTTTGCCCCAACTAACAACTTATTCTTTGAATTTCAACAATTAACACAAGATTCAACACCAAAATCTATCTCAAATTTAAAACAGATATTTCATATTTCTATAATACAAATATCAATTTGCCAAAATAATATCAAATCTAACAAAATCAGTTTGCAACAATGCCCATTTACCATTGTTTTCCAACAATATTTCATTTAAATTTACATTTATTTGAAATTCAGACAAGTTCTTCAAAATATTATACTTCAATTGGTATAAATTTGAAAAATATAATTGTACAACAACTAAATAAGAAGAACGGGATGAGAAGAGGGAAAATCATAGCAGCAGTGATTTGTCTGAAGTTATCTATAATTTGAAGTCTTGAGCCGAGGGTCTCCCAGAAACAGTCGTTCTACCTACCAAGGTGGAGGTGAGGTCTGTGTACATTCTACCCTCCCCAGATTAAACTGAGTATGTTCATATTTCAAGAATTGCTATAGCAAATGAATACATCAGATTTATGCTTTATAAGGAATATCCAAGTCACTCTTAAGAAATCATCTACTATTGTTAAGAAAAACTTATTTCCATCAGCACTTTATAAGGACCACATAGATCGATATGTATCAAATTAAAACATGCAACAATTTTAATATAACTAGCAGGAAAAAGTAACCTAAGTTGTTTGGAACAAGGACATACACCGCATTTGCTTATTTCAGTATGTATATCATGCTTATTAAGAGAAAAAAATCTTATGTAAAACATTAGTAGAAGTATGGCCTAATCTCTTGTGCCACAGTTTCACATTGATCTATTTTATTTGCATTCTGACATCAGCAACTAGTGACACTTGATTA
Organism: Przewalskia tangutica; assembly: GCA_029844215.1. Classification (NCBI taxonomy): domain Eukaryota; kingdom Viridiplantae; phylum Streptophyta; class Magnoliopsida; order Solanales; family Solanaceae; genus Przewalskia; species Przewalskia tangutica. The sequence goes on from CM056732.1 coordinate 4,869,878, forward strand.
TTGTGTTTACTTACACTACAATAAAACACTTCTAAAAGGGTGAGCAAAGTCGCCCTCTTTGCTTTGAAAATCGCCCTCTTAGATCAAGGGACGATTTTTAATCGCCCTTAAATTCGTCTTATTATGTCCGTTGTCTTAGATCAAGAAGAACGATTTTTTAAGTCGTCTTCTTTGGTATACCAAATAGGGCGACTACAATCGCCCTTTTTAATATGTTTCAAAAAAGAGAAAAAATTAAATGCATCAATTGAGATTCGAACTCTGGTCTGAATTGTGACACTGTGCTATACTACCACTAGTTATGCAATATTAATTGCCACAAATACATCCCTGCCAAGAATCGAATCTGAGCCTCCTCTGTGGAACTATGTCATTCTACCACTAAACCAGTCATCAATACTTGTTATATTTATGTTCATCATAATCATAAATTCCTTGGATTCAGATTCGAATATTTCGGATATCTAACAAATCGGATATTCGTAATTTTCGGATTCAACATTTATGATAACCAAAAAATCGGATATCCGCAATTTTTGAATAATTTCGGATCGGATCCGAATATTTTGGATATCCAAAAACTTGAATATTCGTAATTTTCGGATAATTTCGGATCAGATTCGAATCCGAATATTTCGGATATCCAAAAAAAAACAAATATTCATAATTTTCGGATAATTTCGGATCGGATTCAGATATATTTCGGATATCCAAAATTTTCGGATAATTTCAGATCGGATTCGGATCCGAATATATCGGATATCCAAAATTTTCGAATTATTTTGGATCGGATTCGGATCCGAATATTTCCAAAATATCGGATATCCAAAATTTTTGGATAATTTCGGATCGGATTCGGATCCGAATATTTCGGATATCCAAAATTTTCGGATAATTTCGGATCATTAACTCAAATTTGTGAATTAATTCGAAATAAACTATAGACAATAAAAAAATGTTATCCCTTTTCAAAAAAATGTTAAAACCTTTTATTAATGAAAATCTCACACAAATTAAACTTTATCTAACTAAGAATGTTTAAGATAATTTTGAAGCGAAACAATAATAAAAACTAAAACAAAAAACTTAAATTTCTAAAGAATAAATATTAATAAACCAAACGGGGCAACTAGAAAAGTCGCCCAATTTGGTTAGGACAAAAAAGGGCGACTTTCGAAAAGTCGCCCTTTTTGTTCTTCACCAAAGGGGGCGACTAGAAAAGTCTCCCTTTTTGGTCCTCACCAAAGGAGACGACTAGAAAAGTCGCCCCCTATGGTTTATAAATATTTATTCTTTAAAAATTTAAATTTTTTGTTTTAGTTTTTATTTATTCTTTTCTCTTCAAAATTACCTTAAATATTCTTAGTTATATAAAGTTTAATTTGTGTGAGATTTTCATTAATAAAAGGTTTTAACATTTTTTAGAAAAGGGATAACATTTTTTTATTGTCTATAGTTTATTTTGAATTAATATATTTTGTATAGTATGTGTATCAAATCTCTCTCATCAAACTTTTCTCAATACATGAAAAAATTCAAATGATGTAAACATGCATCATTTCTCATAAGCAATCAATGTTGATAGTTCCCTCATTTATACTATACAAAATATATTAATTCTAAATAAACTATAGACAATGATAATAAAAAAATGTTAAAACCTTTTATTAATGAAAATCTCACACAAATTAAATTTCATCTAACTAAGAATATTTAAGATAATTTTGAAGCAAAAGAATAAATAAAAACTAAAACAAAAAACATAAATTTCTAAAGAATAAATATTTATAAACCAAAGGGGGCGACTTGTGTAGACCAGAAAGGGCGACTTCTCAAGTCGCCCCTTTGGTGAGGACCAAAAAGGGCGACTTTTCAAGTCGTCTCCTTTGGTGAATTAAAAAGAGCGATTTTTTGTTATAAATCAGTCGCCCTCCTTGAGCTAATTTGTTGTAGTGGTAACTCATTGATCAGCAGATACAGTCCACTATCTCCTTACCAATCTTCCTCACCCTCCCACCGAAGAGATTTTGAAATATACAGAAATCATGAAAGAAACTTGCTAAGCATTTAGGTTCCTTTGTGATTTTAGAGAATGATGACAAATTGTACTTGAATTTAGGGACTGGAAACACATTAGTTAATGTATTCCTACTTGAAATTGAACTAGAGCCAATGTGAGTGACCTGAGTTATGTCACCATTTGGTAAGTGCACTTTTTTTGGAACAATATTTTTCAAATACTAATTTTATTCAACAAGTCTTATCGTGATTAGTAGCTCCAGTGTCTATAATCCACTCTTGTGTTTGATTAGAAGCTAACATTACTTGATTACTTTCAATTATATCAACTACTTTAATAGATTCAGTAGCTACCAAAGCATGAGTCATACCTGATGCACTGGTCATATTAACAGATGCATTTGACTTGTTCAACATTTGCTTGATTTGTTTATATTGATCAGGTGTGAATCCTCCTCCAAGATGAATGGTTGGTCCTGGTTGATTGGAAGATAATGCATGTTGATTGTCACTTACTCTCTCACTCTTGTTTCCCACATAATACATATCACCACCAACACTTGAAGTTGCAGTATAACCATAGTTGTAGTTCCCATATTCTGAGAGTATGCACTAGATTGACCAACACATGAGGTTTTGAATCATTCACTGACACATTGTATGCAACACTCTCACTATTACTACTTCCAGTGGCTTTCCTCATTGATTTGTAGTCAGCAAGGTAACTATGCAGCTTCCAACAATCACCCCTAACATGATTCCTTAGCTTGCAGAAATTATAGTACAAGTTGTTATTACTGCTATTGTTATTGGCAGCTTTTAGGCGTGATCTATCTCTCTGCTTTTCATAGTCAAGATGTTCTTCTTGAACTTAGGATGATTATTATTTCCTTTTAGAGTACATTCCCACAAACTCAAAAGTATTCAAGTTGTTCATAAAAGTTGCATTTACCCCAGGCATTCCTGACATACTAACCACGATCCTTTTTTACTTTCATCTCCTACTATCATTGCATATGCCTGATTCACATTAGGCAGTGAATTTATCAGTAAAACGTGGCTTTTAGCATGTTGACAAGACTCATTCAAACCCATATGAGAAACTTATATAATTTTATCTTCTCATGTATTGAACATAGTCTTTAGATTTAGAACAGTCACATCATGGTGTTGGTATCAAATTCTCAAATTCATTCCACAACTCTTTAAGTCTTGAGTAATACACTGAAACATATGAAGAACCTTGATGTAGTGTGACAATTTCTTTGTGCAAATTAAATGTTCTTGATCAATCTATCATATCATAACTTTTTTGTAAATTTGCCCAAACCTGACCACTTGAACCAAATATCACACCTCCTAACATGTTATTTGAAACAACATTCATAATTGAAGAGAGTACTATTGTATTTACCCTCTTCCATTGATCCCAAAGATCTTCAGAATAACTTTCTTTCTTACATGCTTCAGTTACAAATCCCCATTTATTACGACATAAAAGAACTAATCTCATCGATCTATACCACATAGTATAGTTATCACTACCGATTAATTGAAAATTGATTATCATAGAACCATTAACATTTGCAGGTCCTAAAAATAGAGAATGATTATAATCAATAGTAGAAATACCAGATTCTTGTGTCTGATTACTTTGATTTTGATCAACATTTGTCGCATTTGCATGATTCAGTGTTTGATTAAGGCCTCGATTGGCTTGTTCTTTTTCCATTTTTTTTGAATTCGAACTCTGCAACTATCGCCGTCTTCAAATATACTGATCGATTAATTAATCAAAATGAGTAGGAGCATTAGATTATTACATTAGAAAATAAATTATTCCAATTCCATTTCAATACACAAAGAGGCATGGAAGTACGCAATGACCGATTTACACAATTTCCTTTCTTGGCCATCATTTAAATTTAAGGCATTTGACCATAGATTCCAAATAATTTTTATTATTCCCTCAGTCTTAAAAAGATTAATTTAGTTTAATTTGACATAAAATTTAATAAATAAAGAAAGCCTTTTGAAGTGTGTGATCCCAAAACAAATCTTAGATATTTGTATGATTTTGAATGATCTCATAAAATTAAATTGTTTGTAAATATAAAAATGAGCTAATCTTTTTGGAATAAATTAATAAGGAAAGTAAGTCAATTTTTTTGGAACGAAGAGAATATTTTATTTGGACTTTATGAATTTAGAGCTGAAGATAAAGTTGTGTTTGCAAAGAAGAAAACATAGCATTTTATTTGGAATTTAGGAAGATGAGGTGAAAAATAGGTTTGAAGCATTTTCCAAAATTGAAATCCATCTCTAAAAAATAAAATAATAAGGAAACATTATGATTATGAAAAAACAAAATCTTACTAAAGAGAGAAGTCTATTAGATAATAAAGTACATATATTATATACACTATATACGAAAAAAACCTCTTTCTTAAATAAAAGAAAGATATATACTAAAAACAAACTATAATGATATTCAACATTTTATGGGTGTTGACCCAAGTAGGCCTAGGCCAAGACAAGACACCTTCCCATCTTCCTTCACTCTGTAATAGTCGTTGACTGCTCGCTTTTACTGTAAGGAGAGTTCAAACTTCAAACAGGAGTGGAAAGAATTCCTGAATGTCGTCGGGTACTGTTAACTTCCCCGCCATTCTTGTAACTGTCACCTGTAATCCGCGCAGGTGTGTCCGCACCCCCCTGAGTGAACGAGAAAAAGAAAGAATTTCTCGGAGCAACCCCCAGGTTCCTGGATTTTAAAATTTTATAATCAAACACTGATTTTAAAATATAAGAATATATTTTTTTTAAAAATTATTCTCACAGCCATATACAACTCTTTAGTCCTTATATATTTTAAAAATTGTGCAAATATAGTTCTTAAAAAAATACGTTCCAAATAATATTAAATCACACCTAATATTTGTTCATATATTTTTTAATTTTATGAAGGTCATTTAATATTTGAATAATTTATAATAAATTTTAGAGCACGATCTAACATTTTTACTGATTTTCAATTTGCTCAATTTTTTTTATTAACCATGGTCTAAATTGTGGTATGCCACGTTGCCAGTCTCTCCTTCAGTGACAAGCTTGATGCGCCAGGCGTCTCTCTCGTATCTGTGTGAGCCCCTCTCTCTCTCTCTCAACCTTTTAATAATATGACCCTGATATCCACTATACAACTTGATTGATTAGGTACCGGAATCCTATCTCCAGAATAATGTAGCGTAAGTCGGAATCTGGATATAAAAAAATTCTCAACAAATACATATTCACACATTTTCACTGCTCTCTCCTTGTTACATCATTCACCTTTTTCTCTGCCTAGGGTTTCCAGATTCTTCCTTTTTTAAGGCTTTCTCGATTTAGAAAGCTTAAAAAAAGGCTTCGATTTTTTTTTATATAAAATTTATGGATTCGTGAATATTCTAGGATCTCGATTCCGATTTCTACATGTTTTTACATCGATCGATCTGTTTATATTCAATTTTTGTTACCTTTAAATAAACCTTGATTTTGTACTTATATTCATGGTTATGGATCTACTTGACATTCACCGTATCTACTCTTTTAATTGTAAGTTCAGATCCATCATGTTTCCTATTTTTGATCCTCAATTGAAGTGGAGATGATATAATTAATTTCGTAAATGTGTTTAATTTGAGTATATATGGAAATGATTTAATTATCCATCTACTTGTAGTGTGCAACAGTTAAAGAGATAGATACGGTAATTGATAGCTTAGGAGCAATTTCTTTTTAGATACGAGATAAAAATAAGCTAAATAATTTTTTAAAACTATTCGTCAACAAAAGTGTATATTTGCACCATTTGTGTAACGATAGGATTGTACATGCATCACATCTGCTCTATATGTACATGCATCACATCTGCTCTATATCGCAAAGTTGAGCGGTATATTTGCACCTTTATGCAGTAAACCTAAAGGACTGTATTTTTAACTTAGCTTGAGTTTTGATTTCTAGTTTTGTTAGTTTTAACAAGCTTTGCAATTTTATTTTTTTAGGTATTTTTGTTAAATTTGTTTAATGGATTATCTGATGATTGTAAGTGCTGTTTTTTTTCAGCTTCGAATTCAGGCAGTTAATGTGGAATGTTATGCAATAGCTGCGTGAAGTTTGTGGTTTTACGAGCTGCGCGTATTGATAGACAAATTAAGCAAAGGCAATTTATCAAACTGATTAAAAGTTTGAATGCAACTCGTAGCATAAGTTATTCCTGGAATAGTAGTATATATACAGCAAGGAGAACGATGATGGTGGATACTGGTGCAACTGCTAAAGGAGGACCTATTGTTGATGTTTCACTCGAGAAGGATGACAGTGGTGGTTACACTAGCGGAGGATGGAAAAGGTGATTCATTTTAGCAAATGTACATTGTTGTCTAACATTCCGGACTATTGTAGATATGTATTGTTGCAAGATAACCAGGGGCAGAGCTAGAGGGGCTAAAGGAGGTTCATTTGAACCCCTTTTACCAAAAAATCACACTGTATATATAATACAACAACATACCTGGTGTAATTCCACAAGTGGGGTTTTGGGGAGGGTAGAGTGAACGCCGACCTTACCCCCTTGGGTGGTAGAGACCCTCGGCTCAGGACACTGTATATATACAACAACAACATACCCCGTGTATTTCCACAAGTGGTTTATTTTTACGTATATATAGCAATGTAGATATTGAAATCCCCTTGGTAAAAATCCTGCCTCCAGCATTGATGATAACCAATAATAGTTTTACCTGATGGAGAGTTTATGGATCATAGACTTCTCATGCAAAACTCATAGCATTCGGCTTATGTAGGCAGTAAGGCACATACTTTGCCCTGCATGGTGCTGATAAGCTACATACCCGTGTATTTCCACAAGTGGTTTGTTTTTACGTATATATACTATATAGCAGTGTAGATATTGAAATCCCCTTGGTAAAAATCCTTAGCATTGATGATAACCAATAATAGTTTTACCTGATGGAGAGTTTATGGATCATAGACTTCTCATGCAAAACTCATAGCATTCGGCTTATGTAGGCAGTAAGGCACATACTTTGCCCTGCATGGTGCTGATAAGCTCCATGAAGCTTTGTGACTTTGTTCCTCTTGTGGCTGTTATATGTACGCACAACGTTTGACTTGATCATCCAGATGTCTAAGGGGATGAGTGTGCAGCCCTTGTCCAACAATTAGTTTCCTTTAACATATATTTCCTCCAGTAAGTTATCTAACAAGACCTGTGTTTTCCGAGTTAGATATTAGCCTGCACTTGATGCCCAAAAAATAGAAGAAGTTAGCACGGGGTAGCGGGCGAGATTTGGCGAATTTGATTCCATAGTTTAGCATTACTCTCTTTTTCGTCAGTTTCCTAAACTAGAATATTAAAAAGCTGTTCCTTGTTTACCTTGTCTTTTTCATCCCAGCACAAGTTGTCAGCTTTTGGCTAATAACTTACTCCTCTGGAGTACAGATGCACGACGTAAGTTTTTACGGACATGCTTTGAAACATCAACATTCTACTTATGTTCAACATCAACATTCTACTTATGATGGAAGAACAGATGGTTTACGAGTAATTCTTTTAGGCCTGTGAGATGTACTAAAATTTTAAGTTCCAGTCTATTGTGACAAATCAATAAGAAGAACTTAGGGTTATTCATATGCAGAAAATCCTTCAAAATCTTTCTGACTTGCTCCTACGGTCGAAAAGATTGAAAAAATCAGTCATTCATTCACAACCACTGATGAAGGATTCCTCGAAAAGTCTTTTTCTCCTTGCACTTGTTTCTTTACCCTGACCATAGAAAGGGGTGATGTCAATAAAGGTTTTGAGCTTAACGAGGTAAGTACTATACACAATGATGAGATATATGTTGTTTGAGTTAACATAATACATATTTTACTTGTATCACCTTGTTTACCATACATGTATAATGATGTTCATTGTATTTTGCTATGAGCGGCTCATACTAGTCAAAATTCTTTTGAAAAAAAGCTCATACTTATTTTTATCCTTTCCTGCTTGGCAGTGAAGATGGAAAACTGAGTTGTGGTTATTCAAGATTTAGAGGGAAAAGAGCCACCATGGAGGATTTTTATGACATCAAAACTTCCAAAGTTGATGGAAAGACAGTTTACTTATTTGGGATATTTGACGGTTAGAACTTGCCAATTCATCCTTCAGCTTGGAGTGTGATTTCGGATTTAAATAATGAAATGATTAATCAAGCCTTCTGAATCTTACGGCTTGAAGCTTGTGTTTGCTATTCTTCATCTTTATATTATTAGCTTAGTGTCTCCTTGAAGTCAGGAGCTATTGTTTGCATGAATTGGTGATGTAGGGTCTGTTTGTTTTACAGAACAAATAGTTATTTTCCTGAAAAGTTAGTTTTATTTTTGAAAACAAACAGCTATTGTTTTACTGTTCGGGAGAGAGCTGTTTGTTTTCCGAAATACAAAAAAATTTACCAGAAGGTTGTTTTCTATTCTTTTAACACACAGAACTTGTTCTTGTATAACAAATCAAAACCCACATCTATCTTCTTGTTGTCATCCAAAAATATAACCATACAAAAACTAAAGCAACACCAAACTGTGATTGTAATGCAAATACTACCTTATAGTTCACAAGAAAGGGATGCTCTACTGGAATGGAATTAATAGGACCTCAAACTAGGGAGAGTTTGTACTCCTTTCTAAAATCACATACCACTTGATCTAATTGCTTTAACTTTCTTCCAGTGGGGGCCTTAGGGAGAGGCGGTCCTCAGCATAAGAGTAATCATGCCCTCTACGTGGGGTTTTATGAAAGGCTGAAATGTATTTTCCATATAGCTTCAGCTATTCGATTGCTCTTACTTGGCAGCTTGCTAAACAGTTTCCCAGTCTAAAACTGTATGTTTCTATCTCATTGTTGTAACTAATGGCCACTTTTAGTAGTCTCAAATATTTTATATGAGCTTGTGACAACTTTGGCTCTTTTTGAGATGTTTGATTGTTGAACTCTTATATTTCTGCAGACTAGGTAGAATAAGCATTTCTCCTCTCTTTTTTCTGGTGTGTTTACGTTGCTCTTTATTTGTGTCTTCTTACATTTCCGCAGACTAGGTAGAATAAGCATTTTCCTTTTTTTTTTGGGTGTGTTTGCATTGCTCTTTATTTGTGTCTTGAGAGATGGATTTTGACTTTTTTTAGTCATCATGTCATGTTACTGCAGGCCATGGTGGTTCCCGAGCAGCTGAGTTTCTGAAGGGACATCTCTTTCAGAATCTAATGAAACATCCATCGTTTTCAACGAACACCAAGTTGGCCATAAGTGAGTAATATATGTTGTCTTATGGATGTGTAATTTGAATCTCCACTTTTGTGCTTTCTCAATGGACTGGAAATGCTCTATCTATCCACTGAAGGTGACATATTTATTTATCCATAAAATCTGAAGTGTGTAGTGCATGATCATGGCAAGGGCAATGTACTTGAACAACACGTAAATTGAAGAATACTGAAACTTGGAAACTCCTCTTTCCTCTCTCTGTCTATCTATCTCTTTTTTGAACCCCAACACTGTTGAAGATTTATGGATTACTTTCATCATATTGCAGGTGAAACGTATCAACAAACAGATATGGACTTCTTGGACTCTGAAAAGGATACTTTCCGGGATGATGGTTCCACTGCTTCAACAGCAGTTCTAGTCGGTAACCATCTCTATGTTGCCAATGTTGGAGATTCACGGACTATAATATCGAAGAGTGGAAAAGGTAGCATCAGATCCATAATGGCTTAAAAGGTTCTGGAATTTGAGAATAGAAATACTGGGCAGATAGTTTCAGGCAGCCACCAGGGGGTGAAGGATGATTCTTTTATTATTGATTCATCTAAAAATGTGATACTAGCGGATGGCTAGATTACGTGATTTTTATAAACGCAAAATCTCGTGTCCTTTAATGCAGACATACAATGTTTACAAGATAACAACTAAGCAACTGAGTACAATTACTTAGGTTTTTTCTTTTTTACGATAGTAAAATGTAGTAACTGATAGTATAGCTTAAAATTGAAGCAATAAATAATAGGTATCCACCAGGATCCTGAAATCTTTACCATTCTCTTGTGCCATATGCTGTATTATGTATGGTAATATTTTTCTCATATGTTATAGTTTATCGCTTATTGTCACTCCTCGTATTCGCATACAATCTTGAGCAACTAGCACCTTGGCTGGCTTGGCTAGACTCCTGTTTAATTCAGTTTCATGTTGGACAGCAATTGCTCTTTCCGAGGATCATAAGCCCAATAGAACTGATGAGCGGAGGAGAATTGAAAGCGCCGGAGGTGTTGTTATGTGGGCCGGTGAGGAATTTTCTCTTCTAGAAAATATTGCTTGAATTGGGTTCCGTTGCCTGTTAATAAAAAGTTTCATCTTGTGGGTTGTATGGAACATCATAGTGATTTTCTGATGCTCTAAAATTGTTTGGTGATAAATTAGTCATCTAATACAAAGATTCAACTTGCATGTCCTCCATTTGTTTCGCATTGATGTAATATCATTGTGGTGCAGACAGTTATCAAAGGGAAGATATTTAGGCTTCGTGGATGTAATTATGGAGGTTTGAAATATCTGCAAATTATGAAGGATGGAAGAAGCTAAAAGAAGGAGATTTCTTTGTTCTCATAAAGTTTGGCTTGATTTTTTTGGTAGTCCTCCAGTTTCTTCTAAACATTCTGTAGGTGGTAGATTGGGTAGAGCGTTATAGGTCATCCGGGAATCAAGTTACTCTTGTAATTGTGTTAAAATGTGGTAATACATGCTTTAATTATGAGATGTTTAGTGCATGGGAGTGGAGGAGATGTTCATCTGGAAATAGATGCTTTGCCTATATGGTAATGTCCACTTGCATCCATCTTTCGAACTATTAATGAAGTAGCTAGTGAAGGAGACTTCATTGTTTTCATTAAGTCTGGCTTGAATTTTTCAGTATTCTCCAGTTTATAGTTGCCATTCCGTTAGCGGCATATAGGGCATAGTGGCATGGATCACGTGAGAATCAAGTTACTCTTGTACTTTATTAAAATGTGGTTGCATGTGTGCATGCGTCAATTATGAAATGTTTAGTGCATGGGAGTTGAGGAGATGTCCATCTGGAAATTGATGTTTTGCTTATGTGGTAATGTCCACTTGCATCCATCTAACGAACTATTTGTTTTTTTTCGGAAACCCCTATAGGATTAAATTCAATATGTTCTTCCAAGCATTAGACCTGATGTATTCTTGCATTTAATGAATGTCTTATTAGGTGAATGGACCGTTAGTGCTATCTTATTTGGTTATGAAAGTGACCTCCGTGAAAGGTAACCTCGGTTATACCATTTTTGCTTTCTGTTTCTTTATTTTCAGGTACCTGGAGAGTTGGAGGTGTATTAGCAATGTCACGTGCTTTTGGCAACCGCATGTTGAAGCAATTTGTCGTTGCTGAACCGGAGATTCAGGTAGATTTAGCTATACTTTATTTTTTGCTTTTTTAGATGTGTATAAATGGAAGTCATAGGAGTTGGAGGACATGCACTACTTAGCTTCCCTACCCAACCAAAAAAAAAAAAGAATTGTTGGGAAATTGGCTTAGGATGTCCTATCCCATCCGACAAGACCTGCGGGCTACCTGCAAGCAGTCACCGGGTGTTCCAATATTTTTGTTTACGTACACTAGCATGGATTTGAAGCCTAAATGAGGTGCACGTCAGTGCATGTGCTCTAGGGATTGTTAAGAGTTTAGATTATGGGGAAGTGTATGCGACTTACACCTGACACTTGCATTTCATGAACAAGTTCATCTAGAACTGCTGTGTCAGAGTTATGTGTTACACTTATTTGCTAAGACAGAAAAGATGTTTTAACTTTATTACATTCCTATTCAAAGAAGACTTAACTACTTGGGTTGTGGGAAACATTCTTTTCCTTTTTTTGGCTACGGAACCACCTGCTTCCTAATGAACTATTAATAAAACTATTATTTCCACATCTCCTAAATCTTTGTGAGTTGCCAAGACTAGTGTTTGACACTACCTTTTTGACAGTCTAGTCCTAGTAAAGTTAGCCTGCAAGGGATAAGGACCAAAGAATGATGTATAGTTAAAAGAATTAAACAATTAACCAAATTGTGTCATGGGATGATAGAAGGGTGAAGGGTGCTAAGTTGGAAGGATTTATTTATGAAACAAAAGAGTTGGAGCCTTGAAGGCATTTGATATTTATGGAAGTCATTTATCATCTCTCAATATGTTTCAGGATCAAGAGGTTGATGAGGAATTAGAACTACTCGTGCTTGCCAGTGATGGGCTCTGGGATGTTGTGCCAAATGAGGCAAGTCCTGAGCATGTACACATGCTTTACGTTCAGATTTATTCCTTCCCTCCTTTTTCTTTCTTAGTCTTGCTGTTCCCCTTTTCCTGGCCTCCTCTCGATGGAGCGTGGCTTGAAGATATTTTGGCTATATCCCAGTATTCTGGGAGATTGCTTTCACTGTTGTCAGCTCTCAAAGCCTAAACATCTGAACTGGCTTCTTCCTCCCCTGTGGGTGATCTCTTTAGACATTATTGTTTCTGAGTTTAGCTGCTGATGTTGTTGACATATAGGATGCTATTTCACTGGCACAAGCAGAAGAAGAACCAGAAGCAGCTGCTAGGAAGCTGACAGAAACTGCGTTTACTCGGGGTAGTGCTGACAATATTACCTGCATAGTGGTGAAGTTTCATCATAAGAAGGCTGAACCTGAGGGGAGCCAGCAAGGTTGAAGAATTTGTCGATGTTGCAGCTGCCTTTTCTGGAGCAAGGTTGCCTCAATGGGAAGTCACCAGTGCAAATTGCTGACTTATAGCATCAGGAGAGGCCTGCCATTTTTTCATTCATTTCTTTGTATTATTTTAGTTCTGTTTTAACTGTTGTATTTAAGGTGACTGTTGTGCTTGTGTTTTCTCCGTTTCTGTAGATGTACCGTCTGGATAAACTTTACTGTGAAACTTGGTTAAAGTTAAAAAAAAACTTGATAGTTCAAACGTTTTTAAGTACTATCTGGCTCCATGGAACCATCAAAGGATTTACATGCAACATGAGTACATGACCTTTCAAAGAAATGAAGATATGATGAATGTGCTACTTTCTGCATGTAATTGGATGTATATAGTTGGAAGTTTTAAACCAAGTTGGTAAATGACCGGAAGCATTGGTCCCTAAGAAGATTTGCCAAGCACGTTCTAAGTTGTTTCTCCCTCCGCCTTCTGGTAAGATGGGTTGTCCACTTGTCCTGCCAGAAGAGAGGAGTGCTGGTAGTGTGGAATATGCAGTGTTATGGCCTATGGGTGAGATAGCGAATAGCAGTGACTGAAATATAACGCACTTACAGATTGGTGGGGGGGGGGGGGTGTTCATGGTTTGACTTGGTTTTAGGTTTAAAGTTGAATCAATTAAGTCGATTTTTTTAATATTCAAATTAAATTAAACTATTATAGTATAAATTCTATCGGTTTGGTTTGGTTTTTACGGATTTTAAGGATGTATTTCATAATGCAATAGAATTAATACAAGGTACATAAGGAGTAAGCAAGTGAAACTAATTCAGCACAAAAAAAGTCGTCATTTACTATCTGGAACGAAAAAGATCAGAAGACAAAAAAAGAAATATTGAGGTTAAATATTTTTCAAATATTAAAATTTTATGTGTCGATAGTGCTATTAATTTGTCTAGGAGAATGAAGATGGTCAATCTAAGTATCTAACTGACAAAACAAAATGGTTTTATTCATTAATCTAACAATTAGAAAGAAAGAAAATCCAATTTGAAGTTTCATTGAAAAAATGAGACATAAAGCTAATATAAAAGTGGAAAACCTTTCGATGAGTGTTACACCACAGTGATGGATACTTTTTGTGCGACTTGAATTAATTGAGTAAAGATTTTGAATATCAGATAAATAAATCGGGAAAAAAATACAAGCTAAAAATGAACAATGATAAAAAATAACAGATTTCTTGATAAAATTAGATAGTACTTTCCATAAAAATGAATTGTGTATGAAGGTCTTCACTAATTTTTGGCCCTGAAAACTTAATTTACTACCTCCATACATTTATTCATCTAGCCGAAGTTTGTATAAAGTAATTAAAACATCTATAATTCTCACTACAAAGTGTGGCCCATTTATTTTCCCTAGCACATAAGTTTAAGGTAAAATATAAGTATATTAGATATTAATTTGACTCTTAATATCAAACCAAATGTTATTGATTTTTGAAAATTTAAAATCAAATCAAGTCAGTTCTCGATTTATTGAATCGATTTGACTCGATTTACCGGTTCGAATCGATTTTCCGGTCTCATTGAACACCCCTAACAGATTGTATGCTTGCGCTTCCTCACACCCAGGTATGTGCAAGAGTATGTGGTTCTATGTAGTGAGAGTTATAATTTGGGTTAGTTATTGACTCGTTCATTTATTAGCTTAGTCCATTTCAGCTCATCAAAATTTGATTGATATTTAGTTCAAATTGATTAATGAGAAATCTTGTCTAAATATTTTCTCAAAAGACATTTTCTATTTGATATGTTATATATAGCCACAATAAAGAAAAATAATATTTTTATTAAGTACTAAAAATTATAAAAGAACGAATAATGCAATTAGTACTTAATAAGAATTAGGCGGGCTGAATTTTGACACGCTTATTAGTTCATTTCAGTCCAAATAACTTTTAAACGGATCAATAATTCATTCAAATTCAGCCCAATCACCCATTTGACACCTCTAATTTGAACTGAGGGATTGAACGGGTTATGATTTTATAAGCGGATTTTGCCACCACCTCTAGTTCAAAATAAGTTTGCTGAAGAGAAGCAAAGTATGCTAAACCAAGTCAAACCCAGGGAACTTGAAATACTCACCCGTTCCAATTTAAGTGTCTTAGTTTGACTAGACACGAAATTTAAGAAATAAATGAAGACTTTTGAATTTTGTGATTTTTAATTAAAGATGTGCGAGGTCCTTTAAATTTTGTGGTCTTAAACTTGCTAAAATTTACTAAATATAAAAAGAGACACTTTTTGAAATAAATCAAAAAAAAAAAATAAGACACTTAAATTGAACACTATTATTTCCGCGCGAGACTGGAGATGAGTTTATGTTGCGTAGGTATAGTAGCCATAATTACAATACACAGACTAACTTCATTTCTTTCTTTTTTAGAAGTACTTGAAAATGTCCTAGCATTAGTATGAAGTGAAAATGCAGTGGCTGGTACCGCCCGAGAGATCTTAGTCAAATCAAAATAGTTCAATATCAATACGCAGTAGACAATCATAATCGTTGTAAGTCGACCTAGCTATTGTTGGGTTTTGATATTGATGAATGGGAAATGATGGGATGAAAATTAAAGGGAGTAAAAGACTCTTTTGTCCCACATCGAAAAAAGAGAAGGAAAGAGAGGTGTATATATTACATTACACCTTCTCTAGTTGCTAAAAGGGTTGAGAGGGCAAGGATCCCTCGCGCCGTCGTCGTCGCTCGCTCGACTCGGCTTTGGCTTTGGCTTCAGATTGATAATCTTTTTGGACAAACGTTTCTCTCTAATTAATTAATTATTTAATTAAAAATAAATCCAAAACGGATCGATCCGCGACCGACCCGACCCGTCCGGCTCTCCCCCTCTTTTTCGAATTTCCCTCCAAATATTAGGTGACTATTCTGAATGGTTGCAAACATTCAGATTCAGAATCAGTACCTCCAAACCTATAAATTCTTGATTATTCCAAAAATTTATTCATTCATTAATTTTTCAATCCTGAATTTCAGTCTTGAACTCAAAAATATTTTGTCTTCATTCTGTGTGATATACTGCCGTTGAGTGGTTCGCTGCTACCGGAATTTGGAGTCTACTATTCTGGTAAGATAATCGTTCTATCATGGGAGACGATATTCCGTTAACCTCGAGTACTGTGAGGGGAATAATTTCCTTAAGGACACACTTTGAACTAAGTGGGCTCGATTACATTCTAAAATTATTTTCCAAAACAGATTCTGTTTTCGTTTATTGTTTCATGATCAATTTACTGTTAAATAATATTTATATTGTGTTATCTGTTCACTAAGTGATTAACAGATTGTGTTGAAACATTATTTAGCCAAATACAGATTATTATACCAACAATCTTAAGGAAATTATGTTTATTTTATTTTAATCTGTATTCTGGTTTGGAGATTAAAACTTGTGTGGTTTTCTACTCCGTATGAGATTTCATATTCTAACTTGAAGACATAAAAACTTCGTTGGAATATTAAAAGTCCAGGAAAAAGTGTTTTCAAAAGAAAGAAAAAAAAAGTGGGTTTTCAGGGGAAAAAAAGTGTTTTTCTTGTATGTTGTTTGGAGACTAAAATCTTCGGATTTTCTACTCTGGTTGAGATTAAAGTTTTCATAACTTTCTACTCAGTTGGATACTTGATTTGAAGATATAAAAACTTCATCAAGTATATAACATACACCCATCGTGACTTCGCTCTATCAAAATTGATTCGGTTTTGAAGAAATAAAATCTTCACCGTTGTGTATGATATTTGTTGCAACGATTTGAAGAACATAAAAACTTCATCGTTCTGTTTAAGGAGATTAAAACTTGCGTAGTTTTCTACTCCATATGAATATTAGTATTCTGACTCGAAGATATAAAAACTTCGTTGGAATACTAAAGTTTCATAATTATACTGCGATTTGAAGAAATAAAATCTTCATCGTTTAAGTTTATAATTTGACTGCGATTTGAAGAAATAAAATCTTCATCGTTGAAGTATGTGAATTAATTGCTATTTTGGTTTTATTAATTAAAACAGTTTGTCGATTTGACAGTGACACACAATGTCAATTGAAATTGGAACTACCTCTGCAAATATCGCACCAATACATTACTACAACCCGCATCAGCACTAATGAGAAATGCGAAGTTCAATGCCAACTTTAAAGGATGGCAAGAAAGAATGTTCTTTTGGCTTACCACCCTTGGTTTGCAAAAGTTCACCATGAGACCTCCCGTGCTCGCCGATACGCTCGACAACCAGCTTACGGTTACTGAGGCTTGGAAACAGGCTGATTTTTTGTGCAAAGCCTACATTTTAAGTGCCTTTAAGATGACTTGTACAATGTCTACAGTGCAGTAGAGACTTCCAAAGAACTGTGGAATGCACTTGAAAAGAAGTACAAGACAGAAGATGCTTGCTTGAAAAAGTTTGTGGTTGCCAAATTTCTAGACTATAAAATGGTTGATGGAAAACCCGTTGGAACCCAAGTTCAAGAGCTTAAACTTATCTTCCATGACCTTATTGCTGAAGGTATGGTAGTGAATGAAGCATTCCAAGTGGCTGCAATGATTGAGAAATTGCCGTCTTCGTGGAAAGATTTCAAGAATTATCTTAAGCACAAAAGAAAGGAAATGAAGTTGGAGGATCTTGTGATTCGTCTCAAGATCGAGGAAGATAACAAAACCGCTGAGAAGAGGTATCGTAAGAGTTCACCAATTGAAGGGGCCAACATCGTTGAAGATGTTGCTCCGAAAATGAACAAGAAAAGAAAGAGGCCTTCTGGAAAAGAGAAGGGTTCTAACAAGAAAAGTTCAAGGGCAACTGCTTTAATTGTGGGAAAGCTGGCCACAAAAGCCCAGATTGTCGTCTTCCGAAAAAGGACAAGGGAAGAGGACAAGCCAATATGGTGGAAAAGAATGATGATCTGAATGATCTGTGTGCAATGTTGTCAGAGTGCAATTTGGTTGGAAACCCAAAGGAGTGGTGGCTGGATTCTGGTGCCACTCGACATGTTCTTATACCGCAAAGAAGCATTTGCAACATATGCTCCCTTGGACCAAGAGGTATCATGATGGGAAATCTGCAATGCCCAATGTTGAAGGATATGGGAAAATACTCGAAGATGACTTCCAAGCGTCCGACTTCAACAATGTTCTCGCACGTTCCAACAATTCTAAGAATTTAGTTTCAAATGACTACTCACAAAAACGGGTTTAAGTGCGTGTTAGTTAGTGAGAAAATTGTAATAAGTAAGAATGATATGTTCATAGGAAAGGCTACCTCATCGAGGCCTTTTCAAACTCAATGTAATGGTTGTCGATGATTAATTAAAATTCAAATGCTTCTTACTTATCGAGTCAAATGATTTATGGCATGTTCGTTTAGGACATACGCCAATTACAAAACTCATAAAAATTGATCAATTTAGAAGTATTGCCTAAATTCGAGTGTAACAAATCAAAATGTGAAATTTGTGTTGAATCTAAGTTTGTTAAACATTCATATAAGTCTATTGATAGGAATTCAAATCCTTTAGACTTAATTCACACAGATATATGTGATATGAAGTCAATACCATCTCGTGGTGGGAAAAAGTATTTTATAACTTTCATCGATTTATCAGACTCGAGCATCGTTATATGTATTTGCTTAATAGTAAGGATGAAACAATTAATGCATTTAAGCAATACAAGAACGAAGTGGAAAATCAATTGAATAAAAGATCAAAATGATTAGAAGTGATAGGGGTGGAGAGTACGAATCTCCTTTTACAGAGACATGTTTGGAATATGGAATTATTCATCAAACTACTGTCCCTTACACACCACAATCAAATGGAATTGCGGAAAGGAAAACCCGAACATTAAAGGAAATGATGAATGCCTTATTAATTAGTTCCGGTTTACCGCAGAGCTTGTGGGGGGAAGCTATCCTTACAGCTAATCGAATACTCAACAGAGTACCCCACATCAAAACACAATCTATTCCATATGATCTATGGAAAGGAAGAAACTCCAACTTGAAATATTTCAAAGTGTGGGGATGTTTAGTGAAGGTCCAAGTTCCTTTGCCCAAAAGGGTAAAAATCGGACCAAAAACTGTGAATTGTGTTTTTATTGGCTATGCTACAAACAACAAAACTTGTCGATTTTTGGTTCACAAATCGTACAATCCCGAAATTCATGTTAATACGGTAATTGAATCAGATAATGCTGAATTCTTTGAAAACATCTATCCGTATAAAACTGAATGTGAGTCGTCAAGTGAAAGATCTAAACGACCGCGGGAAGAACCAAAGGAAAGTATACCAACCAAAGAGGATCTAAGGCGTAGCAAACATCAAAAGACATCTACTTCCTTTGGACCAGACTTTGTAACATTCTTGCTTGAAAATGAGCCTCAAACATTTAAAGCAGCAATGTCATCTTCTGATTCAACATTTTGGAAAGAAGCAGTCAATAGTGAGATTGAATCAATTTTAAACAACCATACATGAGAGTTAGTTGATCTTCCTCTTGGAAATAAACCTTTAGGATCAAAATGGATTTTTAAAAGGAAAATGAAAGTTGATGGCACTATTGACAAATATAAGGCAAGACTTGTGGTCAAAGGTTATAGACAAAAAGAAGGTCTTGATTACTTTGACACATACTCGCCGGTGACAAGAATAACATCTATTCGGGTGTTAGTGGCACTGACGGCCGTATATGGTCTTGAAATCCATCAAATGGATGTCAAGACAGCTTTCTTAAATGGAGAATTGGAGGAAGAAATTTACATGGAACAACCTGAGGGTTTTGTGGTTCCTGGTAAAGAAAGGAAAGTGTGCAGACTTGTTAAGTCACTTTATGGACTTAAACAAGCACCCAAACAATGGCATGCGAAATTTGACCAAACAATGTTGACAAATGGATTTAAGATTAATGAGTGTGACAAATGTGTTTACATTAAAAATACTCCAAATCATGAAGTCATTGTTTGTTTGTATGTTGATGACATGTTGATAATGAGTAAAGATATTGTCGATGTAAATGCTACGAAGTGTATGCTCGCTAGCAAATTTGACATGAAAGACTTAGGGGTTGCTGATTTGATCTTAGGAATTAGGATCCATAAAACTCCACAAGGTCTAGCATTATCACAGTCACATTATATTGAAAAAGTACTTGACAAGTTCAAGTATTTAAATTTCAATGTTGCAAAGACTCCAATTGATGTAAGTTTTGCACTTCAAAAGAACGGTGAAAGTGACTCACAATCGACTTTGCACGAGTTTTGGGAAGCTTGATGTATATTATGAATTGTACACGATCAGATATAGCATGTGCTATAAGCAAGCTGAGTCGATTCACGAGTAATCCCAATCAAACTCATTGGATGACAATGAAACGAGTCTTGAGATATTTACAACACACCAAAAACTATGTTTTGCATTATAATAAATATTCCGCAGTACTTGAGGGATATAGTGATGCAAATTGGATCACCGGATCGTTTGAAGTTAAATCCACGAGTGGATATCTTTTCACCGTTGGCGGAGGAGCAGTGTCTTGGAAATCATCAAAACAGACATGCATCGCCCGCTCTACAATGAAATTAGAATTTATAGCTTTAGACAAGGCAGGTGAAGAAACTGAATGGCTCCGAAATTTCTTAGAAGATATTCCATTCTGGCCCAAACCTTTGGCTCCTATATGTATACAATGTGACAGTCAAGCAGCAATAGGTAGGGCAGGGAGCGTAATGTATAACGGAAAATCTCGTCACATACGACAGAGACACAATACCGTTAGACAACTCCTCTCTAGTGGCGTTATCACCATTGATTATGTAAAGTCAAGAGATAACGTGACGGATCCGCTTACAAAAGAATTATCTAGAGAGGGAGTTAGTAGATCATCAATGGGAATGGGGTTAAGGCCAAAGACAAGTCATCATGACGGTAACTCTACCTAGCAGACTGGAGATCCCAAGAGCTAGGTTCAAGGAGATCAAACAAAGTCAGGATCGACGGTTCAACATTGTCAAATAACTCAACCCATTCTGGATGTAGACAATGTTCGTAAATAAGGATAAGACTTTATGGCTTGTTAATGAGTTAATAAAGCATTAAGGTTTTTAATGGTTATCTAACCGCAACGTATGACCGGATAATGTGGCTATAGGACCACATGTTTAGAAATCACCTATGCGAGTGTTAAGTGTAAGCCGCTTTAAAGGGAATGACAAGAAAGACCCATTCTCTATGCACTCACGAGACCAAAGTGTTCATGGCTGAAACGAACACAACCGTGAGAACCATAAACGGTTGAGGGTTGATTGTGTGTCTTATGTTGTCTAGGTATACAACAAAGTTCGACAGTTCAAAGATATTAAATCTACCGATTGATCGAGTATATCCGATATAAGTTCACTACGGAAAGTTCAAAGGGAAACCTACTTATCCAGACGCAATAATTCTCGCCAGATATCACACTCGTTCGTACATTCTTTTATCTTATAGCCATTCCCCATTCATGTGGGGGATTGTTGGGTTTTGATATTGGTGAATGAGAAATGATGGGATGAAAATTAAAGAGAGTAAAAGGCTCTTTTGTCCCACATCGAAAAAAGAGAAGGAAAGAGATGTGTATATATTACATTACACCTTCTCTAGTTGCTAAAAGGGTTGAGAGGGCAAAGACCCCTCGCGCCGTCGTCGTCGCTCGCTCGGCTCGGCTTCGGATTTGGAATTGGATTGATTGATAATCTTTTTGGACAAACGTTTCTCTCTAATTAATTAATTATTTAATTAAAAATAAATCCAAAACGGATCGATCCGCGATCGACCCGACCCGTCTGGCTCTCCCTCACTTTTTCGAATTTCCCTCCAAACCTATAAATTCTTGATTATTCCAAGAATTTATTCATTCATTAATTTTTCAATCCTGAATTTCAGTCTTGAACTCAAAAATATTTTGTCTTCATTCTGTGTGATATACTGCCGTTGAGTGGTTCGCTGCTACCGGAATTTTGAGTACTACTATTCTGGTAAGATAATCGTTCTATCCTGGGAGGCGATATTCCGTTAACCTCGAGTACTGTGAGGGGAATAATTTCCTTAAGGACACACTTTGAACTAAGTGGGCTCGATTACATTCTGAAATTATTTTCCAAAACAGATTTTGTTTTCGTTTATTGTTTCATGATCAATTTACTGTTAAGTAATGTTTATATCGTGTTATCTGTTCACTAAGTGATTAACAGATTGTGTTGAAATATCATTTAGCCAAATACAGATTATTATACCAACAGCAATCAATGCGTACTCAAGCGGAGATACTGATAGTAATTGAAAATGGATATATCTTCTGTACCAGCTTTAAAGCAACCAACAACTTTTTAAACAAATTAATTCAAACTCTGCCCCTAGTGAATATGAATATCTTAGGTCAATCATTTTTTACACGATCTCATATATTCATTATCAGTGTTAAGAATTTCACATCGGATATGGAATGAGAAATAGACTCCTTATATGAACTTGGACAATCCTCACTCTACAAGCTAACTTTTGGGATTGAGTTAGGCCTAAGATTCATTAGACTCATTCTAATTCTTTGTTCACCGATGTTGGGCCCCAAATTATATTATCCACGCTCCAGTTAACAACGTGTAGGCGTGCGGGGGAGTGTTAAAAATCTCACATCGGATATGGAATGGGAACATGTACTTTTTATATGGACTTGGACAATCTTTACCCTACAAAATAGTTTTTGGGGTTGAGTTAGGCCCAAGATCCATTCTTTACCATCAGAACCAAATGTTACTCCATGTTGTAAGCTATCGAATTGAACATTGTCTATATGTAACTGTGTTTATACATGTAATTTTTGATTGAATATTGTTTAAAAAGTTAAGGGTTAAAACCCCTCACCTCAATATTTGTTGGTGCATGTATTTTATGCTCCTAAAATACTTAAAAATGTGCTTTAAATTTAGAGATAATGATAACCTCCGCCCCTCCAAACTATCGTTGTCTTGCAACCTTGGAGGCTAAGAACTAGTTAGAAAGAAATCACTATGTAGTTAGAATTGAACCAAGTTAGTTATGTTACTTCGCCTCCAACGAGTTTTTCTCCTATAAATAGGAGAATGTTTGCTTCAATTATGCATATCAACAAGAAGTTATAATATAAAGTTTCTCCCTTTCCTCTTATAGAGATTTTTTTTATAAAGTTTCTCCCTTTCCTCTTATGGAGAATTTTTTTCTATATCATATATATGTTTTGATTTGCTCATAAAGTAGCAATATCTTAAACGATATTCTAAGCTATCACAATTTGATTTGCTTAAGGCACATTCAGATAATTATGTTTCATTTCTGAAGAATTAGAATTTTTGATAAATTTTACAAATATAGATACATTTCTTGAAGTGAATGTGTGATAGTATGTAGTAAATCCTATAAATATAAACATACATTTGGTGGTGAAAATATCACGACTCATCTCCGGAACAAGTAGAATAATTTAGAAGAAGTCTTCTGAATATTTTATATAATTTACTCCCGAATTAATAAACTCATAAATTTGCTCTCGAAGTAGCAAACTTAAAAATCTACTCCAGAAGTAGTAGAACACTGAAATTTACTCCTAAAGTAGTAACACTTTGAACTTTACTCCAGAAGTAGTACAACTTTAAACTTTACTCCTAAAGTAGTAAAACTCTGAAACTTTACTCCTAAAGCAGAAAGAATATCTGAGAAATATTATGAAGCAATATTTTCTTGTGCTTGAGCAAAATAATGGGATGTTGATGAACGTTGTATATCAAGCACATTCAAATAATCAAGTTTCATTCCCTGAAGCGAACGAAGGTATACCACAACTACCTCCTAGAGAGATAAAATAACAAAGAAAATACATGTGGTATAGAATTCATTACAACACGTATCCATTGTACGTAAAAAAATCATGAATAAATAAGTTTATTAAATATCATTTTAAGGTAAAAAGAAAGCAGAGTATAATATTTTCTACCATAATCACATTGTTACATTATGGTTAGTTGTTATGATATCCCGAAGGAAATAAATATTAATATATCTCTTACTAAAGGATGTGATTACTATTTCGATACAAAATAATAGATGTTAATGGCTAATCTTTGTGAAGGGTACATTGAAATACTGAAGTTTAGAATTTAGTGTTTACTTTTTCTTTTTTCTGAATGTACAATTATGTTTAAATGTCCATTTGATTTCCATTTTCTTTAATGACACCTGTGTAGTATCTAACTAAAGTTTTTTTTCATGATACCATCAATATCTAAGCAATATTTAATAGTATAAAATTAATTATCTGAAGCTTCAGAAGAGCTAATTGTTTGTGTACAAGAATTATGACACTAGCAGTGTTCAGACAATATTTCATTATAAAAAATAAATTGAAATCTCTCGAAGAATGTTATATATGATAGTATCATTTGTCCTAGATCGTAATTGTTACGATCGAAACACAAATTATAGTAAAACTGAAGTTTATTAGCAATTAAACTGGTTATCATATTGATACTACAAATGATTGAAAGATTGAATATCACCAAGTTACTATGAGTAAGAAATGTGTATGTAAAAAGTTACACGATCATGATGGGATCACATGTCACAATAAATCAGAAGCTTATGACATAAAATGTCATGCAATAGTAAACCAGAAGTTTGCTAAAATAAATAGCATTCATCATGGTAAACTTGAAGTTTACTAGTACAAATAATTTTATCAGTTGATATGCCCGTTTTGGTCTTCCTGCTTTAAATCTTATGTGCTAATTATTTGGAATATATTGAAGAACTTGAAGATTCTTTTCACGATTTCTTTTGTGTTGCATGTTCTCATGATAAGTTGATTACACCAGCTAATGTTGAGACTGCATTCTCTAAATTCTGAAAAATATAAAGGTGAATGTGGGCCCGTTCACGTGCAATGTGATGTCTTAAATAAGTGCATCTATGAAATGGTCATATGTGCTTTATTCTCAACCCACAGTTTGACATTTACAAAGTTGTTTGTTCAAAATAATTGAGTTGAAAGCAAAATTTTCAGAATATTTAATCAAGATAATTTATTTTGATAATGTTGATTTATATCTATGTTGATTTGGCATTGGATGCCAATATAGCTAAACAATTACTTATGAGAACATAGCTTCAGGTGTTGGTATGGGATATGATATATTGCATACAATGACGCTTGTATGCTTCAGACCCATAAATTATGAAAAAATCTTTTCTCACAATTGATTCAAAGTTAGGAACCAGATATTTCCATCTAATAGCTTTTGATGTACGGTATATAATAAATGGATCTATCATGATGCACACAGATGAATTCCCCAAAGAAGGTGAGAATATATGTTAGTTTTTATAATCAACTAAAAAATATATTATGAATTATCATCAGTATGATCTTCGTTCAAAAGATAATTCAAGTCAAATGCTAGAAGCATTTGCTGACCCAATTATTTCATATTTCAACTGATGCTCCTAAATGTCCATGAAGGACAAGGTCTACAACATGTATGGATCATGGTAGACCAATCAGTTCCAAAAACAATAATCCTTGAAAAAGAAGAGGAGAAAATGATCATGATAAGAAGGTAATGTGATCTTGAAGAGCTTACGACATAACACTTCATAAAACCTCGTAGGAGGTTCAGGTACTTGAAAAATAATGAAGTGGTGAGATCTCAGTAAGTTATATCGAATTGCGAATCGATATAAAATGATATCTCATCAATGATATCATTGATACAATATGATGCGCAATATTGTATAAGATTATGAGAATTTGAATTTTACATCTCTTAAAGCATGCAGATGTAGAAATAATTACCAAGTGAAATGGGACATCTCGGTAAGCATAAAATTTATTGGACCTGAAGTTCAGACATCATAAGTTCTTGGAAACTTATTTTTACTTAAATGAATCAAAGTTGATGCACTGAAATTGCCTTAATAAATATTTAATTTATTGATGAAGGGTACATATATCTCTATTTACCCTTGTCTATTTATGATATTCAAAATCTCTCCTATTGTTATGCAAGTTGATGACTTGGATATTATTGGAGCTCTTGAAGAGTTCGAAAGTAATTGATTATCTGTTAAAAGATGTTAAAATGACAAACTTAAAAAATTGAATTGGTCATGAAGTACCATATATTTATGTAATTGATGCATTATTTATCTTGCTATAACTATGAGCATGATATAATTTCTCTCTTACATGGAGATAATAAAATAAGATCAATTACATATTGTAAATGAAAGCTCTGACATGAATGAGTTTATCATAACATATATTGTCAAGACTTTTTGGATATACAGGGCATTCATATGATCGATATTAGAGTTTCGATCTAGACATGTTATCTATAAATAGGAGAATGTTTGCTTCAATTATGTATATCAACAACAAATTATAATATAAGGTTTCCCCCTTTACTCCTATAGGTTTTCTCTATATTCTTTGCAATTGTATTATTTTATAACAATTATCTCTTTTTCCTATCAGAATTAGGGATTGGGGGTTACAATTGGAATCTTTTTTTTGAATAATTATTGTTTCATTTGGCTTGATTCCAGATCCCACAGCTACACGGAATATTAATTTCATCCTTTAGAACCCATTGTAAATATCCCATTTTTCTAGTGATAAACGGTACAAACATCAATATAAGTTGTCAAAGTTGCCAAGATATAGTTCTTTTACATGATTAAAGTATTGATGTATTTATACGGGTCGTCCTAGTTTAGTAACTATCTTGATGGTGGCAACTCAGTTGGCTCTTGGAATATTGTTTCATGCTTCTTCAGTAGCTTAACAATATCAGGGTGCTCTTTAGATTCCTCTTTAATAGTTACTCTAATGCTCACAACTGTTGGTTCAACTATAATTTCACAGTTTCCCCTTTGTAACATCTTTCCGAGTTCATCAACATCAATATGTGTTTCCTCAGGTTCTTCTGTAGCACCATAGAGAGTGATCATCCCCTCATCTGTCATGAAGCTTAGGCTATGGGGTCTGGTGGGTAATATAACTGGTGCCACAATGTCTATCCAATCCATCCCCAATACTATATCACAACATCCAATCTTTAAAAGTCTGAAATTGAAGTCAAACTAAACCAAGCACACTCATATTGACATTTCATGATTTGTCCATTGGCTACCACCACCCTCATAGGTTGTCCCATAGGTCGCACTGGAAATTTCAATAGCTTAGAAATGTTAGGATCCACAAAGGAATGAGTAGATCCTATCAATCAAAATGATCATAGGTATTTTTCTAGCATATACTATGATTTTGATAGTAGAAACTGCCTTGTGAATAACTTATCCCCATTAGTACATTCATGGATATTTCAGTTGATCATATATAGGCTCCTCTAATATTTCTGGAACATTCATAAATTCCTCCCGTTGATCTCCCATTTGTTCTGCCTCAACTTCTTCCATTTAGTGTAATGTTCTTGACTTACATTGGTGTCCATGGTGGTATTTCTCTTTGCATTTATAATAAATTCCTTGTTTTCTCAAAGCTTCTAGGTTGGGTGGTAGGTTGTTTGGCTTGAATGAAGACCTTCATGTTGGTTTTGGGTTAGGGTATGTTATTCTTAGTGGTTGTTGGTTCTAGGAAGTAAAAGTGGTTCTATCGTTTTTTGGGATAAGTTATAGTTAAAGGTTTTTGGTAGTGAGATTGGGTGTTTCTTGTAGGCACAAAAGGAATAAGAGCTTTGAAGGATTCTTCATAGAGCTTAGCTATTTCGAAAGCATCAAATACAATGATTGGATTTGCCATTTTCACCAAAGGTTTAAGCTCTAGTTTTAGTCCACTTATGAAGCTGGCCACATAGTGACTCTCATTTAGCATTGGGTTAATAATGGACATAAAACTAATCAGCTCTTCGAATTTCTCTTGGTATTGTTATACACTTCCTCCTTATGCGTTCTTATTAAACTCATCCATAATGTCTGCATGTCTAATACTACCAAACCTTCTATAAACTTCACTGCAAAACCTTTACCAGTTCATTACTCTTCTATGGTTAACAACATAACTATCAAACCACACATCTACTTTCTTACCAATGTGGACTGAGGCATAGCTTAATTTTTCATGGTCTGATATGTTGTATAACTCAAAGAACTTCTCCATTTTCATATCCAACTCCTGGGGTTATTGTCGTCAAACTCTGGAAAGTTAATTTTAGGTTTGAGTGTTCTTTGGTTAGGGTTTAATTCAGTGGTATGCACAACGAGGATTGGTAAAATTGGGGGTGACTATGAGTAGGCTGGGTTTCTAAATAGGGGTGGGCTTGAGAAAAGAGGCACCGGAGGAGAAGTAAATCCCCGACCCACACTAAAAGTAGATGTGAAAACTGAGTTGATTAAGAATTAAGAGGAGTTTTGCTACATGACATTTGATTGCATTCATAGATAGCTGAAACAGTGGGTGTTCCTTCCGGTGTGTTATGCAACGTTGTGTTTGTCGGAGAATTAGTTGATGTATCACCGGTGGATTCAGGTACATGTTTGCTAATATTGGCTTTTTCTTCATTTCTCGAGCTTCATCCAACTGTGATTGAAAACTGATTTCGATTGTTTTTCATGGACTCAAATCTCTTGTTTATGTCATCGGCGAACACTGCAAGTTGAGTTTTTATGATTCTGATGTCGTCGAAAATGTTTTGCGATTCGATGGTGATGGTGTTACGGTAGGCTGGCGATGGGCCAGCCGACCTTACCCACACGACCGGTAAAAAAATGGGATCGGGCTCGAACCATGGATAGTATGATCCCGCCGACCCGACCCCGCCAGGCCCCGATCCCGCCCCGACCCCGCCCCAGTCCCGCCCTTTGCTGAAAATAGCCGTTGTCTAACGACCATATTACATTTTGGCCGTTAGACAACGGCCATTTTTTGCTTCCCCCCTCCCCCAACCCCCCTACCCCCTTTATATTTATTTTTAACCCCTAAGTTATTATATTTACACTTAACCCAATTTCCCAACTATAAATACCTCATTTCCTCCTCTTATTATTTTCACAAATCTTTCTACTCTCTAATCTCTCAATCAATCAATCTTTATTCTCTATACAACATTGTCTACTACATATTCAATATATTTATTAATTTGAGAATTGGGAGTGAAGTTGACAACTAGATTGAGGATTATCTATCGAGCAAAGTTTCAATTTTCAACCTCTCGATTACACGTCGACTCTACGTCGGCGTTTGGTACATTCGTTCTCTCATTAAATTATTATTTTGTTTTTATTTCATTTAGCACATTTAATTTCATTATCTTTAAGTCTTTAACTATTTATTACCATGAAAAGAGTAAAAAATGTTTTTGGCAAGGGTACTTCTTCTAGTATGTAACAAGTGGCAAGGGTACTTCTTCTAGTATTCCAGTTATTCCTAGACAAGATGATTTTATAGATCCTGAACTGTTTCCTGAAATACCATATGATCTTGACACAAATGATTATCCTCAAATTGAAGAAGATTTTAATTTAGATGACACTCTAGATGATGATACACCTACTAATGAAGATGATGATACACCCACTAGTGAAATGCCTCCTATCCCCCTACTATGAGACGAGGTCCGGCAAAACGACCATTAAAATCAGTTGTATGGAAATATTTTGACAGGGACGTACCGAATCAAGTAGTTGTATGTAAAACTTGTAAAAATGTTTATTATTTTAAAACTGGAAAAGGTCATGGTGGGACGGGGGGTTTAGGAAGATACCTATTGCAAAAACACAAAGCCTTGCATGCCCAATACATGATTGAAAAAGATGGTGAGCAAGCGTCCTCTCAATCGGGACAAGGTTCACATATTGTCCCGGACAAAGTACAAGGTCAAATTAACCCTATGACGGGGGGAGTTGTAGGCCCTAAATACGATAAACATAAAGATAGGGAAGCACTAGCAAAATTAGTTGTTGTGGAGGGTTTACCTTTTTCATTTCCTGAATCTCCTGGTTTTATTCATTATATTAGAGAAATGTATAATCCTGCTTATAAAGATTTTCCTAGATCAACTGTTAAAAGAGATGTATTTAAATTTGCACATGAATATCAACAGTATTTACGTTATGCATTATATCATTTACATTGCAAAGCCGCTCTAACTTCTGATATAGGTCGTAGTACTAACGGCCATGATTATTTAACGGTAACCTGTCATTGGATAGATTATAAATGGTCTATGCAAAAACGTATTTTAGCATATAGATATATAGATAGTAGGCACACTGGTGATTTTATTTCAGAAAATATTTATTCAGTATGCGATTATTACGGAATAACTGATAAAGTTATGAGTATTACATTAGATAATGCATCTTCTAACAATTCTGTTATTAGTAT
Organism: Przewalskia tangutica; assembly: GCA_029844215.1. Taxonomy (NCBI): domain Eukaryota; kingdom Viridiplantae; phylum Streptophyta; class Magnoliopsida; order Solanales; family Solanaceae; genus Przewalskia; species Przewalskia tangutica. Next base: position 4,900,201 of record CM056732.1, read on the forward strand.
TTTAAGAGATGTTTTAACTCCGTCTTTTCCAAAACATTTTCATATCAAATGTGCGTGTCATATTTATAACTTAGTTGTAAAGGATGGTCTTTCACTTTTTCAAGATATTTTTGAAAAAATACAATTTGCTATACACTTTATTTTTAAAAATAATAGAATTCAACAGAGAAAAGAATATAAAAAAACTTGTCACGATTGTGGACTATCTTACAGAAAAATTCCCGAAGAAGTACCAACTAGGTGGAATTCTTTATATGACCAACTAGTTGTTGCTTATGACTATAGAAAACCTATTACTTTATTTTTTAACGCCCATAATCAAAATCCAAATGATATGATTGTGGATAATGATTGGAACAAAATTAGAGAACTTATTGTATTTCTAGAAAATTTTCAACGAGCAACAAAAGAATTTTCTACTTTATATTATCATACTATTTCAACTATGTTGTTTTATATAGCTATAATATTTTTACTTAAAGAATATATGGAAAAACCTGCTTATAAGGCAACTATTAAAAAAATGTTTATGAAATTAAAGAAATATTTTATTCCTATTCCCCCTATTTATATTATCGGTGCTGTATTAACCCCGACTATTAAAGTAGAGGGTTGTAAAAGTCTTATTGAAAATATTTATACCTGTATGGACGTACTACCACCTCCAACTCCCAAAAATTTAAATGTTGAGTCACCTATTGAACTAACGCTAGAAGAAGTGTTGAATAGCGTAGAAGATGAATGCAAAAAAGTATATCGGCATTACCAGCATGAAAGTGCTAGTAACCAACCGACTTTTGTACCATCTTCTTCTTCAACACTTTAAAAAGACATCTTGTTTAGGGCTAGTATTAATTCTATTGAAAGCCTCGTAAATAGAATGTATGATGTAATGCTAACCAAATTAGAAAGTTCGATGTTTTTGTTTTGCAGGGTAATTTACCTTACCAAGCAGTTATCAATGAAAAGGGAAAGGAAGACTTGCTGAAATATTGGATGCAGAATGAGAAGACATTTCCGACACTTTCAATGATGGCCCGAGATATTTTGAACATTCAAGCGTCATCAATCGCTTCTGAAAGCACTTTTTCTGCAGGCAGATTTCAAATAGGAGAGCACATACACTCATTAGCCGGAGACAGCTTGGAGATGACGGTACTATTCAGAGATTGGATACGATCGGAGCGAATGAGGTGCGGTCAACCAGAGATTAACGAAGAAGAAGACGACAACTACAACGACATTTTATCTGAAGGCATGAGTAGCGACGTGGAACAATTTGATCAAGATATACCAATTCCAACCGAAGAACCACAAGAAATTATAAAGAAACTAGAAAAAATATTTTCAAATTGGTAATTTATTTCATTGCAATTTTTTAATTTTTCTATGTCTTTTGCAATTTTTTTCAACAATAGTACACTACAATGTTGTAATTTTGAATCTTGTATATTTCAATGAAATAATTAATAATATAAGTGTTAAGAAGAGTAAAAAGGTAATAATAGAATGGGCCATATTGTTACCATACTGTTAATGGGCCAGTCAGTGTTGAAATCTGAGGCCTTTTATTATTGTAAATATAATGAGTATTGTAATGTGATATACAGATATTAGGTCATAAATGAATGCACTTTGTCTTTCTATCTTTTCCTCTCTCTATTCATTCTCTGTCTACGAACGCTTTCACCTCTTCTCTTCGCATCGCTCATCGTCTTCTCCTCTCTTCCTTGCCTGCATGTCTCTCTTGATGTCTCAGAGGTAGATCCTCTTCATGGTATCAAAGCAACGATCGACTTCCGCAACCACGACGAGATTCTGGTAAATCTCTGACCTAGTTCTTCGTGCTACTGTCCTTCTTCTCTGCATCTGGTATGATTCTTGACTAAACTAGGTCAAAATCAGTCTTATTGACTTAAACTAAGGCAAGACCAGTTTGATTTTGATTTATCGAGTTGTGGTTCTTTGCTTCGGGTTCTTCTTTCTGACCTAGCTTTTCAATCTGGCTTTTTTCTTGGAATTAATCCTCTAAACTGATCAATAAACACTAAGTATTGGTCCTTGTCTCTCTGTAATCAATATTCTCGAACATTTGCTAGTTTCTTGAAAAAATTAGGGTAAATCTCTTAATCTCGAACATTTTCTGTTTCAAAGATTAATGGGTACTGATCTAAGTCAAGAGACAATGAAAACTAGTACTTCTAGAACATCTGGTGAAAGAACTGATCTGACAGTCACAATGACTATATATCACAACCATCCCCTATTTCTTCAACCCTCGGACGTGAGTGGTGCTTCCTTGATCTCTTTTCAACTTTTGGGATCGGAAAACTACACTGTATGGAGCAAATCGATGAGAATAGCCCTACTTGGAAGAAATAAAATGGGGTTTGTCAATGGGAAGCACCAAAAGGATCAATTTGGAGAAGATCTAGGAGACCATTGGGATAGGGTCAATGCTGTAGTACAAGCATGGCTCATGAATTCTGTTTCAAAAGATCTACTAAGTGGGCTATTATATGCTGAATCTGCATTTGAAGTATGGGAGGACTTAAGAGAGAGGTTTGACAAAGTAGATGGGTCAAGAACCTATGATCTACATAGAGAGATTGCTACCATATCTCAGGGAAATTCATCTGTTTCTGAATATTTTTCTAGATTAAAAAGCTTATGGGTTGAATCTCAGTCCTTAGTCCCCCATCCCCCCCTAACTGTGGATGCCCTAAGTCCAGAGAGTTTACTGAATATCTTGAGAGGCAGAAACTTTACCAATTCTTGATGGGGCTGAATGAGAATTATATGCAAGCTAGAAGTCAAATACTTCTTATGCCATCTCTGCCTACTGTCAACAGAGCATATTCTATGATTACTAGTGATGAGAGTCAAAAATCTGTGACTATAAGATCTGGCTGTTGAGCCGGCCCAGTGGAGTTAAGCAGAACATGGCTCATGATCCTACTGTTTTATTCTCTAAGGAGGGGTCAGGAACACAGAAATACAAAAAATCCACCTCAAATCTTGTTTGTGATGTGTGTAAGATGAGAGGGCATACTAAAGAATTCTGTTACAAGGTGGTTGGATACCCACCTGGGTTTAAATCTAAGAGAAAAGAGCATGCTGCACATGGAGCCTTTGAATCAAAAAAGAGTAAAGTGACTGGTGACACAGAAAATGCCAGTTCTGATCTTGACAAAGAAGCTGTGTTTTCCAAAAGCCAATATGAGCAGATTGTGAAGTTGCTTAATCTCAGGATAGACCAGGCAGAAACTACACAAAACAAGGGTTCACACCATGTCTCAAATGCAGTAACTACAGGTATCTCTAAACACAAAGCTTTACTAGGAAAAGGAATAATAAAATAGTGGATAATAGACACTGGGGCAACCAATCATATGGTATCTGATATAAATCTGATTAATAAGGAAACTATATTAGAAAATCACATTGAGTCTAAGAAAGTACACCTACCAAATGGAGACTTAGTTAGTGTGACACATACTGGTTCCAGTAGTATATCTGACAGGAGCACACTACAAAATGTCTTCTTTATACCACAGTTTAAATTTAATTTGATATCTGTTTCTCAACTAACAAAGGAATTGCAGTGTGCTGCTATTTTTTATCCTGACTTCTGTGTGTTCCAGGATCTTTACAATGGGAAGGTGAAGGAGATTGGTAGACTACAAGATGGACTCTATATACTAATAAACCATGCCTCTTCACAACTGTTGGGAAGGCAAGAGGAAGTAGGTTTGAATGTAAATAGAACTATTGATGAAACACTTACTGAGGAAGAAATAGACACTTGGCATAAAAGATTTGGGCACACTTCTAGCAATGTATTGAGTAGGTTGATTAGAGCTAACCCTGGTACTATAACCAGAATAATAAGAAACTGTGATATATGTCCATGTGCAAAGCAATGCAGGTTACCTTTTCCATTAAGCAACAATAGAAGTACTGCAACTTTTAATTTGGTTCACATGGATGTATGTGGCCCTTACAAAGTTCAAACTCATAATGGAAAGAGGTATTTTCTTACAATAGTAGATAATTTTACTAGAATGACTTGGGTGTATCTACTTAGTCTTAAATCTGATGTATGCATTGTTTTACAACAATTTTTGATATATGTACAAACTCAGTTTAACAAAACAGTTAGGATAGTAAGGACTGATAATGGAACTGAATTTGTGAATGAAGTATGTGCTGCTATATTCCTTAAATCAGGCATAATACATCAAAAATCTTGTGCTTATACACCACAACAAAATGGTGTAGCTGAAAGAAAGCATAGACATATCTTTGAGTTGACTAGAGCTATAAGATTTCAGGGACATATTCCTCTAAAATTCTGGGGAATGTGCATTCAGGCAGCAGTTTATATAATTAACAGATTGCCATCCTCAGTCACTAGGAAAACTCCTTATGAAATGCTATACAAAAGGAAACCTTTTATCCATCATTTAAGAGTTTTAGGGTGCCTATGCTTTGCTAATAACTTGTCTGTAAGTGATAAACTACTATCTAGAACTAGATGTTGTGCTCTTATGGGATATTCAGAAACACAAAAGGGATATATCCTATATGACTTAGAAGCTAAAGTGTTCTTAGTAAATAGAGATGTAAGTTTCAGAGAAAATAAGTTTCCCTTTAAAACTGATACCTCAGAGAAACCAGTGTTTCAAAGTGAACAAGGTGAGGACATTTTTTCTGTCACTGATATAGCAGACCCAATTCCCTACAATACTAATCAATACATACCTACTACAGATACTCATCTATCTCAGGATAATAACAGTAATGTCAATACAGATGATAAGGAAAGGGATGAAACATATAAGACAACTCAAGAGGCACAACTCACCCAGAATCAGATCTCTACTGAGTCTAGAAACATGACAGATGTGAGAAGGTCTACCAGGGCAAAACAACCCCCAATATGGATGAAAGACTTTGTCACAGGAGGGGTTAGTAACACCACAATTCCATACTCTATAGCTAACTATATCTCTTATGACAATATAACTACTAAGTACAGAACTTTCCTTACTGCTTTTTCAGATTTGACAGAACCAAAAAATTATAAGGAAGCTTCTAAAAATCCTAGGTGGGTTGAGGCAATGCAATCTAAAATTAAGGCTTTACAGGATAATCACACATGAGAAATTGTTACCTTACCTAAGAATAAGAGTCTCATAGGATGTAAATGGGTGTACAAGATAAAATATAAGGATACATGAGAGATTGAAAGACTTAAGGCAAGACTTGTTGCTAAAGGGTATAGTCAGACAAAGGGGATATATTATCATGAGACTTTTTCCCCTGTGGTCAAAATGGTAACTGTAAGATCTATAATATCCTTAGCTGCTTCCAGAAATTGGGAAATACATCAAATGGATGTCTATAATACCTTCTTACAAGGTGACATACGTGATGAGATATACATGGAACTACCACAAGGATTCATTAGCCAGGGGGGCAATCAGGTATGTAGGCTAATCAAGTCCTTATATGGCCTAAAACAAGCTCCTAGGCAATGGAATTTTAAACTCACAGAAGACCTAAGACATATGAGGTTTAGACAATCTGAATATGATCATTCTCTGTTTATAAAACAGACTGATAAAGGACTGGTTCTAGTCCTAGTGTATGTAGATGATATTCTTATTACAGGTGACAATTTAGAACTGATAACAGGGACTAAGCAGTCTCTACAACAAGTTTTTAAAATGAAAGATTTAGGGGAAATAAGGTACTTTCTAGGAATAGAGTTTGTAAGGTCTAACAAAGGAATAGTAATGCATCAAAGAAAATATTATTTAGAACTTATAGCTGAATCAGGACTTTCTGCTGCCAAGCCTTTTAACACACCTATAGACTGCAACATGAAGTTAACTACAAAAGAGTATGACAGTTTTGTACAGAATAAACAAGCAGCTGACAACAGTAAGGTAATAATAGAGGATGAGCTCATAGAAGATATTAACTTGTATCAAAGACTAATACGAAAATTTTTATACCTAACCACTACTAGACCAGATATCTCTTATAGTGTGCAGATGCTCAGTCAATTTCTGCAGCAACCAAAGAAGTCTCATCTCGATGCAGCACTAAGAATAGTGAAGTACATCAAGAGACAACCTGGACAAGGTATTCTGATGACCAAAGAACAAACAGAAACATCGACCATGCGATATTGATCGGCCGCTGTCTACACACAAGAAAGTCGATTCTGAGTTATGCAATTAAACTGGGTAACTCTCTTATATCTTGGAAGTCAAAAAAGCAGAATACTATCTCTAGAAGTTCAGCAGAATCAGAATATAGAAGCTTAGCAAGCACAGTGGCAGAATTGATCTGGGTACTTGGTCTGCTAAAAGATATAGGAGTTCGCCAAGAATCCAAGAATCGCTTTCACCGACAGAAATCAAAGAATCCAAATTGCAAAGAAATCCATCTTTCCATGAGAGGACTAAACACATAGAGATTGATTTGCACTTTATCAGAGACAAGATTCAGAAAGGTATAATAAAGTCTGAATGCATACACACAACAAACCAGCCAGCTGATTTACTCACAAAAGGATTGAACAGAATGCAGCATCAACATCTTTGTTCCAAGCTTGGACTCCTGAATATCTTCCAGTAGTCAGCTTGAGGGGGTATGTTAAGAAGAGTAAAAAGGGTAATAATAGAATGGGCCATATTGTTAATAGAATAGGCCATACTGTTAATGGGCCAGTCAGTGTTGAAATCTGAGGCCTTTTATTATTGTACATATAATGAGTATTGTAATGTGATATACAGATATTAGGTCATAAATGAATGCACTTTCTCTTTCTATCTTTTCCTCTCTCTATTCATTCTCTGCTCATTTAACAGCTCTGGACTCTTCTCTTCAAGCATCGCTCATCGTCTTCTCCTCTCTTCCTTGCCTGCATGTCTCTCTTGATGTCTCAGAGGTAGATCTTCTTCAATAAGAGACACAAAAACAGCCTTGGGACGTTTTTTTTACACTCTTCTTGTCTTTGTTTAATTATTTAGTTTATACTTTATAGTTTATACTTTATAAATATATTATATATATGAGTATAATACTATAATTATAATACTATAAGTCTATAATATTATAGTATATGTATATGACATTATGACTATATGACAAGTATATGTTAATGTTACTTTGTTAGTAATTTAGTATTTTTAATTTAGTGAAATTTCTTTTTTTTTTTTTTAAAAAAAGAAGATATTCAATTGTAACTGGAGGACTGCTCCTGCTAACCATACACTGAAATAAAGGAGAAGGAGAGAGAAAGAGCAGAGAAAAAGGTAATATGCTTGTATTTTCTGATAAGGTTGACAAGCCAATAACGGGTATGTTACGGCAAAAAAAATCTAATGCCATTTTTTTTACCATTTATGTACCAAACTACCACTACTTTCTATTTATGTACCAAACTACCACTACTTTCTATTTATGTACCAAAATACCACTCTTTGAGTCTTTTCTTTCTTTTCTTTTTAATAATGACTTTTTTGCTTTTTTTTTTTATTTGTTCAACATATGTTATAAAGAATGTTTTGGTTTAAATTAATTTTCATGTTTTGTATTAGATAGTCAACTAAAATTTTAATTAAATAATTAGCTACTTTAAATTCTTTTCTTTAAATAACTCATGTTTTGTATTAAATAACCAATCCAAATTTTAATAAGATATTCAACTACTTAATTTAATGGTCTAACTGAATAAAAAAAATTAGACACAAAATTTATTTATTTATTCAGTTTAAGATATAATTATTAAAGAACAAAGTGAGAACAAATTGCACACTTAAATAAATACTGTCGATCACAACAATTAGATAGTTAATTGCACACTTAAGTAAATTTACAATGGTTTAGTTTCCTCTAGAAACATTGATACGGTTAGGGCAATTTCTCTGGTTATGTCCCTCATTCCGGTACAGACCACACCTGTTTTGGTGCCTACTCTTCTCCCTTTGATCCATTTCAGTACGGATCCGAGTAGATTGGGGACGACCTTTTGGATCTCTCCTCATTGTTCGATCGTGGCACAATTCAGTTCCAGTGTATTCTGGCCAGTATGAATCATGAGGCACTGCTGGGAACTCTTCTAAGTAAGTGTTGAAAACATAATGTAATGTGTACTCAGGAGGCACATAAATCATGTAGTCATGGTGGATAGATGAACAAGCAACGATGGCATTGTCGCACCCGTTTTTGACCTCGGGGTCTGAACGGTATCCACAACGTTGCTCTTTGGCGCGGTTCCCTGGATGGAGCAATAATGCTGATTTTGAGGAGTCTCCACCTAATTAGTTAAGTGAATTAGGACACTTATTAAATAGCATAAAAATGCCACAAATGATCTCCATTTAATGGTCTGCGAAATTAATGAGATTCTGGATCAGGGTTCTTTATTATCCTAAAGGGAAGGGGTTAGGCATCCTTTAAGATCCGCTAACTTGCGGTTATCCGTTCAAACCTAGGTTAATTATTTATTGCCTTTTTATTCTACTTATTCTAAGCATTTTTCATAATTTACAATTACAATGGAATACAATACAGAATAGTAAAGCTAAAATCGAATAAACTCTGAGACATCTTTTAGCCCTTTTTAGGTCTTCTGCACAAGATGATCTCCGGGTACCTGCATAAACACTTAGTAAAAGAGTTAGTAAATAATAAATAAATTATCAAATAAACACAATATATATATATATATGTAAAATGTATTTTTTTTATATAGTGTGGGCTCAGGCGCTCAGCTAGTGTTATGCCAAGGATACTAAGACATGAGAAGCCAATATCGCTTCGGCTGCGGTCGACTCACCTCCCGGTGAACGATACTATGCATTCTCGTCTAATCTTTTCACTTTCCTCCTCGCCCACATACTCCGTCTCGCTTACCATGGAGGCCTCCAGATCGACGGATAAATCCTTCTTCGGCCAAAGTGTAGTATCATGTTCAAAAATCAGTAAAATACCAAGTGTAGTATCATGTTCAAAAATCAGTAAAATATCAAGTGTAGTATCTGTTCCAAATCAGTTTAATAAAGTTAAAATCGTCCAAAAACCAGTATAGAACAAACAAAACAGTAGCAACACATCAAGTCGAATGGTCCATGAAACAACGAAAATAGTAGAAACAGTGGCCAACGCTGGATAAATTATCCAAGTAACTATCACAAATTAACAGTGTTAAAATCGTCGTAATCACCATCGATACTCAAAGAATCGTAAAAGAAACAGTGCACCATGAGAGTCCAAAATCAGAGAAAATCATAACCCGATTGTAGCCAACAAGTAACGCTATAGCACAGTAAAAATGGACAACAAATAAATGATTTTCGGAGTCGGATAACATCTTCGACCAAACATGGACGATGGCAACCCAACTCGCCAGAGCTCTCCGCCAGTCGTCGGTGGTTAAATCCGGCGAGGCAGAGGAACAGACGGGGAGCTGGTAGTTCTCCAGAGCTGAGCTCCAGCGGCGGCGAAGAGTGGTTCAAAAAAAAATAATAGAAATGGTCAACTGATTTAAGAGAAAATGAATCTGAAAATAAAATGATGGGGGTTTGGTGCGTGTGAGGTCGATGAGAGGTTTAAGATGGTGGGGGTTCGGCGATGGGTTGTGGGCGACGGTGGTGGTTCGCGATGGTGTTGTTGCTGGTGGGTATGGACGAGGTTGTCGACGATGGCAGTGGGGTGAGGGTATTGGGTGTGGTGGTCGACTGATTTGACAAAATGCAAAACGGGTTAATTATTTAAAAGACAAATTATTTAAAAAGATGCAAAATTATTAAAATACAAATGCCGATGCAATAATAATAAAATATAATATTTAACAAATGTTTAATGTCTAATTAAAATTAAAACGGGATGTTAATTAATTATTTAAAGAGATGCAAATATTATTAAAATAAACGACGATGTAATAATAATAGAAACATAATATTAACAAAGACATAATGCTTGATTTAAAATAAAAAGATAAAAATGCAAAAAATGATGATTAAAATGCGGTGTCCTAAAACACATAAAATTGCAATAAATATACGAAAAACGGGTCAAAATTGACTGTCAACAGACATGTGAACACGGATAGTGTAATGCTTGAAATTCGCCACAATCACACCTTCGCCTTTCGAGGTCTACCGTGAATGTTTTAGGTGGTCGGCCGCTTGGTGGGCGAACCAATTCTTTGACTCTGAAAACAGTTTGTGCTCGATTGTGAATGTGGACTTCATGGGAGTTCGATATTGCTCGTTCTTTATCAAGATATTACATTACTTTGTCGGAGTAGATCATACCAGATGCCATCATTGATTGTGCCTGCCTCCCTCTCTCGACAATTTTTTGGTCAACCTGTAGTAGGTTGCCTGCACCAAGGAACTGATAGGAAGATTGCGTGTCCCCTTTAATACGTTGTTGATACACTCAGCAAGGTTAGTCGTCATGTGCCCCCAACGTCTCCCTTCATCATGTGCCTGAAGCCATTGTTCCTTAGGAATATTGTCGACCCACTTCACTGCATCTTCATTATCAAGTTCACTCCGATAATAAGCAACGGTCGGTTTAGTCATGGCGTATCCTGAAGTAGCAAAAGTTAATCCTCGTAAGGTTACGGATAAAAAAAGTGTGAAAATATGTGTATATAGAAGACTAACCCATATTGATTACGGTCTTCTTCATGTCTGTATTCTTGAATGTCCTCATGAAATTTTGTGAAATGTGACGAATGCAGAAGACATGATGCCAATTACTGTTTAATCGCCTAACAACACTCTTGATTGACTCGTGTCTATCAGAGATCAAGCAGAGGTCTGGCTGGGGTGTTACAAACGTTCGCAAGCGTTGGAGAAAGAAAAACCATGCATCAGATGTCTCACCCTCTACAAGGGCGTATGCTATTGGAATAGTGTTGTTCCTCCCATCCTGTGCGATCGCCATCAGCAACGTACCGCGATACTTCCCATACAACCATGTTCCATCAACTGAAACAACTGGCTTGCAGTAAGCAAACCCTTTAATGCATGGTTGAAAAGCCCAAAAAAAGCGATGGAATACAGCCTTGTGAGGAACTACATGGTCATTCTCGATGAGGGGCTTCACTTGTATGTCAGTAACGGTGCCTGGAAGATAATTGTTGAAAGCAAGGATCCACCTTGGAAGCTCCTTGTACGATTCCTCCCAATTCCCGTATATCATCTCGATGGCCTTTTGTTTTGCAATCCAGGCCTTTCTGTATGTTGTGGTATACGTGTAAAGTGATCTTATATGTGCGATCAACACTGAGACTGAGATTGTCGGATCCTGCCTCACCATGTGGATGATGCTTTCACAAATGAATGTTGACGAGAGTTGTCGATGATCTTGTGAAATCATTGTTGATGCACATGTATGGGGGCCGTCAAGTTTTTTAATCTCTCAAACTTTTGATTTATTGCTAAGATGAATTCTACACCTCCACTTGCAGTTTTCGTTGGAACAACGAACAACCCATATAGTTGTATCATAGTAATCTACCACGAAGTCTGGAGACTTGTTTAGGTGATATTCTTGTATGCACCACTTAGCCATCTCTTTTGTGGGAAATCTCATACCCACTTGGAGGTTTTCATGGTCATGAACAGTGAATAATTGGTTTCGGTCCATAAAGTGGATAAATTCATCGCCAACGTACTCTATGTCGTCGGAAGTTACGTTGCGAAAGTGAGAGGGAGGGTCAGAGTAACACATAGTAATTGATGGGCCCTCATCATCAGCGTCATGTTGAGCAATGATGTCATCTACATTCTCACTGAAGTCACCGACTTCCTCATTATGGACACCAGCCACAACACTTCTACGAACAACAGTTGGGTTGTCCATATGAAATGGTGTGTTTAGGTCAATGTCATAAATGAGTGGTGAAGTGAGTTGAGCTAATGAAGATGATATGCAACTATGTGTTTCTGTGAAAGAGTATGAAGAGGGTACGGAGTGAGGGTATGATGAGGGTATGGAGTGAGGATATGATGAGGGAATGAATTGATGGTGTGAATGTGGTACGGTTTGATGGTAAGATGATGGTGGTTGTTCAGTATATGGCGGATTTAGTTGGGTGTCAAAATCGAGAGCATCTGCCAACCTTGCATATACTTCCATTGTTGAAATACCAAGGTGTTTACAAGCCTTTAACATGTCAAACATCATATGGACCTCCTCATCTCCTATCAGATTTAAGGACTCATACCGAACAAGGCCCTGTGCAAGGGTTGTCGGGTATCGATAAATAAGTTCAACAACTCTTTTGAAGTTGTCGGGATGAATCTTTGACTGGATAGACCGGATAAGCCCGTCTAATTTTTTTTTTTCCACTTTCAATAGGGATGAATTGGTGCATGCAAATATAACACCTTCCGTGTTAGTCCTTTCAACATTTTCATTGTAATAGACTTGGACAAATAATTCTACTGGTGCCATAATAAAAGAGTTTTGAATTTTTGTGGTGCAATGAATGAATAGAGGATCATTCCTATTTATATTGTTTGGGTGAGTGGTGTTGGTCTGATCTGGACCATTGAAAGTGTCGATCCAATCTGGACCATTGAAAGTGTCGGTCTAATCTGGACCATTGAAAGTGTCGGTTCAATCTGGACCATTGAAAGTGTCGGTCCAATCTGAACCACTACTTTTTCTACTCTCCTCAGCTCCACATCTTTTTCTGGCATATAGGACGAAGACATCAATATCTTTGGTCCTACACTCCTCACAACCACTACTTTTTCTGGCACATAGGACAAAGACATCAGTGTATTTGACTAAACTCTTCTCACATATCCACATTTCAATAATTACATCCTTAACTAAATAAAATAATTAATTGTGTGTCTATTTTTTAATTTAATTAGACTATTAATTAAGTAGCTAATTATTTAATTAAAATTTTAGTTGACTATCTAATACAAAATATGAATTTATTTAATTAATTAAGTAGCTAATTATTTTATTAAAATTTTAGTTGACTATCTAATACAAAACATGAAAATTAATTTAAACCAAAACATTCTTTATAAAATATGTTGAACAAATAAAAAAAACAAAAAAGTCATTATTAAAAAGAAAAGAAAGAAAAGACTTGAAGAGTGGTATTTGGTAAATAAATAGAAAATAATGGTAGTTTGGTACATAAATGGTAAAAAAATGACATTAGGATTTTTTTGCCTATGTTACACCCTTACAAGGTTCCTAATACGATGACACGTGTCCTCCTCAATAACAAACTTGAGGGACTTGAAATTAAATACATAAACCTAACTTCTAGGTCCTATTTGACTGTAATAAAAACTACATTGAATTAAACTAATTCCAACTAACTTTAACTAACTTGTCACAATTTGTATTTGTGCAGTTTTTTTTTTTTAAAAAATCGTATCATTTTTTGTAGAGCATTTAGAGGTATAAAAAGAACATAGTATATTTAATTTAGCCCTTTGATGTTTACTAGTTATTTAGATTTTCTATTAACCTCTTTAATGATAACATCAACTCTATTTAGTGGTTTGACCAAGATATGACCTATTTAAACTAAATATTAAAATGAACTAAAAAGTACTTAGTTTTTAAAGAAGATTAAATGAAATCAAGAAAATGGAGGGGGGGGGGGGGGGGAGTTCACTCTTCTTGGTCCTATCGAACAAAACACTGAATACCTGAGAATTCATCACTAGTTAGGACTTTCGCATTAAAGAATGGGCATGAAAGAAATAATTCCTTGATTATTCTTATTAATGAAAGACATATATATATAAGTTACAAGGAAGATCCTCTTCCTATTCTACCTAGAAATTCCTATTTTATAAGAATACTAACTTACAATTTATGGTAATATTACACTACTAATTAAGGTACAAACCTAAGTTTAATATTAATCAAATATACAAAGAAAAGGAAAAGGGTCCCACACGGTTTTGGACCCTCGGCTGGGCTCTTCATACGCAGGCCAATATACACTTTAACACCCCGCAGCCATGAAGTAGTCTTCAGACACTGAGACTGCCTCTAAAATCTTCAAAAGGACCGAGGAAGACCTTTGTAAAGATGTCGCAATTTGATATCTTGAATACGGCAGACGCAGCATTTGTCTTTTGGCTACCTTCTCGAACAAAGTGAATATCCATCTCTGTGTTTAGTACGTGCGCCGAATCAATTACGTAAAGGTAGATGACACTTATATTATCACAATACACGAAGGTAGCCTTTTCAATAGACAACGTTTCAACAGTAGATTTCGTAACCAACATGACTCAGAAACCACATTGGCTACCCCTCTATACTCGACATCTGCACTTGAACGTGAAAGCGTTGATTGACGCTTGGAAGACCATGAGACCAAGTTATTACCCAAAAACATACAATAGCCAGACGTAGACCGTCTGGTGTCAGGACAACCACCCCAATCAGCATCTGTATATGAGACAAGTGTAGATGTCGATGAAGGGTACAAATGTAAATCATAATCAAGTGTTCCCTGAATGTACCTAAGTATGCGTTTGAACGCATTCATATGTTCAACCCTGGGATCATGTATAAACAAACACACCTACTGGACTGCATATGTAATGTCTGGTCGCGTGAACGTAAGATACTGAAGGGCGCCTGCAAGATTACGATAACGGGTAGGATCCTCATACGGAGAGCCAGCTGCATCACTCAACTTGAATTTAGTATCAACTGGAGTAGAAGTGGACTTACATGATATCCCAGCCCTTTCAATGATCTCTGCTGCATACTTTCTCTGTGTTAAGAACAATTCACCTGCATGATGAGTGACTGCAATTCCCAAAAAATAGCTCAAGGGGCCCAAGTCTTTCATGACAAACTCAGAATTGAGCATTGTCATAATAGACTTTCTCAAAACATCAGAAGAGGCAGTCAAGATAATATCATCCACATATAATAATATATAAGCCATGGAAGAACCTCGACGATATATGAACAATGAATTATCAGATCTGTTGTGAGAAAAACCCATAGTCGAAACAAAATCAGCAAACCTCTTATACTAAACCCGTGGAGACTGCTTAAGTCCATACAATGACTTCTTCAATAGGGCATATGCAATCAAGAGGGAAGTGACATTTATTTTATAATACGAAACCAAGATCCCCTTTCAATACGGTCTCAAAGGCCCTCTTCCGAGCCAAAGCTAAACAAGACTTCGAGAAAAGACGTTCATAACGAACGGTAATTGAAAAGCTGTTCTTTTTATAACATGGGAAAAAGACGTAAGAAGAAAGTAATAAGTAATTTCATATGAAATCCAAATATACAAACTCAAATCAATTCGGCTAAAGATAGAAGTGCAAATAATGAAGAACAACGGAACAATGAAGTGTAGCAAATCTTCCCTCGATACTATTGGTTATACCTCTAAAGTTCAGTCATGTTTCCTACTACGATATACCTCGTTAATGTACGTAGTTTTCACCTTTCTGCTTCTCTTGTCTTTGGCGGAAGCACAATCCACCGATAAGGGCTTTAAATATGAATTACGGAAGCTTTTATTTATTACATGGAATATATATATCTTTTTTATCATCGGATATTTTCCATACATTTGGTTCACACGTGATCGCCAGGATGACACTGCTATTGCTCAGTCCCCCCCCTCCCGCCCCGCTACTTGATAATGCTTTTGAGGTACAACCTCCTCTAGGCTCTATCAATCCATGCGTCAAGTGAGGATATTAAGGATGTCGACCACTATAGTCTGATTAATGTCAGCTTATTTCCCCTTTAATCATTTTCTCCGGAGGGGAGTGTAGTAGTATATGCTTTGACATCTTTAATGTAGGAGAAATAGGATTAGCTTTCATCATTTTGAGCTTGCACTAATTTTATTTTATTTTAAATTGTTAGAAACACAAATCTAGATGCATAACTCGCTGCATCCAACCATGGAGTTGGAGCAGCACACAGAGAGTTCGAGAGAGAACAGAGGCAGACGAAGAAGAAACATTTGTGAAATGATTTTCTATATATTTCATTCATAGCCAATGGCTATTTATAGGTATAGATGTTGCATGACTACCCTTATTACAAACATAGCCAAAAGACACAAACACAACTAAATGCTAAGACTGAAATGTATATAAGACTGAAATGTATATCTAGTGTATACCAAGGTCGCGCTGGTCGACGCACACCGGCCTGCCGAAGGTCGGGCGGGGTCGGGCGGAGAAAAGGGCGGGTCGGCCGGGCCTGGAGGGTCTGCCTGGGCGACCATACATGTCCCGCCCCGATCCCGGCCCCGCTGGGTGGGCCTGGACGGCCTGGTCTGACGGGACGGGTTGGCGGGTTTATTTTTTTTTTTTTTTAATTTTTTCACTAAATTAAAAATAATAAATTACTAAGTACTAACAAAGTAACATTAACATATACTTGTCATATAGTCATAATGTCATATACATATACTATAATATTATAGACTTATAGTATTATAATTTATAATTATAGTATTATACTCATATATATAATATATTTATAAAGTATAAACTATAAACTATAAAGTATAAAGTATAAAGTATAAAGTTATAAACTAAATAATTAAACAAAGACAAGAATAGTGTAAAAAAAACATCCCAAGGCTGTTTTTGTGCCTTTTATATTATTAATTTCATTGAAATATCAAATATACAAGATTCAAAATTACATTGTAGTGTACTGTTGTTGAAAAAAATTGCAAAAGAGTGAAAGACATAGAAAAATTTAAAAATTGTAATGAAATAAATTACCAATTTGAAAATATTTTTTCTAATTTCTTTATAATTTCTTGTGGTTCTTCGGTTGGAATTGGTATATCTTGATCAAATTGTTCCACGTCGCTACTCATGCCTTCAGATAAAATGTCGTTGTAGTTGTCGTCATCTTCTTCGTTAATCGTCGATTGCACCTCCTTCGCCTCCGCTCGTATCCAATCTACGAATAGTACCGCCATCTCCAAGCCGCTCTCCGCTAACGAGTGTCATGCTCTCCTATTTGAAATCACTGCAGAAAAAGCGCTTCGAGCGATCACGACGCCAATGTTCAAAATATCTCGCCATCATTGAAAGTGTCGAAATGTCTTCTCATTCGCTCCAATATTTCAGCAAGTCTTCTTTTCCTTCTTCATTGATAATCGCTTGGTAAGGTAAATTACCTGCAAAACAAAAACATCGAACTCACTAATTTGGTTAGCACGCTACCACCGCACATTTTATTTCGAGGCTTTCAATAGAATTAATATTAGGCCTAGCCACGTAAATCGCTTGTCTTTTTAGGTTGTGTTGAAGAAGAAGATGATACAAAAGTCGGTTGGTTACTAGCACTTTCTTCGGGTAATGCCGATATACTTTTTGCATTCATCTTCTACGCTATTCAACACTTCTTCAGCGTTAGTTCAATAGGTGGTTCAACATTTAAATTTTTGGGAGTTGGAGGTGGTAGTACGTCCATACAGCTTATATATATTTTCAATAAGACTTTTACAACCCTCTACTTTAATAGTCGGGTTTAATACTGACCAATAATATAAATAGGGAATAGGAATAAAATATTTTTAATTTCATAAACATTTTTTAATAAATGCAGATAAGGTGTTTTTCCATATATTCTTTAAGAAGTAAAAATATTATAGCTATATAAAACAACATAGTTGAAATAGTAGGATAATATAAAGTAGAAAATTCTTTTGTTGCTCGTTGAAAATTTTCTAAAAATACAATAAGTTCTCTAATTTTCTCCTAATCAAGATTCACAATCATATCATTTGGATTTTGATTATGGGCGTTAAAAAATAAAGTAATAGGTTTTCTATAGTCATAAGCAACAACTAGTTGGTCATATAAAGAATTCCACCTAGTTGGTACTTCTGAATTTTTCAGAAGATAGTCCACAATCGTGGCAAGTTTTTTTATATTCTTTTCTTTGTTGAATTCTATTATTTTTAAAAATAAAGTGTATAGCAAATTGTATTTTTCAAGAATATCTTGAAAAAGTGAAAGACCATCCTTTACAACTAAGTTATAAATATGGCACATACATTTGATATGAAAATGTTTTGGAAAAGACGGAGTTAAAACATTTCTTAAAATACTAATAGCGTAATTGTTAAGATGCATTATCTAATGTAATACTCATAACTTTATCGGCTATTCCGTAATAATCTGGCGATTGAATAAATATTTTCAAATAAACTCACCAAATGCCTACTATCTATATATCTATATGCTAAAATACGTTTTGCATGTAGACCATTTATAATCTATCCAATGACAAAGTTACCGTTAAATAATCATGGCCGTTAGTACTACGACCTATATCGTAAGTTAAAGCAACTTTGCAATTTAAATGATATAATGCATAACGTAAATCGTTGATATTCATGTGCAAATTTAAATACATCTCTTTTAACAGTTGATCTAGAAAACCTTTATAGCAGGATTATACATATCTCTAATATAATGAATAAAACCAGGAGATTCAGGAAATGAAAAAGGCAAACCCTCCACAGCAACTAATTTTGCCAAGGCTTCCCTATCTTTATGTTTATCATATTTGTGGCCTACAACTCCCCACATAGGGTTAATTTGACCTGCATTTCTCCGACAAGAGTATGTGAACCTTGTCCCGATTGAGAGGACGCTTGCTCACCGCTTTTTTCAATCATGTATTGGGTATGCAAGGCTTTGTGTTTTTGCAACAGTGTCTTCCTAAACCCCCGTCCCACCATGACCTTGTCCAGCTTTTAAAAGAATAAACATTTTTACAAGTTTTACATACAAATTACTTGATTAGCTACGCCCTCACAAAATATTTCCATACAACCGATTTTAATGGTCGTTTTCAGGACTCGCCTCATAAGAGGGGATAGGAGGCATTTCACTAAATGGTGTATCATCATCTTCATTAATAGGTGTATCATCAACTAGAGTGTCATCTAAATTAAAATCTTCTTCAATTTCGGGATAATCATTTGTGTCAAGATCATATGGTATTTCAGAAACATTTCAGATCTATAAAATCATCTTGTCTAGGAATAATCGAACAGAATACTAGAAGAAGTACTTTGCCCTTGTTACCACCCCTACTAGAAGCCTGACCCTTACCCTTACCCAACATGCCTCTTAGTCCTTTCATTTTAATTATGTTAATAAATAGTTAAAGATAATGAAATTAAATGTGCTAAATGAAATAAAGACAAAATAATAATTTAATGAGAGAACGAATGTACCAAACGCCGACGTAGAGTCGACGTGTAATCGAGAGTTGAAAATTGAAACTTTGCTCGATAGATAATCCTCAAGCTAGTTGCCAACTTCACTCCCAATTCTCAAATTAATAAATAGATTGAATATGTAGACAATGTTGTATAGAGAATTAGAGATTGATTGAGAGATTAGAGAGTAGAAAGATTTGTGAAAATAATAAGAAGAGGAATGAGGTATTTATAGGGTTAAAAATAAATATAAAGGGGTAGTGGGTTGGGGAGGAGGCCTAAACGGCCGTCATTCAACTACCAAATAAAATGGCCGTTGACAACGCTATTTTCAGGCAGGTCGAGGCGGGATTTGGGGCTGGGCGGGCTGGCGGATCGGGGCTCGGCGGCTGGGCTCGGCGACCATACTCGCCCCGCCTGCTCGAGCCCCGGCCCCGCTTTTTTTTTTTTTTAATACCGGTGTCGTGGTTTGGTCGGCCTGACCGGACGGTCGGGTCGGCGCCCATCGCCACCCTAGTGTATACCGACCAATACAAAGTGTATACTAACCGCTTATGCTATCTTCAATACGCTTCTCGCTGTGAACATCTGAACAAGTTTCGCGCTCAGCTGACAATAGATAATCGTGTCGACCAATCGCCAAGCCCTCGTAAGGACATCTGCAGTCGCCGGTGGACAAATAATGTGTGGAAATTAGGTTCGCTGCAACTTTTCACGAACGAAATGGCGATATATCAATATGTTTGTTCTTTCATGAAATACGTGATCGCGCAAGAATTTGTAAGGTCGATTTGCTATCGTTGTGGTAATCGAATGGGAAGCGTAAGTTGGACTGTCAAAGTCGAGAATAAACCAGAGAGCCAAACCACCTCAAAGAATCGCAGGCTGCATCGCGATATTCTCGCCACCGAGCTCCGAAACATGGATCGCTTCTTCGATTTCCGTGAAATGAGGAATTCCCAAAGAATACTAGGTAGCAATGGATCGACCTTTCTTGTTAGGGCATGAAGCCCAGTCGGCATCACAATATGTGGTGAGAGCAGTGGTATTGCCAGAAGACATAAGAAGACCCAAACCTGGGGCTTGTTTCAGGTATCGAACAACTCGCTGTGCTGCTAAGAGATGAGAAGTCTCGATGCCGATAAATCTAAGGCAATCGACCGCAAATGATATGTCGTCCGTGTTTGTCGGCAGAGCACCGCCAACGAGCCTTTGATAACTAGCCGGATCATCCAAAGAATGCATCTTGATATTGGATAATCATCAATTGTAGAGAATCAAGAAAGCGATGGTCATACAAAGGTGTAAGTCACTGACATTGAGCTCTGTGATCTTGCAGGTTTACCAGCAGACAAGCCAAGATCAGATATCAATTCAATAGTATACTTCCTCTGGTGCATTACTATGCCACTACTATTTCTAGCAAATTCAAGCTCAGAAATACCTCAAGCTACCCAAGTCCTCGATTCTAAAGTTCTCAGAACTCCGCCATCTCTTGGATAAGAGTCTCACCATTGCCAGTAATAAGCAAGTCATCTACATAGATGAGCACCACCACTATCTTGTCATCAACCTTCTTGGTAAGCAAGGAATGATCCAGTTGACTTTGAGAAAAACCTGAGGCTTGCAAGGCTGTGGTCAGCTTGATATTCCACTGCCGAGAAGCTTGCTTTAGTCTATATAGTGATTTGATTAACTTACACACCTTCCCTTGCTTTTGATCAAATCCTTGAGGCATGGTCATGTATACTTCCTCATTAAGGTCACCTTGTAGAATGCATTATAAACATTCATTTGATATATGTACAATTTCGAAGTCGCCATCAAATTACAAATTTCACAAATACCATTTTTGCCATCGCGGTGAAGGTATCTTGATAATCAACTCCTTCCTTTTGGTTGTAGCCCTTGGCCACAAGTCTTGCTTTAAACCTTTCTACTTCACCATTTGCCTTATACTTGATCTTATAAACCCATTTACATCCAATGGCCTTCTCGCGAGCGGAAGATCCGCTACTTCCTGTGTCTTGTTACTTTCCAAAGCCTGCATTTCAAGCTTCATAGCCTCAACCCATCTGGTATCTTTCACTGCAGCAGAATATGAGTTTGGCTCATGTTCAAGTTCAATTTTTGCAATGTAGCTCTTGTACCTTGCATTCAGTCCAGCATAGTTTAGACTGTTAGCCATAGGATACAAGCATTCTTGTCTACCTCTTGCGGCTGCTGCTTGTGGCATATGAACAAAATATGTCATCCAAGCAGGTTGTCTCCTGTTTCTGTCTGATCTCCTTAATGGTGGTTGAGATTCAGAGGTTGGTGCATCATCCGGCGTTGTGGGACGATCACCAATGTCCTCCGAGGTTCCGCCGTCTTTGTAGTCTCCTGAGACCCTTCACTATGTTCTGGTCCAGTAGATTGTTGTCTAACAGCAGGTTCATAATGGAAAATATCAGCCTCTGCCTCTAGATTCAAACTGATATCAACCCCAGATTGTTCCTTCTGTTTGAAAGGAAAGATATCCTCATAAAAGGCAACATCCCTGCTTACAAATAGAACATTGTTAGATAGATTTAAGAGTTTGTATCCCTTCTGTGTAGAAGAGTACCTCAAAGAGGATCGCCACGGCTCTAGTGTCAAATTTATCGGCCACCGGATTTGTAGCATAACACAAACAACCAACTACCCTTAGATGTGATAGAACAGGTGCCTTCTTATATAGTTTCTCATATGGGGTGATGTTCCCCAGAACCACAGAGGGCAGTCTGTTCATAATGTAGACAGCTGCCTCAACACATTCTCCCCAGAATCTGGCTGGCAGACCACTTTGGAACTTTATGGCTCTAGCAAGTTCTAGTATGTGCCTATGCCTCCTCTCAACTACACCATTTTGCTGAGGACTGTATGGACAGGATGTTTGATGTATGATGCCTAGTTGTGCAAACAGATCCCTACAGGAGTTGTTTATGAATTCTGAGCCATTATCAGATCTAACACATTTAATTTTGGAACCAAACTGTGTTTTGATCATTAGGCACAGATCTTTGAGTATAGTAGGAACATCTGATTTAATGTGCAAGAGAAAAATCCATGTCCATCTAGTGAAATCATCTACCACAGTAAGAAAGAATCTCATACCATTATAAGTGGGAACTTTGTATGGTCCCCAAACATCAAGGTGTAACATATCAAATGGGAGTATGCTCATGCTTTGACTAGTAGGAAAAGGCAATCTAGTTTGTCTTGCCATAGGGCATACATCACAATGCTGAATCACAAAGTTAGAACTATTACTGAAGGCATTTATTTTCCTAAGAACACTCATCGTACATGTCCCAATCTCGTGCTACGTGGTCGCTTTCACTTCTCCCGGCCGAGCTTTGACATGTTTGTCTTAGTTGTCATCAATCCCTCCTGCTTTCTTGTAGAGTCCAGCACATACAGCCCATCCACTTCTCTACCAATCTCCTTCACCTTCCCAGTGAGGAGATCCTGCAGTACAAAGAAGTCAGGAAAGAACCTAACACTGCAATTGAGTTCCTTGGTCAATTTTGATACTGAAAGTAAGTTAAATTGGAAACTTGGCACACACAACACATGCTTTATAAGTTCACCTCCTGTCAGTCTACATTCTCCAGTGTGTGTGATTGGAGCACTGCCTCCATTTGGTAGTTGCACTTGTCCTGAATTGATTGTTGACCGCCAGAGCGAGTCTCAATCATACTTCTATTTTTAACTGTGATTAGTAGCTCCCGAATCTACTATCCAAGGGCTACTAATGTCTTCATCATATTTACCGCCATACGCATCAGAGCAAAGAAGACTATGGCTGCACTGATCCCTTAGACTGGTTGCTCATAGACAGCATCATCTCTAATTTGTCTGGTGTGCAAGTTCTAATCATTTGCTGAAGTTGTTGCTGTTGATACATAGAGAGTTGGTTGTTGCCTGCAAACTGCCTTTGGTTCACTTCACCATCTACATACCCACCATAACTGACTCCATACCCCTGCACCTGCTGCTCCACCTGAGGTACCATGACAGCATTAGCCTTATTTTTCCCTTTATAGTCAGAAGGATATCCTATCAACTTGTAACATTTTTCCTGAAGGTGTCCTTGCTTTTTGCAGTAATCACAGAAGTAAAGCAGCTTGTAGCATCCTTCTCTACTATGTCCCTTCATGTTACAGTGATCACAAAAGGAAAATTTCCTATTCTTCCCAAATGATGCCCTGCTGGTCAGTGCCAAGTTCTCAACAGAATTCCCTAGAGATGAGATGCTCTTTTGGCTTTCATCTTGTGCAATCATAGCAAATGTTTGGTTTACACTAGGTATGGGTGACATCAATAGAATATGACTCCTCGCTTGGTTATATCCATCATTTAATCCCATAAGAAACTCCAATAACCTCTGATTTCCTAGATGTATAATGTATTCTCTAGGATTTAAGCAGTCACATGTAGGGGGGGTATGATTGAATCTATTTCATCCCATAAGTCTTTCATTCTAGAGTAATACTGGGACACTGGTGAGGTCCCTTGAGACAACATTGTCAATTCCTTTTTCAATTGGAAAACTCTTGAGAGATTGATCTTATCAAATCTCTCCTTAAGATCCTTCCAAACTGCAGCAGCACTGGTACGATATAAAATCCCACTCAGTAAATTTTTATCAACACTTCTCATTATCCATGACATCACTAAGGCATTGCACCTATCCCACTGCCTTATGTGACAAGATCCATATGTGTCGCGCCTTATAGATCCATCGACAAATCCAATTTTATTCCTTGTCAATAGAACTAACTGCATAGCTCTACTCCATAGCGTATAGTTTTCCATACCTGCCAACTGGATCTCAATCTGAATGGCACCTACTGTATCAGATGCATTCAGGAACAGGGGGTGATTGTGATCAATAACGTCGGTATTAGAGGTTGAGCTTTCCTCCAACACAACAGAAGGTGTTGTAGTGATATTCTCCATATCCTCAGAAGACACAGTGTACAATGACTCCAAATAATAGTTTTACTCAGATCTAATGCAGATCGAGGGAAGGAAAAAAACACAGTGAATCGAACTTTGGATGCAGACTCACGAATTGTAATTTGAGAGAAGCAAATCAAGTAAATCGCAGACGACACAAACAAGTTAATCAAAAAAAATATAGAATCGACCTCTATAGATGAATCGATCGACTATTGAACCTCGCAGGTGAATCTCTCAGTCCCTGTCCTATTGAGACAGAATTACCTCTGGACTCGACATGCATGGCTTTGATACCATGTTAGAAACACAAATCTAGATGCATAACTCGCTGCATCCAACCATGGAGTTGGAGCAGCACACAGAGAGTTCGAGAGAGAACAGAGGCAGACGAAGAAGAAACATTTGTGAAATGATTTTCTATATATTTCATTCATAGCCAATGGCTATTTATAGGTATAGATGTTGCATGACTACCCTTATTACAGACATAGCCAAAAGACACAAACACAACTAAATGCTAAGACTGAAATGTATATAAGACTGAAATGTATATCTAGTGTATACTGACCAATACACAAAGTGTATACTAACTGCTTATGCTATCTTCAACATAAATGTATACCTAACACAATAATATATATATATATATATGTGTGTGTGTGTTTTAAAAATATTTTGACTAATTGAAATGGAATGTACGTGACGCGTACGGGATGCAGGTGTGGCGCAAACAAAAGATAAATTTATTGAATATATTTGAGATATTTTATTAATATTTAACTTTAGACCTCCCATTTCATTGAGCCGCCATTCATGAAAAGATTCAATGTGGCATCATTTTTCTCTTCTCAGACATTATTTAGAAAGTCATCACAAACTCTTGGCTATATATCTTTTGAGTGTATGAAATTTAATCTTCAAAAAATATGATTGAGGGTAAGACACACTCAATAGTCTAAACAACAATTTTAAGTTTTGTGTCATAAGAATTGACCATGTGAAATATGATGGGAATATAATAATTGGAAAATACTTATGTTGATGTTTAGGGGTGTCAAATAGACGTGTTGAATTGAATTTAAGCGGATTAAATTAAATAGCCTTAAAAAATTAGCGAGTAAAAAATAATTTGGTCTGATATGAACTAAGAAACGAGTAACCCAATCCGTCCAATTATTATTAAGTTTTTAATTTAGTTGTTTGTTATTTTTTCATAATTTATTAAGTATATAACAAAAATAATTTAAAATTTTACGACATAAAATAATTAGATTAAAAGTATTATCGGTGCTCTCATCATAATGATGTGAGAGAAATAAAGCAAAATATGCGGTGAATACTATAATTAGCTGAAAAGGGGAAAAGGTCAAATATACCTATTTACTTTAGTTTATTAGTTAACCTTGTTCTACGTTAGTAAAAGTAATCAAATATACCCCTCCCGTTACAAGTTGAGGCCAAATATATCCCTACCATTAGCAAAGTATTCAAAAATACCATTGTTTTAAAAAATATTATGGAAAATTATATTTTTTATTAAAAATCTGTAAAGTATTTTTTTTATAAAATAAAGTGTCCTAAAATATATTTATCAATTATGTAACTTTGATAAATATATTTAAAATATATTTTTTCATAATTAACATGAGAAAAATGTAACTTATAGTTCTCGTGTATAATTTTAAGTATCTGGATTTTTATTTTTTAAATAATGAGTTGATCTAATTTAGATTAGATTAAAAAGTAGTCAAGTTAATACTCAAAAAATAAAAATTGGTACATAAATTTAGACGAATAAAATAACTGACATGCTATTTACAAATTAAATTATAACGATAGTGACAAACATTAAGCTTTCGCTTGGCTATAAATTTTGAAGTTAAAACTTGAAAATTTGAGTTTATGAAATTGTGATTATTGAAACTTGAAGTTGTGTACTTGTGTTTGAACATGCATTTTACTTAATTTTTTGAAGTTTTGTGAGTGGAAGTAAAATTTCTCCCAAAAATATGTCTGAACCAATTTTTAGAACTTAAAAATATTTTGAAGATAAATTTTCAAAACTGATCAAATTTCATAGCCAAACTGATATTTGCAGATAAATTTTCAAAATCTGATCCAGAACTTATGATCAAACTCTAGCTTAGACTGCCGGTGTATATAAGTTAAATCCGGAAGAATATGGAAGGTTCTATACAAAAAGTAACTATAGTTAAGAACCATGGTTTGTTAACTTAACCATGGTTAAAATTTGTGTTTAAAAAATAACCATAGTTAAGATCCATGATTTGTTAACTCTGGTTAGAAAAAAATATAAAACAAGCCCATGCTTAGCTGTTCATTTTCCCAAATTATATTGTGGGCATTTTAGGGTTGTTCTTGGGCTCGCAGGGTTTTTTTTGACAAAAACAAATTCTTCAAGGAGTCCGTCTTTTTCTACTCCAATTTGGTGGGAAATATTTGAACATATGTTCATTTGCTGCACACGTGGGTCAGTTCCTCTTTCCTTCATTTTGAATTTTTAAGTTACTGATTTTTAGGTTTTTTTTGTGTGACAAATTGAAATGTGAAATTGGACTGTTATAAACCTGTAATGCTTCAGATCCAATTTGGGTTCTTGTCATTTGAACTTATTACTTCGATTTTGGATGGTTTTTTTGGTGTCCCATTTTGGGTTCTTGGTTTTGTCGGTTCAACCCGCTTACTAATTAAATTGAGTTGTCAAGGACATAAAACTTTGAATCTTTTTAGCTGTACATAGTGTAAACTGGGTCACATTAAGGGTTATTACTTGTTGTCTGCTACTTAACATTTTCTTTAGTTAAAAGTTCTTGTTATGTAGGTGGATTGGTGTTGTAACAAATACTGAAATGACAGAAAAAGTGATTAGCTTGAGTTGCTTTGCAGTTTTTTGGGTACTTGATACTTTTGAATTACGTCCTGATCATCCCATAGTCAAGTTTTCCTCCACCCCAGAGGATTTTTTTTTGTGGGGGGGTGGGTTGGAAACTTTATATGATCCCATCATGTTTTTATTTCTTTCTTAAATTTTGGAGTATATTTTTCAGGTTTTGTTTGGGGGTGGGAGAGCTGATAAGACGGTGTGGATGAGTATAACTATTGACTGAGTAATCTTTGTTGAGTCGTTGGAATTCGGAAGTGAGTTGGTTACTGTATTTAGCGAAGAGGGTACATCTTGGAAAGGCTAAACTTTGGGGGAGATCGAGGGATAAATCTTTATCATTGCAAGTGTCTAAAGTAAGCTTACGACATTTGGAAATTTTAATGGATATTACAACTTAAGTGTTAGATTGGGAAAATGTGGTGTAGAGAAAAATAGAAGTTCTCACTCTTGTAGGGGTCAGGGAAGTTGTTACTAATCCACTTCTAGGATTAGTGTCTATCTTGATGCTCATTGGGGTTATGTTGACATCTATCACTTGAAAGACTGGACATTGAGTTAATCCTCTTACCGTTGGAACTTGGAAGCAAAGCTCAGAAAGAGATTTCCCTTTCTTGGTCAAATAGTGAACTTGCGCCTTAAATTTTGACTTTAAGATTTGATTGGTCTTAGGGAACTACTATTTGTTATAGAAAACAACCATATAGTCTAACTAAATGTGATAGTAGCTACTAACTTTATCCAACCTTTCTGCATAGTAAAACCACCAGAAATGTCACTGTTAACAAGATATTGTGCATCAGAAACTTCAGGACCTCAATTGTGCTAAAGAATCACATTCTTTAAAACCTGGATAGTAAAAGTTGCTTGAAATTGAATACAGGCAAATTTTAGGGGTTTTAGGGTTTTTTCCGTCCTGTTGCATACCTTTCATTGGCCTTTTGGCTAAGATCAAGAAAATACCATATTTACCCTGTCCTGTTGCATATAATTTTGCATCATTTGATTTCTAGAGAGGTAGGTGTCTGTCTTAGTTGATTAATCACATATTTTGTTTGATGGATCCAGAATGTCTATCTTGACTACCATTTACCAGGTTCATAAGTCTATTGTTATCAACAACAATGATTGGCCACTAAGCTTGAGGCACTAGACTATGTATAATATGCATCAGCGTACATATGCATATTTCTTCTTGGTATTTAAATTCTATTATTTTTCTCTAATAAGTTGTTAATTGGCTGAAACCTAGACCAATACATGTCATATTTTTTTCCGGTTTTGGAACTTTAATGAGGTGTTTCTAACAGCCGGTGATCTCTCCCTTGTTGTAAATCAGGTATTAGATGATTTGAAGGATACTGTGCTTCCAGAAGGGGAAGAGATTGAGTCATCAGTATCTGATATTCACATGAAAATGCTTTATCTATTCTGGCTGTTTAAGTGTTACTGAACAGCGTACTGATTGGAGATCACCAAAGGAACTTTCTAAGTCACATTCACACTATGGAGTGCAATAAAGATGAGGCCTTTAGAGCAAAAACAATTGCAGAGCGGAAGCTCGAACAGAAGGATTATGCTGGTGCAAAGAAATTTGCCTTGAAAGCTCAGGCCTTGTATCCGGGGCTGGACAGTCTAACCCAGATGTTAACAACACTTGATGTCTATATCTCTGCCGAAAATAAAATAAGCGGGGAAGTGGATTGGTATGCGGTACTTGGTGTGAGCCCCTCAACTGATGATGAAACAGTGAGGAAACAGTACAGGAAGCTAGCTCTCATCCTCCACCCTGATAAAAACAAATCTGTTGGTGCTGAAGGTGCATTTAAACTTCTCTCAGAGGCCTGGAGTTTGTTATCTGATAAATCAAAGAGGTTGGCATATAACCAGAGAAGGAGCTCAAAAGGATTCCAGCAGAAAGTTCCAGCGCACTCAAGTGGTCCATCAGCACCTCCACGAAATGGATTTCATAATTTTACTAGTAGGA
The DNA here is from genome assembly GCA_029844215.1 of Przewalskia tangutica. NCBI lineage: Eukaryota > Viridiplantae > Streptophyta > Magnoliopsida > Solanales > Solanaceae > Przewalskia > Przewalskia tangutica. The sequence goes on from CM056732.1 coordinate 4,929,343, forward strand.
CAAATCCAGGTTCAAAGACACAGAAAAATGCTTCTCGGATGCCCTCTTCATCAGTTAATTCTTCATCCAATCAAAGAAGTGATACTTTCTGGACCATTTGCCACCGATGCAAGATGCATTATGAGTATTTGAAGATATATCTTAACCACACTCTTCTTTGCCCCAACTGTCATGAAGCTTTTATGGCCACAGAAACATCTCCACCGTTCAATCATACAAAATCATCCAATTCTACTCGCCAGTGGCATCAGAATCAAGGGAATCATGCACCTAATGGGAATCAGTTCCCTACAGGAAGAAACACTAGTGCTGGTAAAACAGCAGGATCAGCAGCAGCAAGTTCTAATACAGCAAATTACTCGAACTTTCGGCAGGCTGGTGTTGGTAGCTCGGATCCTTCCATTGCAGCTAAAGCAGCAAATGTTGTCCAGCAGGCACATGAGAAATTGAAGAGAGAACGTGATGATTCATGGGGGAGAGCTCATGTTTCTACCAATAGAGAGGCACCTCTTAAACAGAGAAGACTCAATGAGGATGGAATCCATTATGGATCGTATGCACCTCAATATGCGGAAAGGACTTATGGTTTCTCTTCTAGCAAGTTTAACAGTACCAGGGAGCTGACACCACTTGAAAACCGGAATATGCTGATGGGGAAAGCTCGGAAAGAGATACTCATGAAGTTGAATGAATGGAGATCACGGGCGCAAGATGCACAAAAACCTAAGGTAAAAGAGAGCAAAAAAGAAAAACAGAGGACTGCTGATGTTCCTGGTCATAATGTAAACGGGAATGTTGAGTCATCAGCTATGAAGGGAGTAAAGAAAGCTGCCGGTGCTTCTGCTAATGAGGCAAATCAAGAGGACCCAGTGCCTGAATCAATGAATGTGCCAGATCCCGATTTTCACAATTTTGACCAGGATAGGAGCGAAAGTTGTTTCCAGGACAATGAAGTCTGGGCTGCATATGATGCTGATGATGGCATGCCCCGTTTCTACGCTCTGATTAACAAAGTCCTATCAAGGGAGCCATTTAAAGTGAGGCTCAGTTGGCTTAGTTCAAGATCCAACAGTGAATTTGGTCCAATGGAATGGGTAGCTTCAGGTTTCTACAAAACTTCTGGTGAATTTAGGATTGGCAGGTACGAGACAAGTAAGTCTGTGAATTCCTTCTCCCACAAGGTTCAGTGGTCAAACGGCCCTCGTGGAGCTGTTCAAATATTTCCAAAAAAGGGGGATGTTTGGGCCCTCTACAGATATTGGTCTCGTGACTGGAATGAGAACACACCTGATGATGTCATACACAAGTATGACATGGTCGTAGTTCTTGATGACTACAATGAGGAGCAAGCAATTTCAGTAGCTCCTCTCATTAAAGTTGCTGGTTTTAAGACGGTCTTTCGTCCAGACTTGAATTCAGAGAATGTGATAAGAATAACCAGAGAAGAGATGTTTCGTTTCTCTCATCAGGTCCCAAGCCACTTGCTTACAGGTGAAGAAGCTCAAAATGCTCCAAAGGGTTGCCAGGAGCTTGATCCAGCTGCTACTCCATTGGAGCTTCTTCAGACTTTAACAGAAACTAATGAGGTGCCAGCCATGCAGAACGACAAAGAGGTTAACGGAGGGACTGTTGATCACACTCCCGAATTCAGGGAAGACGGGATGGTAGAAAGTGAAGAAGCTCCATGAAAATGCAGGGAAACAACTTTTTGCAGCACTAGCCAAATTACTGAAGATTATGCCAGAATATTTTGGTGGAATGAGGAGATATTTTGAAGATACATCTAGTTGTAGACTTTTGGCCAGACCTTTTGACTTTAACTGAATGAGATTAGTCGTGGTTCAGAACAAAACAGAAGTATGGTTTGCACCTATTAACTGAACTAGAGTTCGAACAAGCGTGGAGTTTGGTTGAGAAGGTTACTAGGCAATCCCTCGTTTTGTACCTTGTCAAAGGCGAAAGATATTAGCACAGGTTAATGCTTGTTATCATAGTGAAAGGGATTTCCATTGCCCAGATACACAAGTCTGTTCCCTAACCTTTTGTTTCCTTTGGATGCCTTATATTCCCATGGGTGTAATTGGACCTTTCCTTTTGTTTCTAAATCCTGTAAAGGCATCCTCAAAGTTTTTTTTTGCCTCACTACAACTAGGATATCTTTTATTCTTGGATCTTCTGGAGTAAAGATGTAATTGTTTGCCTTATATAAATTTCTTAGAGATTGTTTTCTGTTAGATACTGATATCATGGAATATTAATCTCAAGAGATTTCCCAGTCATGTCATCTCATTTTCCCTGTGATTTCAAAAGTTCTAATTTTCTTTGGTTTCCATTGACTCTTGTCCTGATTGCGTTGCTTTTTGGCTAATTGAGACTTCCCATCGTCATGGGCAACCTCCTGCTGCAGTTAGGAGGTCTTGTTTGCCTAGTTTCTCTTCAGCCTTCTTAGGTGCTCCTCATTCCACTGAATTTCCTGATTTCCTCAATGTACTTATTATATAAATTCAGCCAATCTCATTTGCAGGCCAAGCTTAGCAGCAGAGGATTTTAGTTACTCGAGACGCAAGGCAGTCAGTCAGTCTCTGTTAGCTCTTCCAATAGATGATGTTCCATGGTCCCTTTTTGAATTAAACACTTGTCTCTCGGTCAATGCCTATTTGCTATATAGTCATATAGATAGTCTTTGGTCTCTTCCATTGTATATGGAGTGACATGGTTAGTGAGGTTTTATATAGTTGATGCAACTAAGCTTGGAATTGAGACGTAGTTTGTTCTTCAGTTGCCTCTGTCCAATTTAGGGGCACTACTACAGATTTCTGCTTGGGTAATGCTGCTTAGATAGCGCTTTTAAGTAACAGCTTGCATAGTGCTTTTTCAAATTTTCAAATTAAAAAAAAAAACTAACAAAAAAAACTTGCATAGCGCTTTTCGGAAATTTTAATCGAAGCGCTATGCAAGTTACTCCTTGCATAACGCTTTAAATAATATAAATATTTGCGTTACCTAAGTAATTTATTAATATAATAATATAAATATTCCACCTAGATAGCGCTTGTGGAAGCACTATTGAAGAGTTAAGATAGAAATATCCCCAAGTCCAATACCAATTCCAAGAAGATAGAAATATTTTGCTCTCTTTTCAGGCGAAATTCGCACGTGAACAGTGATTTCGGCGGTGGAATCACTGTTCCGGCGACGTCCTTTGTCCATCGGAGAAGAATCATACACCATTTGATTCGTCTTCACCTCATCTTTCCATCCATACTAACCACATTGTTCGATTCAAAGTTCAAACCATAACCCATTCGATTTTAGCCTCGAACTTTCGGATCGAAAACTGCCACTTCGGCGATTCTCAAATTCCGGCGAGCTAAGGTTGAATCGACGGGAGTGGGTCATACCACTGTGACCATCATCGTCTCCCCATCATTTCTATACTAACTCTGTTCATCGATTCGTCCCTTACAGTCGCGACGTTCAGATCGAAAACGCGGAAACCCTAGCAGCTGCCTTTCGATTTGAGGTTCAATCGACAGTCCTGAGTAGTACCACTAGCTTCGTCGTACCCACGCCGATATTTTGCACCCACTCTCAACCCTCAATTCATCCCCAATCGTCCGGTCAACTAAATTGGCCAACTGCCGGCATTAATGGCTCGGCGGCTACTGGGAGACCTCCAGGCGAGGTTGCTCAGTCTATTTTAGCGTTGTGATGTTTCTAACTCCCGTCGTTTCATCATTGCTACTGTGCCGAACTTATCTATGTGATTCGATCAGGTTGTCTCTATCCTTTTGTTTTAAATTTGTGCACCTTTCCCTATTTCGTGTACCCTTTATTTGAGCCTCGCCGACTGTTGTTGGTTTGCTGCTATTATTTGCCTCGTCTACTCCATTAAACTATAGCCAGTGCAAAATGTTACTAAGATCAAGGATATACGATTTACAATGTCTTGTTATAGCATAGATGTGATGTGCCTGCTTAAGAGACTCTATATAGATGAAATGGTATTCTCTAAGTGGTCTACTTGTTCATTTTCATCATCTTTTTCTTATATTAGTGAGAAGAATGGAGATTCTATAGAAGACAAGGTGATGTATAGGGCTCACATGGTAGCAGGGAGTTCTGGTCATGTGTGTTATCCTTAAATCATATTAATTAATACCCCTTTTTGTTTCTATACAGATGGATGAACTTGATTGCTTTGCTCCAGGAATGTTAGCTTTAGGTTCGTCTGGTTATGTTCCTGATGAGTCTCAGAAGTTCTTATCACTGGCAGAAGAGGTATTGTGAACTTGTAGAGCACCAAAGTATGGTTTGACTTAAGTTCCTTATTTGGAAAGAAAAAAATCTATGATCCACTTAAGTTCTTATCTGACCATTGGTGAAGTTTTGCATCAACTTGTTTGCTTTTGTTTATTTGGTGGCGCTACAAGGTGAAGCATAAAATAACCTATGCCATATTCTGGATTCAGATTCTTTCCAGCAGCCTTTATGGATACTAAGTTGTGGGCAAAGCCACATTTTGAATACTTACCTGGTGTCGTTAAACTAAGCATTTTCATTCAGCTCCAGTATGTCCAGACTTAACAATTCAACCTTCTAGCTTTCTGTTACAGATAAAAGTGTGCCTTGGAAAGAAGGCATAGAGGATCCATAGAGGGCTTAATCTATCATATAGTGACTAATTCTACTATTGCTCGTTAGTAACGTAATGCTTGAGTATTTCTATTTTACCGGATCCATTTGAACTCTTCTTGCAGCTTGCTTGGACTTGCTATAACTTCTGCCAGTCAACACCTACAAAATTGGCAGGAGAAAATTATTTCTTCAATGATGGCCAGGTCGATTTTGCCACTTTGTTTATTAGCACATATTTGTCATCGCTTATGCTTATGCTGATAAAGTACCTGTGGTTGTTTTTCCTCTTAAATGCTTTTCAGGATACAGTCCTAAACGAGAGACTCTATATAGATGAAATGGTATTCTATAAGTGGTCTACTTGTTCATTTTCTAGAACTTCATGTCTATAGGATTGATCATGTGCTTGAGTAAATTTTTGCATATCTAGTTGTAAGTTCAAATGATTTTGTGCAGCCTGAAATATGGATATAAATGATCTCCTGTGTTTTTTCTGAGCCTTTACGAATTCATCACACACACATCGACCTCATCTATTCTAGCACCAGTCTTTTCCCCCTTTTGTATAACTAAATAGGCAAAATCATAGATTTTAGCTACAAGTTAAAGTTTGGCTCTTTCTCTTGACGTAAAGAAAAATAGTAACGAGTGGGCTAGTCACTTTACTTTGGACTGATTTATTCTTCCCTTAGATTTGAATCTATTTGTATGAAGTTATTTGTGCAAGTAATGTTTATTTGTTGGACGTTTCTATTCTAACTATGTTTTTGTAACATCTATGTTTTGCAGTTTGTTCATAGTTCACCACTCAAAGTTTATCCTACAAGCAAAATGAAGAATTTTTGAATTAATTGGGCAAACTACTTGTACAATCGATTCTTCAAAGAAAAAATGGAAGGTTGAAGCTATTAGTTAGTATTTTGATGTAATTGTTGATTGTGTCGTATTGTTAGTAGTTAATGATTGTAAGCTACTAATGATTGAGATACTATTTTAAATATATTATTATGTTTTATGCGAATGATTATATTATATTATATTTTGAATGAGTATTCTTTTTATTATCTTTTTGATATTTTATTTATTAGATGAAAAAACAGGGGCAAAAAAAAAAGGTACCAAAACAATAAATAAAAAGTAAAAAAAAAAAGAAGCTTGCATAGCGCTTAAAAAAGCGCTATGTAAGCTAGTATCTTCGAAATAAAAGCCTGCTTGCATAGCGCTTTTTAAGCGCTATCTAAGAGCTATGCAAGCGCCTTAAAAAAAGCGCTATGTAAGCGCTTTTCTGTACTAGTGGGGGTTGATACTAGCGAAGGCACTAAATCTAGTTAAGAAACTGTATGTTAAGATAGAGGGAGTATTGACTTCTCCATGGCTTGCAGATGTCTTCTTCAATACTAAGTGAGTTTGCATGGGGGGTGTTCTTCGGCAAGATAAGTGTCAAACATTTTCTCGATCAGCTAAACATTCTGATTTAAGTTAAAGATTCTAGGGGGCTGTTGTACGTTAACAAATTTTCACACCTTGTATTTGACGGCAATCTCTGCTTACCCGCACAGCAACGATGCACGAGGATGTTTGTTTAGGGTCATTTATCAAAAGAAGTCCGACCTGAAAATTCTGAAAGAATTGAAACAATATATTGAAGTTTTTCTTTGGTTCAACCCTTCGATGTTCGGAACTTACTGACTCAATTAGGCCCATCAAAGAAGGGAGTTCCTGGCAGAATTTCTCCATTACTTGAATTCAAACCCGAATCTGGTTAATGGTGATGGAATTATATCCATTCCATAGCCACTCCTTGTTGGTGACGTTTAACTTTAACACAAATGTAAGTTTAGTTTTACATTTTGCATGAATATAGACCCTTGTGGTCGGGTTTTTCTCATACCCCGCCATAGTGGGAACTTAACACCCATCTATTTTTAAAAAAAAAAATCTTTCTCCAGAAACGAAATCCGGAATCTTAAGTTGCGTGTGTAAAACTGTAAACTGACATTGCCGATTGCACTCACTATGCTGTGTGATAGCATCCACTGTTATTGTCTATGCTGGCCATTATTTTATTCCCCTTTTCCGAGGGTAAAGCAACTTCTCTATTACATTATCAGAGTGATGAAAATATGAGTTACTAAACAGGTCACTTTTTTTTTTACGTTATTCGGCAAATCATTGCATACGATTAAACTCCATGCTTACCACTTTTTAATCTGAATAGCTCAGCGTACTATCATGTGCTCTCGGGTTAACCAAATACCCTTGTTCTATTGTAGCTGCAAATGCTATTTTTTATAACTTCAAACAAATATTATCTGAACATCAACTTAGCACGCAACCTTACCTCATATTTCTGCAAGAAGTTATTTCCACGGCTAAAACCAGTGACCTCTTGATCACATGACAGTAACTTTATCAGTTATTTCAAAGCTCCCCTTCTATTTGAAATACTACTCTTACCAATATTTGAATATTTCGCGAAGTAAATATGGATGGTCAAACTAAAAAATACTGAATTTCATTTGCATTAAATACAAAAAGATTGGCCTTAAATAAGTCGTATACTTTGACTGAATTGGAGCCCCATTTATGTAAGAAATTAGTAAATAGTCCCTTTTTGAACTGTGAATCAAGTATTAGCAATAATTAATCACTCTTTTACACGAAATTGTTTTTAGACAAAAATACTCCTAAGTATTGAATAACTCCAACAATTGGTGTTAGATTTCGAACCTTTTACGAGTGAAACTGCAAAACACTATATTGGGGCTAAAAAATTCTCTACACGTGAAATCCAATACATAGTGCTGAACTTATGAGCTTTTAAAGGTAAAACTCCAGCACGGTTGAGTTTGGAACATTACGGAAGGAATATGTTCCTTGTCTTTCTTTGATTATTGTGTACAATATAAATAATGTTACATAATTATTTATATGACTACAAACTAGGTATTTAATCTTCCTAATTACAATCGAAATACAAAATTACCTAATATAAAAGATATACAAAGATACAGGAATATTCTGGAAATGTTCTATCACACCCCGCAGTCAAAGCGTGATGTTCTCATACGCTGAGACCGGCTCGAAAATCATCAAAAAGTATGCGCGAAAGTCCTTTAGTAATACATGAAAGGAACATGAAGGACACAAACTTGTCCATGAGTCACTTTTTCACGTACAAAGTGAATATCATTTTCAATGTGTTTAGTGCACTATGTTGAACTGGATTGTCGGAGAGATATATCGCACTGACATTATCACAATAGACCAATGTAGCCTTGCGGATTGGATAATGAAGTTCAAGCAGAAGGTTGCGTATCCAACAAGACTCAGAGACAACATTCGCGACTCCTCTGTACTCCGTTTCGGCACTGGATCAAGACAGGGTGGGTTGTCTTTTAGAAGACCAAGAAAGAAAGTTATCTCCGAGAAAAACACAATAACATGACGTGGATCGACGAGTGTCCGGACAGCTACCCTAGTCAGTGTCAGAATAAGAGGTGAGACCAGAGAGTGTGGACCTGTACATGTGGAGGTCGAAGTGAAGAATACCTTATACATATCGCAAAAATACGTTTGAGAGCATTCATATGTGCATCCGTCGGGCTGTGCATATGTAAGCATATTTGTTGCATGACATATGATATATCTAGTCTCGTGAAAGTGAGCTATTGTAATGTTCCTGCTAAACCGCGATAGTGAGTTGGATCGGCATAAGAGAATCTGAAGAGGCACTGTGTTTGGAATTAGTGTCCACCGGTGTGTGGGCCAGTTTGCAAGACGTCATGCCTACTCGATCAAGGATCTCTTCGACGTACTTCTTTTGACAAAGAAATATGCCACCTGCATGTCTCGTAATAACAATGCCAAAAAATAGCTTAGGGGGCACAAATTCTTTATAGCAAACTTAGAGGCAATGAGTGACATAATCAATCGACAAAGTGCATAAGAAGATGTAGTGAAGATGATATCATCAACATATAGAGGATGTATGCCATGTCATTACCCTTGCTATAGATGAACAGTGAATGATCAGATTTGTTATGTGAAAAATCGATAGAGGATACAAAATAAGCAAATCATTGGTACCATGCACGAGGAGCATGTTTCAGTCCATATAGTGATTTCTTCAAAAGACACATAATCTGGATGAACCAGATTCTTGAATCCTATAGACTGATGCATATATATGGTTTCATAAAGGTCCACATGTAAGAAAATATTTTTGATGTCAAGCTGATGAATAGGCCAAGATGTGGACAAAACAATACTAAGAACAGTCCGAATAGTTATTGGTTTCACCACCGGGCTGAAAGTTTCATCACAATTCACGCCCACCTGTTGAGACATGTCATCACCTATAATACATGCCTTGTACATCTCGAAAGAACCATCAGATTTCTTTTTATGTCTAAAAATCCACATAGAACGAATAACATTAGCATCAAAAGGACGAGACACTAGATCTCGCGTCTTATTTGCAATAAGAGCATTATATTCATCAATCATAGTAAATTTCTAATTAGGATCGGACAAAGAATTTTTTGGGTTGAGAGAAATAGGTAAAGGGGCAACCGAATTTGACAAATTAAATTGTCGTTTGGATTTGAAAATATCGTGCATAGCACGGGTTTGCATCGTCCGTATGGGTGCTGCAGGGGGAGAGGGTGGATGGGATAGGGAAATGGCTAGGCAGGCTGGTGGATGAGAGGTAAGCAGGGCGAGAGTGAGGATTATGGGGTAGGACATATGCGTAGGCCGATATAGGGCAGCAGGATCGGGGATAAGGGGCGGTGGCAGTGGCCGAAAGGTGGCAGTGACATCGGATATCTGAGAGGGGCTGTTTCGAGGTGCACGTGGTAGAGCTGTCTTGCCTACCTAATACGAGATAATTGGAGGTGGATCGGATGTTGGTGATGGTAGCGACTGATTTTGCAAGTGATGAATTAGAAGGAGATTGAGGTCGTCATTTAAGAAGTCATAGGAATTTAGAGGTGGAGAATATTATTTTGCGAAGGGGAATTGGGACTCATCAAATATGACATATCGAGAAATGATTATTAGGGGGTAACCAAGAAATACATACGGGGGTGGACCTAGGTTACAACTTGTTGATTTGTGTGGAGGGATAGAGGGAGTAGCACAGACATCCGAATATTTATAGGAAGGATCCCGAAGATAGAAAACTTGAGTGAGAGACTTGTGTTTGAGAGACTTGTTTGGGAGAATGTTTAAGAGATATGTTTCCATTGATAGAGCGTAATGCCAGATAGAAACGTGAGCAAGGAAGGCACAAACTAAGTTGTTTATGGTTCTAATTTTTCATTATGCTTTGCCATTTTGTAGAGAGGCGTGGGGACCAAAAATGTCACGACCCGAACCCGGGCCCGTGACTGGTGCCTTACCCCGGGCACCCTAGTGATACAACATCAGAGAAAACCAGCGGAAATAAAAACTTAAAATAGACATGGATCAAGATAAAAGTAAATAGGCCAACCAAAACGGTTGCCTTTCAACATATATATATATATATACAGACATTTGAACAGTTACAATCCTTACACCCTGCCCACAACAGTGCTACAGACCTCTAAGATTTATACAACAACTATGACGGGACAGGGCCCCGCCATGCCCCTGAATGTACAAGAACCTGCAGACTCAGGGTAACATACCAACAGATAAGCCTCCGAAGGAACGGAGCTTCCCAATACGCTGAAATGTGATCCTAGAAGCGAGGATCGACAGCCGATGTACCTCTACCTGCGGCATGAACGCAGCCCCCCGAAGGAGGTCAGTACAACAGGTACCAAGTATGTGAAACTGTAAAATACTGTAAATGAAATCATAGCAGTCTATATAAAGCAGGAGACATGTATGATAACCAAACTACAGTACACCACATATAAACAAATATATCAAGTCGTGGACTCACGCTCCAAATCATCACTCGTGCGGTGATTCCTTCACCGGCGATCATGATATAACAACGGCAGGAGTATATGTGAACACCGAGTCCTACTGTCAATAAAACCGTGCGGGCAAGTATAACTACCAGATCCGACCGTACGATAATATCGCATAACCATATCACGGCGACACGTGGCAAGTGCAATAGCCTCCACTGCGCCACCGCGTGGCGACGGGGCAAGTGAATCGGCTATGCCCCGATCACAACCGTAAGTCACGGCTCCATCCAAATCTTGACTCGCGGCGACACGCGGCAAGTACACTAGCCTCCACCAGATCCACTGCGCCACGTAATGGCGGGGCGTTGAATCGCCAGCACCGATCACAACCGTAAGTCACGATACTTCACCGCGAAGCCGACACGTGCGGCGTGCAATAACCTATACCAGATCCACCGCGCGCCGACGGGGCAAGTAAACAGCACGCACCATCACAACCGTAAGTCACGATACTTCGCCATAAATAACCATAATGGTCACATATCCACATCATCCGTAGACATGCCCATGTAATAATAACAATGAAAGTATACTCGTGGAATCTCCCGTCACTGCCGGTATGTCCAAGTAAGTTCTCAACAAGTCAACCGGCCCTCCATCGAGAGACGCGGTAGTATAGAAACACAATTCTTGCACAACAAAGACTATCACCGTAAGCATAGGCAAGTTAAACAACACCACACATAGGCAAGTTACACAACAATCAAACATAGGCAAGTTACACAACAACGAGCATAGGCAAGTTATACAACACCACACATAGGCAAGTTATACATAACTCAAGGTACTTTTATTTTATGTCAAAGTCCGGGTTTTAACCCTAAAGTACTACGTACGTTAAATTCCTTTTAAAGAGATTCATTCCTTTTATAAAAGTCACCCGATACCCGTAGTATAAAATAGAGTGACTTACATCTTTTAAGTAAACCAAAACAACTTCCATACTTTTCTTTTTAAAACCAATTAAGGCAACACCATGCCTTCTTTTTAGACCAAAACACTTCTTTTTTTAAAGTCAAGTTACCACATTAAAACCAATGATAAAACCCTTCTTTTGTTTTCATAAAGTCGTTATAACCAACTTCCCATAAAGCTGTTATAACACTTTATGTTTTAAACCATTTTAAGACAACACAATGCCTTTCTTTTCCTAAAGTTCCGGTTTGCCTAATTTCAATTACGCAAGTCTCTTTTTAGAAAAGTTTCATAGTTGATGTCTTAATCTCTTTTAAAACAATTGAGTAACATATGCCATAAAGTAGCAGTTATTCTTGTTCATAATAAATCTTATTAAACAACCATGATCTAGAAAATGTAATATCATTTTGTCTCTTAACTTCTAAAAATTAGTAAACCATTCTCTTTATCTCTCTTAAGACGTTATACCTAACTTCCCACTGCTAGTATAACTCTTATGTTTTCAAAACCAAGTATTACTCTTCTTTCAAAAGGGTTTCTTAATGAAATACTTCAAGTTCTTTATTATCACACATCAAGTCGCTTATAAGTCAAATCGATTTATCTTTTAAAAGCCACAAAGCATTTCTTACTTACATAAAGTCATTATAACCAACTTCCCATAAAGCGTTATAACACTTTATGTTTTAAACCAATCAAATACATTTAACACACGACGTCTCACCGTACATAGTTATACACATATCATGCTAGAAAAGATAGGAAGAGGTTCACATACCTCGTGGCGATTATCGACTAATAGCAAAACGCTCAAGTACCTCAAACCGTGGCTACACCTTAAGTCGGCGGCTCACGCCATACGTAGTACTTCAACCTAGAGAGGCCACAAGGCGCCTATTAACATCTAGATCTCAAAGTAGTACATTCTACAGAAAATTCGGCAGCACCTTCCCCCCCCCGCAACCGCGTAAATCTCCTCCTCCATCGAGGCCGGCTATCAAGCCAACTGAGTGTATACATCTAACCGGACGTATACAATTCTACTTCACGTAAAAGCTACACAAGTCTCATCAGTAATACACTATGTAATTACAGATTCTCTTCTTTAAAATTCAGCTTAAGTCGCAAGACATTGTAAAGTATTATTCGAGCTTAAGTCAAAAGACATTGCCGCACAATTATGTTCAATTCTATATATAGTATACTTCAACTATATATTCCTACAACATGTAATTTCCAATTTACAAATGTATGTCAAGAGTGTTTACCTCGATAAGCCCAAAATTATCCAAGTTTAATGTCGATCCCGAGCAAGGTTTAGCTCTACTCCGTGCGCTCAACCCGCTCCAACAACCCTTAGAAGTTCTACGCTTCTACTTAACACTTCAACCGACTATGAAGGTTTTCCTTAGGGTTTCGTTTTTGTGGTGAGGAAAGTATAATAGTATTTCAAGACTCTACGTATAGAGGTAACTTTGGAAAGTACTACAAGGTATATGGGCTAAAGTATTTGGGCATTATAACAATACTTGGAGAGTATTTCTACACCACAAAGGGGGGGGGGGGTATTATACGAACACAATTTAGGCTCTGGGGTACCCACGGCTAGACACTACAAAGGGAGGAGGAGGCTCGGCGAGGCTTCACGCTCGAGGGGGCTTTGGACGATTTCAACACACAAAGGGGGAGAGATTTCAAGACTTGGAAAATGATTTTTGGATGAAGAAAGTTCATCACTTAGGGGGGTATTTATAGGTCAAGGAAAGGCCAACCAATGGCAAGATCATGCCAAGTGCAAGGCAAGTGTAGGGCAAGATCATGTCAGTGCACCTTATCCATCTACCACAAAAATATCCTACCAACCCTTGACCAAAACAAGGCTATTTCGTCCCACTTGTTGTCATAACGTCCGATGAGAGGGTGACAAGTGTCGCCCTCTCGTTGGTCCAAAATGTTTCGTCTCTCGGAAAAATCCGCAAAAATTAAAAATGACATAGCCGGAATTTTCCCTTCGCAAGTTATGTAAAACGTTTCGTCGAAAAACGACTCTAACCGGGTGTTGTGCACAAAATAAATCGTCCAAGCCACTTTAAAGTTCAAATTTTTCTACGTACGTCCTTACGTACATACTCTGGAAATACGGGGTATAACAAAAAAAATGAAAAACAAAGTCATGTTTGGCGCAAAAAAGTTTGAATTGATTATTATCTAATTCCCTCCCATTGTCACATTAAAAATATTTGATATTCGTTTCAAATTGTGTTTTAATGAAAGTGCTGAATGAAGAAATATAGAATAGACTTGAGACTTATTACCAATGGGAAAGGTCTACAGGAAGTTTGAATAATCATCTAAAAACAACATATAGTATCGATGTCCAATCGTGCTTAAGATAAGAGAAGTCCATAAGTCACTATGTATTATATCAAAAGGCATTAAAGTACAAGTGGATGAAAAATAAAATGGCAACTTGACATGTTTTTCAAAAACACAAGATTCACAAACAAGAGGATAAGAGACATGTTTGCAATCAATAAATTTATTTTTGCTAAGGAAGATTAAAACATAGTCTCCCGGATGTCTTAATTTATTATGTCATAAAAGAGATGAAATTGTGACAAAGGTTGATGGAGAGGAGGATGGATGGCTGACAGATGTGGTGATATGATAAAGGTCTCCGGTGCTATCACACCTCATTATTCGTATCCCTGTCATAATGTCCTTCACAGAAAAACCAAAAGGGTCAAATTTAAGGAAAATATTATTGTCGGTTGTGAAACAACGAACACATACAAGATTTTAAATAAGTTTTGGGGCATGTAGGACATATTTTAAACCAAACGAGGGTGTGTGGATGATTGTTCATACCCTCAAATGAGAATGTCTTGTCCACTATCAATAATAATATTATGATTTAAATTGCTCATATTGAAATAAGACGAGAGAATACCTTGAGATGTCGTCATATGAGATGTGGCACCAATGTTCATGTACCAATTATCGTCAGAAACATTGAAATACATTGTGTTCATAGCCGCCTCAATATCCGTCGGTGTGTAGGTTGAAGGAGGAGCGACTTGTGCACTGTATGCCTGCTATCGACGGGCGCCAAAGATGTCGGGATGGGCCTATTAGGACAGAGGTTGGGCCCAGGAGAACATCGGGTATGAAAAATTAGAGCAGCCCAAGCCGGAAGGGTCCACGCATCCCATGGTGGGTAGGCAGCCCACGACGGAGGTTGCTACCACTGTGGGTGGTCGCCCGGCGAGGCTACCTCCGCCGCCGCGATATTTTTGCCTCGACCATTTACCGCGCGCATCGCGGTTGTTCTCGGAATTTTTTTCTCTGTTATTATTCTGGGGATGTGAGCCATGTGTCAGATTATTTTCTTGCCGGTGGGATGGGCGGGAGCCGAGCCGCTCGGGTTGGCATGATTGATGCCGATGGTTACGAGAGTGGCGTCGACTGTGTTGGCATTAGTCGTTGCCCGCTTTGTTTTTTGGGTTTCTTCAAGAATGAGCCTCGAACGAGCCTCATAGAACGGAAGTAATGGCGTGCTTTGTTAGAGGATGATAGCGACACTGTCATAATTTTCATTCAAACCCGCAATGAGTTGCATCACCAATCGTTGATTTGTGACCGGTGCATCAACATTTGAGAGTTGATCGACAATCATCTTAAGCTCTTGACAATAGGCCGACGCAGTTGGAAAATCGTCATGCTGAATGTCCTTAAATTGATTTTTCAAGTAAAAGGCATGTTGTGTCTTGTTATCATGAAAATACTTTTCAACCGCTCTCATGTTTGTCGTGCAGTGACATCAGTTTCAATGATTGTATGTAGTAGATCGTTCGAGAATATGCCGTAGATCCATTGTAGAACAACCGCTTCTAATCGTGACCAAAGTTTGTCATCAAAATCATCACATTTCTCCAAGTGTTCGTCATCGGACTTTGGTTTGGGAGGGATGATATGATCGCTTACTTTGTACACACTATAATGAATTTTAAATAATTTCGCCCAAGATGAATATTGAACATTTTTCATCTCAAAAGTTATGAGAATGAAATTCTTGATGTTGTTAACTGCAAGAACATGATGGAATTTAGGTTGTTCTGCCATTGAAAATTGGGGAAAAAGAGAGGAAGTAGAAGATTTTGGAGGAGGACGACGGAGAGAGGGGCTGCCGAAGGGGGAGGGGGGGGGGGGGGGCAACGACGGCTTAGGGTAGGGATTTTTAGGGTTTGACTTCTGATACCATAAAGGAATATGATCCCTTCCTTTCATTGATTATTGTGTACAATATATATAGTGTTACATAATTATTTACATGACTACAAACTAGGTAACTAATATTCCTAATTACAATCCGAATATAAATTTACATAATATAAAAGATATACAAAGATATTCTGGAAATATTCTATCAATTACATTTTTCGGAAGTAAAGTTATATGAGTTTCAGAATTTTGAAAATTATACAAATGGTTTAGACTTATTAGAGCCAAATAAGAAGGAAACTTTTTTCGATATGGAGAAAAAAGTTTTCGGAATCAGTTGGTCAAAATTTTTGAAATTTTTTTTTCTAGGAAAATACATTTCTTAAAAATAAGAAAAATTACTTTCCAAATGGAAATATGAAAACAAGTTCCACAAGTTGCATTCCACACATTGATAACATTGATAGGTAAGTAAACAAATATTATGTAAAAATTCCACTTATTTTCCTGATTTATTAAAAACATTTTCCTCAGTACCAAACACACCCTTACTCTAAAGTCATTTTAGTACAGTGTATAAGACAGAGAAGGAGTAGCAGGAAGACAAAAAGACTTGTAGAACTGTAATTCTATTGGTTAATCTGACATAAATGCAGGTAAATCGAAGAGGGTTCACACTTCAGCATAAATGCAGGGAATGTGTGTTCCCATTTAGATTTTAGACTACAATGTACATAAAGTCTGTTGAAAAAACAAAACAATAGTACTCCGTTGAATACAACTATTTGTACATTTATTCAAAAAATATTAATTTCTAGATAAAAATAAATAATTTTATTATAATATTCCTAATTAAATAGATATTAAAATTTGATCACCCAACATTTAATAAGTCAAATCTGAAAAAAATTAATTATTTTTTGATTTGATAAATAAATACTTTTTTGACTAAAAACATAAAGACTACGTGAACATTCTTTTTAAACGTTTAAAGAATTATTTAACTAAATTATCCTAATCTATTCATAGGAAAATATTAAAAAAATATAAAACAAAGATAACTTTGAAAAAAACACCAATATCTTCTTGGTTATTTTAAAAAATTAATTATTTTGCTACAAATTAAATTTGAAAAGCTAGAAATCATTTAGCTTATTATGAATTGGAGGGAGTATATGTAATTAGTCAGATGACCTCAGGACTTGTTATATCATTAAACATTATCAGTACTATAATTTAAAATATTACTCTTTGATGATAAATACAAAATTTATTTTAAATAGAAAAATAATAAAAGTTTGGTAATTTTGAGAACATAGTTTGGTAATTGTAAATAATTTTGAGAATATTTAAAGGAGTTTGTGTTGTTCTTGCAAAGATAAAGGCCATATCAGTTTCTAGTGGATATGTCATATCTTGATGATGAATCCTCTTCCTAACATTAATCAAGATTATGTTATGATAGTTGGTGATGAAGGGCATAAATCTGTGGGATCAAGTTCCGGTAATGTATTTGGAATGAATTTTATGACTACTAATGAACATATGGTGTCTATAGCCATGTATTCTAAAACTGCTCGTAACCCAAAGTTCAAAAAGAACTTCAATATGGTTTGAAAGTAACGGCAGGGAATGCACCTTCACCAAAGAATAATATAATCAAATCCTCCACATGTTGCAAGAATCCAATTCAGGAACTGGTCATGACTCTGCAAGTGCAGTAGGTAAGGTCCTATACTGAAAATAATGAAATATGAATTATAGACACATGTGCAACTAATCACATGGTGTCTAAAATTGGTATGTTGTTTGAGGGGTCTATAGTTAAACTTGATAATCATAAGAAATTGTCTTTGCCTAATGGGGATATTGAACAAGTTACTCATAGTGATTCTAGTTATATTTCAGCAAGAAGTGTTATACCTAGTGTCTTTCATGTGCCACAATTTAGATTATAACTTAATGTCTGTAAGGAAAATTATCAAGAAATTAGGGTGTTCATTCACATTCTACCCTCACTTTTGTATTTTACAAGAACTCTACAGTGGCAAGGTGAGGGAGATTGATAAACATGAAGGAGGGTTATATCTACTACTAAGACATTTGACTGCAGAATCTGAGAAGCCTACTTCCTTTACTGTGAAAGACACCTCAGAGATTCATGAAGGAAATAGCAGTATAGATATTAGATTGTGGCATATGAGATTAGGACATATTTCTTCTATTGTGTTGAATAAACTGTTATGAACTACTAAGCTGAATGTAAGCCAAGAAGTTGATAAGTGTGTAGTGTGTCTGTTAGCTAAACAGACAAGAGTTAGTTTTCCTGTTAGCAATATAAAATCTGTGAGTTGTTTTGATTTGATCCATGTAGACCTGTGGGCTCCCTAACATACGATGGTAATAAATACTCCATTACTATAGTTGATGATTTCTCCAGAATGACTTGGATTTGCTTATTAAAGAACAAATCAGATGTGTGTGTGTGTGTCTTTACAGTATTTTCTCAAGTTATTCATACACATTTTGACAAAGTTGTTGAGACTATAAAAATTGATAATGACACTGAGTTTGTTAATAATACGTGTACTAAATTTTTCAAAAATATGGGCATCATGCATAAAAAATCTTGTGCTTATACCCCTCAGCAAAATGGAGTTGCTGAGAGGAAGCATAGACATATATTGGCTATGACAAGAGCTATAAGATTGCAGGCTAACATTCCTATCAGATTTTGGGGACACTGTGTTTTAGCAGTTGTGTATCCAATTAATAGAATTTTCAGCTGTGTGATTAATAATCAGTCTCTTATGAAAGGTTGTATAAGAAAAACAACCATGGTAGCTCAATTAAGAGTCTTGGGATGTTTGTGTTTTCTTAAGATAGTCAGAAAATGATAAATTTATGCCCAGGTCTAAGATATCAGTTCATATGGGATATTTTGAGACTCAAAAGAATATATTTTGTTTGATTTGATAGACAATTTTTTTTTTTGTAAGTAGAAATGTAATATTCAAGGAAAATATGTTTCCATTTGCTAATACTAATAATACAGCAAAGAAGTCCATTTTTGTTGACAGTTTGCAGGATGTAAGATCATGGTTTGATCTTCATACTCAGGGCTTACAGAAGAAGAAAATACTAATACAATTGGTAGAACATCTGCAGATAGAACATTTGCAAATGAAAGTTCCCAATTATTGAATGGATCCAGCACTGCTAATTTTGATCAAGAAGAACCTTTAAGTTCAATTCAAAGAGAATGTGGATTCATATAAGGACAGGAGGACAATAATCTGAATATCATTCAAGGAGGGATTGAGCAGATTCAAGTGCAGAATGAAGTTGCAAATAATCTTGATCAACCAGTTCAAGATAATACTCACAATCAGCAACAAGTGGAAACAAGGAGATGAAGCAGAGGTAAACATCTACCTATTTGGGTGAAGGACTATGTTTCCTTGAATGTTCATGAGGGAGTAATCTATCTTTTGTGTAATTATATTAGTTATGATAAGATTTCACCTACTTATCAAGCTTATATTGCTACAGTTTCAGAGATCAAAGAACAAAGTTGTTATGCTGAAGCAATTAAGGATTCAAGATGGGTAGATGTCATGAATTCTGAAATACAAGCTTTGGGAGGAAATAACACTTGGAAGGTTGTAGACTTACCAGCAGGGAAGATTCTCATTGGCTGTAAATGAATATATAAAATTAAGTACATGGCTTCAGGAAAGGTGAAAAAGCTCAAAGCTAGGTTAGTAGCTAAAGGATATAGCCAAAAGGGAGAGGTATAAATTACAAGGAATTATTTTCTCCTGTAGTAAAAATGGTGATTGTGAGGTCAATATTGGTTTGCCTGCTTCAAGACAATGGCATATACATCAAATGTATGTATACAATGCCTTCTTAGAAAGTGATCTATTTGATGAGATATATATGACACTTCCTCAAGGATTCATTAGTCGGGAGGAGAAAGTGTGTAGGCTAGTAAAATCACTATATGACCTAAAATAAGCCACAAGATAGTGGAATGCTAAGCTAACTCAAGCTCTAATACATATAGGGTTCAAATAGAGTCAATTTGATTACTCACTATTTGCGAGAAAAACTACTAAAGGAACAGTATTAGTATATGTGGATGTCCTGCTAATTACAAGAAGTTTTTAAAGTTTATTTCAAGGAACAAAACGGTTATTGCAAAAGGCATTCAAAATGAACGACTTAGAAGAGTTGTAGTACTTTCTTGTGATAGAGTTTGCAAGGTCAAAATCTTGGATCACTGTGCACTAAAGAAAGTATACATTAGAGCTCATATCAGAAGTTGGATTAGCTGTTGCAAAATCAGCTAAAACACCTATTGATCTTAATATCAAGCTTACCTCAAGACAATATAATGATTATCTGAATTTAACTACAAGGGATGAAGATCCATTGGTGGATTAGGTAGCCTATCAGAAATTAATAGGGAAACGGTTGTACTTAAAACATGACCAAACCAGATATCTCCTTCAGTGTACAGAGTTTGAACCAATTCTTACAACAACCAAAAAACTCTCACATGGAGGCAACACGTAGAGTTGTTAGATATCTAAAAGAGCAACCAGGTCAATGCATATTGTTATCAAGCAACTGTAATCAGTTGGTGATTGCATACTGTGATGCAGATTGGGCTGCTTGTCCAATCACTAGAAGATCTGTCACAGGGTTCATAATTAAGCTAGGTGAATCTTTGATTTCTTGGAAGGCAAAGAAGCAAACAACAATCTCCGAAAGAGCTTGGCTATAACAGTGTCAGAACTAGTATGGTTGTTGGGCATTCTAAAAGAAGTTGATGTTGAGATCAAGTTACTTATTCAAGTATTTAGTGACAGTAAGACAATTGTTTAGATTGTTGCTAACTCTGTATATTATGAAAGAACTAAGCACATTAAAATTGATTGTCACTTTGTGAAGAAAAGACTACAACAAGACATCATTGAAATCAACTATGTATCAACTCAGAACCAACCTGCAGATTTATTGACTAAGGGCCTAAGTCGAGTACAACATGAGCATCTACTGTCAAAACTTTGGAATTTTAAACATTTTCCCCATTTACACTATAAGAAGAAAAATATTTGCCAATAATATTTTTATTGTCAGAAAATACTTTTCGCAATAACAAAAATTGTTGCATGTTGTTGCAATAACCTTCGATGTGAAAAGTTTTCGCAACAATAAGTTATCTTTATTGTGCTTTTTAGCAACAATATATTAAAATTTTGTTGTCATTTACATTTTTAGCAACAATATATTTATTGTTACTAAAATTTTGTTGTTAATTCTATACTTTCTGCTAACTTGAGGTGAGTGTAGAAGAATAAAGAATAAATGTACAAGCTAGTGAGGGCATATATGTAATTTCACTAGTGATAGTTATAACTAACTATTCCATTAGTTAGTTATAAATTTAGTTAGTTAGTTAGTTAAACTAAGAAGGGATTTAGCTATATAATCAGTAGCTTCTCATCGTAAACAACTGATTTACTCACTTCCTCTGTATATCAAAGATAAAGAATTACTTTCTCGTAAAGTCCCAAATAATTTAAAAGAAAAACAAATAATAGAAAAAAAAAACACATACCACGTCCAACTCCTCCCCTCAACCTTTTCCCTCCACTCCCCATTTTTAACTCCCACACGTCCCAAAATAATTGTGCAGTTTGCACAATTACATAAGTATATATACACGACACACACACATTCACTTGGTATAAAAAAATTACATTAACAACAAAAATGAAAGAAAAAAAAAATCAGGAACAAAACAAAAGCAATCTGGAAGGAAAAAAAAAATAGTTAAAGAGATCAAGGATAAGCCGAAGTTGGGAAAATCATTCGTTGTACGAAGCAACAAAGGTGAGTTTTTCTCACTCAAAATTCTTAGTGAAATTCTGTATTTTAAGTGCTATACATGTTAGAATATAATGTTGGTGTTAAAATAAAAATCACGAACTTTGATTGTTTAAACAACTAGTTCGAATCACGAACTTTACGAATTGTTTTTCGGAGTTATACTTACTAGAATTAGATAAATTTTTGTATGGTTGTAGATATCTCCGTTACGAACAAATCGAACCAAAGAGGAGATGAAACGGACTTACGGCTTAAGAATCATCATAGTTTAAATTTTCTGCCACAGGTTTGGACGAAATCTAGGAAGGCAGAATTACAAACTATTTTACTTGAGTTATACTTAGGACATATCTAGCTAAAGAAGAGTTAAAACGGACTTACGGTTTGATAGTTATTGCACTTTAAAATTTCTGTCCCGGGCTGATTGAAATCCGTAATGTAGAGGGTAAAATGATAAAACTGTAGCAATTGGTACAGAATATGAAATGTTGATTCAAATGAAAGTCCTAGATTTGTCTTTTCTCGTCAGTTTGAGAATTTACGGGGCTTGATCTAACTTACGGATAAGAAGTTATGACTGTTTTAAGATCGTGTATCGTTCTGATAATAAATTCGGCGAAACAGTTCTTAATGTATTTGTTAAAACTGAAAAACTGAATGTTTCGGTGGGGAATATAAAATTTTGTGTTGAATAAAAGTTCTAGGTTATTCTGTTCTCGACAGTTTGAGACTTTACGTACATAAATCCGACTTACGGTTTGAGAGTTGTAACACATGCAAGTGGGAAGGACAGAATATTGAAAGAATGAAATATTAATTGAGCCTTTTGAACATATAACATATACAAATACAAATACAAATACAAATAAATAAATGCATTTGTAAATGCATCAGATCGAGTTGCACGCCACAATAAATATGTAAATGCATTTGCAAATGCATCGGATCGGGTTGCACGCCGCAACAAATATGTAAATGCATTTGTAAATGCATCGGATCGGGTTGTACGCCGCAACAAATATGTAAATGCATTTGTAAATGCATCGGATCGGGTTGCACGTCCCAACAAATATGTAAATGCATTTGTAAATGCATCAGATCGGGTTGTACGCCACAATAAATATATAAGTGCATTTGTAAATTCATCGGATCGGGTTGCACGCCGCAACAAATGTATAAATACAAAGGAATACCTTAATGTGTAACATGAGATAAAACATGTATGTTGGTTAAGCTGAGTACGTCCTGAAACGAGTTGAAAGAGAATATTATTGTGTGAATACTTGATTATGATACATTGAAAATGTTGAAGTTTGTTTCATAATATGGTTATTGTGTCCTAATATGTTGGTACTTAAAATATTGTGAGATTACTTTGAATTATAGGGTGAGGTTCTCACTCAGCCCCGGATGGTAGGGCTGACTCTTTTATTTAACATATTTCAGGAAAGCGCGATAGAGGAAAAGCTCATGCAGGCTAGCGATCGTCCATGACCTCTTTGACCCACCAATCCATTATTTCGGATTTGGTGAAAGTTATTCTCATAAAGTATGTTTAAAGAACTAGGTTCCATTATCTCGGGAAATGCCCCACATAAGATGATAAGATTGTTCTTTGTAAACTTTGAATTGCTTATTAATATATATATTATTTTCGCATTTAAATACATGTGTAAATTAGAAAGAAAAGAAGTTAATGGTTCGCCTGGAAAGTTATAGTTGTCCAGGTGTCATCACGCCCTAAAGAAAGACTTAAGAAAAGTCGGGGCGTGACACAAATATCATCAAAACCTCACGAAACAAAGCTGCACATACGACTCTCAAGACATTTTGCAAGTGGTCCATTAGAATTGAGTCCCAAGTCTGCATGGGCATAACTCAGTTAGTTTCAGGGTGTTACATTTCCCCCAAGTAAGCAGATTCGAGCCCTGGCCGCAGAAGTTTCATTCCTCCTTTGTGGGGGATGACTCCTTGTGGGCATCAGACAATGTGCCTCCCGCCTAGTGGGTCGCTGAGTCACCATGATTTACCTCCTCCACCAACTCTGTCAATCCGGGGTGAAGGCTGTGTGAGCCAGAGATTTCGCCTTTTTACCCCCACGAATTGAGTCCCAAAAAAGCCTTTTAAAACATAAAAAGGACATCTTGAAGAAAAGGTCAAAGACTTGTTGAAAAGTAATGGAGATTTAATTAAGCGTACGGTGGTAACAACTGTTGAATTTGACAAAAGCAAGTTACACTGTTTTACTTTGTTTGAATTGTCAACATCAATTCATTCAAACTTGTCGAACAAAATATCCCCACCAAGGTTGCATGTTATTCAAAACCTATATATATCCTGTTCAGAAACCCCTTCGACAGGTCTAGATAATTAGTTGTGGAATTCAGATGAAGCAGGCTACAGAAGGAGGAACGAAACAGCAATTAAGTAATTACATTATATATCTTCAAATTTTTTATCATAGAATAAGAACAAAATATCGATATTAGGAATAAGACGATAGGTGTGGAATAAATGCTTATATGACTTGGTGTTAGTCTCTTGTATGTTCATGAATCTGCCTGCGTATCAGTTTATTCATTCGGAGTACCTTTTATTTTTCTATATCTAGATGGATCAAATCAATGAGAGATCGATTTGCATAATCTGATTTACTTTTTTGATCTTTTCCGAACAAAATCTCGGTATATAGATTACACTATAGTATATTACTGATAGGATATACCGTGTATTCCCTATAATATACACGATTTCAGCTAGTCTTGTACCATAAATAGAAGTACTAAATTATGTTGTATAATTATCATAATTGTAGAATTTTTGTACAGATCGAACTAGGATATTAGAAGCTTAGTAGGAATAAGATTTTCCATATTTGAAGATTATAACTTGTATATATACATATTTATTCAATAAAAATAATCAAGAGATTAATTCTTTCATGGTATCAGAAGTCTAGGTCTAAACTACCTCCCTTCCTAATTTTCTTCCGCTACTCTCGGCTCCAATTCTGAGAACCCTTCTCGATTTTCGGCCGACTTCTTCCTTCTCCCTTCCTAAATTTTCTTCCAAATTCCTAATTCTCCTATTGTTCTTTCGTTATGTCTACGTCAAAGAACATGTTTCATCCAACCCTTACAGTTTCCAACATCAGGAACCACATCCCTATTGTTCTTGAGATGGAAAACGTTCAATACACGACATGGGCAGAATTATTCAAAATTCACGCACGCTCGCATCAAGTCCTCCATCACATAATTCCATCGACACCTGGCACAAATGAAGTGCCTAACCCCGAGGAAAATCCTACGTTATGGACGACACTTGATGCTACTGTTCACTAGTGGATTTATTCCACTATTTCTACTCACATCATACAAACGATCATTGAGCCCGACAGTACGACAATGCAAACTTGGAATATGGTGCGTGATATATTCCAAGATAACAATTCCCGTGTTGTCACCCTCGAGCAGGAATTTTCACATGTCAACATGGTAGATTTTCCTAACGTTTCGATCTATTGTAAAAGATTGAAAGAATTGGCAGACTAACTCCGCAACTTTGGTGCGCCAGTTACCAATGATCTTCTTATTCTATAAATGGTTGCAGGCCTGTCTGAGGCCTATAACGGCGTTGGCACACTACTTCGTCAAAGTAACTTTGTACCACCCTTTTATCAGGCCCGTTCCATGCTCACGTTAGAAGAAGTCGACTTAGCTAAAAAGGCGACTACATGTGCAAATTTCGTCATCATGACTATGTCAGACGACCCTCACTCAATCTCCGAGAATTCTAACCAACACCGTAACAACGGTGGCGGCAAAAAGAGTCAAAATAGTAAGAATAACGGCAAAAACCGCGGTGGCAATCGCGGTGGAAACGGAGGTGGCCAAAATAGTAGTGGCAGCGGCAGTGGGTCGTAGACCAACTGGTCCCAGCCATAGCCCCCCTGGGCGTGGAACTGGGCCAGTGACCATTTGCCAAACAATTCCAATTTTCCTCTCACTTACCCGTAATCGCCTGGGCCGAGCAACATGCCGCACTAGTTTCTGGTCCGAATCGCAATGATTCACTTCTTGGCCGGGGCCGCAGGCAGGTTGCTTGGGCCTCAGCCTCTACAAACGTTTCAGGCAGTGGGATCCACACCAACTCCGACAGATATTGAGGCCGCAAAGCATACGTTTGGATTAAATCCTCTA
This sequence comes from Przewalskia tangutica, assembly GCA_029844215.1. NCBI lineage: Eukaryota > Viridiplantae > Streptophyta > Magnoliopsida > Solanales > Solanaceae > Przewalskia > Przewalskia tangutica. The sequence goes on from CM056732.1 coordinate 4,955,192, forward strand.
GATGTGAATTGGTACATGGACACCGGAGCCACTTCTCATATGACGTATAACCAAGGTACTCTCTCATCTTATTTCAATTTGAGGAAAAATTATGGTATTATTGTTGGTAATGACAATTCAATTCTAATTCGCGGTTATGGACATACAACTTTGTCTTTAACACATCCACTTCTAGTTTTGAAAAATACCCTTCATGCCCCTAACTTAATTAAAAATTTAGCGTCTATCCGAAAATTCACCACTGAAAATTGGGTTTCTGTTAATTTTGATCCCTTTGGATTTTCTGTGAAGGATTTCAAGACGGGGATACCTCTAATGAGATGCAATAGTAAGGGAGAGCTTTATCCTATCACAAATACCACCACTTCCGCGAGTCAAGCCACACCGTCTATTTTTGCCGCCCTTACTCCTTTCTTGTGGCATGTACGTTTGGATCATCCGATATCGTCTATTATTTCTTCTTTACATAAAAAATAATTTTATTTCTTGTAAGGATACGCGTAGTACTCCACTTTGTCCTTCTTGTCCGTTAGGGAAACATGTTAGATTACCATTTATAGCCTCTACTTCTAGTACTTTGATGTCGTTTGACATTATCCATAGTGATTTATGGACATCCCCCGTGTTAAGTTATGTGGGTCATCGTTATTATATCTTATTTTTGGATGATTATTCTAATTTTTGTGGATCTTTCCTTTATCGAAAAAGTCTCATGTTTTTCCACATTCTTAAAATTTAGAGCATTCATCCGTACCCAATTCGAATGGAAAATTAAAAGTATTCAATGTGATAATGACAAGGAATCTGATAATGGGTTGTTTCGGAAATTTTGTGATGCTAATGACATAGTTTTTCATTTTTTCTTGTCCTCATACATCCTCACAAAATGGAAAAGCCAAACGAAAAATTCGTACCATTAATAATATTGTCCGAACTTTACTAGCCCATGTTTTTGTACCCCTTCTTTTTGGCATCATGCATTACAAATGGATGCTTACCTCCTTAACATACTTCCTACCAAAGGATTAGCATCTAAATCTCCCCTTAAAGTTCTCTATAATAAGGATCCTTCGTATTTTCATCTTAAGGCTTTGGGTGTTTATGCTATCCACTTTTTCCGTCAACTACAATTAACGAACTTCAGGGTCGTTCTACCGCTTGTGTATTTTTGGGTTATCCATCTAATCATCGTGGTTATAAATATTTTAATTTATCATCTAATAAAATCATAATTAGTCGCCATGTTATTTTTTATGAAACTCAGTTTCCTTTTTCTAAAGTGAGTAGTCCCGTGCCGAATTCGTATAATTTTTTAGATGACGAGGTCTCACCATATATTATCCATCATTTTCCAACTTGTCCCGTGAGTAAAATATACCAGCAGGCCCACGCCCATCGCAAACTGCTGGCGTTGGCCGGGCCGACCCGACTCGCCCCGGTCCCGACCACCCGACACGACCGCTTATAAAAAAAATCGCGGGACCGGGGCTCGACCGGCAGGCGTGGCAGTCCGTCCCGCCCGACCGCCAGCCCCCGATCCCGCCCGACCCCGCCCGACCCCCGCCCCGCCCCGCCCCTGGCCCCTCGAGAAAATAGCGGTTGTCCAACGGCCATTTTACATTTTCGCCGTTTGACAACGGCCATTTTGGCCTCCTCCCCAACCCCTACCCCTTTATATTTATTTTTAACCCCTAAGTTATTATATTTACACTTTAACCTAATTTTTCAACTATAAATACCTCATTCCTCTTCTTATTATTTTCACAAATCTTTCTACTCTCTAATCTCTCAATCAATTATCAATCAATCTCTATACAACATTGTCTACTACATATTCAATCTATTTATTAATTTTGAGAATTGGGAGTGAAGTTGGCACCTAGCTGGAGGCTTATCTATCGAGCAAAGTTTCAATTTTCAACCTTCGATTACACGCCGACTCTACGCTTGCTTGGTACATTCGTTCTCTCATTAAATTATTATTTTGTTTTTATTTCATTTAGCACATTTAATTTCATTATCTTTAAGTCTTTAACTATTATTGTCTATTTATTATCATAATTAAAATGAAAAGAGCAAAAAGTCTTTTCGGCAAGGGTACTTCTTCTAGTAGGGCGGGTAACAAGGGCAATGGTACTTCTTCTAGTATTCCTGTTCCAGCTATTCCTAGACAAGATGATTTTATAGATCCTGAAATGTTTCCTGAAATACCATATGATCTTGACACAAATGATTATCCTCAAATTGAAGAAGAATTTAATTTAGATGACACTCTAGATGATGATACACCTACTAATGAAGATGATGATACACCCACTAGTGAAATGCCTTCTATCCCCCCTACTATGAGACGATGTCCGACAAAACGACCATTAAAATCAGTTGTATGGAAATATTTTGACAGGGACGTAGCTAATCAAGTAGCTGTATGTAAAACTTGTTAAAATGTTTATTCTTTTAAAACTGGACAAGGTCATGGTGGGACGGGGGGTTTAGGAAGACACCTTTTGCAAAAATACAAAGCCTTGCATGCCCAATACATGATTGAAAAAGATGGTGAGAAAGCGTCCTCTCAATCGGAACAAGGTTCACATACTGTTTCAGAAAAAGTACAGGGTCAAATTAACCCTATGACGGGGGGAGTTGTAGGCCCTAAATACGATAAACATAAAGATAGAGAATCACTAGCAAAATTAGTTGCTGTGAAGGGTTTGCCTTTTTCATTTCCTGAATCTCCTGATTTTATTCATTATATTAGAGATATGTATAATCCTGCTTATAAAAGTTTTCCTAGATCAACTGTTAAAAGAGATGTATTTAAATTTGCACATGAATATCAACAGTATTTACGTTATGCATTATATCATTTAAATTGCAAAGTCGCTTTAACTTCTGATATAGGTCGTAGTACTAACGGCCATGATTATTTAACGGTAACCTGTCATTGGATAGATTATAAATGGTCTATGCAAAAACGTATTTTAGCATATAGATATATAGATAGTAGAGTAATTGGTGAGTTTATTTCGTAAAATATTTATTCATGTGATTATTACGGAATAACCGATAAAGTTATGAGTATTACATTAGATAATGCATCTTCTAACAATTCTGCTATTAGTATTTTAAGAGATGTTTTAACTCCGTCTTTTCCAAAATATTTTCATATCAAATGTGCGTGCCATATTTATAACTTAGTTGTAAATGATGGTCTTTCACTTTTTCAAGATATTCTTGAAAAAATACAATTTGCTATACACTTTATTTTTAAAAATAATAGAATTCAACAGAGAAAAGAATATAAAAAAACTTGTCACGATTGTGGACTATCTTACAGAAAAATTCCCGAAGAAGTACCAACTAGGTGGAATTCTTTATATGACCAACTAGTTGTTGCTTATGACTATAGAAAACCTATTACTTTATTTTTTAACGCCCATAATCAAAATCCAAATGATATGATTGTGGATAATGATTGGGAGAAAATTAGAGAACTTATTGTATTTTTAGAAAAATTTCAACGAGCAACAAAAGAATTTTCTACTTTATATTATCCTACTATTTCAACTATGTTGTTTTATATAGCTATAATATTTTTACTTCTTAAAGAATATATGGAAAAACCTGCTTATACTGCAGCTATTAAAAAATATTTATGAAATTAAAGAAATATTTTATTCCTATTCCCCCTATTTATATTATTGGTGTTGTATTAAACCCGACTATTAAAGTAGAGAGTTGTAAAAGTCTTACTGAAAATATTTATAACTGTATGGACGTACTACCACCTCCAACTCCCAAAAATTTAAATGTTGAGTCACCTATTGAACTAACGCTAGAAGAAGTGTTGAATAGCGTAGAAGATGAATGCAAAAAAGTATATCGGCATTACCAGCAAGAAAGTGCTAGTAACCAACCGACTTTTCTACCATCTTCTTCTTCAATACAGCCTAAAAAAAGGCATGATGTTTCTGGGGCTAGTACTATTAGTTCTATTGAAAGCCTCAGAAATAGAATGTGGTACCGATGCATAACCAAATTAGCGAGTTCGATGTTTTTGTTTTGCAGGGTAATTTACCTTACCAAGCAGTTATCAATGAAGAAGGAAAGAAAGACTTGCTGAAATATTGGATGCAGAATGAGAAGACATTTTCGACACTTTTAATGATGGCCCGAGATATTTTGAACATTCGTCCATCGCCGCTTCGAAAGCGTTTTTCAGCAGATTTCAAATAGGAGAGCACATACACTCATTAGCCGGAAACAGCTTGGAGATGGCGGTACTATTCAGAGATTGGATACGAGCGGAGCGAAGGAGGTGCGGTCAACCAGAGATTAACGAAGAAGAAGACGACAACTACAACGACATTTTATCTGAAGGCATGAGTAGCGACGTGGAACAATTTGATCAAGATATACCAATTCCAACCGAAGAACCACAAGAAATTATAAAGAAACTAGAAAAAATATTTTCAAATTGGTAATTTATTTCATTGCAATTTTTTAATTTTTCTATGTATTTGCAATTTTTTCAACAACGATACACTACAATGTTGTAATTTTGAATCTTGTATATTTCAATGAAATAATTAATAATATAAGAGGCACAAAAACAAATTGGGATGTTTTTACACTCTTCTTGTCTTTGTTTAATTATTTAGTTTATACTTTATACTTTATACTTTATACTTTATAGTTTATACTGTTATAGTTTATACTTTATAGTTTATAAATATATTATATTATGAGTATAATACTATAATTATAATACTATAAGTCTATAATATTATAGTATATGTATATGACTATATGACAAGTATATGTTAATGTTACTTTGTTAGTAATTTAGTATTTTTAATTTAGTGAAAAAAAAAAAACAAAAAAAAAAAAACCGCATCCGCCCCGTCCCGACCGTCCCGCCCCTCACCTAATCGGACGACCGGGACATGTTATGTTCCCGCCCGACCCGACCCCGCCAGCCCGCCACTTGACCCGCCTTTTCTCCGCCCGACCCGCCCGACCCCGCTTAACCCGACCCGGCTGGCCGCCATCGATGCCGACCGCAACCACTGTTCTGCCTAGTAGGGCGATGCCACGGTCCAGTACTGATATCAATATTGTTCTAGTATTTCAGCCAAATTCCGAGCCAGTTACTGTTCATGTTCGAGTTGTTGGGCCAATAGGCCTACTGCCTGCTGGCCAGTCTGTCCCCGTTCCACACATTGCCCAAAATCCATCCAATTTATCCTCGAGTCAAGGGTCCGTTACTCGTAGTCAAAGGGGTATTTTTAAACTAAAACAATATTTTAATCTCAATTCTAATGTCCTTAAATTCGCTCCCGCGTAACCCTGTGCTCGCATTAAATGACCTGAATTGAAAATTGGTTATGACTGACAAATATAATGATCTTATTGAAAATAAGACGTGGGAGTTGGTGTCCCGTCCTTCTGGTGTTAATATTATTCGGTGTATGTGAATTTTTACTCATAATGAAAATTCTGACAGTTCTTTTGAGAGGCATAAGACTCGTCTTGTAGTTGATGGTAAAACTCAACAGGTTGGCGTGGATTGTAGTGAAACGTTTAGTCCGGTGGTCAAACCAGCTACTATTCATATTGTTCTCAGTTTGGCTCTCTAAAAAACATGACCCATTAATCAGTTGGATGTGAAAATAAATTTTTACACGGTGATCTTAAGAAGACAATTTATATGCATCAACCCTTGGGTTTTCGAGATCCCAATCATCCTCATCGTGTCTGTTTACTGAAGAAGTCCTTGTATGAACTTAAGCAGGCCCCACGAGCTTGGTATAAAAGGTTTGCAGATTATGTATCTTCTATTAGTTTTTCTCACAATCGGTCTGATCATTATCTTTTTATATATCATCGTGGTACTTCTCTGGCATATATTTTGTTGTATGTCGATGATATTATATTGACTGATTCGTCTGATAATCTACGCAAGTCTATCATGACACTTCTCAGTTTCGAATTTGCTATGAAAGACTTGGGGCCTTTGAGTTATTTCTTGGGGATTGTTGTCACTCGTCATTCAGGTTGTCTATTTTTATCACAAAGGAAGTATGCCGCTCAGATCATTGAAAGAGCTGATATGTCATCTTGTAAATCTACTTCTACTCCGGTTGATACTAACCCAAAGCTGAGTGCTACATCTGGCACTAAGTTCGAGGATCCCACCTACTATCGCAGCCTTGCAGGGGCACTTTAGTATCTTACCTTCACAAGGCCTGATATTACTTATGTGGTTCAACAAGTGTGTTTGTTTATGCATGATCCAAGGATTGAGCATATGAATGCGCTCAAACGCATTATACGATACATCCAGGTCACACTTGATTATGACTTCGCATTTGTATCCTACGTCTTTTTCTACATTTGTGTCTTATACATATGGCTGTTAGTGGTTCGGATATACTCGAGAACCGGACCGAAACCGGACCGGTGAAACCGGATCGAAACCTTAACGGTCCGGATACGAGTATCTAAAAAACACCCGGACCGTTAAAGGAACCGGACCGGTAACCCGGTAAAATACCCGGTAACCGGTCCCCCCACCCCCCCACCCCCCACCAAGAAGCCCCACCCTCCGCCACTCTAATTAGTTGTAAATTGATCAAACTTTATATGGTCATAACTTTGCGCTCGGACGTCCGTTTTACCTAAAAAAATTTTTGATTTCGCGTATTTTTTCGAGACGAATAATCCCAAAGAGATATGTGAAGCTTTCCTATCTCTTAAGCATGAATAGATGTAACTATGTAGTACGGTAGACGTACAAGAATTGGTATTCTTACTTGTTTTGAGTATATAATGACTTGTTTCGTTTTAAGAATGTATAAGTCCCTTAGTTAGGGGAAAAGTATGATTTTACTAAAGTATAGAGTTGATATAACAACTTTATGGGAAGTTGGTTTATTAGCTTCATAAAAAGTTAAAGAGAAGAGATTTACTCTAAGTAAGATAAGTGTATGAAGAGGCAAATTGGTTTTAAGGCATCAATTGCCCAAGAGTTTTATGTATAAAGAAGAGTCATTTTTAAAAGAGTTGAAGCATGTAGTACTTGGATTAAACTCCCGGTATTCTTTATTAAAGATATGATTAAGTGCCTTAAGTAAACTAACATGAGAGGGTATATAAACAAGACTAATAAGAAGTTATAAGTTTTCTTAACTTATTTATGATTATATATGATGACAGTTTGAGCTAGGGTAAGAGTATATCTGAGGGGCAAGCCCCAAGATCGTTATACCACCTTGGTAAGAGAGTATATGCGGGCAAGCCCCAAGATTGCCATACCACCTTCTTCAGTGTAAGAGTATATCTGAGGGGCAAGCCCCAAGATCGTTATACCAGCTGCTTCAGTGTAAGAGTATATCTGAGGGGAAAGTCCCCAAGATCGTTATATCATCTGCTTCGGGGTAAGAGTATATCTGAGGGGTAAGTCCCCAAGATCGTTATACCACCTGTTCCGTGGATTTGCTACCCATGATGCGAGGAATACCTCATGCGAGTCCTTATGGGCTTATGCGGGTGAAATAGTCCCATGCGGGCGGGTACAACCTATGCGAGGAATACCTCATGCGGGTCCACAGGACCTATGCGGGTGAAATAGTCCCAGGAGTAGGGGTGCTTATTGATACTACGGGCGATGTACCTTGTTTTGATCCTAAGGCCCCTATTTTATGCAGTATTATATATATATACTTGTCACTCTCATTGTTAGTAAGACACAGTAAAAGGTATTTGATTTTCTTCTATGACTCCAGCTTACTTTTAGACTTATGATATCATTATTACAGTATTTTCCAATACATACTTGGTACCTATGCATGCGACTTCCTCGGGGGCTGCGTTCATGCCGCAGGTAAGGGTAAGCAGATTGAGGATCCTCGTTCTTAGGATCACTATTCCGGTGTCAGAAGCTCCATTCCTCCGGACGCTTGTTTATTGGTACGGATATTCCCTGATGCTATAGGTATTTTGTACATTCAGGGGTATGGTGGGGCCCTGTCCCGCCACAGTTGTTATCTTTAGAGGTCTGTGGTCACATATATGTTTTGGGCTATAAGAACCAGTTGTATTACTATACTTTTGTTTAAGTATGTTTTATGGAAGGCAGCCTTATCGGCTGGCCAGTGATGTTTACCTTTTTATAAGTTATGTGTTATGTATGTTCCGCTGCTATTCTCTGACATATACCTGACAGGGTACCCCGGTAGGGTACCAGTCGCGGCCCCGGGGTTGGGTCGTGACATAAGCAAATATAACAAAGGACGTAAGCCGACAAGGCTGCCACTATATACTGAAATATCCCAAAACGAAATACAATAGTACAGTTGAACAAAACATAACTACAATTCTCATATGACCAACCCACATATATACAACCCACAACTGTCTACAGACCTCTATGAGAAAGATAATGACATATGACGGGACAAGGCCCCGTCGTGCCCCTAAATATACATGAATCAAAATAATAGGGTTCTGTACCAAAATGGCAAAGCTCTGAATCAAAGGAGCTCTCCAATCAGCTGAACAGGAATCCTAGACAGGAGGATCACCAAACTAAGCACATGTACCTGCGGGCATGAACGCAGCCCCCCGAGGAAAGAGAGTCAGTACAAAATAATATACTGAGTATGTAAAACATGTAATACTGTAAAGAAGATCATAAGTGGCCAACAGATAATAGGGGACCAGTATAATAATCAGAATTCAAATCCAACAGTGCCGTATACAAATAAGAGTCAGATGTGTCTTATAAAAATGAGAGTCAAGTCCAAAACCTTGAATGTCTGTCCATATAGTCATCATATACGTATGTACATATAACATAATCCGACCCTCTAGTGCGGGACTCAGTGGAATCATATCATAACCCGGCCCATACTAGGACTCGATAAATTCATCATCTCATCTATGCATGCATCCTACGTAATCCGGCCCTCTTGTGAGGGACTCAATGAACAGTGCAACGCTGTGCACGAACATAACCCAGCTGGGGACTCGGAGAAGTGGAATAGTAATATTTTGCACGAATAGATGTCATGAGCAACCATATGCAATTAAAAATCAGCATTTGACTCTCATTAAAATCATTATAATAAACTCTTTACTAAAAAATCATAGGCACTCCTCATAACTAAAATCTTTAGGAATTAAACTATGTAGACATCATGTACGTCCGCCGTACTTTCATTAAATCATGCCAAAAAGAAAGAATGAAGAGTTTCACATACCTTGTTGTCGTATTTATCTAAGTTCCCATGATTCCTTGTAAACTCTACGAGTAATTATCCATACCCTAAGGATGATTTAAACCATACACAAATTAGTATACTGAAAACAGATTCCCTGCGAGCATTTAGTGAATATTCTATACGCGTAGAACTTATATTTCTTCTATAACGAAACTCATGCAAGTAGCGGAACACCCAGTCCTTTTCTAATTCTTCTCTTTAATGTTACAATATCTAAAACAGTCCAGCAAGCACTCATGCAATTCCCAATATACATATCGACAATTTCGACGATACTAATAATCCAGCATTCTCGATAACCACCTTAGAACTAGTAATAACCACATTCTAAGAAAGGTTTACATTGCAATCGAATCAATATACTATTAACAAACTCATTGAGACATTTTATTGAACACTTTGTTCGCGTGGAATCTACGCTTCTTCTATGTGAAGTTCTATACGTGTAGCGACACCATCGACCTTTCCAATTCTCCCCCTTACAGTTTCAATGTCTAAAACAACCTAACAATTTCCCATGCAATTACCAATTTATATACGGACAACTCCAATAACTAATTTACTTAACGTTTTCGATAATCGCCCTAGAACTTAGTAAGAATCACATTCTAAAATTCGTGTAAACCAAGGATAAGAAGAATTACTTATGGTAGAAGTTGTGATTTAACGTTGTCAGACGCTTTCGCTATTTGATTCTCGACCGTAACTAGGAGTCCAAAAAGATTGTTTTGAGTTAACTTCTCTGAAATCTAAGGTCTTGCTTGCTTCCTGAGTCTCCAAGCTTGTAGAAAAAGGCTTTGGTTTACTGAAATTATGGTTTGGAACACCTGAATTCTCTGTGAAAAAAAATCCCCAACTTCGGTTGAGATTCTAGTGGGTTATCTTGGAGTTACTACTTCTGATTTCTAGGTATGTAATTCTTATTTTAAGAAGATATTTATAGAAAATTGAAGAAGATTGAAGAAGATTGAAGTAGATTGAAGAAGATTGAAGTTTTGAGAATGAGTTCTTATGGAGCTGCCAGTGATCTTGTTTTTATCGGCTGAGTCTTCGCGTTGTCTTATAAGACAACGCGTACGGTTTCATTAAAAGGATCCACCGCTTATAATTAATCAGCCCCACAATTAATTAATTATACACCCAAATAATATCCGATCCCAATTCACTTAAATTCCGACTACTTATAAAACCTTCGTGTACTTAATATCACAATTATCATAATATGACACTAGTCTGTAACCTTCTTGGGGATGTACAACTATTATCTCAATCCCCGTTATTGTACTAGTCAAATCCAAAAAATATTCGGGATCACGTCTTTAATACACTAATTTCCTTATTAGCGTACTCAGGTACAACATAAATTTTTCGGGGTCCGGGTCTACTTGTCGACACCAAACCATTACCCGGAATTTCGAGGTGTCACATCCGCTCCCCCTTAGAAATATTCGTCCTCTAATGTTGGTGCGACATACCTAGTTCTTGTCACACATAATCCAACTAACACTAAGGAAGGTATGAAATCCGACAGCATAACACTACAACCATAACATATATCCGAATAGGCAAGCCAGCAAGGCTACCTCTACACATGAATAAACTTGTCTCCTGATGAGTCACATCTAAGCAAATATAACAAAAGATGCAAGCCGAAAAGGCTGTCACTATATAAGAGAACGTCTCAAAATGAAATACAAAAGTACAACTGAACAAAACATATCTACAATCCTTATAACTAACCCGCACATATACAACCCACAACTGTCTACAGACCTCTATAAGAAGGATAACGACATGTGACGGGACAGGGACCCGTCGTGCCCCTAAATATACATAAGTCAAAATAATAGGGTTATGTATCAAAATGACAAAGCTCTGAATGAAAGGAGCTTTCCAAACAGCTGAGCAGAAACCTAGACCGGAGGATCACCAAGATGAGCACCTGTGCATGCGGCATTTAACGCACCAGAAAAGGGGGTCGATGCGAAAAGAATATCGAGTATATGAAACATAAAGTACAAAATAGATAATCATAACTGGTCAAAACGTACAGGAGACATGTAAGATTATCAAATGTCAAGCTAACTGTGCCATAGAAAATAGAGAATCAACTGTGCCTTATAAAAATGAGAGTCAAGTCAAAAACCATGAATGACTGTCCATATGGTCATCATATATATATATATATATATATATATATATATATATATATATACATATAACGTAATCCGGCCCTCTAGTGCGGGACTCGGTGGAATCATATCATAATCCGGCCCATACTGGGACTCGGTGAAGTCATCATCTCCTCTATGCATGCATCCTACGTAAGCCGTCCCTCTAGTGAGGGACTCGGTGAACAATGCAAGGCCGTACACGAACATAATCCGGCCTGGGACTCGGTGAGGTGAAGTAATAACACTTAGCACGAGTAGATATCATGAGTAACCATATGCAATTAAAAATCATTATAATAAACTCTTTACTGAAAAATCACAGGCACTTCTCATAACTAACATCTTTAGGAATTAAACTGTGTAGACACCATGTACGTCTGTCGTACTTTCATTAAATCATGCCAAAAAGAAAGAAGGAAGAGTTTCACATACCTCTTAGTCGAACTAATCAACTCAATATTAAGATGTGTCTCGTCTAGTACGTCAACCTATAATAATGGTAATACGTTCGTCAATTCTATGATCACTTAGCATACTTTATATCGAATGACAACTTCCTATTCTATAAAAATTCGGGCAGCACTTCCCCTATTTATATGTACATCCACAATTTTCAACAAATGCCAACCAAACCAGTAACCAAGCACAATTCCAAGATATAACCAAATTAGTCCCATGTACTTCATATACGCTACCATAATACATTCTTTCTCTTTTACATATATGCAATACGACAACTACAATGACCGAAGTGATTACTCCACCTATTTCTCATGTTAATTCAGCCCTTAATCCATATTAGAACAATATTAAAACAATCCATCAATTCTAATGACAACAACAAGAGTTCAAGTCCCATAATTTGCAACATAACACATTTCTTATACTTTAATTTCTTTAAGACATATATTAGTAATTACCACAACTTATATACATGTTTATAATCAAATTTCCAACATTTTAACCACATAAAATCAGCCCTTAATACCTCACAACAATGTCCAATAGTTCCATGTAAATTTCGGCCAACAACAACATAATTTCATACTTTTTTCTTACTTCTTAAACTCCAATTTATGTTCCAATAATTCCTTATGAACAACTATAACTTAAATATCAAGATTTTCTTCCAACTTCAACATGCAATGTCTTATTTCCAATTTTTCCTTAACACAAATTTATTTACTTAATTATAACAACATGCACTCCAATTATATCATAGAAATAGAAAGAAGAATTTCTTACCTCAAAATGCCCAAACAGGTCCCGATTTCCAGCCCTCACTACCCCAATTTTTGCATCATTTTTTTTATCACTTTCAACCCCAAAATGTCATACATGTATTCCCCAGTTTCAATCCATCATTCCTTACACATATTTCTCCCAAAAATTCATCCCAAACACTAGAAAATCTGGGCAGTTTCTCGGCCCAGTGACTGCCGATCTTCACCACTATTTGGTGCTAAGATTGGACTATAATTTAGATGAAGAATTCTTTGAGGAGAAAATGAAGCTTAAATTTTTGCTATGGGGGAGGTGTATTTTCGGCTGAGCTTAGGAGAGGAGAAGAGAGAAATCTAAGTTTAGAATTTGTGAAAATGTGAAGAGGGTGAAAGGGTTTAAAGAAATAAAAATCTGAATTTTAATATTTGCAAGCTTAGTCCCTATGTCATAATTTTTCTACTAAATTTAATCCCTCTAATAAAATAAATCCCACAACTAATAAGTCCATCTCCCACATATTCATTCTTAAATAAAATCTGAAAATTCATGTCCTAATATAATATTTACCTGACACAAAGTCCATACCACATGTGTTGTATCCATAATTTATTCCGGGATCGCATCCTTTCTATACTAATTTTCCGTATTATATGTAAGTATACTTTATATCCAATACTCGAAATCTTAATTCCTTAATTACGTTCTTAATTATCGTCTTAAACTTACGAGGTGTAACAATAGTTATGCAGGTTTCACAAAAGTATGATTACTCTAGAACATCGTAAGGACCAATGGTAGAAGAGGGACATTAAGAACTTTTCAGCCAAAGGTGACGAACCTCTGATGTTCAAAAAGATAGTATGAGGAATACTTTGAGATGAGAGACCCCCCAAGGCAACTTGATATGAAAATGTAAAGGTAAGACGAATGAGCACTCGGTCGATGAGAGATCTAATAATGATAAGACAAGAAAACTTGATAAGTCATTGGATCATGTAACACCGTGAATTAGATCTAAACATACGAAGCATCAGTTCCACAATATATGCAGTCATACCTCTCAGAAAGTAAGTAAACAGAAGTAACAATGAGTAAAGCTCGAGATTAGCACCTAAACATGTGAAAAGGGGCCAATGACGCTTATGGATACAATGTAGACATTAAAGATATACGTCAAGAGATAATGACATTATAATGAAGATAAAATGTCAGGCAAATACATATGTATATGAGCATTTTTTAACTGACCAAAGGTTCTACGAGATAGATAAAGTAATGGGTTTACAACTTAACTAGATCAAGGAAATCTTCTCTCAAAGCACCATTGACAGAAAGTCGTAGCCATGAGGCAAGTGAAGGAATTCGAATCTAAGTATAATGACCATGTTTAGATATAGTAGAAAAATGTCATATAATGCAAATTCTTCAGAATTTTCCACGTAATGAATGAGGGAATAAGTTAACAACTCATCTTTTAAGAGGTAGTAACGCCATTGATTGGAATCATGAGCAATGTTTGAAATTACGTAAGTATACCAGAATATTTTAGAATTAAGAAGAGTACGAAAAGTAAGAAATGAGTGAACAAGTGTCAAAAGAAGTAAAGATATAACTACGAGTAACGAGAAAGTACAAAAAAGATTCATTTCAGAGCATGAATGAGAGTTAACTGTGATGATATGCATACTTTAGATTCGATGACATTATCCATAAAGTGTTCACAATTGAGATACTATAAATATAAGAGTTTCAGTACACCAGTTAGTAAACAAAGCTAAGTTGACAATAGAATCATTCACCCACAAGTGGCTTGACTAATGTGAGGACAAGGGAGATAAGTTGATCCGAGGGAATGCATCAATTAGCTAAGTGGGAGTCTGATTGGAAATTAAGATAGTGATAGCCCTATGACTCAGAATATAGTAGGGCCATCACTTATTCTGGAAGAAAATGTACGTCATGATGAAGATTCCATTTTTAGAGAAGATCGGGAAGGATATTTAACAAAAGAGAACTGCAACCTTCGAGTATAATGGGAGAGGGACCCTCAGGTGGAAGGTTCATTTGTGTATTCCAAATGTAGCAGCATTACGAGACAAGATTACAACGGAGGTCCATTACTCACGATATTCCATTCATCTTGGTTCTACTAAGATGTATCATGATCTCAAAGGTATGTATTGGTGGAACGACATGAAGAGTAACATTGCGGAGTTTGTAGCTCGTTGTCCAAATTGTCAACAGGTAAAAATAAAGCACCAAAAGCCCGATGACTTGACTCAAAACATTGAGAATCTGATATGGAAATGAGAAATAATTAATATGGACTTTATTACTAGTTTACCTCGCTCTTATCATAAGTTTGATTCTATTTGGATGATTGTTGATAGACTGACCAAAGCAGCTCATTTCCTAACGATCAAAACTACCTACACAGTCGAGGACTACACGAAGTTGTACGTTAAAGAGATTGTTCACCTTCATGGTATGCCTATTTATATTATATCTGAGTGAGGTGTGCAGTTCACAACTAATTTCTGGAAATCATTTTAAAAAGGTTTGGGTACCCAAGTTAATCTTTGTACAACTTTTCACCCTCAAATAGACGGGCATACCGAACGTACGATTCAAATACTCAAGGACATGCTACGAGTTTGTGTATTGAACTTTAAGTGGAGTTGGGATGATCAATTACATCTTATTGAATTTGCGTACAATAACAGTTATCATGCTAACATTAAAATGGACTCATACGAGGCTTTGTATGGACAGAAATGTAGATTTCCTATCGGATGGTTTGAAGTATGCGAATCAGAATTATTTAGGTTTGACCTAGTGCACCAAGCCATATAGAAGGTGAAGCTTATCCAAGAATGAATGTTAACTGCTCAGAGTCGTCAGAAATCATATTCAGATATGCGACGTCGGGACTTAGAATTCCAAGTGAATTATTGGATCTTCTTGAAGATTTCTCCTATGAAGGGTGTAATGAGATTTGGGGAAAAAGAGAAAACTCAATTCAAGGTACATTGGATTATATCACATAATTCGACGAATAAGCCAAATGACTTATGAATTTGACCTGCCTCATGAGTTAGAGTTTGTTCATCCGGTCTTCTATGTTTCTATGTTGAGAGAATGTACTGGAGATCCTTCCCAAATTGTGTCAATTGGCGATGTGAAGGTTACATATGACTTAGCATATGAAGAAGTTCCTATTGTTATCCTAGATCGTCAAGTCCACAAATAGTTAAGGATGTTCATGTTATGCATTCTTATTTTCAAAGCATGTCTAAATATATTTCTATATCCGTATTGAGGTATATGGGAAATATGTTAATATTCATAATGTTAATCGGAGGTGAAACGACATTACGACACTCCGATAAACTCAGAGTGTTAGTATCATTCATGTATTATATTCATGTATATACCTTGACCTCAAAGAAGTTGTATACAATACTATATGTATGCATTATATATAGTATGGGGATGGGAAAAGGGATACGACGTTATATACACACCACCACCTGATCGTCTGGTATAAGTTGATGATTATGCCCACAAAGGCTGGTATGATATGATGAGATGCCCACAGAGGCTTGATGGAGTTATATACCCATATGTATATGTATGATCACATTTGTACTGATGTCCCTTTTATTGGGGGACGCTGCGTTTCATGCTCGCATGCTCAGGTAGACAGGGTGATGGTCTGCACTAGTAGGTTGTTGGTTCAGCTGATATTGGAGCACTCTACTTATTCCGGAGTTGCGGTCTCATCCTGGTACGGTGTTTTGGATATGCATATGGGTATGACGGGCCTTGTCCCGACCTTATGATGTCACATATTCTTTAGAGACTTGTAAACAATTATCCCGTGTATAGTAGTTGTGTATGACATTGTGTTGGGTTCTTTTGTTTGCAGGGTTTTACATAGCACCTTTTCAGTTTATTATTCAAGGTGGTGACATATTTTATGTAGTTAACTTATCTACATAATTGATGCTTGAAAACACGCACAAAAACGTTTTAAAAATCTTAAGTTACAAGTTTCTAATATGATATTTTACCATATATTTAGATACTCAGTTGGAATATGTCGCAGTTTTATTGTCTAAATAAAATTTATTATTCCCTCTGTCTCAATTTGTTTGAAGGTGTTGGAATATATTGGTAATAACAAGGAACGGGAAAAGTCACAACAACAATCAATGTGAACAAGGAAACTTATCTCGCTGAGTCGATTGATGATCAATCTTTCTTTAAGATAATATTGCCCCGTATATTCCTTTTAACGGAGTAATGACAAATTATCTCCCAAGATAAAACAACACCAAACAAATGAGCAAAGGAGACTCAAGAGTTTTCTATAGGAAGAAAGATCTTAGAGTGTTTGATTGCTAAAAAGGAAAAATAATTTCAGGAAATTATCTAGAGAATGTGTTAAGTGTGTAGTTGCAAATGAGCCAAATGCCTCATTTTATAGTGTTGAGAAGATGACTTTCCAATTGCCCATGTAATAACCTTGATTATGGAGTGTTAATTCAGCCAAATAATGGCTGAATTCATTTGGGATGTAATGGAGGTTTAATGCCTCAAAATCAGCCCAAGAATCATGTCTTTTCGTCTCCCGTCGCAGCCTCTGGACTACTGGCGCGCGGCTGCGAGGCGCGCGACCTGCGAGGCGCGCGGTGCCACACTCGAGAGTTGGCGCCGCGGTCCGATTTATGACTCGTTTCATCTTTAAACACAGTGTACACTTCTTCCTTCATTTACCAACGTGAAATCAACGTCATTTGACCAATAACCGTCTATTGTCTTACGTCTCAAACAATTCATATTTGTACCAATATCTTTTCCATTGAGGAAATATGATTTTTGGCATTACGTGTGCACGTGTGTGGAAACAAGGTTTTCCACGTGCGGAGCCCCAATTGTTCGAGTCATAATTAAATAGGATTAACTTTATTTCACGTTTAATAAATATTTTCAACAGAAGGTTGATCAGTTTAGGGAGTCAAACAATTCTTTCTTTAACTATGATTTTCTCCCAACTCTTTTAATATTTTTTGAATTATTAATTAATTGTTTTCCCCAAACTGATCAACCTTCAACTAAATTGAGATGAGGTAGTAACAAATTTAAGAGGCTATTAATATATTTTTCCTATTAGTTTAATTGTGACATCTTAATCCAGTACAAAAATGTGTATATTTTTATTCAACGAAGGAGAAAGAGTTTTCTTTCCTTTGGGACAAATAAAAATAGTTGGAGACTTTAGATTGCAAGTAGCATTACCCTTTATGTTCAATTAAAAAAGAAAAAAAAAAGGGCAAAGATTGAAACATGAACCATGTGTAAGAGAGACATAGATAGAACGACAGTGTGCAGTTGTACCAGTTAAAATAAACCGTCAGAAACCTTTTTCCACTTTCTCGTGTTATTTTAGTCAAGGTCAAATGTCTATGAAAAATACTAAATTGTACTTGTCCTATGTTCCTGTCTTCATCAACCTTACTAATTACTCACTTACTATATTATTCACTACTCAATCTAATCTTCATACTGTTTCCTTTCCTTAACATACTAGTAGTATGATTATTATTAAAAGGAAGTCCGTTAATTTTGCGAAACGGTACAATCTAGATAATAAATTAACAATATTGACATTGATAGGGGTAGTAAATAATAATACCTGGTGTCATTATAGGAAAATCAATCAAACCCACCCACCCCACTAAACCCTTCTGCCATCTCTATATAAACTCCCCTATCTTTGTTATTTTTACTTCCCTTTCCCTGTTCTCTTCTCTTCTTCTCTAATTCTGATTTCTTAGCTGCAAAGCAACAGCTGCTCAGGATTCTACAGCAATTTCTCAGTTTTTTTGCATGTAAGTTCTCTTTTCTCTGTCATTTTCTTCTTTAAACTCATGTTAATTACTTGATTAAAATTGATGTTTTTACAGATTTACTCTACATCTCTCTCATTCCGGTCATTGAATGATCTCTAGCCGAATCTATCAGATTCAATGCAAAATTTTGAATTTCTCTATTTTTATGTGATCGGTGTATAAAAATTGTGTGCTATATATGCATTCGACGGCGATAATTTATCGCGGTCGTGAATGACGGTTACTTTCTCAGGTGCGAGCTTTGAAGCTATTGTTTTTTTTGGGTTGGTTTGTTTGATATGGAAACACCATTTATCCATAAAGACATGGATAATGTCAGCATACAACTTACTCTTTCCGGCCCACTGGGGTATGTTGTTATTGTTTGATATGGAAAAGGAGTGGTTTACTTTTTTCTAGTGATTTACGGCGTGTTTAAGTGACTAAAAGTGGTATTTATGAGGGCACGAACAAAAACCAAAAAGCGGTTGGTGTTCGTTTTTATTTGTTCACCGGAGAAGCAAATTGAATTCTCACGCGCGTCAGTTATACTAGCCTACTGATGTTGGCGTTGGTTGTCACGCGCTAGAGGTAGGGTTTTGAATCGAAACTATTTAAGGCTTGTTCAGTTACTTGACCGGCAGTTGCGTGTGGTATTTGCGCTGCACACGTGTATTTTCCTAGGGTCCATAACTTGACCTGGGCTAGGCTCCATTTTTGACCGAAGAGGCCCACTAAAGTACAAATCTAGTTTTAGATTTTTTTTTAAACTTTTCCCGCTTACGCCAGATTATTCCTAGAGATATTAGAGCCCGTTTGATTAGGCTTTTGAATTTGCCAAAAATTAGAGTTTTGGTTCAAAATCAAAAAAGTATTTTTGGCTTCCAAAAACACTTCTGGCCTCTATTTTCAAAAGTTCAAATTTTGTGCTTTTGGAAGTAGAAGTTGTTTTTGCCTATTTTTAAGCCAAAAGTATTTTTTTTATTGACAACCAAACACCTAACAATTTTTTGATAAAAAATTCTACTTGAAAAGTTCTACTCCTAAAAGCTCTTTTTAATAAGCTGTACCAAACGGACCCTTAGTCCCGGTCCTTCAACACTACTACCAGTAAATCGCGGGATGTATCTGAATGACCAGGGTTTGAGAACGGAGCAACTAATATCACCTACAAAGTCCTATTCCAGAAGAGAGTAAATTGCTCTCACTAGGGTTCGAACCCACGTTGGGCTAAATTTTTCTTTTCTTCGACTAGTTTTAGATCTTCCTATTATTGCTATATATACTTTTATTTATATATATATATATATAAAAGTACCCTACATTTTGATAAGGGGTCCTCTTTTTATTTATTCATTTGAATAAATAGCATTTATGATTAAATTTAAGATGAGTTTATCTCATATTTAGTTGAGATAAAATATTGGATTGTAATATTATTTTTATTCTTATGAGATGATGAAATAACTGATTAAAAAATAATTAATTCAGGAATAATTTGTTTCCTACGAGACGACCCCTTAGTGTAGTAAAGTGCGTGATAGATGAGGACACTTAGTGTTGTAAAGTGCGTGATAGATGAGGAAAGGTATGTTATGCAAGAATAACGGCAGTGCAACTGTCCGTTAAATACCCGGCCCTATTTTTTTGGTCGGCGGCGGGTAGAGATTAAGAATTCTGGCACAGTGGCTGACCTTGTGAATGTCGATTTTCATGAAATCAACCTTCAAGTTATAGCCGTAAAAGCTGTTAAAAATCACATATATTGGTGGGAATGTGATGTTGATGGGTGAGACCTCTTAGTTTTAGGGTTGAGGTTTTTAAACCAGAAAAATGTTTTTTTTAAGTGAAAATTTATCTTCAGAATTTCCATCAAAAGTTTTAACAAATTCGGTTTTGTTTGTTTCACGGTTTTGGAAAAAAACATTTGCAGAAAAAGAAGAAAAGAAATTCTCTACTATGGATCCGACTCCTCTGTAGTGTACAATTTTAATGTATTGGTGTTGTTAGAAACCACTAGATCATTTGAGACTTATATATTTCAAATGATCTAATAGTTTCTAACAACGTCAATACATTAAAATTGTACACTATACGTAAAGTGCATTACAGAGGCACTTAAAATACACTAAAGAGGATCTCTATCTTCTACTATAGCTTAACATAAAAAAGTTTACTTTGGTCAATTTGTTTTCTGACTAGAATAGATTTGTTTTAACAAGCTGAGCTCATTTTTGACACAAGTCACTTTACCATTTATTGTCTGTACGCTACTTTTATTTTTCTAACAAGATTTTTAAAACCCATCGAGGAAGCAATATATATTAAAACCTAGTTTTAATAGTAATCCCTCCGTCTCATATTACGTGGTCATTTTATTTTTTACACGTCTTTTAAGAAATCATAAATAAAAATATTATTTTTATTTTATTATTCTTATCTCTTTTCAATTAATTGCACTCTAATCAATATTAATTATTTTAAAAATAATTAATATTAAGGACAAAGTAGAAAAAAACTTAATTAGAGTGCAATTATTTTTAAAAAATGGTCAAATAATTTGGGATGAATATTTTTAGTAATGTGATCAAGTAATTCAGACGGAGGAAGTAATGTTTTGTGTGTTAGATCATAGATGTCACTGTTGGTGCTAAATAGCAATAATTGTTGGAGACAGAGGAATTGACCTTCTGTATCTAAATAATTGGGATTAGAAATTTTATAAACCAAACAGCGTGTTTCCTTGGCAAGAAAGTCAATAAATATTTGAAAATCAAGTGATACATCGGAACATCTAATTTCTTAATTTTCCCTACAATTACTATGTCGATTACTTAAATCATAACATAGAATATTAAAACTAGAACTTTTGACTTCGTCCAATGTATTAGTGAAATATGTACTTAAATTGTTAATATTCTAGATTATAATTCTTTAGTAGTCGTGGTCGTCGTCCCATATTGTGTGTCCTTTTGTGTAGCATACATAAAAAAAATTACCCCTTTATAAAAAATGGATATTGGGTCTAACTCAACCTAAAAAGCTAGTTTATAGAGTGAGAAAATTGTCCAAATTCATATAGAGAGTTAATGTTTTCATTTCATATCCGATGTGGGACTCTTAACAATGATGTAATTTTAAGTCGCTTTCTTAAGCCCTGTCCAAAAGGGTGTCCTAATGAGTGGAGTTTATAATCCTCAAATTTCCCGATGGCCTGATGATCTTTTTCTCCTTGTTGGTGACACGTAAATCTTTGTCGTTTTTAACTCTTTTTTATTTAGTTGGAAAATGGTCCTAAAGACTATTGAGTCTTGCCTTCAGTTTTGTTTTCCCGTTTACACATGTTTTCAATAGACAAATCTCCACTTTTTTTTTTTTTTTACTCCACACCTTTTATTTACTAATTAAATAGTGTAAATGCCATTCTCTTTCTATACGTCTCGGTTTTTTACGTGGAGAGGGTCTACCGGTTTCTATGTGAGTGTACATGCATGGGACGTTTAGAAGGTAAGAATATGTGGGTCGGATGAACTATGAAGGTAAAGTGACGGTGGATTGGTGGCTCCAAAAGCAGAAAAGAGAAGCAACTATAGTGGCGGTAGTACATTGTGCTGGGTCCTAGAATGAGATGGAAAAAGGTTTGAAATTCACAGTGACAGGGTATAGATGATTAACAAGAATTATTCCCAATTTAATTTTGTGATATCGTTTTAAATATGTCATGATATTTGTATGATTATAAAAATTTCTCATTAAATGTAAAATAAGAAGTTCAAAATTAAATTATTTCAAATATAGTCACGTGTCATTCATTTAGAATATAATAAGAAATAGTATCACATAAATTAAGTTGAGTATTTAGAATAGGATTAGACGCCGTAACTCAATTTTTAATTGTTTGTGTTATGTGTTGCAGTCTGAATTAAGTATTAGTGCAGGGTTGAAAATTGTCGTACTTTAAACACTAGATTTTCTATCGAGGAATAACTCTGACTAAGTAGCAATTTACGTTGACAGAATTAGTTGTATAAGCACAATCAATGTTACAACTTGTTCTCAGGAAATGTTGCTTGCATTCGCTGTAAATAGTCCTAAAATGAGTCCTAGTCGCCATTCTATATAGTGTTTGTGCGTAGAATGTGCAGGGCTATCTTAATTAAATGTATTTTTTCATATGAATATTGTAATTTCAGTTGTTTTCCTATGATGACATTATTAGTCACCAACATCAATTATTTTCTGTCAAAACTGGATGCCCAATTTTTCTTGGATCTTTATCAAGGAAACGTTTTAGTTTTTTAAAATTTTATAACTCTCTATCTCATTCACTCCCTAGTCTCTTTGGAAGGTTTGCGTTCCTGTTAATATTGAAATGCTTCTTCAATTAATCATTTTTCCAGCTCACTAGTTGTCCTATTACCTCAATCTTGCCTGAACGAGGAATGCTTGTTGTCTTTTGTTTTTTCTCAAAACAAAAAATTAATAAAATTTTAGTTTCCAAAACAGTTGGCAACCATAGAAGTTGGTAGTTAGAACAAAGCCAACGGTATTAACGCATGATAGTTTTAATTCTTTATATTTGAGAAATTGAACTGCATTAATTTTGTCGGTCAGTTTGATTAAGACCTCACCTCTAAGAAGCTTTTCTATAGTTGCCATGTAACGTTGAGTCACCGAGTGGGACTTTAATATTTGATTAATACCCTTTCTTTTTAGTTCATTTTGTCTTCTTCTTGTTTTTATGTCACTTATTTTCAAATCAAATTTGTTGTTATAGTGACCTTTCTTTAAACAAAAGACATATTTTAAACTCTTGATGATGAGGATTCTCTGCTAATCATTTACTTACACACGTATTATTAATTTTTGCCTATCTAATATTTAATATATGTCACTAGTGACAAGCTTTGAAAAGGACTTCATTTCTATTTTATACATTCTCTACTTCTTGGTATTATACTTTTATTTTTGAATTAAATATTTTATACAATCTCTACTTCTTGGTATTTTACTTTTATGTTTTTTAATTAAACATCTATCTTCACCTAACATCTTCCAAGTTAAATATGTGTTATAAACAAATTTGTTCCTGATTCTATGGGATTGCAACTCCAGTTTACACTGATTATTTTAAGTGGTTCTTGACCTTAATATTCCTTCATTGAAGAGTTTTCCATTTGACTTGATGCTTTTCCTTATTCTTCATCCTTTTAATCAAATACTCGTAAAGAATCAACCCATTCATTTATTTGCTAATCGAAGTAGTATATATTATTTAAATACAAACCCAAATGTTTTTGGTGTCGAGGAAAAAGTCTTAAGGTACTCTTCCATCTTTATGTGGCTTAGGAAAAATGTGAATTATAAATCAATTGGATTAAAGGCATAATCTTTAGTGAACATAAATGATTTAGGATTTGAATTTTGTAGGTTCTTGATTAGAGGACAACGGCTTCAAGTGTTAATGACTGATTTCTAAATTTAACTTTTGTAGTATGTGATGAGTTTCTTAACATATTTAGAGAGTTTGAGCTAAATTATTAGTTCCACTAAATCATATATTCTAAGCCTACGTAAAATAACTTTAGTATAACAACATCAATAACATATTCAGTGAAATCTCATAACATAAAATGAGGTCTGAAAATGATAGAATTTGTGCGGATCTTAACTCTTGAGTTTGACTTTAGAGTCATCTGATAAAATATCATAGTACTTGCTCGTTCTGATAAAATATCATAGTACTAGCTCGTTTTTACCTTTTGAGAAAAAATATTTTTTTTAATGGCTGACAATGGTTTTCCTTTTCCGGCTAGAAGCCAACGCTTCAACTTTTGGTTCTATTTGTACTTGGGTCCTTGCAACCCCATTGATTATATTAACTTTTTGCAGCAAGATGAGAGAAAATTTGACAAGGTGGCTGTACCAGGCGATGGGATTCCAGAGTGGGTTGGCTAAGACTCAAAGAATTGAGTCCATTTCAAAAGCGGCTAAGTCTAACAAGAGTGAGCCCAACAAGAATTACACTGCAGAGGACCCTAAGCCCGATCATATCCCCATTTCTGCTGATGTCAAATATATTTCTTGGTTGGTGAGTAGCCCACTTTTTATGATTACTCAAATATCTTTTATTATAAGGTCCTTTCTTCCCAGAGACGAATTACGTCATCATCAATCTCTTCATTTGCTAGAAATTTTGCACATTTGTTCGCCCCCTTTCCATCAATACTTACCGTCTTTAATAATATTCAATAATAGCCCTATACTGTAGCTTGATTATTAAGATTTGAGGAGCGTGGGAAAAAATCATAGTTTTGCGTGTTGCATTGAGTTAGGAATTGCTAAGCAAACTTGTGTAAAACTAGCAGGGATAGAATAGCATTAAGCTGGTGTGACACTGTTTTTGGTCATGACATTAATTCAGGATGATAAGAAAGCAAAATGTCTAGTATATACGTATCTTATTACTCTTTACTATGGTCATTGTGCCTTGAGTCTCATTTGTAAGCTTTTATTTCAGAAAGAGCACCCTTCAGCACTGAGCTCCTTCCAAGAGATGATGACCTCAGCAGAGGGAAAATGTGTTGTCGTGTTCTTAGATTATGATGGGACTCTATCGCCAATTGTGAATGATCCTGACCGTGCCTTTATGTCTGATCGGGTAATTAATTAACCATGTTTCTGTCCTCCTTTGATCTATTAGTATGCCTTCAATGTCGTTCTAACATCGTGTTTTACGATGCAGATGCGTTCAGCTGTAGGTGACGTTGCAAAGCTCTATCCGACAGCTATAATAAGTGGACGCAGTCGACAGAAGGTAACTAAATAAATTAATCATCCATTTGTTGATGTCAAGCCAACTTAATTTGACGAAATGAACCTAATATCCAATTCGTTGTTTGCTTAGGTTTATGGTTTTGTAAAGTTGGATGATATATTCTATGCGGGGAGCCATGGCATGGACATAATGGGACCTGCAATTCAAGCTAGTTCTTATGATGGAAAGTATCAAAGCAAGGCCCTTGATAAAAAGGTATCCACAATTTCCTTTCAACAAATTTAAGTCCATAACATCTGATTCCTATATCTATGCAGTAGTACTGATCTATGTGGCCAATGAACTGTAGGGGAATGAACTCACCGTCTTCCAGCCTGCTCAGGAGTTTCTGCCTTCAATTGAAAAGGTGGGCTAACAATTTAATTATGTATGTAACATTTACTAGAGCTTGGAGTTCATATTTCTAGCTCCATATTGTTATTAAGTACTCAACAAAATGTTCATGCATGTGTCCCAGATGTTGAATGAGTTGGAGGAAACAACTTCGGAGATAAATGGAGCTCTGGTTGAGGACAACAGATTCTGCATCTCTGTACATTACCGGCATGTCTTACAAGAGGTACAAGTCGAATTATATATCTAGGGATTTCTTATTTCAGAAATTATCCAATGATGTGCAGAATGTTAAGTAAATCCAAATCTTAATTAATTTTCAGGATTTTGGATTGCTGGAAAAGAAAGTTCAGGCACTAGTTGCAAAGTACCCCGGTTTTCATCTTACAAGGGGTAAGAAAGTTCTAGAAATACGTCCATCCATAAAGTGGAACAAAGGCGATGCTCTGGTTTACTTGCTTGAAACTCTTGGATTCGCGAATTCAAGTGGTGATGTTCTCCCGATTTACATTGGGGATGACAGAACTGACGAAGATGCTTTTAAGGTACGCGTCTCTAATTGTCTTACTATCGTTGCTTACACCCAACGTTCTCGTTTAAATGTTGTGTTTGTGTCACAAACTAATAATGTAGTGCTGATTTTATGCAGGTACTCAAGTGTAGAGGACAAGGGTATCCTATTATAGTGTCTACTAATCCAAGAGACACTTTGGCAACTTACTCTCTGCGTGACCCATCAGAAGTGTTATCTTTTCTGATACGGCTGGCTAGATGGGGGGAGCCTTCCTCTGTGTAGATTGCTAATTAACAAGTGGAGTGACGACGGATAAGTTAATCAATGTACAGTCTAATATATATCGATATACATGGAGTGGGAGCCAAATAAACAAGGCGTTTTTTGTGGTTCTCCTGATATGCTCCCATTAGGTTTACAAAGTACTAGTAATATATGACTATATATAGACTTACGAATGAAACTGTAGTTGGGTGAAGTTTTTTGCATCATTGCCCAATTATTGCAGCTTATTATTAATGGAAATGCTTTTTGATTTTATTATGTCAAGTTTTTGTTGCAACTGCAATTGTTTGTCACTAATGGGGTAAATCTTTGTTACCTTATTCATTGTACCATGCACCAAACTCCCAGAGTTAAGCAAACACGTTGGTCTTTTGCAACACTCCCGTATTATGTTAGAAGAAAAAGGTGGTGCTCGTCTTTCTACAAGAAATAGATGGGTTTACCATTAACATCGTCCCTCATAGAAATTTGAATATTATATTTGTCCGGCTATTTATGTTTTTGCCCTTTAGATCAGAGATTAAGAAAAATTAACAGCCCATTAATCCCATTTTAAAAAGTAACCCTACTCTTTATTAGGTACAAATATTAGCCGGACGGTTGAAACTTATAAATTTTATTAGCCACCTTTAATGTATTAATTATGTTTATGCCAATGAAAATGTCATTACAAATTGTCATTAATGAAATTTTAATCTTCCATCTTCAACAGATATGTCCTCCACAGATCGATGACAACCTGAGATTTCTTCTTCTTTCTTTTTTCCAAATTTATCATGATTCTTTTTTTCATGATCTGTGATTGTGTTTTTTGAGGGGATACCAGAGGTTTATGGAGAGAAGAGAATAGAGAAGCAATTTTGAGTTTGGAAAAAAGTATTTAGGGTAGATGACTTTAGTGTACAATTAATGTATAAGGTGTTAAAAATATGGGATCCGATCCCCTCATGTAAGGGCACGTTTGTTACGCTGGACTGCACTGGACAAAAAAATAATACAGCGTTTAGTAGGCGTTTTTAGCCGGACTGGACTGTACTCCAACTGTCATTTTTGAGATTCATCCTGGACTGTATAATACAATCCATTATATATTAATACTCTTATACCGTCCATTATATATTAATATAGTTCAGTCCATTATAATACAATATAGTCCAATCCATTACAATACAATATAGTGCGACTTACGAGCCCTAAGAATTATTCGTGCTTTCAACAATTTGAAATAAAAAGCTTATGTTTTATGTCACTGGTAAGTTCTACGAGTTAAAAGCGAGAGGCATAGTTGTTGGAATGTACACACAGTGACACAGATAGAGAGGGGTGGTACTTCATGGTAGTGTGGACTTGACGATTGAGTATTGGAGAAATCTGGTTCATAGATTTAATATTTTCCACGTGTCTGGACAAACCTTGACCGAAAGTTACTCGAGGGGATCGTATCTATTAGCGAATATTCTTCAAATATTCACAGTATATATTGTATTTATTAGTATCATATATTTAAGGTAACTTAGGATTCTTACTGTATTAGGAATCACCTTTGTACAACTATATATATTGTGATTAATGAAAGAAATCTCTTAAGGGGAAATTATTCCAACATCTTACATGGTATCAGTAGCCTACTCCCAAAACCTAGAAATTCTTTCTGAACCCCCCCCCCCCCCCCCTTCTCCTCTTTCCCGCGGTGCCCATTCTCTGAATTTCTAATCCTGTGGTTATCATGTCTCCTCCCACCTCTCCTAATTCTACCGGTTCTACCTCTGGCTTAGTTGACACCCCCCTCCTCCCTCAAAATTTTCTTTTCATCCGGCGTTTGCTGTCACAAATATCAAGAATTTTGTCCCTATTATTCTTGATCAAGAAGACTGTCAATACTCTATGTGAGTAGAACTATTTTACATTCATGCTTGCGCGTACAACGTGCTCGATCATATTGATGAGTCAATCCTTCGCCCATCTGACATTGATGATTCAACATGGTGTCGTCTTGACGCCATTGTCAAACAATGGATCTATGGTACCATCTCAAAGGACTTGTTGTGTACTATTCTAAAAACATGTGCTTCGGCATGCGAACTTTGGGTACGCCTGGAGGAAATATTTCAGGATTAAAAATACTAGGGCGGTGTATTTAGAGGAATAGTTCAACAACACACGCCTTGAGAATTTTAACAACATGATCGAATACTGCAAACAACTGAAACATGTTGTTGACCAACTTTCTCATGTTGTTGACCAACTTTCTCATGTTGGGACATCTGTTTCTGAGACTAAGGTGGTACTACAACTTGTTGCAGGATTACCAAAGGGGGAGTATGATACTCTTGCAACAGTGATTCAACAGGCTGATCCACTTCCATATTTTAACAAGGCGCGTTCACAATTGTTGTTGAAAGAAACACGACGTGCTAAACAGGATGAGCACAATAAAAAAACATTAACTGTTGAAA
Organism: Przewalskia tangutica; assembly: GCA_029844215.1. Lineage (NCBI taxonomy): Eukaryota > Viridiplantae > Streptophyta > Magnoliopsida > Solanales > Solanaceae > Przewalskia > Przewalskia tangutica. The sequence continues at coordinate 4,984,194 of CM056732.1, forward strand.
GCCTGCAATCACCGATTATCTCCACTGCTCCACCACCGCAGGACAACCAGCAGCAGCAGACCCGCGGTGAGGGCAGAGGCAGCAAGGGCGCGGCCAAGGACAAAAACGGAAGGGTCGCGGCAAAGGTAAACAACAACAGCAGCTCCAGTGGCCGCAGCAGCAGCAATTCCTATGGCCGCAGCAGCAGTTCCACGCCAGCTGGGCCTCACCTGCCTGCCCATTTCCGACAGCAGGGGCTCAATTTCAGCAGCAGTGGAGGCCCAGCATTCTCGGTCCAGCACCAACAGGCCCATCTCCTCAACAGGCCCATATGATGTCAGCCCAGCAGATGCAACCCACTGATTTGGGTCATGCTTTCAACACTCTCTCTCTGCAACCGCCTGACAATAATTGATATATGGACTCCTGAGCCACATCACACCTGACCAACTCTTCAGGTAATTTTTCCCAACTGCTTCAGTTAAAGTATCCTCAATACATTACTGTTGGCAATGGTCACCGCATTCCAATTGCAGGTTATGGCAATACACACATTAAAAATCCTCACCCACCCTTTTCACTCAATCATGTCCTCTACGCCCCTCAAATTATTAAAAAGTTGATCTCTGTTAGGAAATTCACTAGTAATAATTAGGGGTCTGTAGATTCTGACCCTTTTGGGTTCTCTGTGAAGGATCTCAATACGGGGAAAATTCTTACGCTATGCAATAGTGTGGGAGACCTCTACCCTTTCACAAACTCTTCCGCTGTCAGAACTCAACAACCAGTCTCCCTTGTTGCATTGTCTCCATCCACCTGGCACAATAGGCTCGGGCATCCAAGAGATCATGTTTTTTTCTTTTCTTAAAAATAATCAGCGTATTAAATGTAATAATGGAAAACTTGTCCAAAACTATTTTTCTTGTCCGCTTGACAAACATACTCGTCTTCTTTTTGTGTCTTCTATGAGTATTACAGTTTCACCATTTGATACTGTTCATGCTGACTTGTGGACCTCTCATGTTGTTAGCTATCTAGGTCACCTAAATCCTTCTGTGAGTGGCTAGCTGGAATTATCGATGGTGATAGAAGTATTCAAGCTCCTTTCGCTTCGACCCATGAATCTTTCTATCCATTAATCTTTATCTTAACCAAAAGGAATTCTTTTTTTCTAGTCTTATTTCATACTAATACAAGAAGAATGCTGCAAGAGGTTACTAATCATGCTATTCCTTATGTCTTCCCTCACATCCATCTTCAACGTTTTCTCCTTTTAGGATTAGGTTTCTATCACAAAATATGAAGGTGAACCACAATGAAAAACATACTTGACGTACTTCTATTTATTGACAATATCTTCTGTTTCAGTCAAAGACTCGATTATATGCTTGATATTGCCAGAAGACCCCGCCTCCCCCCGAATGATCGGTGCGGCGGTTAGGCATCCGCGCCAACGTCTACATTGACTCAAAACTAGGTTTCAATCATAATTCGACATCACGGAACCCTCATTCAAGAATCAAAATTCTATCTTGTTTTATTATATGATTTTTCACATTTTGTATGGATTTATCCACTGAAATTCAAATCAGAGATTTTTGCTAAATTTCTTGAGTTTCACAAATTTATTAAAACTCAGTTTGAAAAATTCATAAAATCCTTTCAATGTGATAACAGATGTGGGTTTAATAATTCAGTTTTTCATAATTTTTGCTCCCAACAAGGCATGGTGTTCCGCTTCTCTTGTCCTCACTCCTCACCTCAAATGGTAAAGTTGAACGAATTATTCGTACTATTAATAACATGGTCCATATCCTCCTTTTTCATGCATGTCTGCCATCATCTTTCTGGGTCTATGCTGTCAAAATGATAGAATACCTCCTAAATATTTTACCTACTAGCACCCTACAAAACAGGACCCCCACAGACATTATATATCGTAGGACTCCATCTTATGAACACCTACGGATCTTCGGTTATCTGTGCTATACCAATCTCACTTCCACCACCCCTCATAAGTTGGCTCCTCGAACTACACCTTGTGTATTCCTCGGTTTCCCACCCAACCATAGGGGTTATCTGTGTTATGACTTGTCCACTCGTCGAATTCACATCTCTCGTCACGTCAGGTTCGACGAGATGATATTTCTATTTTCGAACCCTCAGAAATATCGAAAACCAGACTACTCATTCCTTGATGAACCAGTCATATCTCCCAACATTCTAAGTCATCTCACTCAAATATCGCCTTCGGCACCGCGGTGCCAGCCTTCCAGTGAGCATCCTGTTTCTGTCTCGCATTTAGCGACGTGGTCCCTAGGGATGCACTGCGGTGCCATCCTTCCAGTGAGTCCACTATTTTTGTCTCGCCTTTAGCGCTGCGGTCTCTCGAGGAAGCACTGCGTTGCCAGCCTTTCAGTGAGTCCACTGTTCCTGTCTCGCCTTTAGCATCGCATTCCCTCGAGGAAGCACCGCAGTGCCAGTCCCCCAGTGAGCAAGTTATCTCGGTTCCTGCACCCAATGTCCCAAGTAAAAAAATGGAAAATTGTGACAAACACAGGATTTTCAAACCCAAAGTCCAATTTAACCTGTCTGCCCAAACCATTTCTCCACTTCCAAATAACCCCAAATTGAAATGCGGACATGTCTGGGGAATATAATGTTTTAACTAAGCAGCATACTTGGGATCTTGTACCTAGACCAGAGGGGGTGAATGTGATCAGATGCTTGTGGCTTTTTCGTCACAAATTCAGAGATAGTGGTGTTTTGGAACGCTACTTGTGGAAAATGTCACTAATCAGCAGGAGGGCATTGACTGTGGTGATACTTTTAGTTCCGTTGTTAAACCGGTTAAGATTCGTACTGTTCTTAGTATTGCTATGGGTAAAAAGTGGTCGATTTATCAGCTGGATATCAAGAACGCATTTCTTCATGGAGACTTGAAAGAAACTGTGTACATGTATCAGCCACCTGGTTTTGTTCATCCTGTTGTTCCACAGTATGTCTGTCGTCTCAGGAAGTCACTCTATGGTCTAAAACAGACACCTCGTGCTTGGTATGACCGTTTTGCCAGGTATATTATGCAGATTGGGTTTAGTTGCAGCAGGTGTGACACCTCCCTGTTCATTTTTCATCATGGTAGTGACATTGCTTACTTGTTATTATATGTTGATGACATTGTTCTCACTGCCCCATCTGACAAGTTGGAAAATGACATTATTGCTCTTCTCAAAACTGAATTTGTTATGACTGATTTGGGCAAGCTGAGTTACTTCTTGGGTATATCAGTTACTAGATCTGCAGATACTATGTTCCTGAGTCAGCGTAAGTATGCAGAAGAAATTGTGTTCAGAGCTAAGATGACGAATTGCAAGGCTATGTCTACTCCTGTTGATTCGAAATCCAAGCTCAGTGCTTTTGAGGGTGATCTAGTGTCTGATCCTACTATCTATCGCAGTCTTACATGTGCTCTTTAGTATCTCACATTTACCAGTCCCGACATTGCATATGTCATTCAGCAGGTGTGTCTGTTCATGCATGCTCCGATGGAACCCCATTTTGTTGCTCTTAAGCGTATTATCAGATACATTAATGGCACTTCTGACTATGGGTTGCATCTCTACCCCTCCGCTCCGAACAGGTTGCTCTATTACACAGATGCTGATTGGGAAGGGTGCCCAGACACGAGACGCTCTACTTCAGGCTATTGTGTTTTCTTAGGGGATAATCTTATCTCTTGGTCTGCCAAGCGACAAGTCACGTTATCCCGCTCCAGTGCCGAAGCAGAGTACAAGGGTATTGCTAATATAGTTGCTGAGATTTGTTGGCTCTGGAATCTTCTCTTGGAGCTAAGTTATCCATTGCGTAAGACATCTATAGTCTATTGTGATAACATATCTGCTATTTATATGTCTCATAATCCGGTCCAGCACCAGCGGACCAAACATATTGAGATGGATATTTATTTTGCTCGTGAGAAGGTCGCACGTGGTCTAGTCAAAATTCTACATGTACCATCCTCCTATCAGTATGCAGATATCTTCACAAAGGGACTACCTACACAACTGTTCACAGACTTCAGATCCAGCCTAAGCATTCGGCCTCTTCCCGCTCCGTCTGAGGGGGTGTATTAGCTAATATTCTTCATATATTCACAGCATATATTGTATTTATTAGTATCATGTATTTAAGGTAACTTAGGATTCTTACTGTATTAGGAATCACCTTTGTACAACTATATATATATATTGTGATTAATAAAAAAAATCCCTAAGGGAAAATTATTCCAACATCTTACGGTATCCCTAAAAATATGTGGTATCTCAAAAGGACACATGCTCCTTCAATAGCCATTCAATTCTTTCCTTGGAATTGATTTCCTTTAATTAGCCTTGATGAATGGTTGATAGGGGTGCACAAAAGGTTAAAACCGGACCGGACCGGATCTAACCGGACCGGACCGAAGACCGAAAATCGAGATTACTAGGACCGAAGACCGGACCGAATTTCTCGGTCCGGTCCGGTCTATTGGACCGAATGGACCGAATTTGCCACCACCCAATTCCCCATTCCCCACCATTTCCCCAAAGGCCACTTCATCCACCCGACCTCCCCGCCGGGCGTGACGTATTGACATATCAAATATAGGTTGTAAATTGATCAAACTTTATATGGTCATAACTTTGCGCTCTGACGTCCATTTTACCTAAAAAAAATTGATTTCGCGTATTTCTCTAAAAACGTCCATCTTGCCCCTCAATTTCACTTTTTCCCCAAATCGTTACGTTTTTCCCCTTTTCAAATCTAAATATATCTCGATGTACAATAGATTTCAACGTAAAAATTTCGTGGCACCGCGTCCGAGAATGTCAATTTCAGTATTGGAAATTCAATTTTAAAAAAAACGCCTAACCCACCCTAATTATATAATATTATAGATTAGAAATTTAGAAAATTAGAAATTATATATATTAGGAATTATATAATTCAATATATATTATAAATTATATATATTATATATATTAGGAATTATATAATTCAATATATATTAGGAATTATATATATTATATATATTATAAAAAAATCGATCCGACCGAACCGAACTCGGACCGGACGGACCAAAACGAAACTCAAATTATGAGGACCGAAGACCGGACCGAATTTCTCGGTCCGGTTCGGTCCGGTCCAATTTTTCGGTCCGGACCGATTTTTGTGCAGCCTTAATGGTTGATGAGATAATTTTCTTATTCTCTAACGTTTGTTTTGATTATTTCAACAGACCATTATACTACTTTTTATTGACATTAATCTTCCTGTTTATTGTCTTTAGCTTCCTGCAAACGTTTGGAATATTGAACCATCCTATTTGATGAATTTACTCATCTATAAATCAAGACAAGTCTTTCTCTTCTGTGGAGTGAGATCAATACTTAATCTTTCCTACCATATTGAAGTTTGCTGAGCTATCTATCTTTGTGAGATTTTTGTTAGATTATGGCTCATAATTTTATATTAGAAGAACTTGTTGAATCCTGAGAATACATTTATACCGAATGAAATATACTTAAGAACAGTATATTTAACATGTCTCAAACTTTGAAGAATTTCCAACGGTGTTCGTGATCTAGGAGTGACCACAATAATGCAAGGTTTTGCTCTCCCTAAATGTGCACCTAAATTCATGCATGGAAAGTGAAAAGCCTTTAGAAGCACGCAAACCATTGGTGGCCACTATCTTGGTCAAATTTCTAACTAATGAGTAACTACTACTACTTTCCAATCATGATATAAAATTGATTTTTGGCACTAACACTACAACAAATCAAAGAGGGTGACATCTAAAAATCGCCCCCTTCGATTAAAGGGGACAATTTTTAGTCGCCCTTTAAATCGCCTTATTACGCCCGTTGTCATAAATAAAAAATGACGATTTTTCAAGTCGCTCCCTTTGGTAAGGACCAAAGAGGACAACTAGAGTCGCCCCCTTTGGTAAGGACCAAAGAGGACAACTAGAGTCGCCCTTTATGAGATTCATCAAAAAGGGCGATTGTAGTCGCCCTATTTGATCTTTACCAAAGAGGGCGACAACAGTCGTCCTTTTTGGGATTACCAAAGGGGGCGACAACAATCGCCCTTTTTGAGATTCATCAAAAATGGGGACTCTAGTCGCCCTATTTTGGATGGTTCAAAAAAAAGAGAAAAATTAAATGCACCAACTGGGATTCGAACCCTGATCTAAACTGTGACACTGTACTATTCTACCACTAGACCACTAGTTATGCAATATTAATCACCACAAATACAACCCTCTGCCAAGAATCTAACCCGAGCATCCTCTGTGGAATTGTGTCATTCTACCACTAAATCAGCCATCAATACTTGTTATATTTATACTCCTCATAATCATAAATCATTTGGATTCAGATCCGAATATTTTGGATATTCGTAATTTTCGGATCGGATTCGGATATCCAAAAATTCGGATATTCATAATTTTCGGATAATTTCGAATCGGATTTGGATCCGAATACTTCGGATATCCAAAAAATCGAATATTCGTAATTTTTGGATAATTAGGATCGGATTCGGATCCGAATATTTTGGATATTTAAATAATCGGATATTCATAATTTTCGGATAATTTCGAATCGGGTTCGTATTCGGATATCCAAAAAATAGGATATTCGTAATTTTCGGATCGGATTCGAATATTTCGGATATTCGTAATTTTTTTGGATAATTTTGGATCAGATTCGGATCCGAATATTTCGGATATCCAAAAAATCGGATATTCCTAATTTTTGGATAATTTAGGATCAGACTCGGATCCGAATAGTTCGGATATCCAAAAATTCGGATATTCATTATTTTTGGATAATTTCGGATCAGATTCGGATCAGAATATTTCGGATATCCTAAAAAATCGGCTATCCAAAATTTTCGGATCGTATTTCGAGACTTTGAGTTAAAAAGAGAATTAATCACGTTTGAAATTTTTAATCTTTAAAAGTAGATTTCAAATTGAACAAAAATTATAATTCTTATATCAAGAAGGGAGATTTTCTCAAGTCGCCCCATTTGCTAAGGCCAAATAGGGCGAGTGACCTCGCCCTTTTTGAGATATATCAAAAAGGGCGAGTTTGGTCGCCCTATTTGGCCTTACAAAAGGGACGACTTGATAAAATCGTCCTTCTTGATCTAAGAATTATAATTTTTGTTCAATTTGAAATCTACTTATAAATATTAAAAATATCAATTAATATTAATAGTTTGTCAAATAATATATACAACACATTTATGGGCAGTGGAATAAAAGTTTAGAAATAAATTAAAATTTCAAAAGTAAAAAAAATACATATTTATTTATACAACATAGATGAAATTCGACCTCTTTTGTTAAATAAACTTAAATAGAAATACAAAATCGATTGTCACTATTTTATAAGACATTAATGAAATTCTTATAACGTTGATATGAGTCAAAGAATGTGATAGTTAAGAAAGATATTTAAAGAAGTTGTAGGACTCGTTTGGTGTGAGAGATAAGAAATAATTAATCAGGATTAATCTCTAAATAAATTTATCTCAAATTTGATCTATAATATTTGTCACTTTGGAAAATAAAAAAACATTAATTTCATATTTCAATTAAACTTTTACTACTCTAAGAAGATATGTAATTATTAATCAATAATTGAAGTAACAAATAAGAGTTATTTAATCCCATTTTTTGTTGTACTCAAAGAGGGCGACTATAGTCGCCCTTTTTGATCGATATCCAAAAAGGGGGATTGTAGTCGCCCTTTTTGATCGATATCCAACAACAAGGGCGAATGTAGTCGCCATTTCTGGTGGATATCAAAAAGGGCGACTGTAGTCTCCCTTTTTTATCGATATCCAATAAGGGCGACCGTAGTCACCCTTTTTGATCGATATCCAACAAGGGCGACCGTAGTCGCCCTTTTTGATGTGGTTAAAATTTAAAAATAGAGTGGAATTTTTTCACTAAAGTATATATATATATATATATATATATGTGTGTGTGTGTGTGTGTGTGTGTTTTGAGAATTATACCAATGATAAATGTCCTTTATTTTGTGTTATTTAAGCTTTAACTGAGCGGAGATTATTCAACTTTTGTAGTAATTTGATTTTTTAAATAAAATATGATATTTAAAATTTAAACATCAAAACATTTATGGGCAGTGGAATAAAAGTTTAGAAATAAATTAAAATTTCAAAAGTAAGAAAAATGCATATTTATTTATACAACATAGATGAAATTCGACCTCTTTTGTTAAATAAACTTAAATAGAAATACAAAATTGATCGTCACTATTTTATAAGACATTAATGAAAATCTTATAACGTTGATATGAGTCAAAGAATGTGTTAGTTAAGAAATACATTTAAAGAATTTGTAGGACTCATTTGGTGTGAGAGATAAGAAATAATTAATTCCGGATTAATCTCTAAATAAATTTATCTCAAATTTGATCTATAATATTTGTCACTTTGAAAAATAAAAAAACATTAATTTCATATTTCAATTCAACTTTTACTACTCTAAGAAGACATGTAATTATTAATCAATAATTGAAGTAACAAATAAAAGTTATTTAATCTCATTTTTTGTTATAGTCAAAGACGGCGACTGTAGTCGCCCTTTTTTATCGATATCCAAAAAGGACGGCTGTAGTCGCCTTTTTTGATCAATATTCAACAAGGGCGATGATGCGCGATTTAATGCACACACTTTAACGCAAGTGCACGTTATCGTGACAAGTAATATAGTCTAGGTAAGATCGAATATCGTCCTCAAGGATTAGTGTTCAAGTACCAATTATCTATCATTTGTTATCTATTTGGTAACCGATATTTGAGTTTGTTGATTATAACTAACAATTATAAATACTAATTAACTATGTGTTTACTTCAGTAGTGATGGAAATAGGGCTTCCAAGTCTCCTCAACTATCCGCTTATATTACTTATTAATGCAATGAATTATGGTTCTTCTTCTTTTGGAGCTAGCAGGTTTACTAATCCGTTTTATACTCCCGTTAAGGCTATATAAACACTCAACCCAAGTAGCGCTCCTTTCTACCTTTCGGTGATAAGGATGACTCTATAGGAGGATTAAGAACAAAAACCTTGTTAATCGTCACGCACCTTGCGTGAAATTAGGTATTTAAACCCCTATTAACGCTACACAAGTAATTGAGGTATTTTCATCCCCAATCTGACCTATGTCTACCCAACTTACAGCATAGTCACAACCTCCTACTTTCGAAATTTGATTAGAAATCATATAAATAATGATAATTAGTGATCAATTAATTACCAAGCATTCAAAGCAATTATTGGGTAAATCTCAACAATAAGAAGAACAACCATAAACATGCATCAATTCATAACATAAGGTTCAAGTTAATTGACATGGAAAGCCCTATAATGAAATTAGTTCCTAGCCATTGACATGACAAGAACTAATTCAATATCCAACATAAAAACTGAAATAAAGTAAAAGAAAGAAAAGAAAAATACTTAAGAACGAGTCTCCAAGCCTTCTAGCATCCAAGGATTGTGTTGTGCAATATTTACAAGATGGATTGGTGGATGGATGGATGTAGAATGGTGAATGGTGGAATGGAGAATGAATTCTTCTAATGATGTAGAGACTATTTATAGACCAAGAATCCTTTAGGTGAAGGGTTAAGGATTTATATAGGTAGGAAAAGTTATTAGAATCCTTTTAGGTAAGGGTTTTAAGGTAGGAAAAGTTATCCCTTTAGATAGGAAAAGTTATCCCTTTAGGATTCTGAAAACATGTCAATTTCGGCCCAGAACTTCATAAATCCCGCGTCGGCGTCGCGGCGCTACCAAAATCGCAACTTTGAACTTTCAAAGATAATGGCGCGCGGCACTGCGCGGCCGCATGGCCGGTGGCGTTTTCGGCGGATTCGCCTCGCCGCCTCTTTTTTCGTCCGGACTTCGTCTGATCTCCTCTATAATTTCTGGAACTTCTTAGACTTCATTTCTTGGCCCTTTTAGTGTGCAATTCCATCTCATTTATGCTCATTTCATCTCCTTTTCGCCATTTCTCCATTTTTGACCGCTGTGACACAAAAGAAAGGAAAACGACCCTAATACTGTACTAAACATCAATGAAATGAGAAAAATACTAACTAAAAATGACTCAAAAGGTGTATATAAAATACACCGATCAGGCGACCGTAGCCGCCCTTTTTGATCGATATCCAACAAGGGCGGCCCTTTTTGGTGTGGTTAAAGATAGAGTGGAATTTTTTCACTAAAGTATATATATATTTTCACTAAAGTATATATATATATATATATGTGTGTGTGTGTGTGTGTGTTTTGAGAATTATACCAATGATAAATGTCCTTTATTTTGTGTTATTTAAGCTTTAACTGAGTGGAGAATATTCAACTTTTGTAGTAATTTGATTTTTTTTTAATAAAATATGATAGATAAATTTAAACATCGAAACATTTATGGGCAGTGAAATAAAAGTTTAGATATAAATTAAAATTTCAAAAGTAAGAAAAATGCATATTTATTTATACAACATAGATGAAATTAGACCTCTTTTGTTAAATAAACTTAAATAGAAATACAAAATCGATCGTCACTATTTTATAAGACATTAATGAAATTCTTATAACGTTGATATGAGTCAAAGAATGTGATAGTTAAGAAAGACATTTGAAGAATTTGTAGGACTCGTTTGGTGTGAGAGATAAGAAATAATTAATTCCGGATTAATCTCTAAATAAATTTATCTCAAATTTGATCTATAATATTTGCCACTTTGGAAAATAAAAAAACATTAATTTCATATTTCAATTCAACTTTTACTACTCTAAGAAGACATGTAATTATTAATCACTAATTGAAGTAACAAATAAAAGTTATTTAATCCCATTTTTTGTTGTACTCAAAGAGGGCGACTGTAGTCGCCCTTTTTGATCGATATCCAAAAAGGGCGATTGTAATCGCCATTTTTGATCGATATCCAACTTTTTATCGATATCCAACAAGAGCGACTGTAGTCGCCCTTTTTGTTGAGGACCAAAAAGGACGACTTTTTAAAGTCGTCCCATTTGATTCGGACCAAAAGGGGCGACTTCAAAAAGTCGCCCCTTTTGATTAAATTAAAAAGGGCAACTAGAAGTCGCCCTTTTTGATAATAATTAATAAGACATTAAACAATCGTCCTTTTTTATTTAAAAAATTGTCCTCTTTGAGTCGTTTTGTTGTAGTGTAATTTCAGCTTTCAAAATAATGGTCAACAGAATGAAGAGATATTTTCACTTGTCACTTGTACTAACACTCTACTTTTTATCTACCAGCCAATAATCTGCTAGACTTAAACTCGAGATTAACATCGTTCTTATTGGTCATTGCATGGAATTGCAACTTTGAGATGGGGATTGAGTACAAAGACATGCATCTTCAAAGTTCTAAATTAATACAGAGTTGTTGATAAAGATGGTCAAAACAATGGGAAAGGAATTGCTACAGTATTTCCTGTTTAGTATTACTACACCTTATCTTCTTTCTCCTTCTTTTTTTCGAGCCCTAGAAATTGAACCATGTACGTGTGCATGTAGGTCATAAAGAAAATAAAAAGAAATTGTGAGTGTTTTAATTAGATACTAATGCTCGTTTGAATTTGCTTGAATGTATCTAGCTGACTCTCTCTTATCATATTAATGAAATCTATGGTCTACTAAAAGATTGTTACTCCTTAAATAGAAGAAGTTGAAGAAGTGTATATAGTCCATTTCAAGCTGTTCTTTCTTTATCAAGGAAGGTTAATTAGGATATATCATTTCTCAGCTACACTTAATTAACTAGGGGGATAATTTTCTGCCTCTTTAAACGATGGAACACTAGGGAAAATTTTCCAATTAAAGATTTGGGGAGAAACGAAATCCTGAACAGATTCTCATTTTTACACATATATGATTGGGAAACGTCGAAGAATTGTATGGTGAATAAACAAGTTTGTCAGAGAGATTTCTCAATTTGCTTCACATTCTTTTTAGGTATTTGGTTTTTAAAAAAAAAAATTCTAATACAAAATTTACATGCAGCATTTACACCTGTATGATATCTTCTTTTAGATATTTTAATCGTAGAATGATTTTTTTTTTGGTAGGGAGCGCTTTAATCTCTTAATAGGCTTATTCGGCACTTTATAGTGTTATAGTGTTCGGGTTATTCCCTTAATAGGCTTATTCGGTACTTTATAGTGTTCGGATTATCCCTTAATAGGCTTATAACAAAAGTAAGCCAAAACCATAACTTATGATTTCTAACTTATGACTTATGCTTATAAGTCATTAGTTATAAGGTCATCCAAACATGCTCTATATCTACTTTCATTGTGGTTAGTCTTGATTTCCCCTTTTATTTAAGTTCTATATTCTACGTTCACTGATCCTGGAGCTCTCTTGTCGAATAAATTGTGTTGTTTTTCTTTGGACAGTTCCCTTTCAATTTAGTTTTCGTGTTGAATAAATTTATATTAATAGTTTTTAGATATTTCATAATCTTGATTTTGTGGAAAATAAATAGAAAAAAGTAATAGATTAGTTCTATTACTAGCTGACATGGGAAGAGAAATTAGGTAGTGACATAAGAAGTAAAGATATACTTATCAAAAATAACATACAGAGTTTTGGAACAGATTCTGTGTGAAAGCAAATGGATCGGTTAATTGATCCTGATATGATAGAATGTTAGATGTTTGGAGCTTGCATCTTTGGGTTACCTTACTGGTTTTATGTAACTTACTGTGATGGCTGATTTTACAAGTGATGGAATTTTAAGTCATTATACTACTAGAAAGAAGAGAAAAAAGGTATGCTTCTATGGGAGTATCATGAGTAATACTTTCTTCAACTCGGAAAAATAATCTGAAAATGAACAAGAGAAAGGAAAATGACTGCTTTCTCTTAATTGTAATCTCATTTGAACATTTTCATGGTTATTCTTTAACTTTAGACTCTTCCCAGGCAACCGACATTTGCAGCCACGACGCATCTTCATTTTTTTTTTCTCAATTGCAATGTCAACAGATCTGAGCCTCAATCTGAATATCTCACTGTATCTGGTTGTTGGGTTTTGATATTGGTGAATAGGAAATGATGGGATAAAAATTAAAGAGGGTAAAAGGCTCTTTTGTCCCACATCGAAAAAAGAGAAGGAAAGAGAGGTGTATATATTACATTACACCTTCTCGAGCTGCTAAAAGGGTTGAGAGAGCAAGGACCCCTCGCGCCGTCGTCGTCGCTCGCTCGGCTTCGGCTTCGGCTTCGGCTTCGGCTTCGGCTTCAGATTGATAATCTTTTTGGACAAACGTTTCTTTAATTAAATTAATTAATTAATTAATTATTTAATTAAAAACAAATCCAAACGGATCGACCCGCGACCCGATCCGACCCGTCCGGCTCTCCCTCTCTTTTTCGAATTTCCCTCCAAAATGAGGTGATTATTCTGAATGGTTGCAACCATTCAGAATCAGTACCTCTAACCCTATAAATTCTTGATTATTTCAAGAATTTATTAACTAATTAATATTCTAATCAATTCTGAAATTCTGAAGTTGCTCTTCAACTCGAAAATTTCATTCTGTGTGATATCGCTGTTGAGTGGTTCGTTGCTACCTAATTTGGAGTACTACTATTCGGTAAGATAATCGCTCTATTCGGGAGGCGATATTCCGTTAACCTCGAAATCGTGAGGGGAATAATTTCCTTAAGGACACACTTTGAACTAAGTGGGCTCGATTACATTCTGAAATTATTTTTCCAAAACAGATTCTGTTTTCGTTTATTGTTTCATTGATGTTATATGTTTCTCTAAGTGATTAACATATTGTTTTAACATTATTTAGCCAAATACAGATTATTATACCAACAATCTTAAGGAAATTATTTTTATTGTATTTTAATCTGTATCCTGGTTTGGAGATTAAAACATGTGTGGTTTTCTACTCCGTATGAGATTTCATATTCTAACTTGAAGATATAAAAACTTCGTTGGAATATTAAAATCCAGGAAAAAGTGTTTTCCAAAAAAGGAAAAAAAAAAATCATAAAGGAAAAAAAAAAGTGTTTTTTTTTGTATGTTGTTTGGAGACTAAAATCTTCGGATTTTCTACTCCGGTTGAGATTAAAGTTTTCATAACTTTCTACTCATTTGGATACTTGATTTGAAGATATAAAAACTTCATCAAGTATACAACATACAATCTACTGCACTTCGTTTCTATCAATTTTGATTCGGTTTGAAGAAATAAAATCTTCACCGTTGTGTATTATATTTGTTTCTATCAAAATTGATTCGGTTTGAAGAAATAAAATCTTCACCGTTGTGTATTATATTTGTTGCTATCAAAATTTGATTCGGTTTGAAGAAATAAAATCTTCACCGTTGTGTATAACGATTTGAAGAACATAAAAACTTCATCGCTTACATTTAAGGAGATTAAAACTTGTGTAGTTTTCTACTCCATATGAATATTAGTATTCTGACTCGAAGATATAAAAACTTCGTTGGAATACTAAAGTTTCATAATTATACTACGATTTGAAGAAATAAAATCTTCATCGTTTAAGTTTATAATTCGTCTGCGATTTGAAGAAATAAAATCTTCATCGTTGAAGTCTGTGAATTAATTGCTATTTTGGTTTTATTAATTAAAACAGTTTGTCTATTTGACAGTGACAAACAATGACAATTGAAATCGAACTACCTGCAAATCTGCATCGGCACATTACTACAACGCTGCAAAGCATACAATACCGAGAAACCTGCGAGGTTCACCGGTGCCAACTTTAAAGGATGGCAGCAAAGAATGTTCTTTTGGCTTACCACTCTTGGTTTGCAAAAGTTCACCAGTGAGGACCCTCCCGTGCCTGCCGCCGACATGCCTGACAACCAGCAGTTCATGGTTACTGAGGCTTGGAAACAGGCTGATTTTTTGTGCAAAGGCTACATTTTAAGTGCCTTAGAAGATGACTTGTACAATGTCTACAGTGCAGTAGAAACTTCCAAAGAACTATGGAGTGCACTTGAAAAGAAGTACAAGACAGAAGATGTTTGCTTGAAGAAGTTTGTGGTTGCCAAATTCCTAGACTATAAAATGGTTGATGGGAAAACAGTTGGAACCCAAGTTCAAGAGCTTCAACTTATCTTCCATGACCTTATTGCTGAAGGTATGGTAGTGAATGAAGCATTCCAAGTGGCTGCAATGATTGAGAAATTGCCGTCTTCGTGGAAAGATTTCAAGAATTATCTTAAGCACAAAAGAAAGGAAATGAAGTTGGAGGATCTTGTGATTCGTCTCAAGATCGAGGAAGATAACAAAATCGCTGAAAAGAGGTATCGTAAGAGTTCACCAATTGAAGGGGCCAACATCGTTGAAGATGCTGCTCCGAAAATGAACAAGAAAAGAAAGAGGCCTTCTGGAAAAGAGAAGGTTTCTAACAAGAAAAAGTTCAAGGGCAACTGCTTTAATTGTGGGAAAGCTGGCCACAAAAGCCCAGATTGTCGTCTCCCGAAAAAAGACAAGGGAAAAAGACAAGCCAATATGGTGGAAATGAATGATGATCTGAGTGATCTGTGTGCAATGCTGGAAGAGTGCAATTTGGTTGGAAACCCAAAAGAGTGGTGGCTGGATTCTGGTGCCACTCGACATGTTCTTATTTGCAAAGAAGCATTTGCAACATATGCTCCATTGGACCCAAGAGGTACTGTTTATGGAAAATACCGCAATGACCAAGGTTGAAGGAT